>OX336389.2:214522556-217376383 GCA_946902985.2 Meconema thalassinum | reverse complement strand
TACATTCCTCTTGAAGGTTGCAAGATGCTTGCAAGGTTCCTAAAATGCAATTAAATTTAATAAATACCTTAAGATGGTTTGATTTGTTTAATGATATGGTGTTAATAGTATTTTTAGGTTTTGACTGGCTTTGCATTAAGAATTGACTAACCAAACATGAGTTACCTATCAGGGAAACATTTTGGCCACTATGTTGGCTATTGACCAGTGAGTTTAGCTGTTTATCATTTTTTTAAATCATAAACAACAGAGGGTTAAACGTATAGATAAACCGTGTGACCATGTTTGTTAAACAAGACATTATACCAGAGACAATTAGAATACTTATGTAGAGTTTACCAAAAACAGCTAAACTCACTGGTCAATAGCCAACATAGTGGCCAAAATGTTTCCCTGATAGGTAACTCATGTTTGGTTAGTCAATTCTTAATGCAAAGCCAGTCAAAACCTAAAAATACTATTAACACCATATCATTAAACAAATCAAACCATCTTAAGGTATTTATTAAATTTAATTGCATTTTAGGAACCTTGCAAGCATCTTGCAACTTCAAGAGGAATGTATAGACAGGAATTGTGAAAAGGAAACCGATAAATCAATCAACGTAGTGTTATGAACCTCAACGTAAGAAGTTATGAAAGTCTATGTGAGGGTGTGGTTTTTACAGCTGGATGCCTTTTCTGGCACCCACCTCAGAGACGAGTTTATGGGAGATGAAACTCCGCTATCATGTCGAATGTGGAACTCCTAGTCTAGGATTTCATAAGCAAAGGAACACACAAAAATTAGTATTATTACCAGCATAAAAGTGTGTGTGTGTGAAAGAAATAAAGTAAGTGAGATGAACTGCTTTAATCTCAATTTGTTTCTAATCATTTTTCAGAGAAAAATGACCAAACGGTAAAGTATCAATTCCGTTTTCAGTTATGTGTCTTTTATCTTCGTTTGATGAAATTGCCAACTTATTTTGCCGAACAGTAAATACAGAATGAGATTTTGAAATTATACAAACTTGAACTTTGTTGACTTTTTCTCTGTTATAAAGACACTTTCGATACTCATCAATATTCATACTTTTACTCACACTCTTCTTAATGCCTTTAGCCTTACACAAGCTATTCATTTCATCACACAATTTTATTGCATACATTTTGGGTCGTAACCCCACAAATTCTTCAACAATCCTTCCAGCATTTTCATCTTTCATTAAACCAATTTCACCTTTATTTTGTCTCACAATGCCAAAAGGATTGTTTGTTTCATAGTTTCCAGTATCAAACAAATTTGAATGTTGTTTCATGAACTCATAAATATCATAATAGAATATATACATAAAACTATCGGTGTCTGTGTATAACAACCTCACATTTGATTCAGGATTTGCTAAAATAACATTGTAATGAAAGTCATTCATTTTACATTTAGACAAATCTAATATAGATGCACCAACATATACTGGTTGATTGTGAAAAATCTTTAGTCTACTCATCTCGATGACCATACATTGTTCATCGAATATAATTCTATGTTTAAAATTAGCCTTAGCTATTAAAGACCTACCACCACGAGCTCCATGCCATTTGGTGACCCATTTGATGTCCCTTAACTTCCTCACATTCATCAGTGAACGACCAAAAATTGCATTATTCATCAATTTATAAAAATTCTTTTCAAAATCATTTTTGGCTTGTTTTCGTTTCTCTGTGTTCACATCAATATATGGTTTTAGCCATTGGCTCTGATTGAATTCAATTATTCTGTGAATACGATCTAATTTCATTCCTAGTTGAATACATTGCTTTAACAATCTATAATGCAAAACATAACGTTCTTTATTATCTAGGGTAGCCATTAGCTTTGTCAACTTTTCTGGACATAGAGGGTAATCTGAATGTTTGTCATGTAACTCTTGAGGATAAGTCAAATCTACTTCCAAAATATATCCAATTTCTGAAGTATCATCAATAGTTAAAACATCAAAGCCTTCAACATTTGCAATCCATTTAAAGCCACCCGTTGGAAGATATTCCATCATCGCATATCCATACAAATTATTAACGTCAAAGTACATTATGTAGGACTCTTGCTTTTTCTCATCATAAGTTTTCATATACTTATTATTAGCAATCGCATGTCGTGTTATACACTGAACATTTCCTCCTCGAATAGATCGTTCAAAAAAGTGTAACATATCAATATCTTGAAGCAATTCAAGTTGAACGTTGGTTATCTTTTTCATAGCACACCAAGACATAGATGGAGCAGTGTAAAAAATGAGCTGCATCAATGCCATAAGTTTCCATGCCATTCGATCTAAAATTTTCAAAGACATCCGCCAAAAGAAGTGTGTCAACTTTTAAATACAAATCTGCGTATTCTCCTAATGTTTGACAGGAAAACGTTTCCCACACCGATTGAGCAAACTCATACTCTTCATTCGATATTGTTTGATCATTAAGGCTGCTATAAAACTTGGATATTTCAGGTAATTTAGTTTCGTTAAGAACATCCATACTCGTGACGTATTCATAGGGAAACACACCTTTTCTCGCAGTAAGTCGAAACTGTGCATCATCATTAAAATAACGTCGTGTTATTTGCTTTGAATCTTCGCTTAACGAAGATGAACATTGATCTAGTGAACAGGACAAGAAATTATATGTATCGAAAAATCTTAACTGAATGAATCCATTCTTAGCCCGTACATACTTTGTAAACCCTTTGTAACGTTCCATATTCATCGCTAACAATTTTATATGACCAGGATTATGTAACACCTCTCCATCACGTTTCTCGCAAATTTCTTTAATTATAAAATGTCCATCATAGGCGGTTAGATTATGAAATGCTATAGGCAAAACCTTTGTTACTTTGTAATTTAAATTACAACTATTGTGTGCGCTTCCTCTATATTTTCCAGTTAAGTGACAATGATCGCGTACTTTGAGTTCATTAACTGCAATCGGTTTCTCGCAAATGTGACACATTTTACTTGACAAAAATAATCTTTCTTCATTTTCGGTCATCTTTAACATTGGCTTAACCGATAAGTAATATGTTTGAAGTTTATCCACAATACTATAAAGTTCCTTTACAAACAATTCAATGCAATTATTTCCCCTAAAGAGCTTGAAACTGCACAATTCACTATCGAAATTACAATGAAGGTATAAAGAAATGCTGTAAGGAATATGTTTATGTGTTAAAGTAGAGTTATGAATGTCACTATTTGGAAAACAGGAGGAAATTGGAGACAAAACGCATTCAGTGTCTGCATATATTATAAATGGAATTGTATCTTTAACTCGGAATTCTGTAAAATTAACAAATCTTTGTTCATCAGTCGGCATTATGCTTTTTGCAACAGGAAACTGTTTACAGTCTGCAAAGTGAACATTTAACTCATCCTCAAGAAGATAATATGACAAACAACGTCTACATATATAAATCCTTCTCTGAGTGCTAGTGATGCTTGAACGCACAAGGCGAGCAAGATTTCTAATTAAACAAAAGTGATAACTTTCACTGTTTCCAATCTGCAACATCAATAAGTCTACACTCCTTTCATATACGGGGTAGTTTTCACCCCCCTGCTATTTTTCATCAAAAACAAAAGATCTTAGGTTCAATTATCATTTTTACCCGTTTAAGACCTTTTTCCCCACTGTAAAATCACTATTTACTGTTTTAGGGGTGACATCATCTATCCGGGTAAAAGCCTATGTCACAACGAATTTTTTAAGCTATTACACATAATTTTACGGTTCTTAGTTTCCAAGGTATCGATTTTTCAATTTTGGGGTGGTTTTCACCCCCCTGCTATTTTTCATCAAAAACAAAAGATCTTAGGTTCAATTATCATTTTTACCCGTTTAAAACCTTTTTCCCCACTGTAAAATCACTATTTACTGTTTTAGGGGTGACATCATCTATCCGGGTAAAAGCCTATGTCACAACGAATTTTTTAAGCTATTACACATAATTTTACGGTTCTTAGTTTCCAAGGTATCGATTTTTCAATTTGGGGGTAGTTTTCACCCCCCTGCTATTTTTCATCAAAAACAAAAGATCTTAGGTTCAATTATCATTTTTACCCGTTTAAGACCTTTTTCCCCACTGTAAAATCACTATTTACTGTTTTAGGGGTGACATCATCTATCCGGGTAAAAGCCTATGTCACAACGAATTTTTTAAGCTATTACACATAATTTTACGGTTCTTAGTTTCCAAGGTATCGATTTTTCAATTTTGGGGTAGTTTTCACCCCCCTGCTATTTTTCATCAAAAACAAAAGATCTTAGGTTCAATTATCATTTTTACCCGTTTAAAACCTTTTTCCCCACTGTAAAATCACTATTTACTGTTTTAGGGGTGACATCATCTATCCGGGTAAAATCCTATGTCACAACGAATTTTTTAAGCTATTACACATAATTTTACGGTTCTTAGTTTCCAAGGTATCGATTTTTCAATTTTGGGGTGGTTTTCACCCCCCTGCTATTTTTCATCAAAAACAAAAGATCTTAGGTTCAATTATCATTTTTACCCGTTTAAAACCTTTTTCCCCACTGTAAAATCACTATTTACTGTTTTAGGGGTGACATCATCTATCCGGGTAAAAGCCTATGTCACAACGAATTTTTTAAGCTATTACACATAATTTTACGGTTCTTAGTTTCCAAGGTATCGATTTTTCAATTTGGGGGTAGTTTTCACCCCCCTGCTATTTTTCATCAAAAACAAAAGATCTTAGGTTCAATTATCATTTTTACTCGTTTAAGACCTTTTTCCCCACTGTAAAATCACTATTTACTGTTTTAGGGGTGACATCATCTATCCGGGTAAAAGCCTATGTCACAACGAATTTTTTAAGCTATTACACATAATTTTACGGTTCTTAGTTTCCAAGGTATCGATTTTTCAATTTTGGGGTAGTTTTCACCCCCCTGCTATTTTTCATCAAAAACAAAAGATCTTAGGTTCAATTATCATTTTTACCCGTTTAAAACCTTTTTCCCCACTGTAAAATCACTATTTACTGTTTTAGGGGTGACATCATCTATCCGGGTAAAAGCCTATGTCACAACGAATTTTTTAAGCTATTACACATAATTTTACGGTTCTTAGTTTCCAAGGTATCGATTTTTCAATTTGGGGGTAGTTTTCACCCCCCTGCTATTTTTCATCAAAAACAAAAGATCTTAGGTTCAATTATCATTTTTACCCGTTTAAGACCTTTTTCCCCACTGTAAAATCACTATTTACTGTTTTAGGGGTGACATCATCTATCCGGGTAAAAGCCTATGTCACAACGAATTTTTTAAGCTATTACACATAATTTTACGGTTCTTAGTTTCCAAGGTATCGATTTTTCAATTTTGGGGTAGTTTTCACCCCCCTGCTATTTTTCATCAAAAACAAAAGATCTTAGGTTCAATTATCATTTTTACCCGTTTAAAACCTTTTTCCCCACTGTAAAATCACTATTTACTGTTTTAGGGGTGACATCATCTATCCGGGTAAAAGCCTATGTCACAACGAATTTTTTAAGCTATTACACATAATTTTACGGTTCTTAGTTTCCAAGGTATCGATTTTTCAATTTTGGGGTAGTTTTCACCCCCCTGCTATTTTTCATCAAAAACAAAAGATCTTAGGTTCAATTATCATTTTTACCCGTTTAAAACCTTTTTCCCCACTGTAAAATCACTATTTACTGTTTTAGGGGTGACATCATCTATCCGGGTAAAAGCCTATGTCACAACGAATTTTTTAAGCTATTACACATAATTTTACGGTTCTTAGTTTCCAAGGTATCGATTTTTCAATTTGGGGGTAGTTTTCACCCCCCTGCTATTTTTCATCAAAAACAAAAGAACTTAGGTTCAATTATCATTTTTACCCGTTTAAAACCTTTTTCCCCACTGTAAAATCACTATTTACTGTTTTAGGGGTGACATCATCTATCCGGGTAAAAGCCTATGTCACAACGAATTTTTTAAGCTATTACACATAATTTTACGGTTCTTAGTTTCCAAGGTATCGATTTTTCAATTTGGGGGTAGTTTTCACCCCCCTGCTATTTTTCATCAAAAACAAAAGATCTTAGGTTCAATTATCATTTTTACCCGTTTAAGACCTTTTTCCCCACTGTAAAATCACTATTTACTGTTTTAGGGGTGACATCATCTATCCGGGTAAAAGCCTATGTCACAACGAATTTTTTAAGCTATTACACATAATTTTACGGTTCTTAGTTTCCAAGGTATCGATTTTTCAATTTTGGGGTAGTTTTCACCCCCCTGCTATTTTTCATCAAAAACAAAAGATCTTAGGTTCAATTATCATTTTTACCCGTTTAAAACCTTTTTCCCCACTGTAAAATCACTATTTACTGTTTTAGGGGTGACATCATCTATCCGGGTAAAAGCCTATGTCACAACGAATTTTTTAAGCTATTACACATAATTTTACGGTTCTTAGTTTCCAAGGTATCGATTTTTCAATTTTGGGGTAGTTTTCACCCCCCTGCTATTTTTCATCAAAAAGAAAAGATCTTAGGTTCAATTATCATTTTTACCCGTTTAAAACCTTTTTCCCCACTGTAAAATCACTATTTACTGTTTTAGGGGTGACATCATCTATCCGGGTAAAAGCCTATGTCACAACGAATTTTTTAAGCTATTACACATAATTTTACGGTTCTTAGTTTCCAAGGTATCGATTTTTCAATTTGGGGGTAGTTTTCACCCCCCTGCTATTTTTCATCAAAAACAAAAGATCTTAGGTTCAATTATCATTTTTACTCGTTTAAGACCTTTTTCCCCACTGTAAAATCACTATTTACTGTTTTAGGGGTGACATCATCTATCCGGGTAAAAGCCTATGTCACAACGAATTTTTTAAGCTATTACACATAATTTTACGGTTCTTAGTTTCCAAGGTATCGATTTTTCAATTTTGGGGTAGTTTTCACCCCCCTGCTATTTTTCATCAAAAACAAAAGATCTTAGGTTCAATTATCATTTTTACCCGTTTAAAACCTTTTTCCCCACTGTAAAATCACTATTTACTGTTTTAGGGGTGACATCATCTATCCGGGTAAAAGCCTATGTCACAACGAATTTTTTAAGCTATTACACATAATTTTACGGTTCTTAGTTTCCAAGGTATCGATTTTTCAATTTGGGGGTAGTTTTCACCCCCCTGCTATTTTTCATCAAAAACAAAAGATCTTAGGTTCAATTATCATTTTTACCCGTTTAAGACCTTTTTCCCCACTGTAAAATCACTATTTACTGTTTTAGGGGTGACATCATCTATCCGGGTAAAAGCCTATGTCACAACGAATTTTTTAAGCTATTACACATAATTTTACGGTTCTTAGTTTCCAAGGTATCGATTTTTCAATTTTGGGGTAGTTTTCACCCCCCTGCTATTTTTCATCAAAAACAAAAGATCTTAGGTTCAATTATCATTTTTACCCGTTTAAAACCTTTTTCCCCACTGTAAAATCACTATTTACTGTTTTAGGGGTGACATCATCTATCCGGGTAAAAGCCTATGTCACAACGAATTTTTTAAGCTATTACACATAATTTTACGGTTCTTAGTTTCCAAGGTATCGATTTTTCAATTTTGGGGTAGTTTTCACCCCCCTGCTATTTTTCATCAAAAACAAAAGATCTTAGGTTCAATTATCATTTTTACCCGTTTAAAACCTTTTTCCCCACTGTAAAATCACTATTTACTGTTTTAGGGGTGACATCATCTATCCGGGTAAAAGCCTATGTCACAACGAATTTTTTAAGCTATTACACATAATTTTACGGTTCTTAGTTTCCAAGGTATCGATTTTTCAATTTGGGGGTAGTTTTCACCCCCCTGCTATTTTTCATCAAAAACAAAAGAACTTAGGTTCAATTATCATTTTTACCCGTTTAAAACCTTTTTCCCCACTGTAAAATCACTATTTACTGTTTTAGGGGTGACATCATCTATCCGGGTAAAAGCCTATGTCACAACGAATTTTTTAAGCTATTACACATAATTTTACGGTTCTTAGTTTCCAAGGTATCGATTTTTCAATTTGGGGGTAGTTTTCACCCCCCTGCTATTTTTCATCAAAAACAAAAGATCTTAGGTTCAATTATCATTTTTACCCGTTTAAGACCTTTTTCCCCACTGTAAAATCACTATTTACTGTTTTAGGGGTGACATCATCTATCCGGGTAAAAGCCTATGTCACAACGAATTTTTTAAGCTATTACACATAATTTTACGGTTCTTAGTTTCCAAGGTATCGATTTTTCAATTTTGGGGTAGTTTTCACCCCCCTGCTATTTTTCATCAAAAACAAAAGATCTTAGGTTCAATTATCATTTTTACCCGTTTAAAACCTTTTTCCCCACTGTAAAATCACTATTTACTGTTTTAGGGGTGACATCATCTATCCGGGTAAAAGCCTATGTCACAACGAATTTTTTAAGCTATTACACATAATTTTACGGTTCTTAGTTTCCAAGGTATCGATTTTTCAATTTTGGGGTAGTTTTCACCCCCCTGCTATTTTTCATCAAAAAGAAAAGATCTTAGGTTCAATTATCATTTTTACCCGTTTAAAACCTTTTTCCCCACTGTAAAATCACTATTTACTGTTTTAGGGGTGACATCATCTATCCGGGTAAAAGCCTATGTCACAACGAATTTTTTAAGCTATTACACATAATTTTACGGTTCTTAGTTTCCAAGGTATCGATTTTTCAATTTGGGGGTAGTTTTCACCCCCCTGCTATTTTTCATCAAAAACAAAAGATCTTAGGTTCAATTATCATTTTTACCCGTTTAAGACCTTTTTCCCCACTGTAAAATCACTATTTACTGTTTTAGGGGTGACATCATCTATCCGGGTAAAAGCCTATGTCACAACGAATTTTTTAAGCTATTACACATAATTTTACGGTTCTTAGTTTCCAAGGTATCGATTTTTCAATTTGGGGGTAGTTTTCACCCCCCCTGCTATTTTTCATCAAAAACAAAAGATCTTAGTTTCATTTATCATTTTTAGGTGTTTAACACGTTTTTTCCCCATAACATGACTATTTACTGTTTTAGGGGTGAAATGACCAATCCAGGTAAAAGCCTATGTCATCACCTATTTTTAAAGCTATAACGCCTAATTTTAGGGTTCATAGTTTCCAAGATATTGAGTTTTCAATTTTGGGGGGGTAGTTTCACCCCATAAAGGGGGACGTCGCCCCAAGTGCTAGGACCCCTCATACAAGTCCCTAGCATGATTGGTTCACGAGATATTAACAAAAGTGTAGTTAGGCCCTTTTGACAAGAAAATAAATGAATGATACTTTCAAAAACGAGGTGTCACCCCAAGTGCTAGGATACTGCCTATGGGAAAATCCCATCCTGGGTTCAGAAAATATTAACAAATGTGTAGTTAGACCCTTTTGACAAAAGCCACCGGTGTGCATACATACAAAAATTGCTCTTTCACCCCAGGTAAGGGTAGTTTTTATTTTGGGGGTTGACATACCTCATTCATACAAAAGGAGAATTCACTACGAGTCCTATGACACCCCATATGTTTACATCGCATTATTGTTTAGCGAGATACTAAAAATCGAATGACCTATTAGTTTTTTGTTTTTTTAATAAATTTTTTAAAAAGCCTCATCTATAAAGAATCTTTTAAAAATTCCGCTCTCTTACAAAAGCCCTCAAGTGCGCATGCATACAAAAATAACCACTACTTAACCTCCGGGTAAGGGTAGATTTATTTTGGGGTGGATATACTCCCGTCCATAGCAAGGGGTGGTTCACCACAAGTCCTACGACACCCTATATGCATCGTTCTAGCCTTACAAGCTCATTAAATTCGCCAAATTGTCAAAAAAGCACGTTTACCTCAAATTGCGTTTCCAAATTCCACCCATTTTAAAAAATTACCTCACCATCAAATAGAGCGGGAAAAATAGCATTTAAACGAACCCTCACTCAACCCTAGTCCTCGCCCGCCACCAAACATTTCCCAACATAGCCATACGTATTCAAGCACACACGCGACTTGCAAGAGAACATACACTACCCCACTACCCGCGAATAACCTTTTGTTTTGGTGCTCACACTCGCATGGGTGTCAGATGACAGTTAGCATCCTAATAAACATCCTCCATGACGTCAACACCCATTAACTTTTTATCACCATCGCACAAACAAGCCAAAGGGTCAACCTCTTCCCACGCTAACACGTGCACTGCACATGCTCGCTCCTGGACCACGTGCTCGCTCTAAGGACCCATGACGTCATCCCATGACGTCATCAGGATTACGCAATTTCTGGTCATGATGATGCAATATCCAAAGGGAAGTAAACGCTTACTACTCACGCGCGTAATGGTGGACACAGCTGGTATTTTACTATAGGCTACATAGGCTATAAGTCGTGATCTAAATACGGGATGGCGGGTGGATTATGAACTGCAGAGGAGTAAACATTTATTACTACATCATTCCTGAGTTCTTCTTCATCATTAGAAAAGGTAGTTTGGCTAATGATTGCACTTTAGAAAATGTTATCAAGAAGTGATACTTCATTCAGTGTTATTAAAAATCATCAATAACAGAAGACAAATTCAGTAAACTTGAATTTGTAAATGTATTATTGGAATTATTATTATTAATTTTATTATTATTATTATTTGAGTCTTGGAGTACGAGGCGGCTGTTTGGCTCAGCGGTAACGTTCTCACTTGCTGTGTCCAAGGTTGCAGGATAGAATACTTGCGCAGCCAGCTGCCCTTTGAGGGTGCGGAAATGCGAGGGAGCAGTGTCAGTAGATTTACTAGCACGTTAAAGATCCCTCTCGGGGCAACATTCCGGCAGCCCAGCGTCTCTAAATGCCGCAGTAGTTAAATGGGACGTAAAACAAACTTCATTATTATTATTATCTTGGAGTAGGCTCGTATGGCTCCTTAAACAGTAGTGTGTGTGTGTGGGGGGGTTAATCGTGTGGCCTCCGGAGAGGCCGAGTGCAGTTCTTTCTAGTTGACGCCCGTGGGCGACCTGCGCGTTGTAATGAGGATGGAATGATGATGAAGACCTCACATACACCCAGTCCCCGAGCCACAGGAATTAACTCCAGGAGATTAAAATCCCTGATGGCTCGGCTGGTAATCGAACCCGGGGCACTTCCAGCCAAAGCATAGTGCACTAACCATTTAGACATGGAGCCGGGCAATCAGTAGTGATGTTCTCCGAAAAATGCCAGTACTTAGCAAGGCGTCATTTCTTTCTGGAGAGGCTTCTCGCCAGCAAGCGATAAGTTTGGCGTCACATGCCAATGATTCATGTGGGAAGAATGAACGCTCATAACTTGATTGGCAACTCTGATTCACAGGACGCTGACCATGCTTTCACATGACTCATTTTGCAAGAAACATTTTCAACAAAATACATTTCATGTGAATCCATGAAAACGTTTACTACACGTGCCTATCTTTGCCGGTTTCGTAAGAATTGCCCTACAGCTCCACTACATTGTACAGTAAGATAGATTTAACAAGTAAACTTACTCACCTGACCTCTACGCTTCTTAGAAGCGTCCCTGTTTAAAATGCTTGTGGCAACGACATTACGGATAAGATTTGCTCATGATTTGCCTCACAGAGTAGTACAGCATGTTCGAAATAGTTTCCTTACAAGGATTATGAGATATTGAGGGTCAACGGATCAAATGCATTGTTATATCCTTAATAACATTCCTTTATCACCATTTTTGCAATTATTTGTCTTATTTTTATAATAATTGTGTTTTGTTAATTAGCTTAGTCTATTTAATTTGTTTCTGAATGCTTTGTATGCATTTTTATTGCAATAATATCCTTGTTTCTGAGCACTGTTTTGTAAAGCCTGACACTTTCCTTACATTCTATTTTTAGGTCATCAGTGAAACATTGTTTGCTTTTTCTGCGTTTACGTGTGGCTATTTAAGATGCTTACATTTGGTTGTTATACTAGGATGCCTCATAAGTAATGTTGTTTCTTAAGTTTGGTGTTTAATAAGATATAATTGGTTTTCTTCGGTTCGCCAATGCTATTTACAGGAGGCCATGACTAGAATTGCGTATATTGCGAGAATATATCTGTCTTCAGTTGTTGATACACAATCAGAAATGGAACTTACAAAATTGGAGATTAGCTTCCTTCTAAAGCAGTACTGGAAACAAGATTACAAAGCTGCTGCCGCGGCTCGAAGAATAGGCCTGATGTGTAGTGGAAGGAGAAGGTGTCGTTAGTGAGCGTGTGGCACAACGATGGTTCCAACTTTTCAACACTGGAGAAGGAAGCACTACAGTTTTACCGCGTTCTGGTAGACCGTAACTATGGGACATTGAGAATACACGCCGAGGTTGGAAAACAATCCGCAAAGAAGTACTCGTAGGCTGTCAGAAGAACTTGGTGCATCAAAAGATACCATACATCGCCAGGTTAGGAAACTTGAAAAATCAAACAGCTTCTGTAGATGTGTACTTCATGAATTGACCCCTGAACAGGTTCAAAGTAAAGTGGATATCTGTCGTCAGCTTATCGGTAACCCCATGGATGATAGATTTATCAGGAGAATTGTCACATGTGATGAAAAATGGGTCTATTACCGCAACGCTGACGCCTCGACTCAGCGGCTCAGTCCCCGTCAACCAGGCAAAGTCATAGTTAAAATGGATCAGTTCGTCCCGAAAGATTGTGACTGGCTACGTGGCTTACCGGTAACGTTATCGACTGCTGAACCCGAGATAGTGGGATCGAATCGTGGAGTAGTCAGTTTACATTTGGGGGTGCGCTAATGTGAGGGAGCCGTGTCAGTAGATTTACTGGCATGTTAAAAATCCCCTATGATGCATAATTCTGGCACCCCGGCGTCTCTAAAAAGCCGCAGCAGTTGAAAGGCACGTAAAACCAATAACATTATGTCCGGCTCCGTCGCTGATTAGTTAGCGTGCTAGGGTTTGAACCGAAGGGTCCTTGGTTCGATTACATGCCGGACCATGGGGAATTTAATCTCTTGTGGTTAATTCCACTAGCTCGGGGACTGGGTGATTCTGACGTCTTCATATACAAAGAAACCAATAGAACTGGAAACAAATAGAATAAACAGAAAAAAAGTGAAAAACAAAGCGATTTTGTGTGTCTGGTGGAATTTTGAAGTAGTGATTCAATTCACTGGGAGTTTGTTCCAAGCGGGCGTGCAGTCAATGCGGCTTTTTATTCTCAACAACTGGAACGAGTTCATGAAATTTTGAGATGAAGATAACCAGCATTAGTTAACCGAAATAGAGTTCTCTTGCTGCAGGAAAATGCGATACCACATACTGCACGAACAACCATGACAATCTTTCAGAAATTGGGAGGAGTCGAACTGGTACCACATCCGACACACAGCACTGATCTTGTGCCTTCAGAGTACCATATTTTTTGATCCATGGCCCATTTCTTGCGGGAATTCTCCGCATCAAAACCCAGATACTGGTACCGTCGCGGGATAAGAAACCTCGCTTAAAGATGGCTCAAGACCATAGAATCTGCTGGTCTCTACTTTGAAGAGTAGTATAATTTCTTGTCAGAAAACTTTCCAATTAAAACTTTCTTTAAAAGACGTCATTACTTATGTGACATCCCCGGTATATATCACAAGGATTTTTTAGTCCACTCTGTCAAGTTTGTGTGTATTATTGGCAACTCAAACTATCACTTGGGCGCTGCGGTCGGTCCAACATGGCCGGGATACGTAGGATAAAACACTCAATAACACAGGATTGCTATGGAACACTTTCGTATTATCCTGTGATAATCAGTAAATGTGTTCCCTAAAATACTGATAACAGTGTTATATTATGTATAACGGTGCGATACACGCAATCTAATGTGTGTGTTCCACTAGAGTTTATGTGAGAATTACGTATTATCAAGCATTGATTGTCTGTTCGGATTTGCTTTTGTGCATTTCGAATCATGACGCTGATACGTTTGAAAGCTATATTCGAGTTTGCTAACTGCACCATTGACTCCAGAAACTTTACAGAAGAGGTAGAAGTGTTATTTGCAAACATGTCTTATGAAAGAGCAGACAATGTTGAAACCATTTGGACAATTTACGCTCTTGAGCTCCAGACGTCGCTGCTCCGCCCCACATGGCTACAAAAGAAATTGAAAGGAGAACGTTAACAATTAAGCAATTACAATGTAAGGCAGCTGCATCAGAATGTTGCAATCATGTTTTAATCACTGCTTCTTTTCTGTCACTGGTAATTAAGTAATTAGACTATTATTAATATTACCTTAAGTGGCTAGACTGTCCCCCAACGTCCACACCAACTGTATTCCAACTCGTTCCTGTTCTCCGTATTTATTCGTTATCGCCACCTTTCGACCATTGCTATTTGCATCTTTAGGAATATAATGAAAATGTATATCAATAGCCCCCTTATACATTGGCTTGCAGCCTTAAACTGAGCAATATGCTTTGCATTTACTCATTTTGTATTCTGACAATGAGTAAAACTCATTAACTGTGTATAAAACACTAACAAATGTACTCGCTCTGTTCACCCATGCAATAAACAATACAAACCAAACTGTCATCACGTGGTAGATTTATCCTACTTGGTGAGATTCTTATTTTCACCGCTAGATGGCACATCAGATAGCTGGAGTTGCCAATAGTACCGTTCCTACTTTTTGTATGTGCTCTGTCGGTCTCTGTAGTAATTTTTAAATACATTTTAGAATCTAAAGTAATTAGTAAGAAATGAAACTTCTTGCTCTCGCTAATTGTAAAAAATATTTGAAACTATAGCTTCAATAATCAATCATTCAATTTCATATGAGACTGGTTTGCTTCTCAGCGCCCAGTCTAGTCTGCAAGCCTCTGTTTGCGAACAAGTCGCTTCCATGAAACCCTATTAGCAATTATCACTGTGGCCTCCTAAGCTTATATGCCCCTCACATTGAAATCGTTGGATATTGAATCTAATCATCGCCTCCTATATCTATATTTGTTTCTCTTACCCTCTATAGTCGAGTTCACTAACCTCTTTGGTTAATCCTCATCATATAACACCACCATCTTGTTCATTCATACGAATAGCGTCATCTCACACGTACATTTCTAACTTAGCTGTTATCTCTTCATTACGAATACCCTCCTACCATTGCTCCCATCTGTTAGTCCCAACAATCATCCTCACATTAATTATCTCTAGTTTATGCATGAGATTATCTTGAATCTACCCAGATCTCAGTCCTACACGGCAAGAACGGTAGAAGGTGGTGGCCGTGGCCTAAAGTTAAGAACCATCGCAGCATTTACCTGAGCCTACTGAGTCATGTAGAGAGAATTTCGGCGCTGCACTCACTTCTAGCTTTAATCTTTAATACTTTAAAACATGTCGTGTAGCAC
Organism: Meconema thalassinum; assembly: GCA_946902985.2. NCBI lineage: Eukaryota > Metazoa > Arthropoda > Insecta > Orthoptera > Tettigoniidae > Meconema > Meconema thalassinum. The sequence continues at coordinate 217,360,913 of OX336389.2, read as the reverse complement.
TTGTGTTTGTCAGCCTAATTGAATTGTGTTTGCTGTGATAACAGTAATTAAATATCATGATAGGTTGCTTGTTGAAAACAAAGTAGATGGATTCTGACACACGTAGATTATGGCTGGAAATATAGAGCTGGTGTTGGCAGCACTGGCTGCGCAGTATCGTCCTGAGAGTTGTGGGCTTGTTAAGAATGTTTAAGAAGGATACTTCAAGTTGAGAATGATATGACGTTGAAACAATCGGAGTTGTTGTTATTGATTTAGGGGCTTGCGATATCGTAGGTATATAGCCCCTGTACTTGGGTGTGTGAGGAATCTGTATAATAACCTGTGCCATTGAGATGGCTGTAGTAATGCATGTATTTATAATTTGGGCTGGGTCTTCTGTGGAAAGCGGCCATGGTATTAATTTAGATACCATCCCGGCATTCGACTGGACTAGATGTGCGAAAGCACGGAAAATCACTATTAGGATGGCTGAGGTAGGAATCGGTCCTTCCTTTTCTCAGTTCTGACTCACGAAGTTGAGTGAACCCCGTACCGGTCCTCAGACTTGAATTACATTTCTTGGGAAAGCTGGGAATCGAAACTGGACCTTCACGCTGACTGACAATAATGTTACTCACTACGCCACAAGGTGGACGAAGTTATTGGACAGTAAACCAAACAGTGCAGAGTTAATTGTTCAGTTTGTGTTGTTGTTGATTCATTTAAAGATTTTGCGAAATCGTGATCCGTAGCTTTACTTGGGTATGAGTGGAATCTGTCTGATAACCTGTGTCATTGTGAATGCTGTAGAAGTGTGTGAGCCTATATTTGTAACGAGGTTAGGATTTGGAAGGAGGCGATCGTGGCCTGTAGATAAGAACCATCCTGGCATTTAGCTGTGATAGAAGTGGGAAACCACTCTAGGAGACCTGAGATAGTAATCGAACCAATATCTTCTCAGCCGGCCCCGTGGTGTAGGGGTAGCGCGCCTGCCTCTCACCAGGAGGCCCCGGGTTCGATCCCCGGCTCCGTCAGGGATTTTAAAACTGACGTGAGGGTTGGAACGGGGTGCACTCAGCCTCGTGAGGACAATTGAGTAGCTGTCTGACAGTGAGACAGCGCCCCGATCACGAAAACCAAGATTAACGGCCGAGGGGACCCGACGCGCTGATCACGCGTCACCCCAATATCTGCAGGCCGAATGGCTGGGCAGCGGTCGCTTGGTCGGCCTTAGCCCGTCATGGGCTGGATAGTGCCAGGGTTTTTTTTTTTTACCAATATCTTCTCACTTTTGCCTGACGAGACTGAATGTACCCCGTTCCAACATTCAGACCAGAATTTAATTCCTTTTCAGAGTTAGGAATTGAACCCCTTCCTGTTTACCTTTGCCTCACGAGACTGAATGTACCCCTTTCAAACCTCCAGACCAGAATTTGATTCCTTTGCAGCGCTAGGAATCGAATCCAGTACAGTTATATTAGATCCGGAGTTTCAGTATGCACTCCATACAAACCACCGAAGACGGCTCTTAATTATTCGCTTATTGTTTTGGTTAATAATTCGTTTTAGGGGCTTTGGACATCGTGGTTATCAGGCCCTTGTGCTTGGGTTTGTTAATTTCCTGTGATGACCTGTGTTTTTTGTGAGGTCTATATTAGTGTGTGTAACTGTGATTATTAAGCTAGAGGATGTGGTACGTGCTCCGGGAGATGGAATTAGGTACTGGAGGGAGTGTGGAGACATGGGGTGAAAATACTCAGGATAGACTCTATCACCACCGGGATTCGAACCTACGATCTTCGGACGTGTTGCAGCGGCCCATTACGGTTGTGATAAGCGTTTTTACGCGCACGATTACGCGGCAGGATATTTACTGTAATTGTTCAAATGCAGGTTTATTCCCTAATAGCGGACCCATGCGATAACAGCGTTTTATATACCGTAATTTTAGAGCCTTTTCCTCATAGTAGGCCTACATTTTAATATAATATTAGTAAATATCATATAAAACAAAGGTTTGATGCTTTTCAGTCGGTCAACACGAATGCATCCAAATGAGATGGGTTATTCCCTAATCCTGAAAAAAAAATACCCGTGATTAATAAATACAATTGGATGACCAGTTTCGATCGTCAAGCGATCATCATCAGATCCATTACACTTAGGCTATACAATCTATGTCTGAAAGTATAGGTGAAAATATTTACAATACATACACTTACTTAGTTGCAGTATTAGTTGAGATAATGCAACTCGTCAATATTTTTTAGTGGTAGTCTATTGTTTTTGTTGTTGAGATACTCAAGATGGTGATTGACCTCCCGAATTTGCTTGTTTGGAGTGAATGTGTGGTTGTTGTAAATTGTCAATTCAGATTGTATTGTACAGGCTATTTATCTGGTTGAGTCTTGCGTGGTCCTGTTGAGAGCAGTTAACTTGGTCACTGTTTGCACTCGACTGGAGGGAAATTCCTGTGTGTGGGGGTCCCTTATCTCGTTGGGCACGCATTCCTAAGTGTTCCTCGTACTAATGTACCTGTAAGTTGCCAAGTCTAGTCTCTCTAATGTGGTGTATGCTACTGTATTCAGGATAATCTTCAACTATTAAAGACATGGTTTCAAACTCTCCACATATAAGCCAGAAAGCCCGTTTTAAGTGCAAACGGACTAATGAGAATGTCCCGGCACCTTTAATACTGCCATTAATACCGGCCTAGGTTTATTGAAGAAAAAGATACATCGTACATCCTGATTCAATAACATGTTTCCCTTATTAATCCCTTATCTAGCTTGGCTACATCGTTATGTGTTGTCTTGTTTCCGACGGGGTGAGTTTTCTAGTATAGTGAAGAGGGGTGAACTCTTCATGAAAGTGTGTTCGTTTAAATTATTGGGGTTGTTTCTTTTAGCTAAGTGTATCTCGATTGGTTCCTTTATGTCAAGAGCTCTGCCTTTCGGTTCGTGATGAATTATTTTTAAGTCAGTTTCAATGATAGTGAAACTGTGTTCCGCGTCACAGATGTGTTCGCATACGGCTGAGTGTGTCCCGTATTTTATCGCATTTCTATGTTAATTGTATCGTGTATCCAATCTTCTCCCACTCTGCCTGATATAATTTGCTTGACACCCTGTATCTTGGCACGTAATGGATTCTTGATTTGAAGTGGGGACTCTTGTTAGGTTTAATTTGTTACATGGAATTACAGGACACCTAACAAGCTCTAGCATCAAGAGGACCGTTATATAATTTACAACTTAATAATTATCTAACGTTGAGTAGAGTTAGGAGAACATTTGTAGGAGTGTTGCAAATTTTTGCTTACTCGAATAAATAATATCGAGTGTTGGTTGAATTTTGATAAACTCTGGATTTGTGCTTTAGTAGTTTTCACCTTTATTTTGGTTTGAATGAGTTAAGTTACGCATTGTTGAATTTACAGTAGTTTGAAGAAACCCACCTGCCAACGATCCTTGTGAATGACCTGAGATCCTATATCTCTTCTAATTGAATTCATTCCTGGCTAGATTCCCATGCATACATTTTAGAGTAATAGTGTGTGTTCCGTGCCCGATATATGTGACGGTTTTAGCCGGATCGTAACATGCATGTGTTGCATACGGGAGAAATACAGTACATAGGACTACATACATACATACATACAAAGATACATACTGTCCCCGTACACTTCATTGAACTAGTGCTATTTAACGCATCTGTCCGTGCGGCCCCAAATGGATAAGTCGCGTGATTTTAATTTCTGTAATAATGGGTCTAGATAATTGGGTTGTCAAGATGCTGATTCTGATCTTGGATTTAAGAATCGATCATGTGAGTTTATGTAATTAGCTTGGCATGGGTAGTTCGTCTTCTATAATAAGGCGATTCCCCTGGTTGATTCTGCTTTATCAGCGACTTCGTTGTGAGCTTAAGTTCAATCTTACCCATATACTGCGTATATAATTGAATCTACTTATAATTACTTCAATTAACCAGCTCATAATTATCAATTAAATTTTTCCTGCTGTTGGTTATTTTTCTCCAATTAATAATTGCTCTGATTCGTCCTAATTAGCATGTTTCCCTTATTGTCACGTGCTCTCAATGTTAATAAGACACGCCTCTTAGTTTGATACAAGGAAAAGGTTATATCCCTCCTTCGAAACTCTCTGCCTTCTATTTGCTTACATAAACCGATTCCGGTATTGACTTCTGGCGAACTGTCTCTATATGAAATAACACGTTCCCTTTCTCTGGCTTAAATATTGTAGTAGATTGTCTTTTCGCTATTCATTATGTCTTAAAGTAATGTATTTATTTCTCTAACATAGTGCAACAGGGTATAGTGGAGTACCCAATAATCAGAGCGCTGCATCCGGAGGCAATAACGCTTAAGAAGAAGTAGAAATTTCGCTTCAACTTATATATAATATTATGTTATAGTGAAAGAATTCTTCAACTGCGAATGAAGACAACTCGATATTGTATAACTATCTTTGGGGTCTATGTACCAGAGGAGGAAAAAGAGAAGAAATAGAGGAATCTATCTATATATATAAAAATCAATGTAACGTGATAGTTTATCTGTGGGTATGTCTGTGGGTATGTCTCCTATGCGTTCATATACCATTCGTCCGATTGCGATGAAACTTGGGTGCGATGTTGAGTACACTCCAAGGAAGGTTTCTGACTTAGTAAATCCATTTTACAATAGGTAGCGCACGCGTAGATTCAACAAATGAGCGACGATGCGCGAAGCATTTCAACAAAGTCCCGTATGTGTTCATATACCATTCGTCCGATAGCGATGAAACTTGGGTGAGATGTTGTGTACACTTACGTGAAGGTTTCAAAATTAGTGAATACATTTCACAGTAGATAGCGCACAAGTAGATTCAACAAATGAGCGACGACACGCAATGCGTTTCAACGAAGTCCCGTATGCATTCATATACCATTCGTCCGATAGCTATGAAAAAAATGAAAATCCACAGCCTGCTTCCAGTCTCCGACCGGGTCAGGAATGGAATGAATGAAGCCCCCATCTAGCGGCGAGGATATGAACTATGCCGGCTGCCGAGGCCTGACGCACTCCTCTGGGGTAATGATTAAATGAATGACAGATGAAATGAAATGATAGTGGAGAGTGTTGCTGGAATATCCTATAGCTATGAAACTTGCGTAAAATGTTGTGTACACTGCAGGGAAATTTTCTGGCTTAGTACATCCACTTTACAATAGGCAGCGCACGAGTAGATTCAACAAATGAACTACGACGCGCGAAGCATTTCAACAAAGTCACGTTTGCGTTCATATACCATTCGTCCGATAGCGATGAAACTAGGCTGAGATTTTGTGTGCACTCCAGGGAAGGTTTCTAGCTTAGTAAATCCCTTTAAAAATAGGTAGAGCACGAGTAGAATCAACAAATGAGCAACGGCGCGCGAAGCGTTTCAACAAAGTCCCATATAATTTCATATACCATTCATCCGATAGCGATGAAACTTGGGTGAGATGTTGTGTACACTCCAGGGAAGGTTTCTGGCTTAGTGCATACATTTTACAATAGGTATCGCACCAGTAGATTTAACAAATGAGCGATGACACGCGAAGCGTTTCAACAAAGTCCCGCATAAAGTCATATACCAGTCGTCTGATAGTGATAAATGTTTGGTGAATTGTTGTGTGCACTCCAGGAAAGGTTTCTGGCTAAGTAAATCCATTTTACAATACGAAGCGCACGTTTATATTCAACAAATGAGTGACTACGCGCGAAGCGTTTCGACAACGTCCCGTATACGTTCACATACCATTCATCCGATTGCGATGAAACTTGGGTGAGATGTTGTGTACACTCCAGGGAAGGTTTCTGGCTGAGTACATCCATATTACAATATGTAGCGCAAGAGTAGAATCAACAAATGTGCGACGACACGCGAAGCGTTTCAACCAAGTCCCGTATGCATTCATGTACCATTCGTCCGTAGCTATGAAACTTGGGTGAGATGTTGTGTACACGTCATGGAAAATTTCTGGCTTAGTAAATCCACTATACAATATGCAGCGCACAAGTTGATTCAACAAATGAGGGACGACGCGCGAAGTGTTTCAACAAAGTCCCGTATAAGGTCATATACCATTCTGCCGTTAGCGGTGAAACTTGGGTGAAATATGGTGGACACTCCAAGGAAGGTCTCTGGCTTAGTAAATACATTTCACAGTAGGTAGCACACGAGTAGATTCGACAAATGAACGACGACATGCGGTGCGTTTCAATACAGTCCCCTATGTCTTCATATCCCATTAGTCCGATAGCGATGAAACTTCGGTGAGATGTTGTGGACACTTACGTGACGGTTTCTAACTTAGTAAATACATTTTACAGTAGGTAGCGCACGAGTAGATTCAACAAATGAGTGACGGAGCGCGAATCGTTTAAACAAAGTCAGGTATGCGTTCATATACTATTCTTCCGATTGCGATGAAACATTGATCAGTTATTGTGTACCCGCCAGGGAAGGGGACTTAGTAAATCCATTTCACAATAAGTAGCGCAAGAGTAGATGCAACAAATGGGTGACGACGCGCGAAGCGTTTCAACAAAATCCCCTATTGCGTTCATATAACATTCTTCGATTGCGATGAAACCTTGATGAGTTATTGTGTACACGCCAGGGAAGGGCTTCGACTTAGTAATACATTTCTCAATAGGTAGCGCACGAGTAGATTCAACAAATGAGTGACAGCGCACGAATCGTTTAAACAAAACCCCGTATACGTGCATTTACAATTCATCCGATTGCAATGAATCATTGATGAGTTGTTGTGTACACGCCAGGGAAGGGTTTCGACTTAGTAAATCCATTTCACAACAGGTAGCGTACGAGTAGATTCAACAAATGAGTGACAGCGATGAAACTTTTGAAAGTTGTTGTGCACGCTTCCACGAATGGTTCTAAATTAGAAAATACATTTTACGATAGCTTAGAGGCAGTTAACATGTTGTGTATCCAAAAGCACTTCAAGAAACAGAATTTCAACGCCAATACTTTCTTTGATTGGCATTGCAACGCATGCCGGGTACAGCTTGTATATATATAAAAATCAATGCTACTTGATAGTATGTATGTGGGTGTGTGGGTGTGTATGTCTCCTATGCGTTCATACACCACCCATCCGATTGCGTTGAAACTTGGGTGAGATGTTGATTACTCTCCAAGGAATGTTTCTGGCTTAGTAAATCCATTTCACAGTAGATCGCGCACGAGTAGATTCAACAAATGAGCGACGACGCGCGAAGCATTTCGACACAGTCCCGTATTTGTTCGTAAAGCTTTCATCCGATTGCGATGAAACTTGGGTGAGAAGTTGTTTCCACTCCAGGGAAGGTTTCTAACTTAGTAAATACATTTCACAGTAGATAGCGCACGAGTAGATTCAACAAATGAGTGACGACACGCAAAGCGTTTCAACAAGGTCCCTTATGCATTCATATACCATTCGTTCGATAGCTATGAAACTTGGGTTAGATGTTGGGTCCACTTCAGGGAAGGTTTCTGGCTTAGTAAATCCACTTTACAATAGGCAGCGCGCGAGTAGATTCAACAAATGAGCTACGACGCACGAAGCGTTTCAACAAAGTCACGTATGCGTTCATATACCATTAGTCCGATAGGGATGAAACTTGGGTAAGATGTTGTGTACACTCCAGGAAAGGTGTCTGGCTTAGTAAATCCACTTTACAATAGGCAGCGCGCGAGTAGATTCAACAAATGAGCTACGACGCACGAAGCGTTTCAACAAGTCCCGTATGCATTCATATACCATTCGTCCGATTGCGATTAAACTTGGGTGAGATGTTGTGTACACTCGAGGAAAGGTGTCTGGTTTAGTAAATCTACTTTACAATAGGCAGCGCACAATAATTAGATTCAACAAATGAGCTACGACGCGCGAAGCGTTTCAACAAAGTCCCTTATGCGTTCATATACCATTCGTCCGATAGCGATGAAACTTTGGTGAGATGTTGTGTACACTCCAGGGAAGGTTTCTGGCTTAGTAAATCCACTTAACAATTGATAGCGCACGAGTAGATTCAACAAATGAGCGACAACGCGCGAAGCGTTTCAACAAAGTCCCGTATGCGTTCATATACCATTCGGCCGATAGCGATGAAACTTGGGTGAAATATTGAGTACATTCTAAGGAAGGATTCTGGCTTAGTATATCCACTTTACAATTGGTAGCGCACGAGTAGATGCAACAAATGAGCGACGACGCGCGAAGCGTTTCAACATGGTCCCGTATGTGTTCATATACCATTTGTACGATAGCAATGAAACTTGGGTGAGATATTGAGTACACTCTAAGGAAGGATTCTGGCTTAGTATATCCACTTTGCAATAGGTAGTGCACGAGTAGATTCAACAAATGAGCGACGAGGCGCACACCGTTTCAACAAAGTCCCGTATGTGTTCATACACCATTCGTCCGATAGCAATGAAGCTTGGGTGAGTAAATACATTTCACAGTAGATAGCGCACGAGTAGATTCAACAAATGAGTGACGACACGCAAAACGTTTCAAGAAAGTCCCGTATACATTCATATACCATTCGTCCGATAGCTATGAAACTTGGGTTAGATGTTGTGTACACTTTTGGGAAGGTTTATGGCTGAGTAAATCCACTTTACAATAGTCAGCGCACGTGTAGATTCAACAAATGAGCTACGACGCGCGAAGCGTTTCAACAAAGTCACGTATGCGTTCATATACCATTCGTCCGATAGCGATGACGCATGGGTGAGATATTGAGTACACTCTAAGGAAGGATTCTGGCAAACAAATATACTTTACAATAGGTAGCGCACGAGTAGATTCAACAAATGAGCAACGACGCGCGAAGCGTTTCAACAAAGTACCGTTCGCGTTCATATAGGCCTACCATTCGTCCGATAGGGTTGAAACTTGGCTGAGATGTGGTGCACAGTCCAGGGAAGGCTTTTGACTTAGAAAATCAATTGCACAATAGGTAGCGCACGAGTAGATTCAACTAATGAGTGAAGGCACGCGAATCGCTTCAACAAAGTCCCGTATGCGTTCATATAGGCCTACTATTCATCCAATTGCGATGAAACTTGGGTGAGTTGTTGTGCACACTGCAGGGAACGTTTCTGATTTAGTAAGTCCATTGTATGATGGGTTGCGCACGAGTAGTTTGAACAAATGAGTGACGGCGCACAAACCGTTTCAACAAAGTTCCATCTGCGTTCATATACCATTCATCCGATTGTGATGAAACTAGTGTGAGTTGTTGTGCACACTGCAGGGAAGGTTTCTGACTTAGTAAATCCATTGTACAATTGGTAGCGCGCGAGATGATTCAACAAATGAGTGACGGCGCGCGAATCGTTTTAACAAAATCCCGTAAGCGTTCATATGCCATTCATCCGATTGCGATTAAACTTTGGTGAGTTGTTGCGCACTCTCCCACAAATGTTTCAAAATTAGTAAATCCATTTTACGATAGCTTAGAAGCAGTTAACGGAAATTGAAGAAAAAATTGTGTATCCAAAAGCACTTCAAGGAACCAAATTACAATGTCAACACTTTCTTTGATTGGCATTGCAACGCATGCCGGGTACAGCTTGTTTTACAATAAATTCCAGGCTGCAATATATAGAATTAGTAAATGTGTTTTATCTATTGTGGATGGAGGTCTGAATTAAAGGATTGGCAATGTACCTGTATTGGAGAACTAGTGATATATGCAAATGGTCGAGAACGAATAATTTTTTCTTAACCCAAATGTGTAAGGCAAGGCTACAACTCCTCGCCCATACTTTTCAATCTTTATATTGAACAAGCAATGAAGGAAATTAGAGAAAAATTTAAAGTGGGAGTGAAGATTAAAGGAGAAATAATTTCAACTCTGAGATTTGCTGATGACATCGTCATCTTGGCCGTCACGCCGGAGGATTTGAATGAGTTTTGAATGGTATGGACTCCGTCTTGAGGAATAATTCATGATGAAAATTAATAAATGTAAAGCAAAATATTGGAATGCAGCCGAAATAAATCTGAAACTTCTACGGACATCAAATTGGCAGGTGGAAAATTAAAGGAAGGAGACTTCTGTTACTTAGGAAGCAAAATAACCAGTAAGGGACGAAGCAAAGAGGATATAAAAAGTAGCTTGGCTCAGGCAAGGAGAGCATTTCTACAGAAAAGGAATCTGTTCACATCGAATACAGATTTAGGTATTAGGAAGTAATTTTTGAAAGCCTTTGTCAGGAGCGTAGCACTCTATGGAAGTGAAACTTGGACTATTGGTGCAGCAGAAATGAGGAGAATTGAAGCGTTTGAAATCTGGTTTTACAGGATTATGATGAAGATCAGATGGGTAGATAGGGTTACAAGCGAAGAGGTATTAAGACGAGTGGGAGAGGAGAGATATTTCTGGCTACTGCTAATGAAGAGAAGATATAGGTTGGTAGGACACATAGTAAGACACCCGGGAATAACAAGCTTAGCTATGGAAGGAAGGGTCGAGGACAAGAACTATAGGGGTAGACCAAGGTTAGAGTATGTTAAAGAGATTACCTCGAATGTAGGGTGTGGTAGCTATGTAGAGATGAAACGATTAGCTCAGGACAGGGAGGCATGGAGATCTGCATTAAACTTGACCAAAGACTGAACACTGAAACAACAACAACCCAAAATTAATTAAAGACGACAAGCACTCTTCTTAGACAAAAAGATATCCATAAATTCAATTGATGTGTCAGACAGAGGCTTTCGATCAATTATTGACTATGTAATAACTAACAAAATAAATCATCATTAGCTCAGGTACTTGAGTATTTAGAGGTCATGGTATAAATAATAGTGACCACTTCTTTCTGATTTCTAAGATTAATATACAGGTACCCCAAAATTGGCAGGTTGAAGAAACCTTCAGAATTTATTTATTAGAGATCAGAGTATCCGAAATTTGTTTCAGCAAACAGTTGAAATTCTCCATCACTAAACTCTAGTTAGCACAAATATTAACACAGAATAGGAGAAATTATTTTACATCTTATCACGAGCAGCTTTTGAATCCTTGGGAAAACGTCAGAAACAAGGGAATGAACAAGGTCTCAAATACGGGAATGATTACATTGCACTTTTAATTACAGAGAAGAAAGCTCTTCTCAAATATCTCAACTGCAGAGCATCTGAAAACATGACAATGCATTATGTCTGTTTGGCCCGGGATACCACGGGGTCGGGAGACTGAGATCAACGGCTGTGAGATCTCATCACAATCAAACCACACAAAGTACTTTCACATGCATTTGAACTAGTTCCAGCACGAGACTACTATTCTCAGCAGTAGTGGAGTACTAGGAGTTCTGCCCCACTTCAAAACCCCCCTTGCTCTACTACTAAGCCTCAGCCATGTTAAATATCTCTTGAACGCATGGTCCGATTTTGACAAATGAGGTATTGTTGGACTCGGGCTGACGTCCTCTTTGCTATGGACCACTCATTATATTTTTCAAAATTTTTTTGAAAATTTTTGTTTTCGAAAATAGGCGATAGTTTGAAAACCAAACAGGATAGAACGTTGTGCCATGGCTCAAACGAACAGTCTTTATGACCTTTATTTTTTGTAATAAAAAATTTTTATTTTTTATATTTTTTTGAAAACACTCGAATTTTGAAAATCCTATATTTTGGAAACTAGGAACTCTACAAAAAAAATTGTTTAACGTAAATCAATGGTCCCTACCCCCTCTACCCCCAAAATAAATTTAAAGTCTCTAGAATGAAAACCTGCAGTAGTGTGGTAAGGACAGAGCTGCTTATAAAAGCAAGTGGTGAGCCCCTGCGACCTTGGAATGGAAGGAGCCATGCTAGGAGGGCGTGCTTGGATTCGTTTTTTTCGTCTCGTTGTGCTCTTTACGGGAATGTCGGTGTCGAAAAGGTGAAAATCTGGAAACACAGTCTTTTTGGGGTAAAAACGTGATTTTAGACTTTTTGCTATATCTCGCGAACCAATCATGCTAGAGGCATGTTCGACAGGTCCAAGGACTCGGGGTGACGTCCTCTCTGCTATGGACCACTCGTTATAATTTTTAATAAAATTGGAAACTCGATTTTGGGGTAAACACATGCTTTTTGTGATTTTGCCGATATCTAACGAACCAATAACGTTAGAGGCATGTACGATGGGTCCAAGGACTCGGAGTGACATCCTCTTTGCTATGAACTACTCGTTGTAATTTAAAAAAATTTTGGAAACGCGATTTTGGGGTAAACACGTGTTTTTTGTGATTTTTGCCGATATCTCACGAACCAATAACGCTAGAGACGTGTACGAGGTGTCCTAGGACTCGGGCTAACGCCCCCTTTCAAATGTGGTAGATATTTTTTTTCAAAAAAGATAATTCACAAAGGGCCTAACGCCATACATGTTGAAAAAACGTTTTCTTTTTCTTTACCTGTTTATAATGTTTATAAAGCGTGGTGGTTGAGAGAGAGAGACCATACGGCTGGGTGTGTGTGTTTCAACGAACCTGTCGCTAACCACAAGGACCATGCTTAATAGAACAATCGCTATTTCGACGGGTCGGTGTATGACAGAGCGAGCGTGCGTTTTTCTGATATTTTACCTTTAACGTGTAAACGGTGATGAGAACTTGATTCTATGTTGGTCGAAGCGAGTATCGAAAACAAACGAGCAGGAGGTGAAGGTCATTTGAGCTTATTGGAAGGCTCCGATCTGACTTGACAACAGGTGCAATGGAAAAAATGACCAAGACGCTTGAAGGTGAAATAATCTGACCATTGTGGTGGCAGGGAAGTGCGAAAGGCGTGCACACATGTGAAACCACAGGCACGCTAAACCAGTGACATTCTGTCTTGCTTCGTACGTGACAAAATGCAAGTCCATGTGACATTTGATCTACCGCAGGTGTTCACTTTGGACGTTATCTGTCCACGTGCATGATAACTGTTAACAAGTCACATCCTGTTTTGCTTCGTACGTGACAAAATGCAAGTTCATGTGAAATTTGATTCGCCACAGGTGTTCACTTTGGGCGTTAGCTGTCCACGTGACCGATAACAGAATGGTCAAAGCGTGGGAAAAAATGATTATACATGCAACGTAGTATATATAAAGACATGTCGTTATCATTTCCACTCTCACTTGGGTGGACTACCTTTGAACACACTGCGTTGCATGAAACCCCTGGTCTTGTTTAACAGTTTTGGTGTTGGTGGAAAATACTTAACCGTGTTGTGGGGTAGGTATTTATTTATATACTTATTCATTTATACATTTATTGATTAATATATATGTATATTTACAAGCAATTATTTATTGATTAAGTAATTAATGATTTTATTTATTTGTTTGCAGATAACCGGCATACCTTACATGTCTGAGGGAGAAGAAACCATTGCACTTTTGAGCCCACTAGAAGGGAAGAGTAACAAGTCACTGCAAGTAAAGGTGAGATGATTTTTTTAAACTAACTTGTTTCATTTTTTTTGTTTTATGTTTTATTTTATGAAATGTATGTATTAACCTGAATTTAGGTATTTATAGCGGTTTATTTTATTTATTTTTAGAAACTTGGAAAGAATAGCCTTACCGCCGTAGCAGTCGCTGAAAAAAAACAGAAACGCACTAAAGCGAAACCACTGCCAAAGAGTGAACTGTTTAAAACTCAGGTAAGTCCAACTTAAAAATGCTATTCCATTTTACCACTACTGAAAACTCGTAGACAAAAAAAAATTCATTACCTGTACATGACTGGGACAATGATTGCTTTCTTGATGAATGGCTATGTTGTTGTTGTTGACTGGGAAAAGTACAAGGCCATGTTGGATTTTCTAAAAATAAAAATAATAAATTTAATTTATGGGTGGTTCCCTATGGACTCAACGAATATCCACAGGTTTGAACATGATAATGTGAACAAAATGACATGACATTCATTTTTGTTTATATATTGGTTAAAGGGAGGGTGGGGGAATGTAAATGACTGTAGCTTTATAAAAAAGAAAATAAGTACATGGGTTACTGTTAGTGCCAACATACAGTTTATTTTTAATGGTGTTTTGATATATTAATGCCAATTAACGTTAACGTTTTATTTACAAGTATTGATTGATTGATTGATTGAGTGATGGGTTATTTTGTTTGCTTTTAGGTGTCGTCATGTGCCATTAACGTAATGAACAGACAGTGAACAAGCATGCATTATGCTTTAAAGTACTCTGTGCAATGTTAATAACTTACAATAAGAAAAAGTTTTATTATAACACATGGCGTTAGTACCAAATACAACAAGTGAGCAAGTTGGTTTACCACGTGGGTTAAATTTAAAATCAGAACATGATCGATGGTTAACATTTGAATCCTGGCCTGTAGGCTTTTTGTCGACGCATGAACTTGCAAAAGCCGGTTTTTTTTACTTGAACCGAGAAGATGTGGTGCGCTGTGTGTTTTGTCGTATTGAACTTTCACACTGGGAAGAAGGGGATGATCCCTTTAGAGACCATTTGCGATGGTCTCCTCACTGTCCTTACATGCTTGGAAAGCAAGTGGGTAACCTACCCGTGCATTCATTTTACCGAACCACAAGGCCTTTGGCCGCTACTTACGTTGCTGAATCACAAATAAATAATAATAATGATGTATTACCAGCCAACGGTAGTGTCGATATATGTGGTCCATATGCCATAGACAGTGTTGAATTGGCGTGTGCTTTTGAAAAATTGGGAGTTTGCAAGACTAAAGCACTAGCACACCCAGAGTACAGCTCTGTTGAAAAACGTTTCGAATCTTATAAAAATGTTTGGCCATTAATATTAAAACACCTTACCAAACAGCTAAGTGAAACTGGATTTTTTTATACTGATGAAGGGGATAAAACAATATATTTTTATTGTGGATTTGCTTTAAAGGATTGGCAAATGACTGATGACCCTTTTGTGCAACACGCTCGTTGGTTACCAAACTGTAAATACATGGTGTTGCTTAAAGGTCAGGAATTTGTGAACACTATTCGTAAAGAAAAAGTGATTGCAGCACAAGACATAAAAGTGCCTTTAGAGTTAGAGCACGCGGAGCAAATACATAAGGCTGAAAGAAAAGACTTGTCTCACGAACAGATACAAAAGTGTGACCAACAATTATGTAAAATTTGTTATCAAGATGAACTAGGTGTTGTATTTTTACCCTGTGGACACATGATAGCCTGTGTCAAGTGTGCATTAGAACTTAACACTTGTGCTATATGCAGAAAAGTAGTATCTGCTACAGTTAGGGCATTTCTTGCATAACTAGTATAATTTATTCGCCATGCATAGTGCAAAATCCCTAATTGCACAATATTATTAAAGCTGTTTTAGAGTGTAATAGATATGCTTTTGTTTTGTTTATAGACTACTACAATGAATGTTTTGAATGCTGTGGGACAATCATGTGGCTTAGAGACAAAGAAGCTCAGCGAATTGCCAACGCATATTCCATTCCGCATTATCAAGATTCGGAAATTGAAAACAGCATATGGTGATCGTGTACTTTGTGTATGTGAAAACTTTGAGACATTTCTGCCTATACGGTTTAATGATATGTCGGAGAGTGTTTTTGATGAAGTCAATAATGCTGTACAACCTGTACACATAATTTATGAAGGTTTTAAAAACAATAGGTGCATGGTTCGTTTTAATTAAATAAATAAATAATGTGAAATAATAATGGAAAATATAAGTAATGACAATATACTGAAAAAGAAAGAAAATATGTGTATAGAATAATAATGTTTTAGTGTTTAGTGTTGTCTTTAAAAATATTATGATGAAACCAAAAAAAAATGTATATAAAGTTTGTAAATAAATGCAAAATGATGTTACAATGCTGTTTTATTTTATACAAAGTTAGTATATTTAACATTGCAGAGTATACATGATTATGACAATAAATGCACACTGAATACAAGCCTTTCTCACTTTACAATAGTCTGTTATAGTTTTAAACACAAGGCTTGTTGTAGATCATTTTCTAGCAATGTCCATTCAATGTTGTTTTCGAAAAGTGGGGAAGCCACAATGGTTGTATTGACATAAAAACCTTATGGTTATTACTATTTAGTCACTTTCACCCCCTTGCATATCAAGAGCAGATGACCTAGTTGTTCCACTCTTTAAAACGACAACAACAACACTACCTCTTGCATAGTTTGTGATGTTGATGGCTCTTGCGACGTGGAAGATGGATTAAAAATAACTTTGAGAACAGGGGTTAAACGTTGATCATTAAACAATGCACTATTTTGAGTAGCAATATGGTTTTCTTGATTTTTTGTCGACGGCAACTGTGTTTCATGCGGTACACTACATTGATGATCACTGACACTTAAAACCTCACTATTTTTACTTTTTAGGTCACTACGACAATGTTTGGAACGTTGCTTTGAACAACGCCAAATAACAGTTCCATTTTTATTGGTTCGTTTCACAATATATGAATATCCTTTATAGTATGCGTAAGGCTTACCATACCTAGTCACTGATACTTCCATATCAACTGTCGAGTATAGACTAAGCTCTAGTAAAGTCAACTTGGTAATAAGAATACTAGTTTAATGTGAGAGCAAATATGGATCCAAAGAGTTCAGGTAAAAGTGAAAGCAAATAAGCAAATATTAGAAACAAGTGTTGGGGTGAAAGTGGTCGCAAAGTGGTAGACCCATTACACAATAATTTCAGCACGACGAAGCTCTTGTTCAATTTCTTTGATTTCCCAATCGTGACCAGTATGGCCAGATTGACGTGAGGCATGCAACAACTGTAGCCGCTGGACGAGCTTATTGGGATTGTGCCAGTATACAAATTTAACAAATGGATTTTTAGGTGTAAACAAAGCATTACCATTATCATGATCATTATCATCATCATCATTATCATCATCATGATCACCATTATCATCATGACCATCATCACTGTTACTATATAGTCCTTTTTGATCCTCTTGCAATACCACTTTATTTATAGTCTGAGTTGATTTTGATAGTGTTGAAGGTTTCTTGGACGTTGACAACTGTCCTAACATAACGTTTTGAGGACATGATAAGTCATTTTGAACAAACACTGCACTATCTTTAGCCGCAATATCGTTTTCTTGAACTTGCTTTTTAGCATTTTGATAATTGTTTGTAAACAGTAAGCGTGGTTCGTTTCGAGCACTACATTGATGAACACTCACACTTAAAACCTTTCCATTTTTACTTTTCAGATTGCCTCGACATTTTGTTGACCTCTCTTTTGAGCATCGCCAGAATATTATTCCATTCACATTCTGGCGATTATAGTTATAGGAGTAGCCTTGATAGAGTGCACGTAGCCTACCTTTGTTGGTTGTAATAAGTTCCATTGTAGTAACTGACCTGTCAGTACGATGTTCACACTACAAAGGTTACAACTGTTTTGCTGATGGAGTGACCTACTATAAGCTTATATATTGGCTTATGTGTTGGCTTTTTGTGTTGGCTTTTCGTGTTGGCTTTTCGTGTTGGCTTTTTGTGTTGGCTTTTTGTGTTGGCTTTTCATGTTGGCTTTTCATGTTGGCTTTTCGTGTTGGCTTATGTGTTGGCTTTTTGTGTTGGCTTTTTGTGTTGGCTTATGTGTTGGCTTTTTGTGTTGGCTTATGTGTTGGCTTTTTGTGTTGGCTTTTCATGTTGGCTTTTCGTGTTGGCTTTTCGTGTTGGCTTTTTGTGTTGGCTTTTCGTGTTGGCTTTTCGTGTTGGCTTTTGTGTTGGCTTTTCGTGTTGGCTTTTTGTGTTGGCTTTTCGTGTTGGCATTTCGTGTTGGCTTTTCGTGTTGGCTTTTTTTGTATTGGCCTTTCGTGTTGGCTTTTTGTATTGGCTTTTCGTGTTGGCTTTTTGTGTTGGCTTTAGTATTGGCTTTTGTATTGGCTTATTTGACAAGTTATTTGTGTCAATGTATTTAGTGGATTTTTTCTTGGTGTTGGAAAGTAGTTGAAAGAGAGGGAATATTTAAAGACTTAACCTCAGCTCACTAACCTAACCTAACCTAACCTAACCTTTCAACTCTCAGATGTTAATTAAATTCTGTGCATAGTCGAGTTGGAGCCCAAGACCTCAGGGGTAAAAAAACAATTATTTTTGACGACTTATTTTGGTAACTTATTTTAATGGCTAACCTAACTTTACCTAACCTAACCTAACCTAACCTAACCTCAGCTCACTTTGGATATTACTAGTAAGTGTTCATATCCTCTGCTAGGTAGCATGCTAGTAGTACAGGTAGTGCTCATATTTACCGCTAGATAGCGGAAACATATTTTGCATGTCGCATGTGACACTTGTGAAGTTTAACCACATGCAAGACGTGCTTGTATAAGTTCTCTATTTAAACTCAATATACAATTAACCACTAAATGTTCAGAACTAACATGTATAGCCATGTTTAGGGTATATAGGAGACCCTTAGCAAGAAAGGCTGTCTAACCCACGAGTGTACAGCCTTGTCATACGCAGTAAGCCCCTGTTGGCTTTCTCAAATTGTTGTTGTTGTTGTTTTCTGCCAACAGGGGCTTACTGCGTATGACAAGGCTGTACACTCGTGGGTTAGACAGCCTTTCTTGCTAAGGGTCTCCTATATACCCTAAACATGGCTATACATGTTAGTTCTGAACATTTAGTGGTTAATTGTATATTGAGTTTAAATAGAGAACTTATACAAGCACGTCTTGCATGTGGTTAAACTTCACAAGTGTCACATGCGACATGCAAAATATGTTTCCGCTATCTAGCGGTAAATATGAGCACTACCTGTACTACTAGCATGCTACCTAGCAGAGGATATGAACACTTACTAGTAATATCCAAAGTGAGCTGAGGTTAGGTTAGGTTAGGTTAGGTTAGGTAAAGTTAGGTTAGCCATTAAAATAAGTTACCAAAATAAGTCGTCAAAAATAATTGTTTTTTTACCCCTGAGGTCTTGGGCTCCAACTCGACTATGCACAGAATTTAATTAACATCTGAGAGTTGAAAGGTTAGGTTAGGTTAGGTTAGGTTAGTGAGCTGAGGTTAAGTCTTTAAATATTCCCTCTCTTTCAACTACTTTCCAACACCAAGAAAAAATCCACTAAATACATTGACACAAATAACTTGTCAAATAAGCCAATACAAAAGCCAATACTAAAGCCAACACAAAAAGCCAACACGAAAAGCCAATACAAAAAGCCAACACGAAAGGCCAATACAAAAAAAGCCAACACGAAAAGCCAACACGAAATGCCAACACGAAAAGCCAACACAAAAAGCCAACACGAAAAGCCAACACAAAAGCCAACACGAAAAGCCAACACGAAAAGCCAACACAAAAAGCCAACACGAAAAGCCAACACGAAAAGCCAACATGAAAAGCCAACACAAAAAGCCAACACATAAGCCAACACAAAAAGCCAACACATAAGCCAACACAAAAAGCCAACACAAAAAGCCAACACATAAGCCAACACGAAAAGCCAACATGAAAAGCCAACATGAAAAGCCAACACAAAAAGCCAACACAAAAAGCCAACACGAAAAGCCAACACGAAAAGCCAACACAAAAAGCCAACACATAAGCCAATATATAAGCTTATAGTAGGTCACTCCATCAGCAAAACAGTTGTAACCTTTGTAGTGTGAACATCGTACTGACAGGTCAGTTACTACAATGGAACTTATTACAACCAACAAAGGTAGGCTACGTGCACTCTATCAAGGCTACTCCTATAACTATAATCGCCAGAATGTGAATGGAATAATATTCTGGCGATGCTCAAAAGAGAGGTCAACAAAATGTCGAGGCAATCTGAAAAGTAAAAATGGAAAGGTTTTAAGTGTGAGTGTTCATCAATGTAGTGCTCGAAACGAACCACGCTTACTGTTTACAAACAATTATCAAAATGCTAAAAAGCAAGTTCAAGAAAACGATATTGCGGCTAAAGATAGTGCAGTGTTTGTTCAAAATGACTTATCATGTCCTCAAAACGTTATGTTAGGACAGTTGTCAACGTCCAAGAAACCTTCAACACTATCAAAATCAACTCAGACTATAAATAAAGTGGTATTGCAAGAGGATCAAAAAGGACTATATAGTAACAGTGATGATGGTCATGATGATAATGGTGATCATGATGATGATAATGATGATGATGATAATGATCATGATAATGGTAATGCTTTGTTTACACCTAAAAATCCATTTGTTAAATTTGTATACTGGCACAATCCCAATAAGCTCGTCCAGCGGCTACAGTTGTTGCATGCCTCACGTCAATCTGGCCATACTGGTCACGATTGGGAAATCAAAGAAATTGAACAAGAGCTTCGTCGTGCTGAAATTATTGTGTAATGGGTCTACCACTTTGCGACCACTTTCACCCCAACACTTGTTTCTAATATTTGCTTATTTGCTTTCACTTTTACCTGAACTCTTTGGATCCATATTTGCTCTCACATTAAACTAGTATTCTTATTACCAAGTTGACTTTACTAGAGCTTAGTCTATACTCGACAGTTGATATGGAAGTATCAGTGACTAGGTATGGTAAGCCTTACGCATACTATAAAGGATATTCATATATTGTGAAACGAACCAATAAAAATGGAACTGTTATTTGGCGTTGTTCAAAGCAACGTTCCAAACATTGTCGTAGTGACCTAAAAAGTAAAAATAGTGAGGTTTTAAGTGTCAGTGATCATCAATGTAGTGTACCGCATGAAACACAGTTGCCGTCGACAAAAAATCAAGAAAACCATATTGCTACTCAAAATAGTGCATTGTTTAATGATCAACGTTTAACCCCTGTTCTCAAAGTTATTTTTAATCCATCTTCCACGTCGCAAGAGCCATCAACATCACAAACTATGCAAGAGGTAGTGTTGTTGTTGTCGTTTTAAAGAGTGGAACAACTAGGTCATCTGCTCTTGATATGCAAGGGGGTGAAAGTGACTAAATAGTAATAACCATAAGGTTTTTATGTCAATACAACCATTGTGGCTTCCCCACTTTTCGAAAACAACATTGAATGGACATTGCTAGAAAATGATCTACAACAAGCCTTGTGTTTAAAACTATAACAGACTATTGTAAAGTGAGAAAGGCTTGTATTCAGTGTGCATTTATTGTCATAATCATGTATACTCTGCAATGTTAAATATACTAACTTTGTATAAAATAAAACAGCATTGTAACATCATTTTGCATTTATTTACAAACTTTATATACATTTTTTTTTGGTTTCATCATAATATTTTTAAAGACAACACTAAACACTAAAACATTATTATTCTATACACATATTTTCTTTCTTTTTCAGTATATTGTCATTACTTATATTTTCCATTATTATTTCACATTATTTATTTATTTAATTAAAACGAACCATGCACCTATTGTTTTTAAAACCTTCATAAATTATGTGTACAGGTTGTACAGCATTATTGACTTCATCAAAAACACTCTCCGACATATCATTAAACCGTATAGGCAGAAATGTCTCAAAGTTTTCACATACACAAAGTACACGATCACCATATGCTGTTTTCAATTTCCGAATCTTGATAATGCGGAATGGAATATGCGTTGGCAATTCGCTGAGCTTCTTTGTCTCTAAGCCACATGATTGTCCCACAGCATTCAAAACATTCATTGTAGTAGTCTATAAACAAAACAAAAGCATATCTATTACACTCTAAAACAGCTTTAATAATATTGTGCAATTAGGGATTTTGCACTATGCATGGCGAATAAATTATACTAGTTATGCAAGAAATGCCCTAACTGTAGCAGATACTACTTTTCTGCATATAGCACAAGTGTTAAGTTCTAATGCACACTTGACACAGGCTATCATGTGTCCACAGGGTAAAAATACAACACCTAGTTCATCTTGATAACAAATTTTACATAATTGTTGGTCACACTTTTGTATCTGTTCGTGAGACAAGTCTTTTCTTTCAGCCTTATGTATTTGCTCCGCGTGCTCTAACTCTAAAGGCACTTTTATGTCTTGTGCTGCAATCACTTTTTCTTTACGAATAGTGTTCACAAATTCCTGACCTTTAAGCAACACCATGTATTTACAGTTTGGTAACCAACGAGCGTGTTGCACAAAAGGGTCATCAGTCATTTGCCAATCCTTTAAAGCAAATCCACAATAAAAATATATTGTTTTATCCCCTTCATCAGTATAAAAAAATCCAGTTTCACTTAGCTGTTTGGTAAGGTGTTTTAATATTAATGGCCAAACATTTTTATAAGATTCGAAACGTTTTTCAACAGAGCTGTACTCTGGGTGTGCTAGTGCTTTAGTCTTGCAAACTCCCAATTTTTCAAAAGCACACGCCAATTCAACACTGTCTATGGCATATGGACCACATATATCGACACTACCGTTGGCTGGTAATACATCATTATTATTATTTATTTGTGATTCAGCAACGTAAGTAGCGGCCAAAGGCCTTGTGGTTCGGTAAAATGAATGCACGGGTAGGTTACCCACTTGCTTTCCAAGCATGTAAGGACAGTGAGGAGACCATCGCAAATGGTCTCTAAAGGGATCATCCCCTTCTTCCCAGTGTGAAAGTTCAATACGACAAAACACACAGCGCACCACATCTTCTCGGTTCAAGTAAAAAAAACCGGCTTTTGCAAGTTCATGCGTCGACAAAAAGCCTACAGGCCAGGATTCAAATGTTAACCATCGATCATGTTCTGATTTTAAATTTAACCCACGTGGTAAACCAACTTGCTCACTTGTTGTATTTGGTACTAACGCCATGTGTTATAATAAAACTTTTTCTTATTGTAAGTTATTAACATTGCACAGAGTACTTTAAAGCATAATGCATGCTTGTTCACTGTCTGTTCATTACGTTAATGGCACATGACGACACCTAAAAGCAAACAAAATAACCCATCACTCAATCAATCAATCAATCAATACTTGTAAATAAAACGTTAACGTTAATTGGCATTAATATATCAAAACACCATTAAAAATAAACTGTATGTTGGCACTAACAGTAACCCATGTACTTATTTTCTTTTTTATAAAGCTACAGTCATTTACATTCCCCCACCCTCCCTTTAACCAATATATAAACAAAAATGAATGTCATGTCATTTTGTTCACATTATCATGTTCAAACCTGTGGATATTCGTTGAGTCCATAGGGAACCACCCATAAATTAAATTTATTATTTTTATTTTTAGAAAATCCAACATGGCCTTGTACTTTTCCCAGTCAACAACAACAACATAGCCATTCATCAAGAAAGCAATCATTGTCCCAGTCATGTACAGGTAATGAATTTTTTTTTGTCTACGAGTTTTCAGTAGTGGTAAAATGGAATAGCATTTTTAAGTTGGACTTACCTGAGTTTTAAACAGTTCACTCTTTGGCAGTGGTTTCGCTTTAGTGCGTTTCTGTTTTTTTTCAGCGACTGCTACGGCGGTAAGGCTATTCTTTCCAAGTTTCTAAAAATAAATAAAATAAACCGCTATAAATACCTAAATTCAGGTTAATACATACATTTCATAAAATAAAACATAAAACAAAAAAAATGAAACAAGTTAGTTTAAAAAAATCATCTCACCTTTACTTGCAGTGACTTGTTACTCTTCCCTTCTAGTGGGCTCAAAAGTGCAATGGTTTCTTCTCCCTCAGACATGTAAGGTATGCCGGTTATCTGCAAACAAATAAATAAAATCATTAATTACTTAATCAATAAATAATTGCTTGTAAATATACATATATATTAATCAATAAATGTATAAATGAATAAGTATATAAATAAATACCTACCCCACAACACGGTTAAGTATTTTCCACCAACACCAAAACTGTTAAACAAGACCAGGGGTTTCATGCAACGCAGTGTGTTCAAAGGTAGTCCACCCAAGTGAGAGTGGAAATGATAACGACATGTCTTTATATATACTACGTTGCATGTATAATCATTTTTTCCCACGCTTTGACCATTCTGTTATCGGTCACGTGGACAGCTAACGCCCAAAGTGAACACCTGTGGCGAATCAAATTTCACATGAACTTGCATTTTGTCACGTACGAAGCAAAACAGGATGTGACTTGTTAACAGTTATCATGCACGTGGACAGATAACGTCCAAAGTGAACACCTGCGGTAGATCAAATGTCACATGGACTTGCATTTTGTCACGTACGAAGCAAGACAGAATGTCACTGGTTTAGCGTGCCTGTGGTTTCACATGTGTGCACGCCTTTCGCACTTCCCTGCCACCACAATGGTCAGATTATTTCACCTTCAAGCGTCTTGGTCATTTTTTCCATTGCACCTGTTGTCAAGTCAGATCGGAGCCTTCCAATAAGCTCAAATGACCTTCACCTCCTGCTCGTTTGTTTTCGATACTCGCTTCGACCAACATAGAATCAAGTTCTCATCACCGTTTACACGTTAAAGGTAAAATATCAGAAAAACGCACGCTCGCTCTGTCATACACCGACCCGTCGAAATAGCGATTGTTCTATTAAGCATGGTCCTTGTGGTTAGCGACAGGTTCGTTGAAACACACACACCCAGCCGTATGGTCTCTCTCTCTCAACCACCACGCTTTATAAACATTATAAACAGGTAAAGAAAAAGAAAACGTTTTTTCAACATGTATGGCGTTAGGCCCTTTGTGAATTATCTTTTTTGAAAAAAAATATCTACCACATTTGAAAGGGGGCGTTAGCCCGAGTCCTAGGACACCTCGTACACGTCTCTAGCGTTATTGGTTCGTGAGATATCGGCAAAAATCACAAAAAACACGTGTTTACCCCAAAATCGCGTTTCCAAAATTTTTTTAAATTACAACGAGTAGTTCATAGCAAAGAGGACGTCACTCCGAGTCCTTGGACCCATCGTACATGCCTCTAACGTTATTGGTTCGTTAGATATCGGCAAAATCACAAAAAGCATGTGTTTACCCCAAAATCGAGTTTCCAATTTTATTAAAAATTATAACGAGTGGTCCATAGCAGAGAGGACGTCACCCCGAGTCCTTGGACCTGTCGAACATGCCTCTAGCATGATTGGTTCGCGAGATATAGCAAAAAGTCTAAAATCACGTTTTTACCCCAAAAAGACTGTGTTTCCAGATTTTCACCTTTTCGACACCGACATTCCCGTAAAGAGCACAACGAGACGAAAAAAACGAATCCAAGCACGCCCTCCTAGCATGGCTCCTTCCATTCCAAGGTCGCAGGGGCTCACCACTTGCTTTTATAAGCAGCTCTGTCCTTACCACACTACTGCAGGTTTTCATTCTAGAGACTTTAAATTTATTTTGGGGGTAGAGGGGGTAGGGACCATTGATTTACGTTAAACAATTTTTTTTGTAGAGTTCCTAGTTTCCAAAATATAGGATTTTCAAAATTCGAGTGTTTTCAAAAAAATATAAAAAATAAAAATTTTTTATTACAAAAAATAAAGGTCATAAAGACTGTTCGTTTGAGCCATGGCACAACGTTCTATCCTGTTTGGTTTTCAAACTATCGCCTATTTTCGAAAACAAAAATTTTCAAAAAAATTTTGAAAAATATAATGAGTGGTCCATAGCAAAGAGGACGTCAGCCCGAGTCCAACAATACCTCATTTGTCAAAATCGGACCATGCGTTCAAGAGATATTTAACATGGCTGAGGCTTAGTAGTAGAGCAAGGGGGGTTTTGAAGTGGGGCAGAACTCCTAGTACTCCACTACTCTCAGCGTCGTAGCGGGTTTAGGAAAAGGGTGGAGTTATGAAACTAGCCAAAAATACTCATGTAGCATGAATGGGAAAAGATGAAATCTACAACAACTAATCACAATTAAAAACAAAATGTTCAGTAAAGAACATATAGTTTAGCCTACTTTCTCCTAAATGCATGGGTATTGTTATAACTCTTTGTCCTTTTCCAGGAGTATAATTGAATGTTGGTTGTAGTAGTTTGTTGAAATACAACGTGCTACACGGATATTAAACGTTTACTGATTGATCCCTCACCTGAATTATATATACATACACTAATACAGCCATCACAATAACACAGATTATCGGACAAAATTCAACACTCACCCAAGTACACGGGGCTAAATGACCATGATATCCATGCATCTCAAATGAAACATCATCAACAACAGCTTCCTACCCAAATCCTCCCTCGTATGAAAGTACACACACTAGTATGCCTACAGACATCACAGTGACACAGGTTATCAGACAACTTCTACACACACTCAAGTAAACGGGGCTACAAGCCCATGATATCGCAAAACCCCTAAGAATCAACAATAAAAACAACAACAATAGTTTCTACTGCAGATCAAGGTCAACGAATATTAATCTCAGTGTTGAAATATATGGTGTTATAAGTATATATGTAATATTTTTGATTGCAAATAGACACTGTATATGCTTAACATTATAACGTGTGAGTAGTTATAAATCAATAAATACCAAAAAGAACGAAGTAAAGAAATTTGTACCTGCAGTGATTTGACCCACAAACCCACAGACTAAGAGCCCAAGTCGCTACCATTACGCCACGGATGCCCTACGATAATAATTGATAAACAACTGGTTTTGTATAACTGTATCATACTTTGTGTTGAAATCAACGATTTCATTAGCGTTTTCTGTCGTTTCTATAAACCACTTGATACTGTACCCTTGAGAACAATAAATATGCAAATCATAGTCCGCTAGCTCACTCGGACATTAGAGGCATGGTGTATTCTCCCACTAATATGATTCACACATTCAGAATCGAATTTTGAATCGAATTCAAAATCTAAAAAATATTTAATGAATATCAAAAATTAGGCGCTACAACAATTAAATTGACAATACAATGTTCACACTTGTCTGAAACTAGACAAGGAATCAATAAAACAAAACCAAAAAATCAATAATAAAGGTTCCAAATGAACCTGACAAAAATCAACAATCTTTTCACTTCCATAAAGCAAGTTATTTCAACTTCAAATATGAGCATCTCATGGCTCCAAGATTACTTTTACATAGTTATTGAGTTTAAATAAAGCACTTTTAACCCCCATGTGGAGTTATTACTTCAGTTGTGCTAACTTGTTTATAACAAATACATTTGTTAAGGTTCACGTGAGTTTCAAAATGTAATCCCTCTCCAAACAATTCTACAAATCAGTATTGTTGGGGAAAGAATTCGTGCATTTCCTGAATACTGAAAATTACTGAATAATTCATGTTAAAAGAGACTCCCCAGACTCCTTTAATATTTTCATTCTTACTCTGGAACAACATTTATATGGTTATTAACAATAAGGGATTTTACAATAGTCTTTGACTATTTATTTATGCTTATACGGTTCTCTGAACGATTTCTGGCAAGAAATAATAACACTAGATCTCGGTACTTATGACCGACATGACCCAAGACATTTAACTTCTACTGCATAAGGCGTGTTGTCATGGGCCTACCACAACCAATTAGTGGCCTCCTTCAGTGCTGTCAAAGTGCTTCACATTGATTTACGATAGCGAGGGTCGCTCCGCTTCCTGCTCAACATAGACTAAATGTCTTTTCCCTGGCCGACAGGCTACTACAAGAATCGTTTCTTTACTCGAAAGCACACACATTAGATCCATTCATAATTAAAATTTACGCGGCCATAGTTATGCGCTTGTAAAGGCACAGGCGAACTTATTAATTGTTAGGTATTATCATTGGTGGGTCTCGCATTCATATCACAATAATGACGGGCTCTCAACGTAGATGAACCTTAGTTCATAATAATAATAAGTCTTCTCCCTAGGTATAATTCCATATTGGGAGGTCTTACCAACTTTGACACAGGAATGTGACCATTTAACACCAAAACCTCCTTAAATTAGCGACTTTTTGAGCGGCTGCCTGCACTGTCCTCATGTGCTTTCAAAATATATAGCACTCGTATTCAAATTTGCCTCACTGCAAACACATTCAACTCCATAGAACCTCGCACAACTCCACCTAACAATCAATTTAAACCCTGGCTCGAAATCACAGCAATAATTAGCGTGAAAAGTCAAATAAGCTATCCTAGCTTTGTTACAACAATATTTGTGTGATATTTCGAGTAAGACATTTACTGCTTCTACTTCAATTGAGCTCTGTCTCTTACATCATTAGCACTTTCCAAATTTATCTGGCAAAATATTAATTCACTTTGACATCACCTTCATTAGAACATAATTGTAGAGCTGTAGTGCTAAGGGATTTAAGTGCCACAATGTAGCTTTTTTAGTTTTTCTCCTTAAAGTGATCTATGTGGCAGCGCCAATGCAGTGCTATATGATCTAAGTTCCAATTCTTTTCCTGGTAGTTGTAATACGCGTCAACAGATGGCCGTACCTGTATGTCCAGAGCTCCTGCTGTGCTACTTGATCTAAGCGACAGTAGCGAGTTACATTGCTGCCACAGTAAGACGTGTTGTTGTTTTGCAATGGATGACGATGTGAATTCAAGTGTTTTTAGTGATAAGAAAATAAAGTCCAAATCGCATAGAACTCTGCAGCATGAAGCTAGACTTGGTGGGAAACCCTACATTACACAAAGGAGCAAAATAGAGCTTCAGGGATTTTTGACACAGTTGAACACAAATTCCTCTTGTCTGGCCACAGCTTTTCATCGTCAGACAGAGATTTTGCTCTCATTGAAAAACGTGCAAAACGTTCGAAAATGCAGACACTTAGGCCTAATGATGTTAAGATGGTGGTAACTACAGCAAGACCTACCAGACCCTATCGGGTATTAGATATGAGTGAAAATTTTTTAGATTTCAATGTATATTGACACAGCAAAGTTAGGTATTACTCAAGTGTCCTGCCTGCGAGTGACCAAAGATACTCCTGGCTTTGTTATGTACAAGAAGAACACCTTCAGTGACTTAGCGGAATGGGAGAAATTCTGTGTGTTAAGAAGAGGCATTACTGCAAATTATATTCTGTCAGCTCAACTAACCACCTTACCTTGCAACTAACAAATTCAACCTGACTGAGAGATGGTCTTTTGATTGGAATTCGTTTGCCCCTCCAGAGAGTACAGTAATGCCATGCATAACTGAGCAGGTGCCAGGGTTCACTCAGCCTAGAAAGACCTGGTCAAAATTAAATAGAATCCGGACCAATCACGGTGTATGCG
Organism: Meconema thalassinum; assembly: GCA_946902985.2. Lineage (NCBI taxonomy): Eukaryota > Metazoa > Arthropoda > Insecta > Orthoptera > Tettigoniidae > Meconema > Meconema thalassinum. Next base: position 217,331,690 of record OX336389.2, on the reverse strand, counting down.
GCGATCTCCTGTACAAGTGTAGGAAAAAGTCTTCGTCATGTTCCGAGTGCGGTGCTGAAAGACAGACTGTTCGGCATGTAGTTCAGGAATGCCCACAAACATCATACGGTGGTGACTTCAGCGACTTCTTCCTAGGGACACCACAGGCACTTCATTACGTTTCGGAACTTGATGTTAAATTGTAAATAATTTTCATGTATGCCATAAGATAAAAAATAATAAAAAACACCTTACCTAAAGTGCAACCATTGCCTGAAAACAAAAAGAAAGACATTTACTGTATGCTTGAGTTCATCGATGAAGAATGACATTTTTACAATGACATTTTGAGTGTTTACTGTTCAGCGCTCCTGCCCTCAGTTCAGTTAGCAGGAAATAACTGGGCGGACTTAGATCATTTCCATTTTTTCGTTTTAGTAATTTCTGTTTCTCTTTTGTTTATTGAATTGTGCCTATAATGCTATGGATAATATTGATGCACATGTTTTACAATGCTAACACTGCTAAATAAATTTTAAAATGCAATTTTCTTCACTATTAGATTGTTTTGATCCTTTTACTCAAAAACTACTTTCTAGCACTTAGATCACTTAGCACTACAGCTCTACAATTGTTCAACAATAATAATTATTATTATTCAAAGAACTTTAACGGTTTCCAACATTTTTTACATTTATTGTTATCATCCAACAATTGTTTTATAGCCATTTCTGGCTTTTAAAACGTATGTTACTTCACATTATATCACTTTAAGACGTGATTTCCCAGAATACACTCCATTGAGTATTTATCTTGAACATTATTTCAATAGTTAATTCATGAATAATTTATCGTTCAGAAAGACCGTACGCTTCATTTTCCACACATTTCATTTCATTATCCCTGTTATTATGAGAACATCTTCTCAGATATTAGTATGCACAAATCCTTCCCTTCCAAAAGGAACACATAATTAAATGGCTGTACTTACATGATTATCCCCGAGCTGCTAGCTCCAGGTTCCCAATAAATCCGCCTCATACCCCACATCTTTGGGTTTTAAGCCTCCATAATCCACTTCACTAAACTCACGGTATACACTAATTCTTATTTAACATTTAACATTTCTAAAACACTAATATCCTCTCTTAGAGGTATAAAAATCATATTTCTCTATACACTTTATAACACTAAACAAACACTGAAAAATTATAATTAACACTTGATAAAATAATATATACAAATTGCACTTTATAACACTGTGGTTACACTTATTTCTTCACTTTTGTGACACTTTCTTTTCTCCCGAATCCAAGAATTGCAGATACTAGCCGTGTTTCCCTAGTTCTGGCTCCTAACTGGATCGATTGGAAGTCTCTTTCTCAGCATTCGCTGGTCTGGTATGGATACCCCTATCCTACTCCGGTTTCCCTATAGTAATCGGCACTTATCAGTTAATAGCACGATTCTATCTGGTTCAGATTTGCAAATTGAGATCTTGCATGAAGTCTTTACTGGTACGGTCCTAGAGTCGCTATTACTATAGTTACAATGCGCTCTGTCAATGTTTCTCTCTCACCCACGTTTGGACCTGATTTTATGAATACGACTGTATTCGAGGCACGATCTGTGAAGATTTTCACACCTTTTCCCATGCAGTTACTGTCCTGCTTATAATGTCTTTAACCTGACGTCACTTCAGCGCTAAATCCCTTAAGCACAAGTAGATTTAGGCTATTATCCTACGTTAGACCCTACTACGGTTCTTTAACGCACTGGATAAAGTTCGGTTTTCACTACTTTTAAAAGTTTTCGTTCACTGTCGAGATATATCGATGTGTCTTCGATACTGATATAGTACTTGAGGCCGTACACGTCTCTGTCGGCTGAAGTGAATTTGTTACCCTATAATATTATACTTTGCCAAAGTTCAATTTTGATTCTGATTATTCGCAGCACGACGATAGTTTATTTTAACAAAACTATGAAGATTCGTTGTACGATGATACTGTATGACCACACTTGGTCTAGCGTAGACTGTATGATTACAACTTTGTGAAGCAGCGCTTCCCGCTAACTGATAACTGACGCAGTACCTCCGCTCAAGGACTACTCGTAGATTGTACGTGAAACAGCACTACGTCCCTTAGGACTCTGAAGACTGCGTGATTTCCTTTGCGCTCAGTGGGTTTATATTTGATCTGGCTACAAATAAACTAGTTTCGCTCCCGCAAAAATTAATTTTCCAAAGTAAGCGTCGCACGTTTTCAAAAAAATTACCTCATTGGAGCTCACGTCTCAACGATACTTAACATTTCGAAAATCGATCGTGGCAAGTTTGATTAAAAATTAAAATAGCTCCTGAATTAGGTGGGCGTACGATTTCTTTTTTCCCCTTCTCCTAGCTGCTGGTTAGGTAAATACCAACTGACGTAGCGCTGGCCTATGCACTTCTAAACTGTTCAATAATTATAAACTTTTATTACTCAACAATTCCTAATTTCCAGGATAACTAATATTGCCGGTGAAATCTTTGTAATATTAATGCATATGTCTTGCTAATTTCAATAATTTGCCGCTGCTTCTGGTCCCGTCTACCAAACAGTGTTTACATTTTCTCGCTGAGTAAGGACTTTCTTAGATGATCTTCCCTCTCTGTCTTCTGAATGGAAAATCTCCACGGCAATTACATCCTTTGATGCAAGCATTTTTCGACCGAGCGGCCGATGATCTCATTAGGCAGCTGCGTGCTCTGGCTCAACTATTGCGCCATCCTCATGCGTCACGCAGGGGTGTTATCACATCGCCTTCTTGCTATGTTACAACAGAACTGTAGTCTTCTAAAGTTTTCTAACTTTCCAAACTAAACGATCATGAATTCGAATCTTGTGAACTCCACAAGGGCACAATACTAAATATGTATTATGGTGTTCAGTACATTCTTAAAAGGATATAAACCTATGAAGTTTCAGAAATATCTGAATTTACGAGCAAAAATTGGGGCCATGTTGACAACGGGACGACACGCACTCTCAACGATATGGCACGGTAAGCTTGACCTGTTAGTCACTTCTACGGTTACATATTATATCATAATATTGTTGAGCCCCCAGGGTCGACACGACCCTAGGACCTCAAACTACAACGCACCCCCGGAGAGGTCAGTAGCCTACGCCCCTGAATCTACAGACGGCTGCACAGCCACCCACATATCTCTACCACCGACTCAAACCACAAGATCTACTTCTGTCCAAACATCAATACACCCTTTCACCCTACAAAACTACCCCTATAGGCTAAACCACGAGCCTCTACAAATACATTCCTTTCATACAAGCAGGCACAGTAGCATTGCTGTTAGCCAAGCTTACGACACTTCATAAACAATTACTCAAAGCCTGGATCTAGGACACACACATTGGGTAACACTGACTAAGCTACTCGAGAAGCCTTAAGAAGGAAGACCCAACAGAGCTCTACGTCTATCGCGGCCCTAGGCTCTGTGCATCAAGTTCTGGCTCCGGCGCATCGGCATCACCAGGTAAGAGTGTGCTCAGATTTCCTTACAAACTTATACTCCTTTCATTCACACCCACACCTACATTATAATTGTACTGAATTGTGTTACACTGTCCCTCACTAAAAGGGACACTACATTTTACAATCACTGATCAAATAAATACTTGATCAGCAATCCACACTCTGTAATTCATTTCACACTTGACTTTACACCAGTACGCCCAACCTGTACTTTCCTCATTGCCCCTGACCATGAACACCGAGGAGTGCTGCGCCAGGTATTTCCATTGTACTCACGCTGTAGTAAGCCAGCCGGCAGAACAGCTAACTCCGCAAATAGGCCCGCTCCTACTTAATCGTACTTGCTCGTTACTCATAATTGACAGCTCCTTCCTGATCGCGCATCTCTTATTAAGTAATTGCACCCCATAGGATTAAACCCCCATTTCCTTACATCCTTCACACCCAATACCTACACCCGCGGTTTCCCCACTTACGTGGAAACCCGCACCTTTCGGACCTCACCCTTAAATTATACACCAACACCCCTTTGTTCGTTCCATCATCCCCCCAAGCTCGGGACAGAACAATATGCTAATATCCTACACTTCTTTGAGGACAGATTAAACCTCGCTATGTATGATAAGCTGAATAGTTGAGGCCAGGCCTTGTTTTATCATAAGTTACGGTTAGACAATAAAACTTGCATGATTCATACATTCACCACCTTGAAACTATTTGGCTGATGACCTCTTAGTTTGGGAAAAAGACGCTTCCCACATCACTGTAAGATATATTGTTGCAAAATTTTGTAGAGATCGTATGATTAGGTTGGTCGTAATTTGCTTTAAGCTTTTAACATTTGGGTGGCTGCCATTACGTTTCCGTCAAGATGGCAGCGATATAAAACATGACACTCATGTGCCCTTTGCTAGTGCTGACTCTGTACCAAATTTCGTTCAATTCGGTTTCACCGTGTATGAATGGATAGGGGGAATCGATTTGCACACATATGTGGCCGCCATTTGCAAACTATTAAGCTGATGACCTTGTAATTGATCAAAAGACCCTTCCCAAATAAAGGTATTTTGTGGAAAAATTGGGTAGAAATCAGATCATTAGGTTAGTCGTAATTTGATTTAAGCTTTGAACATTTTGGTGGCCGCCATTACGTTTCCAACAAGATGGCGGCAAGCTAAAACATGACACTGAGGTGCCCTTTGCTAGTGCTACCTCTGTACCAAATTTCGTTCAATTCGTTTTCACCGTGTTTGAATTGATAGCTAGACTCGGCTTGCACACATACTTGGCCGCTATCTGCAAACTATTGGGCTGATGACCTTGAAGACTGGTTAAAATATGATTCCCACATAAAGGTATGTTGTTGAAAATTTTGGTAGAGATCAGATGATTAGGTTAATCGTAATTTGCTTTAAGCTTTCAACATTTGGGTGGCGGCCATTACGTTTCCGTCAAGATGGCGGTGATATAAAACACGACACAAAGGTGCCCTTTGCTAGTGCTACCTCTGTACCAAATTACGTTCAATTCGGATCCACCGTGTTTGAATTGATAGGGGGGGGGGGGGGGGGGGGAGCAGACATGCAGAGTACACACACTCACACACAGACAGACTCACAATTTTTGGCCCTGTGGTGATCTCGTGAGTCTACTTTCATTTTTTGCAAAAATCGAAAGTAGGCTAAATGGCGGCCATTTTGACAATGGGACGGCACGGGCCCACAACGATATTGCACGGTAAGCCTGACCTGTTAGTCACTTCTACGTTTACATTTATTCTATTATAATATGCTAATATCCTACCGGTCACCTCTCTGAGGACAGATTAAACCTCCCTATGTACGATAAGCTGAATTGTTGAGGCCAGGCCTTGTTGAATCGTAAGTTACGGTTGAGCTATAATACTTGTAGGATTCATACATCCAACATCTTGAAACTACTGTATTTGGTTGATGGCCTTGTGGTGTGGGAAAATACTCTTCCCACATTAAGGTATATTGTTGCAAATTTGGTAGAGATCGGAGGATTAGGTTAGTCGTAATTTGATTTAAGCTCAGAACATTTTGGTGGCAACAATTTCTTCTGTGTTATGGTGACGCCAATAATATGATACTGAGTTGTCCCTTGCTAGTGCTACCTCTGTATCAAATTTTGTTCAATTCGGTTTCACCGTGTTTGAATTGATAGGGGGGGGGGGGGGACAGAAATGCAGAGTACACACACACACTCACACACAGACAGACTCACAATTTTTGGCCCTGTAATGATCTCATAATTCTACTTTCATTTTTTTTTTTTTTTTGCAAAAATCGAAAGTAGGCTAAATAGCGCTCCTTTTGACAACGGGACGGCACAGGCCCACAAAGATATGGCACGGTAAGCCTGACCTGTTAGTCACTTCTACGGTTACATTTATTATATTACTAGCATTACCCGTCGCGGCTTCGCCCGCGAATATTGAAGTTGTAAAGAGTACAATTAGCAACGTCTCAATCATGAATTCTATGACGGATTTATCGTTTAATTTTCAATAATAATGATAATAACCTGGTGAAGACCGTAAACAATCACACTATAAAGACAATATAACACAACAATGGCAGATAAATATCAAAATCTCACGAACGTCGCGTTCTTCTCAGTTTAGGGGCTGTGACAACGCCGTCACGTCGCATCGCAAGTATAAAATTCGATTCAAAATCACAACACGGTTTCCGACCAAAAACGTAAATAGGAAATAAATGAGATACAGTATATTAAACACACTGAGGGCCAGTTCCATCAAACTTCGTTAGCATTTTAACGACACGTTAAAGTAATTTAACGGAAATGTTAGCGAAATGGTGTTCCATCTGTTACTGCTAACAAATCGTTAACCTATCCGTTATTTTAACATCCTATTCTTGCTCAGTTAGGAGTTTAACATAGTGTTAAAAATGGTTACAAGCAAATACAGTATGCCTTTCGTGCTCAGTTATTGTATTATTTATTTTTGATTACCGTATTTGAGTAATGCTACAGACAAGAATTCTTGCCAAGGTCTAATGACATGTTGCAACTGTCTGAAAATACGTTTCTGGTGAGATATAGGTTGTCCAAATGTGTTGTGCATAAATACAGTAAGGACACCTTACAACCGGCCACTTAAATGATATGCCTAGGCCTAACCTACAAATTAGCCTACATGTAATGGAATTGGTAAGTATAGCCTATTCTCAGACAGCAACATCCAGTAGCGTAGCCAGGATTGACCAATTGGGGGGGGGGGGGGGGTATGGGTACTCAAGCCAAATTCTACAAGCATTTCGTTCCTCGGCGTAGCCGCGCTCGTCAAACATGCAGCATGGTCGCGAGGGCAGCTGTGGTAAGTACGGATATCGTAGGTTCGAATCCCGGTGCTGACAGCGGTTATCCTGAGTGTGTTTTTTTTCCCCAGGGTTTGCCACACTCCCTACAGGAAATTGCCGGGATAGTGCCATGCTCAAGTCCCGGAGCGCCTACTCCATCCCTGTCCCAGATACATTTACACACACAACTACAATCATCACAGCAATAAAGGTTGCCAGACAGCTTCAGCACACTCCCAAATACACTGGGCTGATGACCAAGGTGTCTCAAGCACCTCAAATGAATTAACAACAACTCTACAAGTATTTCCATTTCTCTATGAGATATTATTACCTCAAGAAAACTTTCATGTAGTTTGATCCCGAATTTTTCGAGTAATACAATATGCTCAAAAGACAAAAACGAATCAGTTCTTTAAAACATTAAGTTGATTTTTGACTAAAATGTCTCACTTCAATGGTAAATATAGAACATTCCTGTTCCCCGGACAGGAACAAAATAAACTCAAATATATCTGTGCTACCAACATGAAGACTGCGTATCTCTCAACAAGAGAAATTATTTACAGGGGTCTCAGCAAAAGTGGGCATGCCCTCTCACGATGTATGATATTGATTTATGAGTAATCCAATACTGGTACTCATTTTTATGTTTATTCAGTTTTTCCAACAAGATCCTGTGCTTTATATTGCAATTAGCCCTGAATGCCTAAAGTATCATTTTCGAAGATTTTGTCACCTACCAAGGTCCTTCTTACCTTACAAATGCTACATGCAGCCGGAAAAAGTTTTAATTGCTTGCACTACTCATGAGACAAATTTCACTCATTCGTAACTGGGAGATAACCGTAATTCGGGGAATTGCTGGACATATATTTACGTAATGTGAAGCAACTCGGCAGACGGTTATCTCATGCTCAAGATGTTAATAATGATCCCAAAATGAGTGTTAATGTACCCATAGAATTTTCTAAATCTTTATTAAAGCGCATTATTTTTAATAAACACTAGATTAATTTACATATAACTTCTCTCCCGCCAAGGAAAGAAAAGAGAAGCTAATATTGTCTCGCTGTGTGGGATTCAAAATTATTTGGCGCTAGCCTCAGTTTGAAATAAGCTACAAGTTATTTCGCGGTGGAAAAGTTAGATTGGCAACCCTGGGAGGACGGAGCTTTATTACAACAGTCTAAGATACACAGTCGCGAAGCTCGCTGCGTTACGAAATTGCATCCTCTTTGTAGGTGAAGCGACACTAGCGCTCGCGGCGGCCAGGAAGCTGGCAACTGCCTTGAGCACGTTATTCGCGGCAGAGATGATTTCACTTTTGCAAGGATGTTTTGAATTTTAACTCACCTGAGTGATTATTTCCATTGTGAACATAAGTCGCGTTAAATCACCAACTACTACAGAAAAAAGCCACAATGTTGATATACTCTACACCTTTAATTCATAGAAACCTAAAAAGAATGCTCTGTTTTTATTACTTCAGTCCTCTATAACTATCAGTCGGTACAGTTGTATGACGTATTTAATGAGTCTTACGTAGAATTCATAGTCCATACTAGTTATAAATTCATGTATTTGTTTTAATGATAGTTGCTGGCATCTCCACATAAAACCAAGTCCACGATTTCTGGGTGTAACTGGTAATCTCTAAATCCACTGAATGGATTTTGATGCGGTTTTCACCATCCAGTAAAGAATTTCACAAGGAAGGTTTCTGTAGGAAAACATTCACTTATGACCAAAGGAAGCCGAGCAGTAACGATTTCAGTGAATCGTGTCGAAGGAAAATCTGCCGTCCGTGCGCTTTTTAAGATTACGCTGGGTAAACCATTAAACATATCCATATACTATGAGTGTAAGAATTGGTCAGCATGAAAAGTTCTACAAAGAAGTCCCCGACAGCATATCTTTATCTTTAATACATCGCCTACTATAAGTGATTTTAAGTTTAAATTACTAGCTTCTGAGCGAGTTTACGAGCGAGCCCATCACCCCAGCTTCGGCCAGCATTAACTGTCGAGTTAAGACTTCAGAGAAGAGTAGACTGTAAGTGTTTGGAGTTTCGCTGCTCACCTCGGCTTTTCTGAATTGCGTCTGAGACCTACCGTACGTGCGCCTTTTAATCTTACACTGAATGACCCCTTTAAGATACCAGGCGAAAATAATATATAAGTAATATCAAATTCTTAACCGTATCAAAAGCTAGTTATTCTGTAAAATTGAGTAACATTATAGCTAATTAGTAAAAATACCAGTGTGGTTTGTGAAACGAAAAGTATATAAATACAATTGTAGGTACTTCGTATTTTTTCTGAGGGTTTGAAACTTTTCATTCCTGAATTTGACAAAATAATACAATGCCAATTTTACAAAATATCGGCAATAACATTGTGTACCATACCTTCACAGCAGCCATGTGGGAGACCAGGTATTTCATAAGAGAATTAACAAACAGTGTACCACATCTAAGTTTGTGAACATTATCCTGACGACATAAATTGGCTTGCTTCCAAAGGATTCGAGAATAAGTTTCTATTATTGTACAAAATCTTTATTCATTAAATCAGCTCTCTGACTATTAAAAAGTCATTTTCTACATCTGAAAATTAAAATGTCGGCACGCGTTTGAGATGACATCTTTTACGTTTACTTAGCCTACCATTTGTTTTAATTCTCAAAATGCATAGATATTTATATTTGATTTGCAGCCAATGGTCATAGCAAGGCATTTCACATGAACGCCCGTAGGTTCCCCAATTTAAATGTCAAGTAGTTCCATCTTAACCTACCAGACGCCACTGTCACTGAAACCCAACGGCGTACGTTTGAACCTGATAGAGCGTGTCTAACACAATAGCCTACAAATTTTGGCTACACACTTCCAATTGTAGTTGTAAGTTCTTTTACGTGCCATAAATCTATGGCATGGGCCCGATGACTTCGACTGGGTTTGAACCCGTGAACTTGGGCATAGCAGTTCAGCATCCTACCGACTACTCAATCAAAGCCATGCATAGATATCCTAACGAGACATGCTTCTGATATTAACCGACTGGCTCCGTGACTCAGCGGTAACGTTCTCACCTGCTGTCTCCAAGATTGCAGTCAGCTGGCATTTAAGCGTGCATAAATGCGAGGCAACCGTCTATGTAGATTTACTGGCACGTTAAAGATCCCCTTCAGGGCAAAATTCGGCACCCCGGTGTCTCTAAATGCCACAGTAGTTAAAAGGGGCCTAAAACCAATAACATTACTATTGATTTATAACCAGTTAAAGACCTAGTTCCGTTGTTTGATTGTAAAGCTTTATAATACTTTCTACTGCGTATCCCAATTAATTGGGGTCGCCGGAGCCAATCAGGCTCATTTTGGTTTTGGCCGTGGATTTAAGGCCGGATGCCCTTCCTGACGCCACGTAATTTTTCAGGTGAAAATTCCACCCCACTGTCAGCGGGATTGGAACTCCGGCCGTCCGGGTGATTGACGAGCAGCTAGGCCACTGCACCATCATGCTCCCCTTGAAAAGCTTTAGAATACTAGCCTAAAATCCATAGATCAAATCTTACCTTTTAGGGTCCTTTGGAAACTCAGGTGTCGTCTCGCTATTTGAACAGTCTGACTTCCCAGTCGGTCAACACGAATACACCCAATTAGATTGGGCGAGGAATAACATTGAATTTCCCTGTGTAATTCATAACACAATAATTATTTATACATTTAATAAAACGCTTCTCATACAATCCCCCCTTATGTGAGAAGTGTTTTATTAAGTGTATACACGATTCATGTATTTTTATTTCAGGCATTAGGAGATCAATTGTCACTGCCCACCTAATTTAATTGGGTACCGTACACCCGTGTTGACCGACTGAAAAGCGATCATATAAGTTACTTAGCAACACTGAAATATTGCTGTTTATTGAACTGCATATCTTCTCTTGTAAAGCACATGTTAAATTAAAGACATAACCTTTACACAATGCTCACATACAGTAAATCCAGCAACAATAACATACTGTACACCAACACAGTGCAGTCGGCACATTCTTGCTGGCTGCATGAGAGCATTATTGTCTGGCGGTAGAAAAATATGAGCAAAGCTTCGCGATCTGTAGATAGACAGTGGTTATTGCCGATTTTCCATTGGAGGGGGGGGGGTTCGAACCCCCAACCCCCCCCCCCCCCCCACCCCTAACCCCCCCTTGGCTACGCCACTGGCAACAGCAATACGTAATGGACAATAATGTACGGTACTGTAGTTTTATTTTGCACAAAAGGTTATTGTACTGATGAATGTATTATCAAATGATGAATAAAACTAGTGGAAACGACAGTCATTCGATTTGCATCCAAAGCTTTCAGTTGATCAGTTTGAGTGTTGATTTGTAGTTTACATTTTCACATAGTTTAGATAAAAAGTGTCATGATGCAATTTAAATATAAACGCACATACAATTTTTGATCTATAAATAACCTACAAGTTGACTATAAAGATTTTAAAAATCTTTAATAGGCACCTCATTATTAGAAAAACGGAGCTTCACAGATTTGTAGCAGCAATGGGGCAAGTTAAAAAAAAGGGTCAACCACATGCAGACCTACGATAAAGCGACCCCTAAAGTTATTTTTGCCAACAGCTGTCAAATCGACCCTGCTAAAAGTCGCCTAGTTTGTAATGCAGGGGAGAATGTAGGGTACTGGTTATTTCAAGAAATTCATTACCGGTAGTATTTATTAATAAATAATTCTCCTTTGTAAAATGGCAGCCGCATACGATCATATACAGTACTTCGAAAGCGGCTTTGCGACGCGAAGTAGGCCTAATCTACTCCATTCCGTTTGAAAAGCTTTTTTTTTTTTTGTGGAAGTAAAGCATTGATATAGCAATTGTTGAATTTGAAGAGCACAGCGGAACTGAGCAATTAAATTACTCATCTCTTAGCCTCAATTATTATAAAAATAACTTCAAATACGAGAAAAGAGCACACCCATCTACTCAAATCACATGTTATAACATCTGTTTGTTTATGTTTCCATCGCCCTTACGCTAGTTCCTGATAACGGCAGCACCGTCGCTTGAGTTCGCGAATAGCAAACAAATGAATACAAGTTGACTAGACATAGTTCAGAAGTCTGAAAAACCATCCATGCCGTGCACTGCTTCCTTGATCCTTACAGCAAGTGACATTTAACGCCTCGTTTGTTAACCGAATTATTAAAATGTTTTGTGGGACACGTAATCTATAACAGAATGTTAAAATTATAACGGTTTGTTAACTAACGTTTTGTTAGCCAAATTTAACGGGAGGTTAAAGTAATTTAACGGAAATGTTAGCGAAATGGTGTTCCATCAATCAACATTACTGCTAACAAATCGTTAACCTATCCGTTATTTTAACATCCCATTCTTGCTCAGTTAGGAGTTTAACATACTGTTAAAAATGGTTACAAACAAATACAGTATGCCTTTTGTGCTCAGTTATTGCATTATTTATTTTTGATTACCGTATTTGAATTGGCAACTCCAGCTATCTGATATGACATCTAGCGGTAAAAATGAGAAACTTACCAAGTAGGGTACACTTGTCACGTGGTGACTGTTTGTATATGGTTTCTTGTATTGGTAAACAGATCGTGGTAAATTGTTCGTGTCTTTATACATAAGTAATAAGTTTTACTCGTTGATAGAGTGAAAAATGAGTAAAAGCAAAGTGTATTGCTCAGTTTACGGCTGTAAGTCGATGTATAAGAGGGCTGCGGATATACGTTTTCATCACTTTCCAAAAGATGCAAATAGCAATAGCCGAAATGTGATGATACCTAATAATACCTAATACCTAATAATAATACCTTTCCACCCCGGGAAGGATCTAACACTTGTCGAGGTAGACAGACAGAAGACCTGCGACGTAAAGCCAGCGAAGGTTATTCAGTTTAAAAACAGCTGTTACGATGGGCGCGCTGGTAAGATTGAAGTTACTTGAATAATTAATTAAATAATTAATTATTGGCTGCTTGGTAGGGAGAAGGGATGAGTTTAACTTGTATTAAAACTCGGGGGGCGACAGGAATTGCTTGATTTGGATGGTTAAAAGGTGGGTTTGGTATTGAATATTTGAAGGGTAGCGGAATCACTCATTCTACAGTGCCCACGGGGAGGCAAATTAGGCCTATATGACTCGTAGTGGAATAGCTCGAATATCGAAGAACTTAGCGATTACGAGGTGTAGGCTTGGCGGAAAGGCTGGCGGATCATCAGTTTGACATCAATTCACGATATAAATCGGAGCTTGGAACAGTGGCGTCTGGTTTGCGTGGATGCTAGTCTCGGAATGATAAAAGTAGCACAGCTTCGGTGTGTTATTTATTTGTTTATGTACCGTATTTCTCTATTTGAATGTCCTCGGCGTTGACTCAGGATCGACATTTACATTATATTGCGCATAATAGTACCGAAATTATTTCCGAAGTGTAGCCCTGTGTAAATTTGAATCAGCTGATCTACATCAGCCATAAAAACTGATGCTTGATAATATGCAAATGACACCAAAAAATCCAGCGGAACACACAAATTAGATCACGTGTATCGCACAGTTATACATATATACAATTAAAAATAACACTGTCATTACTTTAGAGACCACATTTACTGATTATAACCGAAAAATAAAAAGTGTTCCATATCAAACGCGTGTTATTGAGTATTTTAAACCCTACTTATCCAGACCGACCGCAGCGCCCCAAGTGTTAGTTTGAGTTGCCAATAATGCTACAGAAAAAGAATTCTTGCCAAGGTCTAAAGACATGTTGCAACTGTCTGAAAATAAGTTTCTGGAGAGATATAGGTTGTCCCAATGTGTTGTGCATTAAGGACTTTACCTTACAACCGGCCACTTAAATGATTTACTCTAGGCATAACGAATAGAATAAGAAGTGATGTCACTGGCCTAGTACGCCTGGTCCGCCGCAGCGCAGCGCTGGCTCCGATCTGTGATGTAAGTTAGCATTGGCGCTTACGAGATTTTTAAAACCTTGCGACCTGTTTTACATGTTAAAACACCGCAAGATATCCTCATCGGCGCTAATAAGTTCGACATCTCCACTTACTTTACTGTGCCCAATTATAATTTAATAAGTCGTCTCCTGTAATAGTCCAGTTTCGACAATAAGCGAAGACAGAGAGCAAGTTCAAAATGCAATTAATTTTGCCAGCTATCGGTAAATTAAAAAAAAGAACGGAAAAATTAACCTCGATATCAGAAAGGATTTCTTCACATTGTTACACATTTTACATTCCCTTAACAGACTTGCAACACAGAAAAGAAAAAAAAGCCGTACGAACGCAACTTTCAACTTGACCGTAGATTACTATAAAATTCAATAATAACCATAAATTTCACCCCACAGACACCAAAATCAGTAAACTACCATCATTTCAGAAGAACTTAACATTAAACAGACATAGAAGGCATAGTCATAACCCCTTCATAGAGTAGGCTATTGTCTAAAACTGATCACGCCTCCTTCAGCATTACGGTACATATATGTTTTTTAACTCATTGTCTTTTTATTCTCTTCCCTTTCTTCACAGAAGTAGTCTTTAATGGCATCAAGAGCATTTTTATTTACACCATACTGGACAAATACTTAGGCAAATTAGGAAATATATGTGGAACAGAATAGTCTTTCAATCGCCAGTTGGTTCTTGGGAGAAGTAATACTTCCTTCCCTTCTAGCACAAATTTGTCAAATTTAACAATTAAATCTTCTGAAAAGTGGGCATCACAGATGAAGGACTTTTAGTAACTTAAGTTCCCTATCCTTCCCTGGTATGGCCCCTTTGCACTTGATAAAACGTTCCTTATCTTTAGGAGGTTTGAAAAACCGGCTGACCTCTTTACAGTCCCCATAGCTAGATCTGCATCCTGGTACAAAAGAGCAAGGCATCTTCACTACTCACATTAAGCACTCATGAAAATGTAAGGGCTAAACTGCTGTTTACTTACATTAAATAACAATACAATTAACACACGAAGATAACGTCATCACACGACAAGAAATTAAATTCCATTTCAGTTAATGATTCCTACACTAGCATTTCAGGTATTAATACTATGAAGAAATAGTGTAAGCACTTGTATATCAATAAACTTTTACACAGAACACCACCCAAACACTCCGACCGATTAAATACTTAATATATCGCACATAAACACATAAACATATGTGGAAATCAACAATCTCAAGTCGACTGTAGCGCTGCGTAGCGGCGAGTGCCAACCCGATCCGTATTCATTACATGCTATTGAGGGAGAAGAGATCACACTTTATATTCTATTTGTTATGCCTTAGGCCTAACCTACAAATTAGCCTACAGTACATGTAATGAAATTGGTAAATATAGCCTATTCAGACAGCAACATCAGTACGTAATGGTCAATAATGTAGTTTTATAGTGCACAAAAGGTTATTGTACTAATGAATGTATTATGAAATGATGACTAAAACTAGTGGAAACGACAGCCATTTGATTTGCATCCAAAGCTTTCAGTTGATCAACACGAGTGTTGATTTGTAGTTTTCATTTTCACGTAGTTAAGATAAACAGTGTCACGACGCAATTTAAATATAAACGCACATACAATTTTTGATCTATAAATAGCCTACAAGTTGACTATAAAGATTTTAAAAATTTTTAATAGGCACCTGATTACTAGAAAAACTGAGCTTCACAGATTTGAAACAGCAATGGGGCAAGTTTTTAAAAAAGACAACCACATGTAGGCCTACGAAAAAGCGACCACTAAAGTAATTTTTGCCACATGGGAAGAGCAGCTGTCAAATCGACCCTGCTAAACTCCTATATACTTTGCTGCTAAAAGTCGCCTAGTATGTAATGCAGGGGAGAATGCAGGGTACTGGTTATTTTAAGAAATTCATTACCGGTAGTATTTATTAATAAATAATTCTCCTTTGTAAAATGGCAGCCGCGTACGATCATATACAGTACTTCGAAATCTGCTCTGCGACGCGAAGTAGGCCTAATCTACTCCATTCCGTCTGAAAAGCTTTCTTTTTGTGGAAGTAGAGCATTGATATGGCAATTGTTGAATTTGAAGAGCACAGCGGAACTGAGCAATTTTATTACTCATCTCTTAGCCTCAATTATTATAAAAATAACTGAAAATACGAGAAAAGAACACAACCATCTACTCAAATCACAAGTTATAGCATCTGTCTGTTTATGTTTCCATCGCCCTTACGCTAGTTTCAGATAACGGCAGCACCGTCGCTTGAGTTTGAGAATAGCAAACAAATGAATTCAAGTTGACTAGACACAGTTCAGAAGTCTGAAAAACCATCCATGCTGTTCACTGCCTCCTTGATCCTTACATCAATTGACATTTAACGCATCGTTTGTTAACCGACTTGTTAAAACGTTTTGTGGAACACGTAATCTATAACAGAATGTTAAAATTATAACGATCTGGCAACTAACGTTTTGTTAGCCAAATTTAACGCAAGGTTGATGGAACCGGCCCTGAGTAAACACAAAATCCATTTACCTAAATTCCTATGAAAAAAGTACACATCATAAAATTACACAAGTAAAATACCTCCAAGCCTAACTTCTCCCTTTCACCTCATAATATACACTACATCGAAAAACCCTTAGACACGTGTCTGCTAATTTTTTAAAATCATTAGTTAATATGCCGAGTATCTCATCCCCAAATGAAACCACTTGTGAGATATTATTATTCAATGAAATGCACGTTTACTCCCTTAACACCTCTTTAGAACACAAATATCCTTAAATCCTACCTTAGTGGAGGTTTTCGACATACATTGAACATATCCCCAAAATTCAAAAGTTGTCGCTGGGTGATGATGAGTGAGTGAATCAGTCAGGACTTTTTTTTCTTCCAGAATTTCATCCCCCTCCATGGGCCCCTTAAATTGGATTTATGAAGAAACTGTCGAACACCTATTTACTTATTTTCAAGCTGATTGTTTTCCTCCAAGTTTCAAACTCCTCGCCTAAGTCGTTTAAGAGATACACGCTCCGTTAGGAATCCTTCAACCCCCACTTTTCACCCCTTTCGCCTTATAATATACACCACATCGGAAACTTCTTAGACACGCGTATGCTTATTTTTAATGATTAGTTTATATGCCAAGTATCACATCCCTAAATGAACCCACTCGTGAGATATTGTTATTCAATGAAATGCACTTTTACCCCCTTAACACCTCTTTAGAACCTGAATAAACAAAAATCCTTCCTTAGTGTACGTTTTCGACATACAGCGAACATATTCCCAAAATTTCATGTTTCTAACTTCAATAGTTTTCGCTGGGCGATGGTGAGTGAGCGAGTCAGTCAGGACATTTTTTTTTTTTTTTTTTAGAATTTCAACCCTACACATGGGCCCCTTAAATTAGATTTATGAAAAAACGCTCGAACACCTATTAACTTATTTTAAGCTGTATTTTCCCCCTGAGTTGAGTGAGTGAGTGAGACAGTCAGTTAGGACACTTTCTATCCTTTTTCCCCCCAGAATTCCACCCCACCCCATGGCCCCCTAAAATTGAATTTATGAAGAAACGGTCGAACACCTATTTACTTATTTTTAAGCTGATTTTTTTCCGCTGAGTTTCAAACTTCTCGCCTATGTCGTTTAAGAGATACACGCTCCTTTAGAAATCCTTCAACCCCCACTATTCACCCCTTTCACCTTATAATATACACCACATCGAAAAACCCTTAGACACATGTCTGCTTATTTTTAATTATTAATTTATATGCCGTGTATCACATCCACAAATGAAACCACTCGTGAGATATTGTTATTGAATGAAATGCAGTTTTAACCCCCTTAAGACCCCTTTGGAACCTGAATATCCGAAAATTCTTCCTTAGTGGACGGTTTTGACATGCAAAGAACATATCCCCAAAATGTCATGTTTCTAACTTCAATAATTTTGGCTGGGTGATGATGAGTGATTGAGTCAGGACATTTTCTTTCATTTATTTTTCAGAATTTCACCCCTCCCCATGGGCCCCTTAAATTGAATTTATGAAAAATAAACTGTCAAACCCCTATTTACTTATTTTTAAGCTGTTTTTTCCCTCTGAGTTTGATGAGTGAGTGAGTCAGACAATCAGTTAGGACACTTTCTTTCCTGTTTTTCCCCCCAGAATTTCACCCCTCCCCATGGGCCCCTTAAATTAGATTTATGAAAAAATGGTCGAACAGCTATTTACTTATATTTTAAGCTGATTTATTTCCGCTGAAGTTCAAACTCCTCGCCTATGTCGTTTAAGAGATAATTGCTCCGTTAGGAATCCTTCATCCCCCACTTTTCACCCCTTTCACCTCATAATATACACCACATCGAAAAACCCTCAGACATGTGTCTTCTTATTTTTAATGATGAGTTTGTATGCCGAGTATCACATTTCACAATGAAACCAATCGGGAGATATTGTTATTCAGTGAAATGCAGGTCTACCCCCTTAACACCCCTTTAGAACCTGAATATCCAAAAATCCTTCCTTAGTGGGCGTTTCCGACTTACAGCGAACATATCCCCAAAATTTCATGTTTCTAACTTGAATAGTTTTGGCTGGGCGATGATGAGTCAGTCAGTCAGTCAGTCAGTCAGTCAGGACACTTGGTTTTATATAATAGATAATATGCTAATATCCTACCGGTCACCTATTTGAGGACAGATTAAACCTCCCTATGTACGATAAGCTGAATTGTTGAGGCCAGGCCATGTTGAATCGTGAGTTACGGTTAGGCTATAATACTTGCATGATTCATATATCCACCATCTTGAAACTATTTGGCTGATGACCTTCTAGTGTGGAAAAATACTCTTCCCACATAAAGGTATATTGTTGCAAAATTTGGTAGAGATCGGAGGATTAGGTGAGTCGTAATTTGATTTAAGCTCAGAACATTTTGGTGGGAACCATTTCTTTTATGTTATGGTGACGGCAAGATAAAACATGATACTGTGTTGTCCCTTGCTAGTGCTACCTCTGTACCAAATTTTGTTCAATTTGGTTTCACCGCGTTTGAAATGATAGGGCGAATCAATTTGCACACATACATGGCCATCATCTGCAAACTATTGGGCTGATGACCTTTTAGTTTAGTCAAAAGACGCTTACCACACAAAGGTATGTTGTTGTAAAATTTGGTAGAGATTAGATGATTAGATTAGTCGTAATTGGATTTAAGCTTTGAACATTTGGGTGGCCGCCATTATGTATCCATCAAGATGGGGGCGATATAAAACATGACACGAGTTGCCCCTTCCTAGTGCTACCTGTGTACCAAATGTGGTTCGATTTGGGTTCAGTTGTGTTTGAATTGATAGGGGGAATCGATTTGCACACATACATGGGTGCCATCTGAAAACTGTTAGGCTGATGACCTTGTACGTTAGTCAAAGGACGCTTATCACATAAAGGTATGTTGATGCAAAATTTGGCAGAGATTATATGATTAGTTTAGCCGTAATTTGTTTTATGCTTCGAAAATTTGGGTGACCGCCATTGCGTTTCCGTCAAGATGGCGGCGATATAAAACATGACAATGAGGTGCCCTTTGCTAGTGCTACATCTGTACCAAATTTCGTTTAATTAGGTTTCACCGTGTTTGAATTGATAGGAGGAATCAATTTGCACTCATACATGGCCGCCATCTGCAAACTATTATGCTGATGACCTTGTAGTTTGGTTAAAAGACGCTTCCCACATGGAGGTATGTTGTTACAAAATTTGGTGGAGATCAGATGATTAGGTTAATCGTAATTTGATTTAAGCTTTGAACATTTGGGTGGCCGCCATTACGTTTCCGTCAAGATGGCGGCAATATAGAACATGACACTGAGGTACTCTTTGCTAATGCTACCTCTGTACCAAATTTCGTTCAATTCGGTTTGACCGTGTTTGAATTGATAGGGGGGGGGGGGGAGGGGGACAGACATTACTGAGTACACACACGCATCCACACACACTCACACACAGACAGATACACAACTTTTAGCCCAGTGTTGATCTCATAAGTCTACTAGCATTTTTTGCAAAAATCGGAAGTAGGCTAATAAATAGCGTCTGCTGACGATTATTTGTCATTAAAGATTTATAAACTACGTCTAATATTGGGGAATGATGAGCGAATCTGAATTTGTTTATTATTCATAATGTTGAATTTTGGGCTTATGCCGTGTTTTATTATATTGCAATTCGACGCGTTTCGAAAGAAACCATGTCTTTCATCGTCAGGAATAATCTGGAATACGACAATGTTGCTAAGAGAAAGCAACGAAGAACATATAGAAGGTGCCCAAAGATGGACGCCATTATAGCCCCATGTTAGGGACAACGGAAAGCAGCAGTGAATTACTTTCTCAGGGTTCTGATAATAGGTAGCCAGGATTCACTGAGATTGTAGCCGGTGTCGCGGTTGAAATTATCTGGGTGTTTACGTATTTCAACCGCCTCCCTGATGATTCTGGGACGATATTGCTTTATACGGGCAAGAACATCCACCCCTTGGAACATGACATCATGGCCAGGTGTTAAAGCATGATCGGCAACAGCTGATTTATCAGGTTGAATGAGCCTGATACATCTATTATGTTCCTTAATGCGAGTGCATATTGTTCTCGAAGTCTGCCCGATGTAAACCTTGCCACAAGTACAGGGAACTCTGTAGATACCCGGTTGTTGCAATTTAGGCAAACTGTCCTTAGTTGGTCGCAGGAGTTGCCTAATCTTAACAGAAGTTCCAAATACAGTCCGTATGTTGTATCGACGTAGGATTTTAGCAATACGATCCGTTGTGTTATGTATGTACGGAAGGTAAGCAGTTCCTCTTACATCTCTTTTCTCAACTGACGTCCTATTATTATTTGTTGGTTTCAGAACCGTAGAAATCAAAGCCTTGCTATAACGGTTATAGCAAGGCTTTGATTTCTACGGTTCTGAAACCAACAAATAATAATAGGACGTCAGTTGAGAAAAGAGATGTAAGAGGAACTGCTTACCTTCCGTACATACATAACACAACGGATCGTATTGCTAAAATCCTACGTCGATACAACATACGGACTGTATTTGGAACTTCTGTTAAGATTAGGCAACTCCTGCGACCAACTAAGGACAGTTTGCCTAAATTGCAACAACCGGGTATCTACAGAGTTCCCTGTACTTGTGGCAAGGTTTACATCGGGCAGACTTCGAGAACAATATGCACTCGCATTAAGGAACATAATAGATGTATCAGGCTCATTCAACCTGATAAATCAGCTGTTGCCGATCATGCTTTAACACCTGGCCATGATGTCATGTTCCAAGGGGTGGATGTTCTTGCCCGTATAAAGCAATATCGTCCCAGAATCATCAGGGAGGCGGTTGAAATACGTAAACACCCAGATAATTTCAACCGCGACACCGGCTACAATCTCAGTGAATCCTGGCTACCTATTATCAGAACCCTGAGAAAGTAATTCACTGCTGCTTTCCGTTGTCCCTAACATGGGGCTATAATGGCGTCCATCTTTGGGCACCTTCTATATGTTCTTCGTTGCTTTCTCTTAGCAACATTGTCGTATTCCAGATTATTCCTGACGATGAAAGACATGGTTTCTTTCGAAACGCGTCGAATTGCAATATAATAAAACACGGCATAAGCCCAAAATTCAACATTATGAATAATAACACGGGCCGTGAAAGTCTAAATGACAATATCTGAATTTGTTTATTACCCTCCTGGAATATTGTAACATTCTACGTTTGGTCCTATAAATCCTCTCAAGAAGTTCTATCCTATAAAACTATGGCAATAACCAAGCTAGGATAGTGGTACGTATAAAAGTCCCGTTCGCAATTATAAGTGAACTTAAGAATATTAACCAGTGAACCAATAAAAATAAAGCTATGATGGTACCACTTCCAACATTTCTAGTTAAAAAGTACCATCTTGCTAACCTGCTCTAAATCCTAAGTTAATTAAAACAAAACAAGTTGTACCGTGAATAACTAAATATCCCGTTATCATATATCCTACTTATGTTAATTGCCTCTATCAACATACACAATTTAAGTTTGATTGCTGTAATACAGTCGTAGATATTGAGAATCGTCTAAATTTTTTCGATGGTCAACAAGTTGGATTTTTACATATGTAGGCCATAGAGTTATGTAATATTGCATCAAGATTATTTCGTATGTGAATTATTCAAATTTCAATCGCATGATTAGAACACAAGAAATAAAAACGAGATTTTAAAATTTCGCACAGCCGCACAATTGAAATAAATTAGATGACAGTGGTTTAAAGTTTGTATAAGCTTTTACCGTACCAAGTTTCACTGCACTCGGATGGTTAAATCGCGAGAAACGTCCATTTCAATATTTAAATATCGCGTGGGCACCATGTTGGATTGCGCTCACCAGGTTATTTAAAGTCCCATAGGTGAACTTAAGTTACTAGCCTTTATCAACATACAAAATATCAGTTTGATTGCTGTCATGGATTAGTAGATATTGAGAACCGTCTAAATTCTGATGGTCACCATGTTGGATTTTTATGTAGAGCGTACAGTTATGCAGGCTACTATTTGATGAAAATTATTGCGTAATTACATTATTCAATCGTTTACTTCGATCGCATGAATAGGGTACGAGAAATAAAATCTTAATTGTAAAATTTCGCATAGCCGCCATCTTGTGGTTATGTAAACAATTGAACTAAATTAGATGTCAGTGCATTAAGATGTGCATAAACATTTGTTGTAGCATGTTTCACTGCGCTCGAATGGTTAAATCACGAGAAAGACCTATTTAAATGTTTCAACTTCGCTTGGCCGCCATGTTCGTTTTGTACTTAACAGGATTTTAAAGTCATAGAGGTGAACTTTTAGTAGTGCCTTCTATCACGTGCAAAATTCCATGGTGATATCGGTAATAGCTTCGGAGACATAGAATGCCGGTGAAATACTTCGCACAGCCGCCATGTTGGATTGGTGAGACGCAATGAAATTTTGAAGGCCTCAGCCGGGGTCAGACGATGTTTACTACTATGACCTTACCGAGTTTTTATTGAAATCGCTCCAGCCATTTTGATTTTATTAGTGGGACACCCACACACACATATGCATACACACATGCACAGACACACGGAAGGGACACATGACCTCGTAGTTCCGCCCCTTAAACCAACAATAACTGACTAACTAACACACACACGGACAAAACGTGATCTCATAAGTCTATTTTTCATAAATGAAAATAGGCTAAGAATATCCTACTCTAAACTGCACAGATTGTTACAATAATATGGCAAAGTAAATATTTACAAGTACATCCCTTCAATGGGATAACGTAATTATCTACAGTCATTACAATCGATCAATAATTTCATTAAATTCTCGCAAGATATCATCAAAAATGTGGCCTCAAACGTTGTTAGTCTCGCCTTTAGATAACAAGTCTAGTAGCAATATTATCATATTTAGATAATTCATTTAAACTAGTAAACTTTGAATGTTGAAGTTGTATTTTATTCACCATAGTTTGTTTATTTAATTAAATATTTATATAAAACCCAACGTCCATGCTTTATTTATTTCATTTATTAGGTTGTTTACTCCCTAAAGAGGTTTAATTAATAGCTTCATACATCAATATCAAATCACTATCAAAATATCTGACATCTCTCCAAAATCAGCTGTTACCTCAGCTTATCAATGTTTCCTTTCAATGCACAAAGATTCAGCAATATCATATCATGTTAGTGGATTCGAACCCACAACATCTCATATGCATGTATGTCTACCCCTTATTATCCCCTTTTTTCCAACGGGGTCGGGGATGAGATGCGATGGAGGTATTTGTGGCGATGGTTTTTACGGCCGGATGCCCTTCCTGACGCCAACCTCATGAGAGGAGTTAATGAGAGGTGAAATGAATGATGGTGAATGAAACTGGGCAAGGATGTGGAAGGAAGCGGCCGTGGCCTGTCAGAAGGTTCCGTCCCAGCATTTGCCTGGTGTTGAAAATGGGAAACCACGGAAAACCATTTCAAGGACGGCCGACGGTGGGGCTCGAACCCTCGCGTCTACCGAGTCAGCAGAGAGCTTGGCCCCATGACCTAATGCTGCGCGTTAGCCAGCGTAGCCACTACTGTCGGTCCACAACATCTCATATATCCACTCAAAATTCAATAATAGTCTATACTCGCGATGCATGAATTGAACACTTTATCATCTTAGGAATTCATGACCTTAGTTCCATGATCCTGCCATGAAATTCACTACTGTATGTGCACTCTAATAAATCTGGCTGCGTGGCTTAGTGGTAACGTTCTCGACTGCTGTTCCCAAGGTGCAGGATCGAATCCTGCCTCAGTCAGCTGGCATTTGAGGGTGCGCAAATGAGAGGGGGCCGTGTCAGTAAATTTACTGGCACGTTAAAGATCCCTTTCGGGGCAAACTTTCGGCAATCCTAATTTCGAGAAATACGAAAAACGTCCAAAGAAAAAATTCCAAACAAATTCGAAGTCGAAAAATACTCAAAAACGTAGAAAACAAAATATTGAAAAGAGGTTTCTCATGGATATTCATATTATTCTAAAACAAAACTACATAATTGATCTTCATCCTACCTGTTGTTGATCTCAGCTGCTGATGAAAAATATATCGGAAGATATACCGTTTCGCCACCTGATGTCTTCTGGTGATCTGATCCCGTTCTCTCCGTCTAATTGAATTGCATTTCTGGGTCCCAAAATTCGTACTCGTTCTGGTCTCGAACTGCGTTGTCTCTAGTTCTGGAATAGAACTGGGTCGTGAACTGGGTTTGTCCTAGTTCTGGCATCTTCTTCTTTTCTTCTTAGTGCTGCCCTAATGATGTTCTCGAACTTAATGATTATGCATTTTTGTTGTGAGTAGTTTAATGACGTTGCATTCTCTCATGTTGTCAATTTATTATGAGCATTTATGTTACTCCGGAATTTTCCATAATTGTAGTCGATTGTCATCTGGTTACTTCTGAAATTTCCATATTCTCAATGTAGCGTTCCCCTTTGCATATTTACTCGACCATCTCCAATTCCATTGCAATATCAAATACTGTTCCTCTCGATGCGGGAATGAGTTTCATCTTCAAAGAATAAATTTTTGGATATCGTTGACTGAATTTTTTTGAAGTCTCCGTCGAAAAGTTTGTAATATTTCACAACAGCTTTCCAAAAGCGTATGCAATAACTTAGAATTAATTATAGTTAATGAAAAATGAACTATCGACGTTGAAATATTTCTGGGAGGTTTTATTGAAAATTCCTCGTTGAAGAAATTATTGTGTTTTCTGGGTCACTTTAATTCGAATATGTACTCAAATTAAAAGTTCGGCGATGTCACGCAATCTTCATTTACAATTCACACTGGAAATATGTATTTAGTTCTGGAATCGAACTAGTGGTCGTTTTCTCAAAGTTGAAATAATACAGGTTCTAACTGTGCTAATAAGACATAGGCTGGCCGTTGATGCCGCTGCATTCGCTGTCATTTTTTATCATTTCAAATGATCTTGTCGACTTCGTCGTTATGGTTGGGGTCCATCGTTATGCATTACGGACACGGACACGGACACGGTGACGTACGTGACGTCATGCAGCCGCGCGGGAAGTGACGTCATGCAGCTACGCGGGAACGTGACGTCATGCTCACGCGGGGAGCGAGAACCAGACGCTAATGATTATTGGAGTCTGTTGAAAGAGGCCTGGCGTCCAGCGACCTTTTAAAAATCAGAAATTCACTCCACAAATCTGTAAATCAGTATTCTTCCCTTATTTCAGATACACTATTCATTAAAGAAACATATATGGCATAGTCATGACCCCTTCATGGAGTAGGCTATTGTCTACATCTGGACACTCATACTACATCCTTACACTAATTCAAATTTACGGCCAAATGATCCTTCTGACAGGGAGGCAAAGGTTTCCGCCGGCTTGCCTGGGTTGATGGGCCACAAAACCGCTATGAAAAAGTACACAATTTACGCTTTATTCAACCAAACACATCTCTAATACAAGTACAAGAAACACATTTCTTCCCGTGACCCTTAAAGAGGTGCCCACGCGGGAAGCCTAAGTTAATGGGTAATGCAGTCTGTTGAAAGAGTCCTGGGGCTTCGAGCAAAACGAGAAGCCCTCCTGAGCCTTTCTAACATGTGTAGCATTTGTAGCATGCGTCATTTGAAATGATAAAACGTCTAGTCTTTCAGACTGACTGTGATTTTTCTTCCTCAGGACCGTGCCTGGCCTCTGACTAGGCAATACGTCTAATCACTTCTGAAGTTCAGAAAAAACAAGCCTCGAACTAAATGGCGCGTTCTCCCTCCTCAACAATATCGATAGCGTCTTTTTCCAAAAGCAAGGGAATTACGTTCCCCTTAATCAAATTTCCAAAATAAGACTATTTATAGTATTAATTTTCCACTATTCTCGGTGAGTGTCACCCTTCTTCTATATTTTACATATTTTACTCGGGACCTGACCTGGCCGCTCAGTTGCTAGCTTTCATTGTCTGCTGGTTGACGAATCTAGTATAACAAGTTTTTTTTTAAATGTGACAGTGTCACCGAGTTAGCACGCTTTGTAACAAAGTGTCAAGTTCCAGCTCTCGTAAATCTCGACGCATACTGCATAGAATTAAAATATTCCAATTTCATAATTTCACACAGGAACTTCAGGGCTCAGTAGTAACATTTATTAAGAATGGGAAGTTCTCGGCTTACTACACAAATCTACTCTGACTAAGCAGGTGGTAGAAGAGGAATTGGTAGACCAAAGGAGGCATGGGCGAACCAAATAGATCTGGAGACGGAACAAACCTGATATCCTAAGCCGTGCAGTTTATGATGATAATGACTTAGAGGAAGAAAGGAATGTTCTTCAAAACCTGTAAAGAAACGTATCTTAGTACGTTGGATAATGTAACATATTCGATAGATGTTGTTGTTGATGATTTATTTAGGGGCTTTGCGACATCCTGGTCATGTAACCCCGGTGACTGGATAGTGTGCGCATTTTGTTTGATAACATGTGTTATTGTGAAGGTTGTATTAATGTGGGTAAGTACTGTATTTGTAATTCAGGTGAGAATCGGGAAGGAGGTGGCTGTGGCCTTAAGACAGGAACCATCTCGGCATTTGCCTGGAGCAGAATGGTAAACCACGGAAAACCAGTTCCAAGATGGCTGAGGGTGTGAATCGAACCCACCTCTTCTCAATTCTTTGCCTCAAGCCAGAGCCGGGAATCGAACTCGGACCTCCGGGGAGACAGCCAAGAATGCTAGCCACTACACCACGAGGTGGTCAAATTCAATAGAGATTCATTAAATCTTAATAACGAGTGATCAGTTTAGTGCATGTATATAAGTATTTAACTGTTTATTTTTCAGATATTCATACATAGGAGAGGGCATTTTCTTTGGAAACAATGCAGATTATAATTACTGTCAAATCTTCTACCTAATTTTCTAAATTCATCAAAGATCTTGGTATAGTGCATGTATTCCTTGTTCATATCTCCAGAGGAGTCTAAATCTCTTGATGCTATTGCTGTCAATTCATTACGCATTACACTTGAATTAAAATTTCCAGAAGAGAATTTGAACATGCATGTAGTTTTGCTATGTGTAATGGTTTGACATTTAATGGGCCAGAAAAGGATACTTCGTATTAGAATTGTATTGGTGTTCATTAAACATCAAGCGGTCCCGAATCCACTAATGTTTAAAATACTCTTATACAGTTCATTACGAGCGCACATTCATTTAATCAGTTTGCAAAATTCTTGCAAATTATCCCCACATAAAGCTGACTTTAATAATAATTCAAGGAAACAAGCTTAAGGGTACATGCATTTTATTTTTAACTTCAGACAAATGAACAAATGAAATAAACAGCAATTTAAACGAAAGTAGTTATTTTTGAACTTATTTAGAATTATTTTGTTAAATGCAGTAACTACGTTTGTGAATATTTACAACCTTTCGAACAATTCAAAATTACGTTCCTTAAAACAGTATATGACTTTGTAATTATTTAAGATCAATTGAAATTATCTTGTACTCAAGCTTATTTTCTCGAACTACATTTTTCATGACAGCAAACCCATTAAGAACCCCCTGTGCTCATTTTGATTTCAAATTGGTGAATATAATAATTAGCCTATTTCTTAAATGATATGAATCGAGAAGTTCCATGGAATAAGATGTAACCAATCTTTAATTACAGTATGGCTATCTTAAGGTAATTATACATCCTTTTAATGGATAGTTTACCAAATAGCATTTTTAGGTTGAAAAATACACGATTCTGATTACGAAGTTGCAAATTATGTGTGGCTAACAAAATATATACTGTACATACGCTTAATATTTTTTTAAAATTTGTTTTGGTAATTTGAGGCTTCCTGTTTCATCTGGTATTGCTTTTTTGAACTTTCTAAGTGGAATAGATACCACGAAACAATATCTTACATAAATGTTTCTTACGTCTAATAGGATTCAGAAGAAATGAGACTTTGGTAAACTATCCAACTAAATAATAAGTAAAATAAGAAACAATTGTTCATTAATTGTTCAGTTCTTAAAAGGGGAAAATTATAATTTTGTTATTTAAAACACTGAGAATCCAATTATTTATCATACACATATAAATGTTTGCATATCAGTTTACAATAATTTAGGAAAATATCTTAGTTCAATAAGAAAAAATTGGAATTCTAAATAAGTTTCAAAAATGTTGCTCAATTGTTTGAAGTCAAAATGTTATGGATACCTTATGTGTCATGTTAGGCTTGAGTGATTGACGCGAATTTGCCCAATGACTGAGTGGGGGTTGAATGTACTGTACATAATGTAACTTAATAAGTAAATAAACTCATAAATATATGACGTTATTATGATCACTATTAATAATTAATAATATTTCACACTAGTTGATTTATACCAGTAACTTCTCCATTATGAATAGTGATTAGATCTATTTTTTTCAGGAGTGTTAATTTGCTTATTATTTTATATTATATACATTGTGCCCCACCCAGTCATTGGGCAAATTCGTGTTGACCGACTGAAGAGTTACAACTAACAGTTTGTATAGACAACACTGAAAAAAAAATAGCTTCAAAACTTTACATGACGGACATTTCTAAAATGTTACAATAACTTCAAAACCACAATTGTTTAGGAAATGAGAAGGTTTTAAATCATCCATGGTGTTTCAATTTATTTCATTTTTATTACAATACGTACAGTTAGGGGTTGATACTACATACCTTACATCCACCGCCTTCGGCGAGGTTACGTCTTACTTTTAAGAAGGGCTGAAACTTGAAGGCTGGGTGCGATATTATGTCTTTCTCAAACCAACCTATGAATGACGAACGAAGATGAACATAAGTTTACATAGTCTATGTATCAACCTCCATTAAGAGGAAGTGCAGACACACCCAATTCGAGCGTGGACCCAATTTTGTTATTAGCTGCCAAATAAGGTTTGAATTTTGAAGATTGGTGAATATTTTTAGTGAAATGTATTTTTAGTGGAATATACTGTATATTGAGTAAGAACACTCATGAAATGACTCTGCTAATGGGACTGAGTATTTTTTGTGGTCTCCTAAAATTGTAACAGTGTTTTTACGAATGTTTTCAGGTGGAAGATATTTTGAAAATCCCTATCAAATTCACAATCATATTCATATTTACCAAATAGAAATTTAGCAGTTTGCTTGAATTCCATCGAGCAACTCACGAGAAGACTTTGGTGGGAAAAGTAACCTTTCTCAACTGAATGTTATTTAAATGGCTTCTAAAATTTAAATGATTTCATATTGTACATTACACACTCCCACATATAATTTCTTGAATGTTTCTATGCCTATACGAACTACACTTTCGCACTTACCAACTGTCCATAATAGCTCTACCAACAATGCCTTGAAAATAAACACAAATGAAGACTCCACGGAAAGAACGGGGTAAGTCACATTCTGTAAATGTTTCAGGAGAGCGAATTTTTGCTTTCAACACTAAAAATAAATACTTAAAACACCCCAGTTTAGGGTAAGCAATATAGTTATTTTGCCAAATTTATTTCTTATAATGTAATGTTTATTAACGCCCCACGTTGGTAGCGACAAATGTAATGGTATTCGTTAAGCGCCACGTTGAGCGAACAAATGTAATGTGTTTTACCTGGGCGGACTATTCGCCAGAAAATACTACTGCTAAGTTTGATCTATGTTGGGCGCCAAGCTGGATACACTGTGTTCCAAGCTAAATTTATATATTTAATATCGACCCCTAGCGTGAGTAGAACATATGAGAGACTCTTAATGACTAGGCCGTGGGATGATTGAATCATCAACCCAGACAACATTTGATTGTGGAGAAGGATGGGGTATTATAACTATTGCTACCTACTGGAATTAAAGAATCTACTTGGTAATAATTGAATTTAATACACTTAGAAAATATGATGGCAACATGAATAAAATTAACACTGTTAACGGAGCACACTACTTTAAACATTGCCACGAACAAAATTACTTAATACGCCGGTCGGGAGAATAACGTGAATTTAACTTATTTCCAAATTAATGCTTAAAGAATTTATATAGCCCTATTGAAAAACAGAGTGTGTGTGTCGTAGATCACTTGTGCTTACCACCGGAAACATTGTCTCCACGTGGTTGAAGTCTCCCCAGCGTCGGACGCTCTGCATTGGTGTTGACGGTGTCAGATTCTTCCTCGTTGATCAAAAGTAATCGTTACAGCTTGTGGTGGAGTCTATTCCATGAACCACAACACGTCGTCTGGCTAAACACTGCAAGACGCGTGGAACTCATGATCTGATGTGATCAGCGGAGTCAGCGTGAATAAAATTGTCCCACTTGGGACTAACGAACAAGGTACCTCCTTACTGCTCCAAGCGTAATGTCTTAATGAATGTCTTCACTCACGCCGCGCGTCCACTATATCTTTAATCTTCTCCCACCAGGGTCTAGGTTAATACCGCGGCCTTGCTGCTTCGACCAATCCGCGTGCGTCACGTATCTCCCCATGCCCCAGCTACGTTGCTCCTTCTTCCTTGATTGGCTGGTCACCACATGTGGCTATTCCCGCAATGAGGCTGCCTCCCCGTATTTATATTTCCGTATCCGGGCAAGACGTAGATCATACACGTTTTCTTGCTTTGAAGTGTTCCCTCGGATTTCGTAATTTTATTGTACTCCAATCTATTCTTGTATTGAAATACCCAGTGAGTCACACACCACTCTCTCTTACCCCTAATGAATAAAATCCCGACTTTACGTATGAAATGATTTGCCGTGCAACATTATATTGGTATCATCCAATATAGATACGGATTTCTACTAGTAGAAATCCTATCTGTAATCTTCCAAATTTAAAAGCTCCAAAAAATGACGTTATAAATATTAATAATAATAATAATAATAATATGAAATACGAAATTGAATAAACTGAAATAATTTAACTTGGCCGGATTATTGCCGCGTTTAACAAATATGATATAGTCCAACTAACTTGTGTTAGTGGCATAAAACCCCCTAGAAAAACATGTTACATTCGCCTCGAATAATCATGTGCTTTACCATGCATATGGTACAGCACTTGATGATTCCAGACACGTTAGAAAAAAAAACCTCCAAAATACAACTTATACAAGTGAAATGACCCTTTACACATATAAACACATATACACCCTCAATCATGCGCTTTGCGCTAATGTTCGTCTTGTTATGACGTGTTCTTATTTTGTCCACTTCAAAATGTTTGTCATTCTCATGAATGTTCATTCTACAGCTCTCTCTCTCATCATTCTATGTGGGAAAAAATTACATACATATGTGTGTTCCCTCTATATCCACAATTCACTACACACGCATTTATGGTGTTCAGTAGAAAACCACACTGCGGAACTCTTGTAGAAGTATTAGGTGCTCCTCACCTACCGGATACCAATATCATGGTACACGATCTCACACGATCACACACTCGCGGTAGTGCAAAGTGATCTACTTCCCACCTTCTCTTTAAATTTTTTAATTAAAAGGGAAGACATGACTGAAAAAAACCCAGTAAGTACCCATTACTTATAACACTTAAATATTCCTGTGCCGTATGTGCCCTATCTTATTAAGTACATATACACAAAAACCCACCTTACTCTAGATCACAATTTCTCATATTCCTCGCTCAGGCTGTAGTTCACATCCCAGACCAGTCCACCTATCGAACCAGACCTAGTTGCCACAACTTTTTATCTGTTACTTATATACAACATCTCATGAGGTCTAGTACCTTGTACGCAAACTACCTTAATTATATCCAACCCTGATCTAACATAGCTAGGTCGTAAGCAGAAATCACGTGTGCTGATACGTATGAGCTTCATGGAGGACTGTCTCGCCTTCTGATGGCCCATCTTTTATCTCGTGGACGCCTTAAGCTAACAAGCCCTATACAAGCGCTCCCCCATCTCTTGGAGATAAATGGGAACCCATCAGCGCTGCCCAAATGGCCTTGGTGCATCGAGACAATTTAGTGCTCAACAGCATCCACCACTCCTTTCATCTTTCCCTGTACCTTAAAAACTCTCATTTACTTACATACTAACCCCCTGTGTGATTTCTGATACGCCTGCCTTGACGATCAGATCTTCCACTCACCACATACCACAGTTACTCATTTGATAGGCTGGCTCGCCAGCTAAACACACTTATTTTATGACACATCCTTAATGTCATCACGTTGCTCCACTAACATATTTCTCAGTGTCTGTAACGATGCCCTGTTGCTACTGTCCACACATGCTAATCCTACTTTCATCCGGTGTTACACCTCTACTTGACACTCTATGACCTAAAAATGTCACTTCTGTCTGACAGAATGACGACTTGGACAGTTTCAGAGTGAACCCTGCCTGATCTAACTTTTGAAATACACTGTCTAAATGACGTAGATGCTCCTCAAAACTGCGTGAACTGATTACCATATCATCGATGTAAATAATTACAAACTCTCCCGTGTCATCTCCTAATGCGATGTTTAAAGCCCTAATTAAAGCTGCTGAGCTACTTTTTAACCCATAAGGTACCCTGCAAAACTGATAAAGGTTATATTTATGACTAAAAGCAGTTAATGGCCGATCTTCATATATCAGTGGCACTTGCCAGAAACTGGAACTTAAATCTACACATGAGTAATACTTTTTACCCTCAAATGTCTGCATCAACTCTTCAATGGACATGGACTTCAGCTGATCTGAACTGATTCTACTGTTAACTAAACGAGCGTCTAAACAAATACGAACTGTGCCGTCGGCCTTCGGTACTGTAATTAAAGGATTAACATATTGACTGTTTGAGTACTCTATAATGCCATCTTCAAGCATCTGGTTAATTTGTGCCTCTACTGCACCCTGATAAGCGAAAGGTATAGGATATCTATGTCCTGTGAATACTGATCTATCAATAACGTTCAATGAATGTGTATAGCAATTGGCCATGCCAATGCGATCCTCAAAAACTCTCCTATTATACAATAACACATCATAGAGCAGAACACACTGGTCTCCCTCTATATGCCCCTGAAATGCAGCATCACGTAACGAGTTCTCCAGACTACCGTTCGTAATCAAACTGCCCACAAAAATTTGAGTATCCCGCTCTTCGGCTGGTGATATCTCACTTAAAGAACAAATCACTCCTACAACACTACTCCCCTGAACATTGTCGTTGAACGCTACCTCTACTTCAGAATTATTCCATTTAAATTTCAAACTACCTACTTCATAACATAAGTTACCAGACACTCTACTTAGCCAATCTGAACCCAAAATAACACTGAAAACTAAGTTTGGAATTACAAGACAAATCTGCTTTTCGATATGATTATTAATTTTAATGTCCACTAAAACTTGCTTAGAAATTACTTTAGACCTCTTCCCTACAGCTGTGATAACAAAAGTGCTTTTAATTGGCATCTCCTCAAAATTTACACCAGTTCCTTTCATTTTATCGTAATATGTACTACTTATGCAGCTCTTCATACAACCACTATCAATTAAAACATCGGTGCGCGCCTCGGACACGTTAAGTTTAATAATGGGGCTTTTACTAGCCACCTCCTGGATAATACGTTCATCATTTAATTCATGCAACAATTCATTTCTTACATTTAGGTCATAGTGTTCCTGTATAATTGTATGGACAGGGCATGCTACAGACTGAGATTCTGACCTTACTTCGCAGCCTGGTTCGCGTTTAAAGAACCGCTACAGCTGGCTGTAGTACTACTAACTACGGCACTGGTCTGGTTGTTCTGGGCTGTATATTACTACCACTAGGCTGTCCTCTTCCTTGACCCCTATTCTGGTTGTAATTATTGTCATTATAATTTCTCCCTTGATTTCCCCTGTAATCATTATTTCTCCCTTGATTTCCCCTGAAATCATTGTTTCTCCCTTGATTCCCCCTGAAATCATTGTTCCTCCCCTGATACTGATTACCATAGCCATTTCCTCTATTCTGATTCAGCTGACTATTATTATTATTTCTATTTTGAGCGTTGGCCCCTTCGCCACCGTTCCCTTGAACTTCCTGATGCCTGGCTTCATTAGGCCTATTATTATTATTACCCTGGTTCCTATTGAAATTGTCCTCATAACCCCCTCTCCCTAGTGCATCAAATGTGCTTAACAAATTTTCTACTTGTGATATTGTCTTTACATTCTGGATACAAGCAGCCTCCTTGATCCTATAGGGGAAAGTGCCTAAATAGCAACCTCACCACATCACTTTCCTCCTTCAAGCCATCCAGATATTTACACACTAATACCTGCCCTAAAAAGTATTCGGTCTTGGTGGAGCTTCCTTTAGGGTTATATTTACCACACACTACTCCCTCACGATGCTGCGACTGAATAATCTCATTCCAGAACTTTTCACAGAATTTCATTTTAAAATCATTAATATCAGTAAACTTGTCTCTATAGACAGCAAACCAATTCCTCGTTTCCCCCACAAACACTTGTTCTAAAATTTCAACTACCTGGCACCACTCAATACTACCATCTTCCAACCTTTCCCCAAATTTATTTTCTATAGAATTCATGAACTCCATTTTGCTCCCTTGTCGATTGCTGAACTTCCCCAGTTCTACCTCCCTGTGTGTGCTATTCACAAAAACTGGCCTATTCTGACTATTTTCTTGCCTGATCCTAGCTTTTAATTTTAATTCTAATTCTGCGATTTTCTCCTCAGCCTTCCTCTCAATACTGTTTACTGTTAATTTAATGTTTCCTTCTGATTCTTCTACTTTATCATATATCATTGCTTGTTTCTCCTCAATCTTGCTTATGCTCTCTTTATTACTCTCTCTTAAATCATTTACTTCTGCTACTATTTGTGAGTGGACTTTCTCAATTCTACCCCCCAGCTGTTCCTTAACCTCTCTAGTTGATACCTGAATCTTGTCAATCCCCCCCAATTGCTTTTTGACCTGCTGTGTTTCCAGTTGCACTAGCTCTTTTAAATTTTCAGCCTGTGTACTGATTCTAATTTCTAACTCCTCCTGTACTTTTCCTAATTTCCTGTCTACATCTGCAATGATCTCTTTAACCTTCTCTTCCATTACTCCTCTGATTTCTCCTCTAATCTGCTCCA
Source organism: Meconema thalassinum (assembly GCA_946902985.2). Taxonomy (NCBI): domain Eukaryota; kingdom Metazoa; phylum Arthropoda; class Insecta; order Orthoptera; family Tettigoniidae; genus Meconema; species Meconema thalassinum. The sequence goes on along the minus strand of OX336389.2, from coordinate 217,296,028 downwards.
TTTTCACACTAATTTCCATGTTGTTCTTATCTAATTTTGCATTATTCTGTTCTAATTTTTTATTTAAAGCTTCTGTACTTTCTTTATTTTCCCTACTGTTTTGTTCTAATTTCGCATTTAAGGCATCTGTACTTTCTTTATTTACTCTACTGTTTTGTTCTAAGTTTGCATTTAAGGCATCTGTACTTTCTTTATTTTCCCTACTGTTTTGTTCTAATTTTGCATTATTCTGTTCTAATTTTGCGTTTAAGGCATCACTACTAACTTTGTTCTGATACATGAACTCGAGAAGTAAAGTTTTTAATCCAGGTTGGCCGCCTACACTCCCTGTTTCAGTATCGGGATTTACCTCCGCTACCCCTGTACTACCATCACTCGACATAATGCTCGTATCATCACTCTCCAGTTGATGACCACTACGTAACCTCATCTGTCTTTCTTTCTCATCCCCCATAATGATATACACTGATAAAGACAACTAACCCCCAAAATACCGGCACAGAAATATGTCTCCTTCTCCTTCCTCAAATGTTCCTGGGTTTTCGGCCCAACGTTGTCGGCGACAATTGTAATGTTTCTTAATGCCCCACGTTGGGCGCCAATTGTAATGTTTATTAACGCCCCACGTTGGTAGCGACAAATGTAATGGTATTCGTTAAGCTCCACGTTGAGCGAACAAATGTAATGTGTTTTACCTGGGCGGACTATTCGCCAGAAAATACTACTGCTAAGTTTGATCTATGTTGGGCGCCAAGCTGGATACACTGTGTTCCAAGCTAAATTTATATATTTAATATCGACCCCTAGCGTGAGTAGAACATATGAGAGACTCTTAATGACTAGGCCGTGGGATGATTGAATCATCAACCCAGACAACATTTGATTGTGGAGAAGGATGGGGTATTATAACTATTGCTACCTACTGGAATTAAAGAATCTACTTGGTAATAATTGAATTTAATACACTTAGAAAATATGATGGCAACATGAATAAAATTAACACTGTTAACGGAGCACACTACTTTAAACATTGCCACGAACAAAATTACTTAATACGCCGGTCGGGAGAATAACGTGAATTTAACTTATTTCCAAATTAATGCTTAAAGAATTTATATAGCCCTAATGAAAAACAGAGAGTGTGTGTCGTAGATCACTTGTGCTTACCAACGGAAACATTGTCTCCACGTGGATGAAGTCTCCCCAGCGTCGGACGCTCTGCATTGGTGTTGACGGTGTCAGATTCTTCCTCGTTGATCAAAAGTAATCGTTACAGCTTGTGGTGGAGTCTATTCCATGAACCACAACACGTCGTCTGGCTAAACACTGCAAGACGCGTGGAACTCATGATCTGATGTGATCAGCGGAGTCAGCGTGAATAAAATTGTCCCACTTGGGACTAACGAACAAGGTACCTCCTTACTGCTCCAAGCGTAATGTCTTAATGAATGTCTTCACTCACACCGCGCGTCCACTATATCTTCAATCTTCTCCCACCAGGGTCTAGGTTAATACCGCGGCCTTGCTGCTTCGACCAATCCGCGTGCGTCACGTATCTCCCCATGCCCCAGCTACGTTGCTCCTTCTTCCTTGATTGGCTGGTCACCACACGTGGCTATTCCCGCCATGAGGCTGCCTCCCCGTATTTATATTTCCGTATCCGGGCAAGACGTAGATCATACACGTTTTCTTGCTTTGAAGTGTTCCCTCGGATTTCGTAATTTTATTGTACTCCAATCTATTCTTGTATTGAAATACCCAGTGAGTCACACACCACTCTTTCTTACCCCTAATGAATAAAATCCCGACTTTACGTATGAAATGATTTGCCGTGCAACATCATATTGGAATCATCCACTATAGATACGGATTTCTACTAGTAGAAATCCTATCTGTAATCTTCCAAATTTAAAAGCTCCAAAAATTGACTTTATAAATATTAATAATAATAATAATAATAATAATATGAAATATGAAATTGAATAAACTGAAATAATTTAACTTGGCCGGATTATTGCCGCGTTTAACAAATATGATATAGTCCAACTAACTTGTGTTAGTGGCATAAAACCCCCTAGAAAAACATGTTACAATAAAGGAAGTACAGTATCAACCAAAAGTTTAAGACCACCTACCATTTTCACAAAAATGATTCCATGGTTTTAAATTTTTGAGAGGAAATATCCCTCAATAAAAGTATGTGTGAAACGTAACATTTAGGTATAAATAACATTAAAATATCTCAATTATTAGCCAAGTTATGATTTTAAAAGTTAATAATGGAAACAGCCAAAAATATACAATTTTTGAAGTGAAGAAAGATATGCAAGAAATAATAGGCCTACTCGTGTACAAAATCATTTCTTATACTCGATGTGGAACTACAAGGAATATATAACGTAAGTTACCAGTATCGAGAAACCCGTTTAAAGTGGATTTTTCTCAGCATTACTTATTTCTCGTTTTAGAAAACAAATACCATTGAAATGAGTGCATTTGCTTTTGTTATATTTCGTAAACGAAGCGAGCTGGCGAGGACAGTTATGAAGCAGCACGTAGTCCACACGTTGCTCGCTAGATAGCATGGCAGTACGGATTTGTACTGCAGGCTGTGTTTCATACAGCAGCCACTCGATTTGAGGTGTTTGTGAGTAAGCTATTTTTTTCATTACATTGTTCTCAATATGGGCCGAAAAAGTATTCCAGAAAATGAAAAGTGGCAAATTGTTGGTATGCTAAGGTGCAGCACGAAGCCCGGCATTGAATCCCACCGAGAATGTGTGGAACTACATAGGTTCTAAAGTAGCGGAGTCTCGACCAAAAAATGTCCACGATCTCAGAAATTTCACTTCAGTACTGCCAGAATCTCATTTGCAGTATACCTACAAGAATAAAAGAGTGTCTGAAGGCTGCAGGTGGTACCATTGACTACCAAAATGATTAACTGAACATATGCAGTGATAATTGATTACATGTAGTTTGTAATAAGCTTTTGAGAAATGAAATTTATGTTTCAACTTTCTTACTAGGCGGTCTTAAACTTTCGGTTGATACTGTACATGTAAAACAAATAACAACTATAGTTAAAATATGAAAAATGTGAGAAGATTTGGGTGGTTCTTTCTTTTTCCACTAAAAATAAGAACCTCTGTTTATCGGTCACAACCCACCTTATTTGAAATTAATTTCAACTGATCTTTAGTGACGATGACTGGCCACCAGAATGCGCCATAAACTTATTTCCGAAAAAAAATGGACTTACCCCGTTCTTTCCAAGGGGTCTTCAAATATGTTCTGGCAATTGTTCAATTCATGAATTTAGGATAACTGAACTCTCAAATTTCAAACTAGTTGATCTATATCCGTAAAATAAGGCTGGTAACATAGCCGAAATTTGTAACTTGTCGTGAATCCGTATCAAAAATCAATCAGTTCCATGTTTGAAATCAAATTCCGTCATAGAGTTGAGCCTGGAAGATGGCCGATCTTGAAAATAAGAAACAATTAAAAATTTGTTACAGTTGATCAGCAGGTAAATAATCGTAAAATATTTTTACATAAAATGCGATTATGAGACTAAAAATGGTCTTTCTTCAAAAAGGAGTCAATGTAAGAGGCCTGAGTGGTTACATTCAGGGTTATCAACCTATTTTATGATTCTATGGTGGAACTGGGACTCGTGACTTTGCAGCAGTCAAATTGATTGATTTGCACGAAGTTACACCCGGTTCAATTCCAGTGCATGGATATTTTCGAGGCAAGAAATCTCGCCCAGTGGTTCGAATACCCAGTAGGAAAAAGGAGATCCTGTGTCTTACCCTCGTGAGATTACGAGCCAAGTAAAATTGTTTTCATGGCTCTAATGAAAGTCAACCCAGATGTTTATTTCAGTAGCTTAGTAGTATACCTGTGTGCCCTTGGATTACTCCCTATTACATAAAACATTTGTGGACACAGCGACTATTGCCTAGTAACCCCGTGGTTCTCCCCTTTGATTGTCTACTGCCCCAACTTGATTTTTACCATACACTGAATCGTCCACAGCAATACGAAACTGATAATGGATCTCTCACCAAGTAGACGTACAACCTGTTGTGTTGTGGGTAGCCTATGACTAGCTCTGCAAAGAAATTTAATTCTGCTTTCAGGTACTGGAATGGTTATTGCTAACATGAAAGTCACCGAAATGGTGTCAATTTTGAAGACTTGCGTTAAGCTAGATGGCCACAGAAGACAACTAGAGAAGTGGCCTGCATAGGCAAATTATTGTAGCTCCCACGACCTAGATCAAGTGTGCCCTGGGCAAATTTATCGGGATTTTGCACAAGTATGTTTTCAACGCGTTAGCAAATCTATTTACTTTACCCGTTTCAAATGCCAACTCACTGTGCTGACATTCGATCCCACAATGTCCTGAGACATCTGATAAGGGGCTCTCGCGAATCTAGCTGAAACTATGAAAAAACATAGGCCAGATAAGAAGAGGTCATCTACTATAGTATTTTGTCCTGAAATCCCTATAAAGCTGATAATTGTTGTTTTAAAGGGACTAACTTCTGGGTTATTATCATATGAAATGTCTATAAAGAGCGAGACTGAACGACGTTGAATACCCACGTGAGACATAGATTTGTTGATTGTTTTAGCAGGCCATGTGGATGCCCGCACTGAGGTCTCAAATCCCCTTCGACCAATAACACTACAATAACTACTTCACCCAGATGCCTGCCTACAGTGCAGCTAGTGTTAACTCAGAGGTCTTCATGGCTAAGAAATGAAATACCGCTTCCTTGGAAATGATTGGATTATAAAACATATTTCTTCTTGAATTAGAATAGAATAGAATACCCTCTGTTCCAAGTCTCAGTTATCCAGAGATTGGGGCGAGAGTATCATCTGCAACCATCACCTGATAGATGTGATTGTTAGTTATAGTGATTCCATAACACTTTGGCTTTCAAGGTAACGATCTATCTTTACGCCCTGTTCATGCCAAAACTGTCCGAGTAGCGATCCATCGTTACAGGCCTTTATTATTGATTATTTCGTTATTTTTACACTTGATGAGCAATTTTCAGGGAATATGAAAAAAGGCAATTTTAACTACGTTTTTATTCCGCGAGAACCTCTGTCAATCTAGGAATTTATATTAATTCTTACAGTCTGAAACATGTGCTCACAAAGTTTCGTGTCTTGTTTATATCGTGGTTGGCGGCAAACGTACGTGTATTTTTTCAGTTTTCGTTGGTAATTTTGGAATCTTGACATTAACACGCTATCAAATAATGGAGTTTCTTTTAACTTGAATAGTAAACATGACAAGTGACCTCCTTTTCCAAAAATTACTTCAAAAATTTCAAATCTGAAATTTGTATTTTCTTCCTATTGTTTTTTTACATTGAAATCATATGACTCAGAGACAGTATTTATTTTCATAAATAGCAACTGATTTATACACTCTTTGTTTATATTATTTAATTTTAATATCTTTATTGGTATCTCTTCCATCTCATTTTAAAAGAAGTGTGTGCACAGCTTGGTAAATATGGCTGCCAGTTTCCACACATCCATCAGAAGAGAGCTTGAAAGTTAAAGGGCTAATAGTAAGATTAATAAATCGCAACATGAACTTAAAAATAAGTCACAGAATCTACAAATAATTTACACAGTATTAAAAGTTATAAACAATTATTAAAACACTAATAAAGGCTATTAATTATGTACAGACTTAATCTTATTCTCATTGATACAGAGAGGCTTTCCTAGACTTTAACTTAGTTCTATAGTTTAGGATACCATCTCCTGAACTCGTATAACGTACTTGTTTCACATGCATCTTTGTTGTGTTTCTCATCTGTCGCTTTTCTATCCCATATTCCCCTGATAGGTCTAACATTAAAAAGTTTCGCTTCCTCCATTCCCGATGTAGTAATTTTATAAAAGTGTGATGTTCATTTTGACTTTCTCTTCTGTCTATATCTCCCTTACCTACAAACTTTGCTCATATTATTTTGGTCTCATTGGATTCCCTGATCAGGTGAGCTGCACCCATTACCTTCCCACAGAATAGGCAAAGGTCGTTCTTTCTTACTTCTCTCAATGCTTTGTTCATATACACTCCCATTAATCACCAAATTATCCATCTCATTTCTCTTATCGTTAGACATTCAGGCTTTATACTCATGAATTGCCTTATTACACAGAACTCTCTTCTTGAATTAATATATGAGTATTTAAAATACAATTTTTATACTGAATTCATTAGTTCTTACCCTTATCTGTTAAATGCTCTCTAGGCTACGGTGAACCTTTGGTAGTATTTGTATGGCGCAGTTGTTGTCCTGTTCATGTGCGTTGGCACGTAAAATACAGTGTAATGGTGTTGTGGTTATTAACTTCAGGCAGGAGTTTTTCCACCTAGATTAGAGATTTCGACCTCTGTAAGACGGAGGGTTTCAATCACACTCTTCTCCCAAGTCTAGAGCAGCTTGAACATAAGCTCACTGTATGAACTGCAATGTGGTGTGTTGTTTTACATCCGGATGCCTTTCCAGTCGCGAACCTCATGAGAGGAGTTAATGGGAGATGAAATGAATGAAGCTGACTTATTATAAGGCACGGTTGTTTCCTGTTGTTGAAAATGGGAAGCCATGGAAAACCATTTCAAAGACAGTATACAGTGGGGTTCGAACCGACGTCTATTGGGTTCGCTGGTAGCTGGGCCCCATGGCCTAGCGCTGCGCCTTATCGAGCATAGACAGATGCTGTTGTTAAGAAAATAATTGCATAAAAAGGTAATACTTACTTAGAACAAGCCTAAAGCATCCAATATCACCTACACGAAGTAGCATAAAATCAGAAACGTAACTAGCTGAGTGATCACTTCATACGGGTATTTTCTTAGCAGTTCATCGAACGTCATCTGATTCAAACGGCGGATGAAGTTCCGTTGTGCCTCTGCCATATTCATCCTGGAGAGATCACTTCCATTCATTTTGGCTACCTGAAGCAGATATATGGTCAGGAATGTAGATGATACCCTCACATCCTAAAATGTTTCCATGCAATAACATTCTATGTCTGAAATAAAATTCTTCCGTTATAGTGTAAAATGTGTCAGGAGTTCACACTGTGAAGTACATTTTACTGAACTACTACAGTTACCACAGAAACACAGGTTATCATACACACACCCAAGTAGACGGGGCTGATGACCAAGACGCTGGTAGAAATTTACAACAACAACATTGTACTGAACTCTACATGAGCGCATCATATGTATAGCCTATTCATTGTTGCTGCTACATGTAGTCAAAATACTATGACCGTGTCAGAATTACTGGCACGTTAAGATCCCCTTCGGAACAAAATCTGGCTCCCTGGCGTCTCTAAACGCCGCAGTAGTTAAAAGGGACGTAAGTCCAGGCAATAAAATAATTATTATATGAGCATTGTGGAGCATGGGTCATGTCTGATAACTTGTGTTATTTTGATTTCTGCTGTCGTATGTGGAACGCTATTTGTTGGGCCTAGGGTAATAGCAAGTGCCTGGGATTTGAAGTATGGTACTGTACCATTTATTTCATAGCTCGCGCGCCACTAGGTGACGAACTTCGAACAGCGCTCGGCGCAGGAACAGGTGGTGTTTAACGCTATGTAAATGGCTTGCATGGGGAGGAGGCCGAAGGTAGCCGAGGTTGCGCGAGACTGCTCGAAGCACGTCATAGAAAAAGAATGGAGTCATGACAAGCAACATGTGATCTTCGTGACGTCAAGGAAATCTCGACACCCGTATAAAGAAAATGAAATGAACACTAAGGCAAAAGGAAGTATTTTACGCAGTAGGATTGAGTCTAAATAACATGTCAGAATGCTTGAATGTGTATACATGTATTTTTGTCATTATAAAGAAGCCTGTAATATTGGAAAAACGTATATACTGCACCCTAGCGGAGAGCAAAGTCGAACCAAGATACCCGAGAGGAGGGAGTAACGTCTCTGATGCGCTATGCAACAAGTGTGGAGTTACAGGATTGTTATGTGAATTCGATGCGGAACCAAATGTGGAATACGGGCGTGTTATAAGAGTAACGTCGTGTTCCGGAAGTTTTAGCAAAGCGAACCGTGAAACCACGTACGGTGAAACCACGAATAAACTGTATATTCTCAGCACATGAATATGGAGTACAAGCACCTTCATATTTCACGCAAGGCTCCAATGTATAAATGAGCAGAAACATTTCACATTTTATCTATTTGCGGAGGGATACTTACAGCTGCAGTAAAGCATGTGTCGATGGCAGCTATTGTGAACAGTTAGCCCGTGCGAGAACTGTGTCTCGTTATACTCTTGTTGAGTGGGACAATAGAACGAGCTGTAATACTTGCCTAGTTGTTTTGCAAGAGGAACATCATTTCCCGTACAGGATTTTGAACAACCAGACATCGGGGGGAACGCTCAAATACTTTTATAAGTGTTTAGTCAGGGTAGGCTAAACGATAGACACAAGCACTACGTTTGCAATGCAGTAGAGACTTCTCAGGTTAACCATATCACAACATGTGATCTGAAGACACAATTTTCTGTGCCAGGCTATTAAACATGGTGAAAATGTATTACGAATATCTGAATAAGATGAGTATTACATATGGTTCGAAGCAAATGTTTGCTTACTACTGCATACTGTTACTTTTCAACCCAAAGACGCGTGTTCGTGTTCGTGAATTGGTCTGCTATCGCTCGACAGTGGCGTATAGTCGAGATGGCGTAAGGGGGCATGGAGATGTTCGTGTTCCTGGTTCGAGTCCCGAGACCACTGGAGTATGGAGTTTGTGTCTTGGAGGAGGTCAAGGATCTTTACCATGGCACATGGCTATATCCTTTTTACATCACAACGGAACGTGGCTGAAGGTAGAAGAAATCCAATTTTTTCAGTAGTAGCATAGAAGTATTTTCAAGTAACCATAATTGTCCTAGTTAGTTTTGTTTTTTAGTATGGTCAGACAGGAGTCTAGATTCGACATTATATAGCTTCTGACTTTTGCCTACCCGGATTTTGATTTATATTAAATAAATGCATCCAGTTGTTTAAATTTTCGACAATTATTTTTGGATTAAATTTCCGTAAGTAGTAGTATTTGCTTACTTTCATTGTAGAGAAGAAAAATCTATAGGGGAAGATAGTTTATTTTCAATCGTTTTGGAACTATTTTGTGTGTGTGTTCACACGTGTTGGTCAATTATGACTGGACTATACAATTGTTTTATATCACCGATTAGAGTGGTTTATTGTACTGCACATGCACTCACATTGAAATGATTCAGTATTTGAATGAGCACACTATTACTGAATTTTTCTTAGATCGCTTCGATACAGGGTGTTTCTGAAGTTAGGTCTTATTAGGATTTTGTTCAGTCATCCATGTAGGGACTTCACTTAATTTCTGAGAGGCAAGATATGTTTACAGTGCGTCCTAATGAATCAATTAGAATTAACTTAATTGTGTTAACTAAGATTCATGGCGTAGGGGGCATTTTTGGGCATGTTGAGTCCATCTGAATGAGTGTTGAACTCTATTTTTGATTTGATCAATTTTATTGCTGAGTAAGCCACATATTTTGTGTGCAATTTTGGAACTTAAGATTTAATAACATAATAATTATTCTAATCAATTTGTTATTTGATTAAAGATATTTTGACGAGCAGCAAATTTTTTTTATACGCAATTTCTCAGAGGAGACTTTAAGAAAGTCTAGATAAATTAATAATAGAATATAATATGTAATGAAATATTGTGAGGCAAGCCATTAACACAGTAAGGATATTTTATGCCATTTTGAGTATATTTCAACAAAGTTAATGGACTCCGATTCAAAGTGGGAGAGTGAACTTCAGTATGGACGGTATAAATATGAGGTTAAGAATGTATTATGGATGTTTGTGATTACTGATGAGTGATACCGACATTTGATTGTAATATAGAGTAGGAGGTCTCCATTTTTAGGTGTACATTATGATTCTGCATACCAGCGGGTATTGCTAAGTTTATTATTATGGATATCAGACATGATTTTGTTTCATGGTGGATTCATTGTTGGAATTGAGCCAGTGAGAGCCAAGTTTTTAAGATTTCCATGGAAATTTTCGTCGTCGAATAATTGTTTGATAGATACTTGTGATAGGATGTATGATCAGCTGTTTGGTCACAGACATTTTATACCTCTATGCTATACTCACTCTAAGCATTAAATTGTGTTGAAATTATTCCAGATGGATAGTTTATCTTAAATGAAATTAATATAAATGCCTACATCATTAATTAATTAATTAATTATGTTGAAATAATTTACATGGACGAGTCAGTTAAAACTTTCAATTAGCTTTATCACTTGTTGGATTTAAATATGATTACGACAAATTTAGAACAATATAATATTAATTTAAATTTTGAATTGTTAGGTTGCAACAAGCCAAGTCAAAAAAATAAAAACAAGTCATTGATAAAATAATGTTTTCCAAGAGAACACTGACTTGAAAAATATGAATCCGTGATTAATGGAATGAAAATGCATATGTGATGCAGTAATGTAAATTATAATTGTTGTTTATAGCTGAAACTTTGATATTTGATTATGTTGTATATATTACACTTTGGCGAATGAACTATAACATATTTTAGGATGTGCGACAGCCTAATATAATTTGTTTGGGTTTACTCATAATGTGAGAGGCTATTTAGATTTTTGTTCTAACGTGTCAGGTTGGACACGAGTTTTCTTTTTGATTCTCCGATCATATTACTCTTTGGGAAGGGTATATCTGAGCATTTTTTGAAGGTTGAAATTTATTTTCTTGTATATTGTTCACCTTTTCTGAATAAATATCTTTTAGATAAAAGTATTCATGGCATGATGCTTTAGAGAGGAGGTGGAAGGGTGTATTAGGAAGGCCATCGCTGGGTATTGCGGGGTATTCCACGCCTCCGAGATGTTCATAAATTGGAATTTCATGTTCTCTGAGCTTCTTTTACTTTTGTGGCCATGGTCTTTCTTAATGCTCCTTTGTTAGGTGTATTTGTGCCCTATTATCCCATTTACTTGTGAGTAGGAAATGGGGGTTTTTCTAGCCGGGGATTTTCAGATTCTACGATCCGGCAGTCTTCGTGGGATGCAGCAGGTAATGGTAGGTATTTACGGGTACAGTACGAATCCAACGCTCTTATTTGAGTCGGGGCTAATGTTCACGATGTGTCAACCAGTGAAGGGAAGAAGAAGAAGAAAATTTATTTCAACTTCTGTTGATAACTCATGTTAGGGGCTTGAGTTATCCTGGTCATCAGCCACGAGTACATTGTGTATGTGTTGAACTAGTCTTTCTGTGATGCCTGGAGTAGTGTGTGTAGCTGTATTATGGAGAGGGATGTGGTAGGTAATCCTAGACTCCCAGCATTTGCCTGAAGGGAGTGTGAAAAAACCTGGGGGACAAATCACGCTCAAGATAGCAGCTATCAATGTAAAGACTCGAACATACGAACTCCTGGCTTGCTTCCCGTCACGATTTAACGCGCACGTCTGCAGCACGGGGTACTTCAATTGTGAAAATGTCCATGAGGAATCTAACTTCAGCTGCACAACTCCAGTCCATCATTGTCATTGAATTTCAGAATAGGATGTGTGACGTTCGGCGAAGCTTGGTGCAGATATTTTCGAGTTAACGCCAATGGGCGACCTACGCTTCGTGATGAGGACGAACTGATGATGAAGACGTTACCATACATACTAAGCCAGGAAAATCGGAGATTAACACTCTATGGCACGATCGAGAATCGAACCTGATATCCTTTGGGCGAAGTCCAACATGATGTCGACTTATTCTGCGAACCAGAAGTAAGCTCATGTGGCCCATTGGCACGGTGAAAATTTTCCAAGTTGACATCGAACCAGGGAATCTTTGGGCGAAGTATAGCATGATAGCCACTTAGCCTCGGGAACGGAAGTAAGCTCATGTGGCCCATTGGCCTGGTGCAAGTTTTCCAAGTTGACATCAAACCCGGGTCTCGGGGAGTAGTGGCTAACGATGCTATTAGGAGGGCGAGGGTAGCTTAGGACTGGACATGCAATGCGTCTGCTGAAATTGGTTGCATAGGATAATCGAATTGGCATGGGTTTTAAGAAATGTACTCTCTGACTTGACAAAAGCAGTAGGCTTACTCGCCGCAATTTATAACAAAGTAACAGGAATGATTGCAGTAATTATAGAGGCATTTCTTTGAGAAATGCCCCGGGGAAAGTGTGCTCACGCTACAGGCTACTTTACCCTTTCTGACCGAATTTTATCTACCGATGCCGCTTTGTGACATTGTAGTTAATTTACAATCCTCTATACATTCTCAACCGTGATTCTGTTCTCGTTCTTATTCTCCTCCTGCATAATCTCAAAATTTTCCACATTGCTTGATAGGTCTCCATTTACAATTAGCATGTATTTGAAGAATACTTGCCATCTTCCCAGTGCTTCTTTCGTACTTACAATGAGTTTCCATGAATTATCCAGAACACTTCAGTTCTAAGATTCTTTATACCACTCCAGAAAGGCTTTCTTGCCGCTTAACCTTATGTTTCTAATTTATCTCCAATTCATCCCATGATTTCCTTTTGGATTTTACTATTATTATTGTCCGCCTCGTTGCGTAGTGGCTAGCATTCTTCTCTGTTACCGTGGAGGCCTGGGTTCGATTCCAGGCTCTGCCAAGAAATATATAAGGTGCGTTCAAAAAGTAACGAGCCGGAGGCTGAAATGCGTGAACCGGTGACGACATCGGCTAATCGTGGTGTGTGTAACGAGGTGTGGTTCCGACCAGAGCGTGGAAGGTCACAGCCCGTCGCTAGAGGGCACGCGTGCACGCCACGTGACGATACAAAGCGTGCAGCAGCATGCATCAATCGTCCAACGCTGCCAGTCGCATTGCAAACAGTGACATGGAGGCGTCGAACGAAGAGCAAAGAGATGTTGTTCGGTTTCTGGCAGCGGAAGGAGTAGGGGTAACGGACATTCATCGCCGAATGTCACAAGTGTACGGCGAACACTGCATGTCCCTGGCAAAAGTCAAGGCGTGGCACAAGCGCTTCAGGGAAGGACGGGTGTCGTTAGCCGATGATGCCCCGTCTGGGGCACCCCCCTGCATTACTGATGACAACGTCCAGCTGGTTGATGCACTCATTACCAGGACAGCCGAGTGACAGTGAACGCCATAGCCGCCGTGGTCGGATTGAGCGTCGGAAGTGTGTACACCATCATGAAGGAACGACTGCACTTGCGCAAAGTGTGTGTCCAATGGGTGCCCCACAGTCTTCAACCACACCAGGAAGCATATCGAATGGCCCCCTGTCTTGGTCATCTGCAGCGCTATGCGAGGGAAGGGAATGGGTTCCTGGCACGAGTGGTGGCTGGAGATGAGTCATGGTGTCATCACTTCGAACCAGAATCCAAACGACAAAGCCTCCAGTGGAAGCATCCAGGGTCACCACCACCCAAAAAAGGCAAGGCCATCCACACGAGTGCAGGAAAGGTAATGCTGACGTTCTTCTTTGACCAAGATGGCCCCCTTCTGATACACTTCATGCAGCACGGGACAACAGTGAATGCCCAGCGTTACTCGCAAACCTTGACCACCCTTCGCCAAGCGATCAAAACAAAACGACCAGGCAATCTCACCCGTGGGGTCATTCTGCTCCACGACAATGCACGACCTCATACGGCCAACACAGTCGTGGCACTCCTGCAGAAATTCAAATGGGAGGTTCTCGGCCACCCTCCATACAGTCCAGACCTCTCTCCCTGTGATTACGCCATGACGGTCCCCTGAAAAGGGCTCTGCTGGGCCAGCGATTCACCTCGGACGTCGACGTCCAGCTGCACGTGCGGAACTGGTTCACATCGCAGCCCAGGGAATTTTATGAGACAGCCATTCACCGCCTCGTGTCATAGTGGGACAATTGCATCAACAGCCAGGGCCAATACTTCTAACATACGTACTGGTTTCTGTAATTATGCCTCCGGCTAGTTACTTTTTGAACTCACCTTATAATTCTGGTTTGAGGACTGGAACAGCGTACACTTAGCCTCGTGAGGTTAAACTGAGTCGGGGTGGGTTGGATTCCTACCTCAGTCATCTTGGAAGTCGTTTTCCGTGGTTTCCCACTTCTTCTCCAGGCAAATGCCGGGATGATACCTAAAGTATAGGCCACGGGCGCTTTCTACCCCAATCCTACCTCAATTACAGATGCATACTCTTTTACAGAGAACACAGTGACACAGGTTATCAGACAATGTCTACACACACCCAAGTACTAGGGGCCACATGCCCACGATGCCTCAAAGCCCCTTAAAAGAATCAACAACAACTACTAATATTATTATGCTATTTTCTTTTCCACTTCATATAGCTCTCTGGTTGCCTTATTCCTAGCTTGGACCCATTTTTTGTAAGCCTTCTATTTACTTCTACAAGCATACATAAATATGTAATTCCTCCAGGGTGTGCACTTTATCGTGTCTTTACACACTGTAGTTCCAAGACATACCTTTGCTACTTCTAGTACTGCATCCCTGTATCCTGACTATTCCGTTTCTATGTCCTAAAATTCTCTATCTACTCTTTGCAATTTTTCATCAATCATTTCCATGTGTTTCTGCCTAAGTTCCCGGTCCTGCAGATGTTGAACCCTAATCCGTCTGCAAGCAGCCCTCATTTTCAGCACTTTAGGTCTAACTGTGCTTAAATCACAGCGGAACAGTTTGTGGACTGTTTCATCAAAGAAGCCCCTGAATACCCTGCAATTCCTTATCAATTTCCTAAATTCAAATTCAGTAATGATATAGTCAATTAATGACCTAGTTCCTCTACCCTCCCATTGTCCACTCTAGCATTGAAATCCCCCATCAGTACTACACTAACTTTATTATTAACTCTCACTACCACATCAATCAGTGCCTCATAAAATCTGTCTACTTCGTCCTGCTGCGCCCCTTCACATGGAGCGTACACTGAAACATTCCTGACCCGATCTCTTGACATTTCCATATCTATCCACACCAATCGTTCATTTACGTATATCAAAGAAACTACTGTATGTTACGCTCTAAGGTTCTCTTGACATACAGCCCTTCTCCCAACTCCCTCGTTTTACAACTGACAATTAGCCTACACCTGGTAATCTCCTACTTCCTCCTCTTTATCTACCTTTATCTAAAATTCACTAATCCATATTTAATATTTAATCCTTTCAAACTTACTGACTCAGCTCTGCATTCTTCCTTCCATAACTTCTCTTGATATAAATAGCACCCCATCGAATGCCAGTTCAATTGCCTGCAAGTTTCCAAGGAGTCCCTGATCTGTCAGATGTGAGTGGGAATCCGTCACTCACATAGGTCCGAGGCTTTCTCAAGACATTTTAGCAGGTTTAGAATATAGGTTAGACTATAATAGTTCTTATAATTAATTTACCACATATTTAGGATTTCAATTTCATAATGTAGGCTATGTACTATTCCATAGGCCAATACGATATTTATGTTTTGTCATAGGCCATAAGGCTGGCTGAATCCTAAACAGATCTACTATCACCAGTCATGTTAGCCACTCCCCGTGATGGTGTGATTGTGTTGTTCATAGGCTACGTTTGTGTATTTCATTGGTATTGGCAGACACAGCTCACATTCAGACTCTGGTCTGCATTACACAGCTGTGGAGGGGAGGCCGACGCGGAGAAATCAGCTGTGCAGTGGAGGGGAATGAAGCCCATTGGCTCAACCAAACAATGACCGAAGATTTTTGTAATTTAATTTCACCTACAATAATTAAGAACCGACTACATTTCTTGAAGACTTTTGTGTAGAATACTATATTCTATCACCAGTTAAACGGGCTACATACATACATACATACATACATGAATACATACATAGGCCTTACATACACACATCAAAAAAAGTTTTGCATCACCTCGGTTCCCAGATCTCCGGCATATAGACGTTGACTGTGTATATTGTATCCAAGATACAGTCCCTTTGACTGTTCATAGATGTCACTAAAACTGCTCAAAGATGTAAACAACCATGCATGAGCAGGGCCTATTAGACGGAGGGGGTACGACAGCCGATCAGTTCCAGTCATTCCACCAGGACGAAGGTACGCTGCTCATGTTGTCTGTAGTTCTACCATGCCTAGAAGGTCAATACCGCAGTTCGATCGCGTCCGCATTGTTACTTTGTGTCAAGAAGGGCTCTCAACAAGGGAAGTTTCCAGGCGTCTCAGAGTGAACCAAAGCGATGTTGTTCGGACATGGAGGAGGTACAGAGATACAGGAACTGTCGATGACAGGCCTCGCTCAGGCCGCCCAAGGGCTACTACTGTAGTGGATGACCGCTACTTACGGATTGCCGCTCGGAGGAACCCTGACAGCAATGCCACCATGTTGAATAATGCGTTTCGTTCAGCCACAGGACGTCGTGTTTCAACTCAAACTGTGCGCAATTGGCTGCATGATGCGCAACTTCACTCCCGACGTCCATGGCGAGGTCCAGCTTTGCAACCCCGACACCATGCAGCGCGGTACAGATGGGCCCAACAACATGCTGAATGGACCCCACGGAATTGGCATCACGTTCTCTTCACCGATGAGTGTCGCATATGCCTTCAACCAGACAATCGTCGGAGACGTGTTTGGAGGCACCCTGGTCAGGCTGAACGTCTTAGACACACTGTCCAGCGAGTGCAGCAAGGTGGTGGTTCCCTGATGTTTTGGGGTGGCATTATGTGGGGCCGACGTACGCCACTGGTGGTCATGGAAGGCTCCGAAACGGCTTTACGATACCTGAATGACATCCTCCGACCCATAGTGCAACCATATCGGCAGAATATTGGAGAGGCATTTGTCTTCATGGACGACAATTCTCGACCTCATCGTGCACATCTTGTGAATGCGTTCCTTCAAGATAACGACATCGCTCGACTACAGTGGCCAGCATGTTCGCCAGACATGAACCCTATCGAACATGCCTGGGATATGTTGAAAAGGGCTGTTTATGGACGTCTTGACCCACCAACCACTCTGAGAGATTTACGCCGAATTGTCGTTGAGGAGTGGGACAATTTGGACCAACAGTGTCTTGATGAACTTGTGGATAGTATGCCACGGCGAATACAGGCATGCATCAATGCAAGAGGACGTGCTACTGGGTATTAGAGGTAGTGGTGTGTACTGCAATCTGGACCACAAATGCTGAAAGTCTAGCTGTATGATGGTACAACATGCAATGTGTGGGTCTCATGAGCAATAAAACGAGCTGAAATGTTGTTTGTGTTGATCTCTATTCCCTTTGTATTTAACGGTTCCGGAACTCTTGGAACCGAGGTGATGCAAAACTTTTTTTGATGTGTGTACATTCATTCATACATACATACATAGGCCTTACATACATTCATACATACATACATTTACATTTGAGACTGATTGGCATTTCAGCGTCCAGTCTAGTATACCCCAATTTTCTATTGTAGGGATCGTAAATTATGGGTTATCTGAAAGGGGATATATTTCTTCTGTGTTCTACTGAACCTGTCTCTCGGTAAAATAATAAACCAGTACACAATTCCTTACTGTTGTATTCATGTATTGTAGATGAGCCTCTGTGTAACTTTAACACATATTTCCCAGTCCTGGAAGTGTGTTGACGTGAGTTATGTCGAGTAACGATGAAAGCTTTGATTTAAGACAGGGCAAGTACTATTACCATTTTGCGTTCTTAAATTATTTTTATGTTTGATGTCTGAAATGACTGAAACATGTGTGTATATTGAGTTTTGAGTTAGAAGTTTCTGATCCATGCCTTATCACAATGTTGGTCGTCTACTAAAATGTATTTAGTACATAACATAAAATAACCTTTTAACAGGCGGAAGAGTTTTCAAATGGAAAAGACCAGTGGAATACATGAAAATAAGGCATTTAGTTCTTCACAGAACTACTTGTTTCTTTTTCAGTACTGATTTATTGGTGGGAGAAGGAGACTGACTTCGCTTAGCGAATCATCTGAAGACGAATTACTGTAAAATTTCTTCTAAAACCCAACAATACTCACGCTCTTGAATGAGCATAGCGAGGCAATGTGGCTGGATGCATGTTCATGAGTATGCCTGGAGAGTTACCAATGCGTTCACTATGCTGCCTACTATATACCGGGTGATTCAGTAGCCCCTTCCAATATCGTTTGCAGCAACCCAACTAACGCGTGTTGGCAGGAAGGTCGATAATACGAGGCACGTCCAGAAAGTAAGTTCCGTTTGGTAATAAAATTAAATTGTGTACAGATACAGAAAAAATATTTATTGCACAACATTCTACAACTCTTAATCTACTTTTCCACATAACTGCAGAACTTTTGCAGGCATTTGTCATAGCGTGGCACAAGTTTTTGGATACCATCTTCATAGAAGTTTGCCGCCGACCGTAAACGAGAGTGAAGACTCTCCTGTAAGATATCCTACCGTTTGGCCACCACTGTTAGGTAAATTGCGTGCTTACCAGGAGAACTGCGTATGTTCAGGAGTTCTCCTGACCACATACACAATTTGCCTAACAGTGGTGGCCAAAGGGTAGGATATCTTACAGGGGAGTCTTCACTCTCGTTTACGGTCGGCGGCAAACTTCTATGAAGAAGGTATCCAAAAACTTGTGCCACGCTATGACAAATGCCTGCAAAAGTTCGGCAGTTATGTGGAAAAGTAGTTTAAGAGCTGTAGAATGTTGTGCAATAAATAATTTTTCTGTATCTGTGAAAAAATCCACAACCTGCTTCCAGTCTCCGACCGGTTCAGGAATGGAATGAATGAAGCCCCCATCTAGCGGCGAGGATATGGACTGTGCCGGGTGCCGAGGCCTGACGCACTCCTCTGGGGCAATGATTAAATGAATGATAGATGAAATGAAATGATAGTGAAGAGTGTTGCTGGAATGAAATTTTGACAGGGAAAGCCGGAGTACCCGGAGAAAAACCTGTCTGCCTCCGTTTTGTCCAGCACAGATCTCACATGGAGTGACCGGGATTTGAACCACGGACCCAGCGGTGAGAGGCCGGCGTGCTGCCACCTAAGCCACGGAGGCTTTTTCTGTATCTGTACACAATTTAATTTTATTACCAAACGGAACTTACTTTCTGGACGTGCCTCGTATTATCTACGTGCATCCCGTATGGTACTAATGCACTGCAAGCATATCCTGAAAACGAAACTGAACCCTATTATTTTTCCCTCGGTGGTACTACTCACTAATACGAGGGACAGTATCGTTTGTGGGATATGCTTGACGTGCATCAGTACCATACGGGATGCAAGCAGAGAATAGTTATCGACCTTCCTGCCAACACGCGTTAGTTGTATTACAGCAAACGATATCGGAAGGGGCTTCTGAATCGCCTGGTATAATACTTCAAAGTTTCACAGCTGGTACCCTCAGTCTGTTCCTGAGATGATTATGAGAAATCCTAAGCTCTAAAATTAGAGGATACTCCTCATATATTTAAGTGCACGGGGTTGATGATAAATATGTCAATAGTCCATAAATGAAGTAACAACATCAATATCTGTTAATATACCCACGTCTTGCCGATTGTTCGAAAATCGCGCCCACTGAGAAATGTGCGTAAATCACACCCAGTCTAGGAATTGTCCTCGTGACTACCCGACCCCAATGAGTCACAACTAAACCAAGCTGAGGCACAGTTTTTATTCCATGTACTAGGGACGGATGTTTGTCTTGATCGAGAAACCCAAAAAGTGAAGAAGTAGTTAGTTCCGTGAAGAAATATATAGCCTATCTTCATATATCCTACGTTAATTGCCTCAACCAACATACAAAATTTATATTTGATTGCTGTGATAGATTCGCAGATATTGAGAACCGTCTAAATACACACATCAAAAAAAGTTTTGCATCACCTCGGTTCCAAGAGTTCCGGAACCGTTAAATACAAAGGGAATAGAGATCAACACAAACAACATTTCAGCTCGTTTTATTGCTCATGAGACCCACACATTGCATGTTGTACCATCATACAGCTAGACTTTCAGCATTTGTGGTCCAGATTGCAGTACACACCACTACCTCTAATACCCAGTAGCACGTCCTCTTGCATTGATGCATGCCTGTATTCGCCGTGGCATACTATCCACAAGTTCATCAAGACACTGTTGGTCCAAATTGTCCCACTCCTCAACGACAATTCGGCGTAAATCTCTCAGAGTGGTTGGTGGGTCAAGACGTCCATAAACAGCCCTTTTCAACATATCCCAGGCATGTTCGATAGGGTTCATGTCTGGCGAACATGCTGGCCACTGTAGTCGAGCGATGTCGTTATCTTGAAGGAACGCATTCACAAGATGTGCACGATGAGGTCGAGAATTGTCGTCCATGAAGACAAATGCCTCTCCAATATTCTGCCGATATGGTTGCACTATGGGTCGGAGGATGTCATTCAGGTATCGTAAAGCCGTTTCGGAGTCTTCCATGACCACCAGTGGCGTACGTCGGCTCCACATAATGCCACCCCAAAACATCAGGGAACCACCACCTTGCTGCACTCGCTGGACAGTGTGTCTAAGACGTTCAGCCTGACCAGGGTGCCTCCAAACACGTCTCCGACGATTGTCTGGTTGAAGGCATATGCGACACTCATCGGTGAAGAGAACGTGATGCCAATTCCGTGGGGTCCATTCAGCATGTTGTTGGGCCCATCTGTACCGCGCTGCATGGTGTCGGGGTTGCAAAGCTGGACCTCGCCATGGACGTCGGGAGGGAAGTTGCGCATCATGCAGCCTATTGCGCACAGTTTGAGTTGAAACACGACGTCCTGTGGCTGAACGAAACGCATTATTCAACATGGTGGCATTGCTGTCAGGGTTCCTCCGAGCGGCAATCCGTAAGTAGCGGTCATCCACTACAGTAGTAGCCCTTGGGCGGCCTGAGCGAGGCCTGTCATCGACAGTTCCTGTATCTCTGTACCTCCTCCATGTCCGAACAACATCGCTTTGGTTCACTCTGAGACGCCTGGAAACTTCCCTTGTTGAGAGCCCTTCTTGACACAAAGTAACAATGCGGACGCGATCGAACTGCGGTATTGACCTTCTAGGCATGGTAGAACTACAGACAACATGAGCAGCGTACCTTCGTCCTGGTGGAATGACTGGAACTGATCGGCTGTCGTACCCCCTCCGTCTAATAGGCCCTGCTCATGCATGGTTGTTTACATCTTTGAGCAGTTTTAGTGACATCTATGAACAGTCAAAGGGACTGTATCTTGGATACAATATACACAGTCAACGTCTATATGCCGGAGATCTGGGAACCGAGGTGATGCAAAACTTTTTTTGATGTGTGTATTTCGGATGAGATGAGGATTATTGTGTACGTTCATTATTCAAACGTTGATTTCGATCGCACGATTAGAAAACAAGAAATAAAAACTTAATTTTAAAATTTCGCACAGCCACCATCATAAGGTTGTGTAAACAATTGAACGAAATTAGATGTCAGTGCATTGCAATTTGTATAGTCATTTGCCGTACCAAGTTTCACGGCCTTCGGGTGGTTAAATCGCGAGAAAAGACTATTTAAATATTTCAAATTCGCTTGGCCGCCATGTTCGTTTTGTAGTTAACAGGTTTTTGAAAGTCACATACGTGAACGTATAGTAGTGCCCTTTATCAACGTACAAAATTTCAGAGTGATATGAGTAATAGTTTCGGAGATATAGAATGCCGGTGAAATATTTCGCACAGCCGCCATGTTGGATTGGTGAGACGTAATAAAATTTGAAGGGCATGGTCGGGGTCGGCCAAGTTAGTACTATGACCTTACCGAGTTTAATTGAAATCGCTCCCGCCGTTTAGAAGTCATTAGGGGGGACACACACACGGACGCACAGACACACACATACACACACACACACACACACACGGACAGAAGGTGTTCTCATAAGCCTTTTTTTAATAAATGAAAATAGGCTAAAAATTAAAGAAACAAAAATAAGGTACAAAAAATATATATGACGAAACTTTGAAGCTGATTTTAACCACGCCTAAATGTTGAAAGATTATATTTGGCATTTAGCCAGTCCAAAGCCTGAATAAAGTATGATGGGAATCAGTTAATTTATTTAACATCAATATAAATAATATACCGTTTTTTATGTAATTATTTTTACTATAAATTTAATAGAAGCCGTTAGTAGAGATTTCTGTTTTCTGTTGAATATAAACACAAATTTTTAAAATATGTTCGCTGAGGACGCTGGTTTGCTACAACGGAGGTATTTTGAATCATTAACCTAGGTTAAATCTGGAAACATTTTAAGTACTGTACATGTGTTTCAGCCGTTGGCACATCCGGCATATTTGGAGCACCAGAGTAGTTCTGTATCAGCCACAAATACTCCAGGTAAGAGACCTAGCTGGGCGCGATTTACATTGGTCGCGACTTGTATTGGGCGCGATTTACAGGGCACCCTTTTGCCATAGGCTGAGGAGTGTCGGCAGTCCGGGACGCCGTTGCTTGGCTACGCCTCCCTCCAAGTTGCCATTCTGACACGAAAAATATTGCATACCAAGACCCCGTTATTTTATCTGTAGAATGCCTTTACACCAATGCATTCTGTTCATAATCGAGAAAATAGATACACAAAATTAATACTCCAGATTCCTAACGAACGAACCATGAAGTTCAATAAATATTTTGTTTGCACCGCCTCACGCCTCTTTAACGCCTTCGACTTATATACGTTCGTCAACATTGCAATAACTGCAGCTCTCAAAAGTCATCTTTCATCCTGCTTTTTGGAGCAGTATACCTCTCACGTCTGATTACTGCATTATGTTAAAATGCTATATTTTAGTTCAATTATAACATCAGGACAATTGCTGACAACCTACTTACGTTAATATCTTTTCTTGTAGTCTATATGGTGTTTGTTTTCTCAGGCTAATTCTGTGTCTGCATGCACTCTTTTGTATATATTTGTTTCCGTAATAATAATAATAATAATAATAATAATAATAATAATAATAATAATAATAATAATAATAATTATTATTATTATTATTATTATTATTTTATTAATAGTGTCTTATTTTTACTATTAATGGTAGAATGTTATTTATTATAGGCGCGCAACTGTAAAGGAGCTATTAAGCTCTAACTGTAGCCGTGGAAATAAATAAATCAAATGAAATCAAATCAAAATCAAGCTACCTAATTGTAAACAAAATAATATTTTGTTGATGATTAATTTAGGGGATTTGTGACAACGTGGTAATACAGCCCAGTGTACTAGGGTGCGTGGTAGCTTGTATATTGTGATTCCTGTACAAGTGTGGTGTGTGTATTTGTAATTGGGAATGACATTTACGTAGAAGGCGGCTGTGGCCTGAATTAGGTACCAACCCAATATTTGCCTGGAGTAGAATGGGAAACCATGGTAAACCACTTTCAGGGAATCGAACTCACCTCTTCTCAGTTCTGCCTCACGAGGGAGAGTGTACCACGCTACGGCCTTCAGACAATAATTAAATTTGTTGGCAGAGCCAGGAATCAAACCCGGATCTCTGCACTGACGGGCAATAATGTTAACAAGTACAGCAGAAAGTGGACAAGAATAGAGAACATACACCATATCGTGGAGTTTGGCTCTTCTGAATTTCTACCTGGAAAATAAAGCATTAAGTAGGCTATCTCACTATTGACCACCTTGTGGTTTAGTAGCTAACTGTCGCCCCGGAGGACTGCGTTCGATTCTCGCTCTAACAAGAAATTTAATTCTGGTCCAAGGGCTGGAATGGTTTCCCACCTCAGCCATCCTGGAAGTAGTTTTCCGTGGTTTCCTACTTTTACTCCAAGCAATTGCTGGAATGGTTTCTAACTTAAGACCACGGCCTCCCCCGTCCCTATCCTTGCCTTAATACAAAATGAACGCATTAATACAGACAAATTCTACACACGCCCAACTACCCGTAGCTGTAATGTTCACGACGACAAAGCATCCAATAAATCAACAACAACTAAACTCATTCCAATTAAATCAAATATTTAACTAAATTCCAGGTAACAGGGAGAACTAGTGCATCTGCATCATTCTATCCATGGACAGTGTGCTACTGCTTGTGATCAGCACATTGCTCATTCACCATAACTTGATATAACCTTCAAAATAAAAATATTACGAGCCTTACAGTAGTCGCATATGATGTGTAACATCTGACATAGAAGAAACCTCACTTGAAATTGTTGATACACCGTTATTTTATAGTATTATTGGCACAAATATCAATCTATTGTAAAAGAGAGTGTTTTACAGATATTGTAGTTTATAATACGGAACTCATTTTATTAGATGATTTGTCGCTTCCACCAGCACTAGCCTAAATAAAGAATACGATATGGATCAACTAGATTAATAGACGCGACACCGCTCATAACCTTAAATTCCTTATAAACAGGTCCTATTCATTCACAGACCAACACGTAATTTCATATGGATTTTGTTAAAATGAGTCATATTTATTTGATAAATATCGTTTAAAATGATAATCTGGTAGCAAAAATATCCACCCCGTCCGGGTTTCGAACCCAAGATCTTTAGATTCACAATCCTAAGCACTAACCTCACTGCTATTTTGACTACGCAAATTTTTCCACGTTCCAATAATACTGCATTACGGAATTAAGTTTCATTTATATTTTGCTTGTTTCGATAATGTTCCTGCGTGAAATTGAGTTTAAAATGCCTTATGAATAGGCCCTCTTGTGAGTAACGAGAATGTATTCAGCAATAGCTCATGAAGGCTTGCTCAATTCTCGTATAACCACAACGATTATATTATATTGATGACTGCATTACCGTTATGTGGGTTAATATTTGAATAGCCATTGTGCAGAAACATAATACCGGCAATGCCGACTACTTACAATGTTTGATGTTAAGGCATTTTACCATTTAAATACCGATACGAAGACTTCGAACATGTACCATGTCATTTGTTGCAATCACTTGACACCAGAGTTTGCATGAGCGTTTTCCGTTCAGTAGGCCTATGTCATATACATTCCACATGGCCGAGAATACATCATGGTATCAATTTCTGACACCGCGCGCTCATTGTTTCTCGTACCACTGCCAGCTGGGTCTTACCACTACCCGCTGGATCGATCGATCGAGTGGGCAGTGCATACTTCCGATTTCCACCACTGCCAGCTAGTACACTTCCGTTCGATTGATCGAGCGGGCAGTGCATACTTCCGTTTTCCACCACTGAGCTAGTACACTTCCGTTCGATCAATCGAGTGGGCAGTGCTTACTTCCGTTCGATCCACCACTGCTAGCTCGATCGTTCCGATCCACTTCCGTCCCCAATTTTCAAAATCACTCCCACAAAACTATCCAGCAACCGAGCGAAAAGATGTTACACATCAATAAACAAGAGCTGATGTATTTCCATATATATATTAAATATTTAAGGAGGATTTCAAATTAAGGGTACTAGGACTAGTGGAGATGGGTATTCTATACACTCCTTGGCATCAGGCCTGCCGTAAATGAAGTATCTGACGCTTACATTGACAATGACTTCTCTAGCCATATTATAGACTATCGATATTTGAAACAACGCCAGTAAACAACAATGTCAAAATAACACTGAGGAACTGCACCGGTTGGACGTTAAAATCCTGGCACTGACAGCAGCTATTCTGAGTGTGTGTTTTCCCACATTCACTTATGGGAAATGCTAGGATGGTGCCTATTTCATTATTAAAGCTGACCATTATATTCAGAGGCACCGCTAGAAATAATTCAATGACACCAGATTATAAGACTGAACATACACGCACCCAACATATGTGGCTGGGTCACCATGACGTCCCTATCTCCTACATGAAGCAATAACACCACTAAAAACAGTGGAGATCAGCCCAGGAACTGGGCAGGGACGACAAGGAGATACCTATTTTCTGCACGTGAAACAAGTCAAGAGCAAGCAAATACTAAAAATCTTAAAATACCACGTTAAGCCTTGAAATTATAGATTAAACTAGCCGCTTCGGTGAGAAGATTGTCGTAAATTCTGCCATGTTAACATGCTGATGCGATGAGACGATCTGTCCTTGGTCAAGAAGGTCTGGTCTGACGTTACCATTATAAACAGGCTTATTAATTTCGAAGCAACACAAGGTACTATTTGCTTCAAGTGATATTCACCGCAAGTTTTGTTTGGTCTCGGAGAATATGAATCATACATGCACGCGCAGTTTCTCCCATTTTAAAGAAAGCATATTTTACCGTGTTTCTTAGAACGAATGCTAATGGGCTCAGATTAATTTAAAGAATAAAGTATTTATTAATACACTACGACAGAAATGTTACGAAATTGAAGAAATTTCCTTTGTGCTTAAGTGTAAGATAGGGTCTACAGCCCTAAATTCACCACAATAACGGCACCAATTATAATAATCATTATATATGCTATGATTTCTTCCAGGAAAGATCGAATTAGAAGAAAGTGTACATTTTCCACTTTTTGTCTGATAAAAAATATTTAGCATTTAGTGAACATTTTGGTGTAACTTATCAATCACAAGAATCGGACAATTCGTATGGTATTTAATAGTTCAAAAGAAAACTGTTGAATGAATATTTAGAATCATACAATCTAGAAGGCTGTGGTTTGTTTTATTTCCAGATTGAATTCACAGGCAAAAAATACACAAAGCGTCACAGTGTTCGTGACATTGTTGGCTTGTAAACGGAACAATTCATAATGATTTCGCGTTCAAATATATGTCTCTCTCTTCCTGGTACTAAACATTGTTGCGTAAAATGACTAAACCAAAATGTGTGATCCAAAGACTAGGATTTAGAGGGAAGAAGTCCAGAATATACTAACTTAAACCACATCAGGTTGTTATAGACGCGGCATCAAACATATGTTATATTGATCGACAAACACAGGCAGCTAGGAATGCGGGTAAAAGGCCAAGGAGGTTAAGAGATAACGTAACAAGACAGGGAATACCTTCCAGTTCAGTTCAGGCAGCGGGAGGTAGCAGCTGCTTGGAAATGGACCACATCCCGCTCAAACAGCTAAGTTCACAATCCACAATCACCTGACCATTTAATAACAATCACATAATCACACTAAGCAAGCAAACTTGAAGGTCTACCACCACTATCAGTATATCAACAAAAAATCGTATATCTTGACTATTTGTGCTAGTTTAATTACTACTGCTACTAAATGAAAATGAAAATCCACAGCCTGCTTCCAGTCGACCGACTGGGTCAGGAATGGAGTGCATGAAGCTCCTATATAGCGGGAGGATATGAACTGTGCCGGCTGCCGAAGCCTGTCTCACTGCACTGAGGCAATGATTAAATGCATGGCAGATGAAATGAAATGATGGTGGAGAGTGTTGCTGGAATGAAATTATTGACAGGGAAACCCAGAGTACCCAGAGAAAAACCTGTCTGCCTCCGTTTTGTCCAGCATAGATCACACATGGAGTGACCGGGATTTGAACCTCGGACCCAGCGGTGAGAGGCCGGCGTGCTGCCGCCTAAGCCACGGAGTGTGACAGCAACTAAATAAGTATATGTATTGTAAATATCATAACCCATACGCCCAGCCATAGATTTAATAGCCTAAGTGTACATCATCGGATGATGGTTGCTTGACGATAACTGGTCATCCAAGTGTATTTATTAATCTCATGTAATTGTTTTTCAGGGGTAGGGAGCCACCCATTACAATTGGGTACAATCGTGTTAACCGACTGAAGAAGATTAAATTTCGGTAATAAATACCGTTAAGTTAATTAGGCGAGTGAGCTTAGTGGAGGCAAGTGTCTCGAAGGTGCATACGAACAGAATGGTTGTGGAAGTAATGTCCCACGCCCCCTATTGCTTCAAAACGAAAACTGAAAATAGGAACGTCTAGCATACAAGTACATGACATAAATCTGCGTATCTCTGCAAATGGGTTTCTTGAGAGTGAATGTGACAGGATCTGGCTAACCTAGGCCTGTTACAGAAAGGCTTACATGGGAGAACCCAAATTTTGAATGACCATACAACATTATGTGGCCTCGTGTTCCTAAAAGTGTCTTTG
The DNA here is from genome assembly GCA_946902985.2 of Meconema thalassinum. Taxonomy (NCBI): domain Eukaryota; kingdom Metazoa; phylum Arthropoda; class Insecta; order Orthoptera; family Tettigoniidae; genus Meconema; species Meconema thalassinum. The sequence goes on along the minus strand of OX336389.2, from coordinate 217,267,813 downwards.
TTGGACAAAACTCTACATCTGGTTGTTCCTGATGCTGTTATAACTTTTAATTATGGGAGCATTAGTAGACTGATGGTTTTGGAGAATCTGAGGTGAATTTGGGACACAATTTTCTTTATGCTTACAAACCGAAAAGTGAACCTAACGTGAATTGTTCTGTTGGATGGTACATCCACACACGGCTGGGAGGCGTGACCAGTCACAAGGAAACTATTGGAAAGGAAGAGCATTGTCAGATACGCGGGATTAATTCTTAATAGACGATAGGCAAGGAACTGAGAGACATGATAAATGGAATGTGCATGGATTGCTACAGTAGTGTGAAGACTAGAATTGGGACATCGGAATGGTTTAAAATTGACACTGGACTAAAGCAAGGAAGTGTGTTGTCACTCTTATTGTTCTTAATGGTGATGGATGACATCATGAAGGCAGCAATGAAAGACTATAGTGGGGCAAAGATGAAGGTAATGTTGTTTGCAGACAATGTTGTTATCTGGGGCGTGGATGAGATGGAGGTACAAGAACAGTTAGACGTAATAAATGAAAAGATTGAGCAATGGGCATTGAGGATAAATGTGGAGAAGAGTAAAACAATGGTGATGAGTAGAGATAAGAAAGAAGGAAAATCAGTAATCAAAGTCGGGGATAAGGAATTGAAAGTGGTGAAACACTTCAAATACTTGGGAAGTGAACTGACTGAAGATGGAAGACTAGATTTGGAAATTAGCAGAAGAATACAACTCGGGAGTGCTTTCAACCAACAGGTACGGTGTTTAGTATGGAACAAGGATATACCAATAATGGCTAAAGAAGTTATCTTCAAAGCATATTATGTTCCTATAATGACATATGCTGCAGAAACTTGGACAATGACTAAGAGGGATGAGAGCAGAATACAGGTAGCTGATATGAGATTCCTGAGAAGTATGGTCCAGAAAACGAGGAGAGACAGGGTGTGAAATGAAGATATACGGAAAGAACTGGGAGTACAGAAACTAAATGACAAACTGGAGCAAAACAGATTGAGATGGTTTGGACATTTCAAAAGGATGAATGAAGTATGGCTACCAAGACGAGCACTGGAACGACGGATGACAGGGAAGAGAGGACGAGGAAGACCAAGAATGCGTTTGATGGACTCAGTGAAGTATAGCATTAGAAAACGGAACCTGGATTGGAACACCGTGTCGGAAGAGGAATGATGGAACGACAGAACAAAGTGGAGAGGAACCATATTTTCCCCACCCAGTTTCAGCTGGAAAAGGGGAAATGATGATGATTATGATGATGAGACGACATGCAGGTACTGTATACTAATAATTTTTTTGAAATCTGTCAAAAATTGAAATTGATTTAGAGATTTCATTTTAGGTCACCCTCTCCAATATTCTCTCAGTTTCAATGCAAAATAAATAAAACAACAATTAAGCACATATTTCAAGAGTTTTCAGGTATCTTGTCATATCATGTGGTTAATAGAATTTTCAAATGTAATTAATTATTTATGTGGAAATTTTACCTTGAGTTTTGATTCGTATCATATCAGAAAATACGTTAGGATGCTAGGTACTAGCATATTGTTGTTCAATGCGCTACTTGAAATAATGCATTCGATAGACGTGTGTTTGGTAAATGGTAACAGAACATTGAATGGCCTATAACATTTAAAAAATGCTCAGACCTGTCGAATTACTGGGTCAGTGGTGCTCCACAAACTGGATGATTGAAGGCAATGATGGAAAATTTAGGAATTACCTCTTGTAATAACTTATGCTATTACACCATCGTGGTGTACCATTCTAATATACATTTTTTGAAGTTCATTTTATGTCATATCGTCCCTTAAGAAGCAATACCGCCTGTCTCACAATGGTATTCTTTTCCAACTGTTCTCTAAAAGCCGCAGTAGTTAAAAGAGGCGTAAAACAAATAACATTATTTATTATTATTATTATTATTATTATTATTATTATTATTATTATTATTCCAATAGTTTCCTTATGATTAGTCACGTCTCCCAGCTGTATGTGGATGTAACGTCCTACAGAACAACTCACGTTTGGTTCACTTTCCTGTGAGTATAAAGAACAAGTAGTTCCGTGACGAACAAAAGAGCCTACTTTTCTAAAAACATTAAGATTCATACCAATGATTTATATAGATTTATCTACAGTGAGAGCCTTCTGTATCGAACGGAAACTCACTGGGTCCGAGTGTTGGATGGAGAGCTTTGAGTCAGTGACAGTTGACTAGCATCTACCGTTACACTACTGCGGGTCGAGAAGTCCCGGATGCAGCTATAGCTTAATTACATTCTCAGCTGGCAAGATACCTTAGTAGAGAGAGTTAATACTTGTGGTGAGGGACTGTAGTCTATCACGTATCCCGAGAACATATTTAGGTATAGAACAAAACATTGAATTTTCCTAGTGAAAATTTATCTCCTCCAGAAGAGGACTTCCAGTAAACAAATTCATACTTTTCAGCGCCGTGCGATTTTTACTTGTGGGGGAACCTCAAACAAAAGGTATACAGAAACAATCCGCGTACTGTGGAGGCTCTCGAGAACGAAATAAATGCACTGATACGAAATATCACTGGGGATGCATTACAGCGAGTGTACCAAAACTTCCTACGTTGGTGCAATGTGTGTTAAGAAAATGAAGGACAACATTTCCAGCATCAACACTGAAATTCATGTAATGATGATTATTAAATACGTTCCCTCGTATTAGTCTGAAGTCACATCGAGAGAAAAATAATAGGGCTCAGTATCGTTGGCAGAATGTGCTTGCAGTGCATTAGTACCATACGGGATGCAAGCAGACAATTATCGGCCTTAGTTGGGTTGCAGCGAACGATATTGGAAGGGGCTGCTGAATCACCCACTATAACATTTGTTAGTTATCCAATAAATGTTATGGAAGTTACATGCAGTTAAACATTGAACCTATCAGATCGCGTATAATTATCACGTATGGATTGCTCGAAATGAATGTGCAAAATTATCGTCTAACACCATGTGCCAAGTTTTGCGCTGTTTGCCGGCATACAGTACATTGAGACTAGAGTTCAAAATTATACAGAATATTTATCAACACTTGGTAGCCCTGATGACTTCAATAATATGCCGAGTTTTATTTCAAGAGATATACATAACACATACCAAATTCGGTAGAAATACATTTGTTATTATGGAAGTTACATGCAGTTGAACGTTAGCATAGAATTATATTGCTAACACTAAATTTGACGATTTACTCCAAATATGTTTAAAACATCTTGGACTTACAGTTTACTAAATTCGCTAAATTCCGGGATATTCAATTGAAAAACTTGAGATTATTACCTAGGTATACAAATTTAGAAGCCCTGCTGACTCTTATATTAAGGACAATTATATGTCCTAAAGCATACATTGAACGTTCAAAGTAGGGATGAAATTCATTCGATAGTATGGAAGTGTCGTGTAGTTAAATATTGAGCCTATCAGCACACGTAGAATCATGTTGGCAACATTGTCATCTCTGGGTTATTCAAAATTAATCTAAAATACTATGTTATATAAGTTTGTAAATTGTAGATCTGTTGGCCTGCATACTTTCTAATCAACTGAGGCTAAGGATTAAAATAAAGGAGAGTATTTATCAACAGTTGGCAGCCCTGGCGACTCTGAATATACGTCTATTTCCATCTCCTAAGATGCATAATGGAGATACAAAATTTGGTTCAAGTTCAATGGATAGTAATTACGTTACATGCAGTTAAACATTGAATCCATCAGCATGCAAATGGAAAGAAAAGTTTAAATGGGCGCCTATCTTTAATTCCATAGCATAATCTCACTTCAATTACTATCAATCAATAATGCTTGGTTTCTATAAGAACAGTGGACAAACGAAAAACCTCGTGTCTCACATTTATTTATGAAGACGATACAATGAAATGAAAAACAATTATTGCAGAATAAAAATGAAATAAATTAAATACTCCCGAATAAACATGTAAAACTTCTTAAATGCTGCTCCTCGCATTTCATGGACAATCACCTCGACTTCTGCTTTTCATTGGAGTTAATTAATAATGTCAAAAACCCTATTTTCCTAAATTCTTAAACCGAAAACGTAAATAACCTATTCTAAACACAGTTTTTATATTTTAATATACACATTTTAACTCCATTCTATTTCACATAAAATTATTTACACTTAAACGCATTGGGACATAGCCAAACGTCACTATTACCTTAATTCTACAATATTATCTGTACATGTATTTACAACAATATGCTTGCTTCAGGCCTTTCCATTCCTATAATAATTCCACTTTTACTTCCATAACTAAGCCTCCGTGGCTTAGGCGGCAGCACGCCGGCCTCTCGCCGCTGAGTCCGTGGTTCAAATCCCGGTCACTCCATGTGAGATCTGTGCTGGACAAAACGGAGGCAGTCAGGTTTTTCTCCGGGTACTCCGGTTTTCCCTGTCAAACTTTCATTCCAGCAACACTCTCCACTATCATTTCATATCATCTGTCATTCATTTAATCATTGCCCCAGAGGAGTGCGTCAGGCCTCGGCAGCCGGCACAGTCCATATCCTCGCCGCTAGATGGGGTCTTCATTCATTCCATTCCTGACCCGGTCGGAGACTGGAAGCAGGCTGTGGATTTTCATTTTCACTTCCATAACTCACACCAAATATTTACGCTTAGAAACTGCTGACTTTGGTCACTCTCTCTATTTTCATTTCAGTCCTAATTGGGTTCTCTGGAACCGTACGATGAAGTATAGTTCAGGCAGATTGTCTAAATCAAGAATAAAATATTATTACTGACAATAAATATTGTCACAAGACAATTTCCACATTCGTGCATTTACTCTTTACAAAATATATAGTTGCCATTACTGCAAAACTACGTATGACCTTCCTCATAAATACATCTTTCCTTACAATCAATGTGGCATAAATCTTCACATAACGGCGGATCCTTCCTTCAAAACTGAACCACTTTCAGTTTAAAAACCCCATCATAACATGTTTCTCTATGTTGAACGTATACTTCTTTTAAATAACAACATTTAAATTCCTTATACATATTTTACAGGGTCATTCACCATGCCCATATGGAATTCGACTTTAACTTTCAAAATATTGCAACCAATCACGTGCTTAACAATGCGTTCTCTTAAAAACTTAACGACAGGGCTCTTCTAGACGTGCTTACATTAGACGCAGTGGTTAATAATGATAATAATAATAAACTTGTACACCTCTCTGATCAATAAGAAAACAAACGTTTGGTAAGGCAACACTGAAAAATGTCTACAAACCCCATAATCTCTGATCAATCTTAAACCTTTCTGTCCACAATCAGAAATTCGTTTCTTTTACAAATGTTACTTAGACTTTCCCTTCCAATAAATACTTGTTTCACAACTAGTAAGGAATTTCATTGTCTTTCACCAATAGCAAAACTTTTGCGTAAAATCTGTCACTCAATCGTGTAAGGAACTGTTCCAACTGACAATCTATCGTTGTCCTCTATAAATTCCAATGTCTGTCTGACGTTAAAATCTTACAATCATATAAAACAAACAGAAAATCTAAATCTCGCACTCTCTATTTGAAATCTAACGATCCTTTTCCTATAAGCCTACAAAATTCAGTCAAGTGACGCAAATCTCCAATTCAAAATATTAACGAAAAATTATAATCGCACACAAATCCTAAAGTGACGATAAAATCTACTACCTCAAAATATTAAACGTTGAAAATACAATTCAAAACTAAATTCAAAAATTACCGAGTCAAAATTCAAAAATCGAAGAATATGAAGAAAACAATGAAAAAGGTTTCTCATGGAAATTCTAAATACTCTTCAACAAAACTACATAAAAGATCTTCCATCTACCTTTTGATGGCTTCAACTGCAGATGAAAAATATATCGGCTGATATACTGGTTCACGTTCAGTTGTCTTCTCAAGGTTTTACCTCGTTCGCTCCAGCCGTTTGAACTGCATCTCCACTTACTCGTTCTGGTCTCGAACTGGTCTCGACCCCGCGTTGACCTAGTTCTGAAAACGAACTGGGTCGTGAACTGGGATTGCGCTTGTTCAAAACTTATTCTTCTGCTCTTCATACTGCCGTCAGATGTTATTGAAGTCATCGGTATTTATTATTTCATCGTGAGAGTAGTTGAACCATTTTTTGTTGTTTTATAACTGTATTTTGTGTATTTAAAATTACTCCAGAGTTTTCCATGGTTGAAGTTACTACCATCTGGTTACTGTAGATCTCCCCATATTCTTATTGTAGGGTTCCCCTCTGCATATTTACTCGGACATATCCACTGCCATAATACAATCAGCTGTCGCCCCCCTCGATGTGGGAATGAAATTCATTTTCAATGGAATCTTGAAAATGTTGATTGGATTTACCTTGTAGTCTCCGTTGAAATGTGTCTGATACTTCACAATTGCTTTGCAAAAATGTATGCAATAACCAAGAAATGATTATAGTTCGAAAACATTGGAACTATCGGTGCTGGAATATTTGTCGGGATACTTTACTGAATCGAAGAAATTGGCAGATTCTCGAAGAATATCTGTCCGGAACACTCTCGAAGAACAGTTCAAATAGGATTGAGTGTAAACTCACTTATTAATGTTCAGCGATATCATGCACTCTTTATCGCAGATTCACACCTGTGCAAAATGTTTAAGTCCACTTCAGAACTAAATGTTAACTTATCAAGAGTTGAAATTATACAAGTCCGCACTGTGATAAATCGTAGTCCACCTTTCAATGATGGCTTGGCCGTCGATGACCCCGCATTCGCCGTCAAATATATTTCCTCAGGACCGTGCCTGGCCTCGAACTCGTCAATACGTCTTATCACCTTGAACGTTCGCTCCAAATGGTGCTCAAACTTCATGAAAATTATGATATCTTTCATAATACTTCCCTTACTTAAATTCCAAAATTGTGAAAATTATCGTCTTAAAATATCCTCTATTCTTAGTGTAATCAAATCACCAAGCTTCGCCGGACGTCACACATCCTATTCTGAAATTCAATGACAATGATGGACTGGAGTTGTGCAGCTGAAGTTAGATTCCTCATGGACATTTTCACAATTGAAGTACCCCGTGCTGCAGACGTGCGCGTTAAATCGTGACGGGAAGCAAACCAGGAGTTCGTATGTTCGAATCCTGACATTGACAGCTGCTATCTTGAGCGTGATTTGTCCCCCAGTTTTTTCCACACTCCCTTCAGGCAAATGCAGGGAGTCTAGGATTACCTACCACATCCCTGTCCATAATACAGCTACACACTACTCCAGTCATCACAGAAAGACTAGTTCAACACATACCCAATGTACTCGTGGCTGATGACCAGGATATCCCAAGCCCCTAACATGAGTTATCAACAGAAGTTGAAATAAATTTTCTTCTTCTTCTTCTTCTTCTTCTCCCCTTCACTGGTTGACACATCGTGAACATAGCCCCGACTCAAATAAGAGCGTTGGATTCGTACTGTACCCGTAAATACCTACCATTACCTGCTGCATCCCACGAAGACTGCCGGATCGTAGAATCTGAAAATCCCCGGCTAGAAAACCCCCCAGGTCCTACTCACAAGTAAATGGGATAATGGGGCACAAATACACCTAACAAAGGAGCATTAAGAAAGACCATGGCCACAAAAGCAAAAGAAGCTCAGAGAACATGAAATTCCAATGAAAGAACGTCTCGGAGGCGTGGAATACCCCGCAATACCCAGCGATGGCATTCTTAATACACCCTTCCACCTTATAAGGTTTTGAATATTCCCAAAGGGAATATGATGTAGTTTCCATTTGAGCGGATGAATTATCAATAAATGATAAAAATGGTCCGGTTAGCTCAAACAATGCCAGCGTTTCGCCCCAGTGTGCCGTTGGGCTCGTCAGTTGGTACAGACACACCTACCAATACGCGTGGCTAGCACATACTGAGAAGGCCATGCAAGACAAAATACAAGCAGTATTGACGTCACGAGCATGCCAATGTGCTACGGGAGTAAAACTCCCTTTCATAAAAACAAAAACCTTACCTTGGCAATCCAAATAAGGTTTTGAATATTCCCGAAGGGAATATGATGTAGTTTCCATTTGAGCGGATGAATTATCAATTATTGATTGAAAAGGAGTTTTACTCCCGTAGCACATTGGCATGCTCGTGACGTCAATACTGCTTGTATTTTGTCTTGCATGGCCTTCTCAGTATGTGCTAGCCATGCGTATTGGTAGGTGTGTCTGTACCAACTGACGAGTCCAACGGCGCACTGGGGCGAAACGCTGGCATTGTTTGAGCTAACCGGACCATTTTTATCATTTATTGATAACCCTTCCACCTTCTCTCTAAAGCATCACGCCATGAATACTTTTAACTAAAAGGTATTTATTCAGAAAAGGTGAACAATAAACAAGAAAATAAATTTCAACCTTCAAAAGAATGCTCAGATATACCCTTCCCAAAGGGTAATATGATCGGAGAATCAACAAGAAAACTCGTGTCTAACCTGACACGTTAAAACAAAAATCTAAATAGCCTCTCACATTATGAGTAAACCCAAACAAATTATATTTGGCTATCGCACATCCTAAAATATGTTATAGTTCATTCGCCAAAGTGTAATATATACAACATAATCAAATATCAAAGTTTCAGCTATATACAACAATTATAATTTACATTATTGCTTCACGTATGCATTTTCATTCCATTAATCACGGATTCATATTTTTCAAGTCAGTGTTCTCTTGGACAACATTATTTTATCAGTGACTTGTTTTTATTTCTTTGACTTGGCTTGTTGCAACCTAACAATTCAAAATTTAAATTCATATTATATTGTTTCAAATTTGTCGTAATCATATTTAAATCCAACAAGCGATAAAGCTAATTGAAAGTTTTAACTGACTCGTCCATGTAAATTATTACAACATAATTAATTAATTAATGATGTAGGCATTTATATTAATTTCATTTGAGATAAACTATCCATCTGGAATAATTTCAACACAATTTAATGCTTAGAGTGAGTATAGCATAGAGGTATAAAATGTCTGTGACCAAACAGCTGATCATACATCCTATCACAAGGATCTATCAAACAATTATTCGACGACGAAAATGTCCATGGATATCTTAAAAACTTGGATCTCACTGGCTCAGTTCCAATAATGAATCCACCATGAAACAAATTCATGTCTGATATGCATAATAATAAACTTAGCAATACCCGCTGGTATGCAGAATCATAATGTACACCTAAAAATGGTGACCTCCTACTCTATATTACAATAAAATGTCAGTATCACTCATCAGTAATCACAACCATTCATAATACATTCTCAACCTCATATTTATACCGTCCATACTGAAGTTCACTCTCCCACTTTGAATCGGAGTCCATTAACTTTGTTGAAATATAATCAAAATGGCATAAAATATCCTTACTGTGTTAAATGCTTGCCTCACAATATTTAATTACATATTATATTATATTATTAATTATCTAGACTTTCGTAAAGTCTCTTCTGAGAAATTGCGTATAAAAGATATTTGCTGCTCGTCAAAATAACTTTAATAAAATAACAAATTTATTAGAATAATTATTATGTTATTAAATCTTAAGTTCCAAAATTGCACACAAAATATGTGGCTTACTCAACAATAAAATTGATCAAATCAAAAATAGAGTTCAACACTCATTCAGATGGACTCAACATGCCCAAAAATGCCCCCTACGCCATGAATCTTAGTTAACACAATTAAGTTAATTCTAATTGATTCATTAGGACGCACTGTTAACATATCTTGCCTCTCAGAAATTAAGTGAAGTCCCTACATGGATAACTGAACAAAATCCTAATAAGACCTATCTTCAGAAACAACCTATATCGAAACGATCTAAGAAAAATTCAGTAATAGTGTGCTCATTCAAATACTGAATCATTTCAATGTGAGTGCATGTGCAGTACAATAAACCACTCCAATCGGTGATATAAAACAATTGTATAGTCCAGTCATAATTGACCAACACGTGTGAACACACACACAAAATAGTTCCAAAACGATTGAAAATAAACTATCTTCCCCTATAGATTTTTCTTCTCGACAATGAAAGTAAGCAAATACTACTACTTACGGAAATTTAATCCAAAAATAATTGTCACAAATTTAAACAACTGGATGCATTTATTTAATATAAATCAAAATCCGGGTAGGCAAAAGTCAGAAGCTACATAATGTCGAATCTAGACTCCTGTCTGACCATACTAAAAAACAAAACTAACTAGGACAATTATGGTTACTTGAAAATACTTCTATGCTACTACTGAAAAAATTGAATTTCTTCTACCTTCAGCCACGTTCCGTTGTGATGTAAAAAGGATATAGTCATGTGCCATGGTAAAGATCCTTGACCTCCTCCAAGACACAAACTCCATACTCCAGTGGTCTCCGGACTCGAACCAGAAACACGAATATCGCCATGCCCCCTTACAACATCTCGACTATACGCCACTGTCGAGCGATAGCAGACCGATCCACGAACACGAACACGAACACGCGTCTTTCGGTTGAAAAGTAACAGTATGCAGTAGTAAGCAAGCATTTGCCTCGAACCATATGTAATACTCATCTTATTCAGATATTCGTAATATATTTTCACCTTGTTTAATAGCCTGGCACAGAAAAATGTGTCTTCAGATCACATGTTGTGATATGGTTAACCTGAGAAGTCTCTACTGCATTGCAAACGTAGTGCTTGTGTCTATCGTTTAGCCTACCATGACTAAACACTTATAAAAGTATTTGAGCGTTCCCCCCGATGTCTGATTGTCCAACATCCTGTACGGGAAATAATGTTCCTCTTGCAAAACAACTAGGCAAGTATTACAGCTCGTTCTATTGTCCCACTCAACAAGAGTATGACGAGACACAGTTCTCGCACGGGCTAACTGTTCACAATAGCTGCCATCGACACATGCTTAACTGCAGCTGTAAGTATCCTTCCGCAAATAGATAAAATGTGAAATGTTTCTGCTCATTTATACATCGGAGCCTTGCGTGAAATATGAAGGTGCTTGTACTCCATATTCATGTGCTGAGAATATACAGTTTATTCGTGCTTTCACCGCACGTGGTTTCACGGTGCGCTTTGCTAAAACTCCCGGAACACGACGTTACTCTTATAACACGCCCGTATTCCATATTTGGTTCCGCTTCGAATTCACATTACAATCTGGTAACTCCACACTTGTTGCATAGCGCATCAGAGATGTTAGCCCCTCCTCTCGGGTATCTTGGTTCGACTTTGCTCTCCACTAGGGTGCAGTATATACGTTTTTCCAATATTACAGGCTTCTTTATAATGACAAAAATACATGTATACACATTCAAGCATTCTGACATGTTATTTAGACTCAATCCTACTGCGTAAAATACTTCCTTTTGCCTTAGTGTTCAGTTCATTTTCTTTATACGGGTGTCGAGATTTCCTTGACGTCACGAAGATCACATGTTGCTTGTCATGACTCCATTCTTTTTCTATGACGTGCTTCGAGCAGTCTCGCGTATCCTCGGCTACCTTCGGCCTCCTCCCCATGCAAGCCATTTACATAGTATTGAACACCACCTGTTCCTGCGCCGAGCGCTATTCGAAGTTCATCACCTAGTGGCGCGCGAGCTATGAAATAAATGGTACAGTACCATACTTCAAATCCCAGGCACTTGTTATTACCCTAGGCCCAACAAATAACTGTTCCACATACGACAGAAGAAATCAAAATAACACAAGTTATCAGACATGACCCATGCTCCACAATGCCCATATAATAATTATTTTATTGCCTGGACTTACGACCCTTTTAACTACTGCGGCTTTTAGAGATGCCAGGGAGCCAGATTTTGCTCCGAAGGGGATCTTTAACGTGACAGTAAGTCTGACACGGTCATAATATTTTGACTACATGTAGCAGCAACAATGAATAGGCTATACATATGATGCGCTCATGTAGAGTTCAGTACAATGTTGTTGTTGTAAATTTCTACCAGCGTCTTGGTCATCAGCCCCGTCTACTTGGGTGTGTGTATGATAGCCTGTGTTTCTGTGGTAACTGTAGTAGTTCAGTAAAATGTACTTCACAGTGTGAACTCCTGTCACATTTTACAGTATAACGGAAGAATGTTATTTCAGACATAGAACGTTATTGCATGGAAACATTTTAGGATGTGAGGGTATCATTTACATTCCTGACCATATATCTGCTTCAGGTAGCCAAAATGAATGGAAGTGATCTGTCCAGGATGAATATCGCAGAGGCACAACGGAACTTCATCCGCCGTTAGAATCAGATGACGTTCGATGAACTGCTAAGAGAATACCCGTTTGAAGTGATCACTCAGGTAGTCATGTTTCTGATTTAACCTACTTCGTGTACGTGATATTGCATGCTTTAGGCTTGTTCTAAGTAAGTATTGCCTTTTTATGCAATTATTTTCTTAACAACAGCACCTGTATATGCTCGCTAATGTGCAGCGCTAGGCCATGGGGCCCAGCTACCTGCGAACTCAATTGACGTCGGTTCGAACCCCACCGTACACCGTCTTTGAAATGGTTTTCCATGGCTTCCCATTTTAAACAACAGGAAACAACCGTGCCTTATAATAAGTCAGCTTCATTCATTTCATCTCCCATTAACTCCCTTCATGAGGTTCGCGACAGGAAAGGCATCCGGATGTAAAACCACCCACCACATTGCAGTTCACACAGTGAGCTTATGTTCAAGCTGCTCTAGACTTGGGAGAAGAGTGTGATTGAAACCCTCCGTCGTACAGAGGACGAAATCTCTAATCTAGGTGGAAAAACTCCTGCCTGAAGTTAATAACCACAACACCATTACACTGTATTTTACGTGCCAACGCACATGAACAGGACAACAACTGCGCCATACAAATACTACCAAAGGTTCACCGTAGCGTAGAGAGCATTTAAGAGATAAGGGTAAGAACTAATGAATTCAGTATAAAAATTGTATTTTAAGTACTCATATATTAATTCAAGACGAGAGTTCTGTGTAATAAGGCAATTTATGAGTATAAAGCCTGAATGTCTAACGATAAGAGAAATGAGATGGATAATTTGGTGATTAATGGGAGTGTATATGAACAAAGCATTGAGAGAAGTAGGAAAGAACGACCTTTGCCTATTTTGTGGGAAGGTAATGGGTGCAGCTCACCTGATCAGGGAATCCAATGAGACCAAAATAATATGAGCAAAGTTTGTAGGTAAGGGAGATATAGACAGAAGAGAAAGTCAAAATGAACATCACACTTTTATAAAATTACTAAATCGGGAATGGAGGAAGCGAAACTTTTTAATGTTGGACCTATCAGGGGAATATGGGATAGAAAAGCGACAGATGAGAAACACAACAAAGATGCATGTGAAACAAGTACGTTATACGAGTTCAGGAGATGGTATCCTAAACTATAGAACTAAGTTAAAGTCTAGGAAAGCCTCTCTGTATCAATGAGAATAAGATTAAGTCTGTACATAATTAATAGCCTTTATTAGTGTTTTAATAATTGTTTATAACTTTTAATACTGTGTAAATTATTTGTAGATTCTGTGACTTATTTTTAAGTTCATGTTGCGATTTATTAATCTTACTAATAGCCCTTTAACTTTCAAGCTCTCTTCTGATGGATGTGTGGAAACTGTCAGCCATATTTACCAAGCTGTGCACACACTTCTTTTAAAATGAGATGGAAGAGATACCAATAAAGATATTAAAATTAAATAATATAAACAAAGAGTGTATAAATCAGTTGCTATTTATGAAAATAAATACTGTCTCTGAGTCATATGATTTCAATGTAAAAAAACAATGGGAAGAAAATACAAATTTCAGATTTGAAATTTTTGAAGTAATTTTTGAAAAAGGAGGTCACTTGTCAAGTTTACTATTCAAGTTAAAAGAAACTCCATTATTTGATAGCGTGTTAATGTCAAGATTCCAAAATTACCAACGAAAACTGAAAAAAATACACGTACGTTTGCCGCCAACCACGATATAAACAAGACACGAAACTTTGTGAGCACATGTTTCAGACTCTAAGAATTAATATAAATTCCTAGACTGTCAGAGGCTCTCGCGGAATAAAAACGTAGTTAAAATGCCTGTTTTCATATTCCCTGAAAATTGCTCATCAAGTGTAAAAATAACGAAATAATCAATAATAAAGGCCTGTAACGATGGATCGCTACTCGGACAGTTTTGGCATGAACAGGGCGTAAAGATAGATCGTTACCTTGAAAGCCAAAGTGTTATGGAATCACTATAACTAACAATCACATCTATCAGGTGATGGTTGCAGATGATACTCTCGCCCCAATCTCTGGATAACTGAGACTTGGAACAGAGGGTATTCTATTCTATTCTAATTCAAGAAGAAATATGTTTTATAATCCAATCATTTCCAAGGAAGCGGTATTTCATTTCTTAGCCATGAAGACCTCTGAGTTAACACTAGCTGCACTGTAGGCAGGCATCTGGGTGAAGTAGTTATTGTAGTGTTATTGGTCGAAGGGGATTTGAGACCTCAGTGCGGGCATCCACATGGCCTGCTAAAACAATCAACAAATCTATGTCTCACGTGGGTATTCAACGTCGTTCAGTCTCGCTCTTTATAGACATTTCATATGATAATAACCCAGAAGTTAGTCCCTTTAAAACAACAATTATCAGCTTTATAGGGATTTCAGGACAAAATACTATAGTAGATGACCTCTTCTTATCTGGCCTATGTTTTTTCATAGTTTCAGCTAGATTCGCGAGAGCCCTTTATCAGATGTCTCAGGACATTGTGGGATCGAATGTCAGCACAGTGAGTTGGCATTTGAAACGGGTAAAGTAAATAGATTTGCTAACGCGTTGAAAACATACTTGTGCAAAATCCCGATAAATTTGACCAGGGCACACTTGATCTAGGTCGTGGGAGCTACAATAATTTGCCTATGCAGGCCACTTCTCTAGTTGTCTTCTGTGGCCATCTAGCTTAACGCAAGTCTTCAAAATTGACACCATTTCGGTGACTTTCATGTTAGCAATAACCATTCCAGTACCTGAAAGCAGAATTAAATTTCTTTGCAGAGCTAGTCATAGGCTACCCACAACACAACAGGTTGTACGTCTACTTGGTGAGAGATCCATTATCAGTTTCGTATTGCTGTGGACGATTCAGTGTATGGTAAAAATCAAGTTGGGGCAGTAGACAATCAAAGGGGAGAACCACGGGGTTACTAGGCAATAGTCGCTGTGTCCACAAATGTTTTATGTAATAGGGAGTAATCCAAGGGCACACAGGTATACTACTAAGCTACTGAAATAAACATCTGGGTTGACTTTCATTAGAGCCATGAAAACAATTTTACTTGGCTCGTAATCTCACGAGGGTAAGACACAGGATCTCCTTTTTCCTACTGGGTATTCGAACCACTGAGCGAGATTTCTTGCCTCGAAAATATCCATGCACTGGAATTGAACCGGGTGTAACTTCGTGCAAATCAATCAATTTGACTGCTGCAAAATCACGAGTCCCAGTTCCACCATAGAATCATAAAATAGGTTGATAACCCTGAATGTAACCACTCAGGCCTCTTACATTGACTCCTTTTTGAAGAAAGACAATTTTTAGTCCCATAATCGCATTTTATGTAAAAATATTTTACGATTATTTACCTGCTGATCAACTGTAGCTTAGTCCTTTAGTTTTGAGAGTTTTTGTATTCCATCCCCCCCCCAACAAATTTCTGGACTAAGTTGCATGAGCACAAGTATCATAACAATTTGTAATTGTTTCTTATTTTCAGGATCGGCCATCTTCCAGGCTCAACTCTATGACGGAATTTGATTTCAAACATGGAACTGATTGATTTTTGATACGGATTCACGGCAAGTTACACATTTCGGCTATGTTACCAGCCTTATTTTACGGATATAGATTAACTAGTTTGAAATTTGAGAGTTCATTTAACCTAAATTCATGAATTGAACAATTGCCAGAACATATTTGAAGACCCTTGGAAAGAACGGGGTAAGTCCATTTTTTTTGGAAATGAGTTTATGGCGCATTCTGGTGGCCATCCATCGTCACTAAAGATCAGTTGAAATTAATTTCAAATAAAGCGGGTTGTGACCGATAAACAGAGGTTCTTATTTTTAGTGGAAAAAGAAAGAACAACCCAAATCTTCTCACATTTTTCATAATTTAACTATAGTTGTTATTTGTTTTACATGTACAGTATCAACCGAAAGTTTAAGACCACCTAGTAAGAAAGTTGAAACATGAATTTCATTTCTTAAAAGCTACAAACTACATGTAATCAATTATCACTGTATATGTTCAGTTAATCATTTTGGTAGTCAATGGTACCACCTGCAGCCTTCAGACACTCTTTTATTCTTGTGGGTATACTGCAAATGAGATTCTGGCAGTACTGAAGTGAAATTTCTGAGATCGTGGACATTTTTTGGTCGAGACTCCGCTACTTTAGAACCTATGTAGTTCCACACATTCTCGGTGGGATTCAATGCCGGGCTTCGTGCTGCACCTTAGCATACCAACAATTTGCCACTTTTCATTTTCTGGAATACTTTTTCGGCCCATATTGAGAACAATGTAATGAAAAAAATAGCTTACTCACAAACACCTCAACTCGAGTGGCTACTGTATGAAACACAGCCTGCAGTACAAATCCGTACTGCCATGCTATCTAGCGAGGAACGTGTGTACTACGTGCTGCTTCATAACCGTCCTCGCCAGCTCGCTTCGTTTACGAAATATAACAAAAGCAAATGCACTCATTTCCATGGCATTTTTTTTCTAAAACGAGAAATAAGTAATGCTGAGAAAAATCCACATTAAACGGGTTTCTCGATACTGGTGACTTACGTTATATATTCCTTGTAGTTCCACATCGTGTATAAGAAATGATTTTGTACACGAGTAGGCCTATTATTTCTTGCATATCTTTCTTCACTTGAAAAATTTTTGGCTGTTTCCATTTTAACTTTTAAAATCATAACTTGGCTAATAATTGAGATATTTTAATGTTCTTTATACCTAAATGTTACGTTTCACACATACTTTTATTGAGGGATATTTCCTCTCAACAATTTAAAACCATGGAATCATTTATGTGAAAATGGTAGGTGGTCTTAAACTTTCGGTTGATACTGTACTTCCTTTATAAGAAATAAATTTGGCAAAATAACTACATTGCTTACCCTAAACTGGGGTGTTTAAGTATTTATTTTTAGTGTTGAAAGCAACAATTCGCTCTCCTGAAACATTTACAGAATGTGACTTACCCCGTTCTTTCCATGGAGTCTTCATTTGTGTTTATTTTCAAGGCATTGTTGGTAGAGCTATTATGGACAGTTGGTAAGTGCGAAAGTGTAGTTCGTATAGGCATAGAAACATTCAAGAAATTATATGTGGGAGTGTGTAATGAACAATATGAAATCATTTAAATTTTAGATGCCATTTAAATAACATCTAGTTGAGAAAGGTTACTTTTTCCACCAAAGCCTTCTCGTGAGTTGCTCGATGGAATTCAAGCAAACTGCTAAATTTCTATTTGGTAAATATGAATATGATTGTGAATTTGATAGGGATTTGTAAAATATCTTCCACCTGAAAGCATTCGTAAAAATAATACTCAGTCCCAATAGCAGAGTCATTTCATGAGTCTTCTTACTCAATATACAGTATATACCACTAAAAATACATTTCACTAAAAATATTCACCTATCTTCAATATTCAAACCTTATTTGGCAGCTAATAACAAAATTGGGACCTCGCTCGAATTTGGGTGTGTCTGCACTTCCTCTTAATGGAGGTTGATACATAGACTATGTAAACTTATGTTCATCTTCGTTCGTCATTCATAGGTTGGTTTGAGAAAGACCCAGCCTTTAAGTTTCAGCCCTTCTTAAAAGTAAGACGTAACCTAGCCGATGGCGGTGGATGTAAGGTATGTAGTATCAACCCCTAACTGTACGTATTGTAATAAAAATGAAATAAATTGAAACACCATGGATGATTTAAAACCTTCTCATTTCCTAAACAATTGTGGATTTGAAGTTATTGTAATATTTTAGAAATGTCCGTCATGTAAAGTTTTGAAGCTATTTTTTTCAGTTTTGCCTATACAAACTGTTAGTTGTAACTCTTCAGTCGGTCAACACGAATTTGCCCAATGACTGGGCGGGGCAAAATGTATATAATATAAAATAATAAGTAAATTAACACTCCTGAAAAAATAGATCTAATCACTATTCATAATGGAGTAATTACCGGTATAAATCAACTAGTGTGAAATATTATTAATTATTAATAGTGATCATAATAACGTCATGTATTTATGAGTTTATTTACTTATTAAGTTACATTATGTACAGTGTATTCAACCCCCACTTGTAACGTGTTTTTCGAGGGGTTTTTATGCCACTGGCATAAGTCAGTAGGAAGCCATTCTATATTTATTTACGTGGCAAATTGTTCAGCCAAGAGAATTTTTCATGCTAATTTATTATTATTATTATTAACTTATTATAATTATTATTATGGTATTTTTTGGAGCATTTTTATAAAATTATAAGCATACAGATAGATTTTCTATGTCTTAGAAAACACTATCAAGCAAATTATTACGAACGACATTATCATAGAAAATTATGTGATTACGGAATTTTACGGAGTTTCGTCAGTTAGGGTATTATGAGAGACATGACTCACTGGGAATTCAGATACAGGCTGCTTCTTGTCAAGGAGCATTACGCAAGGCTGGGTTGCAGCGTCAAGAAAAGGCGAATAGTATGGAACGGCAATCGACATCCTCCGCGCGCCGTGTGTATTGAGCCTAAGGAGGGGAGTAGCGGGGTGGCACAGCCAATCAGTGGAGACCACGTAAGCTGGAAGTCGGCACTGGAGTGGGAAGCCGACGAGGGCATATATCGTTTGGCGCGCCGTGGAGTAAAGGACAATCTGTGTAAGAATTGACCAGTACGGTTGCACGTGTGAGTCGCTCCGATGTTCCGTGGAGTAGAGGACTATCTTTGTAAAACTTAACCAGTGTGGTTGTACGAGGTTTTGGCTCCGATGTTCGGACCATAGAGTTATCAAATCTACCAGTATATCATCAAATATCGAAGAAGATGACGGCGTCCAGGAAACAGTGGGAAGCTTTCTTCAACATCCAGTACGAGGGAAATGCATCGGCAATTTCCAGTGGTAAGCGCGAATGACGCAGAATTACTCAATCTCTCGTTTCTCTTTGTTTTAAATGCAGTATTTCAGTAACTTCATAGCTTGGGAATAAGAGTAAAATCAGTAATTTATCCGACTCCGTTCTCACGTAATTCTCTATCGGTAATATTAAAATCGCAACGCTCCAATATATATATTTTAAACTTATTATTATTATTAATTTTGCAATACTTGTTTTATACAATAAATTCATTTCTTTTAACAACGCAGTCTTTTATTTCAGTAGGTAGCATTAGATATAGACCAATTCCTTCTCCTGATACAATTGTTGTTGGGTTAATGATCAAATCATACCACGATCTGAGTGAATAGAGTCTTGAAGGTGTTCTGCCAGAGCTAGACGTTGTTAAATACAAATTTAGATTTCAACATTGCGTTGAGGTCATGGCGCCCATTAAAACAACATAGCTTAGGCAAAGGTCAACAGTTACATTTATCACCCAACAGTTAGGGACAGTCAACCCGTTACACTTGCCGCTGAACGAGGAGCAAAGCATACCCGATACAATTGTCGCCGACAACTTGGGGCTGAAAACCTAATAACATTTGTGGAAGGAGAAGGGTATATATTTCTGTGCCTGTATTTGGGGGGGTTATTTGTCTTTATCAGTGTATATCATTATGGGGGATGAGAAAGAAAAACAGATGAGGTTACGTAATGGTCATCAACTGGAGAGTGATGATACGAGCAATATGTCGAGTGATGGTAGTACCGGGGTAGCGGAGGTAAATCCCGATACTGAAACAGGGAGTGTAGGCGGCCAACCAGAATTAAAACTTTACTTCTCGAGTTCATGTATCAGAACAAAGTTAGTAGTGATGCCTTAAATGCAAAATTAGAACAGAATAATGCAAGATTAGAACAAAATAGTAGGGAACATAAAGAGAGTAATAGGGAATTGAGCGATAGTTTAAATGCTAAACTTGAACAAAACAGTAGGGAAAATAGAGAGAGTACAGAAGCTTTAAATAAAAAATTAGAACAGATTAATGCAAAATTAGATAAGAACAACAAGGAAATTAGTGTGAAAATGGAGCAGATTAGAGGAGAAATCAGAGGAGTAATGGAAGAGAAGGTTAAAGAGATCATTGCAGATGTAGACAAGAAATTAGGAAAAGTACAGGAGGAGTTGGGAAGTAGAATCAGCACACAGGCTGAAAATTTAAAGGAATTAGTTAAATTAGAAACATTGCAGGTTAAAAAGAAATTGGGGGGGGAATTGACAAGATTCAGGTATCAACTAAAGAGGTTAAGGAACAGCTGGGGGGTAGAATTGAGAAAGTCCATTCGCAAATAGTGGCAGAAGTAAATGATTTAAGAGAGAGTAATAGAGAGAGCATTAGCAAGGTTGAGGAGAAACAAGCAAAGCTATATGATAAAGTAGAAGAATCAGAAGGAAACATTAAATTAACAGTAAACAGTATTGAGAGGAAGGCTGAGGAGAAAATCGCAGAATTAGAATTAAAATTAAAAGCTAGGATCAGGCAAGAAAATAGTCAGAATAGGCCAGTTTTTGTGAATAGCACACACAGGGAGGTAGAACTGGGTAAGTTCAGCAATCGACAGGGGTGCCCAATGGAGTTCATGAATACTATAGAAAATAAATTCGGGGAGAGGTTGGAAAATGGTAGTATTGAGTGGTGCCAGGTAGTTGAAATTTTAGAACAAGTGTTTGTGGGGGAAACGAGGAATTGGTTTGCTGTCTACAGAGACAAGTTTACTGATATTAATGACTTTAAAATGAAATTCTGTGAAAAGTTCTGGAATGAAGTTATTCAGTCGCAGCATCGTGAGGGAGTAGTGTGTGGTAAATATAACCCTAAAGGAAGCTCCACCATGACCGAATACTTTCTAGGGCAGGTATTAGTGTGTAAATATCTGGATGGCTTGAAGGAGGAAAGTGATGTGGTGAGGTTGCTACTTAGGCACTTTCCCTATAGGATCAAGGAGGCTGCTTGTATCCAGAATGTAAAGACAATATCACAAGTAGAAAATTTGTTAAGCACATTTGATGCACTAGGGAGAGGGGGTTATGAGGACAATTTCAATAGGAACCAGGGTAATAATAATAATAGGCCTAATGAAGCCAGGCATCAGGATGTTCAAGGGAACGGTGGCGAAGGGGCCAAGGCTCAAAATAGAAATAATAATAATAATCAGCTAAATCAGAACAGAGGAAATGGCTATGGTAATCAGTATCAAGGGAGGAACAATGATTTCAGGGGAAATCAAGGGAGGAACAATGATTTCAGGGGAAATCAAGGGAGAAACAATGATTTCAGGGGAAATCAAGGGAGAAATTATAATGACAATAATTACAACCAGAATAGGGGTCAAGGAAGAGGACAGCCTAGTGGTAGTAATATACAGCCAAACAATGACAACACAGCCTAGAACAACCAGACCAGTGCAGTAGTTAGTAGTACTACGGCCAGCTGTAGCGGTTCTTTAAACGCGAACCAGGCTGCGAAGTAAGGTCAGAATCTCAGTCTGTAACATGCCCTGTCCATACAATTATACAGGAACCCTATGACCTAAATGTAAGAAATGAATTATTACATGAACTAAATGATGAAGGTATTATTCAGGAAGTGGTTAGTAAGAGCCCCGTAGTTAAATTTAACGTGTCCGAGGCGTACACAGATGTTTTAATTGATAGTGGTTGTATGAAGAGTTGCATAAGTAGTGCATTTTAGGATAAAATGAAAGGAACTGCAGTAATTTTTGAGGAGATGCCAATTAAAAGCACTTTTGTTATCACAGCTGTTGGGAAGAGGTCTAAAGTAATTTCTAAGCAAGTTTTAGTAGACATTAAAATTAATAATCATGTAGAAAAGCAGATTTGCCTTGTAATTCCAAATTTAGTATTCAGTGTTATCTTGGGTTCAGAGTGGCTAAGTAGAGTGTCTGGTAACGTATGTTATGATGTAGGGAGTTTGAAATTTAAATGGGGTGATTCTGAAGTAGAAGTAGCGTTCAATGACCATATTCAGAGAAGTAGTATTGTAGGTGTAATTTGTACTTTAAATGAGATATCGCCAGCCGTAGAGCGGGGTTCTCCATGTTTTGTGGGAAGTGTGATTACGAACGGTAGTCTAGAGGACTCGTTACGTGATGCTGCATTTCAGGGAAATATAGAGGATGAACAGTGTGTTCGGCTCTATGATGTGTTATTGTGTAATAGGAGAGTTTTTGAGGATCGCATTGGTATGGCCAATTGCTATACACATTCATTGAACGTTATTGATAGATCAGTATTCACAGGACATAGATATCCTGTACCTTTCGCTTATCAGAGTGCAGTTGAGGCACAAATTAACCAGCTGCTTGAAGATGGGATTATTGAGCACCTTAACAGTCCGTATGTTAATTCTTTGATCACGGTACCCAAGGCCGACGGCACAGTTCGTATTTGTTTAGACGCTCGTTTGGTTAACAGTAGAATTAGTTCATATCAGCTGAAATCTATGTCAATAGAGGAGTTAATGCAAACATTTGAGGGGAAGAAGTATTTCACTTGTGTAGATTTGAGTTCCAGTTTTTGGCAAGTGCCACTTATGTACGAGGATAGACCATTTACAGCTTTTAGTCATAAATATAACCTTTATCAATTTTGTAGAACACCTTATGGGTTAAAGAGTAGTTCAGCAGCTTTAATTAGGGCTTTAAACATCGCATTAGGGGATAACACAGGAGAGTTTGCAACCATTTACATAGATGATATGGTAATTAGTTCACGCAGTTTTGAGGAGCATCTACGTCATTTAGATATAGTTTTTCAGAAGTTAGATCAGGAAGGGTTCACTTTGAAGCTTTCTAAGTCGTCATTCTGTCAGTCAGAAGTGACATTTTTAGGTCATAGAGTGTCGAGTAGAGGTGTGACACCAGAGGAAAGTAGGGTTAGCATGTGTGGACAGTAGCAACAGGGCATCGTTACAGACACTGAGAAATAGGTATGTAGAGCAACGTGATGACGTTGATTTAAGGGAGCCACTTGCAAGGTTGGAAGCAGGTGACGCAGAAACATTTATAGTTTCCAAACGTATTGGCAAAACAGCATATGTGCTGGAGGATAGTGAGGGAAACAGATTATACGGGACGTATAATATACATAGTCTCCGAAAGTATGTGTCATAAAGTGAGTGTGTTTAGCTGGCGAGCCAGCCTATCAAATGAGTAAGTGCGGTATTTGGTGCGTGGAAGATGTGGTCTTCCAGGCAGGCGTATCAGAAGTCACGCAGGGGGGTAGTATGTAAGTAAATGAGAGTTTTTAAGGTACAGGGAAATATGACGGGATTGTCGGATGCTCTTGAGCACGAAAATGTCTCGATACACCAAGGCCAGAATTTGGTAGCGCTGGTGAATTCCCATTTGCCTCCAAGAGATGGGTGAGCGCTTGGACAGGGTTTATTTATTTATCGTATGGCTTTTAGTGCCGGGAGTGTCCGAGGACATGTTCGGCTCGCCTGAGTCTGTAGCTGCTTTAAGCGGATACCCTAAAGGGTGAGCTACAAGTTCCGTTCAATTTCAAGTAGTTCCAACTTTCGCCACCAGATATCAATGATACCTAGTGGTGAACGTTGGAACTTTGATAGAGCGTTCTGACGAAATCTAACCTAACAAATTTTGCTTTACACAAGTTTAGTCTGTGAAGGATCTTTTACATGCCATAAATCTATGACATGGGACCGCCGGCTTTACTTCCCCTCCGAAGGAAGGCATACTGAAGGATTTTTAACGCTTTGCTTAAGGCGTTCACGAGGCAAAAGATGGGCCATCAGAAGGCGAGACAGTCCTTCATGAAACTCATACATAACAGCACACGTGATTTCTGTTTACGGCCTCGCCATGTAAGATTTGTAAGTGTGTAATTTAAGGTGATTTGTACAATGGTATTATTTGTGTGAGGAGAACTGGTCTGAGTTGAGAACTAGTATTAAGTAGAATATGGTCTACGGGAACTTAACAAGACAGGGCGATTACGGCACAGAAATATTTGGTGTTATATGTAATGCGCATTTACTGTTTTTTTTTCAAAAATCAATATTAATTTCGTCTGTTATATAGACAGATTAAGTATTATGGTCACGATGCGCTGCCCCAATAGTGTTTTCATGTGCTCAGTGATAAGTGGGATTAAATTTCACAATAAGGAAGGAACCTCCAGTGAAATTAGGAAGTTCTAGGGAGATATACATATATCAGAACACCTTGATGCGTGTGATGTGACATCTCATATACATAGTGCTCACACAGTAATTATGTCTATTTTTCCAACATAGAGAAATTTGAGAGGCGGAAATATCCGTGGAACACTATTCTATATGAAAAACATTGGACTGGTTGCAAAGTGCAATCCATAGTGACAACAAACTTTGACGCAAAGTGCGTAAAGAAAAATTATGAGTGTATATATCTGTAATTTAGGGTGATTTCATTTATGTAATATGTATTTTGGATGGGGATTATTAACGTGTCTGGGATAATCGGATAATGGTCCGTCGTCACGGTAAATCATCCGATGATCGAGGCAAATATGTAACGTGTTTTTCGAGGGTTTTTTATGCCACTGGCATAAGTCAGTAGGAAGCCATTCTATATTTATTTACGCGGCAAATTGTTCAGCCAAGAGAATTTTTCATGTTAATTTATTATTATTATTAACTTATTATTATTATTATTATGGTATTTTTTGGAGCATTTTTATAAAATTATAAGCATACAGATAGGTTTTCTATGTCTTAGAAAACACTATCAAGCAAATTATTACGAACGACATTATCATAGAAAATTATGTGATTACGGAATTTTACGGAGTTTCGTCAGTTAGGGTATTATGAGGGACATGACTCACTGGGAATTCAGATACAGGCTGCTTCTTGTCAAGGAGCATTACGCAAGGCTGGGTTGCAGCGTCAAGAAAAGGCGGATAGTATGGAACGGCAATCGACATCCTCCGCGCGCCGTGTGTATTGAGCCTAAGGAGGGGAGTAGCGGGGTGGCACAGCCAATCAGTGGAGACCACGTAAGCTGGAAGTCGGCACTGGAGTGCGAAGCCGACGAGGGCATATATCGTTTGGCGCGCCGTGGAGTAAAGGACAATCTGTGTAAGACTTGACCAGTACGGTTGCACGTGTGAGTCGCTCCGATGTTCCGTGGAGTGGAGGACTATCTTTGTAAAACTTAACCAGTGTGGTCGTACGAGGTTTTGGCTCCGATGTTCGGACCATAGAGTTATCAAATCTACCAGTATATCATCAAATATCGAAGAAGATGACGGCGTCCAGGAAACAGTGGGAAGCTTTCTTCAACATCCAGTACGAGGGAAATGCTTCGGCAATTTCCAATGGTGAGCGCGAATGACGCAGAATTACTCAATCTCTCGTTTCTCTTTGTTTTAAATTTAGTATTTCAGTAACTTCATAGCTTGGGAATAAGAGTAAAATCAGTAATTTATCCGACCCCGTTCTCACGTAATTCTCTATCGGTAATATTAAAATCGCAACGCTCCAATATATATATTTTAAACTTATTATTATTATTAATTTTGCAATACTTGTTTTATACAATAAATTCATTTCTTTTAACAACGCAATCTTTGCTTTCAGTAGGTAGCATTAGATATAGACCAATTCCTTCTCCTGATTCAATTGTTGTTGGGTTAATGATCAAATCATACCACGATCTGAGTGAATAGAGTCTTGAAGGTGTTCTGCCAGAGCTAGACGTTGTTAAATACAAATTTAGATTTCAACATTGCGTTGAGGTCTTGGCGCCCATTAAATCAACATAGCTTAGGCAAAGGTCAACAGTTACATTTATCACCCAACAGTTAGGGGCAGTCAACCCGTTACACTTGCCGCTGAACGAGGAGCAAAGCATACCCGATACACACTCAGTCATTGGGCAAATTCGCGTCAATCACTCAAGCCTAACATGCCACATAAGGTATCCATAACATTTTGACTTCAAGCAATTGAGCAACATTTTTGAAACTTATTTAGAATTCCATTTTTTCTTATTGAACTAAGATATTTTACTAAATTATTGTAAACTGATATTTAAACATATATATGTGTATGATAAATAATTGGATTCTCAGTGTTTTAAATAAAAAATATAATTTTCCCCCTTTAAGAACTGAACAATTAATGAACATTTGTTTCTTATTTTAATTATTTTTTAGTTGGACAGTTTACCAAAGTCTCATTTCTTCTGAATCCTATTGGACGTAAGACACATTTATGTAAGATATTATTTCGTGGTATCTATTCCATTTAGAAAGTTCAAAAAAGCAGTGCCAGAGGAAACAGGAAGCCTCAAATTACCAAAACTAATTTAAAAATATATAAAGCATATGTACAGTATATATTTTGTTAGCCACACATAATTTGCAACTTCGTAATCAGAAACGTGTATTTTTCAACCGAAAACTGCTATTTGGTAAACTATGCATTAAAAGGATGTATAATTACCTTAAGATAGCCATACTGTAATTAAAGATTGGTTACATCTTATTCCATGGAACTTCTCGATTCATATCATTTAAGAAATAGGCAAACTATTATATTCACCAATTTGAAATCACAATGAGCACAGGGGGTTCTTAATGGGTTTGCTGTCATGAAAAATGTAGTTCGAGAAAATAAGCTTGAGTACAAGATAATTTCAATGGATCTTAAATAATTACAAAGTCACATACTGTTTTAAGGAACGTAATTTTGAATTGTTCGAAAGGTTGTAAATATTCACAAACGTAGTTACTGCATTTAACAAAATAATTCTAAATAAGTTCAAAAATAACTACTTTCGTTTAAATTGCTGTTTATTTCATTTGTTCATTTGTATGAAGTTAAAAATAAAATGCATGTACCCTTGAGCTTGTTTCCTTGATTTAATATTAAAGTCAGCTTTATGTAGGGATAATTTGCAAGAATTTTGCAAACTGATTAAATGAATGTGCGCTCGTAATGAACTGTATAAGAGTATTTTAAACATTAGTGGATTCGGGACCGCTTGATGTTTAGCGAACACCAGTAGTGTGTTTGTAACAGTTCTAAATCCTCCACCTCCACACCCTCCACACAAGATGGCGGTGGCGCGATATCTCTCGAACGCATGGTCGGATTTTGACGAATGAGGTGTCATTGAACTCGGGCTGATACCCCCTTTCCATTTAACAACATATTTCCACCCCAAAATAAACCCTACCCCTACTAGGGGGTGATATTGTAATTTTTTAGAGAATCTCTCTTTCCAATTGCAACATGTGAGAGTTTGAATGCCAATATGGAATGAAACGTTGTTCTAAACAAGAGACATGTATAAGGTGGATAGCCACTATGAATTAATATGCTTGTTTTTGTTTTTACGCATGCCCACTCATGGCTTTTGAAGAGGGTGGGGGAGCGGTTCCCTGTGGACGGGTCCTTGTTGACAGGTCCCTGTGGACGGGTCATTGTTGCCGGGTCATTGTTGACGAGTCCCTGTGGACGGGTCATTGTGGACGAGTCCTTGTTGACGAGTCCTTTTGGATGAGTCCTTGTTGTTTAGTCCCTTTGGACTTATCCCTTTAGACCGGTCCCTTTGGACTGGTCCCTATGGACTAGCCCATGGTCCCCAATGCTATGATGAAATTAAACGTTGTTCCACATGAAACGCATGTTAAGAGCCGATTGCTACTATGAATTAACATGTTTGTTTTTTGTTTTTACGCATGCGCACTTGGGGTTTTTGTAAGCGGGCGGGCTTTTTGAATAATGATTTATAGATGGTTTATTTTTTAAAAAATTACCAAAAGATCCAAAACTAATAGGTCATTAGCTTTTTAATATCGCATGAATCAATAAGGCTAGGGACCTGTATGAGAGGTCGTTGGACTTGAGGTGACATTCTGTTTTTGAATATATTATTTATTTATGTCAAAAGGGCCTAACTGAGTCATGGGACTCAGGATGGTCAACCCTTTTCCATGACCAACGAATTTACCCAAAAGATTCAAAACAGCAAGGTCATTGACCTAATATTTTATAAACTAATAATCGAATATTAACATGTGAGGTGTTATAGGACTTAGAATGGTCAACCCTTTCCCATGGCCAATGAATTTACCCAAAATACCCAATACATCAAGGTCATCGACCTGAGATTTTATAAACTAATAATCGGATACGAACATGTGAGATGTTTACCATGTGTGTGATTAAACATAGCTAGGTAGAGAAAGAATTAGTGTAGGCTACATGTATGGTGACTGACAAGTCTTTTACCATTGAAACTTGTTTTTCAGATCAAACTGCAGTATAGAGAGAGTATAGGTTGCAGGTATGGGTTAATAAATGACGAACGGTGTACACAAACTCTGATTTATCGATTCAAGAATTAAGAGTAGACTATCTTTAATTGATTGGTTAAAAGAGGATAGCTAAAACACAAAAATGCTCAGTGGTTACCGGGACAAGATGGTCGCTACACACAACAAGCTTTAAATACTTGAGGCTAATAATCTATACACACACACTCGCTTGTTCTAAACTAAACTGTGTTGCTGTCAGTGCTCAGACAGTAGGCTGATGACAAAATGCATTGCTAACAGAAATATAATCATTTCCGTTTGTATAATGTTACCAGCTATCCATTTTGTGTTGCAGTGTTAAACGCTTTTAGCTCTTGTACTGGTGGTCTTAACTCGATTTCCAGGTCTGAGGCCTAGAACGAGTCAAACTAGGAAAAAAGGGCATGGTGGTGTAGTGGTTAAGCTGTTAGCCATTTCACCAGGGTTCGATTTCAGGTTAATATGCATGTCATAAACATATTAAACAAAACAAAACAGAGATAACGTTCAAAACTGATTACATTTGTGTCTTTTCAAATTATTACTTGGATTACAAATACAAAGGTGAACTGGGTTTGATATACAGTTAATGCTGTCTATCACACACTAGACTGTAAGAAAGCCAAAAGAGCAAAAGGCGTAGGTAGAGCAGTGGTAAAATTGCTATATGTAGAGAACTACCTAGTGGTTTTATGAACTGGCAAAGCTATATCGCATAAACAGTGCAGGATACAAATTAGCAATCAAATATGTATCTTGTGGAACAGAGAAAATGCACTTTTACCTTGATGGATAGCAAATGAGTGCAGATGAATGACCTATGCATTAGCCTACCATAGGGTTATAACCACGAGGTGGAGGTGTGACTTCTATATTTTATTGTTTAGAGACATGGCTTTTTTGTAACCAGTAGATTTAGTATTTTGTAAATATTCATTTTTGTAATTGTAAATAGTGGAAACATTTTTTGTAATAGTAAATATTAAATGTATAACTAAAAGTTATTTGGGATAAGTGTGCATGTCAAGGATAAATATCGTGGTTGTATTTGTTTTTCAAAGACAGGTATGGTTGTGTGAATGTATGACTCACTTTTGCACCCACTTTTGCACTCACTTTTGCAACCACTTTTGCACCCACTTTTGCACTCCCTTTTACACCCACTTTTGCACCCACTTTTGCACCCACTTTTGCACTCACTTTTGCACTCACTTTTGCTCCCACTTTTGCACCCACTTTTGCACCCACTTTTGCACCCACTCTTGCACCCACTTTTCCTCTCACTATAAACTATTATTTATATTATCGAGTGAACTTTGCTAGAGATTAGTTCATGCTTGACAATTGATATGGAAGTATCAACAAATAGCAATGGTATGCCGTTCGCATTCTATAAAGGATATACATATATTGTAAAACGAACCAATAAAAATGGAACTGTTATTTGGCGTTGTTCAAAACATCGTTCAAAACAGTGTCGAGGTGAGCTGAAAAGTAAAAATAGTGATGTCTTAAGTGTAAGTGATCATCAATGTAGTGTACCACATAAAACATCGTTGCTGTTTAAAAAAACTCTTCAAAATGCTAAAACACTTGTCCCAGAAAAAGATATTGCAGGTCAAGATAGTGCATTGTTTGTTAAGAAGCATGTATCATCTCCTCAGAAAGTCGTGTTAGGACAGTTGTCAATGTCTGAAAAACTCCCAACATTATCAAAGGCAACACAGACTGTGCAAAATGTGGTATTGCAAAAGGATCAAAAAGGACTATATAGTAATAGTGATGAGGATTATAATGATGATGATGATGATGATGATGATAATGATGATGATAATGATAATGGTTATGATGATGATGATGTTGATGATGAAGATAATAATGATAATGGTAATGCTTTGTTTACACCTAAGAAATCATTTGTTAAATTTGTCTACTGGAACAATCCAAGTAAGCTAATCCGGCGGCTTCAGCGACTGCATGTCTATAAACAGGCTGGTTATACTGAATATGAGGAAGAACTATTGGATATAGAAAATGAGCTTCGTCGTGCTAAAATTATTATGTAATGGATCCACATAACCGCTTAAACTATTTCTTAACAATACATGTTATATTTTCTACCACTATGCTACCATTTTGCTCTCACTTTTGCTATCACTTCAAACTGTACATAATAAATATAAAAGCCAACGCTAAATGATTTTATTATCGGAACAGTTATAACCTTTGTAGTGAGCAAATCATACTAACAGGTTAGTTGCTACTATGGAACTTACTACAACTAACAAAGGTAAACAACGTGTACTCTATAAAGGCTACTCTTATAACTATAATCGTCAAAATGTAAAAGGATTAATATTTTGGGGTTGCTCAAAAGAGAGGTCAAAAAGATGTCGAGATAATCTAAAAAGTAGAAATGGTAAGGTTTTAAGTGAGAGTGATCATCAATGTGGTGTACCAAATGAAACACTGTTGGTGTCAATGCTAAAAAGCTAGTACAAGAAAAAATATGTTGCTACTCAAAATAGCGCAGTGTTTATTGAGCAACATTTAACCCCAGCTGTAAAAGTTATGTTTAATCCATCTTCCACATCTCAAGAGTCATCAACATCACAAACTATGCAAAAGGTTGTGTTGTTGTTGTTTTAAGGGGCTGAACTACAAGGTTATCTACCCTTCATATACAAGAGAATCAAAAAGGACTAAATAGTAATAGAGAAAAAAGAAATGTATTTTGAATGTTACTATTGTACAAGTACTTATATTAAATAAATAAAAATATTGTATGGGTATTGTCTGTTTTTTCTTAATTGCTATACCCACGTCCTACTATATTAATGCCATTGTTAACCATCAACAGTCTCCACCTATGTTCAGAAAGAAAGTGATCTTAAACAATACACTCTATCTATGGTGTGTGTACCGAGAATCATAATAATACAGTGTCGTCAAGCCATGTTCAGGCAATAGTAATGTTAGATAAGGGGTTCGAACCCTTGCTTCCTTGTACAGGATTAGTTTTTACTCAACAGCAACCCATAATACTGCACTTTGAAACATGTCACATCTCATTACAAAATGTCAACTGTATCGTTTTCTAAGACCCCAGCTGCTGGCTAGTAGCTAGCAGACTGTGCAACAGAAACAGTGTCACCAAGTTCATCCTTTAAAAAAAATTCAACATTTATTATTCTTTTTCTTATTATTGTTCATTAAGAGTAGTGTAAAGTTTTCTTTGTGACGTAACGGTTATAATAGTTAGCTGGCACTCTAAAGCTCTTGAGTTCATTTCGACCTTTAACATAAAATTTTAAAAGTATATTAGAACTAAAACAGGTCTACTCAGTCTCGGGTGATCCGAATAAGTAGATGTGGTTTGATTCACACTTTAACGATAGAACACGACGTTTTTTTATTTTTTAAAATAATGATAGCCATTTGTTCATTTTTTTTTCATTTTCACATTTCACACATTGCCATTTTGTCAATTTTCCATGTACACAATTTGAAAATGTCAGTTTAAAGTTTTTTGGATTTCATGATATGGAAACAAGAATTTTCCATTTTGTTGTTTACACATTTGTCAATTTCCCACTTACATTTTTTAAATGTCGGTTTTAAGTTTTTAAATTGTGTTGATGTGGAAACATGGATTTCCTATTTTTTTTCCATATCACAGACGACACGATTATGAATTAGTCCATGCTGAAAGTTTAGTTTTGTAAAACATACATTTGCTGATTAAAATTTTCTTGAAATCACTTTAATGGAAGTGCTTGGCCATGGCATTAGTACATTCTCTTTCTGTTTGTTTCCAAAAACATATAGGCCTACTACTACTACTACTACTACTACTACTGTAGGTAAGACTGTTTTACAAAATAACACCTATCTACCGCTGCATTAAAAAAACACAAGTGTTAAAAATAACTACAGTATACTATTTACCATTTGATATATACATTAATTACCCCACCATCCTACCTTGCTGTGTTTGCTTTGGTTGAACAATCAATGCTACCCACACACACACACACACACACTCACACACACGCGCTTTCTCTCTCTATCATTCTATCTATAGTCATACATTCACACAACCATACCTGTCTTTGAAAAACAAATACAACCACGATATTTATCCTTGACATGCACACTTATCCCAAATAACTTTTAGTTATACATTTAATATTTACTATTACAAAAAATGTTTCCACTATTTACAATTACAAAAATGAATATTTACAAAATACTAAATCTACTGGTTACAAAAAAGCCATGTCTCTAAACAATAAAATATGGAAGTCACACCTCCACCTCGTGGTTATAACCCTATGGTAGGCTAATGCATAGGTCATTCATCTGCACTCATTTGCTATCCATCAAGGTAAAAGTGCATTTTCTCTGTTCCACAAGATACAAATTTGATTGCTGGATTGTATCCTGCACTGTTTATGCGATATAGCTTTGCCAGTTCATAAAACCGCGAGGTAGTTCTCCACATATAGCAATTTTACCACTGCTCTACCTACGCCTTTTGCTCTTTTGGCTTTCTTACAGTCTAGTGTGTGATAGACAGCATTAACTGTATATCAAACCCAGTTCACCTTTGTATTTGTAATCCAAGTAATAATTTGAAAAGACACAAATGTAATCAGTTTTGAACGTTATCTCTGTTTTGTTTTGTTTAATATGTTTATGACATGCATATTAACCTGAAATCGAACCCTGGTGAAAAGGCTAACAGATTAACCACTACACCACCATGCCCTTGTTTCTTAGTTTGACTCGTTCTAGGCCTCAGACCTGGAAATCGAGTTAAGACCACCAGTACAAGAGCTAAAAGTGCTTAACACTGCAGCACAAAATGGATAGCTGGTAACATTATACAACCGGAAATGATTATATTTCTGTTAGCAATGCATTTTGTCATCAGCCTACTGTCTGAGCACTGACAGCAACACAGTTTAGTTTAGAACAAGCGAGTGTGTGTGTATAGATTATTAGCCTCAAGTATTTAAAGCTTGCTGTGTGTAGCGACCATCTTGTCCCGGTAACCACTGAGCATTTTTGTGTTTTAGCTATCCTCATTAACCAATCAATTAAAAATAGTCTACTCTTAATTCTTGAATCGATAAATCAGAGTTTGTGTACACCGTTCGTCATTTATTAACCCATACCTGCAATCTATACTCTCTCTATACTGCAGTTTGATCTGAAAAACAAGTTTCAATGGTAAAAGACTTGTCAGTCACCATACATGTAGCCTACACTAATTCTTTCTCTACCTAGCTATGTTTAATCACACACATGGTAAACATCTCACATGTTCGTATCCGATTATTAGTTTATAAAATCTCAGGTCGATGACCTTGATGTATTGGGTATTTTGGGTAAATTCATTGGCCATGGGAAAGCGTTGACCATTCTAAGTCCTATAACACCTCACATGTTGATATTCGATTATTAGTTTATAAAATATTAGGTCAATGACCTTGCTGATTTGAATCTTTTGGGTAAATTCGTTGGTCATGGAAAAGGGTTGACCATCCTGAGTCCCATGACACCTCACTTGAGCCTCTCTGATTATTAGTTTATAAAATCATAGGTCAATGACCTTGCTGTTTTAGATCCTTTGGGTAAATTCGTTGATCATGGTAAAGGGTTGACCATCCTGAGTCCTATGGCACCTCACTTGACCCTCTCTGATTATTAGTTAGCGAGATATTAACAAAAGTGCAGTTCGGCCCTTTTGACATAAATAAATAATATATTCAAAAACAGAATGTCACCTCAAGTCCAACGACCTCTCATACAGGTCCCTAGCCTTATTGATTCATGAGATATTAAAAAAGCTAATGACCTTAGATCTTTTGGGTAAATTCGTTGATCATGGAAAAGGGTTGACCATCCTGAGTCCTATGACAACTCACTTGACCCTCTCTGAGTATTAGTTAGCGAGATATCAACAAAAGTGGAGTTAGGCCCTTTTGACCTAAATAAATAATATATTCTAAAACAGAATGTCACCTCAAGTCCATCGACCTCTCATACAGGTCCCTAGCCTTATTGATTCATGAGATATTAAAAAGCTAATGACCTTAGATCTTTTGGGTAAATTCGTTGGTCATGGAAAAGGGTTGACCATCCTGAGGCCTATGACACCTCACTTGACCCTCTCTGATTATTAGTTAGCGAGATATTAACAAAAGTGCAGTTAGGCCCTTTTGACATAAATAAATAATATATTCAAAAACAGAATGTCACCTCAAGTCCAACGACCTCTCATACAGGTCCCTAGCCTTATTGATTCTTGCGATATTAAAAAGCTAATGACCTATTAGTTTTGGATCTTTTGGTAATTTTTTAAAAAATAACCCATCTATAAATCATTATTCAAAAAGCCCGCCCGTTTACAAAAACCCCAAGTGCGCATGCGTAAAAACAAAAAACAAACATGTTAATTCATAGTAGCAATCGGCTCTTCACATGCGTTTCATGTGGAACAACGTTTATTTTCATCATTGCATTAGGGACCATGGGCCAGTCCATAGGGACCAGTCCAAAGGGACCGGTCTAAAGGGATAAGTCCAAAGGGACTCATCAACAAGGAATCATCCTCAAGGACTCGTCAACAAGGACTCGTCCACAATGACCCGTCCACAGGGACTCGTCAACAATGACCGGTCCACAGGGACCTGTCAACAAGGACCCGTCCACAGGGAACCGCTCCCCCACCCTCTTCAAAAGCCATGAGTGGGCATGCGTAAAAAACAAAAACAAGCATATTAATTCATAGTGGCTATCCACCGTATACATGTCTCTTGTGTAGAACAACGTTTCATTCCATATTGGCATTCAAACTCTCACATGTTGCAATTTGAAAGAGAGATTCTCTAAAAAATTACAATATCACCCCCTAGTAGGGGTAGGGTTTATTTTGGGGTGGAAATATGTTGTTCATTGGAAAGGGGGTATCAGCCCGAGTTCAATGACACCTCATTCGTCAAAATCCGACCATGCGTTCGAGAGATATCGCGCCGCCGTCATCTTGTGTGGAGGGAGTGGAGGTGGAGGATTTAGAACTGTTACAAACACACTACTAACACCAATACAATTCTAATACGAAGTATCCTTTTCTGGCCCATTAAATGTCAAACCATTACACATGGCAAAACTACATGCATGTTCAAATTCTCTTCTGGAAATTTTAATTCAAGTGTAATGCGTAATGAATTGACAGCAATAGCATCAAGAGATTTAGACTCCTCTGGAGATATGAACAAGGAATACATGTACTATACCAAGATCTTTGATGAATTTAGAAAATTAGGTAGAAGATTTGACAGTCATTATAATCTGCATTGTTTCGAAAGAAAATGCCCTCTCCTATGTATAAATAACTGAAAAATAAAGAGTTAAATACTTATATATATGCACTAAACTGATCACTCGTTATTAAGATTTAATGAATCTCTATTGAATTTGACCGGCTCGTGGTGTAGCGGCTAGCATTCTTGGCTGTCTCCCCGGAGGTCCGAGTTCGATTCCCCGGCTCTGGCTTGAGGCAAAGAATTGAGAAGAGGTGGGTTCGATTCACACCCTCAGCCATCTTGGAAGTGTTTTTCCGTGGTTTCCCACTTCTGCTCCAGGCAATTGCCGAGATGGTTCCTGTCTTAAGGCCACAACCGCCTCCTTCCCGATTCTCACCTGAATTACAAATATAGTGCTGTACACACATTAATACAGCCTTCACAATAACACACGTTATCAGACAAAATGCGCACACTATCCAGTCACCGGGGTTACATGACCACGATGTCGCAAAGCCCCTAAATAAATCATCAACAACAACATCTATTGAATATGTTACATTATCCAACGTACTAAGATACGTTTCTTTACAGGTTTTGAAGAACATTCCTTTCTTCCTCTAAGTCATTATCATCATAAACTGCACGGTTTAGGATATCAGGTTTGTTCCGTCTCCAGATCTATTTGGTTCGCCCATGCCTCCTTTGGTCTACCAATTCCTCTTCTACCACCTGCTTAGTCAGAGTAGATTTGTGTAGTAAGCCGAGAACTTCCCATTCTGAATAAATGTTACTACTGAGCCCTGAAGTTCCTGTGTGAAATTATGAAATTGGAATATTTTAATTCTATGCAGTATGCGTCGAGATTTACGAGAGCTGGAACTTGACACTTTGTTACAAAGCGTGCTAACTCGGTGACACTGTCACATTAAAAAAAAACTTGTTATACTATATTCGTCAACCAGCAGACAATGAAAGCTAGCAATTGAGCACCCTGGACAGGTCCCGAGTAAAATAAAATATAGAAGAAGGGTGACACTCACCGAGAATAGTGGAAAATTAATACTATAAATAGTCTTATTTTGGAAATTTGATTAAGGGGAACGATATTCAAGAAATTAATATTTTTGCGAAGTAGGAGCGCCATAATTCCCTTGCTTTTGGAAAAAGACGCTATCGATATTGTTGAGGAGTGAGAACGCGTCATTTAGTTCGAGGCTTGTTTTTTCAACATCAGAAGTGACTAGACGTATTGCCTAGTTAGAGGCCAGGCACGGTCCTGAGGAAGAAAAATGACAGCGAATGCAGCGGCATCAACGGCCAGCCTATGTCATATTAGCACAGTTAGAACCTGTATTATTTCAACTTTGAGAAAACGACCACTAGTTCGATTCCAGAATTAAATACATATTTCCAGTGTGAATTGTAAATGAAGATTGCGTGACATCGCCGAACTTTTAATTTGAGTACATATTCGAATTAAAGTGATCCAGAAAACACAATAATTTCTTCAACGAGGGATTTTCAATAAAACCTCCCAGAAATATTTCAACGCCGATAGTTCATTTTTCATGAACTATAATTAATTCTAAGTTATTGCATACACTTTTAGAAAGCTGTTGTGAAATATTACACACTTTTCGACGGAGACTTCGAAAAAAATTCAATCGACGATATTCAAAAATTTATTCTTTGAAGGTGAAACTAATTCCCGCATCGAGAGGAACAGTATTTGATATTGCAATGGAATTGGAGATGGTCGAGTAAATATGCAAAGGGGAACGCTACATTGAGAATATGCAAATTTCAGAAGTAACCAGATGACAATCGACTACAATTATGGAAAATTCCGGAGTGACATAAATGCTCATAATAAATCGACAACATGAGAGAATGCAACGTCATTAAACTACTCAAAACAAAAATGCATAATCATTAAGTTCGAGTACATCATTAGGGCAGCGCTAAGAAGAAAAGAAGAAGATGCTAGAACTAGGGCAAACCCAGTTCACGACCCAGTTCTATTCCAGAACTAGAGACAACGCAGTTCGAGACCAGAACGAGTACGAATTTGGGGACCCAGAAATGCAGTTCAAATAGACGGAGAGAACGAGATCAGATCACCAGAAGACATCAGGAGGCGAAACGGTAATCTTCCGAATTTCCGATATATTTTTCACCAGCAGCTGAGATCAACAACAGGTAGGATGAAGATCAATTATGTAGTTTTGTTTTAGAGTAAAATGAATCTCCATGAGAAACCCCTTTTCAATATTTTGTTTTCTACGTTTTTGAGTATTTTTCGATTTCGAATTTGTTTAGAATTTTTTCTTTGGACGTGTTTCGTATTTTTCGAAATTAGGATTGCCGGAAGTTTGCCCCGAAAGGGATCTTTAACGTGCCAGTAAATTTACTGACACGGCCTCCTCTCATTTGCGCACCCTCAAATGCCAGCTGACTGAGGCAGGATTCGATCCTGCACCTTGGGAACAGCAGTCGAGAACTTTACCACTGAGCCTCGCAGCCAGATTTATTAGAGTGCACATACAGTAGTGAATTTCATGGCAGGATCATGGAACTAAGGTCATGAATTCCTAAGATGATAAAGTGTTCAATTCATGCATCGCGAGTATAGACTATTATTGAATTTTAAGTGGTTATATGAGATGTTGTGGGTTCGAATCCACTAACATGATATGATATTGCTGAACCTTGTGCATTGAAAGGAAACATTGATAAGCTGAGGTAACAGCTGATTTTGGAGAGATGTCAGATATTTTGATAGTGATTTGATATTGAAGTATGAAGCTATTAATTAAACCTCTTTAGGGTGTAAACAACCTAATAAATGAAATAAATAAAGCATGGACGTCGGGTTTTATATAAATATTTAATTAAATAAACAAAGTATGATGAATAAAATGCAACTTCAACATTCAAAGTTTACTAGTTTAAATGAATTATCTGAATATGATAATATTGCTACTAGACTTGTTATCTAAAGGCGAGACTAACAACGTTTGAGGCCACATTTTTGATGATATCTTGCGAGAATTTAATGAAATTATTGATCGATTGTAATGACTGTAGATAATTACTTTATCCCATTGAAGGGATGTACTTGTAAATATTATTGCCATATTATTGTAACAATCTGTGCAGTTTAGAGTAGGATATTCTTAGCCTATTTTCATTTATGAAAAATAGGCTTATGAGATCACGTTTTGTCCGTGTGTGTGTTAGTTAGTCAGTTATTGTTGGTTTAAGGGGCGGAACTACGAGGTCATGTGTCCCTTC
Source organism: Meconema thalassinum (assembly GCA_946902985.2). Taxonomy (NCBI): domain Eukaryota; kingdom Metazoa; phylum Arthropoda; class Insecta; order Orthoptera; family Tettigoniidae; genus Meconema; species Meconema thalassinum. Next base: position 217,228,480 of record OX336389.2, on the reverse strand, counting down.
CGTGTGTCTGTGCATGTGTTTATGCATATGTGTGTGTGGGTGTCCCACTAATAAAATAAAAATGGCTAGGGCGATTTCAATAAAAAACTCGGTAAGGTCATAGTAGTAAACATCGTCTGACCCCGGCTGAGGCCTTAAAATTTCATTGCGTCTCACCAATCCAACATGGAGGCTGTGCGAAGTATTTCACCGGCATTCTATGTCTCCAAAGCTATTACCGATATCACCATGGAATTTTGCACGTGATAGAAGGCACTACTAAAAGTTCACCCCTGTGACTTTAAAATCCTGTTAAGTACAAAACGAACATGGCGGCCAAGCGAAGTTGAAACATTTAAATAGGTCTTTCACGTGATTTAACCATTCGAGCGCAGTGAAACATGCTACAACAAATGTTTATGCACATCTTAATGCACTGACATCTAATTTAGTTCAATTGTTTACATAACCACAAGATGGCGGCTGTGCGAAATTTTACAATTAAGATTTTATTTCTCGTACCCTATTCATGCGATCGAAGTAAAGGATTGAATAATGTACCTACGCAATAATTTTCATCAAATAGTAGCCTGCATAACTGTATGCTCTACATAAAAATCCAACATGGTGTACATCAGAATTTAGACGGTTCTCAATATCTACTAATCCATGACAGCAATCAAACTGATATTTTGTATGTTGATAAAGGCTAGTAACTTAAGTTCACCTATGGGACTTTAAATAACCTGGTGAGCGCAATCCAACATGGTGCCGACGCGATATTTAAATATTGAAATGGACGTTTCTCGCGATTTAACCATCCGAGTGCAGTGAAACTTGGTACGGTAAAAGCTTATACAAACTTTAAACCACTGTCATCTAATTTATTTCAATTGTGCGGCTGTGCGAAATTTTAAAATCTCGTTTTTATTTCTTGTGTTCTAATCATGCGATTGAAATTTGAATAATACACATACGAAATAATCTTGATGCAATATTACATAACTCCATGGCCTACATATGTAAAAATCCAACATGTTGACCATCGGAAAAATTTAGACGAATCTCAATATCTACGACTGTATTACAGCAATCAAACTTAAATTTTGTATGTTGATTGAGGCAATTAACATAAGTAGGATATATGATAACAGGATATTTAGTTATTCACGGTACAACTTCTTTTGTTTTAATTAACTTAGGATTTAGAGCAGGTTAGCTAGATGGTACATTTTAACTAGAAATGTTGGAAGTGGTACCATCATAGCTTTATTTTTATTGGTTCAACACTAAGATCAGTGTCACTGGTTAATATTCTTAAGTTCACTTATAATTGCGAACGGGACTTTTATACGTACAACTATCCTAGCTTGGTTATTGCCATAGTTTTACAGGATAGAACTTCTTGAGAGGATTTATAGGACCAAACGTAGAATGTTACAATTTTCCAGGACGGTAATAAACAAATTCAGATTCGCTCATCATTCCCCAATATTAGACGTAGTTTATAAATCATTAATGACAAATAAACGTCAGCAGACGCTATTTATTAGCCTACTTCCGATTTTTGCAAAAAAAGCTAGTAGACTTATGAGATCAACACAGGGCTAAAAGTTGTGTATCTGTCTGTGTGGAAGTGTGTGTGTACTCAGTAATGTCTGTCCCCCTCCCCCCCCTATCAATTCAAACACGGTCAAACCGAATTGAACGAAATTTGGTATAAAGGTAGCACTAGCAAGGAGCACCTAAGTGTCATATTCTATATCGCCGCCATCTTGACGGAAACGTAATGGCGGCCACCCAAATGTTCAAAGCTTAAATCAAATTACGATTAACCCAATCATCTGATATCCACCAAATTTTGTAACAACATATCTCCATGTGGGAAGCGTCCTTTAACCAAACTACAAGGTCATCAGCATAATAGTTTGCAGTTGGCGGCCATGTATGCGTGCAAATTGATTCCTCCTATCAATTCAAACACGGTGAAACCTAATTAAACGAAATTTGGTACAGATGTAGTACTGTACTAGCAAAGGGCACCTTATTTTCATGTTTTATATTGCCGCCATCTTGACGGAAACGCAATGGCGGCCACCCAAATGTTCGAAGCATAAAACAAATTACGGCTAAACAAATCATCTAATCTCTACCAAATTTTGCATCAACATACCTTTATGTGATAAGCATCCTTTGACTAAAGTACAAGGTCATCAGCCTAACAGTTTTCAGATGGCACCCGTGTATGTGTGCAAATCGATTCCCCCTATCAATTCAAACACAACTGAACCCAAATCGAACCACATTTGGTACACAGGTAGCACTATGCAGGGGCAACTCGTGACATGTTTTTATATCGCCGCCATCTTGATGGAAACATAATGGCGGCCACCCAAATGTTCAAAGCTTAAATCAAATTACGACTAATCTAATCATCTAATCTCTACCAAATTTTACAACAACATACCTTTGCGTGGTAAGCGTCTTTTGACTAAACTAAAGGGTCATCAGCCCAATAGTTTGTAGATGATGGCCATGTATGTGTGCAAATCGATTCGCCCTATCATTTCAAACGCGGTGAAACCAAATTGAACAAAATTTGGTACAGAGGTAGCACTAGCAAGGGACAGCACAGTATCATGTTTTATCTTGCCGTCACCATAACATAAAAGAAATTGTTCCCACCAAAATGTTCTGATCTTAAATCAAATTACGACTCACCTAATCCTCCGATCTCTACCAAATTTTTCAACAATATACCTTTATGTGGGAAGAGTATTTTCCCACACTAGAAGGTCATCAGCCAAATAGTTTCAAGATGGTGGATATATAAATCATGCAAGTATTATAGCCTAACCGTAACTTACGATTCAACAAGGCCTGGCCTCAACAATTCAAGTAGTGGAGTAGTAGGAGTTCTGCTTCCCTCCTACCATTACTCCCACTCAGACATGTTAAATAATTAATATCTCCCGAAGCCATGGTCCGATGTTGACAAATGAGGTGTCGTTGGACTCAGGCTGACGGGGGCTTTGCTATGGACCACTCATTTCAACCCCTAAATAAAACCTACCCCTACTAGGGGGTGAAATGTTAATTTTTTTAGTGGAAGTCTCTTTTCAAATGCGACATGTATAAGGTGCGCTGCTAAAATGAACTTAAACGTTGTTGCTCATATCGCGCATGCGTTTTACGAGATGCCGATATGGATTAACATTTTTGTTTTTGTTTTGTACGCATGCGCACTTGGGATTTTTGTAAGAGGGCGAGCTCTTTGAAAAAAAAAATGATTGATAAGAAGGGGTTTTGGTGGTGAGGAGAGAACCAGATAGTCGCCTACTTTCCTACGAAGTTTGCCGATATCTCTCGAACGCAAGGTCGGATTTCGACGTGTGACATGTCAAATCGCTTGTCTCGAAGCCCTATATATGCTATTAATAGGTTAAAGTTTTGAGAATGAGGGAAACAGGTTTTTGGGGGTAAAACCGTGATTTTAGACTTTTTCCGATATTTCACGAATGCCTGGTCGGATTTGGTCCTATGACGTGTCAAATGGCTTGTCTCGAAACTCTGTTTATTTTGGTAATAGGTTAAAGTTTTTGAGAATGAGGGAAACAGAATGTTTTGGGGGTAAAAACGTGATTTTAAACTTTTTGCTATATCTCGCGAACCAATGATGCTAGAGGCGTGTACGAGGGGTCCAAAAACTCGGGCTGATGTCCTGTTTACTATAGACTACTCGTTATTTGGAAACTCGATTTTGGGGTAAACAAGTGTTTTTTGTGAATTTTGCTGATAACTCACGAACCAATAAGCCTAGAGACGTGTACGAGGTGTCCTAGGACTCGGGCTAACGCCCCCCCCCCCTTTCAAATGTGGCAGATATTTTTTCAAAAAAATAATTCACAAACGGCCTAACGCCATACATGTTGAAGAAATTTTTCTTTTTCTTTACCTGTTTATAATGTTTATGAAGCGTGGTGGTTGAGAGAGACGATACGGCTGGGTGTGTGTGTGTTTCAACGAACCTGTCGCAACCTGTGGACAGCTAACGTCCAAGGTGAACACATGTGGCAGATCAAATTTCACGTCAACTTGCATTTTGTCACGTACGAAGCAAAACAGGATGTGACTTGTTACAAGTTATCGTGCACGTGGACAGCCAAAGCCCAAGGTGAACACCTGTGGCAGATCAAATTTCACTTGAAATTGCATTTTGTCACGTACGAAGCAAAACAGGATGTAACTTGTTTAGCGTACATGTGGTTTCACATGTGTGTGCACGCATTTCGCTCTTCCCTGCACCAGGATGGTCAGATTATTTCACCTTCAAGCGTCATGGTCATTTTTCAATTGCACCTGTTGCCAAGTCAGATCAACGCCTTCCAATAAGCTCAAATGACATTCACCTCCTGCTCGTCTGCAAGTTTGTTTTCTGTACTCGCTTCGACCAACATAGAACCAAGTTCTCATCACCGTTTACACGTTAAAGGTAAAATATCAGAAAAACGCACGCTCGCTCTGTCGTACACCGATCCGCCGAAATAGCGATTGTGCTATTAAGCATGGTCCTTGTGCTAAGCGACAGGTTCGTTGAAACGCACACACCCAGCCGTATCGTCTCTCTCAACCACCACGCTTCATAAACATTATAAACAGGTAAAGAAAAAGAAAAAGTTTTTTCAACATGTATGGCGTTAAGCCCTTTGTGAATTATATATTTTGGAAAAAATATCTGCCACATTTGAAAGAGGGGGCGTTAGCCCGAGTCCTAGGTTACCTCGTACACGTCTCTAGGATTATTGGTTCGTGAGTTATCAGCAAAAATCACAAAAAAACACTTGTTTACCCCAAAATCGAGTTTCCAAATAACGAGTAGTCTATAGTAAAGAGGACGTCAGCCCGAGTCTTTGGACCCCTCGTACACGCCTCTAGCATCATTGGTTCGCGAGATATAGCAAAAAGTTTAAAATCACGGTTTTACCCCAAAACATTCTGTTTCCCTCATTCTCAAAAACTTTAACCTATTACCAAAATAAACAGAGTTTTGAGACAAGCCATTTGACACGTCATAGGACCAAATCCGACCAGGCATTCGTGAAATATCGGAAAAGTCAAAAATCACGGTTTTACCCCCAAAAAACCTGTTTCCCTCATTCTCAAAACTTTAACCTATTAATAGCATATATAGGGCTTCGAGACAAGCGATTTGACACGTCACTCGTCCAAATCGGACCTTGCGTTCGAGAGATATCTGCAAACTTCTTAGGAAAGTAGGCGACTATCTGGTTCTCTCCTCACCACCAAAACCCCTTCTTATCAATAATTTCTTTTCAAAGAGCTCACCCTCTTACAAAAATCCCAAGTGCGCGTGCGTACAAAACAAAAACAAAAATGTTAATCCATATCGGCATCTCGTAAAACGCATGCGCGATATGAGCAACAACGTTTAAGTTCATTTTAGCAGCGCACCTTATACATGTCGCATTTGAAAAGAGACTTTCACTAAAAAAATACTATTTCACCCCCTAGTAGGCGTAGGTTTTATTTAGGGGTTGAAATGAGTGGTCCATAGCAACGCCCCCGTCAGCCCGAGTCCAACGACACCTCATTTGTCAACATCGGACCATGGCTTCGGGAGATATTAATTATTTAACATGTCTGAGTGGGAGTAATGGTAGGAGGGAAGCGGAACTCCTACTACTCCACTACTAATTCAGCTTATCGTACATAGGGAGGTTTAATCTGTCCTCAAAGAAGTGACCGGTAGGATATTAGCATATTATCTATTATATAAAACAAAGTTTCCTGACTGACTGACTGACTTACTCATCATCGCCCAGCCAAAACTATTCAAGTTAGAAACATGAAATTTTGGGGATATGTTCGCTGTAAGTCGATAACGCCCACTAAGGAAGGATTTTTGGATATTCAGGTTCTAAAGGGGTGTTAAGGGGGTAGACCTGCATTTCACTGAATAACAATATCTCCCGATTGGTTTCATTGGGGATGTGATATCTATTATATAAAACAAAGTGTCTTGACTGACTGACTGACTAACAGACTGACTGACTCATCATCGCCCAGCCAAAACTATTCAAGTTAGAACCATGAAATTTTGGGGATATGTTCGTTGTAAGTCGAAAACGCCCACGAAGCAAGGATTTTTGGATATTCATGTTCTAAATGTGTGTTAAGGGGGGGTAGACCTGCATTTCACTGAATAACAATATCTCCCGATTGGTTTCATTGTGAAATGTGATACGCGGCATATAAACTCATCATTAAAAATAAGAAGACACGTGTCTGAGGGTTTTTCGATGTGGTGTATTTTATGAGGTGAAAGGGGTGAAACGTGGGGGATGATGGATTCCTAACGGAGCAAGTATCTCTTAAACGACATAGGCGAGGAGTTTGAACTTCAGCGGAAATAAATCAGCTTAAAATATAAGTAAATAGCTGTTCGACCATTTTTTCATAAATCTAATTTAAGGGGCCCATGGGGAGGGGTGAAATTCTGGGGGGAAAAACAGGAAAGGAAGTGTCCTAACTGATTGACTGACTCACTCACTCATAAAACTCAGAGGAAAAAAACAGCTTAAAAATTAGTAAATAGGTGTTTGACAGTTTATTTTTCATAAATCCAATTTAAGGGGCCCATGGGGAGGGGTGAAATTCTGAAAAATAAATGAAAGAAAATGCCCTGACTCACTCACTCATCATCACCCAGCCAAAATTATTGAAGTTAGAAACATGACATTTTGGGGATATGTTCTTTGTATGTCAAAACCGTCCACTAAGGAAGAATTTTCGGATATTCAGGTTCCAAAGGGGTCTTAAGGGTGTTAAACCTGCATTTCATTCAATAACAATATCTCACGAGTGGTTTTATTTCTGGATGTGATACACGGCATATAAATTAATCATTAAAAATAGCAGACATGTGTCTAAGGGTTTTTCGATGTGGTGTATATTATAAGGTGAAAGGGGTGAAAAGTGGGGGTTGAAGGATTTCTATCGGAGCGTGTATCTCTTAAACGACATAGGCGAGAAATATGAAAATCATCGAAAAAAAAACAGCTTAAAAGTAAGTAAATAGGTGTTCGACCGTTTCTTCATAAATTCAATTTTAGGGGGCCATGGGGTGGGGTGGGATTCTGGGGGAAAAAGGATAGAAAGTGTCCTAACTGACTGTCTCACTCACTCACTCAACTCAGGGGGAAAATACAGCTTAAAAATAAGTTAATAGGTGTTCGAGCGTTTTTCCATAAATCTAATTTAAGGGGCCCATGGGTAGGGTTGAAATTCTAAAAAAAAAAAAAAAAAAAAAAAAAAAAAAAAAAAAAAAAATCCTGACTGACTCGCCCACTCACCATCGTCCAGCGAAAACTAATGAAGTTAGAAACATGAAATTTTGGGAATATGTTCGCTGTATGTCGAAAACGTCCACTAAGGAAGGATTTTTTATCCGGGTTCTAAAGAGGTGTTAAGGGTGTAAACGTGCATTTCATTGAATAACAATATCTCACGAGTGGGTTCATTTAGGGATGTGATACTTGGCATATAAACTAATCATTAAAAATAAGCATACGCATGTCTAAGATGTTTCCGATGTGGTGTATATTATGAGGCGAATGGGGTGAAAAGTGGGGGTTGAAGGATTCCTAACGGAGCGTGTATCTCTTAAACGACTTAGGCGAGGAGTTTGAAACTCGGAGGAAAACAATCAGCTTGAAAATAAATCCATTTGTCAACATCGGACCATGGCTTCGGGAGATATTAATTATTTAAGATGTCTGAGTGGGAGTAATGGTAGGAGGGAAGCAGAACTCCTACAACTCCACTACTAATTCAGCTTATCGTACATAGGGAGGTTTAATCTGTGCTCAAAGAGGTGACCGGTAGGATATTAGCATATTATCTATTATCTATTATATAAAACTTCGGCAGTTTCTTTATAAATCCTATTTAAGGGGCCCATGGAGGGGGATGAAATTCTGGTAGAAAAAAATGTCCTGACTGATTCAATCACTCATCATCACCCAGCGACAACTTTTGAATTTTGGGGATATGTTCAATGTATGTCGAAAACCTCCACTAAGGCAGGATTTAAGGATATTTGGGTTCTAACGAGGTGTTAAGGGGGTAAACGTGCATTTCATTGAATAATAATATCTCACAAGTGGTTTCATGTGGGGATGAGATACTCGGCATATTAACTAATGATTTAAAAAATAAGCAGACACGTGTCTAAGGGTTTTTCGATGTAGTGTATATTATGAGGTGAAAGGGAGAAGTTAGGCTTGGAGGTTTTTTACTTGTGTAATTTTATGATGTGTACTTTTTTTCATAGGAATTTAGGTAAATGGATTTTGTGTTTACTGGGCCGGTTCCATCAACATCTCGTTAAATTTGGCCAACAAAACGTTAGTTAACAAATCGTTCTAATTTTAACATTCTGTTATAGATTACGTGTTCCACAAAACATTTTAATAATTCGGTTAACAAACGAGGCGTTAAATGTCACTTGCTGTAAGGATCAAGGAAGCAGTGTACGGCATGGATGGTTTTTCAGACTTCTGAACTATGTCTAGTCAGCTTGTATTCATTTGTTTGCTGTTTGCGAACTCAAGCGACGGTGCTGCCGTTATCTGGAACTAGCGTAAGGGCGATGGAAACATAAACAAACATATGTTTTAACATGTGATTTGAGTAGATGGGTTTGCTCTTTTCTCGTATTTGAAGTTATTTTTATAATAATTGAGACTAAGAGATGAGTAATTTAATTGGTCAGTTCCGCTGTGCTCTTCAAATTCAACAATTGCCATATCAATGCTTTACTTCCACAAAAAAAAAAAAAAAGCTTTTCAAACGGAATAGAGTAGATTAGGCCTACTTCGCGTCGCAAAGCCGCTTTCGAAGTACTGTATATGATCGTATGCGGCTGCCATTTTACAAAGGATAATTATTTATTAATAAATACTACCGGTAATGAATTTCTTAAAATAACCAGTACCCTACATTCTCCCCTGCATTATAAACCAGGCGACTTTTAGCAGGGTCGATTTGACAGCTGTTGGCAAAAATTACTTTAGGGGACGCTTTATCGTAGGCCTACATGTGGTTGTACCTTTTTTTTTAACTTGCCCCATTGCTGCTACAAATCTGTGAAGCTCCGTTTTTCTAATAATGAGGTGCCTATTAAAGATTTAAAAAATCTTTATAGTCAACTTGTAGGTTATTTATAGATCAAAAATTGTATGTGCGTTTATATTTAAATTGCATCATAACACTGTTTATCTAAACTATTTGAAATTGAAAACTACAAATCAACACTCAAGTTGATCAACTGAAAGCTTTGGATGCAAATCGAATGGCTGTCGTTTCCACTAGTTTTATTCATCATTTGATAATACATTCATCAGTACAATAACCTTTTGTGCACAATAAAACTACAGTACCGTCCATTATTGTCCATTACGTATTGCTGTTGGGAATGTGGTACACTAGATCTGATGGAACAGCGAGACCACCTCTGTTAAGGGTGTCAAATTAAGTATCATTGGTAGAGGCTACTTTTTCTACTAAGCAATCAACACAAAGTGAACATTCTATCTTTGAGGAGACCTGGAATGCGGCGTAACCTGGTACATACAGAAGAGTGGAGTCAACTTGTAAGTCAAGAATATTTGTTTACTACATGGGGCTACATTTGCAGAACCTGTCCCTTCTGTATTTACATTTTGTAAGTCTTTGTAAGTGTCAAAGGACCATTTCAGAGCACCATACTTGGCAGATTTTATGCCTAAGAGAGATTTCAATCTCAGTTTTTTTCTGGCTCTAAAACTTGAAGAAATAAAACTTTGTTATCTGTGAAATCTCAGGAAAGTTGCAGTGATACATTACTACACTCTCACAATTGGTATAAACACACCAACCCTTGAAAATATGTGGTTTATAGTGAATGCTAGCAGCAAATGAAGGGAAATCTCTAATAGTGTCCTTCGCCAAAATTTCTTGTGCTTTCAATTGAAGAGCTCACCCTGCTTGACTCTTCTGTCCTCAGGATCCCTTCGCTTCTAGGTTTCAGGAATAGACAAGTATGACGGCAAATCTGGAAAAAATTGTAGGCAGGGCACCTGATGCCAATTTCAATCTGTCCATCGGGCGCTCCTTCCATTCTCCAGATAAGTCCTTATATTTCTCTGCTTTAATAATATCACCTTCTTGAAAATGATTTATGCAAACTACAAAGCATTTCGAAGGTTTTCCAGTCCTTCCGAGATTTCCTAATCCAGGCCTGGCGCATATTTTCGTCACTTGGGAACCTAAACATTGGTGTGTAGCCTCCCTTACTTGGATAATTTGCGTATCAGTTGGGGACACAATATTTATCTGGCATTGTTACGGTGCCGAAACATTCCAGGAAATCAAAGTTTAAAACATGAAGTACGGCATGTGATAATTCCATGTACCGTAGGTATTTAAAATACCATATTTGCCAGATTCACACTCATCAGTGTATTCTCGATTAGGGATTACAGTTTAAACAAAACTCACCTGGAAGGGTAGTATAAACGCTACAATGAAGCGCATAAACGTTCAAAGCGTAACAAACAAAATATAGAAGGAGATATCCCAATGAGATAAACAAGAACACCTGCCAGACTGAACGTTCCCTTCGTGTTTCCGCCTGACAAGGGTATGACTGATGAACATGTTGCCAAGTCTCAGCCTTCCGACCTATTTAGAGTCAACCGTGACACAGGCTACACGCGATTCTTTGGTTTACCAAATTAACTTCGACATGTTCGGGTCAGTAGCACATGCCGATGCAGTCGTATGTTTGAACCACCAATTTGTATTGTGTTTTCGATTTTTCCGTTACATAGTCTTTGGAGCAGACTGACCATAAGTAGCCAATAAGCTACCTGGCACATGAAAACTAGATGCAACACCACAACATTTAGTTAATTTTGGGTTTTATATTATTTCCTATTTCTGGTATTTGAAAACTACATGCAACACTGCAAAATTTAGTTCATTTGGGCACTGATATTTCCTATTTCTGTGCCCCTAAATTAAGATGCCCTTCAGTTCAGATGTTTCTAGCTGGTAAGAGAAAATGTTTCACGGTACCAAGACATTCTCTTAAAACCTGATGTGGGTATATGCCTAACTGCCGGCCAATTTCATTAGGATGATATATTGCTAGACTGTATTCCAGGACTATACTGTTAGTTGACTGAATGCATTAAATTTAACATAAAATTCTCTCAATAGTTCAATATGAAAGCATACCGGTAGTTAATGTTTCAGTTTGGCTACTTGCCAAGCTCGGTAAATGATATTGTTTAAAGAACAACACATTGGTAGGAAAGAAAGAATAGGTGGATCACTCAGGATATACTAGAATTGATGGATGAAAGGCGGAAACACAAGAATATAAGAAATGAAAAGGGGAAAACAGAATACAAACGTCTGAGAAATGAGGTTAACAAGAAGTGCAAGGAAGCGAAAGAAGAGTGGTTGAAAGATAAATGTGCTGGTATAGAAAATTGTCTAAAATTAGGAAAAGTAGACACAGCTTATCGAAGGATTAAGAATACTTTTGGGGAAAAGAAGACTGAGTGCTGTAATATTAAGGACACAAATGGAAAGCCTCTAACAGATAGGGAAGAAAAGGTTGAGAGATGAAAAGCTTACATAGAGAGTTTGTTTAAGGGAAAGGAGATTGAGAATCATGTAATGGAAAGGGAGGAGGAAATTGATGTGGATGCGAAAGGAGATTTAATATTGAGATCAGAATTTCATAAAGCTTTGGAAGACTTAAGCAGGAACAAATCACCAGGCATAGATGATATACCGATTGAGTTGCTACGCTGCATAGGAGATGAAGGTCTGATCAGGTTATTTCACTTGGTGTGTAGGATTTATGAGACAGGTGAGGTACCCCCTGATTTCAAGAAGAATGTAATCATCCCTATACCAAAGAAAGTGGGAGCTGACAGATGTGAAGATTACCGTACAATCAGCTTGATTACTCATGCTTCAAAGATCCTGTCTAGAATAATTTACAAGAGGATTGAAAGCCAGATAGAAACAGAGATGGGTGAAGACCAGTTTGGTTTCAGGAGAAATGTAGGAACAAGGGAAGCTGTACTAAGTCTTAGGCTGATTTTGGAAGGTAGAATAAGGAAAGATAAGAGAACGTTCATGGCTTTTGTAGACTTAGAAAAGGCTTTTGATAACGTTGATTGGACTAAATTGTTTGACATTTTGAAATCGATTGGAATAAAGTACAGGGATAGGAGGGTGATATACAATCTATACAGAAACCAGACAGCAGTCATTCGAGTTGAAGGACATGAGAGAGAAGCTGGTATTCAGAAAGGTGTAAGGCATGGCTGCAACTTATCACCCATACTTTTCAATCTTTACATTGAAAAAGCAATGAAGGAAATTAGAGAAAAAATTAAAGTGGGAGTGAAGATTGAAGGAGAAATAATTTCAACTCTGCGATTTGCTGATGACATCGTCGTCTTGGCCGACATGCCTGAGGATTTGAATGAGTTTTTGAATGGTATGGGCTCCGTCTTACGGAAAGAATTCATGATGAATATTAATAAATGTAAAACAAAAATACTGGAATGCAGCCGAAATAAATCAGAAACCTCTATGGAGATCAAATTGGCAGGTGAAAAGCTGAAGGACGTAGGAGACTTCTGTTACTTAGGAAGCAGAATAACCAGTGATGGACGAAGCAAAGAGGATATAAAAAGTAGGTTGGCTCAGGCAAAGAAAGCATTTCTACAAAAAAGGAATCTGCTGACATCGAATATAGATTTAGGTATTAAGAAGTCATTTTTGAAAGCCTTTGTCTGGAGCGTGGCGCTCTATGGAAGTGAAACATGGACTATTGGTGCAGCAGAAAAGAGGAGAATTGAAGCATTTGAAATGTGGTGTTACAGGAGAATGATGAAGATCAGATGGGTAGATAGGGTTACAAACAAAGAGGTATTAAGACGAGTGGGAGAGGAGAGATGTTTCTGGCGACTGCTAATGAAGAGAAGAGATAGGTTGGTAGGACACATCATACTAAGACACCCAGGAATAACAAGCTTAGTTATGGAGGGAAGGGTCGAGGACAAGAACTGTAGGGGTAGACCAAGGTTAGAATATGTTAAACAGATTGCCTCGGATGTAGGGTGTGGTAGCTATGTAGAGATGAAACGATTAGCTCAGGATAGGGGGCATGGAGGGCTGCATCAAACCAGTCAAAAGACTGAAGGCTCAAACAACAACTTACTGTATGAACGCTTTGACACTGCCGGGAGAGACAGGGAAAATTCGAAGTACATTGCCGCAAATTAGGTAGACATTCGTCTTCAGACTTATCTTCTTCTGGCAGAAAGTTTTCCCATAACCTAGAAACAAGCTTCTAGGACTACCGACTGCTTAAGCTTCGGCAACTATGATTTGAATTCTACAACTGAATGTGTCTCCACCATAACGTTTCAAGTGACAAATTTATCGAAAATGAGTTTCAAGTGTCAGAACGTTTCTTATACCCTTCTCCCGTCATCTAGTGGCATCTGCCGGGGAAAATCTTAACTTTCCAGGGTGTTATGAGGAATCAAAATTGGCGGTCAGTACCAGATGGTGGATTTTGCCCCAGAAAAACTCCAACTCATAGAGGGAGGACAGCAACAAGCATTAGCTTGGATTCAATACCATTAGGGTGAAGCGATTAGACTGAATTATGCGTTAATGGGGGGGGGGGGGGGGCTGAAGGATTTCACAATTAAACATAATAGGTAACAAATATGCAATTTATTAATATACTGTTTAAGTAAACACTACATCAATTAATAACCACCGAAGAAAATACTTGAGCTTCTTATTAAAAGGTTCATGGCAAAGATCAACTTTGTCTTCTTAAAATAGAAGAGGCAATAAAAATGTTCTATAAATGAGTGCTAAAAACTTATCTTATCTTTGGCGACACTTTAGTGGAGGGTATGTCCGGAGTGAATCATCCCTCAAGCGAAGAAATGTATGCAAACACAGTCACGTATAACCATTTGGCAGCCCCAGTAGGCAACCTACTTCACACATTTGTGAGGTATCACTGCGGTTGTTGTGCACTGGAGAGATTGGAGTATGTTTACAAACTCGGTTGGTCCTGGCTGACCACGGGGCGTAGCAACTACTGTAGACATCCCTTCTTTGTGCCTTTCCTCACTGCGAGATAATACACCATTAAAATTATTATTATTGGTCGTAGATGATGACTCTCTGCGGTACTTGAAAAGTCTTGGCGAGAATATTTGAAGATTATTGGTCTCAGAGTGATGACCAAAAAGCAGATTGTCACATGTTGACAGTAGAATGTTGGCCGTAGAGTAAGCCCGAAGAATTGCGACCCATAGTGGCACGTTAAGTCGTGGCCGAAGAATGGATGAAGAGTGGAACATCACCCAGAAGATGACTCGAGGTTTTATAGCGGCGAAAACCCGCCGAGGATGGCAGCTGACCAGAAACACCGCTGCTATTGCTTGGCCAAGGAAATGACGTCACGAGCTCGAGGCGACAGCAGGCACGCAGCAGACGAGCTCAGTGTAGTAGTTGTAGTGATGTGTTGCGGAAGCCTTAAACACTTAGGTGAGTAACTATAATATCTATGAATTAGGTGGTTAATAACAAGGTTATGCATATAGATTAAGCAATTAATACATAATTATCATTCGAGGATCTCGGTAACAAGAAATAAAATTTGACCGACAAATGGGCCAAGCTAAACATTGAAAGTATCACGAAAAGTGATCATGCTCTGAGAACTCCGAATGAAAACAAACAAAAGAATCAGTCAAAACAAACATGGATAAGAGGCGAGGAGTAAACTGAGACTTGAAAGGCAAAACAGAGATAGCAGAGGTAGGTCTAGTGTAAATACCTTTATTAGTTAAAACATCAACAACTCTGACGCGCTTATCACGGCCAAAGTGGCAGTGAATAACTCTGCCTAGGTTCCACACGAGAGGCGGAGATGGGTCTCGAAGAAGAACCATGTCCCCCACTCGTACATCTGGTTGAGGAAGCCGCCACTTCTCACGCCTATTTAGCAAGCTGGGATACTCTAACTTCCATCGGCGCCAAAAGGAACAGCGCAAAGATTCTACTTTTCTCCAAAAGATAGGTAGGCTAGGATCACAGCGTCGAACCAGCAAAGGCGGAGTAGCAGCAAGCGAACAGCCAATCAGGAAGTGACTGGGTGTTAAAGGTAAAAGATCCTTAGGATCATTAGAAAGTGGAGTCAGAGGTCTGGAATTTACGATACTTTCGACTTGAATAATTAAAGAGTTGAATCCCTCATAAGAAATTATGGCAGGACCAGGAGTTTTCTTAAGCTGTCTCTTTGTAAATTGTATGCAGGACTCCCATCGGCCCCCATGATGGGGAGCATAAGGCGGGGTGAAATGCCATTTGAACCCTTTAGAATTGGAAAAGTTGGAAATTTTTTCTTTAGCAGAAGGGGAGCTTAACACTTTTTTCCAGAGATCAGAAACACTTACAAAAATGTTTGCATTATCTGAAAAGACTTCAGATGAAACACCCCTTCTTGCCGAAAATCTAGAAAAGGCGGCCAAAAAATAAGATACAGAAGCGTTCGTAACCAACTCGAGGTGGATAGCTCCCGTCACCATACATACGAATAACGAGATGTAAAGTTTACCTAAGATTTTGCGCTTAGATGAAGAGGGATTGGTCTGATATACGCAAGGACCGGCGTAATCAATCCCAGTAAGAGCGAAGGGCTTACTAGGTTCTGAATGAAATGGAGGTAAATTACCCATAATCTGCGTGGCGGGGCGTGGTTTAACCTTAAAGCAAGGTATACACTTTTTGACAACAGAAGAAACCTCATGAACGCCATTAATGACCCAGTAGAGTTCACGAATTAGACAGAGCAAGGTGCGAGCGCCAGCATGAAGGTGTTTATAATGAAACTTTTTTATTAAAATTGTAGTGATAGGATGCTTTGAAGGAAGGATGATGGGATGTTTTTTCCCATCCTCACAACTAGACATAGCTAATCTTCCACCCGCACGTATTATGCCGTCCTGGTCTAGAAAAGGAGTGAGTGGTGAAAGCCTGCTAGACTTGGGTAAGTCTTTACCACTTATAAGAGCTTGCTTTTCAGGAGCAAATACTTCCTGCTGAACAAGCAACAAAATATTGCTAGTAGCAAATTCTATGTCTACTCTGGTGAGAAAGGGTTGAGGCTTCAATTGTTGATCAATTACTAAATATTTCCACCGGAATATATAAGACACTACCCGAATCAATTTATCAAATGAAGAATATCTCTGAAAAAGGCTAGTAGAAGTAGAAGTAAGATGCAACGTGACAGGGTCAGTGCGGGCATCAGGTACTTCTTCTGCAAACTGATTAGCTAAGCGAGGCCAGCAAGATGATTCCAAGGAGGACCATTCCAGTACAGGTCTGAAGAAATAAATTTTTTAGGCGTGCAACCACGTGATATTATATCCGCGGGGTTTTCACGGCTAGGAATATGTCTCCATTGTTCAGAATGGGAACCTTCATGAATCTTAGAAACGCGATTTACCACAAAGGTATTCCAATGAGAAGAAGGCTTGGAAATCCAAGCTAGTACAATAGAAGAATCGCTCCAAAAAATGTGCGGGAAAATTTTAACTCTAAACTGACATTTAGTTTAGTAGCTAATTCTGTTGCCATTAAAGCAGGGCATAATTCTAATTTCGGCAATGATACCGTTTTAAGTGGAACAACTTTCGATTTAGCGCACACTAAATTAGAAAATCCAGGGAAAGTAGCTGAAGAACGTCCTACTATGTATGCTCAACAGCCATAAGCCCGTTCTGAACTATCAGAAAATACATGCAGGTCATACTGCTGGCATAAGGGGTTAGAAATTAAAAGGCGGGGTATAGAAACCTTGGAGAGATCCAGCAAACTACTGCGATACTCTAACCATTCTTCTAAAAGAGGAAAGGGGAGCTTTTCATCCCAGTCAGATATTAATGACCAAAGCTTTTGCAGGAAAATTTTTGCAACAATAACTATAGGAGCAATATATTGCAAAGGGTCAAAGATCTTTGCGATTTCTGACAGAACTTGTCTCTTAGTTACAGGGGGAGATTCTGACGAATGTACCTGATAAGATAAGGTATCAGAGAAGAAGGACACCAAAAAAAAACCAATGCTTTTACGGCTGCTTCATAAGTAGGAATAGCAACAAATTCATTAACTGGGACCTCTGATGAAAATTTTTATATAAATTCAGTAGAATTTGAAGTCCATTTATGGAGCGGAAAACCACCTCCTAGGAGCAGGGATTTCAAATCTTCGCACACAAGGAGTGCTTCAGAAATAATAGGGAAAGAATACAAGAAATCATAAACATAAAATGCCTCAGAGGCCAAAGGCTGATACAGATTACCATCTTGTTTGGCTAACATGTGGAGAGACCGAATCGCAAGAAAGGCTGAAGGCTTCAGGCCATATGTCACAGTCTTCAATCTAAATATCTTTATGGGTTTGGAACTCTCATGGCGCCACAATATTCTTTGCAGATCTTGCTGCTCAGAATTTACGAGAATCTGCCGGTACATCTGCTTAATATCGGAGATTACAGCAATAGGAAACCGTAGAAAATTAAGCAAGACAGAGGTGAGATCTGTTTGAATAGCGGGACCACATTGCAAGGTATCATTTAAAGAGACTCCATTGGAATCCGGTGATGAGCCATTAAAAACTACTCTTATATTGTCTTGTGTTAAAGCATTTTTCCATACCGGGTGATGATTTAGATAAATTATTTCCTTAAAAGGATGGCCAATTTCTTCTGATTTAGAAATTACCTCCATGTAATTGGATTATTCGTATTTCTCCATAGAGGAAGCATACTGAGTTTTAACAGAAGCATCTCGTTTGAACCGATTTTCAATAGCAAATAGCGCCCTGAGTGCTCTGGAATGCGAGCCCGTAATGGCGGGAGGATTAGGAATACGTGGAAGAGTTACTATAAATCTGCCTTCAGCAGTACGAACAGTGGTTTCCTTGTATAACTTTTCACAAATTTCGTTAGAAGAATAATAATAAGAAGGAGTAGCCTGAACATTCTCAAGATCCCAGAACTTGGTCAGCTCTTGACTCAAATCGGCACCAACAAAATAACAATTTGATACAGTTTGAATAGGATTACGATAAATTTGACCAGTAGCGATCCAACCAAAATCAGTTTCGCGGAAGAAAACATTAGGAGCAATTTTTACTTTATTGGAATGAAGACATTGCCAAAATACGCTTGAGCTGAAATGAAGCTCTACAAGTGAACCTCTGTTGAAATGAGGGTCAGCTAGCTGGACAAAATTCGGGATATTCCAACTTTGAATAGGATAAGAAGTGCCGGGAACATTGTTGCCTATAGACTTGATAATCAAACAATCTAATGCAACTGCGTACCAAGATTATTAGAGTCCTTCAGATCCACTTTAGCAAAGCTTAAGGATTGCGATTTAGAGCAGTTTATTCCTGTAACCTCTATTGAGGTAGGATGTTTTGGGAGGCCTAACTTTTGTACCAAAGATTCACTAATAAAATTGTTAGTAGCAGCATTGTCTAATAATCCCCTGACAGATATCCATTTCCCGTAAGCATTTTTCAATAGAACCTGCACGGTTGATAATAAAACCTGAACTTTGCCAAGCGAGGTAGAACTTTGAGCATACGACTGCGCACTATTTTGAGAAGTCTCATAATTAGACTTGGTATTGGGACTGCTTGGTCCTGATAACCGTGATCTTTCATGTCTGTGCAAAAGGGAATGGTGTTTAGCCTTACAATGAAAGCATAAACGTTGTGAACGGCAATTGTTTAACATATGCGTTCCTGACAAACAGTTAAAACAATGTTTTTTATTCGTAATTAACTTTCGTCTTTCATCTACTGATAAAGATTTAAATGCATCACAATTGTATAAATTATGCGATTGCTGACACAGACCGCACGTTTGCATTTGGTTAGGTGACCGAGCATCAACAGGAAGAGCATGTGATCTTAAAATTCTTTGATTAGAACTGTTAACCTTGTCTTTTGAGAAGGCTTTTGAATCTGAAATACAAGTTTTTTGATTGGCTATGGCGGAAAAACTTGGCTTCTAGCCTTCAAAAAGTTAATAATTGCCTCATAAGTGCATTGCAAATGCTGGGAAAGGTCTGTTTCCCAGGCTTTTAATGTACATGCATCCATTCTTGCAGAAATGAGGTGAACTAGAAATAAATCCCAGTGATTTACAGGTTGGTTTAAATTGGACAATGCTCTGACGTGTAGTTCTGCAGTGTCAATCAACTTACGAAGTGATAAGCTGTTGTCTGCTTGCACGTTAGGTAACTCGAATAAGCTTTGTATATGGCGTTGAATAGATAAACGAATGTTCCCATATCTATCCTTAAGAAGATTCAGAGCAACTTCATAATTATCACTGGTCAAAGAAAGTGCTTGAATCAGGTTAAGTGCGTTGCCTTGAACTGCCAGACGCAAGTAGTGAAATTTTTGAATTACCGGGATAGAAGTATTCTCATGTACTAAAGAATTAAATAATTCAAAAAAATGGCTCCCTTTCTATGTCCTTACCAGTGAATTTGGGTATTTCTAATTTGGGTAATATAATGCGTGAAGAAGATGTAGAAGATGCAGCAGAAGTTTGATCTTCTTGTTTTTCTTTTAAAGTTAAAGCCCTAATAAGTTGTTTAGCATCAGCAAATCCCGATAGTATAATTTTTCAACTTCCAACTTTTCACTTTGCTGGTCCGGGTGCTTGAGTTTCTATACTGCATTGTATCTCATCATATTTCTCAAATGCTTGTTCATAATTCTTAAGCCTCTGCGAAATTATGTCAATATTACGCTTTTGGGGTTCAAGCTCCATTAAAAAAGTACGAAACCGTGTGAGTTTACCCTTACAAGAGGCTCTGGTGTTGCTGAGATTTTCATCAAGGTTAGGCATGTTAAAAGTTGTTTGTTACTCACGTCAATATTGTGACTTCGAGTACTGGAAGCTAGAGTTTGACAGCTTGCTAGGTAGTAAGGTTTAGTCTGATGAGGAAGAAACCGGCTTTGCCTACGTTTCTCTCCTCCTCTGCTGAATATGCGCCTCAGTCTGAAACTTACAATTTGAATTAGTGTTGAAACACAATTAACAAAAATTGTTAATGTTTAATGTGGAATCCAAGATATGAAACTTGTAACATTCCCAGGGTGCAACAGATATGGTTCCCGGGTTTCGGCACCATAAATATGGTGGAGTTTGCCCCAGAAAAACTCCAGCTCATAGTGGGAGAACAGCAACATGCATTAGCTTGGATTCAATATCATTAGGGTGAAGCGATAAGACTGAGTTATGCGTTAATGAGGGGGGGGGGGGGCTGAAGGATTTCACAATTAAACATAATAGGTAACAAATATGCAATTTATTAATATACTGTTTAAGTAAACACAACATCAATTAATAACCCCCGAAGAAAATACTTGAGCTTCTTAATAAAAGGTTCATGGCGAAGATCAACTTTGTCTTCTTAAAATAGAAGATGCAATAAAAATGTTCTATAAATGAGTGCTAAAAACTTATCTTATCTTTGGCGACACTTTAGTGGAGGGTATGTCCGGAGTGAATCATCCCTCAAGCGAAGAAATGTATGCAAACACAGTCACGTATAACCATTTGGCATCCCCAGTAGGCAACCTACAACACACATTTGTGAGGTATCACTGCGGTTGTTGTGCACTGGAGAGATTGGAGTATGTTTACAAACTTGGTTGGTCCTGGCTGACCACGGGGCGTAGCAACTACTGTTGACATCCCTTCTTTGTGCCTTTCCTCACTGCGAGATAGTGTACCATGAAGATTATTATTATTGATCGTAGATGATGACTCTCACTGCGGTACTTGAAAAGTCTTGGCGAGATTATTTGAAGATAATTGGTCTCAGATTGGTGACCAAAAAGCAGATTGTCACATGTTGACAGTAGAATGTTGGCCGTAGAGTAAGCCGGAAGAATAGCGGTCCAGAGTGGCCCGTAAAGCCGTGGCCGAAGAATGGATGAAGAGTGGAACATCACCCAGAAGACGACTCGAGGTTTTATACCGGCGAAAACCCGCCGAGGAAGGCAGCTGACCAGAAACACCGCTGCTATTGGTTGGCCAAGAAAATGACGTCACGAGCTCGAGGCGACAGCAGGCACGCAGCAGACGAGCTCAGTGTAGTAGTTATAGTGATGTGTTTCGGAAGCCTTAACTATAATATCTATGAATTAGGTGGTTAATAACAAGGTTATGCATATAGATTAAGCAATTAATACATTTCCAAAGAAATAATTATCAATCGAGGATCTCGGTAACAAGAAACAAAATTTGACCGACAAATGGGCCAAGCTAAACATTGAAAGTATCACGAAAAGTGATCACTAGAATGTTGCAAGTGAGAAAAAAATGGTGGCGCAAACGCACTTGTCACCAGTGGGTTCCGTGTTTATTCATGCCAATAAAGGCAAGAAAAATCGTATTAACTACGAAAAGAGGACATGTTTTTACAAGGAAACGATTGAGGAACGGTGGGAGTGCTTATTGGTCAACGGCCGGAAAGCAGGTCAGTGGTAAGAAGTGTCCTAATATGGTAAGTATCAAAACGTTGCACATCACTTTTGTTTGTATTTTGAATTTGAAATGGCGAGTTTCTATACCTCAAAATTAACTTGCATGAATTAATTTATTACCATTTAAAATGGCTGGATGCCGAAGCGTTACTATTGAAAACTAGAAATTTCCGGCAACTTACATTTACTTTCTATATAAATACATTATTGTTGATCCTCCTACCGCATGCAACTGATGAACCGTAGATAGGCTATTATGATTAATCCTTTAATACCAGTCGCTTTTACTCTCATATTCAAAAAATGCCAGACTCATTGTGTATGAAATGCCATTGATTCAAGAAAATCATCATAACTTCTGTATTTCTGTTGTTGTTTGAGTCTTCAGACTTCTGACTGGTTTGATGCAGCCCTCCACGCCTCTCTGTCCTGAAATAATCGTTCCATCTCTACATAGCTACCACACGCTACATCCGGGGCAATCTGTTTAACAGATTCTAACCCCTACAGTTGTTGTCCTCGACCCTTCCTTCCATAACTAAGCTTGCTATTCCTGGGTGTCTTAGTATGTGTCCTAACAACCTATCTCTTCTCTTCATTAGCAGTCGCCAGAATCATCTCTCCTCTCCCACTCGTTTTAATACCTCTTCGTTTGTTACCCTATCTACCCATCTGATCTTCATCATTCTCCTGTAACACCACATTTCAAAAGCTTCAATTCTCCTCTTTTCTGCTGCACCAATAGTCCAAGTTACACTTCCATAGAGCGCCATGCTCCAGACAAAGGCTTTCATCAATGACTTCCTAATACCTAAATCTATATTCGATGTCAACAGATTCCTTTTTTGTAGAAATGCTTTCCTTGCCTGAGTCAACCTACTTTTTATATCATCTTTGCTTCGTCCATCACTGGTTATATTGCTTCCTATCAGAAGTCTCCTATTTCCTTCAGCTTTTCACCTGTCAATTTGATGTCCATGGAGGTTTCTGATTTGTATCGGGTGCATTCCAATACTTTTGTTTTACATTTATTAATTTGCATCATGAATTCTTTCCTCAAGATGGAGTCCATACCATTCAAAAACTGATTCAAATCCTCAGGCGTGTCGGACAAAATGACGATGTCATCAGCAAATCTCAGAGTTGAAATTATTTCTCCTTGAATCTTCACTCCCACTTTAAATTTTTCTCCAATTTCCTTCATTGCTTGTTCAATGAAAAGAATGACAAGTATGGGTGATAAGTTGCAGCCTTTCCTTACACCATTCTGAATACCAGCTTCTCTCTCATGCCCTTCAGCTTGAATGACTGCTGTCTGGTTTCTGTATAGATTGTAGATCACCCTCCTATCCCTGTACCTTATTCCAATCGTTTCTAAAATGTCAAAAAATTTAGACCAATCATCCTTATCAAAAGTCTTTTCTAAGTCTACAAATGCCATGAACGTTGTCTTATCTTTCCATATTCTAGCTTCCAAAATCAGCCTCAGACTTAGTACATCTTCCCTTGTTCCTACATTTCTTCTGAAACCAAACTGGTCTTCACCCATCTCTGTTTCTATCTGGCTTTCCATCCTCTTGTAAATTATTCTAGACAGGATCTTTGAAGCATGAGTAATCAAGCTGATTGTACGGTAATCTTCACATCTGTCAGCTCCCTCTTTCTTCTGTATAGCGTGAGCCCGCTCAGGGTCATGCATCAAATATTTATTTGAGAGCATATTGACTTGACATGCTCAGTTCTACAGAACACACCCTGAAGCTTCCTCATGAACAATTCATTATGTTGACTACGGAGAGGACAGCTTATTTTCCTCCTAGAGAGATATTACTCACTGTTTTTATTCCACATGTCTCAGGAGCTTGAAATATTTAATTTTGCTTAGTTTGCCATTTTCTATGCCTTTTGGGAATGGCAAATATATTTTTGGTAAAGGTATTTTTCACCGCAGACATGCGGAGGCTTACAAAAGTAGTCACTGCTTTTACTAGACTACTTCCTTAGGATTAGGAAGCCGTGCCATGCACGCATCACACCGTTTTGTTAGTCCGCTGAAGCTGTACGTTTGTGTAGACGAAGACCATTATAGGCATACGAAGACCCCACATTTGGGAAGACATTAATCTACAGCCATCGAGCTGAATCGAGCAGTTTAAACAACGCACAATATTACTTTGGGCTCAGTAAAGCCAGTGCAACGTTGATGTGAATATAACATTTTGATTGCGTGAAAACTTTGACTTTTCACCAACCACGAGGACCGTCTCTAGACGGACGAGGGCACATTCTTTTTCATAAAAGTGAAATTTTAAGTCGACGACAACGTCGTGTTGCCCAGTGTGTGCTACTGTACAATTGCAGTATGATAAACCTATTTATCGCATGTACGCAACAGTGATTACCCAGATTCTTTTTGATTTAAACCTTGTAAAATCAGTGTTTGATTTACCACGTGCTGGTAAAATAGAATCTGTGGCAGGTAAAGCAGAGTATTTGAACAACCTGAAAATAATAGAGCCAGTGAGCATTTTATCATATTTCACACTAGAATCAGTGAATATCTTTTCGACCACGATGATTAACGTTATGCACCACGTGCTGATATCTCTACAACCATACTGTGAGAAGATGATGGAGGAGTAATTTACCATCTGTGGGTAACTCCAACGGAATACGCCAACGCCATGGAATTGTCCAGCCGACACTACTACGTACAAACCATGTACGGTTTACTAACTGATGACCACGAGGACAGGCTAAAATCCATAGCCTTACCCATTATAAAAATGCTTGGAACCTTGGAGGCATTTAACCAATTCCAATGGGAGTTCTGGAAGGTGATCTACCACATCATGTAACCTTGAGTCATGTAAACATTTTAAGAAGTTTGTCCAGGTTGAAGTAGTAGTGATTGCATTGTATCATTGATCCGAAACGCCATGATATTTGACCATTTAGGTAGGAAATGTGTGTACTTTATTTCTTTAGTACTGGGACAATATTTCAGTGAGACACCCCAAGTCCGTGTATTTTTCGGCAGGTGCAATCTTTATGTATTTCAGAGAATTTTATGTCAGAGTAAAGGACATCTTCAACTACGAGAGATGTAGACTTTTGTGAAAGTAGGGGGGCAGCCCATAGTTAGGTCCCTTCTTTAATTTGAGAGCTTATTCTCGTATCATTTTTCGGCCGACCGTTGCCGTAACATTTTGTACCATTTATTTGTCATTTTCGTGAGTACATTTTACCACGTGTAGTTCGAGAGGAACGAACTCATATACTGTTAGATGGACGAACTAACCAATCTCGTATCATTTAAAACATCACAGCAGAAGTGAGATGTTTAATTTTTGTTGTGGAGAATGCCAAACCACACTTATCAAATCCTACATGTACATTGAACGAGTGACATATCTTCAGATATCAGTGCAGTCAGAATGCACGAGTGTTATGTCTTAAAATTTCTACTCCTTGAACATTATGCTACGTTATATCTTTTTAAAGGGAATGTAATCCCAGGAAACTCTATTAGGGAGTGTTAAGACATTGTTATATAATCTGTAGATCACTACAGGACTTTATTTCGTGCTCCTACAAGATTATAAAATGATCATTTCAAAAACACTATTCTTTGATATGCTTAACGAGCTGCACGCGATGCAGACAGGCTTGCTTGCGCCCAGCTGATAACCGGTTTGCCCGGGAAACAAAAGTGAGACAACTAGAATGACTCCTTTTTTGGTGCTACATTATGTCACGAGCCTAGGGAATTTGAAGGTCACAGGTATTAATAACCATGCTATGAGAGCAGCTTAGGGAGCTGTCAACATCTGTTACTGTTATGAAGTAACGGAACGCACGTCTATGCGAATTCCTTAAATGTTTTAGCCGACGACTTTGATCGTCTGGTGCGTTGTAGTAAGGTTTAAAATATCATGTTAATTGACCCAGCTTTGTATAAATTAGGCTAGCCAGTGTAATTGTTGTGTCCGTGAACACATTTATTTGGTATTTGGCAGGACGGAATGAATGTTCGCCTTACCCTTGGTTTATTCCGGCGTTCTTGAGCTATGCTAAGACGACCGATGCACCGCGCGCAGTTGGTGTTAGACGCACTAACCTGTGTTGTTGTCTGACTTGTTGAAGTCAAGGTATTTGAGTGAATCTCCAGTGAGATCACCTATTGCAGCCTACGACTGGTGTCATTAATACAACCAACTAAACCACATTTAAACCAACAACCTAAATCAAAGCATAATTATCCTAAACCAACGGATTAATTAATTATTAAAAATAATTTACAGCTATAATTTTGCAACCAATTGCTAGTTGTTAGCGACACCGTGACTTCAATCCATTTCGATGTGGGAGATGACTGTTAAATGAGCTGACACTACTTCTACCGACGACATTGGATCTACGGGACCGATAGTCAACAACTTGCGGCCGGCATTATCTGAAGCTTGTAAGACGCAATTGTAATTGCGCTTTGCAAACGTAACTTACATGCCTGAGACGACGATTGACTAAAATCAGTACGTCAATTCGCGAAGGTATGCTAGCATAAGAGTGTTTACTTTATTCCCTAGTGCATTTATTCCCATTGTTTCCTTATTAGACATAAGAGTGTTTATGCAATGTTTTTTTGATAGTCAGTGGTCAAACTATCATTAGCTTTGGTAATAAGCATGTCTTTGTTTACGACACATCTCGTCGTAATACTTTCGTTCACATAGGCTTTAGATAAAATTATAAATGTAATTTAAATGTGGACGTGGTACCATCCTAACATAGGGATAGTAATTGCTTGATGTTAAATGTAAATTCTGCCGAGTCATTTGTTTGTAAATTTGCTACGCATTAATTGTTCATGTACCACGCGCCTAGTTTGCTTTGCTATTCTTTTCATGTAACTAGGATTTCGCGGGGGTCATTAGCGTCAAAATAGGGATGACTCACAATTGTATTTAGATTAGCGGATTAGCCGATTTCGAGCCTCGGAAATGATTAGGGGTTTTACTTGAATAAATCATTCACGAATCTAACTTAAGACTGGATCTCTTTTTGTTCCTAGCTTTGCTTTTTGGATGTTGTTCTTTGGGGCGTCTTTGACTGTTTCCGTGCCCAATGACCCACATCCCCTGGATCAAGCCTCTCGTGCTGAGCTAGCCCACAAAGAAATGCATCCGATCCTCAGGAGTTCGGGTTCGAAGGATGGGGTCTTTCGAAGTGCCATCTTTTCGGCGGATGGTACCTGAAATACCTCCTCTAACGGGCTCAAGGGATGATAACATTCTTCTTGAAATCAGAAAGTACCTCACCTGTCTCATAAATCCTACACACCAAGTGAAATAACCTGATCAGACCTTCATCTCCTATGCAGAGAAGCAACTCAATCGGTATATCATCTATGCCTGGTGCTTTGTTCCTGCTTAAGTCTTCCAATGCTCTATCAAATTCTAATCTCAATGTTAAATATCCTTTTGCATCCTCATCAATTTCCTCCTCCGTTTAGATACATGATTCTCAATCTCCTTTCCCTTATGTAGTGAGTTCCTCTCATGACTTGGCCGGTCAGCGCATTGAGCTTATCTGCCTCCCGTTGACTGATCACTGCCTGTTACACAGCACGCACTTTGCAGTTCTGGCCCGATCTTATAACGTGTATTAACTTAGTTTTGATCTGTCGCTCCAACTTTTCTCGAGTTGTGAAGTGTTACTTTGGGGTATAATTCTCATAATGCCTCCACGTGTGTACACGGTAGAGGAAAGGGTATTTATGTACGATAATTATGCGAAAACAAAGTCTCGTAGGGAAGTCGTTAGACGTTTCATAACACATTTTCCAGGTGGGCGCCCTCCACATAGGGAGACCGTGCGGAATCTCGTAAACAACTTGAGAGGAACTGGTTTTTTACGCGATAAGAAGCGGTGTTATGAAACATGTACTTAATGAGGAAAATGTAAATGAAATCTCAGAAAGATTAGAACATACGCCTACAAAATCCCTAAGACGACATGGACAACAAGCCGGGGTTTCGAAGAGCTCAGCATGGCGGGCTACGAAAATGTTGAAACTGAAGCCATACAAGAATACTGTAGTACACGAACTGCATCCACGTGTTCATGATAAGCGGGTATGATTTTTTAATTGGATGTTACGATACGTTCACGATGACACAATTGATCCACTCTCAATTTTTTTCTCGGACGAAGCTTGGTTCCATTTACACGGTTATGTTTCGACGCAGAATAACAGATATTGGAATACAGAAAACCCCCATCGCATATACGAAATTCCTCTTCATGACGAACGGGTCGGAGTATAGTGCGCAGTGAATGGATACAGAATTATAGGGCCTATATTTTTCTGGGCACAATTAATGCACAAATATACTGGGATAATATACTAAAACCACTTTTTGACGAACTGACTGACACTGACTGTCGAAGTGGATATTTTCAGCAAGACTCTGCCACCGCGCATACAGCTCATGACACATTAAACCTAATTGAGGAAATTTCTGAAGACCGTGTTATTAGTACGGATAGTACACATAGTAAGTGTATGCAAGAAACCCTCACACGTTGGACTAACTGAAAGAACATATCCGGAGAAGAATAGCCTCAATTACGGAAAACGAACTTATGCGTGAGTATCGGAGTTTCCTAAGATGATTCCGGAAATGTGTGGATGTAGGAGGAGAACATTTCCAACATCTCCTGTCATAAGGTACGACCTTAGTTTATTAATTCTTCCTTTCTTCATTTTAATTGTTATGTCATGTCATGCACGGATAAAGTGAGCCAAGTGCTGATCTGTTCTTATTTCTATGCTATGCCGAGCGGGAAGTGATGAGTCAACGGGAGGCAGATAAGCTCGGTGCGCTAGCCGGCCTAGTCATGAGAGAAACTCACTGTACAAACACTCTGTGTAAGCTTTCCATCTCTCAAACTTTTCTTCCCTATCTGTTAGAGGCTTTCTATTTGTGTCCTTAATATTACAGCACTTAGTCATCTTTTCCCAAAAGTATTCTAAATCCTACGATAAGCTGTGTCTACTTTTCCTAATTTCAGACTATTTTCTATACCTGCTCATTTCTCTTTCAACCATTCTTCTTTCGCTTCCTTGCACTTCTTATTAACCTCATTTCTCAGACGTCTGTATTCTGCTTTCCCTTTTTCATCTCTTACATTTTTGTGTTCCCGCCTTTTATCCATCAATTCTATTATATCCTGAGTGAACCACGGTTTTCTACCTATTCTTTCCTACCAATGTTTTGATCTTCGGATTTTGTTATTTCATTCGTCTTAAGTGCCCATTCCTCTGCAATTGTAGCTTGTTTAGGGTTTTTCATTAGTTCTTCCTTTATACTCGTCTTGAATCGTTTGCACACGTCCTTCTGTATCAGTCTGTCTATTGCCCACCTTTTGGCTTTTGACTTTTCTTCAGTTTCTTCAACTTAAATCTGCATTTCATAACAACCAGATTGTGGTCAGAGTTTATGTCAGCACCGGGATATGTTTTACAATCCAAAATCTGGTTTTGAAACCTCTTCTTGACCATAATGAAGTCGATTTAGTAACGCCCTGTATCTCCTGGTCTCATCCATGTGTATATTCTTCTATTGTGATTATTGAATAAAGTGTTAGCTATGGCCAACTCATGATCGGAGCAGAATTCCACCAGCCTGCTTCCTCGATCATTCCTTTCGCCTAATCCGAAATCTCCTACTATTTTCTCTTCTCTTCCTTTTCCTACCACAGCATTCCGATCTCCCATTACTATAACATTTTCATCACCCTTGATAAACCTCAGAATTTCATCTATTTCTTCGTAGACCTTTTCAAACACTTCATCATCAGCTTGACTGGAAAATATAAATATTTATTTGGAGTGCAAAATTAGTCCCTATACACCACTAACATGTCGCTTACTACGAGTATATTACATTTGTACTACAAGAAATGTTTTCGTCCACTTCGTTACGTAGTGGCTAGCACTCTTGGTGTTTACTGCGGAGGTCCAAGTTCGATTCCAGACACTGCCAAAAAATGTAATTCTGGTCTGAGAGCTGGGACGCGTTACACTCAGCCTCGTGGGAATAGGTGGATTCGATTTCCACCTCAGCCATCCTGGAAGTGGTTTCCCACTTCTACTCCAGGCGAATACCGGGATGGTTCCTAACTTAAGGTCACGGCCGCCTCCTACCAAGTCCTCATCTGAATTACAAATACACACACCAATGCAGAGATTATAATAGCACAGGTTACCACACAAATTTCACACACACTCCCAAGTACACGGGGCTACATGACCACAATGTCGCAAAGCCCCTAAATGAATCAACTACATTTCAAACCAAGATTAATGAAATGAAATATTAAAACACAAACTTGAAAGAAAGATAAAACTAATGAAATCTGAAATAACACATTTACGAATTTGTATGTTTTGAGCTACATGATGGTTCACTCTCTAGAAAATTTCACTTGTCTATGCGCAGCAGTTTTAAAATAAAAAGGTATAGCTCATTAGAGTCAGGGGCATGCTTAGGACCTAGACTGTTGAGATACAGTGGTCAGGGCTCGAACCTAATGTAATTTCCTACTAATATTTCACGAAAACTGCATCATATTTTCAATGCAGTCATTGTTGCCTAGACGTTCGTCTTCATTTCCGTCACTGTTCGAGTCAGCAAAACTGTCACTGATAACAACACCATAAGGTTGGTGACCCCGCGAAATGTCATGGTCACTTTCGCCTCCCACATTAACATTATTTGACAACCCAGATGTTGTAACATCTTCCAACAAGCTCTTGGATCATACAGTCTCCATGAGTGACCTATGTCTGTCAGGCGTACGGATCTGGTAATAGATCGATAACCATGTGAACAACTCCAGCTCTTCAGTCTACCCAGCATTCGACTAACTAATTATAAAAGATATTCACGCCAGGAAGTGCTGAATGGTATGTCAAAATGAATAATTCCCTGTGAATTTTTATTTAATTTTCTTATTTTGTTTGAAATAAAAATATTTTTTATATGAAAACGTTATGTATGTTTGAACAATATAGGAAATAAAAACTTTCCTTTACATAATGAGAAAATAAATCCCTTTTAGCAAAACCTTGCAAGTACTATAACGGGAGCAGTGGAGTACAATATTAAAACGTTGCATGTACTGCGCATGCAACGTTCTGACTCTGAAATAAAAATGTTTTGTTCATAACTTGATAGATCATGAGCTTTGAATATTGAAACTGGAGGGGAGTAGTTAAAATCCCCAATTCAGGTTATATTATCTTAAAAAAGTATCATTATCCAATAAATTTCAGAAATAAACGTTCTCTTTTCAGCTCCTGGAAAATTTGGATTCTGGAACTTGCAACGTTCTGGTAGGGACCCATTCAATTCAAATTAAAGCTAATTCTTTCCAAAGCAGTAAATTAGCACTTATTTTTCTTCTCCAGCAAATACAATTGTTACTCTCTTACATACGGCTACTGAAAAGAAAAATATGTAACATTACACGGTACGACATTGTTCAAATTAAGAGAGATACTTACCTCAATCGCCAAAGAAAGCTACTTGCACAACTAAAAGAATCAAAACTATATTGTATTGTACTTACCTTAGCTCATTTTCAATGAATAACGTAATATTCAAGCCATTAAGTGATAATATATATATATTATTATTATTTTTATTTTTTTATTTGTATTAGCCATTGGTAAATCCCATAAAGGGTAAAGGCCTCCTGCTAGCAGGGTAGCTCTGAGATATTTCATCAGGTGAGCTAGGCTGATGAACATTTACCTTAATAGTGACTTAATACTAATTGTCCTGACTATTTACACTCTTATTCATCTTCCTCAAAATTGATCATATTATGTTAAACATTTTCACTCGTAAAACTTGGACCTGGTTCATATTATCCTGCAGATTTATCTAAGCTGACGATGAGTCTAGGGATGTTTCAAACAAACTGTTTCGACGACAGTCCTCCACAAATTCCGTTGACCTGCCGCTCTCATCCACTGCTTCCCCATAGTCGACTAGATCTCGTCTGGCCATCTGGTCTTCGGCCAGCCGGGGTTTCTTCTTCCATCTCTGGGGTCCCACACTGTAGTTGAGTAGGCCCACCTTGCGGGGCCCATTCTCACTACATGGCTTACCCATGTCCATTTCAGTTTCATGGCCCTCGTGATGACATCCTCTAGTCCTGTCCTCTTCCTGATTTCCTCGTTTCTAATTCTGTTCCTTAATGTAATGTTTAGAAGTTTTCTCTCCATTTTCCTCTGGCACACTTCTAACTTCGAAGCTTGCTTCTTAGTTATTGACTCGTTTGTGCTCCATAGAGGAGAACGGGAAGTACACACGAGTCCATCACTCGCCTTTTTGCCTTTATGCAATGCTCTCTGCTGTTCAATATAAAGGATAGGCTCCAGAATTTTTGCCATGCTGACGATATCCGCCTGTTGATTTCCGTATCCATATTTTGCTGAAAAGATAGTGACTGGCCCAGATAGACAAAGTTTGTTACATATTCTACTTCTTTTCCTTTCACCATGAGTTTCTTTGCTTCATGATTTGTCATAACTTTTGTCTTGCTTGGATTGAGGCTCAAGCCCACTTTGTTCCTCTCCTCATGCAGATCTTTTAACATTTCTTCCAGCCTCGAATTCGATTTTGCAAACAGGATCACATCATCGGCGAATCGTAAGTTCGTCAGTCTATTTCCATTGATTGTGATTCCGTATTTGTGCCCCCATTTTAACGTCCGAAATATGTCCTCTAAAACGCTCGTGAAGAGTTTAGGTGACAATGGATCGCCTTGTCTTACGGCTCGCTGTAGATAGAATATATCGCCTTCTTTTTCCATTCGGACTTTTGCCGAGCTGTTTAAATACAGTTTTGAAAGCAACCGCCAGTACTTCGTGGGGATCCCTTAGTTGTGTAGTGCTTTCACGACGCTTGGTTGGTCCACGGAGTCGAAGGCTTTCGCATAATCTACGAATGCGATGTACAACTTCAGATTATACTCTTCGGCGTTCTCTATTATTTGCGTCATGGTTTGCAGGTGATCTGCTGTCGAGTGTCCTGCTCTGAATCCAGCTTGCTCTGTGGGTTGGTTTTCATCCAGAGTTCTCGTAATTCGCCGAAGTATTATTTTTGAGAATAGCTTGTATAGAATGGACATAAGACTCACCGGTCTATAGTTGTCTAAGCTATCCCTGTTGCCTTTCTTATGTAATAAGATGGTAGTGTTCGCCGTCCACTGCTCTGTGATTTCTTCCCTGGATAAAATGTTATTAAATATTTCGGTTACTGGTGAAATAAGTTCCTCTATTCCTATTTTCAAGTGTTCGTTGTAAATACCATAATCTCCAGGGCTCTTTCCAAGTTTCAAGTCCGAGATCGCAGCTCTCACTTCGCTCAGAAGAATGGGCAACACTTCTTCTGTTTCGGCATCCGTGTGATTCAGATGACATTCTGCAAGTTCTTGTAACTCTTTTGTTGGCATGGAATATAAGGATCTGTAGAAATCAGTTGCACATTCCACCAAATCTTCTCTTTTTGTCACTTTTTCTCCTCTCTTATTTTGCATACTTGGTATCCAATTTTTCCCTTCACACAGTTCGTTTCTAGCTCTTTTCACTGATTTTGCAGAGTCGATAACGTCCTCTATAAGTTTCCGCTTGTAGCGCCTCAGATCATTTCTGATTTCTCGTTTAGTTAATTTATTGAACCCTGCATACTGTATTCTCTTCAGACGGGATTCGTCCCTTGATTGCAACAGTTTCGCTCTTTCATCCAAGAGCCTTAGCCTATAGTGATTAGAATAGATTAGATTAGATTTTTATTAATCCATTTGATCAAGTACATGTAGACAATACATTTTTGATATAGGACACGTCAGTAATCTCATCTATAAAATAAAAGAACTTACAGGTATATATAACTAATACAATAGCTATTTATAACTTATTGTACTAACAGATCTTAAGAGACACAATCTTATTGGACAACTATTTACACCTTACTCTATTATTACAATATGAAAACTTAATTCTATAAATACAACAACTTACAGCTAGGTATTACAATTAAAATAGAAAAGTAAAATATAATTATAGATTTCATCGTTTCTATACACTAAGATATTCAACTACAGAGTAAAAACAATGGCACTGCAGATAAGCTTTCAACATTCTTTCAAAGGTTTATATTTTTGGGACAAATTTTATATACTGGGGTCAGTAGCGTAGCCAGGATCGACCAATGGGGGGGGGGGGGGAGGGGTTATGGGTACTCAAGCCAAATTCTACAAGCATTTCGTTCCTCGGCGTAGCCGCGCTCGTCAAACGTGCACCATGGTCACGAGGGCAGCAGTGGTAAGTACGGATATCGTAGGTTCGAATTCCGGAGCTGACAGCGGTTATCCTGAGTGTGTTTTCCCCGGGTTTTGCCACACTCCCTACAGGAAATTGCCGGGATAGTGCCTTGCAAGTCCCGGAGCGTCTACTCCATCTCTGTCCCAGATACATTTACACACACAACTACAATCATCACAGCAATACAGGTTGCCAGATGGCTTCAACACACTCCTAACTACACGGGGCTGATGACCAATGTATCTCAAGCACCTCAAATGAATTAACAACAACTCTAAAAGTATTTCCATTTCTCTATGAGATATTATTACACAAGAAAAGTTTCATGTATAAGTATTTTGATCCCGAATTTTTCGAGTAATATAATATGCTCAAAAGACAAAACACAAATCTGTTCTTTAAAGAATTAAGTTAATTTTTGACTAAAATGTCTCACATCAATGGTAAATCTAGAACATTCCTGTTCCCCGGACAGGAACAAAATAAACTCAAATATATCTGTGCTGCCAACATGAAGACTGCGTTTCTCTCAACAAGAGAAATTATTTACAGGGGTCTCAGCAAAAGTGGGCATGCCCTCTCACGATGTATGATATTGATTTATTAGTAATCCAATACTGGTACTCATTTTTATGTTTATTCAGTTTTTCCAACAAGATCCTGTGCTTTATATTGTAATCAGCCCTGAGTGCCTAAAGTATCATTTTCGAAGATTTTTGTCACCTACCAAGGTCCTTCTTACCTTAAAAATGTTACAAGCAGCCGGGAAAAGTTTTATTTGCTTACACTACTCAGGCGACAAATTTTACTCATTCGTAACGGGGAGATATCGGTAAAACGGGGAATTGCAGGACATATATTTACGTAATATGAAGCAACTCGGCTGACGGTTATCTCATGCTCAAAATGTTAATAATGATCCCAAAATTAGTGTCAATGTACCCATAGAATTTTCCAAGTCTTTATTAAAGCGCGTTATTTTTAATAAAAACTAGACTAATTTACATATAACTTTTCTCCCGCCAAGAAAAGAAAAACAAAGATAATATTGTCCCGCTGTGTGGGATTCAAAATTATTTGGCGCTAGCCTCAGTTTGAAATAAGCTATAAGTTATTTCGCGGGGTAAAAGTTAGATTCGCAACCCTGGGAGGACGGAGTTGTATTACCACAGTCTAAAATACACAGTCGCGAGGCTCGCTGCGCTACGAATTTGCATCCTCTTTGTAGGTGAAGCGACACTAGCGCTCGCGGCGGCCAGGAAGCTGGCAACTGCCTTAAGCATGTTATTCGCGAAACAGATGATTTCACTTTTTCAAGTTTTTTTTGAATTTTAACTCACCTGAGTGATTATTTCAATTGTAAACATAAGTCACGTTAAATCACCAACTACTACAGAAAAAAGTCACAATGTTGATATACTGTACACTTTTAATTCATAGAAACATAAAAAGAATGCTGTGTTTTTATTACTTCAGTCCTCTACAAGTATCCCTAGGTACAGTTGTATGACATATTTAATGAGTCTTACGTAGAATTCATAGCAAGGCTTCATAACTTAACATAACGAAAATGGTTGTTTGGGTAGATTATGTAACAAAATGGGTCTTGGTCACATTGTGGTCGTTACGTTTCATATACGGAAGTCATTTGTATCGCATGGTAACGTTATTGGGCCATATAACGTTATTCTGATATTGGTTATCGTAGAAACGAAATAGTATTGTCCGACAGAAATAACGTTATTTGAATAAGTCTCTCGAAAATTATCCCCTAATACCGTTACTCGGACTAATAACGTTCTTCGGATATCGGTTATCGTAGAAACGAAATACTAGTGCCCACCTGAAATAACGTTATCGGAATACATATCTCGAAAAAAATCTCCTAATATCGTTATTTGGACTGATAACGTTATTCAAATATCAGTTAACCAAGGAACGAAATGGTAGTGCCCGCCTGAAATAACGTTATCGGAATACATATCTCGAAAAATATTCCCCCAATACCGTTATTAGGATTAATAACGTTATTCGGATATTGGTTATCTCAGGAACGAAATGGTAGTGCTCACTAGAAATAACGTTATTTGAATAGATCTCTCCAAAAAATCCCCCAATACCGTTATTCGGCCTAATAACGTTATTTGGATATCGGTTATCGCGGGAACGAAATGGTAGTGCTCACTATAAATAACGTTATTTGAATACATCTCTCGAACATTATTCCCCCAATACCGTTATTCGGACTAATAACGTTATTCGGATATCGGTTATCGCAGGAACGAAATGGTAGTGCTCACTAGAAATAACGTTATTTGAATATATCTATCGAAAAATATTCCCTCAATACCGTTATTCGGACTAATAACGTTATTCGCATATCGTTTATATATTACAAACGGCATCATCGATTGAGAATGGCACCATTTTGATACATTTTGCGTTGGGGAACTCCATAGAGTAGAAAGAGTGGAAGTGTCACTTTGCGACCTACGTCGTGTTAGGTTCTGAGTTTAGCCGCGAGGTTAATAAATACTCGGAAGTGCTTACCGTGATAGGGTATTGTATTTTTAGCCTACTTTTCACATTTTGCAAAAATTAGGAAAAAGTAGACTTATGAGATCGATCTGGGCAAATGTCTGTCTGTCTGTCTGTCTGTGCATGTCCCCCCGCTTATCAACTCCTAAACGGCTGAAGCAATCAAAACCAAATTTGGTATGAATATCTCAAGGCCATGAAAATTAAGTCAGTGCTACCAACTGCTGAAAAACCGCAATTGAAAGTTGAGCTCCATGTTGGATATCTTGGAAGGTATGCATGGGAGCTATTTCAAAATTGGCACATAATTATATAGATAATAATATTTCAGTTTAATTTCCAGGAGGCCATACATGACAGTGTTGGCAAAATGATTCTAAGCATGCAGATAGGTCAAATTTTTAACTAATAGCACTTCTACACTATCAATTGGATTTCAACCAAATTTCGTATGTAGTCTACTTTGTGTACATAACCAGATATCACTATGCGTATTCTTAAGAGCAACCAGCTGATGACAACTGTTGATAATTGCTGTCTCTACTGTTTTACCCTTATATTAATATATCAGAATGCATGCAAGCCAACAACTCTAAAATTTGCACACGTATAGTACCTGACATTCTAGATTAATTTGGAGTAACTAATATTATGCCAATGCCGCTAACATGATTCTAAGCCTGATGATAGGTTCAATTCTAAAATGCATGTAACTTCTATACATACAAATGGATTTCGTCCAAAATTGGCACAAAAATAGATCATAATATGCCAGATTATTTCTGACCAAGACATGCATGACATTGCTGCCAACATGATTTTACGGGCGCTGATAGATCCAATAACTAACTGCATGTAACGTCCACGTTATACATTGAACATCAATCAAATTTTGTATTCTGTACCTTAAGAGATGGAACTAAGAATATATTAAGTCACCAGGGCTTCCAACTGTAGTGCAGGTATATTTCGAATTAATTAGAAATTTTGATATTACCAACTTAATTTCGTCATTAACTTAGATAGTTCCATATAGATTAAACATTGGCATGAATCTTTAAGTTTAAGGAATATAGGCTCCTTAGTTTGTCACGGAACTGCTTGTTGAACTTGCGAAAGTGGCGAATGTCCGGAAAATCACTCTTAAATGCGCTTTTGAAGAAAGGAACAACAGACCGACACCACTTGAAATACATAGGCCTAGGTGGATAGCGAACGACCTGAAGCTTAATAGAGATCAAGTACTTGCGAATCAACTAGACAACGGGGAAAATTCAGTGTACATTAAATTAGTGTACACCTTACTTTATGAAAATATATTATCTCCACATGAAGGAGTGAAATCCTTCCGGCTAGCTAGCGGTAACACCACAAAAATAACTATCACTGCTTCAGACTCTTTAACAAAACGTGTGCGTGTCTGTGTAATCTCCTCCCGAAGTCAACAATGAAAGGCTCTCCCGCGTGCTTTCTACGCATGGAGTTCTCAAGGACATACCGAACGAGTGCTGGAATGAAGTATACGAATTTTCTGCTGAAAGTAATGGCATACGTATTGTAAAAATTGAACTTAAATACCCCATTCCATCATATTTGACGGTCAATGATTATAAAGTTTTGTTAACATATGAAGGACAAGCTAAGTATTGCTTTTATTGTAAAGAAACCTCCCACTTACAAATAGACTGTCCGAACAGAAGGAATCGCGCGGTACTTCATGTCAGACAACAAACCTACAGCACGGTGCTGGGCGAGTCAGATGGGAGTATTAAGCTAAGCAACACTACCGACATGGAAACTGCAGTACCTTCCCCTGAATATCCAGCCATATCAGAGGCCTTTCATAACAGGCCCCATTCTACAAACACATATAGCATTGCGGAAGTAACTCAACCATCAGATAACGTAGCTGAAACATCC
Source organism: Meconema thalassinum (assembly GCA_946902985.2). NCBI lineage: Eukaryota > Metazoa > Arthropoda > Insecta > Orthoptera > Tettigoniidae > Meconema > Meconema thalassinum. The sequence goes on along the minus strand of OX336389.2, from coordinate 217,189,941 downwards.
CTGACTACTTTACATAGCAATGAAGAGGGAACTGTGACGTCACGATCGGACAGCACGGGGAAGGGACACACCAGCAGGCAACACAGCAGTCTGTGCAGCAGCCAGTTACTACTAAGACTAAATGTCCCGATTTTTAGTTTGTAATTCTGACACCGCGTAGTAGCACCAAAGTGGGACAATTTCTGTTTTAAGTTTTCTCTTGAATGATAGCTCGTATTTGCGATGTCAAAACCACTATGTATACTAGAGTGCAATATAATTGATATCAATTCAATGCATTTTCCAAAATGTAAGAAACAAAGACATTACTAGCAGTTTTTTATATTTCTGCTTAAAATATGAAAAAAAAACCTGGTAATACGAAAACGGAGATTTATTTCCTGATTCCAATGCATTTTTCATAAATAAAATCGGGTGAATGGAATCGTCGACATTAGTTTGGGAATTGTTTTGAAAAGGGTGGTAGGAGTAGCGGCGCGGCTACACAAGATCTCTAGCGCAAGGAAAATGATGAACACGCCGAGTTGACGAATATTGTAGTTCGGCGAGTTACATGCACAAGTGCCTAGGCGTGGAACAATATCTGAGCAATAAAATTATAATAATGTCACGCTTATGTAACGTTGACACAATGTGTTTATACAGATACTTTCTTACTTCCTCAAACATTCTTGTTCTTGTTCTTGTTGATAATAATACATTGTAGGGGCTTGGGACATCTTGGTCATCAGTCCCATGTAGTTGACTATGTGTGTTACTGTATTAGAGCCAGGGATGGGGCAGGTGCCCTGAGTCTTCAAGTAAGGTACTATCTCGGCATTTACCTGGAGGGAGTGTGGAAAACCCTGCGAAACACAATACACAACTGAACTTCAGGTGCAACCACAATGGTAGGTTGATTGACAGGTGAACTAGTCAATGAGAGATGTTGGACTGATGACAGTTTCCTAGGAAAAAATCATAAAATAAGAAGGAATTTCTGAATGGCAATAAACATCTGCTGTAAGATACATTGTTTCAGTTCCTTACCTTTTATTTCGTTCAATACGCCAATACACAAGCTCTGCTGGGACTTTTCTTCGTTTTCTGTGAGCGTACAAAGGAAGTGGATATTTATGCAGGACGCTTTCACCTAGAGAACTTGCGCTTGACTGTCGTCAGTATCTATGGAGACCAATTTTCCATTTTCACAATGGCTACGTCTTACTTTTCCACACAAGGCATTGTTTCCGTTTGAATTCGAACTCTCTTCTCTGAAAAAAGTTGTCACTGAATAGTTCGTGGTCTTGTACTCTTACACTCATATATTAGAAGTTCAAAAAAAGACTAAACCCGTGGCTCGACAGCCGTTGAAGGGCCTAGTTCTACCAAGGAACCGCTGTTCAGCCATGTAGCTTGCAGATTGTGGGGTGACGTTTAGTCATCCAACTTGTACAAATAAATTTAAAGTGAAATAAAAACTGCTCAGTACTTTACACATTCTCTAATGCAAGCGTAAAGAAATATATAATTTCAAATATAAACTAGGGAAAAAATCTTATGTATGTGTAGAGGTTTTTCTTAGGGCCTGGCTTCCTTTTCTTGGTACAGTACTTTCTGTCGACCAAAATATTATGTGCACTCAAGTTTGAAGGTTGTTTGTGAAGTAACCAATAGACCTATATAAAATCCACAAACATAATCATTTTCGTCGTTCTATTTTACGTTAGTTCATGTAGGTTTGGAACTTTTTATTTATATATATATATTTTATCGCAGTTGAAACACAAAAGGTGACCGTTTTTAAGCGTGTTTCAACCATGCGTCACATTTAATAATTATTATCTCACAAACCCATCATCAGATCGAATCCAAATTTTAGCACAATATACATTGGAATGTTGTATAACAGGTTTATTAATTTCAAAATTTTGTGTGTTCAAGAACGAATTTTGTTATCATTTTTGTAAGGTAACTATTTCTCGGCTCGGGGTGGTTGTAAAATGTAGTTCTTGGTTGCGTTGTAATCCTTATACATCAAAAAGTTATGTTGTATGACTGTGAAATACGTAAATTAATCCACTTATTTTATATCGATTTGTATTTTTACGGGGAATTAAGACATGGTTCACCAGCTAGACGCTCCGGGAAATTCTGTACAGCGTTGCTGATATGGAGCCCATCACTTCCGAGCGAAGCGCGCCATGACGCGTGAGGGAGCCTATCTTGGCAACGCTGTACAGCTTTTACTGGAGCGGCCAACTGGTGAACCATGTCTTAATTCCCCATACAAATACAAACCGATATAAAATAAGTGAATTAATTTACGTATTTCACAATCATACAGCATACCTTTTTGATTTATAAGGATTACAACGCGATCAAGAACTACATTTTCAAACCAACCCGAGCCGAGAAAAAGTTACCTTACCAAAATGATAACAACTTTGTTTCTTGGCCATACACAATTTTAAAATTAAAGAACCAGTTATACAACATTCCAATGTATATTGTGTTAAAATTTGGATTCGATCTGTTGACGGGTTTGTGAGATAATAATTCTTAAATGTGACGCATGGTTGAAACACGCTTAAAAACGGGCACTTTTTGTGTTCCAACTGCGATAAGAAATATTAAAATATAAAAAAAAAAATCCAAACCAACATGAACTAACGTAAAACAGAACGACGAAAATGATGATGTTATTGGATTTTATGTAGGTCTATTGGTTACTTCACAAACAACCTTCAAACTCGAGTACACATTCTATTTTGGTCGATAGTAGTCGCAATTCCCCCTGGGATTTAGTGGTATGCCCTTGAATCAGGGCTGGCATGCGAAACGAAATGTATGGCTGTGGGGGCGAATATATTTGAATTTCGCCGTGAGCGCGATACTCGGGAGCGAAATGACAATGATTGTCGGCGGGAAATTAAATCGAAGCGAAACTTAATTCGAAGCGAAATGACGTAGCGAAATCAACGCGAAACTTAATAGCAACGCGAAATTACATTGTACAATTGAATAAAATTTCACTCACGGCGCGAAAAAAATCGTTACAATCTTTTAATTTCGATCCCGGCGCGAAATACAATTCATAACAGACTTTTAATTTCACTCGCGGCGCAAAATAAAATTCGACACAGACTTTTAATTTCGCTTCCGGTGCGAAATAAAATTCGTTGCAGTCTTTCAATTTCACTCCCGGCGCGAAATAAAACTCGGTTACAGACTTTTAATTTTGCTCGCGGCGCAAAATAAAATTCAATACAGACTTTTAATTTCGCTTCCGGTGCGAAAAAAAATTCGATACAGACTTTTAATTTCGCTCCCGGCGCGAAATAAAACTCGGTTACAGACTTTTAATTTCGCTCCCTGCGCGAAATAAAATTCGTTACAGACCGTTAATTTCGCACCCGGAGTGAAATAAAATTCCCAAACGGTATTTAGGTTCGCCCTCCGATGTGAATTTAAAATGAATGGAACATTTCATTTCGTTGTTGAAATTAAAATGTATTCGTTTCGAGAGTGAAATTATGTTCAGAGCGATTTTCAAAGTCCTGACGTTGGCAGCAGTAGCAGTCTTATTACCGTTCACCGCCTGCACAATCTGCAGGGCTGCAACAGCAACGTGAGTCATTCAATGGTCATCACTCCAGTAGAGGAGAAAGTCAGTGCTATGGCATCAACATCACCGTCCTTGACTGCACCTCGGACTCGCGGCTGGCCCTCCCTGACGTTCATAACGCAATGGGGCAACAAGTACCTTTACTTGTTCTATAGCGAACAAGAAGACGAATGTGCTGTGTGGACAGACATTCAAGATAAGTGAAGAACTCCAATTACAATACAAATTGTCAGTTTAACTCTTCAGTCAGTCAACACTAATTTGCCCAATAACTGGGAGGTGTACAATGTATATACAGTAATATGTAAATAACATTGTATGTATTAGTTTACGGTCACGATTATAATGCAGCAATTTTAGTGATCTTAAATCTAATACATGTATTTCTTTCAGGAGTGTTACTTACATCTTATATACGTTGTACCCCACCCAGTTATCGGGTAAATTAATGTTGACTGACTGAAGAGTTACAAATAACAGAAAATCGTTTGTGGTAGTACCGCGGCGTATATGGAGTTCTGTTTCGGAGGCGGGTTACTCGAACAACAGGGTTGAGGAGTCATTCCTCTCATTTCTACATTCTTTATTCTTACACTTCCGGAAAGTTCGGGGGGGCTTGACATTCCTTGCTACTTCCTTCTTACCCTCAGCGCATTTATACTGACCATGGCACGAAAGCAAACCCCTGTGCCACGTACATTATTTAGTTTCGCACTGCAATTAGTTTTGCGTCGCCTTTCACTATGTTATTGTGCTTAGAATTACATTTTGCTTCCATTTTAATTTTCGCGCTTACAATCAATATCATTTCGCACCCGAATATCACGCTCATGGTGAAATTAAAATGTTAACGCGTCCACAACCATTTTGTTTCGCATGCCAGACCAGATTTAATTTCAGACATGAAATGATATGTTCCATGCATTTTAAATTCACGCCGGGGGCGAAACTAAATGCTGCTAGGGAATTTTGTGTCATTAAAATAAACCGTGGCACTACATCCCATGAAAGGCCTAGGCGTACCAAGCGACCGCTGCCCAGGCATCTGCAGATATTGGTCAGCGCATCGGGTTCCCTCGGCCGTTAATCTTGGTTTTCGTGACTTTCAGACAGCTACTCTCGAGGCTGAGTGCACCCCGTTCCAACCCACACGTCCGTTTCTAAAATCACTAACGGAGCCGGGAATCGAACCCGGGGTCTCCAGGTGAGAAGCAGGCATGCTATCCCCAACACCATGGGGCCAGCAATTTTTGTCATACCAGGAGCAAAAATAACAGTCGTTAAAAATGTTATTTCGCGCCGGGAGCAAAATTAAGAGACTGTAGCGGTTTTCATTTCGTGCCAGGAGCGAAATGAAAAGTCTTATATCGAATTTTATTTCAGGCCAGGAGCAAAATTAAAAGTCTGTAAAGAATTTTATTTCGAGCCGGAAGCTAAATTAAAAGTCTGTAATGAATTTTATTTCGAGCCGGGAGCGAAATTGAAAGTCTGTAACGAATTTTATTTCGTGCCCGGAGTGAAATTGAAAGTCTGTAATTTTTTTTTATTTCGCGCCGGAAGCGAATTTAAAAGACTAACGGTTTTTATTTTACGCCAAGAGCGAAATGAAAAGTCTTTAATGAATTTTATTTCACGCCAGGAGCAAAGTTAAAAGTCTGTTAAGAATTCTGTTTGTAGCCGGGAGCGAAATTAAAAGTCAGTAATGCATTTTATTTCGCGCCGGAAACGAAATTAAAAGACTAATGAATTTTATTTCGCCTCTGCAGCGAAATTAAAATTCTGTTACTATTTTTATTTCGCGCCAGGAGTGAAATTTTATTCCTTTGAACAATTTAATTTCGCGACGCTAATTTAAATTGATGATACATTTCGTTTTACATGCCAGTCCTGCCTTGAATCGGTTTTGGTGGTGGCTCCATTTTTTCACCTAAAATGTAAAACTAACTGCACTTGATGACCGTAATGTTCTCCATCAGTCGTACCTATATGTACATCGTACATGTATATGATCTACCAGAGATACTGTCCAAAAATAAATTGCCGAAAATAGAACACTTAACGAACACTAAAACACTATGTAAAAAGTAATTAAAGGGATCGATGAACTAAACACAGGAAAAACAACATAAAAAATTAGAAGTCGTAAGTACAAACTGGTGAGTGCCTCCGTGGCCTAGGCGGCAGCACGCCGGCCTCTCACCGCTGAGTCCGTGGTTCAAATCCCGGTCACTCCATGTGAGATCTGTGCTGGACAGAACGGAGGCAGACAGGTTTTTCTCCGGGTACTCCGGTTTTCCCTGTCAAAATTTCATTCCAGCAACACTCTCCACTATCATTTCATTTCATCTGTCATTCATTTAATCATTGCCCCAGAGGAGTGCGTCAGGCCTCGGCAGCCGGCACAGTTCATATCCTCGCCGCTAGATAGGGGCTTCATTCATTCCATTCCTGACCCGGTCGGAGACTGGAAGCAGGCTGTGGATTTTCATTTCAAGTACAAACTGGTAAAATTTCAAAGGATCACTCAGAAATATCCAAACTGAACAATAATTCAGAACTAGCCATCACAGTCACAGTCAATCGCAACATCGGACTAGATGCTCAGGAACCCCATACCGTCAGGTAAGGGGTAAGGTCATCACACTCTCACTTGACTTTCGCTCCCGTTTCCTGCTGCTGCGGTGGCCTTGGTCGAGCTTGTGGCGCGCCGTGGCCGCCTGCTTTAAGCGTGTGTACAATCCTGTATGAAATATTACCTTATAAAAGATGCTGGAAGTGTCGTCCTTCCTGGTTTATACAGGCATTGTATCCGGTAACCACATTTTGGCTCACGCGAGTGAGTTCTGCCACTGTAATGTTTCTGATTTTGTATTTTATGTTCTTTATTGAGCACTGAGTCAGTAGGCCTAGTGGCAAGTTTGTTCTATGCGCGCGCTTTCAATACTACAGCAGGGGGCCGAGGGGCGCCAGAAACTCGGCCAAGCCCGCTGCAGTAGCGAATAACAAAACCGCCGCTCGTCGTTCTTACTTAATATGGAAGACCCTATATGTAGACCATAGAGTTATGTACTATTAGGTGACTATTATTGCGTAGGTTCATTATTCAAACGTTGACTTCTATCGCATGATTGGGACACAAGAATTCAAAATATAATTTTAAAATTTTGCACAGCTGCCATCTTGAGTGTATGTAAACAATTTAACAAAATTAGATATCAGTTTATTACAATGTATATAAACAATTGCTGTACCAAGTTTCACTGCGTTCGGATGGTTAAATCGCCAGAAAAGTCTATTTAAATGTTCAAATTCACTTGGCCACCATGTTCGTTTTGTAGTTAACAGGTTTATGAAAGTCACTTAAGTGGCTTTTATCACCGTACAAAATTTCAGGGTGATATTGGTGACAGTTTCGGAGATATAGAATAGCAGTGAGATGTTTCGCACAGCCACCATGTTGAATTGGTGAAACATAATAAGCTTTCAAGGGCTCGATCGGGGTCGGCCAAAATAGTAGGCCTACTATGACCTTACCGAATTTCATTGAAATCGCTCCAGCCGCTTAGATTTTATTAGGTGGGGTGTGGGGGAAGAGGGGGAGGGGTGGGGGTGCACACCAAGGCCCGGCGTAGGTGCGTGACGTCATGTCATGTCGGTAGGTAATCTGTGTCCTTGACTCTCCCCGCCTGCCGCTAGCTACGTGTGCGAGTGAGCTGTGTATAGTATGTCGTGGTACCCTGCAAGCCAGACAAGTGCTTTTAGGGCCATATGACCCAGGCACACACTGTCAGCACTGTCTACGCTGGAACTCGTCAGTTCAGGGGCACGTGGCCAGCCTGTCGCGGCTGAATTTCTCGAAGTCGTTCTTCTCTTCTCTTCATATTATTATTATTATTATTATTATTGCCTCCGTGGCTTAGGCGGCAGCACGCTGGCCTCTCACCGCTGGGTCCGTGGTTCAAATCCCGGCCACTCCATGTGAGATCTGTGCTGGACAAAACGGAGGCAGACAGGTTTTTCTCCGGGTACTCCGGTTTTCCCTGTCAAAATTTCATTCCAGCAACACTCTCCACTATCATTCCATTCCATCTGTCATTCATTTAATCATTGCCCCAGAGGAGTGCGTCAGGCCTCGGCAGCCGGCACAGTTCATATCCTCGCCGCTAGATGGGGGCTTCATTCATTCCATTCCTGACCCGGTCGGAGACTGGAAGCAGGCTGTGGATTTTCTTTTTTCATTATTATTATCATCATCATTGCAGCAAGTGTACGTGTAGTATTCAAACTTCAATCGCATGATTAGGACACAAGAAGTAAAAACGAGATTTTAAAATTTCGCACAGCTGCCATCTTGTGGTTATGGAAACAAATGAAAAAATTAGATGCCAGTGGATTAACATTTGTAGAAGGATTTACTGTACCAAGTGTCACTGCACTCGGATGGTTAAAATGCGAGAAACGACCATGTGAATATTTATACTTCGCGTCGCCGCCATGTTGGATTTGTGATCACCAGGTTACTGAAAGTCCTATAGGTGAACTTATATTCATAGCTCCAATGAAGATTAAAAGATTTAGTTTGATTGCTGTAATAGATTCGTAGATATTGAGATCCATCTAAATATTTCGGATGGTCGCCATGTTGGATTGTTATATGTATAGGCCATAGAGTCATGTACCATTAAAGGAAAATTATTGCAAGGGTTCATTACTCAAACTCTCACTTCGATCGCATGATTACGACACAAGAAATAAAAACTTAATTTTAAAATTCGCACATTCGCCATCTTGAGGTTATGTAAACAATTGAACTAAATTAGATACCAGTGCATTACAATGTGTATAAACATTTCCTGTACCAAGTTTCATTGCGTTTGGATCATTAAATCGCGAGAAAGGTCTATTTAAAATTTTCAAATTCGCTTTGTTGCCATACTCGTTTTGTAGTTAACCGGTTTTTGAAAGTCTTATAGATGAAATTCCAGTAGTTTCGTAGATATCGAATGCTGGTGAAATATTTCGCACAGCCGCCATGTTGGATTGGTGAGACGTAACAAAATTTGAAGGGCACGATCGGGGTGGTGTGGAATAGTGCTATGAACTTACCGAGTTTCATTGCAATCGCTCCAGCGGTTTAGAAGTTATTAGGGGGGCACACACCATATCACACATACGCGCACACTGAGACAGACACACTGACAAAAGGTGATCTCATAAGCTTATTTTTTCATAAATGAAAATAGGCTAAAACGTATGCAACTTCTTGTATCCTTGTTGCAGATCTGGTTCATGTACGTCCTAACATCATGTTTTATACGTCTTCGGTGTGTTTCTTTAAGGTGTGACTTTCCCACTATGGTATGTTTGTGCTCCCCAGGCACAAAAGACGTTATGAGCACGGCAGACCACAAGCATATGACAAAATGTTGGCTCTAGTGCGCCTAGTGACCAGGCTATGCGCTCAGTACTAAACGTACTGCAGCACCCTGTCAAATGGACAGTGCTTGTGCGACTAAGCGCTGCAGTGCTAGTGTGATGTCGTGCTGCACTGCTCAGAAATAGGCAGAATAGGGCTGCGCTTCACCTGCTAGCACTGCTTCACCTTGCCCATTGCACGGCCCTGGTGCACACACACGGACAAAAGGTGATCTCATAAGCCTATTTTTTCATAAATGGAAATAGGCTGAATACGAGCTTTTAAAATTTCGCACAGGCGCCCTCTTGTGGTTATGAAAACAATTCAGTTTGATTGCTGTCATTGATTAGTTGACATTGAGAATCGTCTATCACTCCCCACATCACATAGGGGCAGGGGGGAGAAAGCAGGGAAAAACCAGTCGTTAAGATAACCACCGCAGTCGACCGCACAGTGAGTTCCAGTGAGCACGAAAACTGAGAGTAGCTGTTGTACGGAAGACAATCAGATAAGTAGTTAGCCTAAAATTTTATAGTTTAACCATAGTTTACAACCATATAATCTCTCTAAAGTACAATCTACGGATAGCTATCACCATTTAGCATTTCACCTAACATATATACTGCATTTAGCATACACTGACAGTTGCAGTACCAATACTGCAACTAAATAATTGTACATATTGTAAATATTTTCACCTGTATTTCAAACATAGATTTTGTAGCCTAAGTGTAATGGATCTGATGATGATCGCTTGACGATCGAAACTGGTCATCCTAGTGTTTTATTAATCTCATGTAAATTATTTCAGGATTAGGGCATAACCCATCTCTTTTGGGTACATTCGTGTTGACCGACTGAAAAGCACTAAACTCTTGAAAATAGGATAGCAAGTAAACGAAAAGCAAGAACGGGAGGTTTCATTTAGGAAAGAAATACTCTTATTGGTCACAAAGGAGTGAAAGTTTGGTGTGTAGGTTACACTCTGCCTTATATGGCAACACTGCGAGAAGGTGAGTTCGATTCCCATCTTAGCTATCTTAGAGTGTTTTTCTGTGGTTTCCCACTTCCACTCCAGGAAAATGCGTGGATATTTCCTAAGTCAAGGTCATTGCCAACTCCAAAAATAACAAAGTTTATCAGACTTCAACTACACACATCAAAAAAAGTTTTGCATCACCTCGGTTCCAAGAGTTCCGGAACCGTTAAATACAAAGGGAATAGAGATCAACACAAACAACATTTCAGCTCGTTTTATTGCTCATGAGACCCACACATTGCATGTTGTACCATCATACAGCTAGACTTTCAGCATTTGTGGTCCAGATTGCAGTACACACCACTACCTCTAATACCCAGTAGCACGTCCTCTTGCATTGATGCATGCCTGTATTCGCCGTGGCATACTATCCACAAGTTCATCAAGACACTGTTGGTCCAAATTGTCCCACTCCTCAACGACAATTCGGCGTAAATCTCTCAGAGTGGTTGGTGGGTCAAGACGTCCATAAACAGCCCTTTTCAACATATCCCAGGCATGTTCGATAGGGTTCATGTCTGGCGAACATGCTGGCCACTGTAGTCGAGCGATGTCGTTATCTTGAAGGAACGCATTCACAAGATGTGCACGATGAGGTCGAGAATTGTCGTCCATGAAGACAAATGCCTCTCCAATATTCTGCCGATATGGTTGCACTATGGGTCGGAGGATGTCATTCAGGTATCGTAAAGCCGTTTTGGAGCCTTCCATGACCACCAGTGGCGTACGTCGGCCCCACATAATGCCACCCCAAAACATCAGGGAACCACCACCTTGCTGCACTCGCTGGACAGTGTGTCTAAGACGTTCAGCCTGACCAGGGTGCCTCCAAACACGTCTCCGACGATTGTCTGGTTGAGGGCATATGCGACACTCATCGGTGAAGAGAACGTGATGCCAATTCCGTGGGGTCCATTCAACATGTTGTTGGGCCCATCTGTACCGCGCTGCATGGTGTCGGGGTTGCAAAGCTGGACCTCGCCATGGACGTCGGGAGTGAAGTTTGGCATCATGCAGCCTATTGCGCACAGTTTGAGTTGAAACACGACGTCCTGTGACTGAACGAAACGCATTATTCAACATGGTGGCATTGCTGTCAGGGTTCCTCCGAGCGGCAATCCGTAAGTAGCGGTCATCCACTACAGTAGTAGCCCTTGGGCGGCCTGAGCGAGGCCTGTCATCGACAGTTCCTGTATCTCTGTACCTCCTCCATGTCCGAACAACATCGCTTTGGTTCACTCTGAGACGCCTGGAAACTTCCCTTGTTGAGAGCCCTTCTTGACACAAAGTAACAATGCGGACGCGATCGAACTGCGGTATTGACCTTCTAGGCATGGTAGAACTACAGACAACATGAGCAGCGTACCTTCGTCCTGGTGGAATGACTGGAACTGATCGGCTGTCGTACCCCCTCCGTCTAATAGGCCCTGCTCATGCATGGTTGTTTACATCTTTGAGCAGTTTTAGTGACATCTATGAACAGTCAAAGGGACTGTATCTTGGATACAATATACACAGTCAACGTCTATATGCCGGAGATCTGGGAACCGAGGTGATGCAAAACTTTTTTTGATGTGTGTACATGCGACTGATGAACAATAGGCTATGTTCCAAACCCCTATATGAAGCAACAAGAAATATTTCGAATCAATGGGATCCATCGTATTGATTTTAGGAAACATGTTTCTAACGTAGGCTACAATATGACCGCGATCGAAACGAGCAAGGTGCCTTGCCCTGTCTGATGGGGCACGCGCTCAGATTGAAATCATTATGTTGATTATTATTGATATTTCAAGAAGTAATTATCCTATGTATGAATAAATAATTGGCCTGGAATTACATATGGCCCAGCATCGTCAGTTCACGGTCACCTTCCATGCTTGTCCGGGTAGCGGACAAATAGACACTTCCATAACGATATTGACGAGATTCTTTTCTGAAAAAACGGAATCAATTTCTCCGCTTAGAATAATGTTACTGATAGCGCATAGCTGGTAAAAATCGCCTGTATACCGTTACTAGACTTATAACGTTGTTGGTGGGTTCGCATTTCAAAATAACTGAATTAAATTTTCTGCCCTGAATAACGTTATTGATAGCGTATGGCTGGTAAAATTCGCTCGTATACCGTTACTAGACTTATAACGTTATTGGTGGGTTCGCATTTCTAAATAACGGAATTATTTTTCTGCCATGAATAACGTTATTGACAGCGCAAAGCTCGTAAATATCGCTCGTATACCGTTACAAAGCTTATAACGTTATTGGTGGGTTCACATTTCTAAATAACGGAATTAATTTTTCTGCCCTGAATAACGTTATTGATAGCGTATAACAGGTTAAAATCTCTCGTATACCGTTACTAGGCTTATAACGTTATTAGTAGGTTTGCATTTTGAAATAACCGAATCGATCACTCTGCCTGAATAACGTTATTGATGGCGCGCAGCGGGTCAAAATCGCTGTCATACCGTTACTAGACTTATAACGTTAATAACGGGAGCGCATTTTAAAATAACGGAATCTTTTCCTCTGCTGGTTATAACGTTAATAGCACAAACCAGGGAAAATTATAACCCCTTATTTCGTTGCCGCACTAAAAACGTTATTTATATAACCATTTGTTTTGAGTACGGAAGCAGTAACGTAACAAAAATTAATTCGTTATTTCTGACAATTCTGTTACGTTATGAAGTCTTGATTCATAGTCCATACTAGTTATAAATTCATGTATTTGTTTTAATGATAGTCACTGGCATCTCTACATAAAACCAAGTCCACGATTCCTGGATGGAACGGGTAATCTCTAAATCCACTGAATGGATTTTGATGCGGTTTTCACAATTCAGTAAAGAATTTCTCGAGGATGGTTCCTGTAGGAAAACATTCATTTATGACGAAAGGAAGCCGAGCAGTAACGATTTCAGTGAATCGTGTTGAAGGAAAATTTGCCGTCCTTGCGCCTTTTATGCTTACTCTGGGTAAACCATTAAAATATCCATATAGGTTACTATGAGTGCAAGAATTGGTCAGCATGGAAAGTTCTACAAATAAGTCCCCGACAGCATATCTTTGTCTTTAATACATCGCCAATTATAAGTGATTTTACGTTTTAATTTTTTTCCAACAATGTCCATTCAGTGGAAATTTAAATAACTAACTTCGGAGTGAGTTTACGAGCGAGCCCATCACCCCAGCTTCGGCGAGCATTAACTGTCGAGTCGTGTCGAGTTAAGACTTCAGAGAAGAGTAGACTATAAATGTTTGGAGTTTCACTGTTCACCTCGGCTTTTCTGAATTGCGTCTGAGGCCTACCGTCCGTGTGCCTTTTAAGCTTACGCAGAGTGACTCCGTTAAGATACCAGGCAAAGCCGGGGCGGTTTGATAGTATGGATATAATATAATATCAAATTCTTAAGCGTATCAAAAGCTAGTTATTCCGTAAAATTTAGTAACATTTAAGATACATTTAAGATACCAGGCGAAGTATGGATATATTATAATATCAAATTCTTATCCGCATCAAAAGCTAGTCATTCTGTAAAATTCAGTAACATTATAGTTAATTAGTAAAAATACCAGTGTGATTTGTGAAAGGAAAAGTATATATAGATCTTAAGGTCTTAACTGGCTCAATTGTAGGTACTTCGTATTTTTTCTGTGGGTTTGAAACCTTTCATTCCTGAAATTGTCAATATAATACATTGACAATTTTACAAAATATCGGCAATAACAATTGTGTACCGTACCTTCACAGCAGCCATGTGGGAGACCAGGTATTTCATAAGAGAATTAACAAACAGTGTACCACATTTAAGTTTGTGAGCATTATCCTGACGACATAAATTGGCTTGCTTCCAAAGGATTCAAGAATAAGTTTATACTATTGTACAAAATCTTTATTCATTAAATCATTAAAATCATTAAAACGCCATTTTCTACATCTGAAAATTAAATATCGGCACGCGTTTGAGTTGACATCTTTTTTGTTTACTTAGCCTACCGCATGTTTTAATTTTCAAAATGCATAGATATTTATATTTGATTTGCAGCCAATGGCCATAGCAGGGCTTTTTACATGAACGCCCGTGGGTTCCCCAATTTCAATGTCAAGTAGTTACAACTTAAGCTACCAGACGCCACTGTCACTGAAACCCAACGGCGTACGTTTGAACCTGATAGACAATGTCTAACCCAATAGCCTACAAATTTTGGCTACACACTATTAATTGTAGTTGTAAGTTCTTTTACGTGCCATAAATCTATGACATGGGCCCGTAGACTTCGACTGGGTTTGAACCCACGAACTTGGGCATAGCAGTTCAGCATGCTACCGACTACGCCACCAAAGTCATGCATAGATATCCTACCGAGACATTCTTCTGTTTTATAACCAACTGGCTCCGTGGCTCAGCGCTAACGTTCTCGCCTGCTGTTCCCAAGGTTGCAGGATCTAATCCTGGCGCAGCCAGCTGGCATTTAAGTGTGCATACATGCGAGGGAACCTTGTCTGTAGATTTACTGGCACGTTAAAGATCCTTTTCAGGGAAAAATTCCGGCAAGCTGGTGTCTCTGAAAGCCACAGTAGTTAAAAGGGATCTAAAACCAATAAAATTATTATCGATTTGTAACCAGTTAACGACCTAGAGTAGGATATATAGGCCGAAGCTGGGACAGGGGCTAATGCGCAACATGGCCACCGCGCGCAACCACTCTATGTTATTCTTATGGAGGGGACAGTCATAGCTGGGTCAGGGGCTAATGCGCAAGATGGCCGCCATACTCTGAGACCGTGAATAATGTCACAGGGGGAGTTCGACCGTGTAGTCGATAAATGGAATATTTATTATTATTATCATCATTATTATTATTATGTAATTATTGATTAATCATGTACAATCAAGACCAGCTTATATAATCCACTTTATGATTAAGTGGCAGAATTCTTGAATGTCACTGTGGAGTCTCCCGGTCTGAGTCCTGGCTTTGCCAATAAATTTAATTTCTGGTCTGATAGTTGGAATGGGGTACACTCAGCCTTTTGAGGCAAAACTAAAAAGAGTGGGGTTAATTCATACCTCAACCATTTTGCATAACCTGACTTTACCTAACCTCACCTAACCTAACATAACCTTAGTTCACCGAACCAAGCATTTCCTCACTTAACTTCACCTAACTTAACCTAACCTACCTTTACCTAACCTAACCTTTAAAGCTAAGCCAAAGGCTAATCAACACACTCAAAGTATATAAGGGCACATGCAACTATCTTTTTGCTAGTCTTATAGAGAGTAAGGTAAAGCTAACAATTGCACTGTGGCTACTGTGCAAAATGATCACTACACACAACCAGCTTAGGATTACAAAGTCAGTTAAGTTTTAAAAAGTAAAAGCTTTTATTCATTTTTTTCTTTTCATTTTCATATTTCACACATTGCAATTTGTCAAATTCCAATTTACAGTTTTAAAAATTTTAGTTTTAAGTTTTTTTGAATTTTGTCAGTATGGAATCATGGATTTTTCAATTTTGTTGTTTACAAAATTGTAGTTGTAGTCCATGTATAAAGTTCATATTTGCCAAACCCGATTTTTTCATTACATATAACAAGGTTGTATACCTTATCCCAAAGCATACTATACTTTTGAGTACCTAGGTTAGCTAACTAAAGCAATTTCTGAAAATTACTGGAGGTTAACAGTTTGGATTAGGAGTGGGAGGTGGGTAGTAATAAAAAAATTCCAAGCAGTGTTCATACAATATTTTTTTAATCCATTTTAAATATATTTACACTATTTACACATAATACATTTGTTACAGTTGTTTTTATTTTTGTCTTCTATTTTTATTTATGTTTGCGTATGAATACCATATTTTTCTTTTTGTGTTTTCTATGTTTAGTGCTATAGTTTTATTTCCTAAATTGTTTTTTGTTTTATGTATTTGGTATATGCAGGCAGAGGATTTTGATATTCTTAACTTAACTCTTTAAGCATGGTCAATGATTGAGTAATGACCATAGGCATGAGTACCTATACCATTAGTATCAATTACTCTTTTATCATCACCAGGACACAAAGCAATTTTGTTTAGTCTTATAGATGATATGTCATGTTGTTTAGAAGCGATAATGTTCATTGGTATTCTTTTTACATTGTTTTTCATGACACAATCCTTATAATCTTGAAAGCTTATACAATTTTTGACAACACCTCAACTAATACCTTTAATCTTTTTGATTTCTTTACCATTTATGTCTAAAGCATACATTTTAGCTCTAAGTCCAACAAATGCTTTAATAATTTGTCCACAAGCCTCGTCTTTAAATTTTCCCAACGTTTTCTTGTTTGATATAGAGTAACATATATGATTAGTAGGATAATCAGATGTGTCCAGGTGTTCTAGAAAATCCAACTTGTCTTGATGTACATCTTGGGTGTTAACCAAATAAATGAACGAGTCTGTATTTATATACATGAGTTTAAGATTGTCCATGCCATAATAGGGTAGCAGGACATTATAGTGGTGGTAATACATGAGAGTTTTTGAAATATCCAGTATACACATTCCAATATATATAGGCTTATTGAATACAATGTTACGTTTAGCCATGTGGAAAGCAGCTAGGTTAGGACCATAAATTGTTCTGTCAATAAATGTCGGCTTTGCTATTAGCTTTTCAGCCTTTTTGCTGTCAGTCACAAGACGTATGTCTATTCTTTTACGAATATTTTCCATTGTTTTTCCAAAAATGGTATTGTTGAATAATTTGTATAGATTTTTCTCAAAATCATTTTTGGTTTCTTTTCGAAGGTTGTTATTAAAATCATCGTATGCCTTTAGCCAAGGTCTTTGTTTAAACTCTAACACACCATGAAATTTTACCAATTTTAGTCCATGATCTAAAGCCTGTTTAAGTGCCATGTAATGAACAACGTACCGCTTTCGATTTCCAAAATGAGGAATTAGTTTTTTGAGAGACGAATCCTTAGGTTGTGTACACTCTGGTAGGAAAGGTAAATCGTTGTGTAGATCATGAAGGTCGCATGGGTAATCAACATCAACGTCTAGAATGTACCCCACAGGATCGTCTTCCTTTAGTGTTTCTAGATCAACAGTATCTGGAGAAACCCAATGAAATCCACCATAAGGAAGAGAGTGGCACATAGCCCACCCGTATTGGTTGTTGGCATCATCATAGGTAATAAACTGCGATGGTTTCTCAGAATCATAGGTTTCCATGTATTTATTGTTAGCTTCAGCATACCGATGAGACACCTGGCATATGCCTCCACGTATTCCAGACTCGATTAGAAGAATCTGATCGTATTCCTGTAGCAATTCCAGTTCAATTCCAGTGTAAAGGAGCATTGCCTCGAAACTTAAACCAGGCGATGTAAAAAAGTGTGCAGCATCCACTCGGTGTGTTTCTAGTGTTTTGTTTCTAAACGTTTCAAAGCTATCTGCAAGAAGGAGTACATCTGAAGTTAGGTAGAGGTCACTATATTCCCCTAGAGTTTTAATGTTGAACTGATTCCAGACATTTTTGGCATGTTCATAGTCTTCTTGACCTAATTTATTAAAGAATGCCTCTTTTGGAGGTAAACACGTTTCACTTAACTTTTCCCATGAATCGATGTAATCACAACAAAATGCCCCTTTACGAGTCATGAGCATTGCATTTTCTTTTCAAAAGTACTTGTCTGTTTCAGGGTATGATGTTAAATTGGAAACTAAGTTTTCCAAACTACTTCTTGGCATTATCCGAAACGTGTCCACAAATCGAAGCTTAACATTTCCTACATATTTGGTGAAGGAAATGTACTTTTCTTTGGAGTTAGCGATAACATCCACTCTGTCAGTAGTACACCCCAATTGCTTTACAATGAAATTTGCGTCGTAGCCACTCATATTATGTAGAAATCCAGGAACGGGGTTACGTGTTTTACACCTCAAATTACAGTTATTGTGAGCGCTTCCACGGTATTCCCCTGTAATATGGCAATGGTCTCGAACTTTCCAGTCCTCTTTGGTAAATGGTTTATGACACAAATAACAGGTTTCAGAACATTGAAACTCTGCTTCTTGATCCTGAGTTAAGGCCTTTGGAACATTTAAGCTGTAAAGGCGATCAATTTCATTAGCTATTGAGATCAAACAGTCCATAAACTTTTCTGCAGCGTCAGGTCCACGATAAATAACAGGTTGGCTTGGAAGGTTTGTCTTTATGTGTTCCACAGCAGGTGAGGGTTTAACGTATATACCAAAGCTCATAGGAACATGACTCTGGTATGGCACTGTATAACTTGCCTCAGGATTGGGTAGACATGTTTGATATGGTAGAAGTATACTTTCAAAATCTGCATAGATAACGTAAGGTATTCTCAACATTTTTTCCACATTTAAGAATTTCACAATTGGGTTTTTAATAGGCATTTCAACCCTAGCAATGTCATGTTGGACACACAAAGCTCTATGTTCTTTTAATTTTTCCATTCCTTGTTGTCCATATCGATTATCGAAGTGAGTAAAACACCGTTTAAATGCATATATCTTATGTCCATGGTGGGTAATCTGATGTCCTACTAGTTTATCAAAATCTTTGATAAAGACGTAGTGGTCCTGGCCGGATGAAGAACTTAGCAGAAGGAGGTCACGATGGTCTTGTAACTCTTGATCCACAACCTTTAGAGGAAAGAGTTTGTTGTCTTCTTTCAGTCCAAATACATTGATGGATATGTCGTTGGCTTTCTCAAATTTGTGAATGTCAGCTAGCGATGTAGGAACGATATTACTGAAAAATCATACTTGTTTTCAAGGTCCTTGTATTTAATAATGCGTTCAGCTTTCGTTTTAACCAGTTTTGCTAAAATGGCGTACATAAAACACCTCTCATCCTTAAAGTTTTGAGGATTAATGCAGGCTTTTCTTGCTTTTATAGCTGCTGGTAATGACATATATGTGCTACCACGCAAGGGATTGTACTTATTTATTTTCAATCGTACTCCGTCCACTGCTAACAAAGCCCAATTACTGCCTTTTAGCTCAGATTCTTCCATTTCAGTAGTTAACTTTGTAAATTGTGTTTCCAAGAAACTACTTAAGTCTGTTTCCAAAAATAGGGCCTGATTTCGTGTTTTAAAAGCACGATCTGTAATTTCGTCAGTGGACGTATTAATGAATCTACATTCAGCCACAAGATTAACTTTGATTGACTTGTGTTTTGCTAGATCTTTCTGCATAGCTTGTATTATTTGCTGTTTGGACTCTTTAAGGTATGAATTAAATCCTTAGACGTATCACAACGTATAAAATAGGATTTAAGACGACCTTGAAAAGACGTTTCATATTCAGTAAGTCCATTATTATCAGGAACCATTGAGAGCAGGTAATGTTTTGTAGGCTCCGTTTTTTGTCTTTTAGCTGCTGACACAACATTACAACATTCTTCATAACGACGTTCATTGTAGGCATTGTTAAATTTACCGCCACAAGTTTTGCACCAATAAAATTTACCACACGATACTTCGTGACGCTTTCTATCATAGTCCCGAAGAAAAGTCTTTCCACACTCTTTACACATATAGCTAGGCATGGTTTCTTCCATCATGGATGTTGATTTCTGCAAACAGCTGCTTACTGCGTATCACAAGGCTGTAGGCTGGTCAGTGAGACGGTCTTTCACGATGTGAACACTGCAAAAGGTAGTAATCAACTGATTGTATTCCTGCTAAGAGACCTCTTATATAACCTAATCAAGACCAACAGCTACTTACCACGTAGTACACGGCTAGAGCCTAGTGGGTGAGACGATCTTTCACAATGTGATCACTGTTAAATGTAGTAGTCAACTGAAAATATTCTTACACCATACTGAAGGTTATCAGGTACTTACTGCATATCAAAAGGCTCTACACTCATGTGTTAGACACTCTCTCTTGCTAAGGACCCCTATATTCCCTATACAAGGATATACATGTTAGTTCTAAACACTTAATGGTTAGTTGTATATTAAATTTATATACAGCTTATACGAGCACGTTTTTCACGCAATAAAACTTTGTCAAATAGCCACATGCGACACGCAACGTATGTTTCCGCTATCTAGCGGTGACTATGAGAACTACCTGAACGACAGCATGGTACCTAGCGCTCCGTATCATTACTGAACGATCACCATGCTATCTAGCGGTCGATATCAAAAATTACTCAACTACCAGCATGCTACCTACCGGTCGATATGACAACCCACTCAACTAAAAACAACAACACACTAGATTAATTATCGACTCTCAACTCTTATAACTATGTCCATCCCACTCTGTCAGAAACACGATATTTAAATTTTTGCTCCGTGTCACTACTGAAGTGATAATGGGTTTTCCGATCCTATCACTATAAATTCATTACCCCGCTCTTATCTCGGTCTCGACAACAACCATGCTTATTTTTATTACGTCAAATGATGTAATAATGTTCGGGGTGAAAAGTGGGTGCAAAAAGGGTGCAAAGTGGATGCAAAAGTGGGTGCAAAAAGTGGGGTGTAAAAGTGGTACCCTATTTGTAATGGCTTATTTGACAAGATATTTTGTGGCACCATATTTGTAAAGGCTTATTTGACAAGTTATCTTTGTCAATGTATTTAGAGGATATTTCTCTTGTTCTTGAAAAGTATCTCAACCCTTTTTTATGATAGCATAATGCTTACCGCCATATTTGTAAGCAACAACAACACACTAAAATTCCAAGAATCCAAACTACTTACTCTAAGGTTAATGATTGCCTCTCAACTCCATTCCACGCCTAGTCAAAAACATTATACATTTCAAATTTTTCAAAAAAGGTAAATTCTGGCAGTAGGCTATACGTTTAATCTAAAAATCATATAAAATCATATGCTAACTACAACACCTAAGTCAATCCCACTCTCAGTCAAAAAATATTATATTCTTTAAATTGTTCAAAAAAATATATTTGGAAAGTAGGCTATATTTTGAAAACTAATCATCGTAAATAGTCATATACAGACTCAAACCAATGGCTTTTATGTCCTTAATCGTTAGAACAAAACATGGAATTTTTGACATTTTTCCAAAAAAATGTTCATTTTAAAAAATGGGCTATATTTTGTAAACTATGAAATTTACAAAAAGAAAGTGTTTGACATAAATGACAGGTATTTACCCCCTCTACCCAAAAAGCCAAGTCCCAGGTCTCTGGGAGAAAATCCAAAAAGGTTCAATTTTGAAAGTAGACGATATTTTGAAAACTAATCATTCTAAAAAGTCATATATAGACTCAAACACATTTCCTCTATGCCCTTTAACGTTAGAACAAAACTTAGCACATTTTCAATTTTTCAAAAAAAAGGTAATTTTTCAAAATTGCCTATATTTTGGAAACTAAGAATTTCACACAAAAGTTTGTTTTACGTAAATAAAAGTCCTTTACCCCCTCTACCCCAAAAATAAATTGTAGGTGCCTAGGACAAAAAATGTGCAGTAGTGGTTTTGTAGGGTTTCAGATGCCACCGCCACCGCTCCACCGCCAAGATGGCGGCCGTAGCTTAACTTAACCTAGCCTAACCTAACAAGATGGCGGCCGTAGCTTAACTTAACCTAGCCTAACCTAACAAAATGGCGGCCATAGCTTAACTTAACCTAGCCTAACCTAACAAAATGGCGGCCGTAGCTTAACTTAACCTAGCTTAACCTAACAAGATGGCGGCCGTAGCTTAACTTAACCTAGCCTAACCTAACAAAATGGCGGCCGTAGCTGAACTTAACCTAGCCTAACCTAACAAAATGGCGGCCGTAGCATAACCTAAGCTAACCTAATCTACGAGGTGTGATCTAAAAGTTCCAAAAATGTGGCTGCGACTTAACCAAACCTAGCCTAACCTAACCTAACCTAACCTACAACGTAACGTAAATAAAAGACCTTTACACCCTCTACCCCAAAAATAAATTGTAGGTGCCTACGAGGTGCGATCAAAAAATTTTCAAGATAGTGGTCATAGCTTAACTAAACCTAGCCTAACCTAACCTAACCTAACCTAAACCTACGAGGTGTGATCATAAAGTTCCAAGATGGCAGTCGAGCTTAACTCAACCTTACCTAACCCTACGAGGTGTGATCAATAAGTTCCAAAATGTGTGGAGGAATGTGGAGGAGGGTGTTTGTAGAACTCTTAAAAACTACTGGGGTGGGGGTGGGGGGTAGTGAGAAATAAAAACAGTATTAATTATTATTCCGCATGAGAGTTTTTTAATTCGTTCAAACGTACAATACATCTATTGTTTTTTATACCCTCACAAATTAGATATAGAGAATGTCCACCACGATTTAGATCCTCTAGCACACTTTCTGACATATCATTAAAACGTGTAGGAAGGAATGTCTGAAAATTTTCACTAACACATAGTACACGTTCACCATACATTGTGTCCACTTTTTGAATGTTGATGATACGGAATGGAGTATGCATTGGTAATTCAGTGAGCTTTTTTTCTCTCTAATCCGCAGTTCTGCCCCATAGCATTGAGAATGTTTATTGTAGTAGCCTATAAAGAAACAAAAAAAAAGTCTATTACAGTTTAGCTATAAGTGACCAGAACCACTATATATATATCATTTTAATCTAAGAGCTTTCTATAATGATAAGAAAAAAGAGCTTACCATAATGATGGATTGTGTGTAAGTAAACGGGTCCTTTGGACTGATCCCTATGGACTGGCCCATGCATTTTATCAAAATTATGTCGAAGGGACCCTCCCCACTGGGACCCGTCAACATGGACCCGTCAACAAGGATCCGTCCTGTCAGCAAAAACATCTCATCTAGAGTTTTAAATTTAGCCACTATGACGCGCTCAACATAGGAAGTGCGTGGAAACATACGATTACGTCAGCGAAACATGTACTCACTTGTCTGTTGTATGAGTATCACTTTAGTAGTGGCATCAAGCAGCAAAATACGTTTACTTACACACAATCCATCATTATGGTAAGCTCTTTTTTCTTATCATTATGGAAAGCTCTTAGAATAAAATGATATATATATATAGTGGTTCTGGTCACTTATAGCTAAACTGTTATAGACATTTTGTTTTTGTTTCTTTAGAGGCTACTACAATAAACATTCTCAATGCTATGTGGCAGAACTGCGGATTAGAGAGGAAAAAGCTCACTGAATTACCAATGCATACTCCATTCCGTATCATCAACATTCAAAAAGTGGACACAATGTATGGTGGACGTGTACTATGTGTTAGTGAAAATTTTCAGACATTCCTTCCTACCCGTTTTAATGATATGTCAGAAAGTGTGCTCGAGGATCTAAATCATGGTGGACATTCTCTACATCTAATTTATGAGGGTATAAGGAACAATAGATGTATTGTACGTTGTAACGAATTAAAAAACTCTCATGCTGAATAATAATCAATACTGTTTTTATTTCTTACTACCCCCCACCCCAGTAGTTTTTATGAGTTCTACAAACACCCTCCTCCACATTCCTCCACACATTTTGGAACTTTTTGATCACACCTCGTAAGGTTAGGTTAGGTTGAGTTAAGCTACGACCGCCATCTTGGAACCTTATGATCACACCTCGTAGGTTTAGGTTAGGTTAGGTTAGGCTAGGTTTAGTTAAGCTATGACCACTAACTTGAAAATTTTTT
The DNA here is from genome assembly GCA_946902985.2 of Meconema thalassinum. NCBI lineage: Eukaryota > Metazoa > Arthropoda > Insecta > Orthoptera > Tettigoniidae > Meconema > Meconema thalassinum. The sequence continues at coordinate 217,166,194 of OX336389.2, read as the reverse complement.
GATCGCACCTCGTAGGTTTAGGTTAAGTTAGGTTAGCTTAGGTTAAGTGAAGCTACGGCCGCCATTTAGGAACTTTTTGATCACACCTTGTAGGTTAGGTTAGGTTAGGCTAGGTTTGGTTAAGTCGCAGCCACATTTTTGGAACTTTTTGATCACACCTCGTAGGTTAGGTTAGGTTATGCTATGGCCGCCATTTTGTTAGGTTAGGCTAGGTTAAGTTAAGCTACGGCCGCCATTTTGTTAGGTTAGGATAGGTTAAGTTAAGCTACAGCCGCCATCTTGTTAGGTTAGGCTAGGTTAAGTTACGCTACGGCCGCCATTTTGTTAGGTTAGGCTAGGTTAAGTTAAGCTATGGCCGCCATTTTGTTAGGTTAGGCTAGGTTAAGTTAAGCTACGGCCGCCATCTTGTTAGGTTAGGCTAGGTTAAGTTAAGCTACGGCCGCCATCTTGGCGGTGGAGCGGTGGCGGAGGCATCTGAACCCCTACAAAACCATTACTGCACAGTTTTTGTCCTAGGCACCTACAATTTATTTTTGGGGTAGAGGGGGTAAAGGTCTTTTATTTACGTTAAACAAACTTTTTTGTAAAATTCTTAGTTTCCTAAATATAGGCAATTTTGAAAATTGACCTTTGTTTTTGAAAAATTGAAAATGTGCTAAGTTTCGTTCTAACGTTAAAGGACTTAGAGAAAATGTGTTTGAGTTTATATATGACTTTTTAGATTGATTAGTTTTCAAATTATCGTCTACTTTCAAACTTGAACCTTTTTGGATTTTGTCCCAGAGACCTAGGACTTGGTTTTTTGGGTAGACGGAGTAAATACCTGTCATTTATGTCAAACACTTTCCTTTTGTAAATTTCATAGTTGACAAAATATAGCCCATTTTTTAAAATGAACATTTTTTTGGAAAAATGTCAAAAATTCCATGTTTTGTTCTAACGATTAAGGACATAAAAGCCATTGGTTTGAGTCTGTATATGACTATTTACGATGATTAGTTTTCAAAATATAGCCTACTTTCCAAATATATTTTTTTGAACAATTTAAAGAATATAATATTTTTTGACTGAGAGTGGGATTGACTTAGGTGTTGTAGTTAGCATATGATTTTATATGATTTTTAGATTAAACATATAGCCTACTGCCAGAATTTACCTTTTTTGAAAAATTTGAAATGTATAATGTTTTTGACTAGGCGTGGAATGGAGTTGAGAGGCAATCATTAACCTTAGAGTAAGTAGTTTGGATTCTTGGAATTTTAGTGTGTTGTTGTTGCTTACAAATATGGCGGTAAGCATTATGCTATCATAAAAAAGGGTTGAGATACTTTTCAAGAACAAGAGAAATATCCTCTAAATACATTGACAAAGATAACTTGACAAATAAGCCTTTACAAATAGGGTACCACAAAATAACTTGTCAAATAAGCCATTACAAATAGGGTACCACTTTTACACCCCACTTTTTGCACCCACTTTTGCACCCACTTTGCACCCACTTTGCACCCTCTTTGCACCCACTTTTCACCCCGAACATTATTACATCATTTGACATAATAAAAATAGGCATGGTTGTTGTCGAGACCGAGATAAGAGCGGGGTAATGAATTTATAGTGATAAGATCGGAAAACCCATTATCACTTCAGTAGTGACATGGAGCAAAAATTTAAATATCGTGTTTCTGACAGAGTGGGATGGACATAGTTATAAGAGTTGAGAGTCGATAATTAATCTAGTGTGTTGTTGTTTTTAGTTGAGTGGGTTGTCATATCGACCGGTAGGTAGCATGCTGGTAGTTGAGTAATTTTTGATATCGACCGCTAGATAGCATGGTGATCGTTCAGTAATGATACGGAGCGCTAGGTACCATGCTGTCGTTCAGGTAGTTCTCATAGTCACCGCTAGATAGCGGAAACATACGTTGCGTGTCGCATGTGGCTATTTGACAAAGTTTTATTGCGTGAAAAACGTGCTCGTATAAGCTGTATATAAATTTAATATACAACTAACCATTAAGTATTTAGAACTAACATGTATATCCTTGTATAGGGAATATAGGGGTCCTTAGCTAGAGAGAGTGTCTAACACATGAGTGTAGAGCCTTTTGATATGCAGTAAGTACCTGATAACCTTCAGTATGGTGTAAGAATATTTTCAGTTGACTACTACATTTAACAGTGATCACATTGTGAAAGATCGTCTCACCCACTAGGCTCTAGCCGTGTACTACGTGGTAAGTAGCTGTTGGTCTTGATTAGGTTATATAAGAGGTCTCTTAGCAGGAATACAATCAGTTGATTACTACCTTTTGCAGTGTTCACATCGTGAAAGACCGTCTCACTGACCAGCCTACAGCCTTGTGATACGCAGTAAGCAGCTGTTTGCAGAAATCAACATCCATGATGGAAGAAACCATGCCTAGCTATATGTGTAAAGAGTGTGGAAAGACTTTTCTTCGGGACTATGATAGAAAGCGTCACGAAGTATCGTGTGGTAAATTTTATTGGTGCAAAACTTGTGGCGGTAAATTTAACAATGCCTACAATGAACGTCGTTATGAAGAATGTTGTAATGTTGTGTCAGCAGCTAAAAGACAAAAAACGGAGCCTACAAAACATTACCTGCTCTCAATGGTTCCTGATAATAATGGACTTACTGAATATGAAACGTCTTTTCAAGGTCGTCTTAAATCCTATTTTATACGTTGTGATACGTCTAAGGATTTAAATTCATACCTTAAAGAGTCCAAAGAGCAAATAATACAAGCTATGCAGAAAGAACTAGCAAAACACAAGTCAATCAAAGTTAGTCTTGTGGCTGAATGTAGATTCATTCATACGTCCACTAACGAAATTACAGATCGTGCTTTTAAAACACGAAATCAGGCCCTATTTTTGGAAACAGACTTAAGTAGTTTCTTGGAAACACAATTTACAAAGTTAACTACTGAAATGGAAGAATCTGAGCTAAAAGGCAGTAATTGGGCTTTGTTAGCAGTGGAAGGAGTACGATTGAAAATAAATAAGTACAATCCCTTGCGTAGTAGTACATATATTCCATTACCAGCAGCTATAAAAGCAAGAAAAGCCTGCATTAATCCTCAAAACTTTAAGGATGAGAGGTGTTTTATGTACGCCATTTTAGCATAACTGGTTAAAACGAAAGCTGAACGCATTATTAAATACAAGGAACTTGAAAACAAGTATGATTTTTCAGTAATATCGTTTCCTACATCGCTAGCTGACATTCACAAATTTGAGAAAGCCAACGACATATCCATCAATGTATTTGGACTGAAAGAAGACAACAAACTCTTTCCTCTAAAGGTTGTGGATCAAGAGTTACAAGACCATCGTGACCTCCTTCTGCTAAGTTCTTCATCCGGCCAGGACCACTACGTCTTTATCAAAGATTTTGATAAACTAGTAGGACATCAGATTACCCGCCATGGACATAAGATATATACATGTAAACGGTGTTTTACTCACTTAGATAATCGATATGGACAACAAGGAATGGAAAAATTAAAAGAACATAGAGCTTTGTGTGTCCAACATGACATTGCTAGGGTTGAAATGCCTATTAAAAACCCAATTGTGAAATTCTTAAATGTGGAAAAAATGTTGAGAATACCTTATGTTATCTATGCAGATTTTGAAAGTATACTTCTACCATATCAAACATGTCTACCCAATCCTGACGCAAGTTATACAGTGCCATACCAGAGTCATGTTCCTATGAGCTTTGGTATATACGTTAAACCCTCACCTGCTGTGGAAGACATAAAGACAAACCTTCCAAGCCAACCTGTTATTTATCGTGGACCTGACGCTGCAGAAAAGTTTATGGACTGTTTGATCTCAATAGCTAATGAAATTGATGGCCTTTACAGCTTAAATGTTCCAAAGGCCTTAACTCAGGATCAAGAAGCAGAGTTCCAATGTTCTGAAACCTGTTATTTGTGTCATAAACCATTTACCAAAGAGGACTGGAAAGTTCGAGACCATTGCCATATTACAGGGGAATACCGTGGAAGTGCTCACAATAACTGTAATTTGAGGTGTAAAACACGTAACCCCGTTCCTGTATTTCTACATAATTAGAGTGGCTACGACGCAAATTTCATTGTAAAGCAATTGGGGTGTACTACTGACAGAGTGGATATTATCGCTAACTCCAAAGAAAAGTACATTTCCTTCACCAAATATGTAGGAAACGTTATGCTTCGATTTGTGGACACGTTTCGGATAATGCCAAGAAGTAGTTTGGAAAACTTAGTTTCCAATTTAACATCATACCCTGAAACAGACAAGTACTTTGGTAAAGAAAATGCAATGCTCACGACTCGTAAAGGGGTATTTTTTTATGATTACATCGATTCGTGGGAAAATTTAAGTGAAACGTGTTTACCTCCAAAAGAGGCATTCTTTAACAAATTAAGGCAAGAAGATGTTAGTCAAGAAGACTATGAACATGCCAAAAATGTCTGGAATCAGTTCAACATTAAAACTCTAGGGGAATATAGTGACCTCTACCTAGCTTCAGATGTACTCCTTCTTGCAGACAGCTTTGAAACGTTTAGAAACAAAACACTAGAAACACACCGAGTGGATGCTGCACACTTTTTTACATCGCCTGGTTTAAGTTTCGAGGCAATGCTCCTTTACACTAGAATTGAACTGGAATTGCTACAGGATTACGATCAGATTCTTCTAATCGAGTCTGGAATACGTGGAGGCATATGCCAGGAGTCTCATCGGTATGCTGAAGTTAACAATAAATACATGGAAACCTATGATTCTGAGAAACCATCGCAGTTTATTACCTATGATGATGCCAACAACCAATACGGGTGGGCTATGTGCCACTCTCTTCCTTATGGTGGATTTCATTGGGTTTCTCCAGATACTGTTGATCTAGAAACACTAAAGGAAGACGATCCTGTGGGGTACATTCTAGACGTTGATGTTGATTACCCATGCGACCTTCATGATCTACACAACGATTTACCTTTCCTACCAGAGTGTACACAACCTAAGGATTCGTCTCTCAAAAAACTAATTCCTCATCTTGGAAATCGAAAGCGGTACGTTGTTCATTACATGGCACTTAAACAGGCTTTATATCATGGACTAAAATTGGTAAAATTTCATGGTGTGTTAGAGTTTAAACAAAGACCTTGGCTAAAGGCATGCGTTGATTTTAATAACAACCTTCGAAAACAAGCCAAAAATGATTTTGAGAAAAATCTATACAAATTATTCAACAATACCATTTTTGGAAAAACAATGGAAAATATTCGTAAAAGAATAGACATACGTCTTGTGACTGACAGCAAAAAGGCTGAAAAGCTAATAGCAAAGCCGACATTTATTGACAGAACAATTTATGGTCCTAACCTTGCTGCTTTCCACATGGCTAAACGTAACATTGTATTCAATAAGCCTATATATATTGGAATGGGTATACTGGATATTTCAAAAACTCTCATGTATTCCCACCACTATAATGTCCTGCTACCCTATTATGGCATGGACAATCTTAAACTCATGTATATGGATACTGTACCGGTTCGGCCGAGGTATGCGATGACCCATCTGCGATTACATCGCATTCCTGAATTTCCAGGACAGGGTGGAGTTAAATGAACATGAATTCAAATAAGGAATGTGTCGGAAATTCAGTTGAAAATTCACAAAAGCAGAGGGTAACACGAGATAAAGTATCTCCAGTGTCGTTACGGGCTTAAATTTAATTTAAAAAAATACAAATAGAAATGGGCGCCATCAACTGAATCCATAGGAAACCACATCCTTCCTGGTTAAGCCTTAATTAAGACAAGGAATGGATTAGGAAAACCACATCATCATCAGATCACAACTAAGATAAAAACAAATTTATTCAAACTTTGGTAGTCAGACAGAATTATTAAACACACATCCTACCTAAGAGTATGGTCGGATGCCAACGTTAGATTGTCATTGTCCTGAAAATCGAACCATCTCTTGCTATTCAAAAGTGTACTTCATCCACAAAAAAAAATATGAAAATTTTCTAAAGTTCGCTCGGGTTCTCAGGTTCACCGTAGCACTATGTCTATGCGTCACTGGCATTTGTGATTCCTGAGACCTAACTTCTCTTTAAGTTAACATCATGAATGTGGATGTCAAAAAATATGAATCTGTCTAAACAAATTATTCTAATAACACATATTTAAATATCAACTTATTTTTATGGCTTGCATGGCATTATTCACATGTTGAAAAACTCAATAAATGCTCCTATAAATCTAACATTTAATTTACATTATAGTTACACTGTCACTGCTTATTGCTTGTTTGTGAATCAAAGAAACTTCACTATTCATTGGTTATCATCATCATCATCATATCAAAATTAAATATCTCTCACATTATTTCTCATCTTAATATTCATTATATTCAAGTCAGAATAATTAATTTATTATCATCAAATCATTTAAATGAATATTATAATCATCACTTCATTATATTCTTCAATTATCCACACATTCTCATTTCATTATCTCATTCAGATTAAATCATCTCAATTCAAACATCTAAATTGTTTAATTCATTAATTCAAGTTGCAATTCATCAAATTATTTAAATCATATTTCTTTTTAAATTTATTTAAATTTATTTAAATTTTATTAATCATCAGCTTCTTTAATTAATTATCACCTTTTAACTCAGTTATTCATCAGCTGTTTAATCAAATATGAATTTATTAAAATCAGTTAATTTATTCAACCTTTAATTCATTCATTTATTTAATTCATCGATTTATTCCAATTTTTAATTTATCAATTTATTCAAAATTTAATTCATCTGGTTATTTTGATTTTTATTTCATCGAGTCATTTAGATTTTTATTTCATTGAGTCATTTAGATTTTTATTTCATTGGGTCAGATCATTAATATGCTTAAACTTCAGATTATTATTTTATAAATTATTATTATCAGAAAATCTTGTATTATCAAAATTATTTATTTATTTAATTTCCTAAAAAAATGTTTACTATAGGTTATAGAACGTTGTCTTACAGTTTTATCACTTCCAAGTTATATCTCGTATTTAATTATCATGCCAAAAAATTATTATTGCCTTCACAAAATCACGTTGGTTCTCACTATCCAAAACTTCATCATATACTCTCACTTCATCAAATACCACATTTGAATACCATAATTATTCCACATAACACCATAATTATTCCACATAACACCATAACTATTCCACGTAACAGCATGAATCTCAAAAATATGCTAGACTGGGTTCAACAACCTCATGTCTGTCTCAAAATACTCATTGGCAATATTGCAAAACTTCCACTTGGCAACTTCCAAAATACCTATCACAAACTTCACTTAATCACGTTGCATGATCTACAAAAATATATAACTGGCTTCAAATTATTAACGCACACAATCTCCAAGAACTGTAATTAATCTGATCACATCTAAACAACTTGTTAAACAATAAGGAAAAATTACCTTAGTAATCATAATCCAATTCAAGATCTGCTTTCAAATAGAGCATAAATTCTCTTAAAATTCTCAAAATTCACTTCAGAGAAAAACACCAATGTGTTATAATATCTCACATCAAAAATATGTAATACTGATCTGCCTCAAAATAAATCTGACCATAAATGATTCATCTTACAAGATTCAATTACTTGAAATCCTTCTCAAAGGTATCAAACTACTCACAAAAGAGTATCAAAAGTATCAAAAGTATCAGCTGTTAAATGAATGTACTCTCAAAAGAGTATTGCAACAAAATATTGGATTGGCAAAACAAGAATTACAAAATGTAACCCTGCTGACATTTATTTTTAATTTATTTAACAAAATTCGACTGATGTGTGACTAGTAGTTTCTTGTCTAATCCTCTTACGATCTTAAGTACACTCGGATGATAAAAATGAGGCCCTCGACTGGCAGGTATGGTGAGTGCCACCACGCAATCGCCTTAAGCGAAAGGCCCTGCCCCGTAGACTACCATGATAGTGCCCTAGACGATGGGTCAGGTGAGTGCCACCACGCAATCGCATAAAGCGACAGGCCCCATCTCGTAGACTGATGAGTGAGTGTACCAGATTGGAATCAACAAGTCTCTAGTTGTCACATAAAAGCGATACTCATTCACTTAAGTGAATAAAATCTTAATATCACCAAACAATCCAATAAAAATCCCTACTGATGAATTATACATACTCGCTAGTATGCAATGAACTGACGAAATAATTTATATTATCCAATTGCAGATCACGAGTTCGAAACACTCGCCAAAAAAATATCTATCCAAGAAATACTATCCTTACTGAAAAATATCAAAAAGACCAAACTTCTGCCTAATAAAGCCAACCAATGGTGAGAACGTCGTATAACGGTGCCTGCCATATCATATGGTAACACCATATTCTAGCAAATGGAGCAAAAAATATCTAAGCCATGTCAAAAATAAACGTAGAACTCCTACTAGAAATATATACAAGTATGCCCAGTGTTCATGAAAAATCATATCAGGAATACCTTCTTATATCAGCTTATATCAGCTGTTAATATAATTCAAAGATCGCCGATAATCTTCGTGTGTGCCACAAACTTCTCGAAAGATCGACGAAAACATTGTATCACCCACTGAACTAACGATTGATTTCATATTCCAAGTGAATCTGATGTTGGATATCCTCTTCTTCAGGAACCGAATCCATCGCTCTGTGGTGCCATCATGTCTCCGTATTCGCCTAGCCCGACATGATGAATTCAATATTATCCATCACGGATACTGTCCAAAGTCTTCCATAAAAGTTCAAAAATGTAGAGTACCCCATACTCTTCAAATATGTCACGCCACTATCCTATAAATGTTCGGTTTGCATATGACAAAAGTTAATCTCCACAGCGGCTGAATTTCACTAGTAGAAAATAAATTATTTAGAAAAGTGTATTGATTTCTTAAACACCCTGTATCTGTGTTCGTAACTGATAGTTCATAATTGTTCATGAAAATCAACTATAATGCTGCACGTGCCACTGTTAATAAAGTGCAAATTCTTGTAACTGTTCACTTGCCAAAAAGCATTAATGTTGGACGGACCCCATGATCGCCTTAAGTATTCCGGTCTAAAATGCATCATCTAATAAGCCGTAATACCGTTGAAATATATCGAAGTCCATTTAAAAGTTCACAATAGCAGTGTATAATTGCTATCTGCTTGCACAATTGGACTGTCTAAACACAAGTCCAAACTTATTAAGTTTGACAAAAAGTCGAAATAATGTTCAGCTGCTTGCATATCGCCTGCTTGTAAAATGTCGGCCCCAGCACGACCTGTTCCGCCTCACTATTCTCGTATAATGCCACACTGAAAACTGGCCTCATTATATCACTTCGCTGTGCTGTTCTGTATTAAGAATGTAGCTCGAAATGATGTTCTCAATTCTATCACAAAGCTGCGTATTACTTTAATGAACTGTAACATTGGAAAAGCATTGCTGTTTCACATAACTGTAGCCACGATGTTGAAAATATATCTGCCCGAACACCGGCTCTCTTTCACTTCCACGGTTTGTGTAACCTGCCTTGCTAACTAATTCTCGCACTGCACTCCGTGCTCCGCTCAGCATGACTTACTGACCTACTTTCGTTCTCCTGGCGCACGTTGCTATCAGCTTGACTTGCTGGACTAATACTGCTGTCGTTTTCCTAGCGCACCATGTGCTCTGCTCAGCTTGACTGACTGGAATAGAACTGCTGTTCTCAGACGGTGTGATGAGCTCCGCTCGGCCCTATCACGTGACCTTCCCCTTCCTTCTGCGGTCATACGTCACAACTATAATCTCGACCACAATAATATCGGCAAATAAGTTATAACATAACTTAAGTAGTTTATCTGCCTTTCTTCAAGTTATCACCATAGATTTCTTGATATTTCCTTTTCTTCTGATATTATATAATATTTCATTCCATATTGATCTTTATAATAATCCAATATTCCTCCCATAATTCCATCTGCTTGACTGGTAGTGCCTCCTTCATCCTTGGCCTCCTACGTCATTTCCTACCATTCTTCTCGACTCGATCTGAGCGCTATCTTTTCTTCTTTTCCCATAAATCTCAACTATGGCACGATCACAACTGGCGTAGCCGATAGCCTCAACTAGGTATCGGGTACAATACAGACTCGTTCATTTATTTGGTTAACACCCAAGATGTATATCAAGACAAGTTGGATTTTCTAGAACACCTGGACACATCTGATTATACTACTAATCATATATGTTACTCTATATCAAACAAGAAAACGTTGGGAAAATTTAAAGACGAGGCTTGTGGACAAATTATTAAAGCATTTATTGGACTTAGAGCTGAAATGTATGCTTTAGACATAAATGGTAAAGAAATCAAAAAGATTAAAGGTATTAGTAGAGGTGTTGTCAAAAATTGTATAAGCTTTCAAGATTATAAGGATTGTGTCATGAAAAACAATGTAAAAAGAATACCAATGAACATTATCGCTTCTAAACAACATGACATATCATCTATAAGACTAAACAAAATTGCTTTGTGTCCTGGTGATGATAAAAGAGTAATTGATACTAATGGTATAGGTACTCATGCCTATGGTCATTACTCAATCATTGACCATGCTTAAAGAGTTAAGTTAAGAATATCAAAATCCTCTGCCTGCATATACCAAATACATAAAACAAAAAACAATTTAGGAAATAAAACAATAGCACTAAACATAGAAAACACAAAAAGAAAAAAATGGTATTCAACGCAAACATAAACAAAAATAGAAAACAAAAATAAAAACAACTGTAACAAATGTATTATGTGTAAATAGTGTAAATATATTTAAAATGGATTAAGAAAATATTGTATGAACACTGCTTGGATTTTTTTTATTACTACCCACCTCCCACTCCTAATCCAAACTGTTAACCTCCAGTAATTTTGAGAAATTGATTTAGTTAGCTAACCTAGGTACTCAAAAGTATAGTATGCTTTGGGATAAGGTATACAACCTTGTTATATGTAATGAAAAAATCGTGTTTGGCAAATATGAACTTTAGACATGGACTACAACTACAATTTTGTAAACAACAAAATTGAAAAATCCATGGTTCCATACTGACAAAATTCAAAAAAATTTAAACTAAAATTTTAAAAACTCTAAATTGGAATTTGACAAATTGCAATGTGTGAAATATGAAAATGAAAAGAAAAAAAATGAATAAAAGCTTTTACTTTTTAAAACTTAACTGACTTTGTAATCCTAAGCTGGTTGTGTGTAGCGATCATTTTGCACAGTAGCCACAGTGCAATTGTTAGCTTTACCTTACTCTCTATAAGACTAGCAAAAAGATAGTTGCATGTGCCCTTATATACTTTGAGTGTGTTGATTAGCCTTTGGCTTAGCTTTAAAGGTTAGGTTAGGTAAAGTTAGGTTAGGTTAAGTTAGGTGAAGTTAAGTGAGGAAATGCTTGGTTCGGTGAACTAAGGTTATGTTAGGTTAGGTAAGGTTAGATTAGGTTAGGTTAGGTGAGGTTAGGTAAAGTTGGGTTAGGCAAAATGGTTGAGGTATGAATTAACCCCACTCTTTTTAGTTTTGCCTCAAAAGGCTGAGTGTACCCCATTCCAACCAGAAATTAAATTTATTGGCAAAGCACGGACTCAGACCGGGAGACTCCACAGTGACATTCAAGAATTCTGCCACTTAATCATAAAGTGGATTATATAAGGCTGGTCTTGATTGTACATGATTAATAAATAATTACATAATAATAATAATGATAATAATAATAATAAATATTCCATTTAGCGACTACACGGTCGAACTCCCCCCGTGACATTATTCACGGTCTCAGAGTATGGCGGCCATCTTGCGCATTAGCCTCTGACCCAGCTATGACTGTCCCCTCCATAAGAATAACATAGAGTGGTTGCGCGTGGCGGCCATGTTGCGCATTAGCCCCTGTCCCAGCTTCGGCCTATATATCCTACTACCTAGTTCCATCGTTTGATTGAAAAGCTTTATAATACTTTCTACTGCGTATCCCAATTAACTGGGGTCGCCGGAGCCAATCAGGCTCATTTTGGTTTTGGCCGGGGATTTAAGCCCGAAACCTCTTCCTGACGCCACGTAATTTTTCAGGTGAAAATTCCACCCCACCGTCACCGTGATTGGAACTCCGGCCATCCAGGTGATTGACGAGCAGCTAAGCCACTGCATCATCACACTCCCCTTGAAAACCTTTATAATACTAGCCTAAAATCGAAAGATCAAATCTTACCTTTTAGGGTCTTTTGGAAACTCGGATGTCTTCTTGCTATTTGAACAGTCTGACTTCCCAGTCGGTCAACACGAATACACCCAATTAGATTGGGCGAGGAGTAACAATTAATTTCCCCGTGTAATTCATAATACAATAATTATTTATACATTTAATAAAACGCTTCTTATACAAACTGGCCACCTAATCTAATTGGGTACCGTAAACTCGTGTTGACCGACTGAAAAGCTATCATATATGTTACTTAGCAACACTGAAATATTGCTTCTAATATTAGATCTGTTTATTGAATTGCATTTTATCTCCTCTTGTAAAGCACATGTTAAATTAAAGTCATAACCTTTACACAATGCTCACATACAGTAAATCCAGAAACAATAACATACACCAACATAGCGCAGTCGGCACATTCTTGCTGGCTACATGAGAGCATTATTGTCTGGCGGTAGAAAAATATGAGCCAATCTTCGAGATCTGTAGGTCGACTGTGGTTATACGTTGTCATGAAGACGTGTGTAGCCACAAATGGGGGCCCGGGCTCAAAGACGACAACAGTATATCGCCACAGACAGAAATCCCAACCTGCCGATTTTCCAAGGGGGGGGGGGGGGGAGGTTCTAATTGGTCGTGGGAAGAGAAAGTTGCAGCACTTTGGGAAGGAAACAGAAGTAATCTGATACTTTTATGGAATACCAGCAGCAACAGAGTATTTCTATAATGGTAGTAAATTATCTACATACATGAGTCGCGGAATTGAGGGTCTATGGCCCTACAGTGTAAAGATGTTATGGGAGATAGCCTACATTTTTGCATCACATAACCCTCAATTGCATCTACTTACAGCATATTACTATTATTATAACACCACCAATGTTTATATAACCGTACTTCAGAGTAGTAAAATACGAAAAGGAACCAAAAGAATGTTCTTTATTTTGCTAAACACTTTTACGTTGGTAAATTATTTCCGTGTCATTCACGCCTATAAATTAACCAAATTACACGGAAATAATTTACCAACGTAAAAGTGTACGAAGACTGTAACGCCCAAAAACCCACAATAATTCCAATTATAAAGGATTATAAAGAGCTCCTTCACCCAGCCAAGTTATAGGAAGCAATCATTACTTCACCAAATAGGGCACCAAGAACAGAGACTGCAACTTTGCACCACGACGCAACAAACCGAATACCGCTGACAGTGGGTGGCCTACTTGAACGCACACCAGAACAAAAAGCCTGCAACTCCACGACGCAACCAGCAATATACCGCTGACAACCGATGACTTAATTGAGCCCTCAAATAAGCAAGGGACCAACGTGCCCGGGTCAGTTCTCCACACCGGCAATAATATACACGGACAGTTTTCCACACAGACAGACGACCACCCTCCGGCGGTTATCGCCTCCAGTCTGGATTCATCTTCCAGACACATCACAGCAGCATCTCCAAGGGTAAGTGTGCCAGCTTTTCCTTCCTCCTTCTCTGTACCTCTAACAACACTCTCACCCTAACTCTAGTTATTAAATCCTAGTTGTGCGTAAGTAATTTCTGTTTCTTGTCATTTCATTCTCCCTTATACTGACTTCCCTAATGACATGCAGAATGCAGCCAGTGGCTACCTCACCAACTCAGCAACCATCTGGCGACTGCAACCAGATCGCGTACGCGTGGCCCCGAGCCTAGCTGGTGGTCCGCGTACAAACCTATGGGGAGCAACCATCCTGAGCCTAACTCCATTCCCTCTACACTCGCTCATGTTTCCATCCCCTGACTCACACACATACCGTCACAGACACAACCTCGTACCAAGAAGGCATCCTCTTCTGAGCATCCCCCATCACACAACTACCCATTTGCCAAGCACCCGAAAGCCTTCCAGAGAGAGTAGTGATCTGAACAATTGGTGGAAATGCCGGGGTTGAACCGAAGATAAAATGGATCAACACACATCCTCGAGTACCTCTTGCTACTCAAAAGACACACCATCTCTCGCAACCCCTCAAGATATTCCCCCAACCCCTCCATACACTACACTCACCCCCGCCTACCCCAATTCACTCCAAAACACTGGTGGAATTACGCCCAAACTCAACTTCAGGATGAAAGTACAACTCGACCGCCAAACAACCTCCCGCAAAGCCAAAATCACCCCTCGAACGCATCACACATAATTCTAACCCCATTCCTTCAAAACATTCTAAACATCAACACAAATCCCGCAGACGTCTCGAAGAGAACACCCACCCCTAGGTTCAAGAAACGATCCCCAGTGCACTTCAAATCACTGCTGGAGAGCACCAGAATTAAAATACTTCTAATAAGATCTCAGACATAGCCTCACCAGGCAATGGTGGGACTGCATCCTAAATTCTAACCCACCCATTTCCCCACCGCGTCAAAAACAGCTTTTTCACGCCACTACAGTCATCACACAAACTACTCACATACATACAAGCATAAATACACTGAACATTATTATTGTCATCAACGCTAATATCATTATTATTATCATTATTTTATTATTATTATCATTATTAATATACGTAACGCGACAGAGGGAGGAATTATACACGCACGCAACGACAGGAAACAGTAGTTCGAACATTATTATTATTATCATCTTTATTATTATCATTATTATTATTAAGCTTATTGCAGCGAAATTACGACCCTTCATTCTTGGCATCATCCCATAGGCACGGATACAACTCGTGATTCGGCAAAAAGACACATAATTCACATTATTGGCTAGGATTTTACACACACTTCAGAAAGCAAAACGAGAAGATGCGGATTCGATTCTCACCTCAAATTTCCGGGAAACGTCTTTGACTCTCCCACTCCTACTCCAGGCGAAAAACGGAATTCCCCCCTCCCCCCATACATAAGGTCACAACCTTCCATCCCATTCCTTACCTGTACTACGATCTATATTTCCCCATCTTATAGCGATAATTAATTAACACATGTAATTTCTTCCAGGAGTGTGCCTATACATTTATATCTTGTACCCCACCCATTCATTGGACACACTACGTTGACCGACTGAAGAGCACTAATGCCAAATTGCGTAGACAATAAGAATAACTTCTAATCGTTTCAAGCCTTACACTCTTAGAATTACAAGGCACACACACTAATACATTCCCTCAATTGCACAGGCTAGCAGACAAGTCACACACACTAATGCATTCACCAGAATAACACAGGTTAACGAACAAATCTCACACACAGGCACTAATTAAGTCACTACTATGACACAGGTTAATAGATCAATATCACGCACACTCATACTATTACCGCCTTTACAAGAACACAGGTTAACAGAAACCTCATCAGACTATCCAGTCATTACAATAAACACGAGTTACCAGACAAATTCACTCACACTAATACTACCATCACAATAACACAGGTTGTCATACAGATTACACAGAACACTGATACAGTCACCACAATAACACAGGCTACCAAACAGATCACACCAAACACACACACAGCCATCACGATGACCCAGGTTACTAAACAGATCACACCGAACACGGCTACAGGCACCACAACAACACGGTCATCAGACAGAACGCACACACACTCAAGTGCACGGGGACACATCACAACAGCACAGATTACCAGATGCATCATAAACGCCAATACAAATCACCACAATAACACAGGTTATCAGACAGATTCCACTCACACACATACACTGATACATCCACCACAATCATACAGCGTTCCAGACAGGCACTACAATAACACCGAGTATCATACAGTCACCACAAGAACACAGGTTATCAGACAGTCACCACAAGGCCACAGGTTATCAGACAGAGTACATACACCCAAGTACACGGGTATACACAACCATGATGTCGCAAAGCCCCACAGGAGCTCTACAACTTACAATTAAATATTCATTATCATTTAATTTACCAAGTAATCTCAATTAATTGTTCAGAAGCAGACAATAGACCACATTACGCATTTTACTCTGCTCAGGACTTCCTGTTCCGCAAGCAAAATTTCGAAATTGCAACTATGCACATTCCAGTACGCGTCCTAGACCAAGATCGGCGGCCATCGCTACTAGCGTACTCCCTCCCCTCCTCCCGTCGCTAGGCTAACTTGTAAACATCCCACATCAGTACAACATTCTCACCAGCGGCTTCGGTGGTGTAGTTGGTAGCATGCTGAATTCTATGCCCAAGATTGCGGGTTCAAACACGACCGAAGTCGTCGGATTTTCTAAGAGCGTTAAAAATCCCTCAGTATGCCTTCCATCGGAGGGGAAGTAAAGCCGGCGCTAAAATGTCATAGATTTATGGCATGAAAAGGAACCTTCCACTAACTACACTTGTATGAAGACAAAATTTGTAGGTTACAATTGATAACACTCTATTAGTTCCAACGTTCACCGCCAGGTGATGACTGCGATGCCATCTAGTAGCCAAGTCCGCAAGCTAGGTGTCGTGGGCGGTGGAATTTGGTAGCAAAAGATGGAACTTCGTGAAATTACTGCCTGCAGTCCTTGAATTAAAACAGATAACACACTAACAGCCGTCACAAGTAGCACCGGTTATCAGACAGATTCTACACACACCCAAAGTACACGGGGCTACATGACCGCGTTGTCGTAGCCCCTAAACTAAGGCACCAACCAACCAAAATTCTCACCTGATGTATTCAAGAACACAAGTTTGACTCCCGGCACAGTCAGATGGCACTTGAGAATACACAATTTTATTATCTGTTGTGTATTCGAACTCACAGAAATGTATGTTCCAAAGAAATGTCACCCTCAACAGTTGGTAACACATAGACACCACCAGAGCCGTCATTGTTGTGCACTGATTTGTACATTGTTAGGTTCTCTCATAATAAATTGTGATATGGTTGATCGTTTCTTGGAATTGTCAATCTTATTAAATACAAAGTGTAGAAATCACCAAAGTGGTGTCAGAAGTGGGATTGATAAATAACGTGTACGGTAACGAACGAAGTTCAACTCCACGCCGTGAAACTTGTGCGGAACGTGCTACCGATCGAAATTCAACTCCACACATGTTAGTGAATCAGTGAACCATCTCCCTTCATCATGGCAGAAGGAATAACCACAGAACTTCTTCAGACTCTTTCTGGGATTATTGCCAGCGCTCTCAGGGAATCCAATACGCGAGGCGACATCAGGAACGAGTCGGTGTCACCGACACGGCCTAGACCACCACAGTTCTCAATGCCAGCATACCACACCGCCGATGGGACCACTATAGGGAACTATTTCACACTTTTCACCTGGGCGCTCGGTCTGAGTAAGGTGCCGGAAAACGAACACGCGCAGTACTCACGTGTACACACGCCGAACTTAACGAAGCTTTGAAGATCCTCGTACGTCCCGTCGACCCGGAAACTCTTTCATACAGCGAAATCCAGTCAAGATTGACGAACCATTTCGACGCCAGCCGCAACAAATATGCAGAGAGCATAAAATTCCGGAGCGTTATGCAGAGAGCAGGGGAGTCAATCGCCAGCTTCACTCTCAGACTACGACAAGCAGCAACACACTGTGAGTGCGGTGAATTTTTAGACCGCATGCTAATTGAGCAACTGCTTTAAGGTTTAGAATCGAGAGACATGTGCGACGAAATTATTGCCAAGAAACGTGAGAGCTTCACCGCTTCGTACAAGATAGCCTGCGCACTCGATGCTACAAGGAACACTGCTGACGAGGTTAGGAATCCGAATATAACCTCAAAGTCCAATTCAACCAATCGGATAGGCTACGAAAAGCAACAGTCGCGGAGAGGTGGCAACCAATAACAACGCGGGATATCGACCAATTGTCAACAGAAATTCGACCAATCAATGCCTCAAAAAGGATCGCATCCAGCGAATCATGGAACATCAAGTGACCGATCGTTGTGCGCTGGGTGTGGTGGGGAACATCCACGCAGTCGGTGCAGGTTCCTCAACGCTAAATGCCGGGCATGTGGCAAGAAAGGTCACATTGCTAAAGTTTGTAGATCCAAACCAAAGCAGCGGAATACAAATCATGTGACCGAAGTCGAACAACCTGCTGACAGCGTTGATGTCATACATTATTTCAACAAAGTTGAGGTCGTCGGAACAATACAGTCTCCAGGGAAGCAGTTGATAGATGTCATCATAGAGGGAACCACCGTCAAGATGGAGCTCGACGCCGGCACCCCCTGTTCGATGATGAGTAAATTGAGGTTAGGTATGATAAAACCAAGTTGTGTTTTACAGAAGGTTGATCGTATTTTTGTGAGCTACTCTGACCACCGTATTAACTGCATCGGCAAGACACCAGTCACCATCACCATTGGCACCAACTCCAGGAACCTCGACCTCTACATTGTCGACGATGAATTCGAGACACTCCTTGGTCGAGAGTGAATCTCTGAGGTTGTGCGAGAGATCAATTTCGTGCAGCTTTATGGAAAGCCAGAACTGATCCACCGACACTCCGTCAAACAGTCTCTGTCCCTAAGCCAGCCAAAGGAAATTGACGCCACCCTCAACCGCTACCAAGATGTCTTCAGCGATACCCCCGGGAAGCTGTCAGGCCCACCAGTGAAGATGCCCCTGAAGGATGGCACCACCCTATTCTTCTCCCGAGCATGTGACATTCCTGTAGCCCTGCGAGATACCTATGCCAAAGAAATCGACGCAAAAATCGCATCTGGTTTCTACAAGAGGGTGGACTACTCAGAGTGGGCGTCAACAACTCATGTCGTCGTGAAGAAGAATGGAAAGTTGAGAATCACGGGCAACTACAAACCTACTCTCAGCTTGCGGATCATCATCGATGAACACCCGATTCCGAAAGTGGAACACTTGTTCAACCAAATGCGTGGCGCGACCCTCTTCTGTCACCTGGACGTCACAGACGCGTGCACTCATCTTGAGGTCGATTATGAGTTTAGCAAAGCCCTCACGCTCAACACTCCAACCCATGGCCTGATCCGTCCAACTCGCACTGTCTACGGAGCAGCTAACATTCCTGCTATCTGGCAACGGCGAATGGACACGGTTTTGCTGAAACTCCCAAATATTGTGAGTATCTATGACGACACCATTGTTTTTGCTGATAGTTTTGACAATCTGATGGAGGCCCTCACTGTGACATTGGAGCGCTTCCGCCAACACGGTCTTAAGCTCAACCGACCAAGGTGCAGCTTTGCAGAACCTGCCCTGGAAACTCTTGGCCACAAGATCGATGCTTCAGGCGTTCATAAGTCTGATGCGCACATTCAAGCTGTACGAGACGCGCCGAAACCAACGACTCCAGAGGAACTCCATTTATTTTTGGGTAAAGCGACATACTATAGTGTCTTCATCCACAACCTGTCAACGAGAGATCGACCACTCCGAGACATGCTGTTGAAGGATCCCCTCATATAGACACCAGACGGCGATAGGGCCTACCAGGACATCAAGGACGCTCTAACCTCACCGCAGGTCTTTATGCTGTACGATCTAACCCAACACTACCACTTTTGCTGGCAACGGACGCCAGCAAAACCGGTCTTGGCACTGTGCTGTCACACCGGCTCAGCAACGGACTAGAACTGCCAATCGCATATGCTAGTCGGACAACGTAATGAACGGAGCAAAGTTCACCCTCAGATCGACAAGGAAGCGCTCGGCATCGTTTGGGCAGTACCGAAGTTTTTCAACTATATGTACGCTCGACACTTCACGTTGATCACGGATCACAAGCCCCTTACGCAGATTCTACATCCAGAGAAGTCGCTACCAGTCCTGTGCATTAGTCGCATCGCCAATTATGCCGACTACCTCGCACACTTTAACTACACCGTGGTATTTAAAACGTCGAAGCAAAACGCCAACGCTGACTACTGCTCCAGAACACAGCTACTATCGACCGTCAAGAAGATACAAAATTCAATCTCGCAACAGATGGAGAAAACAAAGGATTACGACGACTTTGATTTTTTTTACAGTTCACCAGACGCAGCAGTTACCCGTCAAATGCGAAGCCATTGCACGAGCGACGAGGAAGGACTCTGGTCTCAGCAGAATTGTCAAACTCTTGGAAGGAGGCCAAGATCTCACCCGTCATGACTTCAAGGCATCCGAGGTGAAATACACGCTCGACGCCAACTGCTTGATTTTCGAGCACAAAGTAGTGGTTCCACCTGCACTGCGAGATGCCATCCTCAATGACCTGCACGCAGCTCACATGGGGATCGTCATAATGAAGGGAATGGTACGTTCCTTTGTGTTTTGGCGAGGCATCGACTCCGACATTGAGAAGCTCGCAACGTTCTGCACCACATGCGCAATCCATGCGCACGCTCCACCCAAGTTCAGCGAGCCTCACTGGGAGTACCCGAAGGCACCGTGGGAACGCATTCACATTGACTATGCGGGCCCAGTAGCTGACAGCATGCTTCTCATTGTTGTAGACGCCTACAGCAAGTGGCACAAGGTCAAGACAACGACCTCCACGACAGCTGCAGCAACAATCGCCCTGATGGATGACTTGTTCACAGCCCACGGCACCCCAGTCACCGTCGTTTCAGACAATGGTAGGCAGTTCTTCGCAGAATAATTCAAGGCCTTCCTGTAGAACAGTGGTGTGAAGTACCACAAGCTTACAGCACCGTACCATCCATCAACCCTTGAACAAGCAGAACGGTATGTCCAAACGGTGAAGGGTGCCCTCTATGCGATGAAAACCACCAAAGGAACTCAGTAGACCAACCTGAACGAGTTCCTTCGCCAATTTAGAAGAGCGCTGCACTCTACCACCTGACAATCTCCATCTCAACTATTTCTGGGACGAGAACTTCTGACACGTCTCAACCTGGCGAGACCCAAAGACGTTCGCACTAGAGCCTGCGAAGAACAGAAAGCAGAAATGGACTCGACATTCGGTACCTTCGAAGCGGGTTAGTCAGTTTACTTCCTGTCTGGCATCCCGAACCTGGACAAGTGGCTCCTTGGTACTGTACCCGTATCCACGTGGTCTTACCTGTTGGAATCCAATGGAAGAGCTGGATCGTAGAATCTAGATGTACCCGGCTGAAATAACCCCCAAAACTCTACCAACTAGGATCCACCAGGGATAAAGATACCTCACTATAAAAGAAAGTGATAAGAAGATGCCAGTGGTCGACGAAATGAAAACGAAAATCAGCTCAAAATGAACTAACAAGACTCGAAAACTTAAATTAATCTCGGGCGTATGGCTAAGCATTAAACAAAATAACCCACTGGTCTTCGTAGCACATACTAGTTTTAATATAAATCACCAAGTCATCCGAAGAAAATTTAAAATGGATCAACAGTTTATTTTCTAAGTAACTGCTGCGTTGTGGAAATCCTCTCCACTCAACAAAAATATGCATGCTTTTACATAAGCAAATGGTAGTCAAATGTGACGTTAGCTTGCAATTTGGCTATATTATGCTGCTTAAATGGTACAGCATTTTAAACGAAATTCCTAATAAATATTTTTGAATTTTACAATAACGCACAAGTTGATTTTATAAATACAGAAACCCTAATAAATTTGTATTAATTTATATACATTTATACATTTAATTCGATGTTCGAATTACTCCTACATTATTCATTATTATTACTCCAATGACAAGTGTTCTGTATAATTCTGGTATAGTCTTTTTTAATCAAATTCGACGAACAATGAAGTTAATCGAACGTTATATCTTTTCAGTAAATTATCACAATTCATTATACATTATTCACAAAATGTTTAAATTATCATCCCTGAAACTTTCACATATTATTTTTACAATGTTATACAATTATTATTACACGTCTTTCCAATTGTAACTTTCCACTAAAGCATGTTTTATTATTAACAATGCATTTAAGATTAGTTGTTTCAATGCATAACTTGGTTTTAAATGTTGGATTTAATACTTTACTAGCCTTCTAGTAATTAAACTCGTGACTGAAATTCACGTTTAAAAGTACACATTAATTTACTGAGTAGTAGCTCATTAGCTTATTAAATACTGGAAATCTGTTATTGACCATCCATCGATGTCTAATATCTGCCTCAATATAACTCAATTCTCGCAAACATCAATTGCTTTACACGCATGTTAGCTCTCGATAGCTATAAATAATCACCAAACATTTTTAAGATCCAAAAAGCTTTTATACAAGAATCGAAAAATACTCTGTTTCATAATAGACAAACGTTAGAGTATCATGAACAATTTTTATCAGAACTGTGTTAAATAATATGTATTCACATGTTCAAATAGTAGTGTTTGTGATTTTCCAAAACTGTCATTTCGTTTCATGACGAATAATTTTATACATAGATTTCCTTTCTTTCAATAATATTTCATCTCATTTCATTGTACTCTTATATTTCATAACTATTTCTTTCAAAGAATATAGAGTAACCACTATAAAAAGAACAATTCAGTTTTCGTCTAATCCAAAATTCGGAATGGAGATCCTCCTCTAAGGAAACACGTTAGAAACTACACCATGGAAAAGAGCCTGTCTTAAGAAGGTACAAATAATCCATTAGAATCGAACGCTTAACCAAGTTGGAGAATTCCAAAAGAATAAAGAAAATTGAAAAACTGAACGAACTCGAAAAAGTGATCATATTTCATAAGAAATTCAAAACATTGGATCGCAAAAGCCTAATCCAGAAATCGTAATTATTCACACTAGAAATCAGTATAATTGCAGGACTATATCGAACTCAATGAAAAATAGACCTACACATCTATCAAACAATGCTGCATGTAATGCCAAAATATTCTGTTCTGTTGATTAAATATCCACAAGTATTTATTTTAAATAATGTTCAAGTATATGTGGGATATCGGTCATCGTCTTGCTAACGACTATTCTTATATAAATTTATCCTAGTCTTGGCCCTGTCTCTTCTTAAATCGTGTTTTCACAACCGATTATAATGCTCTATTAAATGCCAAAGTAAATTTAGAAAAAGAAAAAGTAATGCTTTAAAAATAACATCACAATTAATATTAATGTTAACTACAAATAAAACACATGCTCGGACAGAAGTGATAAAAGTATCAAGTATAGCCCTCGAATGCATTTTCTATCTACAGAATAAAAATGGTGAAAGAAGAACATTCTAAAGTATGACTGATTCGTACTGTCTACTAATATTTAATGTTTCCAGCTACCTCGATGAAAATGGAAAAGAATGTTCGAAGCACACATTCCTGGTAGGGACTGAACCTTTGTCCTTCACGTTTCTTATTCCTCGTACCGCCTGGAACTGCGTAGAATCGAACCCGTTCCCGACCGGCTCGACACAACAGCTGTCCGCGTTGTAAAGTTCATCGCCCCGACACGTATAAGGTTTGCTCGATAGCCTTGTTGAAAATGCCATTGACTGTTCATATTGTAGAAGTACGAATGTAATGTCAATATCTCAAGACTGCCTTCAGCCTCTTTTTATACAACAATCTGTTATTGAAATCCATAGTTGAGCTTGATAATCATTCCAAATGCTCAATTCTGCTAAGATGCTGCATTCCCGTTATCCATTTAGTATCCCTTCATCATCACTGTAGTGTATCGATGTGTATTTCCACACAATATATAATCAGTGTTCATTGCTGCAGTATATATTGACCGTACTATAATGTTGAAAAGTCTTATATTGGCAGTAAAATATAAGCAGTCTATATGAAAAACTATGTTCACATTCATAGCACTCAAATCAAACACAATGAGCTATTCGTTCTTTCCATGCGTTTCGACACTCGCGCCTTGCTGTAGCAAGCCAAGACTAAACGTAGTGTACCGGACTATGTTCACTTCGCACAAATTTAAATATCACTTGATCTGCCTACTACCAATCATGCCTGCGTACACATTCTTGGCTGATTCTAGAGACGTATAGCCCACGAATTAATACCTCTCTCGGGCGAGATATTTCAGACTGACTGTCGGTTTACCCACAATGCTCCTGGGTTCAAACGATATGATAGTCTATATATACGCAGAGTGATTGCGATTATCGCCTGGTATTCTGAAATGTGCATTTATAAAGTCAAAATCATTCTCATGTAGCTTCTACATGAAATATAATGCATTTGCCATTAGTCGATTCCTTCTATGATCTCTGTATTATTTCATAGCAGCTTATATTGCAGTCATGTTTGCACGGCATCCATTTTGTAAGCAATAACCGTACCTCAGACAAAAACACGTGTTCGAGATTTGTAATGCGGGTTGCTGGTACCGCTCCTAAGCGAGCGTCACGAAGTCTGCGTTGCTGCCTGTAGTTGAAATGTTGCTATAAAAATGTCATCTGTGGCCTTTCTAATATGACCAGGTTCCAAGTCAATGCAAAATACTGGCTCAATACCATCGCTGCCCGCATTGGAGATCTTCAGTATGATATCAACTACCGGGAGAAACGAATAAATCGCCACATTGGCCAAATTAGGCCATTTCCAGGAATACGGTCAAACACAGAGAACCAGAAACCGACCAGCGATGAACCTGCCGAAATTCCACCTAGGCCACGACGTTTTCGGTTCTTCCAAGTACCAGCTACCACAGCACCAGCCGAGAGGATACCACAAGTGATCCGTGGAAACCGATCACCAATACCAGCTACTCCAGTTATACCGTGCAGGTCTACACGCTAAAGCCATCCACTGCCATAGACATAACAAGTATAATTTAAAAGAGGGAGGAAATGTTGTGTATTCGAACTCACAGAAATGTATGTTCCAATGAAATTTCACCCTCAACAGTTGGTAACACGTAGACACCACCAGAGACTCAGTTATCGATTACTCACGAGAGCCGTCATTGTTGCGCACTGATCTGAACATTGTTTGGTTCTCTCCTAATAGTTTGTGATATGGTTGATTGGTTGGTGGAATTGTCAATCTTATTAAATACAAAGCTTAGAAAACACAAAATTATCCATGTCACATTTACTGGCACATTAAAGATCCCCCCTTCAAAATAAATACCCACCTCTAGTACGAAAAACCTACACAGCAGCACCAATTACTAGATTCACAACTTCACACCAGAGCTACACACGGCCTCACACAACCCTCAAACATCCCATATCATCAGAAAGATCGCCCCCACCGCCGCCCCCTAGACACTAGACACTTAATAGAGACCGCCTGTCCTATACGAGCAAATCCTAGAATATCACAAACAACCAACTAACTAATTAACCAATCACCTAAATAAACTGACTGACTAATTAACAGTAGATTATAAGGACACCGCCACCTAGCTAACTGCCAACTGCCTGACTAACCAACTAATTACCCAATTAACTATCTAGCAAAATACCTAATTAACGAACTGATTAACTAGTTAACTAACCCAATCGAAATAACCAACTAACCAATGACATCATAGACCACCCTACGTGAGCTCCACAATTACATAGCCTATAGGCATATAGATAAACCCTTCAAACACAGAACCACAATAAATCCCCACCCCTACCATCTCACCCCACAATACACAATGCCAATAGCGCACTAACACAAATACACAATTTTACTATCCAGGTCACGAACTGACTAAGGTATTAACAGACGCAATACTAGAGCAATACTCCCACACCCCGTAACTACCCTCTCAGCCCCAGTTATCTCCATTAATATCCCTCCCCAGCGATCTAACGATATAGACATATGTTCTAACTATGACTTTCTTTTCACTAAGGGGCGTGGTGGCGTAGCGGTCAAGCTGTTGACCTCTCACCAAAGTGTACTGGGTTCGATTCCCGGTCAATGCATGTGAGATTTTCGAAGTGAAATGCCATGTTCTGTGGTTCGGATTCCACGTAAAAAGGAGGTCCCGTGGCTCATAATCACAAGATTCACGGTTACGTAAAACTACAATTTTCCTTTTCACCAAGGATAGATATACAAAAACTAGCAACTTTTAAACTACAAATATGGATAACACGCGTGATCCTTCTCAGAAAATATAGATAATACAGCATCGCACGACTATACATAATACATACAGATCAGCTCGCAAAGCCCTCTCTTAGAAACACGACTAACTAAACTACTCAGTGAATATTACACACATTGGGTGCAGTATAGTTACACCGATGCATGACACAAATACATACAATAATTATGAACATGGCTAGCACTATTATCGATATATACAATCACAACCTAACAGTAAAGGGCATTAACACATGCAGCAAGTAATTGATAAACGAGAAGCAACGATTTAAATTAGACCACAACACGGCGAAGGCATTATTTATTATAATAATTATTCTTTTCCTCTTTAACCGTATCGGCCTACGAAGGACCACGCCATTTCAATTGACTTCTCTGGACTTTGATCTTTGCCCAGTGCTCCTTCATACGTTGCCGGTGTTGCTATTTTCTTTCTTCCGTCCACATCTTTCCCGTCTTCAACTTTGTTTTTTCTTGAAAACCCTGGTGGTCGTTTAGGTTCTTCCTGAGGGGATTGCGATCTTGAATATCTCTTGCAGGTCCCTTTCCAACTCTTCGAACCAGGCTGGCTTGGTCTTCTTATTTTTAAAATCGGTTGGTCAATTGCGTGGGTTTCATTCTAAGCAAGTTGCCATAAAATGCATTTCTCCTTTTTCTCATAACATCAGAGATCTTTTGGACATGAATATACAGCTCATGGTTATAACGTCATCTATATTTACCTTTGTCTTTAAGCGGGCCTAGAATTTTCCTCAAGATCTTTCTTTGATCTCCAATTTTTCTAGCAGGCCTTTCTTGTTCATAGCGAGGCATTTCACTGCATACAGGGCCTCTGGTCGTATGACAGTGCAATAATGCCTCAGTTTTGCATTCGGGGATAGTGACTTTTTGTTGTAAACGTCCTTGGTGAGTTGGCATGCCATTTCCATTATATTCATGCGTGAAGTGAAGGTCTCTTTCTCACAGACGTTGGGTTCTATCAACTCACCAAGATATTTTAACTTGTAAGTCCGTTTGATTTTTCCCTGGTTTACATTTAGCTCTCTTGGTGCTGGCTTGATGTTAGTTATGAACTGTGTTTTCTCCAAAGAGATCTGAAGGCCAGCTTTTGTTTCATGTGCCCTGGTTCTCCCCCGAGCTCGATTTCTGCCAGGCAAGTTGTCTTTGCTTTACCACTGAATCACATGCATTATTCCACCACGCATATTTCTTTGACTTCGTCAGTAGGACTGTTTCCTGATCTGTTGTGACCAAGGACTGTTATAGTTGATCCCAGTTTACAGGAATCAAAGATTCTTGTTTTTTGAGTAAATTCAGGTCACGATCGTAGTTTTTCAGTATCAAATCGATTGTTCTTTTTTATGACGGCCTTTCTGGTATTTCTCAGAATCAGTTTAAAATTAATTTTGGATAGATAGTGATCCGAATCTAGATTGGCATTTTTAGAACCTTTACATTCTGTATTTCACTCTGAGATTTACGTAGAATTGCGAGGTGATCAATTTGAAATTCGCCGAGATTGGGATTCGGAGATGTCCAAGTTTTCTGTTTCCTGGGAAGGTGTTTGAACGCTGTGGATTTTATAACAAGTTTGAAGGCCTCACATAGTTCTACAAGCCTTGCACCATTGCGATTTGTTCTCGGGTGAGCTGGATAGATTCCGATAATATTTTGGAACTTTCTTTCCTTACCCAGTCGTGCATTGAAATCACCAAGATGCATAATCGTATGTTTGTCTGGGATCTTACATTCAAGGTCTCCCAGAATCTTTCCGTTCCTTCCGGGTCTCTGTTATTCGCTTGATTGATTGATTGATTGGAACAGGAACATTTACTACAGTGTAAACTTTGTTTGTGATCCGGAAGGAGAGATTTGCTAGGCGTCTTCAACTTTGGTTTTTCTTGAAAACCCTGGTGGTCGTTTAGTTTCTTCCTGAGGGAATTGCGATCTTGAATATCTCCACAGGTAATCTCCATCTCTTGCAGGTCACTTTCCACCTCTTCGAAGCAGGCTGGCTTGGTCTTCTTATTTTTAAAATTGGTCTGTCAATCGTGTGGGTTTCATTCTAAGCAAGTTGCCATAAAATGCAATTCTCCTTTTTCTAACAACATCAGAGATCTTTTGGACGTGAATATAATGCTCATGGTTATGCCGTCGTCTATATTCACCTTTGTTTTTAATCGGGCCTAGAAGTTTCGTCAAGACAATCCTTTGATCTCCAATTTTTCTACCAGGCCTTTCATGTTCATAGTGAGGCATTTCGCTGCATACAGGGCCTCTGGTCGTATGACAGTGCAATAATGCCACAGTTTTGCTTTCAGGAAAATTGACTTTTTGTTTAAAAGTCCTTGGTGAGTTGGTACGCCATTTCCATTTTATTCATGCGTGAAGTGAAAGTTTCTTTCTCATTGAAGTTGGGTTCTACCCATTCACCAAGATATTTAAACTTTTATGTCCGTTTGATTTTCCCCTGGTTTACTTTTAGCTCTGTTACTGCTGGCTTGTTGTAAATTATGAACTGTGTTTTCTCCAAAGAGATCTGAAGACCAGCTTTTGTTGCGTCTGCCTTCGTTCTCTCCCGAGTTCCATTTCTGCCAGGCAAGTTGTCTTTGCTTTATCACTGAATCACATGCATTATTCTACCACGCATGTTTCTTTGACTTCGTCAGTGAGACTGTCTCCTGTGCTGTTGTGACAAGGCCTGTTGTAGTTGATCCCAGTTCTCAGGATTCAAAGATTCTAACTTTTGAGTAAATTCAGGGCACGATCGTAGTTTTTCAGTATCAAATCAATTGTTCTTTTTTATGACGGCCTTTCTGGTATTTCTCTGAATCAGTTTAACTTTGATTTTAGATAGATAGTGATCTGAATCTAGATTGGCATTTCTTAGAACCTTCACATTCTGTATTTCTCTCTGAGCTTTACGTGCGATTGCGACGTGATCAATTTGAAATTCGCCGGGATTGGGATTCGGAAATGTCCTAGTTTTTTGTTTCCTGGGAAGGTATTTGAACGTTGTGGTTTTATTACAAGATTGAAGGCCTCACATAGTTCTAAGATCCTCTCACCATTGCGGTTTGTTCCCTGGTGAGATAGATAGATTCCGATAATGTTTTGGAACTTTCTTTCCTTCCAAGTTGTGCATTGAAATCGCCAAGAAGCATAATCCTGTGTTTCCTGGGATCTTACAGTGAACATCTTCGAGGTCTTCCCAGAATCTATCCGTTCCTTCCGGGTCTCTGTTATTCGCTTGATTGATTGGCGCACGAACGCTTACAACAGTGTAAACTTTGATTGTGCTCCGGAGGGAGAGAGTTGAAACTCGGCTGCTAAGCGAGTTGAAGCAAATGATTGAATCCAAAATCTCCCTACTGCCTATGAATCCTATGCCAAGGTTGGGGACTGTTTCTATTACACGTTTACCAGTTTTACCTTTAAAGATTCTGTAGCTTTCTGACTCAAAGGCTTGTTCATCTGTGAATCTTGTTTCTTGAATTGCTGCAATCAGGATTTGATGTTGGATAAGGAATCAATTTTTCTATCTTCCGAAGGGAGTTCGTGTTGAAGGTAGCAAAGAAATTCCGGCTTTTGTGTTGGATCTTTCCTGGAGTCTCCGATACCTCCACGCATGTCGGCACAGGCTCCCCAGATTCCGAAGGCCAGCATGCTTCGCTCAAGGTGAAAGACGATTGGTTACCACCTGAGGTAGTAGCTTCTGATGAACTTCCCTCCATGCTTTGAACAGTTGAAAAACTGTAGATTGGAGTCAGCGATGTTTCACACCGACCAGGGTACTACCAAGGTTGTGAGCCTTGTGGCCCCCAACACTTATCGGCTCGCCGACCCAGTTTTCTGCTGGGGTTGGTTACCCAACCTTCCACTGGGTTGCTCGGCTTAACAGGGGCACCTCTCGTAGGTTATGAGCTGGAGTTGGAGTGAAAGAGGCTATGTTATGGTTGCAGATGACAGGCAACGACGCATTTCACTCCCATTTGCCCAGAGCCACAAGGACTCCTCCCAGATTGATCCCTGGAACCTATAATCATTATTATTATTACTAGGTCTATTATTATTGTTAATGCTATTATTATTATCAGGAACATTATCGTTATCCATTAGCCACACTAACCACTCGGTGTAAAAGGAGAAACGACGAATATATACAAGAAATAAACATTATATGAATATGGTGAAGAGGAAGAAGAAGAAGATGAAGAAGCAGAATAATAAGAAGAGACACCCACGCAAACAAACACGTATTATCTATTAAACAACACATATTACATGAAGAGATAGAGAGAGAAGATAGGTGTGTGAGAGAGAGAGAGAATAGCAAAAGCAATACACCGTGAATTTTTATTATTATTATTATTGTTACGTGCAATGCCCGTCCCAATGTTTTTAAAAATCCATCTTCACTGTATTCTGGTGTTCCTTGACATTTTGAATCGACCGCCTGGTGACTTGATTCCGTTTGTGAACACGAGATGGCTGCTGCTGTCGGACTTCGGGGTTTCTTCACGTGGTTCCTTCTTCTCCGATAGAGTGTTTTGGGGTGCCTAATAAACTCATCCTATTCCAGTCATGTTTGAAGGCTATTTATTATATTCTACGTCATGAAACAAAGGACTGTGTATACATGACACCGCCAAATTAATTACTTAATAATCACATTGTTGCTTGATGTGTCAAGCTGTGATTGGACAATTAAATTAACATGAATGCAATGCTGTTTTTGACTGGAGATTCACCGCCATGTTGTTATACGGCTGTCGTCAAGAAATCAACAAGGGAGTTGGTCGAAAAAGTTGTTGCCGTGCCCGGGGGCTTGACCCCCTGGCCTCCTCGAAATATGGATATACGATGGAAGGGAATTGCCTGTGCTCTTCAGGCTATTATTTCATCGTTTCGCAGTGAAGAAGAAATTCGGATTGTAATCGCATCTCGATGCAGACCAGTGCTTGTGACCCAAACGAAGCATGTGCTGGGTGGGCCAATTTCAGGCAATATAGTGCCGTATAACGTTATTTGGTTTGTGTGTGAATTATTTTATTTTTATTGTGCCTCCACTGAGAAGTTTTTAAGGTACGAAATGTTATTCTAAATTTTTATATATTTTGTTATGGGAGCTCCAATATTGGCCTTGTATAATTATTTGATCTTGTGTTTTGTTTCGCCTGGTAGGCCTAATTTATGTCTGTTTTAATAATGTTACCAGATATATTTTTTTTTCTTCGTACCTTCTGGAGATACATTTCTAGTTTATTTTACGTTTTAAATTATTATTTATTTTCCTTTGGCAATCTTGGGATTGGCATATTATTAATCTGATGTAAGATCCGATGCACCAGCTCATGTCAATAGTGTTAAAGCGTAATTCCTTCCTCCCTTTTATTTCTCTCTCGGGATTGTAAAAAAATAATTTAATGCTAATTGTTTGCCGTAATTTCGATTTGACATGTGGTCGTCTGCTCCGGTGGCCATGTTTGTTTTGTTTTTGTTTTGCCGGGATGCATTCTGGTCTGGGGGGCATTCTCTTGGCGTGGAGCGGTAAACTCAAACGTGTTGTGGTGTTAGCTTAATATGTTTTTTTTATTAACTTTGTTGGTTTAACTTTGTGTTTTTGGTAAATGTTCCTGTGTTTTTTCTCCGTCATGCAAATTATGGATTTATTTTCTGATCCAATTTTATTTTATTAATTTAATTTTAAATTTTTTCGTTTTATGTCGTGGCCTGGACCTCTGCATGTCGGATCGGTATTGCAGTCCCTTGTAAATTATCAAGCCCGTTCTCATTTAATTGTGCCTGTATTTTTTTTTTTTAATCTTTGGGCTTTAACATTTTAATTTTAATTTAATTATTTTCTTTTTGTTTGCTTTGCAAGCAAGCATGTTAAGCCGTCTCTTGCCTTCTTTGTAAATTATGCTGGTTGATGCATGTTCTGTTGTCTGGTGGAGGTGTTCTTCTAAATTTTAACATTTAAATTTTTATTTTAAATTTTTAAGCAACTGTTGTGGCATTATTTCGTCGGCGACAATTCCATTGGTTATTGGGGGGTGTCTGTAGAATAGCCTGTGCGTTCCCCTCTTCTCCACCTTCCTTCTACCCCTTTTGGTGCTCTTCTGTTGGGGCATGTCATCTGGAGGTGATTTTGCTGTGGAAGCGATGCGGACCTCTGAAGACAGGCATCCACGCTGGCCATCCACGGTGTCATTTTGGTAGCAGACCGAGCACGAGTTCGCTTCCGTAACTATCCCCTCCTCAATACCCGCAGGCTCGTTTTATGGACCCTTCTAGTGCTGATGGAGCGGTTGTTGATGGGATCTTGTCATGCCAGTGCACTTGATGTTATATAAAGCTAATCCTTGTCGTTTGTTTAATTTCATGTTTGCCTCTGAATATCCATGTGGTGAGATAACAGTGACCTGTTCCATGCGAGTTGTTTGCTGCTGTATGTTATCCTGTTTGTATGCAACATTCCCACTGAAAAAGATGCTCGGTGAGTGGCTGGCATGTGTTCTTGGCATGGGAAATGTGGATTTGGTAATATTCTGATAGCCTACATGCTACGAGTGAAGGCATCCTGGAGCCCTGTCTGAAGCTGTTCGCCATGTGTTTTGGGCAAATTTTTGTAATTTAGCTTCCTGTTCTCGAGCCAAGCTGGCGGTGACGTATGCAGTTCTGGACAGCATTGTGCATGATTTTGTGTAGTATTGTGGCGGTGTTCGAGTGTCAACCTAATCTATGGTGTTGGTAATTGGTAGTTATGGTATTGTTGTGAAAGTGTAAACTGTCCTCGTAATTCCTAAAATTTGTTTTCTTCTATATTGTCTGTCTGCATTCTGTGTTTTTAAAATGGCCGACAATAATAGTCTTTTCGATTTAATTGACTTAAGAGATAACCTTGAGAATTTGGAGAGTTCTTCTGGGGTTGAACGTGAATCACCTCTGTTTACTAGGTCTGAGGTTTTGGGATCGATTTCTAGTAGTGGTTTGCCTGCCCCTCTTTTGTCTGGTTCCGGCTCGCCCAGACCTCTTAACCGTGCATAGGTCATTCTTCTCATGTTAGGTCACCTAATGATTTCCTGGGTCCTGCCGACACATTGCATCCCAGTTCTTTCTCTAGCAATGTAAATGTTTTGTCTCCTGTAGAGGGTGTGCGAGCGGGCTACCCTGGTAACAATGTCTCTTTTCCTAATGCTACGTACTCCCCTACCGTTAATTATGGGTCGATTCCTCATCCTATTTCTGGTTTCTTAACAAAGTTGAAGAGATTCAACCTAGATGACGTTACCCAAGTGGTCCTATTTTTAAAACAAGTGGTCGAATTGGGTAACCATGCCTCGATTTTTGGGATGTCGGAAATTCAGATTTTTCAACTTTTGTATCCTGTTGCATCCGGTATGCTGCGCGATAAGCTAATTGAAGCTATCCACCTCCGCATGTCCTTAGCCATGTTTATTAGGGAAGTGTTGTGGTTTTTTGTCCCTGCGAGTGCCCTTAGTACTCTCGAGCAAAAGTTTTTATATCGTGTCCAAAGGTTGGACGAGTCACTTAGCGACTATGTCAGTGACATTAAGGTGTATGCCCAGGTTTTTGCATCCCCTTTAACTGAACGACAGTTGGTGTCATCGATTGTAAATGGGTTTTCGCCTCAATATAGGTCATACATGACTATGTGTACCAGGCCTTCGTCATTTGTCGAGCTGAAACAGGTCGTTATAGAGGCTATGGCTGTGAAACATGCAGATTCCCTTCGTGTAGCTAATGTTCCTCCTCCTTCCTTGATGTCTTGTCCCCCTCCTTCATTGATGTCTCGTCCCCCGCCTAAGGTTATGTTTCATCCAAGACCCAATATTAAGTGCCACACGTGCGGTGGCGTGGGACATGTCAAGAAGGTGTGTCCGAGTAACCAGGTTGTTTATCGCCAATGACGAAATATTGTGGAGACCTATTCGGATGTTACTTCTAAGGATATTTCTGTGCATGAGAGTTTGGGAAAACCCTGTGAAGTTTCTGGTCGCCCTACTGATGAAAATCTTGGTAACTCTTTGAAAACTAAATCTTCACGTGCTAATTCTGCTTATGTCGCTGACCTACCTAACCTGTCGGTGAGCAATGTCGTGGCAAGTCAGCCTAATTCTAAACATAATGTGAAACCTGTGGTGCGGGTGTCCTCGTCATCTACTTGTAATCGTTTTAGAGTGAGTAATGATTTTGGAATTTCTCCTGTGGCTAAAGGAATATCCCCGTTTATTGAAATTTGTGTTAATGACGAGCCCGTTTCTGCATTGCTTGATTCTGGTAGTGTCGCATCCTTTATAAGCGAGGACTGGTTTTTATCTATGAAGAGTGTTTGCAAATTTCCTGAGTTAGAGCCTAACAATGAATCTTTTATTTCGGCAAATTGTTCAAACTTAAATATTTTGGGTAGTATGACAGTCAAAATCCATATTCTAAATTTTTCTTGGAAGTTTAAATTTTTTGTTGCCAGAAATCTTTCTTGTTCTGTGGTCATTGGAGCTAATTTCATGTCACACGTTGGTATGCTTCTTGATTTTGGTGCTCGCAACTTATGGTTTAAGTTTAATCCGCAGAGTAAATTATCATTTAACCCGGTTTTATCTTCTCCTGCTGTCAATTCTGTTAGTGAACCTATGACTATTGAGGATCTCGATCTGGAAAATTTAACGAGTCTTCAAAAGGATGCCATAAAGAGGTTATGTCAGGAGTATAGCGATGTATTTACTGACAAGTTGGGTGTAACCCATTTGATGGAATACAAGATTGAGCTAACCGATTCTGTGCCGGTGCGTTCCAGCCCGTATCGCCTTGCCCCGCCAAAGATGGCTGAACTTCGTAAGATTATCGATAAGATGTTGGAAGAAGGTGTAATCCAACCTTCTATCTCGGCCTACTCATCCCCTGTATTTCTTGTGCCAAAACCTAACGGTGGTTTTCGGCCGGTGGTCGACTATAGGGCTCTTAATCAAAAGGTTGTTTTACAATCCATTCCTTTGCCGGACCTTTATACTTGTTTTAGTTGGTTTCGCCACGCGAAGGTGTTCACGATCCTCGATTGAAATTCCTCTTACTTCCAAATTCCCCTCTCTCCGGAATCCAGGCATGTTACTGCTTTTTCCACTGACTGGAACCTGTTTGAGTATGCCCGTGTCCCGTTTGGCCTATCCACCGGAGCCGCTGTGTTGAGCAGACTTCTGGACAAGGTGTTTTCAGAAATTAAATTCAAGTTTGTGTACCACTACCTTGACGATGTGGTGATCTATTCTGAGTCCTTCGAGGAACACGTTGATCATCTGAAAGTTGTACTTGATCGGTTGCGTGACGCTGGCCTTACCGTCAAATTGACCAAAGTTTCCTTTGCCAAGCCCAAAATTTCCTTCTTGGGTCATATTGTTTCCGCGTCTGGTATCTCCGTGGACCAATCTCGTACTCAGGCCATCAGATATTTTAAACCACCCAAGAACGCCAAGGGTGTCGCTCGTTATATTGGTATGGTGAACTTCTTCCGTAAGTTCATCAGTAACTTTGCCGACCGTGCTGCTCCTCTAAATCAATTACGAAAAAAGGCTGTGAAGTTTGAGTGGGGTCCCTCTCAGCAGGCAGCCTTCGAAGATCTTAAGCTTGCGCTCTCTAACGCCCCTGTGTTAGCCATTCCGGATTTTGGGAAGCAGTTCATTGTGCAGACTGATGCGTCTGGTCGTGGTGTTGGTTGTGTCCTACTGCAAGAATCTGATCTGGGTAGGCAACCCATTGCATACGCTTCTCGTACCTTAACGGACGCAGAGAGGAAGTATTCCATATACGAACTTGAGGGTTTAGCTGTGTTGTTCGCTCTAGAAAAATTCCGTATGTATCTTGAGCACACTAAGTTTCTCCTTGAGACCGATAACCAAGCCTTAAGCTGGGTGTTAGGGAAACCCCGTAAAACTGGTAGGATTGCCAGATGGGAAACTAGGATTCTGTCATTCCAGTTCACTGTCCACCATATTCGTGGGTCCGAAAATGCGGTAGCTGATTCATTAAGCCGCATGTACGAGGAAACAGCTGAAGAGGATATTCAAGAATGTGAACCCGTAAACCTTGTATCTGCTGTAAATTGTGTCAATGTCGTTCTTAGCAATTCCCCTGTGCTTTTTGAAGATGTGAGACGATTCCAGAAAGAAGATCCCTCCTTATCTAGCCTAATTGACCGAATCAATTCTGGTGAAGTGATCAAGCCCTACTCTCTGAAGGACGGTGTATTGTGTTGTTCGTCTCGTCATGACCGTCTACCTAAAATTGTGCTCCCATCGGTCCTCATTCCGGAAATCTTTCGTTACTATCACGAATCTCCTATTGGTGGCCACCTAGGAGTATTCAAGACCCGAGCTAAAATCAGACAGTTTTTCATTTGGCAAAGTATGGATGGCGACATCAGGAGGCTCATTAGAAATTGTGCAGCATGTAGTATTAGCTAACCTCCGGTTTCTACTAAGGTTGGCCTGTTGTCATCTGAACCGGCATCTAGGCCGATGGAGAGGCTTTTTATCTACCATGTTGGGCCGTTCCCTCGCTCTGGTCGGGGAAACCAATTTGCGCTTGTTTGCACTGACGGTTTCACCCGGTTTAGTTGGATTTTCCCCACCAGACAGGCTACGACCAATTCCGTCATAAAATGTCTTAATTCCATCTTTTCATCTTTTGGGCCATGTCAGTTCCTGGTATCAGATAATGCCAAGTGCTTTGTGTCTCATCAGTTCCGTCAATTCTTATTTGATTATGCTATTTCGCATGTAACCACCACTCCCTATTTTCCTAACCCGTCTCTCGCTGAGCGAGTCAATCGTAATCTCCGTTCTGCTCTGATTGCTTTCCACCACGACGACCATTCCAAGTGGGATTCTAATTTGCATTGGCTCAATTTTGCTTTCAACACCGCAGTGCATGAGAGCACGCAAGCCACCCCTTTTTCGTTAATGTTTTCCTTTATGGCTAATTCTCCGTTGTCTAACCTGTGGAACCTGCACGATCTCCTTCCAGACAGTTTCACGCCCGAGGATATGAGGGCGAAATTCGACAAGGCTAGAGAGAATATTAAGGTATCACATGACCAACTTGCCAAGCGACACAATGCCTGTCGCAAGCCAACTGATTTGGAAATTGGTGATGTTGTGTACGTTCGCAATTTCAAGCCCAAGGGCGTCAGTAATCTAGTTTCAAGCAAGTTGACCCCTCGTTTTAAAGGCCCATGTTATGTAGAGGCATTCCTGACTCCCGTTACTCTGCTTATTCGAAACCCTAAGGCCAACAAAATTTCCAGAGTGCATCTGTCGCACATTAAGCGAGGTGGAGACGTTTCTAATGAGGAAATGCTACCATAAATTTTGTAAACTGATTTTGTATAATGTAGAGTATCCCTAACCTTCATTGAAGCCTTCAGGCATCTGTTCCTTCTGGAATTTTGAACTGGATATGAAAACTCTGCTGGGATACAAACTGTAACTGTTGGGTAATTCCCATTTTTATGGTAAATTGTAAAATTGAAACTAAATTTTGATGTTTTCATAAAAGATGCTAGCATGTAAGTTGGACTCGGTGGGAGACCTAACTCATGGTAACCTTGTATTCCTGTTCCCTTGGGAATTTGAGTGGTCATTCCTCTACCGTAGTTCCTTCTAAATGTATAGTCGTTTAACTCATGTAATCTTGAAAGGTACTTCTAGTCTGTAAAAACGTAAACTTGTTAATGAAATTTTGTAAGCACGGATCTAGGGCATGGACAGAAATATTTTCTTCATTTAAATTCAACTTTGTTTCTCTTTTGTAAAATGTAGTAAGAAATTGTAATTTCTGTAAACGTTTTTTGAAATACGATTTACTTCTGTTTTGTAAATGGCTGCCCACGCGTCGAATGATATCTGGCCATTGGTCTAAAGTGAACTACATTGGACTTATTGAAAATTTTCCTAACGTGTCTCGGACTATGAAAGCACTGCTGGTGCTGGTGTTCTGCGTTTCTGAAGACTTATGGACACAGTGAAGTGGCTAACTAAGTGGTTTGCGAGGTGATCAATTATCCCTTCACTGATAATCTGACCCTGCACTTTTCCTAACTAAAACGTTGCGGTTTCGTCCATCAATTGGAGTTAACTGGTGAACATTATCTTCTGGAAACATGCTTGGTGAATCGACTAGTTAAGGAGTACTGCCTATGCCTAGGCATATTCGTGAACGGTGTTCACGCTTAAGGGAGGGAGACTGTTACGTGCAATGCCCGTCCCAATGTTTTTAAAAATCCATCTTCACTGTATTCTGGTGTTCCTTGACATTTTGAATCGACCGCCTGGTGACTTGATTCCGTTTGTGAACACGAGATGGCTGCTGCTGTCGGACTTCGGGGTTTCTTCACGTGGTTCCTTCTTCTCCGATAGAGTGTGTTGGGGTGCCAAATAAACTCATCCTATTCCAGTCATGTTTGAAGGCTATTTATTATATTCTACGTCATGAAAAAAAGGACTGTGTATACATGATACCGCCAAATTAATTACTTAATAATCACATTGTTGCTTGATGTGTCAAGCTGTGATTGGACAATTAAATTAACATGAATGCAATGCTGTTTTTGACTGGAGATTCACCGCCATGTTGTTATACGGCTGTCGTCAAGAAATCAACAAGGGAGTTGGTCGAAAAGGTTGTTGCCGTGCCCGGGGGCTTGACCCCCTGGCCTCCTCGAAATATGGATATACGATGGAAGGGAATTGCCTGTGCTCTTCAGGCTATTATTTCATCGTTTCGCAGTGAAGAAGAAATTCGGATTGTAATCGCATCTCGATGCAGACCAGTGCTTGTGACCCAAACGAAGCATGTGCTGGGTGGGCCATTTTCAGGCAATATAGTGCCGTATAACGTTATTTGGTTTGTGTGTGAATTATTTTATTTTTATTGTGTCTCCACTGAGAAGTTTTTAAGGTACGTAATGTTATTCTAAATTTTTATATATTTTGTTATGGGAGCTCCAATATTGGCATTGTATAATTATTTGATCTTGTGTTTTGTTTCGCCTGGTAGGCCTAATTTATGTCTGTTTTAATAATGTTACCAGATATATATTAATTTTTTTTCTTCGTACTGTGCCCGTTTCTCCAATGGGACAGGCGATCACCCGGCCAACATCCCGGCCCCATCAGAAGAAACAGCCAAGGGAGTGGGTAAAAAAAATTAGGGCGTGAATCTTGGTTCATACAGACAAGACTAAAAGAAATGCTCCAGCGAGCCAGAGACAAAGGGTCTCGGGTCGTTTACGGGTTGGGATGGCAAATTGACTGAAC
Source organism: Meconema thalassinum (assembly GCA_946902985.2). NCBI lineage: Eukaryota > Metazoa > Arthropoda > Insecta > Orthoptera > Tettigoniidae > Meconema > Meconema thalassinum. The sequence goes on along the minus strand of OX336389.2, from coordinate 217,126,546 downwards.
CAGGATTCAAAAGCAAACTCCCTAACTTGAATTAACAAACAGAGAAGAAAGGAAAAGTCCTCGTAAAATCACATCTGCTCCTTTATTGGCCAAAGGATAAATAAATATGCAACCTGCCTACCACGCACGAGTATAGAGTTAGGGTGGGACAAAGTCCGAAAAAATAAAGTTCATAGTCCCTAAACAATCAAAAAAAAAACTTATTCAAACTCGTGGGTGTCCTCTCTTAAAGTTCCGACAAGGAGATCGCCTTTCAAAAAGCTAAATTAATCCTTAATTTATCGGTGCACACGCATGTAAACATCACTAGCCACTTATCACAAAGTTCACCTGCGGCAAAAACTCTAAGAAAATATCGAATATCTATGTATATTACAACTGTCTACCCTTATACAGCAATGTACGGATCTCCTCTATCGAACTGCAAATTCATAACTAAAGAGCATCATATTACATCAAATAGCACTCAAACATCAACTCAGCTTCACATAATATGGCATTTCAACAATTAATTATAACCTATCATAAATATTTACACACCCAGATTGTGCTTACATATTTACACTACTAATTCTTATTATTATTACTGATTTATATTCGCCGTTCCAACAACCTTGATCCACACTGTCATATTTGTTATTGTAATTAAATTATAGCATTTTCTAATGTTTATGAAAGGTTAAGAACCTCGTAATAAGGCGCCCTAGTGTATTTCATTCTCACAACGAACATTTAATCGCAACCCTTCCGTCGAACACTCTGTGTGAGGATCCGAACAATCTGACTGTCGAGCGCACTATCAATTACACCCCTGCGCTTTTCAATATACAACTCATCGATAAACGTAGCACGTTCGTCAAGAGGACCCTGTCCTCACAACCTCGCCCCGTGAATAACCTCGTCATATATGACGGAATAATACCATATCTAATTATCACATTAACTTTACACAACATCATTACAAAAAATCATGCATTATTGGCATGTCTGAAGAACCCACACTAACTGAGCGTATCAACTTTATCGGGACCACGAGGTCGTATGATAATATGGCATCCTATCCAAGGAACCTTATTCGACAATCTCCAACCATATTCATTTTGCTATTAAAATCTATGCAATCCGTGACAAACCTTTCAGAATAAAATTCGTATAATGACCTCGGAAATCGAAATGCTAGAATCTCCCAGCAAAATGGGCATCTCATATTATCGTTACCCAATTTCAACTTATTATTATTATTATGTCTCAGAGAATAAATGTATGTCTTACTCCTACCATTGATACTGTTAATTTATGTAAGTCAAAACGACCCGAAAAGAAAAGACAAAAAAATCTGTACAACCCTATGAGAAAATGATGCTCTTTTTCAATCTGGAATAAATGATTATAAATGGCGTTAAGTTACACGATCTCAGGTTATCTCATGGCACGGCTATCCGAGGTAGAAGTTCTCTTCTTCCTGATGAACAAGGATGGAAATGAAACGTCTTACTTTATATGCGGTGTCCTCGGAAACCCCTGGCGTCGGCGTCGGCGTCGGTGTCGTCTGCGGCATTAGGGCAGCGTTGTTCCTCCAGCGTCTCCGCGATGTGGTCTCCCAGCGTACTGGTAGAGGTATACGCCCCCGGCACCTCTCGATCTCCTGGCGACGCCCATGTCCGCCCACTGGTTGCCCCCGGTCACCTTCAGCAGCGGCGTCTCCTGACGTCCCAACCATGGTCCACTCGTCCATCTCGTTGCGACCGTTCACCCCATTATGGCCCCTTTAGAGGTTCAGTGCAGCATAATTTGCGTATTAATATGCATGTTGATTCCCAGAACATTTGAGTCCATGGTTATATAGTTCATGCCGCCGTGTGGCAATATTACATTTCACTATATCAGAGCACTTTCACGCCCACGCACTATAGCGTCTAGTTCCTGGTTCACTTGAATTATATGTATTCACTTTCCTCAACCAGTGACACACTTCCTTCCACGAGGAGCTATTTCGACCTGGCCTTGACCGACATATCAAGTTGCCTGCGGCCTGCAGTCTTCCAACACAAGCTTAAAGTAGATGTAGCCTTCCCTGTTGCATTCTCGCTGCGTCTCTTAAAATGCCGCACTGCTATGCTATTTTCGAATGGATGTCTGTTACAATATAGGGCCTCGCGATAATGCTTCGCCTCGACTATCGTTATTATTGTTCTTTCCCTGATACTCGTAATGTTATACACCTCCTGGTATTCATCTTTAATTAACATAAATTGTCGGCATGAACGTACTAGCGAGTCCGATATCGTCTTGAAATTCACACTGTTCGACAAACAAACTGACATACTTCACTGTAAACAACTCACTGGCACCACATGCACGCTAGCTTCATGGTCTGCTGATCACTCCTCGTATCAAATGGCCACGAGCACTGACCACTCACGAAAACCGTTCAAGTTCCCGATGCAAATTACTGTCTACGTGACATGGGCTACTCGTCCGTGCTCCGCTGGATAACATACTCGTCCACGCACTATTGACTCACTGAACATTCCGGAACTGCGTCCTCCTTCGAGAAAAAAAAGTGGAAGGGGTTGGAACCTTCTGGAGCATTCCCCTACTCTCGCGGTTGCCTCGCCGCGTCATGCCATGACGTCACTGACCCTCCGGTCTCCTCTCGATCTTCTGTCATCCGGGGCCGGTAATTGACCCTGACTGGATCGGTCACAGTACCTTCTGGAGATACATTTCTAGTTTATTTTACGTTTTAAATTATTATTTATTTTCCTTTGGCAATCCTGGGATTGGCATATTATTAATCTGATGTAAGATCCGATGCACCAGCCTCATGTCAATAGTGTTAAAGCGTAATTCCTTCCACCCTTTCATTTCTCTCTCGGGATTGTAAAAAATTAATTTAATGCTAATTGTTTGCCGTAATTTCGATTTGACATGTGATCGTCTGCTCCGGTGGCCATGTTTGTTTTGTTTTTGTTTTGCCGGGATGCATTCTGGTCTCGGGGGCATTCTCTTAGCGTGGAGCGGTAAACTCAAACGTGTTGTGGTGTTAGCTTAATATGTTTTTTTATTAACTTTGTTGGTTTAACTTTGTGTTTTTGGTAAATGTTCCTGTGTTTTTTCTCCGTCATGCAAATTATGGATTTATTTTCTAATCCAATTTTATTTTATTAATTTAATTTTAAATTTTTTCGTTTTATGTCGTGGCCTGGACCTCTGCATGTTGGATAGGTATTGCAGTCCCTTGCAAATTATCAAGCCCGTTCTCATTTAATTGTGCCTGTATTTTCTTTTTTTTAATCTTTGGGCTTTAACATTTTAATTTTAATTTAATTCTTTTCTTTTTGTTTGCTTTGCAAGCAAGCATGTTAAGCCGTCTCTTGCCTTCTTTGTAAATTATGCTGGTTGATGCATGTTCTGTTGTCTGGTGGAGGTGTTCTTCTAAATTTTAACATTTAAATTTTTATTTTAAATTTTTAAGCAACTGTTGTGGCATTATTTCGTCGGCGACAATTCCATTGGTTATTGGGGGGTGTCTGTAGAATAGCCTGTGCGTTCCCCTCTTCTCCACCTTCCTTCTACCCCTTTTGGTGCTCTTCTGTTGGGGCATGTCATCTGGAGGTGATTTTGCTGTGGAAGCGATGCGGACCTCTGAAGACATCCACGCTGGCCATCCACGGTGTCAATTATTATTATTATTATTATCATGCCGCCAGCCAATTAACATACAACACGCTTCAAGCACAGTACATACATTTTTCAATCAGCAGCAACATTCAGAAGAAACACATGAGCATTGTAGATCACACAACAATAAGAATCAACAATAACAATATCACAGACGAAGCGCAACGTCACTCATACTTCACAACGCTACCAAAAGTCATTTACCGACCTCTGAAGGTCACAAGTAAGTCCACAGCTTGCAGAAAAGCTTCACAACACAGAAAGACACATTTTTCCGCGCTTACGGAATATTTACGCTTCACGCCATCAGTCAACAAAACAATGCTGGTTGTCAGACAAATTGGACACCTAACCAAGCACACGGCCTGACGACACAACCAGTGCCTACGCGCACTGCGTAAAGCTACATCCACAAGATCAGTGCGATCATCCTCACGCAGCGAGGAAAGCAATGGAAAACTACCTCCATACTCATCTCGCCCAAGACGCATATACTCTTTATTACCAGACAAGACTCCAAGGGTGACGATTACAATAATCAATACATTTTAAAGGAGCTAAGAACCCCAAACACGAATCTTAAATAGAAAGTCACTATTATCTATCAACTACTTCCCGGCATATGAACCCGTCTTCCCTATGTCAGCCCCCACCCACCATTTGACTCATTTAACCCTTAAGTATAGATATAAGGTATATTTTAGAACTCTCTAGATTTAAGCACTATCATTTATTTTATTACTATCATTATTATTATGGTCGCCATATCACTATTGATCATAACCTAATTTGACCTCACCAGACCTCCCGGGCCCGCACGATGGTATCCTCATCTTGTCGTGATGTGGGGGCTTCAGAGCCCAAATGATCCTGCGAGCTATGCCGGCGGGAGCGTGAGTTCCTGGTAGGGCCTCCCATGCCGGACAGGTCAAAGGTGATGGGTCAGACAAAGAGGGATACCCTGGTCCTCCAGGTTGGGGGTTGATCATGGGGCTAACAACCCCATATTGAAAAAAATAGTCTGTTATGAAACTCCAATACAATAATAGCCGGACTGATGATAATGATAAGCGACCTATGCAAGGAAAAGGAAAATGTAAACGGAAAAATGATATGTACATAGTAACCTGGAATGTGAGAACATTGAACAAACCTGGAGCGTTGAAGGGCCTTAAGGAAGAGATGGAGAAATATAGTATAGGAGTGGCAGCGATCCAAGAGATCAAATGGAGAGGAGATGGTATATTGAGAAGTGATAACCATACAATAATGTATAGTGGAGGCGACAGTGGAAGAATAGGTGGCACAGGTTTCCTCGTGGAGAATAGATATAAAACAGCAGTATTGAATTTTAAGCCTGTAAATGAAAGGTTATGTACTTTGAGAATGAAGGCACGATTCTTTAATATCACCTTTATATGTGTATATGCCCCCACAGAAGAGGATGAGGATGAGGTGAAAGACACATTCTACAGTCAGCTTGAACAGGAACTCGAGGGTATAGCAAGGCAAGATGTAAAAATCGTGTTAGGTGATTTCAATGCGAAGGTGGGAAAAGAAGAAGCATTTAGAGAGACGGTAGGAAAGGAAAGTCTGCATGAGGTATCAAATAATAATGGACAGAGACTCATCGACTTTGCCATGGGAAATGAAATGATTGTGAAAAGTACATGGCTTCAGAGAAAGAATATAAGGAAAGTAACGTGGTGCTCACCAGATGGAACCACATTCAAAAAATTGACCATGTGGTAATTGATAGAAGACACGCATCTGATATACTCGAAGTTGATAGTTGTAGAGGAGCGGATTGTGACTCTGACCATTTCATGGTAAGGGTAAAATATAGGCAGCATATAGCAGTGTACAGATCTGGAAAGATGAGGAAAGACCTTAGAAGGTATAATGTCTTAAGACTAAAAGAAAAGGAAACTGCCGAACAATATGAAACACATTTACGGAAGAAGTTGGAGACTAGACAAAATTGGGATTTAGAGGTAGTAGAAGGAAAATGGAGTATAATGAGGGACGCACAACACGAAGCTGCAGAAGAAGTACTGGGGACAGAAGAAAGGATTAAAAGACAAATCTGGTTCGATGAAGAATGTAAAATAGCTATAATGGAGAGGAATGCTGCAAGGGAGAAAATGATAAGTAGACCAACGAGAAACAATACAGAAGAACATAAAAAGGAAAGGAAAGAGGCAGATAGAATTTGTAGAAGAAAGAAACGGGAATCAGAGAAGAAATGGATTGAAGAGCTAGAAGAAGAATACAATAATCAAGAAGTAAGAAAGTACTATAAACGAATACAGGAAGTGAAGAAGGGCTTTCAACCCCGAGCAGTTTTCTGCAGAGATAAAGAAGGAAATTTCATAGGAGGAGAAGAACAGATTTTAGATCGATGGGCTGAATATTTCAGCGAGCTGCTCAATGCTACTGCAGAGACGGTATTGCTAGAACAGGAGGGTCAAGAGAATAACCAACCATGGTGCAAGGATAACACTGATGCAAGGCCAGTACCCGTGCCGACGCTGGAGGAGGTTAGTTTGGCAATTAAAAGCTAGAGGAATAACAAAGCCCCAGGGGGTGATAATATTTCAGCAGAGATGATTAAGTGTGGTGGGGAACATTTGGCAAAGCTGGTACACCAGTTGATTGTGTTGATATGGGAGAAGGAGGTGATGCCAGAACAGTGGAACACGGCCATTATTTGCCCAATCCATAAGAAGAATGATAAAGCAAAGTGTGAAAATTATCGTGGCATAGCACTGCTTAGTGTGGTCTATAAAATCCTAGCCAAGGTAATGGCTATGAGACTTACACCTCTTGTTGAAGAGAGACTTGGAGAATACCAGTGTGGATTCCGACAGGGTAGATCCACGACGGACCATATCTTCACAATAAGGCAAATAATGGAAAAGTGTTACGAATATAATGTGGATGTGCACCAACTATATGTGGATTTCAAACAGGCATATGACAGTGTAAAGAGGAAAACTCTGTATCAGACCTTGATGGACATGGGATTCCCACCCAAACTAATCTGATTGGTGCAAATGACTCTTACTGGCACAAAATGTCGAGTTAAAGTTGAAGGAAGACTCTCAAAAGTTTTTGAGGTAAACCAAGGCTTACGACAGGGAGACGTACTGTCCACGCTGCAGTTCAATATAGTACTAAAGAGAGTAATGAGGAAGATAGATATCAGCAATCCCGGAGGCACGCTGTTAAACCGTATGAGCCAAAATCTAGCGTATGCTGATGATGTAGGTATGCTGTCACGAAGACTGAAAGATCTTGAAGAAGGGTTGGGACGGTTAGAAGAAGAATCAGAAGAAGTAGGATTACGAGTGAACTACAACAAAACCCAATATTTATTATTATCTAGGAGAAATACTGTGGAGAAATATAAATATAAATATAAATATAAATATAAATATAAATATAAATATAAATATAAATATAAATATAAATATAAATATAAATATAAATATAAATATAAATATAAATATAAATATAAATATAAATATAAATATAAATATAAATATAAATATAAATATAAATATAAATATAAATATAAATATAAATATAAATATAAATATAAATATAAATATAAATATAAATATAAATATAAATATAAATATAAATATAAATATAAATATATAAATTTGGGAGTACTGGTAATAGCACAAGAGAAGAAATATAAGCAAGAATTTCAGCCGGTAATAGAGCTTATTGGGCACTGATAAAAATCCTCAAAGCGCGCATCCTCAGTAGAAGATCAAAGGTGACAGTGTACCGAACCGTTATAAGACCAGTGGTAATGTACGGCTCGGAAACATGGATTATGACTGTGGCAGAAGAGGAGATTTTGAGAAGATGGGAAAGGAAAATACTGAGGAAGATTTATGGAGCAGTGAATGAGGCAGGAAGATGGAGAATACGGGAAAACAAAGAATTGGAGGAATTATATGGGCATCCTGATATAGTTTCGGAAGTAAAGAGTAATAGGCTAAGATGGCTGGGACATGTGGAGAGAATGGCAGGTGATAGAGTGGTTAAAAAGACCTATAGAGGAAATCCAGGGGGAAGAAGATGCAAAGGAAGACCTAGGAAACGATGGTTGGATGACGTGGAGGACGACTTACGCAAGATGGGAGTAAGAAGATGGAGGAAACGTACAGAAGATCTTCAGGATTGGGCAACGATTGTTGGAGAGGCCAAGGTCCTACATGGACTGTAGCGCCGAGGAGTAGTAGTAGTAGTAGACCTCCCGGGGATTGATCACCCTCGAGGCCCAACTACAAGCACATCCCTGTTCACACAGGAAACCCTTGCACACATGGGGCATAAATAGGATAATTTTATCAGCGCATTTCTTTTGTCCACATTTTACGCACTAGGAATAACATACTATTATTAATATTGTATTTAAATTCCACGCAGCACATTAAAATTAAGGAACATAGCATTAAGTAACTAAGATAAGTAAAACAAAACTTTAAGGCTACGGGATAAATCAATTACGGTAATTTTAGATTTAACACAAGCCACTAACACTAGAGTACTAACCAACCCTCCAACCCACCCCCAGCCCCCAATTATCGCCATTACTCCCTTTCTTTTCTATTAACTCGTCATCCAGCCCTTCCCAATAATAGTAACAAGGTAAATAACATGTGGCTAACCACGATTTTTTTCAGCAGTGTAAACATTATTTCATCATGTAATAGGCATATACAGTCACAAATTATATATAAGACATTACTCGGCTTACTACTAGATTACCATTACTATCAGCTACGCTAGCTACATTATTTAAGAGCAGAATAAGTTCTGCCCACTACAAAGACGCAAGCACCGTCAAGCTCATTATTACCAGTGCTTACACCGTCATCATAAAAATCATTATTATTATTATTATTATTATTATTATTATTATTATTATTATTATTATTATTATTATTTACCACTATTACCCCGCATATCGTATGAATATTCAGACAATTCCACACTAGACGATGAAGAAGAGAAATAGATAAGAAATACAACGAAGAATAAATAAGTGATTATCACAACATATTACACTTGCACTATCATATATCAGCTGACACTATACTTATTTCTACGCAAACAAAACACATATGCGAAGAAGGAAAATGAGATAGAAAAATGAAGAATAAAGGAATAATTAATACAACACATAACACTTAATAAATATATATATATTGTACCCGTTTCAGGAAATAACATGCGATGACCCGGCCAATATAACACCACATATTCTTCAAGAAAGAGTAGGGGAATAAAGAAAAGAAAACTGTAACAAGAAAAACGAATGTTTCTGAAGTCTAGTTAGAGAAATTAGTAAAATCTAGCTCAGGTGGCACGAGAAAAATTATCTCCGGGTCGTTACGGGATGGGTAAAAAGAGGCGCCATCAAACTAGAATTCACAAAACAAAGAAATACCACAGATCGAATAAGATAATATAGGAAATGAATCCTCATTTATTCAGGATTGTGCATGCACATATTCAAATAAATATTGAAGCAACTACAACAACCATACGTGATAATTTTATCGAATTCCATGCCAATGTTGAATTGAAGTGCCGATCAAAATCATATCAATTGTAAATTGTCACTCTACTGCAATGAGCATAAACTCGACATGTGCTAATCACATTCTCTAGATGAGAGTAAATTATTCGATTTTCTCAAATTCTACATTGTGGATTGGATTACAATGCATTCCTAAAATATATTATTTGCCAAACAAATTATTACACAAAGGCACAAACTTCTTAATAATTCGAGCAACATGTCTCATTAGATCATGGCCCGTTATACAACCATACGTAAATTTCATCAAATATTTTACAATAATTTAATAACAATACAGTACCGTGAAGAAAAACTGGCAAACTCGATTGAACAATCACCCCCCCCCCCCTCATTAACTTCTGTTGTGTCGCTGCCCACAGAGTAGATACCTCGTCCTTGGAGGTTTTTGAACATTATCCTAAATTTATACATGGCACATATTCCTAACGGCATTATCGTTCATGTGTTTAACTGCTCTCAGCTGTCAATTAGGCCTACAGGTAAGTTGCCCAATAGCTTACTGGCCACATAACACATTTATCTTAACTTAAGTCTCTGATACAGTTCATGTCGTAATAAACCAGACAACTCTTTATTTGATTCCTACTACTAAAATAAATTATATTCATATGGACACTGACAGGAAATGTAATTTTTTTCTTAAGGGAATTAATGTGTATACGGTTGACGTGTTAGTTATTGTTGTTTTAAGGGGTGGAACTACAAGGTCATCTGCCCCCCCCCCCAAAAAGGTTGACGTGATTCGCTGGAATATTCTTTGAATACTATGAAAAAAATTCACCGAAATAAGATAAAGTACCGTATTAATGAAGGTAATAGCTAAATAAAACTCAACTGAAATGGATATACATGTGAACAGACAGCGTGCCGGTAAATGTTTTCGCAAGTGGGGTTAAGTGTATCAGCTTGAAGTGATCCACAGGAATGGTCAATGATTACGATAAATGAAACACCATATTATGAGAAAGTATGAGTTAAGGCAATATGAACATAATCTCAAAATTATAATAGCCGCCTTGTCAAACAATTATAAAACGTTTAATATTTAAATTAATACGTACAGTAGATGTTTCGGTATACAATGATACCCTCGTCAGCGTAGATTGAAATAATAAAGTAATCTTAACTATGTTAAAAATACCAAAGTGAAAATGGATATCCTTACAAAGAACACATTAAAATTCAAATAAAATAATAGGTCACAAAGAAACAAGAAACTACATAAAAGAAACGAGACTAAAATTAATATAAATTGTCTATATTTTACTTCTTCATTGTGGTTCAATATATGGGATCAGATCTCCTGTTGATTGCAAAAAGATGTTGTTTCCACATATAATGAATTGGTGAAATGCGTAACAATTTTGACTGATAAAGTCCTCTAACTTTGGAAAAGTTCTAGTTGAACCCAAATTTTCTGTTACGGGACAGCCTATTTTATATTTCTTCAATACGGCTCAATAATATATTGAAACGGATGTCGCTGCTGAGTGCTATGGGATGATGTTTCCAGCCAGGTGTACTGATATGGTACAATGCGTGAAAAGTTTGAAGTCATCTAACCTTGTAAAAAGTCCTGTTGAAATATATTTGTGGTTACAATATGTTGTTTCCAGAAGGTCGAACACCTTGAAAATGTTTTATAAATGGTTAAACATAAAATTCTTAGATATTGATGGGCCAAAATATATGGATAAGTCGAGAATAAACACAAATAAGTATCTTCAAGAAACAGTGTGCACCAACAAGGATTAAGCAAATGTATGTAATGCAATGTGACAATAACGATATGGAAAGTGAAAATGAGATGGGATTGAAGGAACGATCCAAGATGCTGAGCGGAAGCAAAGTTATGAGTAAAACCGCATATGCTTACTTGTCTTGGTGATCGTTGTTGTGCTGTTATAGGTCAATTTTGCACCTAAATTGATGGTTGATGTAAATTTCTAGTTTGCAAGCATGCCTCATGTCATATCTTTATCTATTAAATGAAGTATAGTTAAATCTGTGATTATTGAAGTATTAGAATGGAGTGACTTATTGATGTGCTCACCCATCCATACAAGAGTGTTTTCTGTATTGAACTACGTTATACATTTCTTGAAGCGCCAACAAATATTAAAGAGCAACAAGTTTGGAAATACATCGTCTTATAAAAATGGAATATCCAGAATAAACATTTTGGCTATCAATGGCACTTAGTGAGAAGGTTTGGTATTAAGTAATTAATAAGGTATGGGAGGTGTAATAGGGTTGAAAACATAAAATATACACGATTCAAATAGATAGTATAAAAGCAGAAATTCTTTTATAATGGCGAAATGGTTTATAGGACGAATTATATTAGTTATATATTAACAGGGGCGTATATAGAGTTTTATTTCGGGGGGTGCCCAACCGGGGGTTAGGGGGCATGGCATAGGCCCAAAGAATAGGGGTCCGGAGTTCTCCCCGGGAAACATTTGTATAATTTGGTGCAAAATGATGAGTTTTAAGGCTTTCTGGCATCACTTTTTCAACCAATTTGTTGTGATGTTTTATGTTTGGTTAATGTCAAACACAGCTAAGACCGTTTTATGATACTTTTTATTGTACTTAGTAGCGCTCTGAAAATGGTTTGTAATTACTCTGCCACGTTATTAAAGCCATTTGCCATTAAAAACACCGCGTAAACACTTCCAAAATAAGGACATTGTCAACATTATCTTTCAACTAATAAACTTATCAAAAAGCATGCCGCCATGTTTGCTGCCAAATTACTGATTGTACTACTAGGCAAAACCATTGGCCTGGATAAAGATTATTGATGCGTGATTACCCCCACTGTGCGTGACAAAAACCAGGGGTTGATAGAGGTAATTGATTCAAGTAGGATGTATGAGAATAGGCTGTTTAGTTCTTCACGGAAATACTTGTTATTATTTGTCTCTGGAGGATTGATCTTCCTGATGACCCCCCCCCCCCACCCCTTTATTGGTCTAGGCGAAAACCATTGGTCTGGATGAAAATATTGGTCTGGAAACAATACAGTAACACCCTCTAGCGATAAAATATTCAACTCCTGTATATTAGTAACATTGGCCATTTCTATAGAAAATTTTTCGGATTTCAATGGCGGCAGGCAACGTTTACTACACGAGTTTCAATTAATGTTACTGTTTTGATTTACAACGCACACTATAATATAAAGTCAAGGTTTCTTGAAGCATTGCCAAATCGGTTCATAACTTCGTCAGTGAGATGTATGTCTCTGTGAATAGATGACAATACTAGACCGTTGAGTCTGTTTTCAGAAGTAGAATTTCTTAACCCTTTTGCTTTCAAGCTCTCAGCTGATGGATGTGTCAAAACTGACTATGCACACACTTCTTTTAAAATTACATGGAAGGCACACCAATGAGGATATCAACATGAAAGATGGTAAAGGTATAGAGTATATGTCACTCATTATTACTGGAAGTAAGTCATGTCTCTAAACCAAAAGGGTTTAATGTTAAAAAAATAAGAAATGTGAAATCAAAATTACAAGTTTCAGATTTTGAAAGTTTGGAAGTAATTCTAGAAAATAGTATTTACAGCCCAAGTTTGTTATTCATGTCAGTAGGAAGGCTATAATATAGTTTACTAGCATAGTAAATATCAAGATTGAAGCAAAGGAAGCTTGTAGTTTAACGTGACCGTTAATCTTGAGATCATGAGCCACGGGACCTCCTTTTTACGTGGAATCCGAACCACAGGACATGGCATTTCACTTCGAAAATCTCACATGCATTGACCGGGAATCGAACCCGGACCGCCTTGGTGAGAGGCATACAGCTAGACCGCTGAGCCACCACGCCCCCTAAATATCAAGATTCTATGTGCATTAGATCTAAGGATAAATTAAAATGTTAAAATGATGCAACACTGAAAAATGTCAGCCATTTTTGCATAAAACACAGATTTCTTATAAATAATATGTAGCACTCACCTATGAAGATATTACTAGATCATCATTATCCTCTACACTTTCCGATTCGGACAGAGTAACATCATCATCACTTGAATAATTATCAAGATATTCAGTGATATCATCTTCAGCTAAATGAAGTCTTTCCGCAATGTCACACACGGCAAATAACTAGGCCTAATCTAACTGAACTATATCTAACACTTCACTATCACTATGCACCTAATTACCTAAGAAAACAATTTAAATAATGAACTAACACGTTAAATAAATGTATTGCCAACGATATAACTCAATTTTACTATATAATCACGTACGAAAACACAAGAGAAATAAACGGAAGTTTGCCGGCGACCATGATGTAAACAAGATTCGGAACTCCAGTGAGCACATGTTTCAGACTCTAAGATTATCGATAAATACGGATAGCCGGAAGTTCCCGTGGAGTATAACGTGAGATACAACTATACTCTTCTTATTCCGTGCAAAAATGCTGCTATCTGGCGCGTAAATAATGAACTAATAATAAAAAGACGGGTAACGACGGATCGTTACCCTGTCAGTTTTCGCAGGACCCGTGGGTACCGATAGATCGTTACCTTGAAAGCCAAAGGGTTAAGTATGTTTTCAACCAACTCAAACTCCGTTCGGCAGTACCAGTTGCTACAGAGAGAAGCAAATTGGCCGAAAGTTTGATAAGGGTATAAAAGTTAGGAGAAAAACTTTTGTCACACGCTTCAAGGGCACTTGTTGCTGTTCTTGGTTCGTTCTTAAGAGCGAAGGCACTGGAGAGTAATAAGCGGTTATGTTGTTACACATAAGGTCAGAGCAAACTATTTGTCACACTACATCGCTCTACCTTCGCCTTGCTTTGCAACGTTGCCATAGGCCACTTAGTAACAATAGTACAGGATTATATTGGTTTTTATTGTTTTAATTCATAAACAAATAGTATATGTTACAAACAATTCGGGGGGGGGGGGGCGGGCCCCCTCCCTCCCCTTATATACTCCACTGTATATTAAGTTTAGATTGGGTTTAGTGAAATGAAAAAGAAAAACTCATGAGAAGAAATGTAATCTGTTCTCTATGGGGGGATGTTGTCTTGTTGGTCTGTCATGGGTAAAATTGGAAATCATTAATAGAAGGGGATTATTGTCATTAATAGTTTCATTAAGATTACGACAGGTACCTAATTTCTGACTGATGTAAATTTCTATTTTCTCAAGTAGAGATATGTCTAAATTGCTACCTTTATCTCTTAAATAAAGTATAGTTAAATCTGTGTTTATTGAAGTGAAAGAATGGAGTGACTCATTGATGTGATCACCCATACAATACCCTATATTTCGAGAGTAAAAATCTGAAGCATTTGGCGGGAACGGTATAAAAATGGCCGACGCGGACTTCTATTGGCTGGATTTTGGCAACTAGTGTCACATGTTGCCAGCGCATTGTACATTCATTCAGTCGCTTGTTGACCTCTGTCTGTGTCGGAGTTCGTTTCATTGTCATCATTTCGTTTTCTTTGAGCATCGAGTTTTAATATTTATTGTTTCCATTTTTACTTCGTTATTTCTTTTATAGGACGTCAAGAAGTTGAAAATAGTACCGCAGGAAGAACGTAGGAAAACTCGGGGGATACGGCCGGAGACCGCGTGTGCCAACCTGTAACAGCCGGTTTCGTTCATTTGCCCATTTCGACATCAAACTTTGAATAATATTTACATGGTTAGCCTTGTTTATTCAATTCAAATTTAAATATACTTGATTTAGATTACATGCTTGACGTACAAAATAGGATATGTACATTTAGTCATAATGTTTACGTATCCAGGAGTGTTTCATTGCAAATATTGAAAACAAATAGCCTGCATAGATTATGCCATAGGCCTAGGTGTTTCTCAACTTTTTATTCCATCAAGGCTGCTGTGCGCCAACGAACATTGTTGAGAAAATATACGCATTACTCTATGATTATTGGTGTCAGTTCGTGGCAGTCGATAAAACGAGTACAGCACAAGCTATTGTTTCCCGTCATACCGTAGTGTTGAAATTACCGCCTGTCATTCAATAGCCTAGAATTCGACAATGTAAAAACACGGCAATAATATCGTAACAGAGCGGTTTATTTGAGAGCTCGGTGTTAAATACTTCTTTACCATAACATTACGTTTGTGGAAGCTATTATTAACCGTACCGAGTCGCGATACAGTGAGTGAGTGTGCTTGGTGTTATCATGACGTTGTTTCTGTGTCCTGTGTTAACTGCTCTAATCTGTGAACGACCTTAATCTTGAAGGATAATCATTGCACGGTGAGTGTTGATATATACATCATCAGATTACTTTGTGTTTGTATTTTGTATTATATTTGTATAGCTGTCGAGTGTTGGGCCTCTCTCTCGTATTTATTGAATAACGGTGATAAAGGTAGCATAGCTTCGGTGTGTTATTTATTTATTTATGTACCATCATTCTTTATTTGAATGTCCTCGGCGTTGATTCAGGATCGACATTTGCATTATATTGCGCATAATAGTACCGAAATAATGTTCGATGTGTAGCCCTGTGTATTATTTGAATCAGCTGATGTACATCAACAATAAAAACTTGGTAACACAGCTCAGCTGTTCCAAGCTCCCGCCATTTCCTTCATGTTCTGTCTTTCGAAATACAGACTATAGAGTGTTTTCTGTATTTAATTGCGTTTACATGTTCATAATATCTTTGTTAAAATGTACGACCAGTTTGGCCTATGTATGTAGATTGACAATCGTTACATGTCAGTTTATAAACTCCTGATTTATGAAATATATTCTCCTTATTTAAAGAATTAAAGTTGTAAAAAGTTTAGCTGTAGTGTTATTTGTTTTGAAGGCTATTCTGCAATTTCTCTTTTTAAATATATTTGTTATTCCGTAGATTTTATTGGATATAAAAGTAAAACTTACTATATCTCTTTTTTGGATTCTCGTTGAAGTGTCGAAATTGGCTTAATCTTTATTCTATTTAAAATGTTATTTACGAAACTCCTATTGTATCCATTGAGATCAGCGATAGTATAAATTTTGTTTATTTCATGGACATACAGTAATCATCAGAGCGCATAAGTGTATTTATAGCTCTAAGAATAAGGCTATTAAGTTTGAAGCCTTATGCGATCCAGGATGTAATGAATCAATTCTAATTGTTTGATGTAGTCGTTGGTTTTCTAAAAACTTTGTATGTGAAAAAATCATTGTTTCTTGTTAATGTGATATCAAAATACTTAAAGTGTTCCATTAACTTATGAATCAACAGTAAATTGAATTTTAGGGTTTAAATTGTTTACTTTCGTTATCAAGTTATTGATGTTTTCTACAACATTGTTTAATTTAATGAATATGTCATCTACATACCTTCCCCAAAATTCTAAACCAGGTGTTTTGTTAATTATAAATTGATAATCCAAATGGTCTATGAAAATGTTGGCTAATATACCGGAGGAAGGAGAACCCATACCTAAACCATCTATTTGTTGATATATTTTACCGTTAAATATGAAAAAATTGTTTTCAAGAGTGAATGTTAGAATGGATATAAACTCAGTAATTTCTACTTTACTTAATCCACTGTTATTTGTTAAATTATCTTTGATTATGTTGATAGTTTGCTTTATAGGGATGTTTGTCTACATGTCTGCAATATCAAGAGAATAGACTGAATAAGATGAGAGATTTGGAATGTTTTTTGTTTTTATTATGGAATCACTTGAATTATTGAATGGGGTGTTAGCCTTCAAATGGTAATGGCATTTTAGAAACTTCTGTATATTATATTTCGCTAACTTGTAAGTTGGACAATGCATATTATTGATGATTGGTCTAATTGGTGTATTTTGTTTTATGAATTTTAGGAAGGTCTCTCAAAGTTGGAATTTGGGGCTCATTTGGCACAATGTCTTCTTGTCCTTGTCATCGAGAAGAAACACGGTGGTTTGGAATAAACTTTTCATCTTTCTTTGTAACGATTTTGTAGGATCTTTTTCTAATTGTTTGAAGTTATTCCCATCTAAAAATATTCTGTTTTAGTCATGTATGTTACTTCATCAGAATAATTCAATTTACTGTTGATTCAGAAGTTAATGGAACACTGAACTATCTTGATATCACAATAACAAGAAACAATGATTTTTTCACATACAAGGTTTTTAGAAAACCAACGACTACATCAAACATAATTAGAAATGATTCTTTACATCCCGGATCGCATAAGGCTTCAACATTTTACAGCCTTATTCTTAGAGCCATAAATACACCTATGCGCTCTGATGATTATGCCCATGAAATAAACACAATTTCTACTATCACTGATCTCTACGTATACAGTAGGAGATTCGTAAATAACATTTTAAATATAATAAAGAATAAGCCAATTTCGACACTTCAACGAGACACCAAAGAAAGAGATATAGTAAGTTTTACGTATCCAATAAAATCTACGGGATAAAAAATATTTAAAAAGAGAGAAATTGCAGAATAGCCTTCAAAACAAATACCACTACACCTAAACTTTTTTTATAACTTTAATTTTTTAAATAAGGAGAATATATTTAATAAATCAGGAGTTTATAAACTGACATGTAACGATTGTCAATCTACATACATAGGCCACACTGGCCGTACTTTTCAACAAAAATATTATGAACATATAAACGCTATTAAATACAGAAAACGCTCTAGTATGGGTGAACACATCAATGAGTCACTCAATTCTTTCACTTCAATAAACACAGATTTAACGTTACTTCATTAAGAGATAAAGGTAGAATTGTAGACATACTTGAAAAAATAGAAATTTACGTCAACCAGTAATTAGGTACCTGTCGCAATCTTAATGCAACTATTAATGACAAAAACCCCCTTCTATTCATGATTTCCAATTTTACCCATTACAGACCAACAAGACAACATCTCCCATAGAGAACAGATTACATTTCTTCTCATGACTTATTCTTTTTCATTTCACTAAACTCAATCTAAACTTAATATAAAATTAATATAATTCTTCCTATAAACCATTTCGCCATTATAAAATAATTTCTTCTTTTATACTATCTATTTGAATCGTGTATATTTTATGTTTTCAACCTTATTACACCTCCCACACGTTATTAATTAATTAATACCAAACCTTCTCACTAAGTCAAATTTATAGCCAAAATGTTCATTCCGGATATTCAAATTTCATAAGACGACTAGCTGACCCGGCAGACTTCGTACTGCCTCAATCGATAAATAAAAGACCTAAACTTTTGTATAAAATAAACTTAAAACAAACAAAAGTAATCCATAATTAATAAAAAAAAAATGCTCGGTATGAATGAAGTTTTATTATTATTTTCGATTAATTACACATGATGTTGCTAACTTACAAAACAGAGTTTTCCTGAAATACTGGCTATTTATAAGGTTTCAATTTGATATTGACAGACACACACAGTTATGATACAGTCTGTTAATCAATTTAAAGCTTTCTGATAAACTATATTTTTTGTTTTGTTTTGTGGTGCTTAAATAAACAAAGATGACGGTTTTCCGAAGCGCGAAACAGGGAAAACTCCAAATTGATTCCACAAACTTCCAACGACTCGCCTTGCGATTTATTTATGGTCATCGCAAAGGCCAGACGTACTGGAAATTGTAAACGTTTAAAATCGAATGGTAAATCCGTTGGAATCATCGGTATACGCGGGATCAAGACATCCTCTCCTTTGTATTTTCCTTTTATGATTGTTGCCTCAATGACGTTATTCATCTCCTTTTTCACAGCCAGTCTTGTTCCATTGCACAGTCGAGGTTGATTAATGTTACGCAGCATGATGACAACTGATCCTACTTTTAACTATAAATTGTGAGGTGGTAATCCAGGAAATTCCAGTGAATTTAAAAACTCCGTGGGATAGTTGACTACGTCATCCTGGTTCATAACGGTGTCGACTGATTTGAAGGAAACAAACTGTCCCGGAAGAAAATTCTGAATGGTCGCATTGAGATCCTCGACATCTTTATTTTTCGCCGCGAATATTGCTCGTTCACCCAGCCAATTATGGTTATTGAACTGTTGCCCTATATCTGGGAAGACACGCTGAATAAGCTCCTCTTTTGAGTCTGTGATGTGACAGAAATCTGTGGGTAATGTGATGAATCCGGTCGAGGTGTCCACTGCGACTTTATTATTTCCAATGTCTAACAACTGCTTCGCAAACACATTTGCAGTTTCATCTTGTTGCAAAAATACTCGCATGTTAGTTGTTAATTGGAGTGTCTTTACGTACCGCCACAAATTCGATGATTTTAGGCATGCGTTTAGTTCATCAGCAACAGTTGATCTGGGAATAACTGGAAGAGTCTGACGAAAATCACCTGACAACAGAATCATGGCCCCACCAAAAATATTTCAGTTGTCACGAAGATCTTTCAACGTTCTGTCCAGTGCCTCCAGTGACCACTTATGGGACATTGTGCATTCATCCCAAACGATCAATTTGCATACCTGTAGGATCTTGGTCATTGCGCTATATTTGGCGATGTTGCAAATTGGTGTTTCGTTGATTTGCATGTTTAATGGTAATTTCAATGCAGAATGTGCTGTTCGCCCGCCTTCTAGCAGAGTCACCGCTATTCCAGATGAAGCCAACGCTAGAGCTACATCATTTCGCGATCTGATCCTCGCCAAAAGCAATGAAATTCCGGTTCCTCCGGGAGCATCAAGGAAATAAATTCCACCAGATCCACTGTTCACAGCTTCTATCAAAGTGTCGTACGCAATTCTTTGTTGTTGATTTAGTTGTGGAACATTTGTACGAACTGTTTCGGCCAATGCTTCAATGTCGTACTGTTGTTCTCTTTGCAAGTCGTGGTTTAATGCATCGTGCATACGACGATTGGGTGCTGTCATTACCAAACACGACAATACTTTATTTGCCATCAATAAACACATATCTTCTATCATGATCAATGTCTCATTGTAAATTTCTGCAGTCATTTGTAGTGTAGGATTCAAAGTTTGACGGCGCACACAATGCAAAACATCCTCAGACATGTCATCTCTATACTTAACCCACAAATCTTTTGGATTCGAGGGTAAACATGTCGATATGATAATCGCAAACAATGTACGAATTTGATGCGGCGATGAAGATATTACGGAATCCCTGAGCGTATCATCCCAGTGCGAATCGTTCTCGAGTAAATGTAATAGTTGACATGCCTCACGGTAAGTCGCACACAGCTGTCCATTAACTGTTCTCAGTTGTTTAAACGATGTCGGACCACGAACGATCACCAACAACAACCGCAAATAATAACATTCATCGTTATTTGGATGTACTGTGTAGATGCGACCCAGAGCGTCAGAATCAAATACATTTGGATGTCCTTCAACTGGTGTTCCTTGTTTTCGACGCTGAAACGATTTCAATGATGCATTCCATGTGTAATAGCGTGGCATGTCAGCATACAGCAAAGTGCGAGCAAAATCATCAGTTTGACAGACTGTGAAGAAACTTGTTAATGTTGTCGACGGTGGACGTGCCACTCTGTCTGCCGCGTTCGATTCATTAAAATAAACTCGTTGACCATTTTCTAAATGGACTGCCAAATGGACTACTGTAGGGTGTCTTTCATGGATCGCAAATGAAAAGATACGCCAAATTGCTTCGTTGCTACTTACATAGCGACCCATCTGGTACTGTGATACTTCGTCATTTGCATTGGTTACAGCGAAGACGGCCATATCGCTACCTTTGTTAACATATTTACATATGTACTTTATCGACTTCACAGAGTTACAATATTCCACATTGATGTGAGTCTCAAAAGCTTTGGACAATATTGGCGACAGGGCCGTCGCGAGTGAGCGCGGGGCCTGGCGGGGGAATGTGCGCGGGGCCTAGTAGGCATGAGTTCGTGGGGGAATGGTAGTAAATGCAAATTGTAGACTGTAAGTGGCTGTGATGTACGGAGAGTTATGTTTTAAAAGAAATTACAATTTTAGGCTAGTTAAAACTCATTTTTATTACATTTCTAGTTTCTAAACAAACCTCAACAAATAGGATAGGCCTAAGCATAAAATTGGATACAGGAAGCACCTGATCAGATAAAAGCAATAGGCTATATCAATGGAAACCTAATATAATGAGCTAACACACGTGATGTTTTTGGCATAAATAATATATTATGGAAAACGAAGCATGTGCTTGATGTACTTTCTTACCCAAACGCACATAATTAATAATAATAAGCAATCGCGTTTACATATTTCAACATTTCTTCGGCTATACAGTTTTTCATAAACTAAACTACTAAAAGTGCTACAAGTCTACTTACACCGATAAATATGAGCTGAACGGCCCCTTTGTTCGAGAAATAACATGGTTTACAAGGCAGGCTTTTTTTCTTTTTTCAAAAAAATCTGTTTCATGTTTAGAATTTAGAGCTTTTTATTTATGTAAAAGGCGCTTTGCGGGCCTATGCTAGGGCAAAAGTGCTCATTAAATCGTTCATTTCTATTTTTTGGCCGTTACACATTCGATTGACAGAGTAGCCAAACCGTTCAGATCGCAAATAGTTTTTAGCCTATTTTCATTTATGGAAAAATAGGCTTATGAGATCACCTTTTGTCCGTGTGTCTGTCTGTGTGTACGTGTGTGTGTGATTCGTGTGTGTGTGTGTGACCCTAATATAATCTAAATGGCTGGAGCGATTTCAATGAAACTCGGTAAGTTCATAGCACTATTCCGGACAACCCCAACCGTGCCCTTCAAATTTTGTTACGTCTCACCAATCGAACATGGCGGCTGTGCGAAATATTTCATCAGCATTCAATATCTCCGAAACTATTACCGAGAATACCCTGGAATTTTGTACGGTGATAAAGGGAACTACTAGAAGTTCACCTATATGACTTTTGTAAACCTGGTAACTACAAAACCAACATGGTGGCCAAGCGAAATTGCGACTTTTAAATAGACATTTCTCGCGATTTAACCAACGAAACGCAATGAAACTTGGTACAGTGTATGTTCATACACATTTTAATGCACTGACATCTAACTTCGTTCAATTGTTTACATAACCCTAAGATGGCGGCTGTGCGAAATATTTTACCGGAATTCTATATCTCTGAAACTATTACCGGTATGACCCTGAACGTTTGTACGTAGATAAACGGTACTACTGAAAGTCCATTTATGAAACTTTCAAAAATCGGTTAACTACAAAACGAACATGGCGGCCACGCGAATTTGAAAGTTATAAATATACTTTACTCGCGATTTAATGATCCAAACGCAATAAATCTTGGTACAGCAAACGTTTATACACATTGTAATGCACTAGTATTTAATTTAGTTCAATTGTTTACATAACCTCAAGATGGTGGCTGTGCTAATTTTAAAATTATTTTCTTATTTGTTGTGTCGTAATCGTGCGATCGAAGTGAAAGTTTGAATAATGAACCTACGCAATAATTTTCCTTTAATGGTACATTGGGTAGATTATTAGCTTGGGAATAACCTAACCCCCAAGGGAGGATGATGAAGAAAAAGAAGTGGGTTTCGGACTGGAGAAAAAGGATGGAGAAATAGGACGAGAATCCAACAGAAGTTATAGTTTTAACTTTAAGTATACTCAAAGGCAGCTGCCACTGCAAATCCGCTTTCCGATACCTAAAATGGGTAGGGACCTGGGCGAAGCTATCAGGAAACGCAGCTGGAACTTGAGCTATTCGCAAGAAAGCTGCTATAGCGTATTCCCTCTCAAGCATAAATATACCTACTATGGGTAAGGGTGGTGGTCTGGCAAGACAAAGAGTAACAGATTTATTGTGTATCTGTTCAAAGGAGTTATTTTCTAAACAAGTATTTTGAAGAGTACAAATAATTTGAATCAGCCTTGATATTTTAGTTCTTGAAATTGTAGAATTTCTAAAGAGCGACCGAATGTTTCCAAGAAGGATAGGGATAAAGCAATTATACCCTTGGAAATAATTTTGGTAAGAGTACCAATAGTTGCATTTAGAAATGACTAAGCTTTTACCCAGCAAGGCGCCGACTAAAAGTTTAGACAATGAGAAACACTTAAATTTTGAAAAACCAACCATAAGTGGTAGAGAGAATCTCCACAAGCAGGAAGCTGGCGTAGCGAGCTATGCTTGCCTTACTGGCCTGTTAGAATTAGCTATCAAAGCTAAGAGAGACTTTAATAAGATAATAACTAAGAGTTCTTGCTCAAATGCAACAAGTAGTGAAAACCTTATCAATGGATTTATTTTTATTAAAGAGGGCATAAACCTAGGAAGAGTCAGGGAAGACAGGATCTTGCCTAACAGTTATTTTTGAGAAATGATAAATCAAAAGAACAAATCTTAATTTATTTAACAATGTAAAAAGTAGTTTATGTAACAAATATATAATTTTGATTTTACAAACAATTGGGGTCGCAGACCTCCGAAAAAATCTAAAGCTTGTGCCAGGCAAATGACAATTCTTTTGGTTTTAAACCTTTTATATGCTTGAAAATCTTCGTAAGATTTTGAAATAGCTAAGATTAATAAATAAATTTTTTAAGATAATTAACGTAATTAGGGTTAAACAATAAATCAAGTACAAGATGTGTTCTTTAAAGGATTTCTAGATAGGTACCTTAGAAATATGAACAAATAACAACTTCGAAAGTAACAACAACAACAAAAAACAGGAAGAAATGAAATAGAAGTTTCTATAACTTCTAGTATTAATACAGAACTACTTTTATAGATTATACAAATAGGGCAGGTCACTTATTGTGAAACCTGAAGAGAAAAATTGAAAGGAAGTTTCTAGAACTCCTATGTGGGTAGGGATCACGAGAAAAATAGGGCAAATTTCCCTTTCGTGAAACCTAGAGATAACTCACTTTTGAGTAGAAAGAATTGGATTCCCTCATTAGAAGGGAGAAACAATATACTTTAAGGCGTGTACTAGACACGAAGTTTTACAAACATTAATTCGTCGTACGTGGAGCACGTAAGGGAGGGCACTTATTGAGAGTGACACCTCATTGAAAAAAGACCTAAAGTAACAATTTTATTATTCTAATTTGTTAGTAAAAGGTTTGGGAATGATCAAATGGGATTGTGGAAGAGTGTTCATGGCCGTATTTATTGTACTCGGACGAGCGTGACGCGGATGAAAAGTTGAACAGGCACTGTTATCACTATAGTCTGTTGATATAGTTGAAAAGTTCACTGTAGTAGCACAAAAAGTTTATAGAAAGAAAAGTTATTGCAGTTATGTAAAAGTTGAGTTTTGGCTTGAGAGAATTATGAGTTGTAGTTTCTATGGGCGGCAGTTAAATACGGCAGAAAATTTCCCACGTAGGAAGACAGTTTATGTGGATTAGAAGTTTATCCCACATAAGTTTCTCAGCGAAGAAAGTATTCCCATATCAAGTGGAAAATACATGACAGTATAACTGGTAGATAGAGTGTACGTTCTGGAAGGTTCCAGGGCAATGATGAGTTGTTTAAATTGGGTAGAGAATCCCTCGGCGGAAAACTAGATTATATAGACAGTGGGTATTTTAGAAATATCCCTCGATGTGAGATAGCATCTCAGAAAATCTTTCATTTTGAAAGTTAGACTTGATAGTTCGAGTTTGATCAAGAAGATCTCTTGAAAGCAGTTATTTTATCACATATAGCAATTTTCACTGTCTATAAAATCCAAATAAAGCATTGAGCCATTTAAAAGCGATGAGAATGTGGTTAAAACATGAAGTCAGTACTTATCTTTGCTTCATGAAGAAGGCGATGTTGCTGTTGACGGTTGATTCTAAAACTCGAACATGGCGTCGAATTTAAAAGTTTGCCTCTAGAGTAGAGGAGGCGAGCTTTAGTTAAGCTCTAACTGACTGGTTTGACTTCAGACGCACAAGTGAGGCCAGCTCAACGGAGCGCGGAGAGACCAGGGAAGGGAAAAGAGTGGGGGTAGGAGACAAAAGGAATACATATAAGAATAGCCAGCATAACAGAAATAAATTTTCTTGATGAAGTGGTCTTCAAAGTGTTGATAGCAAGTGTCACTAGCGCAGCCTGGTGGGTGAAAAAGTAGACGAAGTTCTCTTGATCACGGAGAAGATAGCTGGCGATAGCGACGAGATCTGGTGGCTAGATTGGTAAGGAAGTCCTCTTGTGCAGGTAAAATTGAGGAACTTCAGAGATTCACTGCTAGATGACGCTAGGTGGGTCATGGAAGATATATATCTAGAACAGGCTTACAGGTAGTATAAGAAACATATACCAACTAAGAGAGATCAGGAGATCACTGTTGGTGTTTGCGAAAAATGGAAGGGATGAACTAAAGCAAAGAGAAGCAAAAGCTTACTCTGTCTTACCGTGTATTCCAAAGAATACACCAAGCTGGGAGGGGTAAACACCAACAGAGAACAAAGACATGAAATTATAAGCTTAAAGGTAAAAGAGCAATTAAAGAAAGTGGTCTTATAATATGCCCATTAGTGGTCAAGATCTTGGCTACCCTAACTCTCCCATCCCTTCCAGGATAACACTCGGTCACTCTACCAGAAATCCAGACCAAGGGAGGAGAAACACCCCTAACCAGGACCAAGTCCCCCACTTTAATGTCGGGATTGGAAAGAAACCCCTTCTGTCTCCGTTGCAAGGAAGTTAAGTATTCCAAATTCCACCTCTTCCAGAAAGAATTACGGAGGGCTTCAAGTCTACGCCAAACAATAGGTAAATTAGAATCTATGTAAGAGTTGGGAAGGGGAGGAGGGGCGGAAAGAGAAGTGCCTATAAGAAAGTGACCAGGTGTGAGTGGAAGCAGGTCATCAGGGTCATTGGAAAGCGGAGTTAAAGGGCGAGAATTAATAACACCTTCAATCAGAACAGACAGCGAATTAAAATCTTCATAAGTCAGAATGCGATTACCTAAAACCTTTCTTAAGTGACGTTTAGTGAGCTTTACGCAGGATTCCCACCTAGCACCGTGATGAGGAGCGTAGGGAGGTATAAAACGCCATTTGAAACCCTTTGAGTAGGAAAAATTAGAAATCTGTTCCATGGCAGGAGAAGATGTGAGAGCTTTCTTCCACAAGGAAGCTGCGCCTTGAAAAGTGGAAGCGTTATCAGAGAACATCTCCGAAGGAACACCACGCCTAGCAGCGAAGCGAGAGACAGCTGATAAAACGTAAGAAGTAGAGGCATTCGTTACTAGTTCCAAATGGATCGCGCCAGTAACCATGCAAACAAAGAGAGAAACATAGAGCTTACCAAACAATTTGCGTTTAGCTTCAGGGGAATTGCGTTGATATTGGAACGGACCCATATATTCCACACCAGTTAGAGCAAATGGACGTATAGGAGGAGAGCGAAAGGAGGGCAGATAGCTCATTAATTGAGTATTGACTTTAGGTTTAGCTTTGAAGCAAGGAATGCATTTGTGAATTACAGAGGAAACTTCATGAATTCTATTTATAATCCAGTACTTTTCCCTTAAGAGGCAAAGCAGTGTGCATGTACCAACATGCAAATTACGATAATGAAAGTCACGTATAATTAAAGAAGTTACGTGATGTTTAGAAGGCAAAATAACAGGATGCATTTTGTCCTCAGAAAGCAAAGATTGCGAGAGCCTACCACCTACCCTGAGTAACCTATTGTCATCAAGGAACGGGGCTAAGGCACGAAGACGACTGGATTTGGGAAGATCCTTTTTAGAAGAAAGTAAAGACAATTCAGAAGAAAAGGCTTCTTGCTGTGTTAGTTGCAAAACCTTAATGGTAGCGAGATTCAATTCATGATTGGTAAGGTGTGGTTTAGGGAGAAGAGGTTGGTCAACCACAAGATATTTCCATCTGAGAAGATAGGCAACAATTCGAATTAATTTGTGAAAGGAAGAATAGCGGTACAACAAGGGATGGGAAACGTTGGAAACAAGACACGAAGCAGTAGATTTAGATACTTTAGCGTCAGGCAAGTTGAAGTTTGTAGCTGGAGGTTTAGAAGGCCAACAAAAAGAGTCTTCGATTAACCACGAGGGCCCATGCCAGTACAACTGAGAAGCTGCCAATTGAGAGGGTAAACATCCACGAGAAATGATGTCGGCGGGGTTGACAGCGCTGGGCACATGCCTCCATTGACATCCCGAAGAAAGAGTTTGAATTTTGGAAACCCTGTTTGCAACAAAAGTTTGCCAATGAACGGGGTTTTTGGCGATCCAAGAAAGAGTGATCATGGAATCGCTCCACAGATAAATTTGCGAAAATTCGACCCTTAAGACTTCCCGTAATTTCTTAACAAGTTCAGCGGCCATGAGTGCAGCACAAAATTCAAGCCTAGGCAAAGTGATAGTTTTAAGAGGAGCCACCTTCGATTTGGCACAAACAAGGTTGGAAACTGAAGATCCATTTAACGAACCGCGATAAACCAAATATGCACAGCAACCTTAAGCATTTTCGGAACTGTCCGCAAACACATGAAGGAAAGAATATGCATTAGGATGAGCGTTAATTAAATTCCTGGGAATTTCAATAAGGGAAAGATCAAGCAAATTGCTGCGAAAACGGAGCCATGTGTTAAGAAAAGAAAGGGGAACAGAGTCGTCCCATTCACATTTGAGTGACCATAGCTCTTGCATGAAAAGTTTGGCTATAACAATAACTGGGGCAAGGAATTGAAGCGGATCAAAAATTTTTGCAATTTCAGAGAGAATTTGTCTCTTTGTGTTAGGGAGCTCTTCTGCAAGCGAAACTTTATAGATGAGAGTGTCAATGTTAGTACACCAATGAACTCCAAGAGTTTTTATGGACTCGGGGTCTCCACAAATTTCGACGGAGGAGGGGTCTTCATCTTCAATAGGAAACTGGGCGAGAAACTCATGGGAGTTGGAATTCCACTTATGAAGTGGGAATCCTCCATTCTTTAACAATGCTTGAAGTTCTAGAGACACTAAAGAAGCTTCCTCCAGAGTGGGGAAGGACTGCAAGTAATCGTCAACATAGAATGATGTAGTTAGTGCTTCGGAAGCTTTAGAATCAAATAAATGACCATCTTGAGAGGCTAACAAATGTAGGGATCGGATAGCAAGGAAAGCGGAAGGTTTTAAGCCATAAGTAACCGTCTTTAAGCGAAATACCTTAATGGGCTTGCTGATTTCGTCGCGCCACCAGATTCTTTGGAGATCTCGTTGTTCAGGCTGAATTAAAACCTGACGGTACATCTGTTTGATGTCCGCTATAACAGCTATGGGAAATAATCGAAAGATTAAGAGTATAGCAGATAAATCTGACTGAATAGCAATACC
Organism: Meconema thalassinum; assembly: GCA_946902985.2. NCBI lineage: Eukaryota > Metazoa > Arthropoda > Insecta > Orthoptera > Tettigoniidae > Meconema > Meconema thalassinum. The sequence goes on along the minus strand of OX336389.2, from coordinate 217,097,940 downwards.
AGAGTAAAGAGTATCGTTAAGACTGTTGCCATTAACGTCAGGTGATGAACCATTGAAAACGACTCGGATTTTATCCTTTACAAGAGGGTTTTTCCACACGGGACGATGATTTAAGAAAACCGTTTCAATTGGGGGGTGCAATTCGTCTTCAGATTTGCTAACAACTTCCATATGATCTAAGCTTTCATAGTCATCCATGAAATCAGTATACTGCTGTTTAGCGAGAGGTTCTTTCTTGAATTTGCTCTCGATAGCAAAGAGAGCTTTTCGAGCTTTGGGTTGAGAATTAATAAGTTTAAAGGGGGATTATGTAATCTTGGCATCTGAACAATGAACCGGCCATCAGGAGAACGAGTGGTGGTGTTCAGAAAAAGTTGCTCACAGAATTCGTTTTCTGAAGAGGTCACGTTAGGAGAATCAACGCTTTCAAGCCTCCAGAACTGTTCCATGTCAGTATTAGCGAAATAAGATTGCGATGCGGATTGGGGAGAATAATGAGGAAGTTGACCGGTGACGATCCATCCAAAATTAGTGTCTCTGGCAACCACGTTTGAGGATAACTTGCGAACCTGTTTACGAAGGCAATTCCAGAAAACATTGGCACTAAAGAGTATGTCAATGGGGTTTTGTACATTGAACAGGGGATCGGCTAGCCTTAAATGCGAGGGAATGTTTAACCCTGAAATATCAACAGAGTGACTTGGAGTATCTTCTCCTATGCCATTGAGAATGAGACAATTCAGTTTGAGAAAGTTATTTCTGTGACAAATGTCTCTTATGGTTAGCTTTGAAAACTGTAAAGCTTGCGATTTTGAGCTGTTAATGCCCGATACGTTAATAGAAGTGGGGTTTACAGGTAGGCCTAGTTTTTTGATTAATGAATTAGAAACGGAATCGTGTTTGCCGCCGAATCAAGAAGACCGCGTGCACGGTCCCAGTTGCCAAAGTTATCCTGAACTTCGATTTGGACAGTGGACAGTAGTACTTGGGCACTACGTATGGACTTGGCATTTTGAATGTAAGATGAAGCATAGGAACTGTTAGCATTGTCACTTTTCTGAGAAGTAGATGCGGTCGATGACCTTGCTTGATCATGACGATGCAGTAAAGTGTGATGAGCTTTTTCACAATGGAAGCAAAGTCTGGCGGACTTGCAATTTGAAGCAGAATGCGTGGGTGCTAGGCAGTTGAAGCAATGTTTATTCTGGGAAACTAATTTTCTTCAGTCGTCGACTGACATTTCTTTAAAAGATTTACATAGATATAAGGCGTGGGAATCTTTACAAAGTATGCACTTTAATGGTTCATTTACACTCTTATGGGGTTCGCTTTGAGTGTTTAAAACGAGAGAACTAGCAATACGGCGTTCACTAGATCTAGTTGAGTAACCAGTGGCGTTTGACTTGAGTTTAGATGAGCTGGACCCAGGTTTTTGGGTACTAGACGCTAAGCGTTCGCTTTTAGGTTTAAGAGACATTGATTCAAATTTAGAACTAGGGGATGAGGGTTCACTTTGATTAGCTAAAGCAGTTAAGAGTTGGCATCTAGCATTTATGAAAGTGACTAAATGCTCGTAAGAGTAATCGTCTTCTCTGGAAAGTTCAATCACCCAAGCTTTGAGGGTAGCAACATCGACTTTAGAAACCACTAAGAGTATTAAGAAAGTATACCAGTGTTCATTGGGTTGATCTAATTGGGATAGAGCTTTAAAGTGAAGTTGTGTTGTATCAATGAGAGTACGCAAACTAGTGACGTCATTGTGCTGTGACGCAGGTAAGTTAAATAGAGCCTTCATATGGCGTTGAATATGTAACCGTGAATTACCGTATCTTTCTTTCAACAAGTTAAAGGCAATGGGGTAGTTTTCGGCACTTAATGGGAGTGCTTCAACTAACTGCAGAGCTTGACCTCGGAGGATAGATCTCAAATAATGAAACTTGTAGATGACTTGAATGTCTTCATTGTCATGAACAAGAGAACAAAATAGTTCATAGAATCCCAAGTAGATTCGTCTCCAGAGAAGTGGGGTGAATCAATCTTAGGTAGGATTGTTTTGGGCTTGTGAGTGCCCTCACGAAAAGAGGTTTGTTGTTCGTGAAGGGAACCAAGAACAGAACCGTCTTTTTTCTGTTCTTCTTCGAGTTGGCGTATTATTTTAAAAGCAGAACCTATACCTTCGTAATATTGATTTTCCACTTCGACTCGATCATCAGTTCGATTGAGCATACAAGTTTCGATTTCAGTTTGGATGTTACAATAATTTTCATATGAACGTTCACAATCCTTTACGCGATGTTCTAACAAATCTAATTGAGCTTCTGAGGGATCTAGCTCTTTCATGAATTTTCTAAATCGGGTAATTTGCCCTTTATAGGATGCTCGTTTAGAAGTAAGTTTTTCATCATTATCCTTTTCTGTACGAGCCATGACAAAAAAGGTAAATTAAAGTATAACTTACGAAACTGTGGAACCTTGGAAATGCTGTCAGACTGGCAGCTGAAATAAGTTGAAAGAAAGGGACACATCAAAGGGGAGAGGAGCGGCCTCTTTCTCCATCACCGGCTTTGCACGGTGAAGCTATAGCTGAAAAATTCAAAGAAGATATTAATGATATGCAAAATATTGTCAAATAACCCTTGACAAATAAAGCCTGATAAGTAAAATGGCATAAATGGACTCTCCCGGGTTTCTGGGACCAAATTTTGGGTAGATTATTAGCTTGGGAATAACCTAACCCCCAAGGGAGGATGACGAAGAAAAAGAAGTGGGTTTTGGACTGGAGAAAATGGATGGAGAAATAGGACGAGAGTCCAACAGAAGTTATAATTTTATCTTTAAGTATACTCAAAGGCAGCTGCCACTGCAAATCCGCTTTCCGATACCTAAAGTGGGTAGGGACCTGGGCGAAGCTAACAGGAAACGCAGCTGGAACTTGGGCTGTTCGCAAGAAAGCTGCTATGGCGTATTCCCTCTCAAGCATAAATATACCTATCAGGGGTAAGGGTGGTGGTCTGGCAAGACAAAAAGTAACAGATTTATTGTGTATCTGTTCAAAGGAGTTTGTTTCTAAACAAGTATTTTGAAGAGTACAAATAATTTGAATCAGCCTTGATATTTTAGTTCTTGAAATTGTAGAATTTCTAAAGAGCGACCGAATGTTTCCAAGAAGGATAGGGATAAAGCAATTATACCCTTGGAAATAATTTTGGTAAGAGTACCAATAGTTGCATTTAGAAATGACTAAGCTTTTACCCAGCAAGGCGCCGACTAAAAGTTTAGACAATGAGAAACACTTAAATTTTGAAAAACCAACCATAAGTGGTAGAGAGAATCTCCACAAGCAGGAAGCTGGCGTAGCGAGCTATGCTTGCCTTACTGGCCAGTTAGAATTAGCTATCAAAGCTAAGAGAGACTTTAATAAGATAATAACTAAGAGTTCTTGCTCAAATGCAACAAGTAGTGAAAACCTTATCAATGGATTTATTTTTATTAAAGAGGGCATAAACCTAGGAAGAGTCAGGGAAGACAGGATCTTGCCTAACCGTTATTTTTGAGAAATGATAAATCAAAAGAACAAATCTTAATTTATTTAACAATGTAAAAAGTAGTTTATGTAACAAATATATAATTTTGATTTTACAAACAATTGGGGTCGCAGACCTCCGAAAACATCTAAAGCTTGTGCCAGGCAAATGACAATTCTTTTGGTTTTAAACCTTTTATATGCTTGAAAATCTTCGTAAGATTTTGAAATAGCTAAGATTAATAAATAAATTTTTTTAAGATAATTAACGTAATTAGGGTTAAACAATAAATCAAGTACAAGATGTGTTCTTTAAAGGATTTCTAGATAGGTACCTTAGAAATATGAACAAATAACAACTTCGAAAGTAACAACAACAACACAAAACAGGAAGAAATGAAATAGAAGTTTCTATAACTTCTAGTATTAATACAGAACTACTTTTATAGATTATACAAATAGGGCAGGTCACTTATTGTGAAACCTGAAGAGAAAAATTGAAAGGACGTTTCTAGAACTCCTATGTGAGTAGGGATCACGAGAAAAATAGGGCAAATTTCCCTTTCGTGAAACCTAGAGATAACTCACTTTTGAGTAGAAAGAATTGGATTCCCTCATTAGAAGGGAGAAACAATATACTTTAAGGCGTGTACTAGACACGAAGTTTTACAAACATTAATTCGTCGTACGTTAAGCACGTAAGGGAGGGCACTTATTGAGAGTGACACCTCATTGAAAAAAGACCTAAAGTAACAATTTTATTATTCTAATTTGTTAGTAAAGGGTTTGGGAATGATCAAATGGGATTGTGGAAGAGTGTTCATGGCCGTATTTATTGTACTCGGACGAGCGCGACGCGGATGAAAAGTTGAACAGGCACTGTTATCACTATAGTCTGTTGACATAGTTGAAAAGTTCAATGTAGTAGCACAAAAAGTTTATAGAAAGAAAAGTTATTGCAGTTATGTAAAAGTTGAGTTTGGCTTGAGAGAATTATGAGTTGTAGTTTCTATGGGCGGCAGTTAAATACGGCAGAAAATTTCCCACGTAGGAAGACAGTTTATGTGGATTAGAAGTTTATCCCACATAAGTTTCTCAGCGAAGAAAGTATTCCCATATCAAGTGGAAAATACATGACAGTATAACTGGTAGATAGAGTGTAGGTTCTGGAAGGTTCCAGAGCAATGATGAGTTGTTTAAATTGGGTAGAGAATCCCTCGGCGGAAAACTAGATTATATAGACAGTGGGAATTTTAGAAATATCCCTCGATGTGAGATAGCATCTCAGAAAATCTTTCATTTTGAAAGTTAGACTTGATAGTTCGAGTTTGATCAAGAAGATCTCTTGAAAGCAGTTATTTTATCACATATAGCAATTTTCACTGTCTATAAAATCCAAATAAAGCATTGAGCCTTTTAAAAGCGATGAGAATGTGGTTAAAACATGAAGTCGGTACTTATCTTTGCTTCATGAAGAAGGCGATGTTGCTGTTGACGGTTGATTCTAAAACTCGAACATGGCGTCGAATTTAAAAGTTTGCCTCTAGAGTAGAGGAGGCGAGCTTTAGTTAAGCTCTAACTGACTGGTTTGACTTCAGACGCACAAGTGAGGCCAGCTCAACGGAGCGCGGTGAGACCAGGGAAGGGAAAAGTGTGCGGGTAGGAGACAAAAGGAATACATATAAGAATAGCCAACATAACAGAAATACATTTTCTTGATGAAATGGTCTTCAAAGAGTTGATAGCAACTGTCACTAGCGCAGCCTGGTGGGTGAAAAAGTAGACGAAGTTCTCTTGATCACGGAGATGATAGCTGGCGATAGCGACGAGATCTGGTGGCTAGAATGGTAAGAAAGTCCTCTTGTGCAGGTAAAATTGAGGAACTTCAGAGATTCGCTGCTAGATGACGCTAGGTGGGTCATGGAAGATATATATCTAGAACAGACTTACAGGTAGTGTAAGAAACATATACCAACAAAGAGAAATCAGGAGATCACTGTTGGTGTTTGCGAAAAAAGGAAGGGATGAACTAAGCAAAGAGAAGCAAAAGCTTACTCTGTCTTACCGTGCATTCCAAGGAATACACCATACATGACTCTATGGCTTATACATATAACAATCCAACATGGCGACCATCCGTAATATTTAGACGGTTCTCAACATCAAGGAATCTATTACAGCAATCAAACTGATTTTTATTATGTTCAAAGGGGCTATTAACATAAGTTCACCTATAGGACTTTCAATAACCTGGTGATCACAAATCCAACATATCAGTGACGCGAATTAAAAATTTTCACATCGACATTTCTCACAATATAACCATCCGAGTGCAGTGAAACTTGTTACAGTAAATCCTTATACAAATGTTTCCGTAACCACAAGCTGGCAGCTGTGTAAAATTTAAAAATCTCGTTTTTACATCTTGTGTCCTAATCATGCGATTGAAGTTTGAATGCTACACGTACACAATAATCTTCATGTAACAGTACATAACTCTAAGACCTACATATATAAAAATCCAACATTGCGACCATCCGAAATATTTAGTCGGTTCTCAATATCTACGAATCTATTACAGCAATCAAACTGAAATTTTGTATGTTGATAGTGGTAGTTAACATAAGTAGGATATATGAAAATAGGCTTTAGTTCTTCAGGTAACTACTTGTTTTGATTCGTTTCAAAATGGAAAAACTACTTTCCCCCGACGCAACCTCTATAGGAATTGTAAGCATAATTCGATATGTCGTCGTTAAATTAAGATAGGACTCCTTTATCGGGGCTAAGTAATCTAGTGCACAGCAAGCACTTTTTACAGATTACGGAACAGCGTACCTAAATAATTGTTGCTCCAGAAAAGGATCTTCTGCATACAAAATCTTCAAGCTCCCCCGTCTTTTTGAAATTTAGAGAGTGTTTGACAATGGTTTTTCAATTGCTTTTCCTCTAAATTGGAAAGCTTGGAAGGATCGAAAAGAAGTCCAAAATATTCCGAAAAAAATTATCTTTGTTAAATCTATTTTCTACGTAGCTCTGTGCAGTAACTACGACAGACAAAAAGTAATTTACCCGAAATTTATTTTGAGCTTCTTTTTAAAGTTCCTCTTCAGTTTTTTCCACCTGTTGATCATTTTGCTGATTTATTTCATCAAGGAACCTTTTGCGATTGCCTTGACGGCGAATAGAAAATTTATTTGCATAGTCCAAATTTTCCATTTTTTCTCTAGCCAATGTTGCGATAATTTTGAAAAAATGACTTTAGGCCCTGAAGTTCGTTTAAAGCCGTATCTAACGAAGTCTTCTCAGATTGGAGAGTTTTACTTGTTGAGTTCACAGAAAATTAAATATCGGACCAGATAACGAGTCTTAAAACAAATTCATACGAACTTGTATGAAGCAACAAAGATTGGGCCTCTGACCGGGTAACAGGATCTTCGGTAGTTTCTGCCAATTTATCTAGAGCTTCGTTTACTTTGCCTAACTGGTACCTGATGGGCTTGGCACTGCCAATTCAACATTCCCATCTCGTACTAGATAAAGATTTTAATGTGAGGAGGCCAGGACATAGTTCGCAAAAAATGTCCCACCTTTCCGTGGAAGCTACAAACAAAGTGTACAGACGCTGAACTATACCAAAAAATGCCATAGCGTCCTTAGTGCATTAACCATGTCATCCAAAAGTAAGTTAAGATTATGTGCAACACATGCCATGAACATTGCTCGTTTATTAGTATTTTTTTACTCGCGTCTGCACTCCCTTATACTTGGCCTTCATATTAGCACCCTTGTCATACCCTTGTCCCCTTCAGTCCATGATATCAAGATAATTATCCTCCAATACTCCCTCTAAAACCTCAGCTAACCCCTTTCCCGTAGTATCGTGTGCCTCCAAAAACTCGATGAACGATTCGACGATCCTTGGAGTTTCTGCCATCATATCAACATAGCGGAGGACCAATTTTTATTTGGGCTGGACTGAATCAAACACACTATCTTTATTTTTATTTTTTTCATTTATGAAAAAAATGGCGTGAAGCGTGGGGCCTTTCTGAGCACGGGGCCTGGCGCGACCGCACCTCTCGCGCCGCCTTCGCGACGGCCCTGATTGGCGAGTATGGCATAATCCAACGATTGCCTACATCAACATTTTGTCCTCTTACCTTCACAACTATCGATCGCCCATTGTCCGCAACTAATCGCCGACGATACAATGGCTATCCATCCTTACCCGTTATGGTTTCAGCAATCAGGTCTCTTGGGTATCGCTTGGAACACTTGCCGTCGACCATACAGGGTGATTTGTAGTTGAAAACTCCGCAAGATCCATGTATCATGTGTTTGGTAACTACTGAATGCAATTTTGGGTCAACTGTTTCATCAGGAATTTCAGCTGAAATTATGGAATCAATCTCATCTGGCCTTATTTTGTCCACTAACCAGACTAAAATGTGCGCATGTGGCAGACCACGCTTTTGCCATTCTACAGAGTACATCCAACAACGGACTTGGCCATACACGCGATGCTTTATGAAGAAATTCATGGGAGATTTTAATTTTTGTTTAAAAACTCTGGCAGTGATGTAATGTCTATCAACTGGTGTTTGCCTATGTAGCAATTCCCTCTTGATTTCGGACCATTGTGGGTTACAGGTGAATGTAACAAATAAGTCTGCGCGGCCATAATGCCTAACATATGACATAGTGAGCCCGAATAGCTCATGCTGGCGATAGCTTGTACACGAACCATGGAATTTATAATGCTCAAGAATTGTGAAAGCACCCACAGCAGCATGCCACTGCATTAGATGTTATTTTGACTTCATTAAGAAGCAGTATAAAATTACCCTACATGATCAAAGAAGTTCTCTTTGATGTGCAACCTGAATTTAAAATAATCAGTCATTCAGCTTAACTAGCCACATTTTTCATGGGCTAATAATATTTTATTTATGGTTTACGACCGAAGGTTTAACACCGCCGATACGCGGAAGGAATGAACTTAGACGCTAAATGACTCGGAAGTGATCGAACTGAGCACACCTACTTCCGTGAAGGAATGACTTTAATCCGCGATTGCAAGGCGAGCGGATGTGAAATTGTGAAGGTCCCAGGTGACCAAGTCTAAAGTATCATCGACGTTCAAATTGTGTAAAGCGAATACGACTGAAAGTATTAATTATAGCACGAAGTGTGCTGGTGACGCGAAAAGTTCGTCCAAGATTGTGAATCGTATTATATTTCTATTCAGAGAAGTATTGACCACATGGTTACAGCGTGCTTCAATGGCTGACCTGTGACAAATAAGTCGTGTACCAGTAAGACCTGAGTGGAGAATCTGGTCGTCATATTCAACAGATACAGTGAAATATTTACGAGCCGTGCAAAGGCCGACTGTAAAACAAATAAGATTAAGCTGGTATTCTTGGATATGATATCTAAAGCGTGTGAAGTTGTTTAGCTTCAGTGGAAAGACACGTGTCTAGTGTCAAAGCCAGTTTATGTGTTTAAGCAGACAAGGCCATTTTTAAATATAGTCTGATGATGCAAAAAGGTGGAAAATCTGTGAATTTCAACACGCTTGAAGCTGTGTCCATTATTATACGAATTTCAACGACTCTACAAGATGCCTTCATTTCATCACGTGCTGAGGCATAATAATCCTATATCTAAGAAGAAGAGGGCTATGGATTAAACATCCGAATGGGAGGAACGCTGAACACCTAAGCCACACTACAACAATGGATGACCACCCGAGGATAACCATGCTTGTGGCCGAGCAGAGAAGATATTTGTGGTTTGTCTGGATGAAAGGCAAAATCCTCAATCCTCGTGTCTGGATAATTATCTGCAATAGCTGTGAGTCATGATTTCCTAATCTATTTCTGTACGGTGCATGGTCATGGGTGGATTAGTCTGTATCATCCGTAACTCATTGTCAGTCATCAAGGTAGGCTTCTTTCATTCTTTTTGACCACCTCCTAAAGGTGATTTTTCACGCTTCTGAATGCTTCTCTTTGCATTTCGTTACTCGACACTGAATTAGTCACCAGATTGTGTGTGACCACACGGTGCAATATTGTTCTTAGAAGGTAATTCCGCATGACGGAACATCAATTTAGTCATTTGTGACAGGGGCATGTTTTTAATTCAGCTCCAGCTGATATTTGGTCAAAGTTTTTGAAGTCCCCATTTCTAATATTTTTGTACGCCACTGACGTCTTTATTTAACATTATAGTGTATCGTTTAGGTATGGAAGGGATCCAGCCTGTTGTTATTGTAATGTACAGTTTTAAAGAGTGAGCAGTTCGCCACTAGAATTCAGATAATTCACATCGCTGTACATCAGCCAAGTAATGTTATGTTATGAACTTACTCATAAAGTTTATGTTACATGATTCGTATTATTTCGATTAGTTCCACCTAAGGTTAAGGTGTGAACCAGTATTTTATTATCATTTAAACATGTTTTGTACGCAGCATTCATTCGCTGTGAGCTTCAGTGGCGCTACACAATGTCAAAGCCTTTCAAATAGGGAGGAATATATTTCTGTAACGTCTATTTGGTTTTCAGAAGCCGAACATATCATTCTACTTGTAATTGATTCGTCTTTAACGCTATAGTAACTTCCTTTACATGTGTATAATCCTTTAGAGTGATTGCTAAGAACAGTCAGTCTACATTTACTGTGCTTTAATGTGTTGAAAGAACAGTGATAGACATTTTCTTTGATATTCACTGACGCGCTATGATGCCTAGTGCCAAGCGCTGGGAGCACAATGACAGGTGCTTGTCCAGTCCACGCCAATGACATTGCCCAAGGTCACTTACGATCTCTCTTGTGAGACAATTGACTATCGACTTCATTTTTATTTTCGTTATTTCTAGACCTTGCTAGGAATGTTCTTACGGGCTATGCTTTGTTTATGCTCATGCTATTGACCTTGATTCAGTATCGATTTTTGTAAAGTTGTTCTGGTACAGGTGTACTGATAAGTAATGCTAAATTTTTAATATACTCGCAGGTATTTGTGAGCGAGCCCCAATATGTTTTGTCATGACTTATAATGAATTTGAGCAACCATTTGATAAGTTGGACCCTTAAGGCTATTAAGTATTCTCACTTGTAAGTGAATGATTATTTACCGTGTTTTTAATACACGCAGGGTTGGTTACCACGTTTATAAGAGAAAGCCGGCCAGATCTATGTTACAGAACAAGTTTGGACCGAGGAGGAAAAGGTAAAGTCTCTTTCGAGTACCGATTGGTGTATTCTTGGAATACACGGTACGAGAGAATATAATTTTTTATGCTTTTGCATGTTCATTCCTTCCTCTTTATCAAACACCAACAGTGATCTTCTATTTTCTCTTTGATGGTCATGTCGCTTATATCTTTTGTGAGTCTGTTCTAGATATATATCTTCCATGACCCTCCTAGCGTCATCTAGCAGCGAATCTCTGAAGCTCCTCAATTCTTCCTGGTGCAAGAGGACTTCCTTTTCCATCTGGCCACCAGATCTCGTTGCCATCGCCAGCTATTATCTCCATGAGCAAGAGAACTTCGTCTACTTTTTCACTCACCATGCTGTGCTAGTATCGCCTGCTATCAACTCTTTGAAGACCATCTCCTCAAGAGAATTTAATTTCTTATGTTGGTTATTCTGATATGTATTCCATATGTCTCCTATCCCCACTCCTTTCCCTTCCTTGGACTCTCTGTGCTTCGCTGAGTGGGTCTCACTTGTGCGCCGGCCGTCGACTCAGTTAAGGCTCAACTAGAGGTAGCCTCCTGACCTAACGAGGCATTTTTTAGATTCCACGCCATGTGGTAACTTTAAACATCAAGGAGATCCTCACGTTCGCCATGCAGCAAAGTTAAGTACAAACTTCAAGTTTTAACCTCATCTTCATGGTTTTAACTTCTACATGCTTTTAACGATCTTTTATAGGCAGTGTGAAATTACTTATTTTTTGAAATAATCATCCTTCGCGGGATTTTCCATGTTGGGCTTTTGTCTAATTAAGCCAATCTTGGTGAAAAGCAGCATTTCTTATGCTTGTTAAATGAGAGATCTTCTCACCACGTGGGATATCATCTATTACCCGCTCTCTATAAAGATTAAGCTCGTTCCACCGCTGGAATAACTTTGGCCCCATTCTGCTATTAGGATCGTTCTGGAACATTCCAGATCCTGTACTTTATCTATAAGTCACGCCGTCATGTATGTTCCACTCACTTGTGGTAATGCCATTCTAAACTAGGAAATCTTCCTTATAAATAAATGCTCCATAGCTAATTTTCTTTCCTCCGTTGGATTTGTTCAAGTGCATATAATTGTAATTCACAACCTTCTCAAGAAATAGACTCTCGCCTACCTAGTGCAACCAGTTATTTTCATCATTGCAATAACTTTCTTTTCCATAAACTTTCATGTCACTACAGTGAACTTTTCATCTATTTAACAGACTATAGTGAAAACTAGTGCTTGTCCAACTTTTCTACCGCGTCGCGATCGTCCGTTTACATTAAATAAGGCCATGAACATTTATCCTCAATCCCAATCGATCTTTCCTAAACCTTCTACTAACAAACCATATTAATAAAATTGTAACTCTGGATCATTTCCAATAAGGTGTCACTCTAACGAAGTGCCCTTCCATCTTGCTTGTTTATCATTAATTAATTTCTGTATAACTACGTGTTTTATACGCGGTTCAAGCTTACATTGTTTCTACCTTATAATCAGGGAAAACAATTCTTTCAACTCTTGAGTGAGTTATTTCTAGGTCTCACGAAATGGAAACTGCCCCATTTGGCTCGTGATTCCTATTTAAACATAGGAGGTCGAGAACCTTCCTTTTGATTTTCTCTTCAGGATTCACAGTAAGTGACCTGCCCTTATTTGTATAATAACCAACAGTAATTCAGCTTAAATATAAGAAGTTGTAGGAACTTCTATCTTGTTCTTCATGTTGTTCTTATTGTTATTTTCGAAGTTGTCACTCTTTCTAGAATATTCTCTCAGGAGTTTCTTCAAGTACACACCTTGTACTCTATTTATTGTTAAATTTTAATTACTTCATTTGTTTTTTTTTCTTACAAAGATTTTAGAAAATATATAAGGTTCGAAACCTCATAAATTGTTAATAGCCTGGCGCAAACGTTTAATGCTTTCTGAGGTCTGTGACCCCAAATTTGTTAACCAAATTGAAAATATATTTGTTAAAGTTATCAACTTCTTTTGCCTTGTTAAATAAATTAAATATTTGTTTTTGGATTTATCATTTCGCAAATACTACAGTTAGGCAAGATCCTGGCTTTCCTAACTCTTCCTCAGTTCATGCCATCGTTAATACAGAATAAATCTGTTACTATTTGTCTTGTCAGACCATCACCCTTCCCCATAGTAGTCTTATGCATGCTTGGGAGGAAATACACTAAAGCCTTTCTCTGGCAAACCGCCCAAGTCTTAGCTGCGGTTCCCGTCAGCTTCGACCAGGTCCTTACTCACATTAGGTATCGGAGAGCTGATTTGCAGTGGCAACCGTCTTTAAGTGTATTTAAAAATAAATTTATAACTTTTGTGGGACTCTCATCCTATTTTTCTATCCTTTTTCTCCAGTCCGAAACCCACCTCCCTTTCTTAATCATCTTCCCTTGGTGGTTAGGTTGTTCCTCAGCCAATAATCTACCCAAAATTTGGTGCCGAAACCCGGGAGAGTCCATTTTCTATTCTTATTCTTTTTAAAAGTGTCATTTGACATTACCTTGCAAATTATTAATATCTGCTTTGAATCTTTCAGCTATAACCACATCGTGCAAAGCCTGTGAAGGGGAAAGAGGCCGCTCCTGTCTCCTTTGGTGTGTCCCGTTCTTTCTACTTATTTGCTGCTGCCAGCTTGACAGCATCTCCAAGGTTCCACAGTTTCGTGAGTTACATTTTAATCTATTTACTTTGTCATGGCTCCTACTGGAAAAGATGGAACTCTCATTGCCAGACGTTCTTCCCATAAAGGGCAACTCACCAGATTCAGAAATTTCATCAACAAAATAAATCCCGCCGAGTGTGATTTAGACATCTTGACACAACGCTTTAAGTTGTACGAACGGTCCTATGATTATTACGATCAAACTCAAACCGAGATTGAATCCGCTTGCCCAGAACTTCAATCGGATCGGGACGAGGTCGAACCCTTGTACTTTGAAGGGATTGCCAAGGCCGACCAACTGATCCGCAGTATCTCAGAACCGGACACTAGGGTCATCAATCCGGCCCAGTTCGCACCCGCTTCAGTTCACAAGAACAAAACGAAACCGTTACTTCCTAAGATAAGCCTACCTCACTTCTCAGGCCAGGAAGGTGAATGGTATTCTTTGTATGAACTTTACTGCTCACTTGTTCATGACAATAAGGAAATTCCCGAATTCATAAATTCTACTTCTTACGTACGTCTTTGGAAGGCGAGGCCTTGGCCTTGGTTCAGTCACTGCCTTTAAGCGCAGATAACTACCACATCGCCTTTAATCTCCTTAAAGAGAGATATGGCAATTTACGTTTGTGTGTAGCTCGTCATATCCGCTGCCTGTTCAACCTGCCAGCCGTCAAACCTAATGACGTCACCTCTTTAAGAGACCTGTTAGACTCTATGCAGTTAAATGTTAGAGCATTATATCAACTTAAGCAGCCCGTTCAAACACGGGACACCATACTTATTCATCTAGCTACATCCAGATTCGATTTTTCGACTTTAAAGGCTTGGGAGATCGAACTCGCTCGCAAGGAGGAATACTCGTTCGAACACCTCATCTCGTTTCTCAACAGCCGATGCCAAGTCCTTACAGCACTCTCATTTCAGTGCGAAAATGTCGAAACGAGTCATCAGTGTCACATTTTTGAAAAAAAACTTGCTTTTTCAAAGGGTCATCAGCCCCCATCTGTCGAGAACAAGCAAACCCGTTCTGCTTCTTTCAATCATCCAAGAGAACATATCAGGCCGCTCAACAAATCTTTAAAATGCACGCTCTGTAAACAGTTTCACGCTTTGTACTCGTGCAAATCCTTTAAAGAATTGTCTGTTGAAGACAGAAAGAAGTTTGTCTTCAATAGTAAATATTGCTTCAACTGCATGTCACCTAAGCATTCTTCTTCCAACTGTACGTCATCCAATCTCTGTTTCCATTGCAAAAAAACCGCACCATTCTTTATTGCACGTTCATGATAAATCGAGGTCATCAGTACCTGCCTCTTCAAACTCCATGCAGAGCAGCTCCGAACAAACTAATGCTTCTTCCTGCATTTCTAACGCCGAAACTTCTCACAGTGCGCAAGTCCTTTTGTCCACTGTACAATTCGAAATCCAAGATAAATTTGGAAATTGGGTTCGAACCCGCGGTCTTCTCGATTCCGCTTCAACTCATAACTTTGTTTCGCAATCATTAATTAAAAAACAAGGTCTTTCGTCAGCGCTTATTTCCATCAATGTATCCGGCATTGACAATTTGAAAACTCAAGTCTTGCAGTCTTCAAAATTGAAAATCAGAGACGTTTGCCAAAGAAACACCAATCTTAACTTATACTGTCTCATTCTTACCAGTATTGGCAAGGACACTCCTAGCAGCTCTATTAATACTTCCGGTTTAAAGATTCCTTCGCACTTAAGGTTAGCTGATCCTCAGTTTAATGCTCAAGGTCCCATTGAGATACTTTTCAGTGCCAATGTTTTTTGGAATTGCCTCCGTAAACAGGTTCGCAAGTTATCTTCAACCGTGGTCGCCAGAGACACCGATTTTGGTTGGGTTATTACTGGTGAAATCCAACATCCCAGTCTTCAAACCAAATCGCAATGTCATTTCGTTACTGTTGATATAAATCCCTTTTCTGAAAAAGAGAACGCTTATGTTTTCGATCTCGATAGTTTTGAAAAACACTTGCCGAAACGATGTTTCATCGTAAACAACCACGCCACCTTTGTAAGTTGTTTAAATGGTTTTGCCTTCTTCCCGCACAAGATGGCAATTTAAGTTCGCCTCACCTTGTGTTACTTTGTTTACCTTCTCATTTCATTTTTTCTAGCAGGTAATTGCTTAAACTCTCTATCGAAAACTATCTTCCCCTTGTGTAAAACCATGGCTATCAGTCACCATCATTTCGCTGTAAGCTATGTTTCACTTCTTTCGCTATTTAGAAGGATGGCCACGGCCGGCTCCTCCCCCTTCCTCATAATTGGAAGCCGCTTTTGAAACTGCTTGAAAATCTGAATTCTCTAGCATCTAGAATAACTATTCTTACGCATAAACTCCTTCTCAATGTCCCAGCTTCTCTTCCTATTTCGGAAGAATCAAGCTTTTTTCTGTCGAAAATTGTCGGATTCCGTAATCCTCAAAATTATGCGAAATTGATTTCGTACTTTATTTCATATGTCTTTAAATTGTTTTTTCACGTCCAAGCCACGAATGACTGCATGTCGTGTCACTTGCTTCGCTTTAAGCCACAGCTGATTCAACTAGTGTTGTTTGTTTATTTCAAACTGCTTGTTTGTCAATCTTGTTTGTATACAAGTTTGGGTAAGGCCAAGTTATCGTTTATTTCCTGTATGCTTGCCAAAGGTCAGAGCAAGTTTCCCTTATCTCAACTCTGGCAAACTGCCAACCATTGTCTTGCGAGTCGCTTCTGTAAGTTCAGAAGCTGCTCTCCACATTACCAAAATAAACTTGTTCCGCTCAAGGACTCTTTCAGCTATTTATATTCCTTATCTCGCTGTACTATGTGGGTCAAGGTCGCTCATGCCTGTGTCTCCCACTTACTCACGCTCGTATCCTACAACTGCTTCGGTTCTTGTTTCATAACATCGTTGCGTATTTTTCACGCGCTCATGTATTGCCCCTTGCTTACATATTTTGCAATCTTATTGTTCGTTGTTGAACAAACTTGTTTTTTCTCGTCGTCACATTCGATGTGTTTTTGTATTTATACTTGTCATGTCACGTTTCTCGCTGACTTAAGTATTTTTCTGATCAACCCCTTTGATACTTATTATAACTTAAGGTCATTGTTTATGGCTACTAGATTGTTACCTATGGCGTTCTTGCCTCCTACTTGCATAGTTCCTTTGTTTATTTGGTATATTCTTATCCTTAATAGATGTACTTGTTTCTATACGCTTTGTTTAAACTTGTTAATTCTTCTTTCGCATCTTATCGCAATCTTTACTAGTGCCTTATTTCCCGC
Organism: Meconema thalassinum; assembly: GCA_946902985.2. Taxonomy (NCBI): domain Eukaryota; kingdom Metazoa; phylum Arthropoda; class Insecta; order Orthoptera; family Tettigoniidae; genus Meconema; species Meconema thalassinum. The sequence goes on along the minus strand of OX336389.2, from coordinate 217,081,184 downwards.
AGCTTCTAGCTATTTTGTGATTGAAGGTGTTGTTAATTCTCGTTTTTTAACTCCGCTTTCCAATGACCCTGATGACCTGCTTCCACTCACACCTGGTCACTTCCTTACACGCACTTCTCTTTCTGCCCCTCCTCCTCTTCCCAATTCTTACAGGGATTCTAATTTGCCTATTGTTTGGCGTAAACTTGAAGCCCTCCGTAATTCTTTTTGGAAGAGGTGGAACTTGGAATATTTAACTTCCCTGCAACGGAGACTGAAGTGGTTTCTTTCCAGTCCTGACATTAAAGTGGGGGACTTGGTCGTGGTTAGGGATGTTTCACCCCCCCTAGTCTGGACTTCTGGTAGAGTGACCGAGTGTTATCCTGGAAGGGATGGGAGAGTCAGGGTGGTCAGAGTCTTGACCACTAATGGTCCGATCACAAGACCACTGTCTTTGATCGCTCCATTACCTTTAAATGTTTAACTGATTATTTTGTTCTCTGTTGGTGTTTGGCCCTCCCAGTATGGTGTATTCTTGGAATACACGGTACGAGAGAATATAATTTTTAATGCTTTTGCATGTTCATTCCTTCCTCTTTATCAAACACCAACAGTGATCTTCTATTTTCTCTTTGATGGTCATGTCGCTTATATCTTTTGTGAGTCTGTTCTAGATATATATCTTCCATGACCCTCCTAGCGTCATCTAGCAGCGAATCTCTGAAGCTCCTCAATTCTTCCTGGTGCAAGAGGACTTCCTTTTCCATCTGGCCACCAGATCTCGTTGCCATCGCCAGCTATTATCTCCATGAGCAAGAGAACTTCGTCTACTTTTTCACTCACCATGCTGTGCTAGTATCGCCTGCTATCAACTCTTTGAAGACCATCTCCTCAAGAGAATTTAATTTCTTATGTTGGTTATTCTGATATGTATTCCTTTTGTCTCCTACCCCCACTCCTTTCCCTTCCTTGGACTCTCTGTGCTTCGCTGAGTGGGTCTCACTTGTGCGCCGGCCGTCGACTCAGTTAAGGCTCAACTAGAGGTAGCCTCCTGACCTAACGAGGCATTTTTTAGATTCCACGCCATGTGGTAACTTTAAACATCAAGGAGAACCTCACCTTCGCCATGCAGCAAAGTTAAGTACAAACTTCAAGTTTTAACCTCATCTTCATGGTTTTAACTTCTACATGCTTTTAACGATCTTTTATAGGCAGTGTGAAATTACTTATTTTTTGAAATAATCATCCTTCGCGGGATTTTCCATGTTGGGCTTTTGTCTAATTAAGCCAATCTTGGTGAAAAGCAGCATTTCTTATGCTTGTTAAATGAGAGATCTTCTCACCACGTGGGATATCATCTATTACCCGCTCTCTATAAAGATTAAGCTCGTTCCACCGCTGGAATAACTTTGGCCCCATTCTGCTATTAGGATGGTTCTGGAACATTCCAGATCCTGTACTTTATCTACAAGTCACGCCGTCATGTATGTTCCACTCACTTGTGGTAATGCCATTCTAAACTAAGAAATCTTACTTATAAATAAATGCTCCATAGCTAATTTTCTCTCCTCCGTTGGATTTGTTCAAGTGCATTTAATTGTAATTCACAACCTTCTCAAGAAATAGACTCTCGCCTACCTAGTGCAACCAGTTATTTTCATCATTGCAATAACTTTCTTTCCCATAAACTTTCGTGTTACTACAGTGAACTTTTCATCTATTTAACAGACTATAGTGAAAACTAGTGCTTGTCCAACTTTTCTACCGCGTCGCGATCGTCCGTTTACATTAAATAAGGCCATGAACATTTATCCTCAATCCCAATCGATCTTTCCTAAACCTTCTACTAACAAACCATATTAATAAAATTGTAACTCTGGATCATTTCCAATAAGGTGTCACTCTAACGAAGTGCCCTTCCATCTTGCTTGTTTATCATTAATTAATTTCTGTATAACTACGTGTTTTATACACGGTTCAAGCTTACATTGTTTCTAACTTATAATCAGGGAAAACAATTCTTTCAACTCTTGAGTGAGTTATTTCTAGGTCTCACGAAATGGAAACTGCCCCATTTGGCTCGTGATTCCTACTTAAACATAGGAGGTCGAGAACCTTCCTTTTGATTTTCTCTTCAGGTTTCACAGTAAGTGACCTGCCCTTATTTGTATAATAACCAACAGTAATTCAGCTTAAATGTAAGAAGTTGTAGGAACTTCTATCTTGTTCTTCATGTTTTTCTTATTGTTATTTTCGAAGTTGTCACTCTTTCTAGAATATTCTCTCAGGAGTTTCTTAAAGTGCACACCTTGTACTCTATTTATTGTTAAATTTTAATTACTTCATTTGTTTTTTTTTTCTTACAAAGATTTTAGAAAATATATAAGGTTAGAAACCTCATAAATTGTTAATTGCCTGGCGCAAACGTTTAATGCTTTCTGAGGTCTGTGACCCCAAAATGGTTAACCAAATTGAAAATATAATTGTTAAAGTTATCAACTTCTTTTGCCTTGTTAAATAAATTAAATATTTGTTTTTGGATTTATCATTTCGCAGATACTACAGTTAGGCAAGATCCTGGCTTTCCTAACTCTTCCTCAGTTCATGCCATCGTTAATACAGAATAAATCTGTTACTATTTGTCTTGTCAGACCATCACCCTTCCCCATAGTAGTCTTATGCATGCTTGGGAGGAAATACACTAAAGCCTTTCTCTGGCAAACCGCCCAAGTCTTAGCTGCGGTTCCCGTCAGCTTCGACCAGGTCCTTACTCACTTTAGGTATCGGAGAGCTGATTTGCAGTGGCAACCGTCTTTAAGTGTATTTAAAAATAAATTTATAACTTTTGTGGGACTCTCATCCTATTTTTCTATCCTTTTTCTCCAGTCCGAAACCCACCTCCCTTTCTTAATCATCTTCCCTTGGTGGTTAGGTTATTCCTCAGCCAATAATCTACCCACCGATTGTGTTATTGTTAACGTGCGAGCCACGTATTCTTTGCTGAGGTGTACCACGTGTTGGTAGCACGCTCTTGCGACGCTTTGCATATGGTCAACTATCTTAATAATCAATGAACTCATTAATCTACGACATTAAACTTAGGACTAAATCATGAATCATCAATTTATTTCCTAAACCGGCGATGCTAATAATACAGTTAAACCTTAATCGTTGTTAAATTTTGATCTTGTTCCTGTAGTCTAGCAGACCAATGCATTGCGCCTTCGTTCGTTCTTACTAGTAAGTTTAGTAGCTAACACTGATCGACTTTGACAGAGATCGCACGAACCTTAAGTTCAGAACTCGTGGGGCGTGACCCGATCAGGGGAATGCTGTTCTTGCACAGTTTGATTCTCAAGTTTAGATACCCTGATAGATGACGGTGGACAACAAACAGTTGTTCATCTGTGGCAGGCAGGATTAATAAGATGATTATTTGTGTGTACCACTTATTTTATTTACTGATGTGTTTCCCACTATTACCCTACTGTCTCTTGTAACATAAAACATCTTTGTTGTTTGTATATATTTGTACCAGTGTACTGTATAATGATGACTGACAATAATTAATTTTTGTATAGTTTGTGTATCACGGACGTCTGACGCCGTTGATCAGATTAAAGCAGGAGTAGTTCAAATAATTATAATATAAATGTAAATATGGGATGGTACCAGTCCTTTAACTTTGCTGTCCTGTTTGACATGTTTTAATACCATGATGCCTTCTTCCTAGGAGCATCAGTTTTTGTGTAACGATTTTTCTTGCGGTAACATTTCCCCAGTTTTGCTTTGTTTTGCTGTATTTAGGACCTGTCGAGGGGATTCTACGTTAATTTTAGGAGTTGTTTATTTCTTTCTTTGCTTTTTAGCTACGGAATAGCCGTTTTATCAAACCCTTCGACCGTAGGACAGGGGTTTGACCTTCCAAATAAACCTACCATGAGTATGTCTTAAGTCTGGATTTTAATTATTTAGTAGTTTTGACCTTTTGGGAGTGCATTTTCTTTGGGCGTCTATGACAATCACTGTGATGGGAACCTGATCCTTAGGGAAGCAGAGTCTTGTGCCGGCTAGTCCCAAGAAGTGCATTCCGATCCTCTACGGCAATGTGTCTCGAGGTAGAGGTCATCTGGGAGGCCACGTTACGGTTGGTGGTAACCAGATAACCTCGTCCAACGGGCACATAACAACTTCTAATCTTTTGGCGCCCAACCTGGTAAGCCGACGTGGACATGTAAGCCATCAGCAACATGACATTTTTGAGAGGATCATATATTTTGATTATTGACAAATTTGTCTGGACTGTGACGAACTTTAGATGTCGTACAGCCGTACAAAAGGTCACATGGCATTCTGTTTGGATATCAGACCATGGGGTGAAGTCTAATAGAGTTAATATTCAGTCGAGGTTTTTTATGTTGCCAGTACTTCATCCGTAGTAAATGTAATTTTTTGTGTTGCTTTGCTTGTTGTTAAATGTAAATGTAGAATCATTCTTTGTCGTCGAATCCAGCAGAATTCATGGTAGTTTATTGGGGATGGCCAAGCTTTCCACCATGGCCATTCATCCATAAAGTAGTGTTCGCTGGGTGTAAGGTGTTTCTTCCTTATCTCATCAATTGTATTTGTGTAATGGAGGGAGAGCGGTTCCAAGAGATGATGAACCTAATGTTGGGTCAGATTAATGCCAATATGGAGGCAAGCATTACCATATTAAGAGCTGATTTTAATGAAAATACAGCGACATTGAGAGGCGATTTAGATTTAGTCCGAGCAGATGTGACTGAGGTAAATGGAACATTAGGTAGAGTTAGGCGCAACATAACTGATAATGTTGCTAACATAAATGAGGCTATGGCGACTAATACTGCCAACCTCAACGAAAACATATACACTAGAGTCACCACAATTAACAACATACTGACTGAGGTCAGAGGTGACATGACTACTAATATCGCCGCAATTAATGAAACTATGGCTACTAATGTTGCCACAATTAACAACACACTGACTGAGGTCAGAGGTGACTTGACTACTAATGTCGCCACAATTAATGAAACTATTAATACGAATGTAAACACAATTAATGAAACACTAGCCACTGTTAGGGCTGATATAACTAATGTAAACACAAATGTACATAATGTTAGGACAGAATTAAGTGATTCTATTAATACTAATGTTGCAGCAATTAATCAAACTATTGATAATCATATTGAAGCATTAAATGAATCTATTAATGCCAATGTTGAAATCACTGTCGCTTTAAATTGTACACTAACTCAAGTCAGGAACGATTTGGAAACGAATCGGGCAGGAGCAAATGCTAATCTTGTCGCAGCGTTAGGGAAGGTTGATACACGCTTTGAAACCCTGACCAATACTATCGATGCAGGTAGACTAGAAATGCAGACACGGTTAGATGTAATAGACGTTAGAATTGAAGAGGTAAGCGATCGTATGGATGAAGGGAGGAGTGAACTCCAATTTGCGATTGCGACCGTGAAGGAGCAGTTAGGAACTAGAGTTTCTGCTATTGAGGAACGGATGGATGAAACTCAAACGGCTACCAAAGAGATGAGACGTCAAGTCGAACTTGTCAGCACTAGTATGAGAGTTATGAGGGGCGTAGCGACTGCTGTTCACAATAATATGAGAACAGTGGTGAAAGACATGGGCAGTTTTAGAGAAACCTTAGGCGACAGTAAGAATACTATGGCGGAACTTACTGCAAACACGGAAGGGTTAAGGCTGGAAACTCATGAAAATTTGAAGGAATTGATGAGGGAGATGAGTTTAGCTAAGGAGGAAAATAAGAAGGATCAGGGCGAAATTAAGAAGACCTTCCACGATGTTGACGAGTGTCTCCGTGGGAAAATAGAGAGGATAGAGCTACAAATAATTGCAATAGGTTCGCCAGGCAATATTTCTAATTCGCCTGACATGCAAGATCTTGATCAGCGATTAGAACGGATCGAAGCTCAAATGAAATCCACGACATTTGTAACACCTCCGTTAATTCCAACAACATCATCAACAGTGAGACAACAAATGATGATGACTGCTGAGGCATACCCTACCACAACCTCAGGGCAACCCAGTACGTCACATTATTGGCAATCACCACTAAATGTTACTTACACCGCGGGAAATCCACTGCAATACGATTACCAAATGCCAATCAATACAACCGGATTATCTACTATGACTACTACTCCGAATGTCACTACTATGACCGGTAATTGCTATCCAACTACCATGGAGCAACCGAGCTTATTAAATAGTCAAGCACCGATCTTTACACCGACACGTAGTTCGGGGAATCAGAACGTGATGATCATACGTTCAAGGGAGGAACAACCTGCCAGATTCTCAGGAAGGGGAGGAGGCGTCACACCCGTTGAATTCCTAAATAATGTTGAAGCGTACTTGCGTGATACGATGGTAACACTGGAACGTGAACTCCGGGTAATAGAGCGTTTGATGGAAAGTCAAGCCAGCACATGGTTCCGCGCTTTTAGGTACTCGTTCACTGGTTTCCGTGATTTCAGAGAAGCTTTATTGCGCATATTCGGATATTCAGCAGGGGATAAGAGCCGAAATGTACACGAAGTGGTACAGCTCTACTCAGCCAACGCGCTATGCTAACTACTTCTCGTATCAATTAGCTAAGTTAAGATGCCTTCAACCCCCACTGGCGGAAACGGATCTGATCCAAACGATAATCAGGTAATATCCCGCAGACGTTCAACGAGTCTTGATCGCCGCTGACGCAACATCTTTTGTCCAATGCGATCAGATTTTGAGAAGACTCGACTCAACCAACGAACAATTTCCTAGTCAACGACCTCGTGGTGAACCACGCAATGATAACAGACCGGCGAATCGACAAGTTAATATAACCACTGTCGACAAGAACAGTCAGACACCTGAACCAATGTCCACTATGGGAACACGGTATCAGCAGGACAATCCAGGACCTGACCGGAGAAATTGGAACCGGCAACCGTATAATCGTAACTATGATCGAAACGATAGGTTCAGAAACCAACCGTATTGGGAACGTCGTTTCGAACGATCGAATGAAGACCGAGGAAATTATAATGGCAATCAACGACGGGATCATCAGAATCAACAGAGAGGTAATGTCCGTCGAGATTACAGATACTCGGGAGGATATCGTCGAGACCGAGATCCACGATTACAAGAAACAGAAATTGACCAACATTGGAGAGGAAGAGCTCAAGATAGTCGAGAGTATCTTCGCCAGACGAGAGAAGAGAGAGAGAAAACTCGAACACCGAGGGAACCTCCAGAAGATCTTGATGAGATACGATTAGAACCTAACCAACCTGGTACTTCTAATAATGGTAAGGATAAACAAAAACAAACGCCAAAATGTCAATGATGTCTGAGACGAATTCCAAAGTAAGGGCTGTCATACTTCTTTGGGAACCCCTCCAGGAAGACCTACTCTGTGAGAGGCAAACGACGAACGACGTACAACTGACGAGACTACCAGTTATATCCGGCAAAATTAACGGTTACCCTGTAACATTACTGATAGACACAGGAGCCATTATCAGTGTTTTGTCAGCAGATTTTCATGCCATACAAAAGATTAACACCAAGTTGACTGAACTGCCAGTATCAACGGTGAAAGTGCGACGAATTATCTCAGACAAGAGTGTCAAATGCACTGTGCAAGTTTATTGTACCGTGGAGATTGCTAACCACGTGTACCTACACCTACTCCTTGTGTTGAGAGATTTACGATATCAAGCCATCTTACGGGCTGATTTTATGAGGACACATGATGGAATCATCGATATGGGCCAGAATACGATTTGTTTCAAGCAATTTGATCCTATTCCGATGGATTTGCATGAAGAAGATGAAGCTAGGAATGCGAATGTCTATGCCCAAGAGTTGCAGAATGCAGAGGGCATAAAAATCACTGAGTTTAACGAAGAGAGCTCGGAAGAAGCTAGCGAAGGAAACACTGATGAAGAGAGTGAAGAAAGCATCAAGGAAGAATGCAGGAATACCACTCAGGAAAACTCAGTGCAACCTAGTGATGGAGCAATAGGACCAGAGAATGACTGGCATGCAAAAGCCTTAGAAAGTCGAGCTTATATCACGGAGTGAAACAGAAGAAAGGAATGTGATGATTCATCTCAAACTTCGAGGGATGAACCTTACCAGAGTAATCGCATGACAGTTGTCGCCGATGTACATCATGTTGAGACGAGACCGTCGATGTCCGACGAGCAGTTCGAAGAGATTACGAAGAGGATGGCTGATGCCAGAGATCAAAGCCTGAGAGAACGAGAGGAAGAAATTGATTCTGGAGGCTCCAACTTGGATGATGCTGATATTCACTATTTTGAAGCCACGTCAAGCGAAGAAGAGCTAGAATCTGATGATGATGATGGTTATATTCCGAAGATGAGACTGTCTGAAGCACTATACCACCTGGAGAAGATAAGCCGAAGATATGGTATGAAGCAAGTAGTCAATGTTAATAATTTTGGAGTTACAACCGATGATGAAGACTCCGACTCTGACGTTTCAGCTGAGAAGAAACGGGAGAAATGCAAGAGTATATGAGTGATATGCACCAGATCCATTGAAAGAAGAAGGAAGAAGGAGCACATGCCCATCATATTGAGTTTATGGGAGATACAGAATAATCCGATTCGGAGGATGATTGTTACATTCCATCGATGAAGGAATGAGAAACATGGGATAATGATATGAACTCCATTAGCAAATCAGCTACGAAGAATGACTAACTTATTTATTTGTCTGACCACCGAGAGTGGAGATTCAGGAAAGTATCACCAGAATTAAGAAGTGTTGCTGAGTCAAAGGAAAATGCTGTCATCATTTCTCTTTGAAACGACGAGGGGATATATGAGCCCGAATAGCTCATGTTGGTGATAGCTTGTACACGAACCATGGAATTTATAATGCTCAAGAATTGTGAAAGCACCCACAGCAGCATGCCACTGTATTAGATGTTATTTTGACTTCATTAAGAAGCAGTATAAAATTACCCTACATGATCAAAGAAGTTCTCTTTGATGTGCAACCTGAATTTAAAATAATCAGTCATTCAGCTTAACTAGCCACATTTTTCATGGGCTAATAATATTTTATTTATGGTTTACGACCGAAGGTTTAACACCGCCGATACGCGGAAGGAATGAACTTAGACGCTAAATGACTCGGAAGTGATCGAACTGAGCACACCTACTTCCGTGAAGGAATGACTTTAATCCGCGATTGCATGGCGAGTGGATGTGAAATTGTGAAGGTCCCAGGTGACCAAGTCTAAAGTATCATCGACGTTCAAATTGTGTAAAGTGAATACGACTGAAAGTATTAATTATAGCACGAAGTGTGCTGGTGACGCGAAAAGTTCGTCCAAGATTGTGAATCGTATTATATTTCAATTCAGTGAAGTGTTGACCACATGGTTACAGCGTGCTTCAATGGCTGACCTGTGACAAATAAGTCGTGTACCAGTAAGACTCGAGTGGAGAATCTGGTCGTCATATTCAACAGATACAGTGAAATATTTGCGAGCCGTGCAAAGGCCGACTGAAAAACAAATAAGATTAAGCTGGTATTCTTGGATATGATATCTAAAGCGTGTGAAGTTGTTTAGCTTCAGTGGAAAGACACGTGTCTAGTGTCAAAGCCAGTTTATGTGTTTTAGCAGACAAGGCCATTTTTAAATATAGTCTGATGATGCAAAAAGGTGGAAAATCTGTGAATTTCAACACGCTTGAAGCTGTGTCCATTATTATACGAATTTCAACGACTCTACAAGATGCCTTCATTTCATCACGTGCTGAGGCATAATAATCCTATATCTAAGAAGGAGAGGGCTATGGATTAAACATCCGAATGGGAGGAACGCTGAACACCTAAGCCACACTACAACAATGGATGACCACCCGAGGATAACCATGCTTGTGGCCGAGCAGAGAAGATATTTGTGGTTTGTCTGGATGAAAGGCAAAATCCTCAATCCTCGTGTCTGGATAATTATCTGCAATAGCTGTGAGTCATGATTTCCTAATCTATTTCTGTACGGTGCTTGGTCATGGGTGGATTAGTCTGTATCATCCGTAACTCATTGTCAGTCATCAAGGTAGGCTTCTTTCATTCTTTTTGACCACCTCCTAAAGGTGATTTTTCACGCTTCTGAATGCTTCTCTCTGCATTTCGTTACTCGACACTGAATTAGTCACCAGATTGTGTGTGACCACACGGTGCAATATTGTTCTTAGAAGGTAATTCCGCATGACGGAACATCAATTTAGTCATTTGTGACAGGGGCATGTTTTTAATTCAGCTCCAGCTGATATTTGGTCAAAGTTTTTGAAGTCCCCATTTCTAATATTTTTGTACGCCACTGACGTCTTTATTTAACATTATAGTGTATCGTTTAGGTATGGAAGGGATCCAGCCTGTTGTTATTGTAATGTACAGTTTTAAAGAGTGAGCAGTTCGCCACTAGAATTCAGATAATTCACATCGCTGTACATCAGCCAAGTAATGTTATGTTATGAACTTACTCATAAAGTTTATGTTACATGATTCGTATTATTTCGATTAGTTCCACCTAAGGTTAAGTTGTGAACCAGTATTTTATTATCATTTAATCATGTTTTGTACGCAGCACTCATTCGCTGTGAGCTTCAGTGGCGCTACACAATGTCAAAGCCTTTCAAAGAGAGAGGAATATCTTTCTGTAACGTCTATTTGGTTTTCAGAAGCCAAACATATCATTCTACTTGTAATTGATTCGTCTTTAACGTTATAGTAACTTCCTTTACATGTGTATAATCCTTTAGAGTGATTGCTAAGAACACTCAGTCTACATTTACTGTGCTTTAATGTGTTGAAAGATCAGTGATAGACATTTTCTTTGAGATTCACTGACGCGCTATGATGCTTAGTGCCAAGCGCTGGGAGCACAATGACAGGTGCTTGTCCAGTCCACGCCAATGACATTGCCCAAGGTTACTTACGATCTCTCTTGTGAGACAATTGACTATCGACTTCATTTTTATTTTCGTTATTTCTAGACCTTGCTAGGAATGTTCTTACGGGCTATGCTTTGTTTATGCTCATGCTATTGACCTTGATTCAGTATCGATTTTTGTAAAGTTGTTCTGGTACAGGTGTACTGATAAGTAATGCTAAATTTTTAATATACTCGCAGGTATTTGTGAGCGAGCCCCAATATGTTTTGTCATGACTTATAATGAATTTGAGCAACCATTTGATAAGTTGGACCCCTAAGGCTATTATGTATTCTCACTTGTAAGTGAATGATTATTTACTGTGTTTTTAATACACGCAGGGTTGGTTACCACGTTTATTAGAGAATGCCGGCCAGATCTATGTTACAGAACAAGTTTGGACCGAGGAGGAAAAGGTATGGTCTCTTTCGAGTACCGATTGTGTTATTGTTAACGTGCGAGCCACGTATTCTTTGCTGAGGTGTACCACGTGTTGGTAGCATGCTCTTGCGACGCTTTGCATATGGTCAACTATCTTAATAATCAATCAACTCATTAATCTACGACATTAAACTTAGGACTAAATCATGAATCATCAATTTATTTCCTAAACCGGCGATGCTAATAATACAGTTAAACCTTAATCGTTGTTAAATTTTGATCTTGTACCTGTAGTCTAGCAGACCAATGCGTTGCGCCTTCGTTCGTTCTTACTAGTAAGTTTAGTAGCTAACACTGATAGACTTTGACAGAGATCGCACGAACCCAAAGTTCAGAACTCGTGGGGCGTGACCCGATCAGGGGAATGCTGTTCTTGCACAGTTTGATTCTCAAGTTTAGATACCCTGATAGATGACGGTGGACAACAAACAGTTGTTCATCTGTGGCAGGCAGGATTAATAAGATGATTATTTGTGTGTACCACTTATTTTATTTACTGATGTGTTTCCCACTATTACCCTACTGTCTCTTGTAACATAAAACATCTTTGTTGTTTGTATATATTTGTACCAGTGTACTGTAAAATGATGACTGACAATAATTAATTTTTGTATAGTTTGTGTATCACGGACGTCTGACGCCGTTGATCAGATTAAAGCAGGAGTAGTTCAAATAATTATAATATAAATGTAAATATGGGATGGTACCAGTCCTTTAACTTTGCTGTCCTGTTTGACATGTTTTAATGCCGTGATGCCTTCTTCCTAGGAGCATCAGTTTTTGTTTAACGAATTTTCTTGTGGTAACATTTCCCCAGTTTTGCTTTGTTTTGCTGTATTTAAGACCTGTCGAGGGGATTCTACGTTAATTTTAGGAGTTGTTTATTTTTTTCTTTGCTTTTTAGCAACGGAATAGCCGTTTTATCAAACCCTCCGACCGTAGGATAGGGGTTTGACCCTCCAAATAAACTAACCATGAGTATGTCTTAAGTCTGGATTTTAATTATTTAGTAGTTTTGACCTTTTGGGAGTGCATTTACTTTGGGCGTCTATGACAATCACTGTGATGGGAACCTGATCCTTAGGGAAGCGGAATCTTGTGCCGGCTAGTCGCAATAAGTCCATTCCGATCCTCTCCGGCAATGTGTCTCGAGGTAGAGGTCATCTGGGAGGCCACGTTACGGTTGGTGGTAACCAGATAACCTCGTCCAACGGGCACAATAGCATCCTGAGCATATTCGTGCATGTGGCGCGGGCTTCCTGTGTAAGTAGCTGGAAAAATTGTCATTCTTACCACATTATTCACATTGCCATCGGCATTTATAGCATCGCGGAGATGAATATATTCCTCTGATCGAAGCTGTCGTTGGTTCAAACGGATGTATGTAAATCGTTCAGTCTCAATTTTGACATACATGTCAACGGCAAACTAATGAAAGAGTCGTCGACACATCAAAATATGATTTACTTCACCTTCACGGATCATGAGTCTGTATGAATAGAAATTCAAAGCACTAACTTTTTTGTTGGTTTCAGCACCTGCAATCAAAAATGACAAATTTTTAATTTGTTACTTGGATGAATTGAATTTAAAAATATTATTTAATCTTGTTCAATCTAGTTACCTGTTACTTGATTTACCATTTTGATATTAAAATGGAATCCATATTCCCCCTGCCAGAAGATCAAAGGATATTGTAACGCATCATAAGTCCTGTGTGTTTCAGTTACTTGTTTTAAATCATTATTCCGACGATGAAGCACAATATCTCTAGATTGTAAATTTTCTCCCACAATGACAACAGCCACTTCGTCAGTGGTAGTTGAATTAAACCTCCTTGTGTGTTCACCGGCAGGTGTTTTGTCAGCTTGAATGACAATATTATGGCTGTCAGATGGCATCCGATCCAATGCTATTTTGAACATGTTTACTAAATTGTTGTTCTGATGAAGAAACATTTGTAATTCTTGGACAATGGTTCTCTTCACTGTTGGATTGTGAGCACAACGCTTATCAACTTCCGCATCTGAATTGCCCATAAAATAAATTTGTAAAAATTGATGATTTGCATCTGGTAGTGGTAACAGCGCCCCCAGTAAGTGATAAAATTGTCCTTGTATCTGTAATTTTTATAGATTTGTCCAATAATTATTTCCGATATATATTTTAATACAAACTTGAATATTATAAAAAAAATATTATGGTATAATACCTTGAACGTGGGCATGAAATTGTCCTGTATAATATGTGTAGCGCCAAACGATGTCATCTGGAAACAGCCGTTATATTTCTGAATGTTGGCCAAGAAGTGCTTAGAATAATTTCCAATCCCAGAAACTAAAGAGCGTGAAGGATCTGGTGGTGGGACCAATTGTGGCAATTTTACATTGCCTTCAGCACAACATAATCCAGTAGATTCACCACTGTATTTTAACGCCTTACAATATTTACAAATTATTGTCATTTCCCCAATTGTTACCGATTTGATGATCTATTGCCGGATTATAGTAGAATGCAGCTCGTTCCAGAATCACAGGAGCACTGCGTCTGCGGAATCGCTCAATTTCATTATGTCGTGCTCGCTGTTGTTGTGTTTGATGTGCACGAACTCGTTGCATTCTAAGCCTATCTACTTCATTGTCACTCACTAAAGAACGCAATTCTGACATAGCAATACGACTATTTTCTTGATCTGTCTCTCTCTGGTCATCAGTGCGGGTAGCACGTGAGGTAGCTCTTCGCACATTTGATTGACTGCGACGACCTAAGTCAGGTCGTCTTCTCCTCGGCATCGTAAATTGTAATTAATCAAAGTGAGAAAAGTTCTCGCGCACTTAGCAGTAAAGTGTCACTATCACAAAAGATCAACAAAAAGGAGAACATAACTTGAAATGTCACTATCACAAAGGATCACCGAAGTAAAGAAATTTCTAGTTGATTGTCAAATGTCAAATATTATGGTTGCGTTCAGAAATTTAATTTGTGACGAAACTTAAGATTTATCAATCTACATATTGTCAAATGTCAAATATTATGGTTGCGTTCAGAAATTTAATTTGTGACAAAACTTAAGATTTATCTATTTACATAAAATAATCTGAAAGATAGTTAACAACTTTCATATTTATTCACCTTTTAAACCTTCTCTGAAGTTCCATCAATAATTCAAGACCAAAATTAGCCAAATCGGGTACAGCTGGGCGTTATAACTTTGTTTGTAGAAGTGCTTTTGGATTCCCAATATTTTTTCTTTTTCCGTTTACCACCTCTAAACTATTGTAAAATTGATTTACTATCTCAAAAAAATCATGGGAGCGTGCTCAACAGCTCAACAAAGTTTCATCGCAATTAAATGAATGGTACATGAACGCATACGGGACTTGGTTGAAATGATTCCTGTGCTGTCACTCTTTAAAATAATTTACTCGTGCGCTACCAATTGTAAAATGGATTTACTAAATCAGAAATCTTTGCGGTAGTGGAAATAGCATTTCTCCAAATTTCATTGCAATCACATGAATGGTATATGAACGCATATGGCTTTTTTTTAAACGATACGCGCGCCGTTACTCATTTGTTGAATCTACTCGTGCGCTACCTATTGTAAAAAGGATTTACTAAGTCAGAAACCTTTCCTGGAGTGTGCACATCAATACAACCAAAGTTTCATAGCAATCGGATGAATGGTATATGAACGCATACGGGACTTTGTTTAAGCGATTCGCGTGCCGTCACTCATTTGTTGAATCTACTCGTGCGCTACAACTTTCATATATATTCACCTTTTAAACCTTCTCTGGACTTCCACAAATAATTCAAGACCAAAATTAGCAAAATCGGTCCAGCCGTTCTCGAGTTTTAGCGAGACTAACGAACAGCAATTCATTTTTATATATATAGATTTCTAAACTTGTTGTTCTTTAATATTTGTGGCGCTATAAGAAATATGTAACACAGTATACAGAAAACACTCTTGTATGTGTGAGCACATCAATAAGTCACTCCATTCTATCACTCCAATAATCACAGATTTAACGATACTTCATTTAATAGATAAAGATAAGATATGAGGCATGCTTGTAAACTAGAAATTTACATCAACCATAAATGTAGGTGCTAAATTGACCTACAACAGCGCAACAGAGATCACCATGACAACTAAGCATATGCGGTTTTACTCCTTATAACTTTGCTTCCACTCGGCATCTTGGATCGTTCCTTCAATCCCATCTCATTTTCACTTTGCAAATCGTTATTGTCACATTGCATTACATATATTTGTGTATTTCTTGTTGGTGCACACTGTTTCTTGAAGATACTTATTTGAGTTTATTCTCGACTTATCCATATATTTTGACCCATCAATGTCCAAGAATTTTATGTTCAACCATTTATAAAACATTTTCATGGTGTTCGACCATCTGGAAACAACATATTGTAACCACAAATATATTTCAACAGGACTATTTACAAGGTTGGATGACTTCAAAATTTTTACGCATTGTTCCTGGCTGGAAACGACATCTCATAGCACGCAGCATCGACATCCGTTTCAATATATTATTGAGCCGTATTGAAGGAATATAATATTTATAGGCTGTCCCGTAACAGAAAATTTGGGTTCAACTGGAACGTTTTCCAAGGTTAGAGGATTCTATCAGTCAAAATTGTTATGAATTTCACCAATTCGTTATACGTGGAAACAACATCTTTTTGCAATCAACAGGAGATCTGATTCAATATATTGAACCACAATGAAGAAGTATAATATAGACAATTTATATTAATTTTAGTCTTGTTTCTTTTATGTATTTTTCTTGTTTCTTTGTGACCTTCCATTTTATTTACATTTTAATGTGTTCTTTGTAAGGATATCCATTTTCACTTTGGTATTTTTTAACATAGTTAAGATTCTTTTATTATTTCAATCTACGCTGACGAGGGTATCATTGTATACCGAAACATGTACGTATTAATTTAAATATGACACGTTTTTTAGTGTTTGACAAGGCGGCTATTATAATTTTGAGATTGATATCAGTCAACACGGATAATATGTAATACCATTCTCCATAATGGATAATGTCTATGCATTTTAATATGAACATAGGAAATAGTTTATAAAAATAACGATACAATCTAATTTCAATATAGAATGGTGTGACATAAGTTGAAATAACACGCCAATCGTGAAGGGTTGAAAAATATTGGCTAGTCCGCAAACTGACGTTAAGGGACACTAGGACTGAGTTTTTAGGCAAAAATGACAAAATAACAGTTTTTTTGTTTTCCCCATATTTATATCTTATGGACCCCTGTGGATCATTTCAGTAAAACAGTTTTAATGCACTGCCTTTTTTTAAAGGCTCAGTGACATTTTTAAATCTCCTCTGCGTAAAAGGAAGATGGGAGGCAAATCATGGAAAGTAGGCTATACTTTTAAAACTAGATATCCGAGAAAGTCGTAGGATAACTCAAACGAAAGGTCACTATGCTCTTTATCTCTACAACAAAACATTGCATTTTTCAGATTTGTTCCCAAAATAGGTTCATTGGGTGAGCCAAACTGGTTAATATAGCATGCGATTTTATAAAAATGCTTTTATCTCCAAACAATATTTTTAGGTAATCAAAATGCTGCATGTGGTTGAGATATTCACCAATTTGACTAAAAAAATCACTGGATAATCAGAAACACATGTGTTGTAAGCTAACATTGCAATATCACCAGTCACATTGTAAACTACAGACCAAAGAAAATAAAAAAACCTATGAAATATTATCAAAATTCATAAAACTTGATGGCTCATCAAGAAAAAAATAATCTGACAGCATACATGTATCTCTGTCCTGAAATGTCTCAATGTTATAATATTTATAATAGTTTTTTGTATGTGTGATGAAAATATCAAGCGTTTTACACAATTTCTAATGCGCATGGAGCATTTTGATCATATGGCATACCGGTATTTTAATAACATAATTAGTAAAAAATCATTTACATTTCATCCAATTGTTTTCAAATTTGGTATGTGACTTAGTGTTAATATTTTAAGTATGCAGTTTAAATTTCAACGTATTCCGACGAAAAATGTGGAAGTTGAAAAATTCAGTGCTAGTGTCCCTTAAATTAACCCTCACGAAGGTCATGATTACAAGAATAGAATGAAGTTTGAAATCAAAGCTAAGAGGGTGACACATAAGAATAATCCCTAAGCAATTACAAAGAATCATTAAAACTCCGAATAATTACAGGCAGTGAGTCAGCAGCAAGCCAAAACATTTTACTTGTTCACAAGGCTAAGTTCATTTACATTTAAAGCACCAATCAAAATAGGCCATGTTATGATGGTGTCACTTCAAACATTTAAATTTACTTTAATCCGCTAGCTAAGTCCTACCTGAAATTAACACAAGATGATAAGCATCTTTGGCGAAGCAAAAATTCAAAGCTAATAAAGCAATCATCCTGACTGATAAGAGAGAAACTAATCTAATACGCACGTGATACAATTTCAATAAATTAATCACACTCTTAATGCTAATCATTTAATAAACATGAAATCGCTCCTCCGTACGCAAATCCACACACTGTTTGCGTGGAATTGTCATCTAAGTGCATATAATTGTTAGTAGTGGCATGGCTATAAAAGCTTCTTGCCCTACATTGTTGTCAGATGTCCACATATTCTGGGATTCTGTGGCACCATGCAGCTTGTCGTCCTAGAAGTTCATGTTAGCTAGATCTGAAAGTTGGTACTCTAGTAATTCGCTTCCAATGTAGGTCATGATAAAAATATAATCAAGTTTAAAATATATCATCAATTATTTAGTTGGTTCAGTTTATCTCATTGATTTGAGTTAGTTAGCTAGTCTTATTTAGATTCCGTTTTATTCATCATCATTATTCCCTCAAAGTGTATTTAAATTCACCTAATGACCATCTCGACATGAAGCAACGATAGAAAAAACGCTGAAGGGGCGTTGTCTCTACCAGAAAATAAGCATTACCCCTCTGACGGGTAACACAATAACACGCGCTTGCAGTAGCGAATAAATAACGCAGCTCATATAGGCTTGCAAACACATCGGTCGATGAGACGAAGAACCTATCTCCATCGCCGGAATAAATACCTCAAGTGATGTGGGTGAACACATCAATCCCAACATCTGTCATAACAGACACAACAATAACATTATCCGTAAATTGATACCTGATTTATGGTCACTCACATGTGAAAAAGGTCAGAGAACACTAAAGTAAAGACATTCTTATCACCTTGCGGAATGTTGACATACGTTTCAAACACTTTTGAAAGGCAAAGTGACTCCAAGCCCCAAGTCTTGTACCCCATCATTGTACCCTGTAAATGTGCTATTGAAACATAGCGTGTGCTCACAGAGTACTAGAAATAAGACTAAAACAACAGCATCTACACCCGTGCTGTTAAATGATACATGGGCTAGGCATATTCGTGCGTCTGCACTCCTTAGCACATACAGTATTTACAAAGTTTATAACCAAAGATAGTGGCATCAAAGCTCATTGAAAATGTCATGTATTGAAGCAGAAGTGTATAACTTCAGCAACTGCCAAATGATACTTCAAATGACTGGGATATTTCTTCCTACGTGCTCATGCACTTACAAGCGTTCAATTTGCGTGAAAAATTAACCAAAAATAACAGTGTTGCCTATTCATGTGGGCGTTTACAACAGAGATGATTATGAGTGTACAGACTTCTTCTTCTGGCAATGACTGGTGTCCTAGCATACACCTGGAGATCGCCATCACATTGCATGGATTCATCTGGCTATACTGTAAACAGAGCGAGTCAAAGCTTGGCTGAAAATTACCCTAAGCATAACAATAACATGGTCCCTACCTACGGTTGCTTTACAGTGCGACATTAATCCTACTCAACAATGATTTTTGGCCTTGACATGCGTGAGATAAGTTTTCAAAACTCACATTGCTGGCGTGTAGTCATTCTGGTTAGCATTCCAAGGTATGACCCTCGGAAAAGGAGCCGGGTTCGACCGTTGGTTTCCATCGCCTCTTCCGTCACATTGTGTGGACTAAGATTTCAGCATCCCCTTCACCCTGGTAATTAGTACATCTCCATCACGAACTGGATACGCTAGATACTGGTCATCGACATCTCCTCGTAGTCGGATAATCTTAACATGACGTTCTTGAAGTTATCTGAAGTTCTAATTATTATACACAAGAAATAGTGCTTCAGCTCCATTACTAACACGATGATAGATATTGTAAAGGGCTGCCACGTTGCTATGGCGTCTGTTCACTTAGTATTTTGACGTGTAACCATCCACAAAGATCATCACGATCTTAAAAATAGTAATATCGTGAATAATGTTAGTTCACAGCTTACAGAATATTATTAAATACCTGCTGATTATAAGTTTAGATGCACCTTTCACTGATTGATTTACGTTCGATGATCCACCTCGTGGCTCTTTCACTCACAGTTAGGCATGTGGCCTATTTCACTTTACGGAATTACAATGTACCTGCAAAATATCGCTGGATTTATCGTTCAAATACACAATAATGCAGTGTGCTTCAATACTCACGCAAAATTCACTTAATTTGCTCTCATAAAGCACTTCTTTTACAGTTTTAAATACACGTTTTCACCAGCGCACAAAATTGTGCGAACATCACTCACACATCTTACGAAGGGTTGTAGTTGTGACATCTCCGCTGACGTAGTTCTGGGTTTCGAAAACTGCGCTAGCCATTTAGCGATTATCAATTCGTCATAATTAGTCTCCTCAAACATCTGCGTCTATAATTAGACATCCAAGACATTCAAAAATCTTCAAATGACCCACTCCTGTTGATAACATCTACAGTCCTCTTGCATATTCAGTAGCGTAATATTACGCTGGGAAAAGGGTTTCCTCGTGGTCAGAAAACAAATATAAAATGACCATGGCAGTGGTCAAAGAGATAAGATCAACGTTCATGCGGCTCGTTCTGGCCGGTTTAGTGGAACTATTCGCGCTCAATATAGATGCCACATGAAGATATATACCAAAACTAAATTACTAGGCACTGAAAGTCCACCTCGCTGTAAGTGATCAAAACGTAGTAATATAACCAGGCATTTTAATAACGCAGTCATAATTTGTCTTACAGCCAGGCACACAGCACTTCCTAGGCATCTGACATATTTTAAAGAAATATTAGTGGATAATGTGTTGGTTAAATTCATTACCATGGATTGGTTATGCATGCAACTTAATACGGAAAATACTCACTTCTGGAACTTTCAGTACCACAAGGAATTTCACGGGTGTTAAAATAGTTAATACGAACTGCTTTTAGATGCTGTCATATCAAAATAAACGATATTTATGATCAAAACTTAGCATGTGAGTAGGGGGATTATAAGCCGTTTCTGGTACAGGGGCTAATGGGCAAGATGGCCACCGCGCGCAACCGACCCCATGCTGGTCGTATACATAGAGCGAGAGTCATAGTTGGCGTAGGGGCAAATGGGCAACATGGCACCCGCGCGCAACAGCACTCTTAAATAGCGGGTTTTCCAAATCATTATTTATTTGTTATTAAATATGAATTATTTATTATTTATTTAATTTATTGCTTATATAATTTTTAATATTTTTTTAAATATTTTTATTTAAATACTTAATTTAGTACTTTATTTATTTATTATTTTTATTGCGTTAAAGCTCTAAACTGCAAGGTCATTAACCCAAGAATTCTCTAACCAATAATTACAGAAACCTAATTTAAGATTTAAATTAATGCATGCAATTTTTTATTTTACATTTTAGATTTTAAATTTCAGATTTTACATTTATGATTTTTTATTTTTAGATTTTAGATTTTAAATTTTACATTTAAGAATTTAAATTTTAGATTTTAATTTTATATTTTTAAATTTTGGATTTTACATTTTAAATTTTAAGATTTTGAATTTGAGATTTTAATTTTATATTTTATATTTTGCAAAAAAGACCAAACTACAAGGTCACGGACCTATTTTTTTAACTTATACATTTTTGTTTATTTAATACTTAATTTATAATTTTTTTAGCACAGGTCTAATGCGCAAGATGGTCACCGCGCGCAACCACTTACATAAATGACATGCTAACCTAACCTAGCAAAATATCAGTTCATATAGGTAAGAAACGGGCCTTACTATACTTTCAACTACCCTAGTTTCATCTACTTTTCAAGGTCACCCTCCCGAAAATTGCCAGAGACTGCCGAAGGTTAACGATCTGATTAAGAGTGAGAGGCGGGTAACAAGTAACACAAGCGGTACCCATGCAATATTTTTATTGATTAAACATAACTACAATTTTTACATATAATGCACTCCTCTCTTTATTTTTCATGCTGTTGTTTTAATAACATCCACATTCGTTTTTAAATTGTAATTTAAAATTTTGCTTAAATCTTTTAGGTCCTTTTTGTAACCATTAATTTAATGCAAACAGGGGAGCCCATATACTTGAATTGTGATGCATATTTACACACAGAATACAACTCTTTTCTTATTTTTGCTTGGCGTAATTTTAATAACATCCAGCTTAATTTTTAGTCAATAATTTAAATTTTTATCCGAATCTTCTAGTTACTTTTCCAGCCAATAATTGGATACAAACAAAGAGTCAATATTCTCTGTTTCCAACACATATCTAACTTTATGTCTATATACTATTGGTTTTATTCCCTTAATAATTAGTTATGTTCCTTCTTCCAAACTTTCTAACCGAGAGCACTCTAGGATTTCTATTTCACCTTTGATTTCCTGCAGAGTAATGTTATTAAATAGATCCACATCGTTTTCCGTATAAATTGTTGACTCTTCTCTATAGGCTGTTTGGAGGGCTCGTGTAAAACATAAAATTCTCGATATTATCAAACAAATTACCATTAAATGTAGTCATTCCATTGGTGTTGAATTCCGAAAACGGTTTTCAGTTTCTAGATGCACAATCTCTAATGGACCACACCGAGTTTCAATAAACCCGTCCTTTTTAAGGAAGTCTAAATTAGCATGACTCTTTACAAACATAGATTTTAAATATCCACTTAAGTAGCACACACGTTTATATTTTTTACTTTCTACAAGCACCCCGACGCGTGGATAAGTTCCGTTGTTATTAACAGTAAATGCAGACAGTTTGTATTTCACCCTCATATCTAGATTTTGCCAGGGACTTTGTTTAAAGTAAACTGTAAACCTGCTTCTTGCATGCACAATCGCCTGTTCTTTCTGCAACACCGCTTCGTACTCATCCTTTAAGGGCAGTAGACACTGCAGCATACTCCACTTTCCTTTTCTTGATCTCAGTTTCCTCGAACTCTAATTTTCGTTTCCTTACACACAGCACATTAACTGTACTTAATGGGGTGATTTCCAAAAAAGGTTAAGGTTCAAGTCTGTTAGTTTTATTAGTTCTTTTTATTAACACCAGGGGAAGAATATTATTTGTAGGAATCAATCCTAATTCGCTAACGTTTATGTTTGCGGGTATCGTGAAGTACAATGTCCTGGATTTAGAAAAGGATGTTTCCCCAGCTTTAATGTATCATTTCTGTATAATGCGAACAGTGTTGCTTCCCAAATTTTCGTTAACAATTTCCACATAGTTTACGAATAAGTAATTAAAACTATAGGCAGACAGCATAGTTTATAATCTTCTCCCGATCTTGTCCATCGCACAGTTCCATTTGCACACCTGTCAATTTCTGAGTATTTTTGTTATCCCAGTAGACAAATTGTAAAACTTTATTAAACACCACACAACAACTGTTCCGTAAGTTATTTGCTAGTTTAGTCCACATGGAAGCGATCGGCACCGAGTACAGGGGCGCTTCTTTTAAATTATATTTGTTGGCTTCTAATACACTAACACAATCTTCGAGTGGGTGAAACTTGCAATCCATTTTGTAGTTGTAAATTGTTGCCTCTAGACTTGTAATACCATGCTCTTTAGCTAAGGAAGACGTAAACGTTTCCCATAGACGGGTGTCCGGACATCGGATAAGGTCTATAATATGGTTTCCAATGACTTTGTTTACCCCAGGTCTTGTAATTTGACATATAAATAGAATCGGTCGGAGCTGAAAAGCATTAAGTCAAAAATTGGTAATTTTTTAAAGAATTAGTATTCTGAAGTATTGACCCGAGGGCATTGGAACGGCATAGGAAAGAATTAAATCAGCCTTCTGTTTAAGCTACACACAAACCTTTTTTTCTAGGGGCCGATAACCTCGATGTTAGGCCCCTTAAAACAACAATTATCATCATCATCGTCAAAACATTTTCATCAGGAGAAAAAGAACAGAAGCTTACTGGCAAGGCAAAATCCATCACATAGCAATTTGTTTTGTGGGGTTAAGCCAGAAACCACTGCTTGCTGCCTTTCAGCGCCTTATTCCGTACTTAATGTTGGCCGTACTGCAAGATTGTTGCGTGTTACAGTGCTATTGTAAATTATATTTGTACATGGTTTAGGTGGTTTTTGGTTTACAAATCCATTTTAAAATAAAAAAACATGAGAAATATTAATTCTGGATGGCTTTATGTAGCAGTAAACTGACCACGGAGCTGAAAGGCATTAAGTCACGTTTTCAAAATTGATTAGTAAAATATGTTTATTAAGTAAAAATTGATATTCCGCTAACAGAAATATAACCTGAATAGTTGCTTCACAACATAGATGACTAATATAGTGTGTTTGTTAAGTTCTGTTCTATCAATGACGTTTTATCTGTCTCCTGAAATGTAGTGAAAACTGACTTAATGCTTTCAGCTCCGACCAATTCATTTATTAAATATCTTTATTCTAGAATTAGAGTTCATCCATGTTAAACAGTCTTTACCAACAGTTTTATCATTGTTCACAATCACATTACACTTTTCTCAATACTCTCCTTGCACACAAAAGTTATGATTCGATGTTACGTAATCACTCATCTCCGTCTTGTTATAAAAACCGGCCAAATCTTGTGTTATGTCCAAATCCATAAGATAGAACTCGTCTGCACGAAGCTGTTGCAATATCTCTGGAAGTTCGGCTAATAGAACGTCTAATTTAACATCGGCTAGCTCCACTTTATATGGTACAGCCACAGGGTTTTTATACTTCTCCATAATGTTAGCCATTCCTTTCTACCCAAGTTGTGCCCTCAGTCCTCGTGCCATTGCACACTCGTTGTTAAGTAGAGGAAATAGTAGCTTTGCCTTGACATCATGTTTATCAGCGATGAACTTGGAGAATTTACCAAGTAAAAGCACCACACACCTCTTTCTTTAGCAGCACAGACTTACTCCTTTTCCAGTTGATCTTGGCAGTCCACTAGATCACATATCCTAACACCATAATGTTATCACAAAACGGTTCCGTAATCAGTGTAAGTAGATTAACATGTTTATCACTTAGGAGCGTCTCGTTTTCCGTGTAGTTGATATTACCAATGTCTGTAACCAGCTTGTCCAGGTTTTCCAAAAACAAAAAACAAACCGCTCTTCGGTAGGCTTCGTTCTGTTTCCCATAAGTTGGGGGACAGTAAACTCTTTTTAGAGATACATCATTATACTTTCAACTACCACGAACCAATGATCAACATCATCTGTATTGTCTCTTATATACCAATACTCAATTCTCTTTTTAGATTATGACGTAACCAACAACGCTTGTGGTCAGAAAGCAGTACACACATACATACACAATCTCCCGAACATTTCCGAAGATTACCGAGGGTTAACGATTGTATCTCTAACAAGATTTATCTTGTCGCATGACGTAACAAAAAGTTAAATGGTGCAATTGTATGGAAATGTTGCATCAGCTCAAATTTAATAAAATACAGGTGTTGAACATTCTACGATTGCATTAGCGAACAGGTTGTAACTTTTAAAATTGTATAATAATTACAATTGTGGGTAACTGTTTAAGCATGCTATTTAAGTCCAGGTCATAACATCCGAATGTAAACGAACAATACCCTTACTTGTATAACTTACCAAACCCGAACCCAAACCGAACCCAAACCGAACCAAACCGAACCGAAACCGAACCAATGTCGAACCAAACCGAACCAAAACATAACCGAAACCGAATCGTGCCCACTTTTTCTCCCACATTTGCTCCCATATTTGCTCCCACTTTTGCTTCGACTTGTAACTGCACACACTTTGCCCCCATATTTGCTCCCACTTTTGCCCCCATATTTGCTCCCATGTATGCTCCCTCTTATGCTTCCACTTGTAACTGCACACACTTTTCTCCCACTTTTGCTGGCACTTTTGCTCGCACTTTTGCTCCCATATTTGCTCCCACTTTTGCTCCCATATTTCCTCCCACCTTTTCTTCCACTTTTGCACAAAATTTGCTTCCACTTTTGCTCCCATATTTGCTTCCACTTTTGCTCCCATATTTGCTGCCATATTTGCTCCCACTTTTGCTACCACTTGTAACTGCACACACTTTGCTAGCACTTTACTCCCATATTTGCTCCAACATTTGCCCCCATATTTGCTCCCATGTATGCTCCCTCTTTTGCTTCCACTTGTAACTGCACGCACTTTTCTCCCACTTTTGCTCGCACTTTTGCTCGCACTTTTGCTCCCATATTTGCTCCCATATTTCCTCCCACCTTTGCTTCCACTTTTGCACAAACGTTGCTTCCACTTTTGCTCCCATATTTGCTCTCATATTTATTCCCACTTTTGCTTCCACTTGTAACTGCATACACTTTTCTCCCACTATTTTTTCCACTTGTAACTGCACACACTTTGCTCCCAATTTTGCTTCCATATTTGCTCCCACTTTTACTTCCACTTGCAACTGCACACAATTTGTTCCCACTTTGCTAGCACTTTGCTCCCTTATTTTCTCCCTCTTTTGCACACATATTTGCTCCCACGTATGCTCCCAATTTTGATCCCAATTTTGATCTCACTTTTGCTCCCATATTTGCTCCCAATTTTGCCTCCACTTGAAACTGCACACACTTTGCTAGCACTTTGTTCCCATATTTACTCCCACTTTTGCACACATATTTGCTACCATATTCGTTCTCACTTATGCTTCCCCTTGTAACTGCACACACTTTGCTCCCACTTTTTCTCCCACTTTGCTACCACTTTTTATCCATGTATTTAGTGGTTTATTCTCTTAATCTTAGACAAATTATAGCAGTCCTTTAAACATCAGCATAATTCTTACTGCCATGTTTACAAGTACCGGTAAGCAACAACTACAAAAACACCAAGATTTTTAAAATTCTAGAGTACTTTAAGGTTAATGATTGACCTTCTACTCTTACCTCTATCCCACGCCTAGTCAAAAACAATGTATTATTAGACTTTTTCAAAAACATATTTTGAAAGTAGGATATATGTTTAAACAGGAAATCATATAAAGTCATATTAACTCCTACTCCTACCTCTATCACACTTCCAGTCAAAATCATTATATATTTTAAATTTTTCCAAAAAAATGGAATGTAGGCTATATTTCCAAAACTAACAATTCTAAAAATGTCATATATCGGTTTAAACGAAAAGTGTTTTTGCCCTTTATCGTTAGAACAAAACACGATATTTTTTAGATTTTTTTCCCAAACAAGTTCACTTTGGAAAGAGGCTATAATTTTAAAACTAAATATCCTAGAAAGTCATATATCGGCTTAAACGAAAGGTCTCTATGCCCTTTATCTATACAACAAAACATGGCATTTTTATATTTTTTCAAAATAGTTGAATTTGAAAAGTAGGCTATATTTCCAAATCGAAATTACTAGAAAGTCATATATCGGCTTAAACAAAAGGTCTCTATGTCCTTTATCGTTAGAGCAAAACATGACATTTTTTTCAAAAAGAGATCACTTTAGAAAAAAGACTATTTTTCCAAAACTAGTAATCCTAGAAAGTTTTATGTTTGAGCAAAAGTGGGAGCAAATATGGGAGCAAAAGTGGGAGCAAAGTGTGTGCAGTTACAAGTGGAAGCAAAAGTGGGAGCAAATATGGGAGCAAAAGTGGGCGCGATTCGGTTTCGGTTCGGCTTTTGTTCGGTTTGGTTCGACTTTGGTTCGGTTTGGTTTCGGTTCGGTTTGGTTCGGGTTTGGGAAGTTATACAAGTAGGGGTATTGTTCGTTAACATTCGTATTTATGACCTGGGCTTAAATAGCATGCTTAAAGAGTTACCCACAATTGTAATTATTATACAATTTTAAAAGTTACAACCTGTTCGCTAATGCAATCGTAGAATGTTCAACACCTGTATTTTATTAAATTTGAGCTGATGCAACATTTCCATACAATTGCACCATTTAACTTTTTGTTACGTCATGCGACAAAATAAATCTTGTTGGAGTTCCAATCGTTCACCTTCGGTAATCTTTGGAAATGTTCGGGAGATTGTGTATTTATGTGTGTACTGCTTTATGTCCACAAACGATGTCGGTTACGTCATAATCGAAAATAGAATTGAGTAATGGTACTGTATATAAGAGACGCTACAGGTGATGTTGATCCCGCCAGGTTTTACCTGTAGGCAATCTTTCTTTATGCCTATGGGGATTTTCCCTGCCCCTTCACTCAACCTAAACCCACTTATGTTCCTAATCCAAATGATGATGCCTGGTAGAGTACTTAGTACTGGGGTAGGCAGAAAGGCTCGCACGGCTCATCATACCCCCCTCTGTTTCTCCTACTATCGTAGTTATTAACAGCATGTCGGAGGCAGAAGTTGTAAAGGTCGGCTGCCACGCGGGGGGTGGGGGCTTACATTTACCCCCCCCCCCCCAATCGAAAAACATTATGTTCATCAGTACTTCGTGGTAGTTGAAAGTGAAATGATGTATCTCTCTAAAGAGTTTAGTGTCCCCCAACTTATGGGGAACAGAACGAAGCGTACCGACGAGCGGTTTGGTTTGTGGTTGTTTTTGGAAAACCCGGACAATCTGGTTACATACATTGGTATTAAGGTGTGTGGTGCTTTTAACCTCTATTTACGTGGTGAATTCTCCAAGTTCATCTATGCTAAACATGGTGTCAAGGCAAAGCTACCATTTCCTCTACTTAACAACGAGTGCGCATTGGCAGGAAGTCTGAGGGCACAACTTGGGGAGAAAGGAATGTCTAACATTATGGAGAAGTATAAAATTCCTGTGGCTGTACCACATAAAGTGGAGCTAGCCGATGTTAAATTAGACGTTCTGTTAGCCTAACTTCCAGAGATATTGCAACAGCTTCGTGCAGAGGAGATCTATCTTATGGATTTGGACATAATACAAGATTATCCGGTGTTTTTTTTTAACAAGACAGAGATGTGTGATTGCCTAACATCCAATCATAACTTTCGTGTGCAAGGAGAGTATCGAAAAAATTGTAATGTGATTGTGAACAATGATAATACTGTCGATAAAGACTGTTTAACAAGGATGAACTCTAATTCTAGAATAAAGATATATAATATATTTATAAGTCAAATTACAACTCCTGGGGTAATCAACGTCATTGGGAACCATATTATAGATTTTATCCGATGTCCAGACACCCGTCTAAGGGAAACGTTTACGTCTCCCTTAGCTAAAGAACACGGTATTACAAGTCTAGAGGCAACAATTTACAACTACAAAATGGATGGCATGTTTGACCCACTCTAAGATTGTGTTACTGTATTAGAAGCCTACAAATATTATTTAAAAGAAGCGCCCCTGTACTCGGTGCTGATCGCTTCCATGTGGACTAAACTAGCAAATAACTTACGGAACAGTTGCTGTGTGGTGAGGAACAAAGTTTTACAATTTGTCTACTGGGATAACAAAAATACTCGGAAATTGACAGGTGTGCAAATGGAAATGCGCGATGGACAGGATCGGGAGAAGATTACAAACTATGCTCTGTCTGCCTATAGTTTTAATTACTTACCCGTAAACAATGTGGATATTGTTAACGATAATTCGAGAAGCAATAATGTTCGCATTATACAGAAATGCTACATTAAAGCTGGGGAAACATTCTTTACTCAATCCAGGGCATAGTTCTCCACGATACCCGCAAAAATAAACATTGGCGAATTAGGATTGATTTCTACAAATAATATTCTTCCCCATGTGTTAAGAAAAAGAACCAATAGAACTACCAGACTTAAACCACACCCTCTTGAGGAAATCACCCTTATAAGTACAGTTAATGTGCTATGTGTAAGGCAACGAAAATTGGAGTTGGAGGAAATTGAGATCAAGGAAAGGAAAGTGGAGTATGTTGCATAGTCTACTGCCCTAAAGGAAGAGTACGAAGCGGTGTTACTGAAAGAACAGGCGATTGTGGATGCAATAAACAGATTTACAGTTTACTTTAAACAAAGTCCCTGGCAAAACCTAGATATGAGTGTGAAATACAAACTGTCTGCATTTACTGTTAATAACAACGGAACTTATCTACGCGTCGGTGTGCTTGTAGAAAGTAAAAAATATAAACGTGTTTGCTACTTAAGAGGATATTTGAAATCTATGTTTGTAAAGAGTCATGCTAATTTAGACTTCCTTAAAAAGGACGGGTTTATTGTAACTCGGTGTGGTCCATTAGAGATTGTGCATCTAGATACTGAAAACCGTTTTCGGAATTCAACACCAATGGAAGGAAGGAAGGAAGCTTGTGGTTTAACGTGACCGTTAATCTCGAGATCATGAGCCACGGGACCTCCTTTTTACGTGGAATCCGAACCACAGGACATGGCATTTCATTTCGAAAATCTCACATGCATTGACCGGGAATCGAACCCGGACCGCCTTGGTGAGAGGCATACAGCTAGACCGCTGAGCCACCACGCCCCCAACACCAATGGAATGACTACATTTAATGGTAATTTGTTTGCTAAAATCGAGAATTTTATGTTTTACGTGAGCATCCAAACAGCGTATAGAGAAGGGTCAACAACTTATACGGAAGACTATGTGGATCTATTTAATAACATTACTCTGCAGGAAATCAAAACTGAAATAGAAATCCGAGAGTGCTCTCGGTAAGAAAGTCTGGAAGAAGGAACATAATTAATTATTAAGGGAATAAAACCAATAGTATATAGACATAAAGTTAGATATGTGTTGGAAACAGAGAATATTGACTCGTTGTTTGTATCCAATTATTGGCTGGAGAAGGAACTAGAAGATTCGGATAAAGATTAAAATTATCGACTAAAAATTAAGCTGGATGCTATTAAAACTACACCAAGCAAAAATAAGGAAAGAGTTGTATTCTGTGTGTAAATATGCACCACAATTTGCTCCCCTAGAAATGAAAATCCACAGCCTGTTTCCAGTCTCCGACCGGGTCAGGAATGGAATGAATGAAGCCCCCATCTAGCGGCGAGGATATGAACTGTGCCGGCTGCCGAGGCCTGACGCACTCCTCTGGGGCAATGATTAAATGAATGACAGAGGAAATGAAATGATTGTGGAGAGTGTTGCTGGAATGAAATTGTGACAGAGAAAACCGGAGTACCCGGAGAAAAACCTGTCTGCCTCCGTTTTGTCCAGCACAGATCTCACATGGAGTGACCGGGATTTGAACCACGGACCCAGCGGTGAGAGGCCGGCGTGCTGCCGCCCAAGCCACGGAGGCTATGCTCCCCTATATGCTTTATGCAAAAATTTAAAATACAATTTAAAAATTAATATGGATGTTATTAAAACTACAAAGCAAAGCCAACCCCATACAGGCCATGGAGGCCCTGGGAGTAGTGGAAGGCTTCCACTTTTTGTGACATCGGCACTAGATGGGATGGAGTTGTCAGCTCCACGCCCAGCCGTCTTTGCTCCCAGGAATTACCCTGGTACTCATTTCTGGTGTAGGTTGAGTGAACCCCAGGGCTATTTGCGTTTCCGAAAGTGGTAGTTTTGTTTCTAAAATCCACTACCTGGGTGAGGATCGAACCCATTCCCTTTCAGTTAGAAGCTCAGCACGTCTACTGACTGAGCCACGCAGCCCCTTTTTAAACTACAGCAAGAAAAATAAAGAGAGGAGTATATTATATGTAAAAATGGTAGTTATATTTAATCAATAAAAATATTGCATGGGTACCGCTTGTATTTCTTGTTACCCGCCTCCCACTCTTAATCAAATCGTTAACCTTCGGCAGTCTCTGGCAATGTTCGGGAGGGTGACCTTGAAAATTAAGTTAGTTGAAACTAGGGTAGTATAGTATGACCCGTTTCTTACCTATATGAACTGAGGTTATGTTAGGTTAAGTTTGGTTATCATGTCATTTATGTAAGTGGTTGCGCGCGTGACCATCTTGTGCATTAGCCCTGTGCTAAAAATCTAATAAATTAAATATTAAATAAATAAAAATATAAGTAAAAAAAGCAAAATTTAAAAATAAAATGTTAGGTCTGTGACCTTGTAGTTTGGTCTTTTTCGCAAAATATAAAATATAAAATTAAAAATCTAAAATCTAAAATCTTAAATTTGGAATGTAAAAACTAAAATTTAAAATCTAAGATTAAAATATAAAAATTTAAAATTTAAAATCTAAATTCTTAAATGTAATTTTTTAAAATTAAATTCTAAAAATAAAAATCTAAAATGTAAAATCTAAAATTTAAAACCTAAAATCTAAATTGTAAAATAAAATAAAAATATACATGAATTAATTTAATCTTAAATTAGGATTCTGTAATTATGGGTTAGAGAATTCTCGGGTTAATGACCTTGCAGTTTAGTGCTTTAACAAAATAAAAAATAAAAAATAAAAATAAAAATAAAATTTGAATATTAAAATAAAGAAAAATATCATTAAATATTATATAAATATTAAATAAAATAATAAATTAAATTAAAAATAAATAATAATAAATAAATAATAAATAATTCATAGTTAATAACAAATAATTAATGATTTGAAAAGCCCGCTATATAAGAGTGCGGTTGCACGCGGCGGCCATGTTACGCATTCGTCCCTGCTATGACTCTCGCTCCAGCATGGGGTTAGTTGCGCGAGGCGGCCATCTTGTACATCAGCCCCTGTGTCAGAGTCGGCTTATAATCCCTACTCTTGTGATCTTACGTGTTCATACAACTTAGAGCCCTCATCCTGTGTTGCCAATTCTACCAACAGCACGACTTGAGAGTTATAGACTGCAATGGTTAAGTCGAATTGGTAAAATCGTAACTATGTTGTGAATTAGGTCTTTACGCTTAACCATCCACCGTAAAGACATTTCCCGAGGACTTGTTAGCCATCGCCGTCTCTAATTCTCAGGCCGTGCTGTTGATAGAATTGGCAACACTATTGTGAGGCTCTAAGGTGTGTAAACAACCTAAGCTCACATGTTAACTTTTGTTAATTAATATTGATAAGGCAGCATTTAAAATTAGTTCGTATTTACTATTTCAACACCCGTGAAATTCCTCGTGGTACTGAAAGTTGTAGAAGTGAGTATTTTCTGTGTTAAGTTGTATGCATAACCAATGCATGGTAATGAATTCAGCCATCAAATTCTTCACTATTATTTCATTAACATATTTGAGATGCCTATGAAGTGTTATGTGCCCGGCAAATTATGACAGCACTATGAAAATAACTGGTTATATTACTACGTTTTGATCACTTACAGCGTGGAGGACTTTCAGTGCCTAGTAATTTAGTTTAGGGTATATACTATATCTTCATGTGGCCTCTATATTTCAGTACATTATGATCTGTACGTACTCAGCAGGCAAGTGCTTTTTTCAAATTAAGTGACCAGTGGAACATTATTGTTAGACTGTGAACATTAAGCTTGGAGACCAATTTCATATCAATGGCAGTCTCTAAGTTCGTTAGAATTGTTTTGAATATTTTTTCTGAGCGCGTCAATGATGGCAAGATATGACAACTTCAGACATTGGGACATTGTGGTACAGTAAAGCATTTTATTATTACCTAATCGGGAATTGGCAGTACTTAGCATGATGATGTTTATTCTTTCATTGTGATATTAATGTGTAGATTTAGCGGATGTTATGTTCGGTTGTATTTTCGGAAACCTTTCGTGTCAACATCTATGTACTTAGGCAGTGTTAGCAATCGTCGTGTGCTTGCTCTAGGTCTACCATATTACAGATGGGCGGCGTTGCCAAGCGTTATGACACGGCTTGAGAATTACAGACGGCGATGTGTTAGCCAATGGTTAAGAATTTGTTGTGATAAATCAAAGATAGAAGCGAACAGCTGATATATATACAGAGTGGTCCACCAGCCCCTTATTTTTTGGAGGAAGGCAACCCATCTAACGCGTATATCATAGCCAACCTAAAAACATTAGTACCTGCTCCTGTATGGTCTTAATGCAACTTACCATTGAGTTCATGCTTGCGACTATAGTAGAAATCATTAGCGGTAGTGTTATTTCAATTAACTCACTATATTGCTTATTATAAATGATCACATCTCCAAATTACACCATATTACGGTTGGACAGGTGTCTATGTGGGCTACGAATAGACTCAATACGTACCAGCAATGCTCTATGGCTGTCGGTAGCTAAGGTGACTAAGTCATTTATTCCTGCTGTTGAGTCGGGCAAGCTCCCGGCTGGCAGGTTCGATTCCCCCGCTGGTACATATTTTTACCCTTAATACCGTTTGCAGTGGATGTACTATGGCCGCTTCTGTACCTGTTCCAACGAGTGATTATTTTATTTGTCCTAAAAAGGTCCGTTTCTATCCGATGGTACGTAGCCATGTTGGACGACGACATAATGATCTGTAAAACGAAAGCATATTCAGGGTTGCAAGTGTTCAAAATGTTGACCACCTTTGTTTAAAGGGAAAATCAGACTCACTCAAGCCACCGCACGTGTCGCGTCAAAACACTCTAACCTCGGGATGTAAACCATTCCTCTTCTTACGTTCGGCAAATATAAAACAGTATTAATTCATCCGTCGCCTCCGTAGCGTAGCGGTCAGCATGGTTAGCTGCCGCCCCGGAGGTCCTGGGTTCGATTCCCGGCTCTGCCACGAAATTTGAAAAGTGGTACGAGGACTCGAACGGGGTCTACTCAGCCTCGGGTGGTCCAAATGAGTAGAGGGGGTTCGATTCCCACCTCAGCCATCCTCGAAGTGGTTTTCTGTGGTTTCCCACTTCGTCTTCGGGCAAATGCCGGGATGGTACCTTCTTCAAGGCCACGGCCGCCTCCTTCCCTCTTCCTTGCCTATCCATCCTGACCATCCATTACCTTCCCTCGTGAGGCCCCTGTTCGCTTTGCAGGTGAGGCCGCCTGGGCGGGGTGCCAATCACACCTCACCAGTTGTATCCACTCCGATTAGATGTTCCCAGCTCTAGGACACTGCCCGTAGAGGCGGTAGTGGTGTGTTCCCTCGCTGAGTCCGTGGGTTCCACCAACCTGGAGGGTAAACGACTAAGAAGAAGAAGAAGAAGATTAATTCATCCGCTAATGAGGAAAACCGTATCGTATTGAGTTCATTCGATTGTTAAAATGACTTTTCTTTCTAAAGATATGGTAACAGAGAAACTGAAATTATCAGAAACGAAAACTACTAACTGAATGAGCGTCTGCTGAATGAATTTTCAGGTAGGATTATTTTTATACAAACAAAATAAAGTATGTTGGCAAGCATGTGGAATTGATTTTCAAATCTTTATCATCTACTCGAGACCAACCTAAGTCATCCCGGAAGTAGTTTTCCGTGGTATTCCACTTCTACTCCAGATAAACTACTGGGATGGTTCGAAATTTAAGACCACTTCCACCTCCTTAAAACTCCTACTTTCAGTTACAGATACACAAACTACTACAAACACCGTACTAACACAGGTTATTAGACAAATTTAAACACACGCAAGAACACAAGAATGTGATGATCACGATGTCCAAGCCCATAAAATTTGAAAAGAAACCTCAAATATTCACGCCGCTGAGAACAGCAAAATGAAGTCTTATGTGCTTTGGCTCATAGCTCGTGAACGATTAGTCCTACTGACGCGGAATTTGAATTAAAGAAAACTTTGAACCTTCTTTTCCACATTGTAACTTGTTGTTCTTTGAGGCAATTATTTTCCTAAAATTGGCTACGATGGTGAAAATACACTTGCGAAACATTTCACTGAGTAATTTCCAGGCAATGGTAGCTACTTAAAACTATGGTTTTTAGATTGAAAGCAGTGGATGAGGGTATATTAATCATACCGTACCAGTGTAAACACCCAACTGATTAGCCTACAAATGCCAATAATATAACACTTTGAGTGTTCAGAGTGCTCGTCAGTTGCATCTAGAATAGCCCATAACCGCGAGAACATTTCAATATTCCTAATTCTCATAGCTCTATAAGGTAATGGTTCCGCTATCCCCAATGCAGTGGAGACGCACGTGGCTAGGTGATGCGATTGAGATGGCTGTGGGTTAAGCAAACACCTGCTCTTTTGAAAGTCATCACAACAGAACAGAACAGAACACAAGAAAAAAATGAATCTTATCCTTGAACGTGAACATAAATATTTATAATGACTGACGACTAAAATCGTATTCGAACCGGTAAGAACGTTTTAGATAAAGAATGTCTAGTGTCCAACCCAAAAGTTCTCACTATCTTCATAAACTAGCAAAATTCAACGTACTCTGCACAGGAATACATCGTAAGTGAATAAATGCGGTAATGTGGCTTTGTAAGTGTCGCTTGATATGATATCCCCACTAGAATGGAGCACGGGCTGTCATTCAAAAAAAAAAAAAAAAAAGTTGCCAACGATCGGATTCGAAGCAGTACTCGGCTCAGTCACACATGCAGCGTCAGATCCAACTGTAACTGCCTCAGCCTCGGAGACAACGTACACATTGCGCATCACACGGGTACTAGTTAACTAGGCTGTTCCACCTCGAACGTTAGTCTTCAATCGTGGTTTACAGTGTTCATTTAACACTACTATTGCAGATCACGTGGCGTAACCTATTAATTCGATTGTATTACATGTATGTGTGTTCTTCAGGGAGCAATGAATCACATGTTCGTAGAATGGTCCTTAGTATTTGGCGCGGAACTGATTAATGTCGTTTTTCCATTGGCAGGCCCATGGCTCAGTTTACATTGCTGTCACACAGGCAGTGCGTACAGCAATATCGACCATCAGGAGAATTGTAATGTTAGTTGGGTTTCATAAAACTTAATAATAAGGGGCTGGTGAACCACTCTCTCTCTCTCTCTCTCTATGAAAATGTATTTGAATTGCAGCCCATGGCCATAGCGGGGTATTTTAATTGAATGTCCGTAGGCTCCCCATCAAATTCAATTTCAAGTAGTTCCAACGTTGGCTACCAGAGATCACTGTCACAAACACCTAGCGGTGAAAGTTGGACCTTGATAGAGCGTTTCTAATCAAATAACCTACAAATTTAGCTACACACTAACAATTGTAGTGGTAGGTTCTTTTGCATGCCATAAATCTATGACATGGGCCCACTGGCTTTACATCCCCTCAGAAGGAAGGAATATTGAAGGATTTTAACGCCCTTAAAAATCCAATGACAAAACAATATATTTTTGATTCTTCAAGTTTTGCAAATAGCTTTCTTTGACGTTTAAGGTAAATGTCTTACAGAATATAAATAATATCGTCCCGTGTAATGTTACGCTTATTTTTCTATTCATGGGCCATACGTAAGAGATCTAACGACTTTCTTTTACTAGAAAAGGAACTTAGCCAAACTCAAAAATCATGAACTCAAGATATAATAGCACAATTAACGCGAAATTTAATGAGAGAGGAGTGCGATACAGAAGACCTCTCTACCATTATTCATGGTGATATGACACTGAATTTATCGCCCAGCGGCCATCTTGTAGTCATTAAATACAAAACCAAATAATTCTATGTTTTTTGAGATACAATATCTCAAATTAACATTAATGTTGAGCCATATATGGACTTTGTAAGCCAAAGGCAAAAGCACACCCCAGCCTTATATTCATATTGGTTAAAACTTCAAATCAATAACTCAAGATCCAATTGCGTAATTAACACTAAATTGTAAGTGGGGCAAAATAATAGGATACCTAGCTTGCAATAGTCATATGACTATCACACTGCATATAGCACGTGGCTGGCATATAAAATATACAAGACATTAATGTCGATATTCCACTATTTATTACAGTAACCATGACTAAACGCCACACATACTAAGTCTGACATAAATAGCTTTTCCTGCAGAAGGCGCAAGCTAAAAGATTCCATACATTCAGGGTGGTGGATGGGTGTTCTTCTCGGATGTTTCAATCAGTTCCTCGGGATTAAAAAGCGGAATTACATCGAAACTTAGTAAACGGGGAGTTTTATGTAGGATACAACACCAACCGTTCGTCACAAGAACATTCAATTATACTCCTTGATGAGGACAAAGAGTACTATAACCATTCATTTAGGAAGTAGGCTATACATTACTGAACATCTTGTTTTTGTTATTTTTTTTGTGCTTAGTATTTAAAGTGGAGATTGTGAGTGTGATTTATTTGTTGTAGATGATAATATTATCTCCACACATAAAAACGTGCTATATTCTAATGGAAAGATTGTGAATTTTGGAACATTGAAGTGGGGAGAGCATTTATGTTGAGAATGAAAAATCCACAGCCTGTTTCCAGTCTCCGACCGGGTCAGGAATGGAATGAATGAAGCCCCCATCTAGCGGCGAGGATATGAACTGTGCCGGCTTCCAAGGCCTGTCGCACTCCTCTGGGGCAATGATTAAATGAATGACAGATGAAATGAAATGATAGTGGAGAGTGTTGCTGGAATGAAATTTTGACAGGGAAAACCGGAGTACCCGGAGAAAAACCTGTCTGCCTCCGTTTTGTCCAGCACAGATCTCACATGGAGTGACCGGGTTTTGAACCACGGGCCCAGCGGTGAGAGGCCGGCGTGCTGCCGCCTAAGCCACGGAGGCTTCTATGTTGAGAATATTTAGCGGAAATGGTTGCTAGGACGGAAAGGGAGGGGGAAGCAGCTGCTGCTAGTGTTTACAAGCTCTGCTCTACTCGTTTGCTTGCTACTAGTAATGCATGCTCGACGAAAGATGGTGCTGGAGTCTTAGGGACCAATAATTAACATGGCTGTCGGCCATCTATAGTAGGATAATGCGTGGGTAGTGCCCGAAGGTTATGGCTCACTCATTCAGGAAAGCGCCGTCAGACCATATGCCAGTTTGCGCGCTTGTTCAAATAGATGTAGAAAATGCATGCAATTTTCATGAAATTTAAATTTAATACAAATTTATTGAGAGGGAAATTTCACATATTCTTTGTTACATTGGTGGTGCCATGAAACACCGGCATTACCTCACGGGCCGCCCCTGGAACTCGACCGCATTCTGTCGGGGAAATAAGTATAGATACTCGAGTTTAGAGGTCAATAAAATCTTTACCCTTAGTCTTACATAAGAACAACCTACACCAAAATTTTTCTTGTTTTAGTTGTCGTTTAACGATATAGATTAAATATTTGCATTATATCTCGTTAAAATTTTATAGCAGATTGAACAAAAAAGTACCGGTTTTTCTTACCAAGTTCACGGAGCGCTCACTTAGAAGGATTATTACGTTAAAAGTATTGATCGGATCGTAACAAAACTGTAATACGTCTTAAAGGAACTTATTGTTAACGCGTATATGAAGTTTTAATCTGATCTGACGTTTCTTTAAATAGTTGATGTGATTTTTGTAAAACAACTTTTTCTCGGGCCTGGGTGGTCATAGCAGTATGAAATATGGCTTCCTATGAGGCTCAAAGCAATGCAAGGCTGAACGAAAAAGTACATTTTATCCACTTTTGATAATTGATTTTATATCGATTGATATTTAATCAGGTGGTTATGTGAGAAGAATGTATCGTAGCAAGCGACGGGAACAATGCGCTCGGTCGAGGAAACTCGTGCGACGTTGCTCTGTGAAACACAATACGCGCGCGTTCCAAGCCGTAAAGTCTGTGAATTTTTGTTGTTGTTTTGTAATTTGTGTTAGGCCGGTATTACACTACCAAATAAATGTGTCAAATAAATGTTATCAAATATTTTATAAAACTGAACTTTTATCACAGTTATACAAAGCAATTATCACACCATTACACTACATCAAATTTGTCATCATAGTTCCGCAAAATGGATGAAGGACAGTTCATTGTTCACTTAACTTTATTATGGTAGTTAAAATTCTGTGGTGGCAATACCGGTATGTAAATGAAACGGAAAGGTAAAGTGAAAGTCTATGGGTTAAACCATTGGTCGCTCACGTGACAAGAAAGATATTATTTTATTCGCGTAAAATCTTGGCGAAGGAGCTGCAGTACGAGGACTTGAAAAATGACATTAATTAAAATAAATTAAAAATCATAAGTGAAATTGACGAATTATAATACAAATATTATAATATATATTCGCCTCCGTGGTGTAGTGGTCTGCGTGCTTATTTACCACCCCGGAGGTCCGTGGTTCAATTCCCGGCTCTGCCACGAAATTTGAAAAGTGGTATGAGGATTGGAACTGGGTCGACTCAGCCTCGGGTGGTCCAAATGAGTAGAAGGGGGGGGGGGGTTCGATTCCCACCTCAGCCATCCTCGAAGTGGTTTTCGTGGTTTCCCACTTCGTCTCCAGGCAAATGCCGGGATGATACCTAACGTAAGGCCACGGCCGCCTCATTCCCTCTCCCTCGCCTATCCCTCCCAATCTTCCCATCCCTCATAAGGTTCCTGTTCGCTTTGCAGGCGAGGCCGCCTGGGCGAGGTGCTGGTCACACAACCCAGTTGTATCTCCGATCCCGAAGTTTCAAAATGGAGGCGGCAAATGTGGATCCATCGCTGAGTCCGAGGGAATAGCCAACCCTGGAGGGTAATACGACTAAGAAAAAAATAAATAAAAAATAGAATACACTATCATTCACGTCTATTTAACTCAACTATTTAATTCTTCTTTATATCCTGAAATATGAGACCCTTACGTACAGCACTAATCTCCTCTGCCAATTTTACCTACAAGTTAGAGAAACGTGTCTTATTTCATTTCCGCAAGAAGTGAAACATTTCCCAACACCTTTCTAATGAGGGCTTTGGACCTCCATTGGCAGGTTTAAAAATGGTGTGTCAGCTGAAAAGCTATTATTATAAGATTAATTGTTTGAAGTAATTTACACTTTGAGATTATAAGATTATAAAACTGCTCCCTTATTAACCGTCTTAAAAATCACTGCCCGATGAATCAGATGAACTGTCATTGAAGTTTATAACAAGTGGCTCAACAACGGGGACGTCTTCTGTTGTCCCATCCTTTTCCCAGTAACGGTTCTGTATTTTTTGGTGTGTTCGATGCATTTTTTCCATAGCTCTGCTGTTACGGACCTCAAGGCTTCTTTACAGAGATCTCGCATCACCTCCATTGATCTTCCTCTCTCCGCCTGGTTACTCATATTCACTTTAGATATTTCATTTTTCACGTAGGACCAAACCAGCTCTATGGGGTTTAGCTCACAATGAGCAACTGGCAGCCAGACGAGTTCGACGTCAGGACGAACATTCTTGATTATCTGTTCCAGCTTCTTTTTAGGTGCCCTGAAGTGAGGTTTGGCGTGCACAATTAGCTCTGCTTTAGTCATACTTTCATACTTTTGGATTCTGGGAGAAAGAGGAATATCTTTCATTGCAGGGGCACATCTCTTCACTGTGGCTATCGACCTTCCAATACACTTGGATACTTTTTGCTAAACGCTCTTATCATTATTACTTTCTCTCTCGCTTCTAAAAAAACATATTGAACTTATAATCATGGCAAATTCTCCCTCCGTTAACTGCGGTTTAGCTGGCATCTTGATCGATGTAGAGGTAATACAGACAGTGATAGTTGCTGCTTGTTGCTAATGACTCAACGAAGAACGAAGGTCAGAGTTTGGTGTGCGTAGGAACGAGCGCACTGAGTTCGAAATACGGTAGTCAACTGGCAACATTGCCAGGCTGCTATGGTACTATCGCCGCCCACAATGGTCCGATTAAATATCAATCCATATAAAATCGATAATCAAAAGTAGATAACATGTAGTTTTAAGTTAAGCCTTGCATTGCTATGAGCCTCATAACAAGCCTCATTTCATACTGCTATGACCACCCAGGCCCGAGAAAAAGTTGTTTTACAAAATTCACAACAACTATTTTAAGAAACGTCAGATCAGATTAAAACGTCATATACGCGTTAACAATAAGTTACTTTAAGACGTATTAATGTTTCGTTACGATCAGATCAATACTTTCAACGTAATGATCTTTCTAAGTGAGCGCTCCGTAAACCACAGCGAACAAATTATGGTAAATATTCTTTTTTAAACCGTGCCATTGATAACTGAAACTCTCTACCTACCGCAGTCTTAGAGTCTTTTCCTAAACATATAGGTGTGTTTAAGAAAAGACTGACTATTTGTGTAAATACTCCAGTTAAATTGTTGTATAATTGTTATTGAATTTTATGTATAATTATTTATTTGTTATGTATATACAATTTACCACCGGGGGACACACCCCCCATTGCAAATTAATGAATGAGTGAATGAATGGTAAGAAAAACCGGTACTTTTTTGTTCAATCTGCTATAAAATTTTAACGAGATACAATGCAAATATTTACTCTGTATTGTTAAACGACAAATAAAACGAGGACAATTTTGGTGTAGGTTGTTCTTATGTAAGACTAAGGGTAAAGGTTTTATTGACCTCTAAACTCGAGTAACTATACTTATTTCCCCGACAGTAGTCTTCGTTTGCAGTAGGCGTTGGTGCTTAAATTTGAATGACGTGCAGCTGACAAGATGTGGTCTTGAAAGTAATGTGCATGATTCTGTCATTTAAGCATGTATATCCATGAACTAGATTTTAAAGGTATTGAGCAACAATAATATCAACCCCACTGGAACTCTCTGTTTCTGGTCCAGAAAAGTTAACCGTATTACCTTTGGAGGGTATGAGACCATTTCGTCACCAGTGTGCTTCGGACAGTCGAAGTATACCTAGGCCGTGTTTTTCCATTTTGTCTTCTATATATTAAGTTTCCCACATTGTAAAACCTCCTTTAAATTCCATGTGTCTATTTTGATCAGACATCGAAGAGATGGTTTTATTTCCATGTTCCACCCAAATACATATCTCCCCCTCGACACATGGCACCTTCGCGTGCCCAGCTGCCAATTTCACATTATTCAGCCTTGACCTGAGATGGCTCCGGATATCGGCCGGATCTCTTGATGGATTAATTTCCGCATTAGATCTATCCGTCAAAAATTATTTTGAGAAAGTAGTATGGCAGTAGTAGATAACCAGTGACAGATTAAACGAGTACATTTTTTGAACCTGACTGTACCTTGCGTTCGGTACTTTGCCGATATTTCCCGAACCAATGATCGGATTTGGACGTGTGAGGTGTCCTATAACTCAGGGTGAAGCCCCGTTCGCTATGGCCCTTTTACTTTATAGATTTACCCAAAATACCCAAAACTGCGAGGTCATACACCTGTTATATTATGTGAACCAATCATCGGAGAAAGTTTTATGTGGGTTAAAACAAAAGCTTGTAACGCTCCCTTTACAGAGGACCACTGATTTACCCAAAGGTTTGTCCATACCTACACGAGGGATCCATTTCTTCTGAACCCGACTGTACCTTGCTTTGGGACACGTGACTAGGGGAAAGACTTTGGCAGTTTTTTTTTAAATAATTATTGATGAATTAGTTACTCTTGATTTAACCAGAAGACCTAAAACTGCACAGTCATCCGACTGTTATATCTCGCGAATTAAATATTGTACAAGGTTGTGTGTCGGTTTAAATGAAAGCTGGTAACCCCCCCCCCCTTTACAGAGGACCACTGATGTACCCACATATTGTCCAAGAGGCCTAATTACACGAGGGACCCATTTTATTTATAAGTTACTGTACCTTGCTCTGTGTACGTGACTATGGGGTATGACTTTGGCGGTTTTTTATGATTATTTATGAATTAGTTACTCTTGATTTAACCAGAGGACCCTAAACTGCACGGTCATCCGCCTGTTATATCTCGCGTACTGTGCTCTTATATGGATATGAGCCAGGAAATTATTCATCTCTTCAAAAGTTTTCTAAATTGTCCCATGATAAAATATAGCTATGCTGGAACTCGACATAAAACAGGTTTGATCATCGCAGAGTTAACCTAGTTAATCCAGCCAGCCAATGAGAATATTAGCAGTCACGAAGGGGAACTTGCAGTCAAACTGCTTCGTTCAAACAAAGACCGGACGAGCATGAACGAGGAGAATCAAGGACTCCCGAAGGGAGCCGAAGCCAGCGCTTGCTGTAAGCGTGTCTCGAGTATGGTAGGGGTAGACACGAGCGACACGCGTGTCACACAGCCAATGAGAAGCGGCCTTACTTAAACGACACCAAGCAATGTAATGAGCTTAGCTAAATAATAAATAAGAACTATTTATTAAATTTGCGACTAATTATTTATGTAATTAAGGATTATTGCGATCATCGACAGTGAGCGACCAATCAGATCCTTGGTCTGAAAAGGACGCGGACTTGGAAATTTGATGAGGGGGAAATGGCAG
Source organism: Meconema thalassinum (assembly GCA_946902985.2). Taxonomy (NCBI): domain Eukaryota; kingdom Metazoa; phylum Arthropoda; class Insecta; order Orthoptera; family Tettigoniidae; genus Meconema; species Meconema thalassinum. Next base: position 217,037,083 of record OX336389.2, on the reverse strand, counting down.
AAGAATCAGGGCTCTTATTACTTACGACTTCAGCGGTGAAGGACGTCACAGCAAGTTACTCAACAATTCAACAAAGCAAATAGAAATTCACGAACGAAGGCACTTAGTTTGTGCAAGCAGAAATATAAAGTCGACATTCAACGAAATATAAAGTTATTAAAACCACTCTACATTATTTACCATGTTGAAATTCCTGAAGTTGAGGGAGGAATTTATTAATGAATCTACAGGAGTCATGATGATCAACTAAGAAGTTATGGGTACAGAGCTATGACGGCAGCAAGAATATTCGAAATGGCATAACATCAATCTCGCGGGAGAGATTAACATCTCATCTCTCCCATGCAGAGAATTCTACACCTACAAGTCATTTCAACAAATAAAATGACGACATATATCAGAACTTTGACGAAAGAAGATAGAAGAATTTCCAGAACGAGGGCAGCCAGGGAGGACCCAGTGCCATCAAGAGAGAAAGGGCTTTCCCATCTCATACAAGAAGAGTCACCAGCAGAAGGAACGGCAACACGATGATGATAGAGTTAGAATCCCGGACCTGAACGCATGGGAACTTCTGTAGGAGACCGGAGCAGACCGAACTACATCATGCAGTCTCGCGCTATTGCAAACAACCCGTTTCTAAAGGATAGCGAAGAAAGCCCACTTCTCGTCATCTTCAACGCAACACAAGGTAGTCTTCGGACCAACGATATATATCCCAAATTTGTAGAGTATTATAGTACATTTAAGAATATCCGACAACTATTTATTGATGCCATTTTTCTACATTTTAATGATATTATTGTAATTTTTGACGTTATATTTTCATAACTACATCATGCGGATGTCTATTCATGTTTTTGGTCGATTTTGAGTATTTGGAATTTTTATTCGGAATGTTTAGAATTTTGCGACTTTCGAAATGTGAATGGGGAGATTTTACAGTTTAGTTCAGAATATATTTATGGTAAAGTTTAAATGTGTTTAGATCACATATTGTTTATTTTGGAATTGTAAGATATCGTTTTTTGTCAACGATAATAATAATGGACACTTGTTCCAAGAATGTTATACAGAGATATAATTGAGAGAATGCGATTCTTAAAGATCTTATGTAGAGATCTACGCAAAGTCACGATCTGATAACTTATAAGACAGATTTGGTTATAAATATTTGGTGACTAACGATTATAAAGTATTGAAGTTTGTGAGAAAAATATATTAAAGAAATAATATGTAAAGGAATACAATGTTAAGTTAACAAATACGAATTACAGCGTATTTTTGAAGTAATAAGAATGTGAAGAGGGATTTAAAGAAATCTTACAGCTAATTGAAAGCTTTTATAGAAATGTGAGTGATACAAAGAATTAAGATTGTTATATGAAGACTAGTATTTTATCGTATTACCTGTTAAATGAATTCATCGATAGAACCAGTATCTTTATTAAATATTTTTTATTGAGAACGTTGTAACTATGAAAAGTGAGTTAAGAAGTATATGTTTTTTGGAAGGAACTGCGAAGCATCTCTGAGAGTGGGATTTATTATTCCCGTAGCAGACGGAGGTATTTGTTGTTTGACAATGAGCAAATGTGAAGCCATTGGTCAATTATTGAAGGAATGTCTGTTGTGACAGACTTGCGCATATTTTGAGGTTGAAATAGGATGTTTTATGAAGATGCAGTATTATTGATATTTATTAGTATTGGAAGTTATTGCAATAGTCTCACAGAGTTGAAACTCCTTGAAATTCACAGGACAGCGGATCCTAGATGAAGTTAAATCTGAAAGTAATTATAGGATTTAATGGATCGTTGATGAAACTGAGAGTAAACCGAGATCTATTTAAATGGTTCTTAATTAGATATTGAATTTACGGTAATTATTCAACGCAGTGGAAGTTTATATTTTTATTAAGTACTTTTATTATTGACAGACAAGTTGTAGGAGGTCATTGAATTATGTCTCTACTTAATTGTATGGATTTTAGAATCCCGGATTGTCACCGTGTCACGAATAAGACATAGTATGGTGAATGATTATTTTCTAAAGTCAGTAGAGAAGCAGTAAAGAATTAGGAGGACAATTTCAGTCTATATTGTCAGTAGAGAAAGCAGTTGGACAGTTGTTCATATTTTATTTTGTATTGAATAGTTGCTGAACTACGATGTTAATATTGTGTTGTACAGAAAGTATATTAAGAATTTAAAAATAGGTTTATTGTTACATTTACGCGCATTATTATTTTTAACTTGTAATTTAAATTTAGATAGAGATTTTTATCGCTTCCATGAGAAGAATTTAAGTGATAGGAGGTGGGAGATAACTGTATAGAGTAATGAATAGTTTTTGTAATGACGGAGATCTACGTCAATAGTAACTTCATTAATTTTTGGGGATATTTTTTATTAACTTAATAACATTTTGTCTTGTTATTCAACTCCCGTTACCTAGGACACAGCAGTTGTTTGCTGCTATTTAAGTCGTGATTTTTTTAAGCTTATAAAAGCGTTTGGAATAATTGTTTTATGGTTTCTTAGGAAACGAACATGTATTTTATGCAAGTGAAGCAATGACATTTGGTCATTTGATTTGATTTAACATTATTAAGGCATATAATCAATGCCAGTGTTAGGAAACGTGTAATTGTTTAAATAATAAATACGACAGGCACGATGTTACGATTCCCTGATCTTTTTTAGGAAATTGGCATTATCTTTGTAGTTAAATGGTAGAGGAATGTGCTGTAGGGTGGAAGTTCCCGAGGGACCTAATCCGAATCCTTACGCCCGAGATTTTTATAGATTCTCATTGTTCCGAAGTAGATAGAGAACCCTACTGTTCTGTAGTTAGTTACTATAGCACATTCCGCTTTGAAAAAATCCTGTTCCTTATTCTGAATGTTTTCGCCAAGTAGCACCATGTTGTTTTTAGCCGGGACTACAAGATGCTACAATCCATTATTATTTCCAGCCTGGGATTTTGGTGGATCATCCAGATATAAGAGTGCAGTACCAATAATGCTATATAATTGTGTATGGGGTCCTATTAAATGGCGTGACAGATCCCTTTTTTACTGATTTACCCAAAATTTGTGCAAGGGGCCCTACGACACGAGAGACTAATTTTTCTTTGAACCTGACTGTACTGTTCTTTGTGTTACCAATATTTCAGGAACGCATGATTAGAGGAATTCATGTCAAGTGTCTTATTATTAAATGAAATAACTGCACCCTTTGCAGTAATATAGTTAAATTTACTGTAAGTTAAAATAGGTAATTATTATTATTATTATTTGATGAAGCTGTAAAAAGGTTATTAATGGCTATTACTGAGCAGGGAAGGAGGAGTGAGAGAGAGGGGAGGGGGTGTATTTTTCAGGATGGACATCGCTAAGTAACAAGGCGGGATCCAAGTTACAATTACTTTTCTATTTTTCCAAACTACACATTCTTTTTAACTCAGAAACCAGCTCGAGATATTTTAAATAATGTAAGTATTGAAGTGTGCTCTGTTCTCTTAGAGAGCAGTGGTTCACATGCAGCAATATCCTTGTTGAAGGCCGCGAGATACGAATTTGCTGACCAGACAGGAGTTAGATTACAGACTAGATGACTCTTGTTATTGTCTCATCAGGTAAGATCGTTAGCGGTTAACCATTTTGGTTCCTGTACAACAGATGCATACATAGAGAACAGTTGACCATTTTGGTTCCAGACATTGATTAAAATAACCTGCGGAATGTAACCTAAGGAATTTATTTATTTATTTATTATTCATTTATTAGTATTATTATTTTTATTATTCATTATCCAACTCGTATATACGCTTTAACAAGCAAGTATATACAGTGGTTAGGTTTACGTGGCCGTTTTAACATTACTTATGTCCAGCGACGTTACATGGAACATTTAAATTTATTTAATATTTAGTATTAATTATTAGATATTGTTTAATTTTATAATTATTATTATTTCCTGCTGGGCCAACTAAGGAACATGTTATTTTATTTGTTTTATTCGAGTTTTAAAATTAGTTAAGTATTTCTTTCTTCGTAAACGTTGTTCTTTTCTCTCTTTTCTACATGCTATTTAGTTTACAGCCTAGGTTTAGGTGGTAAACTCTGATGTTTGACGAAAAATATATCAAGATTTACCTGGAATTAACAATTTCTCTAAGAAATCACCAAATTTCAAAAAAAATATAGTGAATTTAACAAAAAATTTACAATTTCCCTTAAATGTTTTAATTTACAACCACTCTTAACTTTTTATTAACAATGAGTGTTACTCTACATTTAACTACATAGATAAAATGCCTTTTCCCCAAGGGCTGATGGGTGTTAAGACACCTAGCGACTTTAGCTAGCCTAACCGAACGGTTTAATTTAAAATTTTACGCATATTTACACAAAAATTAGAATTGTTAGCACTTGCCTATGCCCGGATTCACCTTATAGTCGATAACCCTTGGGCAACTCTGTTTTTTTTTTAGTAAACGGAGCTGATTACTGTATTATCCCAAGTTTAAGACACACAGACCTATGTAAACGGGACTAAGTGACCAAGATGTAGCAAAGGTTTTTTACGGACACAAGTATACGGGGCTAATGGTGAACTACTAATATGTAACCGTTGACCACACGTAACTATACAGACCATGATATCTCAAATCTCTAACATGAATTACGCACTCACAACTATATGGAACTTATGTCTGCGATATCGGTACGTTTTTGCTATACGAGGCTAATGAGCGGGTTATTGATTATATTAATATGACAAACACACACGTACGCACACACATACACTAATGTATAGACTACAGGTGTAATAATCAAGGTGTTGTAATTTTTTTACACGCACTTAAGTACACCGAGCTGATTACCATGGTATCCCCACCTTTCCTTTTACTGCATGGAACTCATGAGTTACACACGCAAGGATACGGGACTGATAATCAAGTTAATACTACGTCCTTTTACGTCCAATGAGCGATTACTGATATATTTTAATCTTACAACACACAAAAGTGTATGGTGCTGATGCCTACAATATTTAACACTGAACCACACGAGACTAATATTTAACTATACGTGGCTGATGACCGAGATATGTAACACACTAAACTATATGCGACTAATGGTTGAGAACGTAAAATCACATTCACTTAACACACTGGGCTGATGATTAAGTTGACCAAGTTCCCTACACATTTATCCTCAAGGGGTCAATAGTTGAGTTTACCTAAGTTTATACAATACACAAACAAGTAGGCCTAAACGCTTTGTTGGAATGAAACTACGGTGACTACTAGATGTTACTCTAAGGGCGGAAATGCAGGTTTGCAAAATCGCTTTGACAATAGAATGACCATGGAGGCCCGAGTATGATTCTTGGCTCTGTGAACAGACTTATTTATTTGCACTTTGGAGACAGAATATTATCTTATTTGTCCTAAATATGTTTCACATGGTTTCCCTCTACTAAGCCTATTCTAAACAAACCCCCTCGACGATTCCTAATTTAAATCCACGGCCGCCTCTTTTTCCCAAACTTCATACTACAACAGATAACAGAGAAACACAGGTTATCTGACATACATTAAAATATTACATATTGAGACCGTTTAGTTGATGTCAACAACCACGATGACTCAACTAACGACACATAAATCGAATAAAAAGTACCGTGAGGATCAGGTGACCTTCCAGAAAGGCTAAAGCGGCACGAGAGTCCGTAGTCCACAGGGATCGTGGTACATGGTGACGATGGTCATAGACCGCCTAAGGAAAGGTTCACCTTAAAACTAGACTGAGAAAATAAACATCCAGACTCATGTAAAACACCGTGAAAATTTATTAAAATTCACAAGCCCCTAGCCTAGTTCGGAGGGTTATTATCGGCTAGTCCGCAAATTAATAAATAAACTAAGATAAATAACAGGTCCCCTACCTGAGAAGTTACTGAAAACCCTCGCGAAAGATCTAACTCACAATGATGAAGCAACAACAGCAACGCTAGGAATATGGCACGACGCAAGTTCCTAGTTCAAGTTACAAGATCAAGCTAATATCTGAATTTACATTTAACAGGGTAGCAAAACAAATCTAGGTTAGGATGGTACCATTTCGACATTTAAATTTGACATTAATTCAACTAGCTAAGTCCTATCAATTAACAAAATTTACGGCGATGACGTCCGTAAAAGAAAACAATTACATCCAAAAGCTAAGTGTACAGCCATGAAAAACAAACAATTTAATTATGCTTAATAACTATGTGCTAACAGCACACAATAAAGTAACATGTAGGGTTTAATACACTTGACATCATAAATTAATAACGAAATAGACACAGTAGTTTTATTAAAAATTCCTGCCTACACCTTGGTTTACTCTTTGTAAACCATAGTCATCTAATGTGTATAGTTACGGTGACGAATGCGCAGTTGAGACCACGTCTGACATCGCATGGCCTGAGCTCCACAAGCTACGAACTCTAGGTTCGCACATGCTTCAGGTCGCTACAAAAATGTCAACTGTCCTAGTCATTTCCTCACAAGGAAATTATCTTCAACTGCACGGCTATGTCAACAGTTCCAGAAATGCAAAGAACAAAGTTAGATAGAAAGAATCGTTAGTTAGGCTTGTTTTACAACAATTATGCATTTTATTATTAGAATGTCGGTTTATAGGTTTATCGTAGGTTTATGGCGAATAACATTGACAATAGCCTGGGCACGGAGTGTCTCCAACTGAGATCATTCTCCACCAAAAAGCCTCGACTCAACAGTCGGAATATAATCAACGAGTATAACAACTCGGACACACAATAACACGGGTTACCAGCGGCGCTAAGCTCGCGTTCAATAACTCTGGGATAGGCCTGTACAACAGTTACCTTCCAGTAACATCTGGTCAACGGGATCATCCCCGGACAAAGCATACAATAACATCCTGCAATAACAGGGTAGACTTCACCATCCTATAGAAAACCTTACATAACTGTACCTGTCATACGACAATACACGCAACAGAGCGTTAAACTAACAAAAACCGATCCATAAAACAAGTGATCAAATACAAGAGTGGAAACTGATTTCCATAAGCAAAATAGCAATGAAAGGAAAAGCGAATACAAATTGTACTCTGTCCTCGTCTATAGTAGTTTTGTCTCACAATGAAGCAGGCGTGCTCTAGGTCACTGGGTTACATAACCAGTTTATTCAAGGCCGGCGATTTAATCAATACAAAACCTGCACTTGGCCGGTTCATAAAAAACTTTACCATATGTTACGGATCTCTACAGAGTCCGTGTCTCAAACGCACGCTATAAATCTGAGTATAGTAATACACTTCCGTCTTTCTACCAAAGACGTCTAAATGAAAGTAAACTTACAATAACTGAAGCTCTTTGCTTTAAAAATGCAACTCAGTAGTTGCTAGAACATCAAATAAAAACGTGTCTCACACGACACAAGAAAAAAATGATAAATGTGGCACAGATTCACACACTAGATCTGCTTAATGATACGTTGGGAACCGCGTTCGATGCTAGGCAACGAAACATTCCTTCTAGTTGTTAGGTTCAAACATGACCAAGAATAGCTTCTGAGCTTATTCAAAATGAAATATAATGCATTTACAAACTGGTAGTTACTGTCGACTACCTAAATGATACGACCGTTCTAACGACAGTCAGGGGTGTAACAAAGGATGGCTGCGAAGAATGCAGTCAATTAATAACCAAGGCATCTGATTGCCATAACTACAGTCAGCAAAGACTTGAAAATTACCCCAAGTAGGGTTGAACAAAATAGCCTCAAAATGACTACGATCAGGTTCAGCAAAAAGGTAGGCATTGACGTTCCACGACGTTCACCAAGCTGCACCAGGGCTGACCAAAATGTCTGACCCCAAGGGTGTCTCACTCTAAACTGAAATAAATGACATCTGACTAATCTAGTTACATCCCTACCTAGAAAAAATGGCTGACACTGAGTGTGGTTGATTCACAAACTACATTAAAACTACTATACCACCAGAAACTAGAACAAAGAAGGGGTGTGACAAAAACTCACGAAATGGAGGGGCTCTCACTCAGCTCTCTATTCCACAACAAGGGTTGTACATAAACCTATCTGGCTCTCTGGATCGGTATCCTCCTCATCAGGATTCCCATCTGGACTCCCCCAAAGACCAGGGTTCGATTTGTCCCTGTCGACATCTTCGTGGATATGCCTGGAAATGGCATTTTGGCTCCTTCCCTCTCGTTCATCGTTCTGGAAGTTCCACCATCATGCTGGTTCCTGTAGAAACGTCACCCCCCCATACTGGGATGGTATTAGCCCATGGTGACTGCTTCAACCATGGTGAATAAAAGTCCAATCACGTGGGTAGCGAAATAAGTTGCGTGAGTATTCATCCTCTCACTTCCAAAATTATAATGTCCGTCGTGACTATTATAGGCTTCAATTATAAAATACGACACAGCCTTAATCTTGCAGATGTGGATTAGCATGTGAGCTAATACTATTTTATAATGCTGCACGTGCTAGTGACGCTACTTTTGTATCACGCAGCATCCGTGAATTATACGACGTTTCAAAGATGAAATTTCCACTTTGGCAATTTAAATATCTCATACAATTATAATCACACTTATTCAGGATAATTGTAACACTATTACCTGTATATTTCCACTAGGCATCTGCCCTCCACATACGCGTGGGTAATATGTGATGTCACAGCAATGTTGTGCAATACACTATACTTGCCAATAATTATTTCCCAAGCTTCTTATTTAATTCACTGGACTTCATCGACAGTGAATATTAGTATTTGCTTGCTCGATGGCACCTTATAATCACTTTTAACGCTAAACAGCGGATATTCTTCTACGTCTCGTAGGGCAAATGTAATTCCACGCCTACACAAGGCGGATTCTCAAGACGCAGTGCTCCGGTACTGGGTGTCTCTAGAAAGTAGGTCGTCAAAACGAAAACGTTGAGCGACTACTTACTTTCCTTTTTGCGTATCTGCAAGGGTATTACCTTACCTAAAGTAAAAATAAACATTCTCCAAAATGTTTTAATAATGCAGCATGACGAAATGGAATATTCTGAGTCTCGTAGGAAAGATAAAATAATTAATAAGACCTCAGATAATAATTAGCAGTTTACACCAAAGTCAAAAGTGCGATTCACCGCTACTTCAAAGTATCGCGTGATCTCTCATCTTCACGTGGCTTCCTGGGTGTGTTCAAAAGTACAACATCCCCTCATAAATGCTCTGTCATAAAAAAATATCACATGAACCATAGCTCAGCGGGTTCAATATTTACACTGAAATTTTCGCAAACCCATAAACTAGACCTACTAGAGGCTCAATGGATTCGATTTACACAACCTAATCAGGAAATAGATTTTAATAGTCTTTCTCACGATTATTTTAGGCGAATGCTGGGATGGATTCTAACTTATAAGCATGATTGATTTTAACTTGATTCCAATCCTGGAGAGATTAAAAATTCTAACCATACCCTTATAGGTTTGCCTCTGATTTTCTTACCCTCTATAGTCAAACTCACTAACCGTTTAGGTAGTAAACCCTGTAGCATTTTTACTACAGGTTTGCTATTATGTAAGTCGGCTTATACGAATAGGCTTATTAAGTACATACATTTGTAACTTGGCATTTATATTTTTAATAACAGATACCCTTGTGGCATTGTTGACATGTATTTCTTTTAGCTGTATTTATATTAGCTACCTTTATGTATACATAGAATACACAGTCTAAGTAGACTTACCTAAAATGTTTTATCTGTCCCAATATACTTTTAGTGTATTTTCTAACGTTTAACCCCCGTGGCAATTTGAATTTAACTAGATTGAAGTCTATCCTGGTCTTTAAGCCACTGTTTGCAAGCATGTAGCGTTTATGATCCCTCATTAGCAGTTAGCACAGCGTTTTCTCATGATTTTAAACTATTACTTTAAAATCGTTTATTATTAAATCTAACCATTGCCTCTTGGCCAGCCTTTGCTTTTCTTACCTTTTATTTTAGCCTAGCTTATTAACCTCTTAGGGTAAGAAAGACCTGCCTATCTCTCCCATGTTAAATCTTCAAATATTTGGTGCACTTTACTCAAAATATGTCTGGGTTAGGAAGTTGAAATTTTCTTGGGTTACTGCTTGGATCATTATCTGCAGTAATTAGAAGGATTATTGACAAAAACGAAATACTTAAAGAACCCTTATCATTGTGTCCAATAAGAATGTTTCATATTTATTAAAATGCTGGAAATACTAAATACATGATATGCTGGATATTTGAGTAAAATTTATGTAGCAGGCAAACTGAACTTGGCAGGAAAGGCTACGTGCTCTGAGGAAGCTATCGTCAATTTCACAACCAACGCTATTTTTATTCTTCTGAGAAGGCAGGTATAACGCTGATGCGTACGTGACCCACAACCAAGCCAGGATGCTTTGTCAACGACAGGGAGTGAGTGAGAGGGAATGAGTCGTGACGTCAAAATAAGGGTGGAATCTGGAAGGTCGCTACTCCGACGCTATCTTGACCCACGAATGGGAAACGAGGACGCCATAACATAGCGTCAGGGTGTTTTGCGCGTCAAGTCTGTTATAAAAAAGTCTAGCGATCAGTGTGTGTGCACGGCGGCAGATTCGCGACCTGTGATAAATTACAAGCTTTTTGAGGAATCACACATAATTATAGGCCTATTATTAAAAATATTGAGGAGCAATTACTCCCACCACGGGAACTTGGACGATTTCTGTATATAAACTGTGTCTGAGCTAGAAGCGTGTTCACTCCTAATTATTCTTTGACAGTCAATTTTAAGACGTCTTCATGACGGTCTAAGTTAGAATTCTAGTTGTGTGTTCGACAACTAAGTTGTTAAATTTCAAATAGTGAGGTGGTAAATAGCCACAATTATAGGGAAAGTCTACGATCTGCATAGGACTCTATGAGGAAATAAAACACTCATATCGCAGATAGCTAATAGTTTTAAACTTTAATTTAATTGTGTTTTCAAGCGACAAGATGACGACCATGGAACGAAGGCAACAAGATTCATCCTCTATTACCACGAGGGTTATGGACTAATAAGGCCTATGATGGGAGACGGCGGGGGCGGGAAGCCCCTGGAAAGCTACTTAAGTGATGAGTAATAAATTAAATTATTTGATTTTGGACGAAAGGGGGTCGCGAGAGATATGAGGAACTTTATACAGATTTTATTTGTGTGGTTTAATTTAAATTTAGGGTTTGATTTCTGTTACTGACATGCGTGTAGTAATTTCTGACATTGCGGGACAATTGTGTTGTACAGTAATTTTGTAATTTAAATATTGTGCTAATGGATACGTAAATAACCGCATACGATTAACGTATAAATAAAAGTTATAGTCATGAATAAGAACGCAGGAACGACAGTGATAAATGGACTTAAATAATTTTAATGTAAAAACTAGACAAGGGGGGAATTTAGTGTGTTTGTTGCTTTGATAACTCAGGCTAATTCTGATTCCAGTAATTATTTCTTTATTGTCATTTGGACAATTTTTGTGTCATTTTATCTGAAAGGTGTGCTGGGTTCATATGCTGCGACGAGATCATCGAGAGTGTGTCACGTGTACTTGGTATTATTAGCGTGATTGCGGAGAAGGTTAGACCTGTCTCGACAGCAGCGTTATTCCCGTCAATTTAGTACCCAAGGGGCTAAAATTGACCAGGAGATGTTGTTCTTGAATATCCCAGAGAGGATGTTTTGAGATATTTGTGCTATAAATGTTATTGCGCGTTTAACAAGTTGCCGTGTAGGCAAAGGTCGCTGTACTGGCTAGGGCCAGAATCTATTTTTAACGTGACACACATTTACTACAAGAGGGGAGATGAACCGGCCACTGTCTCAGATGTGCGATAACAGAACTAGCTGTCTTCAGCCCTTTTATGACACGTAATGTTTGTTTTAAAGCCTGATGAGTTAAGGTTATTTGATTTGGTTTAAATTGGGGAGTTGCCATGCTGTCGATCCGAAGAGTCTTATGATGCCCACGACTTATTTGTCCATGTCTTTTAACGCCAATTTTCTTGGCGTGATTTAAATTTGTATTTTTTGTTGTTGGCTTATATTCCTAGGCCATTGTATTCATTGTAGATATAATTTGGCAACCGGCCAAGCTTGTTCATGTCACGTAGTGCTTTCTTAATTGTTTTGAGGTATAAGACGGTGATTTCCGCAGCCCTTGTTTTAAATAATACACACGTATATTTGGTTGTATTAATTTAAGGATAGAATGTGTCTGTAGTGTATTTAATTATGTAATTGTTGTTCCCATATTTCCGTTACTCACCTTCGCAGTATGCAGTTCATAACCTAACCTTTTGTCTGGTCGGAAATGAACGCCCGTCAAAGTGCTCATTACTTTACCTAGTCTTAAAACGCGTGCCGCTCATATAAATTAAATTCTTGTATTGTTATTTTGTTATTTTGGGATCGTGTGTGATCCGTACCTTTTGTTACATTTGATTAAGTGACATTGTAGTCACTACACTTGTTTGACAGCTGTCATGCCATGTCTCCATGGTACGCCAGGCTAATCAGTGTCAGTCTGTTCACGTTGCGTGTGAACCAATTTTAAGGGTGGATTGTTATTAATTGTTTTGTGTTTGATTCAGTTATTAAATTTCATTTGTTAGTAGATCCTGTTGTTTTTATGGCTTTTAAATATTAAGTAAACCTTATGAATCCTAGAAATTATTTGAAGCACTAAATCTCCTTTACACATTCACAAGAACCAATGATGACCCCGAAACTCGAGTCTTGTGATTATGCTTTATTTTCTAAGGGTACAGTAAGTCGGGCTATACGAATAGCCTTATTAAGTACATACATTTGTAACTTGGCATTTATATTTTTAATTACAGATACCCTTCTGGCATTGTTGACATGTATTTCTTTTAGCTGTATTTATATTAGCTACCGTTATGTATACATAGAATACATAGTCTAAGTAGACTTACCTAAAATGTTTTATCCGTCCCAATATACTTTTAGTGTATTTTCTAACGTGTATCCCCCGTTGCAATTTGAATTTAACTAGATTGAAGTCTAGCCTGGTCTTTAAGCCACTGTTTGCAAGCATGTAGCGTTTATGATCCCTCATTAGCAGTTAGCACAGCGTTTTCTCATGCTTTAAAACTATTACTTTAAAATCGTTTATTATTAAATCTAACCAATGCCTCTTGGCCAGCCTTTGCTTTTCTTACCTTTTATTTTAGCCTAGCTTATTAACCTGTTAGGGTGAGAAAGACCTGCCTATCACTCCTATGTTAAATCTTCAAATATTTGGTGCACTTTACTCAAAATATGTTTGGGTTAGCCAGTTGAAATTTTCGGGGGTTACTGTTTGGATCATTATCTGCAGTAATTAGAAGGAATATTGACAAAAACGAAATACTTTTACCAATATGATTTTTTTGTAAGGTAGGATGTTTTAATCCAAATAATGTCGAAAGGTATTTATATTTTTGTATAAAATATTTAAAGGGATATCCCTTCTTATTACTGTTCATTAGGATGATGTTGATACACGAAAAAAAAATGAACCAATCTTTATTGCAAATGGTACCAAATTAGTGAAAAATGTTAAACTGAGAAAAATGAGGTTGAAGATTTTCATTATATTTTGTTACCTCTGACAATTCTTAGAACATTCCTGCCCCATAACTTGTATCATTTCGTCTATCACTGGTTATTTTGCTTCTCCTACATTTAGCATTTAAATAAATAACACAAATAAATAAGTTAATAAAAACAATATACTGTAAATAGATAAATGCGTATTTCAACTAATCTGTTTGCAAATAAGTGGACTTCTTTCCCTTTTCAAATTAATGATTCAATTATTAATAATTGGGGCAGGTGACGTCGCTGTTCCACCCCTTAAACAATATATCTTCAATAGGCCAGTGCAAAATCACAGTGATTATAATATTATGACGACGTTCAGTAACCACTAGTAACATAAACAATGCAGGAAGTTGTCATTGTTACCAACACAATGTCTGCGCTCAACAGAGCAGACAAGAAGTGAGTTCAGAAATCTATCTACACACATCAAAAAAAGTTTTGCATCACCTCGGTTCCATGAGTTCCGGAACCGTTAAATACAAAGGGAATAGAGATCAACACAAACAACATTTCAGCTCGTTTTATTGCTCATGAGACCCACACATTGCATGTTGTACCATCATACAGCTAGAATTTCAGCATTTGTGGTCCAGATTGCAGTACACACCACTACCTCTAATACCCAGTAGCACGTCCTCTTGCATTGATGCATGCCTGTATTCGCCGTGGCATACTATCCACAAGTTCATCAAGACACTGTTGGTCCAAATTGTCCCACTCCTCAACGACAATTCGGCGTAAATCTCTCAGAGTGGTTGGTGGGTCAAGACGTCCATAAACAGCCCTTTTCAACATATCCCAGGCATGTTCGATAGGGTTCATGTCTGGCGAACATGCTGGCCACTGTAGTCGAGCGATGTCGTTATCTTGAAGGAACGCATTCACAAGATGTGCACGATGAGGTCGAGAATTGTCGTCCATGAAGACAAATGCCTCTCCAATATTCTGCCGATATGGTTGCACTATGGGTCGGAGGATGTCATTCAGGTATCGTAAAGCCGTTTCGGAGCCTTCCATGACCACCAGTGGCGTACGTCGGCCCCACATAATGCTACCCCAAAACATCAGGGAACCACCACCTTGCTGCACTCGCTGGACAGTGTGTCTAAGACGTTCAGCCTGACCAGGGTGCCTCCAAACACGTCTCCGACGATTGTCTGGTTGAAGGCATATGCGACACTCATCGGTGAAGAGAACGTGATGCCAATTCCGTGGGATCCATTCAGCATGTTGTTGGGCCCATCTGTACCGCGCTGCATGGTGTCGGGGTTGCAAAGCTGGACCTCGCCATGGACGTCGGGAGTGAAGTTGCGCATCATGCAGCCTATTGCGCACAGTTTGAGTTGAAACACGACGTCCTGTGGCTGAACGAAACGCATTATTCAACATGGTGGCATTGCTGTCAGGGTTCCTCCGAGCGGCAATCCGTAAGTAGCGGTCATCCACTACAGTAGTAGCCCTTGGGCGGCCTGAGCGAGGCCTGTCATCGACAGTTCCTGTATCTCTGTACCTCCTCCATGTCCGAACAACATCGCTTTGGTTCACTCTGAGACGCCTGGAAACTTCCCTTGTTGAGAGCCCTTCTTGACACAAAGTAACAATGCGGACGCGATCGAACTGCGGTATTGACCTTCTAGGCATGGTAGAACTACAGACAACATGAGCAGCGTACCTTCGTCCTGGTGGAATGACTGGAACTGATCGGCTG
Source organism: Meconema thalassinum (assembly GCA_946902985.2). Taxonomy (NCBI): domain Eukaryota; kingdom Metazoa; phylum Arthropoda; class Insecta; order Orthoptera; family Tettigoniidae; genus Meconema; species Meconema thalassinum. The sequence goes on along the minus strand of OX336389.2, from coordinate 217,021,644 downwards.
TCGTACCCCCTCCGTCTAATAGGCCCTGCTCATGCATGGTTGTTTACATCTTTGAGCAGTTTTAGTGACATCTATGAACAGTCAAAGGGACTGTATCTTGGATACAATATACACAGTCAACGTCTATATGCCGGAGATCTGGGAACCGAGGTGATGCAAAACTTTTTTTGATGTGTGTATGATAGTTCAGAAGTGATACGCACAAACATAAATCTCTGTAAAAGTGGGTGCTGTCATTCATGGTGCAGCATAGTCAAATGACCATTTTTCATATTTTTTGACATATTTTGACAAATTCCTGTTCCCTACATTGTAAATAACTGAAAACGCCTAAAAATATTTTTTCATTTTTTTCGCCCCAAGGTCCTGATTACCTTAAGGCCTAAGATTTAGTTAGTTAGGCAATCTCTACTCTCTACCATTTTCATTACATAGTTCTATCCCCTGAGTTAGCTCACACAAACAGCTTTTTTTAACATGTTAATTTATAAAACAAATGTTTGGTGCTTTTCAGTCGGTCAACACGAATGTACCCCAAAAAAGCTGGGTTATGCCTTAATCCTGAAATAAATTACATGAGATTAATAAATACACTAGGATGACCAGTTTCGATCGTCAAGCGATCATCATCAGATCCATTACACTTAGGCTATAACATCTATGTTTGAGAATACAGGTAAAAAGGCGGACCGGGTTCGATTCCCGGTCAATGCATGTGAGATTTTCGATGTGAAATGCCATGTCCTGTGGTTCGGATTCCACGTAAAACGGAGGTCCCGTGGCTTATGATCGCGAGATTAACGGTCACGTTAAACTACAAGCTTCCTTTTTTAATACAGGTAAAATATTTTTTTCCATATTTACAATTGTACATATTGTAAATATATTTATTTCTTACAATATGTACAATTGTACATATTGGGGAGCGTGATGGCGCAGTGGCTTAGCTGCTCGTCTTTCACCCGGACAGCCGGGGTTCGAATCCCGGTGACAGTGGGGTGAAATTTTCACCTGAAAAAACACGTGGCGTCAGGAAGGGCATCCGGCCTCAAATACCCGGCCAAGACCAAAATGACCCTGGTTGGCTCCGGTGACCCCAATTAAATGGGAAAAGCCGAAGAAAGATGATACAATTGTACATATTGTAAATATTTTACCTGTGTTCTCAAACATAGATGTTATAGCCTAAGTGTAATGGATCTGATGATGATCGCTTGACGATCGAAACTGGTCATCCTAGTGTATTTATTAATCTCATGTAATTTATTTCAGGATTAAGGCATAACCCAGCTTTTTGGGGTACATTCGTGTCGACCGACTGAAAAGCACCAATCCTTTGTTTACTTAGGCAACACTGAAAAATGGCTTCAAACCTCACAATGTTAATTTATAACATAGGCTTTATTTCGTTATTACCTTGTTGTTATTGCTCTGTACCAGCAATTAATTGTCACACCCTTATATTTGTTACATATAGGTCTAGCTTAGGTATGACATAACCTGAATTTATTCAACTGTCACTACCATACAACAAGGGTGATTCAGCTGATATAGCTAGAGTTTTAAAGGTTACAATAACTTTGTTTCCATAGGATACTATTGTTTGCTATTACACCTTAAGACTATTTCTTTTTGCTATACTACTATTTTAAGGCTATATTTAGCACTTTATTGTCTTAATTGTATTTATATCCCACTTAACATGTCTTTATAATGCTATTTTTAATGTTATATTCTAAATTATTAATTGTCAGGTTGGCCCAGTGGTCTAAGGTGTTTGACTTAAGTTTGAATATTATGTATAGAATACACGGGTTAGAATTTCTTTACTTGACACAACTATCACCTTAAAATGGGCCGCTAGCACTATATCATGACTTTTGATAACATTTTTGACATAGCATTTATAACACAGACCCTATAGATTTTAGTTCCGAGTGAGCTGTAAACACTCTTTGTAAAAGGCTTTGGCTCAGCCTACGAAAATACGCATTAGAATTTTTACTACAAAGACTATAACCCAACCAGGATTGAGACTAGAGCCAACAGATAAGCCAGTCAATGTTATGTATACATTTTTCCAGAAGTGGTTGGAACACCACATCTCTAGCCAAGAATTGTAAACTTAATACATATCCGTTTTAGTCTATTGTCCTCGGAAGTTGTTGAAAAACATAAACTTTACTAAGGTCGGAACACCCCAGAACCTTGTCTGGGTTCAAGAGTTGCCAAAATGGTTGGGGGAGGGGGTCTTAACTTTACCTAACACTATAGATATTAATAACGCCCATTGGATACCAGTCCGACTGCTTATTCATTCTTCCAAGGAGTCTCTGATATGTTAAATGGGAGCGTGTTTCCATTACCCACATATATGTACTTATATTATTTATAGGAAGTTTAAAAGGTATAAGTGAAAAGGAAAAGGAAAGGAAGCTTGTAGTTTAACGTGACCGTTAATCTTGAGATCATGAGCCACGGGACCTCCTTTTTACGTGGAATCCGAACCACAGGACATGGCATTTCACTTCGAAAATCTCACATGCATTGACCGGGAATCGAACCCGGACCGCCTTGGTGAGAGGCATACAGCTAGACCGCTGAGCCACCACGCCCCAGGTATAAGTGAAGCAGGTTGCTAATCCATACATACACAGAGTTCCAGCAAGTTGCATTTTTAACAAGTAGATGAGTTTACTGGCTAAACCACAAGGATGGTCAAGACTCTGTATATATCCAAAATGTCAACTCTTATTCCATAAGCACAGGCATTTCGATTGTTAGGTTTACTTACTAGACCACTGAACCATTGGTAGAGGCCTATTTTGGTTGCTTATTTCACCGGTTGTTTTTGGTTGCTTTTGATTTCGATGGGCACTTTTGGGGGCTTTTGGTCGCATTTTGGCGCTTTTTGGTGCTTTTATCTGGATGGTTACTTTTGGGCACTTTTGATCTGGATGGGCAGTTTTGGGCACAGTTTTGGGCGCTTTTGATCAGGATGGATGTATTTTGACACTTTTAATCTGGATGGGCGCTTTTGGGACACTTTTGATCTCTAGTAAAGTTAACTCGGTAATAAGAATAAGAATAGTTTAAAGTGGGGGCAAATATGGGAGCAAATATGTGAGCAAAAGTGTCAGTTCATGCTTGACAGTTGATCTTGATCTATCACTACAATTCTTGTCCTCTACCCTTCCTTCCATAGGTAAGTTTGTTATTCCTGGCTGACTTACTATGTGTCCTACCAACCTATCTCTTGTCTTTATTAGCAGTCATCGCAAACTTCTCTCTTCTCCCACGCCTCTTATAACATATTATTTTTCTATTCCATCTACCCTTGCGATCATCATCATTCAGATGTAACATCACACTGGTGAGGTTTGGGACCTGGAAAAGAGGTGGTTGTGGCAACCATCGCAGCATTCATCTAGAGTAAAAGTGTTAACCACAGAATTACGTAGTAAATTCTCCAAGTTCATCTCTAGTAGACATGTTGTACAAAACTATAATTTCCTTCCATCCTCGTGTGTTGTCTGTTTCGTCATAATCTATTAAAGAATAACCTTAATGTTCTTTTTTAATGTTAAAAATGTTTTAATTGTTACAAAACCCGTGGCTGTACTTTTAGAGGGACTAAGCAGTGGTCTGTAAATCGATCTCAGTACAAATCCCGCTAATGGAAAATAACATCCACTGAGCAATGTGTGTAAATCATTGCCAGTCTAGAAATTGTTCTTGTAACTACCGACCTTCCCAACTGGTGTCATGTAAATCGCGAGGCAGTACAAATTGCGCGTCAGTACAAATTGCGCCCACTCATCGCGATTCGGTACAAATTGCGCCCACTCATAGCGAGTCACTACAAATCGCGCCCATTCAAATCGCGCTTCAATACAAATTACGCTCACTCATCACGAGTCGGTACAAATTGCGCCCACTATCGTGAGTCACTACAAATCGCACCCACTCAAATCGCACTTCAATACAAATCGCGCCCACTCATCGCGAGTCAGTAAAAATCGCACCCGGTAATAACAATTTTCAATTTTATTTTGAGCTAGGCTAATGTACTCTAGAATTCTTAAAATCTTGGTGTGTTGCTTACAAACAAGAGAGGTACGTTGGGTTTCTCAAAAAGAGCGATCAAGGAAATAAGCAATGAAAAATAGCAACCAGAGAAAAATACTTCCGCTTCAATGTGTCTTTACCTCTAACTAAACATCATTTCTCAAGTCTCGTCGGTAGCTCAGTGTGTAAAAGGCGCGTTGATTGATCAATCAATCGTGTAGAGGGTATTTATTCCCCAGGTTTAAACCCTACCCTCTCCAATGCAATCAAAAATACATATTGAGCATCCGATGAGACTTATTATTATTATTATTATTATTATTATTATTATTATTATTATTATTATTATTATTATTATTATTATTATTATATAGTCTGTAATCCAACTCCTGTCTGCTCAACAAATGCGTATCACGCGGCCTTCAACAAGGCGAATGCTGCATGTGTACCACTGCTCTCTAAGAGAACGGGGCACACTTCATTACTTACAATGTTTAAAATGTCTCGAGCTGGTTTCCTGAGTTATAAAGAATGTATAGTTTGGTAAAAGAAAAATGTAATTGTAACTTGTATCCCGCCTTGTTACTTAGCGATGCCCATCCTGAAAAATACACCCCCTCCCCCCTCTCTCTCTCTCTCTCTCTCTCTCCTCCTTCCCTGCTCAGTAAGGTTCGAAAAAACGGAGTCTCTCGTGTCGTTACGCCCCTTGCCACACATTTTGGATAAAGCAGTGGTCTACAGTACAAAAAGGGGGCTGTCACGCCATTTAATAGGACCCCTTACAAAAGTCTACAGCATTATTGGTACGCGAGATATAGCAGGCGGATGACTGTGCAGTTTGGGGTCCTCTGGTTAAATCAAGAGTAACTAATTCATAAATAATCATTTAAAAAGCTCGCCAAAGTCATACCCCCTAGTCACGTGCACAGAGCTAGGTACAGTCACGTATAAATGAAATGGATCCCTCGTGTAGTTAGGCCTCTTGGACGAAATTTGGGTAAATCAGTGGTCCTCTGTTAAGGTGGGGTTACAAGCTCCCATTCATACCGATACACAACCTTGTGCAATGATTAATTCGCGAGATATAACAGGCGGATGACCGTGCAGTTTTAGGTCTTCTGGTTAAATCAATAGTAAATAATTCATCAATAATTATTTTAAAAAACGGCAAAGTCTTGGCCCTAGTCACGTGTCCCAAAGCAAGGTACAGTTGGGTTTAAAAAATGATCCCTCGTGTAGTTAGGCCCTATGGACAAACGTTTGGGTGAATCAGTGGTCCTCTGTAAAAGGGGCGTTACAAGCTTTCGTTTAAACCCACACACAACTTCCTCCGATGATTGGTTCACGAAGTATAATAGGCGTATGACCTTGCAGTTTTGGGTATTTTGTGTAAATCTATACAATATGTGGTCCATAGTAAAGGGGGCTTCACCCCGAGTTATAGGACACCTCACACGTCAAAATCCTATAATTGGTTCGGGAAATAACGGCAGAGAACCCGAATGAAAGGTAGGCTACAGTCAGGTTCAAAAAATATGGATGACGGAGGACCCCTGTACGCTATCTACTGGTAGTTTCCCATTGTCTATCACACAGCGGTAACATGGTCGTTGACGCGACGCCCGTAATAATCCAACAATGAGCCGGTCAAAATTTCATCTTTATATGCCTCATCGGGCACTGTAGAAGGAAAACGAAAAAGAAGAGTTCTCACCCCTCAAAGAATGATATCGGGAAACGAAAGAGGGAAGGTCATGAGAGTTGTGATGATTGAAAGCTCTCTAGGACTCCTATACCCTATAACAGTCAAGTTCGAATGAGAACATGAGTTGACCAAGAGAGGTGAGCAGGAAAGATGAAAAGGAAGAGCCCAGCACAAGTAAGTTGAAGTAATGCAGAAATCAAGTAGGCCTCATGTTTGTCAAACTATGTCCCAATAATTGTGAGCCCGTGGGTTGTCGAGGAGTGTTATTAGTTCGGGAAAAAGCATCTCTCAACACGCCGAAGAATGAGGCAGCAGGAGGGTCAACAGTAAAGTAAATAGAATTAAAATCTCAGTACAGGTATCGTTACAAATGTTATTATCACTTGCCTGGAATTCACTCTCACAGTCAGTCTTTTGGCAGATTTCTGGCGAACACTCAGTATGGGGCAATAGCACATATTGTACATCATATTTTGTATTTCCCGGGTACTTCAAAATGTATTGTCCCCTAATTTTTATAGCACTTTTCCTTCCCATTTCTCCTCTTGTCAGCACCATTGTCTTGCTTTGCTTGATTTTCATTCCATAATTACCATTATACTTGCTCAATATATCCAGTTGGCTACTGAAAGAGAAAGAAAATCTATACTACACTGTTCAACAAAAGTTTGGACTATCGCCATTAATTGTATGCTGACGCTGCCATAGAGGAGTGGGCCCTCTTAACCCAAGATAAACTTGATGGTCTCATTCAGAGCATGCCTTCTCCGTGTGCGGGGAGGACTACTAAAGACTGATACAGATCATCATGAGATACAGGTTTTCAATGGTTTTGCTTTCAAACGGGATACTTAGAAGCAAGTTCGCTTTTCTTTTGTACCGTTTCATTGTTATCTAACCACGATTGTTATTGTTTTCAGAAGGACGGATGTTTAGTTTGTTAATAAATTATTGTATAAACCTCAATGGGTTTACCATAAGAAGTCATTGTAGTAAGATAAACAACCCTTGTCCGAAATGTTCGGTGAGTGATGTTATACTGCTCACGGTAGTAAAAGTGTGCCACATTTGAATCCCATGCCGGAGAGGTCAAGGCATGTCTGAACAAGTTCCCGAGCGCTGGCGCTCTGCGTGTGCTTCTCGTGTGTAAACAGTGTGCCCGTTTGGACCGAAATCCAACGACTACATTTTGCAAATTACCGAAATCAGTTCAGCACGAGACAAAACTATCACAGGATCTGTCTGGGCGAATACTAGGTCAAAATCTGGCATCCCTGATATCGGCAATATGCAAGTAAGGTAGGGAGAGAAATTAATCGAAAATAGCACAACTTCTTGAAATATCTCAATTTATTTATAATTAAAAGATTGAAAATTTGCCAAAACCATCAAAATGAACAAAAACAATCACACATAAAAAATCAACATACCCTACAACTAAACAAACACCCCTAATCTTCGATGGATGATACCCAGAAAATTAATAGTCCATGCTGGTATCATAAAAAAATCTCATATTTACACCACTTCAGGTGATCACGATTCGATGAAGAGTCCAAGTGATCCCTCTATATACACTTGCAGTTTCAACTTTCAGAAGATTGATTAAGATTGTTCAAGTAATCGTTGAATATTTTGAAAAATTTGTCACTTTGACTTGCCGATTATATTAAAAAAAAATGGATTTTTTTCCCCCTCTGAATTCATTGTAGTATTTCATCAACATAATATCAATATTCGGCTAACATAATGGTCGAATGTTAATGTTGTTGCATCTTGTAAATTTTGTTTCTAAGAACAAATTATTTATAAAGTTTCATCTTTAATAATAATAATAATAATAATAATAATAATAATAATATGAAAAATACATATTTTTCTATTTTATCATTTTCCATTGGTCTCACATAACCAATAAATTAAATTATACTCATCTCAAAAGATGTTATATTGTATCAGCATGAATTGTTATTAACAATAGAAATTGTTGCAATCTACTATCATTTAATTAGCTCACTTTCTCCTCAAACAATTATTTTTCTCACACTCAGTTAATCTTCACAATATTTCAAAATCAAAATATTAATAATAGAATTTATTATTATTTATTTGTTGCAAATTTCCTTCTAATTTATTTATAACAGGTCTTCTCTCACACTTAGTTTATGAAGATTGGTATAAAGTTAATTGACTGTCTCAAATGTTATTATTATTATTATTATTATTATTATTATTATTATTATTATTATTATTATTCCAAGCACATAACATAAATATTTTCAGCTATTTATTTAATTATTGCATTAGCAGCTATTTATTTTCTCAATATTTTTCTCGGTCAGGTTCATGAAATCTATAATCATATTTTATTCTTCTATTTAGGCACAAAATCGGGAATCTAGATTGATCCAGGTGAAAATTAAATACTCAATCCTACAGAATCTGGAATTTGACGAGAATATGGGGCGGCCCACTTGCCTTACTCTTCTTGAACAACTCTGAGCAACACATGCTTTCATCAACCACTTCAATAACACACACACCTGTGTACAGGAATTAACGTCCTCATGGATGACCCTTGGCCTCTACATAAATACAAATGTCGATAATCCTAGTCGCATACTATTTTCAACTATAATCACCATATGTGATTTTAACTATTTTTTTCCACAATACTATATTTTTTTACAAGCGTTGTAATATTCTGTCATACAAATTACTGTGTATTCTCAAGTTTAATATTTCCAATAAAAAGATGTAGTTATTCCTGGTCAACTTCTCCCTGCCTCCATTTTACATAATTTCAACCTAGTTGATACATTTTAAATACCTGCCGCTGTATTCTTCCTTCCTTATTTTTACTTGGTGCTTTTGGAAAAATCTTCTAAACTCAAAATCGTTGCCATTCCACTTTATTCACACAAACTAATTTATCCTTTTAACCTGTTCATAAATATAAACTTCGATTCCACAAATATTTAAATAAACAAATGTTATTATATTAGATTCATCACTGTTCTATTTATTTAAATCATTCCTATGATTATTATTAGAACAGCCGCGGCTCGTTGTGTTGGAGCTGGGGAAGGCTCAGCACGTAGTGGCAAAATGCTGGTATAACGCATTATACGACACCCACATACACGGCTGCAGGATTTTTAATTTCACGGTGAAAGGTGGGGGAGCTCAGAACAGACTTACAGATTGGCACCATTATGTTATTTTATAAAGCATTTTTTTTCCCTAATTAAAATGAATGTACTTACCTAGTTTCAACATTCAGGAAGAGGCAATGCATTCCGTTTCTAATTTAACCTACTCCCCATTCTAATTAGTCCCGATCAGAGGAGTCTGTTTCACGGTTGTACACTACCAAACAATCGCAATTTACTTAGAAAACACTGTGCTTACCAGCTAGAACTGTAAGGGAATTGATCTGTAACATAGTCCGAAAGTGAACCCGATCTTGAGGGATAAATGGAAAGAAATAAATAAATACAATTGTTGATATTAAGAGCGGTGAAGCTACTTGCTATTACTTTATATAAACACATGACCTTTAATTCATAGGTTTGTAAGTGAAGTCTGCCCTCCTCTCCTTTAGAGCTGCAAAGTGGTCAATGACAAGCTCATTGATGTTCGGTGACTCCAACAATTCCTTTTCTGTGGAACACATTGCAAGTGCACAGTCGGCCTTCCTTCATTGTGTTTCGTAAAAATGTTTTCACTCGTTTTAGGGTATAGAAACACCGCTCTGCCTCTCCTGTGACCCTTCACAATCAGCCTAGTTTCGTGGTCGATATGTTTGCCCGATACGCTACTAACTGAATTCATTGTCTTGTAGACATACACTTACCACTACTGTAGCTGGGGTTGCCAGACGTTCCGTTTTACCCGGAACAATTCCGTTGTTTCTTGTTTTGTTCCGCGTTCTGTTTTAATATTTAACGGAACGCCAAATATTCCGTTTTTTTTGGTTCATTTGATAGTATATTCAATTTTGCACCAATTTTCAAATGTCCCGCTTCAGAATTGATTGTAATATCTAGCTGGTTTTCTGGTGATACAGGTGCAAGTTTGAAGAGAAAATGACTTCTATGTCTGTGTTAGATAGATGGATATATGTTATAGATATATTAGGGGCAACAACATTAAGGAGTATCGTAGTCCTTGTGAACTCCATTGTTCACATATTACAATTATGACGAAAATTGTAGTGAATTTTATCAGAAGGTACTTACAAATAAAAGATGTTTGCAAAGGTTTGTTCAAATGAAAAGCATTTGTAAGTTGCTGGTGCCATAGGCCTATATGATATGTGTATTTGATTTTGCAATGCTTATTTAATACATGAAAATGAAAATCCACAGCCTGCTTCCAGTCTCCGACCGGGTCAGGAATGGAATGAATGAAGGCCCCCCCCCATCGGTAGGATATAGACTGTGCCGGCTGCCGAGGCATGACGCACTCCTCGGGGCAATGATGAAATGAATGACAGATGAAATGAAATGATAGTGGAGAGTGTTGCTGGAATGAAATTTTGACAGGGAAAACCAGAGTATCCGGAGAAAAACCTGTCTGCCTCCGTTTTGTCCAGCACAGATCTCACATGGAGTGACCGGGATTTGAACCACGGACCCAGCGGTGAGAGGCCGGCGTGCTGCTGCCTAGGCCACGGAGGCTTGCTTTATGTGTATTATTTATTACAACGTTTGACGACCTGGATTAAAAAAATGCAATGGCAACCCTAACTGTAGTCCATAACACGCAAATTAAGACTTGCAACTGACAAACAACATAATTAATGAACTAATTATGTTACACCAACGATTTTAACGCGCGAACACTTGTTTACGAATACGCAGCATGGGCGGTGGCATATTTTAAACAGAATACTTCCCTTAAGTCTCTGTAGATGGCTGTGCTACCCCTCGCCACCTCATGGTGCTATCTGGCGGAAATATTTAAGTTATTATACATTAAGGGATACCATTTGAGTTCTCAATAATGATTATCAATTATTAGGCATATCTAACTGTTTCTGGTAACTTGTCATTATTAATCGTTCGGAGAGTGAAAGAGGGAAAAGATAAACTTTCATGAGAGTGGTTTCAGTCTCCTTGAACAACTTTGAATGCATTCCACAGAATAAGAATATCTTGTCGTCGTTGGCAAGCCTGGCTTAGGCTGTAGTCGCCTGAGCCTTCAGCGATACAATTGAAACGAATGGAGCTTTCATAACCACGCCTCCCGTCCCTGTTACATAGGAAGGAATGGGACATCGAAGGCGCAGCCTAACGGCGCTACTATCCATCTGAAAAACATTCTTTATCAACAGTTCCAAATATATTGACTCGTGACTGAATGAATTGAGTGAAATTTATAAATGTTTCCAATCAATATAAATTATAAATTCCTCAATTAAATACGGTATGTATATTTATAGAATCTTTCAGGAGAGGCTCCGCCTAAGAGCCTTTAATGACCAGCCGCGCCTGTATTAGAATATCTTTCTAACCACATGAAATTATAATTATTCCTGGCAAAATATTATTTAGTCATTGTTGCTATTCTTACAACTTTATAATTATTATTATGCTCCTAGTTTATCCACTACTGAAATATAAATAATTAAACAAAATGTTTAAATCCTCATCACAAATTATTTATAACTTTCTCACTTCATGATTATTAATTCAGTAACTTCAATAATTATTAACAATGTAAATTAAATTCAAAAATGGTGCTATCACCTTCCAAAATATTTTAATTACATTAATAATTTAACGGTGTATTCTCACATTGATTATTAGAATATTTATTTATTTATTTCACTGTAATTTATTATTATTAAATAATTAAGAATGTATTTAAATAATCCAAGTTTTTCTCAAGCCTCTAATAAGAGCTATAGAAAAAATATTCCTATTTCTTGAAATAAATTAGACTGATTCATGTCGAAAGACGTGAATATAACTGTTGCTCTGACAGTATAGCAAAAATAGTATATTAAATTGTCGGACTCCAATATTGCTCCATTTGTCATCCAGGACAAATATAAATGACGTTGACATAACGATTATGGTGTTGATTTTCTATCATGAAAGTTAAAAAGGAATTCTCAAACACTAAATTAGACTAGTAAGTAATACATGTAGAATTTAGCTTACTTCATTCTTGATGTGATGGTAATGCGTGTCCTCGCTGTTCGCCACTACCATACCGATCTCCCATGGTCATCTGCGATTCCATATCATCCTCGTTTCCTTCCATTTCACACATATCCTCGTACGTTTTTAACGGCACATGTCAGCGGTTATAATAGCGCGTTCACAAACACTCCCACTATACTTCCTAAAGTTCGACATGATGAAATGTTTCAAGTCCTGATACAATTCGATTACTTTCGTAAAGATTGTGGTGTTTGAAGCCATATTTTCAGTGTTGCCTTAATAAACAAGAGTTTAGTGCTTTTCAGTCGGTCAACACGAATGTACCCAAAAGAGATGGGTTATGCCCTAATCCTGAAATAAATTACATGAGATTAATAAAACACTAGGATGACCAGTATCGATCGTCAAGCGATCATCATCAGATCCATTACACTTAGGCTATAAAATCTATGTTTGAAATACAGGTGAAAATATTTACAATATGTACAATTATTTAGTTGCAGTATTGGTACTGCAACTGTCAGTGTATGCTAAATGATGTTAGGTGAAATGCTAAATGGTGATAGCTATCCGGAGTTTGTACTTTGGAGAGATTATATGGTTGTAAACTATGGTTAAACTATAAATTTGTAGGCTAACTACTTATCTGATTGTCTTCCTTACTACAGCTACTCGCAGTTTTCGTGCTCACTGGAACTCACTGTGCGGTCGACTGCGGTGGTTATCTTAACGATAAGTAGTTAGCCTACAAATTTATAGTTTAACCATAGTTTACAACCATATAATCTCTCCAAAGTACAAACTCCGGATAGCTATCACCATTTAGCATTTCACCTAACATCATATATACTTCATTTAGCATACACTGACAGTTGCAGTACCAATACTGCAACTAAATAATTGTACATATTGTAAATATTTTCACCTGTATTTCAAACATAGATTTTATAGCTTAAGTGTAATGGATCTGATGATGATCGCTTGACGATCGAAACTGGTCATCCTAGTGTTTTATTAATCTCATGTAATTTATTTCAGGATTAGGGCATAACCCATCTCTTTTGGGTACATTCGTGTTGACCGAATGGAAAGCACTAAACTCTTGTTTACATTCGTAAAGTTCAACATGATGAAAATTTCCAAGTCCTAATATTGCGATTTCACTTGACTTGACTTGCTATTTCAGGAACACCTTTTAGCAGCGTGAAATCAACGATTATTGCAATGTCCATCTGGTATCTGTAGAAAGCCTAATACTTGGTCTCACAGCAAGTAACATGATATGCTTGTAGGCTAAACTATTTGTTGATATTCTGTGACTGGTATTTTGGATATTATCCACCACGATCTGTAGAGCAGATGGGACCAGATTGTCGTCTAACATTTAATAAGACATGCAGAATCGTGAAAAACAAAAGTGCTCAGTTCTCTGAATATAGACTAAGTCCATGGACAACACGTCCAGCGACTTATTTCTCCCGTAGACAATAACGACAGTATAAATACTCGATTCACGGTGCAGCGCCGATGTTCACACAAGCAGTTGCTTGGCGGAAGTACATGTCTCCATGAAGTTGCTCGCTCCTTATATACCCGCAGCGGTCAAAACTTCTAGAACATTCTAATCCGTATCTCAGCTCCTACGGAACGGATTTACTTGCTTGATAGCTCCATCTTCTCCAAATTCAATAGCCAGAAAACTGTGCTACATTTCAAAGTTCAAATCCATCGTCTTGAGGAAATTCTAAAAAATCATACATTCACGTGGGCCACGTCATAGGCTCCGCGTCCTACCTCACTCACTGCTCGAAGTCTTTCAGCGCGCGATTCAAAATCAGCCACTTCGTTGCAAACATAGACTAACGTCAGTAGTGGTTTTTGGATGGTTCGAGGCCCTCCACCTCCACATTCCTCCACACAAGATGGCATCGGCGCGCAACGACTTACATGGCGCGCTTTTCAAATAAAGCTGGTGGGCATGGCTTAACCTAGCCTATCCTAGTCAAGCTAACCTAGTCTAGTCAACTTAACCAAACCTATTTGACAAAGGGCCTAACTACACTTTTGTTGATATTTTCTGAACCCATGGTGGGATTTTGACCTGCGAGGTATTGTTGGACTTGGGCAGGTGCCCTCCCCCCTTTTTTGAATCTATTTTTGAAATTTTGACAAAGGGTCTAACTACACGTTTGTTCATATTTGACGGACCAATAAGGCTCGGGATAACGCCCCCTTTTTGAATCTATTATTGAAATTTTGACAAAGGGTCTAAGTGCACTTTAATTTTTTTTTTTGAATTTATGATGGGCTAACTATTTTAACCAGCTTGGACGTTAGCTGTACACGTGCATGATAAGTGCTAACAAGTCACATTCTGTTTTGATTCGTACATAACGCTAATGCTAATGCACACACCCTAGCACACGGGGCACTTGCAATTTGAGGACAGGCCAAGGGACCTAACTTGGTGGATGGATATGTTCTAACATATCATTCGTCGTTGAAAGAGAATAACGCTTGTTCTTAAGATGAAAAAAACCCAAGAGATGGTACGTGTAGTAAGCCGTCTTGTTATATCCGGTGTCATGTTGCTGACATGGCAGCGAGCACACAGTTCTGTTGCTATGACTGACGCTGCAGTAATTTAAAACCACAAGTGTTCATCTTGACAAAGGATAATGCAAAGTTAGCAGTCATTGGATATTACACAGGTGTTCCTTCCGGTGTCATTTTGCTGACATGGCAGAGAGCGCACACTGCTGTTGCTATGACTGACGCTGCAGTAATTTAAAACCACAGGTGTTCATCTTTACAATGGGTAATGCAAAGTCAGCAGTCATTGGATATTACACAGATGTTCCTTCCGGTGTTATGTTGCTGACATGGCGGAGAGCACACTTGAAATTATTACTTGGATTACAAATACAAAGGTGGACTAGGTTTGATATACAGTTAATGATGCCTATCGCACACTAAACTGTAAGGAAGCCATATGTAGAGCTATATGTAGAGAACTACCTAGCGATTTTATGAACTGGCAAAGCTGTGTCGCATAAATGGTGCAGGATACAATCCAGAAACCATAATTCATATCTTGTGGAACAGAGAAAATGCTCCTTTGCCTTAATGGATAACAAATGTGTGCAAACGAATGACCTACGCATTAGCCTAACAAGGGGTTATAACCACGAGGAGGAGGTGTGATATCTATATTTTATTGTTTAGAGACATGGCTTTTGTAACCAGTAGATTTAATTGATTTAGTATTTTGTAAATATTTATTTTTGCAATTGTAAATAGTTTTTTTTTGTAAATAGTGGAAACCATTTATTTTTGTAATGGTAAATGTTAAATGTATAACTAAAAGTTCTTTGGGATGAGTGTGCATGTCAATGATGTTTTTGGGGATAAATAGAGTGGTTGTGTGTTTGTTCTCAAAGTCAGGCATAGTTGTGTGAATGTACGACTACACGGGAAGAGAGAGAGAGTGCAAAACAGCCTTTCCTGCAGTAGTAGTAGTAGTAGTAGTAGTAGACCTCTCTGTTTTGCATACACTTAGACAGACTCTACCATCGCCATGGCCTAGCACTCACTTTAACACCATTTACAAAAACTTAAAATGATAAAATCATGTTTCGCAAATATGAACTTTTAACATAAACAAAATAAAAATTAAATGTATAAACAACAAATTGGAAAATCCATTTTTCCATATCATTAAATTCAAAAACTTCAAACTGACATTTAAAAGAAATGCAAGTGAAAAATTGACAAATTGCAATGTCTGAAATGTAAAAAATGAACAAATGGCTATCATTATTTAAAAAAAAATTAAAAACACATGGTGCTGTATGGTTGAGGTGTGAATCAAACCCTCTCTACTTATTTGGACCACCCGAGACTGAGTACGGTATACTTGTTTTAGTTCTCATACCACTTTTATTTTTTTTTGTTAAAGCTAGGAATTGAACCCAAGAGCTTGTAGGGGAGACCAAGGTTAGAATATGTTAAACAGATAGCCTTGAATGTAGGGTGTGGTAGCTATATAGAGATGAAACGATTAGCTCTGGACAGGTGGGGGGGGGGGGGGGGCATTGAGATCTGCAGAAAACCAGCCAAAAGTCTAAAGACTCAAACAACAATATGTAAGCGCACCAAAATAATGTTGTGTAACGGTAAATATTAGTCAACGAACAGTAATGCATTACTAAAATCCATGACACGATACCTAAGAGCTTTTCTAAAATTATTTTAAAATGCCTTTAACCCTATATTAAACACCCAGTTCACAAGACTCATAACTGCAATGTTATGGTAAAACAAAACAAAATCTATATTTCAAAACAAGCAAGTGGTTTAGTCAATGTATACTGGGAAAAGTTTTGTAAACACTCAAGTCCACAAGACTAATTAAATTAGTAACTGTCAGGTTGGCCGAGTGGTTAAGGTGTTTGACTTAAGATCAAATTTCCTGTACAAGGAAGCAAGGGTTCGAATCCCTTACCTGACATAACTATTGCCTTAACATGGCTTGGCCACACTGAATTATTATGATACTCGCTACACAAACCATATATGGAGTGTATTGTTTAAGGCCACTCTCTTTCCGAACATAGTCAGAGACTGTTGATGGTTAACAATTGCATTAATAGTGGGACATGGGGATAGCAATTGAGGAAAACAGACAACACCCATACACTATTTTTATTTATTTAATGTAAGTACTTATTTATATAGAAAATACAACTTTCTTTTGTCTATTCCTATCTAGTCCTTTGCGATCCACTTGCATATCAATGGCAGATGACTTTGTTGTTCAGCCCCTTAAAACAACAACAACAACAACACTACCTCTTGCATAGTCTGTGATGTTGATGACTCTTGAGACGTGGAAGATGGATTAAACATAACTTTTACAACAGGGATTAAATGTTGTTCAATAAGCAATGCACTATTTTGAGTAGCAACAACTTTCTCTTGTACTAACTTTTTAGCACTCTGATGATTTTTTGCCAACACTATCAGTGTTTTGTCTGGAGCACTACATTGATGATCACTCACACTTAAAACCACACCATTTCTACTTTTCATGTCGCCTCGACATCTTGTTGATCTCTGTTTTGAGCATCGCCAGAATATTATTCCTTTTACATTTTGTCGTCTATAGTTATAGGAGTAGCCTTTATAGAGTACGCGTTGTTTACCTTGGTTAGTTATAGTAAGTTCCATAGTAGCAACTAACCTGTTAGTATGATTTGCTCACTACAACGGTTATAACTGTTCTGGTAATAGAATGATTTAGCGTTGGTTTCTGTATTTAAACTGTACAGTTTGAAGTGACAGCAAAAGTGAGAGCAAAGTGATAGCAAAGTGGTAGAAAATATTACATGTATTGTTAAGAACTAGTTTAAGCGGTTATTTGGATACATTACATAATAATTTTGGCATGACGAAGCTCATTTTCTATATTCAATAGTTCTTCCTTAAATTCAGTATGACCAGCCTGTTAACAGGCATGCAAGTGCTGAAGCCGCTGGATTAGCTTACTGGGATTGTTCCAATAAATAAATTTAACAAATGACTTTTTAGGGGTAAACAGAGCATTACCATTATCATTATCATCCTCAGGATCTTTATCACTATTATTATAATCACGATCATTGTAATCAACATTATCCTCCACATCACTAAAACTATTCAATTCCTTTTGTTTCTTTTCCACAGAGACCTCTTCCGTAGTCTGTGTTGACTTTGATAGTGTTGAGGGTTTCTTAGACGTTGACAACTGTCTTAACATGACTTTTTGAGGACATGATAAGTACTTTTGAACAAAACTGCGCTATCTTGAGCAGCAATATCGTTTTCTTGAACTTGCCTTTTAGCATTTTCATGATTTTTTTTGTAAACAGCAACTGTGGTTTGTTTGGAGCACTACATTGATGAACACTCACACTTAAAACCTTTCCATTTTTAGTTTTTAGATTGCCTCGACATTTTGTTGACCTCTGTTTCGAGCATCACCAGAATATTATTCCATTCACATTCTGACGGTTATAGTTATTAAGAGTAGCCTTGATAGAGTGCACGTTGCCTACCTTTGTTGGTTGTAGTAAGTTCCATATTAGTAACTGACCTGTCAGTATGATGTTCACACTACAAAGGTTACAACTGTTTTGGTGATGAAGTGACTTACCATAAGCATATAATATATGCAAAATAAACGATGGCTTGTGTGTTGGCTTTTATGTTGGCTTATGTATTGGCTTTTGTGTTTGCTTTTGTATTGGCTTATGTATTGGCTTTCGTGTTGGCTTGTGTATTGGCTTTTGTGTCGGCTTTTGCGTTGGCTTTTGTATTGGCTTTTGTGTTGGCTTTTGTGTTGGCTTATTTGGCAAGTTATTTTTCTACTGATGCATGTACTAAAAGTACGTTGATATATACAGCTTACGACGTATCAAAGGAGATTATGACATGCAAAATAAACGATGGCTTGTGTGTTAGCCTTTATGTTGGCTTATGTATTGGCTTTTGTGTTTGCTTTCGTGTTGGCTTATGTAATGGCTTTTGTGTTGGCTTATATCGGCTTCTTGTGTGTTGGCTTATTTGACAAGTTATTTTTGTCAATGTATTTAGTGTTTTTTTTCTTGGTCTTGGAAAGTACCTCAAAGAAAGTAAATATTTAAAGGCTTAACCTCAGCTCACCTAACATAACCCAACTTTGCCTAACTTAACCTTGTCAGGTGACATGTTCTACAAGTTTAGACTTGCTTTAGGACTGGCTGTGACGTCACACTTAGCTCACCTAACCATAGACTAATGGCAAGAGAGCGATGAACCCATGCAGGAACATCAGCGCTGGTCACCCGCCTGCCCCTACCTGTGCAGAATGGAGGTGGGAAATATACCCTGTCATTCAAGCTACCCCTCACTCGTGCCTCTGAGTGAAGAAAAAACAAGTTACTGTATGGTGTCAACGGTGTTTCGGTGAGCAGGTCACAGTCCAAAACACCTAGTTTAGAGACATTGGGACATCATCGGTGTTATGGACGCTATAAACATTAAAGACTGTATCGTTGTATAAGTTGGTACCACCCCTATCCCAGTACGACAAAAGAATGTAAAACTTGCTATGCTAATAAAATAATGTAATAAAAAAATTGGTTGTTGTTATAATATTATTTCTTATGTCCCCTGTCATACCCTAATCTCAATAGTGACTAGTCAGTGATTTTTTTTAAATTTATTTTTTACTAGAATGGAATGCAAGTGGACGATAGTCGGTCTGTGGTCAGTTGTACTTGATCCAGACAAGCGTGAAAATGTTGTGCACACTGATTGTCGACTGTCAAGGGTTTAAAATTGGAAATAACAAATTTATATTTAAAGAGGTGGCCATCATCGATTGTCCTACATTTTGGATATCGCTAGCTACCCATTTGGTGTTTAAACCACCCTATGCGTTTGATTTGTTGTGTGATAAAGACCGTAAATAAGCCCAGTGGATTGAAACTCATAGGCAACTAGACTGGAATCAAGGAACCATTTCGTATAAGCACCTGGACATGGCCATGAAAGCCCACTTGTCTTCTGCCCATGTGGTATTTGTAAAAGGTAATGAAAAACGTCAATGGCTACAAGAAATTTTGGCTCTTTACTGTCAATGTATCGATTTATTGGACTTAGGGTGTCCCTCGCTGCAAACACTCATGGACCGCTGCCCCTGTGGCAATATTACCCATAAAGCCCTGGCACAGGTGTGGCATCTCTTTCATTGGCTAACCACCAATGCCTGCTGGGAGTTGTTAGATAAAATTAAAACTAAAGGTTTACCTGTGGATGACACCAGTGAGATTCCTACAAGCGACGTGTAAACATCAACGTAATACCATGGAGAAAGGGGATGCTACCGATAAAGTCATTGGCAAATTCTTTGTGTGCAAAAAGAAACTGGACAGTTTTACCAAAGAAGAACCTCTTCCAAAATCGATCATTTATTATGTGGCAGCAAATGCAGTGAAAGAAATCTGGCAACATGTACCAAAATCATGGATCTCAAGACCCTGTATTAAGTGAATTGCAACCATGTACTGATTATGATCACCATAAGCAAGTGGCTATGGCAAAAATACCATCTATGCGACAGTGTGCCACTTGCCAGCTGGTCAAACTGTATCACGGTCATAAAAGTCAGTGTAAAGACCTTGTTTCCTCATTCCACGGGTGTGATGGAGAGAAAGAAGCAATAACATCGTCCACGGAGGAGGAGGAAGATCAAACCATTTCACCATCGATGGAAAAGGATATGCCAGACCTGTACTGGCAATGGCGTCATTGACAAAGTGATTCAATACTTACCTTTTGAAATCCATCTTCCTGGTAATCGTTTTTGTGGTCCTGGAACAAAGCTGAATCAACATTTGCAACATGGTGATATACCCATTAATCCTTTGGATCAAGCAAGCAAAGAGCATGACCTTTCTTATCACCATAGTCATCCTGCATTGAGACGTGTGGCGGATAAGTATTGTTGAAAAAAGCTAAACAACGTTTGACATCCTGTGATGCCTCAGTGGGAGAAAGGTCGGCAGCCCTCATTGTGATTAGTGCTATAAAAGGAAAGTTAATGATGAGTGGACATGAACATTGAAAAGGATTGAGGAATTGGTATTTCTTTGTATTCTATTTTGTAAAGCCCTATTTGTTGCGAAATAAAAACAAGGTTTACCAGATCACAATGTCTTTTAATTTTTAAAAATGGTGATAGCCATTTCTTTATTTTCATTTTTTCACACATGAATATTTACAATTTCCACTTAACATTTTTTACATTCCCCTTGTTTAGTTTACACATTCTGTACATTTTTAAAATCTTTTTCGTAATATAAAAAGCAAACATTTTACACTAAAATGTATTACTTATCTTATTTTTACTAAACTACAGTAGCCTAACATTATAAATTCTACTTACAGTTTTACAAAAATATTACAATATAAAACACACTACAAATATTACAATATAGTGATCATTATACTTAAGTAAAGTAATAGTCGTCAATGCGACTGTTTCTCCAAGCAAGAGTATCAAATGTGTTGGGTATAATGAATCGTTTGTTGTCTTCATTACTTAAAGCAACTTTGTTCAGCAAATTGGTATGTAGCTGATGATTTTTACTTCTAAATACACACATTTTCTTATATAATATAGGTGGGTTACTAACTATACAGTTTTTATAATCACTTATATCTAACTCTTTACTAACAACATTCTTTTTCACTCCTTTTAATTTTTTTACTACTACATCATCAATTGTCAATTGTCATATAGCTGTATGATTTAGATTTTGTGCCTACAAAGGTGTCTATAACAACACCAGCACATTCATCCTTAAATTTCCCAAGAACTTTTTTGTTTACTAGAGGTAAATGGTAAATATTATCCTCGGGATAGTCACTTGTATCAAACCTATTTAGCTCAGTTTTGATATCTTGATAAAATCAT
Organism: Meconema thalassinum; assembly: GCA_946902985.2. Classification (NCBI taxonomy): domain Eukaryota; kingdom Metazoa; phylum Arthropoda; class Insecta; order Orthoptera; family Tettigoniidae; genus Meconema; species Meconema thalassinum. The sequence continues at coordinate 217,000,199 of OX336389.2, read as the reverse complement.
CAGTTTTAAACTCATAAATAAAAGAATCTGTGTCTGTGTAGAGTAATTTAGCATTATCAGGATAGTTTTTCTTTACATAATCAAAGTGAATTTCATACATAAAAGTTTTTGACAATTCCAGAATGGTGTAACCCACATATATGGGTTTGTTGTAACTTACTTTAAGACGATTCATTTGTATTACAACTAAATCCTCATGAATAATTGAACAGCTATGAAAGTTAGGCTTGCTTATTAAGTTGCCCGCACCATACCTTTTATCATCATTCTCCCACTTTGTTATCAGCTTTACATCAACTCGCTTATCAACATTCTCCATAGTCTTTCCAAAAACACTATTATTCATGAGTTTATAAAAATCTTTTTCAAAACCGTTTGTTGACTGTGTTCTTAAATTATTGTTTAGATCAGTATACGGTTTGAGCCATGGTGACTGATGAAATTGTAATACGCGATGAATTTTAGTTAATTTTAATCCATGCTGTAGACACTGTTTCCAGTTTTAATAATGTATTACATATTTGCATTTATCATTCAAATTAGCAATTAACATTTTCGTTCGTGATGTGATGTACGGGGATTTCATATTCTCAGGACAAAATGTTAAATCATTATGTTCATCATGTAGCTCTTTAGGGTACTCAAGATTTACCTCTAAAATATATCCTTTATCATCGTTATCATTAAGACTGTCAACATGTAAGAAATCAATTTCAGGTTGTGTCAGCCAGCGAAAATCTTTCAGTGGTAGATATTGACTCATAGCCCAACCATATTGGTTATTTGCATCGAGGTAGACAATATACTTTGACTCTTCACAAGGGTTGTAGCTAGGCATGTATTTATTATTCGCTTTAGAGTACCGTCCACTGCATTGGCTTAATCCTCCTCGAATTGATGATTTTATAAAATGAATCATGTCTATATCAGTCATCAATTCTAAATTTACTTTCGTTTTTTTCAACATTGAACTGAAGCTTAACCCAGTAGCAGTAAAATATTGACAAGGATCAAGGTCATAAATTTTCATACAAACATTCCTAAAATTTTCAAAAACATCTGCTAATAACATCACATCTGTCTTCAAGTATATGTCTGAAAATTCACCTAAAGTTTGAATGTCAAACTGTGTCCATACACGTTGTGCATGTAAATATTCCTCATCACTGATATGACGTGTTTAAGGAACTGTAAAACGCATTTTTGGTGGTAAAGAACACTCCTCAAGACGTTCCACACAGTTAATATATTCATAAGGGAATATACCCTTTTGCCGAATCAAATTAAAATCATCTTCTTTAGGAAAGGCACGTTGAATTTCACGAAACTGATCTGATTTTAAATTACTAGCCAGCTTATCAAGACTACTTGGCATCAAGCGGAATGAATCTAAAAATCGCAGTTTTATCCTTTTTTACTGTCAGTTTTGATGCATTTTGTGAACGATATGTATTGTTCCTTATTATTTGCAATCACATCAATTTTCACATCTGAAGCTCCAAATTCATTAACGAGAAAGTGGTTATCGTATTTGCTACCGATATGTAGAATGACTGGAATGAATTTTGTTACTCTATACTTTAAATTACATTCTTAGTGAGCAGCACCACGATATTTTCCTGTTAAATGGTCATGATCGCGAACCCTATCTGTATATAAACATTCACCACATATAAAACAATTAGTTTCAGTTTCAAAACTCATTTGCTGTGTTGAAGTTAGTGGCTCCATTGTAATGATAGTATTTAAAATAGAGGATATACAGATTGCATCTTTTTCAAGTCTTTCCATAAAAACTTTAGGTGCATCAGGTCCTCTATAGAGTTCAATCTTATTTAACGAGTCATAACTACATTTAATATAATATGCAAAGCTAAAAGGTTCATGAATGTGAGTAGTGTTGGTAAAAGGTTTGGTTGGATTCGATGGACATGTATTAAATGGTTTTAGCAAAGCCTCGAAGTCAGCATATATAACAAATGGTACTCGAAGCTGCTTCTCAAAGTCCTTAAATTTCAGAATGTTATTTTTAGGAGGCGGTAATTCCGTACACACATGATTACATCCCCATTTTCGAAGTTGAGATAGTTGATCCTCTTTTCTAAAATATAGCAAGCAGCCATCACACAACCACTTCCTATTATTACGTTTTGATAGCTGACTACTGAAAAGTCTACTTAAATGTTTTATCCAACAATAGTGAGCATTTTCACCTTCGGTTATGTACAGTAAATTTACATGAGCATCCTTTTTTTCTTGAGTATAATATAGAGGACCTACTATACTCTTATTTTCTATTCCATAAACATTAATACTTACATTGTACAGCTCTTCAAAACGTTTAATGTCTTTTATTTCAAAAGGAAATTCCATTTCTTTTAAATCTAACACTAAAGAATAGTGAGGATAAGATGATGTTCTATACAGATGTTCCACTGCTGGATGGAGAGCCGAGGTTACAGCCCACGCAAAACATGCATGGTCACTATTCAAAACGTTTACACAAGCATTCTTACGTTTGATTAATCCTGGAAAATCAATGTATGATGATGCTCGAAAGGGATTATATTTATTCATGTTGGTTTCTAGATAAAGTACTTCAACCAACGCCCAGCCTGACTCCCTTTCCTGGAACTCTTCACTCTTCACAATGATAGCACTTGAAATATTTTGGTATATATATCACTGATATTAGTTGATTCACTAACAATTATGTTTTTTGCATTAAAAGATTTGATATCCGTAATTTCACCTTCACTCCCAGTTTTTACATATAGGCCAAAGAGTTCAAAGTTCATTTTAAATGATTTATGATCTACTAAAACATTATCTACCAAGCCAAACACACTAGGTTGAACATTTATTAAAAATGATTCAATACTTTGAGTTTTATCTTCACTATGAAGTCTGTAACTAGCAATTCGACTTTTAAACGCACTACCAATTTGTTGAATATTTGCAGAATTTCTTTCATGGCAAGCGTTATTTTTATGATGAATACTGCGTAAATGTCCATGAATGATTGAAGAAGGTATATCAATATTACATACATCACAATGCGTTATCAAAGGTTCACCATTCTTCTTTCTTTTTGTAGCACAACTATTTTCACAATCTTGAGAACGTTTACGCTTTTGAGCATCACATTCATTTAAAGGTTCCGTGCTAGTTGATGGCTTTACAGATTTCAATTCCTGTTGTTCTCCATGCACTTCAACCATGTGGGATTGATATCGCTTTACAGCAGAAAAACATAGATCACCAACTGAACATGAGAAAGGTGATGAACTGACACGCTTTAAATTTACATGCCGTCCAAGACTATCCCGTCGGTTAAATGTCATAGCACAATGACTGCACACAAACATTTTAATGTTATGTTTAGCATTTGCATGCCGTTGAACGTTGTCAGGTCTTGAGAACTGTTTCTTACAGTCACCACACTTGAACATGATGATCACTTTTCAAAATACCTATAAAAGAAATAAATCATAAATGTTAATAAAAGATAAAGAAAGTAAAATATAAATAATTTAATTACATTCCAGTCAATGGTCATAGCAGGGTATTTAAATCGATCATCTGTGAACTCCTAGCAAGTCTAATTTCATGTAGTTCTAACTGGGGGTTACTATATACCACTGTCACTGACACCTAGCAGTGAACATTGGAACTTGATAGAGTGTTAATCAAATCTAACCTACAAATTTAGCTTCACACGATTGTCAGGTAGTTCCAACTTTGGTTGTCAAGTATGTCACTGTCACTGACACCTTGTGGTGAACGTTGAAACTTAAAAGAACGTTAATCAAATCTCACTTACAAAATTAGCTTTACACACCATTGTTGAGTAGTTCCAACTTTAGTTACCAGATACCATTGTCACTGTCACCTAGCGGTGAACGTTCAGAGTTAATAGAGCGTTAAACACACATTTCACTTGATCTCTTATTTTAAATAATAGAAACCAACGGCCGCCAGTTAGGTGAGCTTAGTGTGACGTCATAGCCAGTCTTAAAGCAAGTCTAAACTTGTATAACCTGTCATGTGACAGAAACCAGAAGCCACCAGTTAAGTGAGCTAAGTGTGACGTCATAGCCAGTCTTAAAGCAAGTCTAAACTTGTAGAACATGGCACGTGATAGAAACCAGCGGCCGCCAGTTATGTGAGCTAAGTGTGACGTCATAGCCAGTCTTAAAGCAAGTCTAAACTTGTAGAACATGTCATGTGATAGAAACCAGAGGCCGCCTGTTAAGTGAGCTAAGTGTAACGTCATAGTCAGTCTTAAAGGAAGTCTAAAATTGTAAAACATGTCAAGTGACAAGGTTAAGTTAGGTAAAGTTAGGTTATGTTAGGTGAACTGAGGTTAAGTCTTTAAATATACCCTGTGTCACTGACACCTAACAACGAACATTCGGACTTAATAGAGCGGTAATCAAAATCTAACCTACAAATTTAGCTTTACACAACATAGTCAAGTAGTTCCAACGTTAACTACCAAATATAGCATTGTCACTGACATCTAGTAGTGAACATTGGAAAATATCGCTCTGGCTTTTTAAAGGTTATTAGAGGGGTACTTACCTTTATTAATTTATCAACTGCTGCCACTGAATGAACTAGGTATAGGAATCTGCTAACCTTAGAGGTACCCAATTATCTGTAAACAAATAAATCAATCAATCAATCAATACATACATTCCAATCAATAACTTCAACATCAATTAGTAATAAAAGACTACAATCCATTAATAATAAGTACTTACCTTGCAAAATAATTTAATGATTTTCTACCAAAAGGCTTTTTGCAACTCTTGAGCAGTAATAGAGCACTGTTCACTCAAAGCGAGTAATAAAGACTGACAGTAAGGAAATATATGACACCTCTCTTATATAAACTCTCATTGCAAGAGAGCTTGGAAGTGGCTTTAAATTGTTGTACAGTGGAGCAAACAGAGCGGGAAGAAATGGTGTTGGAATTATCCTGGCTAACGATTTGATCCCCTCTCTAGTCAGTGTAAACAGAAGAAGTGATCGCTTGATGAGTGTGAAGCTGTGCCTTGGGTACGGGTTTACCATTGTTAGTGCCTATGCTCCTCAAGTTGGCTGTGAGGAGGAAGAAAAAGATGTTTTTTGGAGGGTCCTGGAGCAGGAACTTTCTAGTATATCAGCAGATGAAAGGGTATTTCAGGGTGGAGATCTAAATGGACATGTTGGCACCAGTGTGGAAGGGGAAGTAGTGAGGAGAGTGCATGGAGGCTGGGGATTTGGTACGAGAAATGAGGAGGGTGAGAGAGTGCTAAGTTTTGCCTTGGCATTAGATCTAGCAATATGTAACACCTTCTTCAAGAAAAACGAAAGGCAATTGGTGACCTACAAAAGTGGAGGAAGAGAGAGCCAAATAGATTTCCTTTTGTGCAGAAGAATGCATTTGAAGGAGGTTAAGAATTGTAAAGTTATTGTGGGGGAACATGTTACACCACAACACAGAGTGCTAGTTATTGATTATGAATTCACGGGCATTAAGAAAAGAACAGCATGGAAAATTACTCCAAGAATTAATGGTGGAAATTGAAAGATCCTATTTTGAGAGGTGAATTCAAGGAAAAGGTGTTGCAAGGAACACGGCCAGTGGAAGGAGTTCAGAGATGGTGGACAGTAAATGCAGAAGCAATCAGGAAAGCAGGTGTAGAAGTTTTGGGGAAGACGTCTGGGAAAGGTGCTCCCCTGGATAAAGAAACATGGTGGTGGAATGATGTGGTTCAGGATGCCATCAAGGCAAAACGACAGGCAAAAAAGAAATGGGATGAGTCTGGAAGTGACGAAGATAGAGAACACTACAAAAAGGCAAATAAAGTTGTGAAAAGAGCTGTAGGGAAAGCAAAGACAGCTGCATGGAAGGAAGTCTATGAAGAACTAGAGACCACAGAAGGGGAGGCCAAGCTTTTCAGAATCGCTAAGGCACGAGACAGGGCTTCAAAAGATCTCACACACATCAGGCAGATGAAAAGTGAACAAGGAACTGTAATTCAAGATGAAGAGCATATTAAGAAAAGATGGGAGGAATATTTTGAAAAGTTGCTAAATGAGGAAAATGCCCTGCTTGTGTTTGAGGATGGTATCCCAAATCACAACGTAACAACTGGCATATGCAGGGAAGAGGTTGTAACTGCTATTAGGAAAATGAAATGTGGAAAAGCAACCGGCCACGATGAAATTCCAGTGGAGGCTTGGAAATGTCTGGATGAAGAGGGCATAGATATGTTGTGGAATCTATTCCAACAGGTACTTCAAGAGGAAGTAATGCCCAAGGAATGGCGGGAGAGTACCATAATTCCCATTTATAAGGAGAAAGGTGACATTCAGGACTGTGCAAATTACAGAGGAATAAAACTCATGTCGCACACAATGAAGATCTGGGAGAACGTTATTGAAAGTAGGCTTCGGGTGGAGACGACAATAGGAGATGGACAGTTTGGATTTATGCCGGGAAAGGGAACAACAGATGATATTTTTGCGCTTAGGCAGGTCATGGAAAAGCACAGGGAGAAGAGAAAAGAACTACATATGGTGTTCATAGACCTAGAGAAAGCGTATGATCGAGTGCCCCGTCAGGAGGAATGGAGATGCATGAGATGCAAGGGAGTACCGGAGAAGTATGTGCGCATTGTTCAGGATATGAACCGTGGAGCAAGGACACGAATTAGAAGCAGTGTAGGATTGTCAGATACTATACCGGTTCAAGTAGGTCTTCACCAAGGATCTGCACTAAGCCCCTATATTTTTGATCTAATAATGGATGTCTTCTCTGAAAACTTAAGAGAACCAGCTCCTTGGTGTATGCTATTTGCAGATGATATTGTTTTATGTAGCACACACAGGGAAGAGCTTGAATATAAACTGGAATGCTGGAGAAGAGCCATAGAGGACAGAGGCCTTAAAATCAGTAGGAATAAGACCGAATACCTGTGCCTTGGAGGAACTGGAAATGAAACTATTCAGATGGATGGTAGCCAGCTACAGGCAAGGGACAGTTTCAAGTATCTGGGATCCACTGTGTCTAACGATGGCAATCTAGATCTGGAAATTACCCACCGAATTCAGGCTGCCTGGTTAAACTGGAAAAGGTTATCTGGTATTCTCTGTGACAGGAGGCTGAATATCCAAGTAAAGGGTAAAGCCTATAAATGTGCAATGAGACCTGCAATGCTATACGGAGCAGAAACTTGGCCAACAGTGCAGTCACAGTGCAAGCGACTGGAAGTAGCTGAAATGAAGATGCTAAGATGGATGTGTGGTGTTACAAGGAACGATCACATCAAAAACACCTTCATACGAGGCAGCGTAAAAGTGACTGAAATATCAAAAAAGGTGCAAGAAAGACGCTTGCTCTGGTATGGCCACATTAAGCGCAGTGATGAGAGTTATGTAGGAAGGCGAGTGCTTGGTCTGGAGGTGGAAGGCAAAAGGGAAAGAGGCAGGCCTAGAAGAAGATGGATGGACTGCGTGCATGATGATCTCCGGGAGAAGCAGTTAACAGAAAACACTATTTGGGACCGAGGAAAATGGAAACGACTTGTCAGAAACGTCGAAGAAGAAGAAGCTCGTGTCAGCAGTTTTTTGCAGACCATTGCAATTCCTTTCCCAGTACAGCTGAGACTCCAAAGTGCAATAGGAACACCTGCGTAATATCCAATGACTGCTGACTTTGCATTATCCATTGTCAAGATGAACACCTGCGGTTTAAAATTACTGCAGCGTCAGTCATAGCAACAGCAGTGTGCACTCTCTGCCATGTCAGCAAAATGACACCGGAAGGAACACCTGTGTAATATCCAATGACTGCTAACTTTGCATTATCCTTTGTCAAGATGAACACTTGCGGTTTTAAATTACTGCAGCGTCAGTCATAGCAACAGAACTGTGTGCTCGCTGCCATGTCAGCAACATGACACCGGATATAACAAGACGGCATACTACACGTACCATCTCTTGGGTTTTTATCATCTTAAGAACAAGCGTTATTCTCTTTCAACGACGAATGATATATTAGAACATATCCATCCACCAAGTTAGGTCCCTTGGCCTGTCCTCAAATTGCATGCGCCCCGTGTGCTAGGGTGTGTGCATTAGCCTTAGCGTTATGTACGAATCAAAACAGAATGTGACTTGTTAGCACTTATCATGCACGTGTACAGCTAACATCCAAGCTGGTTAAAATAGTTAGCCCATCATAAATTCAAAAATTATCAATAAAAGTGCACTTAGACCCTTTGTCAAAATTTCAATAATAGATTCAAAAAGGGGGCGTTATCCCGAGTCCTACAATATCTCCTACAAGTCCCGAGCCTTATTGGTCCGTCACATATGAACAAAGGTGTAGTTAGACCCTTTGTCAAAATTTCAAAAATAGATTCCAAAAAGGGGGGGGGGCACCTGCCCGAGTCCAACAATACCTCGCAGGTCAAAATCCCATCATGGGTTCAGAAAATATCAACAAAAGTGTAGTTAGGCCCTTTGTCAAATAGTTTTGGTTAAGTTGACTAGACTAGGTTAGCTTGACTAGGATAGGCTAGGTTAAGCCATGCACACCAGCTTTATTTGAAAAGCGCGCCATGTAAGTCGTTGCGCGCCGATGCCATCTTGTGTGGAGGAATGTGGAGGTGGAGGGCCTCGAACCATCCAAAAACCACTACTAACGTCTCTTCGTCTCTATATCATGACGTCACTATATCACGGATGTGTACACGATCCGGGTAGAACAGCTCATTTTAGAGTGAGTGTGCAGTGCGTGCTGTCGAAACTTAACAATGGATCAGTGAACGAACATGCTCTTCTGTTTCAGACTTGGGAATTTATGCAACCTGACTTGCACACCTGTTCGACGGGCGGCAGTGAGAAGGGTGAATTTATGCAACCTGCCATGAACACCTGTTCGACAGGCGGTAGTGAGAAGGGTGAATGTTCCGTAGAATGGAATGGTCCAGAAAATCATCGTCACAGGCGACGAGACCTGGTGTCTGAGGCACGACCCCGAAGGCAAGCGTCAAAGTATGGAGTGGCAAGGTCCAGGGTCACCGAAAAGTAAGACAATGCTGCTGGTGTTCTTCGAATCTGAGGGTCTCATCCATAAAGAATTCCTTCCTGAGGGCACCACGTTAAATGCCACTGCGTACGTGGAATTATTGACACATCTGCTGCGACGGATGAAGCGGGTACGCCAACCAAGGCAACTGGACCCTGCTCCATGACAATGCGCGACCACACATTGCCTTTCTGGTGCGGCAGTTTCTGGCCAACAGGGGAGTAGTGTCTCCCCCAGACTTTTTCTTGTTCCCCAAATTGAAATCAGCCCTGAAGGGCCAGAGATTTTCGGACATTTTAGACATTCAACGAAATGTGATGACCCAACTAAAGGCTATCCCTAAAGAAGACTATGCCAGGGGTTTCCAGGACTTGTACAGCCGTCCTCAGAAGTGCATAACCATCCACGGGGATAACATCGAAGAACAGTAACTGCTGTTTCAGTTAAGGCAGCAATCAGTTCGTAATATATACCCATTCACCGAGCTTTTCGGACAGAGGTTGTATATATTCCAACCTTTTGTTGAGCAGTGTATATTCAGCTCGGGACAGAAAGTATAAGAACCCACCCGGCCAGTGAAGGACAATCTCTAGCTCTGCAGAGAAGGAGTATACAAAATACAATGCGACTGTGGCCAGGTGTACATCAAAGAGATAAGCCGAACCGTTGCTACTAGGTTAACAGAACACATTCGATGAGGCAGTCTTCTAACGCCCGTTCCATCAACCTTCGTTAAGGATTTAACGGAACGTTAAAATAATTTAACGGGAATGTTAACGAATTAGAGTTCCCAACGTTACGGTACTGCTAACGATTGGTTAAACTATCCGTTACTTGAACCTCACATTCCTTCTCCGTTAAGAAGTTTATCGTAGCGCTAAATGACTACAAGATGGACGATTAGACGTATTTCAGTTAGGTCCTTCTTGATTATTATCCCATGGCATGAACTTCGATCAAGAACTGGTAATATGTTGCTGCTGTTGAAAAAACGTTTCTGGAGAGGTAAATAGGTTATCAGAGGCAGTTATAATATAAGGTTAAACCAAAATTGAAGATTGAACATCCCCTTCACATTCCACCGACATGTAGATGACGAGCGTATACTAATATGCAGAAATAAATATGAATCGGTCATTTTAGAAAGGTCACAAGTCCAAAAATGCAACTATTCAGGAGATAAAAAGACTGTTTCTGATGTGCATTTGTAAGAAGATAAGGTATGAAAAGAAAGTGAATTTAAAAAGAAATATTAATTTATAGAAGGGGCATATCTATTAAAATAAACTGTATATATCTGGACATGTCTCGTTTCTATAATGAACTATAGAAATTAATGTTAAAAGATATGAGGGAACCAGTGTAAAGCACAGCAAACTGATATGAAGAGTTTAATAAGAACGAACTGCTTACAATAACGAACTGAGCATGTGCGACTATGGCCCGCGGGGTTTACACCGAAGCATAAAGGGCAGGTGGCAGCACCTTACGTATATAGAACCGCGTACTTGTTAAATTTGAATAAAAATACCAAAGTTACAACACTTCCCCACAAGTAGAGGTTCATACAATCTTAACACGATCTAAACCATTAAACTTTAAGCAACGTTCATGTTTCATTCGACTTAAACATTCGTAAGAAAATCGGCAACTTGTTCGTTCGTGGAGATATACTTCAAAACAAAAAAATTACATTCAAAGACTTCGCGAACAAAGTGATGTTTGATATCAATATGTTTGCTTCTACTGTGATACATCGCGTTTCTAGCCAAATTAATTGCGCTTTGATTATCACAAAAGATGAACGGAGTGGCTAAATCTTTGAAGCCTAACTGGAGCAGAAATTGACGTAAGTACACGGCTTCCTTGACGCACTCTTAGATCGCCATGTACTCGGCCTCCGTGGTGCTAAGAGCCACGGTTTTTTGTTTTCGTGAGTCCCATGATATAGGAATCCCCCGAGCAAAAACACGTACCCCGTGTAGGACCTCCTATCTTCTTGGCAGCTTCCCCAGTCGGCGTCGACGAACCCTTGGATCGGTTCGGTGTCTGCTTCGTAGATTAGCCCGATGTTCGAAGTACACTTCAAGTACCGCAGCACTCTCTTGGCAGCTTTCCAGTGTTCGACTCCCAAGCAATTGTTGAACTGTCCCAGGTAGCTGACAGTGAGCTAAATGTCCGGACGTGTAGTTGTCGACAGGTATGTCAGCGCGCCTACCAATTCGCGGAAAGGCAACTTCAACTCGTCAATCCTGGGATTCTAATTTTTGCTCAACTTCGCTCCAGGTTCTAGTGATGTGACTACAGGGTTCCAATCGGCCATCTCGTAGCGTTGGAGGGGCTCTTCAAGGTAACCTTGCTGATGCATGGCTATACATCCGGTCTCCTGGATTAGTTCGATGCCTACGCAGTGTTCGGCCAATCCCAAGTCCTTGACTTTGAAATTTTCACTCAGGACTCTGGAAATCTCGGCGATCGTATTTTGCATTTTGACGGCACCATCAAGTCATCAATGTAAACGGCAATCAAAGTTATGTAATTTCCGGAACCAATTTGGAAAAGACACTGATCCGATGCGGTTGGTTTGGCACCACACTTCCTCAAGACCTCACGCAGCTTAGCATACCTGTTTCTCCCGGCCTGTTTCAATCCGTGCAGTGATTTTTGAGGTAAGCAGACCTTGTCGCCTCCCTGCAACTGGCGAAGCATGTTCTTGGCCTTCCCCTTGGTTTCAACGTCAGTTCCGGAAATCACAATGCTCTCTAACATCTCCCTGAAGTTCTTTGGTTTGATTCATGAATATTTCCTCGACCAGGTCACCATACAGATAAGCCGTTGTGATATCGTACTGTCTGATTTTCAAACCAAGCTTGGCAGCGAGACAAACCATCAATCGAATTCATTCCATTCGCACCACCGGTGCGAACGTGTCAAAGTAGTTGATTCCATACTCCTGGTTGAAACCTTGAGCCACCATCCTGGCCGTTCTCTTCTCAAGTGTTCCTTCAGGTTTTAGTTTGTCGCGTAGGACCATCCAGCATCCGATGACTTTGACATCAAGGGGAGGATCCACCAGCACCCATGTATTGTTTCTCAGGATAGATTCCATTTCCATGAACATTTCACCATGCCACTCGTCAGAATTTGGTCCTGTCATTGCCTCTCTGAATGGAATCTCTGCTAGAAAAATCTCCTCGTCTTCTTCTTGCGCCTCCACATCTTGGAGTTTTGTTTGAAGAAGTTTCTTCGGTCTTCCCCTTTTTCCGGTTCGCAGAATCTTGGGTGGACCAGGTCCTCGTCTCAATTGTGGCGTAGTCTCGGATGGTTCGACAGTCATTCTATCATGATCATCCTCGAAACCGAGAAAAGGTTATCCTGGCAGATCGAGTAGATCGTCTTCTTCTCCGATCTCGGGTTGAGCGACTGGTTTCTCTATGACAACTAGTTAACCTTTTTCTCTTGGTGATTGCGGCGGTGGTTCTGCAAAAAACTACTGCCAACACATATTTTGCTACGAGGATTCCAGGCGCCCCATCCTAGTCTCTTCCACTGGCTTTTCATTCTCGACGAATTTTACATCTCGGCTAATCAAAACTTTGTCTTTGTCAGGGGAGCATATCCGAAATCCCTTGGTTTCTTCGGAGCAACCCATGAACACGCCTTCTCTACCTCGTTGATCCAGTTTTCCTTTTCCTGGATCCCTGTCCAGGAAGTAAACCTTGCTTCCAGACGTTCTGAATTGCGAGATTTCAGGAACCTCTCCTGTCCTCAATTCGTGTTGTGTTTTGCCTCCGATAATTTTTGATGGCAGGCGATTACGGATGTAATTAGCAGTATTCACTGCTTCCGCCCAGAAACGGTGAGGTAATCCGACTTCGAACAACCTTCACTTGGCAGTCTCCATCAAAGTCCTACACATCCTCTCCGACTTCCCGTTTTGTTCAGGGTTGTGAGGGACTGTGAGGCGTCTTGTCATTCCGCACTTCTTCAGGTAGTTGTCGAACTCTTGATTCAGGCATTCCCTGCCGTTGTCAGACTGGATCACCTTTACTAGTTTTCCTTTCTGATTCTTCATCCTGGTAATGTACTCGACGGTAGCTTCGAAGGCCTCTGATTTTTCCTTCAGAAATCTCACGTCACACCAGTGAGAGTGGTCGTCCATGAATTCCAAGAGGTACTTTGAACCTGCCATAGATGGAGTCGGCACCGGTCCACACACGTCCATGTGGATCAAATCGAGTAGTTCCGTTTGTCGATCAGATTTCTTTGGAAACTGCGTCCTGGACATCTTCCCCTCGAGACAGACTTTGCAATCCATAGTCGTTGATGGATTCCTCAGCTCAACACCAGAAACCCTCCCTTTCCTCACAGCTACCAAGATGTCACCCACGTTGGCGTGTCCGAGTCGACGGTGTAGCAATCCCAGAACAATATTATTTTGGGCGATGCAGCCATGTATGCTCGTTCTCGGCTCTCACTGACGTAATATAGGTTGTTCTTCCTCTCAGCGCGCATTAAGACTTCTCCCTTGTCGTTCACGACGACAGCACCTTCCTTGTCAAAAATCACCTCGTGGCCGCGGTCGGTGATCTTTCCCACCGACAGCAAGTTTGTCCTGAGGGTTGGAACGTGAAACATCTGAGAGAGAGACATCCATCTCTTCGTTTGCGACGCGGGTAGATAAGCGAACACTGCCTTTTCCCACGATCTCCGCCGTTGAATCATCAGCCAATTTCACCACACCCTTTCGAAAAAATCTCAGGGTCGCCACAGATATGCTAAGTGGCGCCACTGTCGAGGCACCACTTTCGGCGTGAGTCACTGCTCTGAGTTGTCGTCGCCTGCAAGCATAGTTCTCGCGTGAAATTTGCCGATTGAGTATTAGAACTGTCTTTATCTTTGACCTTCGATGGATCTCTTTGTTTAAATCTGCACTGGCTGGCTCGATGTCCTTGCTTTTTGCATACGTAGCACCGGAACTCAGATCCACCTCCTTCTGTTTCACTGTTCTTGATTAGTTTTGGGAGTTTTCTTTTCTTGTAGATCTTGTTACCTGGACCAGTCTTCTTCTTGACGAACATAGCTCGCGCTACTTCACCTCGTGTGCTTGATTTTCGTGCGTCATCCACTTTGATGATTTTGGTCCGAACAGCCTCAGGAGTCGGTAGGTTGTCACGTGACTCTAATATGCACCCAAAGTTCTCGAACCGTACCGGCAGATTGTATAAACACATAACTGTCAACAATTCCGGATTGATCGTGATGCTCATATCTCCCAATTTGTCCACGGTATCGAAGAAATCGTTTGGATGATCACGCACGTCGGCGTCGTCCACTATTTTTGAAAAGTTAGCCTTTTCAGTAAAGTCGCCTTCTGAGCTGGTCCCTGGGATTGGTAGATCTGTCTCAGTCGTTGCCCTGTATCACGTACAGTGACGCAATTTTTGACTTGCTTTATTTCACTTGGCGACATCGACAAAATGATCAGCGACCGAGCATTTTGATCCTTTTTGTCCCACTCTTGAATTGCCACCGCGTTTGCATTTTCAGCCGCTGGTTCTGGTTTCGTAGAATACCCGCCGACGAATTCCCACAAATCGCCCGTAATAAGGATGGCCTGCATCTGCACGGCCCACGTGTCGAAATTGTCCTTACCGAGGGGTTCAATCCTCCCAATACTTCCGGCGTTCATTTTTGAGGTTACTTCTGGCACGTTTTACGAATAATTACGATTTGTCGTTTTTTACGTGTTTAGTCTCGCGTATCTGGGCCCATAACCTGCTAGAGGATATGAGGGAACCAGAGTAAAGCACAGCAAACTTATATACATAGTTTAATAAGAACGAACTGATTACAATAGCGAACTGAACATGTGCGACTATGGCATAAAGGGCAGGTGGCAGCACCTTACGTATATAGAACCGCGTATCTGCTTAAATTTGAATAAAAATACCAAAGTTACAACAATTAATGTACTGTTTTCAAGTTTCTGTCTTGTTGCAAACAACTAACATTTTGTTTTATTTTGTATCTTATAACTCTATAGTCATTCTTTTATACTACTGTGTTTTTAATCAATATCCAACAGCCCTTTCAGTCCACATTACCATCTACAGTTGACAGTTTTAAAATCTCCTCATTAAACTCGTTATGTTCTGAAGGAATATAACACATCAAACGACGAATGTCCTGCATTTTCTTGAGCTTAATTGATACTGGTCCTCCATAAGCCTTTTGTAAAGAGAAATGTACATGTTCTCCGGGAATCCAAAGTTCACAAGTGTGTTCAATTAAACCTCCTATGTAATGACGTGCTAATAAATTATATGCTCTGTTATTACGACGCTCAAAGTACATAAAACTTGAGGGTTGCAATGAGACATTTTCACATTTAGGTACATTTCTGCCTTGAATTTTTGATCACATTAAACTTGCACTTCTCAGAGGGTTTCCGTCTTTTCTTTGATGTTTTCATATTGCTTCCAGTTGGTGCCATTTTAGCTAGCCAGGAAACAAACGGTTGTTGATTCAATATCAACTTCACTAGGATACTTCCACTAGGACCGTGCTAATGTTCATTATAGAACTGTACACATGTCCAGGGCATGTGACTCTTCTAAAATGACTTCAATAAAGGAACACAATTTTCTCACGTAAGGAGTGAAGGACAAGAGTCATTTCTATGCTGAAAAGATGCAGCTACCTAATGTGGATATGAACCTGTATCTAACTCTTTCTTGCATAAAATGGACATGTGACCTTTCTAAAATGACCGATTCATATATTATTAAATTAACAGCAAGGCGAATTCCACAACTCCAATGGGTAGTTGGCATTTTCAGACCCTAAGTTCGATACCCGGGGTTTAGACTGGTCATAATTGTAAGGACTTCCTTGTCCACTCATTCCAGATAAATGTCGTAATAAAGCTTATTTAAATCCAGGACCACCTAGACTCGAAGTTTAACCACTACATTTCGGAGAAGTTGAGTCAGCCAAGCTTATTATTAAAATTAATTTTAATTTGATTTGAAAACAGATCTCAGCCTTTCGATGGCATATTTTGCAAACAGGTCACCGTGTCTACTGGTCATGAAAGGAAATAAACGCTATGTAGGCCTATAGATAATACATTTAAATCAATCGCCAGCGTCATCTTGTTAAGTGAGGCCCCAAATATGCAATGGGGAGCTGCAAGTTTGGGGATTCTAGATTCGAATACCGGTGGCATCAGTGGCCACTGACTCCAACAAATGGCGGTATGGGACCTTATATTAAATTCCCGGTCACCTACCTCAGTTCTTAATCGTAATAAAATTACAAGGAATGAAGAAAGATTGACGTTTTACGTGACCGTTAATCTAAAAATCACACCTAGATCCACATTAATGCACTCATCATGAAGACACGAATTATTAAATTCAACACACGCACAAGTAGGCCTACACGAGGCTGATGTCCTGAGCTCCTGAACGAAGTAAAGGCAAAACGTATTTTAATCCAATTACTACAGTATTAATGCAATCAATGCAGTTGGTGGAATGGAGGGGAGACGGCGAAACACAAGTGATTTAGAATTCCTAGCATTGCAGATAGCAGTAATCTTGTGAACAAAACAGACGCAATATATGTGCTGCATACACTAAGTTCGTATCTTATTACATGATGGTCTGACTACACTCGACAACTAATTTCTAAAAGCCCGCGACAACATGACGACAAATGAATAACGCACGGCTTGACAACGTTTGGAAGCTTGTACTTCTTTCTATGCTGCTCACTGATTCTTTGATCCTAACAGCAAGCTTCCTTGAACGCTGTGTTATTTAACTAATTGGTAAAACGTTATTTGAAACAAATAAATTGTAAGAGAGGGTTAGGTTTTTAACATGTTGTTAACTAACGTTCCGTCAGCTGATTCTCAACAATGGTTGACGGAACCGGCCTTATCAGCAATAGCAGAGCACTGATCGAAATACAGACACGATGTCCTCTTCGATGAGACGCAACTCCTAGCCCCCGGCAGCCACTTCTAAGGCAGAAATATCAGAGAGGCCATAGAGATATTGAAGTATCCCAACAATTTCAATCGTGATCACGGCGTACTGTACATCTGACCAATGTCTGGAAATTGGTACAAAATCGCCATCTAGTAACACAGAAACAGCTCCAGCCAGCATTTGGCAGCAAGAGGTACCCTACGCGGTCCATGACTACAGAATAAATACAAGCGACAGGTCACCTGCCAGCCATTCTGCCATGACTAAGCCTACTGGAGCAATGGCGAAACGTCGGCAACAAAGAAACTCCGCACTTGGCAAAGCAGCTTGGGCCACTACATTTAATGGCATAAACACCGGTCACAAAAATCGACGGATCAAAGATATTTGCTGTATCCCACAGAAGTTGGGAACCAAACTGTTGGAAGCACTGTTATGCAACTTGCTGCTGCTAATCGGTTTTGAAGCCGCTGGCTGCGAGCGAAGCGAGCAGGCCAGCGGCGCTAGGAGACCAGGTACCGCTGCGACAATGCGCTACTCTGCCTGGTGTATTTTATTTTACGGGAGGTGAATTTTGATTTATTTTGTAAATATATAAATGATTCTTTAATATAATATTATAGTTTTTCCGCCGCAAGCGACTGCGTATATAAATTGATAAATGGTCTTAAATTGTCATTATGGAATAAGTTGTATTAAAGAAAAAGATTTTATTATTTTCTAGGTTTCGGGAAATAAACAGTTGTCATAGCAGACAAGCTCTGTTAGCCTGGTGTTCTGGCTTTAGTATGTAGCGTGCGCCATGGCCGGCGTTGCAACAGCTTCAGCTTAGTAATAATAATAATAATAAATTTTGAGTTGAAATATTACGTTATTAGATGGATGTACTTTAGGAAGGAAGAACAGACCTTTAGTGGGTTGGTTTTGTTAGAATGAAAGTTGATAGACCTTTAGTAGGTATTCTGTTAAAATAATAAATTGATTTTAATAAGCCTCGCTGATAATTTGGGGGGAATGAGAATGACTTGCAATGAGTTGTGAGCTAGCTGGTGCACTATGAATGGCTGTATTTGAACGTGTTGGCTGGGCGGGTAACTTTGCTGGGCTGTGATTGGTAGTTGATTTCTGGCCTGTTTAGAGTAATTCCGGGTAGTAAATTTATGGTTTTTGATTGAAAATGTGTAATTTAGAGGTGTGGCTACGCTGCAGAGTAGGTTTGGTTTGCCCAAACGCTTGTGATTTGGGTGTAAATGTTGGTCGGACGTTCCAAGTTTCAACGAAGGCCTGTGATTGGCTATCTGAGTTCTGTAGATCTGAGCTGTTTTCGCTAGTGAATATTGTAATTTGTGCTTCTAAAGGGAGTTGAAAATGACTAATTTAGCATGTTCGGAGTTATTAATTTAATTTTGAGTTGTGGAACTGGTAAAGTAGGGTGTCTTTGAGCTGTATGTGGCCCGCCGGCCCGCAGCGCTCCATCCCAGATGATCTGGCTATCGCATAATCCCCAGGCAGGCGCGCCACGAGGCCGCGAGTCCTGTGTTCGACTGAAGGCCTAGTAGTTGCCTAGTATGTTTTACCGAACCCAGGACCCACGGGGTGCCACCCGGAGTGGGTCGGCCGTGCCCCCCCCCCCCCCTCCCGGGTGCAGGCACCCCGCCCTGTCGTGGGTGGTGGGGAATTACGTGTTAGCTGATGAGATGTGAGAGGGCTGTTTACAGTGTAATTGTAGCCAGTTGAGTGAAGATTTGAAGAATATGAGTGAGGGCTGTGTTCTGGGTTTGCGCGGGAGGGGGAATTGTTAATGACATGAGGGCTGGGATGGAAGAGTTTGTGCGTTGTCTGAGCTTCAACTGCCTTTGCCGGATGGCTGTTTTAATGTATTTGCAACCACTGTAAGAGGCTGCATATGTTCCGCCACAATTGACGCACTTAGGCTTGTCTTTTGGCACCTTGCAATTAGAGTGGTGATGATTTTCGCCGCATATATTACAGCGGGTGTTGTGGGGACAACTAGCAGCACTATGGTGCGTTCTTTGGCAGTTGAAACACTGTATGGTAAGTGTAGCGTGTGGTTTGGAAGAGGGACGACGTATCGCCCGTGTTTTTGGTTTTGGGGATGAATTTACTGAGTCTGAGGGAGGGTGGGAATCAAGTGCGACGTCACTCCCTGAGGGAAGAGCGACAGTCTGTGGCGTAGCTGAGTTCTGCGTTGTTTGAGAGCCTTCATGGTCTTGTGCAGTTGGCTGTGTGATTTGGCTGGAGTCTAAATGTTTGTCAGTGCCTGCGCTGGTGAATTGAGTGCATTTATGTTTTCTTTTGGGCTTGATGTGTGCTAGGGATGTCTGAGTCCATGTCTCAGCTATGTCCGGGGCTGTTTGTGAGTGTTCATGATGTATTTCTTTAGTGTCTGTCTGAGTACTTTGAGTACTTGAGTGTAGGCGGCAGGGGCGGAGGGACAGGTATTGTGCCTGTTGTATCCTCCTGTTTGGGCGTGTAAGTGTCATCTGTTTGTGACTGGGCTGTGTCGAATGTAGTTTCTTTGTAGGCAATCTGCATGAATGAGGGAATGGCAGGGTGACTCAAGAGAGCTCTCTTGATGGTGTTGAGGCGAATGTCTTTGGTAGGAGTGATGGCGATGTGATGATTGCGAAGTTCCTCGATCTGAGTGATGAACTTCGCAATTGGAGTAAGCACACTGATTATTGCTCCTCTAAGTGAGCTCATGTAGGTGTTATTTTGTGGTGGACGTATGATAATCAGCGTGCACTTAGGAGATCGCCGAGTAGGTGACTCATACCACAGCCCCTGCCCAAAATACAAGTCTGGGAAGGTGCCATGACAAGGTGTTGGATGTGGTGAACTGCAGATTCAGGGTTCAGGGGACCTGCAGCTACAGCGAGTAGTTCACCCCAGAGGGCGTTGGAGTTAGTGTCCATGTTGTGAGTGTTTGTGAAAGTAACTTAATTAATGGAGATGAATGAAGGGGGTCAAATGCTTTTAGCAGACCCTTATAGAATTAATTTGGATCGCCCAAGATGATTAACCAGTCGTATAAGGTTTCCAGTTATTGAGCAGAGAGGCTGCGACAGTATACGAGCTGGCTACGAAGTTTTACAAATTAATTAATTATCTAATCAATTAATTAGGCTGCTGGGGATGAGAAGGGATGAGTAAAGTTTGGCTGAAACTCGAGGGTGATAGGATTTGCTTGATGGGGAAGGTTTGGCAGTTAGGGTGAATGTTTGTAGCTTGGCTAGGGAAGTGACTTCAACAATGGTAAACGGTTGGACTGGGGGATTGTTTATTTGAATTAGGGACTTGGAAGGATTATTGGTGGTAGGTAGGCTTGACGGTAGCGATGTTTTGTAGGCTTGAAGGCAGGTGGACCATCAGTTTCATCAATTGGTGAAGGTATGCTCCGAGATCGGTGAGGTAGCGTGCGACCTATTCAGCAGCTAGGCTCGAACTGTGTGTGTGTGTTATAGAGCTTCACAAAGTAAAATCGCCACGAACCTAAAAAATAATTATTTGAAATAACAATTCACATCATAACACCGATCACTTTAATTATCACATCTGTACATTTATTACGATAATACAGGTTACAGGATCAAACAATGCTTATTACAAACATTTGAAATGACTTTATGTTACTTTAGAAAATATAATTTTGTGATAGTCTTAGCCAGTATACAGTATTTACCTTATGCAGATTTCCTTTCTCTCCTTAAATATTTCTTGGGTATACATATTTAGTACAGAATTTTGCAAATGTTTACCTAATGCACACACTTGTCTGTCAGTCAGAAATTCCAATAAGTTAATTTTATGCAATATCTAATATGTACAATTTAGTTTATTTTTATACCTCGCTGTTCAACCCTTTAACACAACAATCATCATCATCAACATCATCATCATCATCATCATCATCATCATCATCAACAACATCATCATCATCATCAACATTATCAACATCATCATCATCAACATCAACATCATCATCAACATCATCATCAACATTATCATCAACATTATCATCATCTTATACAAAACTAATCATTCTTTTCTTCACACCTCAAACATATTATAGTATTCCATTCAAATCTGATAAAACATCGACATTATTTTTAATTTTAATGTAAGAAGTGTATTGTTATAACCAATCTAAAATGATACTATAATTTATGTGTGTTAGGTATAAGGCTTTGTGCCTTAAGGGATTATGTGCTCATAACTACAAATACCATTCTCTCCCTTTTTGTAAACTAGGCATGTCAGACTTGGTCAGTTTTTGATTAGCTCAATGTCAATGGCAATGGGTAAGCTACGGGCCATAAATGTCATGATTGACTAGGAGCGGGATGAGAACCCCTCAGTTAACGCATTCTCTCTCCTCACTCTATCTCCCCTAAATCATACCTGCTCCACGCTCTCTCCTTTGGCACAGTCAATCCTCGATACATGGCAGTCTAATAGGTCACACCCCTTACATTTCCCAAAGATTTCATACAGCCACTCAATCGGAGATGCACAGAAATATGTTTCCAGGTAGGTTGTTTTGTCCCATGGCACATAACATAATAAATAATCCAATAGTTCCGACTAAAGGATGCTTAGCTTCCCTTGACGCTGAACATACATTAACTGTGAATTGCTTGTCAAACCTTCTTCCTTGAACTGTTTGAGCAAAGTACGTTCTCTGACAAACTCTAAAGAAAACTCATTCATACATTCGGTTTCTCTGAATTTTACTGTATACCAACATTCATGTGTATTTCAATTCTTAGTAATCAGAGAAACACGTTCCAACAGCAAGAATGTCCACATGAGGGATAATTTTACCTATCTAATATATCGGGCGCTATAATATTGATGAGTTATTGTACGTAGTTTTATTTTATTTTTCGTGTTCCTGCCCGTTACAACGGTTACATCGACAACAAAATATAATATATTCTCAGCCCTCAGGTCTGTTATCTCCGGCATTGTTACAGTTAGCAAGCTCTCTAATCATGTGCCTTGTTAATATCTTTCTTATATCGTTGTTTGCAATTTTACAACCTATTTGAGCAGTACCTGCGAGTTCTGGCTTATATCCCTTGGGCATTGCTTTGTAGATGTATTGCTTTTTTATTTGTCCTAGGGCATATTGTGGTGAAATTCTGAACTCAATTAGAAATAACCCACGGGCCGCATAGCTGTTTTGAAAAATTAAAATTCTGCAAAACAAAAATATCAACTGGTGTTTCAGTCTATACAAACAAATTCCGATAATGGCTGCGATTTACATGGGAACTTTTAAAACTAACGAATGAAATTAATTTTTACATTCTTTCTAGAGAATTTGTGCAAATTATATTTATTTTGGCTAGATGTTAAACACGATTTTCAGGAAAGAACATATAGCCTACTTTCTCCTAAATGTATGGGTATAGTTATAACTCTTTGTCCTTAACACCTCCTATTTTCTTCCTATTTGAAGTGCAAAATGGCTGGATTGGAGCAGCGGCGTTCAAACCATAGTTTATCATTTACCCCAGCATTTTACAATTTCATCAGCAAACACTCCAAACAACGTAGGAATTCAGTATATTAACACCGACTACTTACAATAAATTAAACTTCGTTGGGCTAAACGTATCACTGGGAGAAACACATTTAATATACCTAAGGCGCAGTTAATTTTTATTCGCGCCTATCCTTGGGGGCAAGTGCGCTCTATCGGCAACAAGAGGACATTTTTCAATTACACCGTAGTAATGGGTTCACTAACTTGCTAGTATAGAGCACAGATCGCATCTAGTAGGCCGTGGTTATCTCCCACATAGTTCAACTGGTTGCTAGTAGATGCCACTCGTGCAGATCCGGTGGAGAATGTTGTTTTAATTAAATATATTTTCCATTGCAAAATGCACAATATAATGCTCAATTTTAAAACGCCTCAGTACTCAAAAAACAATAAATATAAAAAATCAAGCAAAACATTTAACTCTGAAAGGATTTGAACCCCGGACGGCCGGGTTAAAGACCAAACATGTCCTCCCAAGTTAATTGTTATCAATTGATTTACATACAACTTCTTAGCAAATAATGACTTTGACTAAACGATTTCTTCATTGGAGTATATATCCATTATAACCCATTTCATACAAAGTTCATATTATTTCTATTAGTGGGCTATATTGCATGAAACATACTCAAATTAGTGAAATATAGGTCACAACGAGAGATCAGCTGCCATCTTGTCTTGTAACCGAGACGGCTCAGATATTTGAAGTCACTTCTGCACTATAATATTACAATATTAACTTTTAATTTCGAACGGGCCACGTCCTTTAGAAAAGTTTAAACGATTCTCGGTTCGATAATCGGAACTGGTGGATCCCATGTTATGGATTGTAAACTTTGCATAATTCACACGGCCGCCATCCTGAAACGGTACGGCTGATGACCTTGTAGTTTGGGCACAAGACGCATCCCACATGAAGGTATGTTTTAACCAAATTTGGTAAAGATCCGATGATTTGTTTGGTCGTAATTTAATTTTAAGTTTTGACCATTTGAGTGGCCGCCATTAAGGTTTGGCAAAGATGGCAACAATATAAAACATGACACTAAGGTGCCCTTTGCTATTACTACCTCTGTACCAAATTTGGTTCATTTCGGTTTCGTTATGTTTGAATTGATATGGAGGGACAGACATACAGAGTACACACACAAACTCACAGACAGGCAGACACACAATTTTTTGGCCCTGTATGGATCTCATAAGTCTATTTTTATTTTTTGCAAAAATCGAAAGTAGGCTAAAATGTACAAACGTTTTATTAATGACTATCCGTATGTATAATCGATTTCATATTCATAAATGATGAATTTTAGTCCAATAAAATTATCACTCTCTTAACGTATTGCCAAATTTAATCTTTCAAGGTTATCTGAGTCTGTTTTAGAATCAATTAACAGGGTTATCGAATTAGCTTGAAAAATCAGAAAAGCTTCTATCGCCTCACACCATGCTAGCAAAGATTTCCCACCAGCACCTTTCAACTGTATTGAACACCTTACATCTGATTTATTATAAAACATACTGTAGTTCGGATATAAAATTTCTTGAACAGTTAGTTGCGCGAATTATGCTTGCAAATCCGAAGTATTTCAAGTTGTAGGAATTGACAAGGAATAATGTTGACATAATTTGGTGATACAGTTTCATGTAGGCTACACTGATAATATTGATAGACAACATGATCTGACAATATATCTTATACCTTTCATAACATCTATTTTCTTGCCTTGATGTTTTAACAATTCATCACGCAACTATCACTGTATCCACATGTGAACATGCTCAGTGGTAACGTTCTCGCTTGCTGGGCCCAAGGTTGCAGGTTCGTATCCTGCCGCAGTCAGGCATTTGAGGGTGCGCAAATGCGAGGGAACCGTGTCAGTAGATTTACTGGCACGTTAAAGATTCCCTTCGGGGAAAAATTCCGGCAGTCCGGCGTCTCTAAAAGCCAGAGTAGTTAAAAGGGACGTAAAACCAGTAACATTATTATTACACGTGAACATACCACAGTTGGAACTGCAATGCTTACTAATATGTGTCCTAGTCAGCTTACATCGTAATCAAGCTCCTCACATGCAGTATTACACAGAGGCATACAGTGGTCAAATCAGTCCATCTCTGAGAAAAAAATCACAAACCCACCTGGGTCCCAAAATGTTTTAGAAACAAGATGTTCACTAATAGGCCTAACCCTCTAGATAAATATATGTACTGACATATAACAACACACTTTCAGAGCAATTTGACTCTACACACATGGCACCATCAATTCTGAATAAATATGAAACTCATCTTATTCATAATATCAAATGCATTTTAAGTAATACTGATATTAGAAATTTTTGATGTTTCATGGAAACAAATTATCAGCGATAACAAACTTACATGCCGTCAGAAATACTTGCAATTTGCACATTATTGTGTTTAAAGTTTGCTTCCTTCACATAATAAGCACATTGCCTTACTATTTGACCACCTCGTGGCACAGTGATTAGCATTCTTGGCTTTCACTCCTGAGGTTCGGGTTCGATTCCTGGCTCTGTCAAAAACAATTCTGATCTGAGAGCTGGAACTGGGTACACCTGACTTTCCGTTTATTTGAAAATGGTACGGTTTTCAAATTTACATAATGTGCTTATAGAAATTCTCAAAATCTTAAATATTTTCTTTTAGATTTGGAATAGACTTGAACTTATCATTGTGCAAATATTTCATTTAACTCAGCTGGCTGATACTCAGTTTTTCTGTACTGTACACTGTACACAGTATTTTGAAAGTGATTGGTAGTTACCATTAGAAATTACTTTAAAACACGAGTTACAAAATACTTATCCAAACACTGCTCGAGTGGATGGGGTTGAATCCATATACAACCTATGTCTAACATATAGTGAAGATAAATATAGTTCCTCCTTGAAACCTTCATTTCCAATTCTGACTTTCATCCATTTACGGTACTTGTTAAAATATATTGTATAGTAATTTAATTACTTTGTAGAGGAGAAATTAATCAGCCCTTAATAAGAGTACACATTTCTAGGGGTGGACAGATTAAAATGACGTACTCAGGTAAACCTACATAGTGAAGGTTTTGAAAAAAAAAAGTGCGTTAGCACCACTTGCTCCACGCTACTTGGAAAGGAAAATGATTTATTGAATAAATTTTAGTTCTCACAGCAATGTTAAAATTAAACTATCAGCTTATGTCCAATATTGTATGTTTATCAATGTAAAGACTTTTTATTTTTAGATTAAATAATCATTTATTCAATTTATATAATTATTAAAACTAAACTGAATTAAATTTATTTCTTAGAAATCTGGAAACCTTTAATTTTGAACATACTGTAATATAAAGATTTTGAGTTAAATTAAACTAATAGCCTTCAAAGCAATAGTCCATTTATAATCTAGAACTTCATCTCAATTTTTAAACCTTACTTTTGCTTTCATATACCATTTTATTCTCATAACCAGATTCTTTTAAATTCGTTGTTGATGGGTTTGTGCTGAAGGAGTAACAAAAACTAGTTTACTCATTGGTCTCAATTCTCTCGAGACTAATGATAGGGGTTAGATGTGGCTAGGCTTGTTTGGTCAGCACCCGTGTGATTTCGTGATTTGCATGTATACATTGCTCTGTTTAGAATTAGGCCTAGGTACTGTTTAAGAAGAGGAGTTAGGGTAACAACAATAAATATTAAAAAGTTCTCAAGAGAAATTCAGTATCAGCCAGAGACACACCTTCATGTCATTGGTATGTGCTGATGGACGGCGTGAGGCATGAGCCCATGTCATCAAGCCAGTTGGTCTCTGGGAAAACGAAATTAATATAGATTGTACAATTCTCTTAATTCCCTGATATATTTTTGTAATTATCTCACTAAGTATTTATTGCACCATCGGTTGAAAATTTTTAGACTTACATTTCCAGTGACGTTTGTTCTGTATATTTTATGAATTAAACCAAACTATTTGAAGATAGGAGATGGAGACACTGATGCGTATGTGGGGCTTGCCCTTTCTCTATCTGCCGTCCATAAATTGTAGGCACAATTTTTGGTAAATAAATAATAATAATAATAATAAAGAACTATTTAAGGCTTCCTTTTAATAACCTTACCAATGATTTGTGGCATGGTTTTATTTCATGGATGTCCTCTGCTTAAATGCGTAAATATGACATTCACTCCTGCAGTTTTGGTGGCAATCAGACAACAATTATTATATACCTCCTCCGGGACAAATACAAAGTTCCAAAATGCACAGAGAGAAATCATACCTTATAGAAATAAAACTGAGTAAAACTACATAGGTACGTGATTGAGTCCTCAGTCCTTAGACTGGCTAAATGCAGCTCTCCATGTCTTCCTCTCCTGAGCTAACCATTTCATCTGTACATTACTACACAAGGCAATCTGTTAAGTATTTTCTAGCCTTGGCCTACCCTTACAGTTCTTGGCCTGGCCAATCTCTCCATAATTTAGTTTGCTATTCCTGGGTGCTTTAGTAAGTTTGCTATCCCTGGGTGCCATAGTATGTACAGTATAAGAAAAGTATCCTATCAACCTATCTTTTCTCTTCATTAGCACTCGCCAGAAAAATATCTCCTCCCCCACTCACCTTAATACTTGTTCATTTGTTACTCTATCTACCCATCTAATCTTAATCATTCTCCTGTAGCACCAAATTTCAAATTGTATTTTCCTCTCTTGCACCAACAGTCTAAGTTTCACTTCCGTCGAGTGCCATGCTCTAGACCAGGGGTCTCCAAACTTTCCAGCCTTAGGGCCATACTGATTACTCCAGTAAGTTCCGAGGGCCAAAACCATATTAGCCTATCATTGTTGCCGGTGGTAAAAAGTGAAATAGTCCACTGATGAAAAAAAAAGTCCGAAAAAGTACGCAACGTTGAAAAAAGGCTGAAAATCGGACTTAAGTCCGCAAAACGGCAACACTGCATATTATTAATTTTCCTGTCATTATCTGTAATTTCTAGATTAGTCGTAGAGTACGAGCCATGAGGAGTAACGTGACACGACATCTGGTGGACACAAGCGGAAATAGGTAGTACCTTCTATCGCTAACAGATGGCGCTAATAGCACGTACAGAGTAATCTCGTTAGTTCGAGAGAGTTCTGGTGTCTTCCACTCACTTCTAGATGGCAGTAATTGGAATATATAAGAAGGCTAGTTGCGCAACCACAAGTCAGTTCCTATGACACTGTTGTGAAATAAAATAGTGCGTACCTCCTTAAAACGTGTTTGTGCGTGTTTAAGTTTAAGACATCTTTGTAACAGTATTTTGATTTGAATTGTTGCTTTTGTGTGTGATTTAGAAGTATGGAAAAGAGGCGTCAAATTGATAGTGAATGCAGTAAATTCAAAGATGAGTGGAACATTCAGTATTTCGTAATTGAGTCCAGTAACAAGGCGCTATGTTTGATTTGCAATGAAAGCATAGCCGTTCTCAAGGAATATAACATTAAACGTCATTATGAAACAAAACATTTTCAAAATTACTCAAAATATACAGGAAGTTTGCGGACAGAAAAATTCGAAGCTATGAAGCGCGGATTGAAATCGCAGCAATCTTCATTTACAAAACTCAAAACCGAACAAGAGGCTGCAACTCGTGCCAGCTTTCGTGTGGCTCTTGAAATTGCAAAACGTGGAAAACCATTCACCGATGGAGAAATGATCAAAGAATGCATAATTGCTGCAGCCGAAGAAATGTGCCCTGAAAAGGTAAATTTATTAAAAACTGTCAGTATGTCAGCAAACACTGTGGCTCGAAGGGTAGAAAACATCGCTGAATATATATCCTCTCAACTGTTCGACAAAAATGGAGATGTTGAGTGGTTTTCTTTGGCCTTGGATGAGTCAACGGATGTGTCAGATACTGCTCAGGTGTTGATTTATATTCGAGGAGTAGATAAAAGCTATGAAGTGCATGAAGAACTTCTTGATATGTATAGTAGTCATGGCACAACTACTGGTACAGATATTTTTAAAGGAGTTGAAATGGCCATTAATCAAAAGAACCTTCGATGGAAAAACTTGAAATGTATTACAACTGATGGAGGCAAAAACATGAGTGGGAAAGATAAAGGAGTGGTCGCTCTTGTGTCAAAGGCTGTAGAAAATGACGGTGGTTCAAAACCATTAGTCTTACATTGTATCATTCATCAACAGTCTTTGTGCGGAAAATGTTTGGATATGTCTGAAGTTCTGAAACCAGTCATATCAACTGTTAATTTTATGAGATCTTTTGGGCTGAATCACCGACAATTCCGACAATTTATTGAAGAGATTGGAGAAAATGACTTACCTTATCATACTGCCGTACGTTGGCTTAGTTGTGGGAAAGTCCTTCAGCGCTTTTTTGAACTTCGAGCAGTGATCGATTTTTTTTTTAAATGAAAAGCATCGCCCTCTTACCGAATTACAAAACAACGCATGGCTGTGGAAGTTAGCATTCTATGTTGATTTGACAAAACATGTGAACGAACTGAATTTTAGATTGCAAGGAGAAAACCAGCATCTTCCTGATTTATACACTAATATCAAATCATTCCGGAAGAAATTGATACTGTTTCAATCACAACTACGAAGTAAATGTTTTTCACATTTTAAAACATGTGAAATATTCAGCCACACCACTGAGACTGAGTTTCCTATCGATTTTGCAATCGAAACTTTGAGTGCTATGAAAATAAATTTTGATACTCGTTTCTCGGACTTCGATGCCTTTGCGAATCAAATTAAGATTTTTCAGGATCCTTTTGATACTGACATTGAAACCCTAGCCCCGGAACTTCAAATGGAAATGATTGAACTACAGTGCAGTGATATAATTAAGAACAAATATCAAAACTCATCTTTGTTGGAATTTTATAAGAGTCTTCCACTGACACAATTTGATAATTTGCATAAATTTGTTCGTGGGCTGTTTTCTGTTTTTGGTACTACTTATTTGTGTGAGAAGACCTTCTCCAAAATGAAGTACACAAAAAATGTTTACAGATCTAAATTAACTGATGAGCATCTTAAATCTCTTTTAATAATTGGTACAAGTAAAATTAGTCCACAACTACACACTATTGTCAGTGGAAAATCTCAATTACATAAATCTCATTATTATTTCATATGTCTGCATGTTATACATGTCTTTACTCATTACAATTCTGTGTTTCTTTATCCAACTTATCATAAAAACAATAACAATAAGCCTACAACAATGTTATGAGTAGTTAGCCCATGACCATATCAATGTAGATGTCATATTAATAATTATTCAACATAAAATTAGAATACTTCAGTAAACTAAATTTAATTTGCTATAAAAAAATATGTTCTCTAAAAGGAGTTTTCAAGTATGGTAGCTCTCCGCGGGCCGGACAAAATCTGTCCGCGGGCCGGATGTGGCCCTCGGGCCGTAGTTTGGAGACCCCTGCTCTAGACAAAGGCTTTCAAAAGTGACTAATACCTAAATCTGTATTTGATGTAATCAGATTTCTTTCCAGTAGAAAAATTCTCCTCGTCTTTGCTGACCTACTATTTATATGCCGTACGGTACTCTTAACTTCGTCCAGTTTTGCTTATTTTGCTTCCCAAGTAGCAAAATTCTCCAAATTCCTTTAGTTTTCACCTGCCAATTTGATGTCAATAAGGGTTCCTGATTTCTTACAACTGCACTCTATTATTTTAGTTTTACATTTATTGATATTCACCAGGAATTCTTTCCTCAAGACTGCGTCGACAACGTTTAGAAATTGTTTCAAATCTTCTAGGAAATCGACTGAGAAGATAATTTACCATAGGATTTGAATGAATTTATACAAGGTGTGGACAAAGTCTTGAGACACTTTGGCTACTTTCTTCAAAATGTCATGGTTTATACTAATTTAGGAAATTAATAATCTTATCCCCAGAATGGGATTTTATTACCTAAATATGTTAAAGTTTCTCATGAAATTATTTTCAAATCGTCATTCAGGGAAGAGTAATGTCAAGAAAAATAAATGAAATATCATTTTAGATTGTTCTCCTCTATATCCTTTTCTCCAGACACTTACCGTACTGTACCGCCACAGTATAGGAAAACGTTGACGAGCCACAACATAATGGTTACTCACATACGAAGTGAATGTCGTCAACTAGCTCATAATAATGGCACAATTCAAGGTTACAGATATATTAGTAACTAAGCTAAGTATTACATACATCGAAATAAGCTTGCATTACATACAACTACATAAGTTCGTATTACCCAGATTGATATAAGCTGGTATTACATGTACATATAACATCAAACATGCAGAAAGTATGGACAGGTGCAATGAGGTGAGTGACTTTGTGAAGTACTGAATCATTATGGCCAGACGACTGAATCATAACATTCCTGAAACTATGAGACATGCGTTGTGCTTATCGTCAACTGTGATGAGTATATATTCACAGTGGTTATAGAAGGTAAAGAGCACAAACTGCCGACAGATTGCTGGTAACCAGAACTCGTCGATGTGGAATGTGCAAGAAGGCCAATTCGCCTAGTTTGAACCAGCACTCAAATGTATCATGCATCACGTCGTGTATCAAGATACATAGTGCATTGAATGAAGTAATGAAGTAATACAAATGTTCGGCTCATTTTCTGTGGATCTCAGTTTTTACAACAGTTAGAACATGATGTTAAACAAAATATGTGCAAATAGCTGAAACAGGAAACTGAACACAATCCTGAAGGCAAAGCTTTTTGGCCTATTAAACTGAATTTTGAGAATTTAGTTGCATGAAGAATAACATCTGGCATATACATGATGGTCACTACTTTGGGCATTCTGAACAGCATGAGAACAGCAGTGTAGGCTACCTAGTACAGTATGAGAAATATTTCGACAACTCATCTCACTTCGTTACTGTTTTGTCGAAGGTTTCTCTTGAACTATCTTCTTACAAGATGTATATCGATCCATAATTAAAACATCATCCTAGGAAACATTACATAGTAATAATAGTAGTAACTTTCGTGATAGGTCAGTCCTAATGATCCCAGGTTCAATTCCCAGCCGCAGGAGTCGGATTTTTTAAGGGAGGCACAAATTCTCGGCACTCCTACTCGTGCGATATTGGCTAGTAAATAATCTCTCATATCACATTTGATGATTACAAGACAATATTAATCAAATATTAGCCACTGGTCGCCAAGTAGAATTCTGGATTTCACTGACAAATGGCAGTGTTAAACAGAACGTCAAAATTGGAGAGTAGATCGCCTCAACGGCTCTACGTCAAAAGATCTACGCCTCGGTAGAGTAGACCATCAGATTATTATCATCATCATGAATGTTATTATCATGCCTATGCTTACTTACAGGAGAAAAATTGTTCCAGTTGCAGGGAAATAATATATTGAATGATTTCGTGTATGAAGGTGGTCGAAGGAAAGGATATACACTAGCGGAAAAAGATATCCCTAACACCTTGAAATAAGGAATGCAGAGTACGCAAATTTAGGAAATATATTTGGTGAGGTAACATATTCAATTGATTAAAGGTACAAGACAACAGATTAATGTCCGCGCGAGAAAAGCCATCGCAAATGTGCCATGCTGGTCCATTAATAACCAGTATAATCGCCAGATTGTTGAATGCAGGCATGAAAATGTGCATGCATTGTGTCGTACAGGTGCCGTATGCCAGCTCGTGGGATGGAGTTCCATGCCTGTTGCACTTAGTCGGCCAATACAGGGTCGGTAAATACCAGTTGTGGATGATGCTAGAGTTGACGTCCAATGTTGTCCCATACGTGTTCGAATGGAGACAGATCGGGGGATCGAGCAGGCGAAGGCAGCATGTCGACACTCTGTAGAGCACATTGTGTTACAACAACGGCATGGGGGCGTGCGTTATCCTGTTGGAAAACTCCCCCGGGAGTGCTGTTTATGAATGGCATCACCACAGGGGGAATCACCTGACGGACGTACACATCTGCAGTCTGGGTGCGTGGGATTACCACGAGACTGCTCCTGCTGTTATAGGAAATTGCTCCCCAGACCAGAACGCCCGGTGTAGGTCCAGTGTGTCGACACCGCAGACAGGTGGAATGCAGGCGCTCACCTGGCCTCCTTCTAAACAACACATGGCCATCACTGGCACCTAGGTAGAATCGGCTTTCAATGGAAAATACAACGGACCTCCACTCCATCCTCCAATGAGCTCTCGCTTGACACCACTGAAGTCGCAGACGGCGGTGGGTTGGGGTAAGTGGAATGCGCGCTACAGGACGTCTGGCTTGGAGCTGTCTTTCAAGTAACCGACTTCGAACAGTTCGTTGCGAGACTGTGGTGCCAAATGCCGCTCGAATTGCTGCTGCAGACGCCGTCCGATGCGCCAAAGTCATACGCCGAATACGGCGGTTCTCCCTCTCAGTGGTGCCACGAGGAAATCCGGAGCCTGGTCTTCTCGCGACCGTACCTTCTCGTGACGACTGCTGCCAGCACGCATGCACAGTGGAGACATTCCTGCCATGTTCTGCAATAGAGTGGAAAGAGAATCCACCTTCACGTAGTCCTATTACACGGCCTCGTTGAGACGCAGTGAAACGTTGATACTGGCCTCTTCGTCATCGTCAAGGCATTCTTGACCCACTCACAGTCACTCCATCCAATCTCACAGGTAACTAACGCTGATGTGTAACGTCATGGGGCCACTACTAGGGTCAAGCTGATGCGATTTGCGGGAAATTGGAATGAACGTCATCTTTCAGATGTATGAACACGCCTACCAACGTTCGGTAATCTAGCACCACCCCTTCTCGGTGTTGGGATATGTTTTTCCACCTGTGTAGATAATTTTGAGTACCGGTACCATGCTTCTTTTTAGTAGTCACCATCATGGTGTAGACGTTTTATGCAAGGCAAAAGATGTCTTATCCCACAAGTTCACTCCAATACATTGGATAGCTCCATCCAGTCTGGAGCTATACACCTTGTTTTGAGTAGAAAACTTCTCATCTGGATTCAAGGCTGTGCCACGGAGGATATAAATTCTCCCCTTCAAACAATACTTTATTAAAATGTAACCAGCATTGGTAGTATCATTCATTATTGCTGGTTTGAGGAGTAATGCTGTTACTAGTATGGTAACAGTTATATTTTGGTGTAATGTGGGTTAACACAACTATAAATTAAATTAAGTAACTGGAATTCTGTTCTTTTTAGCAGTACTGGAGGAACAAAAATAGTTGTTACTAATTGAAATATCAGTATAATGATGTGGTTTTAACTTATCTTTTAACTGTGGTGGCGTTAGAGATGCCTCTTAAAAGAGCAAGTTGTAGCAATCAATGTTATAAGAGTGTATTATTTTAATTTGAGGTTTATGTTGAATGCATGGCATGGACAGAGAATGAAGGTGTTATTTCTTCTTCTTTTTCGCTTATTCTTCAAGACACACACCAAGGTGCTACTTGTACTTTAAAAAGATGAATGACCTCTTAACAAAGCTGGCTAAACGATTCAGTGTTGTTTCCTTTAGAGACTTGCAACATCATGGTTATCTGTCTGGTGAACTTGAGTGAGTGTATAATCTGTCTGACAACGTGTGACATTGTAACAACCATACTTGTTTGTGGGCTTGTAATTAACCATATTATCAGAAAGGTCACAACTTTGGCCTTAGTTAACTGTGGAAAACCACGAAAAACAACTTTTAGGATGGAACAGAGAGATATGAGACTGAATGAATCCCTTTCCAACCCATTTAACAAGATTAAAATACCGTTGGCAGAGCCAGGAATAAAAATCTGGTTGCCTATATGGAAAGCTATTTGCAACCCTTGCATACTCATATTATCGCATTCACAAAATTAGCCTACCAAGCGGCCCCTGCTCAATCATTTGGCCGACAGATTTACAGATTGTGGGGTGACGCGTGGTCAGCGCGACAGGTCCCCTCGGCCGTTAATCTTGGCTTTCTTGACCGGGGTGTTGCCTTCCTGATCAGACAGCTAATCACTTGTCTTCATGAGGCTGAGTGCGCCCCATTCCCACCCTCATGTTAGTTTCTAAAATCCCTGACGGAGCCGGGAATCAATCTTAGGGCCTCGTTGGTGAGAGGCATGGGCGCTACTGCCACACCATATTATGTATGTCAAGCAATATGTGTAAATAGTGTAATGTAAATGGTATTCTGCCCGAAGGCAGGTCCGAGCCTCCGATGAGGCTATCCTCAGCCGGAGTTTGCTTGCGGTAGGGTGGCCAGGGCCTTTCCGCTCCTCCTTATGTTGGCCAACAGCGCGCAGTACCTAGAACCGGCATACCATCCAAGTTACGACCACGCCCAATGCTGCTTAACTGCAGAGTTCTCATGTGATCCGGTGTTTCAACATGGCCAGGCCGTTGGCCCAAATAGTGTAAGGAACAGGAAATCAGCCACAGCCTATCAAGATAATTGAAATAGAAACGAATGTACAGTAGCTCCTGTGGGTTTACAACACAAACAGTAAACTTTACCAAACCCTTTTTTAATGAATTCATGACAGGTTTAAAAGATTTGATGACGTATTTCCAAAGTTGAAGTTTTTGGAGAAACATATATTTGAATAATGTTATTGGTTTCACGTCCCTTTTAACTACTGCGGCTTTTAGAGACACAAATATATTTGAAGTAAGTCTGGTGCTTAAGTGTGACTGGATGAAACATTTGAGAAACAACTGTTACTGAAAATGAACTGGAAGTTCACATTTTGAAGACGCACAAGGAAGGTTGCTTTTTGATAAGATTTACATATAAAATACAGAGAGAAGTGTTCATGGAATTTAACTTAATTTATTTTAATTTTTAATACCAGTGCCGGTAAAGTTGTCTGTAAGCTTCCAGCTGAGATTGTTGTAAAGTGCATGGAATATCTCAAATTGTCATGAAGTTAAAATAACAATTCAAATTAATATTTGTTTCCGGTATTTTACTTATTATTAAACTTCGTTGAGATCTGGTAAAAATTATGACAACAAGAAAAACATAAGTCTTGACATTTTAGCCGAAATTGTTGGTATTTTTTGTTAATACTGTAGTACAAATGATGATGATTTACAAAGCTTGTTACTTCCAGTAGTGAGGTTGATCATATTTCACTCACTAAATATGGTCAAAATTTCCCTTTCTGTGGAAGCTGACATAATTTATTGAACTCTATATCTGTCAGTTAATTTTCCTGGAATCCAGGAATCAATCCTTGAGAATTATTTAGTTATTGTCAGGATTTAGGCCAAGTACATGAAGGCAGTTAATGCTTTCTTCAATAAGATTTTCATGACGTAAGGCATTTGATTATTTTGGAGGGTTCTGAGGACATTTGCAGGGTGAAGTGATGTTTCCCACCACATGAAAATTCCAAGACTACGTTGTGCGGGGAAAATAAATTGAAGGTAAAGAATTTATTTTAGGGTAAATATTGTGACCATCCTGTCAATGTCTTGAAAGAATTGAACAGAATTATGCCTGGGGGAACTATCTGGAATAGGCATGTTAATGATGGATAGATTGAATGAAGAATTCAGAACAGTGAGTTTTAGATCAATGAGAAACAAAGTCTCAAATTTGACTGTCTTCCAATTCAAAAGATAATCACGAACATTCACTACAATATATTGGATAGCTGTACTTAGACGAAGTCAAGTCTATTTGAGTAGAAAACTTCCCCCTGTAAGTTGGCCTTTAATTATATTCATGAATACATATTTTTGAGTTTTAATCTTAGTACCATTGCAGAATAATTATCTTTGTAAAATGTTCATGTGTCATCAACAAAACCAAGGATTTTGAGAGGTTTCAGCCTCGCAACCAAGAGCAAACCATATTTTAAGGCGACGCATTTAGGATTCAGTCAGTAGTAAGTTTGTATTGGGAATATAGGAAAATCCTGCTGCACATCTTTTCAAGTTAATACACTTCATTTTCAAATTGATCACTTCTATCGGCTTCAAATTTTCTTCCTGAAGCAAAGATACATTCTAAAAAAATTCTTAAGGATGGGATGCCTCTCAAGTGTCCTTCTAAGGTGCACATGGCCAACATTATCAACAGCTTTTCTTACACCAAGGAACACAACTAAAAGATCAGTTTTGTCTCACTTGGCAGCAGAATTAACTGCAGTAAGGACATGTACGTGATTGTGTCAGGAGATTTTTTAAAAACTTGTCTGGCACATTCAGCACATAATTGTCTCTCCAGTTAGAGCAATACATTGAAATAATAGTAAACAAAGGCCCTACTTGCAACCTTGTGACACTAAGGTGTGCCTAAGCTTCAGGTCAGACGAAGATGTCTCTACAGTGCACAAAATTACAAAAACATTCAATGATCTAATAACCTATATTTGAAATCTAAACAATGTAAAATTAAGATAGTTGGTCAAGCAAACATTTTCATAAATCCATAATTTGTTGTATAATCTTACCGTATATAAAAATCAGGGCTACCATACATTCTCGTTTCCTTGGACATGTCCTCGTTTTAGATGATAAAGCATATGGGAGATTTGCTTTTAAGATCAAATTGTACGGTTTTCTACGAACCCTTAAAAGAGGAAATTGAAAAATATATTAAAATATGCATAAAAATTCGCATGATCGCTAAATATCCTGCTATTTTCAGTACAAATACGATCGTCACTATAATCTATACTTTGATAGCAACCGATAGGGTAACATCAAATCTGCCATACACAAGCCACCTCAGAACCGAGTTGCTATTCGAATTTAAAATTATTAAGTGTAGGCTACTTTGATACTGTCGTATATGTAGAAAATATCAACGTCAATGTGAGCTTAAAACAATTGAATTTATCGTCTACTAGACAGACATGACAAATTTGAAGTGGAATTTACTATTTGCTGTCCCCGTAACCGACGATGTTTAAGAGTCAAACAATGGGTTATACGATTTCGACATGTGTGTAGTCAACAATAGGAAATAAATACATATGAGTTTTGTTATATTTTTTAACTGGATTTCTTATTTTTGTGTTTTTATTTTCATGGCAGTAAGTGTTTTGAACTGGGGAGCGATCCACTTCCCTAATTCACGCCCGATACGCCCTTGAGACAGGAGTCTCGTCCTTTTGGCCCAGTTCAAACACAGTACAGTATAATTGATGTGTACGGTCGTTCAGGGACTTAGGCACATAAGGGATTGGATTACCACTCCATCGTCCTTGGAGGAACGGGCACAATACCAAACATATAAACGAATGTATTTAGTTAAAGTGCACGTTTATGAAGTGCCAGTGGGGATAATTTTCCCCCTATACTCGGATTCGTCCTT
Organism: Meconema thalassinum; assembly: GCA_946902985.2. Lineage (NCBI taxonomy): Eukaryota > Metazoa > Arthropoda > Insecta > Orthoptera > Tettigoniidae > Meconema > Meconema thalassinum. Next base: position 216,962,212 of record OX336389.2, on the reverse strand, counting down.
TGTCTTTTAAAAGTATATAATATTTACTGTATTATACTGTCACCCTCCATACAGTTCACCAGGATATATAAATCATTAACAGTTTGCAGGACACATTTGGAAGGTCTTAGGGATAATGTGACACATAATCCTAAAAATATGACCACGTCTGTGAAACATGTATTAGCACGTGTTTGACACCACCCTTCTTCCTGAGATATATTTCCCTGTTCGACCTCCCCAAGTACCGGTTGATACTATACGGTATTGTGACTTCTCTTGTGCTGTTCTCATGCATATTCTGTACACTATGTCAATGAAGCCTGTGTGATTATTTCCATGGATAAGCACAAAATATGTTATCCACTTTGTCAGTGTCATGCTTTAATGAGCCAATTTTGATGAAGCCAGTATCAAAATAAATACCTGGATTTTTTCAAATCCATGCATTTTCTATCATAAAATATTTTAAAATGTAATGTATTCGAAAATAGGCGACAGGCATCCATGCAAGGTAAACTGACAATGCAGTAATGTCGAATTATTCCATATGATTGTCCTAAAGTTTGAGTAATTTTCTTTAATCAACAGTCAACTGATTTACAGAGTTTGATCCTGTATTAACACCAACATTGAACAATTACACACTTATATACATAAATATAAGTAATCATAATAACTACTTAAAACATATAAAAATAGACAGAAAGAGGTAGCGAACATTGGATAGTAACAACCAGTGCTGCTAACATTTAGAGAGTAAATCACTTACATAAAATACACATTAATATCACAACATTTAATCCACAGCTTCGTTGAGAAAGGGATTAGACGGGCTGAGCTTGTGGTTAAATTTTTTTCCTTACTTTCTTTTTATGACACCTATTTATTTAATTCTTCATGCAAATACTTTTGAAATTAAAGGTATAAGTATATATAAGTATATATTTATGAACAACAGCACATTAGAGTTAAATTTTATTCCAACATTATCTCCTTCAGCCTTAGACAGCTAGTGATCATAACCATTTCTTCCATAACACCATTATGTAATAACGGTTGCAAACTCTAACAGTACAATAAAGTTAAATATCTTTCTCTAGTAATAATTTCAGTTGAAATCTCTCCATTAAAAGCAACATCACATATCTCAAGTGTTAAAGATTTAGTTATTAAAATACAAGTACCTATTACACAGCTCTTACGATGATGATGATGATGATATAACATCGAAGAAATGAGTTCTTGAAAGAATTGAAAACAGAGAACGAGATAGGAAGAAAGAACGAAAGAAGGCGAAAAGATAGCACACTCAGATTCGTGAACTTTGGTGTGTATAAATTTCTGTTGATCGGCTTTTAGTGGTATCTGTGTTAGTGTGTGTCCAGGGCCTAGTATTAGGATAGTTCCCTTGGGAGTTGAAATAATGTTACTATTCCAGCATTTGCCAGGATAGAATGTGGCAACATCTGTAAAATCAACACACTTAGGATGGCTGCTGTCAGCACATACACTCTGCAATCCTAAAGTGAAGCACGGCTTATCCCGCTCAGCTACTGAAACTGAAAACCCCTCAAACATACATTAAGAAATCAGACACGGTCAACTGTAGTAAGCAGCCACCACCGTGAACCCATGTCTCATAGTATCGTGAAATAAATAGACATAGTTGGGTGAAAACCAGGGTATAACTAACATATCATTTTTGTGATATAAACGTACTTCAGTAGTTCAATAATAATGCTATATTCAAACTGCCTTATGTTCCGTAATTACTGATGAATCGCGATTATTCATTTGCTGTACTGAAAAAATGTTGTACCACAGCTGGTGTGTTGTTGCCGAAAATCATGGCAATCCAATATCAATTAAAAAAACGACGAATATTGTCAGTGTAGGAATCACCGCGATTCTTCAGTAATTACGGAACATATGGCAGTTTGAATATAGCATTATTATTAGCGATAACTTTGTCTCTGATGCTATGTCCAGAGACTTCATGGATGCAAGATGCCCAGTTTTTCTGCTTGGGGTCCTCATCAGTCTCGTCTATCACAGCTGAAATAGTGAAATCTCATAATTCTGCAGCCACATATCATTTTCCTACCATTTTCAGATCACGAGATCATGGTGCGGTATGTGTGGCAAAAGATTAGTCGAGAATAGAAGCATGGGGGACACACACTGTGTTAGCCGCAAGTCTGTGCTGATAAAGCATCCGTTAGACAATTCATTGGAAACTTACGGGGAGTTGAAAGCCACTATAACAGAAAAATCTAAAAGAATCTACCTGGATTGTGTTTTGTCAATCATAAAATTCTTTGACCACTTTCAACTTTCGAGTACCATATCTTCGGCAATGTTCCGTACAATATTATGTGGAGAGTTTAATATCTTATTACGTTCTCCTGCATGTGTCGTTTGTGGGTATTGCGCCATGTTAGACAATACGATAAAAATTGCATCAGCTGATGAAAAACAATATTTTTCGAAATATTACTAAGGCAAAACTGGAAAATGGCTTCCAACACGATAAGAATATTTAATAAAAGAAATTAAAATACCTAATAGGCAATGTTGTTGCTAATGTTCCTTCCTTAAAAAAATCTAATTTTCATACATTACTCTTTGGCACCGTATGTCTAATACTGAACCTAAAAGATAATTACTTAAAATTGAAAATGTAGGAGAATTGAAATATATAGGTTATATCCATGAATAAAATTTCCTTTAAATTAGTTACTGAGGTGCAGAATTACTATAAAATTCATTATTTTCATTAACCCTCTCCAAACATAACCCCACAAATTCACACAGTAACTTACACTATTCAAAAGCTCATGTTCAGGCAGTCTCTCATATATCCAAATTACAAATGCAGTTTCCTACAAAATCCACATAATAGGATTTTACTCAAGTTGGCTATGGTGTACTGAATGCTTCCAACCATCAATTAAGTTCAGTTAGCATCAAACAGGTCATAATTTTTCCCAAGGAAACATCACAGATATTTTTCCTCGATTTTGAAAAATTAAATTTCGTGGACCTCGTGAGGTTTTTCATGTTATGCATACCACCACAAATGTGTGAGAGTACCGGTAATTATAATTTCAACAGAAGACTGGTTCAGTATTTATTTGTGCATACTACAATTTCACAGACCTAAAATTGAGTACTCATCAAATTATAAATGTCTATTTTGATAGCGTTTGGGATTCGGTAAATCATGTAAGTCCATGCATATTTTGCTCCAGTAACTGGGAATTCTTTACAGTGATGTATACTCATGGATATAATTTACTTTTGAATAGCTTCATTGCTGTGTTGATATGTTTCCACAGTTCTGACACCCCACTAATTTAAGAAGAAAATACAAATAAATGTACTCTGTTACTACTTTTATTCATATATTTGGATAACTGAAAGAACTAAATTAATATGGCTCTTATGGGCAAGTGAACTCATGTCATTCAACACTATATCATCATATTATAAAACATGCTAATTTAACCCAACAACTTCTTACACAGCTGACAAAATAGATTCCTATGTATACATACATTTTATGAGTTCAAGGCAAAAAAATATACAGTCATTCAACATCGAAAATACAGTATATATATTTATACATTTATATATTTTAAGAATACAGTACATTACATTTACATTCCATCATATTTTAACACAAGTAGGCATGGAGTCAATAAAGACAGGGGATAAGAAAAGGCAATGCCTTAAGGAAATTTTGCTGGTATACATTATAGTCCTTTTTACAACTTTCCAAATGTTCTTATATCTTCACACAATATTTTCAGAAATAATTTACGAGTCATTTAAATGTGCATTTGAATTAAACAAGAATACTTAACCGAAGCAAATGAGATGGACTTCGTTTGACAGATTAAGTTTAGATGTTTACCGGTATATCTGAAATCTACTGTCGTGGTAGCTACACCCTCTAAAGAGCAAGGTCGTAGCATCAGATTTTTTCTAGTCTGGGTAGACAAGTAGATTCGAACCGCAACGTCGGCCATCCATGGAATGGTTTTCCGTGGTTTCTGATTTTCAACTCCCGACAAATGTCGAGACAGTACATTCTAACAAGTCACAATCACTTACTTCCAAATTCTAACCCAGTTTCTTTTATCTTCATTGATTTCATATCTCATTAACTCCTCAAATGAGGTTAGCGTCAGCAAGGACATTCAAACCTGAAATCCATCCGAAAAATAGAAATTCATTGCATCTTATCCTCGTACCTATACAAATGGGAATAACAAAGGGCAGACATACACACACATTTGAAATGTATTAAGTTAACGGGAATAACATGTATATAGGCTAAGTCTAGTGTATGGGTGTGCATGTTGACAAAAGAAGTCACTAGATTTTTGTATCTAGCCGGCCCCGTGGTGTTGGGGTAGCGCTCTGCCTTTCACCCGGAGGCCCTGGGTTCGATTCCCGGCTCCGTCAGGGATTTTAGAAACTGACGTGAGGGCTGGAACGGGGTGCACTCAGCCTCGTGAGGACAATTGAGTAGCTGTCTGACAGTGAGGCAGCACCCCGATCACGAAAACCAAGATTACCGGCCAAGGGGACCCGATGCGCTGATCACGCGTCACCCCAATATCTGCAGGCCAAATGGCTGGGCAGCGGTCGCTTGGTAGGCCTAGGCCCTTCATGGGCTGTAGTGCCAGGGGTTAGATTATTTCTAGATTTTTAAAATCTAACTGGGATGGGAGCCAAGCAAATGGTAGTGTGATTTAATTCATTGTTCCCTACCCTTAAGTATTTCAGTATGTTATTAATAATATTCCAGACCAAGATAATGGCTTACAATACTGTAAGCAAACACGAATAATTAGTAAGTGGAAGATAATACGAAGTAAAGTACCGGTAATGTACGAAATTGCTTATTACCAAGTAGAAACTCATGATGATACACTGTGGCCATAGAAAACTGCAGTACAATGGCATAATAATTTCAGGTCAAAAGAAAATATTTTGAATCGTATTTCCAATAAAAATAAGACAAAATAGCTCAACAAAATCAGTACATTTATACACCATTTGAACAGTGTAATTGTCTGTGTACTGGTGTGATTACATACTCATCCATCTTACATCACTTCACATAGCACAAAAAAGTGGCTATTGGGTCCAGTCACAAGCCTAATTGATTTTAACAAACTGCATTAACAGGAAGAGATTGTGACATGAATAGGCTACCTGTACCTCTGAATACCTATATATACTCTCCACTACAGCCCTGCAGGAGTCAAATAGAATCATTACCGGTACCGGTACTTCTGAATAGTACAGAATATTTTCTCAGTGGACGAGACAGCATTTGGCAAACACGTAATAACACGTAAAACATTTTTATTTTTCGCTTTGCAATATTCATGGAATATGCAGCCTTATTGAATGAATGTTGGTGGCATAGCATCACCTGTGTTGCAAGTGGTGTAAAAGTACATGTCTAAAGTGATAAGAGTGGCACTGGAATTTAAGCATGGACCTGTGAGTGCTCCTGATGTTACTTAGAAACAAACAGGAAATGTGCAGACATCAGGATATACTTGGCGAGTAAAGTTAGGAACATTTTGAAGTTTTATGTGCTAATTATTCCATATATCAATTTGTTTTCTCTCCTGAACATAAAATTATGAAAGAGCAGAATATAATTAGCTGCCATAACTTAAATACTTAGCATGTGCACTAGTTCAGTAAACAGACATGTACGAGAGCACACAAGCATAGGCTAAAGTATTGACGTAAGTGGTCTCCAACTTGGGACTTCAATTACTTTCAGTTGGTCCGTACGTTGTGTCAAATCTAAGGTAGTAATTTAACTGTACTGAATTTAGATCGTTCACCACTACTACTGGATTAAGTGTATCGGTTAACACAGTGGTGCTGCAGTGTTGTCATTTGTACCAACATTTAACAATTTAAAAGAAAAATAAAGTTATTTTTAAAGCTGAAAGTATACCAGGAGTCCTAATGTTTGTTAAAACGGTATCTACTAATTAAAATGATTACGAACTGTAGTACCTTAGGTAATAATTTGTTGGCACAGATGAATGAACTTTATTGATATCAGGATAATATGGTAAGCTGATGAGGAGCTGATGTGTGACTCCAAACAGATGTTTTGTATAGGCATGCATTTGGTCTCGAGCCACCCTTGGTTATACCATGACGAAAAGAAATAAACAGTGTCATCACTCCGCTACTTAAGCATTGTAGTTCATGGTCCAGCCAGTGTGTGGCGCGGAAGTCGCGCCGAACCATAAGCACGAGTGACAGTAACCCACGAGGTTAGTACTGTAATATCCTGTGCGCGAGAAGTCATATTATTCGAGGGAATTTGTTTCTTTGTAATAGTTTACGAATGTCTGTGCAGTGCTTTGTGTGTGCAAACAACTAAGTTTTCTGTTGTTTCGGGAAAATGTCGTAATGTTTTGTTCCTGGAAGTAAATCGGGTTACGAAGAAAATCTGATGGTAGACATTTTTTCACACCGTCAAAAGAAACAAATCTGTTTGCGAAATGGGCGAGAGTTATTCCGTGGAAAGATAAGCAATTGTCGATCAAAAATAGAATCTGTGACGAGCGTTTTTCGGAAGATTTAATTATTATAAAGGCGGACTGTTTCGTAGTGAACTATGAGAACGTGGAAATTCCTCGCGCGAAGTGAAAATTAAAACCGGGATCAGTACCTCACATTTTTCAAAATTTACCGAAATATCTATCCACTGATGTAAAATCACGAAAGGCGCCCAGTAGGATACGGAATGAAGGCAGCCTTCCATGGTTACTTGTTCTATTTCGTGCCATCCTTACCTAAAACGAAAAAAAATCCGTCTTAATAATAATAGGCCTAAAATAATAATAGTTGTTGATTCTTTAGGGACTTAACGACATCGTGGTCACGTAGCCCCGTGTGTTTGGGTTTGTTTAGAATTCGTCTGATAACCTGTGTCATTATGATGTCTGTAGTAGTGTGTGTATTTGGAATTGAGGTAGGATTTGGGTAGGAAGCGGCCGTGTCCTTCAGTTAGGTACCATCCCGGCATTTGCCTGGAGGAGAAGTGGAAAACCACGGAAATCCACTTCCAGGATAGCTGAGGTAGGAATCGAACGCGCCTCTTAACATTTTTGCCTCACGAGGCTGAGTGAACACCGTTCCAGCCCTCAGACCAGTATTAAATTTATTGGCAGAGCTGGGAATCGAACCCGGACTTACGTGGCGATAGCCAAGTGGCCATGAATGAGTCGGACATATAATAATAATAATGGCCAACCTGCCAATAAAATAAGCGGTCATCCAATTCTTCGCTTCCGTTACCGTCCTCCTGATCTTCGGATTTTGTTTCAACTTTGTCTTCAGTATCAGAGTCACAAATTCCTTTGAAATTACTGAATCATGAACTAGCTATTCGTTATCTTTCAGCAGACGGTGACACGCTTCATCTGCATCCTTAGGTTTCCGTAAGGCGCAATCTCCTTACTGATATTAACTAAGGCAACATACGAAGCCAAATAATCGGTATAACAGCACACCTGCCACTCACTGACAGAATGTAACATCACTGGGAGCGCTGGTGCTATCAATCTCACGCTGACAAAATGTTGCACGTGTTAAAGTTATTTTTAGGCACGCTATTTCACAACTCCAGAAAAATGCTTACTAAGGTTTGGTGTAAGATGTCACGAGACGATAAGATCATAACTTGAACTGGTGGCTTGATATTAAAACTAATATAACGAACCATGGAGCTGTCAGACAAATGCGCGACTAACGGAGGGTTTTAAACGATAGTTCTACATGGGGACTGAGAATATTAATAATAACTTTATGACAGTATTATTCATAAGTCTCAACACACAATTTGTTGTAATCAGCGTAGCCGCAGCCGTTGTAATGAGGTTTACGTAGCCCAGCGCGTATCCCACTATTGAACAGCAGACTGTGTAGCGTTGGGGATCAGCGCCGCTAGCGCTAGCCGAGCGGGGCGCGGTTGAACTCGGTGAGTGATAACACTATTTATTTCTATTCGTCATGGTTATACGTACGTATGCTAAGAAGCTTCAAAATGTATTTCTGTTAGAAGTAAGCTTGTAACCTTGACCAGGACCAACCTTGTAGCCTACATGCCTTAAATTAAGAGTAGTGAGGCCTGTTGCAGCATGATTGTGTTAGTAAATAACATTAATTAACATTGGAAAACAAATTCCAACTTTTTGTTTGTTAGTGACATTAATAAAACCTCTTATTTTTTAAGGAAAATGAAGATAACGTTGAATATAACAATGGAAATGCCATTTTGGCTCCAGTTTAAGGGTAATAACAATTGTCATAATATGAAGATGTGTGTTCCTGATGAATATACAGTAGTAGTTATCAAGCGTTCTTGCATTAAACTTCCTTTGTAACCTTTTCCATGTATGAAATATGTTGGGGGAAATGTTCACCATGTACCATGTCTACAATTTCCAGATAAAAATTCAAGTGGAAGTGTACAAAGTAAAATGTAATTGACATGTTACACCTCCTTGTGTGATACAATGACAGTAAATCTATACGGTAACAAGGTCATCATAGTTTCCTGGATATTTGTTTCTCAAGAAATTGTTTGTGGCCTTTCTGAGAGAAATCCATGTCTCCTTCTCAGTATCAACTAAAACGTGCTCTATGGCCTCACCTGAGTGATACACAACGAAACCTCCTTCCTTAACTGCCCTCATTATTTGTACGCAAATGGGCAACTGAAATGTGATTAAAGTGATAATTTTACAATGAATTTAAATTAATTTCCAGCTGTGAGTATCGTAATTTCAAATCTTGAAGACGTTTCTTAAGTGCAATATATAAATAAGAGCTCGTAGTAGGATACGGTAACTCCTGTGACTCAACTCCCTTCCTCTCGTAGAGCTTTGTTTAAGGATTTCCAAGTTCCGGTACTCAATTTTTATTAATTTTGTTTTTAAATAAAGTTGACTCTTATTATTTTGTCATAATATGTTAAAAACTATAATTAACTCATTACATTAAAGGTTAAAGGCTGATATAGCAAATGCAGAGGGAGACCAGTTCGTGACACACATGTATTCTCAGCAAAACATCCTCAGCAGTGCCTTATATACACTAATACACCCAAATAACTATATCTACACAAGTTTATTTTATACTATGTTCGGAAGAGTCTAATTACCATGATAAGAATATTTAACTCTTCCGAAGCTCACTAAGGCATGCAATACACAAGTTTATGGTATCTCCTTCGTGGAGAAGAGAGAAATATCTTTTAGCATTCGTTTTCTGCTTGTGTGATTATGTTCTCAGATATCAGTTGGTTTAATTTCAGTCTAAAGGCAATACCTTACTGGTTGATAGACTGTAAATATTTAAGGTCCATATATTTCTTATAAATAAGGATTACTAATTCCAAAACATCTCATAATTCCTTCTCCTCAATCCCTATGAAAATATTCATCAGTACAAAGTTACTTTGCTTATTAACCCTAAAAACATTTCATCTAGATCTGATGTGATCATTGAAATTAGAATTTTGAAATCTACCCTTCAGCATTCCATTCAATCATTTTATGTAATCATTATTATAAAGATCAAAATATAGAGCTCTCAGCTAATATCAGTGTTGGTATCCAACTTGGGACGTATTCTGGAAGATCTGTTCCATACATTACACAGCAGGCAATTCGTCATCATCATCATCGGCTGGGGGTTCACCATCTTTAGCGTTTTGTCAGGTAGAGGACTTGGCACTGGCAGTGGACTTGGCGCTGCAGGTGGAGAGCCGAGGTGAGCGGAACACTGTAGTCTGGAGAGTTCGCTTCCACTTTTCCTGGGTGTCGCGAAGATGCAGCAGCCATGTTTGCTGTGGAGGAAAATAAATGATTGAGTTTCGTGTATAGGGTAGGCCTAATCCCTGTAAATATAAATTATTTTTAATTCTTTAAATATATTCCTATATACGGAGAGTCCAGTTTGTATGTATCGGAGACCCTCGCTAGCCCGCTCGCCCACGGCGCGAGCCTTTCTCCCGCCAGGCACTTTGCCGTTTTGCGGCGCTGGCGCGGCATCGAGTCATTGAGTATAGGAATTTGTACTTAGATGTGTACTTCAATGTGATCCTTGACCAATTTTTTTGACGAATTGACTTACGGAGAGCGATTGTCAACTTATTTTCAACAAGATTCTGCCACTGCTCACAATGACGAAGCATCCATGACAGAATTGCGTCGCATTTTTGGTACTAGGATTATAAGTCGGAACGTGTGGCCCCCGCGAAGCCCAGACTTATCACCATGTGACTTTTACTTGTGGGGGACGCTTAAAAGTAGTGTGTATCCGAGAATCCCTCGCGCTATAAATGAGCTTAAAGACTATAATACAGCTGAACTACAGTCAATCGGTGCTGAGGAACTTCAGAGAGTAATTGCCAGTTTCATAAAAAGGTGCCAGCGATGTATAGCAGTGAATGGCGAACATTTTCAGCACCAGCTATGAACTGAGTCAGTACAGCAGTACTAACCCTATGAGTAAAACCTTTCACAGCATCCACAGGCACTGACTGTGCCCTGAACGTCATTACTAAGCACCACCCATACCTCAGTAGCTTCCATATAATCACAGCCATGAGTGAGACTGAGACCTCAGTGCAAAGCCACATTTTACTCTAGCCTGTGCCAACAGACAAATGCAAATGTACTGCATTCATCAAGAGATGGCAAACAGGCCATTTGATATGCTATTAAGATAATATCTATATATATATATATATATATATATATATAAATCAATGTTACTTGATAGTATGTATGTGGGTGTGTGGGTGTGTATGTCTCCTATGCGTTTATACACCACCCATCCGATTGCGCTGAAACTTGGGTGAGATGTTGATTACTCTCCAAGGAAGGTTTCTGGCTTAGTAAATCCATTTTACAATAGGCAGCGCACGAGTAGATTCAACAAATGAGGGACGACGCACGAAGCATTTCGACACAGTCCCGTATTTGTTCGTAAACCTTTCATCCGATTGCGATGAAACTTGGGTGAGAACTTGTTTCCACTCCAGGGAAGGTTTCTAACTTAGCAAATACATTTCACAGTTGATAGCGCACGAGTAGATTCATCAAATGAGTGACGACACGCAAAGCGTTTCAACAAAGTCCCGTATGCATTCATATACCATTCGTCCGATAGCTATGAAACTTGGGTTAGATGTTGTGTACACTTCAGGGAAGGTTTCTGGCTTAGTAAATCCACTTTACAATAGGCAGTGCACGATTAGATTCAACAAATGAGCTACGACGCGCGAAACGTTTCAACAAAGTCCCGTATGCATTCATATACCATTCGTCCGATTGCGATTAAACTTGGGTGAGATGTTGTATACACTCGAGGAAAGGTGTCTGGCTTAGTAAATCTACTTAACAATAGTCAGCGCACAATAATTAGATTCAACAAATGAGCTACGACGCGCGAAGCGTTTCAACAAAGTCCCGTATGCGTTCATATACCATTCGTCCGATAGCGATGAAACTTTGGTGAGATATTGAGTACATTCTAAGGAAGGATTCTGGCTTAGTATATATCCACTTTACAATAGGTAGCGCACGAGTAGATGCAACAAATGAGCGATAACGCGCGAAGCGTTTCAACGAAGTCCCGTATGTGTTCATATACCATTCGTACGATAGCAATGAAACTTGGGTGAGATATTGTGTACACTTACGTGAAGGTTTCTAACTTAGTAAATACATTTCGCAGTAGATGGCGCACGAGTAGTTTCAACTAATGAGTGACGACACGCAAAGCGTTTCAAGAAAGTCCCGTATGCATTCATATACCATTCGTCCGATAGCTATGAAACTTGGGTTTGATGTTGTGTACACATCAGGGAAGGTTTCTGGCTTAGTAAATCAACTTTGCAATAGGCAGCGCGCGAGTAGATTCAACAAATGAGCTACGACGCGCGAAGCGTTTCAACAAAGCCACGTATGCGTTCATATACCATTAGTCCGATAGCGATGAAACTAGGGTGAGATGTTGTGTACACTCCAGAGAGGATGTCTGGCTTAGTATATCTAATTTACAATAGGCAGCGCACGAGTAGATGCAACAAGTGAGTGATGGCACGCGAATCGTTTCAACAATGTCCCGTATAAGGTCATATACCATTCGTCCGATAGCAATGAAACTTGGGTGAGATATTGAGTACACTCTAAGGAAGGATTCTGGCTTAGTATATCCACTTTACAATAGGTAGCGCACGAGTAGATTCAACAAATGAGCGACGACGCGCACACCGTTTCAACAAAGTCCCGTATGTGTTCATACACCATTCGTCCGATAGCAATGAAACTTGGGTGAGTAAATACATTTCACAGTAGATAGCGCACGAATAGATTCAACAAATGAGGGACGACACGCAAAACGTTTCAAGAAAGTCCCGTATACATTCATATACCATTCGTCCGATAGCTATGAAACTTTGGATAGATGTTGTGTACACTTTTGGGAAGGTTTCTGGCTGAGTAAATCCACTTTACAATAAGCAGCGCACGTGTAGATTCAACAAATGAGCTACGACGCGCGAAGCGTTTCAACGAAGTCCCGTATGCGTTCATATACCATTCGTCCGATAGCGATAAAACTTGGGTGAAATTTTGTGTACACTTAAGGAAGGTTTCTGACTTAGTAAATCCATTTTACAATAGGTGGCGAACGAGTAGATTCAACAAATGAGCGACGACGTGCGAAGTGTTTCATCAAAGTACCGTATGCGTTCATATGCCATTCGTCCGATAGCGATGAAACTTGGGTGAGATGTAGTGTATACATCAGGGAAGGTTTCTGGCTTAGATCACCCACTTTTCAATAAGTAGCGCACGATTAGATTCAACAAATGAGCGACGACGTGCGAAGCGTTTCAACAAAGTCCCATTTGCGTTCATATACCATTCGTGCAAAAGCGATGAAACTTGGGTGAGATTTTGTGTACACTTAGGAAAGGTGTCTGGCTTAGTACATGCATTTCACGATAGGTAACGCACGAGTTTAATCAACAAATGAGCGACGGCACGTGCATCGTTTCAACCAAGTACCGTATGCGTTCATATACCATTCTTCCGATTGCGACGAAACTTTGGTGAATTGTTATGTGCACTCCAAGAAAGTTTTCTGGCTAAGTAAATCCACTTTACAATAGGTAGCGTACGAGTAGATTCAACAAATGAGCGATTGGCGCGAATCATTTCAAAATGTCCCGTAAGCGTTCATATACTATTCATTCGATTGCGATGAAACTTTGGTGAATTGTTGTGTACACTCCAAGGAAGGTGTCTGGCTTAGTACATGCAATTCACGATAGGTACCGCACGAGTAGATTCAAGAAATGAGCGACGGCACGCGAATCGTTTCAAAAGAGTCCCATATGCGTTCTTATACCATTCATCCGATTGCGATGAGACTTTGGTGAATCGTTGAGTACACTCCTGGAAAGGTGTCTGGCTTAGTACATGCATTTCACGATAGGTAACGCACGAGTTTAATCAACAAATGAGCGACGGCACGTGCATCGTTTCAACCAAGTACCGTATGCGTTCATATGCCATTCATCCGATTGCGATGAAACTTTTATGAGTTGTTGTGTACACGCCTGGGAAGGCTTTCGACTTAGTAAATCCATTTTACAATAGGTAGTGTACGAGTAGATGCAACAAATGTGTGACGACGCGCTCAGCGTTTCAAAAAAATCCCGAATGCGTTCATATCCCATTCATCCGATTGCGATAAAACTTTGGTGAATTTTTGTGCACGCTCCCACGAATGTTTCTAAATTAGTTAATCCATTTTACGATAGTTTACAGGCAGTTAACGGATTTTATTCCGAAAGCACTTCAAGAAACAAACTTACAACGCCAACATTTTCTTTGATTGGCATTGCAACGCATGCCGGGTTCAGCTAGTGCCTAATATATTAACATGATACCATTGAAGTTGTGTTGATTCTTCCTATGTGCAGACTAGTCCTAGCAATGAACAAATTATCTATAATAATAATAATAATAATAATAATAATAATAATAATAATAATAATAATATCGTATGGCCTAGGGTGCCGTGTGCAAGATTTGTTACTTGACAACCAAAGGGTAGCTTGCATGTCGAATTTCGTTGTTCCTTGGAGCAATATGAAAGTCAAGGAGGTTAGATATCTAAGCTCATTGAACACTATAGCGCTTTCTAGTAGAGAAATGAGGTACTTTGTGTTGGCGGAAACTCCCGAGATTAATTTTGCCATTATGAACACAGGCTACTGAATTCAAATGGGTTATTTGACATGCCAACATCGCATGACATGGTGTCGCAATTTTTGCCGCCTTTCAAAAATCCCTCACCACGGCCAGGAACGAACCTGCGAGTTTGGGGTTGGTAGACCGATAAGAAGTATTTTATGATACAGTATCAGTTCTTATATTAGTCAATTTTTAATTTAATGTAAATACAAGACACAATTACTTATTTTAATTTGTAATAAACAATACAATTATTACATCCCATTAATTACAAGACGAATAAGTTAAGAGAGGGGCGCAAAACCCTGATCTCGCATGTGCCAAAAATTACCTTGAACCGGCCCTGCCTCCCACAGGCCCATAATTTGACCTTGCTGATATTCCATAAATTGCACGAATTCTGCTCATTGGTGCCATTTTGGCATGTCTACAATGTTTACTCACCCAGCAAGATGCTCTAACAACAGACCATTCGTTCAGTAAGTCAAATACACTTGTTATGGGCTCAGAGTTTCCTTACTCAGCACGTGGTTCCTACTTTCTACACAGCACGGAGCTTTGAAGTATTGCCTTTCCTGCACCCTATCAGTACCCCATGCAAATATAGTGTTTGCACGTCTTCTTTAGAGATGATCATTTACAATTTCCTGAGCGAAGGTTAATCGGCGATCTAGGGAGATACCCTGATATTTGGAAGAAGGCTGCCATCTGATCACCTCGTCTACAAAAATGAGATCGTTGACGGCTGTATGCTTGCATTTCCTGGTGAAAAGAGTGGCAGAGCATTTACTTAATTACATCAATTTTAATGTGCCAATTTCCAGCCAAGGTTCAAGTACGTTAAGGTCGCTTTGGAGGTTGGATTCAATTATATGTCCTCTCCAGGAAGTGGTGGAGATGGCGGTGTAATCTCCACTTTACATCCCGGGGTTTCAGAGGGCTTTGCCTTGATACGTACAGGGGCTTGAGTGAGTCTGATTTTTCCTTTAAATCGACACTGTCGACAATGCCGAGAAAAGAGGAGTTCCGGTTTTATCGAGACTTAACATAGTTCCGGTATTATTGAGATTTGAGATTCTCAATCAGCGGCGAAACCTAGCCTTGAGTGCGCTTGGTGAGGGACGATACTCGCCATAAAGCAACTTACGATACCGATCGGAACTAGAGTTAATGTCTACTGGACGATTCCTTCGAGGAATTGCTTAACAGATTGGACGTGAGGTGTATGTTGTGTATGGATGTTGGTGGTAGTGGTCAATGGAGGGTGCACATGCTCGTCATTCTGGTTCCGGATGGCAGCGTCGTACTGATTTATGTCTTCATCCCTGCAATCAGACGAGCAGCCTTTGCTGATCATACGATGGCCGCAGCACAAATTGGGAGCAATGTTGCACCTACGTACTTCCACTGCATGACGGCCGTTCAAGGTTGTGTTACAAATAGTAGCTTCCTCCAAATATGTAATGCCCTGTTAAGCTCCCTCAAAATGTTATGCTTGGTGTTACCATGGATTGAGCATGCTTACTAAGCAGGTCTTTTAGTGAAGGTTACCAGAACTATAAAAGTTACATTAATTTTGAATGTTTACTAACCTTTATCTGATCTGTAGATGACTGGAACGTGTGAATAGTTACTATTTGCTGGAACCGATTTAAACACACTAATACAAAGGCTAAATCCAGTCTGCAGCTTGCGCTCTCTGCCATAGTTAATTCATGGATGAAGAAACGGTCCAAGGAGAGAGGCTGTTTGTATACAATATACCGCATGGATGATTCATTGGTTGATGCTGATGCCGTTGATGATGAGGAGGAACCTCGGCCACAGGAACTAGCCCAGCTGTCTGACAGGGACGATTTCTGTACATACGAGAAAATAGAACTATGTCACAAGTATCAGGGCAGTGCACTGGATCTACCAATGCAACCTAAATAAACCCCAGCACATGAAATTGTTAATATTAAGATAAACATAATCGTAAATACAGCGAGCAAAGATGTTTCACAAACCTTCTTAGAGAGACCTTTCTTTCTTCTAGTGATGAGAAGCATATCGTCAAAGAGGATTACATACATTTCTTGTGGCTTTCCTGTATCCCACAGCTGGAGAACACCTTCATTTATTATCTGGCGCCTGGGGCTCACAATTATTCTGTCACATGGTTGTTTACTCATGATTGGCTTCAGAAACTCTGGTACATACATTTTAGGATCCATTTCTAATACTGATGGCCATACAATATTACGCTGAATTTCTAGTAGGCGTTCAAAATTCTTGAGCCACTTCATCTTGTCATCCAATTCACCTGTAAAAAAGATATACATTTTCCTTCATCCAAACATTTTAATACCTTGACATGGAATATAAAATTTAAAGTGATAAATCAGAAGTCCCAGTAATTGGTATCTCAAACTGTGAACATGGAAATAGAGAGCGTAATAAAGTTTTTAGTGAAAGGGGCATTACTAATAATGTTCGTCAATGAAGAAACTTAAGGTTATGGAATTTATGGGCAAACATAAATTGCAGAAGTAGTACCATCAATATTTTATTAGGAAATATAGATTAGACCAGCTTTCAATATTATTTACAAATTTAGAAACATCCTAAGCAAACGTCATCAATTTATTTGCAGTCTGAAAGTCCGAGAGGGTTCTGACCTCTCCACAATTTTCTCCAGTTTCAAAATAGCGTAAATGTTCCATTGGGAATAGAACTGGCTATGTAGCATACTGAAGTGAACTACCCTGGTGAGCGAAACGTAATAACAAAGTACGAAACAACATTTGGCATAAGTCATAGCCGATTCAACTAAACACAGATTTGTATGGGACATTTGCAGAGGATGGTCTACAGCACACCAATATGACTCTGTGAAATGCTTGGACGGAGAGTTCATAACAACCGTAATTATTAATAAGTTCAAAGGCTCCACTTGAATGGGAGTACCATTGTTAAAAGAGTTTCAATTCAATTCAATTCAATGTGCACTACAAACGACTTAACTCGAGGTGGAATAATTGGTAGGTTCAAGTGCCGCCTAGCGAGTGAGAGAGGTGTGGTCCATTTAAATGTTTGATTGAATAATTTAACAAGATTTTGTTTCGAATGGCAAACACAAACGTATTTCCCGCTGAACCTCTCGAGATGTTTCGACGTTATATTCACGTCTGGTATGGAATCTGCGCATGGTTGGTTGGGTATATTATTCAAGGCCAGCACGTGCCGGTCTTTAACCCTCAGCTGGTATGGCGGGGTCTCATCTGACCCTGCCAGTTACAAACAGTTCTATTACTCACTTGAATGCAGTAATAGTCAGTTCCTCTTCGAGGTAATCTCAGTACTGAGGACATTATAGGCTGGGAAGGTAGTCTTGTATTATTGTTCTCCGCAGATTCTGCACCAATGCACCCTTGGGGTCAAAGGACACCCCACCATACCAATGGGTAGTACCCATTTCATGTTGTCAGTTTCCATAAATTTGATTATTTTCATTTGAGAACGATTGTTGGCTAAAATTCAGTGGAAGAAGCAAATTATAAGATGCTTATTATGAAAATGAATTATTTGCTGAAGACGATTTGCGAAGAAAGAAATGCGTATTATTGAGCTATTTGAATTCTTGTTCTATAAGATATTCTTTAGTATTTGTGTTTTAATATGGTATTGGAACTACCAAATTTTATACTCATATCCCTTTATAAAAACACTTCTTTAATTTTATTGCATTTTGATTCATTGGGGTCGTACATGTACCACACCAGATGGGGGTTAAACCACATGATTTCTTAATCAAGTGCAGGCTAATTCTGAAGAATCACCTCGTTTCAATATACACATTCTTCTCTTGATACCATCTGTGAATCATTCATGGAAATGTTAAAAAAATAGATGCATATTGGTCGTTGAAACAAATATATGCCCACTATGGTGAGAGCCACCATTATCAACCTGTTGAGTGTCAAGTAACTTATTTGACACTGCGTCCGTTACGACTTATCTTCTCCTGCTGTCCAATAGGGTATTGCCCGTTTTTGGATAAGAGTGCAGCCGACCAAATTGGAACCTATTCTTTATTTACATGTCAGCTCCAGTGGCCTCAGTCATTGTTCTTCTCTCCATGGTGGTATGTGCTCTTGTTACGTTTAGCAGTGCTGGACTTACTGTCGACCAAAGTATTATGTGCACTCGAGTTTGAAGGTTGTTTGTGAAGTAACCAATAGGCCTAGCCTACTTTGAATTCAATCACATAATTTTTTTTCGTTTTATTTTACATTAGCTCATGTAGGTTTGGAATTTTTAATTTATATTTTAATATTTTTTTATCGCAGTTGGAACACAAAAAGTGCCCGTTTTCAAGCGTGTTTCAACCATACGTCACATTTAAGAATTATTATCTCAAAAACCCATCATCAGATCGAATCCAAATTTTAACACAATATACAGGGCGCCCGAGAATGTTCTCCGCAGTGGGTACGTGCAGCTGTGAGTGGTTGAGTCATGAGTTTTAGTTGGCTGCACTGCACTGTGTCCTTCAAAGCGGGACTTCCCCGTGTGAGCTGTCGATGTGCATCGCGATAAGCGCGTGAGCCTGCAGGTCTTCAGCGTGTATTACAGTCAGCGAGCGTTCGGATACATTATTATTGGAAGAGTGCAACAGTATACAGGCGGTAATGTTTACTACTGAAGAGAGATTTTTTTTTTTTGGTGAAATACGTTTTTCGCGAAGGCGATCGGCTTACAGAAAATGTAAAATTAAGATTTCAGGAGCGGTTTCCTAATTCAAAGTGTCCAAACCGTGATACCATTCGGGATTTGGTAGGTAAATTTCGTGTGACTGGCTCAGTTCACGATGTACCGGGAACAGGCAGGCCTACGCTTTTAACAGACGAAAAACTTGACAAAATCTCCGATATAATGCTGCGAAGCCCAAGTAAATCAACACGAAAATTAGCTCAACAAACAGGAATCTCCAAGTCGACAGCACATAAAGCTGTAAGAGACACGCTTCAGTTGTTCCCTTATAGTGGGCGATGTATGGAAGATAGACATATGCTCTCCCGGACTTTTTTTGTAGAACTTTTCATGCTGAACAATTCCTACACTCATAAGTTAGTATTTAGATATTTTTAACGGTTTGCCCAGCGTAAGCTTACAAAGCGCTCGGACGCCAGGTTTTATTATCGACTATTCCACTAAAATCGTTACTGCTCGGCTTCCTTTGATCATAAATAAATTATTTTCTACAGAAATCATACTCGATATATCCTTTACAGAATGGTGAAAACCGCATAAAAATCTATCCAGTGGTTCTTGTGTTTACCAGTAACATCCAAGAAACGGGGACTTTGTTTTATACTAAGTAGAGGTGATGCAAGCGACAGCCGTGCTACCAACGTAACTGCTGTAGCTAGCTCTCGCAGACGCATGTAGGCGCTGCGGAGAATATTCCCGGACTCACTGTACATTGGAATGTTGTATACCTGGTTTATTAATTTCAAAATTTTGTATGTCCAAGAAACAAAGTTGTTATCATTTTTGTAAGGTAACGTTTTCTCGGCTCGGGGAGGTTGAAAAATGTAGTTCTTGGTCGCGTTGTAATCCTTATACATCAAAAGGTTATGCTGTATGACTGAAATACGTAAATTAATTCACTTATTTTATATCGGTTTGTATTTGTACGGGAAAATAAGACATGGTTCCGCAGCTAGCCGATACGGGTGTGACGCATGGTTGAAACACGCTTTAAAATGGGCACTTTTTCCCATTATTTGATTTTGTTTTGGTACAATCTGATGCCCAATGACCATACTCGTGACAGTTAAAACATTTAACTTCTGGACAAAACTTGCTAATATGCCCTAACCTCTGACATTTGTAACATTTAACACTATTACTATCACCACTTTTCCCACTCTGCACGTTATTCTTCTTACTAGGTTTGTACACTAACTTGTCATTCTTGCCTTTCTTGGAGATTAGTGCACTCGATGCGGAAGTCTCCTGCGCGGCTTCTAACTGGGTCTGGCGTCGCTCCTCGTCTAGAAGTCGTCCTTTAACCTTCCGTGTTGTAAGATCCGGCTCCCTCAGTAGATTTTGGACGAAGGTCTCGTACTCCTCCACGGTAGCCCGACTAGCAGGAAGTTGGCTATCATCTCGCCGTCGAATATTATGCCACCCCTGGCAATTTCCTTGTTCAATCTCTGGATACTGGCCGCATACTCTTGCATCGACATATTTGGGGTCTTCGTAATATTTGTCATTTCTTTCAAGGACTGAAGTACATTAAACTTTGTAGAAGAGACGTGAATTTCTTCCAGAATTTCCCAAAGCATGCTCCGCTCTAATACAATCTTCCACATCTAAAAAGAAATCATCCCCAACGGACTTGTATAATACCGACAAAGCTTTCTAATTTAAGCGTGCCTGATCCTCATTCAACTCGTTCTCATCGAAGCCTGGTTCAATCGCCACCCAACAGTTCTTATCGATCATACGCTCCTTCACTCTCAGTTTCCAGGCGAAGTAGTTTCCATTTGCTAGCTTTGGAATGAAAACGAGGTCTTTGTCATCTCCCTCAGCCATCTTGGTGCTGTCACTGTAACGATCGCCGCTTCAGTCACAAACACTCACAATCTTTTTAAAATTCACATTTCATCTCAGTCTCAACAATCCGTCATTCACGCTCTGATCTACTTACTTCGCACTGCTCTGGGCTCATAACCTGTTGTTAACTAATATTCATTTCAGGAGAAATAACGAGAGTGTGTTAAAGAAATAGCAGATCGTATATTTACACGTCCATTATTTCGTCAAGGTACAAACAACACAAGGAATACTAAAATATAAATCAATGCTGCCAACTTAAATTGTTAACTACCTACTCCAACAGGAATTGTTAAGGGTATTATCCTACAAACAACAGCTGAAGAGTGTGGTAAATTTAGTGGAGGACAACAACAGAGGAGAACGCCATGGTGAATGCATGACGGTGACGTGGAATGTCTTAAAGGAAAAAGAAATTACGGAGGTATTACTTGCTTACCAGACACATAAGAAATCATGATGTATATGCATAGGAACTACAGATAAGTAGTGAGGAACGTATTGAAAGCTGTAAAGAAACATGGGGGGATTTGGAAACATAATTGAAGAACATTTCCAAAGCAATTAGAAAGTCTTCTACAGAGTATTGAAAGACCTTTAATTTTGCTAAAACCAAAGACCATTCTAGAAGAACAAACTTATTGACTGGTGTAAGAAGAAATGCAGACCAAATAGCTGAGTTTAAACTTTCTTGGATATGAAGCATTTTTCATTATCTTAAAAATTAGTTGATAATTTGGAAAATCCATTAAGTAAATTCATTTGAAGAACAAGACGTTTAAAAACGTTTTGCCCATTATGAAGAATATATCGTAAACAGAGTGCAATTGCATTACATATCCGTTCAAAAGGAATCATACTTTACGAAAAAAGGATTTGAATTGCCGTATCATATTGTGCCCTTGACCTACGTCTTAGGCCAAGGACACATTACGTCACTGGAGTACTTATATAGGGCAATGTCATGATGTTAAATACTGTGGCATGAGAATGAAATCATCATTGTGTAATGATGATAATAATAACTAGGATATTTCTGCCGTGTTGAGACCACATATACTGTAGATGGCTTGGCAGTTTTGACAGGGAGATATTTATGGTTTTCGCACAATGGACCGAGCAGGCGCGTCATTAGTCGCTTGCCCGCAAATTTCAGAGCAGGAGCACTCCAGCGAATTCTGAGAATCTTGCTAAAACGCAGTAACCATCTCAAGTTAACACGCAGTAGATGCTTGACTCCGCCCTTAAAGAGTACGCCTCAGTTGGTTACAAGAGATCAAGACATTACATGAATGATCTAAAACGCCCATGATGAATCTAATTATTATCAAGAATTTTGGGAATGCGGTAACGGGTTAAATATCTCTGTGTTCATCGAGTAGAAGTAGTCCTCTGCGCAGGAAATTTGACAACGTCGAGTGTGTGAGAGAGAGGACATAGTGTCCTTCAGCAAGAAATTAGTTCTACCCAAGCGCTGATGATATTAATTTAGCCTATGATCGAGTTCCATCGTGAGCCATATGATTAGCAAGGCCATATTTTTGTGTATAAATTAAGGTACCTGATTACTGTAGCCTATGATTGTGAAAGGAGCATTTGGTGTCGTATGTGCAAAACTGTGAATTGGCAACCATCTTGTCATATATGCGGGTGGATGTCTGTGACAGCGCATTGTTCATCATTCAGCCGTCGTCAGTGGATGCTGGTCCATGTAGCACCACGCCAAGCATTAGCGCACGAAACGCACAGTCCATTGTTCGGGTGATGCGAAATAATATTAAAAAAGAGTACTGAGCTGTGAATGTGTATAACAGAAAGAAAAGATGTGAGATTATATGTAATTCAAGTGAAAAATATATAACAGAAAAATGTGTCCGCGATAAGAGTGGTAATAGTGCGAGAATTTGTCAATCTATGACACAAGTGTGTAGCCCACTAATGTATATTTTTTTAAGTGGTGCATAATTTAATTAAATATGTGTGTGTATGCATTTTAAAAGGGTGCTGGCTTACAGCAACCTAGTGATATGGAGGATTGCAGTGATATTAGCGAGTGGTTTTACATCATCGTGATGGAATTCGAAATGACCATGGAGGTCACGTGCTAAGTCATATTGGTGCGGGCCTCTGGTCCAGCTCATGCAAAATTGTCGAAGGAAGCCTTCAATGTGATAAGTACCTTTTGATTATATTTTAAAGTGTCAAATAATTCATGGATTTCATCGCCGTAATGTTAGCATGTTATTTTTTTCTTTTGATCTGCTTTATTTTGTGTGTACAATGACTGTGTCAGTGCCGACCATAGTTGTGTATCTGACGGAGCTGGGTACGCTCATAATGATTAATAATCAAAATAATTATTTTAATGAATTAAAAGTGCCTAAATTAACGTAAGGATGTTGCTAGTTAATCGTATCCGTACATAAAACACATGGTAGAGTTCCCCATTTTATTTATAAATGTGTGTTAGAATTATCCCCTGTGTTTTTCACCCGAATAGAACGAACGAAGCATGGTATTTCGATAGATGCCCTTTCCAGGCAAAATCTCATTATTTCGTGTAAATGACCAGAGATAGTAATTTATGTATTTACATACCGGATGAATTAATAGCAGAGGAATTTTTTTTTGGGACGATATTTAAAGGACCATGGTGTATTGTGATGGATAATGATGGGGTATTATGGTGTAGCAATGAGTAGAGTTTAGAGGACAGTTTACAATGACGTGAATTATTTAAGAAGTGACGGCTGATCCAGCCTCACTATTTGTTATATTAGTTTTTATAGAACGCGTGTGATATTTAAGGCCATACAGGTAAGATGTTGTAAGGAGAAATCTACGATGAAATAAGATAAAATAGATAATAATGCCAGGTAAATAAGACCTGAGGAGAAGATGTCAGATGAAAATAAGTAGGATAAGTTTACAATGATGTAAGTGTATTGTACGTGCAAGGTAGTGGTCAATAAACGCAGGTAAAATAATGCTATAATTAATCTATATTTGATCTATATCGTACAGAGGGATGAAGGTGAAAAATTCACATTGCAATAATATTTCACAGGTAAGAGAACGGTTTGAGTCATAACGAGATGACTGTAATAATTAATTTATATTCAAGAATACTAAGATCTGGTCCGAACAGCTGGTAAGAATACAGTCATATGTTAGCCCGGAGGGGTGAAGACCTGCATCTTTACCTTTTCGCGGTCAAGGTTAGCTAGCAGGCGAGGCCCGTTCATTGTCTTCTTTTCACAAAGAAGGGAGCCCACTGCATACACGGGTGCTTTGTCGCAGCGATTCTTATTTTTTTTTTTGTGTTTGGTCCCAAGTTTAATATTTACGTAAGGGTACGTTAGGTAACTACCCTGATGCCTCCAGTCGATAGTGTTTTTCTTCACTGATCATTTTGATATAAGGGACGGTTTTGTCTGTTGACCATACAGTCCCGGGTTCGATATCCTCTTGTTGTGCCTGGTCCAGAAACTATTTTAAACGGGTGCTAGATAGGCAGTAACCTTGCAGTCCCGTGTTCGAATTCCTCTTGTTATGTCTGGTCGATCAGTCTTTTTAAATGGGTACTAGTTAGACAGTAACCTTAGAGTCCTGTGTTCATGAATAATTATTTTCGGTCCTGGATTTTTTTTTTTTTTTTTTGGGTAGTTAATATTGGTTAAAAATTATCTTGAGATTTGTTTTTCTCGATAATTGTTGAACAGACCATACTTTGGTCTATTGTAACCTCGTTCTGCAAGATAGGGGCACCCAAGGTAAGAAGTGTATAGGTAGCGAATACCCCTAAATACATATTGACCCTATTGAATATGCCGCTTAAAACACATTTCTGTCATGTCTATCTTTTTCAGGGGTCGCTGCTTCAAATACATTCACCGTCGTTTAACATAACACTGATACAAGGTATTTCTTTTGTGTCATGTCCATTTTTTCTAGGGGTCGCGGCTTCAAATACATTCACCGTTGCCTAACGTGACTCTGACACGATACGATTACTTTAATAATCTTTGGTTGGAATTATTAATTGATTTTCATGTTTATCCAACCCAAGTTTGATGTTATTTTTGTTTGTTTTTAAGGCACTTTTCTTAGTTTGTTTATTGAATATCCATGAATTATTTGACAAGGCATCGAGTGCTTGGTTCGAGAATGTATCACGTCGAACGCAAGGGCCGAAGCCAAGCTTATCATATCGCTAATATGCTAATGTAATGTGTGACAATTTTTAAGTGTGTTTCAAGGCTAAGGAAACTAAATGGCTTCATTGATTCAGCTAATTTGTTTTAAAGCTAAGACGTCCAAAGTAATGTCGGGATTTGACATTAAGATTTCGTACGGAAAAGGCTTCCATAATTAATTTACAAGAGTATGTAAATAAGATGCATAAATCATGTTCATGTTTGCAGATAGAAATACATAATTAATGCCATGAAGGTTAAGATTTGATATGAGGGTAAACTTTTATTTAACGGAGGGATCTCAGTAAATGTAAATTAAACGCCATTAATAATTAAATGAGCCAATGGCTAGGCTATAATGTATACTTCGAAATGGTTATGGGTGTCTCTGATATTGACCATACCGTGTATCTGAGATGTAATTGGATGATGTTATGCTCAATGATCATTATGTCTACTCAGATAAATGATTGATTAATTTCGTATAATTGGATTTCTTTTTCTTAATCCATACTGTTGTTGCAGTTGACCGGACCCTCTTGATCCCTCATCTCTTAATACTTAACTTTCTGATGATATCTTATCATTGTAATTAATAAATTTGATTATGGCAATTAAGGTTAATTGGTGTTAAACCAGATTTCATTTCCATTCATTTTCTTTATTTTGCCATATGATTGGTTTTTATTTGTTAATTAATTTGATTGTAATCATACATCATGACTATTATGATAAGTGTTAATTGATGCTGATTAGCATTTAATTGGTGGTTATTGGACATTAATTAGTCCATTGTTTACATTTTTGATTCTGACTTAATTTTATTGATTCCGTATTTGATTTATTTTACTTCTGAATTATTATTATTATTATTTTAAATTTCATTTCTACTATTTTGGTTTTATTTCATTTATTTGTTTTTGCTGTACTGGTGTTTGGTGCATTTAATTTGTTTATTTTCATTCAGAATCTTTGTGTGATGAATTTTATTCAGCCCTAGTGATCTTCCTATAATATCCAGAACAGTTTCATATTCAAGCTAGTGTACCGTTCATGCCCCGACGACAAGAGTCCTGTTCTGAAGGCCTTGTGCAAGGGTACAATATGTGCTAGTTCAAAATTCATTATCTTTGCAGAAACTCACCATTGTTAAACACAAGATTTTCTGAAGAAGGATTCATAAATCAAGGAGTTCAATAATATTAATAATAATATGCTCACGTATTGAGTTTTCTTCTGTCTCAAGTATCTGAGCAATGTATATTTTCTCTGTAGGATCTTCGGTGCGCGAATCGACTTCCTTCAGGATGAGTGGTACTTTCATGATGTGCTGAACAGGAGCGACGAGGAGATCAGTTAGCTGCAGTTTCTTACAGCGAGGATCGCGATTGCACCACTGCAAGTAACATGGGTCCAAATCACTCTAACATAAATGATCAATATTAAACAAAATTTAATTATTTACATACCGGTACAATAAACACATTTCAGTACTGTAGTAAATGGTTATTTAGAAGCTTTTATGACTAAACCACCATTTAACAACTAGTTCCGTGAAGAACTATACAATAATATTATGCATTTTTTTAAAATTGTCACACAGATAAAATCCACAGCTGACAATATAATACATAACAAAATTTTAGAACATCACACTTAAAGTAACAATACCAATTCAAATTCCACGCAGAATTATTTTCACGGAGGAAATCTCATTGGATATTCGTTGCTTGTATTTTAAGTTGGATGTTTCGGACTCACGAACTCATCTCACGCTTTGCTACAGCTGGTACTTAGTAATCTATGTAATCGATTATATGTAACAGTTGAAAAATTATCAACACAAATGTATAATTTGCCTTTGTTGTTCATGTGTCATTAAGGTAAGACAGTGTAAATGGCCACAGAAACATGCTAACCATGTGGGCTGGAATAACTAAATAACTAAATAAATAAAGAAATAAATAAATAAATAAATAACTAAATAAATAAATAAATAAATAAAGATTAATTTAATTTTATATTAGACTATACAGCCTCTGTGTCTGGGAGCAAAAAACTACATAATCTCCTGTGAGCTGTTCGCTGATACGCTGACTCTGACAAAAATATTAAGGAATAAAGTGGCAGTAACGTAGCAGTCAAATAGCAAATAAATGAATAAGGTTACAGTTAAATGCCTCTCTGAATCGCTGAAAACATTAAGCACCAAGCCTAGCTATCATCTCCTAGATCTACCTCTTACGTGGCCATATTCAGCATATGAGTCCATTTGGAGTCAAGCTACACTTGTAAGGTCACATGAGGTAGAGAAGATTATAAATAGGGCCATCAATCGACTCTATGAAGTCCATTCTCGAATCCACCATAAAATGAACTATGGTTACTTACCACTCATGTTACTTAACACACAGAATGCATCATTATCGTAAACATGTATAAATGCAACTTAAAAATGTAACTACCTGAATATTAAATACCGGTAACGATTTCATATTACATTAAAATAGAGTTTTGCTTTCCAATTTCTTTAAAATATAACTTGTAACAAATGCAGAATTCTGGATTCAGAACAGTTCCCCATAAGTTAAAAGAAATAAGAACATGTACGGTAAGCTACGGTGCCTTAAAAATGAAACTAGAGCAGTATCGTGTGTGTCAGTGTATGTGATACATTAGATACATTCTGTTGGCACACTTTCTATTTCTGCTTTTGTTTTATGACGATTATAAGATATAACCACTAATAATTCTCATGCATAATTTTAAATATTTACCTTTTCAAATTCAGAGAATTCGATGTGTCGTCGTAAAGTTTCCAAATAGGTCAGTGCGTTTATGTAGTTGAGAGCATAAGCGTGGTATGCTTGAGCCAGAAAATCTGCTTGGATACTCTGAAAAATCAAACATAATCAATGTATTTGTTAGCATACCACTTTTTTAAGTGTGTGTAGACTACTGTAGGTACTGGACAATATGCTTCTGTTTAGTCAGGTTAGGGTGTGCAGCCTACTCTAAGTGCTGGAAAATGTGTCTTTGTTTGGTCAGGTCAGGGTGTGTTCCAAAGGTGCTGGACACTATTCTTGTGGGACAGATTAGGGTGTGCAGCCTACTGTAAGTGCTGGACAATGTGCTTGTGTTTAGTCAGGTTAGGGTGTGCAGCGTACTCTAAGTGCTGGAAAATGTGCCAGTGTTTGGTCAGGTTAGGGTGTGTTCCAAAGGTGCTGGACACTATTCTTGTGGGACAGATTAGGGTGAGCAGCCTACTGTAAGTGCTGGACAATGTGCTTGTGTTTAGTCAGGTTAGGGTGTGCAGCGTACTCTAAGTGCTGGAAAATGTGCCAGTGTTTGGTCAGATCAGGGTGTGTTCCAAAGGTGCTGGACACTATTCTTGTGGGACAGATTAGGGTGTGCAGCCTACTGTAAGTGCTGGACAATGTGCTTCTGTTTAGTCAGGTTAGGGTGTGCAGCCTACTCTAAGTGCTGGAAAATGTGTCTGTGTTTGGTCAGGTCAGGGTGTGTTCCAAAGGTGCTGGACACTATTCTTGTGGGACAGATTAGGGTGTGCAGCCTACTGTAAGTGCTGGACAATGTGCTTCTGTTTAGTCAGGTTAGGGTGTGCAGCCTACTCTAAGTGCTGGAAAATGTGTCTGTGTTTGGTCAGGTCAGGGTGTGTTCCAAAGGTGCTGGACACTATTCTTGTGGGACAGATTAGGGTGTGCAGCCTACTGTAAGTGCTGGACAATGTGCTTCTGTTTAGTCTGGTTAGGGTGTGCAGCCTACTCTAAGTGCTGGAAAATGTGCCAGTGTTTGGTCAGGTCAGGGTGTGTTCCAAAGGTGCTGGACACTATTCTTGTGGGACAGATTAGGGTGAGCAGCCTACTGTAAGTGCTGGACAATGTGCTTCTGTTTAGTCAGGTTAGGGTGTGCAGCCTACTCTAAGTGCTGGAAAATGTGTCTGTGTTTGGTCAGGTCAGGGTGTGTTCCAAAGGTGCTGGACACTATTCTTGTGGGACAGATTAGGGTGTGCAGCCTACTGTAAGTGCTGGACAATGTGCTTGTGTTTAGTCAGGTTAGGGTGTGCAGCGTACTCTAGGTGCTGGAAAATGTGCCAGTGTTTGGTCAGGTCAGGGTGTGTTCCAAAGGTGCTGGACACTATTCTTGTGGGACAGATTAGGGTGTGCAGCCTACTGTAAGTGCTGGACAATGTGTTTCTGTTTAGTCAGGTTAGGGTGTGCAGCCTACTCTAAGTGCTGGAAAATGTGTCTGTGTTTGGTCAGGTCAGGGTGTGTTCCAAAGGTGCTGGACACTATTCTTGTGGGACAGATTAGGGTGTGCAGCCTACTGTAAGTGCTGGACAATGTGCTTGTGTTAAGTCAGGTTAGGGTGTGCAGCGTACTCTAGGTGCTGGAAAATGTGCCAGTGTTTGGTCAGGTCAGGGTGTGTTCCAAAGGTGCTGGACACTATTCTTGTGGGACAGATTAGGGTGTGCAGCCTACTGTAAGTGCTGGACAATGTGCTTGTGTTTAGTCAGGTTAGGGTGTGCAGCCTACTCTAAGTGCTGGAAAATGTGTCTGTGTTTGGTCAGGTCAGGGTGTGTTCCAAAGGTGCTGGACACTATTCTTGTGGGCCAGATTAGAGTGTGCAGCATACTGTAAGTTAGAGCCGGGCAAATATGCTCTAGTTCCGATCGGACCGTAAGTTGCCGCATGACCAGTATTATCCCCCACCAAGCGCTCTCAAGACCAGGTCTCTCCACTGAATGAGAAGCTTAAGTCTCGATAATACCGGTACTGAGTGGGATCCTTCGGTCTCGATAATACCGGAACTCCTTTTTTCTCGGCATTATCTACAGTATCTATTTAAAGGAAAAATCAGACTCACTTAAGCCGCTGCACGTGTGAAGTCGAAGCCCTCTGTAACTCTGGAATGTGAACCATTCCTCATTCTTACCTCTGTCAAATTTAAAGCAGTATGAAGTGATCCACTTACGAGGAAGACCCTATTGTATTGAGTTCGTTATACCTTTTTCATGACTTATCTCACTAAAGATATGCTAAGAGAGAAATTAGCAGATGGAAGTCTGAAGTTATTAGAGAAATCAGTTACTGATCGAATGAGTGCCTGCTGGATGGAATTTCACGTAGGGTTATTTTTACACAGTATAAGCAAAAATAATAAAGTGGAATTAATTTTCAAATCGTAATCATATACTCCAGACCAATATAAACAGATTTAGTTATTGGCCATATTCACACGGTGAAGTAGGATGGTCGATTATATGAGGTAAGAGTTTTCACAAATTAAGGGTGTATTATTATAATTATGTATTTCCTCACGTGTGCATTATTAGTTAAATGCGTTGTTTATATCATATAAGTAGCTTGTGTTGTCACTGTGGCTGTTGTACCCAACCCCTTCAATTATAAATAGGCTAAACGATGAAATGAAAATGAAAATTAATTTTGGAAATCAGAAACTTTAGGCAAAATACTCTACGTCATTTTTTATCAAATCGTTTACAACCAATTTTACCCTTCAAATCGTTTTCTTTCATCCTTATTATTATAATTTTTATTATTATTATCATTCTTATCTTTATTATTATTATTATTATTATTATTATTATTATTATTATTCAACCAATGAGCGTGATTGAACCCATATCACAGATGAATTTCAATTAACTTTCTTCTCTTCCCATAATCTCTTCATTATCTCACTATGATTTTTCTTCCGTTCTGCTGTCCATGCAACGTGTGAGAAAGATCTGTATCTAAGCCTGCCCCATAAAATTATTATTATTATTATTATTATTATTATTATTATTATTATTATTATAGGGTTGTTGTTGTTATATAGGAAATCAAATTCTGCTTTGTATCCACAGTGTGAAGCTCATATAGATATATTTTGAAATGATCAACGACCTATATAATGATACTTGTCACTCCCAGGTAAGAGTAGTTCATGTTTTCATTTAGTACTTTTTTGTAATCCTTTCGTTAACTTTTTTATAACGAGTAGTCCCTAAAGTAAAAGAAAACCTTAAATATCGGCGTCGCGGAGAAGTACCAAAAGAAAGTCTCACATGCATAACTCATGAACTATTAGCCCTACTGACTAGGAATATCGTGTAAAGAATACTTTCAACCTTATTATCCACCTTGTAACTCGTTCTTCGAGGCAACTATTGTCCAGAAATTGTCAACTGGTGGTGAAAATACTCTTGCAAAATTTTTCGCTTAAAAAGTTTCAGCTAATTTCATCTACTAAAAGCTCTGATTTTGTGCTTGAAAACAATCCCAGTTTGTGGCATGCGGTATATTTATCATGCCAGCTCAAATACCTCGCTGATTAGTCTATAAATGCCAAAGATATGTCAGTTTGAGTGACAAGAGTACTACGGCAGTTCACTGAGGACTCCTTATTACCGCGGGAATGTCACTTGGTCCGATACTCCACAGTCTCGTTCGATGTTTTCTATTCTCTTATGTTCACAAGATAGAATGTTTATCGCTGCCCATAATGCAACGGCGTGCAATGTCTGAGAACGTGCCTAGGGATGCAATTGAAATGGCGGTGGCTCAAGCATATTTCAAAGCTATCATAACTAAAGAAAAAATCAACTTTATTCTTGAATGTGAACATTATTTTTTCGTATGCCCGACGACTAGAGAATATTATTCGAACTGGTAGGAGCATTTTAGATAAAAAAAAAAGAGTCAAGTATCCAACGCAAATGTCCTCACTCTGTATGTTTGTGACATTTTATCCCCGAGTATAAGATCCTCCTTGGCTGAATTGGTTACGCGTTGAACTCATGAATGAAAGAACTGAGGTTCGATACTTGGTCGGGAAAGTAATTTAAAGTTTGTTTTCGTTATTTTTTATTGTTAGTGTCGACCGCTTTACCTGTATCTTACTGCAAAATGTTACGACAGCACACAGTTGCATCACAGGGGCACTAGTGCAAGAAACATCAGCCACTGCAATAAGATCAATAGGCCTATATAACATAAAATATCTTCCACTACTCTCAACAAACACTGCAATGACACTCTTTCGCACTGTAATAATGCCCATAGAAACCTATGGTATTACTGTGATTTGGGATACTCTTCAAGTTGGATGGGCCGATAACCTAGATGGTAGGCCCCTTAAAACAACAATTATCATCATCATCTTCAAGTTGGAGATTTATCAATTTTAGAAAAGGTCAAGGCCCGTTATATGAAGAGAGTACTAAGTATAAGCATAACAGCACCATCAAGGTTAACATACATTCTGATGAGAGAAAGCTACTTTATAGAGGATATTCGACTGCAAATGTCTCTTCCAAATTCAAGAGCATATGATAAAATTTTACCAACAAAAGAAATTACATTTGAGATGAATTTTTCATTACGGATGCGATGATGAAAGAGGAATGGAAAGAAGCCAACTATCAACTACGACACACCATCACCCGCTTTGCAGTACACGGCTTTCACCATAAGATATGTACCACCAAGAGATATCATCATCCAAGCGAGGACTGTGTCTAAATTCTGAAATGATCAATGTAGTCGATATCATGCAAGTGAATGCAGGGTTACACAAATATCACTCACTAAACTGTGTACTGAATGACTTTGGATTTTGTACTAACATAATTAATTTTATGGCTATTTGCTGCAATAAATATTCATTCACTAGTAATATAGCAAGTGCATGAATTTTCAGGTTCGATTACGCGAAAGTTACATAGTGCTTGAATGTGGTATTAAACGAAAAAATCTTAATATGTACAAGTCAAATAGAATTTTCTTTTGCTGACATTTAATAACCAAATACAGTAATACCGACTGACGATCAAAATCTCCTTCGATATGTTATTAGGATGATATTCTCTATATAGTCTGTTAAAATGATACCGTTTAAGTTGAGTGGATTCGCAGACTCCAGTCAACGGAATGAACAATTTCCATTGAATCCTTACACAACAAGCCTCAGTGCCTTCAAGCAGTGCCATATTGCCCAAGCGAGAACGAGCGAGAATTTCGAGAATTATCGTTATCGAGCCAACATTACCGGTAATGACAGTTCCGGAACCAGCATTTCCGTTCTTCATTCTCGTCCAACGAGACCGATCGGAACCCAAGAGCTTTTTGCCCGGCTCTACTGTAAGTGCTGGACAATGTGCTTGTGTTAGGTCAGGTTGCAGGGGCAGCCAGTTTTCGCACGATCGGTGTGCCAGCGGCGGTGCGCCGCGCTGTACTCCGGTAGGCTGGTTTCTGCCTCTCTTAGCTGGGCTGCCTGCCCTGACTGCTGATGCGTTGGACCGAGTCAAGTTTGGATCGCCTTCGCACCGAACGTAATGTTAACAAACAAACTGTTCTTCCAATGTGTTGGTTGTCCGAAAGATCTACATTTTGTTCGCGTGTTTCTCCGCGTACCGGCACTTGAAGATAGCGTGCTTAGCATTAAAACATTTTGTTGTTGTTGATTGATATAGTGGCTTTGCGACATCGTGGTCATGTAGCCTTCTGTACTTGGGTGTGTGTATAGTATTCGTCTTATAAACTATGTAATTGTGGTGGCTGTATTACTGTATTTGTAATCCAGGTGAGAACTGGGATGGAGACGGCCATGACCTTAATTTAGGAGCCATCCCGGCATTTGCCTGGAGTAGAAGTGTGATACCACGGAAAACTACTTCAAAGATGGCCGAGATGGGAACCGAACTCACCTCTTCTCAGTTTTGCCTCATGAGGCTGAATGTACCCAGTTCCAGCTTTCAGACCAGAATTAAATTTCTTGGCAATGCCAGGATTCAAACCCGGACCTCCGGGGCAACATCCAAGAATCTAGCCGCTACATCATGAGGTGGCCAGAATTAAAACAATCAGAAATATTGATAAGGAATCATGGGACTCATATTTTATGACAATGCAATTTAGGTCACATTTTTATTTTCCTTGTTTTCAATTTGTTTTAATATTTACAATATGCTCAATGTTCGGTACGATTGCTTGTGAGACAATCAACCGGAGGCTGTTTCGCAGGTTACCGTCAGACATCAGAGCGCGATGCCGTGATTTTTTTAGTTTCAATGCAGAGAAAAACGTTTCACAAACATACGTTGCTCCAAACATTGATAACATCTGTGCAATTTTGGATACTCTTGCTGCGGTAATTTTGAGTAGAAATCAGGAACATTTTTCACAGAGCTAAAAAATATCCTTAAGTCTAGTGTTACATTGCAAATGTGTAAGCTCCATTTGAAACTCATGCGGATCCTCAGTTACAGAGATTGAAAATGGCTTGACAAACAAATCAAAAACTGGTTGAAGTTTAGCACGATCTAGAAATCTGGTATAAAACTCTTTCAATATAAGGGACACCACACCGCGATCGTTTGACCTTCGACACAGCAAAGGCAGTACGGGAGAGAGTAAGACGAGAAAGCGAGTGAGAGAGAGACAGACATATAGTGTTCCCCCACCATCACTGCAAGGCCGTCCGTGCCAGAAGCGCGTTAGAGTGCAGCTAGAGTGCCAGCGCACCCGGGGTGCTGTTTGGCCACCTCTGGGTTAGGGTGTATAGCGTACTGTAGGTGCTGGACAATATTCCTTTGGGTCAGATGATGATAATAACAATGTTTTGGTTTTACGTCCCTTTTAACTACTGTGGCTTTTAGAGACGCTGGGTCAGACGAGGGTGTGTAGCCTACTGTGCTTCTCTTTGTTCAGGTTAGAGTGTGTTCTGTAGGTGCTGGAGAATGAGCATGTGTTTAGTCAATTTAGTATTACTATCACTGCATTGCTGTTTTTGGCTTTCCTGAATGGCTCACAGTTTACTTGACCCGCCCAGTGATTAACACACTACAAGAGAATGAGTGTATCATATTCAATCCAATCACCAGTAAAATGGTTACCCACTGCGGCAGTAGCCAGTGAACACAGGATATCAGAGGACTGTAGAATCAAACCCTCAGGTCAATGAATTCAGGACTTTCATGTATCTCTTCTCAACGGATAACTTACCATAGACTGAAGGGCGTGTCAGTGTTGACATTAACTTACCTTCTGAAATAGTTTCACGAGCACATCGATTGTAGAAAACTCTCCTCCAGGCCCCACGTGCTGTAGTAGAAGACTGATAAATTCTTTGCAGAATGCATATGTTACCTAGAAATAGGAAGTTACAAAGCTAGTTAGTTATTTCATATCTTAAAAGGAATTCATATTAAAACACAAATTATTAAATGGATCATATTAATTTCTCGAATATTATTTTGAAGGTGACCTTTTGAGTGAGAGTGACTTTGAAATTGTAGTAATAAAACAGAGCAACTTGCAACATCCTACACAAGAGCAATTTATAATGCATGAATGCATCCTAAGCACTCAATTTTCAGAACAGGTATAGCAATATAGTGAGGTTTTAAATTACTGTATATCAAGAGAAAAGTTTCCAGATGATTTTCTTATGTTAGGGCATGATGTCGCAGGGGCCAAGTTGCAAGCCTCCCACCAGGGCTTCCTGGTTAATGCATGTGGGAATTTTGAGATGAAATGTCACGTCCAATGGTTTGGATTCCATGTAAGTCCATGTAAGTCCCGTGGTTTATGATCGAGAGATTAACGATCTCGTAAAACTACAAGCTTCCTTTTTTAAACTTAGTTGTGTCAAATGCACTGCTTATTTAATCGCAGTAATGATTTTAGTGCTTAAATGAATAAAACGAAAGGGTATTGTAAGTTTTGCAAATATGGTTTATTTACATGATTATTAATATGGTTAAAACATACAATAATAGGAATAGGATATACACAGCCGAGTTACGGCCACCACTTTCACGTCGGCAGCACTTGAACCGTGAGGAACGTCCTGTATCTTGAGATGATTGTCAACACACATATCGCTCACTGTTGACATGTATTTATCGGAGTTACAGAAAGGAATGATTGTTGACTTTCGGACCAAGGCTGGCAGTATTTCCGAAACGGCATATGTTGTGAACTTTTAGAATGTTGTTGTGAAATTACAGTATATCGTGAATAGCAAACGGACACATCACATATAACCAACGTGAAAAACTCCAGAGCCCTATGTGCCATCACTGGCTACGAACTGATAATGGAGTTACAAATCAAAAGGATGATCACTGATCCTATATTAGTGAAGGTGCTTTGGCAGAAACGGTTTCAATTTTCTTAGCAGTGTCACAATTGTACCTCTGCCAATTGACGGGGGCCTGACCTTGACAGTCGAGTCACATTCTCTCAGCAAACGGATGGACATTGAAGTGCCAGGTTAAATATATTGATAAACAAACATAGCACTTTGCAAGCATTGCTGGTGGTGGCAGAGTGACAGTCTCTGGGCAAACTTCAACGCTTGTAGACCACATGCTGAGGTATATCCATGTGCGTTAAGTCGTTAACCATGACCGCAATGGGGAGCTGCAAAAAGTCCGGAGATCTGAGGTTCGAATCCCGACGCTGACAGTGGTTTTCCTCAGGATTTTTCACACTCCCTCCAGGCAAATGCCGGATAGTACCTTATGTCATGTCTCGGGACACCTACCCCAGTCCCAACCTTAATAAATACAGTTACACACACTTCTACAGTCGCCAAATAAACACAAGTTATCAGACAAATTGCCCACGCACCCATATACACGGGGTTGATGAGCAAGATGCCCAAGCCACTAAAATTGAATTACCCACAACAATATTTTCCCTGGGTGGATGGGATCTTTCAGCGACACGATGCAACATGTCACACGACTAGAAATGCCCGACAGTGATTGAACGAGCATGACCAAACTAGAAAGTATTTTACTAGAGAACTACTAACACCTTATTGAGTCAATTCCACCCTTTCCTGGATATATGAATGTGGTGTTATTCTGAAGGTGCGTTACTTTTCAGTCTATAATAAGTTACCACATGTATCATACCAATGATGTTCTCTAAGCTGGCAGCACATTTACATAGTCGATGTGTTGAATGTTAACGATACAAGCGTGAGTGATTTGGGCAAGGGACATATAATTTTTATAGCGTATGGCTCTTAGTGTCGGGAGTGTCTGAGGACATGTTCGGCTCGCCAGATTTTGTAGCTACTTCTATGCGGACACCCATGGGGTGAGCTACAAGTACCGTCACGTGTGGAGTGTTGTCTGAGGATGAAAGTGTGAATGTAAGGACGATGAAGTGGAAGGTAGCGGCTGTGGCCTATAGTTAGGGACCAACCCTGGTATTTGCCTGGAAGGAAGATGGGAAACCACAGTAAACCATCTTCAAGGTTGCCGGTGGGGTGATTCGAACCTCCTCGCCTCCCGGATGTGACAGACTGCCTGCAGTCACGCCGTAACGACCACGGCTAACTCACCCGGTGGCCATATCATTATGGGCTAGGGACAGGGTAAGAACATTCTTGAAACAAAGACTGCTGAGTTTGACCGTGAAGAGAAAACTAACATCACCACCGGAGGTGAGCCAAGGTCAGTTCAAGTCAACACATGGTTACATCAATGTAATGTGTCACGATATACTGAGCATTGCATCCTGTGATGTATGAGGCTGCACAGTTAAAATTGAGGTTGGTAGTTCTAATGTTTATGCTTATCATATTCTATTTTTATTATGTTTGTTATGCTACATTACAACAAACTTCTCTGATCATCTTTATTTTCTCTAGACTGGAGGAAAATTCAAAGTATTCAAGAATAATAGATAATAATAATAATAATAATAATAATGTTATTGGTTTTACGTCCCTTTTAACTACACTGGCTTTTAGAGACGCCGGGGTGCCGGAATTTTGCCCCGAAGGGGATCTTGAACGTGCCAGTAAATGTACTGACACGGCTCCGTCGCATTTGCGCACCCTCAAATGCCAGCTGACTGTGCCAGGTTTCGAACCTGCAACCTTGGGCTCAGCAAGCGAGAACGTTACCCCTGAGCCACGCAGCCAGACAAGAATAATAGACTGTAAGCGACAAGCAAGGGTTACAAAGATCCCCATATGGTCAGTTAGGTGGTACTGTATCGTTATTGTTGGTGAAAACATTCTCTTATCATTATATTATCTCTATTCATTAAATACTCGTACCGTAAATTGAATTATACTGGTGCATTCAGATCTACATATATAAACAATCACTACTCTTCAACTTACACGGCATAATTCGTCCAGATTGCCAAAGAGAAGTTCAGGCTCAGCATACATGGCAAATCCTTCTACTTGGATTTTCTTCAACGGTTCCATGAATACCTGTTTAACATGGAAAGCAAATAGCAAACTGTACTAAGTCATCAGTGTCATCACTAAAGACATACGCCTATGGACTAGAAGTTTTCACGTCTGGGCAACACAGTATTAAAGAATCTATTTACTATGGTCTGTGGATTTATCGCTATTCATTACTTTGCTAATTCAATCACTTCAGAATACTTGCCACGTATTTCTATTGGACTCATAAACAAGAAGTCAGTTGATGATTTCGGTAATGTCACATATTTACTTGGAATAGTTGTGTTCAATGCGATTTTTTAGCCTGTTCAAAAAATAGAAGGACGTGATTTTGACCGACAGTAGGATAAAACTGGTTATTGTTTGTGATATGAATGTTGTTTTGATATGTTTCGAAATGCTTCACAAAGATGAGCGGTTGAACAATCAACTGCCATATGCTATTACCCCTACAAAATAATGAAATGTATTGTGTTGTGTTGAAAGCTCAAGTGGATGATTAATGAGGCACAGGGTTTTACAGTGCCATTTATCTAGGCCGCCATGTTGGATTGGTGAGAGTTAATACAATTTGAAGGCCACGGTTGGGGTTGGACAAAATAGTACTATGTCATTACCGACTTTCATTGAAATCGCTCTGGCCGTTTAGATTTTATTATGGGGGACAAACACAGACACACACACATGCACACGCACACATGCACACACACACACACACACACACACACACACACAAACGTACAAAAGTGATCTTATAAGCTTATTTTTTCATAAATGAAAATGGGCTAAAAATCTAACATGGCGACCATCCGAAATATTTGGACCGTTATCAATATCTACGAATCCATTACAGCAATCAAACTGAAATTTTGTATGTTGATAGAGGCAACTAACATTACATATGTGAAAATAGGATATTTAATTCTTCACGGAGCTACTTTAAAAAAAATCTAAATGTCGTGTTACACCAAACTCTTGCTTACGACACTCTGACTTTCTAGGGATGATATGTTCCAACCTCTGTCCCTCGAATTGTTATGGGTAGCGTGTTGGTTAGTGTAGAATGATGTGACGACCATTTTTTCGGCTTTTTCTGGCAAACTTACTGTACCCGTATTTATCATGAAGACGGCTTGTCGAAATCCCAGGATGAAGAATGGATCGAAGAATCTTGAAGGCCCCGGCTAGATAACCTAAAAGTCCTTCCGACAAGCACCTCTATGACAAATACACGGTCGGAAGTTGTGTTATGGGAAAATACACTCGAAGCTAGAGATCCTTACCTAAATCTCGGGTCGGAAAGGGTAGGGAAAGTGCCAAATACCATGAATCCCATTTCCATAACACAACGCTAGCTATAATTAAAATAAATCACGGAAGACCGACGTATAAAAGAAATGTAATACATTTATTGTCAAAAATAACAATAATAAAAAAATGAAGTAACAAAAGTAAATACACATGAGACTCGAATGCCTCTAAAAT
The DNA here is from genome assembly GCA_946902985.2 of Meconema thalassinum. NCBI lineage: Eukaryota > Metazoa > Arthropoda > Insecta > Orthoptera > Tettigoniidae > Meconema > Meconema thalassinum. The sequence continues at coordinate 216,922,365 of OX336389.2, read as the reverse complement.
CCAAGTGCTCAGATCGCAAATGATCCACACTCATCAGCTTCCTTCCATGTGTGAAGTTCTTAGAGTAAAAATAAAGTTACTATTAAATTTCAGAGTCTAAATGACGATCCAGAATAAATAAAATAATTTTGAAACATTACTATAGAGAAATCTATACAATGTAGAACTTCTGCATATTAAATGATGTTTAAATCTCAGCTGGACTTCAGTCCGCAATAGATCATTTGTTTACAAATACTAGTCTACAGAATAGGGATCAGCTGATTTCCATTCAAGGGCTCCATTCGCTCTCGTGACTGAACCCAAAGTCACACATTCTCTCAGTCCGCAAATACACACATACATTTACATACATAAAACACTTCGCAAATATTTAACCAACAAAGGAGAACAATATCCTTCCGCCAATCTGCTTATTTGGTTAAATTCACACGTAATGTCTGTCCTAGACATTCTTCCACTTACCTTGGAGTATTAAAACACACAGCGTTTCTCATTCTACAATATTCATAAAGAGTAACTTTCCAAACTTCTTTAAAATTACTAAATTAGTTCAAATTTATTCGCGACGTTTTGAAGTCGGAAATTAAATTTAAATAAAGTTTAAATAAAAATTAAAATATTTACGTTAATAACAATCCACAAGTTTAGATAAACTCTCCATTTATATCTATACTAGCAACCCGACCCGGCTTCGCCCGGGAACAGTTATGAATGCAATACGTGATTAGCGCTTTTTTTAATGTTAATTAACAACGACCAATATCCGTTTTACGACTCGGCATGATGGGTTAAAATCACTGACTGGACTATTAATTATATTATCATGGAGATGCATGTGCAACTAATTCTTGTCAGACGTAATTTTAGAATGACGAGGTGCATGAAACACAAATCCCCCTTCCGTCCAACCCTAACTTGACTGTGAATTTTACGGAACGAAAAGTTCACAGGCGAAATGAAGAAAAGCCAAGTTGCACTTCCAGGGAAACTCCAAACACAACCACTCTTCTCTAAAGTTTTTAACTCAACACGACTCGATAGTTTGCTGCTGGCTGTATCTGGGGCAATAAGTACGTCCGCTAGCTAAGCTGTAACTGGGGTGATAGACTTGCCCCTAGCTAGCTCGTAAACTGTCGCCTCAGTAACTGAATGGAGATTGTTGGAAGAAATGAAAACGTTATAACACTTATAGTAGGCGATGTATTGAAGATAGAGATATGCTCTCCCGGACTTTTTTGTAGAAATTTTCATGCTGAACAATTCTTACACTTATAGTATATAGATATTTTAACGGTTTGCCCAGCGTAAGCTTAAAAAGCGCACGGACGCCAGTTTTCTTTTCGACCTTTTCACTTAAATCGTTAGTGCTTGACTTCCTTTGGTCATGAATAAATTATTTTCTACAGAAACCTTCCTCGAGATATCCTTTACAGAATGGTGAAAACCGCATCAAAATCCATTCAGTGGTTCTCGAGATTACCCGTGACATCCAAGAATCGGGGACTTTGTTTTATACTAAGTAGAGATTATACGCCAATCAGTATAATTTAATATAATATAATCCCCCTTCCGTCCAATCTTAAATTGACTGTGAATTTTGCGGATCGAAACGTTTAAAATCTGTACATTTTAATTTATGACCCACCATATACTCCATATCACTGCTTTAACTTATTTTACTTAAAAGGTCCAGGTTGAGACTACCGTACTTACATGTTTGAGGATCATGAGATGTTCGTAGAGGAAGGCGCATTCACTCTGGTAGAGGTCCCAGACCGCTTCCCTCCTCTTGCTTTCTATACGACTAGTAGTTGACACTGGAGACACCAAGAGATCTTTCTCGCTGAGAGTGGACACCAGAGGGCTGGGTCGAAGTGGTAGGGCCTTGTCCAAGCCTTTAAACAGAGACTTGGCACCCGTAAGACGACGCTCGAAGCAGCGCTCGCTCTGAGCACGAACCAGGTTGCCCCGCAGACGCCTGCGTGGGGGTGGAGAGGGTCCTGGAGGCGGAGGGGGTGGTGGCTGTGGAGTGGGAGGTGTGTGCTCAGGGCTGGAGGATGAGCTTGAGCTACCACTACTGCTGGGACTTTTGCGACCAGCGACCTTATCCTCCACGTAGGACACAAAATCTGACCAACACATGCCACGGAAACGACTCAGCTGCTCGTCTTCAAAATGTGAAGGCTGCATACAATTGAGTACCTCTTCCAGGGCACAAAGGTTGACTTTGCCTCTGCCGGAGCGCTCAAACTGCAAAACATAAACATGATCCTCATACTATACATACAGTAATATAAACTATAGTTTGGTGCTTTTCAGTCGGTTAACACGAATGTACTCAAAAGAGTTGGGTTATACCCTAATACTGAAAAAAAACATGCGATTAATAAATACACTAGGATGACCAGTTTCGATCGTCAAGCGATCATCATCAGATCTGTTACACTTAGGTTGAAAAATCTATGTTTGAAAATACAGGTGAAAATATTTACAATATGTACAATTATTTAGTTGCAGTATTGGTAATGCAACTTGTCAGTGTATGCTAGTTGTAGTGTATATGATGTTTGGTGAAATGCTAAAATGGTGATAGAAATCCGGAATTTGTCTGTTTGGAGTGACTATATGGTTAGTCGACAGTCACTGGTGAAAGAGTGAAGTTGACACTGCTCGCAGCTCCAGCGCGGAAGACATCCAACCAGATAAGTAATAGCCTACACTATACAGTACAACCATAGTTGACTTTTACAACCAGATAGTCACTCCAAACAGACAAATTCCGGATTTCTATCACCATTTTAGCATTTCACCTAACATCATATACACTACAACTAGCATACACCGACGAGTTGCATTACCAATACTGCAACTAAATAATTGTATACATTGTAAATATTTTCACCTGTATTTTCAAACATAGAATTTTCAGCGTAAGTGTAATGGATCTGATGATGATCGCTTGACGATCGAAACTGGTCATCCTAGTGTATTTATTAATCTCATGCAATTTTTTTCAGGATTAGGGCATAACCCAGCTCTTTTGGGTACATTCGTGTTGACCGACTGAAAAGCACCAAACTTAAATTACTAAGGCAACACTGCAAAATGGCTTCAAACCTCACAACATACAGTAATAGTCAAAAGTGTAAAGCCACTATACAACATTAACCAATATCACCCAGAACCTAAACTTTTGTTGCAAGGACATTGTGAATATTTTTCTGAACACACCCACCTCTCAGCGTATATTTGCAAAATTTTATTGGGTTCGGCCATACAACTTTGGAGGTGTGAGTTTGCAAAAGCTTCACCACTTTTATGCATAGGTTATAATGTGCTGTTTTTCTCCAACGCAGAGTTTCACTTGTGCCCTAGAAATGGCATACAAGGATATATGTGGGAATAAACTTTGCATTTTGATTGTTGTAAGCAATGCATGGCAGCACGGAGGTCATAAAAGTTTCTGGGTGTGCAGAAGGGAAACATACGCTTCAGCATTTTTGTCTTTTTTTCTTTTCACCAGAAGGCGACCCATATAATACTCCGTCTACCTAGATATCATGGTGGTAATATAAACAATTAATTGGAAAAAACAATATATTATACCCCTAAAAGCGGAGAACTTTTGTTTTGGCGGTAGAGGAATGATCCCTCGCATCGCCCATGGGTGAAGCCGAGTTGAGAGGATAAGCGATTGTAAAAGAATCAGGAGTTGTAATTAACGTTTAGGCATAATATGCTATTTGGTTACATTACTCGGACTATTATGGCCAACATGAGTGTAGGTGGCGAGAATAATAATTTTATTGGTTTCATGTCTCTTTGGACTACTGCGGATTTTAGAGATGCCGGGGGATACCAGAATTTTGCCCCAAAGGGAGTCTTTAACGTGCCAGTAAATTTACTGACACGGCTCCCTCGCATTTTTGCACCCTCAAATGTCAACTGACTGCAACAGGATTCGATACTGAAACCTTGGGCACAGCTGGCACATTCAGTTAGCAGCGTATCGTCTGAGTAGTAGTCTCACCAAGGTTGGCCGCTGCAGTGTAGTGGTTATCACACTTATTTTAGAGAAACTAGGAAAGTGGCATTCACATTTTTGACGTTACCATTGAGAAATCATTTGATTTATTTGGACAAGTTAATTAGTATCAAATTTCCCGTTTTATAGTTAAACGTGGGACAGGAACGAATATTAGACCACCTCAAGGTGTAGTGGTTAGCGCTATTGGCTGCCATCACGAGGCCCCGGTTTAGATTCACAACTCTGGCAAGAATTTTAATTGTGGAGAGGGATATACACAACCTCGAGAGGACAGCTGAGGAGAGGGGGATCGATTCTTACCTCACCCATCCTAGATGTGTCCCACTTCTACTTCAGGCAAATGCATTCAGGCCACAGTTACCTCCTCCCCATTCCTAACCCCGTCGCACAGTTTGTATAGAACAAGAAGATCAGCCACTCCTTGTTACACTTGGATGAAGTAAAAGTAACCAACAAGGAGAAATTGAAGACTCGAATTTTATTCTAAAACATGCTAAGTCCAGCAAAATCAGAAGTGATTATATTTAATAAAGTGTTTTTTTAATCTTTAAGTCACTCCAACACAATATATTTTTATAAATATTCTCAATATAATGGCAGGATTTAAAATTTCGCACAGCCGCCATATCGAGGTTATGAAAACAATTGAAATAAATTAATATCAGTGGATTAAAATTTGTATAAGCATTTGCCGTACCATGTTTCACTGCCCTGGGATGGTTAAATCGCGAGAAACTTCCTATTAAATATTTAAATTTCGCGTCGCCGCCATGTCGGATTTGTGCTTACCAGGTTATTGAAAGTTTCATAGGTGAACTAATGTGCATAGCCATTATCAACATACAAAATCTCAGTTTGATTGCTGTCATTGATTAGTAGGTTTAAGAAGTACACGTGAATTAGGTTGCTAGCCTTACTTACACAGGGCCCCTGCGTTTTACCTCAGGGAACAAACAAGCGAGTTGGGTAGTCCTAGCCGCCTGAGCACAAGGAGGGCGTGGTGGCTCAGCGGTCAAGCTGTCTGCCATTCACCGAGGCGATTCCCGGTCAATGCATGTGAGATTTTCGAAGTGAAATGCAATGTCCTGTGGTACGGATTCCACGTAAAAATGAGGCACCGTGGCTCATGATTGCAATATTAACGGTCACGATAAACTACAAGCTTCCTTACTTCCGTCTTTCAAAATTAATTATTTTATTCTTATTTTTTGTTCTCATTGTGAAATAAGATTCCTTACAGATAGGACGGTCAAATTTCTGCGCCATATGTCAACATTTCACTGAGAAAGGTAATAATAATAATAATATCGTATGGCCTCGAGTGCCTGGTGCAAGCTTTGCTATTTGACACCCAGAGGGTAGCAGAGGGTCGAATTTCGTAGTTCATTGACTATGAAAGTCAAGGAGGTTAGATGTTAGATATCTAATCTCCTTGAACACAATAGCGCTTTCTAGTAGAGAAATTAGGAACTTTGTGCTGGCGGAAACTCCCGAGATTAATTTTGCCATTATGAACTCGGCCTACTGAATTCAAATGGGTTCTATGACATGCCAACATCGTATGACATGCGTATCGTATTTTTGCCGCCTTTCAAAAATCACTTACCACGGTCAGGGGTGAACCTGCAATCTTGGGGTTAGTAGACCGACACGCTATCCACTCACCCACCGTGGCAAGCTACTGAGAAAGGTAATGTGCACTCTATTCCATATCGATACACGAAACTTTTCTTTTACCAAGACAATCTACTACCTTGCCAATTTCCATACTTGTAGCTTAAGTAAATGCTCACTATGCAATTTTAATATTTTATATAGGCTATTCGAGGTGGCAAGTATGTTCAATATAACAGTGTTAAGTAAGTTGTTTTATTTGAGGGGCTTGAAAATCGTGGTCATTTAGCCCCGTGTACTTGGGCGTGAGTGGAATTTTGTCTGATAATCTGTGTTATTGTGATGGCTGTATTAGTGTCTGGTTTCTGTAATTCGGGTGAGAAGGGGGAAGGAGGCAGCCGTGGTCTTAAGTTAGGAACCATCCCGGCATTTGCCAAGAATAGAAGTGGGAAACCACGGAAAACCACTTCCAGGATGGCTGAGGTAACATTGAACCCACCACTTCTCAGTTTTGCTTCGCGAGCAGAGTGTACCCCGTTCCAGCCCTCAGACCAGAATCCATTCTTTTTGGCAGAGCCGGGAATCGAACCCGGGACCTCCAGGAAGGTAGCCTAGAATTCTAGCCGCTACACCACGAGGTGGTCTAAGGTAAGTGGTTTCTCTTGTTTGTCACTTGTTTCTCACTCACCAAGTTTCATGAACATTTCTAACTTATATTTAAAGTTACTGTATCTGCGAATATTTTAATGCTATAATAGTTGGCTACGTTTGACTGGCATCTTTAACCGTTTAAATCAATTAATTTGATTCTTCTATGTACTGTATACTAAACGTCCAATGCGACTTCATCGTATTGTTAAATTCTGCTCTGTAAGCTTCATTATACAATGCTTGATCGATTTTAATGTATTATACAGGGTGTAACTAAATATGTGGGAAAGCTCCGGGGATTCGATAGTGGACCTGATAACAAGCAAAACGTGTCCTGTAAACATATCGTGTATTTGCTAAGGTTTCCGTATTACAAGCACTGTTTGTGGTGTACATAACACAGACCGCTTCACTATGCAGGTTGGTCATTTGTGTTGATAAAGTGCCGCATCATTGACTGCCTCACACGCTCCCATATTCCCGTCGTCTGTCGTATCTGCTGACATCCTTGCTCTATTCGCTGATGCAGCATGTCCACGTTATGAATATGTGTGGCATACACAATGGCCTTTAAATGACCCCATAAGTAGAAGTCTAATGGGCTGAGATTGGGAGAACAAGCAGGCCACGGTGTCGGTCCCTGACGCCCTATCCTTTTGTTTGCGAATGCACACAGACATGAATAGCGACGAAACGTACAAGTGGCCTGTGTGCCCTCCACTAATGACCAACTAGCATCGTGCCGCCGTCTGTGGTATGCACACCACAAACAATGCTTGTAACATGGCAACGAACGCACATACACCATATGTTTACAAAACATGTTTTGCTTGTTGTCAGGTCCTCTATCGAATACCCGGTACTTTCCCACGTATTTAGTTACACCCTGTATATCTTCAATACGATAGTTTTCTGAACATAGCACAGTGAGTTTCTTATACGGCACATTCTTCTTCCGAAGTTTCGTCGTCATCACTCTTTAGTGTTCTTTTGTATTGAGTTTAATATTGTGTAGGCTCAATATTGACGATTCAGTGCATTATTCACTGTAATAACTTTCGTATTTGTGCAACTGGGGTGCCTCATGCAAGGCTCCACTTTTACAAAGTTTCGTAGTAATTGCTCGGATACATTATGGCTTATCGATCTTAATGCTTAATAGTACACATGATCACCATATTGAATGTATGAAATATATGTACACAGTGGAGTAACTAAGGGAAGCAACCGTGTCGGGTGGCGTTGGCTGAAGGGGCAGCAAAATAAGTCTTGGATTAATCAATATTATTGGTTAAATGACTTGATATGATGATGATGATGATGATGGTGATAATAATAATAATAATAATAATAATAATAATAAGCTTTACAGTGATCATATGAGTGAAGAACATCGTGGTCCATTGATGGCCGAAACGACTAAAAATAATAATAATAATAATAATAATAATAATAATAATAATAATAGCTTTTTAATTAAAATAATAGCAATTTATTTTTAAAATTAGAAAAAATATTAAAAACTCTAGAAGAGTAACTACAATATGGACATTTTCTAAACAAACAGAAGCTATTTTTGTGTTAATTTAAGATGAAAATGAAAATCCACAGCCTGCTTCCAGTCTCCGACCGTGTCAGGAATGGAATGAATGAAGCCCCCATCTAGCGGCGAGGATATGAACTGTGCCGGCTGCCGAGGCCTGACGCACTCCTATGGGGCAATGATTAAATGAATGACAGATGAAATGAAATGATAGTGGGGAGTGTTGCTGGAATGAAATGTTGACTGGGAAAACCGGAGTACCCGGAGAAAAACCTGTCTGCCTCCGTTTTGTCCAACACAGATCTCACATGGAGAGACCGGGATTTGAACCACGGACCCAGCGGTGAGAGGCTGGCGTGCTGCCGCCTAAGCCACGGAGGCTTATGTTAATTTAAGATAAATTATGTTATTTTTTTCATGCTCATTGTTATAAAACGTTAACATATTCAATCCCCGTAAATCTCTGACTTACCATTAAAATATCAGATTTCATGAGAACCTAATTTCTAGTGATGATCAAGCAAACGATTCATTTCACAAGCTCGTTGTAGTGACGTATTGCTAACAGCGGTACAACCATCAAGTTGTTGATCAACTTACCAATCTTAGTAGTGACCATGTATTTTTCCCTTTTCTGGAACCAAACCCATCTGGAAAAAGACAAAACATACTTCAAAGCAATTAAAACAGACACTGTAAGTAAAACACATACATATTAGTATGGTACACTGAACAAGATTAGTTAAAATGTATGAAACATGTGCAATATAGTGGCGACCAGTCGTATTTTGTCAGTCCATCTCCTTCAGTTACCGTCAACGAGGGGGCACGTTTTCGCTCCAGCAAGGGGTTCCACAAATAGTGCTGCTCACTGTTGGCCTCATTGTCTGGTTCCGCCCATGGGATACAATTGAGGTTTAATAATTCAACATATTGATTTATTTATGTCTGTTCGATAAATATATAGTAGGCTTGGAACATCACACCAAGCCTCCTTGTTGCTGTGGACGATTAGGTACTATTATTTAAGGTACCGTATTGTAAACATCTATATAAACATTGTTCTGACAAGAGAACATAAATGTTGGCCAGGTCACATGGGAAACATCTGTGGTGGTATTTAATGCTCAAATTCGTATGGCCCATTCCTAGAAGAGACTTTTGAATATGGATGCGAGACTTGGAACCTTTCCTACCAATCGCGCTACTCCACGTACACCAGGCCCTATCACAGTGCACACCCACGTAGGTCTCGCGTCAGTATTCCCTCTCTAAGAATGGGCCAAATTAAGTTGGGGATGAAATACCATCAGAAATGTTCCACGCTGAATCTCTCCGAGATCAGGAGATGTTCCCTTGTGAGAAGCCAATCAATCATAGCTGCGAGGTGACAATGCTCAAAAGAGTATTTTAACTACATTTTGCTGCTATTCAAATTGCTTTATTGTATGAATTTTATAATTTGATGTCAACTAGTGTCCAAACGCTAAGCATAATCAAGGTACAAGGATATATTACCTTAACATGGTGTCGGGTGTGGTTACAGAACAAAACTATCCAAAACACCAAATTCAAGAAATGTGCTGAAGCAAAAAATACACACAAGATTACATTACCCAATCTGAATACCTGGATACCTCATTCACAGCAACAAAACTGTTAATAGGGCATGTGGATACACCTAACTGCCACATAGTTTTCTATGGGATTGTTCAAGTGTTCAAGAATTCAATTGAGGTAGTTCATAATTTATTCACCGGATGGATGGTTGGTTGTTGCAAAAGAGGAGTGATAAGTAAGCACTGTTATTCATTTGAGAAGTATTATAAACACCAGAGAGAACGACTTACCTGGCAAGAGCACCGTTAAAACACAAAAGAGTTAAAGACGTCACATACCCCAATTTTTCTGGTGATCCTTCGTTGGTGGAACAAAATACACTTTTGTGTTTCTATGGCGTTGTTGTCTTTCAACCTCTCTTCTCATATCATTAAATTATACTGCTCCTTGATAACTTTCCTACTCGAGTATTTTTAATTGGAGGATATAAGGCAAACACGTCAGTGACCTTGTCTTCTTGCCACGGAAGATAGAACACAAAATATTTGGAGTAAGGTTAAACACAACGCGATGATTTGCGAGATAGTACTCTATACTAATATTATCCGTTATACTGGAACAAACTTCGACGTGTGAATTCTTGGCACAATATGCAGCAGGGTTCTTCAAGTTCTAGCTTTATAGAAGTGATCTCAGCTCCAGAATGAAGAGAGATGATTACACAGAATGTACGTTACCCTGGACTTTGAGCCGTTCTTACCAGAACCATGAGTTACTCCATTACAGTATGCAATTTTTATTTTAAGTCACGAGTCCAAACCCTTGTATCGTAGGAATCCTTGATCTGTGAGCCTTTTTATATCTCTGTATTTTTCCTTTCTATATATGGCATTATCTGCGTCTTTTTCCCTTGATTTGCCAGTGATTCATGTGTGGAAGGGATATCTCCAATAAGATTACACCCCTCACGTTACCATTGTGTTTCGAGAATACGACTTCTTGCTTTTGTCTCAGCGCATTTCGTTCTTACAGCCGAGAGGGCGAGACGTAGTCTGTGTCAGTTCCCATCTTCTGAGGGAAGTGCCCGTGTTCAAGGTAAAACCATAACAAAGTGTTAGTATGTTGTAAATTAAGAGTCGCATTATTTCATTTTCGTATTTCGGTAACTTAAAATTTTATTCTGCGTAATTTTAATTTCTTTGCGCGTGTTATTGTACTCCCTCCTGATATCGTTTCCTTTCTCTGTTTACGTGCAATTGACGGTGAGATTTTATCCTTGTATGATAGTATTATTGCCGGCCCCGTGATGTAGGGGTAGCGCGCCTGCTTCTCACCCGGAGGCCCCGGGTTCGATTCCCGGCTCCGTCAGGGATTTTAGAAACTGACGTGAGGGCTGAAACGGGGTGCACTCAGCCTCGTGAGGACAATTGAGTAGCTGTCTGACAGTGAGGCAGCGCCCCGGTCACGAAAACCAAGATTAACGGCCGAGGGGATCCGATGCGCTGACCACGAGTCACCCCAATATCTGCACGCCAAATGGCTGGGCAGCGGTCGCTTGGTAGGCCTAGGCCCTTCACAGGCTGTAGTGCCACGGGGTTAGTTAGTTTTTTTTATGATAGTATTATTCCACTTATTTTTGATAGTGTAGTTTATTGTACTTTAAGGGTTGAAAGTTATGTGTTATTTTCTGTGTGTGGGCTGTTTCTTCGATTTTACTCTGGAGCGCGTGACTGTGGGTTTGCATACCTTGTAGGAGGCACCATTGATTCTGTCATTCGTAGAGTAGCATATCTTAACAAAACATTCACATGATTCATGTCTTTCTTGCTTCCCGTTATGCTTTCGTTCCTTTTCTCAAGAGTTCACAAAAGGGGGTTTCACCATTGCTATTTTGTTGGTGACCTAACCTATGCTACTCTTGTACCTATGGGTGCCATGCTTGCGCATCACATATTTTCGTCGTCTTTGTCGTGCCCTGTTTCTTCAACGCATACTTTCAACTTTTAACGTATATTTTTGTGTTGCCGATAGTTCAACGTAATTTTCCTTTTGTCTGAATTTCCATTTCAATTAACTCACTTGATCTTGCTTGTGCCAATTATCCCCCTAACCTTCCCCGTTATAGTCGTCCTCCCTCACACCTCCCCATCCCTCTCTCCCTCCCTCCTCCCTTTCTGTGCCATTGTACTCCCTCCCATACCACAGTGGGTCAAAATCGAAATCTAGGAGGACAAAATTATTTATTTTCATAATTAAAAAATCAAAATTGATTACCTTTACAGCATTCTCATATAATTGCCGCTCAATATTCTGGGATATAAACGCATCTTAGTGTAAATCTGTCACCACTGTTCGAGCAGTCTGAATTGGAGGGTGAATGTAAGTGGCTGTGGTTTGGTTGTCTTTGTGGTTAGTGTGATGCTTTAAGATGGAATATGCAGCTGAAGGTATGATCTTTGTAACGTGATTCAGTTATTAATGGGCGTAATTGTTACGTAATTTTAGCTATATTTGCATTATATAATATTTAACTATTATTTTTAAAACTAAATTTTCACTTAGGTTTTTAGTATGTCGCGTCACTCTGCGTCACATTCTACTTAATATTAAAATGTAGATAAAGGCTTGTAGTTTACGCCTGTTATAAGATTTTTTGCATTGTTTTGCAACTTACTTAGTTATTTTACGTTTTAGAAAATGCCGCGCGACCAGTTCTCACACGTTTACAACTGTTTGAAGCACTGGGTTCGACGATTATGTCAAAAGTGGAACTGTGTGACTTTGTTAAAAGTAAATTAGGGGTAGAAAATTGTTCTGAAGAGATAACTGAATGCTCTATCCAACTCCTAGTCATAGACAATTTCTTGCATGCGTAGACGTAGCTTAAAAAGTTCTTAACTGATGTTTATTATGAAGTAATCAAATTATATACGTTGCTTTCACTCTAAATTCATGATTAAAACGTAAAAATAATTTTGTCCCCCCAGATTTCGATTTTGACCCACTGTGAATACGTCATCCCTTATGACACGCTTTGTCTAAGTTTTATAACATTTCTTGACTTCGTTGAGTGTAGTCGTTTGTTGCGTTTTCGTCTTTTTGTTGTAATTACGGCATACTTACATTTCGTTATCGGTATTATCTTACCTTGAACGCGTTACCTTGAAAAATGAAAATCCATAGCCGGCTTCCAGTCTCCGACCGGGTCAGGAATGGAATGAATGAAGCCCCCATCTAGCGGCGAGGATATGAACTGTGCCGGTTGCCGAGGCCTGACGCACTCCTCTTGGGCAATGATTAAATGAATGACAGATGAAATGAAATGATAGTGGAGAGTGTTGCTGGAATGAAATTTCGACAGGGAAAACCGGAGTACCCGGAGAAAAACCTGTCTGCCTCCGTTTTGTCCAGCACAGATCTCACATGGAGTGACCGGGATTTGAACCACGGACCCAGTGGTGAGAGGCCGGCGTGCTGCCGCCTAAGCCACGGAGGCTTCTGAACGCGTTACCTTAATTTATATTATTTTATTTCATTTTAATTTAATTTAATTTAGTTTGTTTTCAATTTTCTCTTTCTTTTAGTAAAGTAGTGGTTAATTTGTTGGATATTTCGCTCTATCACCTTTTATTTTACGATCTCTTGGACCCTACATTTTATTTTGCCCAAGTAACTTTGCTTTTGCGTTGCGTCTCATTTTAAATTTTAGTAACCTTTCCCACGTTCTTCGAGTTTTGTCTGGCTTGAGTTATATTTTAATTTTTCGGTCTTATTAGTGTACCTGCTACGTTAATACAACGTACACGACCTCTGATTTTAGTTTGTTCATTTGGGATTGCGCTGTAGTTAATCTTATTTAGTTTTCCCCTTTCGAGATTGTTTTCTAGTTTGTCTCTTTACAATTTAGGCCCACTGTAAAGCCAAACAAGACTGCGATCTCTCCCGTTTCTTGTTTACATAATTTTCAACTTAATATTTCTTCGGGGATAGGGGAAGAGCTCCTGCCACGTTTCAACTGCGTCTGCTGTGTACGTAAGGATATTTTTATAACTATTATTTCTATTTGAAATTACCTACAGCGTACAACTTCAAGGAGTTAGTCGCACAGAATTAACGTCACCCCGGACTTCATGGAGAGGATATCGCAGACTACAGGCAGTCTATCACATCGAACTTAAGCACCATGTGTTTCATGGAGGAGACCACACAGAAACGGTAGCACTTCAGTACAACTTGTTCTCTGCATGTATCAACAAGATGGCAGGCGCAGCCCCTATTGAGCGTGCATGGTACCTACTGAGAATTGTTGTTAGATGTTGAATGCAGGTAGCGTATTAACATCCAGAGCTCTTACTATCGAGGTAAATAATACTGTTGCCAAAGGGTTTTGTACAATCTTGTAGAGAGCTAACCGAGAAGATTCTTCCAGGACTGTAGCGATGCAATCTTTTAAGAAATTAATTATTGGTGTCTCTTTTATTTTAATAATTTATTGCTCGTTTGTTCTACCCACTGATAGCACAAGAGTTTCACAAGTTGGGATGATAGGTCACCACTATTCTGCTAAATGCGATACTTCTTAGTGACTAAGAGAGGTATTTTTGCATTAAATCCATCACCTTTCTTCAAAATTTGGAATACTTGGGCTTCAATCTGAAAGGGATATATCTTCCGTACTTTAAGCATTGTAGCTCACAATCATGAAAATCTCGTCGGAACACAGTAATTTTGACATGTAATTACAATATAAACCTGGTGGAAATTTCTAACGAGAAGAATATTGTGGACATACAATATTGATAACTTGTAACTTTTTTTTAGAATGTTTCCTCACTCACTGGGAGACAATGTTTAGCAATAATGACATTATATTCAGTTATGAAGTTTCCATGCAAATAAGAAATACAAGGTAAACTTCAAGTATTTGTCTGAAGCCAATGCACATGCAGCATGCACATATGTATAAATACGTATGTGTTACAGCAAAACTGTTATTTATAAGACTGTAGATTAATTCTATACATAAATATTACACAAACTGGAATTATAACATATATTCAAGACTACTATTTACAGAAGAGGAAGAAGAAGAGAAAGAGGAAGAAGAATAGAATGAAGACAAAGAAGAAGAATTATTATGAAAGAAGAAGAAGAAGAAGTAGTCATTAACGTCACTTCGTTTGAAAATATATGAACCCGTTTTAGAGCACTTGGATATAAAGATACGGTATTGAAATATTTATTGAGCTATTCCGAAGAGGAAAGACGAGTCCTTAGTGTTATGACTCTCAAAACAACAAACACCTCATATCGCAGGAGATGTTACTTCGTAGTATACACAATTAATGGACATCATTTACATTCATAGTCTTGTGTTAAGTCTGTATTTCTGTAGTCACTTCTGTAATATATTTTTTTCTCATATCCCAATACTTCACTGTCGAAGGTGGATTGTGAGGGGAAGATGCTCTCGATGCTCCACCCGCGAAAATAACAATCACAGCTATCTCACAAAGTTGGACTGAGGTGCTTTGATCCACGAAACTGAATTATTTCATTGGAGTATATCACGTCTTCCCGAGGTAGAATAGAAGAATTGATGGTTTGATCTCCTAAGGTCATTGAGTTTTACGTGTTTATTCAATTGAGTATTGGAAAATAGGAACAGTTTCAGATCGATTAGACCCTGATGAAGCCGATTAGTGCCAGTATATTCTAGTTGTAATAATGGACGGGTTCCTATACAAAAGGAGAAACTATGTTTTTGAAGTGTATTTCCAGAAATTCTTGCCATGCATACTGTGGAGTGCATTTGCAAGGTAGACCACACAAGTTGGTAAATAGCTCGTACAATTCAATAAGTAATGTGAGTTTGATCATAAACAGAGGTAGTCGGTTAAGCAGAATTCCCAGATATACAGTATACTTCTCTAACGATAGCGGCCATACAAGTCTAATCAGCAACTACGTTGTTACGATAGTGATAGTAATAATACAGAAGGATGCGATCATTAGCACAAAGAAATAGTTTGTACAAGCTCAGAGTTATAGAAGTATTTTTATGATGAACAAAATGTATAGTTACCTTGGAAAAATCTAAGTTTTCAATACATGCCTTCTGAAGCCGTTTCATATAATGATGCCACTCTAAAACTGACAGGCCTACAAGTAGTGTACAGTGAAAGGTAACATTGAGGTTTTCTAGGTAAGTGGAACTGAAATGGAGTGTAGAATCCATGCCACTTCTATAGTCTCAGACCGGAGCATCATACTCTTCCAGGTGCTTCACCAGCGATGCATCCAAACTACATCTTAATGTCATTGACTGTGTAGGGGTTTGAACTCCAGACATCTTTAACTGAGGAATTGGCCAGCAGGAAGGTGCCTGATTCTCCTCACTAGTGAATCTTTGTGTAGTAGTTCGACGTCAGTTAATGTTGCTTCAGTATGGGAAGTAGCTTCGTAACACATAATACCGATGTAAACATACTAACGAAGAGACTCTGTATGAATTCAGTGTACACCAAGTTTCCTTCTCATTTAATGGTGACAATGGCTGTCTGAGACTGGAGGACAACTCTCCAGCAGTAACCAGTTCAAAGGAAACACTTCATTCAGAAAATAATTTTCAAAATTGAAAGTATGTTGACGGCATTTCTGCTCTTACAGATCCTCTCATCTGTAAAGAAGACGTTTACATTTATAGCACAGAAAGTCACAAACACTCTTTCTAAGCAGGACTTGGGTGTAGGTTAGTAGTTATGGTGGGCAACCACCGAACGAAGGGGCTAACTATGATTTAGACTTTAACGATGCAAAAACTGATGAAAGTTAAGCACTAGACCATTATCTATCCGGTACTAAACATATGGCATTTATATGGTAGATGTATGGAGTAGAAATACCAAGTGAATAAGAATCGGGTAAATGGGTAGCGCATTGGTTGTGAGTGGGCAATCATGTATAGTCATTATTCTTACGACTCCCGATTAGCAATAAAAGATTGTGTTCCACTTTGGAGTTAAAAAGTATGTGCAATGTGTTGCATAGACTAAATGGATATTACTGATAATAGTGGGCGAGAAAAAAGAAGCAAAATTGTCCTTGATCGATGATACGCCCTCTAAAATAAGAATCCGTCGAATTTCTTTTTAAGTATGATGTTACAATTTTGATATACTCATGTTAAATTGCAAATATTCCTATTTTAGTGAAGCTGTTTATATACGAGGCACGTCCAGAAAGTAAGTTCCGTTTGGTAATAAAATTAAATTGTGCACAGATACAGAAAAAATATTTATTGCACAACATTCTACACCTCTTAAACTACTTTTCCACATAACTGCCGAACTTTTGCAGGCATTTGTCATAGCGTGGCTCAAGTTTTTGGATACCTTCTTCATAGAAGTTTGCCGCCGACCCGTTTACGAGAGTGAAGACTCCCCTTAAGATATCCTACTGTTTGGCCACCTCTGTTAGGCAAATTGCGTATGTGGTCAGGAGAACTCCTAAACATACCCAGTTCTCCTGGTAAGCACGCAATTTGCCTAACAGTAGTGGCCAAACGGCAGGATATCTTACAGGGGAGTTTTCTCTCTCGTTTACGGGTCGGCGGCAAACTTCTATGAAGAAAGTATCCAAAAACGTGTGCCACGCTATGACAAATGCTTGCAAAAGTTCGTCAGTTATGTGGAAAAGTAGTTTAAGAGGTGCAGAATGTTGTGCCATAAATATTTTTTCTGTATCTGTACACAATTTAATTTTATTACCAAACGGAACTTACTTTCTGGACGTGCCTCGTACTAATGGTGTTTTGCTGCGGTGACAAAAAATATACCTCTTGATTCCAACTACAGTCTACTGAGTACGTAAATATGAAGAATGAAAAGAATTAAGAGTATTAGACAATAGACTGTTAAAAGTATTTTAGAGCTACATATTGAGTTTTATACAATTCGTACTCCATAATATAATGGCAAATTACCTTGCTAAATACTCTGTGCGAGAGATAGTTTGTATCATGATGCATAAGGGAAGACGAGAGAGTGCCCATAAACGCAAAAACAACAACTTACAATAACAACAACTACTAATAATAATTATAATAACTATTATTATTTAAGCACCCTCAAATATCCACCACCTGTGCCAGTATGAAGAGAGAGCCTTACCTACTTTGGCACTCAGCCAACCAGGTGACATTATGGTGCTGCTCTGTAATATTGGATTTATTCACACTGAGGCTTTGTCTGGTGACATTGTTTGTGGCGCTCTCATGGCATGTTTCCTGGAGGAGGGAATAAGGGGATGATGACGAATGAGTGTGTGCCTAGATAATAAAGTCATACATCATACACAATACCTATGTGGTGCAAAGCAAACAAACTAGTTACTATTGGGTTTAGTATTCACCTGCGTCGGACACAGCAAGGCTGGTCGTGGAGCCGTCGATGTCTGAAAATAGAATTACAAGTGCCATATTTTAGTGAGGAATTTTGAATTTTGATTATGCTGTAGAAACAGCATAAAATAAATATGGAAATAAACACAAGGATTAAGAAAATAAGTTTCTCTGTTTTTTTTACGGGAACACTTCTTAGATGTGATGCCTGCACTGTGTTTGTGAAGTTATAACGAAAACATAAGTAGATGAGACGTACTTAAACAAAAACAGGAGGTATAAAAATATAAATAATTAAGTACAAGTTGTTCGGGCTTGTAGGCCGTGGTGCAGACAGGATATCTCCCTATCAGTGGACAAAGGAAATGAGCGGAACCCTTGAAAATGCCGGACGCAGTTTCCAATGAAACGTCGGGAGATATCCTGTCTAGACCACGGCCTACAAGCCTGAACAACTTGTACTTAATTATGAATGCCGGCCGTGAAAGCCTAAGCTGCTAAAATATACAAATCTTGTATTATGTAGACCAGGAATCGTTCGTGTTTAAATATGCACGTGAGACTTCATGCACCGTGTTCCTCAGTGGTAGAGATATTACCTTTTACAGGCATGAGATCTTAACATGAGCTTACCCAGTGTAATTTGTTGGTTTTGTTAATTCGTACTCGTATTAGAGGCTTGGGACATCTTCGATCATCAGCCCCGTGTACTTAGGTGTGTGTTGAATTTGTCTGACCCCGCGGTGTAGCCGTGCGCGTTAAATCTCTCACCAGCCTGCGATAGGGAGCTGCAGCAAGTCCGGAGATATGAGGTTCGAGTTCCGGCTCTGATAGCAGCTATCCTGAATATGGGTTTTCCACACTTCCTCCAGGCAAATATCGAGATAGTAAATTGCCTTTGATGGACATCCTTCTTGGCACTACCTGAATCAATACAGCAGATGTGTGTAGCTGTGTGTATTAGGGTCGGGGATGGAGTAGATACCCTGGGCATTTGGCACCACATTGGCCTCGTGAACAGCTTCTGCAGGATGCTGGTATCAAAACTTACGGAATGGCTTTACAGTTCACGCAACTGTTCTTGGCCGGTCAGCTCCGGTCACGCTGTCACACACCTCAGACATTTGCAATTGATACGCGAGTTGCTTTCCGCACAACTGACAACTCACGCATCAATTGCAAATGTCTGACTCTCACCGACTGTTCTATGTGCGACTGTGAAGCCGGAGCTGACCGGCCAAGAACCGTGGCGTGAACTGTAATGTCTTTGTGAGGTGTGAAGCCATTTTTCAGTGTTGCCTAAGTAAACAAAAGTTTGGTGCTTTTCAGTCGGTCAGCACGAATGTACCCAAAAAGAGCTGGGTTATGTCCTAATCCTGAAATAAATTACATGAGATTAATAAATACACTAGGCTGACCAGTTTCGATCGTCAAGCGATCATCATCAGATCCATTACACTTAGGCTATAACATCTATGTTTGAGAATACAGGTGAAAAATATTTACAATATATATAATTATTTAGTTGCAGTATTGGTAATGCAACTGTCGGTGTATGCTAAATGTAGTATATCTAATGTTAGGTGAAATGCTAAAATGGTGATAAAAATCCGAAGTTCCAATCAGGAAGACAACCGGATAAGTATCAGCCTTATTATTACAGTATAACCATAGTTGGTTTTGTATAACCATATAGTCACCCCTAACAGACAAACTCCGGATTTTTATCACCATTTTAGCATTTCACCTAACATTAGATATACCACATTTAGCATACACCGACAGTTGCATTACCAATACTGCAACTAAATAATTGTACATATTGTAAATATTTTTCACCTGTCTTCTCAAACATAGATGTTATAACCTAAGTGTAATGGATCTGATGATGATCGCTTGACGATCGAAACTGGTCATCCTAGTGTATTTATTAATCTCATGTAATTTATTTCAGGATTAGGGCATAACCCAGCTCTTTTGGGTACATTCGTGTTGACCAAACTTTTGTTTTCTGTAATGTCTTACTGAGACCAGTTTAAATATGCACTTTATGACGCTGGGTCCCAGCTGCATTGCAGAGGAATTTCTGAGGAACGCCGGCGAAGAGTAGGGTAGCATGCCTTTGATGATTGTTATTGGGTGAAGTGGCGAGGTCATCTGCCCCTCGTTTATTTACAATACTCATCGTCAAAAGGGAACAGATTTACAGGCGAATACTCTTTGCCCATAATGCCGTTGATTTTGTTACTGCTTTATTCATAGTTCACAATTAATATTCAGTTAGATGTCAGAATGTGTGTATTTTCATGGGTGTTAGGTAAACCAGTGAGACATGAAACTGGGTGGTTAAAAGGTCTTTTGATGTATAACCTCTCCGGAAAATAGCAATCAATCACATTTTGTGACAATGTAGTCCATAGAATTAAGAAGCAATATAATGAAAGTATTCCCATAAATTAGGAACTATTTACTTAACCGTATAGAAGGACGCAAATTAAAGGAGAAGATCACATAAAATTGGTAACGCAAGAGAAAATTGTCAAGTGCATTTTTTGGCAATGACCCATTTAACACCAAGCAGCAGATGTAATAATTCATAAGAACATCGCAATGTTGCTGGGAGAAGTGGTGGCAGTGGACCCATAGGCTGTAGTGGATAAGAATTCGGTGCATGTAACCGGCTGGGACGCTATAGGTCTCACGCGCAGATTTAAACACCTAGGCCTATAATTTTATTCACCCTAGAGATGGCCCAAGTGAATTCGGTGATACAATAGTAGCATATATGTTTTCTATTTGGTTTGAACAAAAAATATGTAGATTTTCAACACGATCAAGGAAGGTCCCTTACTAGAAAAACAAAATTCAGAATAACAGAATTAAAAGCAATGTAAAATGTTGGTTTACATTGGTAAATTGAAGCGTAAATCAACGAACTGAAGCTTTGCAGAGAATTAATAAAAACTCCACCAATCTCACAGGATCAAAATATGACATCTATGATACGAGTAGGGGTGATTCGAATGGGATTTGCTTCATTTCATTCGGAAATAGTTACTGCTGCGTTTGTGTACAGTACGTGGTATAATTGGTGACTTAGAGGGTTGTTGGCTATCTCGGTGAAATATTTTACATTGGTGAGGAAGGTCTGTGTTAGGGAAGCTCGACCACCCTTGCTATATTGAAACCTCAACCTATTTGCATTCACCGGAAGTATTTGTGAAAAGAAGTTCGCATACAAAACCTTTCCGTGCCAATAAGCAGAGGATGTTGTAAAATGGAATTAAAATATTTGACTTATCGATTGGCTCTTTGACTGAACAGCTGGGCTTGTTTGTATGTTCTGCTGCACGGTAAAGGAGAACATACAGGCAATTCTAACACGCGTTACTCATCCAGGAGGATGTGGTTGTTCTGCAGCACTATGGAAGAGAACTGCACGTTGAATTTCTCTCGAATTAACGCAGACTTCTAGTTCAGTGGGCGATGACTTATATGTGATTGTTATGAAGGTATGTGAAAGAGAACGTACAGGTGGGGTTGCTACTCGTTCAGAGGACTGTGGCTTATATGTGGTTAATATGTTGCGCTATGGGGGAGACCATACAGGTAGGGTTGATTTTGAATGAACACATGCTACTCGTTCAGGGGGCTATGGTTTATATGTGGTTAATCTGTTGCGCTATGAGGGAGACCATACAGCTAAGGTTTCTCTCGAATGAATACATGCTACTCGATCAGGGGGCTATGGTTTATATGTGGTTAATCTGTTGCGCTATGAGGGAGACCATACAGCTAAGGTTTCTCTCGAATGAATACATGCTACTCGATCAGGGGCTATGGTTTATATGCGGTTAATCTGTTGCGCTATGGGGGAGACCATACAGCTAAGGTTTCTCTCGAATGAATACATGCTACTCGATCAGGGGGCTATGGTTTATATGTGGTTAATCTCTTGCGCTATGAGGGAGACCATACAGGTAGGGTTGATTTTGAATGAACACATGCTACTCGTTCAGGGGGCTATGGTTTATATGTGGTTAATCTGTTGCGCTATGAGGGAGACCATACAGTTAAGGTTTCTCTCGAATGAATACATGCTACTCGATCAGGGGGCTATGGTTTATATGTGGTTAATCTGTTGCGCTATGGGGGAGACCATACAGGTAGGGTTGATTTTGAATGAACACATGCTACTCGTTCAGGGGGCTATGGTTTATATGTGGTTAATCTGTTGCGCTATGAGGGAGACCATACAGCTAAGGTTTCTCTCGAATGAATACATGCTACTCGATCAGGGGGCTATGGTTTATATGTGGTTAATCTGTTGCGCTATGAGGGAGACCATACAGGTAGGGTTGATTTTGAATGAACACATGCTACTCGTTCAGGGGGCTATGATTTATATGTGGTTAATCTGTTGCGCTATGAGGGAGACCATACAGGTAAGGTTTCTCTCGAATGAATACATGCTACTCGATCAGGGGGCTATGGTTTATATGTGGTTAATCTGTTGCGCTACGAGGGAGACCATACTGCTAAGGTTTCTCTCCAATGAACACATGCTACTCGTTGAGGGGGCTATGGTTTATATGTGGTTAATCTGTTGCGCTATGGGGGAGACCATACAGCTAAGGTTTCTCTCGAATGAATACATGCTACTCATTCAGGGGGCTATGGTTTATATGTGGTTGTTCTGCTCTACTATGAAGGAGAACCTACAGACGAGATTGCCACTCGATCAGGGGGCTATGGTTTATATGTGGTTAATCTGTTGCGCTATGGGGGAGACCATACTGCTAAGGTTTCTCTCGAATGAACACATGCTACTCGATCAGAGGGCTATGGTTTATATGTGGTTAATCTGTTGCGCTATGAGGGAGACCATACAGCTAAGGTTTCTCTCGAATGAACACATGCTACTCGATCAGGGGGCTATGGTTTATATGTGGTTAATCTGTTGCGCTATGGGGGAGACCATACAGCTAAGGTTTCTCTCGAATGAACACATGCTACTCGATCAGGGGGCTATGGTTTATATGTGGTTGTTCTGCTCTACTATGAAGGAGAACCTACAGACGAGATTGCCACTCGTTCAGGGGGAATGGTTTACATATGGTTGTTCTGCTACACTATGAAGGAGAATGTACAGTTAGGGTTGCTAACAAATGAACACATGCTACTCGTTTCTGCTACACTATGAAGGAGTACGTACAGGTGGGGTTGCTACTCGTTTAGGAGGCTATTGCTTTACATGATACAGCCATTATTGTTGACTATGAAGAAGAAAGCACATTGTCACCTTATGAGAAGTGAAACGCATTCTTTAATATACTGGCTAGTTCCTTTTTTAAAAACTTCGTCAAATGAATTGTGATCTGGGATAATATAGCCTATGCAAATTTGTGATTTATTTAGGACCTTCTTGAATGTTTGACGATCATCAGACCGTGCTTTGAGAATTTACCAACTTACTCTAAAAATTGATGTTTGATGCTGCCTTTCTTACATTCTCTATTCCTGTTACCTGACGAATGTTTCCAAATTCCCTAATATTTTCATAGAAAAAGTTTGTATTT
Organism: Meconema thalassinum; assembly: GCA_946902985.2. Classification (NCBI taxonomy): domain Eukaryota; kingdom Metazoa; phylum Arthropoda; class Insecta; order Orthoptera; family Tettigoniidae; genus Meconema; species Meconema thalassinum. Next base: position 216,898,966 of record OX336389.2, on the reverse strand, counting down.
TAGGTCAAAACTAGAAGTTTACCAAGGCCACACAATGTCATACGGGTACTTAACCATACCGAAATAAGTAATGAGTAGACAAGATGAAAAGAGGCGCCCATGCAGCCCGATTTATTGCGACACATAATTATTCTATCGATATAAATGGCTAGTCTCTATTAGTTTAATTCAAAATCCAGCTGTTTACTAGTAGTACAGTACAGCTGGAATGGTTTTGTTCCAAAAACTGTGCTATGGTTGGCTTTTTGTAAATCGTTAGAAAAGCACAAAAATGCTTAACTCTAAATTTCAGAATAATTTGTAGTAACTTATCATGTCGTCGGAAAACTGAAAAAAATGAAAAGCGTTTTTCTCTGAATCTACGTATTTTAAAGAAAAGTTTTAAACAAAAAATGTAGAGGACATTGTCACGTACAATTTGTCTCATTGAGGTCATGTTTTGAAATGCAGAAGCTAGGTGGCGCCAAAGTTTCCAAAAAAGTGGTTTTTTTTATTTTTGTCCTAGATTTTTTTTTTTTTTTTTTACAAAAGAGTGAATCAGAAATTTGTTCCTCTAAAAATTGTCTGCAACATGTATTTAAACGTTTGTTTCCTTCGACTTACCGTTCCAAAGTTATAGCGCAGCAAATGCAACGCTGCGTAGTCAAGGCTACTATTGTTACTGCAGAGAGAGCGGTGGGCATAGTTTAGACCGGGACCGGTGTCGGACAATTTTCACACTTCGGCAGACTATAACTTTGGAACGGTAAGTCGGAGGGAAAAAAATGTTTTTATAAATGGTGTCGACAATTTTGAGAGGAACAAATTTCTGATTCGCTCTTTTGTGAAAAAATATTTTTTCTAGGACAAAAAGTGAAGAAACACTTTTTCGGAAACTTTGGCGCCACCTAGGTTTTGCATTTCAAAACGTATGGCATGACCTCAATGAGACAAATTATAGGTGACAATGTCCTCTACATATTTCGTTTAAAAAAACTTTTCTTTAAAATACGTCGATTCAGAGAAAAACGCTTTTCAAGTTTTCCGAGTTTTCCGACAAAATGATCGTGCAAATTATTCTGAAATTTAGAGTTAAGCTTTTCTTGTGATTTTCTAACGATTTACTAAAAGCCAACCATAGCACGGTTTTTGGAACAAAAGGGGTTTCTTCTGTGCAGCTGTACTGTACTACAGGCTGCTGCTTTATAACGGGCCTCATACTGTACTGTCAAGGCCGAAATTACACAACTCATATGGTAGTAACATATTCAGTGCATTAATGCACGTTGTACTGTATGGAGAGTAGAGGTGCATTGCTCATTGTATTACTGCTAGTAACCATGATTATTTTCAAATATTCATGTCCAAAATCATGACCGGTACTGTGAGTTATTTTTCAAGCTGTCAATATTTTTAATTTAATGAAAAAACTGAACGTTTTTTAAGGTACAGGTAAGTGATCTTACTCGTCATATATTGAACTGGTGCATGAGAACATAAGCATAATTGTTAGGACTATGGGCTAAAATGGTGTTCTTGCGTAGTATTCTACATTGATAGCAGTCATGTTTACAGTCTCCGCTACAGATAAAGTGACTTACTGGACATCATAATCTCGATAGGCTATGAAGAAAGCCTACCCGTAATGCAGAAGATTCGGGTTCGAGTCCCGACGGTGGTCCAATTTTCGAGTCTTATTTTATAAAATAACAGCTATCTATATTTTGTATTATTTCCGATGTGAGCTTCTCAAGAATCGAACACAACTTATTATTAATCGCATACTAAAGATGCTGTAATAAAATTTGAAATTTAAACAATACAAATGGCTTGGTTGTAATTAAACTTGTGTAAAATTTGAGTTCCATAACCGCAGAGCGAGAGAGAGAGATAAAGAGAGATAGAAAGAAAGGCAGAGAAAAATAAAGAGATAAATATAAACAAAGAAAAATATAGATAAAGAGAGAGAGAGAGAGACATGGATGGACGGACAATTAGACACACAGATAAACAGATAGTGGGACAGACCCTGTGAGGAGGAATAGACGCATGGTAGAAATCGTTTGCCGAGGAGTCCCCAGGCGTTGTCGTTGGAGAGGGCTGAAATGGAATAGATTCAGATATAATTGAGTTCAGGATAACAAGCCCAGTCAAGAGATCAACATTATATTTTAAAGTGACCTTTTGCTTTGCCATGTTTGGCTGATGTCTTTGAATTTTATGGTAGTTACACAGTACTTTGAAATCTTACCTTTTTATTTGTGTTTGTTGTTTCTATTTACGGGGGGGGGGGGGGGGGGAGGGGGAGGTAGGGGGATCACACAGATAAGAAGGGACAAGCATTAGAACCCCGGTAATACAAATTAATTGGTGCTAGGGTTTGTGCGGATTTGGAAATGTTCGTATAATCTGAAAAAAAAAACGTGTAGTACTGTATACAGTTACAGCTATATTATCACCAAGTTCCTTACGCCAAAAGGTGATTACCGATTTTTGACAATAAATAAAAGTTACTGTGTTTTCATACAAATGTGAAAGTGACCTTAATGCAGAGAAAATAGAACATATTGCACAGATATAATAAAATTGCGCTTTTATCCAACATACGAGTTCCGAAAGTGTACAATACAGAAGATGATACAAATGTGCTTATTTGTCATTTCTACTCGTATTTTACAGATTGACTTCTTTTAAAGCTGTATTAGCAATTAACAATGTACGGTATTTTATTTGAATTTTATTCTGCTAAATGTTAGCCTAAATAATAATTTTATGTGCAATATTTTGATCCCACTGCACGTGGGATTTTAATTATTTTTCTCTATCTCGGGATTCTAATCGGATTATCTGAAATTTTGGGAATTCGAATTACTGGGGTTCTTCTGTACAGGTAAAATATCTACACTCATAAAGCACTCTTCAAAATATGTTTACATTCATCTCCAATAGTAATAAAGGAAAAACATTGTTCGTACCTTTAACTCGAACCTCGCCAAAGATTTGGTTACAGTTGACAACACAGGAAGAAATAACTTACAAGGGAACGCCGTGACATTGCCACTTCAACCCCCAATGTAACTTTCACAATACCTAATCCCAATGTAACTTTCACAATACCTTAAGTATGATGTCAGACGCTCAAATGTTGTCTTACAAATTTTTCAAACGTTTCGAACACTCATCAATATTAGAATATATTTAGCGAGTTCCAGCGCGCTAAATATGCAACCCAACACTCACCTGAGACGTAGGCTGAAAGAATCTTGAACCTACGATATGCATGGCATTTGGATATTTGTCATAAAATATCAAAATAATTTTCAATAATGTGTTAGATATAAATTGTTAACACTTGATGAGAATATGACGCTACAGTGAAGGAGGTGCCATTACATTGCATCGTATATGCTGTACACTTGCTGTCTTGGAGTTACATTAACATGAATAACAATTCTGTAAGTGATTATTATCATTAATATACATGTCACTGTCTGTGTATCCATACTGGTACATTTTATCAGTGTTTCAGATGAGCAGTCCTGTAGGTCAATGCTATCGTCATTGATTTATTACTGCAAAGTTGATCTGATCTTCTTTCTTTAATAAATCAATTAATGCAAAGTGGTTGTCGATATTTACACTAATTTACGTGTATCGTGCGCTGTAGTGGAATGTGACTTCTCCCCACGCCTCTTGCTTTTCAAGTCTTCGCGCGGGGTTTACAGAAGAGTCAATACCATGGTTACTTATGCTTCATGTGGCAGCAAAGTGGAACAAATCACATAAATGAAACCAATCAATGGGGAGCAGTGAATGTGCACGTTTTTCACGGATTTGTAACTGCATTGCCATGGGCTTCCTTTGTAAGCTTGTCATATTGAAATTCTCTAAGATGCGCAAACTATTCTTGGATGGCAACTATACTGTTTTCCCTCACAGGTTTTAAAGCTCCTGCAGCCTCATTTGAATCCCTTAATTAGCCTACTTTAGACTTCTGTAAAAATAAGAGTAGACCCATGAGATCTACAGTACACAGGCCAAATGTCCATGTGTCTGTGTGTATGAATGTATGTATGTATGAATGTCCCCCAACCACTATTAATTCAAACACGACGAAAATGAATTGAACCAAATTTGGTACTAGCAAAGGGCACCTCAGTGTCATGTTTTATGTCGCCGCCTTCTTAACGAAAACAAAATGGCGGCCACCCAAATGTTCAAGGTTCAATAAAATTACGACTAAACTAATCATTGGATATCTACCAAATTTTGGATAAATATACCTTCATGTGGAAAGCGTCTGGCGCCAAAACTACGTCATCATCCAAACAAGGTACAATATATTACGTGTAGTTATGCACTCCTACAGTACAGTATAATATTCACGGTTCATTTAATTTTTCTTTATGCTTATCCACAGGAAAATGAACCTAACATGAATTGTTCTGTCGGACAGCACATCCACACACGGTGGGAGGCGAGAATAATCATAAGTAAACTATTGGAAAAGAAGAGATGTGTGGGATACGAGACGATATATTACATATTTATTTGTATGTACTCGTGCTGACCAACTGAAAGACAATCTTTATATAGAAGTGCCACACCGTTGTAACTTACTACTAAGAATGAGAAGTAAGATTTGTTTGAGAATTAAGAACCTGCATTCACATATCTTGGCTGTAAATGAAACTAGGCCCTTGCAGGCAGCTCAGCTATCTAGGGCTAAGAACATGTGTAAAACACTTACCTGAACTGAAAATGTCATCACAATTACAGGACTAGAGTAAGGAGTAGTAGAGAAAGAAAGCCATACCAAGCAGGTTGCTGCGATGTGTGAGCACCTTACTGTAGACCAACAGATCCCCTGGGCAGATCTGCATGGGAGGAATGACAACAATGGAGCTGCGCCTAGCCCGTGGGATACTGCAGTCTGAGCTCCTGGAAGAGTGCAAACAGCATAAGCACTTCACGTTGCTACTACTACAACTACCACTTCTACTGTACTATAACTGCTGCGAATGGTGGTTCCTGAACTACATCTGAGATTGCCTTTAGCCAGAAACGTGGTTTAAACATTTAGGTTGAAGCGTGCTCATATATAAATATAAATATACTGCCAATATTCCTAAACGTAGGACAATGCAGTACATACTGGAGGGATGTTTCTATAAAATAGCCCAATGGAGACAGGAGGAACGAAATCCTGTGAACATATGACTGCCAACCACTAGGAGGATAAATCCCCACGATAAACATATTTTGCAAACTCTTTCAGAATTGAAGTGATGAGTAAACAAAGTAAGTTAATAACAATAATTGGCCAATAACCTAGAAGTTGTGCTCGTTAAAACAACAATGGACGTAAAAATACCATTTGGAGATGATGCACTTTCCACCCTTTAACGAGATATCGTAGGGTGAAATTTAGTACCACTGAGGGAAAGAGACTTCTATATTGAACACCACAACGATGCATTGGGCAAACATTGGGTTGCGGTTAAATTTTAGTAATGGATGTTTTTTAAACATTTTCACGTGTCCCTCCCTGAAAAAAAGACCTGCATCTGCCGCTGACTTCCACCACCATTACTGTTGTTACTACTGTATATGTGTCTACAGGGATTCGGGGATGAGGTGAGATGAATTTCTTTGCGTTGGGTGGCTTTTACAGATGGATGCTTTTCCTGACGCCAACTTCGTGGGGTAAGTTAATGAGAGAATGGAGATGAATGAAACTGGGCAAATAGTTGGAAGGCCTATTAGAAGTTTCCATCTCGACAATATGCTTGGAGCTGAAAATGGAGAAGCCATTAGAAGGACGGTCGTATCTACCGAGCTTGTTACATTACAACGAAGGATTCATCATTTGTATAAAGCAGTATTGATTAGTGACTATTTACTGTTATGTCCGAACACCACTTAGATACAAGATACCCTGGTGTTCCACGTATTTTGTATAATAAAAGTGCTTTCTGAATTATGAATACGTCAACACCTAATCCCCATACTTGGTGAATTAACCATGCAAAGGAAAAATCCTATGATAGAGTCGAAATTCAAACGCGGGCCCTTCGTTTGAAAGGCTAGCGTTCTTAACCACTATGCCCAGATCGTTCACACGTCCGTGACATTGTTGACATTATTATTTTGGAAAGAAGAGTTATTAGTTGAAGAGATTGAGGGAATGAATGGTTTGAATAACGCGCGGAGGAGACTCAAGAGTGCTGAGGGAAGCATGCATCGCAGGGGCGAGTGACGTGAGATTATGACGTGGAGCCCGCATACGTCACGAGAAATATTTTTCTAGAATTATCTTTAGGAGAAGAGATGGACGCTAGGAAATTAGCACACTTTACTGGCAATTACAAGAAAAGGAATTTGAGCTATCAAGCGTTAAAATCGGTCCAGTAGAAGCCGAGATACGAGATGGAAGGTTCTGGAACAATTTCTCGCTGGACTATATAAAGGCCACGATTCTTAACATAGTCACATCATTACAACGGAGCATTTGCTCATGAGCGGAACTACGAAACGTGAAGTGACAGTATACACGCCGAGATTCTGACGGTCGGAGAACTTAGTCGCCGTACCAGTGGTCAGCACGACTTAGTATTTGTTCGAGTGAACAAATTTAACTTTTGGCAGCGACTGGACTTAGAATATCCACTGACTTTCAGGTCACATATTCTACAGTCAAGTGATGGTAGTGTCGAAACCATTCACAGAAGTTAGCCTACAGAACGATGTATTTCTTGTGGTGACTATACATCAGGCACTTCGAATTTCATCAGGAGAAGTTTTATTTCATCAGTTTGTTTATGCAACTAATAGGTGTTCCTATCTTAGCGTGCAAACGAAACCGCATTATTTGAATATGAGATTTATTCTCAAATCTACAGGAGTACTGTACCAGTCTATGACTGAGCAACTTTTTGTCATGTTACACGGTACTGGTGATAGCGGGAGTTATTTCGAACGAGTTACTGCGATAATCAACATGCGCCGCTAAAACTACTCGTAGGATTGGTAGGACATGGAGACGAACGAGGTATGTGGATACGGCAGATGGCCATGGGAAGACACTGTTGGAATAGTGTCCACCGCAGGACACGCCCTTCCTCTACATCAAGAATGAAGTAAGACAACTATTCGTGTACTATCCACTAACCTGTAGTATTAGAGAATTCCATATTTTTGAACAGTCACGATCAGAAATCGACACACATTTTTCACCGTAGCTAGATTTTCGATTGTATTTGTCTGATGACAAATGGAACTGCTGTCTAACAATTTATTTTTCGATCTACGATTTTTGTCAGGACAGGCATTAGTTCATGTTCCGACATGAAATATTTCGATTATTCCAAGGGATAGAAGTATTTTTCTTTAATTCTTATTATGAGAGCAGAAGTAATTGCGGCTTGGATTATTTAAATAATTTGATTTACATAATAATAATAATAATCAAGTGTGAAGTGAATAAGTTATTAATATTATAAATAATAACTATGCTATTTAAAGTTATAAATAATTAGGGAGTGATAATACCGAACATTAGGAACTAAATTAAATTAATTGTTAATTGTGATTAAATAATTAATGCATTAAATAAAAATAATAGGAGATGTTAATAATAATCATTTACAGATGAGATTTAAATATTTATTTATTAAAGGAATAGGGCGATAATAATCATTTATGACATTTATGATGCCTAAATATTTTTTTTGAAATAATAATAATTTGTGGATGAATTTAGTTAGTTGGAAGGACTTAAATTAAATAACTTTGTTTATTTTTGAATAAAAGTTTGGAAGTTTAAATAAATTTAAATGAGTTTATGGATGAGGAGAATAAAGTAGTAAGATTTTTTGAGCTCAGAATTATTTTTTTCCAAAAGCACTTAAAAAAATATATATTCAGATGAAAAGAAAGGAACGGCAGGTATTTAATGTATCAAGTTAGGGAGAATTTATGTGAATGGGAGGCAAGGAGATATTGACCGGAATTTATTTAATTGGTAAAATAACACTGAAGAACACAGTCAAGTAATTGACAGAATATTACAAGAAAAAAAATATATGATGAAATGAAAAAAAAAGGAGAATAATATGATGTTGTGTGCAGAATATTTTGGTGATGATTTTAGTGTGCGTTTGGCGACACTTAAAGTTGTGGAGACCTTGGGGGTCATCCAAGTGGGTTTTGTTCCCGTAGTTGTGGGCAAACAAGGATGTGCGTATGTTTGAAAGAGCCTGTGGGCTAAATTTGTAAAAGAAGGGTTATGGAATGTGGACCGCCCCATATTCTTGTCAGATTTCACTATTCTGTAAATCCAAATATTATTTTTTTTTCTGGATTTATTCGAAGTTCCGATGGTATGCCTGGATAATTGAAGAACATGAATTTAGATTTGTTGAACCTGAGCGAGAAAAAAAATAACATGAAAAGTGCAAATGAATTAAAATAAATAATTAATGAATTTTTATTTTTGGAATAATAATAATAACAGTGGAAATGAGCATATAAAATATTCATCATGTGAGAGGTTGAGAAAACTTGTTATAAATAAAGTGAAGGGAAATTTTGAAATTAATTAATTAATAATAATAATAATAATAATAATAATTTTTTTATTAATTTTTTGTGAGATTATATGAAAATTTTGGTGATAGAAATTTTTGGTAACATAAAATTTTGGTGAAGAGTTAAATGATTTAATCCGCTGATGGTGGATAGCAATAATTTATATTGTTTACAACGATTCTTGTGTAATGTTAATAACATATGAAAATAATTTAAAATTTTTTGAGATATTTAAACAAATGAAAGTGAGGAAAGAATAAAGTTAAATTCTAAAAATATTATGAAAAGTTTTTGAACAAATTTGGTTTTTTGGAAATTAAAAATCTTTATGAACAATTATTAACATTCGACTTTATGTCAGTCGAGTATTGATATTGTTATGAAACAACGAATCAGTGATATGATAATTTTTCCAAATAAGTCTAATTTTGGAATAACACCGAATGAATCAAGTGACTATTTTTTTGAGAAATGTTTTGCTACGAATATTTGAGAAATCAAATGCAATCTTTCAAAAAGTGAACTACGAACATGTAAATATTAGGGATCACTCGGAACTCTTTATTGAACAGTGATTACCAGTGTAAATATTCTTTTTTGAATTTGTTGGATATCAGAATGGACTAATTAATTTTCTGATTATCACATCTGCGACATTCTAGTAATATTTTAGGGACTGTTGATTTCTCATGTGTGATTTGTTTTATGTTTGTTGAGGTTTTGCCATTCAAATCATATTTTTATCTATAAATAAATAGAGATTTTAAGGAATGTGCTAATTCAAAATAATTTCTCACCTTACCTTACTTGTGAATTACCGAGATCAGGGATGCCAGATTAGACCCAAGTATTCACCTAGATACACCCTGAGATATATTTTCTCGTGCTAATCTGATGTCGGTATTTTACAAAATGTGGTCGTTGGATCTCGGTCCAAACGGGCACACCACGAAGAAGGGTGTCTATTTTCACTGATAAGAAATATGCATCTTTTGTTACATCTATTGACAATCCCCTGATTTGTTTGAAGAATTCACATATCGAACGCCCAGAACACACACGATACAGTAGTTCGTACGAGTAATCAAGTGTGGAATAAGTGGTTCGTATTAAAGGGTGTACATTGAGTCGTGAGACAGTGACAGACCTGTAGAACCACTGCGAGCATCAACAAACTGTGATCAGACGTACAATTTCGGTTGTTATCCGCTGATGACCTACAATTCAAAAATTCATAAACATTATTTTAGAGCATAGCCATACGCCACGAATGGTCCACACCTAAGGCTGACATATGTTTTGATCAGCGACTGTTTGGCGCTTCATAGATGAAGCGTGGGCCGCCGCGCGTCGTGGTGTATTGGGTTCGCACTGCTACTGGGAATGCAGGGGATTCAGCTCTATGTTTAACAGTGGTGTCTTTTCCAACTCTTGCACTTCAAAGTAATTCCAAAATTCCCATTTATCAACGGGCTTATTTCCAAATTACCACCGCAGTTGAGCATTATCACCGAGGAATTATTCATACTGTATTTATTCCAAAGTATACGAGTAAAACACAACACTAACATTTCAACTGCTAGAAAACTTATTTAATGTCCGGAATCATTGTACCGGGTGTCTTGTTCCCCAGTACTTCCGTAGATCACTTCAATAGAGTCTATTATAATCATAATTAGATAACTGACTACAGTTAACGTTGAACGAAACGGACATTAAAGTTAAGAGTAAAAAAAGTCAAAAAGCTTCCATCAAAAGATTATTAAAAATATTCTGGTCAATATTTTATTTCAAAGAAAATTTACCAAACAGAGATGTCGTTTTTTAAAGAAAATGTTATTTGGAAAGTTTTCTGACTGGAAATTAAACTATTCTTCAAAGTAGAGAACATCAGATTCTATGGTCTTGGGCCATCTTTCAGCGAGTTTTTTTCCATCCCGCGACGGTACCAGTCTCTGGGGTTTGATGCGAAGAATTTCTGCGAGACCAAATTCCACAGCTTCAATATTTCCGAAATTTCTTCCACGCAAGAAATTGGCCATGGATGGAAAAAGATGGTAATCTGAATGCGAAAGATCAGGGCTGTATGCTGGATATGGTAGCAGTTCGACTCCTTACAATTCCTGAATTTTTGCCATGGTTGTTCGTGCAGTATGAGGTATCGCATTGTCTTGCTGCAAGAGAACTCTATTTCGGTTAACCAATGATGGATATCTCGGTCTCAAAATTTGATAAACACGTTCCAGTTGTTGAGAATAAAGATCCACATTGACTGCACGCCCGTTTGGAACAAACTCCCAGTGAAACACTCCTTCAAAATTCCACCAGACACATAACATCACTTTGCGGCCGAACCGATCCCTTTTAACGATGACTTTGGCAGGTTGACGGAGACTGAGCTACTGTTTCGAGGCGTCAGCTTTGCGGTAATAGACCCATTTTTCATTACATGTGACAATTCTCCTGATAAATCTATCATCCATGGGGTTACCAATAAGCTGACGACATCTAACCACTCTTACGTTGAGCCTGCTCAGGGGTCAATTCATGAGGTACAGATCTACAGCTTGTGTTTGATTTTCCAAGTTTCTTAATCTGGCGATGTATGATATATTTTTATGCTCCATGTTCTTCTGACAGCCTACGAGTACTTCCTTGCGGATTGTCTTCCAAAACTTTGCGTGTATTTTCAATGTCCCTTAATTTGGGTCTTCCAGAACGCGGTAAATCTTGATTGTTTTCTTGTCCAGTGTTGAAACGTGGGAACCATCGTTGTGCTATACGCTCACTTACGACACCTTCTCCTTCCACTTCACTTCACATATCCTTCGAGCCGTGGCAGCAGCTTTGTATTCATGTTTCCAGTAGTGCTTCAGAAGGACCCTAACCTCAAACTTTGTAAGTTTCATTTGTGGCTGTGTATCAACAACTGACGAGTGATACATTCTCGCAATAAACGCAATTCTAGTCATGGCCTCCTGTAAATAGCATTGGCGAACCAAAGAAAACCAATTCTTTCTTATAAAACACTTAACTTAAAAAACGACAATACTTATGAAAGATCCTAATATTAAGGAATTGCAGTTGTTGTAACAGTGCAACACTCGGCTTCCACACTAACTGAAGTTAGTTTCAATCTTAGCCATTTACAGTTAAACGTTTACTCGTTTTTTGAGCAATGCACGTCAAAAGTCACCCATATTTTAATCGTTAGATCCAGGTGCTGGACGACTCTTCTACTGCTACAAATAGCGGTGCAGTCGCCACTTCATGGAAGCCCTTTTGTTCTTGAAATATGGCTACTTGCAAATAATAATAATAATAATAATAATAATAATAATAATATCTTATGGCCTCGGGTGCCGGGTGCAAGCTTTGTAATTTGACACCCAGAGGGTAGCTTGCATGTCGAATTTCGTTGTTCCTTGAATCACTATGAAAGTCAAGGAGGTCAGATATCTAAGCTTCTTGAACACTATAGCGCTTTCTAGTAGAGAAATGAGGAACTTTGTGTTGGCGGAAACTCCCGAGATTAATGTTGCCATTATGAACACGGCCCACTGAATTCAAATGGGTTCTTTGACATGCCAACATCGTATGACATGCGTGTCGTATTTTTGCCGCCATTCAAAAAATCATTTACCACGGCCAGGAGCGAACCTGCAATCTTGGGTTAATAGACCGACACGCTATCCACTCACCCACCGTGGCAAGCTGCTACTTGCAAATTAAAAACTAACACACATCATTTGTTTTGTAATGCATGGGGAAATTTAATATCCTTAATATGAAATCTCCACTGGACTAATATAACCGTAACATTTAGCACAAGTAATTTACACAACCGTAAATACAACACTAGTTTCAAATCAACCACGGGACTTTTGTACTTTTGATTGTAAAACTGCCGTTGAGTCGTACAGAGAAGCCCAATTATATTCAGCGATTAATGGTAATATACTGTATTTTACACAAATGCTTGAAATGAAATACACACTTCTGAATTGTACACTTCACTTCTTAAAAATAATTATTTTGAAAGCATATATTTAACCGCCCAAAACAATTGGACTTTCCTGTACGTGTTCACTGAATGAAGAGCATCTTACATACAATGTAAGAAGGCAGCACTGGCTTCTAAGTTTTCTACATAAATTGTTGGCTCACTGGAGAAAACAAATTGATACATTAATAGTAATGTACACTTACGAGGATAGTTTCCGATCATCTGAGCCATCAGGCAGCAACTTGGGCGGGATGAGCGCCCTTCGCCGGGTAAGGGCTGACGGTGGAGGGGTCTGGTCATCTGAATCATGGTCCTCCTTAGGGAGGAACACCGGTCGGCGCGGATAGTCGTCGTCTAAGTAATCATCCAGTCCGGTAGGGAACACCGATTCTTGATCATTCTGCACACAAACCAACAAGTCTGCAGCCAATGCCACTTAACGACATTACTTGAGGAATACTCAAAGAAGCGGGAATGGGAAGGACCACCACCATGTTGCATTTTTCCAGGCGTACTGAGTTGAAACGTTCGCTTCCAAGGCGAAATTTTACTTGTTTCTACTAGCAGAAGCTTTTCCGTCAGTCAACACGAGTATATCCAGTTCGATCGGGCGGGGAATTACAATAGTGCCTGAAATAAATTACATGGATAATGTATGCTCTTAATAAAACACTTCTCTAAATTGGATGACTAGTTTAGTTCGCTAAGCAAACATCAGCAGATTCGGCTCACTTAGGCTTAGTTTAGGTTCAGTGGATATGTACAGCGTGTTACACAAGAGGCATGTGGGTTGCCTACCACCTGCAATAGAGCCGCGAGAATTTCTCGCTAATTCGTCCATCTCTGGGATAAAAAAATGCATAGGTCAAATCATAATGTAACAAGGATGAGTTGGACAGCCATTTCTTATCTTACATGTAATTCTTTTTTTATTTTAACGGCAAAGTGGCCCTAGAAATTACACGGATTTTATTTAATTAAGAGTTACTACCAGAAAAAACGTGGCATAAAAACCTCCCTGATTTCAATAGGCATTTGCAAAAAGAATAAGAAACATACAGAACAATTACTTATATTTGTGAATAGCCTATATGATGCCATTTGACATCACTTAGTACACTTTATTTTGTTTTGAAAATTATGTCCGATAAATGATGTCCCCCATTGTTAAGACATTCACGAAGTCTTTCCCTGAAGTTGTCCATAGTTCTTCGTGTAACTTCCCTTGGAATGGCTGCCACTTCCTGCCTAATGGCATCTTTTAGTTCTTGCAGAGTTCTGGGGCGATGTTTGTACACTTCAGCCTTTAGGTATCCCCACAGAAAGAAATCACAAGGTGATAAGTCGGGTGACCTTGGGGGCCAGGAAATGTCTCCTCTTGAAGAAACAAGACGTCTAGGGAACAACTCTCTTAACATTCCCATGGACCGCCGAGCAGTGTGAGCTGTGGCTCCGTCCTGTTGGAACCAAACTTCTTCTTCCTCATGGTCTAAAACAAACTGGTTGATCTTGGGTCGGAGAAATGTCTCTATCATGTGACAATAGCGATCGGCATTGACCGTTACTGTTTGTCCATCTTCTTCAAAAAAGTACGGTCCCCACACACCAAATTCCGCAACGGCGCACCAAACTGTGACTTTTGGGCTGTGTAGTGGTTGTTGGTGGAGTTCCGTAGGATTTTCTGCAGCCCAGTAGCGGAAATTCTGTTTGTTAACAGTTCAACACAAGTGGAAGTGGGCTTCATCAGAAGAAATGAAGACAGCATCTGGGGGAATGTTCTGCAAAATGTCATCACATGCAGCCCTGCGAGTTTCATAATCTGCTTCAAACCACTTTTGAGCAACCATTATTTTGTAGGGATGCAGATGAAGTTCTTTATGCAGAATTCTCCTTACACTCCTTTCTGACAATCCCAGGGCAGCTGCATGTTTAACCGCTGAACGCTTTGGAGACTGTTGGATGGATGTTCTCACTCGCGCCTCATTCTCCGGTGTTATTGCAGTACGAGGTCGGCCAGTTGGCTTTCTTTTTAGTGCTGACCCTGTTTGCCTAAAGTTTGACACCCACAGTCTAATCGTTTTCGCGTCAGGAACACTATCACGTCGGCCAAGTTCGAATCGAATCCGAAACGCTCGTTGAGTAGAAATCACAGAACCGCCATTTTTAATAAACTCCTCCACAACAAACGCCCGATGCTCACCGAGCCAAGCCATGGCGAACACTGAAAATGGCACGTACGCCGCTACGGAATAATACCCCCTCCACATCTCTACCCCCACTACAACTCACGCGGTGGCTTGCTCAAACCGGGGAGTTTTTTTTGCCGGACCCTGTACTTTGCTGCTTAATATAACTATTGTAAAAATCACCAGTGTTCGTAAAAGAAAAGAAGACAAATTGTTGAGCAATTTTTAGTAAGAACATTGTTATTTGCCTGACAATGGGCCAATAAGAAAAACATTATACGAGCCTTACAGTAGTCACATATGATGTGTAACACGTGATATGTTATCCTGCTATGTGTGTCCTGGGAGCGCAAATCCCTCGTTGACAGTGAACTCTGTTGGTCATTGAAATAACTACTTGTAAAACTCCAGTGCCAAATCCTGACCGTAATGAATCATAATTGTTATTTGCCGTGGCGGAAGCAATCCACTGCCTAATTGATGCGAGCTGCGCTCTATACCGGCCAGTTAGTGAACCCATGCCAGCGATGTTATTGAAAATGGCCTCGTTTGGCCGATCAGCGCACTGCCAAGTATAGGCGCGATTAAAAATTAGGTGTGCGGAAGGTATATTAAATGTGTTTCTCCCAGTGATATATTTAGACCAACGAAGTTTCAATTATTGTTAGTAGTCGGCGTTAATATACTGAATTCCTACGTTGTTTGGAGTGTTTGCTGATGCGATGTAGATTCCACATAGCCACATGGCCGAGAGTACATCGAGTGCTTACATTAAATAAGAATACAGCAAAAGTATGAAGATTTAATAAATCGTAATTGTTTTCAGCAAATATGATAAAATGAATATTTTCACACCAAAGAACGACAACTCGAAGATGATTTATTGTAGGAATATCTTAAATGGGGTCTCCAAACCTTGAACTAAACTGTATGCGATATACATTCGGCATAGCTACATGGCCTAGAGTACGTCGTTGTACCAATCTCCGCCATCACGCGCGCTCATTGTTTCCGTCCCATGCACTTCAGTCCCATCCATTTCCGTCCCTATTCCAAAATCACTCCCACAAAAATGTCCAGCTACCGAGTGGAAATATGTTACACATAAAAATAAAACACAATTGGAGTCAGGCTCGAGATTCGAACCCCGGACCATAGGCTTCGCAGTCTCTCGCGATATTGTCTGAGACACCGTGACACTCGTTGAAACGAAAGGACAGAAAATACCAAGGCACAGGGACCAACGATAGACGAATTAGCGAGCAAGAACTTCTCGCGGCTGTATAGGAGGTGGTAGGCAACCCACATGGCTGTTGTGTATTCAAGTGAAACACGCTGTAGGCGTAACACTTGTTGGAACGGGGCCGCCCGGCTGCTGCCGTTACGCGGCTCGCTCCTTGCACAACAGTAAGCAAGGAAGAATAGCAAAACAGACTAGGGCACAATCACTTCAAAATATCACTGCGGTAGAAGTTAACGATTCAAAAGGGTTTCACATTAACATAATAAGCACTAAAAAATAACGCAACACTTATAGCACTGTAGGCTAATAGACTAACGGAAAAAAAAATAGTAAAGCCATCCGACTTGTTGCAAAGTTTGATTAAAAACGTCTGTAGCTTTTTTTTCGCTTTCGGTTTACCCTCCAGGGTCGGCTTTTCCCACGGACTATGCCACTCTACCGCCACTGATGGCAGTGTCCTGGAGCTTGAGACTCTGAGTCAGAGATACAACTGGGGTGTGTGACCAGCACTACGCCCAGGTGGCTTCACCTGCAAAGCGAACAGGGGGCCTGATGAAGGGATGGGAAGAGTGGGACGGTTAGGCAAGGAAGTGGGAATGAGGCGGCCGTGGCCTTACAGTAGGAAACATTCCGGCATTTGCCCGAAGACGAAGTGGGAAACCACGGAAAACCACTTCGAGGATGGCTTAGGTGGGAATCGAACCCCCCCCCCCACCCTCTACTCATTTAGGCCACCCGAGGCTGAGTAGACCCCGTTCCAGTCCTCATACCACTTTTCAAATTTCGTGGCAGAGCCGGGAATCGAACCCAGGACCTCCGGGGCGGCAGCTAACCATGCTAACCGCTATGCTACGGCGTCTGTAGCTTAATTATACAGTGAGTCCGAAAATGTTCTCCGCAGCGCCTACATGCGTCTGCGAGAGCTAGCTACATCAGTTACGTTGGTAGCATGGCTGCCGCTTGCATCATAACAAATAAACAGTAAACTTTGTACTCACCACACCAATTCATAACAGATGCTGGAACCATTCACAGTACATCACTCTTTTTCCGTAATCAGTTTGTTTTAATTCATGAACCACGGTAACTTTATAAGGGAACAACTGAAGCTTGTCTCTTACAGCTTTATGTGCTGTCGACTTAGAGATTCCTGTTTGTTGAGCTAATTTTCGTGTTGGACTACGCAATTAAAAGCGTAGGCCTGCCTGATACTGGTACATCGTGAAATGAGCCAGTCACACGAAATTTACTTACCAAATCCCGAACGGTATCGCGGTTTGGACACTTTGAATTAGTAAACCGCGCTTGAAATCTTCATTTTAAATTTTCTGTAAACCGATCGCCTTCGCGAAAAACGTATTCCACTAACTAAACTTATGACTCAACCACTCGCAGCTGCTCGTACCCACTGCGGAGAACATTCTCGGGCGCCCTGTATATGTTGTTCATATCCACTGTTCCCGAATCAAGCCAAAGTGAGCAGGAACTGATAATATTCGCTTGAACAAAACTGGTCATACAATTCAGCCCCTCCTTTATGTGATAGGTGTTCTATTAAGTGTATAAATGATTCATATAGTTTATATCAGGCACTAGGAAATTAATTTTAACTCCTCGCCCAATCTAATAGGGTACAGTTGTGTTGACCGACTGAAAAGGTATTACTTAGGCAACACTGAAAAATAGCTGCTCATATTTCAAAATTTCTAGGGGGATTGGAATAGGGGTGAATCAATCTAGCAAGGACAATAGAAGATCTAACACACACGGTGGCCCCGCTGGCCAGTGCTGGTGGGGAATCATCACGTCAATAAACGTAGGCCAACTGCTGTTAATCAGTAGCCTACTGTTCCAGAGGGGATATTGTACCAAGGGAATTCTTTAGGGGAACAATGACAATCCACAGCTTGCTTCCAGTCGACCGACCGGGTCAGAGAATGGAATGAATGAAGCCCCCATCTAGCGGCGAGGATATGAACTGTGCCGGCTGCCGAGGCCTGTCGCACTCCCCTGGGGCAATGATTAAATGAATGACAGATTAAATGAAATGATAGTGGAGAGCGTTGCTGGAATGAAATTGTGACAGGGAAAACCGGAGTACCCGGAGAAAAACCTATCTGCCTCCGTTTTGTCCAGCACAAATCTCACATGGAGTGATCGGAATTTGAACCACGGACCCAGTGGTGAGAGGCTGGCGTGCTGCCGCCTAAGCCACGGAGGCTTCCTTTAGGGGAACGATAATAATAATAATAATAATAATATACCTAATAATAATTACAATAATAAATATAATGGCTTTAGGGTCCCTTATAACTGCTGTGGCTTTAGGGATGGAGGGGTTCCAGAATATTGGCCTGGAGGGATTCTTTAATGTGCCGGTGAATCTTTCGACACGTTGTATTCACATTTATGCCCTATCAGATGGCAGTTGGGATTCAACCCGCAACCATGAGCGAGAACCTTACCGACTGCACAACAGAACTGACCTACGTTATTCTAAATTGTTAAATGAGAACTAAAGAGAAATGATTATATAAACGAAAAAGTATGGAGTTTTATGCAGTAGAAGATAAGATTACATAGCCATAGATTGACAATGTAGTCGTACTTTACCTCGCTCTGCACATTAGGAGATGGCAGATTCATGTAGTGAGAGCCGGATTCATCTCCGCTGCCATCTCGGCTACGAATTAGTCCTGGAAAAACGAACATTTCATATTAGAGATACAATTTGACTCATGTAAACATTGCAACCATACATTTTTAAAACAGCACAAAAAACAATTTTGTTCTTATGACTATGTGGCATTGATAGGAGCGTAGCCAAGCTCGTAAAGTCACGATCCACGACTACAACAGAAAACTCAAGTTCGGAAATTCGAGGTTCGAATTCCAGCGCTGATAACACCCATCCTGAGAGTGAGATTTTCTCATGCTTTTCGATACTTACTCCAGTAATGTGCCAGGTTGATACTGTACCCGTAAATGTGCCCGAGCACGCTCGGTACTTGTCATAATCCGAGGATGAAGAAGGATTGCAGAAAAACTGTAGTCCCGAGCTATGCAAATTTAAGTCTAACGCTGACAAGTTGCTTATTTAGAACATTCTTGAAGATGGAAATGATGTTGCACTATGGATTTATCTACTGGGATAGATATACTCACTGCAGATGGGAAGCGAGATTCCAGAACCTCGGGTAGTAACGGGTAATGATGGAAAAATTGAGCAACTGCTATCCATAGCACATCATCTAACTAACTACAGCAAATATAAGATGGCATTTTCTACAAAAAGGACGGACAAACCAAAGCATGCCCACAAATATATTGTGTGAGACAATTACAATAATAAAATAATAAAAAACGAACGTTACCAATTTTAGATACATTTCCTTTTCAAAAAATATAATTCTGAACGAAATAAACCACTGTTTTTACATTTATTTTAAACGTAACCTTTCAATAATGGCTTTATTTTATCAGATGTGGCATAAACCTTCACATACTCTTCTTAATAACAATTATGGTACATACCCTCGCTATTTGCGTAAATACCTTTTATTACTTGAAGCTTCATGATAATGTCATCGTAATCAAACTTTTGAAGCACACTATATCTTCCATATCATAAAATCCTGCATACCACTGCAATTCAATTGAGAAATAACTCTTCACAAACTACACAGAGAAACCCTTGTGTATGACTACATCATTGTACAGTAATAGAGACGACTTTCAATTACCATTAAGTTCCACAGCTTTCTGTTTAATAATTCGTAGTTTAAATAACCTTGCAATTCCATATAACAAAAGTATTCAGCTCCAAACGGATTACTGCGCTACAATACAAATATTCTCTCCTCATACTTATCAATCCTGAATTGTTGAAAAGCAATTAAATACACGACAGATGTTTGAGTAAAAACATCGTCAGGGTTAAATGTAACGTGGTCACCTTAATTGAAAAGACAAGTTTCTACCTATCGTGACTACATCGTGTCATCATTAATAATGAAGTTCACACCTATGTGACTTATCGATCCACATATCCATTCAAAAATAAAATATTTTGAAGTAGGATCATCAACCTATCAAGAGTCCTGGCTTCAATAACCCTGCTTTACAATCCACAAATACCTAATGTCTCCACTACTATCAAACCTCGCAAATAATACTAAACATAATCCTGAAAAATGCTAATATCTGTCTATATATCTTCCAAAATCTGTATTCTTCTTCCGATAATTATGGCATTTGCAAATATTGCACGAAAATACCTCGGAGATGCCACAAATATGTTGCTTCGACGATTACGACAAAATCTCCAACCGCAATGAATCTCAAAAATACTCAAAATCGCAAAAATCTAAATAACCAACCAAATAACGAATTTACTCAAACATGACTAACTTGAAAATGTGAAAGCCTAATTAATATGGTCAACACAAAAATCTCTACATGTTCCAAACTACTGAAATATAGACAACCTTTCCTCTACCTTCTCTCTGCAAAGATGACGCTGGCTTGTCATACCCTACATGACACAGGTCAATGACCAAGAATGTTCCAATAATAATAGTTATGATAATAATAATAATAATAATAATAATGTTATTGGTTTTACGTCCCTTTTAACAATTCTGGCTATTAGAGACACCACGGTGCCCGAAGGGGATCTTAAACGCGCCAGTAAATCTACTGACACGGCTCCCTCGCATTTGCGCACCCTCAAATGACAGTTGACTGCGCCGGGATACGAACCTGCAACCTTGGGCCCAGCAAGCGAGAACGTTACCGCTGAGCCATGCAGCCAGTCGAGGGTGTTCCAAACCCTTGCACTGTTGTTTCAGGTTTTTTTTTCCTTTGATATGTGTGTTGTCGTCGATTCATTTGAGAGACTTGGACATCGTGGTCGTTTATCCCCGGGTACTATATGTAGAGAGAATTTGTCTGAAAACCTGTGTTATTGTGGTGGTAGTAGTAGTAGTAGTAGTAGTAGTAGTAGTAGTAGTAGTAGTAGTAGTAGTGGTGGTGTGTATTTGTAATTCAGGTGAGGATTGGGAAGACGCCGGCCGTGGTCTTCAGTTAGGAACCATCCCGGCATTTGCTTAGAGTAGAAGTGAGAAGCCACGGAAAACCACTTCCAGGATACCTGAGGTGGGAGTCGAACCCACCTCTTTTTAGGTTTGCTTCGCGAGGAAGAGTGTGCCCCCGTCCAAGCCCTCAGTCCAGAATTTAATTTCTTGGCAGAGCCGGGTATTGAACCCGGATCTCCGGAGTGACAGCCAAGAATGGTAACCACTACACCAGGAAGTGGAAGCTGTTGATGTGGTGTTAAAGTTTGCACTAATATGTTTTATACTCTGGAGCCGTAGGGATCGACGAACAGCTAAGAACTTTGCTTTTGCATGATATTGGCGTTAGCTAAACATTAATAGGTTGGGTTTACATAATGACTGAAACAACAACAACAACAACAAACACATGATAATTTCTAAACTCGAGCTTAGACACCACCATGAAGCGGGGAGAGGAATCGCTTATTACCAGTCGATTGCTGGCAGCAGTTCATATCGATACATCGATGTTTACATACACCGCACACCAGCGATATCACCTTGTGCGTGCTTCTTTCTCCTGTGACATACTGTATATTACGAGGGTCCGACGGAACATACTGTATGTTTCATTATACATACGTAGCCTCCTGCTTCGGGCGTGGACGAATATGCGAATATGAGGGGGAATCAATGCCGGATTAAGGTAAAATGGTGCCCAAGTCCCTCAGATTTTTGGGCCCCTTTATTTTTTTCAAATAATTTTTATTTTTTGGCACCTATACATTTAATGAAGTATATACAAGAGTTATTTTTCTCAAGATGAATAATACACTTTTTATTAAAGCATACATAGGCCTACATATATACATACATTTCAATTGAAACGATCATCGTTATTTGGAAAACATTTCAGATGATTTGATGAACAATATAACAAATCATACTATCTTTTACTTCTGTAAAATGTAATCAATTGTTTTTCTGTTTTGTTTTCGGTCAATTAAATCCTCTACAATGTCATCAAAAGCAATTTCCCACAGAACATCTGACTCGATATACATTAAACTTAGCAAGTATAATCGTTCTTGTGCCATGATACCTCTTTGTGCACTTTTGATCCGTTTAAAATTTGAAAACGAGCGCTCCGCAGAACAATTCGTTATTATGAGGGTCAGGAAAATGCGAAAAGCAATTTCAACGTTTGGAAAAACAGACTCAAGCTTGTCTCGAATAAGAATTTCGTTAAGTTCAGAATGAGTGAACTCAGTTCTTAAAGGACATTGTAATTTAATATAATGCTGAAACTGTCTCAGTTCTGGAAAAAAAATATCTAAATCTTCGGAATAAAATTGAACTAAATTAGAAATTGCTTGGAAGCCCCAGATAATTGGGGGCCCTAGGCCTGGGCCTAGTCGGGCCTAATGGGTAATCGAGCACTGGGGGGAATATGTCACTTGGACACTTTGTGCAAGCCCGAGAACTGAGTATTACTTCGAAATAATCCATCACATTATTCCATCATTCACGAAACCGACAGCTGTGGCTACGCTGGTTAAAGCGCAGCATTAGGTCATGGGGCCAAGCTCTCTAGTAACTCGGTAGACGCGTGGGTTCGAGCCCCACCGTCGGCCGTCCTTGAAATGGTTTTCTGTGGTTTCCCCATTTTCAACATCAAGCAAATGCTAGGACGGTACCTTCTGATAGGCCACGGCCGCTTCCTTCCACATCCTTGCCCAATTTCATTCATCTTCATCCATTCCATCTCTCATCCCGACGCACAGGTCGCCCACGGGCGTCGACTAGATAGACCTGCAATCGGTCTCTCAGGAGGCCACACGAAAAAAAAAACATTCACGAAAAAAATCTTCAATAATAGTGACAAATGGTGGCATAATTGCAGCCTCCTTGGCTTAGGCGGCAGCACGCCGGCCTCTCACCGCTGGGTCCGTGGTTCAAATCCCGGTCACTCCATGTGAGATCTGTGCTGGACAAAACGGAGGCAGAGAGGTTTTTCTCCGGGTACTCCGGTTTTCCCTGTCAAAATTTCATTCCAGCAACACTCTCCACTATCATTTCATTTCATCTGTCATTCATTTAATCATTGCCCCAGAGGAGTGCGTCAGGCCTCGGCAGCCGGCACAGTCCATATCCTCGCCGCTAGTTGGGGGCTTCATTCATTCCATTCCTGACCCGGTCGGAGACTGGAAGCAGGCTGTGGATTTCCACTTTCAATAGGATTTTACTACTCTGACGGATGCATACAAAATAATTCATACGAGCATTCATTCTACAGATAATATGAAAGAAGGACCTGACAATGTATGACAGACAATGAAAATGCCATACAAATAGGAACGTCCGTGCGTTCCTTTTAAAAAGGTAGATCTTCTGTGCGGAAAATCAATCAACATCAAATTTTCCAGAATCTACCCGACAATCTTAAATCGAGATTTTTGAGAACAGCAGGTCCCACTTGTACTTCGGAAATTGATGCCGCCAATGTGTCCGGGTTCAAAACTCTGTTTGAGCAAATCCGTGTATTGGCGCTAACAACCTGAAAAAAAGAATGCTGATACACAATCGGTTGAGGGAGAAAACACATTTGAACAGTTGTGTACAGCAGTGGGAAATGTGAGAAAGACAATTTGAAGAACATGAAATAGGCTGTAGCAACAATACCAACGAGAGAGGGGTTAGATCTCTGATCACTATCATGACACCATCTAGACAGGGTCTCTTGGTTCAAAATTCGTCTAGTTTGATGTTTATGACCTTCCACCAGTACACTTACGGGACCCAAAACCCTATGTAAAGCAGTGGTTGCTGAAAGAATGTGATTGAATGCATTTTGGGGTAATATATTTTAGTAACGACATTTGATATTGTTAACCAGGGCTGGTAGAATATATGCCTTAACCTGGAAGTTTCTGTCGGCCAACTACTGTATATTATGAGATGGACGAAAATAGCATAAAAGGACAGTAGACATTTATTAACTTGTTGAACACAACCAACTGTTGAAGCAGCAGGACAAGTTGTATAGTATCCCGACAGCAGGTTTGGATGTCTCCTATCCTGTATTCAGTATTGTGGTGTATCATTTCCTAGCCCTACATGTGCATGTGAGTAAATTGCCATTTTAAGGTTATGCATTTCTGTATTTCAAGGCATAAAAGTATGATGGGGTTGTGCACATTCATACCTGAACATTTTCAACTTACAAGTGAGTTTATGACCCATGGATATTACCAATGTATCCCTCGTATTGGGATATACTGGTCATCAGTCCCATGTACTAGGACGTGAGTTGAATTTGACTGTGGTGACTGTAATTTCAGGGTTAGCATTTGGGGTAGGTGCTCCTGGACTTGTAATAAGCTATCATCTCGCCATTTGCCTGGATGAAAAGGAACGGGGAATAACCACACTCAGGATGGCCACTTTCACTGCAGTCCCCACCACAGAGGCGCACAGCTACACAACTGGATGTGTTGTAAGAATGAGTGGGATTGGTGAAGCTCTTAACTTTCAAAACACATCAGTGCTATCCTCTTCATTAATCATGATACAAACAAATTATCCTATAATATTTTATAAATTAATACCTGATGACTACGATATCCTCCCATTGTTAACACCATAATGCCAACAGATTTCTTGCTGTTGTTTACCCCATGTCTGTCAGAATGTCTATGTGCTGATGTGTACCCAAACTTACACGTAATCTGTTAATTTCGAATTAGGTTTTAATTTGAAATGAACGTCTCCCTGAGATTATTTGAACACATCAGCCAATTGGGAGCGTAAAATTGTTCATTCACAACAAATGGTTATAAGTACAGTCGCTTGAACAAAGAAGGAACGCACTCTTGGTAACTGTTCTGGCCTGAGATCGTGTAGCGCGGTGTCGGAAATTATACGGGCCTATTACGAAATTATGCAACTGTTTTGGCTCAAGTTTCAGAAATTAATAATAGGGGCATGGTGGCGCAGCGGTCAAGCACTCGGCCTCTAACCAAGGTGGACTGGGTTCGATTCCCGGTCAATGCATGTGAGATTTTCGAAGTGAAATGTCCTGTGGTTCGGATTCCACGTAAAAAGGAGGTCCCGTGGCTCATAATCACACGATTCACGGTCACGTTAAACTACAATCTTCCTTTTTAAGAAATAAACACCTAGTAGTTATCAAGAATGTGTTCATTCTTTGTTTGAGTGACTGAACTGTTCATTCTAATCATACAGTACTTCACGGGAACATTTCATCTACCTCACATCCAAAGGTTTCATAGCGTTTATGTTGTCAAATGAAATATTAAACGATTCAACGTCTGTTTGCAAGAACAAGGAGCATGTCTATGTATCGACGCACACAACACTAACCAATGCTTTTGAAAATGTGGCTTGGGAACCAAGTATATATAACAGAACAGTAACTCTCCAGTAATGATGATAATAATAATATCGTATGGCCTCGGGTGCCTGGTGCAAGCTTTGCTATTTGACACCCAGAGGGTAGCTTGCATGTCGAATTTCGTAGTTCCTTGACTATGAAAGTCAAGGAGGTTAGATGTTAGATATCTAATCTCCTTGAACACAATAGCGCTTTCTAGTAGAGAAATGAGGAACTTTGTGCTGGCGGAAACTCCCGAGATTAATTTTGCCATTATGAACTCGGCCTACTGAATTCAAATGGGTTCTTTGACATGCCAACATCGTATGACATGCGTATCGTATTTTTGCCGCCTTTCAAAAATCACTTACCATGGCCAGGGGCGAACCTGCAATCTTGAGGTTAGTAGACCGACACGCTATCCACTCACCCACCGTGGCAAGCTAGTAATGATGATGATGATTTTGTTTAGTAGTGTGGCCTCCTGAGAGGCCGAGTGCAGGTCTTTCTAGTCGGCGCCCGTGGGCGACCTGCGCGTCGGGATGAGGGATGGAATGGATAAAGATGAATGAAATTGGGCAAGGATGTGGAAGGAAGCGGCCGTGGCCTATCAGAAGGTACCACCCCAGCATTTTCCTGGTGTTGAAAATGGGAAACCACGGAAAACCATTTCAAGGACGGCCGACGGTGGGGCTCGAACCCACGCGTCTGAGTCAGCAGAGAGCTTGCCCCATGACCTAACGCTGCGCTTTAGCCAGCGTAACCACTGCTGTCGGTATGATGATGATGATGATGATGATGATGATAATGGTTGTTTCAAGGGGCCTAACATCCAGGTTATCGGCCCCTAATGATTTGGGTGATCGAGAAGATGATAATGAAATGTAAACTGTAACTAAAACTAACTACTAACTCATATAC
The DNA here is from genome assembly GCA_946902985.2 of Meconema thalassinum. Lineage (NCBI taxonomy): Eukaryota > Metazoa > Arthropoda > Insecta > Orthoptera > Tettigoniidae > Meconema > Meconema thalassinum. The sequence continues at coordinate 216,872,592 of OX336389.2, read as the reverse complement.
TAGAAGAAGAAAGGGAAAACAAAAGGAGAATAAGGCAAATAAAGGATAGGAGGAAAAGAAATGCCCTCAACCCTCGAAGAATGCGGATTGAGGGACTTGGAAGGAGAGCCATAAAAGGCAGATAGGAAAGTGAAAGAGGAGAGGGTTTCGCCCCACAGGTAATGGATAAAAGGGGCAAAACCGGACTCAGCTCAGGAATCCCTCGAGGTTACCAACTCCCGAACTCACCAGCCGTGAGCCCCGGAGGGTGTAGCAATATCTAGGGTGCACCAGAAGTGGTGGGGCTACATACACCCTGTCTCCTTGAGGGCCTTGAGCAGAAGGCAGGAGAGAACAGAAAAAGAAAAAGAAGGCTGACCCCTCGCAGAAGGAGGGTATCAGTAAAGATGAGACAAGGGTCAATTATGGCGGGAAAGGAAGAGACTCCCTAGGCATCGATACCCTAATACCGTGGGGTCGGAAGAGAACAAGAGTTGACCAAGTGAGGTCGACAGGAAAGAAGACGGAGAGGAGCCCGGCACAAGTAAGTGGAAGCAATGCCGGACTCAGCTGAGGCACCGTGGTCGCCAACCCACGTCCCACTAGATATGGGCCCCTGGGGGGTCTCCAGTAATGGATCAATTAATTGTGATGGGTAACTTTTGAGGGAAAAGTGAGTATATACGGTACGGTTGTGCAAGTCACTGAAGGAGAAGATGAATTAGTAGTGGGTATATAAGAACACTACAATTCACAGTACGTGGAACGAACTTACAGTATATGGTAATTCAATGGAAATAATGTCTCATCTCATCGTTCTCTAATCCACAAAGAAAACAGAGCTGTGAGTTACGCTGTGGAACTTCAGAAGAAGTGTATTTTAGTTGTCTTTCTCTCGCTATCGTTTTACCCTCCAGGGTAGGCTTTTCCCACGGACTAAGTGAGGGATCCCACCTCTACCGCCACTGAGGGCAGTGTCCTGGAGCTTGAGACTCTGAGTCAGGGATACAACTGGGGTGTGTGTCCAGCACTACGCCCAGGCGGCCTCACCTGCAAAGCGAACAGGGGGCCTAATGAAGGGATGGGAAGAGTGGGACGGTTGGGCAAGGAAGTGGGAAGGAGGCGGCCGTGGCCTTACAGTAGGAACCATCCCGGCATTTGCCCGAAGACGAAGTGGGAAACCACGGAAAACCACTCCGAGGATGGCTGAAGTGGGAATCAAACCCCCTCTACTCATTTGGGCCACCCGAGGCTGAGTAGACCCCGTTCCAGTCCTCATGCCACTTTTCAAATTTCGCGACAGAGCCGGGAATCGAACCCAGGGCCTCCGGGGCTGCAGCTAACCATGCTGACCGCTACGCTACGGAAGCGGCGTATTTTAGGTTTTGAGTTTTAATGGAATTTCATCTGCAGATGCCTTTCCTCATTTAACTAGTGTAGCTTTTAGAGACGCCGGAGTGCCAAACTTTTGTTCCAAGGGGGATCTTTGACGTTCCAGTAAACCCATTGACATAGCTCCCTCGCATTTTTGCACCCTCAAATGCGTACTGACTGCGCCAGGATTTGACCCTGCAACCTTGGGCACAGCAGTGCTTTTCATAAGGTCGTAGGTTTATGTTTGTAACAAATTCAATCACAATGCACTCATGGTTGGGATATTATTGGCGTCAAGATAATCAATTCAGGGCAATATTATAATTACAGAGATGATTTGAAACACATAACTGGGTATATGGTTTCAAGCGTTCAATGTTCAACAGCAATACCGAACTTTTGCGTTGAATTGAGCTGAGCTGAGTAGGGCACATTGTGAGAGACCATGGTGCTATTTGTTGTTGATGTTTCATTTGAAGGGATTGGACATCGTGGTCATTTAGTCCTGAGTACTTGGGTATGTGTACAATTTGTCTGATAAACTGTATTATTGTGATGTCTGTAGTAGTGTACGAAATTTTTAATTCAGGTGAGGATTGGGAAGGAGGCGGCCGTGGCCTTCAGTTAGGAACCAACCCGGCATTTGTGTGGTGTAGAAGTACAAAACCATGGAAAACCACTTCCAGGATGGCTGAGGTGGGAATCGAATCCTCCTCCTCTCAGTTTTTGCCTCACGTGTCTAAGTGTACTCCCTTCCTGCCCTCAGACCAGAATTAGATTTATTTGCAGAACCGGGAATCGAACCCGGACCTCCGGGGCGACAGTCAAGAATGCTAGCCGATACACCTCGAGGTGAACATGAGACAGATATGATGCATTCTTGCCACGGAGATAGAGAGAAAGAAGGTGAGTATTGTAGGGTTTGTAACAATAACAAGTCCGGCCCTGTGGTAAATTGGTTAGCGCGCTAGCATTTGGCCCCAAATGATCTCGGGTTCGATTCCCGGCCGGTCATCGAGGATTTTAATCTCCTGATGTTCATTCCCCTGGTCCGGGAACAGGGTGTATGTGACGCCTTCATCATCACTTTGTCCTCATTAGGACGCGCAGTTTGCCCACGGGCGTCAACTAGTAAGATCTGCACTTGATCTTTCAGGAGGTCACACGACATTACAGATAGAATGTCTGTCGTCATATGTTTATATGTCTACTGAACTGTGTAAGCTTCTTTGTGCCGCTGCTTTATTTCCTGGACCGCTCCTCATTCCGAGTAATGAGTTCCTTCTCCTTTTAAGTCATTGTTCCCATTCCAGTGAAGTCGCTGGCGGCTATTCTCTCGTCTCTTCTATTGCCAGCGTTATTTCTCTTGTCATACAAATTTGAATGGATTGGACCAACACGAGATGAATATTCTATGAGCTGAGAGTATCCAATAATAATCTTTACGTTTACATTTCATATATAGCCAGCAGATACTAAGCATCTGTCACTAAGTTTCGAAATAATAACCGAACTACGGTTTAATATTTATAATTTCCAATTGGTATGTTGAACATACACGCAGAAGCATTTAGTCCTCCAAATGATGAATTATCGTTCGACCGCAGCGCTCTGCAACACACCCAGTGCTGGATTACCCATTAGGCCCAACTAGGCCCAGGCCTAGGGCCCCCAATTATCTGGGCCCCCAAGAAATTTCTAATTTAGTTCAATTTTATTCCGAAGATTTAGATTTTTTTTTTCCAGAACTGAGACAGTTTCAGCATTATATTAAATTACAATGTCCTGTAAGAACTGAGTTCACTCATTCTGAACTTAACGAAATTCTTATTCGAGACAAGCTTGAGTCTGTTTTTCCAAACGTTGAAATTGCTTTTCGCATTTTCCTGACCCTCATGATAACGAATTGTTCTGCGGAGCGCTCGTTTTCAAAATTGAAACGGATCAAAAGTGCGCTAAGAAGTATCATGTCACAGGAACGATTAGACATGCTAAGTTTAATGTATATCGTGTCAGATGTTCTGCGGGAAATTGATTTTGATGACATTATAGAAGATTTCATTGACCGAAAAAAACAGAAGAAAAAAAATTGATTACATTTTACAGAAGTAAAAGATAGTATGATTCGTTAAAGTGTTCATCAAATCATCTGAAATGTTTTCACATAACGATGATCGTTTCAATTGAAATGTATGTATATATGTAGGCCTATGTATGATTTAATAAAAAGTGTATTATTCATCTTGAGAAAAAGAACTCTTGTATATATACTTTATTAAATGTACAGGTGTTAAAAAATAAAAATTATTTGAAAAAAAATAAAGGGGCCCCAAAAATCTGAGGGACTTGGGCCTCATTTTACCTTAATCCGGCACTGAACACAACCACATATGAGAGCTCAATGATCAGCTCCAGGCTGTTCTCACTACTTGATATGTTCTCTGCCAAGCTCTTTCTCTCTCTGTCTTGTAATGAGTGATAAGGTTCAACCCATCCACAGCGGCAGCACACCTTAAGCATTACTTAAGCATGTCAAACAAAACCATCAATCAAAGGCATCCCTTAAGGTTACCAGTGACAATTTTCCGATAGGGGTCCCTTAAGGATATCCTTAACAATTCTCCGTTAGGGGCCCCTTAAGGTTTCCATGACTGAAGCTTTGAGAGTTTTGATGATAAATCTCATTTGATTTTTTACGACATAAAATAAGTCAGAATTTCTTTTGTTTACTAAGTCCATCATCTGACACGTGGCGCAAAGGCGTGTTAACATATCCCTCAGATCCTGTACGCTACTTATTCATGGCTTCAACTTTCTTAGCATTTTATTAAAGAAGAAAAGAAATAACAGAAGAAGAGGAAGAAGACCATGAGGAGATGAGGGTGAATTTATACACAGTAATGTTTCATTGCTAATTTCAGGCTCATTAATTTTCTTTCTCTAAAACAGGCTTGCTCAAACCGGATATTTCACCAACTGGGCACCCGCCCCGTACACGGGCAGTGAGCGGGCAGAATTGCTGCATTCAGTCTCGGCAGCGTAAACCAGCTGATGGCCTCAATGCAGTGACAGTTGGTGCTAGGAATATGGAGTCTGCTGAGAAGAGAAGAGAAGAGAAGAGAAGAGAAGAGAAGAGAAGAGAAGAGAAGAGAAGAGAAGAGAAGAGACCAAGTTCTAGTGCAAATAGCGTGCAACAAGAATCCCAATTGGAAGGGCAGTGGCTTTTTTGTGCCAATTAGAGAACGTGCTAAATGTTTAGTATGTGGACATTCTGTGATAGCTAAAAATATAACGTTGAGAGACATTACAATTCAAAACGTTGTGACATGTATAACAGTGTTCAGGAAGACATTGTGACTTGTGTTTACATGTCCCCTGAACACTGTTTTACAGTGAGTCCGGGAATGTTCTTCGCAACGTCTACATGCGTCTGCGAGAGCTAGCTACAGAGGTTACGTTGGCAGTACGGCTGCCGCTTGCAACATATTAGCCTTTCACGAAATGATTGCCGGCGGTCGAGATGGGAAGTATTCTTTGTTTACTTGTGTCACACGTCAGCCTGCTTCATTGACAGGTACAGTTGCGCGAGTAGGATATGACTCAGCTCAAGTAGCCTCTGTCATCGTTTAACTGTCCGTGGTGACATGAGCTCCTATGGTGCGCAATGCTGCTTACTTATGTGCAGAATGCATTCTGTCATCGCTCCGTTCCATAATAACAAGCAAACAGTAAACGTTGTACTCACCACAGCCATTCATAACAGATGCTGGAAGTGCTGATGACACATAAGCTCGCTAATTGCAATACACACTGACGCTTTCGACAGGCTACAGCCCACACGTGTGGGATTCACCCTGTCAAGGTACCAGCTAAACCGATGACGCAACCACTCACAGCTGACGTAACCACTGCGGAGAACATTCTCGGGCGCCCTGTACATGTATAACAGTGTTCAGAGAGACGATCGTTTGCAACTAATTGCAAAATTAAAAGAAACCGTCGACAATGAGGTAAGCTCCTTTATTACATTTAACTGGATATCAACTATTGATATTACTAACGTGAAATCTGAACCACAGGACATGGCACTTCACTTCGAAAATCTCACACATATTGACCGAGAATGGAACCCGGTCCACCTTGGTGAGAGACCAACAGCTTGACCACTGCGGCACCACGCCCTAGAGTTATATTACAATTTCATTTACCCGACAATTTTATAGCCTATACGATGTGCGATAGACCGCTCTCTCGCTTCGTCTCGCTACACTGTGACGTATGCATGCTGGTGAGCCGCCCGCATTTACGTCAGGATTGCCCGTATGCACTGGGCCAGGGTAAACGGGCGCCCAACTGACCACCTCTGCTCTAAAATAAGCAGCTTCTCTCCTTTTGGTGTGTAGTGACACGATATACCGTACTCGATTTATTCCGACAAACTGACAAACTGGAATTTTCATGTAAGTAGAAATTTAGTATTGATGTTACTTTATTTAACGGAAAGTCTGGAGGCCTAAGTAGCATAGCCACATTGAAGCCCAGGTGTCCTGCTTGTGGTGTAGCAGGTAGCATTCTTGGCAGTCGTCCAGAGGTCCGGTTTCGATTCCTGGCTCTGTCTAGAAATTCAATTCTGGTCTGAGAACTAGAAAAAGGTACACTCAGCCTCATGAGGCAAAACTGAGAAGAGGTGGGTTCGATTCCCTCACTCAGCCATCCTGGAAGTGGTTTTCCGTTGTTTCGTAATTCTACTCCAGAAGAATGCTGGGATGGTTCCTAACGTAAGGCCACGGCTACTTTATTACCAATCCTCACCTTGATTAGAAATACACACACTAATACAGCCATCACAATAACACTGGTTATATGATAAACTTACACACTCACCCAAGTACACGGGGCTAAATGACCACGATGACCAAACTCCTTAAATGCAACAACAACTACAACACCAAATCCAGGACAATTTCAGGAATTGTGTACGTGAAGTATGACACCGTTCCAGCATTTGTCTGGAGTTGAAAATGGGCAACCACAGAAAACCATTTCAAGGGTGGCCGAAGATGGGGTTCAAACCCATGTCTACCGAGTCCGCAGATAATTTGGCCCCATGGCATGAACATCTGAACAATTAACGTTATAGCAGTGACATTTGGTGAAATGCGCGGTTTCCATTTGAAATACTGTAGATATTTTTTGTGTGTTTGTAAAACCATACGATATACAGTAATATACTATAATAATGTGAGGTATCTATTAAAATATGGTTTCCTTAGTTTTAAAGTTCGACATTTCACATACAATGACGAAAAAACTATCTTCACTCTTATATGCCATCGGAGCGAGCCGAGATCGAAACCACACGTGTACAGTGTGCATTTAGTTTGCTTTCATATAGGCCCTGGTAATTACAATGACTGCAGAGTAAATTACGTTTTACTAATTTATTGATCCATTTCCATTGCATATGTTTGAGCAATCTGAAAATATATGATTTCCTGTCGAATCCTGCCACAATATACTGCTTATAAACCACACAGAGAGAGAGAGCGCGCTCCGTAAGTTGGCCTGCCCACAGTAATGTGATTTCCAGGAAAGAAGCTCTGCCGTGTTATCCCCTGATGTGTTGGCAACTTCTTTGCTTTGGGCGTGTAGTGACACGACATACTCCATAGGCGAAAGTTGTGTATTCAAGTCATTTGAAGTTTTCGGAGTGTATCGCTCCGCAGCACATCTAAAGCAGGGCTGTTGTCGACACATCAGAGGATTAGACTGTTGGTCTGCTTTTCCGAAATTCCTATACTGTAGGCAGCCTGAGTTACAGAGCTGTAAGCTATGTGTGTGTTTTCACCAAGTAAATGCAAGAGGTTGTATGACTAAATGCTAGCCTACTTTCAGCAGAGACGATCATCTCTTTGATGCTCTCTGTATCCTAGACGGAAGGAGTCCGGTCTCTGAAAGCGATAGTCTACCATATTACTGTATCATATTTGATTCCCTCTGTTACGCTGACGTTTTGGCCATTAATTTTCAAAACACCCAATGACGATATTCTGATAGTAATATTACACGGGCGATCATTCCGGAGGACTCACGTAGGTGTTAGGTGTTACTTGTCCATTCATTTGGATTGCTATTGAATAAAACGGGCCACTACGTCGAGAAGTCCGGGACACGCTTGTAAAACTTTAAACGAAAAGTAAACTTTCTGGAAGGCCGTTGAACCCTAAGTGATTGCAGTATCATGGCTTTTTGGGAGAACCATTGACCGTAAGCAGATCCAACCTGCTGTATAACGTAGTACAAACACACAGTCTGTAGAACGAACGATTTGCCTGCTGGACATGATAAATACTGTAACGAAAGCCTTTCTTCCCACTTAACTACGCACATTTTACCATACGATCTTCACGATTTTCAGCGCTACCTGACCTTGGGGAATCGTGTGTTTCCGGATGCCTAGTTATACTCCAACCACCCTGTAGAGAGGGCGAAATGTACGTGTCTAAATACTGACGTGAGACTTGGACCGATCGTGATGGTGCGCGCGCTGAGCTCACAGACCAAAATACTCTCCTAGAAATCTGTCTATGGTGACAGAGCCTATGGTTGCAGCAGTAAAATTGGCCGGAGAGGGTATGATAACTGTTTGTCCGTATTCAAAGGTGTACCATTGTCTCTATTGTCAGCCCAAACGAATTTTCGGATTAAATAGCACCAGAGATATTTTCCGTGTGTTCTGTATGCGAAGTTTTAGCGGGATCGGGAGATTCACGTTCACGATGGTCTTGGGCAAGTGTGTCAAAGCCAACTTGACTTGAAAACTTGAACACAATTTGAAATGAAAATATCAATTAGCTTGTGATCTTATAAGCATTTTTAAAATAATTGCAATTAAATATTACGATAGCAGGAAAAATCAAGCGAGGATGTTTACCATAGGATCTTCACGATTTTCAGCGCTAACTGACCTTGGGGAATCGTGTGTTTCCGGATGCCTGGAGGTACTAGATGCAAATGAAAAGTGGTCTGAGACTAAGAGGAACATACTGATGCTTTCTTTCGTTATGTACAATAGCCTGTCATTCGCGAACTTACAAAACCGTAATTTGATAATAATGTCATGTGATTTACATTGTCGAAATTGCCCTCTTCCACACTTTAGTTAAAAGCCGGTCACGTCTCCAGCCACATGTGGCTTTATACAGCCCCGCATAACAATTTTGTAATTGTCATTTTCCTTTCCTGTGTTTACGAGCAGAGGAAAGAATGAAAAGAAAAGCAGAAATGTTCGGTGGGCAAACATTATCTCTTTGGCTATAGAAATGCGTTGTAATTCATTTTATATCTATGGTCAGTCTTTTTACAGACAAATGATTTAACTTGATCTTTACATAAAATTGCAGGGAGTAGGGGGCTTAGACTATAGGAAAGGAAAACCCGATCTTCGCTAAATGATTTACTTCGTTATTGCTGTAAGCCTAGAAAAATCTGAATATCTCTAAACATGCCTTTGGCGAACGTCGTGTCTCTACCAACCATTAGCCTACTACCCATTGAGCTATATTGTGACAGTAAGATTCAATTTGATAGTTATGTCTATAATTAATAAACAGGTTAAAATAATACATTACGAAAATTCGAATGTGATTGCTTTTGATCTACTAAGATCACAAATAATACGACGTTTGTCCGATATTTGAACATGAGAGTATTATATCCTATTCTATGCACACTTGCTGTATATTCGAATCGTATCTTCCCGAGCTGGTTTCCACACCCAGTCCTCCAATACTCTTTCCTCTGCACCTACTACGGAATATTCGCTTCTCTCAGTAGTCTGGATGTTGAAAATGTATTCGATATATTGGGTCACATTGGTTTTGGTTTCCTTTATAAACCTACCACCTCCTTTAGTTACCATCCTATTTCCCACCAATTACTATCAAAACCGTGCTATTAAAAATTCTCAAAATGGTACCCCTTCCAACACATATACGTTCTATGTCAGTGTGCCTCAAAGTACATCTACATTTTATATACTGATTACACCACTTGTGAGACTATACCATAACGTTGGCGAAATTGGTTTCATCCCTACCTCAGCCATCCTAGAAGTGGTTTTCCGTTGTTTACAAATTTTACTCCAGGCAACTTCAGACCATGAACGACTCAATTTACATGTACACACACACACTCACACACTACAGAAGTTATCAAACTAGTCATCAGAAATATTCCACACACACCCAATTACCTGTGACTGGTGACCACGATGGCCAAGCCCCTAAATGAAAAAAACGAGCTTAATCACGCTTGAAATCACTCACGGCCTCCAACCGTCTGTCCGACTGCATGGACTCACCGGTTAGCGTTTTAGTTACCAGTGTCAGTAGATTTAATGGCAAGTAAACGACCCCCTTAAGAGCAAAATTCTGGTACCTCGACTAATCTAAAGGAACAGCAGTTAAAAGGGACTTTTAAGCCATCGTCACAGTCTCTCACGATACGCATGGACGGAAGCCCATCTGACACGATATATCCTATAGACATGCTCTACAGCTCACTCACGAGCTGTCCATAGTTGAACCCTCTAGCTACTGAAGGTTCTATCAGCCAGCCTAGAAATTGTTCTTGTTGGCAGGAAATAGAACTAGATGTTCAGAAAGAAAACATCGCTTACTTCTCTTTTGAAATTGAATGCATCGTTAGCAGTTTTTGACAAGCTATTCGGTAATAATCAGTAGAATATGCGTATCATATCCTGGAATTACGCTGAGAAACGGCTTACCTACGTAAAACCCATATTGTTAAAGCGAAAACGAGGTAATTAGTACTGTGCCATATACTGCACGCTTCCACAGTGATACTCAACATTATCTTATGCTTATGTTATACAGTACATAGGCTGTATGAATCTGAAATTGCTTTGACTCATTTTTGAGACGTAGACAACTGAAGCCTCTAATACATTATCCTCAGTCAGAAGTCGTCACAATGCTAAAATAGTTCGTCAGTTGTGTACTTACTTTTCAATATCCACCGACAGCCTAAGTTGACCATTTATAATCCTGCGACAAATTTGCAACTTCAGAACAGCAAGTCTACTAAATAATGCTTTTAATTCTAATATTTTATAATATTCTACAAGGCAGATGAGAGTAATATTCCATCACATTGTTTTGTGCAAATGAGGTCTCTTCCATAAACCTTCTATTTTGCAAAGTTGCTTGTTAAATTGAAAGGTTACATTCTGAACGATCGATTTAAAATATTTTAAAGAACGCAAGGCCACCATCTCAAATACACGCATGTCAATGGAAGTGTGTCTTGGGCAAAGTGGGACTCATGAAGGCTACTACTCTCTTGCCAAATTTCAAAATAGTTATTTTGTTAGATATGGAATAATCGATTTTAATATTTCTGTGCCATATTCAATATGGCAATTGTGCGCAATATTAGGTCTGATATTTTGTGACATGTGCAAGTTAAGCCTCTTACGCAAGTCTTCCCTTTCTTAAAAGTTTGCGGTAATTGCTCAGTGTGGAGCATGGCTCAGCAATGAAGTTGTGGCGATGAACACAACTTCTACTCACCTCCGCTGACAATCTTAAGCCTGTTTTCGTCGTGAATCGATGTGCTGGTTTGCTGACAGCAGAAGTGACATGGTGGGTCTCCGTCCGGATAACGTAAGTCTTGCAAATGTTCTACACCCAACTCGGGCTCAAGATCTGGAACAGAAAAAGAAATTCACGTCATTTCTCTCTACGAATACCACTCTTAGTATACAGTGGATGTAGTCATTCAAGAAAAGATGCGGCGAAGGGGAATTTGAGTGACGAAAAACTTCTCTCATTGTTCCGACGGGCATTCTAACCCACAGAACATCTACTGTTTCTGCGGGGATCAGCTGGAACAAACCATCCTGCCACGAACATTTAGAAAATGCTGTAAATCAACGACTATATGAGTCGTCCAGTTGCAAAACTCGTTCAATCCACTTGTGAATAAGGATCATATCGTAAAATTATCTATTTAATTAGTTTATTTTATTTTACTTTATTTTATTAGTTTGGTTTATTTTGTTTTATTTGGTTTTGTTTTGTTTTATTTTGATTTTGTTTTGCTTATTTTGTTTTATTTTATTTTGTGTTATTTTGATTTTCCAGAAAACAAACATAAAACCAAAAACAAAAAACACAAATCAAAAAGTAAAATTCAAAAGCACATAGCAAACACAAAACCAAAAACAAAAAACAAAAAAGCAAGAAGAAGAAGAAGAAGGTAGAAAAATGCAAAAGATACGTGAGGGAAAGTCCAGAGAAACGTTTCTCATGAAAATGTTTCTTATTCACAAGTGGATTAAACGAGTTTTGCAACTGGACGACTCATATTTAACTCTGTAAATTAATGGTCAGGTTATTGTGGATTGCGCACTTAGCTGTTTGAGCGATGTGTGGTCCGTATGTACGCAGTTGTCACCTGCCACCTGCCACCTCCGGCTGCACGCACAGAACGTCATTGCACAATAACCTGACCATTTAATAACAATCACATAATCACACTAAGCAAGCTAACTTGAAGGTCAATCACCACTATCAGTATCTATACAGAAAACCACATATTTTCACTAGTTTTGCTAGTTTAATTGCTACTGCAACTAAATAAGTGTACCTTATATATTGTAAATATCATAACTCATACCTGTAGACATAGATTTAGGCTAATAGCCTAAGTGTAAAGTATCTGATGATGATCGCTTGACGATCGAAAGCGGTTATCCAAGTGTATTTATTAATTTCATGTAAATTTTTTCGGGATTAAGGAACCACCCATTACATTTGGGTACAGTCGTGTTGACCGACTGAAAAACATTAAATTCCGAAATTATGGATTATAATGCTTACACGATTTTCACGGCCTAGATTTTGAAATTGTTTGGATGATGACCTTGTAGTTTAGGCATAAGTCGCTTCGCAAGTAAAGGTATGTTTTTCCAAAATTTGGTAGAGATCCGGTTATTAGTTTAGTTGTAGTTTGATTTAAGTTTTGAACATGTGGGTAGCCACCCTTGTGTTTTCGTTAAGATGGTTTTGGCCTAAAACATGACACTGAGGTGCGCTTTGCTAGTGCTACCTCCATGGTGGCCACTCAAATCGGTCAACGGTTTTCCAGGAGTAATACTCATTTTTCCAGATTTAAAAAGCACATGTCCGAAGGGGTGGGGTCTGTGCTTTATCGGTTGCCAACTTCAAGACCAAAATAAAGGAGTTTAGTTTGGTTTACTTATACAGATGTTGACAGAAATCAGTGGTGATTGCGTTATTGATACGCAAGCCTACACACAAATGATTTAATTGTTGTTTAAAAAAAAGCATTTGTGACTCAAATATCCGCTTTAAAAAGAGAAAAGAATGCCGCCTGCAATTTTATTGCGGTGAAGTTGTCTATACTCAATATGTTTTAAGAAACACTATCGCGTGTTCTCCCACACAGAAACAGGTAGGCTGAGGGAATTTATTTCGTTAACGATCGAGTGCTCACCCAAAACCACAGCGGGAGTATGATTTAAGATGGAAAGATTCTTATAATTAATTAACAGTGGCTATTTCCCAGGAGTTTTCAAATTTTTCGTCATTTTCCAGGAGTTTTCCAGACCTAATAAAAATCCAGGAGTTTTCCAGGATTTCCAGGTTTTCCAGGAGTAGTGGCCACCGTGTACCTCTGTACAAAATTAGTTTAAAATCGGTTGCGTCGTTTTTGAATTGAATAGACCCGCGGCTATTTGTCCCATGTAGAACTCATAATTCTACTTTAATTTCTTACAAAATTCAAAAAGTAAGCTACAAAGGGAATACATACCAAGTTCAGAAATCCCTTGGGATCACCAATAGTCATGAGTTCATGAGGATGGAGACTGTCTAGTACCAAACACGGTGTACCATGCGTGGTGGACTATACACTCCCTGCCCTTTAAGTCACCTCTTAGAATAGGTAGAAATGCCATGCAAACAATTAAAAGAGTATCAGGAAAGAAACAACAAGGGCCAATGAAGGTGGAAGAATTGAAGGATCCCCTGAAGTCTAAGGTACCCTAGTACTATCGGGGTAGGGTATCAAGGTAGGTTGACAGGAAAGCTGACAGAAATGAATTCAGCGCAAATTGGGTTCGCAAGGTCACCATACCACGTCCCACTAGTTAAGAACCTCTGGGGGAAGGGGCAAGGAGAAATAAACAAACTAGACAACACAGGTGGACGGAAACATCTGTATTGGAGAGCACCAGGTAAACGACGATATTTTCCATTTTCCATGGTCTATGCGAGTGGTGTTTTGAGTACCTCGACGCTTAGGGACAAGTAGCGTCGATAACACACGCGTGCATAGGGTGTTCAATTTCTCAGGTGGTATTCTGAATACCACGACATTGAGGGACAGGCAGCATAGGTAGCACACACGTGAGTTGGGTGGCCTAACTTCCAGGTGGTATTCTGAATACCCGGGCACTGAGCGACAAGTAGCATAGGTAGCACACACGTGAGTTGGGTGGTCTATCTTCCAGGTAGTACTCTAAATACACGGCACTGAGGGACTAGCAGCATAGGTATCACACACGTGCGTTGGGTGGCCTAACTTCCAGCTAGTATTCTGAATACCTGGACACTGAGGGACCAGCAGCATAGGTAGCACATACGTGAGTTGGGTGGCCTATCTTCCAGGTAGTACTCTGAATACCAGGGCACTGAGGGACCAGCAGCTTAGGTAGAACACACGTGCATTGAGTGGCCTAACTTCCAGCTAGTATTCTGTATACCAGGCAGGGACCCGGAACAGAACGTAACGCGGAACGGAACTCTTGTCAATGTGGAACGGAAAAATTCCGTTATCTCCAAGTTTATTTCCTAGTTGTAACGTTACTGCTGTCTGTACCAATGCATAAGGTTACATGTCCTGGAACGGAATGGAGTCTGAAACCATACCCGGTATCTGGAACAGTGGAACGGTGGCTGGGCCTGTACCGGTACAGAAGATTGGAGCCGGGCGAAACGTTACGCCGTTCCGTACCGAAATGAACAGAGGGATATCCGATACGTTACAGTTCAGAACGTTGAGAACAAAACGGTACAAAACAGACGAAACGGGACATCTTTAAACGGGATTTGTATTGTTACAAGGCTGCGTTATGACATCTCAAGGTAAAGTAGGAGAATTCGGAGCGGTGCAATGCCGCTCTTATTCTTATTGGGACGACGGCGTTAGTGGTCAAATCACATTCAAACACTGTGATTATATATTCTGCCAACAACACAATTCCCTCTTCACGCTCATATCACCAGACACCAGCCATGTGTTTCAGCTACAATAGAGATCCAGTACCCCAAATATAGATACGCGAATTCCGTCCTCTCGCTATTATCGGTAGATCAAAATCACTTTGCTGATGATGAACTTCTGCCAGATTAGAGTTGTTGATTTTTTGGGGGCTTTGTTACTTCGTGGTCATGTAGCCTCGTGTACTTGGGTGTGTGTAGCAGCCGTCTGATAACCTGTCCCACTTTGATGTCTGTACTTGAGTGTGTACTTGTAATCAAGGTAGGATTTGGGTAAGGAGCGGCCGTGGCTTTAAGTTCGTTACCATCCCAGCATTTGCCCAAAGTAGAAAGGAGAAACTACGGAAAACCACTTCCAGGATGATCTCTTCATCCGCTTTTTAAGTGGGAGTGGATTAGGGCCAGCAATCTAAATTTTCCAGTGTACATTGACTGAAGGATTTGTTCTTTTTTGAATTCTGAATGTTTGTTTTACCGTTATTTATTATTATTATTATTATTATTATTATATTTTTAGTTTTATTTAATTTTTTGTTTTATTAATTTTTCGAACTTTTCATATGCAAGTGTCCACCTATAAATTCACAATTTCATTCTAAATTTGTATACTTTAATCTCTGTTAAGAGGGGCAGATGACCTCGCAGTTCTACCATTTAAAACGTAAATAACTAACTAACCACTTCCAGGATGGCTGAGGTAAGAATCGAAACCGCCTCTTCTCAGTTTTTCCTCACGAGGCTGAGTGTACCCCGTTCCAGTCCTCAGACCAGAATTAAATTCCCTGGCAAGCCGGAAATGCTAGCTACTGCTATTTATACGGGTAAAATCTTGGTGAACGAGCTGCAGTACGAGGAATAGAAAACTTTCATGAATATTTAATTATTATGATGAAATGAATGATGATGACGTTCCAAACAACCACTGCCCGAGCAAAGAAAATTGAAACATACGAAGTAAAAAAAGAGCAATACGTGGGGTTCGATCCCTGGTCCTCTCGTGCAACAGTCGAGTGCTCTAAACATACTGCCAGATAGACTCTCGCTTTTTGGTTACATATTTTACCTACCGGTTAAGATAAAGTGCCGGCCCCGTGGTGTTGGGGTAGAGCACCTGCCTCTCACCCGGAGGCCCCGGGTTCGTTCCCCGGCTCCGTCAGGGATTTTAAAACTGACGTGAGGGTTGGAACGGGGTGCACTCAGCCTCGTGAGGACAATTGAGTAGCTGTCTGACAGTGAGACAGTGCCCCGGTCACGAAAACCAAGATTAACGGCCGAGGGGACCCGACGCGCTGACCACGCGTCACCCCAAAATCTGCAGGCCAATTGGCTGGGCAGCGGTCGCTTGGTAGGCCTAGGCCCTTCAAGGGCTGTAGTGCCACGGGGTTAGGTTAGTTAGGTTAAGATAAAGTGCTTATTTACAATCGCTTGTAATAAGTGAAATTGATAAATTCTAATATAAATACTATAACATAATATACACTACAGTTCACGCCAAGATTGCTGCAATAGTTTCAGAGATATTGAGAACTGGTATAATATTTCGGGTGGGAATCCATATTGGATAAGTGAAAATACAAGCTACGGGGTTTCGAGTCAAGTAAATAAATATAATTTTGGTGGTTCATTATGCGAACTTGCAAATTCGACCGCTTGAATAAGACACTAGAAATTTAAAAAAAAGTTTTAAAAATGTTGAACTGCAAAAATCTTAAATTTACAAAAAGAAATGAACAAAAAGTAGCTATCAATAAAGATTCAAGTTCACTGGGTTTCAATGATCAGTTTGCGTTTGTATTTGAAATTCTCTTGCCTACTATGTTTTTTCATATCAGGTTTTGAAGCGAACATATACAAGGTTATTCACCTAAGATGTTACGCCCGGATAACGTCCAGCCTATTGAAGATATCGATGTATTGTTTACGGATTCTCAAATGATATTAAGGTGCTTCAAAAACAATGGGCTAGCTTTTACCTGGGATTTTTAATAATATATTTATTTCTGCCAAATGGCCATCTGAATTACGTACATGAATTTATTCTTTCTATTTTGCGTATGCACTTATTGATTTTGTCCTTTTGTTCTATGTTTTAGAGTTCACACTTTTTGTTGCACAATGAACACTCACACGACTCATATGGTTCGTGGTATGCTGTGTTTTAGCAGATAAGACGGTGAAACCTATGAACTGCCAGTCTGGTTATCACATGTCGTAGTTCAAAATTCTCCTTTGTCCATTCTCGATCTACAGTATCATGGCTCCTGTGCCGTAAACCTGGGGTTTCTAGTAACGGAGATATCGATACTCTACTATCTACTAATAGTAGGGAAGATGGAGATAAGTCTCAAGACCAAAAAGCAGATCTATAATGCAATCATGGCACCGATTACGTTGTATGGTATGGAGAGTTTGGCATTACAAGATGAACATCTAAGTAGGATTACTGCCACAGAAATGAAGTTTCTGAGGAGAGCAGTAGGAAAGACAAGAAGAGATCGAGTTCGAAATGAGAGAATTAGAGAGGAATTAGGACAAAAGCAGTGGGTGAAGTGGTTGAGGAACGTCAGTTGAGATGGTACGGACATGTTACGAGAAAGGAAGAAGAAGAAAAAGAAGAAGAAGAAGAAGAAGAAGAAAGAAAAGTAAAACAAATACATGAAATGCGAGTTGAGGGAGGAGCAGTACGAGGTAGACCGCGCATTACATGGGAGAATAAGATTGAGAGATTGGGAGAGAAAAGGGGCAAAACTGTTGTGGAAATGAAGAGAATGTGCAGAAATAGAGCGGAATGGCAGAAATTGCTCAAACGAGGCTACCCCGACGCTTGAAGGCATAATGGAATTGAAGAAGAAGAAGAAGAAGAAGATATCGATACCAACGTTGTTATTTTAAATAGTACTCTACTATTTTCTCCCTTTATCGGTATGGTTCAAATTATTAAGATTCCAGACAAATAATTTATTCAAACATTGGATAATTACTTCTTGAAATATCAATAATAATCAGCGTGGTGATTTTAGTCTGAGCGCGTACCCCATCGCATAGCACAAGATAACGTGCTTGTTTCGATCGCTGTCGCACATGCGCATACCTTACGTTAAAAAGACAGGGTGAAGAACGGTACGCAGAGTAACTTTCCAACTGGTAGCGCTGAGGAATCGTTCCAGTCATGTACCGCTTCAGACGGAACGTTCCGCTAACACGTGCCTTGATGTTCGGTACAGTTGGGAGTCGAGATCCTGCTGTACCGTTCTATTGCTGTAACGTTCCACATTCTCGTACCGAGCTCCAAGTTACAGAGGGGCGGAACGATACCACAAGTCAGCTCGATCCGCGGTATGGTATACATAACGTAACGTGGAACACAGCGGTACGTAACGCATTTCAGTTCTGTTCCGGATCCCTGATGCCAGGACATGAAGGCCATCAGTATAGGTAGCACACACGTACGTAGGGTGGCCCAACTTCCTGGTAGTACACTGATACCAGGACACTGAAGGCCAGCAGCATAGGTAGCACACACGTGCGTTGGGTGGCCTATCTTTCAGGTAGTATTCTGAATATCACGACATTGAGGGATCAGCAGCATAGGTAGCTAGCACACAAGTGCATTAGACGACCAACTTCCTGGAGTATCGCAATGGAGTTCCCACATGATAAATTAACGTTGGTGTTTATCCAAAAACCTATTTTCGAGTTGCACAATTTAACTCGTTCTAGATGATCATCTCTTTGAAATAAAATAATTTGGATTCTATCTGTTGGGTAATCAGCTCGGAGGGTGGTCGGATCCTCAAAATGTACCACCGTAGGTTATGTGGGTAGAAACTCACCAAAACTCAAGGGAGGCGTACTAGGCAAGGCAAGGAGTGAATAGAACCTTTCACAGCATTCACAGGCACTAGTTGTGCCCTGAAGACCATTACTCAGCACCACCTATACCTCACTCAGTAGCTTCCATATAATCACAGCCATGAATGAGACTGACATATCGGTTAAAGGCCACATTTTGCTCTAGCCTGTGCCAACAAACAAATGAAAATGGACTGCATTCACCAAGAGATGGTGAACAGGCGGAATGATTTTTTTTTCGTGTGGCCTCCTGAGAGGCCGAGTGCAGGTCTTTCTAGGTGACGCCCGTGGGCGACCTGCGCGTCGGGATGAGAGATGGAATTGATGAAGGCGAATGAAACTGGGCAAGGATGTGGAAGGAAGCGGCCGTGGCCTGTCAGTAGGTACCGTCCCAGCATTTGCCTGGTGTTGAAAATGGGAAACCACGGAAAACCATTTCAAGGACGACCGACGGTGGGGCTCGAACCCACGCGTCTACCGAGTCAGCAGAGAGCTTGGCCCCATGACCTAGCCACTACTGTCGGTAGGCGGAATTATGCTAATACACAGTAATTTTAATGCCATACATTGCAAAGAAATCGATATTTTCTTAAATACGTCGACATTGTCAGGATTAAAGAGAAATTCAATAAATGTAGATTTTTTTTTTTGTCGTGTGGCCTCATGAGAGGCCGAGTGCAGGTCTTTCTATTCGACGCCCGTGGGCGACCTGCGCGCCGTGATGAGAGATGGAATGGATGAAGATGAATGAAACTGGGCAAGGATGTGGAAGGAATCGGCCGTGGCCTATCAGAAGGTACCGTCCCAGCATTTGCCTGGTGTTGAAAATGGGAAACCACGGAAAACCATTTCAAGGACGGCCGACGGTGGGGCTCGAACCCACGCGTCTACCGAGTCAGCAGAGAGCTTGGTCCCATGACCTAACGCTGCGCTTTAGCCAGCTGAGCCACTACTGTCGGTAATAAATGTAGATGAGTTAAATAGAGTTGGCAGAAAACAGCTATGGTCTATTTGAATGCCATGCAGGCATTTGCTTGGAGTCCGGAGATAGCCTGGCTGTATGGCTTCACCTAATAACCGCCAGACGCGAGAGGCTTGTTTTCGTTCCTGCTCACAAGGGACCATAGCGAGCACGCTGAAACTGTGAATTCCTGTTGGTCATGTGACATATGTGATGGTATTGCATCCCCCCATTTACTTAAAAATCTATCGAGAGGGTGGAATGTTACACATTGAAATACTCAAGTGAGACTTGGCGCAGCCCAGTTGCGTAGGATTGCCGGGCCAATCACCATTCCCTTCAGCAGCCTGTCTATTGCAAGAGGGACCACGCTACATGGTGGAGGGAAATGGGACTTAGTTATTTGATTGGTAAAAGAGGATATGAGAACTCTACGGGCACATCCATCTGACATGCCACAAGCCTCCAGAACTGGAAACATTGCACATCCAATATGGGGACAAATTACTAAGATTTGAGCTACTGTAGGTGTCAGTTCCCTTGTCAATCTCTCTTCCAGTGTCACACTGGGCAGCGTGGAGCAGTTTGAAGAGAGTCCTATCGCCACCATAGGGAAGATGAGGTAGAATGAGGAACAAGTTTAGGATTAAAATCACAAGATCGGATGAATGGAAAGAACCCAAGAAACACTAATATTTTATTTTTAAACAGCGTAAAACATGAAAAATATGTTAGTAAAAAATATGTTAATTGAGTACTGAAATCTAAAAGATTTTGAACTTTCCCGAGCAGAGTAGCATGAGGGAAGGGTTGGCACGTGACCTATTTACAAATGTTTGTTATGATTATAAATATAATTAAGCTTGTTGTTGTGGTTTGAGTCCTCAGTCTTTTGACTGGTTTGATGCAGCTTTCCCCTTCCCTGTCCTGAGCTAATCGTATCATCTCTACAATGCCACAACCTACATCCGAGGCAATCTGTTTAACATATTCTAACCTTGGTCTACCCCTACAGTTCTTGCCCTCAACCCTTCCTTCCATAACTAGGCTTGCTATTCCAGGGTGTCTTAGTATGTGTCCTACCAACCTATCTCTTCTCTTCATTAGCAGTCGCCAGAAACATCTCTCCTCTCCCACTAGTCCCAATACCTCATCGTTTGTAACTCTATCTACCCATCTGATCTTCATCATTCTCCTGTAACACCACATTTCAAACGCTTCAATTCTCCTCTTTTCTGCTGCACCAATAGTCCAAGTTTCACTTCCATTGAGTGCCACGCTCCAGACAAATGCCTTCAAAATGATTTCCTAATACCTAACTCTATATTCGATGTCAACAGATTCCTTTTCTGTAGAAATGCTTTCCTTGCCTGAGCTAACCTACTTTTTATATCTTCTTTGCTTCGTCCATCACTGGTTATTTTGCTTCCTAAGTAACAGAATTCTCCTACTTACTTTAGCTTTTCACCTGCCAATTTGATCTCCATAGAGGTTTCTGATTTATTTCGGCTGCATTCCGGTATTTTTGTTTTACTTTTATTAATTTTCATCATGAATTCTTTCCGTAAAACGGAGTCCATACCATTCAAAAACTCATTCAAATCCTCAGGCGTGTCGGCCAAGATGACTATGTCATCGGCAAATCTCAGAGTTGAAATTATTTCTCCTTGAATCTTCACTCCCACTTTACTCTTTTCCTCCAATGTCCTTCATTGCGTGTTCAATGTAAAGATTGAAAAGTATGGGTGATAAGTTGCAGCCTTGCCTTACACCTTTCTGAATACCATCTTATCTCTCATGTCCTTCAGCTCGAATGACTGCTGTCTGGTTTCTGTATAGATTGTAGATCACCCTCCTATCCCTATACTTTATTCCAATCGTTTTCAAAATGTCAAACAATTTAGTCCAATCAACGTTATCAAAAGCCTTTTCTAAGTCTAGAAATGCCATGAACGTTCTCTTATCTTTCCTTATTCTACCTTCCAAAATCAGCCTAAGACTCAGTACAGCTTCCCTTGTTCCTACATTTCTCCTGAAACCAAACTGGTCTTCACCCAACTCCGTTCCTATCTGGCTTTCTATCCTCTTGTAAATTATTCTAGACAGGATCTTTGAAAATCAATCTGATTGTACGGTAATCTTCACATCTGTCAGCTCCTACTTTCTTCGGTACAGGGATGATAACATTCTTCTTGAAATCAGAGGGCACCTCACCTGTCTCATAAATCCTACACACCAAGTGATATAACCTGATCAGACCTTCATCTCCTATGCAGCGTAGCAACTCAATCGGTATATCATCTATGCCTGGTGCTTTGTTCCTGCCTAAGTCTTCCAATGCTCTGTCAAATTCTGATCTCAATATTAAATCTCCTTTCGCATCCTCATCAATTTCCTCCTCCCTTTCCATTACATGATTCTCAATATCCTTTCCCTTATACAAACACTCTATGTAAGCTTTCCATCTCTCAAACTTTTCTTCCCTATCTGTTAGAGGCTTTCCATTCATGTCCTTAATATTACAGCAATTAGTCTTTCTTTCCCCAAAAGTATTCTTAATCCTTCGATAAGCTGTGTCTACTTTTCCTAATTTCAGACAATTGTCTATACCTGCACGTTTCTCTTTCAACCATTTTTCTTTCGCTTCCTTGCACTTCTTGTTAACCTCATTTCTCAGACGTCTGTATTCGGCTTTCCCCTTTTCATCTCTTACATTCTTGTGTTTCCGCCTTTCGTCCATCAATTCTAGTATATCCTGTGTGACCCACAGTTTTTTACCTATCTTTCGTTCCTACCAATGTTTTCTTCTGAGGATTTTGTTATTTCATTCTTCAAAAGTGCCCATTCGTCTACAATTGAAGTATGTTTAGGGTTTCTCATTAGTCCTTCCTTTATACTCTTCTTGAATCTTTCGTTTACATCCTTCTCTTTCAGTCTGTCTATTGCCCATCTTTTTGGCTTTTGACTTTTCTTCAGTTTCTTCAACTTTAATCTGCATTTCATAACAACCAAATTGTGGTCAGAGTTTATGTCAGCACCGGGATATGTTTTACAATCCAAAATCTGGTTTCGAAACCTCTGCTTGACCATAATGAAGTCGATTTGGTAACGCCCTGTATCTCCTGGTCTCATCCATGTGTATATTCTTCTATTGTGGTTATTGAATAAGGTGTTAGCTATGATCAACTCATGCTCGGTACAGAATTCCATCAGTCTGCTTCCTCGATCATTCCTTTCACCTAATCCAAAATCTCCTACTATCTTCCCTTCTCTTCCTTTTCCTACCACAGCATTCCAACGTCCCATTAATATAACATTTTCATCACCCTTGAAATACCTCAGAATTTCATCTATTTCTTCGTAGACCCTTTTAACATCTTCATCATCAGCTTGACTGGTGTACCACTGTGATAAACATAAGTTTTGTATTTATTTTTGCCACAATAATTCGTTCACTGTATTGCTCATAATATTCCATCCGCTGTCCAAGTTTCCTACCCAATATGAGACCAACCCCTGCTTGGCCATTGTTTGATTTAGTGCTAATGACCCTATAGTCTCCTGACCAAAAGTCTTGTCCTTCCTGCCAGCGCACTTCACTAATTCCAACCAAATCCAACCTTAACCTATCCATTTCCCGTTCTAAGTTTTACAATCTTCCACTTCCTAGCTGACTTCTAACATTCCACGCTCCAATCCGTAGAATGTCAGATTTCCTCTTTGTCACTTATGTGATGTTAACCCCCTCACGAGTAGTCACCACCCGGAGATCCGAACGGGGGACTAGTTTACCTCCGGATTGGTATTTTACAAGGGAGGAGGCCATCACCACATGTAATTATGCATAGAGAGGTGCATATCCTCGGGAATAGCATTACGGCTGTAGTTTCCCGTTGCTTTCAGCCATGTAGCAGAACGCAGTGTAGCCATTAGTCGGCTTATATTATCAATATCTTAACCGTCTATAAGACAAGTAAAGAACTGATTTATTCTGAAAGGATGCTACTCCCTTTCAGAATAATTAATACAGCAATTCTACTAACAAAAATACTAACCTTCTACTAACAATTAAATGCCAAAATTCTACTAACGAAAAAATACTTAAGTTCCACTAACAACAAAATACTACCACTAAAACAGTCTGTCACCAGGCACACTCACATGCACCCTCACACATCACAGTCTAATGAAACACTGAACTATATCTAATAAACAATGCAACTGCCACCGCACACACTCACACACTACAGTCTAATGGAACAATGAAATATATCTAATAACAAACTTACTACATACTTACAACTAAAACCAACCACAACGCCTACAATTCCATAAAATAGTAATCCCGACAGCCATACCTAACACACTACACTTTGTTATAGAACAAATCCAATACGTATTTCAAGACACAACAGAACAACTAATTAATTAATCTCATAACACGCCTGAACACAGCACTAACAACACTCGCACAGACAATGGGATAACAACAGTGGGTATATAAAGTCCATACCATTCCATTAAGATTAACGCTTTTATAAAGAAGCGCTTGTTGTACTTGAAAAATAAAAATTAATCTCTCACGATAAAGTACTAATAAGAGATTTAGCTAGGTTAGACACAGTCTTGATTACGAAAAAATAAAGTAATCAAGATGCATTGAAATCGACCCTAGGTAGGAAGGTAGCTGAGCGATTTATCCCAGCGATAAACAATCTAATGAGATCTGTGAAAACCTATAAGCAAAACAAAAGTAGTAGATGAAAAGCTTTGCTAAGAACACAAAAAGTAAAAGGAATAGTTAACAAAGTTCACGAGGCGCATATCCAGTTGCTGCCATAAGTGGAAATTAAGGGAAAAAGAGTGAAGTTAATTAGCTTCAACAATATTTGAGCATGTATTTTTAAACTTGAGTAATTACAAAATGTTATTAGATACAACAGGGCGACTGTGGCTAAAAATTTCAAAACTATGCCACGCATATACAGTAAAAGAAGAGCAATTCAATTGCGGTAAGTTTAATACAGTATACGAAATAGAGCAGTTGCTACTGAAAGCCGGTCTCAGACCAAAATTAGACTCGAATAGATTATATGAAACTTGCAAATATTGCGTAGACTAGATTAAGTGAGCAAGTATATCTCATATTAGAGTGCTCCAATACCACAGAAATAGATAGAGTTACGATAAAGAAATCTAAGTAGATCCTTGCAACTTGGACACTGCAGTGATTGCTTCAAAAAAATTGAACTACCATTTTAAATTGGAAAAAAAACATAAAAAGGGCCTCTACGGCAAGAGAATAATAAGCGATTGGGCCTAGACGGCACCAGAATGATGCATGGTCTAGACGGCACAAGAATGAAATGAGCTTGCAAGCTTTGTAAAATTACAATAGATTTGAAGTGTTTTAGCTTTGAGAAAGTTCCAACTTATGTCAGTTGGACAAAGGGAAATTTGTGGACAATGCCACTGAATTTTTACAGAGTTACTGGATTGATACATTCAAAAGTGGGGAGGACGTCCGTGAACCGAACCTCAGAATTACAAAGAAAAATAGACCAGATATTACTTAAATTACCTAGTTGATTGTTAGTGGGGTGAAATGGGGGAGAAGAGGAGATTAGGGATTTTTCACTGTCCATCCATGCATATATTTTTGTAAGACACTGTAACTTGCGAACCAAGCTATTTTCAGGCGCGAAGAACTTTAGAGTTTGTGGATAGAACTTCTCTATAAAAAAAATGTCACTGATAAACGTGGTGAATTATTTGCTTAGCTTCCATGATATTTCAATCTTTAACATGGATGCGTTTGCGTGAAGTTGAGAATCTAGGGTAGGAGCAAAGTTGACACATTTGATGGACTTACGTGCATTTCATAAATGTCAATCACAGGCTTTGAATCCAACGATTATACTAGAAGAACTTTATAGAAGAGTTTGCCAAGATTGTAAGGAGTATCGATATAATCTCGCGATGGGCCCATTTACTTTCATTAGACAGATTTAAGTGGTACACTCCCACGATGCGACAAGCTGCCCACTTTGACATAATAAAGATGAAAAATAAATCAAATCCCTCGTTGCGCCTAGCGGTTAACTACACTTCATACACAAAAAGCGCTCCCACGGTGGACGAAATTAAGAAATAACATCATGGCAAATGGTATATTGCCATAAGGAAAAAAACTGAAAGTTGAAGTTTCTTGCAAGTGAAGTAAAAATAATTCCATGAGAGTTAGTTTAAGATTGTCTTGATAACTTATATTTCATGTCGGCTGGCGATGCTGATACACAAGTGGCAACTCATGATTTTCACAAGATGTCTGGCGTAGCTACTGAACCTTGCTCTAAGACCGAGCGAGACTGTTTGAAGTTCCCAAGAGTAGTGACAGAGCAAGTGGGCTGTCGACTATGCGAACCAAGCATAGGGGAAGGGTAGGGGAAGGAGGGTGACGTAACATATACCAACAGAGGAAAAATAAATGCCCTTAAATACACAAGTATCTTTATTGACGCTAAGTCCAAAGAATGTATGAGCGAGTAAGCTGCCATCTTGTTTGGAATGAGATACATTAATAAGCATTCTTGAGTAGATGTATATAGAGAGTTCCCACCATGACCGCAAGGGACAAGCGAGTTAAGCAAAGAGCCGCATGATGGCGCAACAAGGCGAAGCTTGATTCATCCTTAAAGCAGGGGAAAAGGCGACTCGTTGTCTGCAACATACTGATGCAAAACGTAAACAAAAGTACAAGAGGAGAGCAAAATCACACAGAACTCTCTGTTGGTGGTTTTCGCAGGAAAAAGTTAAGAAAAGCGAAAAATTAAAGAAACCCCAATATGTGTGCGAGGTTACATTAAGCGTATATTCCAAGAATATACCACAGCGTTTCGGCTCACTCACAGCTGAATTGCCCTTGACCAGCCAGTGCACAGTGAAGCATGTAGAAGAAAGTCAATTTTTTCTAAAATTCACTCCACGCAGGAAAAAGGATTCACATGTGGTAAACCTAAATATATATATTTAAAAAAAGGGGGTCCACCCAAATCTCCACTGTCCGCATCACCTTGAGGTCGTAAGACCACTCGAAGAATGATCATCTCGAGTTGTGAACCGTCGCCTACGAGGTACGGAAGATCGAAAATACACATCAGGACGGTGGGACACTTGGGGTCCACGCTTTCACCGCTAGAGTCAGATTTATTATCAATCCTCAGCCCAATGTAGCCATTAACAGTTCGCTCTCTAAACATTCAAACTTTCATCTATTAGGCATTTATGGACAAATCAGGCAGATTTTTGCACTGGTGTGATGTTGACTACTATGCAAGTACTGATATTACCTACAAGTACGAAATCAGACGGTCTACGGGAACGATAATATGAGTTAGATATTCTTGTGTTGCTCTACGGGAACGATAATATAAGATATACATTCTTGTGACACTCTACGGGAGCGATAATATGAGTTATATATTCTTGGGGCGCTCTACGGGAGCGATAATATAAGATATACATTCTTGTGAAACTCTACGGGAGCGATAATATGAGTTTAGGTATTCTTGTGACACTCTACGAGAGCGATAATGTGTGTTATACATTCTTATGGCGTTCTATGGGAGCGATAATATGAGTTATATATTCTTATGACACTCTGCGGGAGCGACAATATGAGTTATATATTCTTGTTACACTCTACGGGAGCGACAATATGAGTTATAGATTCTTGTGACGCTCTACGGGAGCGATAATATGAGTTATAGATTCTTGCGACGCTCTACGAGAGCGATAATATGAGTTACATATTATTATGACGCTCTACGGGAGCGATAATATGAGTTATATATTCATGTGACGCTCTACGGGAGCGATAATATGAGTTATATATTCTTATGACGCTCTTCGGGAGCGACAATATGAGTTATACATTCTTGTGACACTCTAAGGGAGCGACAATATGAGTTATATATTCTTATGACGCTTTGCGGGAGCGACAATATGAGTTATATATTCTTGTGACATTCTGCGGGAGCGACAATATGAGTTATGGATTCTTGTGACACTCTACGGGAGCGACAATATGAGTTATAGATTCTTGTGACGCTCTACGGGAGCGATAATATGAGTTATACATTCTTATGGCGTTGTATGGGAGCAATAAAATGAGTTATATATTTTTATGTCGCACTGTGGGAGCGATGATATGAGTTATATATTCTTGTGACATTTCACGGGAGCGATAATGTGAGTTATACATTCTTATGGCGCTCTACGGGAGCGATAATATGAGTAATACATCCTTGTGACGCTCTATGGGAGCGATACTATGAGTTATATATTCTTGTGACGCTCTACGGGAGCGATAAAATGAGTTATACATCCTTGTGACGCTCTACGGGAGCGATAATATGAGTTATACATCCTTGTGACGCTTCACGGGAGCGATAATATGTGTTATATATTCTTGTGACGCTCTACGGGAGCGATAATATGAGTTATACATCCTTGTGACGCTCTACGGGAGCGATAATATGAGTTATATATTCTTGTGACGCTCTACGGGAGCGATAATATGAGTCATACATCCTTGTGACGCTCTACGGGAGCGATAATATGAGTTATATATTCTTGTGACGCTTCACGGGAGCAATAATATGAGTTATACATCCTTGTGACGCTCTACGGGAGCGATAATATGAGTTATATATCCTTGTGACGCTCTACGGGAGCGATAATATGAGTTATACATCCTTGTGACGCTCTACGGGAGCGATAATATGAGTTATATATTCTTGTGACGCTCTACGGGAGCGATAATATGAGTTATACATCCTTGTGACGCTCTACGGGAGCGATAATATGAGTTATACATCCTTGTGACGCTCTATGGGAGCGATAATATGAGTTATACATCCGTGTGACGCTCTACGGGAGCGATAATATGAGTTATATATTCTTGTGACGCTCTACGGGAGCGATAATATGAGTTATACATCCTTGTGACGCTCTACGGGAGCGATAATATGAGTTATACATCCTTGTGACGCTCTACGGGAGCGATAATATGAGTTATATATTCTTGTGACGCTCTACGGGAGCGATAATATGAGTTATACATCCTTGTGACGCTTTACGGGAGCGATAATATGAGTTATATAGTCTTGTGACGCTCTACGGGAGCGATAATATGAGTTATACATCCTTGTGACGCTCTACGGGAGCGATAATATGAGTTACACATATTTGTGACGCTCTACGGGAGCGATAATATGAGTTATATATTCTTGTGACGCTCTACGGGAGCGATAATATGAGTTACACATCCTTGTGACGCTCTACGGGAGCGATAATATGAGTTATATATTCTTGTGACGCTCTACGGGAGCGATAATATGAGTTATATATTCTTGTGACGCTCTACGGGAGCGATAATATGAGTTATACATCCTTGTGACGCTCTACGGGAGCGATAATATGAGTTATATATTCTTGTGACGCTCTACGGGAGCGATAATATGAGTTATATATTCTTGTGACGCTCTACGGGAGCGATAATATGAGTTATACATCCTTGTGACGCTCTACGGGAGCGACAATATGAGTTATATATTCTTGTGACGCTCTACGGGAGCGATAATATGAGTTATACATCCTTGTGACGCTCTACGGGAGCGATAATATGAGTTATACATCCTTGTGATGCTCTACGGGAGCGATAATATGAGTTATATATTCTTGTGACGCTCTACGGGAGCGATAATATGAGTTACACATCCTTGTGACGCTCTACGGGAGCGATAATATGAGTTATATATTCTTGTGACGCTCTACGGGAGCGATAATATGAGTTATATATTCTTGTGACGCTCTACGGGAGCGATAATATGAGTTATACATCCTTGTGACGCTTTACGGGAGCGATAATATGAGTTATATAGTCTTGTGACGCTCTACGGGAGCGATAATATGAGTTATACATCCTTGTGACGCTCTACGGGAGCGATAATATGAGTTACACATCTTTGTGACGCTCTACGGGAGCGATAATATGAGTTATATATTCTTGTGACGCTCTACGGGAGCGATAATATGAGTTACACATCCTTGTGACGCTCTACGGGAGCGATAATATGAGTTATATATTCTTGTGACGCTCTACGGGAGCGATAATATGAGTTATATATTCTTGTGACGCTCTACGGGAGCGATAATATGAGTTATACATCCTTGTGACGCTCTACGGGAGCGATAATATGAGTTATATATTCTTGTGACGCTCTACGGGAGCAATAATATGAGTTATACATCTTTGTGACGCTCTACGGGAGCGATAACATGAGTTATTTTTTCTTGTGACGCTCTACGGGAGCGATAATATGAGTTATTTTTTCTTGTGACGTTCTATGGGAGCGATAATATGAGTTATACATCCTTGTGACGCTCTACGGGAGCGATAATATGAGTTATACATCCTTGTGACGCTCTACGGGAGCGATAATATGAGTTATATATTCTTGTGACGCTCTACGGGAGCGATAATATGTGTTATATATTCTTGTGACGCTTCACGGGAGCGATAATATGAGTTATACATCCTTGTGACGCTCTACGGGAGCGATAATATGAGTTATATATTCTTGTGACGCTCTACGAGAGCGATAATATGAGTTATACATCCTTGTGACGCTCTACGGGAGGGATAATATGAGTTATACATCCTTGTGACGCTCTACGGGAGCGATAATATGAGTTATATATTCTTGTGACGCTCTACGGGAGCGATAATATGAGTTATACATCCTTGTGACGCTCTACGGGAGCGATAATATGAGTTATATATTCTTGTGACGCTCTACGGGAGCGATAATATGAGTTATACATCCTTGTGACGCTCTACGGGAGCGATAATATGAGTTATACATCCTTGTGACGCTCTACGGGAGCGATAATATGAGTTATATATTCTTGTGACGCTCTACGGGAGCGATAATATGAGTTATACATCCTTGTGACGCTCTACGGGAGCGATAATATGAGTTATACATCCTTGTGATGCTCTACGGGAGCGATAATATGAGTTATATATTCTTGTGACGCTCTACGGGAGCGATAATATGAGTTACACATCCTTGTGACGCTCTACGGGAGCGATAATATGAGTTATATATTCTTGTGACGCTCTACGGGAGCGATAATATGAGTTATATATTCTTGTGACGCTCTACGGGAGCGATAATATGAGTTATATATTCTTGTGACGCTCTACGGGAGCGATAATATGAGTTATACATCCTTGTGACGCTCTACGGGAGCGATAATATAAGTTATACATCCTTGTGACGCTCTACGGGAGCGATAATATGAGTTATACATCCTTGTGACGCTCTACGGGAGCGATAATATGAGTTACATATTCTTGTGACGCTCTACGGGAGCGATAATATAAGTTATACATCCTTGTGACGCTCTATGGGAGCGATAATATGAGTTATACATCCTTGTGACGCTCTACGGGAGCGATAATATGAGTTATACATCCTTGTGACGCTCTACGGGAGCGATAATATGAGTTATACATCCTTGTGACGCTCTACGGGAGCGATAATATGAGTTATATATTCTTGTGACGCTCTACGGGAGCGATAATATGAGTTACACATCCTTGTGACGCTCTACGGGAGCGATAATATGAGTTTTATATTCTTGTGACGCTCTACGGGAGCGATAATATGAGTTATATATTCTTGTGACGCTCTACGGGAGCGATAATATGAGTTATATATTCTTGTGACGCTCTACGGGAGCGATAATATGAGTTATACATCCTTGTGACGCTCTACGGGAGCGATAATATAAGTTATACATCCTTGTGACGCTCTACGGGAGCGATAATATGAGTTATACATCCTTGTGACGCTCTACGGGAGCGATAATATGAGTTATATATTCTTGTGACGCTCTACGGGAGCGATAATATGAGTTATATATTCTTGTGACGCTCTACGGGAGCGATAATATAAGTTATACATCCTTGTGACGCTCTATGGGAGCGATAATATGAGTTATACATCCTTGTGACGCTCTACGGGAGCGATAATATGAGTTATACATCCTTGTGACGCTCTACGGGAGCGATAATATGAGTTATATATTCTTGTGACGCTCTACGGGAGCGATAATATGAGTTACACATCCTTGTGACGCTCTACGGGAGCGATAATATGAGTTATATATTCTTGTGACGCTCTACGGGAGCGATAATATGAGTTATATATTCTTGTGACGCTCTACGGGAGCGATAATATGAGTTATACATCCTTGTGACGCTCTACGGGAGCGATAATATGAGTTATACATCCTTGTGATGCTCTACGGGAGCGATAATATGAGTTATATATTCCTGTGACGCTCTACGGGAGCGATAATATGAGTTATACATCCTTGTGACGCTCTACGGGAGCGATAATATGAGTTATATATTCTTGTGACGCTCTACGGGAGCGATAATATAAGTTATACATCCTTGTGACGCTCTACGGGAGCGATAATATAAGTTATACATCCTTGTGACGCTCTACGGGAGCGATAATATAAGTTATACATCCTTGTGACGCTCTACGGGAGCGATAATATAAGTTATATATTCTTGTGACGCTCTACGGGAGCGATAATATGAGTTATATATTCTTGTGACGCTCTACGGGAGCGATAATATGAGTTATACATCCTTGTGACGCTCTACGGGAGCGATAATATGAGTTATATATTCTTGTGACGCTCTACGGGAGCGATAATATGAGTTATACATCCTTGTGACGCTCTACGGGAGCGATAATATGAGTTATACATCCTTGTGATGCTCTACGGGAGCGATAATATGAGTTATATATTCTTGTGACGCTCTACGGGAGCGATAATATGAGTTACACATCCTTGTGACGCTCTACGGGAGCGATAATATGAGTTATATATTCTTGTGACGCTCTACGGGAGCGATAATATGAGTTATATATTCTTGTGACGCTCTACGGGAGCGATAATATGAGTTATACATCTTTGTGACGCTCTACGGGAGCGATAATATAAGTTATACATCCTTGTGACGCTCTACGGGAGCGATAATATGAGTTATACATCCTTGTGACGCTCTACGGGAGCGATAATATGAGTTATATATTCTTGTGACGCTCTACGGGAGCGATAATATGAGTTATACATCCTTGTGACGCTCTACGGGAGCGATAATATGAGTTATACATCCTTGTGATGCTCTACGGGAGCGATAATATGAGTTATATATTCTTGTGACGCTCTACGGGAGCGATAATATGAGTTACACATCCTTGTGACTCTCTACGGGAGCGATAATATGAGTTATATATTCTTGTGACGCTCTACGGGAGCGATAATATGAGTTATATATTCTTGTGACGCTCTACGGGAGCGATAATATGAGTTATACATCCTTGTGACGCTTTACGGGAGCGATAATATGAGTTATATAGTCTTGTGACGCTCTACGGGAGCGATAATATGAGTTATACATCCTTGTGACGCTCTACGGGAGCGATAATATAAGTTATACATCCTTGTGACGCTCTACGGGAGCGATAATATAAGTTATACATCCTTGTGACGCTCTACGGGAGCGATAATATAAGTTATATATTCTTGTGACGCTCTACGGGAGCGATAATATGAGTTATATATTCTTGTGACGCTCTACGGGAGCGATAATATGAGTTATACATCCTTGTGACGCTCTACGGGAGCGATAATATGAGTTATATATTCTTGTGACGCTCTACGGGAGCGATAATATGAGTTATACATCCTTGTGACGCTCTACGGGAGCGATAATATGAGTTATACATCCTTGTGACGCTCTACGGGAGCGATAATATGAGTTATATATTCTTGTGACGCTCTACGGGAGCGATAATATGAGTTATTTTTTCTTGTGACGTTCTATGGGAGCGATAATATGAGTTATACATCCTTTTGACGCTCTACGGGAGCGATAATATGAGTTATACATCCTTGTGACGCTCTACGGGAGCGATAATATGAGTTATATATTCTTGTGACGCTCTACGGGAGCGATAATATGTGTTATATATTCTTGTGACGCTTCACGGGAGCGATAATATGAGTTATACATCCTTGTGACGCTCTACGGGAGCGATAATATGAGTTATATATTCTTGTGACGCTCTACGGGAGCGATAATATGAGTTATACATCCTTGTGACGCTCTACGGGAGCGATAATATGAGTTATACATCCTTGTGACGCTCTACGGGAGCGATAATATGAGTTATATATTCTTGTGACGCTCTACGGGAGCGATAATATGAGTTATACATCCTTGTGACGCTCTACGGGAGCGATAATATGAGTTATATATTCTTGTGACGCTCTACGGGAGCGATAATATGAGTTATACATCCTTGTGACGCTCTACGGGAGCGATAATATGAGTTATATATTCTTGTGACGCTCTACGGTAGCGATAATATGAGTTATACATCCTTGTGACGCTCTACGGGAGCGATAATATGAGTTATACATCCTTGTGATGCTCTACGGGAGCGATAATATGAGTTATATATTCTTGTGACGCTCTACGGGAGCGATAATATGAGTTACACATCCTTGTGACGCTCTACGGGAGCGATAATATGAGTTATATACTCTTGTGACGCTCTACGGGAGCGATAATATGAGTTATATATTCTTGTGACGCTCTACGGGAGCGATAATATGAGTTATATATTTTTGTGACGCTCTACGGGAGCGATAATATGAGTTATACATCCTTGTGACGCTCTACGGGAGCGATAATATAAGTTATACATCCTTGTGACGCTCTACGGGAGCGATAATATGAGTTATACATCCTTGTGACGCTCTACGGGAGCGATAATATGAGTTATATATTCTTGTGACGCTCTACGGGAGCGATAATATAAGTTATACATCCTTGTGACGCTCTATGGGAGCGATAATATGAGTTATACATCCTTGTGACGCTCTACGGGAGCGATAATATGAGTTATACATCCTTGTGACGCTCTACGGGAGCGATAATATGAGTTATATATTCTTGTGACGCTCTACGGGAGCGATAATATGAGTTACACATCCTTGTGACGCTCTACGGGAGCGATAATATTAGTTATATATTCTTGTGACGCTCTACGGGAGCGATAATATGAGTTATATATTCTTGTGACGCTCTACGGGAGCGATAATATGAGTTATATATTCTTGTGACGCTCTACGGGAGCGATAATATGAGTTATACATCCATGTAACGCTCTACGGGAGCGATAATATAAGTTATACATCCTTGTGACGCTCTACGGGAGCGATAATATGAGTTATACATCCTTGTGACGCTCTACGGGAGCGATAATATGAGTTATATATTCTTGTGACGCTCTACGGGAGCGATAATATGAGTTATATATTCTTGTGACGCTCTACGGGAGCGATAATATAAGTTATACATCCTTGTGACGCTCTATGGGAGCGATAATATGAGTTATACATCCTTGTGACGCTCTACGGGAGCGATAATATGAGTTATACATCCTTGTGACGCTCTACGGGAGCGATAATATGAGTTATATATTCTTGTGACGCTCTACGGGAGCGATAATATGAGTTACACATCCTTGTGACGCTCTACGGGAGCGATAATATGAGTTATATATTCTTGTGACGCTCTACGGGAGCGATAATATGAGTTATATATTCTTGTGACGCTCTACGGGAGCGATAATATGAGTTATATATTCTTGTGACGCTCTACGGGAGCGATAATATGAGTTATACATCCTTGTGACGCTCTACGGGAGCGATAATATGAGTTATATATTCTTGTGACGCTCTACGGGAGCGATAATATGAGTTACACATCCTTGTGACGCTCTACGGGAGCGATAATATTAGTTATATATTCTTGTGACGCTCTACGGGAGCGATAATATAAGTTATACATCCTTGTGACGCTCTACGGGAGCGATAATATAAGTTATACATCCTTGTGACGCTCTACGGGAGCGATAATATAAGTTATACATCCTTGTGACGCTCTACGGGAGCGATAATATAAGTTATATATTCTTGTGACGCTCTACGGGAGCGATAATATGAGTTATATATTCTTGTGACGCTCTACGGGAGCGATAATATGAGTTATACATCCTTGTGACGCTCTACGGGAGCGATAATATGAGTTATATATTCTTGTGACGCTCTACGGGAGCGATAATATGAGTTATACATCCTTGTGACGCTCTACGGGAGCGATAATATGAGTTATACATCCTTGTGACGCTCTACGGGAGCGATAATATGAGTTATATATTCTTGTGACGCTCTACGGGAGCGATAATATGAGTTATACATCCTTGTGACGCTCTACGGGAGCGATAATATGAGTTATATATTCTTGTGACGCTCTACGGGAGCGATAATATGAGTTATACATCCTTGTGACGCTCTACGGGAGCGATAATATGAGTTATATATTCTTGTGACGCTCTACGGTAGCGATAATATGAGTTATACATCCTTGTGACGCTCTACGGGAGCGATAATATGAGTTATACATCCTTGTGATGCTCTACGGGAGCGATAATATGAGTTATATATTCTTGTGACGCTCTACGGGAGCGATAATATGAGTTACACATCCTTGTGACGCTCTACGGGAGCGATAATATGAGTTATATATTCTTGTGACGCTCTACGGGAGCGATAATATGAGTTATATATTCTTGTGACGCTCTACGGGAGCGATAATATGAGTTATATATTCTTGTGACGCTCTACGGGAGCGATAATATGAGTTATACATCCTTGTGACGCTCTACGGGAGCGATAATATAAGTTATACATCCTTGTGACGCTCTACGGGAGCGATAATATGAGTTATACATCCTTGTGACGCTCTACGGGAGCGATAATATGAGTTATATATTCTTGTGACGCTCTACGGGAGCGATAATATAAGTTATACATCCTTGTGACGCTCTATGGGAGCGATAATATGAGTTTTACATCCTTGTGACGCTCTACGGGAGCGATAATATGAGTTATACATCCTTGTGACGCTCTACGGGAGCGATAATATGAGTTATATATTCTTGTGACGCTCTACGGGAGCGATAATATGAGTTACACATCCTTGTGACGCTCTACGGGAGCGATAATATTAGTTATATATTCTTGTGACGCTCTACGGGATCGATAATATGAGTTATATATTCTTGTGACGCTCTACGGGAGCGATAATATGAGTTATATATTCTTGTGACGCTCTACGGGAGCGATAATATGAGTTATACATCCTTGTGACGCTCTACGGGAGCGATAATATAAGTTATACATCCTTGTGACGCTCTACGGGAGCGATAATATGAGTTATACATCCTTGTGACGCTCTACGGGAGCGATAATATGAGTTATATATTCTTGTGACGCTCTACGGGAGCGATAATATGAGTTATATATTCTTGTGACGCTCTACGGGAGCGATAATATAAGTTATACATCCTTGTGACGCTCTATGGGAGCGATAATATGAGTTATACATCCTTGTGACGCTCTACGGGAGCGATAATATGAGTTATACATCCTTGTGACGCTCTACGGGAGCGATAATATGAGTTATACATCCTTGTGATGCTCTACGGGAGCGATAATATGAGTTATATATTCTTGTGACGCTCTACGGGAGCGATAATATGAGTTACACATCCTTGTGACGCTCTA
Organism: Meconema thalassinum; assembly: GCA_946902985.2. NCBI lineage: Eukaryota > Metazoa > Arthropoda > Insecta > Orthoptera > Tettigoniidae > Meconema > Meconema thalassinum. The sequence goes on along the minus strand of OX336389.2, from coordinate 216,835,308 downwards.
CGGGAGCGATAATATGAGTTATATATTCTTGTGACGCTCTACGGGAGCGATAATATGAGTTATATATTCTTGTGACGCTCTACGGGAGCGATAATATGAGTTATATATTCTTGTGACGCTCTACGGGAGCGATAATATGAGTTATACATCCTTGTGACGCTCTACGGGAGCGATAATATAAGTTATACATCCTTGTGACGCTCTACGGGAGCGATAATATGAGTTATACATCCTTGTGACGCTCTACGGGAGCGATAATATGAGTTATATATTCTTGTGACGCTCTACGGGAGCGATAATATAAGTTATACATCCTTGTGACGCTCTATGGGAGCGATAATATGAGTTATACATCCTTGTGACGCTCTACGGGAGCGATAATATGAGTTATACATCCTTGTGACGCTCTACGGGAGCGATAATATGAGTTATATATTCTTGTGACGCTCTACGGGAGCGATAATATGAGTTACACATCCTTGTGACGCTCTACGGGAGCGATAATATTAGTTATATATTCTTGTGACGCTCTACGGGATCGATAATATGAGTTATATATTCTTGTGACGCTCTACGGGAGCGATAATATGAGTTATATATTCTTGTGACGCTCTACGGGAGCGATAATATGAGTTATACATCCTTGTGACGCTCTACGGGAGCGATAATATAAGTTATACATCCTTGTGACGCTCTACGGGAGCGATAATATGAGTTATACATCCTTGTGACGCTCTACGGGAGCGATAATATGAGTTATATATTCTTGTGACGCTCTACGGGAGCGATAATATGAGTTATATATTCTTGTGACGCTCTACGGGAGCGATAATATAAGTTATACATCCTTGTGACGCTCTATGGGAGCGATAATATGAGTTATACATCCTTGTGACGCTCTACGGGAGCGATAATATGAGTTATACATCCTTGTGACGCTCTACGGGAGCGATAATATGAGTTATATATTCTTGTGACGCTCTACGGGAGCGATAATATGAGTTACACATCCTTGTGACGCTCTACGGGAGCGATAATATGAGTTATATATTCTTGTGACGCTCTACGGGAGCGATAATATGAGTTATATATTCTTGTGACGCTCTACGGGAGCGATAATATGAGTTATATATTCTTGTGACGCTCTACGGGAGCGATAATATGAGTTATACATCCTTGTGACGCTCTATGGGAGCGATAATATGAGTTATACATCCTTGTGACGCTCTACGGGAGCGATAATATGAGTTATATATTCCTGTGACGCTCTACGGGAGCGATAATATGAGTTATATATTCTTGTGACGCTCTACGGGAGCGATAATATGAGTTATACATCCTTGTGACGCTCTACGGGAGCAATAATATGAGTTATACATCCTTGTGACGCTCTACGGGAGCGATAATATGAGTTATACATCCTTGTGACGCTCTACGGGAGCGATAATATGAGTTATATATTCTTGTGACGCTCTACGGGAGCGATAATATAAGTTATACATCCTTGTGACGCTCTACGGGAGCGATAATATAAGTTATACATCCTTGTGACGCTCTACGGGAGCGATAATATAAGTTATACATCCTTGTGACGCTCTACGGGAGCGATAATATAAGTTATACATCCTTGTGACGCTCTACGGGAGCGATAATATAAGTTATACATCCTTGTGACGCTCTACGGGAGCGATAATATGAGTTATACATCCTTGTGACGCTCTACGGGAGCGATAATATGAGTTATACATCCTTGTGACGCTTCACGGGAGGGATAATATGAGTTATATATTCTTGTGACGCTCTACGGGAGCGATAATATAAGTTATACATCCTTGTTACGCTCTACGGGAGCGATAATATGAGTTATACATCCTTGTGACGCTCTACGGGAGCGATAATATAAGTTATACATCCTTGTGACGCTCTACGGGAGGGATAATATAAGTTATACATCCTTGTGACGCTCTACGGGAGCGATAATATAAGTTATACATCCTTGTGACGCTCTACGGGAGCGATAATATAAGTTATACATCCTTGTGACGCTCTACGGGAGGGATAATGTGAGTTATACATCCTTGTGACGCTCTACGGGAGCGATAATATGAGTTATACATCCTTGTGACGCTTCACGGGAGCGATAATATGAGTTATATATTCTTGTGACGCTCTACGGGAGCGATAATATAAGTTATACATCCTTGTGACGCTCTACGGGAGGGATAATTTGAGTTATACATCCTTGTGACGCTCTACGGGAGCGATAATGTGAGTTATATATTCTTGTGACGCTCTACGGGAGCGATAATATGAGTTATATATTCTTCAGCGTAATTTTGCTAAAATCACTTAGTTTTTAGCCTTACGTGACCTTTCATCTCGCGATCTTAAGCCACGGAACCTCCTTTTAACCTTAGATCCGAATCACAAGAAATATTTAACTTCGAAAATCCCACATGTATTAGCCAGAAAACGAGCTTGGCTCGCTTTATTGAAAGGGGCTATCACGTTCCATCGTATTTTTTCTACTGCAGTCGTAGTGATGTTCGTCGTTTTAAGGGGTGAAACATTGAGGTCATCTTCCGAAATTGTTAGAGGATTTATCGTAAATTAATGATGATACGAATATTAAAGTATATAACTGAATATCTTTTGTACATAAGCTATTCAACACGTCACTGGGAGAGTTACCAACTCGAGGAACTAAATACTCTGGTAAGCATTTTTTAACTCTTTATGTATTGTATTCTTTAAATACGGACTCATCATGGGACTTCGAACACATGTTTACCAGTGCTGGAGATGTGTTGATAGGAGGTATCTTGAACAATAGTGGCAGATTTGTTTTATAATGAGGCAAGATTTAGCACCTTAATGAGTCCATGCTGTCATCTTAATTTCTTTAAATGTTCATTGTCTGAAAGTGGCTCTTATGTTTGGCTGTTGAGTGTCGAGTAGGAAATTGTTACGCAGTGTTTTATCACAGTGTAGGTCGTAAACCTATAGCTCTTAAGTCCATCACATGTAAAGTCGATTTAAATGACAGATGAGTCCTCTTTTGGTGCGAGAGACCAGTGGAATCTATAACAATAGATTATATAAACTCATTACGGAACTACAGTACTTGTTATCCTTGCTAATATCTTCGAACAATCGTCTAATGTAGCGCGCAGGTGCGAATTTTACATAACTAAAGATGTGCAAGAGGTTCTCCACCGCTGGATTCAGTACTCTAAACACGTGATATTAACAGACCAGCTTATGAATCAGTGACCAGTCTGAATAAAAAATATCCGCAATTTACACCATTCATAGCCATCTATTGTCACAATTTTATTGTTCTCGTTTTATCACCTTCATTTTATCGCCCCTACGTGCAATTGTTCCTCGCAATTCCATCAGAACAGCGCACTGAAACTGCGTCATAGCTTTCTTCTTGACCTTATTATGCTGCAGTTGGTCAATAATACATTTCTTACGAAAGAGTTTAAGTGGAACAACCAAATAGTATATTTCCCTGCTGAAGAATTTGTTCTCGTAGGTAGAATAAAACCTGTTACACTGTCACAATGAATTGATTCATGACTTTAATTATTACCAATACTAATTTAATTTTGTGTGTATGCACCGAATAATAAAAATGTGTACAGTTCGAGTTCCCCATTCTCTCAATGTAAGTTCTAGAGCTTCCATTATACAGTATACCTACAGACAAAATTACTGTATTTGCATCGAAATCACGAGTAAGTATCCTAATTGCATCATTTTTTATTGGAGTAGGCTTAGTCGTATTTGAAATCTTTGATTTTTTCACGTTCTTTATATTCAATCAATCAATCAATTAATCAATCAATCAATATATCTATTTATTTATTTTACGCTTGCGCTTACATGATCTCAGCCAATTTGTAAAAATAACATTAACATATTCCAGTTATTCTTATTATTGGCAGGTAAATTCTTGAATGTTCCATTTGATCATAAAACTGTTGTAGTAACACGCATTCAAGATGAAATGAGGCAGTCTCGAAGAGTAACCAGCAGGAACACATACCGTACACGCATAACGTTTCCTCTTGAAGTACTGTAACAGACCAATCGAATTGGGGCTTATTTAAAGGAGACTTTAAACCATCTTGTCAAACTTTGCAGAGACGTTTTCTCTCAGGCAACAATGGTTTGTACTTGGCTGAGCATTATAAAAATACCTCCACGAAAAAAAATCACTGGAGATATTCCACATTTCTAAACACGTAACTCTGTGATTTCGTGCTGAGAAGTAATATCAATAGTGGCATGGCAGAGCAAATATCTTTCTGATTCGTCCACAAATGACCGTTTGATTGTTTAAGGAGTGCGGCTATATTGGGCTTAGAACAGGCCATAAATCTCACTCTAGCGGTGAAAGTGTGGATAGTGTAGCCCGCATTCATGCTGTAAACTATACTAGAGCCATCCTTACTTCCGACTTGAAGTTTCAGTGCTACGTCACAGCTAAACTCTAACCAGCCAATTACAGGCAGCCAATCAAATTGATATATCGAGACAAATCGAGTTTCGCTGACGATGTTGCCATCTAACATCTTGCGTTCACACATGTTGTTGTCAGTGGTTTGCATTGTGCTCAGTTAGTTTCATTGGCGGTATTTGTGTATTCAAGTATTTCTCGTATGTTTTTCTTTTTGATATTATTCTCGCCTGTTGTTATTTAATAGCTTAGTATTTGTTTGTCGTTTGACATAGTCTAGTATAATTACGTGTAGTTGTAGGTTAGCTTTAGGTCAGTGAGTGTTGTGTTATTTCTGCCGCGCGTGTGTGTGATAGTGCCATGCCGGGGTCTAGCACGAGTAAGACAAGCCAAGAGAGGAAATGGTTTGAAGAAATATTGCTGTACAGCTTGCCTGAGAAGAGCACAATTGTTATGGGCAATGCCCCGTATCATAGTGTAATTCAAGACAAAGCTTCAACAATGACAGCAAGAAAGAACGTGCTCATAGAGTGGCTGACGAGCTACAACATTCCTTTACGTGGCGACATGACTCCGAAATGAGTGGTGTGTTCCCTTTACAGGTTTTATAATACATTTGCTCGAACTCTGAACATCTTCGACTCCGTAAACTGGTTAGATGGAAGAGAGGGCCCAATGGCCCTAATCTTGCCAGACTAAATAAATCTTTCTATCTATTTCCAAACTTGCTGCAGCTCCCCATTGCACGATTTAATGCGCACGGCTACGCAGCGAGTTTGTAAGTGAGATGTAAGTCATTAGTTAGTAGTGGTGGACATTTCATATCTACGATACTACTAGGGGCAGATAACCTTATACGTTGTGCTCACTTTCGTCACCACTGATACAGATTGAAGTGAATAGCCTACCGTATCTATGAACTGTGATGAATCGGGGCAAGTGTCAATACATTTTAAATATTGTTATCATAATTATAAACATTTGTCTATGAAAATTTGTCTATATTTTTCAAAATCAATCTCTGTTAACTCGAGTATACGATGGCGGAAAAGAATATCCCAACACCAAGAAGGGTTTGTGCTATATCACCGAACGTCGCTAGGCGTGTTTATACAGATGACGTTGATTTAAATTTCCCGCAAATCGCATTAGCGTGGTGCTAGTAGTGGCCCCATGACGTTGCACATAAGGTCTGCTTTAAATACGGGCTGAACTGTGTGAGAGCGTTAGTTACCTGTGAGATTGGACTGAGTGACTGAGAGTGGGTGAAGAATGCCTTTACGACGACGAAGTGGCCAGTATCAACAGCTCACTGCGTTTCAACGACGCCGTGTAAAAGGGCCACGTGAAGGTGGATTTTCTTTCCGCGCTATTGCAGAGTGACTTGGCAGGAGTGTCTTCACTGTGCATGCGTGCTGGCAGCAGTGATCACCAGAAGGTACGGTCACAAGAAGACCGGGCTCCGGTCGTCCCCGTGGCACCACTGAGAGGGAGGACCGCCGTATTCGGCGTTTGGATTTGGTGCAACGGACGGCGTCTGCAGCAGCTATTCGAGCGGCAGTTGGCACCACAGTGACTTAACGAACTGTTCGAATTCGGCTATTTGATGGACAGCTCCGAGACAGACGCCCAGCGCCGTGTATTCCACTTACCCCTAACCACCACCGTCTGCGACTTCAGTGGTGTCAAGTGAGAGCTCAATGGAGGAAGGAGTGGAGGTCCGTTGTGTTTTCCGATGAAAGCCGGTTGTGCCTTGGTGCCAGTGATGGCCATGTGTTGGTTAGAAGGAGGCCAGGTGCGCGCCTGCATTCCACCTGTCTGCAGCGTCGACACACTGGACCTACACCGAGCGTTCTGGTCCGGAGAAAATTTCCTACGACAGCAGGAGCACTCCCGTGGTTATCCCACGCACCCTGACTGCAGATGTGTACGTCCGTCAGGTGATTCCACCTGTTGTGCTGCCATTCATGAACAGCATTCCTGGGGGAGTTTTCCAACAGGATAAATCACACACCCCACGCCACTGTTGTAACCGAACGTGCTCTACAGAGTGTCGACATGCTGCCAATCCCCCGATCTGTCCCCAACCGAGCCACATATGGGACATCATTGGACGACAACTCCAGAGTCATCTACAACTGGCATTGATGATGACGATAATTGTTGTTTGAAGGGGCCTAACATCTGGGTTATCGGCCCTTAATGCTTCGGGTGAAGTGAAAATGTTAATGAAATGAAACTAAACCTCAAACTACCTACATACTTACAAACTAGAAGAGGAAATGGAAAACAAAAATAAGAATAAGGGAAGCGAAAGACAGGAGGAAAGAAAATGCCCTCAACCCTCGAAGAATGATAATTAAGGGACTTGGAAGAAAGGAGAACCAGGAAAGGCAGATAGGAAAGGTAAAAAGGACAGGTACCGCCCCAAAGGCAATGGAAAAAGGAGAAAAAACTGGTCCCAGCTCAGGAAGCCCTTGGGGGTCGCCAACGCCCAAACTCACCACACGTGAGCCCTTGAGGGTGTAGCACAATCCGGGATGCACCAGAAGTGGTGGAGCTACAAACAACCTGCCTCCTTGAGGCCCTTGAGCAGATGGCAGGAGATACAATGAAAAGAAAGCAAGAGGGCTGACCCCTCGAAGAATGAGGGATCAGGAAAGATGAAACCAGGGCCAATTAAGGCGGGAAAGTTAAAGACTCCCTAGGCCTTGGATTCACAAATACCGTCGGGGTCGGAAAAGAACAAGAGTTGACCAAGGGAGGTCGAGACGAAAGATAACAGAGGAATCCGGCACAAGTAAGTGGAAGCAATGCCGGGCTCAGCTGGGGTCCCGTGGTCACCAATCCACGTCCCACAAGTTGTGAGCCCCTGGGGGAAGAACCGGCATTAACCTCCCTGTATTGGCCGACCAAGTGCAACAGGCATGGAACTCCATCCCACAAGCTGACATACGGCACCTGTACGACACAATGCATACACGTTTGCATGCCTGCATTCAACAGTCTGCCGATTATACCGGTTATTATTAATGGACCAACATGGCACAATTGCGATTGCGGACATTAACCTGTTATCTTGTACCTTTTATCAATTACATATGTTACCTTGCCAAATATATTGCCGACATTTCCGTACTCTGCATTCCTTATTTAATAGTTTTGGGATATTTATTCCGCCAGTGTATTTAGTAGACTTCCTCGTATATACGGTATTTATTTTCACTGCAAAAGAAAAATTAAGGCTCCCAATTCACGATTTCATGAAAAATATTCGTCGAATCACAGGTTTCTTTCCCCGATATAGGTTTTGAAATGTATTAGTAATAGATACAGCTTTATCTGAAAGAAGTCCACCAAGTGAGGAACTTCCGTTTTTATCATCATACTGCTGATCATTTTTTATGTATTTTAGGTAAAACTTGTGTTTTGATTATAATAAATTATTTAATAATGAGAATATATAAAATAAAAAATCAATTCTCTTCATAAAAATGGCTGGCTGGCTGCCACAGTGGTGCTGATGTAGTAGCCTGCTGTGGCTAAGGTTAGTTTGCATTTGTGGGTGTTTAATTGCGAGGGAACCTTGACAGTAAATTTGCTAGCATATTGAAGATCCCCTTCAAGGAAAAGATTCGGTACCTCAGTTAGTTAGTTAGTTAGTTAGTTATTGTTGTTTTAAGGGGCGGAACTACCCGGTCATCTGCCCCTATTCGGTACCTCGGAGTCTCTAAATTATCAGTTGTTAAAGAGACGTAGAAACCATAAAATAATTTTGTAAGCCTATGTCTACCCATTATTATTCCCGTATTCAACGGGGTCGGGGATAAGATGCAATGAAAGTCTGATGATGATGATGATAATTGTTGTTTTAAGGGGCCTAACAACTAGGTTATCGGCCCCTAATGGTTTGGGTGATCGTGAAGATGACAAGGAAATGTAAACTATAACTAAAAGTAACTACTAACTTATAAACTAGAATAAGAAATGGAAAACAAAAGGAGCATAAGGGAAATAAAGGACAGGAGGAAAAGAAATGCCCTCAACCATCGAAGAATACGGATTGGGGGACTTGGAAGGAAGAAGAGCCATGAAAGGCAGATAGGAAAGTGAAAGAGGAGAGGGTCCATCCCAAAGGCAATGGAAAAAGGGGGGAAAACTTGACCCAGCTCAGAGATCCCTCGGGGTCACCAACTCCCGAACTCACCAGCCGTGAGCCCCTGATGGTGTAGCAATATCCAGGGTGCACCAGACGTGGTGGGGATATATACACCCGGTCTCCTTGAGGGCCTTGAGCAGAAGGCAGGAGAGAACATGAAAAGAAAAAGAAGGCTGACCCCTCGAAGAAGGAGGGTATCAGAAAAGATGAGACAAGGGCCAATTAAGGCGGGAAAGGAAGAGACTCCCTAGGCCTCAGTTACCCTAATACCGTCGGGGTCGGAAGAGAACAAGAGTTGACCAAGTGAGGTCGACAGGAAAGAAGACGAAGAAGAGCCCGGCACAAGTAAGTGGAAGCAATGCCGGACTCAGCTGGGGCCCCGTGGTCGCCAACCCACGTTCCGCTAGATGTGAGCCCCTGGGGGGACAATGAAAGTCTGCGTGGTTGCTGGTTTTAACGGCCGGATGCCTTTCCTGACGACAACCTCATGAGAGGAGTTAATGAGAGATGAAATGAATGAAACTAGGCAAGGATGTGGAATGAAGCGGCCGTGGCCTGTCAGAAAGTACCGTCCCAGCTTTTGCCTGGAGTTGAAAATGTGAAACTCTGGAAAACCATTTTAAAGACGACGGTGGGGCTCGAACCCAAGTGTACCGAATCACCATGACATAGCGCTGCGCGTTATCATTATTAATATTATTATTATTATTATTAGTAGTAGTAGTAGTAACTTCATAAAGTCTTTTCTGTTGCTTAAAATACAATGGGTTAGTAAAACAGCACATTTGGACACCACATAACTAGAAGAATAATGTTGGTAGAGTAATTGGACCAAATAATCCACCGTGCAGTGTTTACCCTGTCCTGTTGTCTTTAATTCAATTAGGGGCTTTGCGACATCGTTATCATTTAGCCCCCTTATACTTGGGTGTGTTTAGAATTATTTGTCTGATAACCTGTGTTCTTGTGGGGGTTTGTAGTAGTGTATGTATTTGTAATGCAGGTAAGGATTAGGAAGCAGGCTGCCGTGGTCTTAAGTTGGGAATCATCCCGGCCTTGAGCAGTTCACGGAAATCATCCACTGATTAAATGCTGACGCGTGTGTCACACTATCATTGTAGAATCACATAGGAAGATTTGAGTAGGTGAGAAGCGTAACACACATACTCTTAAATCATAAATTTTCATAAATAACGAAAAACGCGTTTTACATGCGAAATGTACATGTCCCATAAGTGGACATCAATATGTTTAAGAACAATTGCTAGGAATCATTATTTATACTTCAGATTATGTTTGTTTATGGAAAAATTACAATTATTTCCAGTTATATTATGGATCATGTGAGTTTTATTAATGACCTATGGAACATGTTAGTTTTGACAATTACCATTTTGGATCATATGAGTTTTGATACTGAGCTGTTTGGATGATGTTGGTTTTGCGAGAACTATTTAAATAGTGTTGCGACTCCATAATATGGAATACCGTTTGCAAATTCATAAAATGTTGGTATATTGGCTTTCACGGCCAAGGAATTAAAACTCTGCAATTTCTCTAGGTAAATGCTGTGTCTTGTGCGAGGATTCGCCTAGGAAAACCTAAATAGGATCATCAGCGTGCTCTTGGTATTCGTGACCAGAACCTTGGTGTCCGTGACCTGACCCCCACAGGAGTAGCAAACTGCGCGCTACCTCCCTTTTTATGGAGAACACCTGCACTTCTTTACTGCGAGAGCTAAAAGATCAAGCCGTCCTTCACCTCCCTATAAAGGCTTCCAAAAATATGGTATATTGGCTTTCCCGGCCTAGGAATTAAAACTCAGCAATTTTTCTATGTTTATGCCTTGTCTTGAGTGGGGTTTCACTCTGGAACACCAAGATAGCCTCATCCGCGGGCTCTTGTTGCTCGTGCCCGGACCCCCACAGAAGTAGCGAACTGCGCTCTATGATGTGCACCTGCTCGAATCGAATATTCTAACCTCATTCGTTTGGCTTCCTGCCTTTTCCACGTTTCTGGATGTCGCGAATGTTTGCTTGGCATTCCTCTTTCTCCAACGGGTGAAACGTTTCCTTCCATGACTTGCGTCTCAAATTAGATTTATTCGAACCACTAAATTGAATGATATTCCTAACAATAACTGAACAGAATAGAGAACAGACTACAGTGGCATCAATGTTACTACTATGGCGACGGGTGAGCTAATCGCTGATTGGTCAAGATTAGGCACAGAACAAAACTCACAAGATCCCGTGGATCATGAGACTTTTGAAACTAACCATGAAGTTTAACACCTGTTTTCTCAAGGATCATGTGCCAAATGTGAATACAGTAAACTCCCGATTATCCACGGAATTGACTGGCGCGGATACCGCGGATAATCGAATTTCGCGGATAAGCCGCAAAATTTCTGGTAATAGTTAAACAATGTTCGAAGGCACTAAAAAACAACACACAAGTACTTTAAATAAGTTTATTATACAATAAAAGGACGTACATGATAACAAAACTCGGTCGATGTTATGTGTGTTATTAAAAAGTCTTGTTTACTGTTTTACAAAAAATCGGTCATTTGCTTTTCCTTTTTCGTAGTGAAACACTTTTTTCTTTATTTGTGATCTGAGTTTTCTCAACACCATCTTGTCACAAAGTGATGCGTCGTCTTGCTCTTCAAGGTATTGAAGAATCCTGTCAATGTGTCCTAATGCTGCATTTATGAGTAACGGTCCTGTGAATCTGCGTTTCCTCATTGTCTTCCGATTCGACCAATTCAATCCATCGTACTTTATTTATGATGTTTTCATCTGTACACGTTTTGCACTGCACATTAAGTGTACTGTACTGTATTTGCGATGTACGATTTTTATTACGTTTAAGTATTTAGTAACTTTATTTCAATTTTTGATAAATACATTTCTGTTTCAAGATCTTCCTTTTTTATAAAAAAAAAAGGTTCTTCTACAGGCACCGCGGATAATCCGCAAAGCGGATAAACCGCCCGCGGATAATCGAGAGTTTACTGTAACTGTTTCTTGCATTATGTTCTACGTATGAAGCAATTCAAGAATTTGTAGTCATCCCAATTTTCATTATTTTGTAGCATGTGAGTTATGCTTCTAACCTACTCATTTAACTGCTGTTCTAGCGAATGTGGAGAACATATTTTATCACATTTTTTATCCAGATTTCATGTGACTGTAAATGCGGGTTCATTTTTTATAATTACAGCATTAAGTTGACAATGCGCGTAGCACCGGGCATATACAATTAATGAACAATTTAATGCAAAATCGTGTATCGATTAAACAAAACCATGGCTAATTGTGTAGTCGACCAAGGCTGACAAGGGTCCGGTATACACCAGTCATACTCACGTCGTCACTGTAATTGCAACTCCTCCCAACCATTTGTGAATAGCCTAAAGCCTATGCTGTGCAGCAGAGCAAGTAGCCTAATTCACAGGGGACGTGGACCTCATACTCAAGGAGTGCGTAACTTTAAAAATGTTATTTTTTTACGTCCCTTTTAACTGCTGAGGCTCTTGGAGACGCCGGGGTGCCGGAATTTTGCGATGAAGGGGATCCTTAAGGCAGGGGCGTATATGCAATTTTTTCGGGGGGGGGGGGGGGCTGACTATCCTGGAAAATTGTGAATATTCTCAGGGGATTGTCACCGCAAAATACCCAGAAATATCAACCAATATCGAAGAACATATAACTTTGTGTAATTATTTTAGATAAGAGTTAATTGTAACATTCTAAGTTTATATAGCCTACAATTAGTAGCAATACAAAAAAAAGTTGTAAAATACAACACAACACACAAATAAAATGTTATACTTAATTAATTTTATATTACGGCTTAAGGAGTATGAATGGCAAATATCTAAATATCTACATTATTTTTTTCAAATTTGATAATGTATTTCTCAAAAGTGCCATACTGTGGAATTCTCAGTTTTTCCTCACAAGGATGAGTGTACCCAGTTCCAGCCCTCAGACCACAATTAAATTTATTGGCAGAGCCGGGAATCGAATTCGGAACTCCGGGGCGGCAGCCAAGAATGCTAGCCACTACACCACGAGGTAGTCTATTTTTAATCTTCATATTGTTTATAACTCATCCTATAAGTTAAGATTAGGGTACAACGAAATTTACAATTATTTTATGCTTCTACCAAAGCACTTAATTTTTATAGGCTTTTTTTCTAGGGGGGCTGGAGCCCCCTCAGCTCCCCCCTAATATACGCCCCTGCCTTAAGGTGCCAGTAAATCTACTGACACGGCTCCCTCCCATTTGCGCACCCTCAAATACCAACTGACCGCTGGGATTCAATCCCACTATCTTGGAATCAGCAGGCGAGAAAGTTACCCCTGAGCCACGCATCCAGTCGAGTGCGTAACTACATGTAAACATACATTTTACAGTACAATGTATTTAAGGTTCAATTTCCTTCAAAAGCATACACGGAAAAAATAACATTTGTAGCTTAAATTGGCCAAATACTTCACCGTGCGGCCTGAAGTAGCGCAAGCTCATTCGTCTATACCAGGGGTCTCCAAACTTTCCAGCCTTAGGGCCATACTGATTACTCCAGTAAGTTCCGAGGGCCAAAACCATATTATCATTGTTGCCGGTGGTAAAAAGTGAAATAGTCCACTGATGAAAAAAAAGTCTGAAAAAGTACGCAACGTTGATAAAAGGCTGCAAATCGGACTAAAGTCCGCAAAACGGCGACACTGCATATTATTAATTTTCCTGTCATTATCTGTAATTTCTAGATTAGTCGTAGAGTACGAGCCATGAGGAGTAACGTGACACGACATCTGGTGGACACAAGCGGAAATAGGTAGTACCTTCTATCGCTAACAGATGGCGCTAATAGCACGTACAGAGTAATCTCGTTGGTTCGAGAGAGTTCTGGTGTCTTCCACTCATTTCTAGATGGCAGTAATTGGAATATATAAGAAGGCTAGTTGCGCAACCACAAGTCAGTTCCTATGACACTGTTGTGAAATAAAATAGTGCGTACCTCCTTAAAACGTGTTTGTGCGTGTTTAAGTTTAAGACATCTTTGTAACAGTATTTTGATTTGAATTGTTGCTTTTGTGTGTGATTTAGTAGTATGGAAAAGAAGCGAAAAATTGATAGTGAATGCAGAAAATTCAAAGATGAGTGGAACGTTCAGTATTTCGTAATTGAGTCCAGTAACAAGGCGCTATGTTTGATTTGCAATGAAAGCATAGCCGTTCTCAAGGAATATAACATTAAACGTCATTATGAAACAAAACATTTTCAAAATTACTCAAAATATACAGGAAGTTTGCGGACAGAAAAATTCGAAGCTATGAAGCGCGGATTGAAATCGCAGCAATCTTCATTTACAAAAATCAAAACCGAACAAGAGGCTGCAACTCGTGCCAGCTTTCGTGTGGCTCTTGAAATTGCAAAACGTGTAAAACCATTCACCGATGGAGAAATGATCAAAGAATGCATAATTGCAGCAGTCGAAGAAATGTGCCCTGAAAAGGTAAATTTATTAAAAACTGTCAGTATGTCAGCAAACACTGTGGCTCGAAGGGTAGAAAACATCGCTGAAAATATATCCACTCAACTGTTCGACAAAAATGGAGATGTTGAGTGGTTTTCTTTGGCCTTGGATGAGTCAACGGATGTGTCAGATACTGCTCAGGTGTTGATTTATATTCGAGGAGTAGATAAAAGCTATGAAGTGCATGAAGAACTTCTTGATATGTATAGTATTCATGGCACAACTACTGGTACAGATATTTTTAAAGGAGTTGAAATGGCCATTAATCAAAAGAACCTTCGATGGAAAAACTTGAAATGTATTACAAATGATGGAGGCAAAAACATGAGTGGGAAAGATAAAGGAGTGGTCGCTCTTGTGTCAAAGGCTGTAGAAAATGACGGTGGTTCAAAACCATTAGTCTTACATTGTATCATTCATCAACAGTCTTTGTGCGGAAAATGTTTGGATATGTCTGAAGTTCTGAAACCAGTCATATCAACTGTTAATTTTATGAGATCTTTTGGGCTGAATCACCGACAATTCCGACAATTTATTGAAGAGATTGGAGAAAATGACTTACCTTATCATACTGCCGTACGTTGGCTTAGTTGTGGGAAAGTTCTTCAGCGCTTTTTTGAACTTCGAGCAGTGATCGAATTTTTTTTGAATGAAAAGCATCGCCCTCTTACTGAATTACAAAACAACGCATGGCTGTGGAAGTTAGCATTCTATGTTGATTTGACAAAACATGTGAACGAACTGAATTTGAGATTGCAAGGAGAAAACCAGCATCTTCCTGATTTATACACTAATATCAAATCATTCCGGAAGAAATTGATACTGTTTCAATCACAACTACGAAGTAAATGTTTTTCACATTTTAAAACATGTGAAATATTCAGCCACACCACTGAGACTGAGTTTCCTATCGATTTTGCAATCGAAACTTTGAGTGCTTTGAAAATAAATTTTGATACTCGTTTCTCGGACTTCGATGCCTTTGCGAATCAAATTAAGATTTTTCAGGATCCTTTTGATACTGACATTGAAACCCTAGCCCCGGAACTTCAAATGGAAATGATTGAACTACAGTGCAGTGATATAATTAAGAACAAATATCAAAACTCATCTTTGTTGGAATTTTATAAGAGTCTTCCACTGACACAATTTGATAATTTGCATAAATTTGCTCGTGGGCTGTTTTCTGTTTTTGGTACTACTTATTTGTGTGAGAAGACCTTCTCCAAAATGAAGTACACAAAAAATGTTTACAGATCTAAATTAACTGATGAGCATCTTAAATCTCTTTTAATAATTGGTACAAGTAAAATTAGTCCACAACTACAAACTATTGTCAGTGGAAAATCTCAATTACATAAATCTCATTAGTATTTCATATGTCTGCATGTTATACATGTCTTTACTCATTACAATTCTGTGTTTCTTTATCCAACTTATCACAAAAACAATAACAATAAGCCTACAACAATGTTATGAGTAGTTAGCCCATGACCATATCAATGTAGATGTCATATTAATAATTATTCAACATAAAATTAGAATACTTCAGTAAACTAAATTTAATTTGCTATAAAAAATATGTTCTCTAAAAGGAGTTTTCAAGTATGCTAGCTCTCCGCGGGCCGGACAAAATCTGTCCGCGGGCCGGATGTGGCCCCCGGGCCGTAGTTTGGAGACCCCTGGTCTATACCAATAAATGCTGACGCGTGTAATCAAATTAACAGTGCAGAATCATATGGGAAGTCAATAGATTTTCTAGCGGCTGTTAAAACAATATTTCAAACACAATGTTATTCGAATTTTACGAGAAATTGAACCTTACGTAAATTGCTCTGTTGGAAAGTATAGAATACTAATGTATGGCTGAGAGGATACGCAGTATTGCAAGGTGGTGGGGGTGATTGTTGTTTTAAGGGGCGAAACATCTAGATCATCTTCCCCTAATATGGATGATACACTAGAAGAAGTCAAGGACCAAAATGGAATGAGGGCAATAAAATACAGGAAAAAGAAACTATCTCAACTGTCGAAGAACGAAGTAGAGCCATGAGAGGCAGATAGGTGGAAAAGTAAAAACGAAAATCGAATGAGGGTGTAGTGATATCCAGGGAGCACAATGCACCTACTCCTCTTTTGGACCTGGGGACACCACAAAGAGGTCCAACTCCTCGAATCATTACGTTATCGGAAAAGAAAAAAAACATGGGTCAATTAAGGCGGTAAAATAAAATACACCATTGTTCTCGCATACCTTAATACCTTCGCGGTATTTCAGGGATGAGGACACCGGGTGAGTTAGCCGTGGTCGTTACGGCATGACTGCTGGCAGTCGCTCACATCTGGGAGGCGAGGAGGTTCGAATCCCCCCGCCGGCAACCTTGAAGATAGTCTTCTGTGGTTTCCCATCTTCCTTCCAGGCAAATGCCGGGGTTGGTCGCTAACTACAGGCCACAGCCGCTACCTTCCAACTCCTCCTGCTTACAATCAAACTTTCCTCCCCAGACAACACTCCACACGTGACGGTATGTGTAGCCCAACAACAAATAACTTCTCCGCGCTTTTTTTACACGACTGCCACCTAGAAGTTAACTCATGTACTGACAAAGAGTGACTTATTTCCTGGTATTCATTGTAGAGACTAAACGGGAAAACAAGCCAAAATAATGTAACAATACAGTGGAACGTGGCTAATTCGAACTTCTATAATTCGAAATCTTCTTTAATTCGAATTTTGCTCTCAGTCTCTAGCATTTTATATACAATCAATGCCAAAAAATCGTGGTTAATGCGAATTATATTTTGGATAATTCGATTTTTTTACGTGTAAAAAGCCGATCGGAAGCCAAACAGTTGGGTCAGGAATTCCTGAAAAACGACGTATCATTGGCATGCGGCCCCTACTCGATGGTTTTGCCTACATGACTAACAACACGCCTGCGACGCTCCTTCCAAGGTCAATGCCCAACCTCTAACTCATAAGAGTGTCATCCCTTACACCTGTCTGGTAGTGCGTGCTGAGTGGTCTGATTAGATTTGTGGTTGTTGTTGTTTAAAAGTTTGGTTTTGTCTGTGTTTTAAAGTGTGTGTACAGAACTAAGATGTTGCCATCAAAGCCTCGGGTTCCATACAAAACTTTGACTTTGGCGGAGAAAATAGCGGTGATTAAAGAAGTGGAAAAGGGAATGAAGGAAAACATCTGAAATTGCAAAGGCTTTCGGGATTCCTCCAAACACGTTGTCTACATACCAAAAAATAATAATCTCGGTTATGAAAATGAGAGTGGCAAAGACCGAAAAAGGTTAAGGGAACCGAAAAATTTGAATTTGAATACTTTCTCTACCCTTTTCAAAGAACTTTCATAATTCGAATTTTTGGATAATTCGATTTTTGTACTGGTCCCTTGAGGTTCGAATTATCCAAGTTTCACTGTATTAATTTTATTGGGGTGTGGGAGGAAGTGGAGTAAAGGACAATGCAGGCAGTGGCCGGTACAATCACCTCGGACATATAAATACAAGTCACTTCAATAGCTGAGTACAACTGGCAGTCTCTATGATCAGTTTTCTAAAGTAATTATGCATATTTAGAAGGAAACATTGAACCTCTGAAAGCAACTTACCTTGAAATAATAATCTTACCGAATATACACTTTGTGTGAGAACTAAGCAATACAAAACAGGAAATGTGCCTTATTGGTGAATTGGGTGGGGAAAAGGGGCAGGAGATTTAGGAGGCTATGGTACCATACTGTTACGAATTTCAATAATAGTTCACCATTTAGTATTCGAAAAGATTGGAGCATTACAAAGAACATTCTCCTGAACTCCCATACACTTTATAACTTCTAAAAGGGGAAATAAAACCAACACTGATCCACTTAAATTGGAAATCATATCAACATTGTAGAAAAAAAATAGTGAAGAGATTTTAATTTTCTAGGCGTACTGCCTCCTAACATTAAACATTCTGTACTACTGGGTTGTTAAATACATAAATCAGTTACATGGTACAATCAATAACGTTATGTTCGAGATAAGGCAAGTTGAAGACAGTTACTTTGATTGCAGAAGTTGGCAAAAGTAATCGGCAAAAGCGTTCTGGATCCTTCGGTGAAGTATATGTTTTGCATCGATAGTGTTGGTTTTTTCTACGTGCTCACCTTAAGTACCCACACACTACGTCATCAGAGCGTCATTAGGTTTCAATCAAACAGTCTCGAGTCGAAAATATAGAGTCAGTGCGTGCTCTGTTCTTATATGCACCCTGATCTGTCTGGCTGTCTGCATTAGGCAGGAGGAGTTTGCTATGGTGAATACGCTTAACTTGTGACCCATCCTCGTGACTCAAAGGTAATTGTACTTTCAGGTCAAGTATATTTACAAGATATCCCTCTCACATACTTCTTGTATAATAAAAAAAATAATTGCATTTCCTTTTAACCGTGATATTTCTATTTTTCATCACGAATATCGTACCAGTCAAACTTCTATCACGGTGAGGAGGAACTACTGGTATTGTACTTATTCAATACGGGTGTAACCGTAGGTTTCGGTACCGCACAGAAATATTCTAAAAATTTGTGCCCGAATAACATTTGTTATCAAAATGTGCAAATTTATCCTATTTTCGGTTGGAGCACCTTTAAATACGGCACACGATTTTATGACGGCGTCAGAATGCTTCGATAAGTAACAGTTTATAACATTTCTTATTAATACTGCTTCGTAATGAATCTCGGTATAGAACGTGTTTCCAAAGACTACAGAAACACGATTGCGTCCATAAATATTAAAACTAGGTTTATAGTCTACTTTTTATTTAAGGAAAAAGAAGTAACTTATGAGATCAATTTACGGCGATGTTTGTGTTCTTCCTTTCCCTTTCAAAACGACTGCATCTGTCGAATCAAAATTTGGTATGACAGAAGTTCAATTCCATTGAAATTTAACCCTAGCTATCTATGGAAACAGTTTCAACACTTATATAACAGCTTAGGCTTTCACGGCTGGCGTTCGTAATTAAGTACAAGTTTTTCGGGCTTGTAGGCCGTGGTACAGACAGGATTTCTCCTGATGTTTCACCGGAAACTGCGTCCGGCATCTTCAAGGGTTCCGCTCCTTTCCTTTGTCAGCAGTGGAATGAGGAAGACGCTTGAAATAATGGGTAACGGGTTGTAGTGGGGTATTGTTGCTTGAATATGACTTTTGGTTGGGTGGATCTTGGCGATGAATTAACGGATCAATTTAGCATAGTGAGCCGAGCGTTCTCTGCGCAATCCGGCTAGATCGTCTGGTCTCGCGTACATGTTGCGGGGTGCGGTGCGTGCTCCGGCTTCGGTGACCGAACTTGTGAGGGTCAGGTGTTCCCTGGGCGAGTGCCGGGCTGTAGCGGGAAGGTTCTTCAGGTTGACGTGTGCGTGATATCTTGGCCTTGGTGTTCCTAAGGGCCGGGATCCATGTATTACGCACACGTTCAATTTCTTCCTTTCGATTGAAGTTGTCGGGGTGTTTGAATATTTCTATGGCTTCCCGTTGCAGCCTGGCGTGGTAGTGTGTGGTCGTGGAGAGTATCTCCGTGTTCCCGTACTGTACATCGTGACCGGGCACGATATTTACGTGTCGATAGTTTTCAGGACATAAAACTACGTTTCCCCGTTGAACTGGTTATATTCTATTTTACTGTATAATCCATAGCTTCAATTCATACCTGCTATATCGTGTCCTGAGTTCCAGGGGATGATGACCTCACTGTTCCACACCTCAAAACAACAATACCTAACTAACTAACTAAGACTTCCGAGAGTTTCGATTTGATCTAAGATTTAGTTGTGCAAATAGCGGCGAATTTACTATGAATGAATGCTAGTTTCAGTTAGATGGGCAATATTTTTTGGCTAGGTATATTTCAATAGACTCCTTTGCATGTAAGGATTTGCCTCATGATGTAAGATATCTATAATAACAACAAGCTCACTCAAATCGAAATAAATTTCAACATGTCCGTCCGAACGGTTACAATTTATTTTCTAAATGGACTGGCTGCGTGGCACAGAGGCACTCTGGCCTGCTGTGTCCAAGGTTGCTGGATCGAATCCTTGTACAGTCAGTTGACATTCGAGGGTGCTCAAATTCGAGAGAGCCATGCCAGTAGATATACTGGCATGTTAAAGATCCCCTACGGGTCAAACATACGGCACCCCGGCGTATCTAAAAGCCACGACAATTGAGAGGGACATAAAACCAATAACATTATGATTATTTCCTGAAGGAACTGCCAAGGGAACATCGCGAATGTCAATCTCCCGACCTTGCAAAAGCTTTGCGTACCGTATATGTTGATCAGGTTGCATGAAAACAGCTGTGATGGTTAAATTCCAGCAAGGTTTTTAGGTGTTTGCTGTGTCTTTTGCGTAGAGAGGGTGGAATACTGCCGCGAGGCATGGAACGGCCCATGTGGGTGTACACGCTGAGTTCTTAAACCACTCCCCCAACAAAGAGAGGACTTGTGGCACAAGCTGGGGGAAGTAGTTGTAACAGTGTTATTGGTCGTAGAGGATATGAGAACTTAGCACCGTGGTGCTCCAAGTCTCGCGTCCAAATACACTTTTTTTTATTTATGGCTTATTTGGGGGAATAAGCGATAAATAAAAATAAAAAAAGTGAATTCAGCTTCACCCCGGCTGGCTGCGTGGCTCAGCGTTAACGTTCTCGCTTGCTGAGCCCAAGGTTGCAGGTTCGTATCCAGGCGCAGTCATTTGAGAGTGCGCAAATGCGAGGGAGCCGTGTCTGTAGATTTACTGGCACGTTAAAGTTCCCCTACGGGGCAAAATTCTTGCACCCCTGCACGGCCTCTCTAAAAGCCAGAGTCGTTAAAAGGGACGTAAAAACAGTAACATTAATATTATTATTCAGCTTCACCCACGGACTCTGCGAGGGATCATTCCTCTACCATCGCAAAGACGGTGTCTGGGAGCTAAACGCACTTTGTCAGCAGATACAACTACGGATGGCGACAGACCGATCGTCCAGGCGACCGCTAACTTGGGTCTAATTTAAGGAGGGGTCAGGGAAGGGAGTTTGGAAGGAAGTCGGCAGTGGACCTTTTGAAAGGAATCGTCCCGGCATTTGCCTGGTGGTGAAAATGGGAAACCATGAAAACCATTTTCAGGATGGCCGAGGTGGCATTCGAACCCACGCTCTTATGATGCCGGCCAGGCACGAGCTAGCGCGTTAGCGCTCTCAGTCACCTTGGCTGTTGTCCATATTCACACGTGTACAATTTCACTCTTTCCAAGCGTGGCCCAAATACAGGGTGTCTCAAAAAATGTACTAACACTTCGAATGACTATAAAATGATTATTTATGGACATAGAGACAAGTTTAAGGGATTCAATTATAGAGGAGACGTGTAATTAAAGACTCGTGTTCGCAAATGTTCAAATTGATATCCGTCAGTGTCCAGACAAAGCTGATAACGCGAAGCAATCCATTCGCAAACGTTACGACAAAGTTCATTTGGAATTTCGTGACATTGACTGTCAATTTCCAATTTCGTGTTGGAATGTAGGATTTCCAGCGCAGACGCTTCATGATACGATGGACGCTATCTTTTGAGATGTGTGTCTCTCGAGCCGTTTGCCGTAGTGATATCGGTGGGGATCGAGTGAGGGCTTCCTGCACCTGTTCTTCTTTTGTTGGACTGGTGGATGTCGTTGGTCGTCCAGAACGTTTCTTGTTGACATTGTGAACGGTTTCATCTGCTCAAATTTATCTCTGATGCGAGCAATGGTCCGGTGTGTTGGTGGCGGTTTGTCGAACTCGTGGACACTGACGGTGATCAAATTGAACATTTGAGAACACGAGTCTTTAATTACATGTCTCTTCTATAATTGAAGGCCTTAAACTTGTATCTATGTTCATAAATAATCATTTTATAGTCATTCAAAGTGTTAGTACACTTTTTGAGACACCCTGTACATTTGGGGATGAAATATTATTACATGTAATTTTCATGTGGCCCGACCAAGATGTATGCAAACTTCCACCAAGATCGTGTCTTTGTTCCTTTGTGTTAAGATGCATACATGTTGGTTGATTTTTGCTCGGTAATAAGAACACATGGTCGCCTCCGTAGCGTAGCGGTCAGCATGGTTAGCTGCCGCCCCGGAGGTCCTGGGTTCGATTCCCGGCTCTGCCACGAAATTTGAAAAATGGTATGAGGACTGGAACGGGGTCTGCTCAGCCTCGGGTGGTCCAAATGAGTAGAGGGGGTTCGATTCCCACCTAAGCCATCCTCGAAGTGGTTTTCCGTGGTTTCTCACTTCGTCTTCGGGCAAATGCCGGGATGGTACCTACTGTAAGGCCACGGCTGCCTCCTTCCCTCTTCCTCGCCTATCCATCCCAATCTTCCATCCCTTCCCATCCCTCATGAGGCCCCTGTTCGCTTTGCAGGTGAGGCCGCCCGGGCGAAGTGCTGATCACACCTCCCCAGTTGTATCCCTCCCGATCAGATGTTCCAGGCTCCAGGACACTGCCCATAGAGGCGGTAGTGGTGAGTTACCTCGCTGAGTCCGTGGGAACCACCAACCTAGAGGGTAAATTGACTAAATAAAAAAAATAAAAAATAAGAACACATTCCCTGCATACTGCCTTAATCATCTTCACGACTGGAGACAACTGCCCTCTAGTCTTCATGCCACTTCTTCGAATGGCATATGGCTCTCTCACTTTGATTGTAAAACCAAAGCTTCTGTGCACTAGTCAAAGCCCCAGCTTTTTTCATCTGTATCCTGTGAACACATTTTCTGGTACAGTAGGCTGGAAACACAGAGGGATAGGGTCTATCGAGCGGGAGCGGGTGCGGGAGCGGGACTGGTCGGCCCGCTGCTCTCACGTCGCTTCACCAACCAGGCAGGCAGGCCACAGCCGCCCACTCAATTACCATCGTCATGGTTGCAATTATTGTTGTTATTATTATTATTATCGTTAGAGTCAAGATTCGTGTGCAATTGCATTTTTTGATGTGTTACATCTTTCCCCTCGGTTGCTGGATATTTTTGTGGGAGTGATTTTGAAAAATGGGACGGAAGTGGATCGGACGGAAGTGTATAAGACGCACTGCCAGCTGGATCGTATCCCTCTTGGACATTCATCAACACACAAAAATCTTTTTTATTTACACACTAATAATTCATAACAATTCCAAGACTCTCTTTTTTTTTCTTCACTGCCTACTTGATATTTCTACACTCGCACTGCCTTCTTGATTGTTCTCGCACCGTCTTCTTGATACTCTGCTGCTAATCATATCAATTTTAACATAATCCATATGAAATTACGTGATGGTCGGTGAATCAAGAGGTCCGGGAACTGGGCAAGCCTTTCATGATCTACTGCTGTGCACATTGCATTTACTCGCAAGTTGGCCTATTTATAAGGAATTTAAGGTTATGAGCGGTGTCGCGTCTAAAATGAGTCTGGTCGGCCCCGGCGACACCAATTAATTGGGAAAAGCCGAAGAAAGTTATTGCATATTTTTACTTAACTCAATTCTACATATTTATTAGGATTCTACGTATTCTTACATACAACGGTCTTCAAAGGAACCTACTGTAGGATGATTGACAGGTCGTAAGCCATACAGAATTACAAATGCGTACTGACTGATAGAAGATTTGTTGTTGATTGATTTAGGGGCTCTTCGAAATCGTGGTCATTTAGCCCCGTGTACTGTGTGTGTGTGTGGGGGGGGGGATTTGTCTGATAACCTGTGTTATTGTTATGGCTGTAGAAATGTGTGTGCAATTGAGGCTGGGATTTTGAAGGAGGCGGCTGTGGCCTTAAGTTAGGAACCATCCCAGCATTTGCCTGGAGAGGAAATGGGAAACCACGGAAAACCACTTCCAGGATGGCTGATGTGGGAATCGGGCCCATATCTTCTCAATATTGGCTCAAGAGGCTGAATAAACCCCGTTCCAACCCTCAGATCAGAATTAAATTTCTTGGAAGGGCCGAGAACCAAATCCAAAACTTCGCAGTCACTGCCACAATTGCTAGTCACTACGCCACGAGGTGGATTATACTGAACTAATAGCCTGAATTTAATATTTATAAATATAACTTAGAAGTTAAGTTCTCGTTGTATAATCCTCAGAAAGGAATTTCCTTAATTCATCGCAGCCAGAGCGAATATCAGCGAAATTTGGTACATTGAAGCAATACCGTGAGTTAAATATTCCTGTATGAAACGTTCTATTGTAATTTTCTTAAATTATAAATAGCGTGCCTGCCAGTTCCTTAAAGG
Organism: Meconema thalassinum; assembly: GCA_946902985.2. NCBI lineage: Eukaryota > Metazoa > Arthropoda > Insecta > Orthoptera > Tettigoniidae > Meconema > Meconema thalassinum. The sequence continues at coordinate 216,810,825 of OX336389.2, read as the reverse complement.
AATCTCCTTAATTCACCAAGGAATGATCCGATCTCAGCGAAAACTGGTGTGCTGAACGAGTAGTAGTAGTGGTAGTAGTAACTTTCACTACAATCCTAATCAGTAGGGGCAAGCAATCTCGATGTTGTATGCCTCGTGGTATAGTGGCTGTCAACCTGGAAGCCCGGGTTCGATTTCCTACTCTGCAGGAAATGTAAGTTTGAATTGAGGTACTGGAATGATATCGATGATATGACAGTCATTAAAGCGGTTTCAGCTTCGAAGACTTGTACCTGGCCAGTTGGCTACACGAGAGATTGTACTGTACGTCTAATATAATGACTAGCATTAATGGCTACCACTGTGGAAGATCAGTTTTGAATCCAGGCTCTGCCAAAAAATAAAACATTAGATTGAGGTACCGTACTGGAATGGTGTCGATAACATGTCGATTCGCAGTGGCTGTCGATTGTTTGCGGATTTTTTTGTCGTGTGACCTCCTGAGAGGCCGAGTGTAGGTCTTTGTAGTCGATGCCCGTGGGCGACCTGCGCGTCGGGATGAGAGATGGAATGGATGAAGATGAATGAATGAAACTGGGCAAGGATGTGGAAGGAAGCGGCCGTGGCCTGTCAGAAGGTACCGCCCAGCATTTGCCTGGTATTGAAAATGGGAAACCACGGAAAACCAATTCAAGGACGGCCGACGGTGGGGCTCGAACCCACGCGTCTACCGAGTTAGCAGAGGGCTTGGTGTTTGCGGATGATTGTGTAATATATCGAAAGATACATGACTCACACGACAACGCAGTACTTCAAGACGACCGGAACCTGGTCTATAAGTGGGCGATTGAAAATAAAATGAAAATAAACACAAGGAAATGTAGTCTCATAAAAATAGGGAAAGTGCGAAGGCAAGATTTTCAATATAACATTGGCTCGGAAATACTTGTAGAAGAAGATTCTTGCAAATATTTGGGCGTTCACGTAAGGAATGGTATGAAATGGAGTATTCATGTAGGATGTGTAGATTCTAAAGCTTACAAATCCCTGCACTTTGTAATGAGGGTATTAAAAGGAAGTAGTACCTCTGCTAAAGAATTAGGATATTTGTCACTTGTAAGACCTATTCTGGAATTCGCCTCGGCGGTTTGGGATCCATATTAAGTAGGGCTCATAAATGGGTTGGAAATGGTCGAAGAAAGGCCGCTAGATTTGTGCTCAGTGACTTTAATCCCAGGAGCAGTGTGAGCCGTATGTTAAAGAAACTTGGGTGGGAATCGCTTGAGGCTAGGAGGATGAAATCTAGACTATGCGCTATGTACAGCACGTATACAAATCAACCAGCATGGGGTGAGCTTAGCAAACGTATGGGAAAGCCCACTTACATGAGTAGGAGTGATCATCCTTTCAAAGTTAAGCGAACAAATTATGGTAAATATTCTGTTACGGCTGCGCGGTTGCTTCATTCCCTCCGTAACTTCGTCACACGGAACTGGACTGCCGGGGCTTGACAATTGTCACAAGCCAACCTTTACCCCCCCCCCCCCTCCCCCCCCCCCCCCCCTCAAGGCTGGCTAATACTGGTTTCCCTGGGCCGCGCGGTTTTCAGACGACTGATTTCCCGACGGATACCCTCGACGGCGGCGATCACCGCAGTCCTTACTCAGGTGGCCTTTCTTACCGCAGGTCCAGCAGGTCGGTAGTCCTCTTCCGGACCGCCTCTCCGGGAGTCTTTCGGCTGCGTCATTGTTGGTGGCGCCGCGACTATTAAAGAACCTGCCTAGCTCCTCCATCAATTCATCGGCCAGGGGCTTGGTCTCGCTGGTTTTGGCTGGTTCGTCGACGTCCACTTGACGCACCCGCGCGTGCATTCTATACGCCTGCTTTGCCGTCTCGAACTCAAGTGCATGGCTCAGCGGATCTGCCAGGGCCTTATTGCGCGCGAGTCGCAGTGCCTGTTGAGTGTCCGAGTCCCGTAGCCCTTCGGTGAACGTCAGCGTCGCAATCTCTTCCAGAAAGTCGGCCGGCGCTGTTGGATAGGAGTGCCTTACGAGGCGTGCGATGCCCGTCTCGAACTCCTGCAGGGTTTCCGCGTTCTTTTGTACCCGGGTCCGGAGCTGCATCTGGTAGGCCTGCTGAAGATGGCTATCTCCGTATCGGGACTCCATATGGGCGATTAGTAAAGCGTAGTCCTGAGATTCGGTCAGGATGGCCTGAAGGACATTAAGGGCCTCCCCCTCTCAGAGCTACAATGAGAGCTGTAGCCTTTTCCGTGTTGTTCCAGTTGTTTATGGAACAGGCCGCCTCGAACTGACGTAAGTGCGCCACGGGACCTTTCCGTCCAAGGTTGGGAGCGTCACTCTGCTCTGTCCCGTTCTTGATATTCCCGGTGTAACTGTGAGCGGGCGTCGGCGCAGCTCGGCAACTTCCTCTTGTAGAGCGTTGAATTTCTCTTCCACCCCCGTCAGCAGGCGTCGGCGCAGCTCGGCAACTTCCTCTTGTAAGGCGTCGAACTTCTTTCCACTGCCGTGACTTCCTCACGTAGGTCCTGGCAGACGGTGTTGACATCATCCCGCAGACCCTGTTCTTATTTCTTCAGGTCCTCTGCTAATTTATTCTGACAGTTTTCCATCTTCTTCTGGCCGTCCTCTAATTTCAAAGTTAGGTCCTTGGCTAAATTCTTCTGGCCGTCTTCCATCTTCTTCAGATCCTCCGCTAAATTCTTCTGGCCGTCTTCCATCTTCTTCAGGTCCTCCTCTAACTTATTTTGACCGTCTTCCATCTTCTTCTGGCCGTCCTCTATTTTCTTCTGGTCGTCCTCCATCTTGGTTTTGACATGGCCTTGCTGAAATATGCTACTACTCTCTACTCGCCGTCCACTACTTGCGACAGGACTCCCCCTATACCAAAGTCGCTGGCATCTGTATCGACGACGAACCTTGTTCCAGGTCTGGGGTAAGCCAGAATAGGTGCGGTGCACAGAGCCTACTTGAGTTGTTCGAAGGCTTTATGCCATTCTGCTGTCCACGTGAAGAGTTGGTCCTTCTCGGTCAGCCGAAGCAGTGGTTTGGCGATGTCGGCGAATCCCCACACGAAGCGACGGTAATATGTGCAGAGCCCCAGGAAGCTTCGTAGTTGGGACTTGTCCGTCGGAACAGGCCACTCCCCCACAGCTGCGGTCTTCTCTGGGTCGGTGCGCACCCCTTCCTCGGAGACGATATGCCCAAGATACTGGACCTGCTTCTGGAAAAGCTGACACTTCTTGGGGCTCAACTTCAGCTGGGCAGCCCGTAGATTCTGCAAGATATCCTTCAGGTTGCTGTAGTGCTCCTCGAAGCTCCTCCCCAGAACAATAACGTCGTCTAGGTAGACCAGGCAGGTCTTCCAGTGTAGTCTCCTCAGAATGGACTCCATTAGCCTTTCGAAGGTCACAGGGGCGTTGCACAAACCGAATGGCATGACGGTGAACTGCCCGAGTCCGCTGCCCACAGAGAACGCCGTTTTCTCGCTGTCCTTAGGGTGGACCTCCACCTGCCAGTAGCCACTCTTCAAATCTAAGGTGGAGAACCATCTTGACCCTGATATGGTGTCCAGGGTGTCGTCTATCTGGGGTAGAGGGTAGCTGTCCTTCTTCGTGACGTCATTCGCCCGCCTGTAATCCACTCAGAACCTGGTGGAGCCGTCCTTCTTCTTCACTAGCACGACCAGAGTGCTCCAAGGACAATGTGATGGCTCGATCACCCCCTGCTCCTTAATTTCTTCCACCATCTGGTCGACTTCAGCTTGCTTGGGGGTAGCCTCGGGTGGCTGTGAACCACGCGCGAGGGAATGAAGCAACCGCGCAGCCGTAACAATTCTTTTGTAAACAGTGCCATTGATAACTGGAACTCTCTACCTGCCGCAGTCTTAGAGTCTTTTTCCAAACATATAGGTGTGTTTTGAAAAAGACTGACTATTTGTGTAATACTCCAGTTTAATTGTTACTGAATTGTTATGTATAATTATTTATTTCTTATGTACCGTATATCTAATTTGCCACCTGGGGACACACCCCCAATTGCAAATGAATGAATGTAAATCACTCAATTGTTTTCAATTTGAAGACTAGCCGCAGGCCATTGAGCAATACAGATTTTTGTATGCCTCGTAGTATAGTGGTTGGTGTTGTTGGCTTGCAACTTGGAGACCCTGGTTCAAGTTCCAACTCTGCCAAGAAATGTAATTCTGGATTTAATTACTGGAATGGCGTCCCCCAAGTGGTGTCAATGTCGAAGATTTGTTCCAAGCCAGAGGTCCTCACCTCGATGTGCCTTTACTTGTAACAACAATCACCAGTACCAAGTGTTCTTCACAAATCTTGTCTCTGCGTACTCAGCCCCAGAGTTGACTGGATGAAATGTTGCTCTATGACGATAAGAGTACCATAAGGAAAGGAATGCCATGTACGGTACTGTTATTTGCCTGCCAGCTATTCTTAGAGGGTCTGCTTGCTACGGCCTCGACTCAACGCGTGTTGAATGGAGGGCAATACAAAAACACACGCAATACTAAGTGCTCGACGCTGATGACCAGGTAGTCAGTCAGCTACACACTTTTGTGTTCAATGGTCCTGGGTTCCCAGCTCTGCAAAATTTTACTGTAGTTCCGGATTGAGGGCTGGAATGGGAGCCCTGTGAGGATAACTGAACAGACGAGGATTCGATTCCTTCATTCCACTGAATGATCGGATCACTGTGTTATCTGGCATAGTAAACCATTAATATGACTAAACTTGCAGGTACTCAAATGTGTTTCTTCCTATTCCCAAATTATAGAGGCTGTGCATGTTAATTTCCTGAGATATAAATTCCTCTAACTTGTCAAGGAATGATCAGATTTCTGTGAAACCTAGTATAATGAACCAGTACCATGACCTAAACCTACAGGTATATAAATAGATAGGTTCGTTTTGTACAGAAGGAGCGCGTATCCATTATTCACAGAAGATTTTTTAAAAGTCGTCATGGAATGATTCGATCTCCGTGTAGCTTGGTATGAGTACATTTTTCTAAAGCATTTCCTCTCATTATAATGCAGATAGCGCTCGTGTTATGCTCTAACCTGTCTAATACTACTCTAGTACAAGATGTTCAGAAAAGAACACACAGCCGACTTTCTCCTAAATGCATGGGCTTAGTTATAACTCTTTGTCCTTTTCAAGGAGTATAATTGAATGTTGGTTGTAGTAGCTTGTTGAAATACAACGTGATATACGGATATTATACGTTGTTTGAATCCTCACCTGGATTATATAATACACACTAATACAGCCTTCACAATAACACGGGTTATGAGACAAAATTCAACACTCACCCAAGTACACGGGGCTAAATGACCATGATGTCCGTGCATCTCAAATGAAACAACAACAACAACAACAACAGCTTCTTACCCAAATCCTTCCTCGTATAAGAGTACACACACTAGTAAGCCTACAGACATCACAGTGATACAGGTTATCAGATAACTTCTACACACACCCAAGTACACTGGACTACAAGACCACGATGCCACAAAACCCCTAAACAATCGACAACAAAACATTAACAATAGACTCTACCGCGGATCAAGGACAAATAATTTTAATCGCTGTAGTCGAGTGTTAATAATATAACAATTTCGATTGCAAATACACACTATATATGCTTAACTTTATAACGTGTGAGTAGTTATAAATAAATAAATACCGAAAATACGAAGTAAGAAAATATTTCACAGGGATTTGAACCACGGAACCTCAGATTACGAGCCTAGGTCGCAACTACTGCGCCACGGTTGGGGTACGATAAACCATTGTAAACAACTTCTTTAGTTTAACTGTATCATATTTTGTGTTGAAATCAACTACTCTATCAGAGTTTTCTGGCGATTCTATAAACGATTTGATACTAAATATGTATTATTTTTTCAGTACCGGTACATTCCTAAAAGGATATAAACTTACGAAGTTACCGAGATATATGGATGTACGAGCAAAACATAGTCGCCATTGACTCAACGGGACGGCATGGATAAGCGCGATACGGCACGGTCAGTCTGAAGCTTTGTCACCACTGAGGTTACATATTCTATTTTAAAATGCTAATAACCTACCGGTCACCCCCCTTGAGGACAGTTTAAACCTCCCTATGTACGATGAGCGTATTTGGTAAGGCCAGGCCTTGTATAATCGTAAGTTACGGATAGGCTATAATACTTGCATGATTCATGCATCTGCCATCTTGAAACTATTTGGCTGATGACCTTGTAGTTTGGGGAAAAAAGTTTCCCACATTAAGGTATATTGTTGCGAAATTTGGTAGAGATCGGATGATTAGGTTAGTCGTAATTTGATTTAAGCTCAGAACATTTGGGTGAGCGCCATTTCTATTTTGATATGATGGTGGCGATATACAACATGACACTGAGCTGTCCCTTGCTAGTACTACCTCTGTACCAAAGGTGTTTCGATTTGGTTTCGTTGTGTTTGAATTGATAGGGGGGATCGATTTGCACACATACATGGCCGCTATCTTCAAACTATTGGGTTGATGACCTTGTAGTTGGTCAAAAGACACTTCCCACATGATGGTATGTTGTTGCAAAATTTGGTAGAGATCAGATGATTAGGCTAGTCGTAATTCGATTTAAGCTTTGAACATTTGGGTGGCCGCCATTACGTTTCCGCCAAGATGGCGGTGATATAAAACATGACACTGAGGTGCCCTTTGCTAGTGCTACCTCTGTACTAAATTTCGTTCAATTCGGTTTCACCGTGTTTGAATTGATACGGGAGGGGGGGGGGGGCAGATATACCAAATCCCCCCCACACACACACACAGACAGACACACAATTTTTGGCCCTGTGTAGATCTCGTAATTCTACCTTCATTTTTTGCAAAAATCCAAATTAGGCTAAAAATAAACGAATTAAGCTGGTACTTTCCAAACTTATGAATTATAGATGGCGTGTATGCACATTTATATGTATATTTTAAAATATTTCGTGCATTAATGAACTGATTACAGGAAACCAATTTCTGATAACTACTTCTATAATAATCAGACACAGAAATCTCAAGGTTACTTTTCATAACAAGGTTGCAGGTTCGTATCCTGGCGCAGTCAGGTGGCATTTGAGGGTGCGCAAATGCGAGGGAGTCATGTCAGAAGATTTACTGGCACGTTAAAGATCCCCTTCGGAGAAAACCTCCGGCACCCCGTCGTCTCTAAAAGCCAGGGTAGTTAAAAAGGACAAAAAACCAATAACATTATTATTATTATTATTATTATTATTACTTCTCATAAATTATATGACTAACCAAGAAAAAGACTTAAATATTCTTCTTTGTAATCTTACTTGTGCGGTGGTAGGGGGGGGGGGAATATCAAGGTCATCTTCCCCGTTCTCGAGTGTAGTTATCTTAAATTAAGATAATAATGCTATTGGGTTTAGGCTACGCCCCTTTTAACAACTGCGGCTTTTAGAGACGCCGGGATGCCGGAATTTTTCCCAATAGTGGATCTTTAATGTGCCAGTAAATCTACTGACACGGCTCCCTCGTATATGCGCACCATCAAATGCCAACTGGCTGTGCCAGGATTCGATCCTGCGATCTTGGACACAGCTGGCGAGAACGTTACCACTGAGCCACACGGCCAGTCTCTTAAATTATGGATGATGAGAATGTTTATTTCTAAAATTGAGCTTGTCTTATTCATGTTCTTTGTGGGGGTTGAAGCCATTTTTTCAGTGTTGCCTTGGTAAACATGAGTTTAGTGCTTTTCAGTCGGTCAACAGGAATGTACCCAAAAGAGCTGGGTTATGCCCTAACCCTGAAATAAATTACATGAGATTAATAAATACACTAGGATGACCAATGTCGATCGTCATGTAATGGCTCTGATGATGATCGCTTGACGATCGAAACTAAATACCCTTGTCGATTAGTCAATATATTTAGAAAATTCATCCAGTTGCTGACATCCAAATGTCACGCTAGTGCAGATTCAAAGGCTTCAATGCTTCAATATCGATATTACGTAGATCGATAGCTGTGGTAAGGGAAAATGCGAGTGAGTCAAGCAGGAAACACGGGCTTGATGTTTGGCATCTGTTGCATTGTCGTTGTGCAAGCAGACCAGACATCCGCCGAAGCGTAACTTAAAATAGTCTCATAGTGGTCGAAGCCCCAGATGTTCTCTACAAGTACCCCTTCACACCCCGTTGGGATGTGTTAACAGCTCTTCATGTCATTGTCTGGCTGCGTGACGCAGCGGTAACGCTCTCGCCTGCTGCGCCTAAGGTTCCGAATCAAAATGCGAGAGTGTCGTGTTAGTAGATTTACTGGTATGTTAAAGATCCCCTGTAGGGCAAAATTCCGGCTTCTCTAAAAGCTGCAGTAGCCTAAAGGGACGTAATACCCATAACATTATTGCACATGATGTCACTGACATCAATATTGCTACTACGTTAAGAATTTCAACAGCTAACTTAAATTTGCCATGATAAAATTATTGTTACTATACGTTAAGAGCTGGATGTGTGAGGAATCCTATTGATAACCTGTGCCATTGTGATGGCAGTACTGGTGTGAGTATTGGTAATTGGGGCTTGGATTGGGAAGGAGGTTGCCATGGCTCTAAGTTAGGCAGGCCTACCATCCCTGGAGTAGAAGTGGGAAACCATGGAAGGCTACTTCCAGGATGACTGAGGTGGGAATCGAACCCATCCATTCTCCATTCTTTCTCATGAAGTTGAGCGCATCCCGTTCCAGAGCCGAGAATCGTGGCTAGGGAGTCAATACGTGCTCCAAAACCGCAGAAGGTGGCAGGGACAAAGTTTCAATTCTCCTATTGCGAGAAGCTGTTTCAATTAATTAAAACTTCGATGAGTTAATTAAATGTAGAGAAGCCTGATATAATTAGCGAAGGGCGCCCAAGTTTCCAACAGCACGACTCTCATACTGATTGGAGGAAGTGCTACTTGCACTCTACTGTGCTTCACTTGCCTGTCCGACCGAAGTAGCTAAGGCCATGGGCTAGGTGGGGTTCAAACCCCCACTGTCAGCCATCCTTAAAATAATTTCCGCGGTTTCCCATTGTCAACTACACCCAAATACTGGGACAGTAACGTATAATAGACCACGGTCACTTCCCTGGAAATTCATCTCTCAATGACCACCTCGTGGTGTAGCGGCTAGCATTCTTGGCTGTTGCCCCGGAGGTTCGGATTCAATTCCGGGCTCTACCAAGAAATTTTAATTCTGGTCTGAGGGCTGGAACGGGGTACACTCAGCCTCGGGAGGTAAAACTGTGAAGAGGGGGTTCGATTCCCATCTCAGTCATCTTCGAAGTGGTTTTCCGTGGTTTCCCATTTCTTCTCCAGGCAAATGGCAGCCAGAGATCACGGCCACCTCTTTCCAAATCCTCACCTGAATTAAAAATTCACACACTAATACAGCCATCACAATAACGCAGGTTATCAGACAAAATTACACAGACACCCAAGTACACGGAGCTGAATGACAACGATTTCCAAGCCCCTCAAATGAAAAAGCAACAACGGCAACAACAAACATATATTGTGGGGTTTGAAGCCACTTTTCAGTGTTGCCTTAGTAAACAAGAGTTTAGTGCTTTTCAGTCGGTCAACACGAATGTACCAAAACGAGCTGGGTTATGCCCTAATCCTAAAGTAAATTACATGAGATTAATAAATACACTAGGATGACCAGTTTCGATCGTCAAGCGATCATCATCAGATCCATTACACTTACGCTGAAAAATCTATGTTTGAAAATACAGGTGAAAATATTTACAATGTATACAATTATTTCGTTGCAGTATTGGTAATGCAACTGTCGGTGTATGCTAAATGTAGCATATATGATGTTAGGTGAAATGCTAAATGGTGATAGAAATCTGGAGTTTGTTTATTTGGAGTGACTATATGGTAGTAAAAATCAACTATGGTTAAACTGTAATATTACAGGCTACTACTTATCTGGTTGTCTTCCTCCCTGGAGCTACGAGCTGTTTCGTGTTCACTCTTACTCCAGGTGTGGCCGACTGAAATGGGTTGTTATCTCAACGACACTGGTTATTCCTTTTCTCCCCCCCCCCCCCCTGTTCCTATGTGCTGTGTGAAGTCAGTGCGATGTGTTTTTGTGGGATGTTGCCAAATCTAGATACGATGTATGTTATTGAATGAGGTGGGTCTACAACTATTAAAGACCGTGGAACATTCCTCGCCACGCGTGGACCAATAGTCATTCAAACTAAGCGCGGCCCGTTCTTTGAGGACGTGCGGGCACCTTCGATACTGCCGCGAATACCGGCCTTGGTTTATTACAGAAAAGAGTACATCGGACGTCCTCAAAGAACGGGCATCGCCTAGTTTGAATGGCTATTGGTCCACGCGTGGCGAGGAATGTTCCACTGTCTTTAATAGTTGTAGACCCACCTCAATAACATACATCGTATCTAGATTTGGCAACATCCCACAAAAACACATCGCACTGACTTCACACAGCACACAGGAACAGGGGGGGGGAAGAGAAAAACCAGTGTCGTTGAGATAACAACCCCTTTCAGTCGACCACACCTGGAGTAAGAGTGAACACGAAACTGCTCGTGGCTCCAGGGAGGAAGACAACCAGATAAGTAGTAGCCTGTAATATTACAGTTTAACCATGGTTGATTTTTACTACCATATAGTCACTCCAAATATACAAACTCCGGATTTCTATTACCATTTAGCATTTCACCTAACATCATATGTACTACATTTAGCATACACCGACAGTTGCATTACCAATACTGCAACTAAATAATTGTACATATTGTAAATATTTTCACCTGTATTTTCAAACATAGATTTTATAGCCTAAGTGTAATGGATCTGATGATGATCGCTTGACGATCAAAACAGGTCATCCTGGTGTATTTAATAATCTCATGTAATTTATTTCAGGATTAGGGCATAACCCAGGTCTTTTGGGTACATTCGTGTTGACCGACTGAAAAGCAACAAACATATAGTTGTAAAATTTGTTTGGATTCTCTTCGTTAAGCATGGTTTGAAGAAACCAATGCGCTTCACGATCACAGAGAACTTTCTAGGGAGACGCAACTCGTCAGGGGTGGGTTCAAGACTCCTAGTTTACACGCAAGGACAGTTTGATTGTCATTCCTCCAGAATTTTTTATTTAACCGCGCAATCTATGCTAATAAATGTAGGCCTGTTTATAATGAGTCTTTTTTTCCTAGGAATACACTTGAAGCTGGTCAACAGCCAATACATATATATATCGGGAACTTTTAAGTCCACAAGATGTTGGGTTGCTTGTCGGAACCCACCCCTCTCATGTTTAAGATTGACACCCGTCAAACTCTGATACCAGTAGTGCGCCGTAGCAAATGTTAGTATTTTGAATGTCACTAAGATGTTATTAGCGGATCTTTACTGAATTGAGCCCGCTGATTTATGAAAATTACAGAAAAATCTATTGTGATAAAATTAATACATATTTGTACATTTCAAAAGACATTCTTACAACATCGAAAATGAATTCCTAAAATGCTAAATTTAGACATGTTATACAATGTTATTACACTAGAAAATCAGAATTAATTAAAAAAAGGGAAATGTGATATAACTGTACTTACAATTTTCCTTTTTTAATAATTGTAATTGTAATTAATGAACTATTTTCAAAAGATGATAAATTAAATTGAATGAAATCTCGGATTAGACAACGTAAGAGCCCCTGCATTAACCATATACAGTTTACAAGTTTTTTTAATATTGAATTACTTTGTTATTTTTAGCCTACGTCTTGTAGTTTGAGTTACCTCCTCCGAAAAAAAAAACCTCGGTATTCTCGCAACATGTAGGATTCACGTTTCTGAATATCTCTGTTCCTTTCTGTGACTATACTGCAATATTTTCCCTTACAGCTCTTAAGTTATCTGGAGAAAAGTCTAGACGGGAATGCACGAAGTGTATTTGTAGTGACATTCGACATCTTAACTTCTGATGACTACGCAAGCTGTTGGCAAATGCCAGCTTTATTATTACCTAGAAAACCACTGATAACTCTTCGAAAGGATTTCCAAACTCCTGCTTCCTGAGCATTAATTTCTTTTCAAACTTTTCTTCTTTCAAAAGTATTCTGTGTTGGGGCCCAAGGAATTTGGGAAGCACTATTGGGAGGAACTAACCCTTGAGAAAACTTAAGTGAGAAGGATAATTTACATTTCTTCATAACGAGTATTTGCTTAGGCTTGTTGTGTGGATTGTACGGTGCTCTGAGACCAACTGTTCGGTAAATTATAGCTTTCAGCTTTAAAGTATTTGGCTTATAGAGTTTGATCTACTGACTCACTAGAAAATCTATATTTCGGGGAAATTAGACTTTATCTTCCATTCCAAAAATTGAACCTGCCACTTAATTGTGACAAAGCACAGTAACTTATATTAGTACCAATTAACCTGAATTAATAGTGTGCAATGGTAGACGAGTACATTGCGATGAAAGTAGGCGCCGACACCTGAAACTTCATTGAGCGCTTTTACCAAGAGATTCTCTTTTCAACGAGAACATGGGAATTGGTATATATAACGTGTGCTATTGTTTGACGTATGAACAGCGCTCTGTGTCTGAGGGACAGGCTGTGGTAGTGCGTCGATACTGGTCCATATTATGGCCTAGGGGTAGGGGCTGCAGCCGGGAGATGTAGCGTGCAGCTTCCTAGCCGAGCTAGGAGCGACACTTCATTGGCTAATTTCACCGTGGTCAATAGTCCCGTGCACTTGAGTGTGTTTCTGATAAATGGAGCAGGGAATCTAAAGCAGCTGCACGTACAGACAGCAAGTAGAAACTCACGCACTGCTAATCTTTCCAGCTATAAACTCTCAGTAAATAAATGTTGTCGTAATTTATTATTATTCAAACACTTTTATCTACAATTCTGAGGGCTGGATCGGGGTAAACTCAGCCTCACGAGACAATACAAAGAAGAAGCGGGATCGATTCCCAGCTCAGCCAGTGTGGACGTGGTTTTCCCACTTATACTCTAGGCAAATACTGGAATGGTTCTAAACTTAAGAACACGGCCGATTCCTGCCCAGACCTCACCCGAATTACAAGTACACACACTACTATAGATACCACGATAATACAGGTTATCAGACAGATTCAATATATACAGACACCCAAGGACACGGGGCTAAATTAGTACGATGAAACAACAAGAGAATAAAACATATGCAGGATGGTGTACACTCCATAAAGCTCGGTATAGCCTATCACAAAACGTGACTGCCGGGTGGCATGTGCCTATCTCCAACTCAAACTCTGCTCTGTATTGCATCTACTGATAATGTAAATGATTCTGGTGAGAATAGAACTTACTCAGACAATTCACGAAACTGACAGTAGATGGAAGGATCTAACTCATGGTGATCCAAAACTCACAATTCATTACTGTGTGGTTTGTGCACTTTTCCACTGATCCTCTCAAATTAAAAATGTTCGGCATCAGAAAAAACAGCTGTTTTGTTCACCCGCACACCGACGGAGAGATTATTTTATTTAGCGGGATGATAAGTTGCTATAAGAATTACTACTGTAAAAAAATACTCTTCAAGACCCGCGAAATATCCGCACGCGAATTATCGGAAGTGTACAGTACATGAGGTCAATGACCACGATTCCCAAGCCACTAAAAGAAACAACAAAAAGAATCAAAAGCAAACGACTGCCTTCTGAGGTCTAGGGATACGTATTGAGACTCTGGTCTCAAAGGTCCTGGGTTTGATTTTCTTTTTTTCTAAGACATTTAGCCTAATTCTGTTCTAAAGGCTCGATTAGGGTACACTCAGCCTTGTGAGGTACAACTGAGAAGAGGTGGGTTCGATTCCCACGTCAGCCATTCTAGAAGTAGTTTTCCGTGGTTTCCCACTGTAACTTCAGTGAAATGCTAGATTGGCTTCTTGTTTTTGTTGTTAATGTTGTTGCTGATTCTTAAAGAATGTGGTGATGTACCTCCATGTACTGTTAGTAGAAGTTGTCTGATAGCCTGTATCACTGTGATGTCTGTAATGAAAATGAAAATCCACAGCCTGCTTCCAGTCTCCGACCGGGTCAGGAATGGAATGAATGAAGCCCCCATCTAGCGGCGAGGATATGAACTGTGCCGGCTGCCGAGGCCTGACGCACTCCTCTGGGGCAATGATTAAATGAATGACAGATGAAATGAAATGATAGTGGAGAGTGTCGCTGGAATGAAATTTTGACAGGGAACACCGGAGTACCCGGAGAAAAACCTGTCTGCCTCCGTTTTGTCCAGCACAGATCTCACATGGAGTGACCGGGATTTGAACCACGGACCCAGCGGTGAGAGGCCGGCGTGCTGCCGCCTAAGCCACGGAGGCTTCATGATGTCTGTAATAATGCGTGTATTTGTAATCGAGATATGATTTGGGTAGGGAGTTTCCGTGATCTTACGTTACGTACCATCCCGACATTCGCCTGGAGTATAAGTGGAAAACCACAGAAAACTACTTCTATGGTAGGTAAGGTAAACACGAGCCTACTTTTTCTCTGTTCTGTTTCATGAGGTGGAGTGAACCAAGTTCCAGCCCCCAGACCAGAACTACATTTCTTAGCAGATCGGGAAATCGAACCCGGACCTCCGCAGTGACAGCCAAGAATGCTAACCAATATGCCACGAGGTGGTTTGCCGTTTCGTGAGCGTGCAAGCTTCTGCAGTAAGCCTACTTTACTGTCAATAGTTCGCTAGGGGGAAATGTGCACTGTCTACCTCACCCAAATCTAGTCACACTCAGCCTAGTGAGGTGGGTTCGTTTCCCAGTCCTATTGCAGGCAAATACCTCGACGGTTACTAACTTAAGGCCGCGGTCGTCTCCTTCCCTATTCTCACTTGAATTACGAATACTCACACTACTACAGATCACACAATAATACAGGTTATGAGCCAAATTACACACATACACAATACACGAGGCAGAATGACCACGATGTCCAAGTCCCTTAAATGAAACAACAAACCAAGTCTAGTATTTGGAGGGACAAGTTTAGTGAGGAGTCTTGCTTCTCACATTACACAAGTGTGTGGGCTATATTTGTAGTTTAGGCGAGAATTGGGAAGAAGGCGACCGTGGCCTTAAATTAGGAACCATACCGGCATTTGCCTGGAGTAGATATGGTAAACAACATAAAGACATTTTTGGCCCCCCATTTGTGTGAGAAGTGTTTTATTAATTGTATGATAATTCGCTATACGCTTCGCTATCGTATTACCCTCCAGGGTTGGCTTTTCCCACGGACTTAGCGAGGGATCCCACCTCGACCACCACTAAAGGCAGTGTCCTGGATCTGGAGACTCTGAGTCGGGAATACAACTCGGGTGTATGACTAGCACTACGCCCAGGTGGCCTCACCTACAAGGCGAACAGGGGCCTGATGAAGGGATGGGAAGAGTGGGACGGTTAGGCAAGGAAGTGGGAAGGAGACGGCCGTGACCTTACAGTAGGAACCATCCCGGCATTTGCCCGAAGACGAAGTGGGAAACCACGGAAAACCACTTCGAGGATGGCTGAGGTGGGAATCGAACCCCCTCTACTCATTTGGGCCACCCGAGGCTGAGTAGACCCCGTTCCAGTCCTCATACCACTTTTCAAATTTTCGTGGCAGAGCCGGGAATCGAACCCAGGACCTCCGGGGCGGCAGCTAACCATGCTGACCGCTACGCTACGGAGGCGACCGTATGATAATTAATGTATGTTATTTCAGGCACTAGGAAGTTACTCCCCGCCCAATCTAATTGCTCACACTCGTGCTGACCGACTGAAAAACATCTACTATTAGATATCGAAAAGGAAATATTGGAGGCGTGATGGAAGCATCGTCAACGACACCTCCACAGCAAAGATAGAGACAATGATAGTAGTGTGGAGTAGCCGTGATCGTTAAATCGTGCACTACGGCCACGAGGGCAGCTGCAGCTAGCCCGAAAATCGCAGGTTCAAATCCCGGCACTGACAGCGGCTAACCTAAGTTGAGGTTTTCCCCAGGGATTTACCCACGCTCCCTCCTGGAAAATGCTAGGATAGTACCTTACTACAATTCCCAGGGCATTTACTCTACCTCATCCCTGTACCTAATACAGTTACACGCATTACTACAATCATCACAAACATTCAGGTTATCAAACAAGTTCAAAACACACACCTAACTATATGGGGCGTTAAAAAGTAACGAGCCGGAAGCTGTAAAGCGCAAGCTGGTGACGACAGCGGCTAATCGTAGCGTGTGTAACGAGGTGTGGTTCCGACCAGGGCGTGGAAGGTCACAGCCCGTCGCTAGAGGGCACGTGTGCATCGCCGAATGCCACAAGTGTACGGCAAACACTGCGTGTCCCTTGCAAAGGTCAAGGCGTGGCACAAGCGCTTCAGGGAAGGACGGGTGTCGTTAGCCGTTGATGCCCGGTTTGGGGCACCCCCCTGCATTACCGATGATAACGTCAGCTGGTTGATGCACTCATTACCCAGGACCGCCGAGTGACAGTGAACACAATAGCCGCCGTGGTCGGATTGAGCATCGGAAGTGTGCACACCATCATGAAGGAACGACTGCACTTGCGGAAAGTGTGTGCCCAATGGGTGCCCCACAGTCTTCAACCACACCAGGAAGCATGTCGAATGGCCTACTGTCTTGGTCTTGGTTGGACGATTGATGCATGCTTATGCTCACTTTGTATCGTCACGTGACGTGCACGCGTGCCCCCTAGCGACGGGCTGTGACCTTCCACGCTCTGGTCGGAACCACACCTCGTTACACACGCCACGATTAGCCGATGTCGTCACCGGTTTGCGCATTACAGCCTCCGGCTCGTTACTTTTTGAACGCACCTTATATATGGGGCTGATGATCAAGATGTCCCAAGCCCCTCAAGTGAAATCACAACAACATAAAATGATATATCCGAAGGCTCGCAGTCGGACATTGGATGGACGATGAGAACTGAAGACACGTTGCTTCTCACCACCAAATATTAATCTAAACATATACAACCATGCTAATATTAAGAAGTGCCGAACACTGAAGCATTTTGGTTGTATTTCTGTAGATTATGACTAGCCCAGGCAATACGGTGGGAGTGAGAGCTCCACTCCCCGCAACCCCCGCTTCAGTGGCGACGAAACGTGCGCGTATAGGCCTAACTCCATTTTCAAGTGACGCCGCATCGCCCCATTTTAACAACTAATAGGTAAAATTCAATGATACTTGTCAGAAGCGCCCATCACACTAAAATAGTTTATCCACTCATCACACACTGTGTTTAGCAATGACAGTGATTGTAGAACATCAGAAAACAGAGACAACCCAACTCGCAACTCCTGCTTGTGATATGCAGTTGGCAAAGTTCTCTTTGTGCCTAAGGTTGAGGGATCGATTCGCGGTCCGGTCGGCTTTTGAGGATACTTAAATTTGAAATACGCGTTTCAGTAGATTTATTGGGACGATAAGGAACCTCTTCAGGGCAAACGTTTGGCGCCCAGATGGTTCTAAAACCACAACAGTTAAAAGAGACGTTAAAGACATGTTATTTTTGTTCCTATTCTTTTTACTACAGGGCCAAAGCAGTCAATGGAGTTGTCTCCTTTCTACGTCAAGAAAACCAACGACTCCACCGATGGCCACGCTATACATGCAGACGTAGTGTGTTGTTGGCGTGCATATACTCGTTATACGCGTATGATCCAGCTCGCCACCACGCAGTCACGTGATATCGGGTGAATGGCTTGTTTCTCCGCTGAGATGGACAGGAGATTGTGGTTAGCAGGAGGACCTAAAGCGCGGGAGCAAGGGCTCTTGATGCGAGCAAAGTATCTGGCTGACCCTGCTCTACATTATATTTTAATGACCTATTTTCATCAAATGAAATCAAGGCTTATGTGTTCGGCCTTTGCCCATGTACCTGTATGTCTGCATTCCCCTCCCGCAAATAATTTTTGATCGACTGGATCATTGTTAATGACACTTAGTAGTTAGTTCTACCACCGGATACCTCAGCTATACATTCTATATTTTCATAATCGTTACCAATATAATGCTAAATATTCCTTCAGTATTCAACATCTCGGAACTTATTACAGCTATCACTTTGAAATTCTGTGTCATGATGAGGAAATAGAAAATAGTTCCCTGATATGACATGCAAAACCGTGACAATCACAAAACAAACATGGTGTCCGTTCAAATTGTGAAAATTAAATGACCATAGCTCATAGCAGTTATAATATAATAATAACCCCTGGCACTACAGCCCATGAAGGGCCTAGGCCTACCGAGCGACCGCTGCCCAGCCATTTGGCCTGCAGATATTGGGATGACGCGTGATCAGCGCATCGGGTCCCCTCGGCCGTTAATCTTGGTTTTCGTGATCGGGGCACTGCCTCACTGTCAGACAGCTACTCAACTGTCCTCACGAGGCTGAGTGCACCCCGTTCCAGTCCTCACGTCAGCTTCTAAAATCCCTGCCAGAGCCGGGAATCGAACCCGGGGCCTCCGGGCAAGAGGCAGGCGCGCTACCCCAATACCACGGGGCTGGCATGGCAGTCATAAGCCTGAGAATTATTGACTAGATAGAGGACTATAAAACAATTTCATATATAGATAGATACTTTCGAAATTGTGGCAAGCAAGAAACCAACATGACTCCCCATCAATTTTCAAAATTTAACTGCCTTTCTTTTGGAGCCTATTAAATCTGGAGAAAAAGTTTAAAGTTTTGTACCATCATAGATATTTTCAGTGACTGAGGTCGGAGTTCACATTTGGTGAAGTAATTTCGAGTGAGCAAGAAACACTAATTGGTTTTGACTACCGTTCACCTACTGTATCATATACTGTATTACCGAGTTCAAAACTTGTCTACTAAACTTACTGCCACATTATGAACATGTCATTATTTTAAGAGATGAAATGAAAATCCACAGCCTGCTTCCAGTCTCCGACCGGGTCAGGAATGGAATGAATGAAGCCCCCATCTAGCGGCGAGGATATGAACTGTGCCGGCTGCAGAGGCCTGACGCACTCCTCTGGGGCAATGATTAAATGAATGACAGATGAAATGAAATGATAGTGGAGAGTGCTGCTGGAATGACATTTCGACAGGGAAAACCGGAGTACCCGGAGAAAAACCTGTTTGCCTCCGTTTTGTTCAGCACAGATCTCACATGGAGTGACCGGGATTTGAACCACGAACCCAGCGGTGAGAGGCCGGCGTGCTGCCGCCTAAGCCACGGAGGCTATTTTAAGAGATATTGATACTAATTTACTAACCAAGACGTACTAAACAAACAAACTTGTGACCTGACCATCCTTCAGCTTGAGCCAACTAAAGTCGTAAACACGGTAAGCTACACGTTACACACACTAATTGTGATCTCATTATAACGATTGACACAGGGAATGTCGTGACTCACGGCCAAGTATCAGTGCCAGCTATAGCTTAATATGCTTATTGTTAGTTTACTCGTCCTCAGGGTGGCCAGAGCATGGAGCTACTCAACTTTTCCCGGAGCTCACGTCTGCCGCGTGGTGGTGAGGGCAAAGCCAACTCGGTGTTTTGAACATAGGATATTCACTCATCATCTCCCTACACCTGAAATTCCACTTCATGAACTAAATGCACATTTCACGGAAGCAGGTACTCAACCTAACCCAGATAACAATCCCTCCGTAGACCACGGCCTGTCATTTTCCACACCTGATCGATCCATCATTGGATCTCGGAAGCACTAATGTGAAGAAATTTTGTATTCCATGAGATCCCAGGCGAGCTGGGTTGAAGGTATCCTTTTACAGTTTTTACATTATATTGTTGGCACTGTTCTCCCCATTCTCACATATATTTTCAATTATTGTCTAAGAATTGCTCGCTGCCCGCAATCTGTAAATGTGCTAATGTACAGTAACTCTACTTTCTAATAAACCATCTCAATAACTACCGTCTGAGTACCGCCGAATCTATATTCTCTTCACTCCCTCCAAATCGCTGGAACGGTTAGTACATGAAATATTTGATATCTCACTTTCTACTAGACCCACTGCAGTCTGGTTTCAAGAAGGACCGCACGACAGTGACTCTCTTACTGAAGGTGACTGATGACATCAGACAAGCAATACTCACATGCCCCGATTTCAACAGGAGGTTTGACACCAAAAATATCCAAATCTTGTTGAAAAAGTTGAAAGTCTATTCTTGGCATGGAGATCATCATGCTTTTCTCTGGTTAGATAATGGATGGAGGGATCCCCCAAGGATTCGTCCTTGGACCTCCTCTGTTCGTGCTTTATATCAGCGACATCTCCTCCACAATGAAATATAATAAATATTACCTTCATACAGACGATCATCAAATATACACGATGTTACAACGATATGTCGCATGCAATACGGAATATAAATAACAATTAAATAACTACGTAATTTCTCCAGTGTCGCCTCCGTAGCGTAGCGGTCAGCATGATTAGCTGCCGCCTCGGAGGTCCTGGGTTCGATTCCCGACTCTGCCACGAAATTTGAAAAGTGGTATGAGGACTGGAACGGAGTCTACTCAGCCTTGGGTGGCCCAAATGAGTAGGGGAGGGGGGGTTCGATTCCCACCTCAGCCATCCTCGAAGGGGTTTTCCGTGGTTTACCACTTCGTCTTCGGGCAAATGCCGGGATGGTGCCTACTGTAAGGCCACGGCCGCTTCCTTGCCTTTCCCTCCCAATCTTCCCCTCCCTTTCCATCCCTCTTAAGGCCCCTGTTCGCTTTGCAGGTGAGGTCGCCTGGGCGAGGTGCTGATCACAACTCCTCAGTTGTATCCACTCCGACCAGATGTTCCCAGCTCTAGGACACTGCCCGTAGAAGCGGTAGTGGTGAGTTCCCTCGCTGAGTCCGTGGGTTCCACCAACCTGGAGGGTAAACTTGATTTTAAAAAACCTCCAGTAATAATGAATGCAACCATCATTCCATTTAGTAAAGAAGCAAGGAACCTCGGGTTGATTTTGACTGATCCGCTAATGGAGAAGTACATGTAAAAGGTGTACCGCTTCCTTGACCCATAAGAACATTTAACCATAAGACATTAAGACTAAACTCATCCAGATACTGATACTACCAATACTCGACTACTGTGGCATTGTTCTCGTTGACGCAACTCAAGAACAAACAATGAAACTTAGACAATCATTGAACTCCTGTCTTCGGTTTGCTTTTAATCTTAGTTACGATATCCACATAGCATCTAGATTCTACTTGGCTTAAACGTGATGGACAATTACTGATATTCATTAATCGATTTCTGTATGGAAGCATCCCAGTGTGCATGTCATCAAAATTTAATTACGTGTACTCATTTCATAACCAATCAGCCGATCGAGCTCTTCCCTGGTCATTCCCATTAATCGCTCGTCCATGTTCAAACCGTTCTTTTGCTGTAGCTGGGTCACGACTATGGAACTCAACACCTGCCGATATCAGAAACTCTAAACCTATAAAGAAATTTGAGGTCGCGTGCCAAAGTTACCTGTTGAATACTGCTGACTGCCTCGTGTGAGTAGTATGACATACTCCAGCGCTAGGACAATATCTAGGATATTATAGCAATAGTATTAATAATGATGATGATGATGATGATGATCGTGTGGCCTCCGGAGAGGCCGAGTGCAGGTCTTTCTAGTTGATGCCCGTGGGCGACCTGCGCGTCGTAATGAGGATGAAGTGATGATGAAGAGGTCACATACACCCAGTCCCCAAGCCAAGGGAATTAACCCCAAGAGATTAAAATCCCTGATGGCTCGGCCGGGAATCCAACCCGGGGCATTTCGGCCCAAAGCCTAGCACGCTAACCATTTAGCCACGGAGCCGATCAGTATTACTAATAATAACTAGAGGGCCTGTGTTTAACCACCCGCCTGGCTTTACTGTTATGCGGGCTTGATGCGACACAGTTCTGGCAGGGGCTATCGTCTTGTTTATTTGCTTTAACGCACTTTTTAAACATATTGTCAATATTTATGAAATCAGACTGAAATTCGTCACTGCTGCGGGAAATTCTCTTTCTCTTGAATGGCTATTTGTGAAAATCGCCTACATTATCGCTTTACTTGTGAGCAACCCATGAGTATAGCCCACCCGATCAACTTCACTGTTACGCGGGCTAGACGCGAAACAGATCTGGCAGGGGCTATTGTCTTGTTTATTTGTTTAAGCGCATTTTTATAAAGAAATATACAGTGCAGTATACAGTGTGGTCCACCAGCCCCTTATTTTTTTGGAGGAAGGCAACCCAACTAACGCGTATATCACAGTCATGCTAAAAACATTAGTACCTGCTCCTTTACGTCCATTGTACAACTTTACGGTTGAGTACATCCTCGCGAATATAGTAGAAATCAATAGTGGCAGTGTTCTTTCAATGACCTCAAATATAATGCATGATTGAAACGATCAGAGCTCCAAATAACACCTTCTTACGTTTGGACAGGAAGTGTCTACAAATAGATTAAATACGTGCCGGCAATACATCATGGTTCTCGGTAGCTATGGTGGCTAAATTAAGAATTGCTAGAGGAGCGTCAACGAAGTCGCATTGAAGTAGGCTCGAACCTTGACAAGTAATTTTTTTTTTTTTTTTTTTGCTTAATGTCGTTTATTATGGATGTATTATGGACGCATATCTATCTGTTCCAACGAGTGATTTTTTATTTGGTCCTCAAAACGACTGTACTTATCCGATGGTACGCAGCCAGATTGGGCGACGACATAATGATCTGTAGAACGAAAGCAAGGTATCCTGTATATTCAAGGTAGCAAGTGTTCGAAATTTTGACCACCTTTGTTTAAAGGAAAACTCCGACTCACAAATATATTTGTTATGTGGGTAGGCTCACGAATAAATACATCAGACCGAAACTATAATTTCTTTCAACGGCGTCTGTGCGAAAAGCGCTCGCTATACACTTACAGTAATTGTTAGTTAGTGAGGTTTTAAGGGGCTGAACTACGAGGTCATCTGCCCCAAACATACAGTAAATACAGATCTTAACATGGCGGCTGAGTGAACAACACGGCAGGGAGTAGCTCCGAAAACATTGTGTATTTAAGAGTGTATTCGAGGAAGAACCTAAACCATATTTGTCACCCGACAATATAAGTGCATAAGTTGCCCAGTAACTAATAAGAACATCAGTTAGAATTACTAACTTCCTCGTAAATCGGTTAAATAGGAGTTTTCACCTGCATTGGCAACATGGGCGACTGTGGAGAGTGTGGTGGTAGCTTGGGGAAGGCTGGAAAGGTACAGTGTGGTTCATGTAAAAAGTGGTTTCATAAGAAGTGTGTGAATACATTGAACAGATTCACCGAGTGGCTGTGTGTGCAATGTGTGGACTATAGTGCAACTATAAGTGACAGTGTAAGTGACAAAGACACTCCATCAATGGAGAATATTTATGGAATGCTGAAAGACGTAAAAGAACAACTTAAAATCATAAAAGACGAACAAAGAGCGAGAGAGACTGATCTAGGTAACTCATTGGAATTGTGCCATAAGAAACTAGACGATTGTGTAACATTAATTTCTAACCAGCAGACAGAAATTAAGGAATGTAAAGGACAGATTGACACATTAACCCAGCAAAATGTCAATCTCAAGGCGAAGCTAAAATCCCTAGAAAACCGCCTAGGAGAATCTGAGCAGTACACACGTAGGAATACGGTGGAAATACACGGTGTCCCGGAAGTTCCTAACGAAAACATTTTTGAAACTGTGAAGAAAGTAGGTCAAGCTCTGGATGTGGTCATCAGTGAAACAATGGTAGATGCCTGTCATCGACTGCCTAAGTCACCTAATCATCAACACAGTGGCATCATCTTAAAATTCGTTCGGCGGGACGATAAGGAGCGTTTCATGGAGCGTCGCCGGGTGAAACGGAATCTCTCCACTCGTCACGTCGGTCTTCCTGGGGACAGTGTAATTTATGTGAACGAAAGTTTATCACCAGAGAAGAGGAAATTACTGTCACAAGCTCGGAACATCAGGAGAGAGAAGGAGTATTCTTTCTTGTGGGTAAGAAATGGACACATTAAAATACGCAAATCTGAAGGTTCTCGAGTCATCGTAATTCGAAATGAGGATGACCTGAACACTCTCTAATGGTATCAAAATCTAGATTATCCATTTATTATCAAAATGTAGGAGGAATGAATACAAAATTAGATTTATTCAATGAAAACCTGATCACCAAAAAGCATGACTTAATTCTAATTACAGAAACTTGGTTATCTAGTAAAATCGCTGACAGTGAGGTCTGTTGTGATATGTACAGAGTATACAGGGCTGAGAGGCCTGCCAGAACAGGGGGTGGGGTGGCTGTCTTGGTTCGTAGCGGATTAACAGTACTCAAGGTCGAAAGAATGACTGGCAGCTTGGAATGTCTATTAGTGAAACTGGTTATTTCAGGAAATATTTGGTACGTCTGTAATGTTTACATCCCACCAGCTTCAAAAGTAGAATCGTACAGGCAAGTATATCGGTGGCTGGAATCCCGCACAGAAATATATGATAAAAATTTATTAATATTTGGTGACTTCAATATCCCAACAATACAAAGTACAATAATTAAAGATGACAATATTCACACAAGAGAACTCGTAAATTTTATTAATTATCTTCAGCTAAAATCTTATAATTCAGTACTAAACCGTAACGGGAGGACGCTGGACTTAGTTCTATCCAACAAACCCAACATAAATGTAACGGAAAACACAGACCCACTCTTACCGCAGGATCGCCATCACCCAGCTCTGGATGTGGAAATATCTCTAACTATATGTCGAAACCAAGTAATTATCCAGCCTAATGATACCTATAACTTCCGGGAAGCCGATTTTGAGCAAATGTACACTCGGTTGAGGGATAGTGCCTGGGGTCAAATATACGAGTGCACTGATGTAAATACTGCAGTAGACCTGTTTTATCAGATTTTTAACACAGTACTTGGCGAAACCGTTCCTATATGTAAACGACAAACGGGCAGAAAATATCCTGTCTGGTTCTCTAAGGAAATAAAGAGTAAATTGAAGGAGAAGGAACACCATAGGAAGAGAAAACATTACTCAGATCATCATAGACTACGTTTTGAAGAATTAAGGTCAGAAATTAAAAAGGACATTAAATTATCTTATAAGAAATATATCCATAATATTGAACAAAACATTAGCAGGGACTCAAAGAAATTTTGGACGTTTATTAAAAACAAGAAAAAAAATAGGAACTCATGCGACACTTTTAAATATAATAATGAAGAATTGGACAGGGGTGATTCCATTGTTGAAGGTTTCGCGTCATATTTCAAATCAGTGTATGACTCTCAGTCAGCCCAATACAAAGTCCCAGCCTGCAATTCGAATACTCCCAACACCCTTCACATAAAACTTGTCTCAAAGGAAGAGATAGAAATGGCATTTAAAAAATTAAAACCTAAGTCGTCGGCTGGTCCTGATAATATTCCACCGTATGTAGTTAAGGGATGTGCTGAAAGCCTCAGGGACCCGTTACACTTTATATTTAACTTAGCAATTCAAACTTGTACGTTCCCTGACGCCTGGAAAATCACTCGCGTCTGCCCTATACTAAAATCGGGAGACCCATCACTAATTAATAACTACCGTCCTATATCTATTTTATCCGCAGTAGCCAAGGTATTTGAATTCATATTGCACGGAAGAATATCAGTATTCCTCAGACCACTCGTAACAGATAACCAACATGGTTTCCTATCCAGGAAATCTACAGTGACGAATGCAATTAATTTTACTCAAATTATATCTAAAGAGTTAGATAAAGGAGGGCAGATGGATGTCATATTTACAGATTTCGAGAAAGCTTTCGACACTATAAATCACGATATCCTTCTTAAAAAATTATGTATTTTGGGATTTTCCCACCCATTACTAAAATTATTCATCTCCTATCTCAGAGACAGGAAACAATTTGTTTTGTTCCAGAAAATTGTCTCAAAGGAATACATAGTTCATTCCGGAATACCCCAAGGTTCGAACCTTGGACCTTTGATTTTTCTAGCAATGATAAATGATTTGCCACGATGTATACTGCACTCAAATAGTCTTTTATATGCAGATGACTTCAAAATTTTTAAATCAATTTCTTCCACTAATGACTGCACTCTACTACAAAATGACCTAAATAATATACACAAATGGAGTATAGAAAACAAATTATACTTAAACGTACCGAAGTGTGTTGTTATGACCTTTACACGTAAGAAGAACCCAATCACATTTGTTTATGGAATTGGACCTAAGTCATTGAAAACAGTAAGCGAGAAGAAAGATCTAGGGATTCTGTTTGACCGAGAGCTTGCTTTCACTTATCATGTGCAAAAGACGGTCGGGGATGCTTACCGCATGTTAGGGTTTATAATAAGAAACACTAAGCCATTCATTAGGACCAGTACCTGCATAAAACTTTATACTGCCATGGTGAGATCCAAGCTCGAGTACGCCAGCCAAGTATGGAGTCCCTGGCAGAAAACATGCATTAAGTACATTGAGCAAGTTCAAAAGAAATTCCTCAGATATTTACACCTCAAAATAACGGGCAATTACCCACACATGGTACCCTACGGTGAACTTTTGTTGAATTTCGGCATGACTAGTTTGGAGTCTCGAAGGCGAGTGAATGATATGAAATTCCTTTATAAAGTCAATAACGGTCAAATTGATAACTCATTTTTCCTATCACTCCTAAATTTCAACATCCCTCGCTTAACTACAAGATCAACCATAACATTCAAAACTGATATAACCAATACCACTTCACATAACAATTCACCTGTATGGAGGCTTTGCAGTATTTACAACGATGCGGTTCGTGTAAACTGGAAACTAGATTTCTGTCTCTCAATCAGACCGTTCTTGGAAATTATAACCCTGTCACTCTAATTCATACTTGAAATAAAATTATCACACATAACAGAATCAACAATGTATATATGTGGATAGGCCTGTTCCCTAGTTATTGATGTTACCCATTAGTTTATTATGTAATAATTCCAAAACCTGTTTTTATATTTGGCATTAGATCATATTTAGATTTAGTTTTTATATTATCTTTTTACTACTATGCATTTTGATCTGTGTGTACTTATTAGTTTTAAGAATTACATTAAGATATTAATACTTAATGCAGGAAATGTATCTTACTGTGTAGGTGCACTATTATTGGGGCGCACACTGAGCCCTGTTGTGTACCATCAACAAATAAATAAATAAATAAATAAATAATTATAACATTATTGGTTTTACGTCCCTTTTAACTACTCTGGCTTTTAGACACACCGGGGTGCCGGAATTTTGCTCCGAATGGGATCTTCAACGTGCCAGTAAATCTACTGACACGGCTCCCTCGCATTTGCGCACCCTCAAATGCCAGCTGACTGCGCCAGGATACGAACCTGCAACCATTGGCACAGCAAGCGAGAACGTTACCGCTGAGCCTCGCAGCAAGGCAGTAATTACAGAACGTGTCATTATTATTCTAGGATAAATATTGAACTATTAAAATTCTAATTATCACGAATAGAGTCGCCTCCGTTGCGTAGTGGTCAGCGTGATTAGCTGCCACCCCGGACATCCTGGGTTCGATTCGTGGCTCTGCCACGAAATTTGAAAAGTGGTATGAGGACTGGGACGGGGTCTACTCAGCCTCGAGTAGTCCAAATGAGTAGAGGGGGTTCGATTCCCACCTCAGCCATCCTCAATGTGGTTTTCCGTGGTTTCCCACTTCGCCTTCGGGCAAATGCCGGGATGTTACCTGCCGTACGGCCACGGTCGCCTCCTTCCCTCTTCCTTGCCTATCCTTCCCGATCTTCCCCTCCCTTCCCATCCCTCAAGAGGACCCTGTTCGCTCTGCAGGTGAGGCCACTTGGGTGAGGTGCTGATCCCACCTCCCCAGTTGTATCCCCCAGTCGAGAGGTTTCAAGCTCCAGGACACTGCCCATAGAGGCGGTAATGATGGGATCCCTCGCTCATTCCGTGGGAAAACCCAACCTGGAGGGTAAAATCGACTAAAAAATAATTATAACGAATAGTATCCATCCATGGTTTTGAACAGTATTTAGGGAAAATAACCATTTAAATGAGACAAGAAAATAACTTTCCCTATCGTCTTCGTAGATAATGTGAACAAAACCAAGTTGAAATCTTGCTCTACGAGGTAGGTAGGGAGGGTATAATAAAATAGTTAAAAGGATTTTAAAAAATCTGCCGTTGGATAGTCTTGAACCCGGGTTCTTCGAAAGAGCGAGTGGACGCAATAACACTTGCACCCATTTCCAACACACTCTGGAGGTTTTTGTTGCGCTTCTTATTAACGCGTATGGTAAAATATTCATTCATTACAGTTAAATCTTAAATATTGATTGGAATGCATTCATTCAGTACCTGGCATGTTTTCTAATTTACTTAATGCAAGTTTCGCGACCGCTTTGCGTTAATAATAATGCCCTCAAATGACACCCCTTCGGTTTTATTTCATACAACTTAGCGTACAAAATAGTAGCATGTGATACACTTAGGTCATACAAGCAGGTGTACTGACGAAGAGAACAGAATCATACAGGATTTTGTACCAGCGATCACAGCACCTTCCTTGCCAGCGAGTGTCGTGTGATACGGGCATAAAGATATGCTAAGACTTTTCGTTAAAATTTAATAACAAAACAAGATGTTCGGTAAAGAACGTATAGCCTACTTTCTCCTAAATGCATGGGTATTGTTATAACTCTTTGTCCTTTTCAAGGATTATAATTGAATGTTGGTTGTAGTAGCTTCTTGAAATACAACGTGCTATACGGATATTATACATGAATATGAGATCTCCTTTGCTAGTGCCTGATGACCTTGTAGTTTGGTCAAAAGATTCTCTATACATTAAGGTATGTTGTTGCAAAATTTGGTAGAGATCGGATGATTAGGTTAGTCGTAATTTGATTTAAGCTTTGAACATTTGGGTGGCTACCATTAAGTTTCCGTCACGATGGTGGCGATATAAAACATGACACTGAAGTGTTCTACGCTAGTGGTACCTCTGTACCAAATTTCGTTCAATTCGGTTTCACTGTGTTTGAATTGATAGGGAGAATCGATTTGCACACATACATGGCCGCCATATGCAAACTGTTGGGCTGATGATCTTGTACTTTGGTCAAAATATGCTTCCCACATAAAGGTATGCTGTTACAAAATTTGGTAGAGATCAGATTATTAGGTTGGTCGTAATTTATTTAAGCTTTTAACATTTGGGAGGCCGCCATTACCTTTTCGTCAAGATGGCGGCGATATAAAACATGACACTGAGGTGCCCTTTGCTAGTTCTACCTCTGTAACAAATTTCGTTCAATTCGGTTTCACCGTGTTCGAATTGATGGGGGGGGGGGGCAGACATACAGAGTACACACACACACTCACACACACAGACAGACACAATTTTTGGCCCTGTGTAGATCTCTTAGCCTAAGTCTACTTTCTTTTTTTGCAAAAATGGAAAGTAGGCTAATAATACCATGGGAAATTCTAAGGAATACGTATACTTCGATGCAAGCACTGGCGATCAGGATATCCTTCGATATGTTGTTGTTATGTTTCATTTGAGGGGCTAGAACATCACGGTCATTTAGCCCCGTTTACTTGGGTGTGTGTGTAGAATTTGTCTGATAACCTGAGTTATTGCGGGCTTGTAATGATGTGTGTATTTGCAATTAAGGATTGGGAAGGAGGCGGTCGTGGCCTTAAGATAGAATCCGTCCCTGAATTTGGCCGGAGTAGAAGTGGGAAACCACGGAAAACCATTTCCAGGGTGGCTGAGGTGGGAAATGAACCCACCTCTTCACATATTTGCTTCACGAGGCTAAGTGTACCCAATTTCAGCCCTCAGACAAGTATTACATTTCTTGGCAGAGGTGGGATTCGAACCCGGAACTCCGGAGTGACACTTCGATATGTTATGTTAATATTCATGCCAGTTTTTTAATTTTCTGCCATTACAGGTCACGTGGCATAACGTACCAATTCGATCGTATTCTCTTTATAAATCAGCAAAATTTAACGTACTCTTCACAAAAATACGTCGTAAGGCAATAAATGTGGCAATGTAGTTAATTCCCCACTAAAATGGAATGTGGGCTTTCGTTCAAAAAAAGTGTGCCTACTACTGGATTCGAAGCAGCTTTCTACCAGCTCGCGCCCACCACATACGGTCAGGCTTTAACACGCTCAGCCACCAACACATGGTAGATACCGCACGCTAAACGTGCTCTAGTTACTGTAGCCGTCCCACCTCAAACGTTTAAGTCCATGTCAAAGTCTTAAATCATGGTTTATGGTGTTGATTTAACTTTCTACTATTACAGATCACGGGGCGTAAGCTATTAATTCGATCGTATTACGTGTATGTGTGTTATTTCAAGGAGCAATAAGTCATATGTTAGTAGAATGGGCCGTAGTAATTGGCGGGGAAAAGTTTAAGGTCGGTTTTTCGTTGCTAGACCCATGACCCAATTACATTGCTGTCACACAATCAGAGTGCAGAGCAAAATCGACCATCGGGAGAAATGCAATGTTAGTTGGGTTTCATAAAACTAAAATAATAAGGGGCTGGTGGACCACACTGTATATATTTCCGTTGACTTTCGAAGAAATGCAAGATTTCTTCTGTAGTATTGAGACGATTTGGAAGATTCTGCATAAGCCGCACCTTCTAACTCCCTCCGGTTTAAGAGCTTGAGTTTTGTGATACATATACTTATGTGTTTTATAATATGTGATAATAATAATAATAATAATAATAATAATAATAATAATAATAAAATATACACACTACCGTACTTCAACCACCACATTACGGCAGGTTAAGTTGAAATATTTATACACAGATCCAAGCAAACGGGGATGGTGAACACTATGTCCAATGCCCTAAATGAAGAACATAATTAGCTTTAAATACAATATTATTTTTCCATTCTGTTGATTTTTGAAATGAGGCCTTCAGTAATATTGTGCATAAAATGACAGTAGACTAATTTAATATATCCGTGATATTACGCTTAACACTTTGCACTGTAATGTCGAGTGTAGCCATCTTACTCAATGAAGACAGTTTGCCAACGTACACGTTACTTTTGTAATATGGTGACTATGGATGACGTCACACTGACAAACGAAGATCAGATCATGTTGCCAACTTTTAATGTACATTGTTAGTGCCGGATATTGCCCAGAACAGGATCTTTAACGTGCCAGAAAATCTACTGACATGGGTCTCTGAAGCATTAGTGGCGACAGAGAGTGCAACCCTGATTCACAACAGCAAGAGAATTAGTGTTTGTAGTGGTGGGGGTCAAATGGTAAACTTTGAAATATCGGAAGCCATTTTTTCAGAGTTGTCTAAGTAATCTATTATTAGAAGCTTTTCAGTCGGTCAACACTAGTGTAAGCAATTAGATTGCCTGAAATAAAATATATTAATTATTTATTTCAGACAAAAGTTTGGTGCTTTTCAGTCGGTCAATATGAATGTACCCAAAAGAGCTGGGTTATACCCTAATCCTTAAAAAAATACATGAGACTAATAAATACACTAGGATGAGCAGTTACGATCGTCAAGCGATCATCATCAGATCCATTGCACTTAGGCTGTAAAATCTATGTTTGAAAATACAGCCGAAAATATTTACAATATGTACAAATATTAAGTTGCAGTATTGGTAATGGATCTGATGATGATCGCTTGACGATCGAAACTGGTCATCCTAGTGTATTTATTAATCTCATGTAATTTTCTTCAGGATTAGGGCATAACCCAGGTCTTTTGGGTACATTCGTGTTGACCGACTGAAAAGCACCAAACTTTTGTTTACTAAGGCAACACTGAAAAATCGCTTCAAACCCCACAATGTATTTATTTCAGGCATTAGGAAATCCCCGCCCAATCTAATCAGGTTGACCGACTGAAAAGTGATTCTCTAGAGTGTTTACCTCATTAACTTAGTTAATATTCTGTAGCATATTACAGTGTTGTGTTGGAGCATCATTGTGAGTTACCCTTGACCCGTAAATTCACACAAGTATGCGAATGAAGGATGAAAAAACACGGTAAACTGTATTGGCGTTCCATTCCATACCACTTGATGCCCTATTGTGTTAGCAGAAATGTTGAGCACCTCGTCCGATGTTTAATCTGAAGAATAGTTTTAGAACTATGCGTAATATCAGGGCCTCCCTCGCTGTCCCCCAGTCCGCATGGAATGCTGCAAATTGGCATGGATTGCATTATTACCAACCACGAGTGCAGTGCTCGAGCTGAACTGCTATGCCACAGTAAATTAAGATAACAAGACGCATACCAGGAGTAACTAATTAATATGATCCCCATATTATGAACAAAACTGTTCAGTCTCAGCCACTGATTGCCAACCAATGCAACACAGACGCAGTCCGAGCCATTCAAACGTTTAAAAAACAGTCAGACATTATTATTATTATTATTATTAATAATAATAATCTTATTATATAAAAAGCTAAAGTGTATGTTTCACAAAACTCAAGCTCCTACACCAGAGGGAGTTAGAAGATGTGGTTTGTACCAAAATCTTCCGAATCGTCTCAATATAACAGGAAATATCTTGCATTTCTTGAAACGTCACTGGAAATATATTTATTTGCTTATAAAGTGCTTTTAAACAAATAAGCAAGACGATAGTCCCTGGCAGAACTGTGTCGCGCACAGCCCGTATAGCACTAGGGCAGAGCGGGTAGTCTGTACACAAGGGGTGCACACAACCCATAATGCGAGAGTTCTCGCACGGGTCCGCTAGTAATAATAATTTGGATTTGGCATATCTTTTAGTTGCTGCAGTTTTAGACAAGCCGGAGTGCCAGACTTTCACCCCGAAGATCTTTAACGTACCAGTAAACCTGCAGACAGGAGTTTCTAGCATTCAATCATACTGAAATGCTAAACAACTGCACCGGGATTTGATTGCACAACCTTTGGCATAGCAGGACAGAGCCACTGACTGGCTTACAAGGAGACCGGTCCTAATCGTCATCATCGATTTCGTCCAAAAATATAGTATATGCAGGGTTTGGCCAGCAGTGGAAGCTCCAGATGGCCAAGCGTTTGGAAAGAAAATGCATTCTTGGCGCGGGTTGGGCGACGCATGAGCCACGTATTGCTTTTGTTGTCTATAGCAAATTTAAACTAACCCTGTAATTCTAAAAATGCGGCATTTATAGCGTGAGCAAGATGCCGAAATAATTACTGCTTCCCCTATTTTTACGATGATTATCATCTCAGTGCGTGTAAATCATCAAGTGTAAAATCATAAATGTAATTAATGTATAAGGTGCGTTCAAAAAGTAACGAGCCGGAGGCATAATTACAGAAACCAGTATCTGTATGTTGGAAGTATTGGCCCTGGCTGTTGAGGCACTTGTTCCACTGTGACACGAGGCGGTGAATGGTTGTCTCATAAAATTCCCTGGGCTGCGATATGAACCAGTTCCGCACGTACAGCTGGACGTCGGCGTCCGAGGTTAATCGTTGGCCCCGCAGAGCCCTCTTCAGGGGACCAAACATGGCGTAATCACAGGGAGAGAGGTCTGGACTGTATGGAGGGTGGCCGAGAACCTCCCATTTGAATTTCTACAGGAGTGCCGCGATGTGTTGGCCGTATGAGGTCGTGCATTGTCGTGGAGCGACCACGGCGGCTATGGCGTTCACTGTCACTCGGCGGTCCTGGGTAATGAGTGCATCAACCAGCTGGACGTAACACATTAACTGAAGAAACTCCTCACAAAACTAACCCCGGGCTACTGGCTCCAGGGATGGTGAAAGGAATGTCCCACCCCATTCCCTTCTTGAAATAAACAGGTAGCATGCTTGCGTAAAATATCAGTTATTAATCTGTTGCTCATAAAGTTGCTTGCAAGGGATGTCCAACACGCAGGCGAAATCTATTTTGTTCAAGATGTATTAGGGATGTCCAACACGCAGGCGAAACCTATTTTGTTGAAGATGTTTTAAATTATACTTAATTTGAACTGTAGCCTATATGCTAAAATATGATGTTATGGTCAGGATATGCAAAAAATCTAATACACCCTCAAAATATGCATTTGCATATGCGCATATGCATTTTCAACAAATTTGGTCCCTACGGATAACTAATGGTACTGTCAAATTTGAGGCGAGGAGTTTCCACTCCGTCTGTTATGGTGGGCAGCTTCATGCATGCATGTATACTTCGTAAGCGTATTCAGACAGGGTGGTGAAGAAAATGAGAAGACAGCAGCTCTCATCATGCTCCTGTCAGCTTGCAGACGTCACTGATTCAAGAACCAGAGTGTGTTGACCCCTATTACACGCAGTTATTTGTACTCTTCAGTCGGTCAACACGAATTTGCCCAATGACTAGGCGGGGTACAAGATATAGCCTAATTATATAAATACACTCCTGGAAAAAAATACATCTATTAGTTACTTATTATCGACAGCGGTAGCTACGATCGCTAAAGAGCAGCGTTAGGTCAAGTGGCCAAGCTTTCTGCTGATTTGGTAGGCATGGGTTTGGGCCTCACCATCGGCCGTCCTTGAAATGGTTTTCCGCGGTTTCTCATTTTCAACTCAAGGCAAATGCTGGGACGGTATCTTCTGACAGGCAACGGACACTTCATTCCACATCCTTGCCCAGTTTCATCTTCATTCATTTCATCTCTCATTATCTCCTCTCATGAGGTTGGCGTCAGGAAGGGCATCCGACCGTAGAAACCATCCGCCATATAGAATGTCATCGCATCTCATCCCCGACCCCGTTGGAAAACGGGACTATATACATTATTATTATTATTATTATTATTATTATTATTATACGGCCTCTCTTACCTCGGAGTACATCTAACGATTCGGAGCCATAAAAGTGATCTGATTTCCTATACCGACGTTCCGTTTTGCACTGTCATCTGTCAGAGAAATCAGGAATGTACTGGGCGACCTGTGACTGAGGTTTAATTTATTTTGTCTTGTATCACCAAATGTGATATGAGTGATCTTTTACGGGTCAACATCGCTCGACTTGGAGTGCCGTGGATTTTCAAGAAATCAAACTTCCTTGGCCAGAAATGGAACCAGCGATCCTGGGATAATGAAACAGATAGGCGTACTCTGATCCACGAAGGAGGAAGCTATTAGGTGGAGAAATAACTCGTGAGGAAGCTAAAACAGGCCTACTGTAATCCACCAACGAGGAAGCTATTAGGTAGAGAAATAACCCGTGAAGAAGCTGAAACAGGCCTATTCCAAGGAGGAAGCTATTAGGTAGAGAAATAACTCGTGAGGAAGCTAAAACAGGCCTACTCTAATCCACCAAGGAGGAAGCTATTAGGTAGAGAAATAACTCGTGAAGAAGCTAAAACAGGCCTACTCTAATCCACCAAGGAGGAAGCTATTAGGTAGAGAAATAACTCGTGAGGAAGCTGAAACAGGCCTACTCCAAGGAGGAAGCTATTAGGTAGAGAAATAACTCGTGAGGAAGCTAAAACAGGCCTATTCCAAGGAGGAAGCTATTAGGTAGAGAAATAACCTGTTAAGAAGCTAAAACAGGCCTATTCCAAGGAGGAAGCTATTAGGTAGAGAAATAACTCGTGAGGAAGCTTAAACAGGCCTACTCCAAGGAGGAAGCTATTAGGTAGAGAAATAACCCGTGAAGAAGCTAAAACAGGCCTATTCCAAGGAGGAAGCTATTAGGTAGAGAAATAACTCGTGAGGAAGCTAAAACAGGCCTACTCTAATCCACCAAGGAGGAAGCTATTAGGTAGAGAAATAACTCGTGAGGAAGCTAAAACAGGCCTACTCTAATCCACCAAGGAGGAAGCTATTAGGTAGAGAAATAACTCGTGAAGAAGCTAAAACAGGCCTACTCTAATCCACCAAGGAGGAAGCTATTAGGTAGAGAAATAACTCGTGAGGAAGCTGAAACAGGCCTACTCCAAGGAGGAAGCTATTGGGTAGAGAAATAACTCGTGAGGAAGCTAAAACAGGCCTACTCTAATCCACCAAGGAGGAAGCTATTAGGTAGAGAAATAACTCGTGAAGAAGCTAAAACAGGCCTACTCCAAGGAGGAAGCTATTAGGTAGAGAAATAACTCGTGAGGAAGCTAAAACAGGCCTACTCTAATCCACCAAGGAGGAAGCTATTAGGTAGAGAAATAACTCGTGAGGAAGCTAAAACAGGCCTACTCTAATCCACCAAGGAGGAAGCTATTAGGTAGAGAAATAACTCGTGAGGAAGCTAAAACAGGCCTACTCTAATCCACCAAGGAGGAAGCTATTAGGTAGAGAAATAACTCGTGAGGAAGCTAAAACAGGCCTACTCTAATCCACCAAGGAGGAAGCTATTAGGTAGAGAAATAACTCGTGAGGAAGCTAAAACAGGCCTACTCTAATCCACCAAGGAGGAAGCTATTAGGTAGAGAAATAACTCGTGAGGAAGCTAAAACAGGCCTACTCTAATCCACCAAGGAGGAAGCTATTAGGTAGAGAAATAACTCGTGAGGAAGCTAAAACAGGCCTACTCTAATCCACCAAGGAGGAAGCTATTAGGTAGAGAAATAACTCGTGAAGAAGCTAAAACAGGCCTACTCCAAGGAGGAAGCTATTAGGTAGAGAAATAACTCGTGAGGAAGCTAAAACAGGCCTACTCTAATCCACCAAGGAGGAATCTATTGGGTGGAGAAATAACTAGTGAGGAAGCTAAAACAGGCTTACTCTAATCCACCAAGGAGGAATCTATTGGGTAGAGAAATAACTCGTGAAGAAGCGAAACCAGGCCTACTCTAATCCACCAAGGAGGAAGCTATTGGGTAGAAAAATAACTCGTGGGGAAGATAAAACAGGCCTACACTAATTCACCAAGGAGGAGGCTATTAGGTAGAGAAATAATTCGTGAAGAACCTAAAACAGGCTTACTCTAATCCACCAAGGAGGAAGCTATTAGGTAGAGAAATAACTTGTGAGGAAGCTAAAACAGGCCTATTCTATTCCACCAAGGAGGAAGCTACTGAGAAATAACTCGCGAGGAAGCTTAAACAGATAGGCCCAAATGAAGAGATGAAACGATTAGCTCAGACTGAAGACCCAAACAACCTAACACACTACAAACAAAACTGGGATAATGAAATAAAGTATAAGGGAAATAGAGGGAAAAGAGGAAAGCCATCAATCGTCGAAATGACGAAAGACTTGGAAAGAAGAAGAGTTATGAAAGACAAAGAGGAAACTGAATCCGCCCCAAAATTAATGGAAAAAGTGGAATACATGGACCCAGCTAAGGAATTCCTTGGGGTCGTCAAGCCCTCACACACCTCATCGGAGACAATCTGTTCAACATATCCAATACTTGGCCTACCCCTACAGGTCTTGTCCTCGATCCTTCCATGCTCTGCTAAGAAATGTAATTTACGGTCTGGGGGCTGGAACGGGACACACTCGTCCTCTACCTTGCTCTCTTGCTACACACTCCGCCAGCGTTGTTTTTAAAGTTTGGTATGCCATGACATGCTTCTCCAACCCATTCTCATTGGGCAAGGGGGCTCAGTGAGAACTTAGCGCTCTTTATTCATGTCACCTCTCACGCGGTTGCCGTCAAGGAATTCGCCACACAGGAATGCATTCCAATACATTTTGAAACCGTATGAATTAAAATAATAACTAGGGCAGGGAATTTGTAGCATTGCAAAGCAAAACGTGCAACGAGGCAGAGGATCCACTTCACAGCACGCGTCACAGAGGGCACTACGCTGTGGTTAAAGAAGGACAGTACAGCCTGTTCCGATTCAACACGGAACTGTAAAATGGGTTGCCTACCCACCCGCAATGGGTTGAAATCTGCTTGCAGCGCGCTAGCGATGGGGCTGAGTTCGATTTCACAGATTGCCGCCTTCTTATGCAGCATTGCAAAGTATTTTGCTCTTTCAGAATATGTCGCATCGAAGACTGATTACAATTTTGTAACACATCAATTCCAAATTGTATCTCGTTTTGTGGAATTAGGTTAAAAAGCAATAAATTGTGCTGTAAATAAAATGCAACACAAAAATACATTGTGTTGTAATAAACTATGTTGTACAGTAAAATTTTATTTCATAGAAATGCTCTGCAAAAGCCATTAACAGAAGCGTAAAATAACGTTCTGAAACAGAAATCGTTCAAACTTATTGTGAAGCCTGTGCAAATATATTTTGAAAGAGCAAAATATCTGCAATGCTGCATAAGAAGGCGGCAATCAGTGAAATCGAACTCAGTCCCGTCGCTAGCGCGCTGCGAGCAGATTTCAAGCCGATTGCGGGTGGGTAGGCAACCCATTTTACAGTTCCGTGTTGAATCGGAACAGGCTGTACATGGGAGTGTGTTGTCACGCTCCGTGTTCCTATAACTATCATTACACTATGTTCAAGATGCCAAAAGAAGACAAAGGACAACCGATATTTATTGAGAGTTTATTGCTGAAAAGTTTAGCCGTGTGTCTTTTCTTATGTGCTGACTGTACTTAGACGTCTGAGCTTGGTACAGAACAATTTTCGTTGTATTATGTTTGTTGGTGCTTATTTTAGGGGCTACGATACGGTGGTCATATGGAGCCGTATTTTTTGTGTGATAACCTGTGTTATTGTGATGGCTGTACTAGTGCGTGTATTTGTAAATTGGGGATAGGTTTAAGAAGAAGGCGGCCGTGGCCTTAAGTTAGGATCCATCCGATCATTTGCCTGGAGTAAAAGTGTGGAGACCACGGAAAACCACTTCCAGAATGGCTGAGGCGGGAATCGAACTGTCCTCTTCACAGTATTTCCTCACGAGGCTGAGTGTATACCGTTCCAGCCATCACGCTACAATTAATATTTTTGGCAGAGCCAGAAATCAAACCCGAACCTCCGGAGCGACAGCCAAGAACGCATAGTATTAATTTCCTATGGATAAGTGTAAAGGAAAATGCACCTTACATACTTTTTTCTGTATGAGTGCAGCGTAACTACACGTAAATATGACTTCGTGCAGAGGAAAATGGACCTCATTAAAAATGTAGGCCTACTGTTGGACTGCATAACCTCGCATGGTTGATGGCGTAACCAATCATAAAGGAAGTATTGAGAAAGAAGAGCATATTCAAAGGAGCGGTATTGTGAGTTCAGTAGCGATATCTCCTGCCGTTTGTATCGGCCCCACATGCACAACTGGCAATACGTGGCCTATATACGAGTGTAGTCATATGAAAAATACTGCAATGATTGCATTGAGAAATAATTGGCTGATGTCCAATAATATGAACGCATGAGCGGTTTTATACACAATGGACGGCAGAGAAGCGCAATTCTTTGTACTCGATATCAAATAAAAGGGAATAGATATAGACGATCGCAGCCAGGTGCTTCCTAGGATGATGGTGTTTTAACATGGACGACATGTGCCCCTAATGATAAGGATGAATGACGACGATGTAAGTGGCCAAGCTACTTGATCAGGTTCAATTCCCGGTTAATATTTAGGTGAAATATCTTGTCCAGTGGCTCGGATTCCACGTGTAAAGAACGTCTCGTGGATTATGATTGTGAGATTACTGGTCACGTAAAATAAAAAGCATCGCTTTCAATGATGGTGAGAATGATCACTAGCACACTACACGTATTACCATTAAGCAGTGATGGACAAAGCAACGGTGGTTTGGAAGGTAGGTTAGTACAGCCAAGGAAATCTTTTCAACAGAACATGCCCAAGGTTATTAGAAATGAATTGAGTGATTTTATAAATTTACTGTGGCTATTTTATTTGACATACTATCATGAAACTCTACTGGCATATGGAGAAACTCAAGAAGTCCTGATTTCTTTTAACCGCGTATCGGATTTCTGCCGAAAGAGCACAGCAGCAGTTAGTAAAAAATGCCGCCAGGCGCCGAGAAATTTCTCATGCCCCAGCTGATAGCTGATAGTATGGACTTTATCTCCCAATGGGACGGTGCTCCACCCAACCTTCATCACTATGTTCGCCAATTATTAAATAGGAGATTGAGAAACCGATAGATCGGTCATGGTATGGGTGATCATGAATAATTATTTTCATAGCCTCCACGCTCCCCCGATCTAACTCTATGCGATTTTAGCCTACTTTCGAATTTTTGCAAAAACTGAAAGTAGTCTTATGAGATAAACACAGGGCCAAAAATTGTGTGTCTGTGAGTGCGTGTGTATGTGTGTACTCTGCATGTCTGTCCCCCTCCCAACCCCCAACTGAACGAAATTTGGTACAGAGGTAGCACTAGCGAAGGGCACCTCAGTGTCATGTTTTATATCGCCACCATCTTCACGGAAACGTAATGGCAGCCACCCAAATTTTCAAAGCTTAAATCAAATTACGACTAACCTGATCATCTGATGTCTACCAAATTCTGTAACAACATACATTTATGCGGGAAGCGTCCTTCGACTAAACTACGAGGTCATCAACTTAATAATATGCAGATGGCGGCCATGTATGTGTGCAAATCGATCCCCCTTTCCATTCAAACAGGGTGAAACCGAATTGAACGAAATTTGGTACAGAGGTAGCACTAGCAAAGGACACCTCAGTGTCATGTTTTACATTGCCCCCGTCTTGACG
Organism: Meconema thalassinum; assembly: GCA_946902985.2. Classification (NCBI taxonomy): domain Eukaryota; kingdom Metazoa; phylum Arthropoda; class Insecta; order Orthoptera; family Tettigoniidae; genus Meconema; species Meconema thalassinum. The sequence continues at coordinate 216,770,011 of OX336389.2, read as the reverse complement.
AAAACGTAATGGCAGCCACCCAAATGTTCAACGTTTATATCAAATTACGAATAACCTAATCATCTCAGCTCTACCAAATATTTCAGCAACATACATTTATGTGGGAGGCATCTTTTGACCAAACTACAAGGTCATCAGCCCAATTGTTTGCATATGGCGGCCATGTATGTGTGCAAAACGATTCCCCCTATCAATTCAAACAAGGTGAAACCGAATTGAACGAAATTTGGTAAAGAGGTAGCACCATCAAAGGGCACCTCATATTCATGTTTTATATTGCTTCCATCTTGACGGAAACATAATGGCGGCCACCCAAATATTCAGAGCATAAATCAAATTACGACTAACCTAATCATCTGATCTCTACGAAATTCTGGAACAACATACAATTATGTTAGAAGCATCCTTCGACCAAACTACAAGGTCATCAGCTTAATAATATGCAGATGGTGGCCAAGTATGTGTGCAAATCGATTCCCCCTATCCATTGAAACACGGTGAAACCGAACTGAACGAAATTTGGTACAGAGGTAGCACTAGCAAACCACACCTCAGCATCATGATTTATATCGCCGCCATCTCGACGGAAACGGAATGGCGGCCACCCAAATGTTCAAAGCTGAAATCAAATTAAGACTAACCTAATCATCTGATCTCTACCAAATTTTGCAACAACATACATTTATGTGGGAAGCCTTCTTTTAACCATACTAAAAGGTCATCTGCCCAATAGTTTGCATATGGCGACTATGTATGTGTGCAAAACGATTCCCCCTATCAATTCAAACAAGGTGAAACCGAATTGAACGAAATTTGGTACAGAGGTAGCACCATCAAAGGGCACCTCACATTCATGTTTTACGTTGCTTCCATCTTGACGGAAACATAATGGCGGCCACGCAAATGTTCAAAGCTTAAATCAAATTAAGACTAACCTAATCATCTGACATCTGATCTCTACCAAATTTGTGTTGAATTTTGTCTGATAACCTGTCTTATTGTGATGGCTGTATTAGTATATATATAATTCATGTGAGGATTCAATCAATCAACGTTTAATATCCGTATAGCACGTTGTATTTCAACATGCTGCTATAATCAAAATTCAATCATACTCCTTGAAAAGGACAAAGAGTTATAACTATATCCATGCTTTTAGGAGGAAGTAGGCTATATGTTATTTACTGAACATCTTGTTTTTTTTGTGTAGGATTATGTCAATTATTGAGTGATTGTGCCTCCTTTACGACCAAACCTACCAGAAATGCGAGCTCGCATCAATAGTGCCCTTGAACACACCGATAATGACATGTTGCGTCGGGTGTGGGAAGAACTGGATATACGCAGAATCAGTATGGGGCATATATGGACTACTTGTAAAAAGTATAATAAAACTATTTGACACAGTTAAATTATATAACCACACTGAACATTTATAATAAACCTGTAGATTTAGTATTAGAAAGTCATTTTTAAAACCTTTGCCTGGAGCGTGGCGATCTATATCTATATATATAAAGCACAAAGTTTGTCTGTCTGTCTGTCTGTCTGTTATGTATACAAATCTACACCGTTTCACCGATCTGAACCAAAATTTGTATACTTACCCTTTGGAACCCTGCGGGTAACCCTGTCAACATTAAATTTCGGACAGACCACCCCATGCCCTGCATTTAGGCCCTTTTGCACAAATCTACACCGTTTCACCGATCTGAACCAAAAGTTGTATATTTAACCTTTGGAACCCTGCGAGTAACACTGACCACTTAAAATTTCGGACAGACCACCCCATTCCCTGCATTTAGGCCCTTTGGTCCAAATACACACCGTTTCACCGATCTCAACCAAAATTTGTATATTTACCCTTTGGAACCCTGCGAGTAACACTGACCACTTAAAATTTCGGACAGACCACCCCATTCCCTGCATTTAGGCCCTTTGGTCCAAATCTACACCGCTTCACCGATCAGAACCAAAATTCGTATTCTTACCCTTTGGTGCCCTGCGAGTAACACTGTCTGCTTGAAATTGCGGAGAGGCTACTCCATCCCCTGCATTTAGGCCCTTTGGCACAAATCTACACCGTTTCACCGATCTGAACCAAACATTGTATACTTACCCTGTGGAACCCTGCGAGTAACACTGTCCACTTAAAATTTCGGACAGACCACCCCATTCCCTGCATTTAGGCACTTGGGCACAAATCGACACCGTTTCACCGATCAGAACCAATATTCGGAAACTTACCCTTTGGTACCCAGCGAGTAACACTGTCTGCTTGAAATTGCGGACAGACCACTCCATTCCCTGCATTTAGGCCCTTTGTCCCAAATCTACACCGTTTCACCGATCTCAACCAAAATTTGTATATTTATCCTTTGGAACCCTGCGAGTAACACTGACCACTTAAAATTTCGGACAGACCACCCCATTCCCTGCATTTAGGCCCTTTGGTCCAAATCTACACCGTTCCACCGATCTCAACCAAAATTTGTATATTTACCCTTTGGAACACTGCGACTAACACTGTCTGCTTGAAATTGCGGCGAGGCCACTCCATACCTTGCATTTAGGCTGTTTGGCACAAATCTACACCGTTTCACCGATCTGACCCCAATTTTATATACTTACCCGTAGAACCCGACAAGTAACACTGTTCACTTTAAATTTCGGACAGACCACACTATTCCCTGCTTCTCGGCCCTTGGCACAAAACTACACCGTTTCACCGATCTCAACCAGATTTTACATAATTACCGTTTGGAACTCGACGAGTAACACTGTCCACTCGAAATTTCGGACAGACCACTCCATTTCCCGCATTAAGGCCCTTTGGTACAAATCTACATCGTTCACCGATCGAAAACAAAGTGTGTATACTTACCCTTTGGAACCCGATGCGTAACACTGTCCACTTGAAATTTCTGACACACCACTCCATTCCCTGCATGTAGCTCAGGAATTCCTCGGGGTTGCCAGCTTTCTAACTCACCAGTCATGAGCCCTTGAGGGTGTACCAGAAGTGGTGGGTCTACACACACCCTGCCTCTTTGAGGGCCTTGAGCAGAAGACAGGAGATATTATGAAAAGGAAAAGAAGGCAGACCCCTCGATGAATGAGGGTATCAGGAAAGATGAGACAAAGCCAATTAAGGCGGGAAATTGAAAGACTCCCTAGCCCTCGGATACCCTAATACAGTCTGGGTCGGAAGAGAACAAGAGTTGACCAAGGGAGGCCGACCGGAAAGAGAACTGAAATGAGCCCGGCACCAGGAAATAGAAGCGATGCCAGACTCAGCTGGGGTTCCGTGGTCGCCAACCCACGTCCCACAAGTTGTGAGACCGTGGGGGGGGGGGTCAGTTGTGAGAATAGCTTGCTGATTCATCGCGAAGTGACTTGAGAGTACATTCCAGTGCCCGCCGTGTTATCTCCTTCTGTCTATGCTGATGCCAGCACAGGGCCGTTGCGAAACAGTGAGTGATTCCCGATCAATCTGTAATAATTAATAATGTTATTGGTTTTACGTCCCTTTTAACTACACTGGCTTTTAGAGACGCCGGGGTGCCGGAATTTTGCCCCGAAGGGGATCTTTAACGTGCCAGTAAATCTACTGACACGGCTCCCTCGCATTTGCGCACCCTCAAATGCCAGCTGACTGCGCCAGGTTTCGAACCTGCAACCTTGGGCTCAGTAAGCAAGAACGTTACCCCTGAGCCACGCAGCCAGACCGATCAATCTGTATAGGACGGGGAACCCCGAACGTGTGTCATCATATTTCGTCATCATCTCAGGTTCGTGCAGCTTGGACCTATATTCTTTGTCTTTGCCGAGCAGTACGCTCTTTCACTAGACGCATCCAGTACAGGCCTAAGCCAGAAAATAAGGTTGAGACTTTGGAAGACATCGAAGCTAGACACCTGAATTACCTATATCAGTTTTTAAATAACACCATGTTCGTTTAGTAGTCATTTTTTCATTACCTTATTATTATCATCATAAGTGCAAATGACCTAGATGTTACGCGCATCATACCAATAATCACCGCCGCATAAAGTCTTTCTCGACTGTGATTTTTAAAATATTTATTTTTGGTTGGCTGGTTCTTAAGTTTAGGGGCTGCGACAACGCGGTCATGTAGCCCCGTGTACTTTGGGTGTGTGTAGAATCTGTCTGATAACCGGTGTTAGTTCTGATGACTGTATTAGTGTGTGTTATCTGTTTTTTAATTTAAGTACAATCTGCAACTTAGAATTCTTCAAATAGTTCGTACTTTTGCCGCCAAGCGCCACCGTCAACGACTACTAGGCCAAGTTCGGAACTTAGCTACTAGACGCCACTGCAGTCGGCTCTTGGCAACGGACGTAGACATCTATGAGCGTTGTTTACCTATCCAATTTAGCTTCACACAGGTGTAATTACTGGAAGGTTCTTTAACATGCCATAAATCTGACATGGGACCGCCGGCTTTACTTCCCCTCCGAAGAAAGGCATACTGACGGATTTTTAACGCTCTTAAAATATCCGACGGCTTCGGCCGGGTTTGAACCCGCTATCTTGGGTATAGCAGCTCAGCATGCTACCAAATACGCCACCGAAGCCGCCATATAGTTATTTTTATTACAGTATATTGTGTACATTATACGTTGAAGTGTCAATTCAATACCGTAGTAGTTTCCCTTATCATCCTCATCATAAGAGCAAATGACCTACAGTAGATGTTACGCCCATTACACCATTAATCACCACACACAATAAGTCTTCCTCGCCTGTGAATTTGAAATATGTATTTCTATTACGGTAGTTTGTAAGTTTGACGTGTCAATTCAACAGTAGTTTTTATTATCATCCTTATCAAAAGGGCAAATGACCTAGATATTACTCCCTCATTGTCTTTGGGGGCAAATGACTTAGATTTTAAGTCCATTATATTTCTAAGGAGACCTTAAAACATTATCATCATTCCACCGGGCGAAGCCGGGTACTACTGCTAGTAATGTATAAAATAGGGAAAGTGCGAATGCAAGATTTTCAATATAACATTGGCTCGGAAATACTTGTAGAAGACGATTCTTGCAAATATTTGGGCGTTCACGTAAGGAATGATATGAAATGGAGTAGTTATGTAGGATGTGTAGTTTCAAAAGCTTACAAATCCCTGCACTTTGTAATGAGGGTATTAAAAGGAAGTAGTACCTCTGCTAAATAATTAGGCTATTTGTCACTTGTAAGACCTATTCTGGAATATGCCTCGGCGGTTTGGGATCCATATCAAGTAGGGCTCATCAATGAGTTGGAAATGGTACAAAGAAAGGCCGCTAGATTTGTGCTCAGTGACTTTAATCCCAGGAGCAGTGTGAGCCGTATGTTAAAGAAACTTGGGTGGGAATCACTGGAGGCTAGGAGGATGAAATCTAGACTCTGCGCTATGTACAACACGTATACAAATCAACCAGCATGGGGTGAGCTTAGCAAACGATTGGGAAAGCCCACTTACATGGGTAGGAGCGATCATCCTTTCAAAGTTAAGGGCCGACCACAGCGAACAAATTATGGTAAATATTCTTTTGTAAACCGTGCCATTGATAACTGGAACTCTCTACCTGCCGCAGTCTTAGAGCCTTTTCCCAAACATATAGGTGTGTTTAAGAAAAGACTGACTATTTGTGTAAATACTCCAGTTTAATTGTTGTATAATTGTTATTGAATTGTTATGTATAATTATTTATTTGTTATGTATATACAATTTGCCACCGGGGGACACACCCCCCATTGCAAATAAATGAATGAATATGAATATGAATATAAAACAAACGTCCGGCCTGTAACTTTAAACATGTATCATCTTTGGTAAACGCTTTACGTGGCTACTTGTAGTTATACTGGTATTGGCAACTCCAGAAATTTAAGAACTAAGGGAGAAATGTATACATTTTTAAAATTGTTCATGGAAGTTGGTAAATTATTTAAAACGAAAGTGACGTGTCGGCAAACTTGAAGACAGGTGGCAACTCTAATTGCATGAGAGTAACGTAAATAGAGAAGTCTCACTGCTACTGCGCCCCACGCGAGTAGCAATTACAGGCTCCTAAGGCAATAAAGAGACCTTTGGAAAGTCAACGTTCTGTGCACGCCACTCTTGCTCGGCTCTGAGACATCCGTAACCTCTGACACAGTGGGGAAGTCCCTTTCACTTAAGACAAAAGAGGTTGAAGTGCAAGTTAATTAAGTCTTGACTAATGTTGTGTGTGCGCGTGCATGAAAAGGTAATAGTTTAGGAAATATTCCAGTTTAAACTAGAAACGTACAAATCTTGAAATCTATTTATTATGAATTTTTCTGAATAAAATCCAATCGCAGAGTGGATACGAGTAGGGCATGATGACGCAGTTGTCAAACTGCTTGCCTCCAATCAAGGCGTTACGGGCTCGATTCCGGGTTAATATATGTGGTACTTTCGATGTAAAATGCCACGTCTGTCGGCTTTTATTCAAAGTTAAAAGAAGGTCCTGTGAATTACGATCGCAAGATTAACATAAACGTTAAACCGTAAGCTAAATTAAGAAGGTACATACACAATTAGCCACTGAAGTCGATGTTGCTGATTCATTTTCTGAATTTCATGTTACGGTTTTAAGTTCTTGGTTCATTGTTCTAGAGCAGCCAAGTCATGCGGGACAGCACATTTTGGTCGCTGCGAGCATCGGCCCTGCTGTGACGTAGCGCGTGAAGAGACGACGAACTATACGCAGGACAGTGCAGGCCCCTGGTGTCCACCTCGTTGCTAGCATTCTTGACTATCATCGCAGAGGCCCGGGTTCGATTCCCGGCTCTGCTAAGAAATTTAATTCTGGTCTGAGGGATGGAACGGGGTACACTCAGCCTCGTGAGCATTTGGCAATTCCAATTATCACTAAAGGCGCCGCGGTCACCTCAAATGTCCGTGATAGTTAGGTTCGAGCCTTCAGTTGTTTATGGTGTAACGAACAGAAGTTTGAATAACACCTAGTGAGGCAAAATTGAGGGTTTGATTCATGCCTCAGCCATCCTGGAAGTGTTTCTTTGTGGTTTCCCACTTCTACTCCATAAAAATGCCGGGATGGTACCTAACTTATCGACACGGCCACTTCCTACACAAATCCTACCTCAATTACAAATTCATGCACCGGTACAGACGTCACAGTGACACAGGTTGTCAGATAAATTCTACACACATCCAAGTACACGGGACTACATGACCACGATGTCGCAAAGCCTCTAAATAATCAACAACAGCAACAACAAGAACAACAAAAATGATACGTGGGTGGATGTCTCACGTCACCAGCTGTCTACTAAGTTAGGCTAATTGGCAATTGTAATTATCACTAGGGGCACTGTGGTCCGTGAGGGGTAGGTCCGTGCCTACAGTTGGCCATGGTGTAAAGAACAGAAGAACACTGGAAGCGTGCAAACCTCGTTCCGCTGGTTTAGCGGAGAGTTACGAACACTTTGAGCAGATTTCTCTCCTCATTCGACAAAGTTTATCAATCTGGTGCATTTGGTAAACTTGAAAATTGTTTAAAACAAACGAAGGCCATTATTTGTGAAGCCTCTAGCACGAGTAGTCAGTAGTGGAGTGATGATGGTTCTGCCCCACTTGACACTCCTGTGCCCAACAAACCAACATGGCCGCCGTGCGAAATTGAAATAATTAATATCTCTCAAACGCATGGCCGGATGTTGACAAATGAGGTGTTGTTGAACTCGAGCAGTCGTCCTCTTTCTTATCGACCATGTATTATATTTTTCAAAAATTCTTTGAATTTTTTTGTTTTGCAACGTTGGTGATAGTTTGAAAACCAAACATGGTAGAACGTTGTGCCATGGCTCAAACGAACGGCCTTTATGACCTTTATTTTTTGTAATAAAACTTTTTTATTTTTTATGTTTTTTTGAAAACACTCGAATTTTGAAAATCCTATATTTTGGAAACTAGGAACTCTACAAAAAAGTTTGTTTGACGTAAATGAAAGGTCCCTACCCCCTCTACCCCCAAAATAAATTTCAAGTCTCTAGGATGAAAACCTGTAGGTAGTAGTGTGGTAAGGACAGAGCTGTCTCACTTAGCAAGTTGTGAGACCCTGCGACCTTGGAATGGAAGGAGCCATGCTAGGAGGGCGTGCTTGGATTCGTTTTTTTCGTCTCGTTGTGCTCTTTACGGGAATGTAGGTGTCGAAAAGGTGAAAATTTGGAAACACGGTCTTTTTGGGGTAAAACCGTGATTTTGAACTTTTTGCTATATCTCGCGAACCAATCATGCTAGAGGCATGAACGAGGGGTCCAAGGACTCGGGCTGACGTCCTATTTGCTATGGACCACACGTTATATTTTAAAAAAAAATTGGAAACGCGATTTTGGGGTAAACACGTGTTTTTTGTGATTTTTGCCGATATCTCACGAATCAATAACGCTAGAGACGTGTACGAGGTGTCCTAGGACTCGGGATAACGCCCCCCTTTCGAGTGTGGTAGATATTGTTTTCCAAAAAAAAATTCGCAAAGGGACTAACGCCATACACATTGAAAAAAAAACTGTTTTTTTTTCTTTACCTGTTTATAATGTCCATGAAGCGTGGTGGTTGAGAGAGACGATACGGCTGAGTGTGTGTTTCAACGAACCTGTCGCTGACCATGGTGGCTGTGTTCAATAGAACAATCGCTATTTCGGCTGGTCGGTGTATGACAGAACGAGCATGCGTTTTCTGATATTTTACCTTTAACGTGTAAACGGTGATGAGAACTTGATTCTATGTTGGTCGAAGCGAGTACAGAAAACAAACTTACAGGAGGTGAAGGTCATTTGAGCTTATTGGAAGGCATTGATCTGACTTGACAACAAGTGCAATGGAAAAAATGACCAAGACGCTTGAAGGTGAAATAATCTGACCATCGTGGTGGCAGGGGAGTGTGAAAGGCGTGCACACATGTGTGAAACCACAGGCACGCTAAACCAGTGACATCCTGTTTTGCTTCGTACGTGACAAAATGCAGGTTCATGTGAAATTTGATCTTTCACAGGTGTTCGCTTGGGTGTTATCTGTCCACGTGCGCGATAACTGTTAACAAGTTACAGCCTGTCTTGCTTCGTACGTGACAAAATGCAAGTTCATGTGAAATTTGATCCGGCACAGGTGTTCGCCTGGGACGTTAGCTGTCCACGTGCACGATAAGAGAATCTTCAAAGCGTGGGAAAAAAAAGATTATACATGCAACATAGCATATATAAAGACATGTCGTTATCATTTCCACGCTCACTTAAGTGACTACCTTTGAACACACTGCGTTGCAAGAAACCCCTGGTCTTGTTTATCAGTTTTGGTGTTGGTGGAAAATACTTAACCTTGTTGTGGGGTAGGTATATATTTATTTATATATTTATTGATTTTTATATAAATACATGCAATTATTTATTGATTAGGTAATTAATGATTTTTATTTATTTATTTGTTTGCAGATAACGTGTATAGCCTACCTGTCGTGTGTCTGTGGGAAATATATATTAAAGAAAGAGAGAAAGACAGAAAAGAAAACCATTTCCATACTAGCCCACGAGACGGGAATATAGAAAAGCATTACACGTCAAGGTGAGATTTGTTTTATTATATAATATAACCTGTTTGATTTTGTTTTGTTTATGAAATACATAAACTATATGGAATGGATATACTTATGGTGGTTTATTTTATTTCTTTTTAGATATTTGGAAAAAGAAGGGTTCACTGCTACAGCAAATACAGTTGAAAACCAAGTGGCTTTAGAGTGGAACCATTGTCAAGCAGTCTACAGCTGAAAACTCAGGTGAGAGTGTTCTTTCAGAATAATGTCATTTGCTACTGCTACCGATAGCCTAACTTGGGAACCCCTAAACAGTTGTTTCAAATCACGTGTGTGCTCTGGTCGTGTGGTCAATGTTAGAAAAAGTTTGATTCCCAAAGAATTTTTACAATCTTGTTTTGAAATTTTCAAAATTGAAATTTGCACAGCGCAAAGGTTGCATACAGCTTTAAAGGTGAATACAGAACTGGTGTGCGATTTCATATATAAAAAGAAGGACGTAGAGCATAAAGAGACATTTTATATTTGCAGTAAAATGCAAGAGTTATTCATAGCCCATAATTTGGAACAGTGGTATGAAACCCACGTGGTGAATGCCTTGCTATCAAAATTTGATAAACTGCAACAAGGACCGAGTGGCCTTGCCTTAGACAAAATTCATCATTTACAAATCAACATTTGTCAATTCAACCCGTTGAATGCTGGGTCTAGCTATATTAAAACACCACCAGCAATAGCTTCGAAAAAGGCTGTGGTGAATATTAAGAATCGTGACAATGATTGCTTTCTGTGGGCTGTGGCTGCGTATTTGCAGCCAGCACAAGACCGTCATGTTAACAGATCAGCAAAGTACAAGGCCAAGTTTGATGAATTGAAACAAACTTTAAATTTAACTCGAGTGTCGTTCCCTATGGACTTAACCGAGAACCATAGGTTTGAACAAGATAACCAGGACTTTTCGTTCATGGTGTATGGCCTTAATGGTGACGAGATTGTGGGTCCTCTTTATGCCACAAAAGAACCGAAACGACACCACATTCATCTTTTATATCTGTCTTACGGAGAAGTGAATCACTATTGCCTCATTAAAAGCCTAAGTAGATTGCTAAGCAGACAAATGTCCAAACATGTGCGTGCAAAACATATTTGTGATCGTTGTCTGCAATATTTTACCACTCTTACGCTTTTGGAACGTCATAGGGTGGATTGCGTTTCTCAGGAAGCGGTGAGATTGATATTGCCACAAGGGGACAAGGCTGTGTTAAACTTTAAAGACATTCATAAGCGTGACACTGTTCCCTATGTGGTATATGCAGATTTCGAAGCACTCACCACACCCATGGCGGGATGTGAACCAGATCCCACCATCAGCTCAACCACACCCATTCAAAAACATGAACCCTTTGCCATAGGATTTAATGTGGTGTGTGCCTATGACCCAACACAATCCGTTTACAAATACCGTGAGGGGCCAGATTGTGCCAAATGGTTCTTGGATGAACTTGTCAAGTTGGTCGATCATGTACAGGAATTACTAAACCACCCAGTACCCATGAGCCTATCTCCAGAACAGCAGCAGCAGTATGAGCATGCCACGACATGCCATATTTGCGAAAAGCCTATTTTAAGTGGAGAGGAAAAAGTCAGAGACCACTCACACTTTACAGGGGAGTTTCGTGGAGCTGCGCATAGTAAATGCAACTTGAACTTTCCAGCTCCTCGTTTCATTAGTGTCTTTTTCCACAATCTGGCGAATTATGACATTCAGTTTTTGATTCGTGAATTGGGCCATGTCAATAAGGGCTCGTTTACCATTATTCCCCAAAACCATGAGCGTTTTACGGCCCTGACATGGTGGTTGGGCGACTTTAGCATTCGATTTTTGGATTCCTTTAAGTTTATGGCATCCTCGCTAGACAGCCTTGTGAATGGCTTGAATGAGGAGGAATTAAAAAATACTAGAATGCATTTTAATGATCCTGAGCAATTTCAATTGTGCATTCGGAAAGGTATATTCCCGTATGATTTCTGCAATAGCTGGGACGTGTTAAAGCAAAGAAAACTCCCACCACAAGAGAAATTTTACTCGAAACTAACACGCAGTACCGTTTCCGATGAAGACTATGCACATGCATGTCAAGTTTGGCGAGTGTTTGGCATGAACACGCTAAGTGAATATGCTTTGCATTACCTAAAACTGGATGTATTGCTGCTCACTGATGTGTTTGAAAAATTCCGTAACTTGTGTCAACACATTTACGGTCTTGACCCGGCTCACTATTATACGAGTCCTGGACTCTCGTTTGATGCCGCTTTGAAATACACTCAAGTGGAATTGGATTTACTCACTGACGTAGACATGGTTCTATTTTTTGAAAAGGGCATTCGTGGCGGCTTTGTGTCACTTAACCAACGCCATGCTGAAGCGAACAATGTCTACATGCCTGATTATTCACTAGACAAACCAGAATCGTACTTAATGTACTATGACGTGAATAATTTGTACGGTTACGCCATGAGTCAGCCTTTGCCCTATGGGAAGTTTGCTTGGCTGACAGACAAACAAGTGTCAGAATTTGATGTAATGAAGGCTAGCCAAGAAAAAGGCCGTGGATATGTGCTAGAAGTGGATATTGAATATCCCTCATCCTTGTATGATGAACATGCCGATTTCCCATTCTGCCTTGAGCAAATGGTTCCCCCTGACAGTAAAGTGAAAATTGAAAAACTCATGGGCACACTTTACAACAAAAATCGGTATGTACTACATATCCAAATGTTGGTGCAATGCCTCGCCCAAGGCTTGGTGTTGAAGAAAATCCACAGGGGTATTTCTTTTGCTCAAAAAGCATGGCTTGAGCCATACATGCGACTCAACACGGAGCACCGACAAATGGCAACACAGCAGTTTGAAATTAACTTTTTTAAATTAATGAACAACTGCATCTATGGCAAGTCCATGGAGAATGTCCGCAAATACCGTGACATTAAATTGGTCAATGTCTGGGAGGGGCAGTGGGGTGCCCGGCGGTACATTGCCAAGCCAAATTTCAAATCGATCAAAATTATCGATGAGGATTTGGCTACTATTGAAATGAGTAAGACCAGCGTGACCATGGATAAACCCATTTACTTGGGTCAAGTCATTTTAGACTTTTCTAAATCGGTCATGTATCGATTCCACTATGAGTTTGCGAAACGCCATTTTGAGGACGTCTCTCTTTTGTATATGGACACGGACTCATTCATTTACCACATTCGCCACTGCAACCCCTATGACGTCATGAGGCAACATAGTGACTGGTTCGACACCTCTTGCTATAGCGCTGACAACGTATTTCAGCTGCCCATAAAGAACAAAAAGAAAATGGGCGTTTTAAAAGATGAATGCGGTGATTCCATTATGACGGAATTCGTAGGTTTGGCTTCGAAAATGTATGCTTACCGCACACTCGACTGTAAGGAAGCCAAAAGAGCAAAAGGTGTAGGTAGAGCAGTGGTAAAATCGCTACGTGTAGACGATTACCTAGCGGTTTTACGCACTGGCAAAGCTATGTCTCATACACAGTGCAGGATACAATCCAGCAACCATCATCTGTATCTTGTGGAACAGAGAAAACGCACCCTCGCCTCCATGGATAACAAGCGTGTGTGGGCTGATGACCTGCTCACTAGCCTGCCCTGGGGTTATAATCGCAACGAGGAGGAGGTGTGATTTCACTGTTTAATCGTTTATGGGACATGGCTTTTTGTAACTTGTAGATTTAGAATTTTGTAAATATTGGTTTCTGTCATTGTAAATAGTAGATTTTGTAAATAGTGACAACCCACTTGGACCTTTTGCTCTTTAAAAAGTTCTATGCAATCTTATTTTTTTTAAATTTTTTGATTGGTAAATAGTGTGATTCTTTTAACGCTGTACAAAGTTGAGTTTTTTTTGTAAATATGAAATAAGTAAGATTTTTAGTAACTTTAATAACTAGTATTTAATTATTTTTCGTAATGTAAATGATAAACTAAAAAGTTCTTTTGGGATGAGTGTGCATGTCGAGAATGTGCTTTTGGGAATAAATAAAGTGGTTGTGTTTGTTTCCAAAGACAGGTGTGAATGTATGAGTGGAGAGAGAAAACTGGTGTGTATGATTGACCAGAGCGAACACGGTGAGGTAGGGTGGGGGGGGGTGGGGAGGGGGGTAAATGCTCACTTATATACTCATTTTGTTTTAAATAGTTTCGTTTTTTTCATTGAAATGTGGCAGACAATAGACATTATTTTTGTAAAAACAGTCTTACCTGCAGTAGTCGTAGACCTCGACGTTTCTCCAAACACACATCAACACATTGCAGTATTATCAAGGTCAAGCACTTGCATCAACATCATTGTCAAATCTCAACTTTCGACATACACCAAATGGAAAAAATATGAAAACAGCAAAATGGAAATTCCATGTTTCCATATCACCAAAACAGCAAAACTTAAAACGGCCATTTTTAAAAACTGGAAATGGCCATGTATGAAATTTGAAAATTCAAAAACTTCAAACGGACATTGTTTAAAATGTGTCATCAGCAAAATGGAAAAATCCATATCATCAAAAACGTTAAACTTGAAACGAACGTTTTCAAAAAACTGTAAATTGCAAAATGATAAATGACAGTGTGTGGAATTCATCATGTGCGAAATGTGTAAAATGAAAAAATCAGCCATCAACATCACAATTTCTTAAAAATAAAAATAACAAAACATTGTGCTCTGGTAAACCTTTGTATTTATTTCGTAGTCATAGTGAATTGACAAAAGAAATATAGAATACAAACACATTCCAATTCCTCACTCCTCAATGTTTATGTCCATGCATCATCAACTTTCCTTTCATAGCACTCATGACAATTAAGGCTGCCATCCTTTCACCTACTGAGGCATCACTGGATGTGAAACGTTGTTTAGCTTTCTTTAATAACAATTTATCTGCCACATGTTTTAAACCAGAATGACTATGGCGATAAGAAAGGTCATGTTCCTTGCATGCTTGATCCAAAAGATTAATGGGTACATCACTACGTTGTAAACGTTTTTCGAGACGAGTTCCAGGGCCGCAAAAACGATAACCTGGAAGATGGATTTCGAAAGGTAAGTATTGAATCACTTTGTCAATGACGCCATTGCCAGTACAGGTCTGGCATATCCTTTTCCATCGATGGTAAAAAGGTTTGGTCTTCCTCCTCCTCTGTGGACGATGTTTGTGTTTGTTGTTGTTGTTGTTGCTTTTTCTCGCCATGACACCCGTGGAATGATTCAACAAAGTCTTTACATGGACTTTTATGACCGTGATACAGTTTCACTAGCTGGCAAGTCGCACACTGACGCATAGACGGTATTTTTGCCATGGCCACTTGCTTATGGTGATCGTAATCCGTACAGGGTTGCAATTCACTCAACACAGGATCTTGAGTCCATGATTTTGGTACATGTTGCCAGATTTCTTTGACCGCGTTGGCGGCCACATAATAAATGAACGACTTGGGCAGCGCCAAGAGTTCCTCTTTGGTAAAACTGTCTAGTTTCTTTTTGCACACAAAGAACTTGCCGATGGCTTTGTCCGTAGCATTGCCTTTCTCCATGGTATCACGTGCTGTAGATGTTTACACGTCGCTTGTAGAAATCTCACTGACGTCATTCACAGGTAAATCTTGAGTTATAATTTTGTTCAACAACTCCCAGCAGGCATGGGTGGTTAACCAATGAAAGAGATGCCACGCATGTGATAGGGCTGTATGGGTAATGTTGCCACAGGAACAAGTATCCATGAGCGTTTGCAGGGAGGGGCAGCCCAACTCCTTGAGGTCGATACATTGGCAGTAAGACGCCAAAAATGGTTGCAACCATTGACGTTTTTCATTACCTTTCACAAATACCACATTGGCCGAGGACAAGTGTGCTTTCATGACCACGTCCAAATATTTATAGGAAATGGTTCCCTGATTCCAGTCTAGTTGCCTATGATTTTCAATCCACTGGGTTTGTTTACGGTCTTTTTCACACAATAAATCAAAAGCATGGGGTGGTTTAAATAGCAAATGCGTAGCTTTTGATATCCAAAACGTGGTACAATCGATCATGGCCACTTGTTTAAATATAAATTTGTTGTCACCAATTTTAAACCCTTGGCAATCCACAATGAGTGTGCGCAACATGTTGACGCTTGCCTGGACCAAGGTCAACTGACGACTGACTGACGATCAGGTGTGATCATGACATAGACTTACCTTCCATGCTAGTTTCAAAATTGAGGTTAGGGTAGGACAGTGGGGGCATGCAAAATAAGAATTTAAGAATTACATCATCATTTTATTATCATAACACGTCTTACAGGCTTTTCTCATTTTAGGATAAGGACGATAGCAACTGATACAACAATATAGTCTCTTGTGTTTGTAACGTCCATAACACCGATGATGTCCCAATGTCTCTAAACTAGGCGTTTTTGATGGTGAGCTGCTCACCGAAGCACCATGGATACCATACGGCCCACATGTATCGTAACTTGTTTTTTTTTCATCACCCAGAGACACAAGTGAGGGATAGCTTGAATGGCAGGGTATATTTCCCACTTTCATTCTGCACAGGTAGGGGCAGGTGGGTGACCAGCGCTGATGTTCCTGCATGGGTTCATCGCCCTCCTGCCATTGGTCTATAATGATGGGACAAAAGGCACATTTCACTTCATCTCTTGTTTTTAAATAGTAGAATCCAGCAGCTGCCAAGGCTTGAGGGTTTATGAAAGACACTGGCCATGTGGCAAAAGTCTTGAAACGTTGTTCCTCAGAGTTTAAATTCATGGATGTAACGTCTCTTGAGGCTTTAAAGCAAGACATGACTGAGCGGCTTGACGTGGGTTGAGCTGTTATTTATACACTCGTCACTTGGTTGGACAGTGGATAATAGTTGACTTGTTTGTGATGAATAATCAGACAGTAGGCCGTCGTATTGGCTGGTACATTGTCATGCGTTTCAAAATCTAGTCGAATGTCGATATTGGATGGCTTGACAGACTCTTCCAGGTAAGAACAGTCAAAGACAATCAGTGGTGCTCTTGTCTTAAACGCTTGGGGTAGTAGCATGGGGCCGTTCTCTTTTTGATAATACGACCATCGAAATTTAGAAAACAAGTCGTACAGAGGACCAAACTTATTTTTTGAAAAATCCAAATTCAGTCCTTCATAGGGAAACACAGCTCCGTTGAGGAAATGACGTGCATTTCTCAATTGCAGGTGATCAAATTGCGAGGCATCTTTGGTTTGTTGATACTTGCGATTCGTTTGAAAACCCACGATCAGGTAGAGAGGTCTCTCTGTATAGCGAGCTGTTTTTACAGACCAACTGTGTGTGTTGGTAGTGGGCAATAGCGGATACTCATGGAGGGCCCAGCTTCTAAATTCCATGGGTAGAGGCATATCTCTCTTGACCATCTTGAGTATGTCCAGTTTTTTGCTATCGTTAAGGGTCACATGAGGCACTTTCCATAGCAAGCGTTGTAGTTGAACTTTTGAATCGATGGGGGCATTGTCGGCTCCCTTGAGTGCATTGTTATCACTCCTGTCTCTCACCAGATAAAGCACTTGCCTTGCGTTGACCACAATGCGTTGGTGATCTTCAGCAAAGCCTAGAATCAGTTTAAGAGGTAAATATCCAGTAAAGGTTCCATCAGTGTGTACCATCCAGTCATTGGTCGAGTCAGGACACCAACCTGCCATGCAAAGTGTTTTACCTTCTTCCTCACTATAAGAGGGGTATAGTTTCATGACACTGGAAATGCCCACATTTCGAGTGCTATCCACCACGATATCGTTAATGACATACCGCACTTCAGAAAACAGAAAGGCCAAACCATGGTTGGCCAACTTGGATGTGGTGGGTGTAGAGCCATCGGCTTTGGTGAGCCGACCTTCAATCTGAATGACACTTTCATGCGGTAGGGTGTAAATATCTTGGTTGTTGATAACAAATTGAATTTCATCATTGTTATTGAGTCCAGGTGTTTGAGCTTGATAGGAATGGAGATCAATTCTTACCACTCCTGGTTGCTCCTCGATGTGGTTCGCTATCTCTAGGATAGAATTCATTATGAGGGTTGACGTGGTAACCCAAATGCTGTAAAATCTGCTTGTTCTGAGATGTTAACGTGTATTCACGTGGCAAACAACTAACACCATTCCTAGACGGTGTTGTTGCTTTATACACAAATTTCATAGTGGCTTTAGCACCAACTTGTAAGTCACTGGTGTGGTAGAATCTAGATCAATGAGTTGTTGATCTCTATTGATCAGTCTTAATGTTATATTACTAATACTATCAACAGCCACAGAAAGAAAAAGCACCACTGGAGGGTTTTCACGAATAATATAGCCATTGGGCGATGTCACAATAAAGTCATAAAGTGAATGCGATGGTTCTTGATTGGTGTACACTTGGCTAATAATATTACACGTCACCGACACATGATGGTCCTCAATGAATTTCACTTCATGGTCTGATTCATGTTTTTTGTTGTGCTCCAACACACGTGGTTTAAATCCTAGTAATGGGCCAATGGAATCGGGGTGTGTTTTAAAGTCAATGTTGAATGAGGAGAAAATACTGCAGCGATGAGTGTTAGTATTGCCTACAAGTTCAAACTTGTGCGTTCCGTCGAGAAATGACTTTAAACCATATTGATTGATCAACACCACATAAATGTGTTCATAAATATCATCGATCGTGTATCCACCAGAGTTCAGGGTGAGCACAGAATCATCATAGTAAAACTTGTTGTTCACATTTTCACGTATGTTGTATATTCGATTGTACGTTTCAAGAGAAACAAGTCCTAAACCATAGGGTTTTTCACTCAATTCGATAGGCGGGTAAAAGTCTAGGCTGACTTCAGGTCCACGTCCATGCACTGTAAACGTTTTACTTTCTGCCGACATACTGGTGGCGTTTTTGCTTATGCTGCGTCTTATATAAAAAAATTAAACACAAACGTCCACACTGTTGGCTGTTAAACGTTTGCTCTCGTTTCACATTATAATATATCTTGATCCTGTTTCCAAAATAGGTCACTAGTTCCATGGGCGGGGGCAAATTCCCAAAACTGTCAAAGTACCATACCGTGGATCCCTCTTTGACATAAGCTACATAATGCGTTCCTGGTCCTCGGTGATCATCCAAATTGACAACAGCACATTCCTGTTTCCAGGGTCGTGGGGGTAATTGGTTTCGCATAAACACACCTCGAAAATGAGAAAGCTTTAGTTGTTTAGCATAGCTTTCCACTTGTTGATGCGTCAGGGCATGTCTCGCTATGGCTGAGGTTATTATTTTTTTTTTTAATATTTCGAAATGGTGAAATCCCAAATCCTTGTTGATAAAAGGCTGGCTTTAAATTGGCATTTCTAGCCCCCATGGCAATCGCTTCCATCGTTTCATTGTGTCGCTGACTTTCTTTGAGTTGTTGCTTGCCCTGCTGCGCGGCGTTAATGGTTTTCGCCACTGCACTGGCACCGCCCAAAAGTGAGCCCAGAGCAGCCAAACCAGCAAATAATGCAGGTAAAAATCCCGCTCGTTTGGGGACGGGAATCACTCGCCCTTGGTTTGAAACCTGTCGCCGACGTTTTGGAATAACCAGTCTCTGTGCTGCTCGAAGGGCTTTCCTTATGGTCAATACATTATTTTTTCTTTTTTTCTTTCGCAAGGGCTTGTCCACGAATGTTGTAAGCCCAGGCTTTGCCAAGGACAAAGTCCTTTTTTTAGTCTTTCTCACTGCATACCTTTGTTTCACCATGATGATAATGACCAACAACCTTTCACAAGAAAGTGTAAATCACAACTAATGTTAGATGGTTATTTCATGGCTGTATATTCCAATTCCACATAAAGTGGGAAATCGTTTATGGTTTTTCCCGCTTGCTTTTCATCCCATGTCAACATAAGGTGAAAGGATAATTCGTCACCAGCATTGACCATTTCATGGTTATGGATCAACATCCTATGACCATTTATCTTTATTTGTAAATGGTTCTCATCAGGTATGGCATATTTGATGTGAATGGTTCCATCATAGTGTAATCGATAGTGGCTTAAACCCGAAGCAAGCACATAGGTCAAGTGCTGATCATGGACTAGCGGTAAATGGTTTCTGTCATTCACAGGTTTATCATTTGTCAGATACACTAAAAATACAGATGGGATAAATTTATAAAGCCTTTTCATTTCATGGGTCACGTAACGTTTGGTACAGACATCGTCTTCGTCTTGCGGGTCTTCCACGTGAATAATCCGATGGTGATTAGCGCTATAGCCATTCACCGTAAGCTGGGGCACTTTGTCATAAAACTCATACACTTTGTTATCCACATACTTTTTCGTAGTAACGTCTGTAGACACTTGAGGATGTTTTACATGGGTTAACCGCTTTCCCTTAAAGTCATAATCTCCCTGTTTTGTGCGTGGCACTACTGACCTATCCACATAGTGTTTATTAGCAGGATCTGTTTCTTGTTTAGGATCATGTATGGAGACAGGCCTAGCTTTGGCCATCAACGCACGTCCAAAGACATCCATCGTCAACCTGTAGTACCAGTCTACTGTTTCTATGACAAGGTTCAGTGTCCTGTATATAGACAGCCGGCTAGCCTGTCTAAGCCTTAGTTGAAATGAAGATTATTAAGCAGCAAGAGTCATTCCCCGTGGGGGACATGGTTTCCCATCTCTGTCCCTCATCACGTGAACAACGCCATGGTTCACTGTTTCCATCTTCCATTCGCTGCATCATTGTGGGGCCTTCCGGCTGTGGAAAGACTAATCTTTTGCTAACGCTCATTACAGCGCCCAATGGTCTGCGTTTTCAAAATATTTATATTTTTGCAAAATCTCTCTACCAACCCCTCTACGTGTTTCTGGATCAAGTCATGTCTGGATTACAAAAAGAGAATATGGGTTATTTTACATTTTCCATGCAAGAAAATGTGATTTCACCGGATGAGGTAAAGCCTGATTCACTCATGATTTTCGATGATGTATCCACTGAACGTCAAGGCATCATTCAAAGCTATTTCAGCATGGGTCGACACAAACATATCGATTGCTTCTATCTTGGGCAAACGTATTCTAAAATGTCCAAACAGTTGATTCGTGACAATGCCAATGTCATTGTTTTATTTCGTCAGGACGAGAGGAACAGTCGTCACATTTATAATGAACATGTGAATCCTGATATGACCTTTCAAATGTTTACAGAATTGTGTGCCAAGTGCTGGAACACTCAACGTCATGCCTGTTTAGTGATTGACAAACAAAGTGAACTCAACCAAGGACGGTATCGCTTAGGGTTTGATCATTTTATTGCTATTTAAGGCCCTGTCTCATTCCCCGGCAAGTCATTGGTCAAGACACCATGGCGTTAGCAGAGAGTCAATTGAAAAAGCATATTATTAAAGCAAAAAATACTATTCGCCAAAAGTTTCGTCAATTGAAACAATCACGTGCCAATCATGCTTTGTTTATTCAGCAACATTTAGCACCTCCGCTAAAAGCCATGTTGAAACCCTCTTTCAAGCCATCTGAAACGCTACCCACCGTTTCACAAGCCACGCAGACGCTGCACGAGGATCCTGAGGAAGAGGAAGAGGAACAGGAAGATTTGACTAGTGTTAGTGAAGTTGAGGATGAGGAGGAACAAGTGTTTACGCCTCAAAAAAAGGCCGCACCCCTTGCAGAGTTTTTGAGAAAAAAGAAATCCTTGGCCATGGTCGATACACCTTGCCCTTCCAGAGCGTCTCCGTTTTCACAACTCTTGGCCACCCCTCAACATAAAGCTCAACTGAAAACCATTTTAATAAAATATTATGGATCAACATTGGAACCCTATTTCACCGATCTATTTATTGGAAACACAGATACCACGTATGGTGTTCGCTATGAGGATGATAGTTTTAAAATTGGCGATTCATCCATTAAATTTGCTCGTACTAAAGCTGTCATTAAAAATATCAACTATAATTTAACGCCAGGACTGTTAAAGCTGCTCTTTTCTCGGACCCCCTCTCCCCATGATTATACGTCAGAGGACCTTGACAAATATAAATCCATTTTATTGGATACCCATGCTCACAAAAGACAGTATGATCCCACGCAACAAGTGAATGCCAATATATCTCAAAAATATAAAACCATCATTGCAAAAATGTTTCCCACCAGTCAAAGTACTCGTCGTAAGGTGTCCGCTTCGGGAGTGACATTTAAACCATTAAAACCCCTTGTGGATGTTACCTACTGGCACAATCCCAATACGCTCGTCCAGCGGCTACAGTTGTTGCATGCTTCACGTCAAGCTGGCCATACCGGTCACGATTGGGAAATTCAAGAAATTGAACAAGAACTTCGAAATGCCAAAATTATTGTTTAAGCCCTCACCCATTAAAATGGGTATTGCTCACGAGTTGCATCGCCCAGCTAGGCGTCACTATCCACGACTCAAGGGGATTTCACGAGGTGTGGATGAACTTTGGCAGGCTGACTTGGTTGAAATGATACCCTATGCTGGCGTTAACGACGGTGTACGCTATATGTTGACCGTCATTGATGTCTATTCCAAAATGGCCTTTGTTGAACCTGTGCGTCGCAAGTCTGGTCCACTAGTTACCAAGGCCTTTCAACATATTATTCAACACTCCAAACGTCAACCTCAGCTGCTACAAACCGACCAGGGGAAAGAATTTTTCAACAAGGACTTCTCCAGTTTTCTCAAATCTAAGGATATTCACCATTACACCACGTACAGCAATCTCAAAGCCAGTGTGGTCGAGCGGTTCAACCGAACATTGAAAACCCATATGTGGAAAGCGTTTACCGCTCAGGGCAGTTATCGCTGGTTGGACATGTTACCTGAGCTAGTATCACGTTACAATGACACCAAACATAGAACGATTGGGACCAAGCCACGCCTCGTGACTAAAAATATTCAGCGATTGGATAAACTGTTTAACCCCATAAAAACAGCCGATCCTAAACGTCACCGACTGAACATTGGGGATTTTGTTCGTGTGAGCAAATTTAAGTCTGCCTTCAATAAGGGTTACACGCCTCAGTGGGGGACTGAACTATTTCGAATTCGTCGAGTCAACTTGGACACTCCAGTCACCTATTTACTCGAGGACCTCAACCATCAACCCATAAAAGGTAGATTTTATCTCCATGAACTTCAGAAAACAGCATTTCCTCAGCATTATCTTGTGGAAAAAGTGTTGAAACAAAAAGGAAATAAACTCTACGTCAAATGGTTAGGGTTTAACTCTACGTTTAATTCTTGGATCAATAAACTACATGTTGTGTGAACCTGTGTACTTTTTATTTATTCACCCATGTTGTACACCACCTATAGCTCTATGTATACAGCGCTCCGCGCTTCATGCATGTTCATACATGTTTGTCTTTCCCTTTCCTCTTGTGTTCTCTCATACATCACCCCCTCCCCTCTCCCTCCCTTCACCTCCCACCATTGCTGTTTGCAGCTCTTGCCTGTCTATTGGTTGTGACATCATTCCCACAAGTTGCATCATACTTTTTTACTGATTCAGCGATTCCCACGCTTTGAACATTCTCTTATCGTGCACGTGGACAGCTAACGTCCCAGGCGAACACCTGTGCCGGATCAAATTTCACATGAACTTGCATTTTGTCACGTACGAAGCAAGACAGGCTGTAACTTGTTAACAGTTATCGCGCACGTGGACAGATAACACCCAAGCGAACACCTGTGAAAGATCAAATTTCACATGAACTTGCATTTTGTCACGTACGAAGCAAAACAGGATGTCACTGGTTTAGCGTGCCTGTGGTTTCACACATGTGTGCACGCCTTTCACACTCCCCTGCCACCACGATGGTCAGATTATTTCACCTTCAAGCGTCTTGGTCATTTTTGCCATTGCACTTGTTGTCAAGTCAGATCAATGCCTTCCAATAAGCTCAAATGACCTTCACCTCCTGTAAGTTTGTTTTCTGTACTCGCTTCGACCAACATAGAATCAAGTTCTCATCACCGTTTACACGTTAAAGGTAAAATATCAGAAAACGCATGCTCGTTCTGTCATACACCGACCAGCCGAAATAGCGATTGTTCTATTGAACACAGCCACCATGGTCAGCGACAGGTTCGTTGAAACACACACTCAGCCGTATCGTCTCTCTCAACCACCACGCTTCATGGACATTATAAACAGGTAAAGAAAAAAAAACAGTTTTTTTTTCAATGTGTATGGCGTTAGTCCCTTTGCGAATTTTTTTTTGGAAAACAATATCTACCACACTCGAAAGGGGGGCGTTATCCCGAGTCCTAGGACACCTCGTACACGTCTCTAGCGTTATTGATTCGTGAGATATCGGCAAAAATCACAAAAAACACGTGTTTACCCCAAAATCGCGTTTCCAATTTTTTTTAAAATATAACGTGTGGTCCATAGCAAAGAGGACGTCAGCCCGAGTCCTTGGACCCCTCGTTCATGCCTCTAGCATGATTGGTTCGCGAGATATAGCAAAAAGTTCAAAATCACGGTTTTACCCCAAAAAGACCGTGTTTCCAAATTTTCACCTTTTCGACACCTACATTCCCGTAAAGAGCACAACGAGACGAAAAAAACGAATCCAAGCACGCCCTCCTAGCATGGCTCCTTCCATTCCAAGGTCGCAGGGTCTCACAACTTGCTAAGTGAGACAGCTCTGTCCTTACCACACTACTACCTACAGGTTTTCATCCTAGAGACTTGAAATTTATTTTGGGGGTAGAGGGGGTAGGGACCTTTCATTTACGTCAAACAAACTTTTTTGTAGAGTTCCTAGTTTCCAAAATATAGGATTTTCAAAATTCGAGTGTTTTCAAAAAAACATAAAAAATAAAAAAGTTTTATTACAAAAAATAAAGGTCATAAAGGCCGTTCGTTTGAGCCATGGCACAACGTTCTACCATGTTTGGTTTTCAAACTATCACCAACGTTGCAAAACAAAAAAATTCAAAGAATTTTTGAAAAATATAATACATGGTCGATAAGAAAGAGGACGACTGCTCGAGTTCAACAACACCTCATTTGTCAACATCCGGCCATGCGTTTGAGAGATATTAATTATTTCAATTTCGCACGGCGGCCATGTTGGTTTGTTGGGCACAGGAGTGTCAAGTGGGGCAGAACCATCATCACTCCACTACTGTAGTCTACTATAGACCTATTTATAAATAAGAATTGCGTCTGACAATCTTGTTTTTTTTAGCGTATGGCCTTTACTGCCGGGAGTGTCCGAGGACATGTTCGGCTCGCCAGAGTTAGTAGCTGCTTCTATGAGGACACCCATGGGATGAGCTACAAGTACCGTCGCGTGTGGAGTGTTGTCTGAGGCAGGAAAGTGTGATTGTAAGGACTAGGAATTGGAAGGTAGCGGCAGTGGTCTATAGTTAGGGATCAACCCCGGCATTTGCCTGGAAGGAAGATGGGAAACCACAGAAAACCATCTTCAAGGTTGCCGGCGGGGGGATTGTGAGCGACTGCCTGCAGCCACGCCGTAACAACCACGGCTAACTCACCCGGTTGATAATCTTGTGTTAGTGCACGACGTGGAAACATTTAAATACATCCAGTATAATTGAGGCAACCGGCCACGCTAACGCACTAGCTCGTGCCTCGCTGGCATCGGGAGAGCATGGGTTCGAATCACACCCTGGTCGTCTTGAAAATGGTTTCCATGGTTTCCCATTTTCACTACCAGGCAAATACAGGGACGCTACCTTTCAACAGGCCCTCGACTGAATTCCTTCCAAAATCGCTTCCTTAATTAGACCCAAGTTATCGGTCACTTGGGCGATCGGCCCATCACCATCTCCAGTTGTATCTGCTGACAAAGTGTGTTCAGCTCCCAGACACCGTCCTTGCGACGGTAGAGGAATGACCCCTCGCAGAGTCCGTGAGTGAAGCCGAGCTGGGATGTTAAGAGATTAAAAAACAATTGAGGCTGTGGGCGCAATACTGGCCTAACCTTTAAATCCTTTAAATTTTCTTTACAGTCGCCTCCGTAGCGTAGCAGTCAGCATGGTTAGCTGCCGCCCCGGAGGTCCTGGGTTCGATTCCCGGCTCTGTCACGAAATTTGAAAAGTGGTATGAGGACTGGAACGGGGTCTACTCAGCCTCGGGTGGCCCAAATGAGTAGAGGGGGTTCGATTCCCACCTCAGCCATCTTCGATGTGGTTTTCCGTGGTTTCCCACTTCGTCTTCGGGCAAATGCCGGGATGGTCCCTACAGTAAGGCCACGGCCGCACCCTGCCCACTTCCTTGTCTAACCGTCCCACTCTTCCCATCCCTTCATCAGGCCCCCTGTTCGCTTTGCAGGTGAGGCGCCTGGGCGTAGTGCTGGTCACACACCCCAGTTGTATCCCTGACTCTGAGTCTCAAGCTCCAGCTCTTCTTATGTTAGGAACCATCCAGGCTTTTGCCTGGAGTAGAAGTGGGAAACCACGGAAAACCAATTCCAGAATGCCTGAGGTGGGAGTCGAATTCACGAGGCTAAGTTTTTTTTCCCCAGAATGAAGTTTCTTGGCAGAGCCGGGAATCAAACCCGGTCCTCCGGGATAACAGCCCAGAATGCCACCGCGAGGTTCTTGGGCAATATAGTGATCTAATATGGAGGACATAGGCTATGTCTCTTTAGTTTGCGGGAATGGCCGTTATATGGGGAACAGTGGAGTAGGAAGTTGTTGTTATGGATTCATTTAGGGGCTTTGCGACATCGAGGTCATGTAGCACAGTGTACTTGGGTGTGTGTCGAATTTGTCTGATAACCTGTGTTATTGTGAGGGCAGTATTAATGTTTGCATTTGTTATTCAGATGAGAATTGAGAAGGAGGCAGCGCGGTGTTGCCTTAATGTAGGATCGCATTTGCCTGGAGTAGAAGTGCGAAATGACGGAGAACCACTTCCAGGATGGCTGAGGTGGAATTCGAACCCAACTCTTCTCAGTTTTGCCTTACGACGCTGAGTGTACCCCGTTCCAGTCCTCAGACCACAATTCAATTCCTTGGTACAGCCGGGAATCGAACCCGGGCCTCCGCAGTGACAGCCGAGAGTGCTAGGCACTACGCAACGAGGCAGACCGGCGGGTGGGATGGAGGGAGGGAGGGAGGGAAAGAGAGGGGGGAGAATACTTTCACAAATGCCTTAGTTCAATGTGTAATTGTTCCACCCGCTACTCGTTTGCTGGTCGGCGTAAAGAAAGGCTTGGTTGGCACGCCGATTGTTTAGCCAGTGGTCAATTGAAACTCATGTGCGGCTAAGTCGGTTCCCGTAACAGCATTAGTGTGAGTGGAGGAAATAGGCTCAACACATTGGTCTCGCTAACGCAAATAGAACGTACGAGCCGTTCTGGTTGTGGTTTAATGGGAGGTGGGTTGGCGACCACGGGCCCTAACTGAGCATGGCACTGTTCCCACAGGTTCTTCTCCGACCTCTCTTGGTCAACGATTCCAACCCCTAGAGTGTCTTTTATTTTCCTGTCTTATTTTGTCCGTATTTCCTTATACCCTTATTGTTCTTTGCTGCTATCATGGTGATGATGATGATGATCGCGTGGCCTCCGGAGAGGCCGAGTGCAGGTCTTTCTAGTTGACGCCCGTGGGCGACCTGCGCGTCGTAATGAGGGTGAAGTGATGATGAAGACGGCTCATACAACCAGTCCCCAAGCCATAGGAATTAACCCCAGGAGATTAAAATCCCTGATGGCTCGGCCGGGAATCGAACCCGGGTTCACGTAGGGCCAAAGCCTAGCGCGCTAACCATTTAGCAACGGAGCCGGACGCTACCATGGTATTTCCTGCCTATTGTAAGAATCCATCAAAGGGGGAAGGATGCATGTAGCCCAACCCTGGATATTACTACATTCTCCTAGCAGTTGGTCACCCCGAGGTATTCCTGAGTTGAGACCTAGTCAGTGACTTTGGAATTGACCCTCTCATCTTTTCCATTCCTGTCTGTTATTAAGGGATCTAAGTTCCTCTGCCCATTCTTCGTGAGATGAAGCCATTTCTTTTCCCTGTCATTTGTGTCCATATCTTCTTGTACTATACCACCTCATGGTTTAGCGGCTAGCGTTCTTGGCTGCCACCTCGGAGGTCCAAGTTCGATTCCCGGCTCTGCTAAGAAATGTTATTTCTAGCGTGAGGGCTGGAACGAGGTAGAGGAGGGGGTAGGAATATGAGATAGGGTAGAAATATGAGATAGCAAGGTTTTCGCCTCTGTATAGTGCCGACATAAAAGCCTCCGTGGCTTAGGCGGCAGCGCGCCGGCCTCTCACCGCTGGGTCCGTGGTTCAAATCCCGGTCACTCCATGTGAGATCTGTGCTGGACAAAACGGAGGCAGACTGGTTTTTCTCCGGGTACTCCGGTTTTCCCTGTCAAAATTTCATTCCAGCAACACTCACCACTCTCATTTCATTTCATCTGTCATTCATTTAATCATTGCTCCAGAGGAGTGCGTCAGGCCTCGACAGCCGGCACAGTCCATATCCTCGCCGCTAGATGGGGGCTTCATTCATTCCATTCCTGACCCGGTCGGAGACTGGACGCAGGCTGTGGATTTTCATTTCATAGTGCCGACATCTTACGATGGAATTTCCAACTACGTGTCCAAGGGTCGCTATTGTTTCACCCGCGAGGTTGCCACATCAGTGTTAGCTCGACTCTAGTGTGGATGTTTATTATTGTACTACTGCTGTGGAAAGTTTTTGTACCTCTACGCGGAAGTGTCGTTTACGTCGATATACATTCTAATTTTCCAAGAAACAATTAAGGTAAGTTGTTCTTCATTAATTGCACTCTTAGAATATCAGTGACGATTTATAATATAGTGACGCGTTATGCGTGAGATAATGACAAACACTAAAATGGTGGCTTGGTTGTAATATGAGACACTTGGTTGGTAGTAATATGAGACTGTCTCATATTGCTACCACCTATAATCAGCATGGTTTTTAACGCTTTAATCAATGCTAACCTCTGTGTCATTTGCCAAGAAAGAAGTTAAAGATCTAAGAAAGAACTACAACGAAGAGGATATGTTCAAAGGTATGAATTTGGTATGAGTTTCATTGTTTTATTTAATGCAAAATAAAAGTGTCTCATATCACTACCCAATTTAAAAATTCTTTCAAACTGAGTTTTCTTAGAAAAAATTAAATATTGTAAATACTATTAGCTTGAGAAAATTCATGTTCATGATGCACATTCCACATAAAATTTACTAACGAATTTCCTTTCAATTTCTTATTGAAGCGGTAAATATAAAGGAATGTGGCCACCTGAAAGCATAGAAGAAATATAACGTGCCACGGTCTAGACTTCCGGGCATGTGATCAAAGGTGTTACATTTTTTTTATTTTTTTTTTATTTTGCTGTTTTCTCTCCACAAAACATTCTTATACCCGGTACACAGTTTGAAATGTTTTAGTGTAGATATGCATTTGAATGTTACATTTCTTTAAGGGTTACATTTTTAAATTATAGTCTCTTTATTTCTAGGTGAGTGATGATACTAGGCTACTGCTGAAACCAGAATCAGAAGATGCGACCTGCTTATTGTGTGACTCAATTTTTTCAAATGATTCTGAAAGTGAATTGTGGATTCAGTGCTTCTTATACAAAATGTGGACCCTCAGTGATTGTCCAGGTCTGGATGGTGCAGTATATGTTTGTGATTATTGTAAAACTAAGTGAATCCTAGGTATGCTGCGGCTGGGACTCAATGTACAGTAATTTTATGCCAATAAATTCTTCCCAAACACTTTGGTATGAATTTCATTGTTTTACTTAATACAAAATAAAAGTGTCTCATATTACTACCCAATTTAAAAATTCTTTCAAACTGAGTTTTCTTAGAAAAAATTAAATATTGTAAATACTATTAGCTTGAGAAAATTCATGTTCATGATGCACATTCCACATAAAATTTACTACCGAATTTCCTTTCAATTTCTTATTTATGACTATTGTGACACTTGCTAGGTCCCAAAACAAAAAGGGTATCTCATATTCCTACCTCTTCCTCTACACTCAGCAAAACTGAGACGAGGAGGGTTCGATTCCCATCTTAGCCATCTTGGAAGTTGTTTTCTGTGGTTTCCCCACTTCTACTCCAGGCAAACGCTGGGATGGTTCCTGACGTAAGGTCATGGCTGCCTCCTTCTCAATCCTCTCCGTAATTACAATACACACACCAATACAGCCACCATAATAACACTGGTTATCAGACAAATTACACTCATACCCACGTACACGGGGGACATGACCATAAAGTCGCAACCGACAACAAACAACAAACTTCTTGTAGTAGTATTCATCTTCATTTCATAATGATTATCATCCCTTATCGTGGTGTGATGGTCAGGAAATTGTATTTGGGCTAAGCGTTGGAACGGTGTACCTACACTCAATTTCACCTCAATTATCCTAGAAAGGGTTGTACGTGGTTTCTCTACGTCAAATCCAGATAAATGTTGGATAGTCCATGACATAAGGCCACGTCCCCCTCTTTTCCCAAACCCTAGACTAAATTACAGATACACACATTACTACAGATACCACAATAAGACAGGTTATTAGACATATTCCTCACACCAAAATATAGGTTACTAAGTTGATGACCATGGCGTTGAAATCCACACATAAAACAACATGATCCAAACGTTCGATATGACATTTCCGTCATCATGCCAATCAACCATTCACTCAGACTCAAACGTTCTATCGTCATAACTGCGTCCCGACTTTGATGTTCCCTTACGGTGAATGTGAAATATAAATAGATACTGTAGATTCATTTAAGGCCACTGCCGACTCCTTCCGCATCCTAGCCTAAATTACAGTGCCTGTCTTGAGAGAAGCATGTCAAGAGAGATATTAGGCAGCATACTCTACTACACTTTTAGACTGTCCTGGACACTGATGGGTGCCATTTTGAGCACTATTTGTAGTCTGATAGACGCTATGTTGATATTTTGTATGACAGGTGTTTCAATGTGCAGTAAATACTCTTCCCCATGATCATGGTAATGTTCACATATCGCTCGTTCTTCTTACAGAGATAAGTTTAATTATAACCATCCTGTAGATACGGTAATTTGGAAATGATCCCTGGCTATCATATTTACACTCTATTGCAAAAATGCTGCTACCTGAAAACACAACAAGGGTAGAACTGTTTCATTTAGGGGCACCAACCCCATTACTTGAGTGTGTGTGTTTTACCACAGTTTGCTCTTGTAATTGGTTCTCACCAAACTAGATTGCTTACAGTTTGTGTGCTGGTCACACACTCACTGTTCGGTGTTGCTATAGACCTTCCACGATTCAAAATGGCACCGAAGCTTATGCATAGTGAACTTCCGGTCCACGAATCACCATTTGATTTTCATTGGCAATGAATCGTCCATGATTATATCTTTCTATTTCGGATTGTGGTTTTGTTTCTAGACGTTCACCTTATAAAATGAGAACTAGAGGGTTGGGCCTTCTTGAATATTCTAAAGACTTTTGTCTCCTAAAGGAGTAATTAGTAAAACTTCCCAACAGAAAGGACCCTAACAAACAGCTTGCATACAAAGTGTGTGATTTGCACACTTCAAACGTCACTGGTCTAACATATCTTGGACTATAATACTGCATTATTAAGTTGGTTTCTATTATATACTGTATGCTATATGTGAGAATACTATAATTATTTGCTATCCAGTTATTACATTGGTATATTATACATAACCAGAGCCGTTTAAATACTAAAATGTGACAGTGGGCGAAGGCTACGAGTTCTAGGCTATACGCCGCACCGGTAACATTACAAATAATTCATCCTTTCTTCTTTAATATTTATTTAATCATTATAGTTATAATATATATTAACACATATTTAACCAATACTCATTTTATAATTACAGTATATACTGTGCCTATTCCAGATATTGCAAGAAAGCGATATTTGATAGCACATGTGGCTCCATCTTAAAATCCAACCATGCCTAGTTTGCAGTATGGAAAACATGGAACATATTAAGTTACTAGACCAAAGAGCTGGCGAAAAAATAAAAATAAAATGATAATTTACATCTTCACCCTAGTCTACATAATGTATCGTAATCACTGGAAAGGTAGCTCTTTTATACCTCAATTACACAAACGAACCTCATTTTGCATGAATTATGGAGACTAAAACCTTCTAATGGAGGTATGGATTGTCTTTCTTTAGAAGAAGAAAGTCAGTAATTTAAGACAAATTGTCAGAAAACTAAATGCAAAAAGCTGCGTCTTTGCTATGGTGTAAAATTGCTCTGTGAAAAATATAACCTTGCCAAGATTATAGGACGTGCATACAGTTAAATACAATTTCCCATTTGTAGAAGCACTTTCTTCGTCATGATCTTAAATAATTTTCAAACATAATCTGGAGTAAATTGACGGGAAATATGCAACATTTAGAGACGACAAATATTGTACTAAGGCACAACGTTAGCTGACATTTCGCGTCATTAATAGATAAGGAATTAACGCAAGTAGAGCTTTCTCATTGTAGCCAGCTGAAGATCAAATCATTCTTGGTGCATTTCACAACTTGTATTTTCCTAACAACAACAATTTGCTCACTTACGTGCAAGAAAAATTGTATTACACAGTTCTCATTGCTTCAATTACCTGACTACTAAACCGGAAGCTGGTTATGCAAAAGAAGGTGACGGTGGCGCGTCACACGGCAAGAGAACGAACGAAAAAAGTGGAGGCTCCATACAACGCATATTGCACGCGTCACTTACCTTATAACGAAAATTAACATTAAGTAGAACCTTTGAGAGGACTTTGCATGCCCAAGGCAGAACAACAGCGATTCCGCACATATAGCCTAATATTGCGGCTGGCCATATTGTTAACATATTTACATAGATAACTCAGGATGTAATTGTGCAATTAACACGTAACTTTGGGTAAGAGAATCATCGTGAAAGAGTCACAAGCACATAGCATGTAGCCACAATCTTGAAATAGTCACTAAAATCGTTATCATGTTGGAAGCCATTTTTCAGAGTTGCCTTAGTAAACGAAATTTAAATACTCTTCAGTCGATCAACACGATTTAATTTCGCCACTAAAATCGATAACCCACAATCTGTTATAGCTACAATAACGAAACTTCGTAAGAAGACATACTCCTAGAAGAGACTTCATTTATATAAGGCACACGACTAGCTACGGTATTTAGTAATTCATGATGGTAGCTGGGTGTGTTAAAGAACATTAAAATAAATCACTCAGGATGTGGTTGCGCACGTAGCATGTAACTGGGAAGCCTAGGAGCATTATCAAACGTATCTCACTATTGCTAGTAACAAGACTGCCACAATGAATAAGCGCGCAGCCACCATCTTAAAATATATTACAGTCAATTGCTCAACATCTATTATTATAGCAACAATGCCGAACTTATATATAAGCTAGGCCCATAAAACTGGCTACCAATGCCTAAGGAAAACGATCAGTGACCCAATACATTCAAGAAGGTGACTCGGTGAGCTACCAAATCTTTAAAATAAAAAATCAGGAAGCACCTTGCGCAATGAACATGAAACTTAGTAAGAGACAAGTCGTATAAGAGGCCTTACTGGCATTAGTCAAAAGACTATCGCACAGGTTATATCACACAGACGTCATATTGAATATATGTTAATACAATAATTGCTCTTTAGCTGGCCAACACGTTAATGTACCCAATTAAATTGAACAGAGAGTAAAACATATCTACCTACACCTGGTAACCTGGAAAAACTTACATTGATCAGTTACAGTATATGTATTTTATTTTTATTTTTCGAAAGATGGTATGGATGGACAATATATTCCGTTCGTCAGGCGAACATCTTCAGATCATATTCACTTACGGCGTTCCTAGGGATGACAGATATATACAGTACATCACTCATGCACAACTTAAGTGCAATTGACTTATTGAGTCGTAAAAACTTCTTATTACATGTAACATAATTACATTATTGTTATAGCGCTATATGTTGTTAATACTAGTTGTGTTGTTGAGACAAGGTAACACCTTGTGGCATATTCCATGAATATACGTTCCAAGTAAATTTACACCCGTATTGGGCCTTCTTTAATTTTTTCTCGTCTTTAATCATTTATTTTTTGAAAACCACCAACAGAGATTTCTTTGCACTTTGCTCTTCTGTTTTGCATTTGCTTATATGTTTCCTCAGTTTGTTCCAGAAATCGAAATGTCTCCCCCCCCCCTTTGCAGTAGCGTCAAGCTTCACCTGTCAGCGCTCTCTCGCGGCGCGTCGCTCAACTCACTGGTCCCTTGCAGTCAGCGCTGGAACTTGTCACCAGCTATTGAAGAATGCTTATTACCTCAACTCATTTAATACAGATGGCAGCCTGCTCGCTCCTACGTTCTTTGGACTTGGCGTCAAAATATAAATTTTTGTATTTGAACTAATTTATAGTGCACATGTTGGTATCTGTTACGTCATACGTCCTCCCCTCCCTCCCCCTCTCCTCGGCTGGTATAGTTGGAAGCTCGCTGCTCACTCACTTCTCTTGTGAACTTGAGAATAATCACTCGGTCTCACTGCTTGAGGCAACCACCACGCCCGACATCTTGTAAAAGTCATGTGCTGCCAAGCACTATTCGACACCGTCGGATCATTACGGAAATACAAGTTTCTAATCATATTTAATCTAGCTATGAAGCTGTTTTAATGCTTGCTATTACTCAGTTATTGATTTTTAACTAGCCGGTTGGACTGCAATTCTGTAATGTTAAAGTATCGTTGTCATTTTACTCATACATTTCCTCCGAGGGAGTTTATTCTAATGTGAAACTGTGACTATTGGTCGGGCGCACCGTGGGATTTTCTCTATTCTTCATATTAATTCTATCAAAGTAATTCATTTGACACATCGTCGGAGTGTGATACATAACTCTGTCAAATTACAATAAATGTGGACTCCGAGGGATTTGCATTAAACTGCATCAAATCCAAGAAACTTCATCTAGAAAGTTCTCCAAGCATTCTCTTCAAAATTAAAGTATGTGACGTCACAGTGAAATACACCTGTTTCCGCTTCTAACGGTTTAATGGTTAACTCTGATAACAACACAGGACTTTCTAGGAACTGCATCAATGCTTAAAATTTAATAAAATCACAATATAAAGCCTCTCCACAGGGAAAAAACTCACAAAAGTAATTAGTGACATTTTTCTACAAAAACTTTCCTATAAACTCGAATGTGCTTCGTGCCACCTTGCTAAGTACTGGTGACACCACACAACACAATAGCACATGTTACACAATTGCGGTTATTGTTTTTCAAGGTTATGAACGAGTTTTTCAATGTATTGACCTCAATTTTAAGAAAAACCTTATCACTTAATTCACTGTTCTTGAAATCGTTTGTATAGCCAGCCCTGTCAATACAATGGTTCACATTTCCTGGTAAAAATGTTATATGTTTCAGACCAATAGCGCTCCTTCATTGGAAACACATACAAACAAAATTTAACAATGTCAATATATCCATGGATGTGAAATCTCAATTCATTTTAGTTTCCATCCTGATGAGTTTACTATTGTTGGTTTCTTTTTGCATTCTGCAGTGACTGAAGAAAGGATGTCCACTGGACTGCTGCAAGTCCTCGAACTGTCACCTCTTGGCTGACGTGTACCGTTCCTGTACATCAAACAAGAATTCCATATCTTGGCAAAGCGGAAAAATGAGTTGTTTCATTTGAGAGGTTTGGAGATCGTGGCCATTTATCCCTAGTACATGGGGATGTGTGGAATTTTTGTCTGATAACCTGTGTTACTTTGATGGCTATATCAGTGTGTATATTTGAAATTGAAACTAGGATTGGGAGTGAAGCGGCCGTGGTCTTAAGTTAGGAAATATCTCAGCATTCGCCTGGAGTGAAATTCAGGAAACTACGGAAAACCATTTCCAGGATGACTGAAGTGGGAATCGAACCCACCTTTTCTCAGTTTTGTGGCTCGAGGCCGAGTGTACACCGTTCCAGCCCTCAGACCAGAATTAAATTCCTTGGCAGAGCCGGGGATTGAACATAAACCTCCGGGGTGACGGCCAAGGATGCTAGCCGCGGGTTGTCGGAAATTGAAGCTGGGCCTCAGTGATGGTAGCCAACTATGCTAACCACTACACCGCGTGGCGTACGTGCACTAGCTGTGTCGTCAGTCATTATTATAAGGTACATGGCTCTCGAGTGAAGAGCACTTGATGTTGTCGAGAGCAGCGCGACACGAGACCCTGCCTGGTGTTCCACACTGATATTCTTCACCTTAACAAGTTCATTCCTTTAAAAGAACGTTACACTAAATAATATATCCAAATCTATACTACAAGTATTCCAATTCATTAGGTCATGTTATATTTTCGCTATTTGAAGTATTTACTTCAACTGTTGGGGGAGGATTACACTCCCTTTATCTCTTAATAGAATCGATTCTTAGTCGGTCAACTCAAGTGTAACCAATGAGTTTGGACGGGGATTATCAATTAATTTCTTAATACCTGAAATAAATACATGAATTATTTATATATTTAATAAAACACTTCTAACACAAATGCACCAAAATTCAAATTCGGCAAACACATACTTAAAATATTCAATCACAGAGTGGTAATCAATAATGGCAATTCAGTCAAAAACGCATCGGAACTAGTCAGCACACTAAGCTCATTACAAATAAAGTCTAGCATGAGATAAGCGTCATTCGTTATAACTAACATGTACACCTACATACTGATAAATGAAGTCATTAAGTAATATGAGATAACCAAAACATTAGTAACGTAGTAAAACAAACAGAAGAGATAGTAGAATGTTTGAGAAATGCCCTCAACCAGAATTTGTTTCAGGTCAATAATTAAATCTACGCGCAGACGAATGTTTTAGTGATGGGATCACCCCTCAGCGAGTTTGTAGTTAATATTTTCATCAACAGCATATAAAACGACTTCTTAACAGACGACAGGGCAAGAGGATTCCCTCGGTGGAGTAAATACGTGGATGGTATTCTATGTGTAGAAGACACGGAAATAACAAATGATGAAATGCTACTCCAAGTAAACAACAGTTTGGATCACTAAGGAATCAGAAAAGTACATCCATGTACCTATCAATAGATCAGACAGCAATTTGACATACTCGACCTTTCGCAAGCCCACACACTAATGATAATTTCGACAACCACCCAAGTACAGATAAATTAGTGGGTTTCAACTCCATGGCGCATAGGGTCTTAAGCATACTTATGACAAAAGAAAACTACAACAAATAAATTAAAAATGAAACAAATAGCTAAAGAAAATATTTCGCACACAATGAAATAAGAGTACAGTATATATAATTGGCCATAGGCACCTGTGAAAAATAACGAGATCAAACGCCACCAAATAATGAGAACAAATTCGCTCGATTCGATTTCGTGAACACAAACACATACAAAATTACTAACCTTTTCAAAAAACAAGGAATCAAAATAGCATTTAGAACATTCAACGCACTTGATTAGCACTTGCATTACAATAACTTAAATAAGCAGGACCCGTACTCGAAATCAGGGGTAAACTTATCGTGCCAAGAATCAAGGTGTCAAGCAAATTACGTAGGACAGACCGGTAGGAGGATGGGCACACGTTATAAAGAACATGGGACACAGAAAACACCCGGCAGTATGTGAGTACATGTACGACACCGGACATAGTTGTACTAATATAGAAACAGACCGAAAAATCATGTGCTATGAATCAAAGTTAGGGAACTTGATATAAAATAGGCAATAGAAGTAATAACTAAGCTAAGGTAAACACCCTATCCAACTTAAACGAACACACAATTTTGGAGAGCTGATCCCTATTCACAATAGAGATTAGTTATTGACAGACCAAAACCTTATCATTTTCATTACAATACAGAGGTGACATCACTCTGCTCAAATAATGGAGGTCTGAATACGAATATGAGGGAAATTCCGAGTATGAGTTTCGTCATTCTATTTTACAGGAGAGCTATGTCACAAAGTGAGAAAACACATCATCATACGGGCAGAGCGAGAGCAGAGGAGCACTGGCTCATGCACTGAGTGCCAAAGCAGAGAGAGAATCAGCAGATCGGCGTGCCCGAGTTCATTCGAGTGCGGATTAGTACGCAGAAAGACGCGTGCTGGAAACTTGGCAACGAGTGGAAGTGCGTGCTGCCATGCGTTATGCATGGGGCTAGTGCTTCAGATATTCAGTGTCACCTACAGAGTGTCTATTGAACCATCAAGCAACAACAGCAACAGCGCCAACGCAAGACCAGCCCAGAAGAATATTTGTTGTTGTTGCTTCTATTAGTATTTAGAGGCCTTTCGATATCAACCCCGTGTACTTGGGTGTGTATGGATTTCCTTTGATATTAATGTCTAATGTGTTATTACCAGACTGCGGGGTCTTAGTACGTAAACAGTGCTATCAGATTAGTATCGCATGGAGTTGAGATGACGCACGCCTTATGGACTGCCGGGCTGGCAGACGTCCACAACAGACGACGAACCAAGCGATCAGTCCGTTTATCCGCTGTACGTCACATGTGTCGATAGGTACACCCGAAGGTCGTAGGAGGAGCTTCCACGTGACCTATAATGCGGTGCGTTCTAACTTCATTGCAAACGTACTAAGACCCTGCAGCCTGGTTATTACTTATTATCATGATGACGGTGGTAGTGTGTAATTAATTGTAATTATTCAGTTGTCAGTTGTTGTTGACTTATTTTAGGGGCTTGGGACATCTTTGGTTATCAGCCCCGTGTCCTTGGGCGTGTGCTGAATTTATCTGATAACAAACCTGTGGTGACTGGATTCGTGTGTGGAGTTGTAATTATTGGGGTCGCGGGTGGGGTAGGTGCCCCTTGGATCCAGTGAACTACGCGCTGCTTGCGAGCATTCGGAGTGTAGGTACCCATAATACGGTTATACAATAGCCAGGGAGTGCTTGGAGAGATTGCGGAAAAACCATACTTATTGTTAGTATCGCGACTGTCAGCTGCCTCCCTATTGCAGTCGTGGAGCGTGACTTGGCGTGCTTGTCTCCGTGGCTGAGAGGCTCAACGTTTCGCTGCCGTTATCTCTGGAGTCTTCAAGAGTGTCTGGTCTCAGCAATTTAAAAGCCTCTATTCAGTTAATCAATACTCTAAAGCAGAATGTGGCATGTTACCATATTGCACGCTTTGCGGTTTCCAGCATTTCTCATGTATCATATCTTAAGACATCAAAGTGTGTGGTGAAAATGTTTTGAAGAAGAGATTAAAGGCAAAATTATTCAGTTATTTTTAAAAGAGCCAAAACAATATCGATTTTAATTTTTTTTAAATTGTCTGTCATAAATCTCGTACCAAAGGAAACAGGCAACATGTGCTGTTAGATACAAACTTCAAAATTTCAAAAATTGCTATCTTATCTATTCTTTATCTAATCATCGAAATTTGCCATGTGAACAGACTGAAGGGGTGTCCATGCTTTTCACGCCACAAGCATAGTAAAAAGACAAGGTATCGTTGATAGACTAATTACAACGAATTCCCAGAAAACTTAGAGAGAACATTCAGCTTAATAATAATAATTTAATTTTTAATTTATTTATTAAATACTATTTATGTTACATTATTGTGATATGTCTCACGAATCTGATGACAGTACAGATTATCTCTGAGACATATTAATTATTATTTACAACATATATATAGATTATATTTCAGTACAAGAGTGCATGCATTTTTTTATAATGTTAATGATAAAATATTAATGTAAATAATTAAAGATACAAAAAAATTACACTATGGTAGTTATATTAATAAATTTATGTTATGAGTTAATGTTTGGTTAAGTAATATTTTTTAATGCGACTTATAGCTAGTTGTTTGCTGTTAATGTTTGTCAGTCTAGGTGGTAGTACATTAAGTAGTGATGGTATAATATAATTTAGTCTCTTGAAACCATAGCTATTTATACATAAAGGTTAACATGTTTAGTACTTGTTATGGCTCTTGTTTGTATGTTGTGAAATACCTTATGCCTGAATCTTGGATCATGGTAGTAGAGATTCAGTACAGTAATTTGAAACAACTCTTTAATATTAAAATAAGGGATATCAGTGAAATATTTAAAGAACCTGTTTTGGCTATCTTGAAGATTATTAATTAAAGTTGTGTTTTGATTTCCCCAAGCTGCTATAGCATATCTTAATTTGCTTTCAATCAGAGCACTGTAAATTGTTTTGTAAGTTTTCCTATCTACATAAAATCGGAGATTGTAGAAGGTGTAGAGGTTTGCTCTTAGGTTTTTTATTATGTTTACTGTGTGTATGTTCATTTTAAAGTGTTCATCAAGGGTAATTCCTAGGTATTTTTGTGTCGAAGTACTATTTATGAAGGTGTTACATTTGCAACCTGCCAGGATGTTTTGGTGTATGCATGATAAGCTGTGGTGCGTTAGTTTGTATTTTTCTTGTGTGAAGTGATCAACTCTGATGTGCATTATTTTAGATTTGGTTGTATTTATATACAAATTATTGTCATGACACCATCTTGTGATGATGATAATAATAATAATAATAACGTTATGACTGTGGCTGTACAACGATTATGCACATATTTGTTATCCGAAACAAAATTTTAAATTTTCAAATTTCAAATCGTATCTATTTTTATCCATTTAAAAATTTTCTCTCGCTTTGAGCTGTCCTTCACCGTTTTCCTCATACCTTTATTTTTAAGTAGCTGTAGTTACAAGTTGAATCTATCATTTACGCAATCTGTTAATCGAACTATATCATTTGATATTCCTTCAGGGAAAAATCCAAAAGAAAACGTTTAACGTTATATAGAAAGGTTAATTAAAGCCACACAGGTTTGAGTGAGATACAATTCGTAACTGCAGGTTTTGAACTCGCCTTAAAAAAAGAAAAGTCAAGAAATTCCTATAAACCTGGGAAATATGAGGTTACTAGACAACCGGATAAGTATCAGCCTGTATTATTATAGTATAACCATAGTTGATTTTGTATAACCATATAATCACCCCGAACAGACAAATTCCGGATTTTTATCACCATTTTAGAATTTCACCTAACATTAGATATACCACATTTAGCATACACTGACAGTTGCATTACCAACACTGCAACTAAATAATTGTACATATTGTATATATTTTTCACCTGTATTCTCAAACATAGATGCTATAGCCTAAGTGTAATGGATCTGATGATGATCGCTTGACGATCGAAACTGGTCATCCTAGTGTATTTATTTATCTCATGTAATTTATTTCAGGATTAGGGCATAACCCAGCTCTATTTGGGCACATTCGTGTTGACCGACTGAAAAGAACCAAACATTTGTTTACTTAAGCAACACTGAAAAATGGCTTCAAACCTCACAACACCATGATGACATCAGGCAACGAACACATCCCCAATCCACGAAAGCGGTAGTGTTGAGGGCTGGGTTTTTGAACATGGCTCCATTGACATGCTTAGTTGGGTCCCTTGAGCTCCAGACTTGAACCCTGTTGAACATGTGCGTTCAAGGTGGAAAAGACACATAAGGAAACACTGGTCTCACTCTGTCTCGCGTTGCATGATGCTTTATGGAGCGTCGTTATGTTGGACACATGGCAGGCGATCGCCCTCGACGTGGAATACTATATAAAGCTTGTTGAGTCCATGTTACATCGGCTCTAATAAACTGCTCAAATCGATGGGTACAGGTCGAGGAATTAAATCATGTCCAAAACAGTCCTTTAAGGACTAACAATAATCAGGTGAACAATGCCAGATTACGCAATGAATAGAAACACCCGCATATTTGGTTAAGTTCAAATATAACGCGTAGGGTAGGACTCGAACCCAGGTTCCAACCTTGACAGGTGGGTACTGGTACTCACATGGACATTCTTACACCTCTAGAACACCGACAGTGGTGGCTACGCTCGCTAAAGCGCAGCGTTAGGTTATGGGGCCAAGCTTTCTGCTGACCCACAATCATTAGACGCGTGGGTTTGAGCCCCACCGTTGGCCGTCCTTGAAATGTTTTTTCGTGGTTTCCCTATTTTCAACACCAGGCAAATGCTGGGACGGTACCTTCTGACACGCCACGGCCACTTCCTTCCACATACTTGCCCAGTTTCATTCATTTCTCATCCCGGCGCGCCGGTCGCCCACGGTCGCCCACCTGCACTCAGCCTCTAAGGAGGCCACACGACAAAAGAAAACCCTCCATAACAAATGAAATGAAATACAGTCATTGCTTTTTAGTTATTCAACAAGTTACTGTGTTCAATTAAATTTGGCAGGGTGTGAAACTTTTGTACGCACACCTGTTGACCCGAAAATAATTACATACATTAATTATAGAGTGCACTTAAACATGTTAAAGAAAGCTTTCCAGTCGGTCAACACAAATTGTTCCCAATTATATTGGGTGGGAAACAACTATTTACATGCCCTAACCTGTAGAAATGAGATATTTTTACAAAATAACACGCATATGCCAACACTACTTTATGGAACGCAAGTATCAGCCAGCCTTGGGGGGCAAAGGTTGGCTTGTGACAGTCGTCAAGCCCCGGCAGTCCAAGTTCGTGTGACGCAGTTACGGAGGGACAATAGCAGCCTGATGGTCGACGGAGTCGTCAACGGAGAGAGCTGGCCCATGCTAATCGACACGGGAGCATCGAGGACCATCGTCAGTCCCACCGTGATCCCGAAGTGGAGAGTGCAACCCACACAAAGGAAACTCCAGCTAATAACCGCGACCGGAGAGACTGCACCGGCACATGGCGAAGCATCACTGGAGTTCTTCATTGGTCGACGGGCGATAAAGCATCCAGTGCTTGTGGCTGACGTATCAAATGAAGTGATCATCGGACTGGACTTCCTGGACCAGAACAACATCATCTTGGATCTGAGTACCAACACTCTGCACTTCGGAGGTGAGGAACTTCCTTTGCAACCAGCACACGAGGCCGTCGCCGCACGACGTGTAAGGCTGAGAGAGGACGTCATCGTTCCCGCCAGGACGGAAGTCAACGCTGCCGTAATTGTCGACGGAACAGCTGAGGCAGTGGTGGCTGTCTCGAGCCAAAATATGAGGACATCCAGACAAAAGGATTGCTAGTTGCCAAGACTCTCATCAACACGACGTCTCGGCCGTACGTCCGCCTGTCCAACCTGAACGACTACGATATTACGGTTCACCGGGACACCAACCTAGGAGTCTGCGAGCCCGTTACCTGGATTGCCCGCATCACAGATACGACGGACAGACACCTGCAGACGGACAACCGAAGAAGACGTGCACTGCCAGAAGAACTACAGAAGCTGTACCAAGGATCCCAGGACCATTTAGACGAGGAACAAACACGCCAACTTCAGGACCTGCTACGCGAATTCCAGGACGTCTTCTCCGTGGGGAGCAAAGACTTCGGCAGGACAAGCTTGGTCCAGCACAGAATCGACGTTGGGGACAGCGCACCGATTAGGGCCCCATTCCGACGTGTCCCGCTCGCCAAACAAGCCGAAGTCGACCGGATGGTAGAAGAGATGAAGGAGCAAGGGGTGATCGAGCCATCACATAGTCCTTTGAGTTCTCCGGTCGTGCTAGTGAAGAAGAAGGACGGTTCCACCAGGTTCGGCGTGGACTACAGGCGGGTGAACGACGTCACGAAGAAAGACAGCTACCCTCTACCCCGGATCGACGACACGCTGGACACCATATCAGGATCAAGATGGTTCTCCACCTTGGATTTGAAGAGTGGCTACTGGCAGGTGGAGGTCCACCCTAAGGACCGCGAGAAAACGGCGTTCTCTGTGGGCAGCGGGCTCTGGCAGTTCACCGTCATGCCATTCGGTCTGTGCAACGCCCCTGCGACCTTCGAAAGGCTAATGGAGTCCATTATGAGGGGACTACACTGGAATACCTGTCTGGTCTACCTAGACGACGTCATCGTTCTGGGAAAAAGCTTCGAGGAGCCCTACAGCAACCTGAAGGAGATCTTGATGAAGCTACGGGCTGCCCAGCTGACGTTGAGCCCCAAGAAGTGTCAGCTCTTCCAGAAGCAGGTCCAGTACTTTGGGCATATTGTCTCCGAGGAAGGGGTGCGCACCGAC
The DNA here is from genome assembly GCA_946902985.2 of Meconema thalassinum. Lineage (NCBI taxonomy): Eukaryota > Metazoa > Arthropoda > Insecta > Orthoptera > Tettigoniidae > Meconema > Meconema thalassinum. The sequence continues at coordinate 216,726,126 of OX336389.2, read as the reverse complement.
CCAGAAAAGACCGCAGCTGTGAGGGAGTGGCCAGTTCCGAAGGACAAGTCCCAACTACGAAGCTTCCTGGGACTCTGCACTTATTACCGTCGCTTCGTGAGAGGATTCGCTGACATCGCCAAACCACTGCATCGACTGACTGAGAAGGACCAACTCTTCATGTGGACAGCAGAATGCCACGGTGCCTTCGAACAACTCAATCAGGCTCTGTGCACCGCACCTATTCTGGTCTACCCCAGACCTGGAACAAGGTTCGTCGTCGATACCGATGCCAGCGACTTTGGTGTAGGGGGATTCCTGTCGCAAATAGTGGACGGCGAGGAGAGAGTAGTGGCCTACTTCAGCAAAGCCTTGTCATAGCCAGAGAGGAACTACTGCGTCACCAGGATGGAACTGCTCGCCATCGTGAAGACCATTGAATAATTCCACAAGTACCTGTACGGGCAAGTATTTCTCATCAGGACCGACCATGCATCCCTGCGGTGGCTCCTGAACTTCAAGCAGCCCGAGGGTCAACTCGCGCGGTGGTTAGAGAGGCTTCAACAGTACAACATTGAGATCCAGCACAGGAAAGGCCAACTGCATTCTAATGCCGACGCCCTGTCACGAAGACCGTGCCCCGAAGACTGCACCTTCTGTACTAGAAGGGAGAAGAACACCGGGATACAGTGCCGACGGACTACTGTGGAACTTCAAGGGAGCTGGAGCCGCGAATCTTTCACGCGGGCACAAGCAGAAGATGATGACCTGGGACTGATAGCCGAATGGAAGAGGGCCTGTGTCCCCAGACCCGAGTGGAACATTGTGAGTGAATGCAGCCCAAAGTTTAAGTCCTACTGGGCGCAGTGGGACTCGCTGTTTGTAAGGGATGGCCTCATCTGCCGGACCTGGGACAGCACCGACGGGAAGACATCTCGGGAACAAGTCGTCGTTCCAAAGGCTATGACAGAGGAAGTCCTGAAGGAAGTTCATGGAGGATCACCTGGTGGACACCTAGGGATAAAGAAGACCTTGGAGAAGCTGAGAGAGCGGTTCTACTGGATCGGATGCCGAACAGACGTGGAGAACCACTGCGCGAAGTGCCACGATTGCGCAGCCAGCAAGGGCCAAGGACGAAGACGACGGGGTCCACTGAAGACCTACAACGTGGGCGGCCCCATGGAGAGAGTGGCCATCGATGTTGCTGGGCCATTCCCGTTAAGCGAGGCAGGGAACCGCTACATATTGGTCGTCAGCGACTACTTCACCAAATGGCCGGAGGCGTATGCGCTCCCTAACCAAGAAGCCGCGACGATCGCAGAGACCCTGGTGAAGGAATTAGTCAGCCGGTACGGAGTACCCCTGGAGCTGCACTCCGACCAAGGGAGGAACTTCGAGTCGCAGGTGTTCCAGAACCTATGCCAGCTGCTGGGAATCCGGAAAACAAGGACAACGCCGCTACACCCTCAGTCCGACGGGATGGTAGAGCGATTCAATCGCACCATCGAGAACCATCTCCGAATAGTCGTCAGCGAGCACCAGAGGGATTGGGACAAACACCTTCCACTATTTCTCCTGGCCTACCACGCCGCCGTGCATGAAGCCACCGGGTGCACACCAGCCCGGGCCATGTTTGGGAGGGAACTCCGTCTACCAGTCGATCTTGCCTTCGGCCGACCTGGGAATGGTCCGGTCCCGGTAAGCCAGTATTGTCAAGAACAGGTCGACCAACTTGAGGACGTGCACGCGTTCGCGAGGAGGAAACTGCGGATAGAGACCGACCGAATGAAGACCCGATACGACCAGCAGACGGATGCCGGCGGATTCCACGAGGACGACCTGGTCTTCAACCCATTATGGAAGAAAGGCCTGTCACCCAAACTGCAGAAGTCCTGGGAGGGCCCGTACCGAGTCGTGAAACGGATCAACGATGTCGTCTACAGGATCCAGCGGAGCCCGAAGGCGAGGATGAAGATCGTGCATCGAGATTGCCTGGCAGCCTACGGAGGGACACAGACGGACCAATATTGATCGGGACGATCAGCCTTTTAGGAAGGGGGTGGTGTTACGGCTGTGAGTTGTTTCGTCGCCTCGCCGGTTGCGTCACAGCTGGCCTGGGCTGTGCTCTGCCTCAGTGTATTGAGTGCGCCTTTCGCAACAGGACTACTAGGACAAAGGGATGACCCAGTATTTTCGTGACCTAGCCAGTGATGGAAACCTCGAGAAGCCGTGAACCCTGGATGGGTCTAGAAGCTTTTATTGAGTCACCGGCCTGCTATATAAGAGCGACCTGTCAAGCAGTGAGGGAGTGTTTTTTTTTTCGAGCTAGTGCGAGCGTTTACCTTGAGCGACAGTGAAGTGTGGTGACGTTACTTGCGAAACCCAGTGAGATTCCTTCCGAGCCGCGGAGCAGTGAAGGAGTGTGAATCATACGGAGAGACTGTGTATTGAGGAGTGTGTGTACCTACCTAGGGCGACAGAGACATTGTGGTAAATTACGAAACGCATTGGGCAGTTCCCTAGCCAGTGGACAGGAAACAGTGAGTGACAGACTTAGTGCAGCTATTTCCAGCCAGTGTACGGGACCACCTCATTAGCGAGAGGATTAACCGCAAGGCCGAGTGAAAGGGTGAGTCGAGCTCCATACAGGCGGGAGCCTCTGTAAGACAGATAATTGTTTCTATCTGCTTATTGTACGGTGTATATTTCTGACCTGCAAGCAATAAAGCTAACTTCTCTTTAAAGGAACAATTGTGTTTGTGCTTTCACCCACCGTAATCCAGTTAACGTAAGTGCCACCAGGGGTGGCACGTAACAATACCATTATAGGCGAGTTGCATACGACTGTTTATGTTCGACGATAATTATAAGTATTTTATGTTCGAACATAAATATTCATAAATATCTGTCGAGATTTCACCAGTTTTATGTACTGAAGAGAGAGCATGGGACCCGGAGAATACCTTGTATTTGTCCATGGCCTCCTGGAATACCTCACTATGACACTATAAGGGCCATGGAAGTGAGCGCAGGTGCGATGCTATCCTCACCTAATTGGTCACACAACTGTTTCTTGTGCTCTGATTGGTGGGAGAACTGTATCATATTGAAAACTTGTACGTTAACGAGCCTCATTATAGTACAGTTTTCTGACATATAATATTTACATTTCGCCAGGGTCGAACATAGAACTACAAGTATCCTTCAATATGTAAGAGATTTTACGACAAACTAAAATGACAAATTTCATAGCAACCGATCATCCTATAGGTGGAATTAGAAACTACCATAGAGGCTACTGTATACCCGCGCTCACTGGACTGTGGGGACCTCCATCCAACCGCAGTGATTCCGAGATTCATCTTAAGCTGCGCAGCCGTCGCATCGCCTGTTCTTCGACTACTTTGTGCTGAGGGATCGATGTAGACGAGGTGAGGAGGTGGTTGAATGGGAAGATTACTGGTCCTCGCTGCTCTCACTGCACACGTTCACTTCTATTGAAGACGATATAACCACAATCCACGGCAACCTCAATAGCACACGACCTGAGCGGTCAAGGTAATCATGCTTTATTTCAAATACTATAGAGACCTGCTAAGAAACTGTCGCGTACCAACGAAAATATTGTTGTGTACTTTTGAAACGAATGAAAATCCACAGCCTGCTTCCAGTCTCCGACCGGGTCAGGAATGGAATGAATGAAGCCTCCATCTAGCGGCGAGGCTATGAACTGTGCCGGCTGCCGAAGCCTGACGAACTCCTCTGGGGCAATGATTAAATGAATGACAGATGAAATGAAATGATAGTGGAGAGTGTTGCTGGAATGAAATTGTGACAGGGAAAACCGGAGTACCCGGAGAAAAACCTGTCTGCCTCCGTTTTCTCCAGCACACATCTCATATGGAGTGACCGGGATTTGAACCACGGAACCAGCGGTGAGAGGCTGGCGTGCTGCCGCCTAAGCCACGGAGGCATTGTAGTGTACTTTTAAGTGACGCAAAAGATTACTTTCCCATATGGGCATGGTGCGTTAAAATACAACCTGCATCACACTTCCAAAAGCACATCGGCATTGTGTTTGCGTGGTGGCTATCTCTCATGGCTGTCACCGTGGAGGCCGGGGTTCGATTCCCGGCCCGGCAAAGACATTTAATTCTGGTCTGATGACTGGAATGGAGTACACTCAGCTTCGTGAGGCGAAACTGAGAAGAGGCGGGTTCGATTCCCACCTCTTCCATGCTGGAAGTGGTTTTCCTTGGTTTCCCACTTCTACTCCAGGCTAATGCCGGAATGGCTCCTACATTAAGGCCACGGCCGTCTCCTTCCCAATCCTAATTTGAATTACAAATATAAACACTAATACAGACATCACAATAACACAGATTATCTGACAAATTGCGCGCGCACACCGTAGTACACGGGACTACATTACCACGATGTCGCAAAGCCCCTCAATGAATCAAAAACAACAACGAATTGCTGTGCAGATAGTTAAAGCGCCTGCCCGGAAAGCGTAAATAATGTTATTGGTTTTACGTCCCTTTTAATTACTGCGGCTTTTAGAGACGCTGGAGTGCCGGAATTTTGCCCCGAAGGGGATCTTTAACGTACCAGTAAATATACGGACACGGCTCCCTCGCATTTGCGCACCCTCAAATGCCAACTGACTATGCCAGGATTCGTTCCTGCAACCCTAGGTACAGCAGGTGAGAAAGTTAACGCTGAGCCACGCAGCCAGTCTTGCCCGGAAAACAGATGATTCTAGGCTGCGGTTCCATTTTCTGGGGTTGTTTCTTTGAGGGGCTTGGGCATCTTTGTCATTCAGCCGTTCAGTCATTCATTGGTGTGTGTGTAATTTTTGTATGACAACCTGTGCTATTGTGATGGCTGAATTTGTAATTCAGATGCGGATTGGGAAGGAGGCTGCCGTAGCCGTATGTTAGTAACCATCCCGGCATGTGCCTGGAGTAGAGGTGGGAAACCACATAAAACCACTTCAAAGAGGCTGAAGTGGGAATCGAACCCAACTCTTCCCAGTTTTGCACCACGAGGTTAAGAAAACTCCATTGCCGCCCTCAGATTAGGATTACATTTCTTGACCGATCCGGTGATCGAAACAGCCAAGAATGCTAGCCCCTACAACACGTGGTTTGGCTCCTTTTTCAAGTCTTACTTAACAATTAGATAATCATTGACTCGCAAAGAAGAGACAGCTGACTCTTCTGCATGAAATGTATGCAGCAATTTTCAATTACTACTGTTGATATGGAACACTTGAATTTGGTGTTAGGCTGGCTGCGTGGCTCAGCGGTAACCTTCTCAGCTGCTGTTCCCAATGTTGCAGGATCGAATCCTGGTGCAATCAGTTGGCATTTGAGGGTGCGCAATTGCGAGGGAGCCGTGTCCGTAGTTTTACTGGCACGTTAAAGATCCCCTTCGGGACAAGATTCTGGCACCCCGGCGCCTCCTAAAGCCGCAGTAGTTCAAAGAGACGTAAAACCAACAGCATTATTATATATTTAGTGTCAAAGTTCAATGCAGTGAGAAATCTGTAAGGAGAGAGAGAGAGAGAAACTGTCATTTGCTGGACAGATGTAGGTGCGTACCATAAAATAGGAATTGATATATTGATGGACTTTCCACACTCTCTCCAGGCATAAGACGGAATTGTACCGCGTATGAAGTCCCGGTGCCCATACTCCAACCCCCTTAACCTAACAAATAGTTGCAGACACTACTACAGTCACTCAGAAACACAGGTTATCACACAAGTTCAGCACACACCCAAATACACGGGGCAAGTGACACAACGTCGTAAGCTCCTAAATAATACAACATAACTCTTATGAGGTTGAAATTAGGAAAGAGAAGCGGTGTTAGAAATCGTTCCCCACATAGAAACTCGTCTCACCCCTGACCTCGTAAAACCGGGGACAATATGCGGTAGAAATACATGCAGTGGCGTAGCCAGGGGAGGTTACTGGGGGTTGGAATCCCCCCCTTGGAAAATCGGCAGGTTGTGATTTGTGTCTGTTTCACGTGATGTTCTGTTGTCGCCTTTCGGCCCGAGTCTCCATTTGAGGCTAAACTAGTCTTCATGACAACGTGTACATGCCGGACGTTTGTTTTAGACGTGTGAAAAATCTTAATGGAAGCCTGGAGGCGAGTTACTGCAGTACCTGTGTTGTTATCAGCTGCCCCAAGCGGTCCGATGATTGACAAAGCTGTCTCACACTCCTTCTGAAGTACAGTCATTGGCAAATATAATGACGTTCTGTTCGTAAATACGTAACGTGTACTTCTGCGTCACACAATACTTCGACGTTGACTGTACTGTCTGCAAGTGGGTGTCGCCACGTGCTCAAGTCTGGAATTCCATTACATCAGATCGGCAGTGACAAATGTGAAGCGATAGGGTGAGAGAGTGACTGTGTACAGGCTCACCCGCAGGCTTCAATGTCAAGGGCAATCGTCTAAAACAACAGTCCACCTACAGATCGCGAAACTTGGCTCATATTTTTCTACCGCGTGACAATAATGCTCTCACGCAGCAAGCATGCATGTGCCTACTGCGCTATGTTGGTGTATGTTATTGTTGCTGGATTTACTGTATGTTGGCATTGTGTAACCGTTATATCTTTAATTAAACATGTGTTTTACAAGAGGAGATGTGCAGTTCAATAAACAGATCAAATATATATGAGAATCCATATTTCAGTGGTGCTAAGTAACCTATATGATCGCTTTTCAGTCGGTCAACACGAGTGTACGGTACCCAATTAGATTGGGCGGGGAGTGACAATTTATCGCCTAGGGCCTGAAATAAAAATACATGAATCGTTTATACACTTAATAAATCACTTCTCACATAAGGGGGGGGGGGGGGTAGGGAAACGTTTTATTAAGTATACAAATAATTATGGCATAGGTATTATGAATTACACAGGGAAATTATTGTTACTGCTCGGCCAATCAAATTGGGTGTATTCGTGATGACCAACTGAGAAGTCATTCTATTAATGTAGACTGTTCAAATAACAAGACGACACCCGAGTTTCCAAAGGACCCTAAAAGGTAAGATTTGAGCTATGGATTTTAGGCTAGTATCCTAAGTTTTTCAAAGGGAGCGTGATGGCGCAGTGGCTTAGCTGCTCGTCAATCACCTGGACGGCCGGTGTTCCAATCCCGGTGACAGCGGGGTGGAATATTTTCACCTGAAAAATTACGTGGCGTCTGGAAGGGCATCCGGCCTTAAATCCCCGGCCAAAAATAAATGAGCATGCTTGGCTCCGGCGACCCCAATTAATTGGGAAAAGCAGTAGAAAGTATTATAAAGCTTTTCAAACAACGGAACTAGGTCTTTAACCGGCTAAAAATCAATAATAATGTTATTGGTTTTAAGTCCCTTTTAACTACTGTGGCTTTTAGAGACGCCGGGGTGCCAGAATATTGCCCTGAAGGGGATCTTTAACGTGCCAGTAAATCTACATACACGGCTCCCTCGCATTTACGCACCCTTAAATGCCAGCCGACTGCGCCTGGATTAGATCCCGCATCTTTGGGACAGCAGGCGAGAACGTTACCGTTGAGCCACGCAATCAGTCGATTATAAATCAGAAGCATGTCTCGGTAGGATATATATGCATGGCTTCGGTGGCATAGTCGGTAGCATGCTGAACTGCTATGCCCGAGATCGTGGGTTAAAACCCAGTCGAAGTCGTTGGGCCCCATGTCATAGATTTATGGCATGTAAAAGAACCTACAACTACAATTGGTAGTGTGTAGTCAAAATGTGTAGGCTATTGGGTTCGAAACGCTCTATCAAGTTCCAACGTTCGCCGCTGGGTGTCAGTAACAATGGCGTCTGGTAGCTAGAGTTGGAACTACTTGACATTGAAATTGGGGAACCTACGTGCATTCATTGGAAATGCCCTGCTATGCCCATTGGCTGCAAATCAAATATAAATATCTATGCATTTTGAAAACTAAGACATAACGTAAATTATGTCATCTCAAACACCTGCCGATATTTAAATTTTCAGATGTAGAAAATGGTTTTTTAATAGCCAGAGAGCTGATTAAATGAATAACGATGTAGACTATGCAGTACAATAATATAAACTTATTCTCGAATCATTTTGAAGCAAGCCAATTTATGTCGTCAGGATAATGCTCACAAACTTAGATGTGGTACACTGTTTGTTAATTCTCCTATGAAATACCTGGTCTACCACATGGCTGCTGTGAAGGTAGGGTAATTATTGCCGAAATTATTTGTAAAATTGACATTGTATTATTTTGTCAAATTCAGGAATGAAAGATTTCAAACCCACAGAAAAAATACCAATCATCGACAATTCAGCCATTTAAGACCTTAAGATCTTTTTATACTTTTCTTTTCACAAATCACATTGGTAGTTTTACTTATTAACTATAATGATACTCAATTTTACGTAATAACTAGCTTTTGATGTGGTTAAGAATTTGATATTATATTATACCCATACTTGCAACTCACCCCGGCTTCGCTCGGTGTCTTAAAGGGTTTACCCAGCGTAAGCTGAAAAGGCGCACGGACGGCAGGTCTAAGACGCAATTCAGAAAAGCTGAGGTAAACAGCGAAACTCCAAACACATATAGTCTAATCTTCTCTGAAGTCTTAACTCGACACGACTCGACAGGTGATGCTGGCCGAAGCTGGGGTGATAGGCTCGCTCGCTAGCTCGTACACTCGCTCCAAAGCTAGAAAATTAAATTTCCACTGAATGGAGATTGTTGGAAGAAATGAAAACGTAAAATCACTTATACTGGGCGATGTATTAATGATAGAGATATGCTGTCGTGGACTATTTTGTAGAACTTTTCATGCTGACCAATTCTTACACTGATAGTAAATATATATTTTTAATGGTTTAACCAGCGTAAACTTAAAAGGCACATGGACGGCAGGTTTTTCTTCGACTCGATTCACTTAAATCGTTACTGCTCGTCTTTATTTGGTCATAAATGAAAGTTTTCCTACAGAAACCTTCCTCGATTAATCCTTTACTGAATGGTGATGAAAACCGCATCAAAATCCATTCAGTGGATTTCGAGATTACCCGTTACATCCAAGAATCGGGGACTTTGTTTTATACTCTGTAGAGAGGCCCGTGACTATCATTGAAACAAATACATGAATTTATAACTAGTACGGGCTATTAATCCTACGTAAGACTCATTAAGTACGTCATACAACTGTATCTAGGGATACTTGTAGAGGACTGAACTAATAAAAACAGAGCATTTTTTATGTTCCTATGAATTAAATGTGTACAGTATATCAACATAGTGGCTTTTTTTTATTCTGTAGTAGTTGGTGATTTAACATGACTTATGTTCACAATAGAAATAATCACTCAGGTGAGTTAAAATTCATAAAACTCTTGCAAAAGTGAAATCACCAGTTCAGCGAATAACGTGCTCAAGGCAGTTGCCAGCTTGCTGGCCGCCGCGAGCGCTAGTGTCGCGTCACCTACCAAAAGTGTCGCACCTTACCTCTTCCTTACCTTGATATGACCAAAATTAGCATAATTAAGAGAAGTAATTAATTCGGTGACACTAAGGCTACCGAGAGGGAGACCCAAACGTCCAGTGGCATTCGCCACGAAGGAGGAATGGGGGGGGGGGGGGGGGGGGAGCGTTCTTATTTTCGTAGTTTTAGAAACGCCCTCAAAAATTTAGATCAAGGCAGGAAACAGGCGATGCCAGGACAAGCCTGTTAATTGGAAGGGCTGAACTTACCCTGAGACCGAATGCGAACATTTCCCAACCAAAATGCCGAGGAAGGAACAAGGTTACCATTTCCGCTGAGCTTCATGCACAAATAAAATGAAATTCAAGATGACTCATTATTGTATTAACATAAGGGTTACAAACAACTAAACTAGGCAACACCTTAAATGTAATAAAAAATACCACATAATAAACATATGATCCCAGTAGCTTATGGTTAGGGGAACGCGAAATTAAAACCCCGTGAATTTAAAACACGTTTCAACCAACACATCCCCTGTCCAAGTGGGGATTTATTCCCGCATGATAATTCACAACTAAAATTACTTAAGTAATTCCCCAAAATAGTATGAAAGGAATAACGACATGAAGTAAGGCAAAAGCTACTCCAGAAAACAAAGTTGTTTAACACAACCAAACAAGTCGCTTATTACGACCAGACCGTCTGAAGGACACCTGTCAACTGAGTTGGCGAGGAGCCGTTCTAACGAAGTTAAAGCCAACACCCACCCTTAAGAGCAAACTGAAACTAAACAATGAAGAAATCCCCACCCTGAAATAATGCAACGCAAAATGAGGAGGACCACATCCCCTTCCAAAATACCTTAACCTAAAACATGTCTTAAATTATATCTGAATTGCCACACGACACGTGGCTAGGAAATGCACTACGAGAGTCAAATTGAAAGATTTTAAAATTAACAGTCTTAGCAAATTCAAGTTTTGTCAGATACCCCGTTAGATAATTTGGTGCAATACTATACTGTTTTATGCCTCTCCCCAGGGGAAATGAAAATTTCCCCCGGGAAGGGGTTTTCCACACTTCCAAGTTCTGCGTGTGAGATTCAAGAAGGCTGGATACTGACTCCTCCGTTCGCTGAGGGCTTGCTTTCTAGGGAGAACGTGACCACCCCGTCTCCACTGCACAGTTTGGTCGTGCCAACCTAACTTGGGGGCGCAGACCACCATAACAACGACATAGTCCAAGAGAAATGTTGGTACCACAAGTGGTGCCATGACCCAAATCTTTAAGAGTTTACTCAGAAGTGCCACGACGAAATGTTCCCAGGGTAGAAACTCAACCCACTAATGGGGCTTAAAGGGGTTTCTAGGAACCTGTGCGCAGCAGTTCACTTCACAACAGCAGCGTAGAAATGTCAATCTTTCAGGGTATTAACGTCAGCTCCTTCTCAGGCAACAAATGTAGGTTCAAGAGTTTTGGAAACCAATTAGCTGGTAGCAGGAGTGCCTGCGAAATACACCAGCTCCAGACTGTTGCGAAATAATTGCAGTCTTCATGTAACGATGTTAAAAGTCGTTACAAAAAGGATGCAATTCCGTAACGCAGCAAGCTTCGCGACTGTGCATTTTAGACTGGTAATACAACTCCGTCCTCCCAGGTTTGCCAAATAATTTTGAATCACATATAGTGGGACAATATTAGCTTTTTTATCTTTTCTTGTTGGGGGTAAAGTTACATGTAAATTAATTTGTTTTTATTAAAAATAACGCGTTTTAATAAGGACTTAGAAAATGTTATGGGTACATTAACACTAATTTCGGGGTCGTTATTAACTTCTTGAGCATGAGATAACCGTTAGCCGAGTTGCTTCATATTACGTAAATATATGTCCAGCAATTCCCCGAATTACGTTTATCTCCCAGGTACAAATGAGTGAAATTTGTCGCATGGGTAATGTAAGCAACTAAACCTATTTCTGGATGCATATAGCATTTGTAAAGTAAGAAGGACCTTGGTAGGTGACACAAATCTTCGAAAATGATATTTTAGGCATTCAGGGCTAATTGCAATATAAAGCACAGGAACTTGTTGAAAAATAACACACAGGAACTTGTTGAAAAAAAACCTGAACAAACATAAAAATGAGTATTTAATTACTCATAAATCAACATGATATATCGTGAGAGGACATGTCCACTAAGCGGCTTCTCCCGCATAGTTGGTATTATGCTGAGCTTCTGTGCCCAAGGTCGCGGGTTCAAACCCTGCCGAAGTCGTCGGATTTTTAAGAGCGTTAAAAATCCCTCAGTATGCCTTCCTTCGGAGGGGAAGTAAAGCCGGCGGTCCCATGTCATAGATTTATGGCATGATAAAGAACCTTCCACTAATTACACTTGTGTGAAGCTAAATTATAGGTTATATTTGACTAACGCTCTTTGGTTCCAACGTTCGTCACCAGGAGCCAACTTCGGTGGCATGTAGTAACAAAGTTCAGAACTAGTTGGTCGTTGACGGTTGCGTTTGGTAGCAAAAGTTGGAACTACTTGAAAATCGAATGTCTGCAGTTCTTACTTGAACTAAAAATAGGTAACACACATTAATACAGCCATCACAATTAACACCGGTTATCAGACAGATTCTACCTACACACCCAAAATACACGGGCCAACATGACCGCGTTGTCGCAGCCCCTAAACTGAGGAAGCAACCAATCAACGACATGCCCACTTTTGCTGAGACCTCTGTAAAATGTTTTCTCTTGTTGAAAGATACGCAGTCTTCATGTTGGTAGCACAGATAGTTTATTTTGTTCCTGTCAGGGGAACAGGAATGATCTAGATTTACCACTTCTTTTTTGTCTTTTGTGCATATTGTATTATCGAAAACTTCGGTATCAAAATACATGAAACTTTTCTTGTGAAATAATAACTCATTGAAAAATGGAAATACTTCTAGAGTTGTTGTTAATTCATTTGAGGGGCTTGAAACATCTTGGTCATCAGTGCCGTGTAGTTGGGAGTGTGTTGAAGCTGTCTGGCAACCTGTATTGCTGTGATGATTGTAGTTGTGTGTGTAAATGTATCTGGGACAGGGATGGGATAGACGCTTCGGGACTTGACGTAAGGCACTATCCCGGCAATTTCCTGTAGGGAGTGTGGCAAACCCGGCGAAAAACAACACTCAGGATAACCGCTATCAGCACCGGGATTCGAACCTACGATATTCATACTTACCACAGGTGCCCTCGCGACCATGGTGCACGTTTGACGCGGAACGAAATGCTTGTTCGATCCTGGCTACGCTACTGAATACATATTATGTATGCTTAACTCAATTCACGAATATGTCCGGGAGTTTCAATTTTCAATCTTGGTGTAGGCGAACTCAGTAATTTAGTGGCTTCCTGTCTTCTTTCCGGTGTATTCACGCTCCACTATCTTTCACGTGCTTCATTGTCCACATCTAAGCCTCCGTGGCTTAGGTGGCAGCACGCCGGCCTCTCACCGCTGGATCCGTGGTTCAAATCCCGGTCACTCCATGTGAGATCTGTGCTGGACAAAACGGAGGCAGACAGGTTTTTCTCCGGGTACTCCGGTTTTCCCTGTCAACATTTCATTCCAGCAACACTCTCCACTATCATTTCATTTCATCTGTCATTCATTTAATCATTGCCCCAGAGGAGTGCGTCAGACCTCGGCAGCCGGCACAGTCCATATCCTCGCCGCTAGATGGGGGCTTCATTCATTCCATTCCTGACCCGGTCGGAGACTGGAAGCAGGCTGTGGATTTCCATTTTCATTGTCCACATCTCATCTCAAACACCGCCTGTAGCCAAGGAGGGATTCAAGTGGCTCTTTGCGCTTAAATCAGTAGGAATTCCCTAATATCTATTACGGTACTTTTTGTGTTTATTAGGAGCCCTACCTCATTCAACAGCCAAATTGGAATGAAGAATATAAAGAGCTACTTGAGAAATTAAATAGACATTGCACATCTCACTGGACTTGATCTCATATTTCAATACCTGTTCCAGTTGAAGGAGCTGCTTTCATCAAGCTATCCGAAGCGTGCGTGCCTGCAGTCTAAACTTTAGATAGTTTCACAAGTTCTTCGAACATCTTCCATTGTTGTTGTTGTTGCTGCAGCTGCAGCTCAATATAGAGGCTAGACAATGAACTTGAATTTGTATTAAATTTGATAGCTTGTGTTATGTTGTTGGCTATCCTAACTGGATGTCTTCCCTGACTTTATCCACACTCCAGGGGAGTTCTCCTGTCAGCGGAACAGGAATGATCTAGATTTACCATTGAGGTGAGATTATAGCTGGGCTAAATTGTGATATTAGACTCAGTCTAATATTAATTATCCAGTCGCACAGCACTATTACGAACACATTACTCAATATAATACAATCGAATACCACTCCAAAGATGTGCACACGCTGAAAACAGACTATCCATTTATCCGCGCGAAATTGTAGCCAATAAGCCCGTAGTGTTGGTTTAAAATCAACCAATAGCGAGACTTTAGGATCTCAGTCGACGTCCTCAGAGCGCCATTAATCAGACCTAACCTACCCCTTCCCCCTCAGGGGCTTCCATACTTTTCTTAAGCTATAAACACATGCTCTGAGGATGCAAGGCTTCCTTCCTCAACTTTCTACTCCAGGCGGTGAAGTTCACACTTCACCCATTTAGGGGTGAAATGCAGTTACAAGTACTGACAGTGACAGCGAGACAGAGCTTATCGAGAGGGCGCTTAAGGTAGCCCCAAAGACTATTTTACAAAAAAAAAATTTAAACGGTTACTGTAGGATGATCCTTACGTCCTACATGGAGAAATCGCCACTGCATAAGATATGTATCACAACATAACACGTTTCTATGTACACAATTGGGGGGGGGGGGGTTACTTGAACATAAAAGCGGGTTAATAACACTTCAGTTTTTGCTCCTTATTGCAAGTTCCAGGGCGTCTACCCCAGTTTTGGTGCGTGTGTCACCTCTCTTTGTAAATGTCGTTTTCGTTGTTTCATTTAAGGGGCTTGAAACATCGTGTTTCTAAACTCCATATGCTTGGGTGTGTGCGAAATTTCTCTGACAACCTGTGTTATTGTGAATAATTGTAATTGATGTAGGTGACATGGGTCCCACGCCTGGTAGAAGTTTTGAATATCCTGGGGTAAAACATACTCAAAATAGCCACAGTCATCGCCGGGACTCGAACCACCAATCTCCGGAATTGCTGCAGATCCCCATTGCAGTCGCACCTATGCCATGGAGTGTTCTAGAAGAGAGACTGTTGGCGAGGAAATGTTACACGAGGGGCTTTTAAATTGATGCAACGTGTGAATTGGCATGAAGGTGTTAATACAAAGTCCTTGAATGATTGAAAACGTAAAATAAATTTCTTATCATTTTCAATATCTTGGATGTCTCATAGGATCTTAAAAACTATCCTAAGGGTTTGCGAGAAAAAGTAGAATGATATTAAAAAAATGTCACATTCTGTGATTTTGAAAAGCATCCACTAGTTTTTTTTTTTATATTTCATATTATCTATTCCATAATGGGTTGTGTTAAATTTGTTAATTCATGTTAGTGGTTTGGGACATCCTAGTCATCATCCCCGTGTAGTTGGGAGTGTGTTAAACGTGTCTGATAGCATGTATTTATGTAATGGGTGATGACTGAAATAGTGTGTGTAGCTGTATTAGTGGCAGGGATGAGGTAGGTGCCCCAGGACTTCAAGTAAGGTACTATCCCGGCATTTGCCTGGAGGGAGTGTGGAAAAACCAGGGGAAATCTACACTCGGGATAGCCACAGTCAGCGCTGAGATTCGAACCTGCATTCTCCAGGCTTGCTTCAGCTGCCCTCGCGGCCGAGGTGCAATATTTAACGAGCACGGCTATGCCGCGGGACTGTGTTAGGGACAAGACAGAGCCATGCACTGTATGTAGTATCGTGAAGAAAGATTGTGGAGGAGAAGGAAATGGTTCACGGAGTCAAATGCTTTGGCCAGGTCAACGTAAATTACATCTAGCTGAGATTTGTTATCTATTGCAGAACTGACGTGGTAGTTGAGAACTGTCAGATTCGTTAAACATAATTTCCCAGTGACGAAGCCATGTTGTTCTTCTGAGAGGAGGGGTTTGGTGAAAGCGAGGAGACGGCAGGACTGAAGAGAGTATAGGGACGATAGATATAGGCCTGTAGGAGGAAATTATGTGGGTGACACCAGCTCTTCTCCACGAGTCTGAAACAGTGCCGGAGCCCAGGCACCAGTTATGTATTATGGACAAGGGGATACGTAATTCAAATGGAATTTCTTCATTATGGAGTATTAAGTTCAGGGAAATTCTGGGAGTCTTTCTACAGGATAATATAAGTGTACAGAACTTCTTCGGGTTATTTTTAAGATTTTCCGAAAATGTAGTGGTTGTAATCCTCTTTCAGATGAACTGTTGAAATTTTCCAGAGTTGAATAAAAACATTACGTGTATGAGGATTAGGAACTGATTTCCACAGTGACTATGCTAGAATTTTGTTTTGGAGAAGGAGTTTGGTGTTTTGACTTGGCCTATCCGTGCCGTTATTTGTTAGGTTTGAGTACGGAGAGAGACACGTATTTGTGGAAATTACTTGGATACTAGTTCATAGGTAAGAGATTTAGGTACTATTGACGACAACATTTACATTTATTGACATTTTCTCCTCACATTGACCACATAAAATCTCGTGCAATGCGCAGTCTCGGCATTCTATACAGATTAGGAATTAAAGTCCTCACTGCACTTAAATTAGAATTCACCATGTATGTCTCCCTATCCTAGATTTATCTTCCCCAGTCTAGTCTACAGCACCTATAACCAATATTTCAAAATTAAACAGTGCGTTTAATTTCCTCATATCAATTGTTAATGATCACCATCCTTCACTAAGGCACTTTGCCAAATCCGACATTCTAAATCAGCTCAATGCACTCAATGCACAATTTACTGGTCTGTGTTTACTACACAACATTATAAATGGCTACTAAAACTGTTACAAGTTTCCCGCTCCACGTCAGCAGGATCTACACCTTGTATCTCACCCACGTCTTGAACTACAGAAGCGCGCTCTTTTCCACCGTTTACCTACCCGTAGCAACTCCCTTTCAAACATTGCCATTTTCTATCCTTTAGCTAAACAAAACATTAGAAGATCCCGTTAATTCTCAATTCTAACCCCTTCCCTCTCCTGACACGTACTAACTCAATCTTTCCCTGCAACTCTCCCAAAGTTTGGTCCTTGCTATCCTCACTGCCATTTGTTACTTGTTATTGATATTATTTAAACTTTGTTATACTACTGTATTAGTATAAAATAACCCTTTCAGGGTTGTATCTAATGAGTAACTAACTATGATTGTAGAAGTGTGCTAAACCAGATTTATAATTCTCTCTACTTCGTATAAAGCAAAGTCCCCGATTCTTGGATGTTACGAGTAAACTCGAGAGCCACTGGATGTATTTGGATGCGGTTTTTACCATTCTGTAAAGGATATCTTTAGGATGATTTCTGTAGAAAATAATTTATTTATGATAAAAGGAAGCCGAGCAATAACGATTTCAGTGGAAAAGTCGAAAAAAACCTGGCGTCCGAGCCTTTAGTAAGCGTATGCTGGGCAAACCGTTAAAATATCTAAACTTTGTTAAATGAGTGTAAGAATTTTTCAGCATGAGAAGTTCTACAAAAAAGTCCGCGAGAGCATATGTCTATCTTCAATACATCGCCGACTATAAGTGTTTTTACGTTTTAATTTCTTCCAACCATGTCCATTCAACTACTGAGGCGACAGTTTACGAGCTAGCTAAGGGCGAGTCTATCAACCCTGTTACAGCCTAGCTAGTGGGCGAACCTATTGCCCCAGATACAGCCAGCAGCAAACTGTTGAGTCTTGTTGAGTTAAGACTTCTGAGAAGGGTGGTTGTGTTTGGAGTTTCCCTGGAAGTGCAACTCGGGTTTTCTTCATTTCGCCTGTGGAACACAGTCAATTTAAGATTGGACGGAAGGGGGATGATGTTATATTAAATTATACTGATTGGTGTATAATCTCTACTTAGTATAAAACAAAGTCCCCGATTCTTGGATGTCACGGGTAATCTCGAGAACCACTGAATGGATTTTGATGCGGTTTTCACCATTGTGTAAAGGATATCTTGAGGAAGGTTTCTGTAAAAAATAATTTATTTATGATCAAAGGAAGTCAAGCACTAACGATTTGAGTGAAAAGGTCGAAAAAAAATCTGGCGTCCGCGCGCTTTTTAAGCTTACGCTGGGCAAATAGTTATAAATATCTATATACTATGAGTGTAAGAATTGTTCAGCATGAAAAGTTCTACAAAAAAGCCCGGGTGAGCATATCTCTATCTTCAATATACCGCTTACTATAAGTGTTTTTCCATTTGATTTTCTTCCAACAATCTCCATTCAGTTACTGTGGCGACAGTTTACGAGCTAGCTAGGGGCGAGTCTATCACCCCAGTTACAGCTTAGCTAGCGGACGAGCTTATTGCCCCAGATACAGCCAGCAGCAAACTGTCGAGTCGTGTTGAGTTAAACATTTTAGAGAAGAGTGGTAGTGTTTGGAGTTTCTCTGGAAGTGCAACTCGGCTTTTCTTCATTTCGTTCCGCAAAATTCACAGTCAAGTTAAGATTGGATGGAAGGGGGATTTGTGTTTCATGCAGCTCGCCATTCTTAAATTACGTCTAACAAGAATTTGTTGCACATGCATCTCCATGATAATATAATTAATAGTTCAGTCAGTGATTTTAATCCATCATACCGAGACGTAAAACGGATATTGGTTGTTGTTCATTGACATTGGAAAGAAAAACGCTTGTTACGTACTGCATTCATAACTGTTCCCGGGTGAAGCCGGATCGGGTTGCTAGTGAATGAATAAATGAATAAATAAATAAATACATAAACAATTGTAAGAGCGCGATTACGAAGTTTTATATCGGGCACTGGTTGTCCTTGCAGCAACTTCCTGTGTGTACGCAAGAAGTAGCATATGATGATAATAATAATAATCATAATAAATTCTGTTTAGCACACTTCAACAATCATCACAAAATCATATGTTATTAGTCAAATTCAATACATTCCCATGTACACGAGGCTGATGACCAAGATATCCTAAGCCCATATATGAAATAACAACATTAAAACTCTCCATCTCGGCTTGAATTTACTGCAGAGCATAGCCACCTTGTTGGTGAAGCAGCAGAATGCCGGACTACTTGCAGTTTCGGGAGTCAAATTGTTAAATGTGGCGTTTCATTTGATTTGTGAACCACACAGCGTTATGGAGCTAATGTGACTTGGTCTCATAGCCCAGCATGATGGAACATTTCTGTATCGTGGGGTATCCAAGCTTTCACTAATTATTATTATTATTATTATTATTATTATTATTATTATTATCATTCTTTCATTTAGGGTTTGGGACACTTTGGTTATCAGCCTCGTGTAAGGAATTAGTCTGGCAGCTTGTTGCTGTAGTGATCGTAATGGTTGTTGTTGATACTTTAGGGGCTTTGTGACATCGTGGTCTTGTAGCCCCGTGTACTTGGGTGTGTGTGGAATTTGTATTTTAATCTGTGTCATTGTGATATCTGCACTAGTGTGTGTATCATACTGGTAATCGAGGTAAGATTTGGGTAGGAAGCGGCCGTGACCTTAAGTTGGGTACCATCCCAGCATTTGCTTCGAGTAGAGGTGGGAAACCACGGAAAACCGCTTCCAAGATGGACGAGGTGGGAATCGAACCAATCTCTCCTCAGTTTTTCCTCACGAGTCTGACTTTACCCCGTCCTAGCTCTCAGACCAAAATTGAATTTCTTGGCAGGACCGGGAATCGAACCCGGTCCACCTTGCTGAGAGGCTACCAGGATGATCATTGCGCCAACACGACCACGGAATCAAACCTACCCCCTCTGAGGTTTGCCTCACGAGCTGGGTGTACTGTACCTCGTTTGAACCCTCAAACCAGAATTATAGTACTTTGAATCGGACCCGGACCTCAGAGGAAGGAATCTGCTTTCCAGTTCGCTAGCTCAAATAGCTCTCGCTTTGTCCTCGGTTTAGCTTGTTATCATTTCATTTCAACGCCCCGGCTGAGAGATGATCGAGCTATTAAAATGCAGGCTTATTTTAAACTAGCTGCGAAATGGGGAAACTCGACGCGCTGGTTGAGTCGTTCGCACCAACAGCGTTTACTAAACAAAAGAAACTGCATTCACACTTTCATGCATTTAGCACGCATGTGTTGTTTTGCCAGTATTCTGTCTTTTTGTGTTGAATCAAAAAGAGAATATATGTACTGATCACAAAATCAGTGTTTTATTCAGCATATGATTATAGAAAAAAAAACAGTGATATTACAGCCCATTGGCCTACCAGCAACCACTGCTCAACCATTTGAGCTACAGATTGCTGGATGACGCGTTGTCTGCGCGACAGGTCCCCTCAACCGTTAATCTTAACTTTCGTGACTTGAGCGCTGCCTCCCTGATCAGCTAGCTACTTAATTGTCCTCACGAGGCTGGGTGAATCCTGTTCCAGTCCTCACGTCAGTTTCTAAAATACCTGACGGAGCCGTGAATCGAACCCAGGTGAGAGGCAGGCACAGCTGGGGGCAGGCTTATTATGAGTATACATTACCGTTAATAACATGTAAACCCCAGACGTTGGGGAGGGGTGCTGGTACCTGACCATACACAGGATTGGACATTGTTATTTCTATGAACCCACGACGGAGTGTTTGACGACGTTTTAGGGGTGATCCACCACCCTGCCAGGGATAGGCAAGAAGTGAACTTGTAACGCTTTTATATCCGACTATGAGTGCAATAGTGGCCTAACCCACAATTATTTAAAGTCAATTTTCCATTGTACATACACATAGGAAAACAGCCCTTAATGAAATGTACATTAGGCCATTATTGTGCCGATAGTCTCATATATGAATCGTTCCTTTCAGTTAGGTATCATCCCGCCATTTGGCTGGGGTAGAAGTGGGAAACTACGGAAAACCACTTCTAGGATGGCTGAGGTGGGGATTGAACCCACCTCTACTCAGTTTTGCCTCACGTGGCTGAGTGTACCCTGTTCCAGCTATCAGACCAGAATTAAACTTCTTGGCAGAGCCGGGAATTGAACCTGGACCTCTGGAGCGACAGCCAAGAATATTA
Source organism: Meconema thalassinum (assembly GCA_946902985.2). Taxonomy (NCBI): domain Eukaryota; kingdom Metazoa; phylum Arthropoda; class Insecta; order Orthoptera; family Tettigoniidae; genus Meconema; species Meconema thalassinum. Next base: position 216,705,389 of record OX336389.2, on the reverse strand, counting down.
CCGCCGCTAAATGCGTCTGTATCAAAGTTAAAGGTTTGTGGTACTGTCAATCAAAATATTTAGTTATTGCCAAGGTATTATATTTACCTTCATTCTTTTAATTATTATTCTTGGATAACAGGGTCAGAGTGCAAAACATGAACAATGTCGTCAATATGAGGCAGAAGTTCAATCGGAAGCATCTGTGAACTATTGTATATTTTAATTCGTTGAATTCATCTTTCGAAATGAATGCGAACACTTGCCACACTGTGTGTATTCATGACCTCGTCAGCTATCAGCTTGCCATCATGAAGTAAAGGAGTGGTTACGCCAATCATTCCTCGTTTGGAAAGGCTTATTGCTATTCAATGAAAGCCTTTGTCAGCAATGATGTCACCACCAGGCTCTAACAATGTCAACAATCCACTATCGTTTGTGATAAATGCGTCACTCCATTTCCGGCGTAGCATTTGGACGTAAAACTAATCATACGACTGGGTGTGATATTAACTAAACATTTCAAAGTCTCATCTACACTTAGGTGTATGTGTAGAAATTGTCCGATAACCTATGTTATTGTGGTGCCTGCAGTAGTGTGTATTTGTACTTCGGGCGATGATTGGGAAGGAAAAGTATTTCTATGATTCTCGAGCAATTGCAAAGTAACTTTGTCACACTCCTCTTTCGAAATGAAATTCTCAGCGGAATTTACTACAAAAATTTACAGTATTCCTACAAGTGCATTAGACTTCTGATTTGCTTTCTGCCTGAAACATTCTCCGTAAAGGACAAGGTATTTTTGCTACGGAGTTTTGTGAATTTTTTAAGGATATAATTCTTTAATGCGCTTCCCTCTTGGAATATTTTCCTTTCGCAACACGTACTGAACAGGATTTACCCCAGGCTTGTGGCACATCCGTTTTAGAAACATAATAATAATAATAATAATAATAATAATAATAATAATAATAATAATAATAATAATAATAATACTAAATCACCGCAGCAATATGTTCACGAGTATTTCCAAGACCAGCTGGACAAGGGCAAAATGCGACGACAACATTTCGTTCAGTGTAATTCTGTGAAATAGAGTATAATAGTATAATGTATAAGTAATTTAATAAACATGTAAGATATGAAACATTTAACAATAGATGAGAACACAACATAATTTAATGATACTTGGTAAGATGGAAGCGAAACAGACGTTTGCCTAATCACTTCTGTTTTCAGAAAGCACTCATCTTCTCGTTTCAATTCCCCCACTTTATTAACATGCCCACGTATGTAGAGATTCTACCTCTTCCAAGAGTTGATTCGCCAAAATTCGGGTGTCTAATCGGTAAAAGAAAAGCCGCAATTAAGTTGAATCTTACACACGGCTTTTAAACGACTGACGCGGCTTGACTTATTAAACACCTGCTTCACATTCCTTGTTTCGCAACCCAGCGCAATGCGCGCGGCGCCACTATACGATTTCAAAGTTCGTACACGATGCCTATATCATGACTCTCATAGCAATTTATAGCTAGGCCTGCTATATTAGCAGGGGACACACGATGGTGATACAAGGAAGCTTCATACAGAGAAATAATAATTTATTATTTTATGCATTTGTGGAACTTTATGATTTAACAGAAATGTATAAACTTAATTTATTGTTTTACTTTAAGCAATTGTTCTGTGTAGAAAGTTATAATCCATAAACAATTTACTGGGTATACGAAAAATAAGCTTGAAACATTTTCCATCAAAACAAGTAAGATTTATAAATTACTAGCAACCCGACCCGGCTTCGCCCGGGAACAGTTATGAATGCAATACGTGATAAGCACTTTTTTTCCAATGTCAATGAACAACGACCAATATCCGTTTTACGTCTCGGCATGATGGGTTAAAATAACTGACTGGACTATTAATTATATTATCATGGAGATGCATGTGCAACAAATTCTTGTCAGACATAATTTAAGAATGGCGAGGTGCATGAAACCCAAATCCTCCTTCCGTCCAATCTTAACTTGACTGTGAATTTTGCGGAACGAAAAGTTCACAGGCGAAATGAAGAAAAGCCGAGTTAAACTTCCAGGGAAACCCCAAACACAACCACTCATCTCTAAAGTTTTTAACCCAACACGACTCGACAGTTTGCTGCTGGCTGTATCTGGAGCAATAAGCTCGTCCGCTAGCTAAGCTGTAACTGGGGTGATAGACTCGCCCCTAGCTAGCTCGTAAACTGTCGCCTCAGAAACTGAAGGAGATTGTTGGAAGAAATGAAAACGTGAAAACACTTATAGTAGGCGATGTATTGAAGATAGATATATGCTCTCCAGGGCTTTTATGTAGAACTTTTCATGCTGAACAATTCTTACACTCATAGTATATAGATATTTTTAACAGTTTGCCCAGCGTAAGCTTAAAAAGTGCACGGACGCCAGTTTTTTTTTCGACCTATTCACTGAAATTGTTAGTGCTTGACTTCCTTTGGTCATAAATAAATTATTTTCTACAGAAACCTTCCTCGAGATATCCTTTACAGAATGGTGAAAACGGCATCAAAATCCATTCAGTGTTCTCAAGATTACCCGTACTTACTTTACTTTCCATGTCCGGGAGACACACTAAATTCTTCCTTTCCAGAACTCTGCAGCTCTTATCCCTCGGTCTGTGGCCAACATAAGGTCTTCCTGGCTGCAGGTTTCATTAAGATCTTTGCACGTGAGCAGGTGTTGTGGAGTCTGGATTTCTCCACAGGCACATCGTGGATCTTCTGCATATCCCCACTTCACAAGGTTGCTACGACACTTAGGCACTCCTGTTCTCATCCGGTTTAAGGACCTCCAGGTGGTATAAGGCAAATGACTACCACTGCTCAGTTCTTCTTTAGGGGTAAACCCCTCTGGTACTATTTGTTTCCAGAGTGACACACGCCGGACGTCTGGCTTGGTATGGAGGGGTACTGTTCTCTTAATGACATCCAAGAATCGGGGACTTTGCTTTATACGAAGTAGAGATTATACGCCAATCAGTATAATTTAATATAATATAATCCCCCTTCGGTCGAATATTAAATTGACTGTGAATTTTGTGGAACGAAAAGTTCACAGGCGAAATGAGAGTTGCACTTCCAGGGAATGGCGAGGTGAATGAAACTCAAATCCCCTTTCCGTCCAATCTTAACTTGACTGTGTTTCACAGGCGAAATGAAGAAAACCCGAGTTGCACTTCCAGGAAAACTCCAAACACAACCACCCTTCTCAGAAGTCTTAACTCAACATGGCTCAACGGTTTGCTGCTGGCTGTATCTGGGGCAATAGGTTCGCCCGCTAGCTATGCTGTAACAGGTATGATAGACTCGCCCTTAGCTAGCTCATAAACTGTCACCTCAGTCGTTGATTGGACATGGTTGAAAGAAATTAAAACGTAAAAACACTTATAGTGGACGATGTATTGAAGATAGATATATGCTCTCGCGGACTTTTTTGTAGAATTTTTCATGCTGAACAATTCTTTCACTCATCGTATTTAGTTATTTTTAACGGTTTGCCCAGCGTAAGCTTACAAAGCTGTCGAACGCCAGGTTTTCTTTTGACTTTTCCACTGAAATCGTTACTGCTCGGCTTCCTTTGATCATAAATAAATTATTTTCTACAGAAATCATCCTCGAGATATCTTTTACAGAATGGTGAAAACCGCATCAAAATCCATGGAGTGGTTCTCGAGTTTACCCGTAACATCCAAGAATCGGGGACTTTATTTTATACTAAGTAGAGATTATAAGGTTATTAAAACAAGAATCTCCACCATCATAAGAAATGGAACTGATTGAATCCAGTATTGCGCGGGAAGGTGGGTTGGAACGCCAGTCTCGACAATCGTAGAAGGCTTCAGTGGTCTCCTACTTTAAGTCCACACAGATGTTGGCTGGCATGGTACCTAGAGAAAATTGAGGCATGACCACCTATTTGTTATTCCAATCGCCAATTATAAGTACACATGCACGAGCATTAAACACAATAACACAGGTTACAAGGCAATGGTGAAATGGAATGCCATGTGGCCTGATAGGAGGCCTGGTGCATGTCTTTCAAGTTGACGCCAGGTGTGTGGAAATGGGGGTGAAATGAAGACGGCTCAGTGAGCAGGGGGATTTAACCATAGGAGATTAAAATCCCCACAGTCGGCCCAGACCCTTCGGCACAATGCCCAGCATGCTAACCACTGTACCACGATGACGGATAAGACAGTTGTGGCTGTTGACCAAGAAGTTGTCAAGCTTATTAATGGAGTAATATTAACAAGTGCATTCTCCACTGATGATGGTGGAAAGTGCGGCCAGAAACAAGTGTGAAACGTTCACAGCGATGGCACGCTCATTCATGGATTGTGATTGGATTTCATCTCATTTATCTGTAGCATTCAACGCTTGCAGGAAGACGAATACTTGCAGAATATGTATCCCGGACATTATTTTCCTCACGTCGATATTGTTTTCCGAGGTAAAAATAGACTCATCTCCAATGGTATTTCATTCAGCACAGATTTCGCTGAAACAAAATAAAAGCAGACGACGCGAGCGATAATGAATTTTCCCGCCCCCCGCCTTCCGCCTCCCGCCTTCCGCCTCCCGCCTGGCCAAAGCCGATCTATCGCGCGCGCCATTCAGCGTACACAATGAACGGCATTGTAACACGCTATATTGCACCAGAGTTCACTCAATTCACAGCAGTACATAGGCTACTATTGTTTGCTTTCGTAGGAGGTAGGATTTGGGTAAGAAGCGGCCGTAGCCTTATGTTAGGTACCATCCCGGCATTTGCCTCGAGTAGAAGTGGGAAACTACGAAAAGCCACTTCCAGGATGGCTGAAGTAGGAATTGAACCCGCCTCTTCTCAGTTTTTCCTCACGAGGCTGAGTGTGCCACATTACAGCCCTCAGACTAGAATTACATTTCTTGGCTGAGCCAGGAATCGAATCCGGGCCTCCGCGGTGACAACCAAGAATACTAGCCACTACTTAACGAGGTGGATGGTACTGTAATTCCGTGGAGATACTTAATGAAATTCAATAACAAAGGCCGTCGGTCAGATCCACTATCACTTAAAGAGAATATGGGCTAGGGGCACGATGTACCAAGTCTGCTGATGAAACAACAGCAACAACAACAACAACAAAAACAAGTTGACCACCACCATTTCAGTGTATTTCCAATGTTGTCACTAAGTGATATGTTATTTGTTAACTAAGCCTTCCCAGTTTGGTAATGGACTGTGTAATCAGTGCCGGATTAAGGTAAAATGAGGCCCAAGTCTCTCAGATTTTTGGGGCCCCTTTATTTTTTTCAAATATTTTTTATTTTTTAGCACCCGTAGGCCTACATTTAATAAAGTACATACAAGAGTTATTTTTATTAAATCATACATAGGCCTACATACATACATACATTTCAATTGAAACGATCATCGTTATGTGAAAACAATTCAGATGATTTGATGAACAATTTAACAAATCATACTATTTTTTAATTCTGTAAAATGTAATCAAATTTTTTTTCTGTCTTTTCGATCAATAAATCTTCTACAATGTCATCAAAATCAATTTCCCGCAGAACATCTGACTCGATATACATTAAACTTAGCATGTCTAATCGTTCTTGTGACATGGTACTTATTAGCGCACTTTTGATCCGTTTCAATTTTGAAAACGAGCGCTCCGCAGAACAATTCGTTATCATGAGGGTCAGGAAAATGCGAAAATCAATTTCAAAGTTCGGAAAAACAGACTCAAGCTTGTCTCGAATAAGAATTTCGTTAAGTTCAGAATGAGTGAACTCAGTTCTTAAAGGACATTGTAATTTAATATAAAGCTGAAACTGTCTCAGTTCTGGATATTTTATTTTCTAAATCTTCGGAATAAAATTGAACTAAATTAGAAATTGCTTTTTGACATTTATTTGGGGGCCCCAGATAATTGGGGGGCCCTAGGCCTGGGCCTAGTCGGGCCTAATGGGTAATCCAGCACTGTGTGTAATGGTCATACTGACCTGCTCAATGCCATGGTTAAGATGTCCGCCCTGATTAGATTTTTGCCGATCTCTTGATAAAAACAATTCAAAGAGTTTCTATAACAATGGTACAGTATGACAATGCCCTCATAGATTCTGTTTCCCACCTGTGACCATGGTCGATTAGTGGCGCTCCTTGTTGTCATACAATCAAAGGAGGGTGGGCAGTTAATTCAAATGAGCAGGTCTGTTATTATACATGTATGTGTAGGCTGTAGAGTGTACCTAATCAACCTGGTTATGCAAAGGGAATATACTCACTAATATCCATAGCGGTGCATATCGAGAAATTGCTGGCTGGATATTACAGCACAGAAGTATGCTCACTACGTGTTACAGTGTACACTGCGCACGACCACCATATATTTGCCAAACAAAGGCCACATTAAAGTGAATTGGATTAATACTGAGCTCCAACAATAACCAATGGTCTCACCCTCTCGAGAGTTTGACTAAAGCAAATTCGTTCAACTGCATCTGTGGGAAGACTACAGGAGAACTATTTACCACGTGATGTTCACTGAGAAGGAATAAGAAACGATGATCTATGATTGACAACCTTTATTAAGACGAATGTAATAGCTTAACCGACCACGGTAGCTACGAGTGGGCCGTTCTTGAGATGTTTTCTCGTCGTTTCCAAGAATACTTGGTTTCCTATTTTCAACTCCATCCAAATGCTAGGACGGTGCCCTCTAGTGGGCCATTGCCGCTTCTTTTCAACGCCTTGCCCGGTTTCATCTTGCAATAATTCATCTCGCGAGGTTGGCGTCAGGAAGAGCAAACGGCCGTGAAAACCACCCGCCATATAGAAATTCATCACAAATCATCCTCGCCCCATTAAAACGGAAATAATAAACGGTAGACAAACATGCATGTGTTTCTTATAGCTGCTTGAAGATAAGTCACACGCTCCTAGCAGATCTCAGAATCGTTTAATGCAAATAAGAGCTCAGAGTCCCAAAATCAGAACATCCCTTGAGCTATTGCTTGCTCTCTTCCTCTTCCCTCTTTAAAATGTGACACACAACCTTTACCACAATTCTTTTTTGGTCACATGTGAAAACATCTGACAATAAAAATCCAGTTATCATCGTTCATCCATCTGGATATAAACTTAGGTATTAAAGACTGACAAAAGCGAAGTTTCTACTGACTTCGAATGTTGCAATGTTGCGTATTATGAGTATTTTTACGAGCTTTTTACTGACTCCTTATATTTCATTTCACCGAACAAGTACCTACTCTAACGACGAAATTCCCATAACTACCAGGCTATTCATCTCTCCAACATTGTTTTGAGTGACTATTTGAATTCTAAATGTATTGCGTATACAGATGGATACAAAGCTGACTTCCAGACAGTGAGAGAAGACCGATGAGCTTTGACTTAACAAGAAATGGTCCGTTCCATAGGAACTAAGAATATTACGGACCTATATCAAGCAGCTTAGTAGCAGGCTAAGAGCAATTCTATGACATCACCTAGCCATTTGCCGTAATATTCTGTGAATATGTTAAACTCAGATCCCGCTGTGTTTGAAGTGAAACCTTTTGGAAACCTCAAATTGTTAATTTGCCAATGAGTCATTTTCGGAATAATACGACGTCGTTATGTCTATGATAAATTAATATCTAACCTCCAAAAGCTTAAAATATACGATATAATGGCGTAGTTGCTACCGTAATTGGCTGTCCCCCCTGAGACCTTGGGATGATCGATTCTCGGCTCTGTCTGTAATTTGCACTGATGTAATTTGGCATAGTCTTGGTAAAGTCTGATACAGGATCTCCCAGCTTCCTCAGATCAAATGAGAACCTGTCTAATGCTGTGGAAGAAGGAGGGGAAAGGAATTGTCCACCCTACCGCATGTAATCTCAGACTCAGGATGCATTCCTATGTTCAATGTGGATACGGCGCACAGTTAGCTAAGCGTATTCCATTTTGTTCAGTTTGACAAGGTTTGCATGTCTTGGCCTGCGCAGGAGTGATGCACCATCCACAACTATTTGCATGTTTCATAGGGAATGAATAGCAATCGCTTGTGGAGACATATGTTATAGATACAGTTCTTGCTTTGATAGTCCCCTCGAGTGATTTACGTGTATTAGTTCAGAGTTCGATAGGCATCCCCAGTACTATCCAGCACACCGTAAGCGGCAAGCCCTCGAGAACTTCCACACTGCCTCTCACATCTCGTCAGAAAACGCATGCTGATAAAACCCTAATCAAGTTGCAAGACAGAGTACGTCAGTACCGCATGCATGGACAACCACGTCATTTTAACTTTTGCAGCTCTCATATTGGACTAAAAGCTCGACCTCGTAAAAGCTAATTGTTTGCTTCCATGATTTGGCTCTTCCTGGTTTTCTTTTCTCTAGTTTCGAAGGATTTCATAACATTCTTAGCAGATGGCAATATGAAAATAATTAAAATGTCTACAATACAGGCAGGTTAGTTAGTAACTTATTGTTGTTTTAAGGGGGTGGAACAGTAAGGTCATCTGCTCCTAATAAGGAAGGTTTCTAATGCTAGTTCATTAGTTAGACCCAACATACCTAACGCTATCTACGGGTAGCAGGCCTTCTCTTTTCTTTTTTTCGAAGAGGTCTATGTCGTACTTGAGGGTTGGCCTTATCATTGCTTAGAATGATAACATAGAAGATTCTAGGGAAATTTGACATATTGATGGTATTACTTAGATTGCTTTTTTATCCGTTATAGATGTTAAAGTCACATGGATGCTGTATATTAAAACCGTAACCTTAAGGGTAACGCTTAAGTATCAAGCTTTTATGGGTAGAAGTTTGTATTCTTTTCATCATCTGCCTGCTTTCAGGAAAGTCGCATGAACTATCTTACTCTTTGAAAATAAAGGCTTAAAGCTTAAGGCTGTTACTTGCCAACAATGCAGTCGTGAATATCAAATTATTCCCGTCTTATTTTATTTGATCCGAAAGTTATTTTCGTCTGCCCAGGTAACCAATGTATCTAGAGTGATTTGCAAACTAGGAACTATGAACTATACAGATGGATACACCAGCAACAGATCATTACCAAGAATCAATTTCTGAAACAACTAGAGTCAACTTTACAAACCAGTTAGTTTTTTTTAGTCGGTTTACCCTCCAGGATTGGCTTTTCCCTCGGACGCAGCGAGGGATCCCACCTTTACAGCCTCCAGTGCAGTGCCCTGGAGCTTGAAACTTCGGGACGGGGGATACAACTGGGGAGGTGGGACGGCACCTCGTCCAGGTGGCCTCGCCTGCAAAGCGAACAGCGGCCTTATGAGGGATGGGAAGATTGGGAGGGATAGGCAAGGAAGAGGGAAGGAGGCGGCCGTGGCCTTACGTTTGGTGCCATCCCGGCATTTGCCCGGAGACAAAGTGGGAAACCACGGAAAACCACTTCGAGGATGGCTGAGGTGGGAATCGAACCCTCCTCTACTCATTTGGACCACCCGAGGCTGAGTAGACCCCATTCCAGTCCTCATATCACTTTTTAAATTTCGTGTCAGAGCCAGAAATCGAACCTCGGACCTCCAGGGTGGCAGCTAAGCACGCTGACTACTACACCACAGAAGCGACAGTTAGTTAATAATTAAGTACATTTTAATCCACGAATACCTTCCTGTTCAGCTGTATCAGATGCCCTGCGGTCTCTTACAGTGCCCTTCGGAATAGAATCCCCACCCAGAAAAGATAACGCAATACATGTTGGCGACTCTCTATAGCCACGTGCACACCATTAGTCATCAAACACAGAGCAAGATGATTGAAGATGATTCCGTAAAGTCTAGTGCACACCATTGGTCACAAAGATCAGAAGAAAATGCTTCTAGGGAACTCCATAAAGTGACGTGAAAACCATTGGTCACAAAGATCAGAAAAAATGCTTATAGGGAACTCCATAAAGTGACGTGAAGACCACTGGTCACCAAACACAAAACAAGACGCTTGTCAGGACTCCCTAAGTTAAGCCAATTTCAGACCGTTGGTCACCGAACACAGAACAAGACGCTCGTCTGACCCAGTGTTTGGGCGTCAGAGGGTTTCTTGTGCTCAAGCTCGACTGCTACCCACTCGTAGCCAGTGGGATGACACCCTCAGCCTTAAGCTCTGGAGTAGGCCTACTACTTCTTATATCAAGCACGAAGCTGAGTACACCCCATTCCAGGTCTCACATCAGATCATTAATCACTGGCGGGGCAGGGAATGGAAACCATAGCTTCCTAGGAAAGAAGCAAGGGTGTTAGCCCTACACCATACAGCCTGCTAGTATTTCTACTTATTGTTAGTATAAAACTAAGTCCCCGATTCTTGGATGTCACGGGTAATCTCGAGAACCACTGGATGGATTTTGATGCGGTTTTCACCATTTTGTAAAGGATATCTCTAGGAAAGTTTCTGTAGAAAATAATGTATTTATGATCAAAGAAAGCAAAGCAGTAACGATTTCAGTGAAAAAGTCGAAAAAAATGGCGTCCGTGCACTTTTTAAGCTTGCGCTGGGCAAATCGTAAAAAATATCAATATACTATGAGTGTAAGAATTGTTCAGCGTGAAAAGTTCTACAAAGAAGTTCGTGAGAGCATATCTCTATCTTCAATACATCGCCAACTATGAACGAGTATATCACTCCAGTTACAGCCTAGCTACCGGGCGAGCATATTACCCCTGATAGAGCCAGAAGCAAACTGTCGAGTCGTGTTGAGTTAAGACTTCAGAGAAGAGTTGTGTTTGGAGTCTCCCTAGAAGTACAACTCGGCTTTTCTTCATTCCGCCTGTGAACGTTTCGTACCGCAAAATACACAGTCAAGTTAAGATTGGACGAAAGGGGTATTTGTGTTTCATGCACCTCGCCATTCTTAAATTACGTCTGAGAAGAATTCGTTGCAGATGCATCTCCATGATAATATAATTAATAGTTCAGTCAGTGATTTTAACCCATCATGCCGAGACGTAAAACGGATATAGGTTGTAATTCATTGACATCGGGGCAAAAAAAAGCACTTATCACGTAACCTAATACATTCATAACTGTTTCGGGTTCCTAGTTAATAATAATAATAATAACATCGCCTCGTCCCCAATACTTTTTATTTAGATAGGGATTTGCAGATACAATAATTGATACATCATCGCGTGTCTGGGCACAGTTTATGCAGAAGGAAGGAAGCATGCAGTTTTGCGTCACCGTTAATCATGCGATCATGAGCCACGGGACCTCCTTTTCACGTGAAATCCGAACCACAGGACATGGCATTTCACTTCGAAAATCACACATGTATTGACCGGAAATCGAACTCGGTCTACCTTGGTGAGAGGCATACAGCTCGACAGCTGCGCCACCAAGCCCCTAGTTTATTCAGAGAGCAGTAGTCCGCCACTGCAGTTATATTGACTTCTTGTGGATAAAGAAACAGCAATACTTCACATTATCATCCACAAGTTGAGGACAACAAGGGCCGCTCTATACGCAAATCACATTGTTCAGTTTTAGACGAGTCTATATCTCTTATCGGTCATGTCACACTCAAAGAGTTGGTACGGGACTTGTTCAAATAGTAGGGAGTTGTTGTTGTTGTCGATGCTGTTTCAAGTAGGGGCTAGACCATCGCTGTCATCAGCCCTATGCACATGAATGCGTGTAGAATATGTCCGAAACCCTGAGTTATTTTGGTGTCTGTAGTACTGCAAGTATTTGATTGGGAAGGAGGAACTATCCCGTCATTTGCCTTGAGAAGATGCGAGAAACTGCCTCTAGGATGGCAAGAATGGTTGGAGTTTTGCCTCTTGAGACTGAGTGTACCCCCATTCCAACCTTCAGTGTAGAATTGAATTACTGGACAGTGCAAGGAATCGAACCCGGACTTCAGGGGTGACAACCACGAATGCTAGCCACTGCGCCACGAGGAGGTATATAGTAGTAGACACCCAGCAATTTAATGCACACGTATTTTCTTTACCTGTCAGCCAAATACAAAGTACAAACTGAGACATCGTCTTGAGTGATAGCCTTTTCTAAGTTCATAATAGTTAGTACTTTCCTGTAACCATGGAAACACATTGCTAAGGAGCTAGCCTGTGAACAAGCGTGAAAAATTAAGTCACTGTTAGGAATGCCTTTTTGTCTTGTTCCAGGACTCGACGTTAATTTTTATCAGGAATGGATTCGGGTATTTGAGTCCAATTCACCTTTGCTTTGCAACACTATTTTCTTAAACTTGCAGTAATGAAGTGTCAGAACTTTGAGGCAGAGCTAGATTTACATGTATATTATACATAGTATAACAGTATTGTTGATCATTCATTTGGGGGGGGGCTTTGCGACATCCTGGTCATGTAGCCCTGTGTACTTGGGTGTGTGGAATATGTCTGATAGCCTGTGTTCTTGTGATGACTGTATTTGTAATATGTGACTGGGATTGGGAAAGGAGGCAACCGTGGCCTTAATTTAGGCAGTATCTCGGCATTTGCCCGGATTAGATGTGAGAAACCACGCAAAACCACATATAGGATGGCTGAGGTAAGAATCAAATCCACCTATTCTCAGCTTTGCCTCACGAGGCTGAGTGTACCCTGCATCAGCCCTCAGACCTGTTTTTTTTTTTTTTTTTTTTGGCAGAGCCGCCAATCGAACCCGTATCTCAGGGGCGAGATCCAAGAATGCTAGCCACTGTGCCATGAGGTGGACAGTTGAAATTTAAGAATAGTAGATTCTTTAGTTCTACACTGAACGTCATGTTGTTTGTTACTTCAGAAGGGAGTGACAATTTGGGTCGATCAGGTGTTATTAGGGAAGGAGGTCTAATGTGGAAGTTTTCTCTCTCTCAGTTTAAGAGGAGTTGCGTGATATTCTGGTCTACTTTACTTAAAGGGAAACCGAAGTGAGTCGCAATTCACAGGATAATGGCGGTACTCATGATGTAATAAAACTCACATTGGCACGTTTCCTATCAACAACCAGCTGAGCACTAACATTGATGATGAATTTCCTGTGGTTTTACCGCGTGGTTATCGGACCAAAGACATTTCAGAGACGTAAATATATCGGCGCAGCGTTATACAGGGTGGTCATTAACTACGTGAATCGGGTATATGAGCGTTAGAGGATTGGTCAAACTGATGAATATTTTGAAAAAGGTAAGTTTATATTTGGCGGCGGTGTCATTTTAATAGCCGCTTAAGTTAGCCAATCAGATCGCTTCGCGAGCGAATTAAAATGGGCTGTGCGGGACGATGTTGCCAACTCTACCCGTGGTTCAAGACCGGCTTGAGAGTGCCAATGGAAGAAATAACATCGCTAGGGGGAGGAATTCAACCCGGACCTCCAGCCTGACAAGTTCGTTGATATTGTAATTGTAATTCTTCAGTCCGTCAACACAATATAACTCCAAATACTGGAATAAGCAAAAAAAAAAACATGTCATAAAGATATAGTCGCCTCCATAGCGTAGCGGTCAGCATGGTTAGCTGCCGCCCCGCAGGTCCTGGGTTCGATTCCCGGCTCTGCCACGAAATTTGAAAAGTGGTATGAGGACTGTGTCTACTCGGGTGGTCCAAATGAGTGGTTTTCCGTGGTTTCTCACTTCGTCTTCGGGCAAATGCCGGAATGGCACCTACTGTAAGGCCACGGCCGCCTCCTTCCCTCTTCCTTGCCTATCCATCCCAATTTTCCCTTCCCATCACTCATGGGACCTCTGTTCGCTTTGCAGGTGAGGCCGCCTGGGCGAAGTGCTGATCACACCTCCCCAGTTGTATCCAATCTTACCAAGTGTTCTCAGCTCTAGAACACTGCCTGGAAAGGCGGAAGTGATGAGTTCCCTGGAGGGTAAAATTGGCTAAAAAGATAAAGATATATATATATATATATATATATATATATATATATATATATATATATTTGTTATCGAACCGACGGTAGTGGCTACGCTGGCTAAAGCGCAGCATTAGGTCATGGGGCCAAGCTCTCTGCTGACTCAGTAGACTCGTGGGTTCGAGCCCCACCGTCGGCCGTCCTTGAAATGGTTTTCCGTGGTTTCCCCATTTTCAACACCAGGCAAATGCTGGGACGGTACCTTCTGGCAGGCCACGGCCGATTCCTTCCACATCCTTGCCCAGTTTCGTTCACCATCATTCATTTCATCTATCATTAACTCCTCTCCTGAGGTTGGCGTCAGGAAGGGCATCCGGCCGTAAAAACCATCGTCACAAAGACTTCCATCGCATCTCATCCCCGACCCCGTTGGAAAAACGGGAATAATAAGGGGTAGACATACATATATATTTGTTATCGACTATAGAAGACTAATGTAGATGACATGTTTCGCTCGTCAAGCGAGCATCTTCAGATCAAAATAGCTCTACAAAACTTACAATGACACCCACAGACACTCTGTGCCCTCCCAAAACAGAACCTGTCAGGAAACGTAGAAAGTGTGGCAACTATTACTGATAAATATTAAGGCATTAAGCACTCGAAAATAGAACTATTTATTTTAAACTTAGAAAATTCGATCTCATCGACTCAACAGTCTTCCTCCCCCAACTAATCTATGAAGGTGTAACCAGTGCCGGATTTACCTCTGAAGGGGGCCAAGCAACTCTCATTTTTGAGGCCCCTGTTTGGACCCCCCCCCCCCCCACCTCTTTAACACAAGTAAAAATATCCAATAATTTACTGAGAGCTTCTGAGCCATAAAGAACTCCTCAGCATGCCTTTAAATCTCGTGAACTTCATGGCGGTACCTTCGGCTATGTAGCCGAGGCGTTGAATACGTCTCCCACAAGCGTTCGTCGGGCTGTGAAACGTTTGAATCATCACACCATGCCTTTGGAAAATGTATAGAAATATTCTTTTTGATGTGTAACATCTTTCCACTCGGTAGCTGGACATTTTTGTGGGTGTGATTTTGGAAAAGGGACGGAAGTGGATGGGACGGAAATGGATGGGACGGAAGTGCATGGGACGGAATCAATGAGCGCGCGTGATGGCGGAGATCGGTACAACGACGTACTCTAGGCCATGTGGCTATGGGGAATGTATATCGCATACAGTTTAGTTCAAGGTTTGGAGACCCCATTTAAGATATTCCTACAGTAAATCATCTTCAAGATGTCGTTCTTTGGCGTGAAAATATTCATTTTATCATTTGCTGAAAACAATTACGATTTATTAAATCTTCATACTTTTGCTGTATTCTTATTTAATGTAAGCACTCGATGTACTGTTGGCCATGTGGCTATGTGGAATCCATATCGCATCAACAAACACTCCAAACAACGTAGGAATTCAGTATATTAACGCCGACTACTAACAATAATTGAAACTTCGTTGGTCTAAACATATCACTGGAAGAAACACATTTAATATACCTTCCGCACACCTAATTTTTAATCGTGCCTATACTTGGCAGTGCGCTGATAGGCAAAACGAGGCCATTTTCAATAACATCGCTGGCATGGGTTCACTAACTGGCCGGTATAGAGCGCAGCTCGCATCAAGTAGGCAGTGGATTGCTTCCGCCACGGCAAATAACAATTATGATTCATTACGGTCAGGATTTGGCACTGGAGTTTTACAAGTAGTTATTTCAATGACCAACAGAGTTCACTGTCAACAAGGGATTTGCGCTCCCGGGACACACCCAGTAGGATAACATGCCACAAGTTACACATCATATGCGACTACTGTAAGGCTCGTGTATTTTTTCTTATTCTGTAATGAAATTTTGAAAATGAAACTAAAAATTGGTCCCTTAAACTGAGCATATTTTTAAAATATTAAGTGTTGTGCTTTCTTTTGGAGTGCAGTGTATATTTACGTAATTCAGCAAATATTTCCAGTGCGGTTATTTCAATTGTTAATGACTCCCGTAGTATGACACAAGGTATGAAGAGTAGCCGAACTACCTTTTCAATGAATAATAATTCCGAAAGTGATGTAGTAATAGATGGTTTCTTCCCTACCATCTAAACCCCAACCACCATCCTCTTTTACACCACGACTTTCAGTATCTAGTTAATTGAGCTAGTGGGGAAACATAATTAAAAAGGTCGATAACTGATTTGAACTTTACGAGTTTCAGTCCATGACCCTCAATCCTTAAGCAATAGAGCATACCATTGAAAATGAAAAAAAAAATGAACTCAGTGAATTTCTTATCTGCTCAGGAATTTTGAAACAAATACTGTTGAACATCTATAAAATACTCAAATTTAAACCAATTTTACTGAAAACACATTTTCTCAAGATTGTGCGGGGGGCCCTTGTCAAAGTGGGGCCCCAAGCAAGTGCTTCCTTTGCTTCTTTGTAAATCCGCCACTGGGTGTAGCTACTATTGCTGTGAGCAATAAGCCCTAAACTACTTTAGAATTTTAAACTAATATGCTTATGTGTTGGCTTATGTATTGGCTATTATGTTGACTTATGTATTGGTTTATGTATTGGCTTATGCGTTGGCTTATACATTGGCTTATGTGTGTGTTGGCTTATATATTGGCTTATGTATTGGCTTAGGCCTATATATTGGCTTTTGTGTGTGTTGGCTTATATATTGGCTCATATATTGGCTTATGTATTGGCTTATGTGTATTGGTTTAAGTAATGGCTTATATATTGCCTTATGTATGTTGGCTTATATATTGGCTTATTTGATGAGTTATTTCTGTCAATGTATTTAGTGGCTTATTCTCTTGGAAAGTATTACAGCCTTTTTTTTGTAAGCAAGCAACAACAACAACAACAAAACACCCAAGATTTCAAAAATTCTAGAATACTTGAAGGTTAATCATTAACTCGCAACTCTTGCTCTTACGAGTACTCTGCTGTGATTATGGTAAAATATATAACTGCAGCATACAAAAACTGTTTTTGTCTACTGTACTAATAACGTGTTGTTGGGGAATGTGTTGAGGCTGCTCAGACAACCACTGTTTGATGTGTATGTAAAACTACAGTACTTCCAAATTATTTGGCTTCGGGGGCGTAGTCGGTAGCAAGCTGAGATTCTGAGCCCAAGATCGCGGGTTCAAACCCGACTGAAGTCATCAGATTTTCTAAGAGCGTTAAAGGTAACACCTGACAAACACTCCGCCAGCGGTTATTAATGTGAAGGTTATTCAGAGAGATCATATGTAAAGCCCTGCGCGGATGCGGATATCCGCATTTTTTTGCCATGCGGATATAGTTTACATGGCTGTGCGGATAGCGGATATACTGCGGATAATGTTTGGAGTAAAGTTGCGGATAGTTTTTGGATTACAATCCGAACTTGTTGAATATCATTACTAGGACCCGGATGTTAACACACATATTTTTCCGTTATGTTTTTTTTTTTTCATGACAAATGTAAGATGATTTAAGCTTATATCATTCAAATTATGCCATTAAGCATATTTAACGCTCTGAACTGGAAATGGTTTCAATTCTGGCTGTAATAACATTCATTTTAAACATAGCACTTGACATGCATAGCCTAAGGGAACGACTTTCACCTCAAATGTCTAAATGTGTTGCTTTATGCTTTATCTAATTAAAATTATTATTATAATGCCAGTAGATTCGGATAACAAACGTGTGGATGCAGATAAAAGTCGTGCGGATGCGGGGCGGATACCGATAACGTTTTGTTTACCTGCGCAGGGCTTTAATCATAAGTGAAAGCCGTGGGGAGGAAACCTGCCCAACCACATGCACACTTAGACCTTTCACTTGTAACGCTGTTTTCTATTTGATTCCGCTGAATGGTTCCCATGATGATAATAATAATAATAATAATAATAATAATAATGATAATGTCGTGGATTCCTGGGAGGCCGAGTGAAGATCTTTCAAGTTGACGATTATGAGCGACCTTAGCGTCCTAATGAGGATAAAGTGATGATGAAGACATCACATACACCCAGTCACCGGGCCAGGGGAATTAACCTCAAGATATTAAAATCCTCGATGGCCCAGCTGGGAATCAGACCTGGGACCCTTCGGGCCAAAGCCTAGCGCGCTAATCGATTCGCCAGGGTGCCGGACACAATGCGATTGCAATAACTCGATTGTTGGGTGAACCCCTCGCAGTATGCGGATCAACGTTGGACCTCATTTCCCACTCTGCACAGCTTCGTACTGTAAACACAAAGTCTCTAGTTGCTAGACATGTACAGAAACCTCGCTCCTATTATTGTACATAATTATTTCAAGACTTCCACCGCTTCCTGATTGGGGAAATCGTTTGCCTAGTCGAACCCAATCCACCTTGAATTGAAAATAACACACTTCTTCTAAATCGGCTGGTTGCGTGACTCAGCGGTAACATTCTCGCCTGCTGTTCCCAAGGTTGCAGGATCGTATCCTGGCGCAGTCAGCTAGCATTTGAAGGTGCGCAAATGCGAGGGAGTCGTGTCAGTAAATTTACTGGCAGGTCAAAGATCGGGGCAAAATTCTGGCACCCTGGGGTCTCATAGAGCCGCAGTAGTTAGAAGTGACGTAAAGCAAATAACATTATTATTATTATTATTATTATTATTATTATGTATTACTTCTTGAAATACATATTGCGGAGGATGGGGAGGGTGGAGGGAGGTATTTCTTCACTTTGTACCATTGTTTCCTCTAAATAGGGCCTATGAGAAACCATTTCGTAGAGCATACTTATTTCAACTGGCTGAGTCCGCAGTCTGCTGTACCCAAAGTTGCAGGATCAAATCCTGGCGTAGTCAGTTGGCACTTGACGGTGCGAAAATTCATGGGAGCCGTTTCAGTTAATTTACTGGCATGTTAAAAAGATTCCGGCAGACTGGCGTCTCTAAAACTAGGTAGTTAAAGGGGACGTACAACCAATATTATTGAAGAATTATTATTAGGCATATTATTAATATTATTATTAGATGTTTCCGTCTTGCTAGTATACAAATGGCCATGCTGTGCAAAATTTCACGTGGACGTAGAAGTGACTTGACTGGTATTGTCCGATCCAGCTGGGCACTGCCTGTCATGGTGATCTCAGCTGAGCTGCTCGTTCCTGATGGCTAGCTCCTCCATTGACGCAGTGCATAGACAGCTTTGCTACAAAGGTAAAGGAAGAAGCGCGATGGAGCCTAAGAGACCTCTGTACGCCTGCAAGGGCACTTTATACGAGAACACTACCCCCGACCGATCTTCTGTTAGTACATGGCTCTCCAGCTCAAATGTGCTCGCCTAGCTCAGAGCTGCTAAGAGCGAGCTAGCTGCCCTGTACGAGAGAGATAACTGTTATGAGAGCGAGATCTGTAATCAGTTTCTGAGCTGTCACCAATCAGAGCAAGCCAGTGAGTCTTTGGACAGGGGTATGGCAGTTAAGTTGTGTGTGAACGATGTCATACTAACCAATGTGTCATCGAACAGCGGTATGACAGATCCTAGAGCTAGACTTGCCATTTGTCTAATACTTTAATTAGTAGCTTTTTCAACTGCTAACTTCGCGTCTGGTTGTGCTCGAGTGAAGTTTGGTGAGTTTATATTGCTGGGTCTAATACTTCCTCAACATTCATGCAATATACGCCAACACTTTAAACATCAAGTTTGTTGGCATTTCTGTTAAATTAAATAGGCACCCTATCTCAGTATGATATTGAGTGAAGGGATGTGTGGCAATTCCAAACATTGATCTATCCAAACATTGTAGTGCTGAGGAAATATAATTCCACTGTTTCACAGTAATGTGATGTTTCGTCTCTGGTTATTGATATTACAAATTTAGAAAGGCTAACAGCCAATTTCTGTGACGACTGTAACTTAACAAAACAATAATCAAAGTAATACAAACAACACATTTTCAGTAAAACACTGAACATATAAATGCCACGAAATTTGTCGTCAGAGTATCTCAAAACGATCGGTAGCCTCTTTTTCGTGGAGTTTGTCTTCTAATGACCATCCGAATGCGCAGGATTTAGTGACGTGTCGCTAAAATTGGCAATACTGTTGTGGACTACTTTTATTTCCTTAGTGGCAATGGCGGGAAATATGATAGAAGTTTCCGTGAATTAGTCTCTCACCAACTGCTAGTTATAAGTATAATGGTAATGATTTTTGTATTTTGCAGGTCTTAACTCCGTGACTATCAGTTCAGACCTAAATAATTGTCTGAATGTGTATGCGTATTTATAGACCTGCCTATAAAAGAGAAGTGATCACTGTTCGATCTTTAAAATGTAGACGTTTTAACCTTCAACTTGATTGCAGATTTCCTCTGCTCTCCACATACAATATTCTAGCAATACCATGTCTAGGCGTCCCACGGCTCTTACTATTATTAATAGGTACTGTTACAGTTAGGCAAAACCTGGTGGTAAAAAATATATATACTGTATATCTCAATTTCTCTCCATAATGTCCCTGCGTTCCCTGAATACAACAATTATTTTCTTCTTGAGAACTTTTAAACTGTTAGGATTGCCTTTAATTGAAGAACCTGATGACTTACGGAGCATTTGCGTATCATCTCCATGCACCCAACCATGCTGTGTGCTTCACTAGTGGCACAATATATGAACACTTTACCGGTGCAATGTTCTTCAGTCTTCAGATCATCTGTGAGAAGCTCGCAGTGGCCATGGGGTACAAAGACATAGGCCCATGGAACTTTATGATGTATTCCATGAATGGGTTATGGAAATTCGAAATGGCATTGCGTTCAGAGATTCCCTTTAATTTGTTGTGAACACAGAAGAGACGTGAGAGCATCTTATGGTGATCTCGACAACGTTTTTGGATCCAAAAGGATTTATAGAATGAATCTGGTTGTAATAATTACGCAAAGAAATTATCTACGTAAGTGCAGACATACAGTAAATTTCTAGAGCGATGTGAGTTCAGACCGCCCCGTGGTGTAGTGGCTAACATGATTGGCTGTCCTCCCTGATTTCTGGGTTCGATTCCCAGATCTGTCAATAAATGTAATTCTAGCCCCAGGGTTGGAACGGGGCACATTTGCCTCATGAGGTAAAACTGAGAAGAAGTGGGAGTGATTGCCTCTCGAGGCGTCCTGGAAGTGGTTGGGGATCCAAACCTAGGGGCATGACGACTTTCGTCCCAATCTTAACGTCTATTAGAAACTGACAGTTGGAACTGTTCAGGCGGCCAACACGAATTTGCCCAATGACTGGGCGAGGGAATAATGAATACCTAGGTGTAATATACAGGGTCTTTCACTCAAAGTGGGGCCGGCCGCGTGGCGCGTGCAGGGTCGGACGAGCACATGGCAACTCACTGAGCTTGGGGTCGAGAGAGCGCTCGTACAAATCGCATGTAAATAACAAGCACACATAATAACACATAATCGAAGTCACATGTCACAGAATATGTTAAAAATGTCCTCCACCTGCATCTACACATTTCAGGCAACTTCTAAGGAAATTTTCATTCACACGCATTAGTTCATTTACCGATATAGCCTCATTTTCTCTCGTGAAATTTAGTTTGAGTTCATCTTGCATAAACCTTATGTTTCAATTTCCCCTATAAATAAAAATTGAAGCAATAGGCTTTAACACTTAGCAATAACACGTTATAAGCCTCCGTGGCTTAGGCGGCAGCACGCCGGCCTCTCACCGCTGGGTCCGTGGTTCAAATCCCGGGGCAAAGCGGAGGCAGACAGGTTTTTCTCCGGGTACTCCGGCTTTCCCTGTCACAATTTCATTCCAGCAACACTCTCCACTATCATTTCATTTCATCTGTAATTCATTTAATCATTGCCCCAGGGAGGTGCGACAGGCTTCGGCAGCCGGTACAGTTCATATCCTCGCCGCTAGATGGGAGCTTCATTCAATCCATTCCCTGACCCGGTCAGTCGACTGGAAGCAGGCTGTGGATTTTCAATAACACGTTATAAAAATTTGAAACACAGTAACAATTAAACAATAACCACGTACACACGTTATAAACGTATAACACGTGTGACTTAAAATAGGCTGTAAACGAAATAACGAAGTCAAATTTACTCGTCAAATCCTGCGTTGCAACTGTCTCAGCTCCATGTTGCAATGTGCTCGTCTGACCTTTGGCTCGACGTTTTACCGGCAGTGCTGCGCCAGCCGTGCGGCCGGCCCCACTCTGAGTGAAAGACCCTGTAGATAATAAATAAGTAAAATAACACTCCTGGAAAAATTACATGTACTATTTATGATCGCTATTGTAATGAGTCAATTTGGAATCATAAATAATACATGTATATTTTTCTAGGAGTGTTTATTTATTTATTGTATACATTGTGCCCCCGCCCAGTAATTGGGCAAACTCGTATTAACCGATTGAAGAGCTACAAATAACAGTTTGTAGAGGCAACACTGGAAGAATGGCTTCAAAACTTAACATTTCTTCTACAAATACACCCGCTACTACATACATCACAATGGCACAGGTAGTCAGACGAATTCTATACACGCCTAAGCACATAACAATGATCCTAAATGGAACAACCACCCCATGTGATCTCAACAATTCCACTGCTGGGAAGAAAAACTGCAAATACAAAAATCACATCGAAATGGTTTTACTCACATGAAGCCTTAATTTATTTACAGTATTTAAAATTAGATGGAAAAAATTGGCAAGTCATCTTAGATTGTAAATAATTTACAAGCTAACATGTCGTTTGTTGCTTGGGACCTAATTTCCATTCGAACAAGTCGGCAATGTAAGGTTCTCTTCTTTGTGTACATATTAAAGGAATCAGACAGTAGCCTATAGCTTGGTGGCGTGTTTCATTTGTCTTTCGGACTCCAATGAAGTTAATGATAGGTGCGACGGGACTCACTGACTGAGTGGGAATGAGCGAGGCCTGACTATCCAAGACACAGCACCACATCTAAACAAGCAGTAGCAGAATAATAAAGCCTGCCAGCCCCAGAGACGCTGCGCATTGTGATGACTAACAAACGTGCTAGAAACAGCTGTGGCATTTAAACATGGTTCTTCCTCGTCCACAATAGGGGCACCTAGCCGGATACCCCGTCACGTCAAGTTATCAGTGTGCCAAATTATAAATAAATAAGTATAATAAATGAATTGATCAATAATTGAGCCCAATTTTAGGTATAATGTTTATGGAATGGCTGCAGTAGACTGAGAGTTTGGCAGTTATTTGAACATCACCAGCGTTTCGTATAGGCCTATGTGACAACCATGTGAATGAAGGACTATTTTGGTGTGCTCTTTACAATGTCTGCATACTATCACAACTAATTTTAATTATTTCCTGCATGATAACTTTCGATACGATACATTATTGTAAAATGTTCATTATATATAACAGCAGCTAAGATTACGATTTTTAAACAACGTTATTTCTCAATAAAATACAATGCAGTGTGCTATTTATCTAATATGTCGAGCTCAAAACGATTTCAGAATATTTTTCGTACTCAGCACCTTATCCGTCTTCATCTTTAACTTTCCGTTCGTATTGTGGTCAGTTTCTATACCAACGTTAGACTGTTATGGGTGAAGAACATCACAGAGAAAAGAAACTCGTATTTGCAATTTGATTCGGCAAAGTTTTTCTAGCCTATATATCGTAACTAAATTAAGGGGAATGAATAGCTGCTCGACATAACGCTGACTCAGTTCTTAATTAGTTTGTGCTAACTTCTGGACAAATGCGAAAGGGAACTGAAGAGTTACTTTTTACTCAATGCCAAGAGTTGGCAAATTCAAATGAAATTGTGAACATGTAAGTTTATGCATTAACTTGTTCCTGATTCCCGACTGAAAACGATCCAATTGAAACTGAATTTACATGACCGCATTCAATCGATCTGCCGCCCAACCCCCTTCCTCCCCACATAAAAAACACTAACACGCAGGGCTGATGGCCATGTCACTCCCAACTCTTAGGCCTATTAATATACATAAAATGAAACCAACGGAAATTTGTTAACCCTGTTGAATTGTAGCTTGTGATATCGTCGCAATCTACCCCTGTGAGCTTCAGCGTGTGTCTCATGACATGTGCAACTGTGATGGCTGTGCTAGTGAGCGTATTTGTATTTAGAACTAGGATTGGGTAGAAGGTGGCCGTGGCCCAACAATAAGAACCATCCTGGCATTTGTCTGGAGTAGAAATAGAAAAACCACCGAAACCACTTCCAGGATGGCTTTAAAAGGAATCGAACTTATCTCCTCTCAGTATTGAGACAAGAGGCTGATTGTACGCCGTTCCAACCCTCAGACAAGGGTTAAATTTCTTGGTAGAACCGTAAATCGAAGCCAGACCTCAGGGATGACAGCAAAGAACATTAGGACAACACGAGACAGACCAGTGTACTAACTGTATATTGTCGAGTGCTTCACTTCACCTAATCGAGAACTACAACTTATTGTTTCCTAATGAACAATACTCCTGTAAGAAGTGGACGTTCAGGGGTGTAGACACTGTAGACACAATGATAGCGGGGAGAAAGAGTATCAAGCGGAGTCTTTACCTGGGGTGAAGGGAGGTGTAGATACATCATGGTGGGGAGAAAGAGTATCGAGTAGAGTCTTTACCTGGGGTGGAGGGAGCTGTAGATACATCATGGTGGGGAGAATGAGTGTCGAGTAGAGTCTTTACCTGAGGTGAAGGGAGATGTAGATACATCATGGTGGGGAGAAAGAGTATCGAGTAGAGTCTTTACCTGGGGTGAAGGGAGGTGTAGATACATCATGGTGGGGAGAAAGAGTATCGAGTAGAGTCTTTACCTGGGGTGGAGGGAGATGTAGATACATCATGGTGGGGAGAAAGAGTATCGAGTAGAGTCTTTACCTGGGGTGAAGGGAGGTGTAGATACATCATGGTGGGGAGAAAGAGTATCGAGTAGAGTCTTTACCTGGGGTGGAGGGAGATGTAGATACATCATGGTGGGGAGAAAGAGTGTCGAGTAGAGTCTTTACCTGAGGCGAAGGGAGATGTAGATACATCATGGTGGGGAGAAAGAGTATCGAGTTGAGTCTTTACCTGGGGTGGAGGGAGATGTAGATACATCATGGTGGGGAGAAAGAGTATCGAGTAGAGTCTTTACCTGGGGTGGAGGGAGATGTAGATACATCATGGTGGGGAGAAAGAGTATCGAGTAGAGTCTTTACCTGGGATGAAGGGAGATGTAGATACATCATGGTGGGGAGAAGGAGTATCGAGTAGAGTCTTTACCTGGGGTGGAGGGAGATGTAGATACATCATGGTGGGGAGAAAGAGTATCGAGTAGAGTCTTTACCTGGGGTGGAGGGAGATGTAGATACATCATGGTGGGGAGGAGTATCGAGTGGAGTCTTTACCTGGGGTGGAGGGAGGTATATATACATCATGTGGAGGAGAAAGAGTATCGAGTAGAATCTTTACCTGGGGTGGAGGGAGATGTAGGTACATCATGGTGGGGAGAAAGAGTATCGAGTAGAGTCTTTACCTGGGGTGGAGGGAGATGTAGATACATCATGGTGGGGAGAAAGAGTATCGAGTAGAGTCTTTACCTGGGGTGGAGGGAGATGTAGATACATCATGGTGGGGAGAAGGAGTATCGAGCGGAGTCTTTACCTGGGGTGAAGGGAGGTGTAGATACATCATGGTGAGGAGAAAGAGTATCGAGTAGAGTCTTTACCTGGGGTGGAGGGAGATGTAGATACATCATGGTGGGGAGAAAGTGTATCGAGTAGAGTCTTTACTTGGGGTGGAGGGAGATGTAGATACACCATGGTGGGGAGAAAGAGTATCGAATGGAGTCTTTACCTGGGGTGGAGGGAGATGCAGATACATCATGGTGGGGAGAAAGAGTATCGAATGGAGTCTTAACCTGGGGTGGAGGGAGATGCAGATACATCATGGTGGGGAGAAAGAGTATCGAGTAGAGTCTTTACCTGGGGTGGAGGGAGATGTAGATACATCATGGTGGGGAGAAGCAGTATCGAGTGGAGTCTTTACCTGGGGTGGAGGGAGGTATAGATACATCATGTTGAGGAGAAAGAGTATCGAGTAGAGTCTTTACCTGGGGTGGAGGGAGATGTAGATACATCATGGTGAGGAGAAAGAGTATCGAGTAGAGTCTTTACCTGGGGTGGAGGGAGATGTAGATACATCATGGTGGGGAGAAAGAGTATCGAGTAGAGTCTTTACCTGGGGTGGAGGGAGATGTAGATACATCATGGTGGGGAGAAAGAGTATCGAGTAGAGTCTTTACCTGGGGTGGAGGGAGATGTAGATACATCATGGTGGGGAGAAAGAGTATCGACTAGTCTTTACCTGGGATGAAGGGAGATGTAGATACATCATGGTGAGGAGAAAGAGTATCGAGCAGAGTCTTTACCTGGGGTGAAGGGAGATGTAGATATATCATGGTGTGGAGACATCATGGTGTGGAGAAAGAGTATCGAGTTGAGTCTTTACCTGGGGTGATGCGAATCCTTAATTTGCCAAATGAACATGACGTGTCTACATCTCCCTTCACCCCATTTAAAGACTCAACTCAACACTCCTTCTTCCCGCTATCATGTGTCTACAGTGTCTACACCTTTGAACGTTCACTTCTTGCAGGAGTATTGCTCATTATGAAACAATACGTTGTAGCAGACTAGACTGAACTCTAAAAGGCAAAGCATGTTTAAAATGAATATGTTTAATAATGTACTGTATGTAATGTATTCATATTTATTAGTCGTTCACTACATTGCACCAACATATATAGAACGCTATGTTTGCCATCTCTTGATGAATTCAGTACATTTGCATTTGTCTGTTGGCACAGGCTAGAGTAAAATGTGGCTTTTCACCGATATCTCAGTCTCACTTATGGCTGTGATTATATGGAAGCTACTGAGGTATGGGTGGTGCTTAGTAATGACATTCAGGGCACAGTCAGTGCCAGTGGATGCTGTGAAATGTTCTACTCATAGGGTTTGTACTGCTGTACTGACTCAGTGAGGAAAGTAATGGCAAACCACCTCACTCCTCTTCTTGCCTAGTACGCCTCAATATAGCGCTGCCTTGGGTTACTGTGGGTATCTACCCACATAACCTAATGGCGGTGCCTTTTGAGGATCCAGCTAGCCTTCGGGCTGACTACCTAACAGACAGACATGTTATCATTTCCATCCAGTAGTTAAGCATGTTATGAGTAATAACTGCACAATTGAAAGCAGATGTTCTCCATGTTCCATCCCTTACCACCACCACCACCACCTTTCTCCACAAAGAGAAATAAACTGAAAATATAATGGGTTATTAGGTAGGTTCTACAAGTGGCAAGTGTTGTACTCAATGAACTGTTCAACAGGTAAGAACACTCGCACCTTTACCAAGTGTTGTGTACGCCCTGTGTTGTTAAGGGTAGTTTGATTGGCTTCCAGGATGGAAGCCCAGGTTCGATTTCCTGTTCTGCCAAAAAATGTAATTCTGGTTAGAGGTACTGGAGCGGCAAGTCATTATAGAGTCTAGCCACAGGGGAGTGCCTGCAGGAATTTACTTCACTTGGATCAAGTGTTGCTGTTTCACTTATGGACTGGGAAACCACAGTTTCCAGTCCCGTGCAGTTGTGCATATTTGTAGAATTTATACTTACGTGTGTTAATGTGGTACTATCAGTTGTAACTCTTCAGTCAGTCAACACAAATTTGCCCATTGTGACAGTGCGGGGGAACAATATATATATAATAAATAAACAACCCTGAAAGAATTACATGTGTCAGTTGTAATCACTATTAAATACTGTTTATTTTATTGTTTTATTCTTTTCTTCTCTTATCGTATGGCTTTTAGTGCCGGGAGTGTCCGAGGACATGTTCGGCTCGCCTGAGTCTGTAGCTGCTTCCCGCGGACACCCTTAGGGTGAGTTACAAGTTCCGTTCAATTTCAAGTAGTTCCAAATTTCGCTACCAGATATCAATGATACCTAATGGGGAACGTTGGAACTTTGATAGAGTGTTCCGACGAAATCTAACCAAATAATTTAGCTTAACACAAGTTTAGTCTGTGTAAGGATCTTTTACATGCCTTAAATCTATGACATGGGACCGCCGGCTTTACTTCCCCTCCGAAGGAAGGCATACTGAAGGATTTTCAACGCTCTTAAAAAATTCGACGACTTCGGCCGGGTTTGAACCCGCTATCTTGGGCATAGCAGTTCAGCATGCTACCGACTACACCACCGAAGCCGCTAAAAATAATGGATCATTTAGGATTAGCCTATAACGTATATATGTAATTTCTTCAGAGGTGTATATTTTTTAAAATATATATATGCATTTTACCCCCGCGCTGTCACATTGGGCAAATTTGTGTTGACTGACTGAAGAGTTACAACTGGTAGTTTGCGCACGCAAGCCGGCTTCGTGGTGTTGGGGTAGCGCGCTTGCCTCTCACCTGCATGACCCGGGTACGATTCACGGCTCCGTCAGGGATTTTAGAAACTGACGTGAGGGCTGGAACGGGGTGCACTCAGCCTCGTGAGGACAATTGAGTAGCTGTCTGACAGTGAGACAGCGCCCCGATCACGAAAACCAAGATTAACGGCCGAGGGGACCCGATGCGCTGATCACGCGTCACCCCAATATCTGCAGGCCAAATGGCTGGGCAGCGGTCGGTTGGTAGGCCTAGACCCTTTACGGGCTATAGTGCCAGGGGTTATTTTATTATTATTAGTTTGTGCACGCAACACCGAAAATGTGGCTTCCATGTTATTGTGGTGTCTGTAGAAATTCATACCTTAGGCTAGGAACCATCGTGACATTAGAATCAGGAAAAGCACCGGAAGACACTCCTAGGATGGCCTCAACCCCACTCTTCTCTTGAGTGTATCCCAGATCAAATCTAATGTCATGCTAGAGGTAGGAATCGAGCCCTGGGCCAGAGACTCAATACTAACTAAATGCAGAACTGTTATGACACACACATTTACCTGTGGCTCGCTGCGTACATCCCGGTTGCAATAGCTCGGGTGAGATGCAGAACGGGTATTGTTGAAACTGCAGAGCATCCAGTTGTTCCAGCAAGCTCTCGCGTGCCTGCATGCTGGCCACTCGCGAGCACTACGCCACTTCGTAGACTCAGCCAAAGCCAGCGAAAAGCGAAAAGGCAATAGGCCTACTGTCACCTCGGGTCCACTCGCCGGCGCTCGGCGTTTGGCGCGTGCGTTCTGGACGCGCGACTTTACCAGGGGACAGGCGGCTGTCAGTGCTGAATACCCTCATAGGCTATATCATTAAACGTGCTTTGACTGTTCTCAACTGGATAATAATAATAATAATAATAATAATAATAATAATAATAATAATAATAATAATAATAATAATAATAATGACGCTTGAAGCTTTACGCGACCGTTTATCTCACGATCATAAGAATCACAGGACTTCGGTGGCGTAGTTGGTAGTATGCTGAGCTTCTAAGCCCAAGATTGCGGGTTCAAACCCGGCCGAAGTCGTCGGATTTTTTAACAGCGTTAAAATCCCTCAGTAAACCTTCCTTCGGAGGAGAAGTAAAGCCGGCGGTCCCATGACATAGATTTATGGCATGTTAAAGAACCTTCCACTAATTACACATGTGTGAAGCTAAATTATATACAGGTTAAACATTCGACAACCGCTCTTAGGTTCCGACGTTCGTCGCCAGGAGCCGACTGCGGTGGCATCTGGTAATTAAGTTCTGAACTAGTAGTCGTTGACGGTGGCGTTTGGCGGCAAAAGTAGGAACTACTTGAAAAAATTCAATGTATGCAGTCCTCACTTGAATTGAAAACAGATAACACACACTAATACAGTCATCACAATTAACACCAGTTATCAGACAGATTCAAAACACACCCAAAGTACACGGGGCTACATGACTGCGTTGTCGCAGCCCCTAAATTGAGGAACCAACCAACCCTTTTACGTGGAATCCGAACCACGAGACGTGTAATTTCACCTTGAAAATCCCACGTGAATTAGGCAGGAATCAAACTTGGTCCGCCTATGTGAGAGGCAAACAGCTTGACCGCTGTGCCAATACCCCCCCCCCCCCCACCCCCCCCCCCCCCCCACCCTAAGAACAAATACACGAATAATGTTATCGGTTTTAAGCCCCTTTTCACCACTGGAGCTTTAGAGACGCGGGGGTGCTGGTGCTTTGTCCTGCATGGTATCTTTAAGATGTCAGTAAACCTATGGCACACCAGTCTCACGCAACCTTCAGGTCAGCAGGCGAGAACCTTACCACTGTGCCCCGCAGCCAGCCGTTCTCAATTTATTGGATTTATTGCCACATGCGTAGGATAATCACTTTCATTCAGGATCAGGTTATCTGTAATATGGAAACGTTGTAGAAGGAGCAAAGGGTTACTACTGTGCAGGTGTGGGTGACAAATACACTCGTAAACAACTAGGAGTACAATCCTTCATGGTACACGTAGTGGCGAAATTAAGCTTAATTAAAGCTAAGATATTCTAGCACATAACTTCTCATTGTAATAGATTTGGTGGAGACATAGGCCTAGGTGGTGAACCAAAAGCTATTTAGTATATCACATGGAAAATTCTTTTAATAGGCAGGAGAGTTTTAATGGAAAAGACCAGTGGGATATATGAAAATAGGCTGTTTAGTTCTTCACGGAACTACTTGTTTTTAACTAGGTAGATTATTAAGTTTCCCGGAGAAATAATTAATGACTCAATTACTAAAGAGCTGGAGCCTTAAAATTGGAAGCATTATAGAAGTTATTACGAGTGAAATGATAAAAATTTGAATCGAGTGCCTTTCTTTTACTGGTGGAAAAAAATGCTGTATGATCTATGTCATTGCCAAATGCCAATATAGTTAGTTGAGCGAACGTTGAGTGGTGGGGCTGTGTTAGTCTGTACATTGTTTGAAGTGTGTGGTCAGTGGTGAAGTGTTGGAGTAATTGGAATAGTGGGTTAGTGAGAGTGATGGAATGTGTGTTTGATGTTGAAGCCTGTATTTCTGCTCCTGGTGTTTTATAATATTGATGTTATTGGTTTTACGTCCCTTTTAACTACTCAGGTTTGTAGAGATGACGGGGTGCCAGAATTTCGCTCCGAAGGGGATCTTTAACGTGCCAGTAAATCTACTGACGCGGCTCCCTCACATTTGCGCACCCCCAAATGCCCACTGACTGCGCTATGATTCGATTGCTGATGTTTTACAGTTAGCCTAGTTGTATGTGCCTACTCACGAGAAGTGACGCCGCGTACCCACCTCCACAGCTGTCACGTAGCACGGAGCAATTTGAGTGGTGGTGAGGACCACTGAGCGTCGCGACGCCTGTTTCTTTGGTGGTGCGGTGTTATGGTGTTGTTGCTCATTCGTGTTTCCTTTTGTTGGTTTGGTTTGCCAGGGTTCGATTTGTGATTGTGGAGTACGTGTGTATCAGGTATGTCTGTGGCTTTGTGTTTAAGAAGCTATCTTGAGTGTACCATTGTTTGGATTTCTGTGTGGTTTGTGTGTCCATGTGTAGCCTACCTGTTCTGGTGTCTGTTGCATGTTAGATGTTTCTCTTCGTGTTGTTTGAGTGACTGTCGGTTTCAGAGTGTCTGTTTGAGTTTCGGTGTTTTTGTTTTTGAGTTTCAGTGTTTGTGTGAAGCGATTACCTGTGTTTGGTGTGGTTTGAGTGCACTCATGTTTTATTTCGTGTGTTTCTGTTTGATCATGTTTTGTTTTCTTGGGTGTGATGAAGTCTGTTTGTGTCTGCTTTGGTATTTGTTTGGATGTTTGTGGTTGGGCATTCTTTCCCTCCGGGGTGGGGGTTGGGGGTGTGGAAGGGCTGACGAAGATGTGTGGCGAGATGGCTGGATAGCTCCAGGTCCAGAGGGCTTCTCTGAGGCAACCCAGGCGTGGGCTGCTTGTGGGTGTGATTGTTGTACATTTATTGTTTGTTTCCTCAAATACGGTTTTGGACCTAGCAAGAAATTTGAGCACATGGTAACCTACAAATATTTCCATTAATAACCGATCATTTAGCAGCTACCGTTGCCGAGAAATCAGCATCAAAACAAACACACCGTAAGTGACAGCCGGTGTCAACGTAGCGTAGTTGCTATGGCGCGAGCCTGTCAGCCCATAAGTCCGGGTTCAGATCCATCCACTGGCGAAGGTTCTTTTATCTATTGGCGCTCTCAAGCCGATCTTGAAACACGGGCAAAGTTCGTAACATCGCTCCACTAAGCCAAATTGAATTCACCCGCAAAGCGATCTGATTGGCTAAATTCAGCAGCCGATAAAATGACACCGGCACGAGTATCGACTTATTGTTTCCAACTTATTTATCAGTATGACCAATCCTCTAAGTCCCATATACTTGGTTAACGTTGTTTCCGACCACCTTTGTATAATTCAGACAATAATTTTATATTTTTGTCAAGAATTCTTTAGACTCTTTCTAGTGATGATGGTACTTCAAAGTTAGTATTATATTTGACTGACTGTATTGATGAGCTCACCAAGACACATGACTTATAACAAAAGCTCTGCGCGGATATCCGCAACATTTTTTGCCATGCGGATATAGTTTGCATGGCTGTGCGGATAGCGGATAAGCTGCGGATAATGTTTGGAGTAAATTTGTGGATAGATTTAGATTACAATCCGAACTTTTGAAAATCATTGCTAGGACACGGATGTTATGGCATGTCATATTCTTTCCGTTATGCTTTTTCATGACAAATGTAAGATGATTTAAGCTAATCTCATTCAAATTATGTCATTAAGCATAATTAACACTCCGGACTGAAGAGGGTTGCAATTCTAGCTGTATAAGATTCATTTAAGACATAGCACATGGCATACATAGCCTAAGCCCTAAGGGAACGACTTTCTCCTCAAATGTCCAAATGTGTTGCCTTAATACTATATGAAATGAAAATCCACAGCCTGCTTCCAGTCTCCGACCGGGTCAGGAATGGAATGAATGAAGCCCCCATCTACCGGCGAGGATATGGATTGTGCCGGCTGCCGAGGCCTGACGCACTCCTCTGGGGCAATGAGTAAATGAATGACAGATGAAATGAAATGAGTGGAGAGTGTTGCTGGAATGAAATGTTAACAGGGAAAACCGGAGTACCCGGAGAAAAACCTGTCTGCCTCCGTTTTGTCCAGCACAGATCTCACATATGCTTGATCTAATTAAAGATATTTACCATTAGTCAATACGGATAAAGCTAACATGGTAAACATACACACATTTTAAGAAGTGACACTTTCATAACTTGACTGTTGCTCTTGTTTCACTTAACGTCCCAGACACGGGAAGGGGGTGTAACCTGTTACATATACTGTGTTATTGTGACTCGAGAGAGAGATCCTAGATTTTCTAGAGTTTGATTAATTGTCTTATTGAGATGACTGTGCCGGTATGTGAAATAAAGTTATAACGAAGGTAAGATTACTAACATTAGCCTGCAGTGCTTCTGCGGAAAAACACTTGTGGGATGACCAAGAAGGGGATTCGAACCCACTTATAATCTGAAATGTACTCACAAGGCTCAGATAATCGTTGTGAGATAGACAACAGAGTTAACGGGAGTAAAACCCCGTGGCACTATAGCCCATGAAGGGCCTAAACCTAACAAGCGACCGCTGCCCAGCCATTTGGCCTGCAGATAATGGGATGACGCGTGATCAGCGCATCGGATCCCCTCTGCCTCTAATTTTCGTTTTCATGACCGGGGCGCTGCCTCACTGTCAGACATCTACTCAATTGTCCTCACAAGGCTGAGTCAGTTTCCGAATCCGGGGCCTCCGGGAGAGAGGCAGGTGCACCAGTAGAGCAGCTGTGTCACTCCTAGACCACCGATATTATTCTGTCACCGACTGTACATCCTCATCCTCAGGTATGTAATATTTCCGATATCTCGTGAACCAATGATCTGAGATGAGCGTGTGAGGTGTCAAATCACTCGGGATGAAGCCCCCATTCCCATGGAGGTTTTTAGAGTTAAAAAATAAAATAAAATTGGAAAGTAGGCTATATTTTTAAAACTATTAATTGCAGAACGTTGTGCAATGGCTTAAACGAAAGGTCCATATACTCTTTATCGTTAGAAAAAAAAAACATTATATTTTTAAGATTTTTTCAAAAAAGTATAATTTTGAATGTAGGCTATATTTTTAAAACTATTTGTTACACAAAGTTGTATGTTTGACTTAAACCAAAGGTCTTTACCCCCTCTACCCCCCATAACAAGTCCTATGTCCCTATGACAAATAAGTATAGTAGAGGAGCAACAAGAATTTAAACGAGTGACTGTAGCCGCTAGGCTACACCACGCGCACGCGACTTGTGGTGGGCCTCTGGTGGTAGCCAACCCGATATCTCGTCAACCCATAATGCTAGAGACCTGTATGAGGTGTTGAATTACTCATGACGAACCCCTCTCCCATTGATCACTTATTTTTCCAGATTTTTACACCAAAAAAAACCCAGAACATTTAGGTAATTGAAGTCATTTCCGATATTTCGTGAACCCATAATCGGAGAAACCTATGTGACGGCTTGTTTAACTCGGAGCGAAGCCCTCCTTTTTATGGACTGTTGATTTATCCAAATAATCCAAAACTGTAAAGTCATCGACTTTTGTTTCCCCCGATATTTCGCGAACATGTAATGTTAGAAAGGTGTGGTATAGCTCATTCTAAACGGCGAATTATTCGCTTAACTGTAGAGGAACTATTTTTACAAATTTGTTGAAAGACACGACTACTGGATTATTATAAGTGCGATTGTTTGTTTGGTAGACGCTGGACAGCTAAGCAGTAGGTGTAGTTTTACTATGTACAGGTTAAGTTTTTTTTGTGGAGGTCTCTTATTAAATTCTCAAAAGAATGATATATTTACATTCTGCGGCTTAGCCGGTAGCGAGCGTCTGTGGCTGGAAGACAGAACAGAACAGAACAGTAAGCTGGCAAGCGATTTGCAGGTCCAGCCTCTGCAGCACGACCTAATAACCGTTATCAAAGGAATTCGCTGAGCAGCGTGAGAACAGTGGTGACATCATCGTCGAGCCTAGTGAAAAATGAAACCATGCAGGTGTTCATTTGTGTACACGTTGTAACTTGCACAGTCGTGGGAAACTGTTGATAAAGCATGGGAAGTGACTTATAAAACTTGTGTTAAATAGTAACATACCTACTGCTCTAGCGAATAGACGTGTACTGCTGAGCTTTGTGTGATGTTGTGAAGTGAACTTTGGAATACAATCTTTTATGCTCGACGATGTCGAAATGTAAATATTATATATCAGATAACTGTGTCATAATGAGGGTCATTACAACACTATTTTTCATTATGAAACAGTTTCTCCCACCAATCAGAGCTCAAGAAACAGTTGTGTGATCAATTAGGTAAGGATAGCATCGCATCTGCACTGACTTCCACGGCCTTCTATTTTAAATTTCACTGCGTGGCATTTAGTGTCATAGTGGGGTATTCCAGGAGGCCATGGTATTCTCTGCGTCCCATGCGCTCTGTTCAGTACATAAAACTGGCGAAATATCGACAGATATTTATGAATATTAACGTTCGAACATAAAATAGTTATAATTATCGACGAACATAAACAGTCGTATGCAACTCGCCTATGATGGTAATTAAGAAACTCGTATGGAAATTATAAAACTCGCTTCGCTCGTTTTATAAATATACTTGGTGTCTTAATTATGGCCATTATAGGCTCGTTGCATTATGTACTATTCGTTTACGGTAAGTACTTATTAATGGTTTTTAGCCTATTTTCATTTTATGAAAAAATAGGCTTATGAGTAGAGACGAGAATTATAGGCACTAAAAACAGTTAAATAGGCAGGCATATAGGCTCTTAAAATAGCCAAAATAGGCATGTAAATAGGCACTAACGTGTAAAATAGGCAACAAAATAGGCATGAAAAAATTTATTGTAATTTAATAACATATTTAATTACTATAAAAAGAATTAACAATAAGCAACTTATAATTTAATAACATACTTATCTTATATATAAAAGCGAAAGTCTGTATGTATGTATGTATGTATGTGGGTGGGTGAGTGGGTGGGTGGATTTGTTCCGTATACAAATCTACGCCGTTCCACCAATCTCAACCAAATTTTGCATACACATAGTTTAGGACCCAAAAGGAACGGCTGGCTACATGAATTTTCGATAGTCTTTCTCATTCTTCTGATTTCGGCCTTTTTGCACTCAAGCAAAGGCTAATAAGAGCAGAAAATAAACTGATTAAGTAATAGCAAGGCCGGCCATCTCCATAGTAACAGTAGCTCGAGAGGGGACCACCAAGTTTCCATCTATCTTGGTAAGAGGCCATGGTTCACCCACTGCCAGCTAGATCGCATCCCTCCAAGCTGCTTTAAACTGCCTGTCCATTCAACACAAGATAGGTTACAGCACCAACGCACTGATCGCCGCTGCATTTTCACTCCCAGCTGGACCGCATCCTTCCTGGCTGCTTTAAACTGCCTGTCCATTCAACACAAGATAGGTTACAGCACCAACGCACTGTGATCGCCGCGGCATTTTCACTGCCAGCTGGATCGCATCCCTCCTGGCTGCATGGCAACAGTAGCTCAAGACGGGACCACCAAGTTTCCATCTATCTCGGTAAGAGGCCATGCTACACCCACTGCCAGTTAGATCGCATCCATCCAAGGTGCTTTAAACTGCCTGTCCATTCAACACAAAATAGGTTACAGCACCAACCCACTGTGATCGCCGCACCATTTTAACTGCCAGCTGGATCGCATCCCTCCTGGCTGCTTTTAATTGCCTGCCCATTCAACACTCAGACGCGTACAGGATATACTGTATACTAATTCACAGTTAGGTTGCAGCGCCAACCTAACGCGGCTTTTGAAGGGGACGATACCTGAAACGAAGGGGTTTTTAGCTTTGGAGCCTTAATATCGAGATTGAAAAAACGCGAAAACATAGCACTAAGTTAGTTCTTTTGTTATTCAACCAGCATGAAG
Organism: Meconema thalassinum; assembly: GCA_946902985.2. Taxonomy (NCBI): domain Eukaryota; kingdom Metazoa; phylum Arthropoda; class Insecta; order Orthoptera; family Tettigoniidae; genus Meconema; species Meconema thalassinum. Next base: position 216,668,392 of record OX336389.2, on the reverse strand, counting down.
TTTATGATATTAATTCACACACATACTAACGGGTAAATTTTCAATATAAAGAAAAGCGAAATACAAAACGAAGGGTTGTTAAGTTAGGAGGCTTAATATCGAGATCCCAGTCGCTATTTCTGGTGACTTCCGAGAATTCCCATTCTTGTTCTTGCGGTAAACACATACTGAGAAATGAGAATATAATTCTGTCGAGCACCCCAGCTGCAATATAATGCACTTTAAAATACAGTCAAAAGACATCAAATAGGCAATTATACTCCAAATAGGCACAAACCCTTGAAATAGGCATTTATAGGCACAATAAAACCAACGAAATCTAGCCTAAAAGAACCTAAAACGGATTTATATCTCGAAAGCCTACGTTTCTAAAAACAGGAATAAAATAGGCAAATAGGCAAATTCCCGTCTCTACTTATGAGATCACCTTTTGTCCGTGCGTGCGTATGTGTGTGTGGATGTGTGTGTGCGTCCCCCTCTAATAACTTTTAAACGGCTGGAGCAATTTCAATGAAACTTGGTAAGGTCATAGCACAATTTTGGCTGACCCCGACCGTGCCTTTCATTTTTTCTATGTCTCACCAATCCAACATGGCGGCTGTGCGAAATATTTCACCAGCATTCAATATTTCCGAAACTATTACAGATATCACCCTGAAATTGTGTACGGTGATAAAGGGAACTACTAGAAGTTCGCCTATAAGACTTTCGAAAACCTGGAGACCACAAAATCAACATGGCGGTCAAGCGAATTTGCGACTTTTCAATAGACGTTTCTAGCGATTACACTAACCAAACTGAATTAAACTCGGTACAGTATAGGTTTATACACATTGTAATGCACTGGCATCTAATTTTGTTCAATTGTTTATAAAACCTCAAGATGGCGGCTGTGCGAAATATTTCACCGTCATTCTATATCTCCGAATCTATTACCGATATCACCCTGGAAGTTTATATGGAGATAAAGGGCACTACTAAAAGTTCATCTATGAGACTTTCAAAATCCTGTTAACTACAAAACGAACATTGGCGGCCAAGCGAAGTTGAAAGTTATAAAAAGAGTTTTCTCGCGATTTAATCATCCAAACGCAATGAAACTTGGTACAGCAAATGTTTATACACACTGAATGCACTGGCATCTAATTTTGTTCAATTGTTAACATAACCTCAAGATGGCGGCTGTGCGAATTTTAAAATTAAGTTTTTATTTCTTGTGTCGTAATCATGCGATCGAAATGAAGGTTTGGATAGTGAAACAACGCAATAATTTTCCTTTAATGGTACAAAACTCCATGGCCTATACATATAACAATCCAACATGGCGACCATCCGAAATATTTAGACGATTCTCAATATCAACGAATCTATTCCAGCAATCAAACTGATTTTTTTAATGTTCATAGGGGCTATGAACGTAACTTCACCTATAGGACTTTCAATAACTTGGTGATCACAAATCCGACATGGCGGCGACGCGAATTATAAATATGTAAATGGACGTTTCTCGCAATTTAAAACCATCCGAGTGCAGTGAAACTTGGTACAGTAAAAGCTTATACAAATGTTAATCCACTGGCATCTAATTTATTTCAATTGTTTCCATAACCACAAGATGGCAGCTGTGCGAAATTGTAAAATCCCGTTTTTACTTCTTGCGTCCTAATCATGCGATTGAAGTTTGAATACTATAGCCTATGCATACAATAATCTTCATGTAACAGTACATAACTCTAAGACCTACATATATACAAATCCAACATAGCGACCATCCGAAATATTAGACGGTTCTCAATCTAACTGTTGATAGAGGCAATTAACATTAGTAGGATCTATGAAAATAGAAATGATGTAATGCTAATTAACCTTAAAGCTTAATTTACTGGTATTTATAGATTATATTTATTTGTTTGCAGTATTGGAATACCGGTACTATTATTGTTGGCAATTGGGACACTGCTGTACCTGGCGCAGTCAGTGGCGTGATACTGTTTATTTTTTGCAGTGAGCTTATTAACGATGGTTTTTGATGATTTAATGGTAGGCCTAATTGTTGTTTAAGTTATTGATTGGTATTTATTTATTGATTGTTTTATTTCAATTCCAGATAACCTATATACCTGTCATGTCTGAGAGAGAGACCATTAGCCTTGAGCCCGTGACAAAGGAAATATCTGGCTTGTTGCTCCTCTACTATACTTATTTGTCCTAGGGACATAGGACTTGTTTTTGGGGGTCGAGGGGGGGTGGGTGGGTAAAGACCTTTGGTTTAAGTCAAACATACAACTTTGTGTAACAAATAGTTTTACAAATATAGCCTACTTTCCAAATTATACTTTTTTGGAAAAATCTAAAAAATATGTTTTGTTCTAACGATAAAGTGTATAGAGACCTTTCGTTTAAGCCATTGGACAACGTTCTGCGATTAATAGTTTTATGAATATAGCCTACTTTCCAAATATTTCTTTTTGTAAAACTCTAAAAACAAAAGTTGTCCATGGGAAAGGGGACCTCATCCAGAGTTATTTGACACCTCACCTCTGATCATTGGTTCGCGAGGTATCGGAAATATTACATACCTGAGGATCTACAGTCGGTGACACAATAAAATGGGTGGTCTATGAGTGATACAGCTACTCTACTTGCACTACCCCAACACCACGGGGCCGGCAGTTGACGGGAGTAAAGTAAATACATTCTGGGAATCTTCGTATGTCAATGTGTTGAAATCACAGAGACGCCCACATTTTATTTAGTGGCTAAACCTTTCTACTTGTGTTTGTTTCCCTCAACCTGCAGGCCGCGGGGAGCGAGAGTTTCGTGGTCCACTGTATTGATACTCCGACACCAGTTAAATACTGAGAGAACGCATACATATCGTCCATCTAACCCACTCTGGTTTACAAACCTGTGAATATATCATGTTATGTGTTCCTCTAATCTGCTGTGGTTTACAAACCTGTGAATATATCATGTTATGTGTTCCTCTAACCTGCGGTGGTTTACAAACCTGTGAATATATCATGTTATGTGTTCCTCTAACCCACTCTGGTTTACAAACCTGTGAATATATCATGTTATGTGTTCCTCTAATCTGCTGTGGTTTACAAACCTGTGAATATATCATGTTATGTGTTCCTCTAACCTGCGGTGGTTTACAAACCTGTGAATATATCATGTTATGTGTTCCTCTAACCTGCGGTGGTTTACAAACCTGTGAATATATCATGTTATGTGTTCCTCTAATCTGCTGTGGTTTACAAACCTGTGAATATATCATGTTATGTGTTCCTCTAATCTGCTGTGGTTTACAAACCTGTGAATATATCATGTTATGTGTTCCTCTAATCTGCTGTGGTTTACAAACCTGTGAATATATCATGTTATGTGTTCCTCTAACCTGCGGTGGTTTACAAACCTGTGAATATATCATGTTATGTGTTCCTCTAACCTGCTGTGGTTTACAAACCTGTGAATATATCATGTTATGTGTTCCTCTAATCTGCTGTGGTTTACAAACCTGTGAATATATCATGTTATGTGCTCCTCTAACCTGCGGTGGTTTACAAACCTGTGAATATATCATGTTATGTGCTCCTCTAATCTGCGGTGGTTTACAAACCTGTGAATATATCATGTTATGTGTTCCTCTAACCTGCGGTGGTTTACAAACCTGTGAATATATCATGTTATGTGCTCCTCTAATCTGCTGTGGTTTACAAACCTGTGAATATATCATGTTATGTGTTCCTCTAACCTGCGGTGGTTTACAAACCTGTGAATATATCATGTTATGTGTTCCTCTAACCTGCGGTGGTTTACAAACCTGTGAATATATCATGTTATGTGTTCCTCTAACCTGCGGTGGTTTACAAACCTGTGAATATATCATGTTATGTGTTCCTCTAATCTGCTGTGGTTTACAAACCTGTGAATATATCATGTTATGTGTTCCTCTAACCTGCGGTGGTTTACAAACCTGTGAATATATCATGTTATGTGTTCCTCTAACCCACTCTGGTTTACAAACCTGTGAATATATCATGTTATGTGTTCCTCTAACCTGCGGTGGTTTACAAACCTGTGAATATATCATGTTATGTGTTCCTCTAACCTGCGGTGGTTTACAAACCTGTGAATATATCATGTTATGTGTTCCTCTAATCTGCTGTGGTTTACAAACCTGTGAATATATCATGTTATGTGTTCCTCTAACCTGCGGTGGTTTACAAACCTGTGAATATATCATGTTATGTGTTCCTCTAACCTGCGGTGGTTTACAAACCTGTGAATATATCATGTTATGTGTTCCTCTAACCTGCGGTGGTTTACAAACCTGTGAATATATCATGTTATGTGTTCCTCTAACCTGCGGTGGTTTACAAACCTGTGAATATATCATGTTATGTGTTCCTCTAACCTGCGGTGGTTTACAAACCTGTGAATATATCATGTTATGTGTTCCTCTAACCTGCTGTGGTTTACAAACCTGTGAATATATCATGTTATGTGTTCCTCTAACCTGCGGTGGTTTACAAACCTGTGAATATATCATGTTATGTGTTCCTCTAACCTGCGGTGGTTTACAAACCTGTGAATATATCATGTTATGTGTTCCTCTAACCTGCGGTGGTTTACAAACCTGTGAATATATCATGTTATGTGTTCCTCTAACCTGCGGTGGTTTACAAACCTGTGAATATATCATGTTATGTGTTCCTCGAACCTGCTGTGGTTTACAAACCTGTGAATATATCATGTTATGTGTTCCTCTAATCTGCTGTGGTTTACAAACCTGTGAATATATCATGTTATGTGTTCCTCTAACCTGCTGTGGTTTACAAACCTGTGAATATATCATGTTATGTGTTCCTCTAATCTGCTGTGGTTTACAAACCTGTGAATATATCATGTTATGTGTTCCTCTAACCTGCGGTGGTTTACAAACCTGTGAATATATCATGTTATGTGTTCCTCTAACCTGCGGTGGTTTACAAACCTGTGAATATATCATGTTATGTGTTCCTCTAACCTGCGGTGGTTTACAAACCTGTGAATATATCATGTTATGTGTTCCTCTAACCTGCGGTGGTTTACAAACCTGTGAATATATCATGTTATGTGTTCCTCTAATCTGCTGTGGTTTACAAACCTGTGAATATATCATGTTATGTGTTCCTCTAACCTGCGGTGGTTTACAAACCTGTGAATATATCATGTTATGTGTTCCTCTAACCTGCGGTGGTTTACAAACCTTTGAATATATCATGTTATGTGTTCCTCTAATCTGCTGTGGTTTACAAACCTGTGAATATATCATGTTATGTGTTCCTCTAATCTGCTGTGGATTACAAACCTGTGAATATATCATGTTATGTGTTCCTCTAATCTGCTGTGGTTTACAAACCTGTGAATATATCATGTTATGTGTTCCTCTAACCTGCGGTGGTTTACACATTTGTGAATATATCTTGTTACACCCTTATGCACATTAATGAGAGCAAGTTGGTGTAAATTGTAACCACTGATTTCGCTAATTCTTTACCACATCCACAGCCATAACTGACTCACAAAGAGTATCTGATAGTCGGTGTGAATGACGTGTGGCAGTCAACAGCAATCATCGTTGATATTACAGGTATTTTCAATTGAACGTTATATTATGGTAAAACTGCGGTTTTACCATTCACAGAAATAGGAATTTCAAGAGGAACAAAATGTAGCGTAGGGCCTATGCGGGAAAAAATGTTATTTTTACCTTTTGTGTAATTTGAGATATTCACGGAACAAACATTTATGATGCTTTCTGAATACGCATTTGCAAGTAGTTCGAGCATATCTCAAAATATGGCTTTAGTATTCCCGAAATTGTGAAGCAAAACGCACTTTAAAAACAAGAAGTTCCGTGACGAACCAAAGAACCTACTTTTCTTAAAATTTAAGATTCATGCCAATGATTAATCTATATGGATCTATCTAGAATAATGACGAAATTAAGTTGGTAATATCGAAATTTCTAATTAGTTCGAAATACTGTATACCTGGCATAATGTAGCCTACTAGAGAACTACAGTTGGCAGCCCTGGTGACTGAATATATTCTTAGTTCCATCTCTTAAGGTACAGAATACAAAATTTGGTTGAAGTCCAATGGATAGCATGGACGTTACATGCAGTTAAACATTGGACCTAACAGCGCGCGTAAAATCATGTTGGCAACAATGACATACGTGTATTGGTCAGAAATAATCTGAAATAATAGGATCTATTGTTGTGTCAAATTTTGAATGAAATCCATTAGTTAGTATAGAAGTTACATGCATTTTAAAATTGGACCTATCAGCAGGCTTAGAATCATGTTGGCAGCATTGGCGTAGGCCTATATTAGTTACTCCAAATTAATCTAGAATGCCAGGTACTATACGTGTGCAAAATTTAGAGCTATTGGCTTGCATACTTTCTGATTAGGGTAACAAAAATAGAGACAGTATTTATTAACAGTTGGCAGCCCTGGTTTCTCTTAAGAATTGGCATAGTCATATTTGTTATGGTACTCATAGCACACACACGAAATTTGGTTGAAATCCAAATTATAGTATAGAAGTTACATGTATTTAAAGTTGGACCTCTCAGGAGGCTTAGAATCATGTTGGTAGCACTGACGTATATAAATTACTCCAAATTAATATAGAATGTCAGATACTATACGTGTGCATAGTTTAAAGCTGTCGGCTTGCATACTTTCTGATATATGGGTATTTGGATTAAAAAAATTGAGAGCATTTATCAACAGTTGGCAGCCCTGGTGGCTCTTAAGAATACGCTCAGTCATATCTGTTTATGTACACATTGCACATACGAAATTTGGTTGAAATCTAATTGATAGTGTAGAAGTTATATGCATTTAAAGTTTAGACCTATCAGCAGGCTTATAATCATTTTGGCAACACTGCCATATATGGCCTCCTGGAAATTAAACTGCAATATTATTATCTATACGTGTGCCAATTTTGAAATAGCTCCCATTCATACCTTCCAAGATATCCAACATGGAGCACAAATTTCAATTGCGATTTTTCAGCAGTTGGTAACACTGACATCATTTTCAAATATGGCCGTGAGATATTCAGGTATAGATCTTAACTCTTACCAAATTTTGTTCCGATTGCTGCAGCCGTTTAGGAGTTGATAGGGGGGAGGGGGGGACACACACACAGCCAGACAGACAGACAGACAGAAGGACAGACAGACAGACACACATTTGCCCGATCTCATAAGTCTACTTTTTCTTCATTTTTGCAAAATGTGAAAAGTAGGCTAATAACGGAACAAAAGTCTTATGTTACATCACTTCCCGCTCGAACGTGGCAATAATGTTATGAAGCGAATGGATATAATGAACACATTCTCGTCAAGAGGCTATTCTGGTGTTATCAGCTGTGTATTACTAAACTTATGAGTTCAAATTATTGTGCTGAAACCAAAATGAAAAGCACCATAATTGTATTTTGAAACTTAACCTTGACCCACGGCAAAGAAACGAGTTTATTTGCGTTTTACATTTAAAGGAAAATTATTTTCATGGACTAATACATTATATCTTGATTCAAACAATAACATTTTAGTAAGTTACATTATGCAGCGAGCCTATAATGGCAATAATTAGGTCACGAGTGTTTATAAAACGAGCGTAGCGAGTTTTATAATTTCCATACGAATGTCTTAATTACCATTATAGGCGAGTTGCATACGACTGTTTATGTTCGACGATAATTATAACTATTTTATGTTCGAACATAAATAATCATATTATATCTGTCGAGATTTCACCAGTCTTATGCACTGAATAGAGCGCTTGGGACGCAGAGAATACCTTGTATTTGACCAAGGCCTCCTGGAATACCTCACTATGACACTCGCCACGCAGTGAAATTTAAAATAGGGGGCCATGGAAGTGAGCGCAGGTGCGATGCTATCCTCACCTAATTGGTCACACAACTGTTTCTTGAGCTCTGATTGGTGGGAGAAACTGTATCATAATGAAAACTTATACTATAATGAGCCTTGTTATAGTACAGTTTTCTGACATATAATATTTACATTTCGCCAGGGTAGAACATAAAACTTAAAATAACGCTATTCTATTCTGCACGCCTCCATTATGGGCGTATGAGTGAGCGCGCGCACTGTAGTGTGTTGGTTTACGGAACTAAAGTCTAGCTTACGTCTTACCGCGTAGCCCTGTCCCACGGACAACGGTCACCTTTATTGCTGTTTTTCTCAATAAGTAAGAAATATAACGTAGACGTTTGTTCCCGCATACGCTTCAAATGTTGGAACTACCCAACGTGGGATGAAGCAATCAGTTGTGTGTTGCCATAGGGCCTTAGTCGCAATGTTACCACAACACTGTACAATATTCCATTGTTTACGAACCTCACACATCTGAACTCCAGCACTAAAGCTATGTAAATAAAATTGAAATTAGGTCTTTGTATTTCACAGAATCATGTACAATAAGGTTTTCTATTTGTTTTATATCACAGGAATGTGGGTTTGACCTTTTGGTCACGCATCAATTGAAAACGGTCGAATGCACTTTTATGGCTACCTTATTATTCCACTTTCGCGGGGTCGGGGATGGGACGCCATCAATTTGCCCTTTCTGACGCCAACACCATCAGATGAGTTAATGAGAAGTGAAATTAATGAAGTTGGAGGGAACTGGACAAGGGCAAGGGGTTTGAAGGAATTGGCCGTATCCCAGCATTTACCTGAATTTGGAAAAGGAAAATCATTTCATGGGTTTGGAATCCACTGGTGTATCAATTTTGCGCCTTAGCACGCGTAACTATCAAGGCCTCTTTTTTTTTTATAGCGTATGGCCTTTGTGCCGGGAGTGTCCGAGGACATGTTCTGCTAGCCAGTTTTGTAGCTGCTTCGAGACGGACACCCAATGGGTGAGCTACAAGTACCGTTGGAGAGGAAAGTTGAAATGTAAGGACGAGGAGTTGGAAGGTACGGTTGTGGCCTATAGTTAGGGACCAACCCCGGCATTTGCCTGGAAGGATGATGGGAAACCACAGAAGACCATCCTCAAGGTTGCCGAATTCGAACCTCCTCGCCTCCCTGATGTGAGCGACTGCCAGCAGTCATGCCTTAACGACCACGGCTAACTCACCCGGTACCACAGCCTATTGAAAACGTCAGACTAGACATTATTTAATATGAATAAAAGGGAAGGGGGTTTGGATGAAACTCAAATTAAAATTTGACAATATATTCTTCAAAATTAGTCTAAAAAAGTCTACTTTTGTAACAAACTAGCATTTCTACCCGACGTTGCTCGAGTTCCGATAGTTAGTTAAGGGATCGTAACTATTCTTGCTTCATTATGATGAGTGAAATTATAAGAGCATTTTTAGCCTACTTTTCACATTTTGCAAAAATGAGGAAAAAGTAGACTTATGAGATCGGGCAAATGTGTGTCTGTATGTCTGTCTGTCTGTCCTTCTGTCTGTCTGGCTGTGTGTGCCCCCCCCCTATCAACTCCTAAACGGCTGCAGCAATCGAAACAAAATTTTGTAGGAGTAAAGATCTATACCTGAATATCTCACGGCCATATTTGAAAATGATGTCAGTGCTACCAACTGCTGGAAAATCGCAATTGAAATTTGAGCTCCATGTTGGATATCTTGGAAGGTATGAATGGGAGCTATTTCAAAATTGGCACACATATAGGTAATAATATTGCAGTTTAATTTCCAGGAGGCCATATATCGTAGTGTTGCCAAAATGATTATAAGCCTGCTGATAGGTCCAAATTTTAAATGCATATAACTTCTACACTATTAATTGGATTTCAACCAAATTTCGTATGTGCTATGTGTACATAAACGGATATGACTTAACGTATTCTTAAAATCCACCAGGGCTGCCAATTGTTAACAAATGATCTCAATTTATTTGATCCAAATACCAATATATCAGAAAGTATGCAAGCCGACAGCTTTAAACTATGCACACGTATAGTACCTGACATTCTATATTAATTTGGAGTAACTTATATACGTCAGTGCTACCAACATGATTCTAAGCCTGCTGAGAGGTCCAACTTTAAATACAGGTAACTTCTATACTCTCATTTGGATTTCAACCAAATTTCGTGTGTGCTATGTGTACCTTAACAGATATGTCTATGTCGATTCTTAAGAGTAACCAGGGCTGCCAACTGTTAGTAAATACTGTCTCTATTTTTGTTACCCTAATATCAATATATCAGAAAGTATGCAAGCCAATAGCTCTAAACTTTGCACACGTATAGTACCTGGCATTCTAGATTAATTTGGAGTAACTAATATACGCCAGTGCTGCCAACGTGATTCTAAGCCTGCTGATAGGTCAAATTTTAAAATGCATGTAACTTATATACTAACTAATGGATTTCATTCAAAATTGACACAACAATAAATCATATTATTTCAGATGATATCTGACCAATACATGTAGCCAATGTCACTGTTGCCAACATGATTTTAAGCGCGCTGTTAGATCCTATGTTTAACTGCATGTAACGTCCATGCTATCCATTGGACTTCAACCAAATTTTGTATTCTGTACCTTAAGAGATGGAACTAAGAATATATTCAGTCACCAGGGCTGCCAACTGCAGTTCTCTATTAGGTTACATTATGCCAGGTATACAGTATTTCGAACAAATTAGAAATTTCGATATTACCAACTTAATTTCGTCATTATTCAAGATAGATCCATATAGATTAATCATTGGCATGAATCTTAAATGTTGGGAAAAGTAGGCCTCTTTAGTTCGTCACAGAACATCTTGTTATGTATAACATGTAATCATGTAATAATTGCCGGCCCCGTGGTGTTGGGGTTGTGGGTCTGCTTCTCACCCGAGGTCCGGGTTCAATTCCCGGCTCCGTCAGGGATTTTAGAACCAGACGTGAGGGCTGGAACGCGGTGCACTCAGCCTCGTAAGGACAATTGAGTAGCTGTCTGACAGTAAGGCAGCGCCCCGGTCACGAAAACCAAGACTAACGACTGAGGGGATCCGATGAGCTGACCACGCGTCACCCCAATATCTGCAGGCCAAATGGCTGGCCAGCGGTCGTTTGGTAGGCCTAGGCCCTTCATGGGCTGTAGTGCCAGGGGTTATTTATTATGTTATTTTTTATTATAATCATGTAATAATTTCGATTAGCCAATATGTCCTTAACTTAAGTTTCACTTGTTCGCCTTTTAAGTGGATAGGTTGATTCCCTGTGATTCGAAAGGTTTTTAACTCTATGTTAACATTTGCCTATGCTCTGGGACTGGGTGTGTATGCCATCTTTATCATTCATTTTTATCCTTGTCACAACATGCAGCGCAACCACTGGTGCATGACTTGCACAAGGCCTCTCCGAAGTGCACACGCTTTATTATTATTATTATTATTATTATTATTATTATTATTATCATTTAGCAAGCGTCCGTGGCTTAGGCGGCAGCACGCTGGCCTCTCACCGCTGGATCCATGGTTCAAATCCCGGTCACTCCATGTGAGATTTGTGCTGGACAAAGCAGAGGCAGACAGGTTTTTCTCCGGGTACTCCGGTTTTCCCTGTCACAAATTTCATTCCAGCAACACTCTCCACTATCATTTCATTTCATCTGTCATTCATTTAATCATTGCCCCAGGGAAGTGCGACAGGCTTCGGCAGCCGGCACAGTTCATATCCTCAGCGCTAGATGGGGGCTTCATTCATTCCATTCCCTGACCCGGTCGGTTGACTGGAAGCAGGCTGTGGATTTTCATTTTCATTATTATTATTTAATGCGGTAACTTTTCTGGTCTCATAATATTCGATAGGCTAGGAATGACATGGAGTTATAACGCACAGTTTCTTTCCTAAACAAGATGAACATTTCATGATAATGGTGAATATGTTCCTAAATTAAATCTCATATCCCATGGTCTCAACTTTGTCGAAACTGAAAATATTGTTTCAATTAACGTGACTTAAGAAGCGCTTTCAATAGTAGGCGAATAAGTTGCCCCTACCAACATTGTGTTCTGAAGCCTGGGTAGATTATTAGCTAGGGAATAACCCAACCCCCAAGGGAAGATGATGAAGAAAAAGAAGTGGGTTCCGGACTGGAGAAAAAGGATGGAGAAATAGGACGAGAGTCCAACAGAAGTTATAATTTTAACTTTAAGTATACTCAAAGGCAGCTGCCACTGCAAATCCGCTCCCCGATACCTAAAGTGGGTAGGGACCTGGGCGAAGCTAACAGGAAACGCAGCTGGAACTTGGGCTGTTCGCAAGAAAGTTGCTGTAGCGTATTCCCTCTCAAGCATAAATATACCTACTATGGAGAAGAATGGTGGTCTGGCAAGACAAAGAGTAACAGATTTATTGTGTATCTGTTCAAAGGAGTTTGTTTCTAAACAAGTAATTTGAAGAGTACAAATAATTTGAATCAGCTTTGATATTTTAGTTTTTGAAATTGTAGAATTTCTAAAGAGCGACCAAATGCTTCCATGAAGGATAGGGATAAAACAATTATACCCTTGGGAATAATTTTGGTAAGTGTACCAATAGTTGCATTTAGAAATGACTAAGCTTTTACCCAGCGAGGCGCCGACTAAAAGTTTAGACAATGAGAAACACTTATATTTTGAAAAACCAACCATAAGTGTTAGAGAGAATCTCCACAAGCAGGAAGCTGGCGTAGCGAGCTATGCTTGCCTTACTGGCCAGTTAGGATTAGCTATTAAAGCTAAGAGAGACTTTACTAAGTTAATAACTAAGAGTTCTTGCTCAAATGCAACAAGTGGTGAAAACCCTATCAATAGATTTATTTTTATTAAAGAGGGCATAAACCTAGGAAGAGTCAAGGAAGACAGGATCTTGCCTAACCGTTATGTTAGAGAAATAATAAAGCAAAGAACAAATTTATTTAACAATGTAAAAGGAAGTAGTTTATATAACAAATATATAATTTTGATTTTTATAAACAGTTGGGGTCGCAGACCTCCGAAAACATCTAAAGCTTGCGCCAGGCAATTGACAATTCTTTTGGTTTTAAACCTTTTATATGCTTTAAAAATCTTCGTAAGATTTGGAAATGTTGCTAAGATGAATAAATGGAAAATTTAAATATTATTGACTTAATTGAAGTTAAACAATAAATCAAGTACAAGGTGTGTACTTTAAGGATTTCTAGATAAGTATCTTAGAAATAATAACAACTTCGAAAGTAACAACAACAAAAAACAGGAAGAAATGAAATAGAAGTTTCTATAACTTCTTGTATTAATACTGAACTACTCGGGTAGATTATACATAGGAGATTATACAAATAGGACAGGTCACTTATTGTGAAACCTGAAGAGAACAATTGAAAGGATGTTTCTAAAACTCCTATGATTAAGTAGGGATCACGAGAAAATGGGGCAAGTTTCCCTTTCGTGAAACCTAGAGATAACTCACTTTTGAGTTGAAAGAATTGGATTCCCTCATCAGAAGGGAGAAACAATATAATTTAAGGCGTGTACTAGACACGAAGTTTTACAGATATTAATTCGTTATACGTGGAGCAAATAAGGGAGGGCACTTATGTAGAGTGACACCTCATTGAAAAAAGACCTAAAGTAACAATTTTATTATTTTGGTTTGTTAGTAAAGGGTTTGGGAAAGATCAAATGGGATTGTGGAAAAGTGTTCATGGTCGTATTTATTGTACTCGGACGAGCGCGACGCGGATGAAAAGTTGAACAGGCACTGTTTTCACTATAGTCTGTTGATATAGTTGAAGAGTTCACTGTAGTAGCACAAAACGTTGATGGCAAAGAAAGTTATTGCAATGGTGGAAAATAACTAGTTACACTAGATTTGCGAGAGTCTAATGCTTGAAAAACTTGTAGGTTATAGTTGAATGCACCATAAAAATCCCAACGGAGGAAGAAAAATTAGATATTGATGAGCAGTTCATAAGGGAGATTCCTTAGTTTGAAAAAGTATTCCCATATGTGAGTGGAAAGTACATGACGGTATAACTGGTGGATCGATTATAGGTTCTGGAAGGTTCCAGAGCTATGATGAGTTGTTTAAATTGGGTAGAGAATCCCTTGGCGGAAAACTAGATTATATAGACAGTGGGTATTTTAGAAATATCCCTCGATGTGAGATAGCATCTCAGAAAATCTTTCATTTTGAAAGTTAGACTTGATAGTTTGAGTTTGATCAAGAAGATCTCTTGAAAGCAGTTATTATCCCATAGCAACTTTCACTGTCTATAAAATCCAAAGAAAAGCATTGAGCCTTTTAAAAGCGATGAAAATGTGGTTAAAATATGAAGTCGGTACTTATCTTTGCTTCATGAAGAAGGCGATGTTGCTTGTGACGGTTGGTTCTAAAACTCGAACATGGCGTCGAATTTAAAAGTTTGCCTCTTGAGTAGAGGAGGCGAGCTTTAGTTAAGCTCCAAATGACTGGTTTGACTTCCGACGTACAAGTGAGACACGCTCAACGGAGCGTGGAGAGACAAGGGAAGGGAAAAAGAGTGGGGGTAGGAGACAAAAGGAATACATATAAATATAGCCAACATTGAAATATTAATTTCTCTTGATGAAATGGTCTTCAAAGAGTTGATAGTAGGAGTCACTAGCGCAGCCTGGAGGGTGAAAAAGTAGACGAAGTTCTCTTGATCACGGAGATGATAGCTGGCGATGGCGACGAGATCTTGTGACTAGATTGATAAGGAAGTCGTCTTGTACAGGGAAGAATTGAGGAACTTCAGAGATTCGCTGCTAGATGACGCTAGGTAGGTCAAGGAAGATATATATCTAGAACAGACTTACAGGTAGTGTGAGAGACATATACCAACAAAGAGAAATCAGGTGATCACTGTTGGTGTTTGCGAAAAAAGGAAGGGATGAACTAAAGCAAAGAGAAGCAAAAGCTTACTCTGTCTTACCGTGTATTCCAAAGAATACACCAAAGCCCGACAAACGTGTGTGATCGTCGTGAGGTCGATATTTCATTGCTAGCATTCCTCCCGTATACGTACGGTATAGATCCCGGCAACTAGTTGCGCACTTGGCCTTAAGAGCTCAGCGGCAGGAGAGGGGCGTGGAGTGGTGCGGAGATCGTGCTGAATTCATCCCTGGCTGAGAACATTGACGCGTGACAGTAACATTCCTAGTCTAAGCCAGTCCTGCTTAGCGTGGCAAATATTCTACGCTGCAGTAGTATGCAGGATGAGGGGTTGGACAGGTGTAGCGCTAGCTGCCGGTCACTGTACTAATGCACCTCGGGCACATCCTGCAAACTATACCGAACACGAGTATTAGTCCAGCCATGTAATTATTAACCGTTAGAAAGGTTTGACATCCATTCAATCATTTATCGTACATCCATCTTCCATATAGCTATGTTAAGATGAGCCAAGTGACCAGGTATAGCGAAATGCGAAATTAACGCTCAAAACTACGGCACAGTGACATGGCCAGTGAACTAGAGGATTAACGCACTCTTAAGACATTCTTAATACACAACTCACTTCCAGCTGTGACGTAGCGCATGTGTAGCCTACAATTAACGGAGCATAGTGGTGATAGTTCAAATCTTATACCAAAATGACATCGATATGAAGCTTTAGTGCTTACACATAGCCCAGTGTGCGCAGTGAAACGCCGCTATACTTGTTTCTTTGGTATACGTAAGGAAGTCGTTTCATTAATTCACCATGTAGGCCTTCGGACGAATACCTTGGTGAGCACCTTATCTACCGACGCCTTCTGTTGTCTCTGGGTACGTATTGAGATTCCGGATCCATAGGTCCTGGGTTCGATTTCCACCTCAGCCTAGAAGTTTTTTTCTATGGATTCCCACTTCTACTCCAGGCTAATACCAGAATGGTTCCAAGCTTAAGGCCACGTCAATATTAATAATGTTATTGGTTTTACGTCCCTTTTAACTACCCTGGCTTTTAGAGACGCCGGGGTGCCGGAATTTTGCCCCGAAGGGGATCTTTATTGTGCCAGTAAATGTACTAACACGGCTCCCTCACATTTGCGCACCCTCAAATGCCAGCTGACTGCGCCAGGTTTCGAACCTGCAACAAGGCCACGTCACGTTCTTCCAAATTCTCGTCTCAATTATACCTAGCCTATTACAGCTAATACAATGACACAAGTTATTAGACAGATTTCACACGCACACCCAAGTACACAGCGCTACATAACGATGTTCATGAATCAATAATATCCTTATCTACACTAATGTATAGGCTACTAATTATATGATAAAACTGAAGAGTTTGTGTGTGTGTTTTTGTGTTTAAACGCACTAATCTCTGGAACTACCGGTCGGATTCGAAAAATTATTTTTGTATATGATAGCCAGATCCAAGGGGAATATGTTAAGCTATGTAGCATTACGCTACACCTCCCCTGCATTTAGACCCTTTGGCACAAATCTACATCATTACACCGATCTGAACCAGAATTTGTATACTTACCCTTTGGAACCCTGCGGGTAACACTGTCTACATGAAATTTCGGACACCTTAGTCATCTGACCGTGTACTTGGCTTATAACCTGTGTTTCTGTCGATATTGCAGTGGTGTGTGCCTGAAATTTTAGATACCCTCCCGGTATTTACCTGGAGGGAGTGTGGAATAACCCAGTAAAACCACTCTCAGGATGGCCGCTTTCAGAGCCGGGATTCAAACCTTCAGTCTCCGGGCTTGTCAGCAGGTCCTCGTCACAGTCGCTGTGCACCATTTATCCGTCTGAGCGTGGTATCTCAGCTGGAAAGGGAATCGAGCAGGATATCCGAAGGTCACAGTTTCGAGTCCTAGCCGCGCGCTTTCTGGTTAACATCTTGATGGCTAGTACTGTAATTTATCTACACATAGTGACATAATAGCTGAAAAACAATATTTCTAATAATATTCTTGTCAAATTGAGCAGGATTAGATTGGAAGTAAAGTAAGCCATAAATTCGATTAGTTCCGAAGTGGATTCACACACTGTGCTGTACATACTACGTGATAATGTTTGCTGTGCCCCTTGGTTACATATTAAGAGCTGCCTTCGCTGGTTGGCGCTCAATGAGGTGCACAAATATTGCTTTCCCGTCCTGTATACGGAATAACATTTGCGACATTGAAGATGTTCATGCCAGCTTGTAAAGGCAGTTTAATCAAGCATAAAGTTATGAATACCTGTGCACGCATAAGCTTTGCGGCTTTGCATACTGCTACCTCAGTAAGGGCACACGTGGGTTGGCTGGAATATTTTTGTTACATCTTCTTTATTGTCGCTAGTTAAGTAGCCCATCTCTCGGAAACTCATATGAGAGAATTGTAATCAAAACCTGCTTACTGTCGACCAAAGTATTATGTGCACTCGAGTTTGAAGGTTGTTTGTGAAGTATCCAATAGACCTACATAAAATCCAATAACATCATCATTTTCGTCGTTCTATTTTACGTTAGGTCATGTAGGTTTGGAATTTTAAATTTATATTTTAATATTTTTTATCGCAGTTGGAACACAAAAAGTGCACGTTTTTAAGCGTGTTTCAACCAAGCGTCACATTTAAGAATTATATCTCAAAAACCCGTCATCAGATCGAATCCAAATTTTAACACAATATACATTGGAATGTTGTATAACTGGTTTATTAATTTCAAAATTGTGTGTGACCAAGAAACAAAGTTGTTATCATTTTTATAAGGTAACTTTTTCTCGGCTCGGGGTGGTTGGAAAATGTAGTTCTTGGTTGCATTGTAATCCTCATACATCGAAAAGTTATGCAGCATGACTGTGAAATACGTAAATTAATTCACTTATTTTATATCGGTTTGTATTTCTAAGGGGAAATAACACATGTTTCACCTGCTAGCCGCTCCGGCAAAAGCTGTACAGCGTTGCCGAAATGGTGCCCACACGCATCATGGCGCGTCTCGCTCGGAAGTGATGGGCTCCATCTCAGCAACGCTGTACAGCTTTTGCCGGAGCGGCTAGATGGAGAACTATGTGTTAATTTCTCGTACAAATACAAACCGATATAAAATAAGTGAATTAATTTACGTATTACACAGTCATACAGCATAACTTTTTGATGGATAACGATTACAACGCAACCAAGAACTACATTTTCCAACCACCCCGAGCCGAGAAAAAGTTACCTTACAACAATGATAACAACTTTGTTTCTTGGACACACAACATTGTGAAATTAATAAACCGATTATACAACATTCCAATGTATATTGTGTTAAAATTTGGATTCGATCTGATGACGGGCTTTTGAGATAATAATTCTTAAATGTGACGCATGGTTGAAACACGCTTAAAAACGTGCACTTTTTGTGTTCCAACTGCGATAAAAATATTAAAATGTAAATTAAAAAATCCAAACCTACATCAACTATCGTAGAATAGAACGAAGAAAATGTTGATGGTATTGGATTTTATGTAGGTCTGTTGGTTACTTAACAAACAACCTTCAAACTCGAGTACACATAATACTTTGGTCGACAGTAGTCCATCGGTGAACAAGTTTCACTTTGTTTCATACTGCCTCCTGTCCCTTTCAAAGCTCTGAAGTGAAATTTAGAGCCAGTTTCCTTCAAAACGTTGAAATGACTCACGTATGAAACCAACTCGGGCAAATACACTGGTCGACAAAGAGTAACAGCATCAAGTAGGAATTGTCGGTTTGGCACACACTTTGGCGTACAGTTACGTCTCAAGCCGTTAAGCACATGATTAGTGCAGGAGCGGTCTCGCCACCAGAGGCTTAATGGCATGAATAGTATAACAAGTAGCCAAAGTATAACGAGGAGATGTTTTTTTGAAAATGCTGCTGGCTTAAAAAAAAGCATTTGGATATTTACTTCACGTACGTAGGTTAAGTATATGTCGCGTTACGCAGTTTTTCCAAACATTGTTTTGATCGCTAATTTTCTTCTGTGCTTTATGGTGTGTTTATAGTTTAACATTTAGTGACACCCATCGAGGCCTTTAAAGGCAAACACAGGCTGCTTAAACACAGTGGACTGTCATTCCTCGTCGCCTCGTTGTTTGACCATTTGACATTCCTCCACGACTCCTTCGATATGCCTTTACCGATTTAACATGGTTAGAGAGGAGACGCATTAAAGGTTGCGTGAGACTGGGTATCAACGAAATCACCCGGCAGCTAGACCAGTAGATGAGTGCGGAGTCAGGAATCCCTCGGCGGACCACCAGGAGAAACGACTCTGGTGCTATGACAGCTGTTCTGACAATTGCTCTGTCTGCCCGTGCTGTCGTGGCCCTCGGTCAACCACTGCCGTCCTGACGCTGATGCCTGCCGTTGTTGATCCACGCTTGCCAGCATCGTCTGATCAACACCACCTATATACAGGCCTTTGCACTGAATTGAAAATAAGCAAGATGGCGGATACCGAAGGCAGAAGTTTGTAATCATACCTTTGTTGTTGTTTTTGTGCGATTTATTCAGTTTTTTGCTGTAAAATATGGTTTACAAGTGTTGTGTGCCGAAGTGCAGGGGGAATTATGATCATGAGAATAAAGTTCGAGTGTTTAAGTTCCCCGAAGAAGAGAATTTGAAGAAACTTTGGATATCAGCTATTAAACGAGAAAACTTCGTACCAACGAAACATTCTGTGGTAAGTAGACTACCAATACGGTACACGTTTTTTAATTATCTAAGCAGTGTTAGCCTACCGTACCACATAAATAGCCGATATACCGGTAAGCTTAATAATGTAAAGAATCACCTAGGTTGCTATAAATAATTCTAAGAACTATTTCATTGCCTTGCAAGCAACACGTAGGTGACCAAGCCTAGTCATTTTAAGGTTAGAGTTGGAGCAATACTTTGCATTTAGGCTAAGTTTCAAATAATAATAATGAACGGTGTTTCCTGATTAAATAATTAATAAACGAATCTCCCAACATGCGAGGCAAGTTTGTTGTGCATGGAAGAATTAAAAACATGTTGTGATCAAATACCGTACTGAAAATGTTTTAGTGTGATAATTATAGATTTATTTTTAATGCATGCATATTGAGAATCGGTGTTCAAAGCTAATGATTTATATAATTGAGTCTGGCCTCACTGGAAAGTCATTTAATATGCACCACAAATTGCTCAGATTCCTGAGTAAGTAGGTACCTAACCCCTTTATTGCTCCCAGCGGAGATGTTTTAATAGGAAATTCCCCAGTGAGGGTAACTGTTTAAAAGCAAGATATAAAATATAAGTAGACCTGTAGCTCAATAGTTTGTTCTAAAACTAATCTTCTGATACCGGTACCATATAGTACTCGAGACGAAAGAGTAGGCCTAGAAAAAATGCTAGCCTATGGTACTCAATGATTTACAGTACCGGTACCGTATTTATACCTTGGTTGGCAATTGATATTTTTAAATATAGGCTAAGTTACTCTATACATGCCAGAAATCACTACTATTTCCCTAAATATACCCAGGTGTGTAGGCTACTTCGATGATAAGCTGTATTCTTTGCATATTCATAACAATTTCTTGTCCAATATACAACTTTTTATGGAATTATCTGCTGAATTTTAAGAAATTTGGTCAGTTATCATGAACCATATCACTAAGATATTTCTCAATACATTGAGTAATAATAAATACATTCCTAGATCACTTGGAAAGTGCAGCAATTATCTCACTAGGACCCAAAGAGCCCACTGTGACGATGTAGCTCAGAATGTAAGATTAATTATCGGTAGGCCTATACACTTTACTTCAATGAATGTTACTCAGTATGATTCTTTTGCAAATTGCAGGTTTGTGAACTGCATTTTAATGCTCAAGACATTCGACAGAATACTGTATTCAATTGTGAAGATGGCCAAGAGATTACACTCCCATTAAAAGTGCCAAGACTTAAACCTGGTGCTGTTCCATCTCGTCTACCAAATTGCCCAGAGTATTTAAGTACCCCAAAGTCCTACAGAGACAGCCCTCAGGAGAAGAGAGCTAGGAGAGAAAATAGGAACCTGCAGACTGCAATTGAAGAAAGTGAGGCAGAGTTTAATCTGCAAAATGAGGCATTGTCATTTTCCAGCTTCGAGGAACTGAATGATAAAATAGGACTTCTCAATACACCAGAGTCATGGAGTGTAATTTCTAAGGACAACAACATTTTAATTCTTTTCATCACCTTCTGTCCTATGCCTAAGGTTATTTGTAGTGTAGTGATTGCAGCATCATTACAGTTAGAAGTGTACTACAAGGAAGTTAAGTTAGACAGGATAGGTGATTTCCTGTTCCCAAATATTGTAATGAACATTTCTGACATTAGAAACATCCTTGAACGTTTGGATACACTCAATTTTAATGGGGACGAGAAAAAAAATAGTTCCTCTGAAATCTTGGCATTAGCTTCGAACATTTTGGAATCTGTAGGCTTATCAAACCCAGACTTGGTAGAACATATTGAGTTTGTTACAGAGCAAATTAGACTTTGGTCTGGGCAAAAGAGAGTTTATAGCCCTTCCTTTCTGATTTTGTGTTCAATGCTACAATCAATCTCGCCCCACAGCTATGCGTACTTGAGACATTTAAATGTAATAGTGTTGCCCCATCCATGCACGATCAGGAGGCTATGTTCTACATTCAGGTTAGATCCTCGAGTGGAGCAGCATGAGGAGAATTTTTTGAACTATATAAAGAACAAATTTTCTGGCAATGAATGTGATAAATTTGTTGTACTCATGATGGATGAAGTGTATGTGAAACCAATGATGGATTACAAAGGTGGTAATATTGTTGGAAAAGCTTTCAACAGCGAGAAACTGGCAACAAGTGCCTATTGCTTCATGATATCTAGTCTACTGTCAGATGTTAAGGAAATGGTACATGTACTGCCAGTGAAATCCATGTCTGGGGAACAGTTGCACTGTATACTGAAGAAAATTATTATTGGCTTGGAAGAAATAGGATTTCATGTGGTTTGTGTAGTAAGTGACAACAGTTCTGTAAATAGGAAATGTATGCAGCAGTTTTCACCGCAGAAAGAACTGAAGTGTGTTTACCCTCATCCTGTCGATGAAAAAAGGCCTCTTTTCTTTGTGTTTGACTCTGTCCACTTGCTTAAGTGTGTCAGAAACAACTGGTTGAACCAAAAAGATGAAGATATGTGCATGAACTATCCTGATTTTGACCCAGTTAGCAATGATGTACACAAAGCCTCATTTTGCTCTGTGAAGAAATTGCAAAATATAGAGCATGATAAGTTGGTGAAGTATGGCTACGGTCTCTCTGTAAAGGCCTTATGCCCTACTTCACTTGAACGGCAAAATGTAAAACTTGTTCTTCAGGTTTTTAATGAAAATGTCATTGAAGGGTTGAAAGTTATGGGGGAAAAGTGTGACTTATTGCATTATAAACAAACTGCCTGGTATATTGAACTAATGTTAAATTGGTGGAATATAGTAAATGTAAGAACTCCCGGTAAAGGAGCAAGACTCAACAATATCCTCATGTGCCCAGTGTCATCAGATTCTATTGAAATTGTTAATTATTTACATAAATTCTTGCAGTGGCTAAATAAGTGGAAAAAACTAAATGTAAAAGGGTCATTGTCCTCTGAGACAATGGCTGCCATGATACTGACAACAGAAGGCTTGTTAAAGTTGAAAGATTATTGCTTGTCAACTCTAAATTTCTCTTATGTTCTGTTTGGGAAGTTTCAGACTGATGTATTAGAGGGAAGGTTTGGCAAATACAGGCAGTTGGCAGGTGGCCAGTACAATATTTCAATAAGGCAGGTGTATGAAGTAGAACACAAGCTAAGGATTCAATCATCCATGTCCCTAAAGATCAAATCCAACTTATTTGGTGAAATTAAAATAAATGAATTGTGTGAACCTACCTCAGAGGCTCCTGAGTTTCCCACTGATGAGCAAAAATTCATTGACCGTATATATATAGATGACAGAGATTTTGATGGTTGTAAGGATGATATCCCTATTCTAGTGTACTTGGCAGGGTATTGTTGTTATAGTGTGACTAAACGATTACAATGTAGTCATTGCAAGGAAATTCTTTGTACCAGTGAATTTATTGACCTTGATGATGAGGCATACCATTTGATCAGGGATAAGGACAGAGGTAGGCTCTTAGTCCCAGAAATGTATGTTGTAAATGTTGTTGTTCACAATTACTTAATAGTTTTAAAGTTGTGTGGTGACCTAGAATCTGATTTTCTTAAAGTTGAGAACCACAGGGAGCTTGTGAGTAACATTACAATGCAATTTGTTCGTTCCATGGAACTTTTGTGGGAGCCTGATATTTGCATGAAAGGACACACTGTAGAAAATGTTTGTAAGAAAGTGGTATGGGTATCCACCAACATCCTACTGAACAATTATTGTAAGAAAAGAAATTCTTTACCAAAGTCGACATTCTCAAAGAAATCTACAATTTTCTATAAGCGTTGAGACATTCCTTCGAGGATAAATACAATAGAGTGCACATTGCCACACTGCGCCTGTACTGTGACGTGAGAGCAACACCTGGTCATGCCCTACACGTGTACTAAAATGGTTCGAATCAGTGACCCATGCATCGTATCCTCCCCTTGTTAGTAATGAATAGAACTCACTTTAAATAGCCCAATTCTATCATCACGTGTAGTATTTCAGTGTTCCAAACCACCGCAGTTCCCTGCAGTCAGCTGATCGAGATGTTGCTGTCAACAATGTGATGTCATCAGCCATCTATTGGATTTAAGATCGAAAAGACATTCAAATAAAATGCAACGACCTCGTAATTCTGCCCCTTAAAACAACAATAACTACCGTACCTAAAATTCAATCTTCTCCTGTGATATTTGTAAATATTTTCTAGTATAATACCTATTTCATCCAGAGTTTTTCAGTTGTCATGTTTGAACTGAGGAGTGAAGAATTCATGCCTGCCTAGTAGCCTAATTATAAAATATGTTATATTATATTTAATGACAAAAGGTGCATCCTGTCACTGTTATAATTACAAATCACATTTTTACAAAAGTTAGCCTAATTTTATAATATGCATTGTCAACAAGAATCAGTACCCCACAGCAGTCCCTCTGTTGTGTTCAAAATCATTTTCAATATTCCTCTACTCCAGTATTTTAAATGCGATCATTGCAGTTGGCCTTTAAATGAATCCAATATAGCACATTGTGGTTCCCCAGCTACCGTATCTGTCTTCCAAGGTACTTTGTTTTTCACTTTTTGTTACTGTGC
Source organism: Meconema thalassinum (assembly GCA_946902985.2). Taxonomy (NCBI): domain Eukaryota; kingdom Metazoa; phylum Arthropoda; class Insecta; order Orthoptera; family Tettigoniidae; genus Meconema; species Meconema thalassinum. Next base: position 216,644,099 of record OX336389.2, on the reverse strand, counting down.
CTGAAATTAACAATCGCCCAATAAAACTGGAGCGCCTGTTTTTCCAAAATCACCGTACCAAAAATAGATAGACACTCCAGCTACATAACTGTGATCCACCCGCTAGGCTTTTAGAATATTTCTATATGCCACATTGTTTCTGGTAGTAATACAAAACCCAACTTGAAAATGGCTTTTGAATACCAGCCATTTATGTGTCAAATCTGATTTTATGGCAGATGTACATTTTGATCTCTCTGTTAATAGTCAGCCCAAAGGCTGGTTGGATCCTCAACAAGCACCACTGTAAGTTATGCTAATAGAAACCCACAAAGCAGCACTACGATGAGACATACTAGGCAAGGTGCCTCTGTACAACTTGAGTACAGTTAGTGTCAGTACTGATGTACTGACTCAGTACATGGCACCAGCCATAGCTTGGTAGCAATCATGAATGAAATGAGACATTAGTGAAAAGCCACATTTTGCTCCAGCCTGTGCGACAGACACAAAAACACTACAATCATCAAGAGATGGCACAAGTAAATATTTGGATCATGTTTGTCAAATTTCAGGTTGTCATACTTATTTCCGATGAGAAGATGCAACTGTTTAATTATGTACTCTTATTAGATTCAGCTACTCCTCTATTCACACCATAAATATATCCATTCAGCAAGTATGTCAACAGACAATCTTGACAGCTTATGAAATTTGAAATCAATTTTATTGTTTTTTAGTCTAATAAGTGAATTTATTTTCAGTCGGTCTTCATGTTAAGGGACACTGGGACTGAGTTTTCATATTTCTGTAATTATCAATGGATATTGTTCTAATTTTACACACATCACTCAAATACTAATATACACTATACTACTGATTTACACTTTTCGATCTCTAACCGTTTAGGAGATATGATTATTTTTATATAGAAATTATGCAAATTTTGAAAATGGTCCTTGCGTTAAACAGATAGATAGATAGATAGATTTTTATTAATTCCATTTGATCAAATACATGCATTCAATACATTTTTGATATAGGACACGTCAGAATTTACATGCATAAAATAAAAGAACTAACAGGTATATATTACTAAGATTAAAACTATTTATAACTTATTATAATAGCAAATCTTAATAGATACAATCTTATTGCACAACTATTTACACCTCACTCTATTATCATAATATGAAAACTTAATTCTATAAATACAACAACATACAGCTAGGTATTAAAATTAAATTAAAAAAGTAAAATATAGTTATAGATTCCATCACTCCTATACGCTAAAATATTCAACTACTGAGTAAAAACAATGGCACTGCAGATAAGCTTTCAACATTCTATCAAAGGTTTTTATTTTTGGGGCCAGTTTTATATACTGGGGTAGTTTATTGTATAATTTAACTCCAGTGTGAAAAGTTCCTTTTTGATATATGCTTGTGTGTGTGTGTGAAATATGAATGTTTTGATTTTGTCTTGTGTTATGCCTATGAACATCATTGTTTGTTTTAAGAAAAACATCTTTATTCATTAAATTCTTTTTAAAAAACATAATACTTTCAAAGATATATATGCAGGGCAGTGGGAGAATGTTTAAATCTTTAAACAGAGGTCTACATGATTCTCTAGAGTGTACATTTGCCATAATTCTAATCGCTCTCTTTTGTATCCTAAACGTGCTTAGTACATCTGGCGACATACCCCAAAATATGATCCCATATCTTAAGTATGAATGGAAATAAGCAAAATAAGTATTTCTTAATGTGTGCATGCTAGTGCAGGTTTTCAAAATACGTAACGCAAAGCACATCGAGTTCAGTTTAGTATTCAGATATTGTATATGTTTATTCCATTTCAAGTCTTGTTGTATCCATAGTCCTAAAAACTTTGTTTCTGATTTATTTTCTATTTGATGACCATTTAATGTTATATTGGGCATCGCAGGATTCCTATTCTGTATAGTGTGGAAATTTAGACATACTGTCTTTTTATAGTTTATTATGAGGCGATTATCTTGTGACCATTTGGTTAACTCTCCTGTAACGGAGTCAGCAGACTGCTGTATGACCTGTTTAGTTTCACCTTTTATTACGAGTGTTGTATCGTCCGCAAACAAAATTTCCTTATGTGAATGAACGTTCTGTGTTATATCATTGATATATAGAAGAAAGAGTAGTGGGCCCAAAACCGATCCCTGGGGTACTCCAAATTCAATAATTCCCTCATTGGACAATGTTTCATTAAGTAATTTGGTTCCATCATCCTTGTGTCTCAAGCTTACTATTTGTTTACGCCTTGTTAAGTAAGACTCTATCCATTTATTAGCTAGACCTCTAACACCATATTGATTTAGTTTGGTAAGGAGGATTTTATGGTCAACTACATCAAATGCTTTCGATAAATCCAAGAATAGGCCAGTTACATGTTCCTTATTGTCAATTAATTTCAGTATACTATTACTACATTCGTAAATTGCTGTCTGTGTAGATTTTTCCGTTCTAAATCCATGTTGTGAGTTTGATAATATTTTATTTTTTTCTATGAAACTTATCAGTCTCTTATACATAATTTTTTCCACAATTTTTGCAATACCAGTTGGTAAGGTAATAGGACGATAGTTATCTAATTCATCTTTTGAACCATTTTTGTGCACTGGAATTACTTTTGATAACTTCAAAATATCCGGGTAAGTTCCTGAGAGAATTGAACTGTTTATTAAGTGCGTAAGTGGATTTATTATATTTTCTGCACATTTCTTTAAAATTGCATCAGGGATGCCATCAATGCCAGCACAGAATTTATTTTTTAGCTCTTTTATAACTATTCTTACCTCTTCACTTGTGACATGATTTATAAATAAAGAATCACTGCATATATTTATTTTATTATTAGAATTTAGTGTATTTACCTGTGATTTATTTAATAATTTTTGCGGAATTTCCAGAAAATAGTCATTAAAAGTGTTTGCTATTTCCTCTGGATTATTAATCACTTTATTATTTCTGGTCAGTGTAATGTTCCTTTGTATTTTAGCAGATTTTCCAGTTTCTTTCTTTATTACAGACCACATAGCCCTGTTTTTATTAGATGATTGGGAAATAAAATTATCATTATGCATTTTCTTTGCTAGTCTTATTACCTTATTTAATATGCTAGTGTATTTTTTGTAGTATAAATTGAATTCAGGTGTTGTGTGGTATTGTTTATATAATTTGTGTAGAAATTTCTTTCTTTGACATGAATTTATAATCCCTGTTGTTATCCAATTGCTAGTTTTGTTATTTTGAACAGTTCTTCGTTTAAAGGGGAATGCTATTTCAAAATAGTGTTTTAGGGTACTGTTAAATGCATTAAATTTATCATTTACATTTTCTAGTTCATAAATTTCTGACCATGTTTCCTTATTTAATAAGTCATTGAAATATGTAACATTTGATTCAGTGAATGACCTGCACTTTGATTTTACTCCATTATCATTATTATTGATTACTTCGGATACTTCAAAACTCAGTATTTGTCCATGGTGGTCACTAAAACCCGGACAATAGACTTCTATTGAATGGTGATATTTATCTGTATTTATAAAAATTTGATCAGGAGTGGTTTTACTAAATTTTGTTATTCTTGTTGGTGTATTTACTGTAGGTTTCAGTCCATAGGAAATTAGTAACTGGTTTAATAATTCACAATTTCTATCAAGTTTTAAGAAATCCACATTTACATCCCCACAAATTATTATATCGAAATTTACTGTGCTCATGTTATTGAGTAACAATTCTAGTTTATCTATAAATAGAGGAAACTTTCCTGACGGAGAACGGTATACGCATACAATTATTAACTTAAACTGCTGAATTTTTACGGCAGAGAATTCAAAATCCTGTTCCATAATTAGATAATCATAAGCTGTTATCTGTTCATGATCTAAATTATTTCTTAAGAAGATGCAAGTACCACCATGGCTAATATTAGATCTAGAGTATTTACTAGCTTGTATAAACCCTGGGAATTGAATTAATTCGAGTTGTTCCTCTTTCAGCCAATGTTCTGAAATACATAGTGCTGAGATGTCTTTAAGTTCATTTTTAAGCATTAGATTTATGTAATCAATTTTATTATAAAGAGACTGGACATTCTGGTGGTAAATTTTAAATTTGTTACTTTTGCAAGCTTGTGTTGGTGATTTATTTACATTATTATTATCATAATTGTTATTACAGATAGAGGTAGCTCATTTATCATGACTTTCCCATATAGATATTTAGTATGAAAGCAATCCTTGTGATTGGTTTTGAGTTCATATGAATATGTGTTGAGATATAAATTAACTCATTTCACAATTTTTTTTATTCCATTAATTGCCTATTATTTAAAATTAGAATATTTTTAATGGCAAACCTAAGAATACTACAGTAAAACTAATCACTGAACTTATGGATGCATTAATATAGAATATGAATACAAATTTGCAATATTATAGCAGCAAATCTAATGCGCAAGGACCAGATGTTGTATCAAAAAATGGGAAGCTGCGATAAATGGACTTTTATAAAAACATGCATATTTTTTGGTTATCAGCTTTCAATTTTAGGTAATTATCAATGAATATTGTTATAATGTTACACACAGCACTCTAATAGTAATATACACTAGACTTCTGATTTACACTTTTCTATCTCTAACCGTTTAGGAGATACGATTATTTGAATATGAAAATATGCAAATTTTGAAAATGATCCTTGCGTTAAACGGATAGAGGTAGGTCATTTATCATGACTTTCCCATATAGATATTTAGTATGGAAGCAATCCTAGTGATTGGTTTTAAGTTCATATGAATATTTGTTGAGATATAAATTAACATACAGTATTTCACAATTTATTTATCCCATTAATTGAAAATTAAAATATTTTTAATGGCAAAACTATGAATACTACAGTAAAACTAATCACTGTGCTTATGGATGCATTAATATAGAATATGTATAAAAATTTGCTACATTATAGCCACAAGTCTGATGCATATGGGGTGAATTTTGTTCCAAAAAATGGGAAGCTCAGATAAATGCACTTTTATAAACCCATGCATATTTTTTTAGTTATCAGCTTGCCTTGTCAGCTAAAACTGCCCAGCACCATATGTTAACACCCTCTTTCTTGCTTTTCTGAGCTCCTTATTAGGAAAATAAGTACAGAAATACTCGCCTCAATGAAAGTCCATGAATAGGAGGCGTTCAAATACCACGCACTAGACATTTCAAGAATTCGCTGGGCCTTTAAATATGGCGGAATTTGGAAAAGACTTTCACTAAATTGTCCGCTGGAGTCAGGGGCATAATTATATCAAAGAATAAAAAAATCAATATTTTTGCAATTTCTGACAATAACTCAGTCCCAGTGTCCCTCTGTACCCAATTAAATTGGGCGAGGAGTAAAACTTTTCAATTCACACTTGCGTACAGGACCTCTAAAAATACTTGGATTAATTAAGCACTTAAGTGTATAATTAATCCAAATAATTTTTCCACATTGACAGAAAGTTGTGAGTCGATAGTCCTACGTTTTACTCCCCGACCAATTTAATTGGGCCAATTAACATGTGGAGCAACTAAAATGCAATTAATTCATTAGATTATGAATGCAACATTGAAAAATGACTTCGAAAAGTTCAAGTTGTATGGACACCATTTTTGTGGCACCAAATATTAGAATGTTATCCTGAAAGTCTTGAAATAGCCTATTATGAACAGTCTCTCCTCCTCTCACCCTGTCTGTCGCATTTCTCCGCCCTTTGTAGCCTTACAGCCTCAATATATTTGAAAGCCATCCACTGTGTTAAAGTTTCATTGTCTCTATAACTTATACAGGATTGTCGGCCTCTCCCCCCATGTGTCCAATGACATTTCAAATATCTTCAAGCTCAAATGAGTGCCTTTTGTTATGGTTTAGAAAGTCATACCTCACATATAAAAATATTTGGTTTAGTAATGTAGTCATTGTGCTTCAACAGCTATTGGATCAAAATTTAATGCTTTTCAGTCGGTCAACATGATTGTATCCAATTGTAATGGGTGTTTCTCTACTCTTGAAAAAAATTTACATGAGAGTAATAAATGCACTTAGATGACTAGTTTTGACATGGATTAATAGCCTGAGTGAAAAGGATCTGATGTGACATTGTGTGTTTATGTGAATAGCCTACTATATATTTTAAACTAGCAGAGACATTGCTGTGTTAAGGGTATTTTATGCTCAACTTTGCATCCACTCACAGTGTATGTAAATATTTAGGATGCTCTGGATATGAAAATGAAAATAATAAAATATACACCTCATATTTGTAGGTGACAGGTATGATGTGCAATAAATTACTAGAAAAAAGCCAATCAAATTAAGAAACTGTTGCTTTGGTAAGAGCATAAAATAATTGTAAATTCGGTTGTACCCTAATCTTAACTTATTGGCTAAGTTATAAACAATATTAAGATTGAAATTAGATTAACTCGTGGTGTAGTGGCTAGCATTCTTGGCTGCCGCCCCGGATGTCCAAATTCGATTCCCGGCTCCCCAAAGAAATTTTAATTCTAGTCTGAGGGCTGGAACGGGGTACACTCAGACTTGTGAGGCAAAACTGTGAATTCCACAGTACGGTACATTTGAGAAATAAATTATCAACTTGTAAAAAAAAACAAAAAAAAAACAGTTTACCTTTCTGCTTAGTAAATTGACAAATATTTAGATATTTGCTATTCATACTCCATAGATCATAATGGAAAATTCATTAAGTATAAAATTTTATTTGTGTGTTGCGTTGTATTTTACTTTTTTTGTATTGCCAGTAATTGTAGGCTATATAAACTTTGAATCTTATCTAAAATAATTACACAACGTTATATGCTCTAAGTTATTGGTTGATATTTCTGGGATTTTGCGGTGACAATCCCCTGAAAATACTCACAATTTTCCAGGATAGCCAGCCCCCCCCCCCCGAAATAAAATTGTATATACGCCCCTGACTGTGGCTGATGGCATTATCATAATAGTAAATCTATAATTTAAATGATGAAATGTGTACCCGGAAGTTTTCGTGAAGAAGACACAGTTGTTTACATGTCAAGTCTAGATATCTAGCTAAAAACCTGATCTTATGCAAATATTGAACATAACTGTATCAAATGCGTATATTTTACTGCTGTTAATTTAGCGCTATGTTTTGTGGCCAGTGAACTGTTGACATAAAATTGATCCAGAAACAGTAAAATAGTGTATGTTTCATTTTTTCCTACGGTACGGTACCTAGTTTCCCGTGAGGTTTCATTTTCAGGTGAAGGATGAGAAGAAGCTTATTCAGTAGGCCTAGTATATTTGTTTGTTACGTAAGTAAAGGTAAGAAGGATGAAGTCACCATAATAGCCTAAAAATGCTGCCTACTACTATGTATCAGTTGGAAGGAACCCGTCATATGGGCCATGGCCTGCGGCGAGCTCCAGCAGCTCTGCCTACAGTGCCCGCCATCTTGTTTGAATGCAAAGGCCTGTTATCTAGGTGGTGTTGGTCTGATCGCTGCATCACTTCGACCCAAATGTCCAGCGACAGCTCGATTCGACCAACCAGCTTATTTCAATCCGATCGCAGGACCTCTTTCAAACTCTGACATATGCTCGTAATGAGCACGAATCTTTCGCCGTGGCATTCATTCATTGGACACGAAGCCTTAATCAGTTGCATGTTCGGTCCGAATATCTTTGCATACGTAATTTCCTTACAATCGGACAATGCCTTCCCGGTGCGTCGTTTATTTAGTTATACAGTGTACATAAACTACATTGTATGTATGTCTACTCCTTATTATTCCCGTTTTTCCAACGGGGTCAGGGATGAGATGCGATGGAAGTCTTTGTGGCGATGGTTTTTACGGCCGGATGCCCTTCCTGACGCCAACCTCATGAGAGATGAAATGCATGATGGTGAATGAAACTGGCCAAGGATGGGGAAGGAAGCGGCCGTGGCCTGTCAGAAGGTACCGTCCCAGCATTTGCCTGGTGTTGAAAATGGGGAAACCACGGAAAACCATTTCAAGGACGGCCGACGGTGGGGCTCGAACCCACGCGTCTATCGAGTCAGCAGAGAGCTTGGCCCCATGACCTAATGCTGCGCTTTGTTGTACATAAACAACATAAATAATAATATTGTCATGATACAAGCCAATTTTCAGTGTTGCCTAATTCTATTGAAGAAAGCTTTTCAGTCGGTCAACACAAATTATTTTGATGACCGACAGAAAAGCTTTCTTTTATAAAATAATAAATAATAATAATAAAAATTACGAGCCTTACAGTAGTCGCATATGATGTGTAACATGTGATATAGAAGAAACCTCACGTGCAATTGTTGATACACCGGTATTCTATAGTATTATTGGCACAAATATTAATCTATTTTAAAAGGGAGTGTTTTACAGATATTGTAGTTTATAATACGGAACTCATTTTATTAGATGATTTGTAGCTTCCACCAGCACTAGCCTAAATAAAGAATACGATGTGGATCAACTAGATTAATTGACGCGACACCGCTCATAACCTTAAATTCCTTATAAACAGGTCCTCTTCATTCACAGACCAACACGAAATTTCATATGGATTCTGTTAAAATGAGTCATATTGATATGATAAATATCGTTTAAATTGATAATCTGGTAGCAAAAATATATACCCCGCCCAGGATTCGAACCCAAGATCTCTAGATTCACAGTCATACGCAAAAACCCCACGGCTATTTCGACTAGGTAAATATTGTGCACAAGATGGTGACTTATTTCCACGTTCCAATAATACTGCATTACGGAATTTAGTTTCATTTATATTTTGCTTGTTTCGATAATGTTCCTCAGTGACATTGAGTTTAAAATGCCTTATGCCAATGCAATGCCTGGTGTATTCTTTGGAATACACGGTAAGATAGAGTAAGCTTTTGCTTCTCTTTGCTTTAGTTCATTCCTTCCTTTTTCTCAAACACCAACAGTGATCTTCTGATTTCTCCTTGTTGGTTATGTCTCTCATATTACTTGTAAGTCTGTTCTAGATATATATCTTCCATGACCCCCCTAGCGTCCTCTAGCAGCGAATCTCTGAAGTTCCTCAATTCTTCCCTGTACAAGAGGAATTCCTTATCAATCTAGCCACCATATCTCGTCGCCATCGTCAGCTATCATCTCCGCGATCAAGAGAACTTCGTCTATTTTTTCACCCTCCAGGCTGCGCTAGTGACTCCTACTATCAACTCTTTGAAGACCATTTCATCAAGAGAAATTAATATTTCAATGTTGGCTATTCTTATATGTATTCCTTTTTGTCTCCTACCCCCACTCTTTTCCCTTCCCTGGTCCCTCCGTGCTCCGTTGAGCGTGTCTCACTTGTACGTCGGAAGTCAACCTAGTCAGTCGGAGCTTTACTAAAGCTCGTCTCCTCACCTCGAGAGACAAACTTTCAAATCTTCGCCATGTTGTGAATTCCTGATTAACGGTCACCTAAGGATTCGCCGTTCATCAGAAATGAGCTAAGTACTACTTCTACGTTCTTCAACTTATTTTAATTGATTTTAAATAGCTACATGCTTTTTAATGATCATTTTATAGGCAGTGTGAGATTTCTATATTTGGGGCAATAATCATCCTTCGCGGGATTTTCTATGTTGGGCTTTTGTCTATCTAAGCCAATCTTAACATGAAGCAGCATTTCTTATGCTTATTAAATGAGAGATTTTCTCACACCGTGGGACACCATTAAATTACCCATTGTCTATAAAATAAATAGCTCGTTCCACCGCCGGACTAACTTTTGCCCTATTCTTCAGTCATGATTGTTCTGGAATTTTCCATGCCGAACAATTTATCTACGAGTTAAACTTTCTAGTATTTTCCACTCACATATGGGAATACTTTTTCAAACTAAGGAATCGTCCTTATAAACTGCTAATCAATATCTAATTTTTCTTCCTCCGTTGGGATTTTTTCTGTGCATTCAACTATAACCTACAAGTTTCTCAAGCAATAGACTCTCGCATATCTAGTGTAACTAGTTATTTTCCACCATTGCAATAACTTTCTTTGCCATCAACTTTTTGTGCTACTGCAGTGAACTTTTCAACTATATCAACAGACTATAGTGAAAACAGTGCTTGTTCAACCTTTCATCCGCGTCGCGCTCGTCTGTGTACAATAAATACGGCCATGAACACTTTTCCACTATCCCATTTGATCTTTCCCAAACCCTTTACTAACAAACCAAAATAATAAAATTGTTACTTTAGGTCTTTTTTCAATGAGGTGTCACTCTACATAAGTGCCCTTATTTGCCACATGTATAACGAATTAATGTATCTAAAACTTCGTGTCTAGTACACGTCTTAAATTATATTGTTTCTCCCTTCTAATGAGGGAATCCAATTCTTTCTACTCAAAAGTGAGTTATCTCTAGGTTTCACGAAAGGGAAACTTACCCCATTTTTCTCGTGATCCCTACTTAAACATAGGAGTTCTAGAAACTTCCTTTCAATTGTTCTCTTCAGGTTTCTCCATAAGTGACCTGCCCTATTTGCATAATCCAACCAAGTATTTCTGTATCAATATAAGAAGTTATAGAAACTTCTATTTTATTCTTCCTGCTTTTTGTTGTTGTTACTTTCGAAGTTGTTATTATTTCTAAGATATTATCTAGAAATCCTTAAAGCACACACCTTGTACTTGATTTATTGATTAACTTTAATTACGTCAGTTATCTTTGAATTTTTCATTTATTTATCTTCATCATTTCAAAATCTTACGAAGATTTTAAAACATATAAAAGGTTTGAAACCAAAATAATTATTAATTGCCTGGCGCAAGCTTTAGATGTTTTCGGAGGTCTGCGTCCCCAATTGTTTATAGAAATCAAATTTATATATTTGTTACAAAAACTACTTCCTTTTACATTTTTAAATGAATTAAAGATTTCTTTTTGGCTTTATCATTTTTCTAACATAACGGTTAGGCAAGATCCTGTCTTCCTTGATTCTCCCTACTTAATAAAAATAAATCTATTGATAGGGTTTTCACCACTTGTTGCATTTGAGCAAGAACTCTTAGTTGGTAACTTAGTAAAGTCTCTCTTAGCTTTAATAGCTAATTCTAACTGGCCAGTAAGGCAAACATAGCTCGCTACGCCAGCTTCCTGCTTGTGGAGATTCTCTCTAACACTTATGGTTGGTTTTTCAAAATATAAGTGTTTCTCATTGTCTAAACTTTTAGTCGGCGCCTTGCTGGCTAAAAGCTTAGCCATTTCTAAATGCAACTATTGGTATACTTACCAAAATTATTCCCAAAGGTATAATTGCTTTATCCCTATCCTTCTTGGAAGCATTTGGTCGCTCTTTAGGAATTCTACAATTTCAAAAACTAAAATATCAAATCTGATTCAAATTATTGGCATTCTTCAAATTACCTGTTTAGTAACAAACTCCTTTGAACAGATACACAATAAATCCGTTACTCTTTGTCTTGCCAGACCACCACCCTTCCCCATAGTAGGCATATGTATGCTTGAGAGGGAATACGCTAAAGTAACTTTCTTACAAACAACCCAAGTTCCAGCTGCGTTTCCCGTTAGCTTTGCCGAGGTCCCTACCCACTTTAGGTATCGGAGAGCGGATTTGCAGTGGCAGCTGCCTTTGAGTATATTTAAAGTTAAACTTGTAACTTCTGTAGGAATCTCGTCCTATTTCTCCATCCTTTTTCTCCAGTCCGAAACCCACTTCCTTTTCTTTATCATCTTCCCTTGGGGGTTAGGTTATTCCCGAGCTAATAATCTACCCAATGCCGACTACTTACAATGTTTGATATTAAGGCATTTTACCATTTAAATACTGATACGAAGACTTCGAACATGTACCATGTCATCTGTTTAAATCACTTGACACCAGAGTTCGCATGAGTGTTTTCCGTTCAGTATGTCATATACATTCCACATGGCCGAGAGTGCGTCATGGTATCAATTTTCGACACCGCGCGCTGATTTGTTCTCTTACCAGTGCCAGCTGGATCGATCGATCGAATTTGCAGTGCGTCTTATACTTCTGTTCGATCCACCACTGCCAGCTAGGGCACACTTCCATTCGATCGATCGAGCGGGCAGTGCATACTCCCGTTGTCCACCACTGCCAGCTAGTACATTTCCGTTTGATCGATCGAGCGGGCAGTGCATACTTCCGTTTGATCCACCACCGCCAGCTCGATCGTTCCGATCCACTTCCGTCCCCAATTTTCAAAATCACTCCCACAAAACTATCCAGCAACCGAGCGGAAAGATGTTACACATCAATAACGCAACAACCATAAAAGTGATGGTGATGAAAATCGTGTGGCCTCCAGAAAGGCCGAGTGCAGATCTTTCCACATTAGTTGACGCCCGTAGGCGACCTGCGCGTCGTAATGAGGATGAAGTTATGATGGATACGTCACATACACCCAGTCCCCGAGCCACGGGATTTAACCCCAGGAAATTAAAATCCCTGATGGCTCGGCCGGGAATCGAACCAGCGCGCTAACCATTTAACCACGGAGCCGGAAACCATAGAAGTGAGCTATACAGTCTGTAAATAAGTTTGACGCGTCACACGAGTTAAATAATTTTATTTTCCCGGCCAAGTTCTACACAATTTATATGACACGTCTTTTCTATAAATCGAAGTTCTATTACTCGAATAGATCGATAACTCGAAAGCTATTTTGTTCCCCAGACATAAAATATGTGTCTTTATTCCGAAGTTGGGGCAAAAATGCAGTTGAATTATGTTCTTTAGGTGTGACATGGGAATTAAAATATCGATTCTGTTGTGTGGGCTACCTCGACTGTGAATTTCTTTCAATTTCTGCCAGAAGTTTATTATGCTCAGAATTTCAGCTAATACGCAGTCAACCAATATGAAAAATGAACACAAGATTTATAGCGCTATGCAGAAGTCACATTTTGTAAAGGAACAGAAAATATATACTTTAAAATTAATCGATATTACTAGGGAATATAAGGCGGTTCTGGCACAGGGGCTAATGCGTAAGATGGCGGCCGCGCGCAACAAGCCCTATGTTATTCTTACGGAGAGGACAGTCAGAGCTGGCACAAGGGCTAATGCGCAAGATGGCCGCCATACTCTGAGACCGTGAATAATGTCACAGGGGGAGTTCGACCGTGTAGTCGCTAAATGGAATATTTATTGTTTTTATTATTATTATTATTATTGTTATTATTGTTATTATAATTATTATTATTATTATTATTATTATTATTATTATTATTATTATTATTATTATTATTATTATGTATTTATTGATTAATCATGTACAATCAAGACCAGCCTTATATTGTCCACCTCTTGGTGTAGTGGCTAGCATTTTTAGCTGTTACTGTGGAGGCTCGAGTTCGAGTCCTGGCTCTGTCAAGAAATTTAATTCTAGGCTGAGGGGTTGGAATGGGGTACACTCAAACTTGTGAGGCAAAACTGACCAGAGCTGGCTTTTGATTCATACCGCAGCCATTCTGCCTAACCCAACTTTACCTAACCTAACCTAACCTTACCTAACCTAACGAAATCCCCACCTTACCTAACCTAACCTAACCTAACTTCAAAGTCAGAATGTACAATACATTTATTGTTTTTATACCCTCATAAATTAGATATAGAGAATGTCCACCACGATTTAGATCCTCGAGCACACGTTTCTGACATATATCATTAAAACATGTAGAAAGGAATGTCTGAAAATTTTCACTAACACATAATACACGTTCACTATACATTGTGTCCACTTTTTGAATGTTGATGATACGGAAAAGAGTATGCATTGATAATTCAGTGAGCTTTTTTCTCTCTAATCAACAGTTCTGCCCCCCCCCCCCATAGCATTGAGAATATTTATTGTAGTAGCCTATAAAGAAACAAAAAGATCATATCTATTACAGTTTAGCTATAAGTGATCAGAACCACTATAACATTTTATTCTAATAAAGAGATTTCCATAATGATAAGAAAAAATAAAAAATCTTACCATAATGAGGGATTGTGTAAGTAAACGTCTTTTGCTGCTTGATGTCACTACTAAACTGATACTCATACAACGGACAAGTGAGTTCTTGTTTCGCTGACGTAATTGTATGTTCCCACGCACTTCCTGTGTGTTGCACGCGCCGTAGTGACAAAATTTGAAACTACATGAAATGATATGCTGACGTAATCGTATGTTCCCCTGCACGCACACGCCGGTCCATGTGGACGGGTCCTAATAAGGAGATTTCCATAATGATAAGAAAAAAAGCTTACCATAATGATGGATTGTGTGTAAGTAAACGTCTTTTGCTGCATGATGCCACTACTAAACTGATAGTCTTACAACAGACAAGTGAGTTCATGTTTCGCTGACGTAATCGTATGTTCCCACGCACTTCCTGTGTGTTGCACGCGCCATAGTGGCTATATTTGAAACTAGATGAGATGATTTGCTGATGTAATCGTATGTTCCCCCGCACGCACACGCAGGCCCCTGTGGACGAGTCCTTGTGGACGAGTCCCTGTGGACGGGTCCCTGTGAACGGGTCATTGTTGACGGGTCCTTGTTGACGGTCCTTGTGGACGAGCCCCTGTGGACGGGTCATTGTTGACGGGTCCTTTTTGACTAATCCCTTTAGACCGGTCCCTTTGGACTGGTTCCCTAATGCTATAATGAAATTAAACGTTGTTCCACATGAAACGCAAGCGAAGAGCCGATCGCTACTATGAATTAACATGTTTTTTGTTTTGTTTTTGTTTTTACACATGTGCACTTGGAGGGTTTTTGTAAGAGGGCGGGCTTTTTGAATACAGATTTATAGATGAGTTATTTTTTTTTAAATACCAAAAGATCCAAAACTAATAGGTCATTAGCTTTTTGGATATTTCATGAACCAATAAGGCTAGGGACTTGTATGAGAGGTCGTTGGACTTGAGGTGACATTCTTTTTTTGAATGTATTATTTATTTTTTGTCAAAGGGCTTAACTACACTTTTGTTAATATCTCGCTAACTAATAATCAGAGAGGGTTAAGTGAGGTGTCATGGGACTCAGGATGGTTAACCCTTTTCCATGGCCAAGGAATTTACCCAAAATACCCAATACATTAAGGTCATTGACCTGAGATTTTATAAACTAATAATTGGATACGAACATGTGAGATGTTTACCATGTGTGATGAAACATAGCTAGGTAGAGAAAGAATTAGTGTAGGTGACTGACAAGTCTTTTACCATTGAAACTTGTTTTCAGATCAAACTGCAGTATAGAGAGTGTATAAGTTGCAGGTATGGGTTAATAAATGAGAAACGGTGTACGCAAACTCTGATTTATCAAGAATTAAGAGTAGACTACCTTTAATTGATTGGTTAAAGATAATAGCTAAAACACAAAAATGCTCAGTGGTTACCGAGACAAAATGGTCGCTACACACAACAAGCTTTAAATACTTGAGGCTAATAATCTATACACACACACACTCGCTTGTTGTAAACTAAACTGTGTTGCTGTCAGTGCTCAGACAGTAGGCTGATGACAAAATGCATTGCTAACAGAAATATAATCATTTCCAGTTGTCTAATGTTACCAGCTATCCATATTTTTTTTTTGTGTTGCAGTGGTAAGCACTTTTAGCTCTTGTACTGGTGGTCTTAACTCGATTTCCAGATCTGAGGCCTAGAACAAGTTGAACTTAGAAACAAGGGCATAGTGGTGCAGTGGTTAAGCTGTTAGCCTTTCACCAGGGGTTCGATTTCAGGTTAATATGCATGTCATAAACATATTAAACAAAACAAAACAGAGATAACGTTTAAAACTGATTACATTTGTGTCTTTTCAAATTATTACTTGGATTACAAATACAAAGGTGAACTGGGTTTGATATACAGTTAATGCTGTCTATCACACACTAGACTGTAAGAAAGCCAAAAGAGCAAACGGCGTAGGTAGAGCAGTGGTAAAATTGCTATATGTAGAGAACTACCTGGCAAAGCTATATCGCATAAACAGTGCAGGATACAATCCAGTAATCAAATTTGTATCTTGTGGAACAGAGAAATGCACTTACGTGAGAAAATGTAAGTACATGTGTAATATGACCTAACACACAAGTGTTCACCTGTGCACATGCATGATAAGCGCTAACAAGTCACATTCTGTTTAGTTCGTACGTAACGTTAGGTTAGGGCTAATGCACACACCCTAGTACACGAGGCACATGCCATTTGAGAGCAGGTCAAGGGATCTAACTTGGTGGATGGATGTGTTATAACGAGTCATTTGTAGTTGAAAGAGAATAATACTTGTTCTTAAGATGTTAAAACTGAGGAGATGGATGTACAGTAAGACGTCTTGTTATTTCCTGTGTCATATTACAGACATGGCAGAGAGCACACGGTTCTGTTGCTATGACTACGCTGCAGTAATTTGAAACCCTACGTGTTCATTAAGACAATGGGTGATGATTATACAAAGTTAGCAGTCATTGGATATTACACAGGTGTTCCTTCCGGTGTCATGTTGCTGACATGGCAGGGAGCGCACAGTTCTATTGCTACGACTAACGCTGCAGTAATTTGAAACCCCAAGGTGTTGATCAAGACAATGGGTGATGAATATGCAAAGTCAGCAGTAATTGGATACCACACATCAACATTGACTAAATCATAAACGTGTTGTCATAACCAGCAGAAACCTCATTTAAAGATTTTAGATTTTACATTTTAAATTTATGATTTTTTTGATTTTTAGATTTTACTTTTTTTTTACATTTTCCTAAAAGAGTAAACAACAAGGTCACATACCTAATCTCATTAAACCTAACTTTACCAAACCTAACTTAAGCTAATCCAAAGGCTAATGCACATACCCAAAGCATATAAGGTACATGCAACTATCCTTATGCTAGTCTTACAGGTTACTGTACAACATGATCACTACCCAAACGGATTTTTTTTCATTTTGTTGTTTACACATATGTCAATTTTCCAATTCCCCATTTTCAGTTTTTTAATGTCAGTTTTTTTAGTTTTTTCAATTTCATAATATGGAAAACATGGATTTTTGCATTTTGTTGTTTACACATTTATTAATTTCACAATTTCCCATTTTCAGTTCTTAAAATGTCAGTTTAAAGTTTTTCAATTTCATGATATAGAAACATGGATTTTCCAATTTGTTGTTTTCACATTTGTCAATTTACCAAATTCACATTTACAGTTTTTTAAATTTCAGTTTAGTGTTTTTTGTTCTATTTGTTAATATGGAAACATGGATTTTTTTACAATTTGTGTTTTACATGTCATGCAACTATCCTTATGCTAGTCTTATAGGATACTGTACAACATGATCACTATCCCCCACTGGTTTTATTTTCATTTTTTGTTGTTTACACATATGCCAATTTTCCAATTTACCATTTTCAGTTTTTTATGTCAGTTTTTAGTTTTTTTTTCAATTTCATAATATGGAAAACATGGATTTTGCATTTTGTTGTTTACACATTTATTAATTTCGCAATTTCCCATTTTCAGTTCTTAAAATGTCAGTTTAAAGTTTTTCAATTTCATGATATTGAAACATGGATTTTCCAATTTGTTGTTTTCAAATTTGTCAATTTACCAAATTCACATTTACAGTTTTTTTTAAATTTCAGTTTAATGTTTTTTGTTCTATTTGTTACTATGGAAACATGGATTTTTTTACAATTTGTGTTTTTTACATATCATGCAACTATTCTTATGCTAGTCTTATAGGTTACTGTACAACATGATTACTACCCCACTGGATTTTTTTTTCATTTTGTTGTTTACACATGTGCCAATTTTCCAATTCCCCATTTTCAGTTTTTTAATATTAATTTTAAGTTTTTCAATTTCATAATATGGAAACATGGATTTTGCATTTTGTTGTTTACACTTTTATCAATTTCACAATTTCCCATTTACAGTTCTTAAAATGTCAGTTTAAAGTTTTTCAATTTCATGATATAGAAACATGGATTTTCCAATTTGTTGTTTTCACATTTATCAATTTACCAAATTCCCATTTACAGTTTTTAAAATTTCAGTTTAATGTTGTTGTTTTTTTCTATTTGTTAATATGGAAACATGGATTTTTCCAAATTGTGTTTTACATGTTCATTTTGCATTAGGAGTGGAGAGAGGTGGGTAGTAATTAAAAATGTGCAAGCAGTGTCCATTGTTGACAGGTCATTGTTGACGAGTCCTTTTCATACAACAGAAAAGTGAGTTCATGTTTCGCATGCATTACCTAAAATGTAATACCATTCAAGTGTTTAACATTTTACAACTAACCTGTCAGTATGATTTGCACACTACAAAGGTTATATCTGTTCTGGTAATAGAATTATTTAGCGTTGGCTTTTATATTTAATATGTACAGTTTAAAGTGATAGAAAAGTGGTAGAAATGTGGTAGCAAAGTGGTAGACAAGTGGTAGACAATTGGTAACAAAGTGGTAGAAAAGTGGTAGAAATGTGGTAGCAAAGTGGTAGACAAGTGGTAGACATTTGCTAACAAAGTGGTAGAAAAGTGGTAGCAAAGTGGTAGAAAAGTGGTAGAAAAGTGGTAGAAAAGTGGTAGCGAAGTGGTAGAAAAGTGGTAGAAAAGTGGCAGAAAAGTGGTAGCAAAGTGGTAGAAAAGTGGTAGCAAACTAGAAAAGTGGTAACAAAGTGGTAGAAAAGTGGTAGCAAAGTGGTAGAAAAGTGGCAGAAAAGTGGTAGCAAACTAGAAAAGTGGTAGCAAAGTGGTAGAAAATATTACATGTATTGTTAAGTAATAGTTTAAGCGGTTACATGGATTCATTACACAATAATTTTAGCATGACAAAGCTCATTTTCTATATCCAATAGTTCTTCCTCATATTTAGTATGACCAGTTTACACATTTATTAATTTCACAATTTCCCATTTACAGTTCTTAAAATGTCAGTTTAAAGGTTTTCAATTTCATGATATAGAAACATGGATTTTCCATTTTTTTTTCATTTATTAATTTACCAAATTCCCATTAACAGTTTTTAAAATTTCAGTTCAATATTTTTTTTTTCTATTTGTCAATATGGAAACATGGATTTTTCCAATTTGTGTTTTACATGTTCATTTAGCATTAGGAGTGGAGAGAGGTGGGTAGTAATTAAAAATGTGCAAGCAGTGTCCATTGTTGACAGGTCATTGTTGACGAGTCCTTTTCATACAACAGACAAGTGAGTTCATGTTTCACATGCATTACCTAAAATGTAATACCATGCAAGTGTTTAACATTTTAAAAATTAGCTTATGTGTTAGTTTATGTGTGGGGTCTTATGTTAGGCATTTTGTGTTGGCTTATTTAACAAGTTATTTTGTCAATGCATTTAGTGGATTTTTCTCTTGGTCTTGGAATGTATATCCGTCCATTTTATCACAACATAATGCTTACTGCCATGTTTGTAAGCAACAACAACACACTAAACTTTCAAAAAATCTTAAGTACTCTAAGGTACTCTCAACTCGTACTCTTACCTCTATCCCATGCCAAGCCAAGAACATTATTTTTTTCCAAAAAAAAAAGGTGAATGGGGAAAGTAGACTATATGTTTAAACTAAAAAAATCATATAAAGTCATATGTTAACTCTAACACCTACGTTTATCCCATTCTTAGTCGAAAAATATTTTTTTTTTCTAAAAAATATTTGGAAAGTAGGCTATATTTTTGAAAACTAATCATTCTATAAAGTCATATATAGACTCAACCAATGGCTTTTATATCCTTAATAGTTAGAACAAAATATGTAATTTTTGACATTTTTTCCAAAAATGTTCATTTTTTAAAATGGACTATATTTTGGAAACTAGGAATTTTACAAATAAGTGTGTTTGACATAAATGACAGGTATTTACCCCCCTCTACCCACAAACCAAGTCCCAGATCTCTGGAACAAAATCAAAAATGTTTAATTGTGAAAGTAGGCGATATTTTGAAAACGTATCATTCTAAAATGTCATATATAGACTCAAACAAATGTTCTTTAAGTTATTTAACGTTAAAACAAAACTTAACATTTTTTTTCATTTTTCCGAAAAAAGTCTAATTTTCAAAATTGTCTATATTTTGGAAACTAAGAATTTTACAAAAATGTTTGTTTAACGTAAATGAAAGGTCTTTACCCCCTCTACCCCAAAAAATAAATTTCAGGACCCTAGGACAAAAACTGTGCAGTAGTGTGTTTGTACGGGTTCAGATGCCTCCACCTCCACACAAGATGGCGGCCGTAGCTTAACTTAACCTAGCCTAACCTAACAAGATGACGGTCGTAGCTTAACTTAACCTAGCCTAACCTAACAAGATGGCGACCGTAGCTTAACTTAACCTAGCCTAACCTAACCTGACCTACGAGGTGTGATCAAAAAGTTCCAAA
This sequence comes from Meconema thalassinum, assembly GCA_946902985.2. Classification (NCBI taxonomy): domain Eukaryota; kingdom Metazoa; phylum Arthropoda; class Insecta; order Orthoptera; family Tettigoniidae; genus Meconema; species Meconema thalassinum. The sequence goes on along the minus strand of OX336389.2, from coordinate 216,623,617 downwards.
CATGTGGCTGCAACTTAACCAAACCTAGCCTAGCCTAACCTAACCTCCCTGTTGACTAGCCCCCTTTGGACGGGATATAATTTGGATAAAATGCAAGGCCAGTCCATAGGGATCAGTCCAAAGGACCCGCCCACAGGGACCCGTCAACAAGGACCCGTCCTCCGGGACACGTAAAAAAAATGACTCCCTTCAAAAAGGACCCGTCCAAAGGGGGCTAGTCAACAGGGAGGTTAGGTTAGGCTAGGCTAGGTTTGGTTAAGTTGCAGCCACATTTTTGGAACTTGTTGATCACACCTCGTAGGTCAGGTTAGGTTAGGCTAGGTTAAGTTAAGCTACGGCCGCCATCTTGTTAGGTTAGGCTAGGTTAAGTTAAGCTACGACCGCCATCTTGTTAGGTTAGGCTAGGTTAAGTTAAGCTACGGCCGCCATCTTGTGTGGAGGTGGAGGCATCTGAACCCGTACAAACACACTACTGCTCAGTTTTTGTCCTAGGGTCCTGAAATTTATTTTTTGGGGTAGAGGGGGTAAAGACCTTTCATTTACGTTAAACAAACATTTTTGTAAAATTCTTAGTTTCCAAAATGTAGACAATTTTGAAAATTAGACTTTTTTCGGAAAAATTAAAAAAAATGTTAAGTTTTGTTTTAACGTTAAATAACTTAAAGAACATTTGTTTGAGTCTATATATGACTTTTTAGAATGATACGTTTTCAAAATATCGCCTACTTTCACAATTAAACATTTTTTGATTTTGTCCCAGAAATCTGGGACTTGGTTTGTTGGTAGAGGGGGTAAATACCTGTCATTTATGTCAAACACACTTTTTTTTGTAAAATTCCTAGTTTCCAAAATATAGTCCATTAAAAAAATGAACATTTTTGGAAAAAATGTCAAAAATTACATATTTTGTTCTAACTATTAAGGATATAAAAGCCATTGGTTGAGTCTATATATGACTTTATAGAATGATTAGTTTTCAAAAATATAGCCTACTTTCCAAATATTTTTTAGAAAAATTTAAAAAAATATATTTTTCGACTAAGAATGGGATAAACGTAGGTGTTAGAGTTAACATATGACTTTATATGATTTTTTTAGTTTAAACATATAGTCTACTTTCCCCATTCACCTTTTTTTTGAAAAAAAAAATGTTCTTGACATGGCATGGGATAGAGGTAAGAGTACGAGTTGAGAGTACCTTAGAGTACTTAAGATTTTTTGAAAGTTTAGTGTGTTGTTGTTGCTTACAAACTTGGCAGTAAGCATTATGTTGTGATAAAATGGACTGATATACATTCCAAGACCAAGAGAAAAATCCGCTAAATGCATTGACAAAATAACTTGTTAAATAAGCCAACACAAAATGCCTAACATAAGACCCCACACATAAACTAACACATAAGCTAATTTTTAAAATGTTAAACACTTGCATGGTATTACATTTTAGGTAATGCATGTGAAACATGAACTCACTTGTCTGTTGTATGAAAAGGACTCGTCAACAATGACCTGTCAACAATGGACACTGCTTGCACATTTTTAATTACTACCCACCTCTCTCCTCTCCTAATGCAAAATGAACATGTAAAACACAAATTGGAAAAATCCATGTTTCCATATTGACAAATAGAAAAAAAAAACATTGAACTGAAATTTTAAAAACTGTTAATGGGAATTTGGTAAATTAATAAATGAAAAAAAAATTGGAAAATCCATGTTTCTATATCATGAAATTGAAAACCTTTAAACTGACATTTTAAGAACTGTAAATGGGAAATTGTGAAATTAATAAATGTGTAAACTGGTCATACTAAATATGAGGAAGAACTATTGGATATAGAAAATGAGCTTTGTCATGCTAAAATTATTGTGTAATGAATCCATGTAACCGCTTAAACTATTTCTTAACAATACATGTAATATTTTCTACCACTTTGCTACCACTTTTCTAGTTTGCTACCACTTTTCTACCACTTTGCTACCACTTTTCTGCCACTTTTCTACCACTTTGCTACCACTTTTCTACCACTTTGTTACCACTTTTCTAGTTTGCTACCACTTTTCTACCACTTTGCTACCACTTTTCTACCACTTTTCTACCACTTTGCTACCACTTTTCTACCACTTTGTTAGCAAATGTCTACCACTTGTCTACCACTTTGCTACCACATTTCTACCACTTTTCTACCACTTTGTTACCAATTGTCTACCACTTGTCTACCACTTTGCTACCACATTTCTACCACTTTTCTATCACTTTAAACTGTACATATTAAATATAAAAGCCAACGCTAAATAATTCTATTACCAGAACAGATATAACCTTTGTAGTGTGCAAATCATACTAACAGGTAAGTTGTAAAATGTTAAACACTTGCATGGTATTACATTTTAGGTAATGCATGCGAAACATGAACTCACTTTTCTGTTGCATGAAAAGGACTCGTCAACAATGACCTGTCACCAATGGACACTGCTTGCACATTTTTAATTACTACCCACCTCTCTCCACTCTTAATGCAAAAAGAACATGTAAAACACAAATTGGAAAAATCCATGTTTCCATATTAACAAATAGAAAAAAACAACAACATTAAACTGAAATTTTAAAAACTGTAAATGGGAATTTGGTAAATTGATAAATGTGAAAACAACAAATTGGAAAATCCATGTTTCTATATCATGAAATTGAAAAACTTTAAACTGACATTTTAAGAACTGTAAATGGGAAATTGTGAAATTGATAAAAGTGTAAACAACAAAATGCAAAATCCATGTTTCCATATTATGAAATTGAAAAACTTAAAATTAATATTAAAAAAACAGAAAATGGGGAATTGGAAAATTGGCATATGTGTAAACAACAAAATGAAAAAAAAATCCAGTGGGGTAGTAATCATGTTGTACAGTAACCTATAAGACTAGCATAAGAATAGTTGCATGACATGTAAAAAACACAAATTGTAAAAAAATCCATGTTTCCATATTAACAAATAGAACAAAAAACATTAAACTGAAATTTAAAAAAAAAACTGTGAATGTAAATTTGGTAAATTGACAAATTTGAAAACAACAAATTGGAAAATCCATGTTTCAATATCATGAAATTGAAAAACATTAAACTGACATTTTAAGAACTGAAAATGGGAAATTGCGAAATTAATAAATGTGTAAACAACAAAATGCAAAATCCATGTTTTCCATATTATCAAATTGAAAAAAAAAAACTAAAAACTGACATAAAAAAACTGAAAATGGTAAATTGGAAAATTGGCATATGTGTAAACAACAAAAAATGAAAAAAAAAATCCAGTGGGGTATAGTGATCATGTTGTACAGTAACCTATAAGACTAGCATAAGGATAGTTGCATGACATGTAAAACACAAATTGTAAAAAAAATCCATGTTTCCATATTAACAAATAGAACACAAAACACTAAACTGAAATTTAAAAAACTGTAAATGTGAATTTGGTAAATTGACAAATGTGAAAACAACAAATTGGAAAATCCATGTTTCTATATCATGAAATTGAAAAACTTTAAACTGACATTTTAAGAACTGAAAATGGGAAATTGTGAAATTAATAAATGTGTAAACAACAAAATTCAAAAATCCATGGTTTCCATATTATGAAATTGAAAAAACAAAAAAAAAACGACATAAAAAAACTGAAAATGGGGAATTGGAAAATTGACATATGTGTAAACAACAAAATGAAAAAAAATCCGTTTGGGTAGTGATCATGTTGTACAGTAACCTGTAAGACTAGCATAAGGATAGTTGCATGTACCTTATATGCTTTGGGTATGTGCATTAGCCTTTGGATTAGCTTAAGTTAGGTTTGGTAAAGTTAGGTTTAATGAGATTAGGTATGTGACCTTGTTGTTTACTCTTTTAGGAAAATGTAAAAAAAAAGTAAAATCTAAAAATCAAGAAAATCATAAATTTAAAATGTAAAATCTAAAATCTTTAAATGAGGTTTCTGCTGGTTATGACAACACGTTTATGATTTAGTCAATGTTGATGTGTGGTATCCAATTACTGCTGACTTTGCATATTCATCACCCATTGTCTTGATCAACACCTTGGGGTTTCAAATTACTGCAGCGTTAGTCGTAGCAATAGAACTGTGCGCTCCCTGCCATGTCAGCAACATGACACCGGAAGGAACACCTGTGTAATATCCAATGACTGCTAACTTTGTATAATCATCACCCATTGTCTTAATGAACACGTAGGGTTTCAAATTACTGCAGCGTAGTCATAGCAACAGAACCGTGTGCTCTCTGCCATGTCTGTAATATGACACAGGAAATAACAAGACGTCTTACTGTACATCCATCTCCTCAGTTTTAACATCTTAAGAACAAGTATTATTCTCTTTCAACTACAAATGACTCGTTAGAACACATCCATCCACCAAGTTAGATCCCTTGACCTGCTCTCAAATGGCATGTGCCTCGTGTACTAGGGTGTGTGCATTAGCCCTAACCTAATGTTACGTACGAACTAAACAGAATGTGACTTGTTAGCTCTTATCATGCATGTGCACAGGTGAACACTTGTGTGTTAGGTCATATTACACATGTACTTACATTTTCTCACGTAAGTTCATTTCTCTGTTCCACAAGATACAAATTTGATTACTGGATTGTATCCTGCACTGTTTATACGATATAGCTCTGCCAGGTAGTTCTCTACATATAGCAATTTTACCACTGCTCTACCTACGCCTTTTGCTCTTTTGGCTTTCTTACAGTCTAGTGTGTGATAGACAGCATTAACTGTATATCAAACCCAGTTCACCCTTGTATTTGTAATCCAAGTAATAATTTGAAAAGACACAAATGTAATCAGTTTTAAACGTTATCTCTGTTTTGTTTTGTTTAATATGTTTATGACATGCATATTAACCTGAAATCGAACCCCTGGTGAAAGGCTAACAGCTTAACTACTGCACCACTATGCCCTTGTTTCTAAGTTCAACTTGTTCTAGGCCTCAGACCTGGAAATCGAGTTAAGACCACCAGTACAAGAGCTAAAAGTGCTTACCACTGCAACACAAAAAATATATATATATGGATAGCTGGTAACATTAGACAACTGGAAATGATTATATTTCTGTTAGCAATGCATTTTGTCATCAGCCTACTGTCTGAGCACTGACAGCAACACAGTTTAGTTTACAACAAGCGAGTGTGTGTGTGTATAGATTATTAGCCTCAAGTATTTAAAGCTTGTTGTGTGTAGCGACCATTTTGTCTCGGTAACCACTGAGCATTTTTGTGTTTTAGCTATTATCTTTAACCAATCAATTAAAGATAGTCTACTCTTAATTCTTGATAAATCAGAGTTTGCGTACACCGTTTCTCATTTATTAACCCATACCTGCAACCTATACTCTCTCTATACTGCAGTTTGATCTGAAAACAATTTTCAATGGTAAAAGACTTGTCAGTCACCTACACTAATTCTTTCTCTACCTAGCTATGTTTCATCACACATGATAAACATCTCACATGTTCGTATCCAATTATTAGTTTATAAAATCTCAGGTCAATGACCTTAATGTATTGGGTATTTTGGGTAAATTCCTTGTCCATGGAAAAGGGTTAACCATCCTGAGTCCCATGACACCTCACTTAACCCTCTCTGATTATTAGTTAGCGAGATATTAACAAAAGTGTAGTTAAGCCCTTTGACAAAAAATAAATAATACATTCAAAAAAAGAATGTCACCTCAAGTCCAACGACCTCTCATACAAGTCCCTAGCCTTATTGGTTCATGAAATATTCAAAAAGCTAATGACCTATTAGTTTTGGATCTTTTGGTATTTAAAAAAAAATAACTCATCTATAAATCTGTATTCAAAAAACCCGCCCTCTTACAAAAACCCTCCAAGTGCACATGTGTAAAAACAAAAACAAAACAAAAACATGTTAATTCATAGTAGCGATCGGCTCTTCGCTTGCGTTTCATGTGGAACAACGTTTAATTTCATTATAGCATTAGGGAACCAGTCCAAAGGGACCGGTCTAAAGGGATTAGTCAAAAAGGACCCGTCAACAATGACCCGTCCACAGGGGCTCGTCCACAAGGACCGTCAACAACGACCCGTCAACAATGACCCGTTCACAGGGACCCGTCCACAGGGACTCGTCCACAAGGACCCGTCCACAGGGGCCTGCGTGTGCGTGCGGGGGAACATACGATTACATCAGCAAATCATCTCATCTAGTTTCAAATTTAGCCACTATGGCGCGTGCAACACACAGGAAGTGCGTGGGAACATACGATTACGTCAGCGAAACATGAACTCACTTGTCTGTTGTATGACTATCAGTTTAGTAGTGGCATCATGCAGCAAAAGACGTTTACTTACACACAATCCATCATTATGGTAAGCTTTTTTTCTTATCATTATGGAAATCTCCTTATTAGGACCCGTCCACAGGGACCGGCGTGTGCGTGCAGGGGAACACACGATTACGTCAGCATATCATTTCATGTAGTTTCAAATTTTGTCACTACGGCGCGTGCAACACACAGGAAGTGCGTGGGAACATACAATTACGTCAGCGAAACAAGAACTCACTTGTCCGTTGTATGAGTATCAGCTTAGTAGTGACATCAAGCAGCAAAAGACGTTTACTTACACAATCCCTCATTATGGTAAGATTTTTTATTTTTTCTTATCATTATGGAAATCTCTTTATTAGAATAAAATGTTATAGTGGTTCTGATCACTTATAGCTAAACTGTAATAGATATGATCTTTTTGTTTCTTTATAGGCTACTACAATAAATATTCTCAATGCTATGGGGGGGGGGGGGCAGAACTGTTGATTAGAGAGAAAAAAGCTCACTGAATTATCAATGCATACTCTTTTCCGTATCATCAACATTCAAAAAGTGGACACAATGTATAGTGAACGTGTATTATGTGTTAGTGAAAATTTTCAGACATTCCTTTGTACACGTTTTAATGATATATGTCAGAAACGTGTGCTCGAGGATCTAAATCGTGGTGGACATTCTCTATATCTAATTTATGAGGGTATAAAAACAATAAATGTATTGTACATTCTGACTTTGAAGTTAGGTTAAGTTAGGTTAGGTTAGGTAAGGTGGGGATTTCGTTAGGTTAGGTAAGGTTAAGTTAGGTTAGGTAAAGTTGGGTTAGGCAGAATGGCTGCGGTATGAATCAAAAGCCAGCTCTGGTCAGTTTTGCCTCACAAGGTTGAGTGTACCCCATTCCAACCCCTCAGCCTAGAATTAAATTTCTTGACAGAGCCAGGACTCGAACCCGAGCCTCCACAGTAACAGCTAAAAATGCTAGCCACTACACCAAGAGGTGGACAATATAAGGCTGGTCTTGATTGTACATGATTAATCAATAATTACATAATAATAATAATAATAATAATAATAATAATAATAATAATAATAATAATAACAATAATAATAATAATAAAAACAATAAATATTCCATTTAGCGACTACACGGTCGAACTCCCCCTGTGACATTATTCACGGTCTCAGAGTATGGCGGCCATCTTGCGCATTAGCCCTTGTGCCAGCTCTGACTGTCCTCTCCATAAGAATAACATAGGGCTTGTTGCGCGCGGCCGCCATCTTACGCATTAGACCCTGTGCCAGAACCGCCTTATATTCCCTACTGATATGTATCTGCAATATTTGCACAACAATATTTAACCCGAGTTAGTATACCAGCATGAGTAGACAATAACAGCATGACGTAGCAACAGTTGACTATATGATAATAGAACCCCATTTTTTAATGTATTTCTATATCTTGAATTTTCGATAACTCGAAATAATTTTTATTTCCGAAAGCACTTCGAGATATCGAAGTTCGACTGTACTTTATTTCTATTACCTGAGAAGTATGGCTTAAAATAACAATAACAATAACTAACAGTTAGCGATTTTTTCCCCTTCTTTTTTTAGCTTAAGGCTTTTAGTGCCGGGAAAATCCGGGGACATGTTCGGCTTGCCAGAGTTAGTAGCTGCTTCTATGAGGACACCCATGGGGTGAGCTACAATACCGTCGCGTGTGGAGTGTTGTCTGGGGAGGAAAGTGTGATTTTAAGGACTAGGAATTGGAAGGTAGCCGCTGTGGCCTATAGTTAGGGACCAACCCCGGCATTTGCCTGGAAGGAAGATGGGAAACCATAGAAAACTATCCTCAAGGTTGCCAGCGGGGGGATTTGAACCTCCTCGCCTCTCGGATGTGAGCGACCGCCTGCAGCCACGCCGTAACAACCACGGTTAACTCACCCGGTAGTTAGCGAATGAAGCGTACTGTTGCTTTTACGACTATATCCCCGGTTATTCTCACCATACGATTTCTAGTAGTGCTGAATCCTATAACTCCTGAACGTAATTCGCGGAAGTTACATGATAAAGGGGGTTTGTTAATCTGAGTCAGCTACTGTAATTATAAGGACGTAAATTGCGCTCACTACCGATTTCAAGCCAGGGAGCTGAGTACAGTTTCATTGTTAGCAGAGAACTAATTAAGCGGCAATCTGGAGAGATTGGAAATAATTAGTAGGAAACAGGATCTATATTGTGATAATACTCTACTAAGGGCGCAGACGAGATTGTACAGGCTGAGGTAAAAGAGTACGAACCGGTTGCGCGGTGTTTAACCTCTCCGCGTCCACGGCGCTCGTTGCCGTCAGCCGCTATCATAGAAAGGCGCGCCAATAAACTCCGGACCGCCTGCTCGTATTTTCCACTGCACGCATGGGGACAGCTGCGTAGGCAAGGTCACGCTCTTGACGTGTTTTGCTTCGCGTTCAGTATTGCGTTGATGGTTATATGATGTGGTTCAGTTATTACCAGTGTGATGATGATGATAATTGTTGTTTTATGGGGCTTAACATCTAGGTTATCGGCCCCCCAATAGTTTGGGTGATCGTGAAAATGATAAAGAAATGTAAACTATAGCTAAAACTAACTACTAACTTACATACTAGAAGAAGAAATGGAAGAAAAATGAGAATAAGGCAAATAAAGGACAGGAGGAAAAGAAATGCCCTCAACCCTCGAAGAATGTGGATTGAGGGACTTGGAAGGAAGGAGAGTCATGAAATGCAGATAGGAAAGTGAAAGACGAGAGGGTCCGCCCCAGAGATAATTGATAAAAGGGGGAAAACCGGACCCAGCTCAGGAATCACTCGGGGTCGCCAACTCCCAAACTCACCAGCCGTGAGCCCCTGAGGGTGCAGCAATACCCAGGGTGCACCAGAAGTGGTGGGGTTACATACGCCCTGCCTCCTTGAGGGCCTTGAGCAGAAGGTAGGAGATAACATGAAAAGAAAAAGAAGGCTGACCCCTCACGGAAAAAGGGTATTAGAAAAGATGAAACAAGAGCCAATTAAGGCGGGAAAGGAAGAGACTCCCTAGGTCTCGGATACCCTATTACCGTCGGGGTCGGACGAGAACAAGAGTTGACCAAGTGAGGTTGACAGGAAAGAAGACGGAGAGGAGCCCGGCACAAGTAAGTGGAAGCAATGCCGGACTCAGCTGGGGGGCCGTGGTCGCCAACCCATGTCCCACTTGATGTGAGACCCGGGGGGGGGGGGCATTACCAGTGTGGTTAGTTTATTAGTATGTCCTGTACTTACTCATAAAGTGTATTATGGCTCAGCATATATTTTCTACTGCACTGCGTGTATGTGTTAACTCGTTCAGCTCGCCGAGCGAAAGTACGATTTGCGTTTGCAAAAAATGTACGGACACCGACGGTGGCCAGTTTCAGCATCTCTTTTCATAAAGTTGGTAAGTAAAGCCGTTAAGAGTAGTTTCAAAACTGTTGTGTGGTTTCATTCGCGCGCCTTTCTATGATATCGGCCGACGGCAACGAGCGCCGAGGTCGCGGAGAGGCAAAACACCGCGCAGTCGGTTCATACTCTTTTAGCTCACCATGTACATAATGAAGGCTTGATGACGCAAGTCATTTCCATTTGTGCAATATCGCTTAATAGTATGTACTTCACGAGTTCAGTTTAACACAGTTATTTCTCCACAAGACAAGCTCTGAATGAGTTGCATCACATTTAGAAATATCTTGTAGGATAAATTCACATAGGCCTAACAAGATATACAAGAGAGAGTTAGTTGCAGGGCCATGTAAGGCCAAAAGCCAAATATATTTCTAAAAATATAAATCCTCTAGCTCTTAAATGAAGAAACAAAGGTAAGAGCACTCAAAATGCATCACCCTTTCGGAGCTATACGATTATGTTCTCACATTATATTGATGTGTAATTCTTTTAGCGGACGGTTTTCTGCGCCATTTACTGAAGCGACCTTACTGTCTTCACCTCGCGTAGGTGCCTTTGGCAGGCAAGTGAAGCGTTAAAAAGGGCATGGGTAAATTGAATTGGTGACTTTTTTTTATCTGCTTACTAGCCACCATCCTCTGGATTTAAAAATAGACCACATCTACGCACAAATAAAGCGTTGGCACGTCCCAATTTAGAACAATCCTATGAGATGACATCAAGTATTGTACCATACGCGACTCTAAACTTTAAATAAACACAATGCCCCCCTCCGTTCTTTGTGTCGCAGACAATACAATACCTCCTACTGCTGGGATGTTATGTCAACTTCGGGCTATTCTGCGAGTCTGCATTTTCATATAACATGGAGTTCGTATATTGAGACTCCTGCCCTTGGAGACCTGGGTTGAGTTCCCTTTCCTTCTTTTACCCCAGATTTTTACAGAAAATATTTACTTTCTCCCTGACCTTTAAAACAATATGCCACATTGCAAGACAAAATGAGGAAATATCTCCCTTCCCACAGACTTTAAAAACAATATATAATTTGCCGTCACTCAGACATTTAGCCCCTTTACAAATCTTTAAATCATTATGTTGTCCGCCTCGATGCGAAGTGGATAGCATTCTTGGCTGTCACCGCGGAGGCCCGGGTTCGATGCCCGGCTCTACCAATAAATTTAATTCTTGTCAGAAGCTGTAGCGGGGTACACTTAGCCTCGTGAGGCAAATCTGGGAAGAGGTGGATTCGATTTTCACCTCAGCCATCTTGGAAGTGTTTATTGTGGTTTCCCACTTCTACACCAGGCAAATGCCGGGGTGGTTTCTAACTTAATGCCATGGCCACATCCTTCCCAATCCTTACCAGAATTACAAACGTACACACTGCGACAGATAAAACAGGTTTTGACAAATTCTACACACACCCAAGTGCACGGGCTTGAATCACGACGATGCCCAAGTCCTAAGTCCCCAAATGAAACAACAACTCTGATTGGTTCACAGTTCACTTGTTCCACCATGGAGGACTCCGAACACTACAACAAATTCAGCGTATCGTATGCAACCCATTCACAAGTACAATGGTTTCCCACTGTGGCAACAGTCAATTAACACACAATATGTGCTTAAATTCAAAGAGGTTTATAGCGTCAAGCCTGCAGGCCACTGAATCCCCAATTTTATCCCGTCTCTACGACTTTGACAGTTTCCTGGAATAGTTTATGGTAAAGTAGCGAATAAATATATTCGATACAACGTAAAAGCAGGTCCGTTTATAGGCCTATGTTAGAACTTCTCTCAGGTGTGTTTTTGTATTAGGCCGATATTACACTATCAAAGAAGTTTGTCAAAGAAATTTTATAAAATATTTTATAAAACTGAACTTTTATAAAAGTTATACAAAGCAATAATCACACCATTACACTACATCAAATATATTATCATAGTTCACCAAAATGGATGAAGGACAGCTCCTTGTTCACTTGACTGTTTTACGGTAGTTAAAATTCTGTAGTGGCAAAACCGGTATATAAGAGACACGGAAAGATAAACGAAACGTTTATGGGTTAAACCATGGGTCGCCAAGTGACAGGAAAGATACGAGTAAAACCTTGGTGAACGAGCTGCTGTACGAAGACTCGAAAACGGGAACGGGCCTCGGAAAGGACAGATCTAAAGGAAACAGACCTGGCTATGGAAATGGACTACGAATTGGAACTCTGAATATAACTACATTGACGGGAAGAGTGGAGGAGATTGTAGATACGATGGAGAGGAGAAAACTGGATGTACTCGGACTAGCAGAGACCAGATGGAGAGGGGAAGGAAGAAAAGAACTAAGAAATGGCTTGCAGCTATACTGGATAGGAAATGAGGAGGGGAAGAGAAATGGAGTGGGAATGGTGGTGAGAGAAGGGCTGAGGGAGTAAGTAAAGAGGGTAAATGATAGAATAATTAGAGCCAGAATCACTGTGAAAGGTAGAAACCTGGACATTCTGCAAGTCTATGCACCACAGGTGGGATGCACAGAAGGCGAGAAGGACGAGTTTGAAGAAGAGTTACAGAAGCAGTTAGTAGGGAGAAACCTGATAGTCATGGGAGACCTAAATGCCCATGTCGGAACTGATAGAAGAGGTTTTGCGGAAGTGATTGGTGGTGATGGATGGGGAAACAGGAATAAGGAAGGAGAGAGATTGTTGGAACTGTGCAAGATAAATGGGCTAATGGTTGGAAACACATGGTACAAGAAGAGAGAGAGAGCCATAAAATTACTTGGTACAGCAGGGATTTGACTAGGAAATCAGTGGTGGACTACATTCTATGCGGGAAGGAGACAAAGAAGAGTATCACGGATATAAGGGTAATACCTTCAGAAGCCCTGGACAGTGACCACCGTCTGCTGGTCGCCAAGGTGAGAGGACTGAAGGAAAAGAGGAGAACTGAGAACCAGGAAAGAAGAATAAGGACATGGAAGCTGAAGGAGGATGGAAATAAGGAGAAGTTCCAGATATTAGTGAGGAACAAATTACCGAAGGATGATCCGAGAACTGGTGAAGAAGAATGGAATAGGTTCAAGGACGTGTTGGTAGAAGCAGCGGAAGTCGTGTGTGGCAGAACTAGTGGAAAGAAAAGGTGGAAGGAAACACCATGGTGGAACCCCAGAACTAAGGAAGCAGTGAAAAAGAAAAATGAAGCATTCAGGAAATGGTTCCAACAGAGGACAGACAAAACAAGAGAAGAATACCAAGAGCGGAAGAAAGAAGCAGGAGAAGTAGTGAAGGAAGAGAAAAAAAAATGGCTGGAGAAATGGGCAGAAATGATGGAGGAGGACTGTGATGGCAGTAAGAAAGTGTCGTATGGAATGATAAAGGCAAAGAGAAGAGATACAGGGGAAAATGTCAGAATGGTGGACAGGAATGGAAAGGAGGTTGAAAATATGGAAGAAGTAAAGGTTATCTGGAGTGAATACTTCAAGGAACTCCTAAATCCAACTAAAACCAGCGTAGTGGACATTGTGGAGGAAGAAACAGAGAGTGACCAAGACATTTCAGAGAAGGAATTGACATGGAAAGAAGTGGAGGAAGCATTAGAGAAGATGAAAGGGGGAAAGGCACCGGGAATAGACAAAGTGAGTGTGGAGATGGTGAGAGCAGCAGGGGTGATAGGAACACAGTGGCTCTTTCGAGTAATGAAAGTGATATGGAGGGAGAAGAAAAGACCAGAGGACTGGAAAAGAGGGATAATAATACCCATATTTAAAAAGGGAAGTAGGAAGGAATGCAAGAACTACAGGGTAATTACACTCATGTGCCACTGCGCCAAAATATTTGAGAAGGTACTGGAGAGAAGAATTCGGACAGAAGTTGAAGATGGGCTGAGGGAAGAACACTATGGATTCAGGCCAGGAAGGTCAACAGTTGACCCCATCTTTGCTGTAAGACAGCTACAAGACCACCATTATGAATATGGGAAAGATCTGGACCTTCTTGGATATTGAGAAAGCATATGATAGTATTAATAGAAACAAGGTATGGGAAGCAATGAGAGCAAAAGAAGTGAACAAGAAGACAGTGGCAAGAGTGAAAGCAATGTACGAGGGAAGCAAAAGCTGTGTAAAGGTGGGAAGAGAGAGAACGGAATGGTTTCAACTGGAGAGTGGTCTGAAACAGGGAAGTGCCCTCTCACCCCTGTTATTTATAGTGGTGATGGATGAAATCATACAAAATAGCATTGGGGAAAGGAAAACGAAGGCAATATTGTTTGCTGATGACCTTCTGGTATGGGGAGAGGATGAGGAAGAAGTACAAGAGCAATTAGATGAGTGGGAGAAGGTTGTGTTATCATATGGAATGAAGTTCTCAGCACAAAAGAGTGAAGTGGTCATCACAACGAGGAGGAAGAACAGACTGGATATGGGCATAACACTTGGAGGACAGCAGTTGCAGAAAGTAGAATGCTTCAAGTACTTGGGAAGCATAATTGAAGAAAAGGGAGGCAATAGGATGGAAATAAATGAAAGGGGTGCGCAGATGGATTTTTCAAGAGTGTTAGGGGGATGATATGGAATAAGGATGTACCACAAAAATGTAAAGGAATCATCTACAAGACCTACTTTGTGCCAATTTTGACATATGGTTCAGAAACATGGGTGATGAAGGAAAGGGACAAGAATAAAATACGAGCAGTGGAGATGAAGTTCCAGAGGAGTAGGGTAGGAGTGACAAGAATGGACAGAGTAAGGAATGAGAGAGTCAGAGAGATGGTAAGAGAGGAACCATTGCAAAATAGAATAGAGCGATCTAGGCTAAAATGGTATGGACATGTGAGGAGGATGCAAGAGGAGAGGATACCGAAGAAGATGTTTGGAATGGAAATGACGGGAAGGAGGCCAAGGGGAAGACCAAGGGACAGATGGACAAAAGGAGTTAAGAAGAGTGTGGAGGAAAGAGGAGTGTGCTGGGACACAGTAAATGACGAGAGATGGTGGATGGACAGGAAACGATGGAGAGGCTTATGTTCCAAGCAGACCCGACCAGCGGTCGGAAACTGCTCAAGATGATGATGATGATGATGATGAAATTAATGATGGTGTCTTTCGAAACAACCTCTCTCCGGACAAATAAAATTGAAACATACGAAGTTAAAAAAAGGATGCATTAGGCGGGGTTCGATCCCTGGTACTTTCGGACCGGAGTCGAGCGCTCCACTCATTCGGCCAACTTTTTTTTTATTAGCTCTTTACAGAATTACAGAATTTTCAGATATGATAAATACCATACTATTGCATCACAAGAAATCCAGATAGTGTCCATATTTATCGTACAATTGCCCACTTTCACTAAGCTTCCAACGCTCTTTCTGCAGGTGATACCTGAGATCCAGGAACGAGAAATGTTGATCATTGTCCATCACGAAGTGTACATATTGGCCCATTATCCACACAATGGCAGTCTGTTTAATTTGGGGGAAGGCGGTCACCGACAAACGAATCAACTTCCTGTCATCAAGGTCATCCGTGGGCACATTTAATAGTTGACATACTTTTCCCTTACACCACAGCCACGTGGAGGCAACTCGCGTGCATGATGTGAAGCGGTGTATCGCCGTATCAGTTTGAACACATATAGTACACCATGGGTAAGCTTCAAGACGGATGGTATATTGCCGTAGAGCGGTTGGGATGAGATCGTTGAGGAAGATAAAAACCTGGGAGTGTACAGCAGAAGAAATGGTCATAGCCCCAAAATTTTTCCAAACAGTGGGCCAATGGACGTAGAGGGTGGTGGCCTCGATTCGCGGTTTGGAGTGTACCACTTGCCGCAACATGTTATAAATACTTTTCGTCGTTGGAACAGTCCCTGAAGGCATTTGGCGAACAGTTTCCAGAAGGTGCTGTTGATGGTCCCTAAATATCTTCGGCAAAGCTCTATCACAACCACGGGCTGTGTTTCGAATATCTTTGTATAGCGCTTTCGTAAAAGTGTCATGTTGGGAAAGAATGGTGATATCGTTCTTGCAGAGGAGTGCACGGCATTTCATGCCATGAGCTGCTAGCCCTAGCCCGCCTTGCCGGGATGGGAGATACAACTGTTCCCGTTGTACTCGGAACAAAAATCCTTGCCATACAAACCAACCTGTATATTTTGCCAATTGGCTCTCAAACATTTTGGGAAGTGGGAAAAGTTGTGCGACATACCATATTTTAGAGAGCGCAAACACGTTGAGGACCATGACCCGTTGCACTATATTGAGGTTTCTTTGACCAAATTGGATCAACACTTCCCTAACTTTGGCAATGATCTTAGTCCAGTTTGCTTGCACTGTGTCCAGAAGCGATTGCTTACAGGTAATGCCAAGAATTTTCACCTCATTTACTATCCGGAACCAGGGCTGTTGCGTAATCACTGAGTTAGTATTGAGCGGAAGCAAAGCAGTTTTCTGGGGGTTCGATTGTGCTCCAGAGGCGATATGGTAGAGCTGAAGGACGCTATCGATGTGGGAGATGTCTTCATTATTGCGGATCATATTGATACGTCATCAGCATAGGCGCACATGCCAAAAACACGTGTGGACAGTTTGTAACCCTGTAGCTTCACCTGGGTAGTCCGAATGAACGGTTCAAGGCCAATGACAAAAAGTAGCATGGAAAGGGGACATCCTTGCCTAACTGATCGTTGTATTGGAATCAGAGGGGAAAGAAAACCGTTGACGAGCACTCGAGACGTAGCATTACAATTATCATACGAATGTAGTCAATAAGGATATCAGGAAATTCAAAGTGTTGCAAGACCATGTACAAGTATTCATGACTGATGCGGTCGAAAGCTTTATCAAGATCTAAGGTGAGAAAACTCATTGGCTCAGTGGGGAGCATTTCGGCTTTAGGGTGTAGGTCCCGTAGTATCGCTAAGTTTGTTAACAGAGTTCTTCCAGGAATACTGCAACATTGTTCATCACCAATGATATCATGTAGAACAGTCTTCAATCGGCATGCAAGTACTTTGGTAAGGACTTTATAATCACTGCAGAGCAGAGTAACTGGTCGGAAGTCACCAACTGCCATGGGAGAGGATGTTTTTGGTATGAGGACTATGGTACCCTCGTGATGTGATTGACAAAGAGCACGACGTTGGAGAATGGTACGCAGGACATGACAAAATTCTTTGCCAATGAGAGGCCAGAAGTGTTTATACATTTCATATGGCAGTCCATCAATGCCAGGTGAGCGGTTGTTTGGGAGGTGCTTAACCACAGAGTGAATCTCTTCATCCGTAATATCCGCGCTGAGCAGAGTTTTGTTGTCCGGAGATAGTTGGGTACTGCAAGATGAAAGCAATAGGGTCACCTGCTGTGGATCAATTGGAGCCTTAGCGTAGAACCGTTGATAAAATAATGATATTTCATTACGTATAGCATCAGGGGAGGTGACGACACTTCCAGTACTGGCGGTGGATATATTTACGTTGCCGCTCACGTTGTCCTTTGGCGATATGGTATACACTTGCACTTTCGTCCATGGGCACAGTACGATCTTTTAAAGCCACGGTTATATGAGCGAGCGTTCGTTGCTGTAGAGACAGGAGTTTGGTTTTAACTTCCCGAATCTGGTCATATATACGCTCTCCAGCATCAGATCTTTGCTGGAGCTGGCGAAGAACTCGATAGTAAAATTCCACTGTATCCCGTCTCTCCCGACCTCGTTGGTAGGATATGTTCATAAAGACGCGGCGGATCCCTGGTTTAACTAAAATATCCCACCAGTCTGCGCAGTCGCGAAATTTACATTTTTGTTGGACCCATCGAGTCCAGTCCAGTGTTGTCTGAAAATATCTTGGCATTCCTCCTCCAGTAACAGCGAGCAATTCAGTTTCCAATAACCTCTTCCTATGTGAAATATGGGATGGGGGTAAGAGATTGTACATACGACAGCATGATGGTTAGTGAAACTGGCAGGTATCACTTCATATCGTCTAAGCTGGATAAGTTCCTGAGAAAAGTAGATGCGGTCAATTCGTGATGAGGAGTTGTGACTTATACAGGTGTAATGGGGCAGGGGCACCCTTAAACTATCCACAGCATCAATGAGGTGTAGGGAGGTAAGAAGGGTCCTGAGAGCCGGGTTGATACCTTGGTATTGTACCCGTTCGTCCTGGGGATGCGATGACCCATCTGCTATTACATCGCATTCCTGGATTTCCAGGACAGAGCGGAGTTAAATGAACACCTAGTCAAATAAGGAATGTGTCGGAAATTCAGTTGAAATATCTCAAAAGCAGAGGGTAACACAAGATAAAGTATCTCCAGGGTCGTTACGGGTTTAAATTTAATAAAAAAAATATATCAATGGGCGCCATCAACTGAATCCCTAGCAAACCACATCCTTCCTGGTTAAGCCTTAATTAAGACAAGGAAAGAAAAAGGAAAATCACATCACCATCAGATCACAACTAAGATAAAAACAAATTTATTCAACTTTGATAGTCAGACAGACATATTAAACACTCATCCTACCTAAGAGCATGGTCGAATGCCAACGTTAAATTGTCATTGTCCAGAAAATCGAACCATCTCCATTCTACTCAAAGTGTATTTAATCCACATAAAATAGGAAAAATTTCTAAAGTTCTCTTGGGTTCTCAGGATCACCGTAGCACTATGTCTTTGCGTCACTGACATTCGTGATAACTAAGACCTAATTTCTCTTTAAATTAACATCATGAATGTGGATGTAAAAATATTATTAATCTGTCTAAACACACATATTATAATCACATATTTTAAATATCACATAATTTATGGCTTGCATGGCATTATTCAAATGCTGAATATGTTAGTAAAATGCTCCTAAACATCGAATAACTAATTTACACTATTTACACTGTCATTAATCATTGCTTGTTTTGTGAATCACAGAAAATCCACTATTCATTGGTTATAATCATCATCATCATCAAAATTAAATCGTTTAATTCATCAACACAAGTTGCAATTCTTCAAATCATATCTCAAATAAATTTATTTAAATTCATTTAAATTTATTAATCATCAGCTTCTTTAGTTAATTATCACCTTCTAATTCAGTTATTCATCATCTATTCAATCATCTATTAATGTATTTAAGTCAGCTTATTTATTCAATCTTTAATTCATCCATTCATTTAATTCATTGATCTATTCCAAAATTTAATTTATCAACTTATTTAAATTTTATTCATCTGGTTATTTAGATTTTTATTATTTCATCTAGTCATTCTGATTTTTATTTCATTAGGTCAGATCATTAATAAGCTTAATTTTCAGATTATTATTTCATAAATTATTATTATCAGAAAATCTTGTATTATCAACATTATTTATTTGTTTAATTTCCTAACAAATTGTTTAATATGGGTTATAGAACGTTGTCTTACAGTTTTATCACTTCCAAGTTATATTTCGTATTTAATTATCATGCCAAAAAATATTATTGCCTTCACAAATTCACGTTGGATCTCACTATCCACAACTACATTATATATTTTCACTTTATCAAATATCACATTTGAATACCACAATTATTCCACAAACTCCATAAATATTCAGCGCACAGCATGAATCTCAAAATTATGCTAGACTGGGTTCGACAACCTCATGTCTGCTTCAAAATACATTAGCAATATTGCAACTTCCACTCGGCAACTTCCACGAAATGCCTATCACAAACTTCACTTAATCACGTTGCATGATCTACAAAAATACATAACTGGCTTCAAATTATCAACGCATACAATCTCCAATAACTGTAATTAATCTGATCACATCTAGACAACTTCTTAAACAATTAGGAAAATATTACCTTTGTAATCGTAATCAAATTCAAAGTCTGCTTTCAAATAGCATAAATTCTCTCAAAATTCTCATAATTCACTTCACAGAAAAACACCAATCTCTCACATCGAAATATGCAATACTGATCTGCCTTAAAATAAATCTGACCATTAATGATTCATCTTACAAGATTCAATTACTTTAAATCCTTCTCAAAGGTAGCAAATTCAAACATAAAAATTATCAAAAGCATCAGCTGTATCAGCTGTTAAATTGAAAGTACTCTCAAAAGAGTATAGCAACAAAATATTGGATTGGCAAACAAGAATTACAAAATGTAACCCTGCTGACATGTATTTTTAATTTATTTAACAAAATTCGACTGATATGTAACTAGTAGTTCCTTGTTTGATCCTCTTACAATCTCAAGTACACTCGGATGATAAAAATGAGTTCCTCAATGGCAAGTAAGATGAGTAACCACCACACGATCGTATAAATACGAAAGGCCTTGCCCCGTCGTCTAACATGATAATGCCCTGAACGATGGGTAAAGATGTGTACCACCACGCAATCGTATAAATACGAAAGGCCCCATCTCGTCGTATCATGAGTGAATGTACCAGATTGGAATCAACAAGTCTCTAGTTGTTACATAAAAGCGATATTCATTCACTTGAGTGAATAACATCTTAATATCTCCAAACAATCCAATGGAAAAAATCCCTTCTGAAGAATAATACACACTCGCTAGTATGCAATGAACTGTCGAAGTAATTTAAATAATCCAATTGCAGATCACGAGTTCGAAATACTCGCCACAAGAATTTAACTATCCAGGAAAACTATCCTTACTGGAAAATGTCTAAAAGACCAACATCTGCTTAATAAAGCCAACCAATGGTGAGAATTTCGTATAATGGTGCCTGCCATATCATATGGTAACGCCATATTCTAGCAATACTCGGAGCAAATAATGTTTAAGCCATGTCTAAATAATCGTATAACTCCTACTAGAAAATATATACATGTATGCCCAGTGCTTATGAAAATATCATATTAGAAAGTCATAACTCTTACAGTACCTTTTCATATCAGCTGTTATTATATTTCAAAGATCGTCGATTATTCTCATGTGTAATAAATTTCTCGAAAGATCGACGTGAATATCGTTTCACCCACGCAATAACGATCGCCTTCATATCCCAAGTGAATCAGCTGTTAGACTTCTTCTTCAGGAATCGAATCCATCGCTCCGTGGTGCCATCGCGTCTCTGTCTTCGTTTACTCCGACATGATGAACTGCATGTTATCCATAATGGATACTGTCCAAAACCTTACGTAAAAGTTCATAAAAGCAGCGTACCCCATATTCCTCTTCTATGTTACGCCACTGTCCCATATAATGTTCGGTTTGCTTGTTAAAAGTTCAATCTCCACAGCAGTTAAGCCTCACTTGTAGAAAATAAATTTTATTTATGAGAGTGTATAAGTTTTTGAAACACCCTGTAGCTGTGTTCGTACTCGGTATTTTGTGATAATTCATGAAAAAGAATTCTATTAATGCACGTGCCAATGTTCATAAGTGCATATAATTGTAACAGTTCGTTTGCTTAAAAGCGTTAATGTTGTTTGGACCCCATGGTCGCTCTACATATTCCGTCATGAAATGCATAGTCGTAATGTAATTTGATTATCTAAGTTCATAATTGCAGTATATTGTAACTATCTGCCTGCACAATTCAATTACTGATTACAAGTTCCAACTCAATGTTGTAACTGAATGTTGAAATGAAGTTCAGTTTCTTTAATGTTGCCTGTGTATAAAAGTCGGAACTAGCCCGCTCGGATCTACTGCACTGTTCCAGAATGAACTATGCTTTAAAGCCGGCCTCGCCATGCCGCTTTGCTATACTGTTCTGCGTTATAAAATGCAGCTCGAAATAAAGTTCTCAAACTCGTATTACAATGCTGTTCTGAACCCCGGCTTTTTTCCTCCGTACACGGCCCGTATAGCCTGCCGCGTAACCGGTCTTCTCTCCGTCTGCCCTGCGTTGCTCGCCTTGGGTCAATGACCTACTTCCTGCTCTCTGCTTGGTTAAGTAATACTGTCGCCTTCGCTTTACGTAACAAGTGCTGTTCACCGCTCGACTTTACCGTACGCTCTGCGCATGTGTACCACTTCAGCTCGCTGGCTGAACTCGACTGATGTCTCTAAACTGCATTGACCAGCTCCTACGTGGCGCGGTCACGTGATTCTCCCCCACCATCTACGGTCGTGCGTCACAAATATAATCTCGACCACCTTCATCTCGGCTATTAAGTTATACAATAACTTAAGGGATTATCTGTCTTTCTTCAAGTTATTATCATATATAACGCTTGTTATTTCTTCTCTTCTGAGATTATTAAATACTATGTTCCATAAAGATCTTAATAAAACTTTAATATTCCTCCCATAATTCCATCTACTTGACTGGCAGTGCCTTCTTGATCCTTGGCCTTCTACGTCATTTTCTAATATTCTCCTCTACTCGATGTGAGCGCTATCTTTACAATTTTTCCCATAAATCTCAACTACGGCTCAATGTCAGCTGGCGTAGCCGATAGCCTCAACTGGGTAGCGGGTACATCTCTCCCGTACATCTCCTTTTTTTAATCAGGCTTGAGAAAAAAAATACACTCTCAGGCATTCTATACACAACATATGTACACGATAGTTCTATAATCCTCTTATTCAGCATAATGATACTTTCTAATGCTAGCTGCGTTAAAAGTCCCCACAACTTCATTAGTATCCATTCTCTCGATGTACTATATCTCCTTAAATTAGATCCTCCTCTTTGACTTGCTATCTCTCAACAATGATGATTGATTTCCAATGATTAGTATTCTGATTCTGCATTACTTTGTCGTTTATTTCTTCCTTCTCCACTCGTGCTTGCTCGATTAACATCTCTAGTTATCTCTTCGGGTGGTGCACTAGGCTGTCTACTTTCTTGCCTTTATCTTCCATATTCTCGATTGTCTTGTCTTTCATTTGGATCATTTCGTCTGCTATCCTGCCTATCGTTCTGATTAGACTGTTGACCTTGGTTCCAGTTGTATCGACCTCGATATCTATTATTGTACTTATTCCTATTCTGGTATCTGGAATTCTGGTCATAGTTCCTGTATCTACTGTTTCTTGCGTCCTGATCGTATGGCCTCTCATATGGTCCTCGATATCGATCATTCCCGCGAACGTTGTGAATATTACCTCTATTCCCTTCGTTCCTTCTGTTTCCCCAGGAATCTCTTCTATCAGTCTGTGCTGCGTTATCGACAACTACCGCATTCACCTCTTCCGTGTTTCGATTCTCGTTCCGTGCAGTTCTGGGTGTGATTTGAGCGCTTGTATAGTCTAATCGGCGTAATATATCGTCATAGTGCTCAAGTGTGTTCGCTTCCGATGCTATGAGTGATCGTTGTACCTCAATTGGCAACTGTCTTGCTATAGCTTGCAAAAGCTCTTCTTCTGGCAATCGAGGAATCAAAAACTGCAACTTAGCCAATTGCGAAGTAAAGTAATTAGCATAATGCTTTGGATGTGACGTAGATTAACGCTTCGAATACATTTCTGCTCTTACGTTCAGCTGATCCTCTGCACTCCAAAATCTCCTTAAGAATGCTATGGCAAATTGTTCCATATTCGCAAAATTGCTCCTGAATGCGCGAAACCAAGTTAACGCTGACCCGTCTAAGGCGCGTTCGACTATCCTTAGTTCTCTTTCCTTGGCTACTCTATGTTCCGCCATGTAATCGCGAATATCCCTCAGAAATTCGACTGGTGTGACTCCTGTGTTTCCTGAAAACTTCCTTGGCTTATCATCCAGATTTCTGATGATGGTCACTGGACCTGAGTATCGTTCACTCGTACCAAACGTACTCCTATTCGAATTCGGATTATCTTGAGGGGTTGAACTAGCCCTTTCGAATGTTACATTCTGTTGCGTTTGACGGTCTTCTCCCACGCTAACTTCTTGACTGTTCATACTGCGGTCTATCGGTGTCTGATTCATCGATACCTCCCCCGTTGTAACATTTTGACTTGTGAAACTATTTATTATAGATTCTATTTTAGTCATCCTATCTTCTGTTCTTTTTTCTACGGTCTTGACCTGAGTCTTCAAATCATCTAACGACGTAACATTCTGCGTTCTGTTACTCTCTTCTAAATCGTTCTTTAATTTGTCTATCTTGTCTTCGCATGTAGTCTTTACTGACGCGACTTGTTCCTTTAACTGATCAACATCTGTCCTAAACTGAGTTGAATCTATCTTCATCGCTTCCTTATTCTCAGTAAATCTCGCTTCCAAGTTCGCCATACCTGCGATTAATTTCTCATCCAACCCTGCACGTTTTTCTTTTGCTTCGGCATCGACCTCACAATACCGTTCTTCCACTATTGCACCGACTCTATGTTTAAATAAAGCTAAGTTTTCATTAACTTTCTGCTCTATATCATCATCAATTTTCCTAATGTCTATCTGCAATTGGTTTTCTAAGGATTTTAAGTTAGAATTAACCTCTCCTAAGACTTCCTCTTTAACGGTCCCAATTACTGATTTTAAACCTTTAATTTCATTACCTAGATTAATTTCTAGACCTATGATTTTAGATTCGAAAGATACTTCGGTAGACCACTCTTGTATTTTGCCTACATCTGCCACTAAACCATCAATGTCGAATCTCAATTTCGATACATCTGATTTAATGTCTTTCTGAATAGACATAACATCTGTTCTTAAATTAAGAATGTTTTCTTCTTCTCTAATTTCTAAATCAATAATATTCTTTCTTAACATTTGCACATTTTCCTCTCCTTTCATTTCTACTGCTTTTATATCTAATTGTAAAGCCTTAAATATTTCATCATTCTTTAATGTTAATCTATTCTCCAAACTAGTTAAATTGTTTTTCAACTCTGTGTTATTCTCTTCACTACGAGCTTGTAATCTAGTTTCTAATAATTTAAAACTATCCTTCAAGTTAGCTTCATTAGCTTTC
This sequence comes from Meconema thalassinum, assembly GCA_946902985.2. NCBI lineage: Eukaryota > Metazoa > Arthropoda > Insecta > Orthoptera > Tettigoniidae > Meconema > Meconema thalassinum. The sequence goes on along the minus strand of OX336389.2, from coordinate 216,598,938 downwards.
AAATTGCTTTCAGTACTGGTTTGTAATCTAGTCTCTAATGACTTTAATTCATCCCTACTGCTGGACTGCAATCTGGTCTCTAATGACTTTAAATTATCTTTCAGATTGTCTTCATTACTAGCCTGTAAAGCTTCCACATTTTCTTTACATCTAGCTTCTAACCTAGCTTCTGACTCATTTATCTGCTCTTTAACTTCTGTTTCCATTTTAGAAATAGTTACGGCAATACTAGACATGCCATTCTGTAACTCTCCTAACACCTTAGCTAAATCTTCCGGTAACATAATTATATTTTTCAATGAACGTTTTATTCAGAGACGTTAGACAACAACACATCACAATGTATCAATTCTTGCATTCACTTGGGTATAAGAAAAATGACTTATAACTAAACATGATATAATACTAATATGATTAACATAATCACTGGAATGGGCATACAAGTATATTGTCTGACTAAGTTTAATAAATTTTATAACACTATTAAATGAAATTGAGATCAATCTCTCCGTAATCTAAATCTGATGTGATTCCATGGAATAAATAAAATCGAAGCCCCACAGATGGGTAAAGCCAATTCTCCCTCTCTCTCTGTACCCGTTCGTCCTGGGGATGCGATGACCCATCTGCTATTACATCGCATTCCTGGATTTCCAGGACAGAGCGGAGTTAAATGAACACCTAGTCAAATAAGGAATGTGTCGGAAATTCAGTTGAAATATCTCAAAAGCAGAGGGTAACACAAGATAAAGTATCTCCAGGGTCGTTACGGGTTTAAATTTAATAAAAAAAATATATCAATGGGCGCCATCAACTGAATCCCTAGCAAACCACATCCTTCCTGGTTAAGCCTTAATTAAGACAAGGAAAGAAAAAGGAAAATCACATCACCATCAGATCACAACTAAGATAAAAACAAATTTATTCAACTTTGATAGTCAGACAGACATATTAAACACTCATCCTACCTAAGAGCATGGTCGAATGCCAACGTTAAATTGTCATTGTCCAGAAAATCGAACCATCTCCATTCTACTCAAAGTGTATTTAATCCACATAAAATAGAAAAAATTTCTAAAGTTCTCTTGGGTTCTCAGGATCACCGTAGCACTATGTCTTTGCGTCACTGACATTCGTGATAAGTAAGACCTAATTTCTCTTTAAATTAACATCATGAATGTGGATGTAAAAATATTATTAATCTGTCTAAACACACATATTATAATCACATATTTTAAATATCACATAATTTATGGCTTGCATGGCATTATTCAAATGCTGAATATGTTAGTAAAATGCTCCTAAACATCGAATAACTAATTTACACTATTTACACTGTCATTAATCATTGCTTGTTTTGTGAATCACAGAAAATCCACTATTCATTGGTTATAATCATCATCATCATCAAAATTAAATCGTTTAATTCATCAACACAAGTTGCAATTCTTCAAATCATATCTCAAATAAATTTATTTAAATTCATTTAAATTTATTAATCATCAGCTTCTTTAGTTAATTATCACCTTCTAATTCAGTTATTCATCATCTATTCAATCATCTATTAATTTATTTAAGTCAGCTTATTTATTCAATCTTTAATTCATCCATTTATTTAATTCATTGATCTATTCCAAAATTTAATTTATCAACTTATTTAAATTTTATTCATCTGGTTATTTAGATTTTTATTATTTCATCTAGTCATTCTGATTTTTATTTCATTAGGTCAGATCATTAATACGCTTAATTTTCAGATTATTATTTCATAAATTATTATTATCAGAAAATCTTGTATTATCAACATTATTTATTTGTTTAATTTCCTAACAAATTGTTTAATATGGGTTATAGAACGTTGTCTTACAGTTTTATCACTTCCAAGTTATATTTCGTATTTAATTATCATGCCAAAAAATATTATTGCCTTCACAAATTCACGTTGGATCTCACTATCCACAACTACATTATATATTTTCACTTTATCAAATATCACATTTGAATACCACAATTATTCCACAAACTCCATAAATATTCAGCGCACAGCATGAATCTCAAAATTATGCTAGACTGGGTTCGACAACCTCATGTCTGCTTCAAAATACATTAGCAATATTGCAACTTCCACTCGGCAACTTCCACGAAATGCCTATCACAAACTTCACTTAATCACGTTGCATGATCTACAAAAATACATAACTGGCTTCAAATTATCAACGCATACAATCTCCAATAACTGTAATTAATCTGATCACATCTAGACAACTTCTTAAACAATTAGGAAAATATTACCTTTGTAATCGTAATCAAATTCAAAGTCTGCTTTCAAATAGCATAAATTCTCTCAAAATTCTCATAATTCACTTCACAGAAAAACACCAATCTCTCACATCGAAATATGCAATACTGATCTGCCTTAAAATAAATCTGACCATTAATGATTCATCTTACAAGATTCAATTACTTTAAATCCTTCTCAAAGGTAGCAAATTCAAACATAAAAATTATCAAAAGCATCAGCTGTATCAGCTGTTAAATTGAAAGTACTCTCAAAAGAGTATAGCAACAAAATATTGGATTGGCAAACAAGAATTACAAAATGTAACCCTGCTGACATGTATTTTTAATTTATTTAACAAAATTCGACTGATATGTGACTAGTAGTTCCTTGTTTGATCCTCTTACAATCTCAAGTACACTCGGATGATAAAAATGAGTTCCTCAATGGCAAGTAAGATGAGTAACCACCACACGATCGTATAAATACGAAAGGCCTTGCCCCGTCGTCTAACATGATAATGCCCTGAACGATGGGTAAAGATGTGTACCACCACGCAATCGTATAAATACGAAAGGCCCCATCTCGTCGTATCATGAGTGAATGTACCAGATTGGAATCAACAAGTCTCTAGTTGTCACATAAAAGCGATATTCATTCACTTGAGTGAATAACATCTTAATATCTCCAAACAATCAATGGAAAAAATCCCTTCTGAAGAATAATACACACTCGCTAGTATGCAATGAACTGACGAAGTAATTTAAATAATCCAATTGCAGATCACGAGTTCGAAATACTCGCCACAAGAATTTAACTATCCAGGAAAACTATCCTTACTGGAAAATGTCTAAAAGACCAACATCTGCTTAATAAAGCCAACCAATGGTGAGAATTTCGTATAATGGTGCCTGCCATATCATATGGTAACGCCATATTCTAGCAATACTCGGAGCAAATAATGTTTAAGCCATGTCTAAATAATCGTATAACTCCTACTAGAAAATATATACATGTATGCCCAGTGCTTATGAAAATATCATATTAGAAAGTCATAACTCTTACAGTACCTTCTCATATCAGGTGTTATTATATTTCAAAGATCGTCGATTATTCTCATGTGTAATAAATTTCTCGAAAGATCGACGTGAATATCGTTTCACCCACGCAATAACGATCGCCTTCATATCCCAAGTGAATCAACTGTTAGACCTCTTCTTCAGGAATCGAATCCATCGCTCCGTGGTGCCATCGCGTCTCTGTCTTCGTTTACTCCGACATGATGAACTGCATGTTATCCATAATGGATACTGTCCAAAACCTTACGTAAAAGTTCATAAAAGCAGCGTACCCCATATTCCTCTTCTATGTTACGCCACTGTCCCATATAATGTTCGGTTTGCTTGTTAAAAGTTCAATCTCCACAGCAGTTAAGCCTCACTTGTAGAAAATAAATTTTATTTATGAGAGTGTATAAGTTTTTGAAACACCCTGTAGCTGTGTTCGTACTCGGTATTTTGTGATAATTCATGAAAAAGAATTCTATTAATGCACGTGCCAATGTTCATAAGTGCATATAATTGTAACAATTCGTTTGCTTAAAAGCGTTAATGTTGTTTGGACCCCATGGTCGCTCTACATATTCCGTCATGAAATGCATAGTCGTAATGTAATTTGAATATCTAAGTTCATAATTGCAGTATATTGTAACTATCTGCCTGCACAATTCAATTACTGAATATGTCCCAACTCAATGTTGTAACTGAATGTTGAAATGAAGTTCAGCTTCTTTAATGTTGCCTGTGTATAAAAGTCGGAACTAGCCCGCTCGGATCTACTGCACTGTTCCAGAATGAACTATGCTTTAAAGCCGGCCTCGCCATGCCGCTTTGCTATACTGTTCTGCGTTATAAAATGCAGCTCGAAATAAAGTTCTCAAACTCGTATTACAATGCTGTTCTGAACCCCGGCTTTTTTCCTCCGTACACGGCCCGTATAGCCTGCCGCGTAACCGGTCTTCTCTCCGTCTGCCCTGCGTTGCTCGCCTTGGGTCAATGACCTACTTCCTGCTCTCTGCTTGGTTAAGTAATACTGTCGCCTTCGCTTTACGTAACAAGTGCTGTTCACCGCTCGACTTTACCGTACGCTCTGCGCATGTGTACCACTTCAGCTCGCTGGCTGAACTCGACTGATGTCTCTAAACTGCATTGACCAGCTCCTACCTGGCGCGGTCACGTGATTCTCCCCCACCATCTACGGTCGTGCGTCACAAATATAATCTCGACCACCTTCATCTCGGCTTTTAAGTTATACAATAACTTAAGGGATTAACTGTCTTTCTTCAAGTTATTATCATATATAACGCTGGTTATTTCTTCTCTTCTGAGATTATTAAATACTATGTTCCATAAAGATCTTAATAAAACTTTAATATTCCTCCCATAATTCCATCTACTTGACTGGCAGTGCCTTCTTGATCCTTGGCCTTCTACGTCATATTCTAATATTCTCCTCTACTCGATGTGAGCGCTATCTTTACAATTTTTCCCATAAATCTCAACTACGGCTCAATGTCAGCTGGCGTAGCCGATAGCCTCAACTGGGTATCGGGTACAGTATGGTCTAGTGGAATCCTCTGGGCGTTGAATACAATTGAAATCCCCTGCAAGAATAAGTTTTTCCTTAACGTCGTGCAGATGAGGCAGTATACTCTGTTGAAAGAACATTTTCCGTTCCACACGTTTATTGGACCCGAATGGGGCATATACATTTATCAGGGTGGTATTGTTTATGTATCCAGATATTATGCGTCCTGATGGATGACATAGCACACCTTCGAGTGGGATATCATGTCTTATGAGGAATCCGGTCCCTCTATTCGTATTACCGGTATTGATGTATTGTTTGTAGAAGCAGATATGGGCAAACAGGGTATAGCAACTTTTTGAATGAAGGCAATGTCAATGTCTGCATCTCGAAGGAATCTCTCCAACAGTTGAAATTTCAGAGGGCATTCTATTACATTGATATTCACAGTGACCACAGTGAGAAATTGCGCCATTAAGAGAAGTATAAAAGCTGTGCTAGACATACTGGAAGGTGGACTCGAGAAAAAAAGAAAAAAGAAAAAAGACACAGGTGAGAAATATACTGGTGCACTATGTCAAATTAGGTTGAGATAGTTCCTTATGACTGCCATTCATAGGCCGGCTGTCAGCGTTTGAGAGCGTTCGTGGGTCCCTAGATGACGTAGAATGAAGATTTTGTTTCTTTTTCACAGCTGCGGGAACGTTTGTAGAGCCAGTTTGATTCTTCGGGGCTGGTACGGCAATCGAGGCATTTGTTTTAATCTTCTTAGATACGTTCTCGGATCCCCGATCAACCTGCTTAAGTGAGTCGGTAGGTACCAGAGAAGGTGGGGCAGTGAAGACAAAATTTCTGTGGCAGCCTGTAGTGACGGCATAGTTGGTTCTAAGGCTGCGATACAGGTTGCCGATAGCACAGGGGCACTATGTGTCTCGCTGATCTGGTCAGTGCAAAGTACCAGTTCTGCGTCATGTGTGTCCAAGGCCACTTCTGGTGTTGTCCCAGCTGACTGATCAATAAGCATGTTTTCATGTGACGTTTGCTGTGTCACAACTTCCGAGTATTGGACACGTCGTTGTTGTTTAGGAGTTATACCGAGGGGAATCATTTTCTTTGGGCAGTTGATACGTAGATGTGTGTTAGCATTGCAAATTAAACAGGTCTGTTTCTGTCCATTATACGATATATAGCCAGAATGGCCACCAAAGGTCTCAGTGGAGGGGATATCTTGTTTGATTTCCATAGTGACTGCACGAATTCCATTATACACCGGGAACTGATAAGCAGAAGACCATTGTTCTTTCCTGACGTCATTCACAGTGCCATATTTCGACAGGACGGATTTGAAAATTTCAGGGGGAATTTCGAGTGGGACATTAAATATACGCACTGTGGTAAAATTGGAATCCGCTGTGGAGTGCTTAACATTTGTCATTTCGCCTGAGTCATACTGAAATTTAATAGGATCTGCAAAAGTATTTAGCAATTTCTGATAAGTAGATATGCTGATTACCTTGATGTACATGGTTTTTTCTTGCGCATTTAACTGGATGGCTTCTACTTGGTCGACAGTCAACCGGAGAGTATCGCTAATCCAGCGGTGAATTTCTCCTGGTGTGGGGCGAGAACTCTGCCTGTCCCATTGGCAGCGTACGGTGTTTTTCCTCTGGTATCCGGACATGATTTTCAGCGGGGTTTTCTGGGTTTCTGGTTTTGTTGTCCTATCTGGAACACTACTTGAAAAAGTATTGTCCGAATGACACACGGAAGGTCAGTACACCCGTGGAACTATCGGAAGCACCGGTATTAGGAAACGTACACTCTTCCAATGCGGTCACACAGCGCGCACACACGTACCTCACTCGGCCACGACTAGTGACCAACTGCTAGGCACCTGCACACGGGGGTTGGTTACATGTTTTACGTACTGTTAAAGATAAAGTGCTTATTTACACTAGTTTGTAATACGATAAGTGAAATTAACGAATTATATTATAACATAAAACACACTACTATTCACGCCCCTTTATGCCCTGAAATGTGCACCCTTTATGTGCAGCGTTTATAGTCTCTGCTATTTTTACCTACACTTTCTATCTGTTATTTATGTTTTATATTGTACACCATTCATTATGTAACATACTATGTAACATTTAATGCATTTCACACTCTGATATGAGCACCTTTGTTGTGGTAATATTCCAGCTGTTACGATCCGCCATTTTGGTTTGAATCTTTTATGAAATATAGCATGATGCTTATACATTTTATAAAAGAAATTTTACAAAACCTCCTTTTTTTAAAAGATTTCCCCATTACACTGTCATATCTATTATAATCAAAGATCTTTGACAAATTTCTTTGATAGTGTAATACCGGCCTTAGGTCTAATTATTGTATTCTGCATAGTATAGCGTTTGTATATTTGTTATTCCTCATTTAGCTGGACCCGTGGCGTTGGGGTAGCGCGCCTGCCTGACGTGAAAGCTGGAACGGGGTACGCTCAGCCTCGTGAGGACAATTGAGTAGATGTCTGACAGTGAGGCAGCGCCCCAGTCACAAAAACCAAGATTAACGGCCGAGGAGACCCAATGCGCTGATCAGGCGTCACCCCAATATCTTCAGGCCAAATCCCTGGGCAGCGGTTGCTTGCTAGGCCTAGGCCCTTAGGGGCTGTAGTGCCACGGGGTTTGGTTTATTTACCCTCATTTCCCTGTTTGTCAGTGAGTCTTATGGTGATAATCATGATTCATGATTCTCTACCAGTTACCCGAAAGGTTTAAAGGAGAATGACGTAGTGGACGTGACATACTTTGAAAACAGCACATTCAAAGTTTTACCGCTTTGCCTTTCATAGGTACCGGCAACTAAAAGTGTAGATGAAGTAAAAACACGTGGCCTATATTTCGAAATGTAATTTTAATAATTAAAAGCTATTTCGACAATTGTAACGTCGACCTCTTAAAATGTAAGCCGAGAGGAGTTGAACAACATTATCTCTACTTTTTTATACTCGATGTTTATAATATCTGTATGTTTATTGTTAGTTCAAGATGATGCCGACTATATTAAAATGTATGCAACCCGGCAGTTTATTTTATGTTTTCAATTGAACAAATAGGGAATAAGCGATTTGTTTTAAGATACCCTTAATTGCAAAAATAACTTACTACTGATTGGAAATCGAGCAACATTTGCGGTGAAATAAGCGTATGGCAACACTGATTATATCAGACTATGACTCTCATCTATTGACAGATTTGTTTTAGCCTTCTGACGATTTTTGTAAAAAAAATGAAATTAGACTTATGAGATCTACTGTACATTAAAAAAATGTCCGTGTGTGTGGCTGTCTGTGTGTAGGTTCTGTGTATCCCCCCCCCAGTCTATGAATTTAAACACAATGAAACGGAATTTAACCAACAATTTGTAACAGAGATAGCACTAGCTAGGGGCTCCTCAGTGACATGTTTCATATAGTCACCATCTCAACGAAACCAAAATGGCTGTTACCCAAATGTTCAAAGCTTAAATCAAATTACGAATAAAGTAATCATCGGATCATAAAAGATTTTGGAAGAACATACCTTCATGTGAGAAGAGTCTTCCGCCTAAACTACAAGGTAATCAGCTAAACAATTTCAAGATCGCGGCCGTACGAATCATGCAAGCATTATAATCCATAACTTATGATCCAATAAATCAATGTTCACAGTAATAGGCATTCAGAAAATGTTATATAAAGACCCTCTGTTACCAACGTTATGACTATATGAGCGTGAACATGATGCACAACATGCCATTTTGAAATTATTAATTATAACAATAAATAACTCTCCCACTTGAGAGCTACAATCACGATACTTAGGACTTTATATGTGGCCGTGTATGGCTGAGGCAAAAGAGCAGGCTTTCCGTACATTCAAAATGGCGGCTGTGCGAACTTTTAGAACATTAAAGTCGACAATTCAGAATTAAATTAGGTAATTATGACGAATCTTGCCAAGCGACGAGCATCATACAAGAACTCTCTCTTGCATAGTCGAAAGGTTACTACACTGATTATAGCCTATAGCGGCCATCTTGAAAATGTAAATCAACTTTGAGAATCCTTAAGGTATAACAACAAAATTTAGTAATGAAATGGGACCTTATAAGTCGCTTCGCATTCCCAAAGAATAAGAACAGCGTTTTCATACGTTCCAGATGGCAGATAGGCATACTATTGAAGTATACAAATCAGCAACTCAGGATGCGAAACTTGGTGGAAGAGGAGAATTATATAAAAGGCGTCAGTAGCGTCAGTGATACATTTATCACACTGAATATAGCGAGCAGAGGCCTTCCTGAAATTTCGCAATTTAAAAATAAACAGCTTTCTGTGTTTTAGAACGTCAATAACGAAAATTAGTTACAAGGTAGAAAGAAACCTATATGGAATATCGTATGCCTGAATCAAAATAATGGCGGCTGGGTGTAATATTAGAACGTAATAATGAATCATTCAGAATGCAATTGCGTAAATAAGGATAACGAAACTTCCTAAGAAAGAAGTACCATATAAGGGACCTTGCTGAAACAAGCCATACGAATGATAAACTTAATAATACAACGCGTAGTGACCATCTAGAAAATATAGAATATGATAATGAATAACTCAAAGTATATACTACACAACAACGATACTTAGCAGTAATGTAGAACCCGGCAAGCCAAAGTCAAAAGTCATAAGTACAGCGACTCCATGCGTTCACGATGGTGGCTGGTCGTATTCTTAAGACTTGAATATCATTAACTCATGATATAATAGCACATTCAACGTGAAATTTAGTGACAGAAGTGAACCATGCAAAATACCTCACTAATGACGCACTGAATATAGTGCGCAGCGGCCATCTTAAATTATAAAATATACAAACAAATAACTCTATATACTTAAGAGATAGCCTACAATATCTCAAATTAGCATTGATGTAGAGCCGTATATGTTCTTTGTATGCCAAAGGCAACAGCAGACCCCCGTTATATATTCAAGATGGTGGCTAAGAATAGGCCCACAATTAAAACTTCAAAACCAATAACTCGGGATCCATGAAACTTTGTAAGAGGGAAGAAACCTCGCTTGGAATAGAAATAAGACTATTACACTGCATATTACACGTAGCAGCCATCTTGAATATATAAGACTTTTGAGTCGACAGTCCACTATTTATTTCAGCTACAATGACAAAAATAGCAAATATTTAGTCTCACATCTAAGCTTTCTCTGCAGAAGGTGTAAGATAAGAGATTCCATACATTCAAGATGGTGGATGGACGAACTTTTCTAATGTTCCAACCAATTTCTCTGGATGCAAAGGCGGAATTCATACGAACTTAGTAAACGGGATTTCTTATAGCCTATAGGGTACAACACTTAAGGTTCATCACAAGAACATTCAATTATGCTCATTGACAAGGACAAATTGTTATACCTATACCCATACACATACACATACATTTAGGAGAAAGTAGGCTATATGTTCTTTACTTAGCATCTTGTCAAATAACAAAATCTCTTTCTCTGCTAGAATTAGGGTCAGGAATACCAAATTAAAACTCAAAGTAATCGTGAATGTTCACAGAACGTCGTCCGTCCACTGTACAGGCTCATGTAGGCCTATTTTAGTTATTCATAATTACAGTGCAATTTGAAATTACAGTATTTATTAAAATATTTCTTATAATACAGGGCGGGTGTTCTTGTACGTAGAATTAAAAACTTTTAATACTTTCAAAATAGTGGGAGGTTAAATTTAAAAATTCAAGATATTGTATTTAATCCAAAGTCAGGTGGATGTTAGCCCAACACACTCCCCTGTCTGCGTGCGTGCACATAAAAGGTACCACATCCCGGCTGCTAGTTTAAACTGCAATAAAAGCTGCGTATCGCATTCATCTGACTTGTAAGAAAACTCAGACTGAAGCTGCAGGTTAGAGACAAACGTCAGCATGCAAGACTGGTCATAATTCTCAAAGTTCTATGTTTCAGATTGTAAGTTTTAATATGATCATTAACTGAACGACAACGAAAATAAGTACTGAAAATAGCCATCAACAACTTAGTTATACACCCCAGAAATAGTGTTACGTCAGTATTTGTCTACACGCTCACGAAGTGAAATGTTTCATATTGTTAATATATAACGTCTTATGTCAGTTCCTGTTTTAATCGCACTGCATGATACCAATGGCTAGTTGTTTGGATTTGATCGTGTATTTCCGCCATAGAGTGAAATTTGAGATGCAATGGCGAAAGGGGTACTGCGACTCAGTGTAATATGATGGGAGTTAGCAGATATATATTAGAATTGTAGGATGTGGGCTTGCACCGACCGATGTATTGAACCCTTTATCCTCTGATGGATAAATGATTCGATGTTTTATTTCTTCAATTAATTAATATTTCCACCAGCGTCATAAAATAGCCAGACGAAGATGAGGAAATTTCAAGCATTTGTTGGAGACAGTTGGGACATACCTGCAGCAGTTTGACAAAAGGCTAGATACTTAAGGATTGTGAAAAGAAATAGCATAGCAATGATTCAGAAGGACAGGTGGTGGCCACCTCAAAATAAAAGGGACGCGTGGTGAGACACGCTTATGGCATGTGCATTGTGCTATTCACGCCTAGAAAAAATATAATGCAGTAACGTGAGTGGTTGATGGTACCACTGGACACTCCTACGAAGCCGAAGTCTGATAAAACCGCGAAGTTAACAGAAAATGTGGAACCAATGAGAGATGAATGCTTACGAGCGCGCCAAGTCTAGCTTGGGCACGCGATATCTAGCATTAATGCGGGAGATCGGCTAGACAATATCTCTACGATCGATTCTTGAATTAATGGGCATATTCTTGACCTGCGCAATTTTACGAGTTCAGTGATATTTGTTTCATTCCTGTACCACTATTATTTTGAGAAATTTTTATATAATTTCCCCCTCTATCGATACCTAGGGCCAGTTCATTTATAAGTGACGTGAAGAGCCAAGACTACTACTCTTATTACATTGTGTGTGTCGGAAGACACAGGTTATTACTTCTACTGATTACATTTCGCGCGTCCGAGGACGTAGGCACTTGTACTTTGCGTGTCATGTGGACACAGATTTTTATTAATACAAGTGTGTTAAAATCAGTGTGATAGATGGTCATTGTACTATTTTTGTAGGGACAGTATCTTCGACAATTCGCCAACAGACTGTTTCTGGGGAACTAAGTACCTAGAACGGCGAATTTAGTAGTCAGATATCGAGTGTATAATAATCTATAATTTTTTTTACATCAGCACGAGAGATGACATCACTGACCATGGAAGAAGTTTGGAACCGACAACACTCCGTCGAAATGTTTGAGACGAGCTAAGCAGCATACGTTGGAAAATGGCTGCAGATGTCCGTTTACGGTGATTGGCTGAGGATGAGTACTGAATAATATTCTTATTATCTGATAAATTAACTTATGGTATATGGGACAAATAGTTTTTGTAAATATCTTGCTTGTGTTGATTAAAGTAGTGTATTTAGTTTTGGTCTGACACACCTTTTGCATGGAAACAGCTCGCACAATTTTATTTAGTTGTAGTTTTCTTGTTTGTTTTTTTTATTAACTAACGTGACTATGTGGACGACCGTGTTCGCATATGTTTACGTAATGCGGTTGAGAAACGTCTCTCGGAGATATGTTGTGTTTCAGAAGTAGGACTGAATTAGTATAATCATGCAGTAGATTGGAGGGTAAATTAATCTTTGTAATGTTTATTATTGATCAGATTCAGTGCAGTTATTGCCGTTGGAGCAATGTGATTTGTGGCTAGGAGCAGTCAGCTCTCTCGTAGGTTTTAATATTTTTCTTAAATAGTTTGTGAGCATCTTATTCAACCGACCTGTGTGAAAAGTGTTATGTCATTTCCAGCAGTGTGTGTGTGTGTATTATTGGTCATTACAAGCGGGAATTTCAGCGTAGACTGATTTCTGTCAGCTTGATGCCAAGCCCATATCGTTACCTTGCGAGGACGTATGTGGCTATTTCGATTAATGTCTTACCATATGTTTATGTGGTTGAGATTTGTTGCTGTTGATTCTACGAGATAACGGGACAGTTGGTCAGGTTATTTTTACACACTGGGCTGGACGATGACAGGTGTTGTGGTAGGGGGTAGCTGGTTTCACAAGGCGGGCTGAAAGGATTGCAGCAAGGTCATTAGGGAGTGCTTTGGCTCCGTAAAGTTACTTGAAATACAGAATAAGAACTGATCAATGGTAAAAATTGTTTAAATAAATGGGACTTGCCTACGAATCACTATAATCTCCGAAGCGTTAGCTTAACGTGCATGTTTGTTCATATAAGGTAATCTCAGCCGTGGAGGCTTTTGTTGTTGTTGGTTTAATTCCATATTTATGTTTCATATTTGTGACCCGTGTAGTCACGTGCGATGCTGTCTTTCCTTGTTTGTGTATTGAGCAATTGGCCGGGTTGGCAACTCAGTTTGTCAGATGCGTCACCGCATTAAAGAAGGGTCTCGAGGGAGATTCCTGTAAATACTAGATTTTAGATAGTGTGTCAGCATTAATTTTTAAGTTTTTTTTATTAGTGTGTGTCCCATATCCGTAAACGTTGATTTACGAGATGATTGATCGTAAGCATCGTGGCTGTTACCCGATGTAAACGAACAGTCATCCAAAGTACTCATTCCTCGTAGTTAGTCATTACGCATACATAAAATCCAATGCAAGTTAGTGGAACTTGGATCCACATTTTTATAAGGGGGAGATCCGTCTGACTCCTCAACATTAATAGATATTTTGTCATGGGAAGATTCAGGGAGGAATGTTATTATTGTTATTGTTTATATTCATTTCATTTTGCGCAAATAGTCATTAAATTATGTTATTATTTTACGTCTTGTCACTTCTTTCTTTATTATAGTTTTAATCCTATGACCCTTACCTCAGTAGAGCATGTTGTTTGGCGAACGTAAACATCACACTATGAACTGAGCGCGACCCCTTGATTTTGATTCTTGTTTATAAACACTGAAATACTAAAGGGTTCATAGGAGATAAACTGGCGCGGCCAAGCGTGGGGCGGTTCACTGTGGTGTAACGGCAGAGAAATTGCACATTTCAATGTAAGCGTAGTTGGGATTACAAACTGACGCAACAATGAAGGTGTATTTTTGTTGCTGGTTCGCTGCTGGAACACATTTAGTTGGCGTATTTGAGTAAAACTGACATGCCGCAAGTGCAGGCAGATATGACAGTATTTTAATCACCGGAAAGTGATATTTTATTAAAAGTAATTGAGGCGAAGAGGATACCGCCAAATGTGTGAAAGATAAATTAAAATCAGGAGTTTGCAATGTAAAATACGGTTCACGTTTTTGTCTATTGAATTAAAGTAAAAGGTAATATACGTGATATCGGGCGCCCAATGATTAAAGTTAAAACTAGATTTGTTTAGAAAGTCAAACTCATGAAAATGTTAGGAGGCTGGTAGCCTTAAATGACAATTAATACTTTGTTAATTAGTCAGTGTTAATATCAGATCAGGATAACAATTTAATGACTGAATATGTGCTTGGGTTTAAATTAAATTGAGTAAAATTAGAACCACTCAGAGATGCAATCGACTAGTGGGATTAAATGTAAATTATAAATGAACTGAGTAGGGTAAATAAATTAAATGTGCATGGGGATTGTATGTATGTGTCAGGGGGCATTGCTTTATGCCATTTCCCTAATGTCTCATATAAAGTGTATAACATGACAACAGTAGAACAGATTCAAGAAATCATTGAAAACGCGACTAGGAGGACACAGGAATTGTTGGACACTAAATTGGCTGAACAGAGTGAACAAATAAACACTAAACTATCCGAACAAAGTAAATCATTAAACAATACTATGTTAGAACAAAGTGAGTCTATAAACAAATTGTCTGAGCAGAGTGAATCACTAAAAACTAAACTATCCGAACAAAGTGAATCATTAAACAATACTATGTTAGAACAAAGTGAGTCTATAAACAAATTGTCTGAGCAGAGTGAATCACTAAAAACTAAACTATCCGAACAAAGTGAATCACTAAACACAAAACTATCTGAACAAAGTGAATCATTGCGGACACAATCAAACAACAGTAGGATTGAACAAAATGAATATCAGGCGGAACAAGCTAGGTTATTAAAAAGTGAAATCAATGACACTATAAATTCGCAGTTAGAGGCGCAGAATGTTAAAAACACGAACCAATTAGCTTCGTTAACCGCAGAGATGAAAGATCACACTAATCAACAGATGGTATTGCTGGCCCTAGATGTTAGTAAAACAATGAAAAACAATTAGATCAGATTAAGAAAATGGAAATTATTTTTGATCAAAAACTTAGCACTCTGGATGAAACGGTGTTAGCTAAATTAGAGCAAATTGTACTAACATGCACTATGAGTACGAGCGAAGTCAAGATAGCTCAGGATAAGTTGGAAGGACGATTTAAGGAAATGGAAAAAAGCGGCAAGGTCATTCAGCAACAATTATCAGCGGTAGATGAAAATATATCCGGCATAATCAAAGATATGGACCGTCTCGAAATAAAATCAGCGGAGCAATGGAAAAGCCTAGAAGCGGATCAGGATCAATTAAAGAGTACCATCGACGAAAATAGCGCGAAATTGGAAGAAAGGCTGAGCCAGATAGAAAGTAATCAGGATGACGCTAAAAGCCAGATTGAAGAGAAAGTAAGCACAATTAAGGAGCAAATAAGAACAGATTGGCGAAAAATGAATATCGATTCTAAAGAGGAAAGATCAACCATCCTTATGACAGTAGGCGAAAATCATACTCGTATTCAAGCATTGGAACAAGAAATTAAGAATAAGCTTAAAGAATAAACAGACAGGATCATTAAAGCTGAACTCAGGTCAATAGAACAATGCTCGATATTTAAAACGGGAACCATGAAAGACAAGCAGGACGACTCAAATAGCCAGGACGGGACGAGCACAGCAGGGAGTCCGACTCAGACGGAGAGCCCATTATTGACAAACACGGAGGGGTTTCGCAAGAATATTGAAAGGAGTTCCACGCCACAGGACGGTCATCAGCCCACACAACTTATCCAAGTAATTCGCTCGAACGATTATAAACCGCAGAAGTACACGGAGAATTCAGGGGTGACACCTAAAGCCTTCATTAAAGAAATTGAAGATCATTATAATGACACTGGGGTACCTGAAGCACGTAGGTTGAGGATGATGGAGAGATTTTTATCAGGGAATGTCCTTACATGGTTTTTAAGCTTCAAATATACATTTGGAACTATGACAGATTTTAAAATCGCGTTTCTGCGCAAGTACTGGTCGCCGGCATTACAACAGAGTCTAAGAATGGAGCTTTACTCTAGGAAATATCAAACTACCCAGCAAACGAAATACTCAGATTTCTTTAACATGCAAATTCTAAAATTTCGCGACCTTGATTACCCTTTAAATGAAGCGGATCTGGTGATGACTATAGCGCGGCAATTACCAGTCAACGTGCAACAAGTACTAGTCGCAGCGAACGTTAGTACGGCCTTACATGCAGAGCAGATATTACGCCAGATAGATGAGACTACATCTCATAATCATTATAGAGGAGGAAGACAACTGGAGTTAGTAAATACGACAGAGGTCATAAAACCAAAACAGGCGAACACCAAAACGCAGGGTACAAATACAAGCACATCCACACCTAGGCGAAACCCGGAAGAGGTAGAAAACAGACCGTACCAGCGTAACGAAAATAATTACAACAATAGGTCATATCAAGGCAACAATAGATATCAACAGAGAGGATATCAACAATGGCGTGAAAATCGAAGAAATGAGAGGCCTTATGGAAGATACAGTAATTACAATGGGAATCAAAGATGGAAAGGAAGGAGAGATCAAAATCAAGAAGAGGCACGTAATTATCGAAATGACTGGGATGATAGGCACGCTCAATCACAAAATTACCTAGAGGAATTACACGCTAGTCAAGGTGGAGAGCACGGGCGATGGGAGAAGGCCATTGGGAACATGAAGAATCCAGACACACATATTGAGGAAGCTGGAAGTCTACTGAGACAAGAAGAATGTCAAGGGCGTGGGCGACAAAATGATGACGGGAGTCGCAGCAGAGCTAAAAAAATGCTAAATTTGGATAAAGAAGACAGTCTACAAACGCAACAGTCGGAAGTTGAAGATGGATGGATAGTAGCGAACATACAAGAATGGATTGCTACCAAACGTTTTGCTTCGTCCGAATGCCCTTCGGAGTCAAAACAGCGGGCTGTGCTTTAATCCGAGCCCTGGATCGGAATCTAATCGAGGAAGTTAAGGAGATGACGGTGCGCTACATTGATGACATTCTGCTGGCATACGACAACATTGAAATTCACATGGAAAATTTAGATAAAGTATTAGGCAACCTTAATGCATAAAATTTCAAAGTAAACCTGAAGAAATCGCATTTCTTCAAGAGCGAGATCTTACATTTGGGTCACATCATTGACAAGGAGGGAGTGAAGCCATACCCAGCTAAGATCGAAGCGATAAAGAATTTCCCTACACCAACGAGAGTCAAGCACATTCGGGCTTTCTTAGGCGTAACGGGATTCTTTAAAGAAAACTGTCCAGTTTACACGGAGACTGTAGCTCCAATGCAGGAAATGCTAAAAAAGAATAATAAATGGCTGTGGAATGCGGAATGCGAGAAGGCGGTCCAAGCAACAAAACAGCTACTGGAAAACTGCATTAAGTTAGGATATCCAGATTTCAAGCACAAATTTATAATACAAGCGGATGCTTCACTAATTGGTATAGGTGCCATGCTCTACCAAGAAGATCCAGCTAACCTGCAACATAAAACATATTTGGCATTTGTCAGCCGAAAATTGCGTAAGCACGAGCGCAATTATACTGTAACGGAACTAGAGCTGTTGGCCATTCTTCATGCGCTTCAACAATGGAAAAGAATAATTTATGGATACCCCATTGTTGTCAGGACTGATCACAAGGCACTAACATTCTTGTTTAAGACGTCGATGGCAAGCGAACGTGTGACACGTTGGTCTATATATATTCAGCAGTTTAGCATTGAGATTGAACATTGCCCAGGGAAGATGAACGTGATTCCGGATGCACTCAGCAGGAACCCAGAGCCTGATATTGAAGAAACAGCGATGGTACAACACTTGGAGTTAACACCGAAGGACCGGGAATTCTTGGAGGAGTTACGTGAGATACAGCGAGAACAGGAAGCGGAACCATGGATGATGCTATTAATTCAATACTTCAGAAAGCAGCTACCTACAGGAACACCTGCATTTCGAGAAGCGAAAGCAAAAGAAGGAAGATATGTTTATGTCAACAATTTGCTGCACAAATGGGTAGATAATGACCACACCAAGTTACGCATACTAGTACCTGCATCTTTACAGCGAGGACTGACATGGCATACTCACGAAAGTTACGGACACGTCGGCGTAGACAAGTGCGAAGCGACAATAGGAGAGACATTTACATGGCCACGTATGAGAACAACTATATGTGACGTCATTACGACTTGTGATCCTTGTCAGAGGACAAAGCCCAATAACTATTTAATGAGGCAGTATCCTAGACCATTGCTACCTCAGAAACCCTGCGAGCTACTGGCCCTAGACTGTTTCAGTCCAATCCCGAAAGGAAGGCGAGGTTGCCGTCACTTGCTAGTGTGCATTGATGTGTTTTCTAAGTTTGTCGTATTATGCCCCATTCAGAAAACTACGTCGAAGCAAGTACTCAGTCGTATTCGAAATAGAGTTATTCCAATCCTTGGAAAACCAGAATTTATATTGTCAGATCATGGCAGCTATTTTACAAGCGCCGAATTCAAGAAAGGTATGGAGGACATGGGTATAAAACACGTTTTAAGCAGTATCCGACATGCCCAAGCTAATCCAAGTGAGAGAGCAATAAAATGTGTAACATCATACTTGAGAATCTTCATTCCCAAAGAACATCATAAGTGGGTGGATAAAATTAAGGATGTAGAGACATGTATGAATTCTACCAGGCACGAGTCAACAGGACAGATCCCTATGGTCCTACACAAAAACGAGTATCCAGTGAGGACGTGGAAAAGCATCATTAACTGCCCACAAGATCCCATGATAGCACCTGACCTGCGAATTGAGAGAACGAGAGCCTACATGAGAAAACAAGCAGATCGCAGATTACGGCGATTGAGAAATAAGAGATTTCACCGTGATCTAGAAATCAACCAGCTCGTTTTGGTGAAACGACCCGCTACATCGGATCCAGAGAAGAAAATATTCAGCAAATTCTGTGAAAAGTTCATAGGACCCTATTCTATTGTAAGAAACCTAGGAAATAATGCATACAGAGTGAAAGAGTTAAGCACAGGAACAATGTCGGTCTACAATGCAGCCAACTTAAAAACTTATCGAAGAAGCGAACCATGGGAGCGCCGAAATAATGATGCAGTTTAAATATATGGACGTCCTTATATCAACCAAGTGTACGGGGGGCAGCTGAGTACGGCACGTGAAAAAGGAAGTGGAGTTGGTGTTGACAATCATTAACGAGACGGGCAGAGTGTTGCCTCATGCATCAGCGCGTCATGCAAGCAGACTGAGAGGGGAGGTCCAAGCAGGAAATAAAACGAGTAAATGCCATTCAAGACAGGAGCGGCTAGACCAAGTAATAGAAAGGGGTGATTCTGAAATAAAACAAATTGGCCTACGGAAGTCTTTTAAAAATTGTCGACTTTATCCTAAGTTCGAAATTTTGTGAGTGGAGGAGTTGTGAACCCTTTATCCTCTGATGGATAAATGATTCGATGTTTTATTTCTTCAATTAATTAATATTTCCACCAGCGTCATAAAATAGCCAGACGAAGATGAGGAAATTTCAAGCATTTGTTGGAGACAGTTGGGACATACCTGCAGCAGTTTGACAAAAGGCTAGATACTTAAGGATTGTGAAAAGAAATAGCATAGCAATGAATCAGAAGGACAGGTGGTGGCCACCTCAAAATAAAAGGGACGCGTGGTGAGACACGCTTATGGCATGTGCATTGTACTATTCGCGCCTAGAAAAAATATAATGCAGTAACGTGAGTGGTTGATGGTACCACTGGACACTCCTACGAAGCCGAAGTCTGATAAAACCGCGAAGTTAACAGAAAATGTGGAACCAATGAGAGATGAATGCTTACGACCGCGCCAAGTCTAGCTTGGGCACGCGATATCTAGCATTAACGCGGGAGATCGGCTAGACAACATCTCTACTATCGATTCTTGAATTAATGGGCATATTCTTGACCTGCGCAATTTTACGAGTTCAGTGATATTTGTTTCATTCCTGTACCACTATTATTTTTGAGAATTTTTTATATAATTTCCCCCTCTATCGATACCTAGGTCCAGTTCATTTATAAGTGGCGTGAAGAGCCAAGACTACTACTCTTATTACATTGTGTGTGTCGGAAGACACAGGTTATTACTTCTACTGATTACATTTCGCGCGTCCGAGGACGTAGGCACTTGTACTTTGCGTGTCATGAGGACACAGATTTTTATTAATACAAGTGTGTTAAAATCAGTGTGATAGATGGTCATTGTACTATTTTTGTAGGGACAGTATCTTCGACAATTCGCCAACAGACTGTTTCTGGGGAACTAAGTACCTAGAACGGCGAATTTAGTAGTCAGATATCGAGTGTATAATAATCTATAATTTTTTTACATCAGCACGACAGATGACATCACTGACCATGGAAGAAGTTTGGAACCGACAACACTCCGTCGAAATGTTTGAGACGAGCTAAGCAGCATAAGTTGGGAAATGGCTGCAGATGTCCGTTGACGGTGATTGGCTGAGGATGAGTACTGAATAATATTCTTATTATCTGATAAATTAACTTATGGTATATGGGACAAATAGTTTTTGTAAATATCTTGCTTGTGTTGATTAACGTAGTGTATTTAGTTTTGGTCTGACACACCTTTTGCATGGAAACAGCTCGCACAATTTTATTTAGTTGTAGTTTTCTTGTTTTTTTTTTATTAACTAACGTGACTATGTGGACGACCGTGTTCGCATATGTTTACGTAATGCGGTTGAGAAACGTCTCTCGGAGATATGTTGTGTTTCAGAAGTAGGACTGAATTAGTATAATCATGCAGAATATTGGAGGGTAAATTAATCTTTGTAATGTTTATTATTGATCAGATTCAGTGAAGTTATTGCCGTTGGAGCAATGTGATTTGTGGCGAGGAGCAGTCAGCTCTCTCGTAGGTTTTAATATTTTTCTTAAATAGTTTGTGAGCATCTTATTCAACCGACCTGTGTGAAAAGTGTTATGTCATTTCCAGCAGTGTGTGTGTGTGTGTATTATTGGTCATTACAAGCGGGAATTTCAGCGTAGACTGATTTCTGTCAGCTTGATGCCAAGCCCATATCGTTACCTTGCGAGGACGTATGTGGCTATTTCGATTAATGTCTTACCATATGTTTATGTGGTTGAGATTTGTTGCTGTTGATTCTACGAGATAACGGGACAGTTGGTCAGGTTATTTTTACACACTGGGCTGGACGATGACAGGTGTTGTGGTAGGGGGTAGCTGGTTTCACAAGGCGGGCTGAAAGGATTGCAGCAAGGTCATTAGGGAGTGCTTTGGCTCCGTAAAGTTACTTGAAATACAGAATAAGAACTGATCAATGGTAAAAATTGTTTAAATAAATGGGAGTTGCCTACGAATCACTATAATCTCCGAAGCGTTAGCTTAACGTGCATGTTTGTTCATACAAGGTAATCTCAGCCGAGGAGGCTTTTGTTGTTGTTGGTTTAATTCCATATTTATGTTTCATATTTGTGACCCGTGTAGTCACGTGCGATGCTGTCTTTCCTTGTTTGTGTATTGAGCAATTGGCCGGGTTGGCAGCTCAGTTTGTCAGATGCGTCACCGCATTAAAGAAGGGTCTCGAGGGAGATTCCTGTAAATACTAGATTTCAGATTGTGTGTCAGCATTAATTTTTAAGTTTTTTTTATTAGTGTTGTGTCCCATATCCGTAAACGTTGATTTACGAGATGATTGATCGTAAGCATCGTGGCTGTTACCCGATGTAAACGAACAGTCATCCAAAGTACTCATTCCTCGTAGTTAGTCATTACGCATACATATAATCCAATGCAAGTTAGTGGAACTTGGATCCACATTTTTATAAGGGGGAGATCCGTCTGACTCCTCAACATTAATAGATATTTTGTCACGGGAAGATTCTCGGAGGAATGTTATTATTGTTATTGTTTATATTCATTTCATTTTGCGCAAATAGTCATTAAATTATGTTATTATTTTACGTCTTGTCACTTCTTTCTTTATTATAGTTTTAATCCTATGACCCTTACCTCAGTAGAGCATGTTGTTTGGCGAACGTAAACATCACACTATGAACTGAGCGCGACCCCTTGATTTTGATTCTTGTTTATAAACACTGCAATACTAAAGGGTTCAGTATCTCAACATGTTAACGCAGAGGTCGAGGGGCCAGGCTAAATCCGGCTAAGTCCAGCAAACAGGCATTTGAGGGCCGGGTTCACCAACGCAGCGTTAACAGGCCGTCAGTAAATGCGTTGTTAACTTTAACATCGGCATTAAGCTCGTTGGCGTTTCTCCAGCACATTCACCGATTGGCATTAGCAAACGAAGCGTTATGTTGGATGGCTGTACAAAACTCATTGAAAGATTATGATTGAGGCGGTATTTGTTTATTCTTTGGTGTAATCGAGCAGGCCGTTAACTGGAAAAGCTTAAAAGTTACATACTCCTTGGTTAAAAACAAACATGGCTGATGAGTAAAAGAGCAAGAAGAGCTGGTTACCTTTCTGCTTAATAAATTGACAAATATTTAGATATTTGCCACTCATACTCCAGAGGAGACTGTGAAATTTTCGTTAAATGAAAGAAACATAATTATCCACCCTTATCTACTCGGTGGTTGAGCATCGTGAAATCGTTGAAAATAAGAGGACTGCTGGTGTAACGTTTAAGTAGTCTTTTATTAAATTAACTACATGTGCTACACCGTAATGCATCACACGATATTACACATAAATAAGGAATGGTACATATGTCTAGGCTATCTTACTTATCAGATGGGAATTCCAGGTTAGGTTCTGTCATCTGTAGAACATTCATCAACACAGAAGGTTTTGATAACCGAAATCTCATGATAAATTACCGTATGTGTCGTCGTATTCAATCAAGTAATTCCTTCGTTATTTATAAGTTAGTGGTCGAAGAAAATCTAGCATGTCTTCAAAAACATCGTCATCGTTGAGAATAAAGTTTAATGCACGACTACTCCGGCTTTCGTCGCACGCCATTTTGGATTTGATTGCTACGTAAATCGACCGTCAAGTCGTTAATTCCATGTTGACAGAGCAATTAGTTTTGACGGCTTGTTAGAGAATCTAATGGATTGTTAAAGTTTGGTGAACCACATCATTTCGGTAATCGTTCGTCAACGGCCTTAATTGGTTTGTTAACATTTTAACGAACCATGGTGAACCTGGCCCTGAGTCTCCCTATAACGCTAACGGATTCACGCATGCAAAACATCGTACACCACTCTACCTGCTGTGACACTGAGCCGTGTGTTTCATCACGATCAGTCCTAGCACAGACCCATCGGACCTGTGAGCTTGCCAGGGCTTTCTGACCTGGCTGAACTTACCTCATTTATTAACTACCCAAGTGAACCCGTGTTTGCACTTAGCATGGAGTAACTACAATGAAAAGGTGGAATAACACAGGAAGGATGGGGACTGGATTTGATGGCTATAGCCTATAAAGCAGAGGAATGTGTAACATTCACAGAATAGTCAAGTATACAGTATTGTACAGTCCCCCAGGGGTATGCACCCCCTGGAGGCCATCCCCCCATCATCTACAGTATTTAAATCACCCCTAACTGGCAAATCTTGTAAGCCCAGACCAACATCTATTAACACCGCAAGGACAGCTAACCATTCTGGAAAGCTGGCCCAATCCTTGCATCACTACCACAAACAGCGACACACAATTAACTGGGGCATCTATGCCATCGGAATGTCGACGAAGCAACGCCGGAGAATATAAGAGGGAGCCTTAAAGAGGTCAAGCTCTCAATTACCAGTCTTACAGTGCGTCGGCCGGAGGCTACCGCTGTTATCATCAGGTGAGTCAGCAGTGTTCAGAATCCTGTACTTTGTAACCTTTACCCACAAATTGTATACACAAGTTTGTACACTGTAACATTTACTACATCCCTTAAAAGGGACTCATAATTCCATATTACTGACCAATAAATACTTGGTCAGTACAGTACACTTGTATTACTGTTTTACACGCTTCTTTACGTCCTAACTCCCTTCCTGAATCCCCCGTCACGATTAGACGTGACGCACAGTAGCCAGACACTTGCTAGCGCAAGTATCATTGTATTCCCGTATAGGCCTGACTGATAGGAGCAGCACGCGCCATAAAGCTGACGCGTGCACATCGGTTATATAACCAGCCAGCCAGCCAGCTGTAAGACCAGCGCGTTGACCTGTACGCTAAGTTCCATCCCCTAAAATACATCTACATCTTTTATAGGAGCGCTCCCTAGTTCCTAACACTAAACAACACTCTACACTGGTCAGCTTGCCCGACTACGGGAAGCTACCCCCTTTTAGGCACTTCCTTATAAATTAACACAATAACTCTTCCGTTTTAGATCCAACTACCCCCCAATAAGGGATCTAAAACAGATGGTGGAGGCGCCTCTACTACGCACAGTAAAATAGGACTCAAACAACGAGCCCTCGTAGTAGAAACGACCCCTTCCGTACCGCACATAGCCAAGCGAAACTGAAATATTTTTTTTTCTTTCCTCTCAGACAGAAAGCAGTTTTTTTTGCTTCGCACTGTCTACACAGGGGAAATTCTTAGCAAACCAACCCCCCAGTCCCAGAAAGAATCAGAGAGATACAGGATACACTGCCAAACACGCACAGTTTTTTTTAAAATTTAAAGACGCATACACTTCATTCAGAATGGCACCTCATGCAGAAACAACAGAGATTATAAGCCATAGAGGCAGTAAGGGGTACGCCAATATTATTAGCATTATTGTTCAGATGCCAGAGGCACATACAAAGCCGGCAAACACAGATACGGGCACTCCAAACAAAAATCGGGGCAATACAGGGCAAACAGCCATACACTCCGCCAGAGGGTAGGACAGCGCGATTAAGATGCGCACATACGCTCTTGAATCACATACATGAACACCTCAACAGGATCCATATCCAAAGACACAGAATACACGACCGATTGATCACCACACATGGTCCTGTAATAGACAATGCAGCCCTCGAGAAGATGAGGGTGCACTACACGATTTTACACACTCAGTACAGAGAGTTAATTCGCGAACAGGCGTTTCTCCAACTCGCGGCCACAGAACTATACAAAACACAACCACACTGATACAGCAATTTGCCAGCAGGCCATGTGCCTCAATAGGCAGTACGCCCAAATTTGGGGCGAACATAAGGAGCTCCGGGCTCACTAAGCCATCTTTGAGTACATGGCAGGGCCACAAGCCCAGCCGGGAGAGGACATAAGCATAGATACGCTAACTCGGCAATTTGCGAGGATGTCCCTCTCGCCATGTACTGCCACACATGGGAAGGAGGTCACCATGGCCACAGTCCAGGAGACGGCCAGGTTAGACTACAATACACTGCGGGGACAAGCTTACACCACTACACATCCCTTAGCGCCGGTTCGGAAGGCAATTTTGCCAAACCGGGCAGCAGACCCTAGGCCAACCCCCTCGCAACGGACGAACGAGAGGGAGTTGAAGCCAGGACCCTCAGACACACATAGTATGACAGGGAGACAACGGGAGGTAACCACGTCATGGGCTGAGGACGTAGAGCCCGCCCTACAGCACATTGAGCCTACACACACCCACACAGATAGGCAAACACAATGGCAGGAGTCTACCGTGGCCACAGGCCAGAAAGCGGTCAGGCTACACGCCACCACATTGCCAGGATAGAGACAGGCAATTAAGCGGCCTTTACCGCCAGTTCAAAGGGCAAGTTTGCCAGAACGGAGGCGAACACCGGCATTTGTACCCCAGGTGCGAATGCATAAGAGGGTGTTGCATTCAGTCCCTCAGGATGCACGATACACGCACGCACATTGTGACCACGCACTCACACACGGTACACGGGGTATAGGAAAGGTGTTAATACCTACCCCACAAAACCACTCAGTCAAAAATACACACACCCCCGTAAACTCTACTAGGGTAGCGCAGAGCGCAATTAGGCCCTCGAATACAGGTACACTCAAACCTACAGACACGCGCCACGGTGGAAGTAGGCCCAGGCTTACTTTGCTACAAACTCCCCCGAAAAATGGCAAAGAAGCGCCCCAATGGGTGTCGAGGGCCTATACCCTCGTAACAGGGCGGAAGTCTTCACCTTCCAGAGCACGGACGCTCGGACGGGAATAACGACTTCCACCAGGGACACAGAAATAAACTAATAACACTTGCACCTATATTAGGGACACACATAAGCTCGTTTACACGGGAGAAATACGCCAATAAATACATGCAGACTCACTAATGTAAACGGCACATTTTTTTCGCACGTATATGCAGTGCAACATGGCTAAATCAAAGGTGTATAAGTCTAAAATCTTCTTGATTTTTTTTGCCACTAGCATTTTTTTTCTTCCTTTTTCTCTCAGGCCATCAATGGTTATTGAACACAGTGGTCCATATTATAACTCGGATAGCGTAAAATTTCTAATATCCAAAGCCAAGTGGAAGCCCATCAGGTGAGCCACGCGGCTTAAGGCCGGAAAGAAATATTCCGAACACAGCTTAAGCATCAAATCACAGCTTAGAGCTTAAGCGGGTCTTTCTAGGTGGAAATGACTAAATGTTCTATGATCCGGTCCCACAGTTTGATAGATTCCCTTGTGGCGGGCGAGAGCCCTGATTGTAGCAAGAATTAAGAATCTCAAACTATTTTTCAAAAGTGGTAGATTCCCCTGAGACGCAACTAGAGTACTGCCGTACTAACGTCACCTAATGGGCGGATACTACACTCAGGTCCTACTTACCATTTTTAAACATTTTTCATATTGTTTACGACACAATTTTGACAGTCTATCGCCGTCGGGCAACCCGCTTTAATCAGCATAAAGCAGGGTGCGGGCGAGATACAATATATTTTTTATACCTTTTCAAAGTGCTCTCTTAATACGGAGCGGGGCATAGCTCATTTTTTTTCTCTCTGCCTCAGTCATTAGGCCCGATGAAGGAAAAATTGGCCAAGTTGAACTATATATATTGCATCCATAGGCATACGTGACACGTTACACTGCCTATAACACGACTTTTTCTCCCCTCCATAACAACACGCAAGCTAAAACGCAAACACACCATAGGGTGAAAATCCCAGACTTTGGGAAACCCTACATATTTTTGGAAGTCACACAATCAATTTACATTGCCACATGACAGTAAAACACTATCAAAAGAAAAGCAAATGATCCCACTGGCAGACGTGGAAAGAAGGCCAAGAAATAGCCTTCGGACCTCACTGACCGCACCGGGATACGATCCTAACACTCGACAGAACTGTCCCGGAGACACAACCTAGAATGACACCAGAAACAATTACTCTGGGTAAAGACGGTCTCAAAACCCGCAACCTTCTGAATACCAGGAATGTCAGGTCCGGTAGCTATCCAGTTGTAGGATAGAAAAGTAGGGAGCTAAAACAGATTGGGACAGTTCCACTAACAGACGTTCATAAATGAAAAAACAACAAAATCGCCTCCGGCACATAGTCACCAAACACGCGACTAGCGGCCCGGAGACACTCATGTATAACGACATTTTGTACAATGGATACGGACATATTCGACTCACGTTACAGTCAACACAAGACTTGGGGACACAAATGTGGTTGGTGAGAGGTTCTTTTGTATGGCGGAAAGCCCCACTCGCAGTTACAGAGTTGGCACTCGGGCTGAGAGGCACAAACATACAGAAACGGAGCATTGTCGGGCAACTAGCAAGATAGCGTGCACGTGAGTGCAACTCGAGACTGTCGCGTAAGCGATAACACACTCACCGTGGGCGACCTTTGCTGGCACAGACAGACTGGGAGCGCTACAGACGAACCTGGGAAATAAACGTTCATTTAAGCCGAGTTCAGAACCACTCAACTCCCCAAATTACACTACGAGGAGAATTCAAAAACACACAAACTCTTCACAGGAATGCGTATTCCCATCTGCGCATTTCAAATACACGGTACATGTGCCATAATATATACGGCACAGATAGCGTCGTAACAAGTCTTTACAGTAAGCCGGGTCCGAACCCATGATCAACCACCACACTCGTACCAAAAACTAACTAACCAACGGTATTTTTGGTACGAGAGACACAAGCAAAAACCACACTGAGGACACCTCAATCCCTCAAACACAACGCAGACATAGAACACAGAGAATTACATAGATCACGGGTCCAAATCCCAGCGAAAACTGGACACCAGGGAAAACAACTATCCAGGCTTCCAATCACACCGAAATTGGCCCATACAAATACATGAACAGGGAATACCACATTTCCTCCCGCCAAAAAAAAACCAGGCATAAAATTTCAATTACACCTGACATGGAAAATATATTTCCCAGACACAGGTATAAAAATTTCGTAAGACAAAGGTCCTATGGAATAGTGGCCACACAACAGTACTAGCTAAATAGGACAAATTGCCCGGATTCTAGAACAATGACAACACTAGCATACGTGCAAGAAAGCACGTGCCGACAGCTGACATACATAACGTCCGAGCCTGCCATTACACATACAAACCGCTGACTTGCAGATTTCGTCACATTGCAATACTGCTGGTGACAGACACTATTGTTGTATCGGCATTGACCATGAAATTACAAGCACAAAGCAATCACAATGCCATACATTTTTTTAACACGCAAAAACAATTGTGACATTTAGCAATGGACTGACGTGACAGACCGGAACTTATCTTGGGCCCATAGGAGCACGTTCTCAAAGACGTTGACAGGCCACGGGCACCTCCCGCCCATACACGCGATACATATTACGACTTAGCCTATAACAGACCAACCGTCTGTATGGTGTAACGGGACATAGTCACACACACACGCGCTCACTAATCAGGAGCGAACACAGACAGGGGCTCTGAGGAAACAAGACCTCCCCCCTAATAACTTCCTTTCGTGATTTTATTTCTAAAAGAAATCATTCCAGGCGATTAGGACATGGCCAGTCGCACTACGACCACTGGCCACATTCACACTACAAATGGCAGACCAGATTAAGTCGTGACGTCACAGCGTCACGACGCTTTACTATCCCAAGAAACGGATAGAGAGCAGACATGGACCAAGGGAGGATGACAGGAGCACAGGCTACCATCGTACCACCTTCCTCCCCTTCCATAACCTTCCCACGTCCAACATGACCAACGCAGACACATGAACACGATGAAAACAGCTACACTACATTACAAAGTATACATAAGGGTTGATAGACTTCATGCGTTTAAAGAGAGGGCTTACTACGCCTTGGATCTCGATGCTACCACCTGAGTATTAGGGGTGGGTCGGCAAACATCAATTAAGCATAATGCGCATCTCCAAATGAGAGATGAGGCCACAATCATATATTAACCATTTTTTGTTAATTAAATACTCCCGCATGACAGGGATATATTATTATTACGCCTCACCATACACCTATCCTTACATGAGTGCGGATGCCTCATATCCAGATACCTGCATGAGTATCCCATCCATTTACCAAGGGTTATTACTATCAAACCTGCATGGAATCTTTATATTTTTGCAATCCCGGGAATTACCTGCCCCAGTCCACTCATTGTAAGAGCAATCCTAGCAGCATTACCGGCTCAAGGCCACCATTTATTTGAGCCCAAAGATGCGCAACCTCTTCCTACCATGCTTTCAGCCCACTCTACGAATAACTACCCCCAGATCCTAATAACAGGGTACCTGACGTCATAGACCCTACTAACACCTCCATGAAGGGTAACGGAGCATTATCGCTGGAAAGCTGACGTAGCAATAGTAGACCTAAAGTAGTCAATGCACTTAGAAGCTCTACAACCCCACAACACTTGAAATATTTTACATTTTACACTAAATTAAATTATTTACACAGGTTACGCCCATATATATATTTTTTACATGAAAAGGAATCTGAAACACTCTGATTGGTGATAACGGCATAAGCCAAAGGCAAGAGGCACCACACTGGAGCAGAGCTGGGGAAGGTGATGATGACCCTTACCCCAGTTGGCTCAACAAATCACTGACCCGACCGAACAGACGAACCACGTAAGGTTGAAGCATTCGGGATCTGGCACGGGCAAACGTCAAGATCTAGGGGTGCATCTAGCTTATCCCCCTTGTCGGAGACAGTTACACCCACTATGTGCCACGGTCGTCGAAGCCAACACCTGCAGGGGAGACTTTCTGAGGATGGTGGGAGAAATAGCTCACTCCGCGCCGGACTCATGAGATGACCCTAGGGACGACCCAAGTTATGACTAGACTTTAAGTTAAATTTAAGTAAGTAGGGCTTCTACAGCGGGAAGCAAGACTCCCACGAGCGGAAGAGAATACTATTGCGGCCAACATTGGCGAAGAGGAACCGGACGCTCAATTCCCGGATGATTATTATTGCGGCCAACATTGGCGAAGAGGAACCGGACGCTCAATTCCCGGATGATTATTATTGCGGCCAACATTGGCGAAGAGGAACCGGACGCTCAATTCCCGGATGATTATTATTGCGGCCAACATTGGCGAAGAGGAACCGGACGCTCAATTCCCGGATGATATTATGCCATTGGACAATGTCCAATGCCCACATAAATGGCGACGCAGCGGGCAGTCAAGGGCATTAAATAGACAGGCAAAGAGCTGTCTAGAGGGGTTACAGTGGGCAGACCCAACTACGACTACATACGCAAAGGCAAAGGTAAAGAGCTGATAAATACAGCGGGCGAAACGGTTTGCTTAGGGGCACCGTAAGCCGCCTGTGACTAGATTAGTACTAGTTAGTAGGACATAGAATAGACGTCGACAACTAGAATTAAGGGGGCGGAATACGGCGATTCTAGAGACAACCGGTGTTTCTAGGATTCGTACGGGTGGTGCCCTGAGGAAGTAAATTGCCTCAGGCGATCGCCCTGGTCAAAATTTAGCAAATAAGAAAGTTGCACTTTGGTACGCAACTTAGGACTAAGCAAATTCATTAACCGCTGTTGCCAGGTAATGGCACAGCACATTTCGGCAATAGAGTAAGGCCACCCATTCGGCTTAGTAATAGTAGCCATTTTTTATATTTTTAATCATAATTAAGATAGATAGTGTTAAGTAACGCCGCTCGGCACCTGATGGCCGACAAATCCGCCATCAGGATAAGTCCGATAACACATTACAATACATTATAATAAATTATAATACATTAGAATACATTATAATACATTAGAATATATGATAATACATTAGCATAAGTATAATTGAGGTGGAATATATCGGCACCCGGTACCCAAAATTCCGCTACCGGGGTAAGAACGACAACACATTAAGAAACGACATTACGGCACCATATAGGGTAAGCCCGGCCATACATCGATTAACACTAACCATGCCATTTTTTTTCACAGGTCAAAAGAGCTTCAGACTGTGGGCACACTACCACAGGAAGCGGCATAGAAAATAGGCAATATTTAAACGTTTTATTAATCTCTCCATTTTTTTTTCAGGTATTGTCACCAGGAATATGGCACTGGTGACTATGATTTTGCTGCCATATAGCAGCAGCATGCTATTAATGCCGTCCCATTATTGTATTACACCTGTGCGCACTAATTTATATTTAATATTCATCTTCACTTACAGGATCACCACATTTTTACAGCTACACTTTAAAAATATGCACAGCACGGTTGATACCTGTGGGGTATCAGGCTCGCTGGCAGATCAATATAAACAAGAAAATACATAAGGCGTCAAAAATGCGGCGCAAAATTACGGCAATGAGGGCGCAACCGGCTGTGGCGGCGACTCTCATTGTCAAGTGTGATAGCATTCACCCACAGGGAATGCTTCACAGATTAAGGATTAAGGATACATTGCAAGCGGTACGACCACTAAACCATAACAGGAAGTGGCCGTACAGGATTAGCCGTGAGACGGCAAGCGTACGTACAAACGAGTAGCGTGCACGCGAGGTACCAAAAACTAGAATCATAAGAGATTAGCGCGCTTAAGTTAGATGTAAGATCATTGTAATTGATAATTTTAAAGGGTAACTTAATACAAATTCATGCGCCCACGGGCAATTCTTTCACTAGAAACCAATATATATATCATACTTCGCACCCCACATTGTCCACGGAGGTGATCAATAATATTCCTAAATGTTAACATATGAACATCGCAACATAGCACATTAAACAGTATATTTTTTTGTTTGTTTGTTAAAATCACATGTTCACAATGTCTATGATTTGTTTTCTTTCATTTTTCTTTCTTCTAACTTCCCCATTTGTCAGGGTGTTCCGTTTTATCCCAAATCAATAAATGCATTTTGAATATTTCCCTTAAATTATACCCAGGAACACCCATTTTCGTCTATTTCTTCTCTCTTTCTCATTGCAGGGAGCACTTTTTCCCTAAGATAGGGCGGACGACGCAATCATCCGTTCAGCCCTGTTTTTTTTCCTCCCTGCACAACAATGTACCGAATAACTATCAGCACCATGTATTTTTTTTTCTCTTCAAACTTTCAACATGTCAATATCGATTTTTTTTCATGCACTATTTTTATAATGTCTATGCCAATGTCAATGTTATATATATGTATATCCCATATCCCACCCCTCTGAACACGAGCTGATCTCACGCCTACACATCGACACGACATCACCACACGACGACGACGACGAGGAAGACACCAACAGAAGATACGAGGGGGCTTCAAGAACAACCACATCAAATATATCTACTACATCAACATCCCAACCTCAAGTTCCGTTCCCGTTCGCGGGGACGCGAACTAAATAGGGGAAGAGGCTTGTACAGTCCCCCAGGGGTATGCACCCCCTGGAGGCCATCCCCCCATCATCTATTTAAATCACCCCTAACTGGCAAATCTTGTAAGCCCAGACCAACATCTATTAACACCGCAAGGACAGCTAACCATTCTGGAAAGCTGGCCCAATCCTTGCATCACTACCACAAACAGCGACACACAATTAACTGGGGCATCTATGCCATCGGAATGTCGACGAAGCAACGCCGGAGAATATAAGAGGGAGCCTTAAAGAGGTCAAGCTCTCAATTACCAGTCTTACAGTGCGTCGGCCGGAGGCTACCGCTGTTATCATCAGGTGAGTCAGCAGTGTTCAGAATCCTGTACTTTGTAACCTTTACCCACAAATTGTATACACAAGTTTGTACACTGTAACATTTACTACATCCCTTAAAAGGGACTCATAATTCCATATTACTGACCAATAAATACTTGGTCAGTACAGTACACTTGTATTACTGTTTTACACGCTTCTTTACGTCCTAACTCCCTTCCTGAATCCCCCGTCACGATTAGACGTGACGCACAGTAGCCAGACACTTGCTAGCGCAAGTATCATTGTATTCCCGTATAGGCCTGACTGATAGGAGCAGCACGCGCCATAAAGCTGACGCGTGCACATCGGTTATATAACCAGCCAGCCAGCCAGCTGTAAGACCAGCGCGTTGACCTGTACGCTAAGTTCCATCCCCTAAAATACATCTACATCTTTTATAGGAGCGCTCCCTAGTTCCTAACACTAAACAACACTCTACACTGGTCAGCTTGCCCGACTACGGGAAGCTACCCCCTTTTAGGCACTTCCTTATAAATTAACACAATAACTCTTCCGTTTTAGATCCAACTACCCCCCAATAAGGGATCTAAAACAGTATGCAGGGCTAAACGTGGCAAGTGTGACCGTGGAGGAGCAGAGTATGAACAGTGGCTTAAATGTATTTATGTACTGTACGTTTAAGGGGTTCTCGAATCACAGTTCATTAAAATCACTCCAGCCGTTTAGAATTTATTACTGGGAAACACACACTTACGCACATACTTGACACACACGGAAAAAGACGATCTCATAAGCCTAAGTTAAGATGAAAATAAGCTAAAAGTACGAAAACACTCATAGATTTGTGTTTCTTCTTTTCTCATTGGGTCACTGTTCATTTGACTCGTCCTAAAGGGCTCAGAGCCCGTAATAAACACTCCACAGCACAATTAAACGCATAATATGTAACCCATGGTCATCCACTGCAGTAACAGCAAATTAACAGAGGATATCAGTGTGGTTTTGTGGGGGTTCTGGCCTCTCCACACTCCACCCTCCACACAAGATGGCGGCCGTAGCTTAACGTAACCTAGCCTAACCTAAGAAGATGGCGGTCATAGCTTAACTTCCGGACATCAACTTCTGCTTCTGGACATTAATTCTGGTCTATAAGCCTTTACAAACGAACTACGCGCATCTATCATTCCCTATTAGTAGTTATAATTGAACCCTCCTTGACATCTATATCTCTCATTTTGAAATCAATCAACTCCAAATATAACCATCAGCAGTCTGTCATTGCTTCTCTTACCCTCTATTGCTTAGATCAATATTTGTGTGCCAGTTATTCTCTCCTCCTCCGTTTTTAAATCACCATGTGAGCCAGCTCATAAGAGCA
This sequence comes from Meconema thalassinum, assembly GCA_946902985.2. Lineage (NCBI taxonomy): Eukaryota > Metazoa > Arthropoda > Insecta > Orthoptera > Tettigoniidae > Meconema > Meconema thalassinum. The sequence goes on along the minus strand of OX336389.2, from coordinate 216,564,106 downwards.
ACCTTACCTAGAGATTATTTCTGACTTACCCTTTATTGTTGTTCTAGTTGTTGTGTCATTTAGAGGATTGGACAACGTGGTCATCAGCTCCGAGTACTTGGATGTATGGAATTTGTCAAATAGCCGTATTATTGTGGAGTCTGTTGTAGTATGTGCATTTTAAGGCAGAAATCGGAAGGAGGTGGCTGTTAACTTAAGTTAAGAACCATCCCACAATTTACCAGGAGAAGAAGTGTAAATCCACGGAAAACCGTTAATAGGATGACTGAGGTGGGAATAGAATCTACTTTCTCTGAATTAACCTCACGAAGCGCAGAGTGTACCTTATGTCCAACCCTTAGACCAGCATAAGATGTACTGGGAGAACCACGTATCCAACCCGGACCTCATGGTTGGTAGCCCAGAATACAACACGAGGTGGTCAACTTGCCTTTTGCGTATTCGTTGCGAACAGCCACCTGTCATCACTCTCACATGTTTGTTGCAAATAATTAGAGCTACCTTCCTGCCCTTTACCTTTAATATATGAATGAGAATACCTAAATCCGGGTAGACTACTGAATGAAGTAAGGGTAGTTTGTTCTGGAAACTAACTTCCTTCTCACAAAATATCGATGACCGGATCCTAATATCATGTAATTCCTCTATAGCTGAGAAAGAAAAGAAAAAGTTGTAGCCTACTTGAGAGTACTGTACCTGCAAATTAAAAGTAATAAACTCCAGTAGGAGTGTCAAATGAGACGTACAGTACATTTCCTGGGATATGATTCTTAATGGCTGGGGATACACATTACAGCAGAATGTGGACTGAAGTGTATGGTTAGAGGACAATGCTCCAAATGTCACATAACCTCACTCCACAGGATGTTCATTTGACAGGAAGGCTGTTGCTGTTATTGTTGTTTCATTTGAGGGGCATGGACATTGCCGTCATTTAGCCCCAAGTACATGTTAGTGTGTACAATTTTGTCTGATAACCTCTATTATTGTGGTGTCTGTAGTAGTGTGTTTATTTGTAATTCAGGTGAGGATTCGGATAGAGGCGGTCGTGGCCTTAAGTTAGGGACCATCCCAGAATTCGCCTGGAGTAGAAGAAGAAAACCACTTCCAGGACGGCGGAGGTAGGAATCGAGCCCACCTTTTCTCAGTTTTGCCAGTTTCAGACCTCAGAACAGAATTATATATTTGACAGAGCCGGGAATCAAACCTGGACCTCCGGGACGACAGCTACACCACGAGGTGGTTGGTTGTATCATTCTTCTCCCCTCTTAATCAGACGTGAATCTAGAGCTCTCCATTACGCACGCAAGACAACATGGCATTTTGTGTCCAAGAAGCTGCTGACATAGCAGTGGAGACGATTTTACACTGTGCTCTAACTGCCATATACCGACCCTATTCTCACTGTATTGTAGCACGTAATGCTGGGTCATTAAAGATGTACAATAGGCTATCAGTTCACAGACCAGACGAACATTTTAGGTAAAGTAATTCTTTTCTCCACTTTTGCAGAGATATAGTATTTACAGGATTTTTAATTCCTCAAGGAACGTATTGTAACGTGTTTTTCGAGGGTATTTTACGCCACTGACATAAGTCAGTAGGAAGCCATTCAATATTTATTTACGCGGCAAATTGTTCTGCCAAGGCAAGTTTCATGTAACTTATTATTATTATTAAGGTATTTTTGGAGATTTTTTATAAGATTATATGTATACAGATAGGTTTTCGATGTTATAGAAAACACTATCAAGCGAATTATTACGAACAACATTATCGCGGAAAATTATATGATTACGGAATTTTACGGATTTTTGTCAGTTAGATTTTATTGAGAGAGAGATGATTCATTGGGAATTCAGCTACAGGTATATTCTTGTCGGGAAGCGTGACGCAAGCCGTGGGGCACTTCCAGCTGGCTGTATCAAGAAAAGGCGAAATGTCCTGGACCGGTAATCGACATCGTCGCGCCGAGTGTATTGACCCTTAGGTGGGGAGTATCGCGTGGTGGCTCAGCCAATCAGTGGAGAGCGGGCGAGTAGAAGACGGGTCCGTAGAGGGGGTTCGGCGAGTGCATATATTGTTTGCGCGCCGAGAAGGAAGGACGATTATCATTGTAAAACTGGACCGTTGTGGTTGCTCGTGTGGTTGGTTCCGGTGTGATCGGACCATAACTTAACATTTCTTCAACATTCTCCACAACTGACGAAGAAGATGGCGACGTCCAGAAGGCTGTGGGAAGCTCTCTTCAGCATCAAGTACGAGGGAAATGCCACGGCAATTTCCAATGGTAAGCGCGAATGACTCAGAACTACATAATCTCTCGTTTCTTTGTTTCATCTTCAGAATTTCAGTAACTTCTTAGCTTGGGAATAATAGTAAAATCAGTAATTCATCCGACTCCGTTTTCATGTAATTCTCTAGTGGTAATATTCAAATTGTAACCCTCCAATTTAAATTTATTATTATTATTAAAATGCCACTACTTGTTTTTTATATAATAAATTCATTTCTTATACTATGCAATCTTTGCTTTCAGTAGGTAGCATTAGATATAGACCAAATTCCTTCTCCTGATACAATTGTTAGTTGGGTTAATGATCAAATCATACCACGATCTGAGTGTGAAGATTCTTAAAGGTGTTCTGCCTGACTAGGTGTTGTTAAATATAAATTTAGATTTCAACATAGCGTTGAGGTCTTGGCGCCCATTAATACAACGTATCTTAGTCAGAGTAAACATTACATTTATCACCTCAAACGTGGGACGTGTTGTGGTTTTTCCACACTCTCCCCAGGGAAGCCGTTACAGTATCGTTTGAAAGTCCAAGTTTTACGACAAAGCAGCTTTCATGTAAACAGTCATTGGGAAAATAAATAAAGATTCTGATTAAAATGTTCGTCTTTTTCATGAATTCCGTGGTGTTGAGGTAGCGCGCCTGCCTCTCACCCGGAGGCCCCGGGTTCCCATCCCCGGCTCCGTCAGGGATTTTAAAACAGACGTGAGGGTTGGAACGGGGTGCACTCAGCCTTGTGAGGACAATTGAGTAGCTGTCTGACAGTGAGACAGCGCCCCGATCACGAAAACCAAGATAAACGGCCGAGGGGACCCGACGCGCTGATCACGCGTCACCCCAATATCTGCAGGCCAACTGGCTGGGCAGCGGTCGCTTGGTTGGCCTTAGCCCGTCATGGGCTGTATAGTGCCAGGGGTTGTTGTTGTTGTTTTCATGAATTGCTAGCTTGTTGAATTAATTTATTTTGGTCGATACCAGCAGTGGCGCATTCATTACTGAGAAGGAATAGCCTAATTACCGGTACGTGAGGAATAGCCTAACAGTTTATATTGGTTATGTTGAGATTGTCTCATGAAGTCAACAGGGCAGGTTGAGCAGAGAGGAGAGCTGCCTTCTCCTTAACTCCCCCACCATCCATCAGAAAACGTAGAATAGTGACGTCCGAGCTGGAGGCATGGAGGGAAAACTCAGGTATCCACCGACCACCGAAGTACTGTAGATAGACTGGGTGCTACTCACAGTACGGTTAGTTACCACTATCAAATACATTTTAGGACAATTTAAGACGCGCCATATTACTTAATAGTGCTCTGACTTCTGCCGACTTCTAAAGAGAACATATCTGCCATTTTAATTAGGCCATCGATGTAGTAAATCGTAACTGATAACTCACTGCGTTGGACTTTCTACGCCTTAACTCTATCTATGTCACTGCTGCAATGTAGCAACCCATACCTGTCATTCTATCAACTGCGGTTGACATCATAATACATATTTAATATAATAACTGGGTGAGGCTGGCGTGCACTTGACAGTTGATATCATTTCGCGTTGTGTGCATTCACATTTCTACTCTTGAAGCATTGTTTCCTTTTATTTTCTCTCTCTGGCTGTTTACCTGTTTCTTTCCCTCTCCGATGCTCGTGAAATCATTTATCAGTAGCGATAGAACAATGTGTCCATTTCTTTACTGGAGTCCGCCTCTTTGCTGAGTGGCTTGCACTCTTGGCTGCCACCGCAGAGGCCCGGGTTCGATTCATGGCACTGCCATCCTGGATGTGGTTTTCCGTGGTTTTCCACTTCTACTCCAGGTGAGTGCCGGGACGGTTCCTAAATTAAGGCCACAGCCACCTCCTTCCTAATCCTCATCTGAATTACAAATACACACACTAATAGCAGCCATCACAATATCACAGGGTATCAGAAAAATTCTACACACACCCAAGTACACGGGGCTATATGACCACGGTGTCGCAAAGCCCCTAAATAAATCATCAACAACAACATTTCTTTACACGTTAATTTAAATGATGGTCATTGTAAAACAAATATGAGTGGTTGTGGAATTGCTGTTCCAGTGTGGCCTAGCGAAGGAGACGTGGTGAGAGAGATCACAAGCAACACGTCACTCATTGTTTAGCCCGTGGCTCTCAAGATACTGAGGGATCATCGGCCATTCGCTGCACCTAGAAGGAAAAGTTGATGATGATGATGATAATTGTTGTTTTAAGGGGCCTAACATCTAGGTTGTCGGCCCCTAATGGTTTGGGTGATAGTGAAAGATGAGAATGAAAACTATAACTAATACTAACTACAAACTTATATACTAGAAGAAGAAATGGTAAACAAATAAAGGATAAGACAAATAAAGGACAGGAAGAAAAGAAATGCCCTCAACCCTCGAAGAATGAGGATTGAGGCACTTGGAAGGAAGGAGAGCCATGAAAGGCAGATAGGAAAGGGGAAAGAGGAGAGGGCCCGCCCCAAGGTCAGAGGAAAAAGCGGGCAAAACGGACCTAGCTCTGGAATCCCTCGGCGTCGCCAACTCCCGAACTCACCAGCCATGAACCCCTGAGGGTGTAGCAATATCTAGGGTGCACCAGAAGTGGTGGGGCTACATACACCCTGCCACCTTGAGGGCCTTGAGCAGAAGGCAGGAGATACCATGAAAAGAAAAAGAAGGCTGACCCCTCGCAGAAGGAGGGTATCAGAAAAGATGAGACAAGGGCCAAATAAGGCGGAAAAGGAAGAGACTCCCTAGGCCTCGGATACCCTAATACCGTCGGGGTCGGAAGAGAACAAGAGTTGGCCAGGTGAGGTCGACAGGAAAGAAGACAGATAGGAGCCCGGCACAAGTAAGTGGAAGCAGTGTCGGACTCAGCTGGGGCTCCGTGGCCGCAAACCCACGTCCCACTAGGTGTGAGCCCCTGGGAGGAGAAGGAGAAATAGGATGAAGGCGAGCTTGAGTCCCGATCTGCTTCAACCCCACATCAACAATGTTAAGTGAACCTGCATCCGGGCACTCAGTTTATAGTTAAAAACAATGGCCATGTGCCACGCAAGGCCACCACAGGCCTCTAGCTAACCCTTGTGTACTTGCTGTTTGACTCATCTAACGACAATTGGACTACACTTTGGATACAACCGTCGAATCGGCTATATTCGTGTCTCGTGAAGCAGAGCAGTGTGGCTGGGGGAAGAAAGCAAGCTTGTAGTTTACGTGACCATCAATCTCGCAATAATAAGCCATGGGACATCCGTGGAATTCGAACCACTGGACGTGATATTTCACCTCAAAAATTCCACATGCTATGGCCGGGAGTCGAATGGCCTGGCACCTTGACCGCTATGGATGCGCCATTACGACCCCAGGGCTAGGAGGGAAGGTGGACAGTAGTGTGGGAACAGAAGGGAGGCTGACTTGAGTGCCACATAGAGTTGGCTTTGACCAGTAGTGGCCAGCCGAGTGCCCGTTTACCATAGCCCAGTGCAGCTGGGCAGCTCACCAGCTTGCATACGTCACAGTGTATCGAGACGAAGCGACAGGGCGTGCCCAGTTCAACCGGGCAGGTATTGCGAGCGCTAATACTGTTTTATTATTGACAATGTATTAACATTACATTACAAAATGAGGCATTCATGAGTATACATTATGATGTACTGTATTTGTCCCATAGTTTGCTGTAAGCTAGGGAATACCTAGACAAATCCTACTACTGGTGTGCAGTCGAAGAACGGCCCTCAGATGGCTCTCTGTCATTTGTGATCGATGCCTCGATTTCCAAAGATTTAAAGCTGAGAAAAGTTGTTCACATAAATATGTAGAACTAAACATGCACATTATAGCTGCCACTTTCGCATGTAGTCGAGGAAATCTATTCCGTGGAAGGTAAGAATAAAACCGAATGACGGCATTCGCCATTGCAAACTTCTCCTTAATAATGCGGTCACATTGCATTCTAACTGCACCTCTGCACCTTGACGTCAACTGAACGTGGTGACATGAAGATATTAAAATCCGGCTCAAGTGCCCTCAAATCTGATAATCTTTTCGCGAATTCTACATTGAGCTTATCCAGACACCGAACGAATGACTGAAGGTCATTGTCAATGTTAGCTGCAAATTTTGACACTTCCGGAAAATGCCTGAAATTACGTTCCTGGAATTGATTTCGCCATATCTCCAAATTCGTTTGCATTGCGCGAATTTTCGAAAACAGATACTCTATTAATTGGCCTTTCCCCTGCAAACAAGCATTGAGAGTATTCAAATGACTCGTTATGTCGGTAACAAATGCTAGGTTTACAATCCATTGAGGGTCAGAAAGCTACGGAACAGACATTCCTTTCATATCAAAAAGAGATTTACCTGGTCAAGCAGGAGGAGGAAGCGTTCAAGGGTTTTACCCCTACTTAGTGAGGCAATCGTTTGGTTTACGCTGCGAAGACTGGATGCAGTCACTCTGCCCAGTCGCAGCCCGTGTACGGAGCGGGCGCCCACTTGGCGAAACGCCCGGTTTGAGCAAGCCTGGCTTTGACTATAGATGTTGTGGTCACGTGTGAGACCATGATCCTCAAGGGCTGATTTGTTTAGCTGGTTGAGCCTGATGTGCTTGTACACTTTTCCATGAGTAGGATACCCAATAAGGGCGGTGGGTCAATCCTTGGTTGGGTTGAGAAACCAGACATTTTTTGTGGTGGGTGTCATACACGGTATTATTGTCATGTTTCGTCAGAAGACATCATCGACATCATCGGCGTAGCCTGAATCTCAAAATTACCCCTTAACAACTAGAGGTGAAAAAGGTGACCACTCCGTTGGTCTGAGCATAAAACTCACCGAAGACAAAGTACTTGGATATTAAACACTCTACAAAAGAGTTCAAGATGTAAACGGAGAAGGTTTCTGAGAAGATTTGGAACGTCTCAGAAGGAGGTACATGGGTAAACAGAGATTTAACATGAAAGATAACCAAGATATTTTGGAAGTTGAGCTTTTGTTGTTCCTACCAAATATGACGAGTCTTGGACGTACTGTAAGATGCTGTAGCCGTCGCATGGTGCAAGGTGGGGAATTGATAGTACTTAGCCTACTACTGACCACAATGGATAGCCCAGTTTGTGGACTTATGTTAGACCATTCAATCGGCATGGTTGTGGTTACTGGGGACGAGCAAACGATCAAATCCCTTCAGTATTACCGAAGGCTGTTGGGAATAAGACTGGTGACGTTCATAATCTATGCAGTAGGGCCACGAGTTGGCTTGACATAGGTGATGACATTCGGTAGGGAATGTATTTTGCTAAATCAATTTTATGCAGTACGACCATGGCATTCCCATTATCCACTGGTATATTTCTATAGACATTTGCACGAAGTTTGCGTAAGACTACTCTATCTCCCTTGGTGATGTTACATTTGGGCCGACGACTATTTGCCTTAGCCACTTCCTCTGGTAGTCTGAAGGCGTAGAAATATAGAAAAACAATTATTTTACAACCATTGAGATTTCTTCAGCGAGAGCTTTGCAGAGAGCAATGATGAAAACGAGTGTTTTAGATAGTACAGACGCGTAACGGCAGTGGTGTACAGTGTTGGATATGGTTATTACTGCCCTAGAAAGATTGAACTCTACCGTAGGACGTTGCTGTCAGGGGTAAAGCTTGTTGAACTCCTGATATTTAGAAAATCTATTTCAACCAGGTGTGACAGAAACCAAAGCATATTGCATTGGAATTAGAACGGATTTGATTCCCGGTCAGTACATGTGAGATTTTTGAAGTGAAATGTCATGTCCTGTGGTTCGGATTCCACTTAAAAGGAGATCCCGTGGCTCATGATCGCGAGGTTAACGGTCACGTAAAACAACAAGCTTCCTTCACTCTTGTAACTGTAGCAGTAGCTGAGTGATAACCTAGTTCTAGTCACGTGAACACGATACACTCACTTATAAGCGCACTGTTAGCACGATTACTCAGACGACTCCTAGACCAGTGAAGTATTGCCAAGGCAGGAATAGTTTCAGTGTCCTGGGATCGAAATGGAACAGCTAGGAAAGCGTGGTGAAACCATCTTGCGACAGAGTCGGATCAGTGCATGAAGGTTGATGATAGCGTTACGGCTCTAGATGTCTAATAGTTTACAAACACGTTTGCAAACTCTGAAGAAAAATGTGCCGGATTGAACAAAAGACGTTGCACCCGGCGGAATGGTATTTGTTTATCTGGAATGACGAACAGATTTCGTTGATGGAGTGAAAATCAGTTCAGTGGTCCTGTATTCAATGAAGCATTCCTGGAAGAGAGCTACGCATCCATGATGCCATTCAAATGTTATCTGAAACACGGACGATGCGAGTTGCTCAAACGCAACCCATACAAATGCATCCTACATCGAATGTGCGTACAGTTGTTTTTAATATTTTACGCTTACCGTATTTTTACATAACGACCCATAAACATGGTTAGGCATACGGGAGGACAACTACAATTAGTGGAATAATTGTAGCTATGTTCCCTGTCGTATTCATTCTTATACTCACGCCTATCTAGACCGATATAGACAGCTAAAGATGGTACAATAAGCTTTGTATACAGCTGAACTGCCCATCTTAGTTAATTTTATATCACTATCAGTCAAAAGGGGGCTGCGTGGCGCAGTCGGTAGAGGCGCTGAGTTCTAACTGAAAGCGAGTGGGTTTGATCCCCACCCAGGTAGTGGATTTTAGAAACAAAACTACCACTTTCGGAAACGAAATAGCCCTACACAAAAAATGAGCACCAGGGTAATTCCTGGGAGCAAAGACGGCCGGGCGTGGAGCGGACAACTCCATCCCATCTAGTGCCGATGTCACAAAAAGTGGAAGCCTCTACCTTCCACTACTCCCAGGGCCTCCATGGCCTGTACGGAGCTGGCTTTGCTTTGCTATCAGTCAGGTACTTTGCAAATGTTCCTTATAAGACTTCCACATTCCATGTAGATTATAGCCGATCAAGAGTTTAGTGCTTTTCAGTCGGTCAACACGAATGTACCCAAAAGAGATGGGTTATGCCCTAATCCTGAAATAAATTACATGCGATTAATAAAATGTAATTTATTTCAGGATTAGGGCATAACCCATCTCTTTTGGGTACATTCGTGTTGACCGACTGAAAAGCACTAAACTCTTGTTTACTAAGGCAACACTGAAAATATGGCTTCAAACACCACAATGTTATAGCCGATCATTTATATCACACATAGTCCGTGGAAATATTAGAGAGGAATGCTGTGATTACCAATCTTTTCATTGGTAATTTCACAAAGAATCATTAAAATTTCGCAGATTATCTAGAATGATTATGCGAGAAATTATTCTCCCTTATTCAAATAGTTTGTTTCTGGAGTCACATTGAGAGTTCATGATTCTTTTTCTTTTCTTCTGATGTCCGAATAAGTATAGTAACTGTGCGTATTTCAAGATCTGCAAAAACATAGGAGAAATAGATCCACCGTTTAGGGCAGGCTGTTCCAGCCGAGCTGCTCGCCAGGGAGCAGCTGAGTACTCGCCGCCTTGTGTGAGTAAACCTGCAATATGCAATACAGCTCTGTTGTAGGGGCTGCCGTTTCTAAGCGATGGATACATCAAGACTGGCAGGAAGTGCATGGACTTGTACGTCACACAGTAACGTATTGGCTACCACCCCCAGTCCCTCTCCAACCGTGCTCCGAGTGGGTTGTATGGAACTGCGCCCAAGCTTCACTAATGACCCTGGTCATTAGCATCAACCTTTAAAAGTGGCAGTGGAACTGCGTTCATTGAGAGCGGTCAGGTAGGGTCCCTCCCTCCTCCCCTCTACCGAATTATGTTGTGTCGAGTGGTGTGAATTTGAAGTGACTCATTTCAAATCGGTTGTGTCTTGATTGCGAACAAGTCAAAAACCGTCCAGATTGCGATCAACTAAATATACCCTGTCCAGATTGCGGACAAGAGATTAGTGTTGGCCTGGGATACATAAAACAGGTACAGTTTTCCTAACAGATTAATATTTAATTTTTGATCTAGCAATATTAGCATTAACTGGTACATTGGGATGTTTTCTACAACCTAACCATATTTTAAAAATAGTTTTGTTATTGCAAATGTTTAATAATCTAGTTTAAGGTAATCTTACCATTTAGAAGATTATTATATTTTTTAGAGGGGAAGTTATTTATGGTGGATTAGAGAGAGTTGTTTTATATTTATTATTATTATTATTATTATTATTATTATTAGTGTAGCCTCCGTGGCTTAGGCAGCAGCGCGCCGGCCTCTCACCGCTGGGTTCCGTGCTTCAAATCCTTGTCACTCCATGTGAGATTTGTGCTGGGCAAAACGGAGGCGGGACAGGTTTTTCTCCGGGTACTCCGGTTTTCCCTGTCATCTTTCATTCCAGCAACACTCTCCAATATCATTTCATTTAATCTGTCATTCATTAATCATTGTCCCAGAGGAGTGCAACAGGCTTCGGAAGCCGGCACAATGCCTATCCTCGCCGCTAGATGGGGGCTTCATTCATTCTAACCCTGACCCGGTCCAATGACTGGAGAAATGCTGTGGATTTTCATTATTATTATTATTATTATTATTCGCCTCTGTGGTGTAGTGGTTAGTGTGATTAGCTGCCACCCCCGGAGGCCCGTAGTACAGCTGCTTATCGGGACGGGGGACTACCTCTTATTCTCAGCAGTGCAGAAGAGACAGTCCGTCACTTCCCTTTAAACCGAACTTGGGCTAACGGCCGACTTGACCATGGGCGCAGTTCAATCGGCCTAATTAAAATGATCTGAAAATGCCACTGATTATGGGCGCAGTTCCATATCTCCCGCTCCGAGCAATACTGCTGAGTACTAGCGTGTACGCATACTCAAACTCGTGGATTTGGAACAGCCTGGTTTAGGGGAATAGGCTATTTCAGTTTTGGAATGAATAGCAACTCCGACTTTTGTGGCCAATAGACTCCAAGTTAAACCTGCCTCTCATTTCACACTGAGTAATAGCACTTAGTGACTGAAATATCGTGCAATCAAGAACATAAAAAATAAAAAAAAATACTCGTAGTATTCTAACTACAAGTTGGCTAAGCATAGTGCAATTAATATCCTCATATTTCGTTTTAGGGACTTGGGACATCTTGGTCATCAGCCCCGTGTGCTCAATTTGTCTGATAACCTGTGATTCTGTGGGGACTGTACCGTAGTAGTGTGTTTAACTGTAATTATTAGGGCCAGAAATGGGATAGGTGCCCCTGGACTTCAAATAACGTACTATCATGGCATTTGCTTGGAGGGAGAGTGGACAAATCCGGGGAAAATTCACACTCAGGATAGCCGCTGTCAGCGCCGGGATTCGAACCTCCGACCTGCTGCAGCTCCCCAACGTGTTCGTGGTGATCGACTTACCGTGCACGGCTACGAAGCGGGGTTTGCAGTGAATAAGAAATGGTGGCCTAATTCTAATATGTACACCGTATGTTCTCCTTAGAGAACAGATTTAGTCAAGTTCCTTTCCTTTCCGAGTGAGCCATTAGACATTTTGATTCTACTTCACAACACACACGCACTTGTGTAATGCGTATTGCCGACCACTGGGAATCGTATCGTAGAAAATATTTAGGCATATATATAACAATAATAACCCCTGGCACTACAGCCCATGAAGGGCCTAGGCCTACCAAGCGACCGCTGCCCAGCCATTTGACCTGCAGATATTGGGGTGACGCGTGATCAGCTCATCGGGTCCCCTCGGCCGTTAATCTTGGTTTTCGTGATCGGGGCGCTGCATCACTGTCAGACAGCTACTCAATTGTCCTCACGAGGCTGAGTGCACTCCGTTCCAGCCCTCAGGTCAGTTTCTAAAATCCCTGACGGAGCAGGGAATCGAACCCTGGGCCTCCAGGCAAGAGGCAGGCGCGCTACCCCAACACCACGGGGCCGGCAGAAAATATTATAGCCTACTGTAATTCTGATTAGTCATTCCAAAGGGAGTGGGTATTCAATCCTATCACATTTAACTTTCACTCAATCCTTAGGGGGGAAGATGTAACGTATTGTACAGGGTTCTGTTTCCCCTCTCACAATCAGTTTAGTTAGTTAGTTATTGTTCTTTTAAGGGACGGAACTACGAGGTCATCTGCCCATCACAATCAGTTTAATTAGGGACAGATCACTTCATTGTTCCACCCTGTCTGTTAGGTAGTCAGCCCGAAGGCTGGTTGGATCCTCAAAAAATACCGCCGTTAGGTTATGTGGGTAAATACCCACAAAAACCCAAGGCAGCGCTATATTGAGGCGTACTAGGCAAGGTGAGGAGTGAGGTAGTTTGCCATTGCTTTCCTCAGCGAGTCAGAACAGCAGTACTAACCCTATGAGTAGAACCTTTCACAACATCCACAAGCACTGATTGTGCCCTGAATGTCATTACTAAGCACCACCCATACCTCAGTAGCTTCCATATAATCACAGCCATAAGTGAGACTGAGACATCGGTGAAAAGCCACATTTTACTCTAGCCTGTGCCAACAGACAAATGCAAATGTACTGCATTCATCACGAGATGGCTGTTCCACCCTATAAGACAACAATCACTACCATCGTCCCTCAGTTCAAGAGTATTAGAATAAGGTTATCGTTAAGTTTATGTAACATAATTATACGAATTAAATTATTTGGTTGAAAAACGCGCGTTTGAAACTACTCTCCTACGATCACCAGCACTAGTACTGTATTGAGGGTGTTTCTATCTTAGAGGTAGGACACATCTTACGTTAAGGCAGAGAATGGTGTAGGGCTGTAACCTGAAGCAAATGACTCTCCTCTATGTATTCAATTAATTCCCTGACATGGACGGCTTGGCCCAGTCCGTTTGTCTCAGCCAACTGTTGTGAATCCTGCCTGCTATGTTACTTCTATGTTCGACAGCGCCAACGTTCCAATTGTTTGTTATCAAACGTGGACACCCGACAACAGATGACGCAATTGGCGACGAAAGGCCAGTCAAGTCAGCATCATGGTTCAGATGCTCTCCGAAAATACAACCTTACTTATACACCATATCCTTGTAATGGAATGCAGCTCGACAATTGACGGGTTTTAAAACTCGCTCAAATTCAATAGCAATTTAATATAATTGTGAATTTTGGGTCCTTTCTAACTGCGGTGGTTTTAAAGACACGTGGTGCCGGGATATCTTTTAGCCTGCTATCCCCTTTAAACAGACCAGCTGTGCACACCATCTTGGGCAAAGTGAGCGAGTGCCTAACCTATCAGTCCCACTGACAGTCGCACCTTAAGAGGTGGCGGGATATCCTTTGGTTTGCTATCCCCTTTAAACACACCAGCTGTGCGCGCCACGAGATGGACTTGTCTCTAAGCATCGGACAATGCTCTTCCTTTCAATAGTTAGTTTTTCGTAAGGCTGGTCATACCTCCCATCCATACGCCGATGTGCGGTGCAACAGGACAATAATTCACGTAAAGTTCACTTTCCTTTGTATGAGTGAGTCCAAAGGTGATTGTTGTTGTTGTTGATGATTATTTTAGGGGCTTTACGACATCGTCGTCATGTGTGGAATTTTCTGATAACCTGTGTCACTGTGATATCTGTACTAGTGTGTGTATTTGTAATTTAGGTAGGATTTTGCTAGGAAGCCGCCTTGGCCTTAAGTTAGGTACCATCCCGGCATTTGCCTGAAATATAAGTTAGAAACCACGGAAAGCCGCTTCCAGGATGACTGAGGTAAGAATCAAACCCGCCTTTTCTCAGTTTAGCCTCACGAGGCTGAGTGTACCCCGTTCCATCCCTCAGACCAGAATTAAATTTCTTGGTAGAGTTGGGAATCGAACCCGGTCTTCCGTGGTGACAGTCAAGAGTGCAAAGGAAAATGAACCTTAAATAAATTGTACTGTAGATGAATGTTTTCTGGTAGTGGCCTCTGGTAGCTTAGCGCTCACTCCATCTTCTCCCCATCAGCTGTCTGCCTTGTCTCACCAGGCTGGTTGGCTTACTCTGATTGGTGACCTCTTGGAACGCTCGTCACACCTCTCCACAATAATATACTGTAGCTCTCTCTCTCTCGAACAGGACAGCAAGTCTGCTCACACCGCGATGGTCGAACTCCGCTAATTAGGTTAAACCCAGACAGTTCTGTCAGCTCATGCTAATGGGTTTGGGAAGAGAGAGGGGGTAGAAAACCTCTCCTGGAATTTTGGTTAAGCCATGAGTTGACTGACAGCTGCGTACACCTGGACCCCCTGAAGTTTCCGTAGATATAATCAGTGCAGCTAACATGTTATCCATGTACAGTTAAAGAAGTGCACGACTGAGAGTTATAGGAAACTGTAAATGTTCTAAGTTTGAGTTGTCACAACGGGGCCAAAATTGGAGGTGTTCCAACAAGGAATTCATTTATGAATGCACCTTATTTTGTAGCAGAATACATATACGCATTTTGGTTCCCAAGATATCGTTTTAAAGCTCATAATGCAGTCTATAACTTGCATGTTGACGAAGCCACAACATAAAAATTAAAATGTGCAGATCTGAATAGTAACTGTGAAACACAAAGAAAATAACGGAACCTTATCTTTATCAAGTGCAAGGCTAAAGAAAACCAGGAATCTGGAATAATACCAAAAGTTGCTAATGAGTAGTATCGAATACGTCTTTAAGGCAACAAGAGTAGATAGTGGCGAACACCGTAAAGATCAGGGTGGGTTGACACATTCCAAAATACCTTACCTTACGTCCAGTTTGGAGTGGGGGGCAGTGAAACACACCTCAGGCAACTTCCCCTCTTAGGATTTTCCTAATTGACTCCCATGGAGAGAACTCATTAGCGGAGCTCAGTATCACCCGCTCACACACAGCTTAGCAGCCCCGAATCTGTCAATATGCAGTTGAACTGGAGAGTCATGACTTAAAACCAGGCAGCTACAAGGTGTGTCTGCTGCGATCTCTACCACCAATCAGGAAGTGCTGCTCCTGTGAGGAACATTGTGACCACCTCGTGGTGTCTGAGGTTCGAGTAAGATTCCAAGCTCTTTCAAGATATTTAGTTCTGCTCTGAGGGTTGGAACGGAACTATGATCATCCAGTCTCGTAACTGAGAAAGGTAGGTTCGATTGATACAACAGCTTAGGCTTTCACGGCCGGCGTTCATAATTAAGTACAAGTTTTTCGGGCTTGTAGGCCGTGGTCTAGACAGGATATCTCCCAACGTTTCACCGGAAACTGCGTTCGGCATTATCAAGGGTTCCGCTCCTTTCCTTGGCTAGCAGTTCGATTGCCATCACACGAGAATTATTCCATTGCTTCCCACATCTACTCCAGGCAATGGCCAATAGGGTTCGTACCTTAAGTCCGCAGTCGTCTTCTTACCAGTCCAACCTTCCAGGGGCTCGCGACTCGTGGGACGTGGGTTAGCGACCACGGGACCCCAGCTGAGTCCGGCATTGCCTCCACTTACTTGTGCCATGCTCCTTTCTGTTTAATTTCCTGTCGACCTCCCTTGGTCAACTCTTGTTCTCTTCTGACCCCGATGTGGGCCTCTCACCACGGCGGACCGGGTTCGATTCCCTGTCAATGCATGTGAGATTTTCAAAGGGACATGCCATTTCCTGAGGTTCGGATTCCACGTATAAAGGAGGTCCCGTGGATTATGATCTCGAGATTAACGGTCACGTTAAACTACAATCTTCCTTCTTCCTTCTGACCCCGACGGTATTCGAGGCCTAGGGTGTTTTTTGCTTTCCCACCTTAATTGACCCTTGTCTCATCTTTCCTGATACCCTCGTTGTTCGAGGGATCAGCTCTTCTTTTTTTTTCATGTTATCTCCTGCCTTCACCTCAAGGCCCTAAAGGAGACAGGGTGCGTGTAGCCCCGCCTCTTAATGGCACCCTGGATAGTGCTATCCCCTCAAGGGCTCACGGCTGGAGAGTTCGGAAGTTAGTGACTCCAAGGGATTCCTTAGCTGAGTCCGATTTCCCCCCTATCTTCAGTGACTCTTGGATGGTCGCTCTCCTCTTTCCCCTTTCGTAACTGCCTTTCATGGCACTGGTTCCTTCCAAGTCCCTCAAGCCTCGTTCTTCGTGGTTGGAGGGCATGTCTTATCCCTATAGTTAGTTTACCTTATTTCTTTTTTTCTTCTTCTTCAAGTACGTAAGTTAGTTGTAAGTCAGCTATAGTTGTAGTCATTCAATTCATCACCCTCATCCAAACCATTGGGGGCCGATAACCTAGATGTCATGACCCTTAAAACAACAATTTATTATCATCATCTTACCAATCCAAGCCTCATTTGCAAACAAACACACCACTACATACGGCACAATAACACGGAGTATCAGACGAATTCTGCACACACCCTAGTATAAGGGGTTGATGACCACGATGTCCAAGCCCCTAAGCCTAAATGAAACTACTACTTTAACAGAGCCGCGTTTGACATGATCATCTTTAGTCTTAGTTCATGGCTACTCCACCTGGCGCTGCGCTCGAATAACATGCACGATGCTCAGTTTCGCCACGTACCGGATCTTTTAAGAACTACGTGTGCAACCTCAGAGCCCGGTTGTAGTACTATTATTATTATTATCATTTTAAATGATCTTGTCGACTTCATCGTTACGCTGAGGTCTGGCGTTCCGTTACGGTGACGATACGAAATGTACTTAGAATTCACTGGGGTGTGTGACGTCATAGTACGATGTAGCATCCGAGTACCAAGAAGGCAATGCGAGAACAATCAAGTAGGCAGTGAAGAAACAAAATAGAATCTTGAAACTTTGTTCTTGCACTGCCTTCTTGGTATTCGGCTGCTAGCATTTAAAATTATATAAAGTTCAGTCTTTCAGACTGACTATCCGTGTCTTTTTACTATTATTATACTGACAGTAGTGGCTACGTGGGCTAAAGCGCTGCGTTAGGTCAAGGGGCCAAGCTCTCTGCTGACTCGGTAGACGCGTGGGTTCGAGCCCCACCGTCGGCTGTCCTTGAAATGGTTTTCCGTGGTTTCCCATTTTCAACACCAGGGAAATGCTGGGACAGTACCTTCTGACAGGCCACGGCCGCTTCCTTCCACATCCTTGCCCAGTTTCATTCATCTTCATCCATTCCATCTCTCATCCCGACGAGCAGGTCGCCCACGGGCGTCGACTAGAAAGACCTGCACTCGGCCTCTCAGGAGGCTACACGACAAAAAAATATTATTACAGTATTATTATTATTATTATTTTGTTGTTGCCAACCGGGAAAGGCAGACTCGGAAGGCGAGTGGACTCGAATCCTTGCAATGGTTTTCTTTTGTTTCCCATTTTCAACTCCAAGAAAATATTGGGACAGGGCCTCGGGCAGTTTATCTTCCCTAATTGTCAATCTTCATCTATTTCATCACTCATTAACCCTTTTGATAAGGTTGGCGTCAGAAAGAGTATCTGGTCGCAAAACCCATCAATCTCACCTCATCCCCAACCCCGTAAATTTTTTTATTATTTCGGACTTCATGGCTAAGTGGGTAGGACGCTAGCCTTCCGTTCGAAGAGCCCCAGGTTCGGTTCCAGGCCAGACCATGTGATTTAAACTTCACTATCTCAGAAATTAGGTGTTAGTGACGTGTTCAACATTCGTTTCATCCTGATTATAACACACAGGTCGCCCCCAAACATCACACGTCAATAACCTTATTATTATTAGGATTACTATGCTTATTATTATAATTAATATTAATATTTCGTTGTTTTGTTTAATTTAGAGGCTTAGGCATTTTGGTCATTCGCCAAGTGTTCTTGAATGTGTCTGGCAACCGTGGTATTGCGATAGCTGTACTGATGTGTGTATATTTCGGATTGGGAAGGAAGCGGTCGTGTCATTACGCTAGTTACCATCCCGACATTTGCGTGAAGTAGAAGTGGGAAACCACGGACACCGCTTCTCTCAAGAGAAGTGTACTTGGGTGCGTGTAGTTTATCCCTGATAATCTGTGTCACTGTGATGTCTGTACTAGTGTGCGTAGGCCCATTTGTATTTGAGGTATGATTTGGGTAGGAAACGGCCGTGGTTTTACGTTAGGTACCATCCCGGCATTTAGGCTACCTGGAGTAGAAGTGGGAAACCATGGAAAACCACTTCAGGGATGGCTGAGGTAGGAATCGAACCCACCTCTTCTCACGAGGCTGTGTCTAACCCGTCCCAGCTCTCAAACAGTTGTTTTAGAACAATGCTACTGACTTTACAAAGGAACTACTCAGTCTTGCTGGAAATTGGGCACACATGGTTGAGCTCCACGTGTTCTGCAAGACATACGCCTCCCTTATCATCATCATCATCATCATCATCATCATCACATATATATATATATATATTATTTCAGTAGTATGCATCCCTCCTGCGGCGCTCACAAGCGATCGATCGTGAAAAATGAGCATTCAAATGAAAGATAATATACATTACCAGTGACGTATTGCACTCTAATTTCATAAATATCTATAATTTCTTTAAAAATGACTTTTAAAAAACTGTACGAAGTGTGCGATTTGCAAAACACCGTTGATGTAGGAAAGTACGTTCCATAATTGCTGTCCACGGGCCACTGTGGCGCCTGTTTCATGTCATATTAACATTCTGAGGTCTTTCCTTCATCCTGAAATGTAAATAGCGTTCTATAATCATTTGGTTGAAATAAAAACATAACCTTTCTCCTGAAGTGTATCATTATAAACCTATTGGGGAAAGTGTGGTTTATGAACATGCGAGATTTCTCGCACGGGTCCGCTAGTCATCATATATTCCAGTATTTCATTCGGTAGAGTAACAACCACCCCTTCGATCCCACTTGTGCGGGAGAGGAGGGTCTCCTTCCACACACTTACAATAACCTCGGAGAGTTCTTGTTGTAGGATTTAAGGGGCTTGGGGCATCTTGATTATCAGCCCTGTGTAGCGAGGTGTGTGTTGAGATTGTCTGATAGCCTGTATTACTGTGATGACTGTATTACTATGTGTAACTGCAGTAGGAACAGGGATGGGGTAGGCGCTCCGGGACTTGAAGTAAAGTACTGCCCAGGTATTTGCCTGGAGGGAGTGTGGGAAAACCCGGGGATAAAGCACACGCTGGATAGGCTCTGTCAGTGCCGGGATTCACATCTCTGAACTCCGGACTTGCTTAGGCTGCCCATGGGGCCGTGGTGCACTATTTAACGAGCACGGGTGCACCGCGGGGTGACCTAGGAGACTTTGAACTGTCCGCGTGTATATGAGTAATATATTATTAGGTTCCTACTTATAGAAGCAATTAGTTTCTATTCTTTGATAAATAAAACAAAGGAATTGCTAGAGCAGATTTACATATTGGTGGCTGTGCGAGAGCCTGTGTCTTACGCGAAACATTGAATGTTCATGACTCATTACACTGCCTGTGACGGATTGATGTCATGAAGTTAACAGCCGAAGGTGTGGTCTTAATCACCATCTCATGGGTTGGCTACGGTTGTTTCGCTTTGTGCCCCATTCCAATGTGTTGCTAGGAATATGTGTGTGTTAATATAAGTAGCAAATTAAAATAAATTTAATGAAGATAAACTGTGGAATCTAAAGAATTTTCAGTCTCACTTAATCCATACTTCATGTTTATTCGATCGGTGTGGTTAAATATTGTGTTCTGGGTTACAAGAATAAAAAGTGTCAAATAGTACATTATGCAAGAAGTCTATAATGGCAGTAATTAAGACACGAGTAGGGTAATAAAACGAGCGAAGCGAGTTTTGACTGTTTATGTTCGAACATAAATAATAGTTACTACTGTGAATTGTCGCATTATTTGTTATTGTTGTTAATTCACTTAAAGGGATTGGGACATCTTGGTCATCAGCCCCTTGTAGTTGGGTGTGTGTTGAATTTGTCTGATAACCTGTATTTCTGTTATGACTGTAGTAGTGTGTGTTACTGTATTAGGGACAGGAATGAGGTAGACCTAGATGCCCCGGGACTTGAAGTAAGGTACTACCTCGGCATTTGCCTGGAGGGAATGTGGAAAATCCTGGGGGGAAAACCGTGGCCTACGTTATATACAAGGCCTGGAAATGAGGCGCCAGACGACATTACGAGCGATGGTTCGAACTTGTTCCGCATTTTGCCACTAGGTTCGCTGTCTGGCGCCCCTAATCGTGCCGATTGCATTATATACAATGTGATTATTGTGTCTGTATTTGGCGGTAAATAAGGTGTCCTAATGAGTAAGAAAGCTAAGGTGAGTTTAAAATTGACTGGCGAAGCGTGTCGTATTATAGTTGTGCTTGCGTTAAGAGCAGTAGACTGCTGTTTGGCTTATATTGACATGGGTGCTAAGTGGTCTTTATGAACAAGACGTAGTGAAAAGCAAGTTTTAATCCAGTGTAATAGCGTAAATGTGACATGTATGTGTGATAAATACTTTAGATATAAATCACTGAATGATTTTAAGAGAGTAACTTATGTGTAAATATTAGTGTTATTATTGTGTTTGTCAAAAATGGTGTACTGTAGCGTGCCGTATTGTAAATCTCGTCAAGTTAAAGGCAATGGACTTTCGTTTCATCAATTTCCATTGAACAATGGCATACTGAAACAATGGGTTTTAGCTGTTTCACGTGAGGGGGTAAAGCCAGGGTCTTTGTGGTCACCAAAACGGTCTTCTACAATTTGTAGCAAGCATTTCAAGGATTCTGATTTTAGTATAAGTACTACAAAGAGAACGCTTTTACCGAACGCATTTCCGACGGTTTTTGAGGACTACCCCGAACATAAACAAGCACAAATAAATAGAAATACGCGCAAAAGAGCACGTGTCGATAGAGACATACATATCAATAATAAAAGGAAATGTTCAGGTAATTTAAATTTTACGGAAGACTATTGTGATGCACGAATTGAAGAAAACCATGATCAATCACGTGTTAGTGTAGGAACGCAATGTTCTACAATCAAGCAAACTCATTGCAAGTCAACAAAATTAAAATTAAGGAGGGCACTAAGAAAAATACAGTATACAGAACTACAATTAAGTCATTGAATCAGAAGATAATTTCATTGAAACAAAAATTACACTCAGTGCAACGTCAGGACAAACTCGATGTTCAAATATCGAAGCTCAAGAGTGAAGCGGATCGTGGGGACTTGAAAGCTAATTTCTTACTTGAACAAATTCGAGCTTTCACGAAACGAAAGTTTAAATACAATGAAACAACAATAAAAATATGTGTATTGCTCTCTAATAAATCACCGTCGGCTTACCGCTTACTAAATATTTTACAACTTCCTCATCCACGAACACTGAAAACGTACATTGGGTATACGAACGGAGAGACAGATGTCACGTCACTTGCAAAAGCTAGGTTGACAGCTGAAGAAAAGTCACTGACTCACGATAATGAGAAGGTTGGTTCAATAGTCTAATCATTGATGAAATGGCCATAAAGTCTAGACTATTGTATGACAAGAATTTAGACATGTTTCTTGGCATTAGTGATATTGAGAAAGATGCAATTGGAATCGAACATAAATTAGCTAATAAATTATTATGCATAATGTTCAAGGGCCTGTCATCCTTCTACAGGATACCTGTTTCGTTCTACTTTACATGTGGACTTACAGGACAACAGTTATCTAAGATAATACTGGACGCACTGACTGCGGTTGAGGAATGCGGCTTCAAGGTCATCAGAATAGTGACGGACAACTGTCAGGTGAATGTGTCATGTTTGAGGCGCTGTGTGGCGGGTGTGTCACTCATGAAATTCGTCACCCGAAAGACGAGCAGAGGCCAATTTTTCTTAGTTTCGCTCCGAGTCACATAATTAAGAATGTACGATCACAATATCTGAGTAGGAACTTCTATGCAGATGACAATTTAATAACTAGTGATGATCTCAAGAATCTGTACCACTTACAGGAAAAGCTAGTAGTAAAGCCAGTTAGGAAATTAAGCAGGAAGGTTGTATATCCAAACAATTTAGAAAAAAATGAATGTGGCAAGAGCCAAATTGGTGTTTACTCCAGAGACAATAGCTGGGCTTAAGAGCATGGAAGTCGTGTGCCCAGAGAAAGTTGAAGATAAGGACAGCCTACGCGAAACAACAAATTTCTTGGAAATTTTTAGAAAATGGTTTGATATACATGATATCTGCAATACCACAAACGGACGTCATTCCAGAAACACGGACAAGCTTATTTTCAGTGAAGTTAATGGTGAGAGACTTTCATGGCTGACCAATGAATTTCTGCCCTACCTGTCACAGATCCAAAGTTATTCCGATAAAAATATGAGACTTACAAAGAAAACTTATCAAGCTTTGGTGCTAACAACTTCATCAACCGTGTCCTGTATACGATTTCTAATCAGTATCAGCTTCCATTATGTGCTTACGCGTAATCTCTCAAGTGACGATGTAGAACTGCTCTTCAGTCACCTGAGAAATAAAGGAGGTAACAATGACATGATGGACGTGAGATCATGCCTGCATGCCATCGAGTCAACACTTAGCACAGGAATTATCGCATCTTCCAGAAGTGGGAATGTGGAGCTGAGGGAAGATGCAGTCGTAACAGGCGCCTTGACCAAGTTTCTGAAGCCTAAAAAATCGCGGAAGGTGCAAAACCCAGCCAATGCTAAATAAACACTCCAGCCTCTGGCACATGTCTTGGAGATTCTTGAAAGCCCTGTTCAAGGTAAGAATATGGGGCATATAGCCTATATTAAGTTCATTGAAATAAAACATATTGGTTGACATTTTAGCATTAAAATCTCTATTTTTGTTTTCAGAAAAGCCAGCGTCTCTATCTTCCATTTTAATTGCAATGGTAGCGGGATTTCTTGTAAGAGTGGCAGAAGAGAGAACAGACTGTGAATGTTGCTTAGAGAAAGTATCAGCTCCAGCAAATTCAAGCCTGCATTTAGTTTAATACATTTTCAAGACAGAGGGGGATTACGATATCCCAAAGCTTCTTTTATTTATCTGTTTGAATCAATTTCTCACTTTGTCACAACAGCCGTAAATTTCATGTTTCGAAATTATTTAGTGTCAAATTTCACAAATATTTTAACTGACACGTTTTCCGAGCACACAAAAAGCGAAGTGTGTATTGACAATTCTCTCTCCGTAGTTCTTCTGCAAAAGTTCTTAAGGCCGCTTTTAAAGAATATTGGTGTGAACCACACGGGCAGTAGTGCAACGTTTCTGAATTTAAGAAGCAAACCACTTGACAGAAATATCTTAAAGCGAAGTGAAATACAGTCAAGAGTGAGCTGTATTCATCATTTGGGGGAAACTGGAGGAAAACGGGTAAGAAGTGCTAAAAAAAAACATGTATTAAATGTACTTGAGTTGCATGTAACGCCTAGTCAAAATCAGACAACTAGGGCGCCGAGCCGCGATCCTAGTGGCGTAAAGTGGAACTACCAGTTTGGCGTACCAAGTCTCCGCTCTATTTCCAGGCCTTGAGTATAACGTAGGCCACGGGAAAAACACACTCAGGATAGCCACTGTCAGCGCCGGGATTCGAACCTACGATCTCAAAACATTCTACAGCTGCCCTCCCGGCCATGGTGCACGATTTGACGAGCACATCTACGCTATGGGGCTGTCACATTACCACAGTTACTGGCAGTTAGCTCTGCTCTTTCCCATCTCACTCCCCGGGTATACTACTGCAGCGAAAAACATTTGCCACGCTGAGTGGGTTTGTATCTGATTGTGAGAACCTACTGTCACGCGAGTCAATGTTCTCAGGAAGGGAAGTATTCGGCACGCTCCCCGTACTGCTCTACATCCCTCTCCTACACTGAACTCTCAAGGTCAAGTGCAGAGCAAAAGGCCGGTGTCTGTATTGTATCATTATTAGAGCTATAACCAATCCATACACGTCCTATTTTTACACCACCGCATAATATCGACGATCCTAAGTTATCTTAAAACGATCTTTGATATGTACATCTCTGCTACGATTCGTTCCATGACAAACTGAGTGATCATCCGGGCCTATTCAAACACAACCTCACTCGACAACAGAAACAAGTGAAGGTGCTTACACTTAAAGTACGGACGGTATATGGTGAAGTGGTAATGAGCCAGAGCGCTGGAGGAGACACCCCTCAATTAACTGCACCGAGCTCAAGATGATTGCATGCACAAATTTTAAGCATTAACACGTGATGTTGACAGTACGACGGACGACGAGTAACTGCTGATGTTGTTCCGCCATCACTGAACCGTGGCGGGAAATCTGTTTGCCCAGAGTGGTCACTTTGACCTTGGAGCCGCACCACATTCCATCCGTACTCTACCACACATTTTTTGCTACCAACGTAATTCGTTGTGTCAAAATTCACTAACATAAAACCTTTTCAAATGGCGCAAAAGCAAAAGTCAAGAAAACTTTTCGAGCGATTCCATGGCGCCCTTAACATCTGTTCAATATGTATTGGAGGTCATGAAGCATTGTATGCAGCCGCTATCTGCATGTGTTTGTATTCAGACTGCAAACTCAAAGATCCTCAGTTTGATTCTTGGCACTGCCAAGAAATTGAATTCTGGTCTGAGGGCTGCAACGGGGTACTCTCAGCTTCATGAGGCAAAAATGAAAAGAGGTAGGTTCGATTCCTACCTCAGCCATCTTGGAAGAGGTTTTCCGTGGTTTCCTAATTCTACACCAAGAAAATGCCGGGATTGTACCTAACTTAAGGCCGCGAACGCTTCCTTTCCAATCCTAACCTGAATGCAATTGCACACACTAATACAGTGATCACAATAACACAGGTTATCAGACGACATTCCACACACACCCAAGTACTGTAACCTATATTTTATGAATCCCCCATGACAGTTTTAATGTAGGCTCGTAGGTTTGTTATTTCTTTATATCATGTTATCGTGTTGGCAACGTGTTCAATTGCATTGGACACGTCTGCAGTAGACGCAGTGTCATTATTATTATTATTATTATTACTATTATCATGTACGTATACTTTTTATTATTAATTATTCAATGTATTTTAGGTCACTTTTGACGAGATTCTGAAGCTAGCTCTTATCCTATGTTTTATAAGTATGTTTATTAATGTTGTTCAGACCACTGAACCAGAAGTCAGGTTCATGTTCTGGTCACACGTGCAGAAGGCAGCACTTCATGGACACTATTGTCTCAAGCAGGTATGCTCGCTCACACCGGGGGGGGGGGGGGGGGTTGATGAGGAAGCGGCCAAGGGGCTTGCTATGAGTGGCCTGGACAAACAGGCGTATGACAATAAGGCTTCTGAGAAGGACTCCCTGGTCTGAGGTGTGGCTTGACGGACGGGCTGTGGGATTCAGACTGAGTGCACTGCTGCAAGGTGATTGTCTCACTGGACATTGAGATGACTGGTTGGGCAGTGTGTCTCTCTTGAGCTGAGTGCTTCGTGTTTATACGGAAAGAAAGAAGCTTCAAGACTCCGATTTGTTTTAGTATGGAGGGTACCACGTGATTGGGTTCTTACTGTTATGCCACAATCACAGTAGGGCTGATGCCTATGCAAATAATTGTGCAACGTTGAAGAGGAGCGTCAAATGTGAAGGCATGGCTGACCAGCTTCAAAGTGTGTAGAGGTGAAATGGACATATGGGGCAGACGACGGCATTACCGGTAATGTGAAAACCCATTAATAAATCGTTACAGGCCTAAATATTATTATTATATTATTATATTATATATTTTTAATTGCATTTCTTGTGTGTCACTCTTTGTTATTATATTTATCCATTTCTTGCATGCAGCTTCAGAATATAAAGTAAATTTAAAGTGGATAGTTTCTTTTTAGTTAGATGCATTTAATCCTTCCTTCGTCTTTATTAATTTATAGGAGGTTTTGGTAAGGCCTATGTACGAGCCAGTCCTTTCAGAATATCTGCACACGCCCGGAGATAAGAAGAGTTTTAAAAATGTGGATTTGTTCAATTACAGTACTAATTATGTCATTTGCTTAAATTTTAAAGAAAGGCCATTTATGAGGCAGAATATTCATTTTTATTTATTTTTTGTATCTTCAAAGTTACAAATGGCTTCTCTGGGTGAAGCCATCTTGTGGCTAGAATTGAAAGATTACAAATGGCGCCCAACTATGGAGTGTGAATAAGGCTGGCTGGTGCATAGTATGGCAGTACGCACAGGCAATTTGTGAAATCTGATCGGGTATTTTAGGAAGGGTATATATGTTCAGTGATTTTGGAGGGTATGCTAAGTAATAAGAGTGAGCCTGATTTATTAAAGTTGAGATCTAGAAGTGTTGACAGAAGCACTCTTGGTCATTCTAGAAGAGGCAGGAGTCAGTCAAACAGGCAGACTAATAAGCGGTCAGATTACACAAATTCGAGAGTAGTTCCTAGTAAAATGGCAGATAAGGATGTGATTTCTGGTACGTTGGAGGGACGTGAGGGGGCCAAGAAAGATGATGTTGCACTTAGCAAGGATTTGGGAATGGGAGTGAATAGTGAGGAGGAAAATGTAGGGCTGGGGGAAAACTCACAGATGATCAAGTTAATGGAGCAGATGATGTCTAAATTCAGTTGTAAGCTAAGTGATTTAAGTACTAAAATGGATACTCAGAGTAGTGATTTAAGTACTCAAATTAGTAATCAGAGCAGTGAATTTAGTACTAAGATAGACATTCAAAGTACGGATTTAGAGGGCAAAATTAATAAGATTGTAGAAAGTATGAGTAAAGGCTATAAGGAAATTCGTCAGGAAATCGCCAGTAGAATTGAGATGGTAGATAAAAGATTCGAGCAAGTTGAGGAGAAGATGAGCTTACAGAGGCAGGACATTATGGATACTGTTGATAAGCAGATAGGCGAGGTGAGTAATGAGGTAGCCATTTTCAAGAAGGATGTAACTGAGAGGTTGATAGTTGTAGAGGAAGAGATGAAGGATATAACTGAAATTAGAAATAAGCAGGTGTTTTTGGAGCAGGAGCTAGCGGTGTCTTCAGCCAGAGTAACTATGGTAGATAAGAGTGTAAAAAAAGAGATTAGTGAACTGAAATCCTTTAATGAGAGCGAAAATTTGAAATTAAGAAGAGAGCTGAATCAGGCCAAGTCAAATAAGGAAAATTGTAATCACTCTGTAGGACATAGTAACTTCTATAGGGAATCTGACTTACCTAAATTTAGTGGAAGGCAGTTTAACCCTATGGAGTTTGTTAAAGTTGTTCAGAAGAGGTTTTCGAAAGGGTTAGAAGATGGGACTTTAGACTGGGATATGGTTGAGGAAGTCATATCATTAGCTTTTGTGGGGGAGGCTAAATCTTGGTATCAAGTTTTTAGGGGAGGTTTTCAGGGGTTAGAAGATTTTAGGCAGAAGTTTGAGGGAAAGTTCTGGAACGAACAGACTAAAGGAAGAGAAAGAGACAAGATTTCTTTTGGGAGGTATCAGTCGAATCAGGGGGTGAGCATGACAGAGTATTTCCTCACACATGTCCTTATCAGTCAGAATTTAGACACTAGTTCTTCTGAAGGTGATATTGTTAGGCGTATGGCCCGTCATTTTTCTGATGAGGTGAAGATGGCCGTAGTCATGCAGGATGTAAATACGATTAAGGACATGGAACATGTGTTAGAAAGGTTTGATACTTTGGGTAGAATGGGAGGCAAAAGGCAAGAACAGGGAAGGGAAGGAAATTACGATCAGGGGTATCAGGAGGAAGGGAATAGGCATTATGAGCGTAGGAATATTGATAGGCCAGGTAACTTTGTGAGGAATGATAGAGGAAATTTTGTAAATAGGGATATTGGTGACCAAGGGAATTTTCGGAATAGGGGGCGCGGAGAACAGAGGCAGGCAGAAAATCGGGGACCTGGGGAACAAAGGCAGTTAGAGAATAGGGGGCGTGAAGAAGAGAGACAGCCAGCTCAGCCGAGTAATTTAAACGGGAACAGGGCTCTTTAAGACGGTCAGATAGAGGGTCCCATCCCAGTATTCCAGTTCATGTGTTGAAGAAGATAGAATATGACCTTGATGTTAGAAAGGAATTGTTAGATGACCAGGTTGAGGTTATGCAGGAGAGATGTGAGCCTACGTTGATCAGTCCTGTGATTAAGGTGAAGATATGGGGTCAAGTTGTCGATGCCTTATTGGACTCAGGGAGCATGTGTTCTTGCATTAAGGCAGGCTTTTATGATGAGGTTAAGAGTAAAGGAGAATCCATAGAGGAGATTCCTGTGTCCAATATATTTATATTGTCTGCTGTTGGGACTAAGTCACAGAGAGTGCGTAGATAGGTTGTCGCACCTATGTACATTGATGAGAAATGTGGCCGTCAGAGTTTTCTAGTGGTCGCGAATTTAGTGTATCCTGTCATATTGGGTGCGGATTGGCTAAGCTGTCAGATGTGTAAGCTTGATTACGGCGATTCTAAGGTGAGATTCAAGTGGGGTGAGAATTTTGATACGGTTAGTCTGAGTTATCAGGTGGACTCGGGAACTTTTGTGAGTATATCAGTGTGTGTCCAGGTTTTAAATGAAGAGGAAGAAGTCAGTGCGGTTAGCAGTGACATGGTATCAGAGGATATTCAAAGTTGTAGTATGGTAGTGGAAGAGGAGCGTGAAGGTGAATTTACAAGTGTTGTGGAAGATACCATGTTGGAGGTAGAGCAGAAGGCTCAGTTGTTAGATGTCTTGAGAGAACACAGTGAGGTGTTCTCTGACAAACCTGGTAGGACACATGTTTACGAGCATAGTTTCGAGATCACCGATAGGTCTAGTTTTAATGGTGTTAGATATCCGATACCCCACGCCCATGTCAAAGCAGTAGATGCTGTCATTTCGCAGATGCTAGACGATGAGGTGATCGAGTTCAGTAGGAGCCAGTATGTCAATCCGTTGGTGGTTGTGATTAAGAAGGATGGGTCAGTTAGGCTATGTTTGGATGCAAGACAAGCTAATAAACGCATTGCGCCGGATCATCAGCGACCGGAAACTACTGAGGATTTAATTCAGAGATTTGGGGGTAAAGAATGGCTGTCCACATTAGATTTGAGTGCTAGTTTTTGGCAGGTACCCTTACGGGAGGAGGATAGGCAATTCACGGCTTCTTGTTACAAAAACCAGCTGTTACAATTTACACGAATTCCTTTTGGTATGAAAACATCGTCAGCTGGGCTCATTCGCGCACTTAACATCGCTCTGGGACACGACACAGGGGATTTCACAGCCAGTTACATCGATGACTTAGTCATCGCATCACGTACATTTGGGGAACACATGGAACGCCTTAGAATCGTTTTGGGGAAGTTGCATCGGGCCGGGTTCACAGTGAAACTTAAGAAGGCGACCTTTTGTGCACAACAGATCACGTTTTTAGGCCACACTATTACACCACAAGGGGTTACGCCAGAAGGGTCGAAATTAGACAACATAATCAACACTCGGACACCACGTAACGTCAAACAACTTCGCTCTTTTCTGGGGGTATGTAATTATTTCAGGAGGTTTGTACTGCGGTATTCACAGCTGTGCGGGCCATTTAGAGGGTTACTTAAACAGAATTCTAAGTGGGTTTGGGAAAAGGAACACGATGAGGCATTCATCAAACTTAAACAGGGTTTTAGGGATGCTGTCACACTTAGGTACCCCGGGCAGGATGGTCAGTATATAGTGATGACAGATGCTAGCGACTTAGGTTTAGCAGGGGTGCTTTTTCAAAAGGATGGGGATGGTAATCTAGGCATCGTGTCACTCACTAGTAGAGGTCTAAATTCCGCGGAGAAAAGATACACTACTAGTGAGAAGGAATTGCTAGCCATTGTGTATTCGCTGGGTAAGTTCCGGACCTATGTGCTTGGCCGCAAATTCCTAATCTATACAGACCATAACGCACTTACGTTTCTTAGGACATGTAGGATAACCTCGAACCGGCCTTCTAGGTGGATATTGGCGATCCAAGAGTACGATTTTGATATATTTCATGTAAAAGGGTCAGAAAACGCATTCGCTGATTTTGTGAGTCGCCACCCGGAAATTGCTGGTGAGGGAGTTGAAGCTAGGAGAGAGGAAGGAATTTTGGTCTGTGTGACTAGGATTTCAGATAGGGACGGGGAGAGGTTAAAGTTGGATAAAATGAGAGAGGAACAATGCAAGGACGAGGAGATTCAGGACATTTATCGGGAACTCGAGGAAATGGAACATACGAGCATTGCTAAGAGGGGTAATAAGGAATTCAGGCTTTTTAACGACTTGCTAACTAGGAAATGCTTTGGCGAGAGATGGTGCGTGTGGGTTCCTAAGTCTTTGAGGTATGATATTATCTGGTTTTATCATAAGGAGTTAGGCCACTATGGTGCAGAGATGGTGTTGGGTGCTATTCAGGAGAACTTCTTCTGGAAAAACATGGGCAGGGAAG
The DNA here is from genome assembly GCA_946902985.2 of Meconema thalassinum. Lineage (NCBI taxonomy): Eukaryota > Metazoa > Arthropoda > Insecta > Orthoptera > Tettigoniidae > Meconema > Meconema thalassinum. The sequence goes on along the minus strand of OX336389.2, from coordinate 216,533,391 downwards.
TCAGAAAAACCCTAGCAACATGTGAGTTGTGTCAGAAGTGCAAGCACCCCACAAGGTATTTAGAAGGGCCAAGGCAGGCTGTTCTAACTCAGAAACCAGGTGAGTTGGTGTGTGTTGACCTCTATGGGCCGTTGGTGAAGTCTCAGTATGGCTACCAATATGTGTTTGTCATTGTTGATGCCTTTTCTAAGTAAGTATGTTAAGCTCTATCCTCTAAGACAGGCCACGGGGAGGGGTTGTGTAAATTGCATACTGGGGAAATATGTTCCGGAGTTTGGTAAGCCAGTCCGAATACTCTCAGACCACGGTTCTCAGTTCACCTCGAAGATATGGAGGACCAAGTTGAGTGAACTGGGAATACAGTGTACGTATTCCTCTATTAGGTATCCCCAAGGAAACATGTCTGAGAGAGTAATGAGAGAACTAGGGCGCATGTTTAGGACCTATGTGAGTGAGCGACATAATGCCTGGTTTTCGATGCTTGAGGACGTTGAGCGTTGTCTCAATGTAACTAAACACGAGAGCACGGGTCGCACTCCCATAGAAGTCCAGCTGGGCAGGAAGCCTGTCAGCGTACTTGCCATGATTTTGGGTTTGAGGACAGGGGAGGCCGTACCCAGAGATTTAAGTATCAGGTTAGCGGGGGAGCATTTATGTAAGGCTAGTAAGAAACGACAGAAGCAGCAAGGGAAGCGGGCAGGAGATATGTTTGATGTAGGTGACCTTGTGCTTTTGAGGGTGCCTCATGACTCGTCCGCAGACCAGAAACTGGTAAGTAAATTTTTTCATTTGTTTGAAGGACCGTAAGAAATTGCACGGAAATTAGGGGCCTGTGCGTACGAGCTCCTTACAAAGGACGGAAGGGTAATAGGAATTTACAATATTTCCAATCTGAGGATGCACATATCCTAGTAGCCCTGTTGGTTGTGTATATATTTGTGGAAGGAAGGAGTTAGGATTTTGGAAGGGAAGTCATGCCTAAGAGGATTGCTTTTTATTCTATGGTATAGGACCAAATGAATGAAAAGCAAGGGGGCGTTCTGTAACCTATATTTTATGAGTCCCCCATGACAGTTTTAATGTAGGCTCGTAGGTTTGTTATTTCTTTATATCATGTTATCGTGTTGGCAACGTGTTCAATTGCATTGGACACGTCTGCAGTAGACGCAGTGTCATTATTATTATTATTATTACTATTATCATGTACGTATACTTTTTATTATTAATTATTCAATGTATTTTAGGTCACTTTTGACGAGATTCTGAAGCTAGCTCTTATCCTATGTTTTATAAGTATGTTTATTAATGTTGTTCAGACCACTGAACCAGGAGTCAGGTTCATGTTCTGGTCACAGGTGCAGAAGGCAGCACTTCATGGACACTATTGTCTCAAACAGGTATGCTCGCTCACACCGGGGGGGGGGGTGATGAGGAAGCGGCCAAGGGGCTTGCTATGAGTGGCCTGGATAAACAGGCGTATGACAATAAGGCTTCTGAGAAGGACTCCCTGGTCTGAGGTGTGGCTTGACGGACGGGCTGTGGGATTCAGACTGAGTGCACTGCTGCAAGGTGATTGTCTCTCTGGACATTGAGATGACTGGTTGGGCAGTGTGTCTCTCTTGAGCTGAGTGCTTCGTGTTTATACGGAAAGAAAAAAGCTTCAAGACTCCGATTTGTTTTAGTATGGAGGGTACCACGTGATTGGGTTCTTACTGTTATGCCACAATCACAGTAGGGCTGATGCCTATGCAAATAATTGTGCAACGTTGAAGAGGACCGTCAAATGTGAAGGCATGGCTGACCAGCTTCAAAGTGGTGTAGAGGTGAAATGGACATATGGGGCAGACGACGGCATTACCGGTAATGTGAAAACCCATTAATAAATCGTTACAGGCCTAAATATTATTATTATTATATTATTATATTATATATTTTTAATTGCATTTCTTGTGTGTCACTCTTTGTTATTATATTTATCCATTTCTTGCATGCAGCTTCAGAATATAAAGTAAATTTAAAGTGGATAGTTTCTTTTTTTTTTGTTAGATTTCGAGCCTATCACGGTGGTGAAGTGGACTTCCTGCTGGCAACTCCAGATGCTGTACGCTGGATTGAAAACTTAGACATTCAATTGTGAAGCACAAATGACTTTGTTTCTCGTCTGGAAATATGTACATATATATTACCGATATTGTCTTATAAGCCATACGCTAAATAAATAAAATAATTTTAGTTAGATGCATGTAAACCTTCCTTCGTCTTTATTAATTTATAGGAGGTTTTGGTAAGGCCTATGTACGAGCCAGTCCTTTCAGAATATCTGCACACGCCCGGAGATAAGAAGAGTTTTAAAAAGGTGGATTTGTTCAATTACAGTACTAATTATGTCATTTGCTTAAATTTTAAAGAAAGGCCATTTATGAGGCAGAATATTCATTTTTATTTATTTTTTCTATCTTCAAAGTTACAAATGGCTTCTCTGGGTGAAGCCATCTTGTGGCTAGAATTGAAAGATTACAGTACAAGGGGCTGAATCACCACGATATCCAAGCCCCTCAAACGAAACAACAACAACAACAGGATGAGAACGAGATACTCTCAGCCCTATGAGGCAAAACTGAGACGAGTTGGGTTTGATTTCCACCTTATACGACCTATAGCAGGTTTTCCGTGGTTTCTCACTTCTACTCCACGCAAATGCTGAGATGGTTCCAAACTTAAGGACATGGCCGCCTTCTGCACAATCGTATCCTGTATTTCAATTACACACGCTACTACAGATACTACTATCAAATATTTCTTGATAATATCCGAGTTCAGCTAGTGGCTCATACACTGCAAGGGTTGTAATGCCTCATTTTAACTACCATTAGCTTGCCCACGGCTTTGAGGGGTAAAGCGTAGAAAGCGCTAAGATCAGAGGACGCTATGCAAAGTAACAAGAGAAGGATTAACGAGAATAGATGAGCTGGGGAAGTTTGGTAGTAAAGCAACTAGGCGTGGCTACACACAAATAAAACATGATCCGCAGATTGCAATCTCCTAACAAAACCAGTTGAGTGTTCATGATACTGGGATTAGCAATGGACTGACTCAGTTAAAGTAAGCTTTGTTGCAAATTGTACACAATCACGGAATTTAGTAGCTGATGTTCGGAGATCTGTGATTCTAACCCCAGGGTTGACAGCAGGTTTACCACATTCACTCCAGGAGAGTCCCTGAATTCCGGCTCCTAGCTCAATCCCCAGAACAAAGTAATGAATATTACAGACACCGCTACATTACACAGGATATCACACAAAGTACATGGAGCTGACGATCACGATGTTCCAAGTCCCTATAACTGAAACAAGAGAAACCACAGCAGGATAAAAAAACCATAATCTATTATGGTGGGTTGAGAGTAACGAAGGGAATACAAACGAAATGGCGAAATAACTGTACATTATATGTTTTATATTTAAAGGCGTAAGCTTGAGTCCTGTGGATAATACCGTGCTACAAGTTTGACCAAGTACTGCTCGGGTCCAAGCTCTGTAAACCGGAGAGGAATGTGGATCGCAGACTATAAGGAGTGATGGTGACGAGTGATGGGGGTTCCTGGTCCTTGCGTAGTAACAGAACCAAATGCATTGGTCAGTGACTCACTCACTCATTCGCAACACCACAGTGGTTTGAGCAACGGCGCTATGTTAGCTGCATTGGAATAGACATGAATTCCAGATATCACAGCGGGCTGTCGACAGGCCCTTTGGTGCATTCTTGGAATACACGGTACCTGAGATTATAATTTTCAATGCTTTTGCATGTTCTTTCCTTCCTCTTTGTCAGACACCAACAGTGATCTTCTGTTCTCTCTTAGGGGTTCAGGTCGCTTATATTTTGTATGAGTCTGTTCCAGATATATATTCTGTGACCCACCTAGCGTCATATAACAGCGAATCTCTGAAGCTCCTCAATTCTTCCTCGCGCAAGAGGAATTCCATATCCATTTGGCTACCAGATCCTGTTACCATCGCCAGCTATTATCTCCATGAGCAAGAGGACTACGTCTACCTCTTTACTCACCATGCTGTGCTAGTATCAACTGTTATCAACTCTTTGAAGACCAGCTCAGCAAGAGATCAATTTTTTGTTTTAAAGTTGGCAATGCTTATATGTTCTCCTTTTGTCTCCTACCCCCCACTTTTCTCCCCTTCCTTGGTCCCTCCGTGCTCCGTTGAGCAGCTCTCACTTCTCAGTCGGCAGTTGATTCGATCAGTCAGGGCTCAACTCGAGCTAGCCTCCTCAAACCAAGAGGCATACTCTCTTCTACGCCATGTTGGCAAAGTAGTACGGAACTTCACCTTCAACATGAAATCAAGATAAGTACCATTTTAAAGGTTTTAACCTCATCTTCATCAATTTTATCTACATGCTTTTATTGATTATTTTATAGACAGCGTGAGATTACTTGTGGGGCGGCAATCATTCTTCGCGGGATTTGCCATGTTGAGCTTTTGCTTGTATAAGCCAACCTTACTAAAAAAGAGCTTTTCTTAAGCTATTCAAATGAGAAATCCTCTCGCTACGTGGGATATTATCTAATACCCGCTGTCTATAATTATAAAGCTAGTTCCTCCGTTGGATTTTCTCAACCCCATTTTTCTGCTAAGATCGTTCTGGAACCTTCCAGATCTTGTACTTTATCTGCAAGTCCTGCCGTCATGTATTTCTCACTTACTTGTGAGAATGCTATTTAAAATTGAAGAATCTCACTTCTAAATTACTACAATAGTGAATTTTCGTCCACCGCTGGAATTTTCTATGGCACATTTAATTGTAATTTACAACTTTCTCAAGAAATAGACTCTCGCCTACCTAGTGAAACCAGATATTTTCATCATTGAAATAACTTTCTCTGCCAAAAACTTTCGTGTTTCCATAGTGAACTTTTCATAAGTTTCAACGAACTATAGTGAAAATCAGTGCTTGTTCAACTTTCTACCGCGTCGCGATCGTCCGTTTATATTTAAATAAGGCCATGAACATTTTTCTTCAATTCCCTATTTCTCTTTCCTAAACTTCCTACTAACAATCCGTAATAAATTTTTCAATATAGGTCTGTTTCAATAAGGTGTCACTCTGCGAAGTGCCCTTCCATTTTTCTTGTTTATCATTAAGTAATTTCTGTATAATTACGTGTTTTATACACGGTTTAAGTTTACATTGTTTTTTCTCTATTATCAGAAAAACAATTCTTTCAACTCTTGTGTGAGTTATTTTTAGGTCTCACGAAATGGAAACTACCCCATTTGGCTCGTGATTCCTAATTAAACATAGGAAGTCTAGAACCTTCCTTTTGATTACTTACTTAGGTTTCACAGTAAGTGACCTGCCCTCCTTTGTATAATTCTCATAAAGTAATCCTGTTTAAATATAAGAAGTTGTAGGAACTTCTATTTTTATGCTTTATGTTTTCCTTATAGTTAGCTTGAAAGTTGTTATTCTCTCTAGAATATTCTTTAAGAAATTTCTTATAGTACACTCCTTGTACTCTTATAAATGTTTAAACTTTAATCATTTCATTTAGTCCTTTTTCAAATCTTAAAAAGATTTTAATACCAGGTTTAAAACCTTAAAAATTGTCATTTGCCTGGAGCAATTTCTGAATGTTGTCGGAGGTCTGCGACCTCAAATTGTTAATAAGATTGGAAAATATTTATTTGTTAAAAATATTAATTTCTCCTGAATTGTTAAATAAATTAAGCGTTCTTTTTCTCTTTTTCATTTTTTCTAATACAAAGGTTAAACAAAGTCCTGTCCTCCTTGGCTCTCCCTACTTGATGCCATTAAAACCATTAATAGGGCTTTCACCAATCGTTGCATTTGAGCAAGAACTCTTAGCAGTAACCTCACTAAAGATTCTTTTAGCTTTAATAGCTAATTCTAATTGGCCAGTAAGGCAAGTAAAGCTCGCTACGCCAGCTACCTGCTTGTGGAGATCCTCTCCGAAAACTTATGGTCAGTTTTCAAAAAGATAAGTGTTTCCTTTTGTCTAAACTTTTAGCCGGCTTCTCGCCGAGTAAAAGCTTAGCCATTTCCAAAGGCAACCATTGGTTCACTTACAAAGATTACTTTCCAAGTTATAATTTTTCGTCACTATCCTTCCTGGAAGCACTGGGTCTCTTTTTCTAGAAACTCTATAATTTCGAAAATTGGAAATTCCGAACTTGATTTGAATTATTGGCATTCTTCGAATCATTTCACAAAAACTAATTTCCTTGAGAAGACATACCATAAATCGTTTGTTCTCAGCCTTGCCAGACCATCACCCTTCCCCATAGTACTTTTATGCATGCTTGGGAGGAAATATACTAAAGCCTCTCTCTTGCAAACCGCCCAAGTCCTAGCTGCGGTTCCCGTTAGCCTCGACCAAGCTCGTTCCTATTTTAGGTATCAAAAAGTTAAATTTCAGTGGCAACTGCCTCTAAGTGTATTTAAAGTTAAATTCATAACTTTTGTGGGACTCTCCTCCCATTTTTCTATCCTTTTTCTCCAATCCCAAATCTACTTCCTTCTCTTAATCATCTTCCCTTGGTGGGTGGGTTATTCCAAAGCATGTGAACGAGAAAGAGGCCACTCCTGTCTCCTTTGGCGTGTCCCGTTCTTTCTACTTATTTGCTGCTGCCAGCTTGACAGCATTTCCAAGGTTCCACAGTATCGTGAGTTACATTTCAATCTATTCTTTATAACATGGCTCCTACTGAGAAGGATAAAGATGAAAAACTTACTTCTAAACGAGCATCCTATAAAGGACAAATTACCCGTTTTAGAAAGTACATAAAAGAGTTAGATCCCTCAGAAGCTCAATTAGACTTGTTGAAACATCGTGTACGAGATTATGAACGTTCTTATGAAAATTATTGTAACATCCAAACTGAAATAGAAACTTGCATGCTCAATCAAACCGAAGATCGAGTTGAAGTAGAAAACCAATATTACGAAGGCATAGGTTCTGCTTTCAAAATAATACGCCAACTCGAAGAGGAGCAGAAAAAGGACGCTTCTGTTCTCGGTTCCCTTCACGAACCACAAACTTCTTTCCGTGAGGGTACTCACAAGCCCAAACCAATTTTACCGAAAATTGATTTACCCCATTTTTCTGGAGATGAATCTGCTTGGGATTCTTTCTATGAATTATTTTGCTCCCTTGTTCACGACAATGAAGACATTCAAGTCATTTACAAGTTTCAGTACTTGAGATCAATCCTCCGAGGTCAAGCTTTGCAGTTGGTCGAAGCACTTCCTCTGCGTGCCGAAAATTATTCCATTGCCGTTAACTTATTAAAGGAAAGATATGGAAATTTACGGTTACGTATTCAACGCCATATAAAGGCTCTATTCAATCTACCTGCGTCACAGCACAATGACGTCACTAGTCTACGTACTCTAGTTGACACTACACAACTTCACGTTAAGGCTCTGTCCCAATTAGATCAACCTACTAATTATTGGGATACTTTCCTAATATATTTAGTGATTGCTAAAGTTGATACTGCTACCCTCAAAGCTTGGGAAATTGAACTTTCTAAAGAAGATGACTACACTTACGAGCATTTAGTTACTTTCATAAACGCTAGATGCCAACTTTTAACCGCTCTAGCTAATCAAAGTGAACCTTCATCTCCTAGTTCCAAATTCGAATTAATGTCCATCAAACCCAAAAGTGAACGCTCAGCGTCCAATACCCAAAAACCCGGGTCCAGCTCATCCAAATTTAAATCAAACACTACTGGTTACCCAACTAGGTCTAGTGAACGTCGTGTTGCTAGCTCTATTGTTTTAAACACTCAAAGCGAACCTCGCAAAAGTTTAAACGAACCTGTAAAGTGCATACTTTGTAAAGATCCCCATGCCCTATACCTCTGTAAATCCTTTAAAGAAATGTCAGTCGACGACAGACGAAAATTAGTTGCTCAAAACAAGCATTGTTTTAACTGCCTAGCGCCCACGCATTCTGCTTCTAATTGCAAGTCCACAAGGCTTTGCTACCATTGTGAAAAGGCTCATCATACTTTGCTACATCGTCATGATCAGGCAAGGTCATCGACAGCATCCACTTCTCCTAAAAATTATAGTGCTAATAGTTCTAATGCCTCATCGTATATTCAAAATGTCAAGTCCATTCGCAGTGCTCAAGTATTGTTGTCTACTGTCCAAATTGAAGTTCAGGATAACTTTGGCAACTGGGTCCGTGCACGCGGTCTTCTAGATTCAGCGGCAACTCATGATTTTGTGTCTAATTCCTTGATTAAAAAACTAGGCCTACCCGTAAACCCTACTTCTATCAATGTGTCGGGTATCAACAGCTCAAAATCGCAAGCTTTACAATTCTCAAAGCTAACTATAAGAGATACTTGTCATAGAAACAACTTTCTTAAACTTAATTGTCTAATTCTCAATAGCATTGGAGAAGACACTCCAAGTCACTCGGTGGATATTTCAGGATTAAACATTCCCTCGCATTTAAGGTTAGCCGATCCTTTGTTTAACATACAAAACCCCATTGACATACTCTTTAGTGCCAATGTCTTTTGGAATTGCCTTCGGAAACAGGTTCGCAAGTTGTCCTCTAACGTGGTCGCCAGAGACACTAATTTTGGATGGATCGTCACAGGGCAACTTCCCCATTATTCTCCCCAACCTGCATCGCAATGTTACTTCTCCAATACTGATCTGGAACAGTTTTGGAGGCTTGAAAATGTTGATTCTCCTAACGTAACCTCTTCAGAAAATGAATTCTGTGAGCAACTTTTTTTGAACACCACCACTCGTTCTTCTGATGGCCGGTTCATTGTTCAAATGCCAAGATTACACAATCCCCCCAAACTTATTAACTCTCAGCCTAAAGCTCGAAAAGCTCTCTTTGCTATCGAGAGCAAATTCAAAAAGGAACCCCTTGTCAAAAAGCAGTACACTGAGTTCATGGATGAGTATGAAAGCTTAGATCATATGGAGGTTGTTAACAAATACGATGATGAATTGCACCCCCCAATCGAAACGGTTTATTTAAATCATCATCCTGTGTGGAAAAACCCTCTTGTAAAAGATAAAATCCGAGTTGTTTTCAATGGTTCATCACCCGACGTTAATGGCAACAGCCTTAATGACACTCTTTATTCTGTCCTGCTATTCAATCAGATTTATCTGCTATACTTTTAAACTTTCGATTATTTCCCATAGCTGTCATAGCCGATATAAAACAGATGTACCGTCAAGTGTTAATTCAACCAGAACAACGTGATCTTCAAAGAATCTTGTGGCGTGATGAAATCAATAAGCCCATTAAGGTATTTCGCTTGAAAACGGTTACTTATGGCTTAAAACCCTCTGCTTTCCTTGCTATCCGATCCCTACACTTCCTAGCCTCACAAGATGGTCATTTATTTAACCCCAAAGCCTCTGAAGCACTAACAACATCATTTTATGTTGACGATTACTTGCAGTCCTTCCCCTCTTTAGAGGAAGCTTCTTTTGTGTCTTTAGAACTTCAGGCATTGTTAAGGAATGGAGGTTTTCCACTTCATAAGTGGAACTCCAACTCCCCTGAGCTTCTTGCTCAGTTTCCCATCGAAGACGTAGATCCTTCTTCTGTCGAAATTTGTGGAAACTCCGAATCTATAAAAACTCTAGGAGTTCACTGGTGCACTAGCACTGACACTCTTATCTATAAAGTTTCGCTCGCAGAAGAGATTCCTAATACAAAGAGACAAGTTCTCTCTGAAATTGCAAAAAATTTTGATCCACTTCAATTCCTTGCCCCAGTTATCGTTATAGCCAAACTCTTCATGCAAGAGCTGTGGTCGCTTAAATGTGAATGGGATGACACTGTCCCTCTTTCTTTTCTTAATCGTTGGCTCTCGTTTCGCAGCAATTTGCTAGATCTTTCCCTCATTGAAATTCCCAGGAATTTAATTAGCTCTCATTCTAATACACCCTTTTTCCTTCATGTGTTCGCGGATAGTTCCGAAAAAGCTTATGGTTGCTGTGCATATTTAGTTCATCACGATTCACACTATGGATCTCCAGTTTCCAACCTTGTTTGTGCCAAATCGAAGGTCGCTCCTCTTAAAACTATCACTCTGCCTAGGCTCGAACTGTGCTCTGCACTCATGGCTGCAGAACTTGTCAAGAAATTACGGGAAGTATTAAAAGCCGAATTCTCGCAAATTTATCTCTGGAGCGATTCCACGATCGCCCTTTCTTGGATCGCCAAGAACCCTTCTCACTGGCAAACTTTCGTTGCAAACAGGGTTTCCAAAATTCAAACTCTTTCTTCTGGATGTCAATGGAGGCATGTTCCCAGTGCTGACAATCCAGCCGATATTATCTCTCGTGGTTGTTTACCCTCTCAATTGGCAGCTTCCCAATTGTACTGGCATGGGCCCTCGTGGCTAATCGAAGAATCTTCCTCATGGCCTTCTAAACCCCCAGCTACAAACTCCAACTTGCCTGACGCTAAAGTACCTCTACCCATTGCTTCTTGTCTTGTTTCCAACGCTTCTCATCTTTTGTTGTCCCGCTATTCTTCTTTTCACAAATTACTACGAATTGTCGCCTATCTCCTTAGATGGAAATATCTTGTGGTTGACCAACCTCTTCTCCCTAAACCACACCTTACCAATCATGAATTGAATCTCGCTACCGTTAAGGTTTTACAACTGACACAGCAAGAAGCCTTTTCTTCTGAATTGTCATTGCTTTCTTCTAAAAGAGATCTTCCCAAATCCAGCCGTCTCCGTGCTTTAGCCCCGTTTCTTGATGACCATGGGTTACTCAGGGTAGGTGGAAGGCTCTCGCAATCTTTACTCTCTGAGGACAAAAAGCATCCCGTTATTTTGCCTTCCAAACATCACGTAACTTCCTTAATTATACGTGACTTTCACTACCGTAATCTTCATGTTGGTACACGTACTCTGCTTTGCCTCTTAAGGGAAAAGTACTGGATTATAAATGGAATTCATGAAGTTTCTTCTGTAATTCACAAGTGCATTCCTTGTTTCAAAGCGAAACCTAAAATCAATACTCAATTAATGAGCGATCTGCCCTCTTTTCGTTCTTCTCCTATACGCCCATTTGCTTTAACTGGCGTGGACTATATGGGTCCGTTTCAATATCAACGAAACTCTCCTGAAGCTAAACGCAAATTGTTTGGTAAGCTTTATGTTTCTCTCTTTGTTTGCATGGTTACCGGCGCAATCCACTTGGAACTAGTAACGAATGCTTCTACTTCTTATTTTTTATCAGCTGTCTCTCGTTTCACTGCTAGGCGTGGTGTTCCTTCTGAGATGTTCTCTGATAACGCTTCCACCTTTCAGGGCGCAGCTTCCCTGTGGAAGAAAGCTCTCACTTCCTCTCCAGCCATGGAACAAATTTCTAATTTTTCTTATTCAAAAGGTTTCAAATGGCGCTTTATACCTCCTTACGCTCCGCATCATGGTGGTAGGTGGGAATCTTGCGTAAAGCTCACTAAACGTCATTTAAGAAAAGTCTTAGGTAATCGAATTCTGACTTACGAAGAATTCAATTCACTGTCTGTTCTGATTGAAGGTGTTGTTAACTCTCGCCCTTTAACTCCGCTTTCCAATGAACCTGATGACCTACTTCCACTCACCCCTGGTCACTTCCTTATCGGCACTTCTCTTTCTGCCCCTCCTCCTCTTCCCAATTCTTACAGGGATTTTAATCTACCTATTGTTTGGCGTAAACTTGAAGCCCTCCGCAATTCCTTTTGGAAGAGGTGGAACTTGGAATATTTAACTTCCTTGCAAGGGAGGCAGAAGTGGTTTCTTTCCAGTCCCGACATTCAAGTGGGAGACTTGGTCTTAGTTAGGGATGTTTCACCCCCCCCCCCCTAGTCTGGCCTTTTGGAAGAGTGACCGAGTGTTACCCTGGAAGAGATAGGAGAGTCAGGGTAGTCAGAGTCTTAACTATTAATGGTCCGATCACAAGACCTCTGTCTTTGATCTCTCCATTACCTTCAAATGTTTACTTGTTTTTCTTGTTCCCTGTTGGTGTTTTCCCCTCCCAGTATGGTGCATTCTTGGAATACACGGTACCTGAGATTATAATTTTCAATGCTTTTGCATGTTCTTTCCTTCCTCTTTGTCAGACACCAACAGTGATCTTCTGTTCTCTCTTAGGGGTTCAGGTCGCTTATATTTTGTATGAGTCTGTTCCAAATATATATTCTGTGACCCACCTAGCGTCATATAACAGCGAATCTCTGAAGCTCCTCAATTCTTCCTCGCGCAAGAGGAATTCCATATCCATTTGGCTACCAGATCCTGTTACCATCGCCAGCTATTATCTCCATGAGCAAGAGGACTACGTCTACCTCTTTACTCACCATGCTGTGCTAGTATCAACTGTTATCAACTCTTTGAAGACCAGCTCAGCAAGAGATCAATTTTTTGTTTTAAAGTTGGCAATGCTTATATGTTCTCCTTTTGTCTCCTACCCCCCACTTTTCTCCCCTTCCTTGGTCCCTCCGTGCTCCGTTGAGCAGCTCTCACTTCTCAGTCGGCAGTTGATTCGATCAGTCAGGGCTCAACTCGAGCTAGCCTCCTCAAACCAAGAGGCATACTCTCTTCTACGCCATGTTGGCAAAGTAGTACGGAACTTCACCTTCAACATGAAATCAAGATAAGTACCATTTTAAAGGTTTTAACCTCATCTTCATCAATTTTATCTACATGCTTTTATTGATTATTTTATAGACAGCGTGAGATTACTTGTGGGGCGGCAATCATTCTTCGCGGGATTTGCCATGTTGAGCTTTTGCTTGTATAAGCCAACCTTACTAAAAAAGAGCTTTTCTTAAGCTATTCAAATGAGAAATCCTCTCGCTACGTGGGATATTATCTAATACCCGCTGTCTATAATTATAAAGCTAGTTCCTCCGTTGGATTTTCTCAACCCCATTTTTCTGCTAAGATCGTTCTGGAACCTTCCAGATCTTGTACTTTATCTGCAAGTCCTGCCGTCATGTATTTCTCACTTACTTGTGAGAATGCTATTTAAAATTGAAGAATCTCACTTCTAAATTACTACAATAGTGAATTTTCGTCCACCGCTGGAATTTTCTATGGCACATTTAATTGTAATTTACAACTTTCTCAAGAAATAGACTCTCGCCTACCTAGTGAAACCAGATATTTTCATCATTGAAATAACTTTCTCTGCCAAAAACTTTCGTGTTTCCATAGTGAACTTTTCATAAGTTTCAACGAACTATAGTGAAAATCAGTGCTTGTTCAACTTTCTACCGCGTCGCGATCGTCCGTTTATATTTAAATAAGGCCATGAACATTTTTCCTCAATTCCCTATTTCTCTTTCCTAAACTTCCTACTAACAATCCGTAATAAATTTTTCAATATAGGTCTGTTTCAATAAGGTGTCACTCTGCGAAGTGCCCTTCCATTTTTCTTGTTTATCATTAAGTAATTTCTGTATAATTACGTGTTTTATACACGGTTTAAGTTTACATTGTTTTTTCTCTATTATCAGAAAAACAATTCTTTCAACTCTTGTGTGAGTTATTTTTAGGTCTCACGAAATGGAAACTACCCCATTTGGCTCGTGATTCCTAATTAAACATAGGAAGTCTAGAACCTTCCTTTTGATTACTTACTTAGGTTTCACAGTAAGTGACCTGCCCTCCTTTGTATAATTCTCATAAAGTAATCCTGTTTAAATATAAGAAGTTGTAGGAACTTCTATTTTTATGCTTTATGTTTTCCTTATAGTTAGCTTGAAAGTTGTTATTCTCTCTAGAATATTCTTTAAGAAATTTCTTATAGTACACTCCTTGTACTCTTATAAATGTTTAAACTTTAATCATTTCATTTAGTCCTTTTTCAAATCTTAAAAAGATTTTAATACCAGGTTTAAAACCTTAAAAATTGTTATTTGCCTGGAGCAATTTCTGAATGTTGTCGGAGGTCTGCGACCTCAAATTGTTAATAAGATTGGAAAATATTTATTTGTTAAAAATATTAATTTCTCCTGAATTGTTAAATAAATTAAGCGTTCTTTTTCTCTTTTTCATTTTTTCTAATACAAAGGTTAAACAAAGTCCTGTCCTCCTTGGCTCTCCCTACTTGATGCCATTAAAACCATTAATAGGGCTTTCACCACTCGTTGCATTTGAGCAAGAACTCTTAGCAGTAACCTCACTAAAGATTCTTTTAGCTTTAATAGCTAATTCTAATTGGCCAGTAAGGCAAGTAAAGCTCGCTACGCCAGCTACCTGCTTGTGGAGATCCTCTCCGAAAACTTATGGTCAGTTTTCAAAAAGATAAGTGTTTCCTTTTGTCTAAACTTTTAGCCGGCTTCTCGCCGAGTAAAAGCTTAGCCATTTCCAAAGGCAACCATTGGTTCACTTACAAAGATTACTTTCCAAGTTATAATTTTTCGTCACTATCCTTCCTGGAAGCACTGGGTCTCTTTTTCTAGAAACTCTATAATTTCGAAAATTGGAAATTCCGAACTTGATTTGAATTATTGGCATTCTTCGAATCATTTCACAAAAACTAATTTCCTTGAGAAGACATACCATAAATCGTTTGTTCTCAGCCTTGCCAGACCATCACCCTTCCCCATAGTACTTTTATGCATGCTTGGGAGGAAATATACTAAAGCCTCTCTCTTGCAAACCGCCCAAGTCCTAGCTGCGGTTCCCGTTAGCCTCGACCAAGCTCGTTCCTATTTTAGGTATCAAAAAGTTAAATTTCAGTGGCAACTGCCTCTAAGTGTATTTAAAGTTAAATTCATAACTTTTGTGGGACTCTCCTCCTATTTTTCTATCCTTTTTCTCCAATCCCAAATCTACTTCCTTCTCTTAATCATCTTCCCTTGGTGGGTGGGTTATTCCTCAGGTAATAAACTACCCCACCCTTCTCTTCCTGCCTGCCACTTCACCTCATCCCTTAAGTTCACAGAGCTTGGACCAGAGCAGTATTGTGATTTGACTCGGGAGCTGATGTTGAGTAACTTGGTCCACGCCACGGCAACGTTCTGCAACCATCCTGATCATGGCTTATTCCTGGATATGTTTCCTCTCAGACCACGCTAATGCTGGGAAGGTACTTACTATCAAGTCACGGAATATATTTCCAATTTACAGCAAGCCATACCGGTGCAGTAGACTGCATAGTGATTAGTGTCACGTTTGGTAGAATTTTGATATTTGGGGGACTCAACCCTTCTTCTCTTCTTCTTCTTCTTCTACTTCATCTATCCCTTTTGCTTCTCGGCGTCGGGTCAGCCAGCCACTTTCTGTACCCGTCCGGCTCTTCCGTTTGTTCTCTGAATTTGATAAGCTTCACCCGACGTGGGTAATCACCCCTACGCGAGCTAGCACAGTGGAGGGGATGCCTCCTCACAGCATCTGTGCCTACTGGACTTTTATGTCAGGGTTGTTCCCCCTTATCTGAGCATATCCCGTTTTAAGGCGCCAGAAACTCGCCCTCACCCCTCCCTTACGGGCTAGGATTTGCTGGTTGCATTGCTAGGCAGAGCTTCCCAACTAGAGCATTTCTCAGTATTTACCAGAGACACCTACTCAGCATTGGTGTCCGCACCGAGGCCCAATAACCAGCCATTCACCCTCCTCCTTTCTCAACCGGGCTTGGGACCGGCTATGGCGGAGTTGGGTGACTCAACCCACCGAATATTATTCGTATCCACAAGTTAAAAAAATTGGAAGGAAATTGTACTATGTACGCGTATTATGATTTGTATGTATCTATCAGAGAGGCTGTTGATTGAATTGTAGTAGAGTTGTCATTTGGGCTTGTTTTGACGGCTCTTTCTCCAACTGGGCGTGCTCCAACTGTCTGGTTACACGTTGGACCCACCCATACCATATGGACCAGCCCGTTTGATACGAGACATGGACCCCCAGCACAGCCCTGCTCGCATGGTCCGACTAGATCTGCTCGGGCAGGGTCGGGTCGGGCCGGGTCCGATCGGGCCAAGCACGGTACAGCCCGACAATGGTAGCCTAGGGTGACAGAGACAAGTACGAGAGATTTTAGACCCCGTGTGATAGGTCATTTAGGTTAGACCATAAATAATGTTATACTGCTCAAAGTGATGAAGTTCATGTACTGTTAATTTTTTTAGTCTAAGGACAATGCAATGTCCCGTGAATTCAGTATACGTGTTGTCCGATAGCTGGTGTCTCTGTAGCATGGGAGGAGGGAGGATGTTCTCCGTGAACATTATCGAAACTCTTCCAATCTTGTTTACCGTGCAGCATATAACCGAATGGTCCACCAGCTCCTTGTTATTTTGTTTTATGTAACCCACCACCATTACCTTTCTCCGTAGGTCGATATTACTTAGCATCCTGCCTGTCTGTCTGCAATGTAAATTGAACCATGGAATTAGCAAAGGGAAAGTGACCATGCTCAATTTCCTGCCCAATCCTGAGAACCATACTACAACATTCAATTTAATGCTACCTGAAATATCACATGTAGGCCGCCTGTAATACGATCGAATTATAGTGTATTGCCCTGGGGGGTTGGTAGCTCGAATTAGGGCGGTGTTTGATAAAAGGCGTTATAACTTGTATGCAGGACAATTGCGTGCGTGTGGCTGTTTGTGGAGCAAAGAGTGAATGAGACGGGAAGCCTGAAGGTTAACCTTGCTTACGAAGCGTGTACAAATGTCAGACACCAGCTAAGCGAGCGAGACGGTATGGCGCAGCTGAGTGAAGCTTGCTAGCGGCGAGCGAGGGTTCGTTCAGAGGGTTGAATACATACAAGGAGGCAGTTTAAGAGGGTGTGAATGATTTCATTATTATAAGTGTGCAGTGGGCAAAGAGTCGCTAGTTAGACTTAGCGACGTGAAGAGTACAAGAACGGATGATATGAGTACAAGTGCTGGGTTCGGATTAGAAAGGAATTATTTAGGATAACCTAGAGTACATTTACCAGACTGTTGTCCAACAGGCGTTGGACAGCACCTCGGTGGACGAAAGATGCTTTTTTCTTGGCGTGGGTCGTATTTAAGTGAATCGCCAATGTTTGTGTAATTTGGTCAGCGGATTCCTGCCCTACATAGCAGGAAGCTAACTGTTTAGATTTGTGTGGTAAGAGTTACCACATGTATGGAGGTTGGCTGGCTAGGCACTGTGTAGCTGTCGTCGTTGTTGTTGTTGTTGGTTTATTTTAGGGACTGTAGCCAGAAATGGGGATGAAAGAGGACGAAAGGGGGCGATAGGGGGTGGCTACACCCTGAGGGAACCCTGAGGGAACCCCAGGGTATAACAATAGATTATGCCATGTGATCTGTAGTGGGAGAAAGTTAAACATACTGAAAATTCTGGAACGGATATTAACTTTCGATGTGGAAGGGCCATACTTCAGTACTACACCTCTAGCAAGTTGCATGTATATTTTTGTCTTTGTGGCATAATTTCATTTTGGTTTTACATCTCATTACCGATATGACCGTTTGTTTGAATTCTGTCCCTCAGTTTGTTAATAATTCTGTTAATGTTAGAATTCATCAAATATGTTTGTATAAAAATGATGTAAGATAATTCGTGTCATTTACTTCCATTGTTGCGTGTAAACAATATTAATTAACGGTTATAGGCTGTTTGATTTTAACTCCTAGAGTATTCGTTAAGTCTATGATTCAGTAGAGCTTACAGTTAACCTTGAGGTACATACTGTACATTTACCTTTGAACAATAAGCCTTATTTGTTTAACTTCATTTATTAATCCAGATCATTTTCGACTTAAACCAATTCAAACTTAATTCCCACCTATTGTTATTGGGCTCAATTTGTGTTGACCGACTGAAAAGCTATCTTTAATAGAATTAGACAACACTGAAAAATGGCTTCTATTACTACAATTTAATTGACGGGAGTACCGATATACAATTTGCGCAGATTGTTTGCTAACGATGCTAACGATGGGAAAGTGGGAACGGCTGACTCCAATTCTCAATGACCATTGGAAGCAGATGACGGACTATCACAGTCACGAAATTATAGAGGGTTCATAAATCTATCCACTTATACTGTATTAAACGTTGTGCGGATAGACTATCCGCCTTCCAGGAGTAAGAGCGAGAGTGAGAGGAAACCCTGCGGTCATCGCCAACCAGTCAGGAAATAAGGAATTCCTATACTGTACTACAGTGAGTCCGGGAATGTTCTCTGCAGCGCCTACATGCGTCTGGGAGAGCTAGCTACAGCAGTTACGTTGGTAGCACGGCTGCCGCTTGCAACATCTCTACTTATAAAACAAAGTCCCCGATTCTTGAATGTTACGGGTAAACTCGAGAACCACTGGATGGATTTTGATGCGGTTTTCACCATTCTGTCCGCGAGAGCATATGTCTATCTTCAATACATCGCTCACTATAAGGGAACAACTGAAGCTTGTCTCTTACAGCTCTATGTGCTGTCGACTTAGAGATTCCTGTTTGTTGAGCTAATTTTCGTGTTGATTTACTTGGACTACGCAGCATTATATCGGAGATTTCATCTAGTTCTTCGTCTGTTAAAAGCGTAGGCCTGCCTGTTCCCGGTACATCGTGAACTGAGCCAGTCACACGAAATTTACTTACCAAATCCCGAATGGTATCACGGTTTGGACACTTTGAATTAGGAAACCGCACCTGAAATCTTAATTTTACATTTTCTGTAAACCGATCGCCTCCGCGAAAAACGTATTCCACCAAAAAACTCTCTCTTCAGTAGTAAACATTGCCGCTTGTATACTGTTGCACTCTTCCAATAATCTATCTGAACGCTCGCTGACTGTAATACACGCTGAGGACATGCAGGCTGGCGCGCATATCGCGATACACATCGACAGCTCACACGGAGAAGCCCCGCTTTGAAGGACACAGTGCAGTGCAGCAACTAAAACTCATGACTCAACCACTCACAGCTGCACGTACCAACTGCGGAGAACATTCTCGGGCGCCCTGTATAATTATGCAAACAAACCTTACCATAGGCCTAATATGGCTACAGTCATTCGTGAGTGTTGTCACATTTTATAGAAGAAATTGGAATATTTGCCGAAGCTAAAATATGGATGGAAAGGGAATAGAACAGTTTGTCGAGTGTTCAAGATGGAAGACAACCAGAGTGAGCTGTTATCTGCTACGTCAGACAGTGTCTACCAGAGTGTGTCTCGTAGTGTCGCACCGGGAACTTCAACTTTGTTTGGATTTTGGAAAGTGCCATATAAAAATAGCCGTAAGCGGTAATGGACTGTTATGCTGTCTGAACGTGTTAATGTAGTCTAGTTATGCACATGATTTCATTTACTGTTGCCGCCTTCAAGGGTATTGAGACTCTGGTCAAAGAGGTTCTGGGTTGGGTCCCCAGCTCTACCAAGAAATTTAATTCTGGACTGAGGGTTGGAGCGGAGTACACTCAGCTTGGCGAGGTAAAACTAAGAAGAGGTAGGTTCCATTCCAACCTCAGCCATCCTCGAAGTGGTTTTCCGTGGTTATCAGGCAAATTCTAAACACACCCAAGTACACGGAGCTGAAGGACCACGATGTCGCAAAGCCCGTATATGAATCAACAACAACAGGATAGGATTGCGAAATGCTCATTTCATCTTCGGCCAAGTGTGAAAGAACCCGAGGATAGGTCGCCGTGATCTAGGATCTCGTTCACGATGCTGGTAAACATCGCCTTATCTCATAATGAAGGCAACACCTACTGTACTTCTGTCAAGTAACATCGGGAAGATACGTCGGGAATTGTTTTTTGTATTTGAGCTTTGACAGCGTTCTTGACGTTTGTACGAGCTTAACGTGATAGTAATGGTTTTCTGCGAACCTTACTATTTATTAATACATTATTCTGAAGCAACAGTCTGCTAGCAGGACAGACAGGCAGTACCGTCTTGTCTCTGCCATGTTCGCTGTCTTGTTGAGAAGCTAAAGAGGAGCCATTTGAATACTCACAGCTGCTGTGTGTGGAGTTGTAATTAATACATCTAGAATTGGGGAAGTTGTCGCTGGACTTAATATAAAGTACCATTTTCCTGGAGTGAGTGAGGATAAACCCGAGGAAAGACCACACTTAAGATGGTCACTGTTCACCCTGGGATTCAAAGCTCTGGTCTGGACGCCAAGTACCCAGTGCAGCCGTGAAACGAGCCTTAGGCTGATAGATACGATACTGGGTGTATTTCATTTAATGAACCCTGCACACAAATGATATTCAAGCTAACCCCATTAGAATAAGCTGTTGAATTAGAATCATAAATAACAACATATTTTAGACTAGCAACCCGACCCGACTTCGCCAGGGAACAGTTATGAATGCATTACTTGATAAGCGCTTTTTATTCCATTGTCAATGTACAACGACCAATATCCGTTTTACGTCTCGGCATGATGGGTTAAAATCACTGACTGGACTATTAATTATATTATCATGGAGAAGGGGAAACCTCCGTGGCTTAGGCGGCAGCACGCCGGCCTCTCACCGCTGGGTCCGTGGTTCAAATCCCGGTCACTCCATGTGAGATCTGTGCTGGACAAAACGGAGGCCGACAGGTTTTTCTCCGGGTACTCCGGTTTTCCCTGTCAAAATTTCATTCCAGCAACACTCTCCACTATCATTTCATTTCATCTGTCATTCATTTAATCATTGCCCCAGAGGAGTGCGTCAGGCCTCGGCAGCCGGCACAGTTCATATCCTCGCCGCTAGATGGGGGCTTCATTCATTCCATTCCTGACCCGGTCGGAGACTGGAAGCAGGCTGTGGATTTTCATTTTCATCATGGAGAAGCATGTGCAACAAATTCTTGTCAGACGTAATTTAAGAATGGTGAGGTGCTTGAAACACAAATCCCCCTTCCGTCCAATCTTAACTTGACTGTGAATTTTGCGGAACGAAAAGTTCACTGGCGAAATGAAGAAAAGCCGAGTTGCACTTCCGGGGAAACTCCAAACACAACCACTCTTCTCTAAAGTTTTTAACTCAACACGACTCGACAGTTTGCTGCTGGCTGTATCTGGGGCAATAAACTCGTCCGCTAGCTAAGCTCTAACTGGGGTGACAGACTCGCCCCTAGCTAGCTCGTAAACTGTCGCCTCAGTAACTTAATGGAGATTGATGAAAGAAATTTAAACGTAAAAACACTTATAGTGGGCGATGTATTGAAGATAGAGATATGCTCTCGCGGAATTTTTTGTAGAACTGTTCATGCTGAACAATTCTTACACTCATAGTATTTAAATATCTTTAACGGTTTGCCCAGCGTAAGCTTCCAAAGCGCTCGGACGCCAGTTTTCTTTTGACTTTTCCACTGAAATCGTTACTGCTCGGCTTCCTTTGATCACAAATAAATTATTTTCTATATAAATCATCCTCGAGATATCCTTTACAGAGTGGTGAAAACCACATCAAAATCCATCCAGTGGTTCTCGAGTTTACCCGTAACATCCAAGAATCGGGGACTTTGTTTCATACTAAGTAGAGATATAGATAACATCATTCTTGAAGCTCGTCACAGTAATAATTCAATAGATCACAGGTTAAAATACTTAAACTATAGTCTATTAATAAAAAACTTTACGAGCCTTACAGTAGTCGCATATGATGTGTAACATCTGACATAGATGAAACCTCACGTGAAATTGTTGATACGCCGGTATTTTATTATTTTATTGTAAAAGGGAGTGTTTTACAGATATTGCAGTTTATAATACGGAACTCATTTTATTAGATGATTTGTAGCTTCCACCAGCACTAGCCTAAATAAAGAATACGATATGAATCAACTAGATTAATAGACGCGACATCGCTCATAACCTTAAATTCCTTATAAATAGGCCAACTTGCGAGTGAGTGCAATGTGCACAGCAGCAGAACATGAAGGATTGCCCAGTTCCCGGACCTTTTGATTCACAGACCAACACGTAATTTCATATGGATTCTGTCAAAATGAGTCATATTGATATGATTAGCAGCAGAGTATCAAGAAGGCAGAGCGAGAACAATCAAGAAGGCAGTGCGAGAGTAGAAATATCAAGTAGGCAGCGAAGAAAAAATGAAAGTCTTGGAATTGTTATGTATTATTAGTGTGTAAATAAAAAGAGATTTTTGTGTGTTGATGAATGTCCAGGAGGGATACGATCCAGCTGGCAGTGCGTCTTACACACTTCCGTCCGATCCACTTCCGTCCCATTTTTCAAAATCACTCTCACAAAAATATCCAGCAACCGAGTGAAATGATGGTACACATCAATAAGTCAACAACTATAGAAGTGCTTCACACCGAATGAGCAATAATATTTCTGTAAATAATATCGACACGTTACACAAGTTTTTACAAACTTTTCTAATCTAAATATTCTGGACTACCTAGGTATATAGAGCCTACTGTATTTGTGCATAAGTGTAATACATAAACATCGTATATTATCTGTGAGCCTGCCCAGTGGTGTTGGGGGCGCAGCGCCTGCATCTCATCCGGAGGCCCCGGGTTCGATTCCCGGCTCCGTCAGGGATATTAGAAACTGACGTGAGGGCTGGAACGGGGTGCACTTAGCTTCGTGAGGACAATTGAGTACCTGTCTGACAGTGAGGCAGCGCCCCGATCACGAAAACCAAGATTAACGGCCGAGGGGATCCGATGCGCTGATCACGCGTCACCCCAATATCTGCAGGCCAAATGGCTGGGCAGCGGTCGCTTGGTAGGCCTAGGCCCTTCATGGGCTGTAGAGCAAGTTTTTATTTTATTTTAATATATACATGTATATACTCAGTGAGCTGCCAGAGTGGGATTGACAGGTCTTGCCTCGCCGTGTGGTCAGGGAACAAGTTTGCCAAACAGTTGGAATAACAAGCGATCACACTGTACAAGCCGGTGACAAAGCTAACCAGGCACTGACGCACGTGGGCTGTGCTATTGTAACGCAGAGTATTACGACATCAACTATGCGAAACTGGGTGAGTTAGCCGTGGTCGTTACGGCGTGGCTGCTGACAGTCGCTCACATCCGGGGGGCGAGGAGGGTCGAATCCCCCCGCCGGCAACCTTGAAGATGGTCTTCTGTGGTTTCCCATCTTCCTTCCTGGCAAATGCCGGGGTTGGTCCCTAACTATAGACCACAGCCGCTACCTTCCAACTCCTCGTCCTTACATTCAAACTTTCCTCCCCAGACAACACTCCACACGCGACGGTACTTGTAGCTCACCCCTTGGGTGTCCGCATAGAAGCAGCTACAAACTGTCGAGCCAAACATGTCCTCGGACACTCCCGGCACTAAAAGTAATACGCAAAAAAAAAAAAAAAAAAAAAAAACTATGCGAACATGGATTGGTCAAGAGGCAGAGGGGTGAAGACTGACGTGGAATTTCCGGCCAAATGTCAATCCCATTCTGGCAGCTCCCAGAGTGTAAGTGAGCGGGACTGATGATGATCGCGTCGTGATCGAAACATGTCATCCAATTAAGTACCGCCGCCCCCACTTTGTACATAAGAGCGTGTTATTTTGTGATAATTATCGTGTGCAATATTTCTGTCAGGTTAGGGTGTATAGCCTACATGTCGTTCGTCAAAAATCCGGCAAATCTTCGTCTTCATTCACAGCGATAAGTACTTTATCGAGTACCGACTGGAAAGCACCATGGAAGGCAGGTAGACAGGCAATCACTGAGACGGGAAAAGGTCACCTGGTCTCATTAATCCAGATTCCTGGTTCATCATACAGTCGGCCGAGCTCGTGAATGTGATTTACCTAAGAGGCTGTAGCACACAGTTACAGCGTTGGGCGCAGTAGACCAGTGGAAGAGGTGTGATGGTCTCAGCGGTTCCCAACCTTTTTTTCCCTCCCGTACCCCTTTATACGTATTTATCTAAAATTGTACCCCCAAAAATGAAAATTTTAAAACAATTAATATTTTATGGGCAATATGTACGTAACATAATAAAAACATTAATAACAAAAAAATAACTTACAACTAATTATATATATATTTTTTTAATACTGTATAGTTTTAATTTATTATTTGTTTGCTGTTAGTATGCAATTCATTTCAATAAAATGCTAAATATAATTTTCAATTTTACTTTTATTTACTTGTGCAAATGAAGATGTATTAACAATTAGTTGAGGAAAATAATCAATTATAGTACCGTACATACAAAATTTAATTTTTTTATTTTATTGAAAACCAATTAATTCTAGCGATTAGTTTGACAAAAATAGACAAATCAAGACAATAGAAGTGCAGCGGTGAAAGTGACTGGGGTTGGGGTAGGGTGGGAGCATTGACCTTGAAGTTCGTGAATACGGCGGCACTGTGCGCCAGCACATTATGACTGACACGTACGATGGGAACATGGCGCCCGCCATTGCCGATTCTTTTTGGCGTACCCCTAACCAGTTCGTTGCGTACCACCAAGGGGTACGCGTACCTCAGGTTGGGAACCACTGGTCTAGACGATATATTCATGGAACACACATGAGTCCATTATTCTAAAGTCTATTCGCCGAGTCGAGACAGTGCCCCTGGCTGCCCGGACAGGGAAACACACCCTTCGGCTCAGCCGAACAGGGGTAGCCAAGATGATCCGAGATAGTTTGTCTTGCCGTAGCCCTAGTAAAGACCAGCTCTGTACTGGTGGATCTGTATTTAGCCAAGTTTCATCTAAAAAATAGACTTTTCTCCCCGCTTGTCTCATTCGTCGTATTGTTTGCAAATACCTACGTCTCCATATAACTGTTTCGTCCCTCTCTATGAGCATACTGTCTCGTCCTCGTCGAACATGTTCGAAGTTTAGTTCCTGCAATAAATTATAAAATGTCGTTCGTCAAAAATCCGGCAAATCTTGGTCTTCATTCACAGTGATAAGTACTTTATCGATCGTAGGCAGCTCATTGCGAAAAAGGAACTGCTGAGCCTTTCTTCTTATAGCATTCTTATCAAAATCATCAACTCTTTCCACAATCTTTGCCCTTGGTTTCTCTTTCTTGGGCGACTGTGAACTGTGGGTAGCTTTATATTTTCTAACTATTAGATACACAGAAATGACTTGCTTTCCTTTCCTTACTACGGCAGACATTAGGGCAGTGGGATGCATTTCTCACTCGACGTTGTAAGTGTTTAGCACCATATGCTTTTCAGATCTACTCAGCGCTTTTCGCTAAAGCTGCTTCTTTGGTGGACTGGACTAATAACACTCGCATTGTCCCCTCCTGAGTCTACGACGGAACATCAACTTTATAAAATCCGCGTACACACGCTCAAAAATAATTGTTGCCTATCGTAAGCAGTTAAGAACAATTTCATTAATTAATTAAATACAAAAACCAACAATAAATAATAAAATAATAAATCCGAATAAAAATTCAAAATCGCACTCGCCCGTTTCACATGTATGCGCGTTTTCAACAGGCACAACTCTACGCACCCCTTGCGGGCAGTCCTGCAATCACGCACACAGCTGTGTTTACTTCTACTGTCACCACTCGGCGAACATACTTTAATGCACTGATTCTAGACAACTGTGTTCGCTGCTGATGACGACCACTTCCATCTGGCTAATGTGCAATGCCACGCAGCCAGGATTGAGGAACATGACATGCTTTCCTGACGTTGTCACTCCACGGAGCAGCCCTCATATGGTCCCAAAGATCATTTGTGATTTCATTTGGAGAAGCGGATCTTTTTGCTACATCACGTCCTGCAGTGTACACCAACTAGAGGTAGGCCTATGTGGTATCACCTTCCATCACCCCCGTGGAATCAATATGAATCTATGGGTTAAAAGTAGTCTGGTGTGTTATGCGCCAACATTATATTCAATATGATATAAAAAGCTAGGCTATATATCAAAACAACAGTGCCCCGTATGTTACAGCTACAGATTTATTATTGCCAAACAGTTTAAGATAAAAAAGGAAGCTTGTAGTTTAACGTGACCGTTAATCTTGAGATCATGAGCCACGGGACCTCCTTTTTACGTGGAATCCGAACCACAGGACATGGCATTTCACTTCGAAAATCTCACATGCATTGACTGGGAATTGAACCCGGACCGCCTTGGTGAGAGGCATACAGCTAGACCGCTGAGCCACCACGCCCCTTAGTTTAAGATAAAAGCCCTAAATGAACACATGATCAACAGGCGCGTCTTGTCCAAAGAGAGGCTTCTAGGTAAACTCATTATGTTGTGTTAATATCTAGTCAAATATATCAGCACATGTACGTGGTTGATATTTTTTGCCATTTAAAAGACTCCCCCGAATACTGAGGCTGCCCCGATGGACAGAAAACACAATACAGTCTTAGGTACATACTTAGAAGCTACTTCAAAATACTCTAAATAATAAAGACTTCAGCTGATGGAAATAATCAACCGTGAATATGGAGGAATATGAACTCAATGTGGCTGCATTGCACAAGATATAATGCTATTTATTTTCTATCTATTCTCCCTGCCCACTGCCATAATCAACAGAATTATTGATTATTTCACACATTTATCAACCATAACAAAAGAGTCCACTTGCTAAGGTTATATTCATTCGGGTGATCTTAAGGGGTGCGATGTAAAATCAAATGCAAGATGTGAAGTAGGTGGGCTATATCTCTTCCGTTACACAGTGCTGTCAATTTAGTGAGCTGCAAGTTATTGTGAGTAGTCACCTTCTACGAAGTTACTACAGGCGACAGTACGTTTGGGAGTACAGGATGAATCAGTATGCAAAATGTATCCAAAAATAGAAAAAAATATGTTAAAACCATTACAACTGGATGATTCAAGGAGCTATAGTGTCTGTGAGAAGTGTGTCTGATGTTGAAACAAACGATATAATTTTTCAAAATGCTCCCAGTAAACACAGTTGTTGTTGATTCATTTGAAGGGCTTGGACATGGTAGTCATTTTGCCCCGTGTACTTGTGTGGGTGTAAAATTTGCCTTTTTTTGGTCGTATGGCCTCCTGAGAGGCCGAGTGCAGGTCTTTCTAGTCGACGCCCGTGGGCGACCTGCACGTCGGGATGAGATGGAATGGATGCAGATTAATGAATTTGGGCAAGGATGTGGAAGGGAGCGGCCGTGGCCTGTCAGAATGTACCGTCCCAGCATTTGCCTGGTGTTGAAAATGGGAAACCACGGAAAACCATTTCAAGGACGGCCGACGGTGGGGCTCGAACCCACGCGTCTACCGAGTCAGCAGAGAGCTTGGTCCCATTACCTAACGCTGCGCTTTAGCCAGCGTACCCACTGCTGTCGGTATTTGCCTAATAACCTGGGTTATTGTAGTGTCTGTAGTAGTGTGTGTATTTGTAATTCAGGTGAGGTTTGGGAAGGAGGCGGACGTAACCTCAAGTTAGGAGTAGAAGTGGGAAACCACGGATAACCACTTCCAGGATAGCTGGGGTTTGAATCGAACCCACCTCTTCTCAGTTTTGCCTTACGAGGCTGAGTGTACCTCGTTTCAGCCTTCAGACCAGAATCACATTTCTTGGCAGAACCGGGAATTGAAACCGGACCCCCCGGGGAGATAGCCAGGAATGCTAGCTGCAACACAAGGAAGTGGACGATCCCAGGTAACCCACGATATATACGAATAGACTTCTTCTGTTGATACAGTGCGTTATATTATAAACCCGTCAGGTCAATTGACACTGTATCAGACATAGCCTACTATCAATACGGTACCAAGATTAAATTGTTGGGCCACCTTGTGTAATGGACACTGTTCAGCTGGCACCCATACATCGGATCACCATGGCACCATCATATTTTCGTTTTTATTTCCACTGAATATCTCCTTCACCAATAATAAATGCCAGGGATAAACTTACAGACATGAGGGTTTAGGCTTTAATATTGGAAGGTTCTCTCATTGCTAATTATGTTAACCAGAAACTCTATGTGTTTTAATGCATGGTGTTAATGCAAATGAAGTTTACTATAGCCTATAGGCCTACAGAGTCTTCATTGAGACAGACAGGCAAACATATATTACAGAATTTAAGAATAAGGTTCAGAGAGTTCGTCTACTGTGACTCAAAATGTGCTGAACGTATTTTGGTACAATTTATGGAGTTCATAAATCCCATCAATGGGTGCGTACCTAGCCCTGGGAAAAAGCTAGTGAAAATTAAATGTAAAGTTAGGTTTGAACACGATAGAATAAGTTATGTATAGTAGTATGAGTAGGATTAGATTGAGAGACTCATGATGTCAGTGGACAATAACGCACGCACGCTCGTATGTATGTAATGATGTAGGCCTATGTATGTATGCACGATTTAGTACAGGAAAAGTATTTTTAACAAACTGAAATTAAAGATGGTAAATAGACCTTTCCGGGGCCAATATTAGCGACTTCACCGATGCCCACTTGCTTGTATCTCTATATTCTTCTATCTTGGGGAGGACACGTCAGAGATAATTGAGGTCACACAGGTGAATCAAACGTTAATTACCATACACATGTAACAGAATATCCCGTCATCTCGCAAAGGTCAGCTATGTCAGAAAATAGCTGTTCTAACTATTTTCCGCTCGGTATACGCCTTTGTCTCCTTCCTGTACGGACCGTGGTCCCTGTGTGCATTGTGGCGGAACTTATGTTATACAACCAGCAGGATGCTTTGAGCGCTGCAACAGCTTCCCTAAGGCCATATCTCATTTCTGGGATTGGTACATAGTTTCCTCGCTTCCTTCTCCAGTGTGGATGGCATTTGGAAATTGTGAGTATGTTTTCATCATCGTCATCATCATCATCGTTTTCATCATCATCATCATCATCATCATTAGCAGCATCATATAATATGTATATATATATAGTAGCTGGCCCCATGGAATTGGGGTAGCACGTATGCCTCGCGCCAGGAGGCCCCAGGTTCGATTCACTGCTCCGTCAGGGATTTTAGAAACTGACGTGAGGGCTGGAAAGGGGTGCACTCAGCCTCGTGAGGACAATTGAGTAGCTGTCTGACAGTGAGGCAGCGCCCCGGTCACGGAGACCAAGATTAACGGCTGAGGGGACCCGACGCGCTGAACACGCGTCTCCACATAATCTGCAGGCCAAATGGCTGAGCAGTGGTCGCTTGGTAGGCCTAGGTCCTTCATGGGGTTTAGCGCCACGGGGCTTGTTTGATTTGTTTTTATACTGTGCCATATGACCCACACCTAAACAGTGAGAGCTAATGGTATGATATACTGTACTTAATATTCACAGTGAAGAATATGCACTGTAGGTTTCCTTCAACTAATTGTTGAAACTTGAACAACTGAAGTCTCCCGTGAGAATTTTTATGGATTTGTCAGTTGTATATTTACTTTCAAATAGTCAACGCTGTGGCTAACCGTCTAAATATTTCGGATGGTCACCAGGTTGGATTTGTATATATAGGTTTTAGAGTTATGTGCTATTACATGAAGATTATTGTGTAGGTGTTTTATTCAAACGTCAATCGCATGATTAGGATATCGTTGGCTCCGTTTGTTACCAAATTAGGTGGTCTCTCAGACGTCTCTTGACGATGTTGTCGAAGAGGAAACGTGGTTCCCGGATACCTTCCACATCGAGGGATCACACAGTCATCAGCCAGCACTAATGTATAAAATTATTTTGTTATTGTGAAATTAGCCATGAATTTATAACCTACCGAATTGTTCGTCTGTGATAGAACAAGTCGAACAGTTCTTCCAATAATAGGCTTCATCCCTTAATTTTACGTTGTATTATAGAAGGTGAGATGGATCATCACATTACGATCTATTTTGTCGAAATATTTCTAGTAATTAATTCGGAAATCTTAATCTGCTTCATAAAATTAAATTAATTTAATTTTAATTCTCGACTTGAATAATAATAATAATAATAATAATAATAATAATAATAATAATAATAATAATAATAACTGTGAGACTCCAAGTTCCATATTCACATTTAATGACCATGCGCAAGTCCACCCAGATTCCTCTTCACCCACGAAAGCGGAAGTCAAACAGATTATCCGATCTCTAAAGAACCATAAAGCTCCAGGTGAAGACTCTATAATCGCTGAACTGTGGAAGTTTGCTAGTGACAATACGGTGGATAAATTAACGGACATCATACATGAAATTTGGGATACCGAAAGACTTCCAAGTGATTGGACTTCTGCTTTAATCCACCCCCTTCATAAGAAAGGCGATAAAGCAGATGTTAACAACTATCGAGGCATCTCCCTCCTACTGATAACTTACAAAATCCTCTCAAAAGCTCTTCAAACTAGGGCTGAAGAACAGCTAGATACAGAACTGGGTGATTATCAAGGAGGTTTTAGGAAGGGACGGTCATGTGTGGAGCAAATCATGAATCTCAAATCTATTCTTTCATATCTGAAACTAAGGAGCAAGAAATTTGTAGTAACTTTCATTGATTTTAAGAAAGCTTATGACTCCATTGATCGGACTACCCTACTTAAGATTCTAAAGGAGTTCGGCCTAGACAACAAAACCAGAGCGATCATCCAACAGACTCTCACCAACACCACTTCAAAAGTTAAGTTTAGAGGCGAGATTTCCAATGCCTTCGAGATAAGGACAGGAGTTCGACAGGGAGATGGTCTCTCGCCTCTACTATTCAACTGCGTTCTTGAGAAAGTTATCCGTGAGTGGCGCAAAACAATGAGTGATGAAGGAGTCGAAAATGGAATCAGACTCGGTCACAAGAATAAGAACCTATCAATTGACTGTCTAGCCTTTGCAGATGACCTTGCGGTTTTTGCAGATTCGTTGGATACGGCCAGGAAACAGATCAACCAGCTTCAAACACAAGCTGCAAAGGCGGGCCTCCTGATCTCTTTCGAGAAAACAGAATTTATTACTAACATCAAAACGGCTCCAAAACATATTGAAGTGAATCATGGGAAAATCAAGCGGGTTGTGAAATTTAAGTATCTTGGGGAATGGATAGAACCTACAATGTCCGAAAACGAGGCTTTTGCGTCACGCTTGAATAAAATTGAAATGGCTTACCACCTAACTAAGAATGTCTACAACAAAAGATCTATATCCCTGAATGCAAAACTGAAGCACTACTGCACGGTCATCCGGCCAGAAGCTTTGTAAGCAGCGGAATGTCTCTCCATAAATAGAAAAGGCATAATGGAAAAACTGGAGACCAAGGAAAGGAAGATATTGAGGAAAATCCTGGGTCCAGTCAAAGAACACGGCGAGTTCCGAAGACGCCACAACCACGAGTTGTATACTCACGTAGAGAAAATAACGGACGTGATGAGGAAAAGGAGGATTTCTTTTTATGGACATATAACCCGAATGAAATCAACACGGCTATCCAACAGAATTTTTGCTTTTCTCCGTGAGAAAAAGACAAAGGGGGCCTGGTTCAATGAAGTAGAGAAAGATCTGTTGGAGACTGGGATTACACGTGAAGATATCCAAGAGCGTGGCCCACTTAGGAAGAAACTTCAGAAACATCGGAGTTTTCAACTTAAGCCGAAGCTAAAAACCGGGAAGGCGTGGACGACAGAGAGAAAGGTGCAACATCGATTGCGAATGAAGGAGTACTGGGCTAACATTAAAATGCAGAAAAAACAGTTGACATGACGTGGTCCTTAGTTGGCCGTAACGAAGGAAGAAGAAGAAGAATATTAATATTAATAGTTATGTGAAAATTGTACACTGAAAATTCTTGTGATTGGATTTGACCTTTGTGTAATCAATAGGTTGAAAATAAGTCTATATTGTTAATAGTCAATTTATAGAACGTGAGGGATTAGATATCCTAAAGCTAGGTAGTTGGACATGGAGTAAGTGAAGCTACTGTAGTTGTTTCTCATTGACATTAGAAAGCATTATATAGGGATTTATACTTCCATGATTACATGTGATTTTTCCTAAGGGCGGCTCACAGACGGTATAGTGGTCAATCCACTTGACGATGGGAAAGATTGCATGTGTTGCAATCCTGTCGCTCTTAGTGAAAGCTTCAAATGTAGGTCCAATACTACTAGACTTCCATGCCATGTAAATTGTTATTCCAGACAACTGTCTTAAACAAAAATCAAATGTTAGTGTCAGATAGGATTGCCAATACACATAGTGACTTGGTCCAATTCAATGTTTACGAATTATTTCAAATCATTTAGTGATTGATTAAAACCAGTACAAGAATATTTTTGATCTATTGACAATTTTAATTGTTAATAAAAATTAATAATAATAATAATAATAATAATAATAATAGGAAACTTCCGTGGCTTAGGCGGCAGCACGCCGGCCTCTCACCGCTGGGTCCGTGGTTCAAATCCCGGTCACTCCATGTGAGATCTATGCTGGACAAAACGGAGGCAGACAGGTTTTTCTACGGGTACTCCGGTTTTTCCTGTCACAATTTCATTCCAGCAACACTCTTCACTATCATTTCATTTCATCTGTCATTCATTTAATCATTGCCCCAGAGGAGTGCGTCAGGCCTCGGCAGCCGGCACAGTTTCATATCCTCGTCGCTAGATGGGGGCTTCATTCATTCCATTCCTGACCCGGTCGGAGACTGGAAGCAGGCTGTGGATTTTCATTTTTCAATAATAATAATAATAATAATAATAATAATAATAATAATAATTTATTTTTGATGGCTTTTCATGTTGATTAAATTATTATTCTGCGGCCGAGTACGTTCTCTGAGTAGGAATAATAATTCTTGGAGAATGCCTTGTTAGATAGTGGAGATTACAAAATCCTGTCAAGAATTAATGATCGTGTATTATTATTTTTTGGCCTATTTTCATTTATGCAAACATAGACTTGTGAGATCACCTTTTGTACGTGTGTGTCCCCCCTAATTACTTCTAAACGTCTGGAGCAATTTCAAAGAAACTCGGTAAGGTCATAGCACTATTTTAGCCGACCCCAACCGTGCCCTTCAAATTTTATTACATCACACCAATCCAACATGGCGGCTGTGCAAAATATTTCACCGGCATTCTATATCTCCGAAACTCTTACTCATATCACCCTGTAATTATGTACGGCGATGAAAGACTCTACTAGATGTTCATCTATGTAACTTTCTAAAACCTGTTAACTACAAAACGAACATGGCGGCCAAGCGAATTTGAAGCATTTAAATAGACTGTACTAGTGATTTAACCATCCGGACGCATTGAAACTTGGTACAGCAAATGACTATACAAGTTGCAATGCACTGCCATATAATTTAGTTCAATTGTTTACATAACCTCCAGATGACGGCTGTGCGAAATTTTAAAATTAAGTTTTAATTTCTTGTGTTCTAATCATGCGATCGAAATCAACGTTTGAATAATGAACGTACACAATAATCGTATGTAATGAAACTAAACTTTGTAGCTTACTTTTCGTAAATCATAGAAGCCATGCTTTTGACATTTCTTAAAATAAACTCCCGCGACTCGTTAGAGAAAGATGACATCGAACGGGATAAGTCTTAATTATCGGTACTTAAAGATGTATATTTTAGCATATAATTTATCAATGTAATGGTGTCGTTGGAGATTGTTTTAAGGGGTAAAACACTAAGGTCATCTACCACAATTTTGTATTGCAGGCATCATTAATTATGGATCGTACGCATGTTCATGTCATAAAGAACATATTCTACTGTATCCTGCTGAACCTGTTTCTCGTTAAGTTGATAACCGAGTACACAATAATTCTTTAGTGTTGTATTTGTGTATTTTAGATACGCCTCAGCGTGTAACATATTTTCCAGTGCTAGAGGAGTGATGACGTAAGTTATCTTAAGCTTCGATTTAAACAGAGCAAGCACTAGTAACATTGTAAGACCATTGTGCTTTCTGAAAACACCTTTTTATGCTTCTTAGATAAAACGACCACAATGTTTGGATATTGACTAACAAGTTTGAAAATGTTGCTCTATAATTTATCACAACATAAGTCGTGTACCAGAATAAGTCTGAATGGATAGGTAAGCACGACATCACCCTGAAGTAATACGAGAGCGGTTTCGGAGTGATGAACGCATCGTGGGAAAAGGGATGTGGTTTTTAGTGGGTAAGAATCACACACTACTGTGGAGTGCGGACCCTTCACATGTGTCTTTTGAATGTTTCCCACAGTCGATCGTAATAAAAGAAAAATAAAAGAAAAAAAATATATAAAAGAAATCACCCCTAGCAAAACACTAACATAACTACGCACTCTTATTATCGGTTAGTTATAACCATTAGGCCTACCGTACAGATCGCATCTCCCTGTGACGAGTCACTTTAGGGTCATACGTTTTCTGTGCCAGACGATTATTATTATTATTGTTATTATTATATTTATAAACATACAATATTTTTCTAGTAAATGGTTAGTTAACCGATGATATATACAAATAAAACGCATAAATTAGCACACCTGCTATATAATTCAAGAATTAAACGGAACATACCAGCATATTTCGTTCGCCGTACTAGACTATTTTATCAGTATTTCCAGCTATGGGTAAAATAGACAGTAAGTTACAGCTATTCATTTGAGAGGATAACACGAGCACTATTGTGAGGAGAACCACGCTGGAAAATGCTATACCAGAACGTTTCAATCAGAGCAATGTCCATTTACCAAGCTTCGCTGATATTGAGTCATTCCATGACGAGTTAAAGGAATTCTTCTCTGAATATTTATAGTCTATACCTGTAGCTTTAGATTAGGATAGTGGTTTACTTTGCCAGCTTTTAGTGATCCGATCTTTCAGATATGAGTTAGGTGAATGCATTTATGAGGAACTCCGGTCACGGAGATCCTCATAAACGGCCGAGGTGACCCGACGTGCTGACCACGCGTCACTCCATAATCCGCAGGCCAAATGGCTGGGCAGTGGTCGCTTGGTAGTCCTAGGCCCTTCATGGGATCTAGTACCACGGGGATTGTTTTGTATGAGGAACTGACTTGCGCGATCTATAATTTAGAAAAAGTAAGATGTTGGTTTATGTACACGCAAGTTTAGGTTACAGTAGTAGTCCACTAGCTAGGTTTCACTGAGATCGAATCATTTCGTGACAAGTTTGAATTACCATGGTTCATAGTGTAATCAAGTCCTAGTTCATAAACCATGTGCAACGGCTGAGTAGCCTAGCAAGTGGTCCTGACAGTCGGAATACACGTACAGTAGTGATGATGATGATGATGATGATAATTGTATTTTTAAGGGGCCTAACATCTAGGTTATCGGCCCCTTATGGTTTGGGTGAACGTGAAGATGATAATGAAATGTGAACTACAACTAAAACTACTAACTTATATACTAGAGGAAGAAATGGAAAACAAAAGGAGAATAAGGCTAATAAAGGACAAGAGGAAAAGAAATGCCCTCAACCCTCGAAGAATGCGGATTGAGGGACTTGAAAGGAAGGAGAACCATGAAAGGCAGATAGGAAAGTGAAAGAGGAGAGGGTCCGCTCCAGAGACAATGGATAAAAGGGGGAAAACCGGACCCAGCCCAGGAATCCCTCGGGGTCGCCAACTCCCGAACTCACCAGCCGTGAGCCCCTGAGGGTGTAGCAATATCAGGGGTGCACCAGAAGTGGTGGGGCTACATACATCCTTCCTCCTTGAGGGCCTTAAGCAGAAGGCAGGAGATAACATGAAAAGAAAAAGAAGGCTGACCCTTCACAGAAGGAGGGTATCAGAAAAGATGAGACAAGGGCCAATTAAGGCGGGAAAGGAAGTGACTCCCTAGGCCTCGGATACCGTAAAACCGTCGGGGTTGGAAGAGAACAAGAGTTGACCAAGTGAGGTCGACAGGAAAGAAGACGGATATGAGTACGGCACAAGTAAGTGAAAGCAATGCCGGTCTCAGCTGGGGCCCCATAGTCGCCAACCCACGTCCCACTAGGTGTGAGCCCCTGGGGGAACGTACAGTAGTAACTGATATAGGAGCGAAATAGGAGTTGGCAACTTTGTCATATTTGCAGTAGTGGCACTCCTTTAGCTCGGTCGACTCGGACTACCCATTTCACCGGCTAGTAAATTTCTTTCAGGTTTTGGGAGACACACATTAGGTCTACAATTGGGTACAATCGCGTTGACCGACTGAAAAGCATTAAATTCGACTTCTAAGGCAAGACTGAAAAATTACTTCCAACACGGTAATGTGGAGTAAGAAATAACATCGTAAGGTAGTGTACCCGATACCTAGTTGAGGCTATCGGCTACGCCAGCAGACATTAAGCCGTAGTTGAGATTTTGGGAAGAGTTAAGAAAAGATAGCGCTCAGATCGAGTCAAGAGGAATGTCAGGATGACGTAGTAGGTCTAGGATTTAGAAGGCGCTGACCGCAGTCAAGCAGATGGATTTATGGATGGAATTATGAAGCTTTATTAAGATCTATATGGAACATGGTATTTAAACATCTTAGAAGAGGAGATATAACATGCATTATATGTGGTAATAATTTGAAGGAAGTCAGATAACCCTTAAGTTATTTTATAACTTAATAGCCGAGATGATGGGGGTTCGAGATTATATTTGTGACGCAAGACCACGGTGGTGGGGAGGACGTCACGTGACCGCACCAGGCAGGTAAGGGTCAAGGCAGTGCAGAGACTGTCAGTCTAGCTCTGTGAGCCAAGCAAGAGAGTGGAGCTCTGTGAGCCAAGCAAGAGAGTCGAGCTGTGTAGCACACGCCAAGCTTGGTACAAGGTCGCGCAGCGAACAGAAACTGTCACGGAAAGTGAAAGCGACAGTTTCAACTTCTCCGAGCAGCGAACGACAAGTAGGTCAGTGAGCCGGTCGGACATCCGCAGCAAACAAGCATAGGAGGCCGGGGTCTTTAAAACAGCATTGCGAGTAGTTGGAGAACTTTATTCCAAGCTGCATTTCAACGCAGAACGGCATAGTAGAGCGACATGGCGAGGCCAGCTTTAGGCGGAGATGATTATAGCATTGCAGTAAAACCGAGCGGGTTAATTCCAACTTTATACGCAAGTAGGAATCTCCGTTTCGCGGGCTTATAGGTCGTGTTCCAAGGACATTTTGTCGTCCTGACAACGCCGGTCGTGAAAGTCAACATTTTTACTTTATACGCAAGCATTATAACAGAAGCTGAACTTCATTACTACATTGAGTTAGAACGTTTATTCAGCATTTGAATTATAAAAGCAGATAGTTACGAGATACTGCAACTTTGAACTTCGAATGAACGTAGTTTTTCTTAATGACATTACGACTATGCATTTCATAACGCATTCCAAGTAACATTAACAATTTTAAGCAAACGGAATGTTGTAAGCATATGCACTTAGGAACATTAGCACGTGCATTAATGCAATTATTTCTTATGAAGTGTTATGAATTACCGAGTATGAACACAGATACAGGGTGTTTCATAAACTTAGACACTCTGATAAAACAATTTTATTTTCTACAAGTAAAACTAAACCGCTGTGGAAATTGAACTTTCAACACTCAAACTGAACATTGTATAGAACAGTGGCGTAACGTAGAAGAGGAACAGGGGTCCGCTGTTTCTATGAACTTTTTCGTGAGGATTTGGACAATATCCGCTATGGATAACCAGAAGTTCATTATGTCGGAGTAAACGCAGACAGAGACGCGATGGCACCACAGAGCGATGGATTCGATTCCTGACGAGAAGGAGGTCCACCAGCTGATTCACTTGGGATTTCGAAGGCAATCGTCATTGCATGGATGGAATGATAGTCACGCCGATCTTTCGAGAAATTCATTACATAAGGAAAATCGACGATCTTTGAAATTTAATAACAGCTGATTATGAGAAGGTACTGTAAGAGTTATAACTTCCTGATACGATTATTTTCATGAATACTGGGCACACATGTATATTTTTCTAATAGGAGTGATACGATTATTTAGACATGGTTTGACTTTATATGCTTCGAATTTTGCTAGAATATGGCGTGACCATATGATATGGCAGGCATCATTATACGATATTCTCACCATTGGTTGGCTTTATTAAGCAGATGTTAGGTCTTTTAGACATTTTTCCAGCAAGGATATTTTTCATGAATAGTTATTTTTGTGTGACGAGTATTTCGAACTCGTGATCTGCAATTGATTATCTAAATTACTTCGTCAGTTCATTGCATACTAGCGAGTGTGTATTATTCATCAGTAGGGATTTTTTCCATTGGATTGTTTGGAGATATTAAGATGTTATTCACTTCAGTGAATAAATATCGCTTTTATATGACAACTAGAGACTTGTTGATTCCTATCTGGTACATTCACTCATATAGTCTTCGAGATGGGGTCTTTCGTATTTATACGATTGTATGGTGGTTACTCATCTTACCCATCGTTTAGGGCACTATCATTTTAGTCGACGGGGCGAGGTCTTTCGTATTTATACGATTGTACGGTGGTTACTCATCTTACTTGCCATTGAGGGACTCATTTTTATCATCCGAGTGTACATGAGATTGTAAGAGAATCAAACAAGGAACTACTAGTCACATATCAGTCGAAATTTTGTTAAATAAAGTAAAGATAAATGTCATCAGGGTTACATTTGTAATTCTTGTTTGCCAATCCAATATTTTGTTGCTTTACTCATTTGAGAGTACTTTCAGTTTAACAGCTGGTACAGCTGATGCTTTGGATGATTTTTATAATTGTGTTGGATACCTTTGAGAAGGACTTAAAGTAATTGAATCTTGTAAGATGAATCATTAATGGTCAGATTTATTTTAAGGCAGATCAGTATTGCAGATTTTGATATGAGAGATTATAGCACATTGGTATTTTTCTGTGATGTGAATTATGAGAATTGTAAGAGAATTTATGCTATTTGAAAGCAGATCTTGAATTACTAAGGTAATATTTTTTTTTCAATTGTTTAAGAAGTTGTCTAGATGTGATCAGATTAATTACAGTTATTGGAGATTGTGTGCGTTGATAATTTGAAGCCAGTTATATATTTTTTGTAGATCATGCAACATGGTTAAGTGAAGTTTGTGATAGGCATTTTGTGGAAGTTGCCAAGTGATAGTTGCAATGTTGCTAATGCATTTTGAAGCAGACATGAGGTTGTCGAACCCATTCTAGCGTAATTGTTGAGATTCATGCTGTATGTGCTGAATATTTATGGAGTTTTGTGGAATAATTGTTGTATTCAAATGTGATATTTGAAGAATTGAGGATATATAATGTCGTTGTGGATAGTCAGATCCAACGTGATGTCGTGAAGGCAATAATATTTTTTGGCATGAAAATTAAATACGAGATATAACTTGGAAGTGATAAAACTGTAAGACAACGTTCTATAACCCATATTAAACAATTTGTTAGGAAATTAAACAAATAAATAAAGTTGATAATACAAGATTTTCTGAGAATAATAATTAATTAAATAATAATCTGAAAATTAAGCATATTAATGATCTGACCTAAAGAAATAAAAATCAGAATGACTAGAAGAAATAATGAAAATCTAAATAACCAGAAGAGTAAAATTTAAATAAGTTGATAAATTAAATTTTGGAATAAATCAATGAATTAAATAAATGGATGAATTAAAGATTGGATGAATAAACTGATTTAAATAAATTAATAGATGATTGGATAGATGATGAATAACTGAATTAGAAGGTAATAATTAATTAAAGGAGCTGATGATTAATGAATTTATATGGAATTAAAATAAATTTAATTGAGATATAATTTGAGGAATTGCAACTTGAGTTGAGGAATTAAACAATTTGTATTGATGATTTAAGATGATTTAATCTGAAGTAGATGATAAAATAAGAGAGTGTGAATAATTAGAAAGCATAATGAAGTGATGATAATAATTTTCATTTAAATGATTTAATGGTGATGAGTTAATGATTCTGACAGGAATATGTTGAATTTTGAAATGAGAATTAAAGTGAGAAATATTTAATTTTGATGATGATGATAATGATGACCAATGAGCCGTGAATTTTCTGTAATTCACAAACAAGTAATTATTAATGATAATGTAAATAGTGTAAATTAATTATTCGATGTTTAGGAGC
The DNA here is from genome assembly GCA_946902985.2 of Meconema thalassinum. Classification (NCBI taxonomy): domain Eukaryota; kingdom Metazoa; phylum Arthropoda; class Insecta; order Orthoptera; family Tettigoniidae; genus Meconema; species Meconema thalassinum. Next base: position 216,493,337 of record OX336389.2, on the reverse strand, counting down.
ATTTTTCTAACATGTTCAACATTTAAATTATGCCATGCAAGCCATAAAATACGTGATATTTAAAATATGTGATTATAATATGTGTATGTTTAGACAGATTAATAACCTTTTCAAATCCACATTCATGATGTTAAATTAAAGAGAAATTAGGTCTCAGGTATCACAAATGTCAGTGACGAAAGACATAGTGCTACAGTGATCCTGAGAACCCAAGAGAACTTTAGAGATTTTTCTTGTTCTATGTGGATGAAATATTTTTGTTTAGAAAAGAGATGGTTCGATTTTTGGACAATGACAATTTAACGTTGGCATTCGACCATACTCTCAGGTAGGAGGAATATTTAAAATGTCTGTCTGACTATTAAAGTGAAATAAATTTGTTTTTATCTTAGTTGTGATCTGATGATGGTGTGATTTTCCTTTTTCTTTCCTTGTCTTGAGTAAGGCTTAACCGGAAAGGAGGTGGTTTGCTAGGAATTCAGTTGATGGCGCCCATTTATATTTGCATTTATTTTTTATTAAACTTAAGCCCGTAACGACCCTAGAGATACTTTGTCTCGTGATACCCACTGCTTTTTCTATAACTCAGCTGAATTTCCGACACATTCCTTATTTGACTAGAGGTTCATTTAACTCCGCTCTGTCCTGGAACTCCAGGAATGCGATGTAATAGCAGATGGGTCATCGCATCCCCAGGACGAACGGGTACAGTAGGAAGGATGAACGTATGGCCTCTTCTTACCCAGTGCACTCTTCTTGCTTTCCCCGCATAATTGAACTTACAGTGTATCACTGTTTCCAAAACCCCTCTACGTATTGTTTACGACCTGCAAAGAACCTCTAGTTCACATAAAAAATAAATAAAAGAATAGAGAAAGTCCGTACATTCCATGCACCTTTCAAATGTCAAAAACAATGTCCATAAAATGGGGAAAATGTCCTCGTAAGCTTAGAAAAGCAGCTTACATTAGCTGGACTGCCTGTTTACGTTTGAACACCAGTTGAATATTAACTTGACCTAATTTGGGAAATGAACGTGCAGCCCTGGCAAAGATAAGTGCACAGAGAGAAGGCAATGTGGATCCTGGAGTTGGAGCCTGCGCCACTGCATTTAATTATATTATGAAGCGTGCAGTATGGTAGCCTATTTGTCCTTGTGGTTAGGTGGGGTTCTGTGAAGTGCCTTGTTGACCCTTTAGCTCGCATACTGCTATCAACCAATCACAGGTCTTTGTAATCCAATCATCGTAGTTGACCTTCATCATCATGCTGTCCCATATCCGCGGTGGATAACTAGAGCGTGTGTCTGGAAACCAGTAAACTTAGTGGAGTGGGCCCGATCTCAAGTGCCGGAGCGGGATGTTACCTAGGGACACCGTTAAAGGGCAAATTAATGTTCTGAGGTCGCTGAAAGAAACAAAAGCTTTACATTAGACCCTTTCTGCTTGAAATTTGTAGTTGCACATTCCATCTTCTGTTCTTCAAATTCACAGAATTCTTGTACAGCTGAATAAACTATTGCTGTTGTTGTTGTTCCATCAACTAGGGGCTTGGACATCGTGGTCATCAGCCCAGTGTACTTGTGTTAGAGTGAAATGTCTGATAAACTGTGTTATTGGATAGTCTGCAGTAGTGAGTGTATTTATAATTGAGGTAAGGAATGGAAACAAGGTGGCAGTGACCTTCAGTTAGGAACAATCCCGGGATTTGTATTGGAGTTGAAGTTGGAAACCATGAAAAATCTCTTTTAGGATGGTCGAGGGGGGAATCAAACCAATTTCCTTTTAGGTTCACCTCATTAGACGGAGTGAATTCCGTTCTGACCTTCAGAACAGAATTACACTTTTTGTAGGAACTGGGACCAACTCGGAACGGTACGGGATGGTCCAACGGTCAAGCTGCTAGCCTACTACCAACGCGGATCAGGATCAGTTAATTCATGCGCGATTTTCGAGGTGGAAGACTCATCCGCTGCTTTGGATTTCACATAAAAATGATATCCCTGGCTTATGATCGGACCATCACGTAAAACTAAGAACTAAGAGACTCCTTCAAACCTGGACCTTTAGGGGCAGATGATCTCGATGATCCACCCGTTAAAGTAATCACCACCACGACCACCACCACCACCGAGGAAATAGGCTACACTATGAGGGGGTGGAATAAACTATCGTTAGCGAAAACTTAATTTAGAGAGGTCTTCAATCCCTCCTGGTTGAATTTCTATCTTTTTCGCGTCGAATTTTGTTACATCGGCTGACAATGTTACATTTTATGGGAGTTTCTGGCATTCCAGATTCCTCGGTGGTTCCGTCTTTTGATATCAATAGCACGGGTTTGATTATTGGATATTTGAAAGACATAATTCCACGGGACAAACAAGGCAAGTATTCGAGCTACTACACTCAGATCGTGATTAAACTCATGAGCTGAATAGCTGAGAAGATGTGCATTACTGGACTGAACACCACATCGGCCCCATTCAATATCCAAAACCATTTTTAAACGTCCAATAGATGAAAATGATACGCGTGCCAATCAGAGTGAGGGGTGTGGGCGGAGCGAGCAGTCAGCAAGCCAGGCTTTAGCAGGTCCGCCGACTCGAGGTGAGGGAAGCAGACAAGTGCATGACTTCCAATTTGCATGTATTACGCCAGACCTATTGCCTAATATAAACTCAATGGATGACATCGCAGTAACGTTGCTTCTGTTATTTTTATTTTCCTAAAAATGTCATATATTTACTACTTCAAAAATGAAATGTACCGTAACCTCTTCATCTTCAGCTGACACTGGGTGGGGGCAAATATGGTTTCTCTCCACTTTGTTCTGTCGTTCGACCATTCCTCTTCCGACACGGTGTTCCAATCCAGGTTCCGTTTACAAATGCTATTCTTCACCGAGTCCATCCAACGCATTCTTGGTCTTCTTCGTCCTCTCATCCCTGTCATCCGTCGTTCCAGTGCTCGTCTTGGTAGCCTTACTTCATTCATCCGTTTGACATGTCCAAACCATCTCAATCTGTTTTGCTCCTATATCTAACAATAAGTACAGTACTTTCCAAGATTCCCGTGTGTCACTTTGCATCATGTCTTTGTCGTTTCAATGTACCCATCACAAAGGTGAATGTCATGAAAAAGGTGGTGGATACAAGATTTGACTCCAGCAACAAATACTGTGCCCATTTAGCATGAAATATGCATATCACAGTATGCCAGCAATGCTCAAATCGGGATTTTCGGGATTATGGTATGTTCTCCCACTCTGTGACTTACACATTTTGGATTAAATAGAGGATACACTTCCAAAAAATAAAAAAATAAAAAATCAACTCCTATTATAAAACATTTAATTAACCAAATATATGGCGCTACAAACAAATTAAACAAATAAACTACTGACCAATCCTTCTAACTTGTTCTAAGTGAACAAGGAATACATAAAATCAAACAAATGTTATATTAAAATACATGGTTTCCTTCAAACCAACAAACTTATAATTCTTTTCACTTCCATAAAGTATCCCTTTTAAAGTTCAATACAACCACGAGCTCCAATGGCTCGATACTTTCCAATATAAACTGTGTTATTCGTTACACATCTCAATATCTATTTTATGAGTTTCTTATACTCAAACAATATATAATTTTATTTAAAGTAAATGTTACTCCCTTACTTAAATTTTTGGGCATTTCACAATGTTCTCATGTTACCACCTCTCTCAAGTTAACAAATTCACTACAGTGATTGGGAAAAATACTTGTGCACTCCCGAGTTATAGAAGACTACTTGAACAAAGTAAAAAATTAAGATCACTCCCGAAATCTAATTGTCTTCACTAAACTCGTGAAATCCTACATTCATATACCATTACATTAGGGATTTATATTTATTATATTTTGTCTTAAAAGACCATCATCTCATAAGAAAGCAAACGATCTGAACTTGCAAGCGGTAACTTTCATCTACAAGAACCTCGGTTCGAATCCCGGGTCATTAACAAACTCTAAACACTCATGGTGTATTATTACTTCCAACAGACGGTTCCCCTGACCTACCACACTTTCAATAGCGAGGGGTCGGACCGTAACACTCAGATAGATTTATCGCCCAGGAGGGAGACCCTAAGTTTCGCCCACACGGGACGGCTACACTCATGCTTTAAAACAGCTATTTCTTATACACAGTTCTTTGAACAGACCTGGCGTTTCTTTCATTCATTTTTAACAACATTATTTAGGTTCATTGACCACTCTCGTAACCTTGGCATTTATTAATTATGAAGTGTCATCATTGATGGGTAAGAATACTTCAATACAACAACAATATTTAGGGGCTTCAACAACTAGACGAGTCTGGGTTCGACTCTCTCAACTGCCTCGGGAAACAATCCCATACTGGAGGACTTTACAACAATTAGCGGCTTAGGGCGACCTCGGTCTAACCTGTGCTCATAATACAATAAATTTGCTCCCTATTTTAACACAACATAAAACACATGGCCTCGTGATCTACATCACTAGATGGAGGACTTATAATAGCTCAATTACCGCAATCAACTGTCCCTCACAATTAATTTACCGAGTATATTTAGATTCAACGCCTTCCTAGCGTGACAATTTACTTTAATGCGCGACAATACGCTATACATTACTTTAAGGCCTAGCGTCTTCCAAAGAACTGATAAATTCAAAATCATCATTTGATCTACATCTCAAAATTTTATATTAATCCTCTCCCGTGACAATAATCGCTATACTTTAAGAACATATATTCACATCATGTCTTTATACTTTTACAAGAGCTCAAAAAGCTACTACTTTCATATAATTCAACTTAATCTTCATTTATATACTTTTTATCATTATTATATTCCGCTTGCTTTCATAACATTTATCAAATACACTGATATTTTATTTCATACATTCCCTCTAAGGGATTTATTCATTTCACATAATTATTTTATAATTTCTCAATTTTTATTTGTTCAGATCGCGCTCTTATTCTGTTATTTGTTATTCAAAAACATCCCTATTTCTCAAACTCAGGTGGATTGCACACAAATATCTCCCAACACATAACATAATGAAAATGGTTACTTACATGTTCAGACGGTCCACTACCGTGCTTTCCAACGATGTTTCATTTTGCCCACTATTTGTGATTAAACCATCTTGCTCAAATTCATTTCATACACTGACATATCTTGACACACATATAATTTATATACCTTAAACACTGATAGCATTTTAAAATACAATTGTGTATTCTTCTATTACACACAATAAAATCACTGAAAAATTACTCTCTAACACAAATTTTATATATTTACACTACACTGATTCTAATCACTGAGGCTTTGATTAGGCCTTGCACACGTGATTTCTTGATTCCCCGTCTCCAAGGGTGAAACTAGTAGATGTCGGCTTCCTATCTGACCAGAATATGAAAGTCTCGAACACTCTACCCCTCCCTGGAATTGTACTTCTTCAAATCCGGTTTCCTGATGATCGGCTATTATTATTATTAGCTCGAACTTGCTTCTTTCTAGACCCTATTAGTTGTCTATCGAAAGTCTGTCTTGCTCACGGTCTCCCAAATACTCTATCGGTGACCTATTATTTTCTAGCATCTAATACTCCTCGTAACTTAGTGCTTTTTATAGTTCGTTCGTTTCCTTGAAACAATGTCTTGAATTCAATTCTCCCCTCTGATTATCCTGTTCTCTAATTCCTATCTTTTCAGAATACTATGCGGACCTTATTTTGTCCGACCCTGATCGGGTTCTTTAACGTTGATAGAATGTTTATTTCGCCGTTATGGTACTTCAAAACGTTACGATACTCTTGGTCGTTTAAATGAACGTTATTTGAAGACTTATCGCCTGTTCTTTAAGTTCGCAGCCTACTCTGACTGTAATACTGAACTTTTCACTGTAAGACTGATATTGGCGGAACTAAATCCTGTATTAGGATTTTCCTAAGTCTTCACACGGCGATACTTTGATGATACTTCTTGGCCACTCCCTTCGGGTGCACGCTGGTTGTCGATACAGAGTATCACGACCTCTCGTGGTCTAGTAAGTACTGCATGATTAGCTTGGCTCTGCCAGGACTTATATACTCTTTGGCTAAAAAAAGATAAAATCCACGTCTTTCTCAGAACCAACTTTTGGGTGTTGCAGTTGATTTTTAATTCCCCCTCCTCGGGTCTCGGGAAACTCCCAATGACGTATGGCCACGTCGGCACTTCTTTCCTGGGCATTTATTATAACATCTTTCTCCACACAAAAATCTCTATTCCGAAATGATTCACAATGCTGTATTTCTTTAGTTAAATTTATTGTTGCAAATGGGTTAAATCTAATTATTCTTCTTCTGGCACAGCTGCGCGGTTGCCATTTTACTGCAACGTAAGGGCGTTTTCCGAAACACGCTCTTCGTCACTCGCTTGGAAAGTTCCACTCGTTCTATTTATATTTGTGCCCGGCTCCTTATCTGTGCGTCATGCATGATCTCATTTCCTGGCCACCTGGGCTTCAGTTTATCACACAACGTTATGCTAGCCCTCTTGTATAAAATCTTTCTATGTTCCTCTGAAGACTGTATATTTCCTTCCTTCCTTTTACAAAAATACATGGATTCGACCCCTTGAACCAATGGTACATTGGTTCATATCTCCCCTCCTTAGGTAAATAAATTTTCGAAAAAATGTGAGGAAATTTATTTCAATAATTCATAAAAATCTCTTTTTTCTTCATTGTCGAAGCCATCATAACGTTTATCCGTACCTTCTGGTCTTTATTCGTTTAAAATCCCACGATAATTTGGGGTTTTCCACCTTTTAAATCATATCCGGTAATAGTGTAGGTTGGGTACGCTCTGTCCCTACCCTTTCTTTCTTATTTGTCTGGACTAAAAGTCTCCAGAACATAATTCTTCGTTACGGGTGTGGTCTATCCCTACCCGTTTGTTTATTTCATCATTCTCCCTTCTTAAATTGAAATTTTCCTTTTCAACAACATCAATTATTTCTCTTATCTCAGAATACAGTTTCTCTAATTCGCATTCGCACTCGAATGGTTGAGCTCTGTTTCCTTGTTCTACCTTACTCTTGTTTCTATCAAAAGTGGATTCATCATCTCTAAACTGTTCCATAACCAGGGCTTGTTCATTTGCTTCATCGAAGTCTTCGGGAGGGTAATATACTTTTAAATTCGCTGAGTTCATGGTCACTTCGTGATTCGTTTCACAGTGCCGAATTCTATAGGCATTATTTCTTAAATCTCTTATTATTTGATACGGTCCGTGGTACATTTTCTGGAACTTCTTGTACACGCGGTTCCCTGGATCCGAAATGGCTGGTCTTTTCACTAACACCATTTCTCCTGCTAATAGTGGTCGATGATACCTCTTATGCCTGTTTCTTCTTTGCCTTCTATCAGCTTGAGCTTTTAGATGATCAAAGGCTCTTCTAAAACGTACATCTCTTCCAGGCTGAGCGTCTGCTGGCCTAGGAATGACCAGACACCAAGGTCTCTCTGGTTGCTCATTCCTATGTAACGTTATTGGTATCTCTCCCGCAGATTCGTGGATTGTGTTGTTTATACAAAATTCGATAACATCAAGGATATCTATCCCTTTCCAATTTTCCTCGGCACAGTATATCCTACAATACTTGGCCGTCTCCCTCATCACTCTTTCCACAGGATTTGCCTCAGGATGGCGAATACTTGACAAAATCTGACGTATTCCAAGTGTCTCTAATTCCTGTCTGAATTCTACACTTGTAAAACAACTACCGTGATCCGACAACAAATTCTCGGGTTTTCCCAGGATAGGTATCACTTTTTCTTTGAGTCGTTTTAACACCTGTTTGGTACTAGTCTTCTGTATGGGAGCAAGGACAACCATTTTTGTAAAAACATCCATAGCCACCATTATATGTCTATTTCCTCTCCTAGCCTTTGGCAAAGGTCCGAAATTGTCAATAGAAATAATTTGACCTGGCCTCTCGGGCAACAATGGTATTGGCTTTTGTCTCATCAAAAATGCATTTGGCTTAATCCTTTGACATAGATCACATGTCTTTAGCGTATCCCTTACAGTCTCTCTCAGTCTCGGCCATACAAATGCTTCTTTCAGCATGGGCTAACCATACCATTTTTCTCTGCAAAATCGCAGGTACTACGATCCTTAATCGTGTATGGTCAGAGTCCACAAACTTATACAACAATCCATTAAAGAACGTGTAATCCTGAGCTATCTTATTAGCTTCAGTGTACGCCGGTGTTCCCCTTATCAAACTCCCTTCCAAGAAAGATCTGAGCATGTTCATCCATGGATCCTCACGTTGTCGTTGACCAATGCTTCTTAATTCATTCAGAGTACGCTGATCCCTGTCTTCCAAATCAATAGCCATTACTTCCTCTTCTGTGGACTCTGGCTGTCTACTTAAATAATCTGGAACTACATTATCTTTCCCTGGTCAATACTCTATATTTACATCGAACTGTTGAATGTATAAAGCCCAACGCATCAACCTTTGACTGGATAAATCCGTCTTCATCAAAAAGGTTAAGGCTTTATGATCCGTCCTTAATGTGACTGGGAACCCATATACAATCTTTCGCCAATATTGCAACGCGTTCAATATCGCTAACAGCTCGATCTCGCTGATTGTATAATTTTTCTCGTGTGGTTTCAGTCTCCGACTTGTGAAAGCTAGATAATTTTTCTTCTCAGGGTTATCCGGGTTTTCCTGATATAGCATTGCCCCTATTCCAATCTGGGATGCATCTGTTTGTATCACAAATCTCTGATTAAAATCAGGATATCCTAGCTTCACATAGTTTAAGAGCATTTCCTTGGCCTCTATAAATGCTTTTTCTGTTTCCTCCGTCCATTTCTACTTGTCCCCCTTCTTCAGAAGGTCCTGTAGTGGTGGAACAGTTTTGGTGTAAGACGGACAATGTCCTGAAAAAAATCCAATCAATCCCAAAAACTGGCGAACGTTTTTCACCTTCAAAGGCCTGGGAAAATCTCTTATCGATTCTAATTTGCATGGATTTGGTTTAACACCATCCTTGTCAATCACATGCCCCAAAAATGTAACTTGTCTCTGACAAAAATTTGATTTCTTCAAATTAATCTTAAAGTTAGCCCTTCGTAAATCTTCCAATAATTTCTTTAACTTTTCCAAATGTTCCTCAATGTTTTCCGAGGTAAGCAATATGTCATCCACATAACGGATAGTGCTATCTTTCACTTCCTCTGACAGGTTACGATCAAGCGCTCTTATTAAGGCAGATCCCGCGGTCTTCAAGCCAAACGGACATCTATTGAAGCAATATGTTTGTTGGTCGAACTGAAATCCAGTTAAGAGACTGGTTTTCTCTTCCAGTTCGAGATGATGATATGAAGAAGTCATGTCAATATTTGTAAAAATCTTCTTGCCTTTAAATTTCCTCAGTATTTCTTTTATGTGTGGTGCCGAATCATTTTCCGGTATGATTTTCGCGTTCTAATTCCAGGCGTCTAAACACACCCTTACTGAGCCATCCGGTTTACTCACAATTACTAATGGACTAACATATGGTGTCGCCATCTTTTCTATAACACCTGCATCACTCATCTCCTGCAGTGTTTTCTTCGTTTGTGGGTAATGTTTTTCTGCAACCGGGTATGGTTTTTGTCTGAACGGTGCCCAATCATTTACTTGAAAAGCGTATTTAAAATTTTCAATCTTTCCTGGCTTGGAATCAAATACGTCCCTGAAATTTACTAGTAATTCCTTTAAATTTTCCTTGTTTTCGAGGTCAACTTTAGCTTCCTCTATTTTTCTGACAGGTTGGTTTCGAACTCAGTTTCCAAACTATCTTCAAGTTCTATATTTAGGACTTCAAATATCTTTTCTATGTCCTTACAACCTTCCTCGTTCACTTCTTCCACATGCCATACCTGTTCTCCTATTTTCGCATCCTGTTCCTGTAAGTTAATGTTTTGTTCGTCCACATCCTCTCTTTGAATCCTAATGCAATTTTGCGCTAGGTCTATAATGACCTTGTTCTCACGGATAAAATCAATACCTAATATGATATTATATGGCAATTGATTTACCAGCAAAAAGCATTGCGAAATTTCAGCGTTACCTATGATCAAATCAATGTATACCTGAAATTTACATGTCAAAGATTTTTCAGGAATAATTCCCTTAATCTTCACGCTTGAGGTGGGAATTTTCAATACGCGGCCTCTTGTTTCCAACTCATTTAGGAGGGTTTGCGTAATTAAACTTATGGTTTATCCAGTATCAATTAATGCCCTGACCAGTAATCCTTCTATCCTTAGCATGATGATAGGTAATTCTCTTCTAATAGGTGGGATTCCTTCCACATCCTCTTTAATTAGCTCATCTGGTCTTGCTATCCAATTCACAATCTCTAGCTCCTCCCAGCTCCTGGTATGTTTCCACTTTTGATGATTTAATTTTGAAGTTTTTTTTTAAATCCTGAGGGCTTCCTTTTCCCTCATTCATCAATTGAGCTTGTAACTCCAAGCTTTGAGCTCCTTCTAGTCGGTCGGGTGATTTTCGGTTCTTTATTGCCTCACTACAACGGACTCTTTGCGTTTCAGGTTCGTCTGCTAGTTCATTCATGTAACGAAGACTTTCCTGATATCTTTCTTCTATTTCGGCCCGATATTCATCATTTCTGTCTTCCGGCCTCACATTCCATCTGGGATAATTTTCCCATCTCTTTCTGTTATCCTGCCTCTGATTATTATTGTTATAGGGTCGGTTCTCTTGTTGCCTATAACTCGTATTTCTAGGATTCCTTCCTCGATATCCTCCTCTATAGTATGGCTGTATTCCCCTAGGCTCTTGATGTCCATATTCTCGACCCAGTCCCTGAGTATCAGTACTAGTGGACTGATTTCTGGTCGATGGTTTCTCTCTGTTTTATGACTGCTAGCCATATGTACTTGTTCAGTCTGTCTTGGATGCCTGGGAGTAATGTGTGAAGTCGTCATATCTAATTGACGTAAGACGCTCTCCACTTCCACAGCACTTCTGGCTTTAGATGAGATTAACAACCTCTGGATCTCATATGGAAGTTGTCTTGCAATGGCGGCACACAGGTCGTTCTCAGCAGGAGCAATGTCAAGTTCCCGGAATTTACACAGCTGAGCGGTGAAAAATTCTGAATATTTAGTTGGGGCATTTGTGCTATACTTCCTAGAGTACAGATCTAGCCTCAGATTCTCTTGGACATCTGCTGCCCAATATCGTTTCAGAAACGCTTCTCTAAAACCTTCCACCGTGTCAAATGTATACCTGAAACTCCTGAACCAGGTGAGACAATCACCTGCCAACAGCTTCTCAATTGCTCTCAGTCTCCGATCCTGAGGAACTTTCATTCCATTCAAGTACTCTGCGACCTCCTTCAACCAGTATTTAGGAGTAATTGACATATTATTACCCGTAAACTTCACCGGTCTGTCCTCATTTGACTTGATGATATTTATTATTTGACCATTTGCTTGGTTCATATAAGGGGTTGACATCGCCATCGGATATCCTGGGTTCTTATAGGGGCTCTCCCCTCCTAAGTCCCTATCTTGATTTGTGTCTCGTTCATGGGGATCTACCCATCCTGTCTTTTGGAACTCATCCTGACTTTCAAATTCTAATTTCCTTTCTCTTCGGGCACTTTCTTCATTAGCCATCAGTTGAATTTCCATTTGACTGTTCTTGTGTTCCGTCCTTTCCAACCGCGATCTTAATTCATTCTGAATTTTTTCTTGATTCCTTTTACTATCTTCCTCTACCTTTTTGAGTTGGAATTTCTCTTCCCTAAAACTATCCCTGATTTCATCTAATTGTGCTTCTACCTCTTTCTTGATGACCATGACCTGTTCCTTTATAATTTCTGGCTTAACGTCACCTATGGTATCTAAGTCTTCTCGTATCTCCTTTATTTTCTTCTCCATTTCTTTTTGTCCTTTGACCATATCTACTTTAATTCCTTCAAGCTTTTCCTCAGTCTTCCCTTGGCTCTTAGACACTATCGTCAATTCATCTTGGACCTGGTTTACTTCGGTATTGGTTTTTCCTATTTGTTCCTTTAATGTTCCTATGGTTTCCTGAACCTCATTAATACCCTTACTTATTTCATCTATCTTCTGGGTATTTTCCTTATTTTCTTCATTTCGTTGTCCTCTTTCTTTCTGGAGATGCTCTTCGTATGTACCTAATCTTTCATTTATTTCCTTCCCGTGCTTCTTCAAGTTCTCATATACCTGCCCGGTAAAATGATCAAATTGATTTTTCATGCTCTTCACATCCTTCTGATTTTGATTTTTCATCTCTTTTACTTCGTCCTTAACTCCGTCGACTTTTCCCTCGAGTTTTTCTACTTGGTCCTCCACCCCTTTAAATCTACCTTCTAACCTATCAAGACTATCTTTTATCTCTCCCCTGGATTTTTCACAAAGCTTCATATTGGTTTCTATCTGACCCACTAACTCATCTCGCACCCCTTGGATCTGGTTCCCAAGTTCATTTTTACAATCGTCTACATTCTTTTTACCAGTTTCTTCCATGTTAATTAATTTAATCTCCATAGAACCAAATTTATTATTTAAAATTCCAAAATTTTCTTGACATTCAGTTTGGGATTTTACCGTACTTTTCTCTAAAGTCTTTATTTGGGCTTGCAATCCTGACTGAAGTGCCCCATTTTCCTCTTGAATTTTATTTGTGATTTCCCCTTTTAACTCAGTTAACTTCTTCCCAAACTCAGTGTCAAAACCTTGAAATTTGTTATTCATTTTATCTATCTCAACCTTCAATTCACTGTTCATTCTTACACAGTCGGTCTCGATAGCTTCTAATTTAGTCCCCATGTTATCACTATTAGTTTTTAATGATCCTAAATTGTGATTTATGGATTCGAACTCTTCTTTATTTGTACTCTGTTGGCTGTCCAATTTATTGTTTATAGCCTCCAACTTTTCCTTGCTATCGGCTTTTATAGCCTCCAACTTTTCATTACTATCAGCTTTTAAAGCGTCCAAAAGTCCCTGCCTCTCTTCCCTACTCTCTGCTTTCATAGCCGCCAACAACCTCTGCATTTCCTCACTTAATGCCATTTTATTAGAATACAGTGGGCTATCATGCCACATCGCTGGTACATGCTTGAGAGATGGTAATCTGAACCATTGTGTCCCAATTTCCAAAATTTTACCTTAGTACGGATGTTTACTAAAACGTACCCTTTTGATATACTCATTCAATGTCAAAACCTTTATGGAAGTATTTAAAAATTCAAAATTTCGAAAAACCATTAAAAAAAAGAAAATTTTGATTTTTCAAGAAAACTCGGGTTTTCCCTAGGAAAACTCATCCCTGCGTACTGGGCGCCAAAAGATTTGTTTAGTTTTTTTATTATATTTATATTTATTCAAGGCAGCTCGGTGTGAGTTTCCAGGGACCCACGCGGTCAGTTAACATTATATGTTGTAGCTATTCCTATCATTACTTTACTTTTACATGATATGACCGTCTTAAGTGTTCCTCTAATTATTAATCCAAGCACAGTACTTTTATGCCCCCCTGTGCCCATTTAGCATGAAATATGAAAATCACAGTATGCCAGCAATGCTCAAATCGGGATTTTCGGGGTTATGGTATGTTCTCCCACTCTGTGACTTACACATTTTGGATTAAATAGAGGATACACTTCCAAAAATAAAAAAAACAAAATCAACTCCTATTATAAAACATTTAATTAACCAAATATATGGCACTACAAACAAATTAAACAAATAAACTACTGACCAATCCCTCTGACTTGTTCTAAGTGAACAAGGAATACATAAAATCAAACAAATGTTATATTAAAATACATGGTTTCCTTCAAACCAACAAACTTATAATTCTTTTCACTTCCATAAAGTATCCCTTTTAAAGTTCAATACAACCACGAGCTCCAATGGCTCGATACTTTCCAATGTAAACTGTGTTATTCTTTACACATCTCAATATCTATTTTATGAGTTTCTTATACTCAAACAATATATAATCTTATTTAAAGTAAATGTTACTCCTTTACTTAAATTTTTGGGCATTTCACAATGTTCTCATGTTACCACCTCTCTCAAGTTAACAAATTCACTACAGTGATTGGGAAAAATACTTGTGCACTCCCGAGTTATAGAAGACTACTTGAACAAAGTAAAAAATTAAGATCACTCCCGAAATCTAATTGTCTTCACTAAACTCGTGAAATCCTACATTCATATACCATTACATTAGGGATTTATATTTATTATATTTTGTCTTAAAAGACCATCATCTCATAAGAAAGCAAACGATCTGAACTTGCAAGCGGTAACTTTCATCTACAAGAACCTCGGTTCGAATCCCGGGTCATTAACAAACTCTAAACACTCATGGTGTATTATTACTTCCAACAGACGGTTCCCCTGACCTACCACACATTCAATAGCGAGGGGTCGGACCGTAACACTCAGATTGATTTATCGCCCAGGAGGGAGACCCCAAGTTTCGCCCATACGGGAGGTCTACACTCATGCTTTAAAACAGCTATTTCTTATACACAGTTCTTTGAACAGACCTGGCGTTTCTTTCATTCATTTTTAACAACATTATTTAGGTTCATTGACCACTCTCGTAACCTTGGCATTTATTAATTATGAAGTGTCATCATTGATGGGTAAGAATACTTCAATACAACAACAATATTTAGGGGCTTCAACAACTAGACGAGTCTGGGTTCGACTCTCTCAACTGCCTCGGGAACCAATCCCAAACTGGAGGACTTTACAACAATTAGCGGCTTAGGGCGACCTCGGTCTAACCTGCGCTCATAATACAATAAATTTGCTCCCTATTTTAACACAACATAAAACACATGGCCTCGTGATCTACATCACTAGATGGAGGACTTATTATAGCTCATTTACCGCAATCAACTGTCCCTCACAATTAATTTACCGAGTATATTTAGATTCAACGCCTTCCTAGCGTGACAATTTACTTAAATGCGCGACAATACGCTATACATTACTTTAAGGCCTAGCGTCTTCCAAAGAACTGATAAATTCAAAATCATCATTTGATCTACATCTCAAAATTTTATATTTATCCTCTCATGTGACAATAATCGCAATACTTTAAGAACATGTATTCACACCATGTCTTTATACTTTTACAAGAGCTCAAAAAGCTACTACTTTCATATAATTCAACTTAATCTTCATTTATATACTTTTTATCATTATTATATTCCGCTTGCTTTCATAACATTTATCAAATACACTGATATTTTATTTCATACATTCCCTCTAAGGGATTTATTCATTTCACATAATTATTTTATAATTTCTCAATTTTTATTTGTTCAGATCGCGCTCTTATTCTGTTATTTGTTATTCAAAAACATCCCTATTTCTCAAACTCAGGTGGATTGCACACAAATATCTCCCAACACATAACATAATGAAAATGGTTACTTACATGTTCAGACGGTCCACTACCGTGCTTTCCAACGATGTTTCATTTTGCCCACTATTTGTGATTAAACCATCTTGCTCAAATTCATTTCATACACTGACATATCTTGACACACATATAATTTATATACCTTAAACACTGGTAGCATTTTAAAATACAATTGTGTATTCTTCTATTACACACAATAAAATCACTGAAAAATTACTCTCTAACACAAATTTTATATATTTACACTACACTGATTCTAATCACTGAGGCTTTGATTAGGCCTTGCACACGTGATTTCTTGATTCCCCGTCTCCAAGGGTGAAACTAGTAGATGTCGGCTTCCTATCTGACCAGAATATGAAAGTCTCGAACACTCTACCCCTCCCTGGAATTGTACTTCTTCAAATCCGGTTTCCTGATGATCGGCTATTATTATTATTAGCTCGAACTTGCTTCTTTCTAGACCCTATTAGTTGTCTATCGAAAGTCTGTCTTGCTCACGGTCTCCCAAATACTCTATCGGTGACCTATTATTTTCTAGCATCTAATACTCCTCGTAACTTAGTGCTTTTTATAGTTCGTTCGTTTCCTTGAAACAATGTCTTGAATTCAATTCTCCCATCTGATTATCCTGTTCTCTAATTCCTATCTTTTCAGAATACTATGCGGACCTTATTTTGTCCGACCCTGATCGGGTTCTTTAACGTTGATAGAATGTTTATTTCGCCGTTATGGTACTTCAAAACGTTACGATACTCTTGGTCGTTTAAATGAACGTTATTTGAAGACCTATCGCCTGTTCTTTAAGTTCGCAGCCTACTCTGACTGTAATACTGAACTTTTCACTGTAAGACTGATATTGGCGGAACTAAATCCTGTATTAGGATTTTCCTAAGTCTTCACACGGCGATACTTTGATGATACTTCTCGGCCACTCCCTTCGGGTGCACGCTGGTTGTCGATACAGAGTATCACGACCTCTCGAGGTCTAGTAAGTACTGCATGATTAGCTTGGATCTGCCAGGACTTTTATACTCTTTGGCTAAAAAAAGATAAAATCCACGTCTTTCTCAGAACCAACTTTTGAAGTAATGGTCGCACACTATTAAAAATTATATCTCTGGAAAGCTCGTCTTCTAAACGTAAACTGACTTCTTTGCACATGAAAATCGACCGTGTAGTTCTGAGATATTAAGTAAAATTTAGTCTTCAGCTGTGTGGGTGTTGCAGTTGATTTTTATTTCCCCCCTCCTCGGGTCTCGGGAAACTCCCAATGACGTATGGCCACGTCGGCACTTCTTGCCTTGGCATTTATTATAACATCTTTCTCCACACACAAATCTCTATTCCGAAATGATTCACAATGCTGTATTTCTTTAGTTAAATTTATTCTTGCAAATGGGTTAAATCTAATTATTCTTCTTCTGGCACAGCTGCGCGGTTGCCATTTTACTGCAACGTAAGGGCGATTTCCGAAATACGCTCTTCGTCACTCGCTTGGAAAGTTCCACTCGTTCTATTTATATTTGTGACCGGCTCCTTATCTGTGCGTCATGCATGATCTCATTTCCTGGCCACCTGGGCTTCAGTTTATTACACAACGTTATGCTAGCCCTCTTGTATAAAATCTTTCTATGTTCCTCTGAAGACTGTATATTTCCTTCCTTCCTTTTACAAAAATACATGGATTCGACCCCTTGAACCAATGGTACATGGGTTCAATACCAAGGGAAGGACAGCCGTTCATCTACATGGCAGCCTTACTCCAGTTGTATTTCCACGGTCTGTCTGGAGCCGCATACAAATGGCAGGGCAGACCTAGTCTAGTCCACAACTTGTTTACATTTTCTGCTCCGTTTCTTGTGTCGTGCTCCTACTAGCGCAGGCCAGATATTCTCACGATTCATATAATAAAAATGACATTGAATATTAATTTATGCCGATGCGGTTTTCAGCCTGGAATTTTACATTTTCTCAGTTATTCCTCTCATGAGTTTAATCTCGATCTGCGTTTAGTAGTTCTAAGACTCGTACGATGTCGACTTGTTTAAGATTTAACGTATCACGTTTGGTGATAACGCCCAGGTCACTGCCAGAAATTAGTGTTACACCGGCCGTTGAAATTGAAGAGTAGATCGCCTCAATGGGTTTCTGTTCAAAAGATCTACGCAACGGCAGTTAATGCCATACAATTATTATTATTACTAGCAGTAGTACCCGGCTTAGCCCGGTTAAATGATCATGAAGTGTCAATGTGTGGTCTGATAACACACTGAGTGATGAATGCTATTTATCAAACCCAGTGACAATGTTCATATTGAAATTCACGGCATAATGAAGGTGACAATAAAACATTAACAACACTGAGAATCATTAGGGAAATCAGCCAACATAATAGCTTCCATGTGATAAGAGATCAAAGCGAAATGTCACACTATGTGTCAATAAAGAGCATTTTGCGTTCTCTAGTGGTTCTATCCCCACCAAATATGTTTCCAACAGCCTATTGGCATGGCCCTCGAACCCTTCCCACTCTTAGGGCCAGTTATACGAACTCGGGATATACCTCGGCTAAAGTTATCTCCGTAGTTAACGCAGAATTGAGTTGTGGGCAATTTTCATATTTTTGTCCGATTCCACGTCCTCAGGTTTCTAAACTATATTTCACCCAGAAGAAATGCATTCTTTTGTATATCAACTTTCCTGGCAAAGTCAGATTGCTGAAGAGCATTTTACACACTTCAGAACTTATTATGGTCGAAAACTTAATATTTTACGATTTTTCAAAATTGGCAGAACCTCATGAGTGACACTGACCCCAGCCATATGTTAAACATTTGAACACCTATATTTATTACCAAGGTTAACATCACAGAAGTGACAAAGAGAAAATCTGACATTCTAAGGATCGGAGCATGGAATGTTAGAAGTCTGTTAGGCAGTGGAAGGTTAGAAAACTTAAAAAGGGAAATGGATAGGTTGAGGTTAGATTTGGTTGGGATTAGTGAAATGCGCCAGCAGAAAGAACAGGACTTTGGGTCAGAAGACCATAGGATCATTAGCACTAAATCAAACATCGGCTATGCGGGGGTAGGTCTCATATTAAGTAGGAAACTTGGACAGCGGGTGCAATATTATGAGCAATATAGCTCAAAGCTAAAGTCAATATAAAACCTACGTGCACCACAGTGGTACAAGTCTATATACCTACCAGTCTAACTGATGAAGATATTGAAAAGGTCTACGAAGAACTAGATGAAATTCTGAGGTATGTCAAGAGTGATGAAAATGTTATAGTAATGGGAGCTTGGAATGCTGTGGTAGGAAAAGGAAGAGAAGGGAAGATAGGAGGAGATTTCGGATTAGGTGAAAGGAATGATCGAGGAAGCAGGCTGATGGAATTCTGCACCGAGCATGAGTTGGTCATAGCTAACACCTTATTCAATAACCACAATAGAATAATATACACATGGATGAGACCAGGAGATACAGGGCTTTACCAAATTGACTTCATTATGGTCAAGCAGAGATTTCGAAACCAGATTTTGGATTGAAAAACATATCCCGGTGCGGACATAAACTCTGACGACAATCTGGTTGTTATGAAATGCAGATTGAAGTTGAATAAACTGAAGAAAAGTCAAAATCCAAAAAGGTGGGCAATAGACAGACTGAAAGACAAGAATGTAAACGAAAGATTCAAGAAGAATATTAAGTAAGGACTAATGAAAAACCCTAAACAAACTTCAATTGCAAACGAATGGACACTTTTGAAGAAAGAAATAACAAAATCCGCAGAGGAAAACATTGGTTGGAAAGAAAGAATGGGTAGAAAACCATGGATCACTCAGGAAATACTAGAATTAATGGATGAAAGGCGGAAACGCAAAAATGTAAGAGATGAAAAGGGGAAAGCAGAATACAGACGTCTGAGAAATGGGGTTAACAAGAAGTGCAAGGAAGCGAAAGAAGAATGGTTGAAAGAGAAATGTTCAGTTATAGAAAATTGTCTGAAATTAGGGAGAGTACATACAGCTTATCGAAGTATTAAGAATACTTTTGGGGAAAAGAAGACTAAATGCTGTAATATTAAGGACACAGATGGAAAGCCTCCAACATATAGGGAAGAAAATGTTGAGAGATGGAAAGCTTACATAGAGTGTTTGTATAGGGCAAAGGAGATTGAGAATCATGTAATGGAAAGGGAAGAGGAAATTGATGAGGATGCGAAAGGCGATTTAATATTAGATCAGAATTTGACAGAGCATTGGAAGACTTGAGCAGGAACAAAGCACCAGGCATAGATGATATACCGATTGAGTTGCTACGCTGCATAGGTGATGATGGTCTGGTCAGGTTATGTCAATTAGTGTGTCGGATTTATGAGACAGGTGAGGTACCCTCTGATGTTAAGAATTTTATTATCCCTACACCAAAGAAATTAGGAGCTGACAGATATGATGATTACCGTACAATCAGCTTGATTACTCATGCTTCAAATATCCTGTCTAGAATAATTTACAAGAGGATGGATAGCCAGATAGAAACGGAGTTGGGTGAAGACCAGTTTGGTTTCAGGGGAAATGTAGGAACAAGGGAAGCTGTACTATGTCTTAGGATGATTTTGGAAGGTAGAATAAGGAAAGATAAGAAAACGTTCATGGCATTTGTAAAATTTGGAAATGTTTTTGATTACGTTGATTGGGCTAAACATTTTGAAATCAATTGGAATAAAGTACAGGGATAGAAGGGTGATCTACAATCGATACAGAAACCAGACAGCAGTCATTCGAGCTTAATGTCGAGGACAAGAACTGTAGGGGTAGATCAAGGTTAGAATATGCTAAACAGATTGCCTCGGATGTATGGTGTGGTAGCTATGGAGAGATGAAACGATTAGCTCAGGACAGGGAGGCATGCAGACCTGCATCAAACCAGTCAAAAGACTGAAGACTCAAACAACAACAAGAAAAAAGGAAACTAAAACGCGCCTTTCATTCATCACAATATCTGGATTATGCTGTGCCTTTGCTAGATTTTTATAGACTACATATTTTGTGAAAAGTTTTTGGTCAAAATGAATTTGTCCCCCAGTTTTCACAAAAAAACAAAACAAAAAACAAAAAAAAGAACAACCTCAGGAGTGACTTGTTTCGGGGAGTTCAAGATTTTGATTCTTTGAAGGGGTAGCTTGCTCCTAAGTGTTTTCAATTTCGTCTTCGTGGAAGGACATGTGCTGTGTGTGCCTCGCTCTTCAAGGCATAGTAATGGTTTTCTGTAGCCTTAGTACGGATCTTTATGTAGCCTACTTCACATTGACATAAAATATTATTCAGTAGGCCTAAAGTGGGCTTACCTTTTGTGACCCATGGATGACATGGTTCATGAGTGACACTTTCAAGGAAATACTGGACATGTCACTCATGTGCTACTGTGTTACCCATGAGTATATTTTATTTTTAGCCTACTTTTCACATTTTGCAAAAATGAGGAAAAAGTAGTCTTATGAGATCGGGCAAATGTGTGTCTGTCTGACTGTCCTTCTGTCTGTCTGTCTGTCTGGCTGTGTGTGTGTTCCCCCCTATCAACTCCTAAACGGCTGCAGCAATCGAAACAAAATTTGGTAGGAGTAAAGATCTATTACCTGAATATCTCAAGGCCATATTTGAAAATGATGTCAGTGCTACCAACTGCTGAAAAATCGCAATTGAAATTTGAGCTCCATGTTGGATATCTTGGAAGATATGAATCGGAGCTATTTCAAAACTGGCACACGTATAGATAATAATATTGCAGTTCAATTTCCAGGAGGCCATACATGGCAGTGTTGCCAAAATGATTATAAGCCTGAATGATAGGTCCAAATTTTAAATGCATATAACTTCTACACTATCAATTGGATTTCAACCAAATTTCGTATGTGCTATGTGTACGTAACCAGAAGTGACTGAGCATATTCCTAAGAGCGACCAGGGCTGCCAACTGTTAATAAATGCACTCATTTTTTTAAAATCCAAATACCCATATATCAGAAAGTATGCAAGCCGACAGCTTTAAACTATGCACACGTATAGTACCTGTCATTCTATATTAATTTGGAGTAACATATATACGTCAGTGCTACCAACATGATTCTAAGCCTGCTGAGAGGTCCAACTTTAAATACATGTAACTTCTATACTATCATTTGGATTTCAACCAAATTTCGTGTGTGCTATGTGTACCATAACAGATATGACTATGCCGATTCTTAATAGTAACCAGGGCTGCCAACTGTTACTAAATACGGTCTCTATTTTTCTTACCCTAATATAAATATATCAGAAAGTATGCAAGCCAATAGCTCTAAACTTTGCACACGTATAGTACCTGGCATTCTAGATTAATTTGGAGTAACTAATATTGGCCAACGCCAGTGCTGCCAACATGATTCTAAGCCTGCTGATAAGTCCAATTTTAAAATGCATGTAACTTCTATACTAACTAATGGATTTCATTCAAAATTGACACAACAATAGATCATATTATTTCAGAATATTTCTGACCAATACATGTATGCCATTGTTGCCAACATGATTTTACGCGCGCTGTTAGATCCAATGTTTAACTGCATGTAACGTCCATGCTATCCATTGGACTTCAAATAAATTTTGTATTCTGTACCTTAAGAGATGGAACTAATAATATATTCAGTCACCAGGGCTGCCAACTGTAGTTCTCTATTAGGCTACATTATGCCAGCCAGGTACACAGTATTTCGAACTAATTAGAAATTTCGATATTACCAACTTAATTTCGTCATTATTCTAGATAGATCCATATATATATTAATTATTGGCATGGCTCTTAAATTTTAAGAAAAGTAGGCTCTTTAGTTCGTCACGGAACTTCTTGTTAATTAATAAAATGACTACTCATTGCATTTCTTTCATGCTTTAGGCGTTATCCAATGCAGAGAGATATAAATATACGGGGAGAAGAGAAAAGAAGACTTACAATGGGGAAAGAGCATACAAACTAATGCATATTCGGAGGTAGGTAGGCTACATCTACCAAAACACCTATTTTATAGTTTCATAAACCTACGTACAATATACATTCCTTTCCTGTTTTATTTCATTTATTTTCTATTTTCTTACATATTTAGGAATTCCAAACGACAAAAAAATTAACGAAACAAAGAAAAATGCGGAGAAATTGGAGAGTGTGGGATAACAATAGGAGAAACAAAACACATCCCAGCACCATCTCTAGTCCAATTGACTTCTCAGAATTTGAGACGGCCCTGCACTGAGGGTCCAGCGACGCTAATCAGACACAATTTCATAATTTACCAGGGATGCAACGATCAGACCTATCGGAGATGACCAGTAGTAGATCTTCTGTCAGCACCAGCAGTCCAATGTTCCAGTTTTGGTTGATTAGACAGAAATTTCAGGCAACAACAATGCTGTCAACTTACTTACACTACCCACAATAGTCCCTCCTCATCAGAAAAAAGTACGACGGAACAGAAAGAGAACCAAGTTGGAAATTGGCATGAAAACCAAGCTATAAGACGACATTATTGGAAATTAAAAACAATTTCAGAGGCAAATAAATCTAACAATGACACGTGAATTAGATAAGACTACCAATCAAAACCAACTTCTGGCTCCCAGTAGGAAAGCTCTTCAACTTGTAACGCAAAAGTGGAATCGACATGTGAGGTCAAATTACTTCCTAAAGTAAAAGTAAAACTTTAAAACATTTTAAGACTATGCATTGTGCAACCTAAGTTAAGAATAATAATGTATTATTTGTTGAGACTGCAATCATAAAATGAAGTATGTTAACATTCTATAAAAAATAATAAAAACTTGTCGTGAAAAAATACAATTTTTGTCCCCCTACCTAAAACCTCATGAGTGACACTGTTATAAAATCCATTCTTTGTACAACTTAAATCACAAAACCTACACCCAATGGTATATTTGGAAATGGTGAAGCATGAGCAACATTCTACATTAAAAATAACTTTAGTTGTACGCAATAAAGGAGTTACAAAAATAAGGGCGAGATGATGATATTACATTCTATGTCACTCATGAGAAACAATGTATGGTAAGATCAAATATCTTTAGTGGCACAGCACGAAAACTAGAGTTTAATGTTGCAGTAGTTCATTATTAACAAGAATGAGTGAAAAAATGCTTTAAACTTAGGAAAAAGAAAAATAACTAGTTGAAACCCGTCAAAACATGATGGTCATTGAGAAAATATTTACTGAAGGATTTTCTTATATGCATTCTTTGTATGATTACAAAGAAAGATCGACTTTGCAACATATAACTGGCCATATCTGAAAACTTGATGAGTCAAATAGTGACCTGCACGTTCAAGAGATTCCCCTTGAACTTTATTGATTGTGATCAAGTATGCCAAGCGATTGGAAATTGGTGCCTGTTAAAAGAAAATGGAAGTGTTTTATCGGATTGTGTTAAATGAAGTCAAAGGATTAGAACTCTCTGCCCAATATCATCTACACTTATTATGTCCAAATCCAAGAAATATTCATACATACTTCTTACAATTAATCTGGCACCATTTAGGAGTCCTTGGGAAATGTTCAGATTCCTAAGGAGCATAATTATGGCTCGAACGTTTAGAGTAAGAATATGTGGAAGCAACTCACTTAATTCCAAGGAATTCAAGAATTGTGTAGGAAATTGAAGTAGCAGGCTTTTCATCTTCATTATTCTGTTAACGCTGGCGTATATATTTTTGTTACATTAGTGTTTATAATATATATATGGAAACGGAAATCGCGCAGAATTCCTTAGTTTACAGGAATGCTAAGAGTAAAATATGTTTTGACAATGTAATAGCAATAGCAAGACAGAAGAATACGGAAATAAAAAAAACACGTCGAAGGCCGGATTTGAACTCCTTCCATTGCGCGATGCATATATTAAGAGTCCTCGACGCTACTAACTGAGCTACTGGCAAAGTAACGCAATATTAAGTTAAACAACATACACACTCAACTGTCAGGATACGTTTTTCAAAATTTCCCGTCTTTTATAATTCTATTCCAGTACCGTATATATCATGGAAACTTCATAAACAATGTTCCCCTCCTTTATAATTATTACGAATAACTATCAAATTAAAACGCGGTGGACTTCTAACCGCCATGGCTGTCATGAGGCAAGGCAATTGTGTGCATGCGTGAGTGGCAGGAATTCTGAATTTCTGTTTATTAATTTAAAACTATTCTGCAACATATGTGTTTATTTTAAAGACACTCTGCAAATCTACAAGCCAAGAGCTTTCGTCAGATTGCTCTAGGAAGAGAATCAGTTCTGCCGTTCCCTCAATCTCGCGGTAACAAAAATCAGCTAAGCGTTTTAAATATATATACTGTAGACTGTAGATAGATGGAGACGGAAATCGCGCAGAATTCCTTAGTTTACGGGAACGCTAAGAGTAAAATATATTTTGACAATGTAATAGCAATGGCAAGAAAGAATACGAAAATAAAAACATGTCGGAGATGGGATTCAATTTCCTTCCATTGCGCGATGCATAAATTAAGAGTCTTCGATGCTACCAACTGAGCTACCAAATCACTGGCAAAGAAATGCAATATTAAGTTAGTTAAACAACATACACACTCAACTGTCGGTTTACGTTTTTCAACATTTACCGTCTTTTATAATTCTATCCCAGTATATATCGTGGAAACATCATAAACAATGTTCCCCTCCTTTATAATTCTTACGAATAACTATCAAATTAAAACGCGGTGGACTTCTAACCGCCATGGCTGTCATGAGGCAAGGCGATTTTGCGCATGCGTGAGTGGCAAGGATTCTGAATTTTTGCTTATTAATTTAAAACTATTCTGTAACATATTTGTTTATTTTAAAAACACTCTGCAAATCTACAGCTTTCGTCAGATTGCTCTAGGAAGTGAATCGTTTCTGCCGTTCCCTCAATCTCGCGGTAACAAAAATCAGCTAAGCGTTTTAAATATATAGATTACTTTTGTGTCTCTCATGAGTTTTATTTCATTTTACTGCATTACAGCAATCAAAATTTGTTTTCCTGTCTGACCATCAGCGGTTTGATGTGCAGAAGGATATTACACAAATTTGAGCCCCCTTGCAAGCAAATACGACAACATTTCATTTTTGACAACCTTGTTAATTTTGGGTGATGAAATCGGACACAAAAATGAAAATGGCCCTTGTACGACATTGGTATAAACGATAATCCGGGTATAAATGACGGCATAGCTAACCGGGCATGGAATGGCGGGCTATTTTCTTATACCAGGTACATTAATTTTGGAGGGAAATACAACTTACTTACTCACTCCTGCTAACCTGAAAGAATTACATGGAATAATTACACTTTTTATAAATTTCTTGAAAGGGAAGTTAGTTGGATGACGAACATCAATAGATCCAGGTGTTTTTAGGTTTGTCGGACCTTTTATATACATACATATATAAAACACTATTATACAACTTATATACAATTAGTTACCCAAACATTTTATAACGTGTCAACATTTTTACTTATTTTGTTATGATTTGATAAAGTTACCTGAGTACTGATATGAAACACTTATCTGATTACTGGAAAAATCTTTCTAAAGTATCCGTCATTCATCACTGTCCATTGCGGGCAGTGGCTATATTCGATGTGCATGGAAATGTCAGGCCAACTGGTACTATGGTGCTGTTTGTTATTAGCAGGCTCCGGGGTCTTAGTGCGTGTGCAATGGAGTTAGAACGCACCGTACCATAGGGCACGTGGAAGCTCCTCCTGTGACCTTCGGGTGTACCGATGAACACATGTGACGTACAGCGGATAAATGGACTGATCACATGGTTCGTCGTCTGTTCATAGGGCGTGCGTCATCTGTGCTCCGTGCGATACTAATCTGATAGCACTGTTTACATACTAAAAACCCGCAGCCTTGTTATTAGCCAGTGGAATGTATTTGACTAATATGCATGTTTAATGTAGCTGATTACCTGCGTGAGCTATGGATTGCTTAACTTTCAATGAGTGTGCTCTAATGGTTCTTGGATATTTTCAACTACTAGAGACCAATCTCTGTCGTTCACCACAGCTTAAGTAAACACCCTTGTATGCTGTGCCCAGCTTAAACCCGTAGTTTTGGACTCTACGGTACAGCCTTTAGCTCTCCAAAATGCGTGCTGGATGTGGCATTTTCTTAGTTAAGTAGATTTCTATGGTTTCTTTTATGTCAAGTGTCCTGCTTCTTATCTCAGACAATATTTTAAAAATCTATTTCTACCTTATTAGTGAAGCTATGCCCGTTGTTGTACATGCGCTCCCATACTACTAAGTGTTTTCTGTGTTCATTGGCATTTCGGCGTTCTTTATAATGTTTGCCTACTCTTCCGCTACTTTGTCCTACGCAATTCATTTAGCGCCCGGTTTCTTAGCACGAGATTAAGTATACCACTGATTTCGAATAAATGTCTATATTCTTCACCCGTTGCTAATCTGATACCAACATTAAAGAAGTAGAGATTCACTTACCTTGTGGATAATGCATCATTGATATGGAATCGTAGAGATCAGTTACATAACAATCTAGACTAGCATTCAGAGGTTACAACACCTGAATAACGTATCATTCATACCCGTCCCTCCTTTCTCCTTCAGCATTACCGTACTAGGCGGTGTCAGAACAGGGCGTGGGAATTCCTATCGGTCAGTAAGCTTTTATTAACCTAAGAGTTATTTGACTCACGTGGCACTTCCCCCACTGCATATAGAAGTAAGTGAGTGCACGAGAATATTCGTTTGATATTTGTGTAACAGAGCCAAGAATGTAATGCATTTAGCTAGAGTTAAGTTGAACATTTATGCATCCACATATTTCTCAAATATAGTAGAAATAGTTGAGGAATAACTGAAAGTAAAACAGGGTGTCATTTGTGCTCTCATTCCAGATTAATACTGGCGTATGTGGCTCGAGAATAACAGGTGATTTTCAAAAATAGGTAGCAGTACTTATCTGTAAAACAAATCTACGATCACTTTAAGCCAGGAAGCTAGAACAATAAGAGTAGACAGACACTGTAAATCGAAAGAACACAAGGTCATGTCAGAGAAGCTCATGTACCGTACACAATTATATGAGGGTTGTCAAATGAAATCCGTCCCAGGTTCCTGAGTACCGGCATGGGAATAAAGGAAAGCCAAATGTATTGTACTGCTCACATTTGTTCAAAATAAATCACTCATAGCATTGAGGTAGGCATCCCATTGTTTGGGTAGATGGCAATGGCCGTCCACTAAGAATAATTTTGGTTACTGTTGGAACCAATCAATAACTAGAGTATATCCTGTACTTCTACGTCGGAATGAAACCTTTGCCCCATTTCCTTAAGAGCCCAAATAGTAAGTAAGTAAGTAAGTAAGTTGCAGGATGTGACAAATCCGTCATTTCCTCGTGGACATGGCGGAAGATTCACGACTGATCCATAACAATTGTCCTTGACAAGTACTTTTCGCCGTATAGACTACAGTAAATATTCTCCGATGAATCTCCAAAGGCTTACAGTACATCCCTCAACTGTTTACAATTGGATTACTGCTCGTTGGTCATGTTTGGATGGTTATGAATTACACTAACTATCTTGATAGTGTGTTACATGTATACTAAAATAGCAAAGTGCACGTATCTGGCCAAATTGCATATGCCATACATTCAACTTCACTTGCGCATACATTTTTCCAATTTCAAGTAGCTACACATCATGTAGCAGGTTTTGAGCGAGTTACAATATGTGGTATATTCACATCAAATGCTCAGGATTTGAACCCTGAATGTCCATAACATATTTTTAAAATTTGTAAATAATACGAACTATTGTAACCATGGACGTAAATTTTCTCAACAACTAGAAACCCAAGATTGTGCATCGCATTTCTCAATGCAACTTGGAGATGCAATGAAGTGTCCACACAACACTTAAATAACGACTCGACTGAGAATAATAATTGTATTCATGCATATTTTCTCTTAACAATCATCAGTACTATTGTTTACTAAACTATCCCCTCTCGTTCTGACCAAACTTGTACAACAGTGAACACTTCCGAGTTTTACATGGAGATAAAGTAATAAAATGAAGTCACTGCGAATGTTTTCCTGACAAATTAAAAAAGGAAAGTTAATGGAATTAGCTTATTAAAATAACGGAACTTTCAATTTCCTTTTTACGCACTACCCCAAGCTGGTTCCGATTCTCTATATTTCGGGAGTAATTTGATGAATACCTAAGGAAGTACTATTGGATAGCAGTTAAAAGATGCATCTCTACTCAGAATCATAAACAAATTCAGAGAATTCAATTCAATTGGACTTACTGATAGTTGGTAGCACAGGGGGCAGGATGGAACTGTCGGACCCACGACACTTCCGTACATTTCCCAGGCAGAAGCTGATAGAGTGGTGCTCCTTTGGTCTTGGAGGCGGTTGTATTTGTCCATCGAATGAATCAGGGGCCGAGTTCGTTTGCTTTCTCATAAAGAATCGGCGCCTTTTTTCGGCTGGCTTCGCAATGGCACCAGTTGAAGTTCCTGGATCTCTATATGAATCAGTTACCGTGCGACTCTCGTCCATTGACCACTGGTGTTTCAGTTTCGGACGAGGTCGAAGGTCGAAGAGAGTTGGTCTAGAGAGAGCACCCTCCGTTATGGTGTCACGATTTTCTTCCTGATCAAAGGAATTTGAGTCAGCGTCTGGTTTTGAAGAAAATGATTTTTCCTTTGGTGACGGTATACTTTCATCTAGAGTCTCCAAATGCAATGGCTCCAATTCCCTTGCGGGGAGTGTAGAGCATCGGATAAATTTTCTCCTACGAGATGGAGACCTCATTGCAGTTAACTCTGGCAAATGCTCTCGTTTTTCACTTGCATCTATGTCATCATCGCATTCTGCATGAACAAGGGCCGTGGTAAATATGGGTTGTGGCAAACCTACATCCGTAGGAGAGGGAGGTCGGGTTTGTTTTGGAGACTGTGGTGGGCCTGGTAACTTAGGAAGTATTAAGACATCTGTAGTGAAGGGTTGAAGATTGACAGGTGGGTCGGAGTGAGTGAGGTTTGGTATTTCGGGTAACAAATTTTGAATATTTTTTGGAGTAGGTGGACGTGAATGCTTTGGAGATGCAGGAGGACCTGGTAGTTTTGGTAGAATATATTGGTCTGTGTAACGCAGAGTAAGCGGAGATTGCAGGTCCCTCACTTTTGGAGTAGATGGACGGGATGTTTTTGGGGAGGATAGAGGGCCTGGAATCTTAGGAATGGAGGGAAATTCATGGACTTTTGGTTTGAGAGGAGAGAATGGTTCCACATATCTTGGGCTAGTTGGAGCTGATATCGTTGAAAATTTGACCGGCGATGGTGGAGGTCCTGGAATTCTTGGTATGTTTGTATCAGGAAACTTGAATGAAGCAGGAGAATTCCCTCCATTCATGTCGAGGAGAAACGGTGAGTCAGGAAACTTGGTTACTTGTGGCCGTGGTATGCCTGCCGTAGGGCTGCATGTTATTCGAGGAGCACTAGCCAACTGCAGTGGAGGGGATGATGGTACTGCGCTCAGTGAGTCAAGTGACTTAGAACGCTGAGGCCGGAATGTTGCCGTTCCTGCACGATCCTCATTGTCCTGCTGCCAGGCCACAATGGGCTCATCTAGTAGTGATAGCAGGGATCCACCCATAACAGGTGACGCCAGACGTGGGTCATCCGATATGTAGGATTCGTCTTGGATGTCCTGCCATGTGTCTGATAGCGATGGTTGAGAAGATCCAAATCTTTGTCTTAGTGCCTTCGCACGGGATGAAATGAAAGACATCGTGCGCAGCAGTGTGCGGCCGTCTCCTCGTGCTTCCATTTCAATCTGCAAGCAAAGAGATAGAACACATGTGATGACATGATAGAATATTGGCATTAATTTAAGAAATAACGATAATAGTTCGAATGCAGGAACTGTAAAGAGCAACTAAATAAAATAAATATGATATTAACACAAAAGAACAACATTTTTGTTAGAAGGAGAAATTGAGTCAGAAGCCCAAGTTAGTTAATTTTTAGGAAGCAAGTGTAGGATATAAGCACATTTGCTTCTAGTAGCAAGCAAACTTTGCTATCTCAAGTAATAATTAAATTCTGTTCTAGCCAATACACTCCAAGAACCTTAAAGTTACTCACAGAATAAATATTTCGAAAACAACAACCATAATGAACATGGTAGATGTGTACAGTCTTGTCTGCGTAACAATTAGTCCTGACACAAAGACACTGGTTATTGGCAGAAACGTCAGGCAGACTACTGAAGAAGTAAGGCAAGGTCTCTAAAATCGTCCCAATCAACTACGCTTAAAGGAAACAATATTACCTCCGAAATATCCAGCTAAATTTGGAAATTGTACAGCTCCTGTACTGCGCCCTGACTTGATCACAAACTGCTGTCAGTGCGGACTCACTGTCACTACGGTTTATAAACAGAAGGCATACCTACTGCATGACATCAGGGGACTGCAGAGGTTGCCCTCAGCCGAAGTTATTTGCGTTCTGTGAAGCGGGCGATGGAAAATGAAAGTGATCTTCTAACCGATTTTATCGAAACGATAAATGTCCGGACAAGGGTTCCTATTCAAAGTGTGATCTACGTCGAAATTGTACATGTATCTAAAAGAGAGGTGATATAGGCCTACCAAGCAAGATATGTAGCAATTTTACTGCTAACGTCTAGGGAAGTCAAGCAGGGTATATGACGAGTTTACAGCTTATTGCTAAAACCGTCAAGGAGGATGGATATAATACGGCAATTGCACTACCAAAAGTTTGAGAGGTCAGGCATGAACTGCGGCAATTGTACAGCTAAACTCACGAAAGGATAGAGTTTCAGCGTTCGCGACCAGAATTGCGAATTCAAAGAATGCAAGTTTCGAGAAATTTGCCATTACAATTATCTACCAAGAGCGAACTCGACATATTCTCCTTCTTTTGTGATTCCATCCAAAAATATAGATGGTAATAAAACGCAACTTTTATCACTTTATTCATTTATTATAATGGACCCGTGACATTAATGGATAATAATAATGAAATAATATTAAAATAATAATAATACTAATAATAGTAATAATAATACAAAGGAATGCGTAGAATTGATTTGTCATTTTGTCTTAGTCAACAGAAGTATCGCCTTCACAATATTCGATGCCATTTGTGATGGTTGAAAAGATTGTTGTTGTTGTTTTTGCTTATCTAAGGGGATTTGTGACATCGTGATCATGTAGTCCCATGTACTGTGGCCATTTGGATAGGCACAGGTATAGAACCCACACTCTTTTACTTCAGGAAAAGAAGAAATTATACCAATTTTAGAACAGTTTCAAGGGTTGCTAAAGGGTTAATATGGAATCGCCCGTGTATGACACATGGACTAGTGATGCAACTTGGAGGCAAGCGCTCGCAGCTGGGCGTGAGGTCACTTCGACAACTCAGCGAGAAAGGGTTACGCGTGGGATGGAAATAGATCAACGAAACTTTCCACTCAAGACAAGGATCGAAGATCCTGTGATAAAACCCTTAGTCAGCGGTTAAATGCCAACACTGTAGAGAAGGTGTGGCCAAGAAATTAGAGAAATAATTATAATTAGCCAGTTACGTGCAATAATCTGAAAAAATCACGTCGCCAATATTATTGAATCTGGTAGATAGAATTTTGAGGAAAAAAGTTAATAATAATTGCACCGTATAGAAGTGTCATATCAGCACTACGCAATTGGGTATTCACCAAGCCAGGAGTTAGTGGTGGTAAAAAAACGAAGGCACTACCTACACAATTCAGGAGCTCAATTTAATTAATATCATTATGACCTACGATCGGTTTTTAGATATTTTGATATATTTTGGACATTTAAGCTGTGAGCATTCAGGAGGTTATATTTTTTATAATCGTGCGACGATTACTTTAGAAGTTAGATCTGGAGAAGAAGCGAAACTGATCTTTTTGTAGCAGAATCAAATATAAACCGTGGGAGCACCAGAAAATTCATGCAGTCTTCATCAGTCCATGGGACGTTATACTGTAGCCGACGTATAGCACTCCTAGAGGGAGTTGCTGCTCCAGTAATTATTCAACAGTGCCGCCGTGCAATTGAAGCATCGTGATCCTTGTCAGAAGGAAAAGTACTGTTAAGCTTCGAACTTTAAAAATTAATCTACAGATTTAGGCAAGGTAGTATACTTTGGCCTTAGATACTTTAGCCGGCGAGGGCATTTAAGCCTTATAAATTCAGTGATGAAGAAGCATCGCAATATCTCAAAGTAATACGAGACAACGAAAGAGTAGTGAACTCTATATCTTTTTTTATCCAGTACGTTAAATAACCGAATTAGGGTGAACGTAGGATAAACGCCTAATCCTAGATATACGGGATATAGGAAACAGGAAAATAGACCGTATAACAACAATCAAAAGCAAGATAACAGAAAGAATTGGGAAAACTATCCCAGAAGAAATGTTAGGCCCGAAGATAGAAGTCAAGAATACCGTGCGGAAATAGAAGAAAGGTATCTGGAAAGTCGTCGTTATATGGATGAACCTACAGACGAACCTGAAAGACAGAGGGGTCATTGGAATGAAGCTATGAAAAATCGTAAGTCGCCAGACCGACTTGACGGAGCTCAAAGCTTGGAGTTACAAGCTCAATTGAAGAATGAGGGGAAAAGAGACCCTCAGGATAAAAACTTCAAATTTAAATCGGTCAGAGTGGAAACACACCAGGAGCTGGGAGGAAGTCAAGATTGTAAATTGGATAGCTAGACCAGATGAATTGATAAATGAAGAGGCTGAAGGGATTCAACCTATTAGATGGGAACTACCTATCATAATGCTAAGAATAGAAGGATTGCTGGTCAGAGCATTAATAGACACGGGATCAACTATAAGTTTAATAACACAGAGCCTATTGAATGAATTGGAAACCAGAGGTCGTGTTTTGAAAATCCCCACATCTAGTGTCAAAATAAAGGGAATTATTCCAGAGAAATCCCTAACATGTAAATTTCAGGTTTACATTGACATGATCATTGGAGGTACTGAAATTTCACAATGCTTTTTGCTGGTGAGTCAATTACCATACAATATTATATTGGGTATTGACTTTATCCTTGAGAACAAGGTCATAATATACCTAGCGCAAAATTGCATTAGGATACAGAAAGAAGATGTGGATGGACAAAATATTATACTACATGAACAGGATGCAAGGTTAGATGAACAGGTGTGGCATGTAGGAGAAGTAACCGAGGAAGGTTATAGAACCACAGAAGAGGCACTTGAGGTTTTGAATATAGAACTTTGGGATGGATTGGAAACCGAGTTCGATGCCAACCTGTTGGGAAAAATAGAAGAAGCGAAAATTACGCTGGAGGATAGAGAGGTATTAAAGGAATTACGTATTTCATTCTAAACCAGGAAAGATTCAGAATTTCAAATACGCATTTCAGGTCAAAGATTGGGCACCGTTCAGACAGAAACCATACCCGGTTGCAGAAAAGCATTACACTCAGACAAAGAAAACACTACATGAGATGAGGGATGCAGGTGTTATAGAAAAGATGGCAACACCTTATGTTAGTCCATTAGTCATTGTGAGTAAACCGGATGGCTCAGTAAGGGTGTGATTAGATGCCAGAAATTTGAATGCCAAGATTATTCCAGAAAATGATTTGGCACCACCCATTAAAGAGATACTGAGAAAATTCAAGGGCAAGAATTTTTTTACAAATATTGACATGACTTCTTCGTATCATCATCTCGAACATGAAGAGAAGACCCGTCTGTTAACTGGATTTCAGTTCGATCAACAAACTTATTGTTTCAAGAGATGTCCATTTGGCTTGGAGACAGCGGGATCAGCACTGATAAGAGCACATGATCGCAACCTGTCAGAGGAAGTAAAGGATTGTACTATCCGTTATGTGGATGACATATTGCTTACCTCGGAAAATGTAGAGGAACACATGAAGAATTTAACGAAATTACTTGAAGATTTGAGAACCTAAAAGTCGAACTTTTGACAACGACAAGTCACATTTTTGGGACACGTGATAGATAAGGATGGTGTCAAACTAAATCCGTGCAAACTGGGATCGATAAGAAATTTTCCAAGACCTATGAAAGTGAAGAATGTTCGCCAGTTTTTGGGATTAATTGGATTTTTCTCAGGACATTGCCCGTCATACACTAGAACCGTTGCGCCATTGCAGGACCTTCTGAAGAAGGGTGGCAAATGGAAGTGGACGGAGAAAGCCGAAAAAGCATTTATAGAGGCCAAGGAAATGCTCTTAAATTACGTGAAGCTAGGATATCCTGATTTTAATCAGAGATTCATCATTCAGACGGATGCATCCCAAGTGGGAATAGGAGCGATGCTGTATCAGGAGGACCCGGAAAACCCTGATAGGAAGAATTATCTAGCTTTCTCGAATCGAAGACTGAAACATCAGGAGAAAAATTATACAATCGGCGAAATCGAGCTGTTAGCGATATTGCATGCTCTGCAATATTGGCGGAAGATTGTATATGTGTTTCCAGTCACGCTCAGGACAGACCATAAAGCCTTAACCTTTTTGATGAAGACAGATTTGTCAAGTCAAAGGTTAATGCGGTGGGCTTTATACATCCAGCAGTTCGATATCAACATAGAGTATTGTCCAGGAAAAAAAACGTTGTTCCAGACTACTTAAGTAGACAGCCAGAGTCCACAGAAGAGGAAGTAATGGCTATAGATTTAGAAGATAGAGACCAGCGTACTTTGAACGAACTTAGAAGCATTGGTCAACGACAACGCGAAGACCCATGGATGAACATGCTTATATCCTACTTTGAAGGAAAATTAATTAGAGGAACCCCATCATATATTGAAGCTAACAAGATATCTAGAGATTACAGTTTTTTCAATGGATTGCTACACAGGTTTGCGGACTCTGACCATACTCGATTGAGAATCGTTGTACCTGCCATTTTGCAGAGGAAGACGGTATGGTTAGCCCATAGATCCTTTGGACACATGGGAGTCGACAAAACCGTCTCGATGTTGAAATAAGCATTTGTATGGCCGAGACTGAGAGAGACTGTACGGGATACTTTGAAAACATGTGGCACATGTCAAAGAATCAAACCAAACGCGTTTCTGATGAGACAAAAGCCGATACCACTGTTACCCCAAAGGCCAGGTCAGATCATTTCGATTGACAACTTTGGACCGTTGCCTAAGGCTAGGAGGGGAAACCGACACATTATGGTGGCTATGGATGTCTTCACAAAGATGATTGTTCTTTCTCCCATACAGAAGACTAGTACCAAACAAGTACTAAAGCGGCTTAAAGAAAAAAGTGATACCTATTCTGGGTAAACCAGAGAATCTTTTATCGGATCACGGTAGTTGCTTTACAAGTGTGGAATTTAGACAGGAATTAGAGAGGCTTGGAATACGCCAAATACTGTCAAGTATTCGCCATCCTGAAGCGAATCCTGTTGAGAGAGTTATGAGGGAAATGGACAAGTACTGTAGGATATACTGTGCCGAGGAAAATTGGAAATGGATCGACATCCTCGATATTATTGAATTTTGCATTAACAATACGATACACGAAGCCACTGGAGAGATACCCATAACCTTGCATCGAAATGAACAGCCTGAGAGACCATGGAGTCAAGTCATACCCAGACCAACAGACAGTGGCGTAACTAGAGGGGGCGGGGGGTGAGGTCCGCCCCGGGCTTCCGCTGTGTAGGGGGCCTCCAAATTTGCATAAAAATTACAAAAAAAATAAGAAATAACGTAGAAACAAAATTAAAATATATAAAGCTCTAATCCGGTACATATCATAAATTTTAGTGTTTAATTTATATTATGTTTTCTTTTATAAACAATTAGTAGCTACCGTAATATACGCTGCAGCTAGATAAAAAGCTTGGGCTCTAAGGGGTAGGGAATTTTTAGTTCGCTAGAAAATATCATGTGGCTACACTGCGATTTTGCAGTTGCCACCCTGTAGGCAGGTGTTCTGAGCTGTAATTGTCAGTGTCAGGGACTGTCAGTGACTCAATAGTGTGCGGTATGAGTTGCCAGTCGCCACCATCTCTATCAGTGCTTTTGGAATTCAATATAATAAATGGTGATACATTTCGTTGAAGTAGGTTACTGTAATAGTTTTTATTTTCTTATTTGTAATGTTACACGGGTCCTTTGCTAACTATCCCGACAAGCCTAGCGCCTAGGCTACTCCAATTATCCCAATCCCGCAACTATTATTTTAAATTTTGCTGTTTTATGATATGCGAATGTTATGGGCATGTTATCGGAATGTTATGTTTTGTGTTTTCTAAGCTTTGTATTTTCTAAAATCGACAATATCACGAACCTATCACTGCCATCGTAATGTACAGGCCATCATGCAGCGACTCTTAACGATTGATCAGCTGATCGGTAGGGGGTAGAGATGGCAACCATTTTGCTTTGTGCTTTGTTGTTTATATATTTTATGAATGAGTATCCGCGTGAAATGTGATACTTGAGAACGCTCCTACTTACGTAATCTAGAATGAGGATTATTTATTTTCTGAAACAAATGTTCATTTTGTAGGTAGGTTATTGTATCTACGCAAATTTTGCGTTGCATGTTTGACATCACACTGAAGGTTATGTTTTAGTTAGGACCTCTATATCACTTATTATTTCGACTCATACAAGGTTTTCTGGGTAGTAACAAAATGTTGTTAGTTCAGGAAACCTCCTTCCCAGGTCGCAGGTATGTCAAAAGTTTGTTTATAGTAACTACCGGTAATATGAAAGAAATGATAATGTGGCTTGCTTCTCCTTCCCCACCACGCCAATTTAAGAAAGCAATGCATACACAACATTCCTAGAAATTATTTGTACATAACGGGGAATACAAGAGTGTGTGTTAACATTTCCTTGAAAGTAAAATACCACTCTTCGGGAGAGAAGAGCTAATTGCCTTGGTGGTAGGTTGTTAGTTCATATGGTTTCAGCTATTGTATGAAGTTCCCAAATTTCAGCCTATGCTAGGACTGGAAACATTTCTATTATGATAATGCTGAGG
This sequence comes from Meconema thalassinum, assembly GCA_946902985.2. Classification (NCBI taxonomy): domain Eukaryota; kingdom Metazoa; phylum Arthropoda; class Insecta; order Orthoptera; family Tettigoniidae; genus Meconema; species Meconema thalassinum. Next base: position 216,455,630 of record OX336389.2, on the reverse strand, counting down.
TTAAGTTACTTACTGTATGTAAATCAGAGAAGCAATATCCAGTATTCAGTATCTACTGAAGTCAGTCCAAGTTACATTATTTGTGAGAATGGTCTCTCGATCAAGCTCAAGTGAATATGGTAATGTTTTCGTGGCAGCATTTGCGGAGGCTACTGTATTTACATTAATGGGATTGTTAGCACCTGGTGTATGTATTGTAGGTTATTGATATCTGATTTCAAAATTACAGCCCATTGTGAATTCCTGATGCAAGAAACAAGTTAGATTGAGTCATAGAAAATAAGTGCTGTTAGGAAAGGCCCTGTTTAAGTCACCTTGAGGGTGGCCTGTGCATTGATTACAGTTAGAGATAGGTTACATTGTGCTTTGTCATCCACGAGCAGTTTAGGACGTGATCTGTTGAATAGCCAAGAGTGATGTGGGCAAGCGTTTTCCATTTTTCTAGGTTTGCCAGGTGTTCCTCAGAGTTTTAATGTTGGAACACCCTTGGATTTAATTTCCAACTGGCCTGGAATCCTGAGACAAACTTAGAGAGCCCTGTTTTATTGATCAAGTGATAAATCAAAAGGCGTGACTCGACAGTTAAGCACAAACTGGTTTTTTAAGGTGCTTCCTGATAAAGGAAAAGTTTTACGTAAATGGATGGTTTATTCTCCATCGAAGGAAAGCTTGTTCTGTTTTTGCTGTAAACTTTTTACAGAGGATGAAAATAAAATAAATCCGTACAAATTTTCAGGGTGATACCGCTAATAGTTTCAGAGATATAGAATGCTGGTGAAATATTTCGCACATCCGCCATCTTGTGGTTATGTAAACAATTGAACCAAGTTAGATGTCGGTGCATTACAATGTGTATAAACATATACTGTACCAAGTTTTATTGCGTTTGGTTGGTTAAATCGCGAGAAACGTCTATTTAAAAGTCGCAAATTCGCTTGTCCGCCATGTTGGTTTTATAGTTACCAGTTTTTCAAAAGTCAAATAGGTGAACTTCTAGTAGTTCCCTTTATCACCGTAAAAAATCCAGGGTGATATCAGGAATATTCTCGGAGAAATTGAAGGCTGGTGAAATATTTCACACAGCCGCCATGTTGGATTGGTGAGAAGTAACAAAATTTGAAGGGCACGGTCGGGGTCGTCCGGAATAGTGCTATGAACTTACCGAGTTTCATTGAAATCGCTCCAGCCGTTTATAAGTTATTAGGGGGACACACACACACACTCCTCACACACACAAACACGCACACCAACACGGACAAAAGGTGATCTCATAAGCCTATTTTTTCAAAATTGAAAATAGGCTAAAATTCAAGTTAAAACTCCGAATTAAATTAAAGTTTGTGCTGTGTATAGAAAAAATATCTGTGTTATCAATGTTAAAACCTTACTTTCTAAATGATAAACCAGTATATGATAATAATGTTTGGATAATAAATAATGTCAAAGAAGGTTAATTCGATTAAAAGTAATTTGTACCATAGCATAGGTATAAAATATAAATTCACCGCTTATTTTGATTATAATATTTTATCTTTACGTTTTAAAGTTTAAACATGTTGATTTTAGGTAGTTCTTTTATGGATGTCAGCCTTGGCCTTTTTATATTGGGGGGCCTCTTGGGTAACTTTCGCCCCGGGCCTCCTGATTTGTAGTTACACCACTGCCAACAGACGCTCAGCCTGGAAGAGAAGTCCGAATTAGAAGAGCTTTTGAGCATTTGCAAGCTCAAGACGATAGGAGGCAACGAAGAAATAGGGACAAGAGATATCATGGACCAGTATTAATTGGAGAAATGGTGTTAGTGAAAAGACCAGCCATTTCTGATCCAGGGAACCGCGTGTACAAGACATTCCAGAAAATGTACCACGTCCGTATAGATTTATAACGGATCTAAGAAATAACGCCTGTAGGATTTTGCATTGTGAGACGAATCACGAGGTAACAATGAATTCGGCCAACCTGAAAATATATTATCCTCCCGAAGACTTCGATGAAGTAAATGAACAAGCCCTGGTTGTGGAAACAGAATGTAACGACGATGAAACCACTCTGATGACCAATAGAAGTAAATTTGAACACGATCAGAATCGTGAAAGCAAATGGAAGCCAATCAGTTGTGAATGTGAGCTCGAAGAAACATAGTACGAATTATGAGAGATTATTGAATTAATTGAAAAAGAGAATTGGATGTTGAGGAAAAAGAATGAGGAAATAAGGAAACGGGTAGGGATAGATCACACCCGTAAGGAAATAAGCAATTCCGAGACGATTAGTCCAGAAAAAAGTGAAAGAAGAACGGGGAGGGTAGGGACAAATATAGATGGTAATAAAACACAACTTTTATCACTTTATTCATTTATTATAATGGACCCGTGACATTAATGGATAATAATAATGAAATGATATTAAATAATTATACTAATAATAGTAATAATAATACAAAGGAATGCGTAGAATTGATTTGTCATTTTGTCATAGTCAACAGAAGTATCGCCTTCACAATATTCGATGCCATTTGTGATGGTTGAAAAGATTGTTGTTGTTGTTTTTGCTTATCTAAGGGGATTTGTGACATCGTGATCAGGTAGTCCCATGTACTGTGGCCATGTGGATAGGCACAGGTATCGAACCCACACTCTTTTACTTCAGGAAAAGAAGAAATTATACCAATTTTAGAACAGTTTCAAGGGTTGCTAAAGGGTTAATGTGGAATCGCCCGTGTATGACACATGGACTAGTGATGCAACTTGGAGGCAAGCGCTCGCAGCTGGGCGTGAGGTCACTTCGACAACTCAGCGAGAAAGGATTACGCGTGGGATGGAAATAGATCAACGAAACTTTCCACTCAAGACAAGGATCGAAGATCCTGTGATAAAACCCTTAGTCAGCGGTTAAATGCCAACACTGTAGAGAAGGTGTGGCCAAGAAATTAGAGAAATAATTATAATTAGCCAGTTACGTGCAATAATCTGAAAAAATCACGCCGCCAATATTATTGAATCTGGTAGATATAATTTTGAGGAAAAAAGTTAATAATAATTGCACCGTATAGAAGTGTCATATCAGCACTACGCAATTGGGTATTCACCAAGCCAGGAGTTAGTGGTGGTAAAAAAACGAAGGCACTACCTACACAATTCAGGAGCTCAATTTAATTAATATCATTATGACCTACGATCGGTTTTTAGATATTTTGATATATTTTGGACATTTAAGCTGTGAGCATTCAGGAGGTAATATTTTTTTATAATCGTGCGACGATTACTTTAGAAGTTAGATCTGGAGAAGAAGCGAAACTGATCTTTTTGTAGCAGAATCAAATATAAACCGTGGGAGCACCAGAAAATTCATGCAGTCTTCATCAGTCCATGGGACGTTATACTGTAGCCGACGTATAGCACTCCTAGAGGGAGTTGCTGCTCCAGTAATTATTCAACAGTGCCGCCGTGCAATTGAAGCATCGTGATCCTTGTCAGAAGGAAAAGTACTGTTAAGCTTCGAACTTTAAAAATTAATCTACAGATTTAGGCAAGGTAGTATAATTTGGCCTTAGATACTTTAGCCGGCGAGGGCATTTAAGCCTTATAAATTCAGTGATGAAGAAGCATCGCAATATCTCAAAGTAATACGAGACAACGAAAGAGTAGTGAACCAGTACGTTAAATAACCGAATTAGGATAAACGTAGGATAAACGCCTAATTTTCCTGAACTGAGGAGATTAGAGCCAGTGACGATATATTTTAGGAATCTACATTCGAGGCATCAATTGCCATGTCAATACGCCGTAGGACTTTGGAATTAGTTCCACAAGCATAGACTACATGCGTCAGAAATAAAAGTCCAGACGTGGACCATAAGAGAAGCAAATACTAGATCGCAGTAGTAGCAGACGCCGCGAATCTAGGAGTGAACGTCAGTTATATACATTTGCTAGACGAACATTTGCGCATTAAACGAGATACGACATCGTGCAGTAACTGTAAGAGTGCAGATAGTCGAAATAGCCCGAATAGGTACCAGTAAAGGGTAAGAACGAACGAGACTTTCAATCATCCCCAGTAGAAGTAGGAAGTCGGCGTAAAGTACTTTCATCCCTTGGAGGCGGGAAAAGGAAGAGATCACGTGTGTAAGGCAACAATACGTGCCAAAAAGTGAAATGTTTATGTGTAATATTATCTTTTCTGAAACTATAAGTGTAGTAATATTTTTAGTGATTTTTAAATGGTAATAAATACCATGAGTGCATTTCTTAAAAATAAGATAACCAGGGTATGTAATTTGTGTAAATTGGAAGAAATATTAACGTGTGGGAATATGAGTGTTAATATGGTGTGAATACCAGTGAGTGGGCAAAATGTACCGTCATTGGAGAACAGGTCGCTGATCTGAGTAATCATGTGAGTACCAAATTTTATTATATGTGGTGTCGGGGAGAGCTCATGTAACATGCATATGGAGATATAATTCTCAAATTTGAAACAGGGATGTATGAAACAGTGTATAACGATGTATTGCGCGATCTGAACAAATAATTTGATGATAAATATAAATAATTAATTGTGTTAATTAATACTCAATGAAAAGTATTCAGTGGAATACCAGTAAATGATAGAATGATGTAATAATTTATACAAGCAAGCTAATAATAATAATAATAACTTCATGAATTAATTATTTAATTAATTTTCATATGATAATGATGGAAGCCGTAGTGCTCCTTGTAATAATGATAAAAAGATTATTGAACTGCTAGAGTTCTTGAAAATATAATGTCAGAATTGTTTATTTAAGGCATACGTTAATAGTTTTGGGACGAAGATCAGTTAAGTGATATGATTTAAATATTCTTGCTTTGGAAGGCAACATGGCAATATTGAAGTAATTAACGCCTTGGAGCGCATGTATTGTAGTTATCACGCTAGAAACGCCGTGAAAATATGCTAGGCAAAGTAATTATGGGGAACAGTTGGATGCGGTAATTGATTATTTGTGTGTATTTCTGTATGCAAGATTCGAAAGGGTGCTAATTTATATTGAATATGAGCGCAGGGATTTGCATTATTGTCACCCAGAAGACGCTATTGTTGGACGACTGGTCTGATACCAGCGATCCTGTTACTGTGGGTCCTAAGTCCTCAAAATTGGAAGTGCTCCAGAGGCCGGCCAAGAAACGATCCGATGTTCCATTACTTCGAGAGTCCCTTATATTGGTTGGTTTTGTTGAGTATCTTACCTGCCAATGCTAAAACTCCATAATTATACTCTTGCCTAAGCCAGATGGATAGGTTATAAGAACCTCATAATGTATTGTATTGAAATGAATTAATCGCCTTGCCTTCCCAAGTTTTACAGAGAGCTGCTGTCTGCAGGCTCGTTGAATGTACCGTCCAGAAGGGATGAAGCGGCGCGCTCCCCTTTAGAGTCGTAAATCTTGCCTAAGTGTTTTAACACACTAACAGACCCCTCGGGTTGAGATACGTCTTGTATGAACCGTAGGTTTCCGTGTAGACGGAAGTAATTAACGATGTTTAAAGAGGACCCAGTAGTTGTACTGAGATCCATTCAGGTTAATTATACTTGCTTGTAAAGTTCAGATCTGCGTTTCACAATGATTAAATTGTCTTTGGAGACAAATATAAAAATCTCTTCTTATTGTTACATGACCGTAAAATTGTTCCCGATTTATGATGGAAACATTTGGATAACTGGGAGTTTATCTTGATTTGATTCAATCAGTAGTTTCCAGAAACTCGAGACACATGAGTTCTCCCAACACAAGTGTAATTTGGTAGTATTGAAGAGAGAGATGGTAAATTTGAATATCATGTGAGCCCAAATAAATGGTAATTATCAGTACCATTGTAATTATAACTCAGAAATAAGTAATACCCCATTTAAGGAGTAATAAGTGTGTGATTAATTATGAAAATAATATGTAAAAGTAAACACCGAGCCGTCTTTGAGCTCGCTTGAGAAATTTATGTAATTGCTTTGTGGAAGTGAAACCTAGATGTCATTTTTGGTCAGTTTCACTGGAACCGTAAACTAGTGTTTTAGTAAGATATTTATTTAGTGATTCCTTGTTCTTAGTAAGACAAGTGTGAAGATGTTCTTTTCAGTTTTTATGTTTTATTTGTAGCGCCTAAATTTTGAGTTTATTAAATATATTTTAGATTTTGATTTTGATGTTTATTTTTGAAGTGTATCCTATGCTTGATCCAGAATGTGTAAATCATACAGTGGGAGAACATACTATGCCCCGATTGTCCGATTTGAGCTGGCTGACTGTGATTTGCATATTCCTTTGTTCAGAAGGGCACAGTACATGGGTGTGTGTAGAATTTATGTGCTAACCTGTGTTATTGTGGTGGCTGTATTAGTGTGTGTTCTTGTAAATTGGGAATATGACTGGGAAGGAGGTGGTCATAGCCTTACGTTAGGAACCGTCCCGACATTTGCCTGCCATAGAAGTGGGAAACCACGGATGGCTGGGGTGGGAAATGAACCCTCCTCTTCTCAGTTTTGCTTCACGAGGTTTAGTGTACCCTTGATTGAGGATGGAGTACCTGGTGAAAAGTGGGTTTGGAGTTCGCCCATTTGTTCCGCGTGCCTATTGGTCGAGCCGAACTCCACTGATATGCATCTGTCCATTTTTAGCCTACTATCATTTATGAAAAAACTAGCAACCCGGCCCGGCTTCGCCCGGGAACAGTTGTGAATGCATTACGCGGTTAGGTTTTTTTTTACGATGTCAATGCACTACGATCTACCTAGGTATATCCGTTTTACGTCTCGGCATGATGGATTAAAATCACTGACTGGACTATTAACTATATTATCATGGAGATACATGTGCAACAAATTCTTGTCAGTCGTAATTTAAGAATGGCGAGGTGCATGAAACACAAATACCCCTTCCATCCAATCTAAAAACACTTATAGTGGACGATATATTGATTATAGAGATGTGCTCTCGGGTACGTTTTTGTAGAACTTTTCATGCTGAACAATTCTTACACTCATTGTATATTGATATTTTTAACGGATTGCCCAGCGTAAGCTTAAAAAGCGCACGGACGCTAGGATTTTTTTCGACTTTTTCACTGAAATCGTTACTGCTTTGCTTCCTTTGATCATAAATAAATAATTCTTTACAGCAACCTTCCTCGCGGTATCCTTTACAGAATGGTGAAAACCGCATCAAAATCCATACAGTGGTTCTCGAGGTGACCCGTGACATCCAAGAATCGGGTACTTTGTTTTATTCTAAGTAGAGATTATACGCCAGTCAGTATAATTTTATATAATATAATCCCCCTTCCGTCCAATCTTAAATTGACTGTGAATTTTGCGGAACGAAAAGTTCACATGCGAAATGAGAGTTGCACTTCCAGGGAATGGCGAGGTGAATGAAACTCAAATCCCCCTTCCGCCCAATCCTAACTTGACTGTGTTTCACAGGCGAAATGAAGAAAACCCGAGTTGCAATTCCTGGGAAACTCCAAACACAACTACCATTCTCAGAAGTCTTAACTCAACATGACTCGACGGTTTGCTGCTGGCTGTATCTGGGGCAATAGGTTCGCCCGCTAGCTAGGCTGTAACAGGGATGATAGACTTGTCCTTAGCTAGCTCGTAAACTGTCGCCTCAGTAGTTGAATGGACATGGTTGGAAGAAATTTAAACGTAAAAACACTTATAGTGGGCAATGTATTCAAGATAGACATATGCTCTCGCGGGCATTTTTTGTAGAACGTTTCATGCATTACAATTCTTACACTCAGTATTTAGATATTTTTAACGGTTTGCCCAGCGTAGGCTTGCAAAGCGCTCGGACGCCAGGTTTTCTATCGACTTTTGCACTGAAATCGTTACTGCTCGGCTTCCTTTGATCATAAATAAATTATTTTCTACAGAAATCATCCTCGAGATATCCTTTACAAAATGGTGAAAACCGCATCCAAATCCATCCAGTGATTCTCGAGTTTACCCGCAACATCCAAGAATCGGGGACTTTGTTTTATACTAAGTAGAGATAGGCTTATGAGATCATCTTTTGTCCACGTGTGTGTGTATGTGTGTGTGTGTGTCCCCTCCCTAATAAAATCTAAACGACTTGACCAATTCCAATGAAACTAAGTAAGGGCATAGTACTATTTTGTCTGACCTCGAACGTGCCCTTCAAATTTTATTACGTCTCACCTATCTAACATGGCGGCTGTGCAAAATATTTCACCAGAATTCTATATCTCCAAAACTGCTACTGATATCACCCTGACATTTTGTACGGTGATAAAGGGCACTACCAGAAGTTCACCTATGTAAGAGCTGTTAAGTACAAAACGAACATGGTGGCCCAGCGAATTTGAAATCTTTAAATAGACTTTTCTCGCGATTTAACCATCCAAGCGCAGTGAAACAGGGTAGAACATATGTTCGTACACATTGTAATGCACTGACATCTAATTCAGTTCAATTGCTTACATAACATGTAACATGCGGCTGTGCGAAATTTTCATATTTTTAATGTATTGTGTCCTAATTATGCAATCTAAGTCAACGTTTGAATAATGACTACGCAATATTCGCCATCTGATTGTTCATAACGCTATGGCCTACGTGTATAAAAATCCAACATATCAACCATCCGAAATATTAAGACGGTTCTCAATATCTCCGAATCTATGACAGCAAAACTGAAATATTGTATGTTGATAAAGACTATTAATATAAGTTCACATATGCAATTTTCAATAACCTGGTGGGCAGAAATCCAACATGGTGACGACGCGAAATTTAAATACACTAGCGGAAAAAATAATCCAACACTATGAAATAAGGAATGTAGAGTACGGAAATTTCGGCAATATATTAGGCAAGGTAACATATTTAATTGATTTAAGGTACAAGACAACAAGTTAATGTCCGCGCGAGAAAAGGCATCGCAAATGTGCCATGCTGGTCCATCAATAACCAGTATAATCGCCAGACTGTTCAATACAGGCATGCTAACGTGCATGCATTGTGTCGTACAGGTGCCGGATGTCAGCTTGAGGGATGGAGTTCCATGCCGGTTGCACTTGGTCGGTCAATACTGGGACGGTTAATGTCGGTTGTGGATGACGCTGGAGTTGTCGTCCAATGATGTCCCATACGTGCTCGATTGGGGACAGATTTCGGGATGAGCAAGCCAAGGCAGCATGTCGACACTCAGTAGAGCACGTTCGGTTAAAACAGTGGCATGGACGCGTGCATTATCCTGTTGGAAAACACCCCCGGGAATGCTGTTCATGAATGGCAGCACCACAGGGGGAATCACCTGACGGACGTGCACATCTGCAGTCAGGGTGCGTGGGATAACCACGAGAGTGCTCCTGCTGGCACAGGAATATTCTCCCCAGGCCAGAGGGCCAGGCGTAATTGTCGTGTGTCGACGCCACTGACAGGTGGAATGTAGGCGCTCACCTGGCCTCCTTCTAACCAACACATGGCCATCACTCGCACCAAGACAGAATCGTCTTTCATCGGAAAACACAACGGACTTCCTCTCCATCCTCCAATGAGCTCTCGCTTGATATCACTGGAATCACAGACGGCCGTGGTATGGAATAAGTGGAATGCAGGCCACAGGGCGTCTGACTCGGAGCTGTCCTTCAAGAAACCGATTTCAAACAGTTCGTTGCGTCACTGAGGTCCCAACTGCCGCTCTAATTCCTGCTGCAGACGCCATCCGATGCGCCAAAGCAGTACGCCGAATACGGCATATGCTTTCCGCCAGTGCATTTCAATGGACGTTTCTCGCGTTGTAACCATCTGAGCGCGGTGAAACTTGGTACGGTAAATGCACATTTTAATCCACTGACATGTCATTTATTTCAATTCTTTTCATAACCTCAAGATGGCGGCTGTGCGAAATTTTAATATCTAGCTTTTATTTCTTATATTCTAATCATGCGATTGAATAAACCTACGCAATAATCTTCATTAAATAGTGCATAACTCTAGTACGTACTTATATAAAAATCCAACATGGCGACCATTCGAAATATTTAGATGGTTCCCAATATCTACGAATCTATTACAACAATCAAACTGAAATTGTGTATGTTGGAAGGCCCAGGCCCTTCATGGGCTGTAATGCCAGGGATTATTATAGGGGTTATATGATAGGGGCAACTAACATGTAAGTAGGAGATATGAAAATAGGCTATTAGTCATTCACGGAACTACTTGTTCATAGTATAAGGTGCGTTCAAAAAGTAACGAGCCGGAAGCATAATTACAGAAACCAGTACCTGTATGTTAGAACTATTGGCCCTGGCTGTTGAGGCACTTGTCCCACTGTGACACGAGGCGGTGAATGGCTGTCTCATAAAATTCCCTGGGCTGCGATGTGAACCAGTTCCGCACGTACAGCTGGACGTCGGCGTTTGAGGTGAATCGTTGGCCCCGCAGATCCCTTTTCAGGGGACCAAACATGGCGTAATCACAGGGAGAGAGGTCTGGTCTGTATGGAGGATGGCCGAGAACCTCCCATTTGAATTTCTGCAAAGAGTGCCTCGACTGTGTTGGCCGTATGAGGTCGTGCATTGTCGTGGAGTGACCACGGCGGCTATGGCGTTCACTGTCACTCGGCGGTCCTGGGTAATGAGTTCATCAACAAGCTGGAAGTTGTCATCGGTAATGCAGGGGGGTGCCCCAGACCGGGCATCATCGGCTAACGACACCCGTCCATCCCTGAAGCGCTTGTGCCACGCCTTGACACTTGCAAGGGACATGCAGTGTTCGCCGTACACTTGAGACATTCGGCGATGAATGTCCGTTCCCCCTACTCCTTCCGCTGTCAGATACCGAACAACACCTCTTTGCTCTTCGGTTGACGCCTCCATGTCACTGTTTGCAATGCGACTGGTAGCGTTGGACGATTGATGCATGCTGCTGCTCGCTTTATATCGTCACGTGACGTGCACGCGTGCCCTCTAGCGACGCGCTGTGACCTTCCACGCTCTGGTCAGAACCACACCTCGTTACACATGCCACGATTAGCCGATATAGTCACTGGTTTGCGCATTCCAGCCTCCGGCTCGTTATTTTTTGAACGCACCTTATATATTAGGGTGAACTCAACTACATTCATCTACAACAATGTTCACTGTCAGATTGAGACAAACGCATAAATAAACAAGTAGTTCTGTGAAGAACTAAACCCTATTTTCATATATCCTACTTATGTTAATTGCCTCTATCAACATACAAAATTTCAGTTTGATTGCTGTAATTGATTCGTAGATATTGAGAACCGTTTAATATTAAGGATGGTCGCCATGTTGGATTTGTATATATGTAGGTCTTAGAGTAATGTGCTATTACATGAAGATTATTGTGTACGTGCAGTATTCAAACATCAATCGCATTATTAGGACTCAGGAATTAAAAGCGAGATTCTAAAATTTTACACAGCTGCCATCTTGTAGTTATGAAAACAACTGAAATAAATTAGATGTTAGTGGATTAACATTTGTATAAGCATTTACCGTACGAAGTTTCACTGCACTCGGGTGGTTAAATCGCGAGAAAAGTTCATTTAAATATTTAAACTTCGTATCGCCGCCATGTTGGATTTGTGCTCACCAGGTTATTGAAAGTCCTATAGGTGAACCTACAGTATGCTCATAGCCTCTATGAACAGAAAAACTTTCAGTTTGATTGCTGTAAAAGATTCGTAGATATTGAGAACCGTCTAAATATTTTGGAAGGTCGCCATGTTGGATTGTTATATGTATAGGCCATAGAGTTATGTACCATTAAAAGAAAATTATTGCGTAGGTTCATTATTCAAACTTTCACTTCCATCGCAAGATTACGACACAAGAAATAATGACATAATATTAAACATATCGCACAGCCGCCATCTTGAGGTATGTAAACAACAGAACTACATTAGATCCCAGTACATTAAAATATGTATAAATATTTACTGTACTATATTTCACTGCGCTCAGATGGTTAAATCGCGATGAATGTCTATTAAAATGTTTCAACTTCGCTTGGCCGCCATGTTCGTTTTGTAGTTTACAAGTTTTTGAAACCTATATATATATATATATATATATATAATCTTGTAGTAGAGCCCTTTATCACCGTTCAACACTTCAGGCTTATATCGGTAATAGGTTCGGAGATACAAAATGCCGATGAAATATTTCGCACAGCCGCCATCATGAGGTTATGTAAAAAAAATGAAATAAATTAGAAGCCAGTACATTACACTGTGTATAAACATTTGCTGTACCAAGTTTCGTTCCATTCGGATGGTTAAATCGCGAGAAAAGTCTATGTAGAAGTCTCAACTTTAAGTGGCCGCCATGTTAGTTTTGTAGTTACCAGGTTTTTGAAAGTCTCGTAGGTGAACTTCTACTAGTGCTCATTACAACATTTCAGGGTGATATCAGTAATAGTTTCGGAGATATAGATTGCCGGAGACATATTTCGCACAGCCGCCATGTTGGATTGGTGAGACGTTATAAAATTTGAATGGCATGGTCTGGGTCGGCCAACATAGTACTAAGACCTTACCGAGTTTCATTGAAATCGCTCCAGCCGTTTAGCAGTTATTAGGGGGGACACATACATAGACACACAGACAAACACACATACGCACACACATACATACACACACACACACACACACACACGGACAAATGGTGATCTCATGGGCCTATTTTTTTTTTTCATAAAATGAAAATAGGCTAAAAACACCACACATGTCGAGTTCGCCCTTCTGGTCGGGAACGCCTCATGTGTACCAACTGTACGCCAAAACTAACTGCTAGAGATGTCAAGTAGAATATGTAGCAATGTTCCCGTGCTCATATCTAACCCTGAACGCTGTCAGAGATCCATACTCACAACCAGAGACTAGGTGATTGTCTCATTGTCCGACGGGCACAAACGGATCTATAAGTGTCTTTGTATGGTGGCGTTCTAAACTAGAGTCTCTGTGCGCAGGAGCCGAGCAGCTAAATTGTTTCAGGGGCTTTATGCAATAAAGATATTCAGAAATAATGTTTTTCAGATTCATTTGATAGGACACGTATTCCTCTGTCAGCGTGCCAATTTTCATGAGAATAGCTTCAGTAGGTTTTGAGCTACAGTAGTCGGAAAGTGTAAGAAGACACAGGCGGAAATGATTATTACACTTCAAAAACTTTCGTTCTGAAAGCTGTGTATTTAATTGCAAAAATATGTAGTAGTGCGTAACCTATTTGTATGATTTACTAACTTGACAGAATTCCTTAGATGGGTATATTCTCGAGGGTGAACCTCAACGGTCATATTTAATGAAAAACCGAGGGGGTAAAGCCAAAAAATCACCAGAAAAGATTCTACTTACAAAGTGACATCTACGAGTATACAGTATAAATGCATCAGTTCATCTCATGGTGGTTCATCCTCTACAATAAAACCTCAGCTTTCATGAAGTGAGGAAACATTTCCCGTTTCTGCTGTACTTTTGAGGGTGGAGGTTTTTTGGAAAATATAACAAGAAATTAAAAAAAAAACAATAAAAGAAACCAATAACTTCATTCAAAATCCTCTTTACTCTTGCGATACAAATCAGCCACAAAATATGTGCACATAGGCCAAAATTCAAGAAAATCCCTCAAATATTTGCAGATGTATACGAGTAGAATATTTTGTGAAAGCGCTGTTCCTGGAAATAATGTTATGCGACGTTGTCTTCAAGTTGTGAGTTTATCATTCTGAGACTTTGACTTGATTGGTCTGTATGGAATAATAAGGTAGGATTTCATAATAATTGTGATCAGCAATAACTTTTATGAGGATTTATTAAATGCAGTGCTTGTGACTCATACCTGAACAAAACTTGATGCCATCGCTTGTCGATCTGTGAATAGGTCAGTCAGTGTCCGTTTAATCTGCATGTCTGTATATTGCTTCATACATCAGAACTTATTAGTGGTCGTATTTCTGCGACATTATTGCGTTATAGGCACATGGGATGACCAAACTCTCAGCTCTCATTTAAATTCGTTGATAAAAGACACAAAAGCCCAAGATAGAACAACGCTCAGGATGGCCATTGTCATGAGTGGTATTCGAGCATTTGGACTACAAACGGACAGCAACCAATTTCAGTCCTGATAAGGACCTTAATCCCTTCGCTCGGCTAGTGGGTGATCAAGAGTTAAGGTAAATTTGCTGTGATGCCAATTTATCTTGCGTCCTACAGACGTACCGTACCCACAATTATTTGAGGATCGTTGCATATAGCCTATTTCAGCCCGTAAATACGTTTGGCACTGCTCGCCGCTACTTGGATTTAAAGGATTACGAGGCACACAGGCAATTGAAATGGAACACACGTTTAATGTACTTGACATTTACTACAACAGAACTGAACGAACAAGGTGATACAACATTCCTTTTATACACACCATTACCATAAAACAAAAGAGAAACATATCTCTATGGAGCAGGTTTATAATTAACAGTGTGACCAACACAAACCATGGTCACATATTTCAACACACCTCCTTAAACCTGTGGGAGTAGAGGACATGATTTAGGACCCAAGTCTTTACAAAAATAAATATGCTTAGGCTTAGGAAGAGGCTTTGTTAGGATGTCTGCACACATTTTTGAAGTCTCCTCATATTTGATACATATGACTTTAGAATCCAAAGCATCTCTAACATAGTGATATTTAGTGTCAATATGTTTGGTCCTATTATGGTGGACTGGATTTTTTGCCAGTTTTTGAGCTGATTGACTATCACTCAATAATATGATGGGTGACTTTAGATCTATAAAGTTAGACAAAACACGTTTCAACCAAACAGCTTCTCTTACACCTTCACTCAGTGCAACATATTCTGCTTCAGTAGATGATAAGGAAATGCATTTTTGCTTTTGAGCCCCCCATGATACAGCACCACCTGCCATTTTGAACACAAAACCACTGTATGATTTTCGGTCAGTGCTATCATTAGCCCAGTCAGCATCAACAAATCCCATGAATTGACCTCCATTCCTGACATACTTAAGTGACAAGTCTTTTGTGCAATTTAAATAACGCAGCACTCGCTTTGCAGCAGACCAGTGAGATTCATTGTAACAATGATTAAATTGACTGAGATATGATATCGCATAGCTTATATCTGGACGCGTGCAAACACTTAAATACATGAGCGAACCTATGAGTTCTCTATAAGGAAGATCACTAGTTTCTGTATCAGAAACACCAAGATTTGGTTTGGTTTCCAAGGGAGTACCAATGGGACGTGCATCGTGCATACCATATTTCTTTGCAATCTCACTGATGTACTGCTCTTGGCTAAGATACATTGTACCATTCTTCTTATCTTGCCTTACTTTAATACCTAAAATATAAGAAATTGGCCCAAGATCTCGTACCTTAAATTCTTTATCAATACAGGTCTTCAATGACTTGATCTCCGACTCATCATTATAAGCCACAATGAAATCATCCACATATAATGCAATAATTACCATACCTTGGGCTTGTTTCTTAAAGTACACACAGGGTTCATCAGCACAATTTTTGTAACCCAATTTGACAAGAACAGAGTGAGCTCGCTCATTCCACAAACGAGAAGATTGTTTTAAGCCATAAATAGATTTTTTTAACTTGCAAACTTTATGCTCTGAACCTCTCTTGACAAAACTTTCTGGCTGATACATGTAGATCTCTTCATCTAACTTTCCATTGAGAAAAGCAGATTCAGCATCCCAATGTACCACCTTCAGATCTGTTTGGACAGCCAAGGCAAGCAGCATCCTTAACGTGCTGTGTCGAACAACAGGAGAGAAAGTTTCTGTAAAATCTACTCCGTACCTTTGGGTGAAGCCCCTGGCCACAAGTCTGGCTTTATACCTTTGAATGTTACCATTAGAGTCTCTTTTTACTTTGAAAACCCACTTACTACTGACAACATTCTTGCCCTGGGGTTTATCAACTAGATCCCATGTGTCATTTAACTGAAGTATCTCCATTTCTCTTTTCATAGCCTGCTCCCACTTAACTCTATCAGGCATGGACAGTGCCTCCTTAACTGTACTAGGTTCAGAGTCATCAGTGAGAGTCAAGTATGTCACATAGTCTGACATGTTTACAGGCTTTTGTTGGCGCCTAGGATACCTTTGATTACCTTCGGCATCCCCCTCCATTGGCTCATTGACGATGGTGGCAGAGCCCACAGAATCACTGCAGTCTGAATCTGTTCCACTAGGGACATAGCTTAAATCAGCTGAGTCAACAGTCTCAGCCACACCAGCACTGCTAATGGGCGATACGCTTTCAAGTTCCGAAATGCACTCTGCCCCATCCCCTGAGTTGTCGGGTTCAGCCTCACTGTCAGTGGGAACTGAGATCTGCAACATTGCAGGTTCATTAATCTGCAAGGATGGACCAACATTACCTGGAGACACATCAGACACCTCCTGGAACACATCTTCAAAGAACTGTGCATCCCTGGACTTAACAAGTTGATGAGTAACAGGATGCATGAATCTATAGGCTTTACTGTCCTCACAATAACCACAGAAAATGTGTTTTTCACTTTTAGGATCCAACTTGTTTCTCCTTTGATCAGGGACATGAACTTGTGCTACACAACCAAAAATTCTTAGATGCTCCATATTGACCTTGTTACCAGTCCAGATCTCCTCTGGAACTTTACCTGGAATTTTTCTGGTTGGGGACCTGTTTACAAGATAGGCTGCTGTATTTATTGCTTCAGCCCACATGCGTTTATCTACTTTAGACTCGCTCATCATGGCTCTACATTTATCAAGCAATGTTCTATTCATGCGTTCAGCTACACCATTCTGCTGTGGAGAATAGCTAGTTGTAGTTTGATGCTGAATACCTTCTGATTTAAGTAGCCTCTCAAAAGCTTTGCTACAAAATTCACCACCATTATCAGTGCGTAGGACCTTAATAGATCTTTCACACTGATTCTCAACCTGTGCCTTGAAATCAATAAAGCAATCCAAAACATCACTTTTCTTAGCAAGGAAATACACAAAAACCTTTCTAGAATGATCATCAATGAAGGTCAAGAAATAGCGAGCATTGCTCCAAGATGGAACTGGCATAGGCCCACATAAGTCTGAATGAATAAGATCTAGCTTATTTTTACATACAGTTTTACTCTTACTTGACTTAAATGGTTGTCTAGCTTGTTTACCTTCAGCACATGAAAAACAGTTTTTAAAACCATTATCTGAGAAATTAATTCCATGAGTGAGACTATCTCTTAACAACTTCATACTGTGGTTGTTAAGATGGCCTAGTCGTTTATGCCATAAATATTCTGAGTCCTCTGAACAAATATTAGCTTGACCACTGAGAGCATTGACTTGGTAAACACCCCCCACATTACTCGCAGTCAGTGCTACATTACCTGTAGCAACAAAGTTTTCACTATCATAAACTTCACAAGTATTGTCGGTGAATACCACAGCATAACCCTTTTGAGTAGCAGCAGACACAGATAAAAGATTAGCAGTGAGACCAGGAACATATTCTACATTGGACAAGGTTTGTGAAATACCATTTTCTAATTGAACAGTTACATTACCAGATCCTTGGCCATACAATTTTTGATTGTTTGCTGTACTGATCTCCAGATTAGGACCAGCAGTGAAGTTCACCATCGCAGACTTGCTTGAACTCATATGCTTAGTAGCACCAGAGTCAATGAACCAGGCCCCTGTAGAGGCCCTTGCACTTAATGCCTGTCCATCGGTTGCCAGCATCATCTTGTCTTTCTTCGACTTCTGTTGAGTTGAGCTCTGCATCTCCTCCTTCCTGCAATCCCGCTTCCAGTGTCCTGGCTTCTTGCATTTCCAGCAGAAAGGCTTCTTCTTAGTCTTGTCTTCTCGTGAAAACAGAACAGAATCCTTGGATGGCTTGGAAGTACTTTTCCCACTCCAAGTAGTATCTTGCAGCAACTTGGTTCGGACTGTGTCTGCAGTAAGGTCTGTTCCGGAACTTTCCAGAGCCATAATCATAGGCTGAAACTCATCTGGTAGACCTTTCAGCATAAGAGCTGCAACAAACTCGTCGTCCAGTGCCTTATTCATAGACGCAAGTTGCTGAGCAAGTCCCATAACCTCACTAACATACTCTTCCATCGTCTTGTAGTGCTTTAATTTAACTTTGCACAATTTCTTCAAGATGACGATCCGCCGATTCACTCCTTTATCGGAGTAGGCCTTTTCAAGAGCTTCCCAGACTTCCTTCGCGTTCTTACAAGGCATGACGATTGGGAAAATTGATTTATCCACCATGAGGTTAAGTCTGGCCCTAGCCCGACTTTCGTCTTTTGCTTTCTTCGCAGATGTTGTAGTATCTCCATCCGGGTAGCCAACTATACAGCTCCACAGATCTTCGAGTCTTAGGACGTTTTCCATCTCGAATCGCCAATCCACGTAATTTAGACTACCTCGCAGCTTATCTATAGCCGGCAACGAGGTGCTGGTTGCAGACATGTTGAATTTCACTACGTAGCCGAATTCACAGTTCATATAACAATCAGTCTATCATACGCACTTTATATTCGCACGGTGGATTCGTGGCTGGGCCCATAACCTAAAGGATTACGAGGCACACAGGCAATTGAAATGGAACACACGTTTAATGTACTTGACATTTACTACAACAGAACTGAACGAACAAGGTGATACAACATTCCTTTTATACACACCATTACCATAAAACAAAAGAGAAACATATCTCTATGGAGCAGGTTTATAATTAACAGTGTGACCAACACAAACCATGGTCACATATTTCAACAGGATTGCTAGTACTGGCCGGCGTTCCCCTCCCCCCTCGCAAAACACCGTACTTGCAGGCAAGGAGTGGGGCACCGGTAGTCGCTCACCAGTGTACAGCTGTAAATTGGGCTTGTTTGATCGACCCATTCTCCCTCGCTCCTCTGTCAAGACACCAGTCTGGTCACGCATGGGCCTGCTGTCCATCTGGTAACACCCACCAGCCCACTGGACAGCCCGAACACTGAACGTCACTAGTCTACTCCAAATCAAGGTTACCAATCGCCCCGAGACTGGTACCACATTCAGGTCCCACATATCACACAGATTAGGCGGCGTTGCCTAGTAATAGGGTTCAAGATTTGTTTTGACTTCATAATAGTTAACGTATTATTATTTTTGTTATTAATAATATTACTATTGGAGTTATCAGTTGGCAGTCAAAGTGAAAGGTCGTGTTTTTCCCGAGCTCTCAGGTGTGTTGAAATGGGTTGTTCTCTGGAGTGTTATCGGGCGAGGATCGGACTGTGGTATGCGAAGGGTAGTCAGGATTTCCGGTGTTTGTTTGTGCGTACGGGACTGATCACTTTTGTGATATTTTCAATGTTTAGCTTGGCCCATTTGTCGGTCAAATTTTATTTATTGTTACTGAGATCCCCAAATGGTAATTATTTATTTACAATTGTTAATTGCTTGAACCATATGCATAATCTTGTTATCAATCACTTATTCATAGATATTATAGTTCTCACCTCGAGTGTTTCAGTCTCGCTATCTCAGGCGTCCTCACTCATGACATACCAGACATCTACTGGTTGATCCACTGTCTGCTGAGTAGTGTCGACTGACGTCACCCTGACTTTCGTTCGACCAATGGCAGGTCTTTGTCTGGTCGGGCGATCTCCAAACTTCGAGAGAGTTCTATGGTCCCTATTTAAGACGCCGCTTGCTGGCGTTCTTCATCACTTCGGATCAACCGCCACTTCTGAACCACTTCAACCCGCTGGTCACCGCTACCTCTCATCACACCATCGCTGATATCTACGCGAGCGAGCAGTTACGTCACAAAATCTGCACCATGACGTATTGCTCAAGATGGCAAGAATAATTGCCAGCCGCTGTACTCTTCAACATCACCTTAGAGGGGATACTTGGAATCGTCCTTCAAAATATCTCTGGATCAGCTCTTGGAAACTATAAATGTCATTCCTGCTCAAGAAAAGAAAGTTGACATTTTATCGATGTTGCACATAACTCTAGGCCATGTACGCCTCCTTCCAAGAAAACCGTGAAAACTTTTAAATCAACGTGTGCTAGCTGGAACTTTTTAAGGAGCTGGCTCTTCAACGATCTTCAACGCTCTTCAACTCTCTTCAACTCTCTTCAACTCTCTTCAAAGATAAGTTCAATTTTATAAAGAGCTTATATCATACCAGTTATTACACTCTTAATTATTTTTTTATGGTTCTCTCTTTTTATAAACTGCATTTTTATATATTAAGCTCAACTTTTCTCCAATCAAGCAAGCTTTTCATGGACCTTTCTATAATCTGGGTTCTGTAATCAGGCCCTCACACTTTGCTACATTTATAATTGTTAATTTCTGTAATAAGCACTTAAGTGCAATTTGTATGTTCATTATAAATTTATTATTAGGAATAAAATTTGTTAATGCATTGCTCCCTATATTGGTTTTCTAGTCACGTATTTCATGCTCAATACCCCCGCACCGTTTCAGTCTAATTTTCTTGCACAGAGTTTTGGTGCCTCACCCCCGGGAAACATATCTGTTGCACCCTGGATCCCTATATAAGTTTAATATTGTGAATTTTGCATTAACAATTTTTGTTCATTGTGTTTCAACACTAATTCACATTGTACGTTTCAGCTTAAGGCGCATGTGCGGCAGAGGAGAGAAACGTAAGCTAAGCCGGTTTCTTCCGCATCAGACTAAACCTTACTACATAGCAAGCTGTCATCCTCTGACTTCCAGTACTCGAAGTCACAATATTGACGTGAGTAACAAACAACTTGTAATATGCCTAACCTTGATGAAAAACTTAGCAACTCCAGAGCCTCTTGTAAGGGCAAGCTCACACGGTTTCGTACTTTCTTAACGGAACTCGAACCCCAAGAGCATAATCTTGACATAATTTCGCAGAGGCTTAAGGATTATGAACAAGCCTTTGAGAAATATGATGAGATACAATGCAGTATAGAAACTCAGCATCCGGACCAGCAAAGTGATAGGTTGGAAGTTGAAAAATTATACTATCAGGGATTTTCTGAAGCTAAACAGCTTATTAGGGCTTTAACTTTAAAAGAAAAACAAGAAGATCAAACTTCTGCAGCATCTTCTACATCTTCTTCACGCATTATATTACCCAAATTAGAAATACCCAAATTTACTGGTAAAGACATAGAATGGGAACCATTTTTTGAATTATTCAATTCTTTAGTACATGAGAATACTTCTATACCAGTAATACAAAAATTTCACTACTTGCGTCTGGCAGTTCAAGGCAACGCACTTAACCTGATTCAAGCACTTTCTTTGACCAGTGATAATTATGAAGTTGCTCTGAATCTTCTTAAGGATAGATATGGGAACATTCGTTTATCTATTCAACGCCATATACAAAGCTTATTCGAGTTACCTAATGTGCAAGCAGATAACAGTTTATCACTTCGTAAGTTGATTGACACCGCAGAGTTACACGTCAGAGCATTGTCCAATTTAAACCAACCTGTAAATCACTGGGATTTATTTCTAGTTCACCTCATTTCTGCAAGATTGGATGCAAATACATTAAAAGCCTGGGAAACAGAACTTTCCCAGAATTTGCAATGCACTTATGAGGCGATTATTAACTTTTTGAAGGCCAGAAGCCAAGTCTTTTCCGCCATAGCTAATCAAAAAACAAGTAGTTCAGATTCAAAAGCCTTCTCAAAACATAAGGTTAGCAGTTCTAATCAAAGAATTTTAAGATCACAGGCTCTTCCTGTTGATGCTCGGTCACCTAACCAAATGCAAACGTGCGGTCTGTGTCAGCAATCGCATAATTTATACAATTGTGATGAATTTAAATCTTTATCAGTAGATGAAAGACGAAAGTTCATTACGAACAAAAAACATTGTTTCAACTGTTTGTCAGGAACGCATATGTTAAACAATTGCCGTTCACAACGTTTATGCTTTCATTGTAGGGCAAGACACCATTCACTTTTGCACAGGCATGAAAGACCACGGTTATCAGGACCAAGCAGTTCCAATACCAAGTCTAACTCGGAGACTTCTCAAAATAGTGCGCAGTCGTATGCTCAAAGTTCTACCTCGCTTGGCAAAGTCCAGGTATTATTATCTACCGTGCAGGTTCTATTGAAAAATTCTCACGGAAAATGGGTATCTGTTAGGGGATTATTGGATAATGCCGCTACCAACAATTTTATTAATGAATCGTTGGTACAAAAGTTAGGCTTTCCAAAACATCCTACCTCAATAGAGGTTACAGGAATAAACTGCTCTAAATCACAATCCTTAAGCTTTGCTAAAGTGGATCTTAAGGACTCTAATAATCTTGGTACGCAGTTGCAATTAGATTGTTTGATTATCAAGTCTATAGGCAACAATATTCCTGGCACTTCTTATCCTATTCAAAGTTGGAATATCCCGAATTTTGTCCAGCTAGCTGACCCTCATTTCAACAGAGCTTCACCCGTAGAGCTTCTTTTCAGCTCAAGCGTATTTTGGCAATGTCTTCATTCCAATAAAGTAAAAATTGCTCCTAATGTTTTCTTCCGCGAAACTGATTTTGGTTGGATTGCTACTGGCCAAATATATCGTAATCCTATTAAAACTGTATCGAATTGTTATTTTGTTGATACCGATTTGAGCCAAGAGCTAACCAAGTTCTGGGATCTTGAGAATGTTCAGACTACTTCTTCTTCTTCTTCTAACGAAATTTGTGAAAAGTTATATAAGGAAACCACTGTCCGTAATACTGAAGGCAGATTTATAGTAACTCTTCCACGTATTCCCAATCCTCCCGCCATTACGGGCTCGCATTCCAGAGCACTTAGGGCACTATTTGCTATTGAAAATCGGTTCAAACAAGATGCTTCTGTCAAAACTCAGTATGCTTCCTTTATGGAGGAATACGAATCATCCAATCACATGGAGGTAATTTCTAAATCAGAAGAAATTGACCATCCTTTAAATGAAATAGTTTATTTAAATCATCATCCGGTATGGAAAAATTCCTTAACACAGGACAATATAAGAGTAGTTTTCAATGGCTCATCACCAGATTCCAATGGAATCTCTTTAAATGATACCTTGCAATGTGGTCCCGCGATTCAAACGGATCTCACCTCTGTTTTGCTTAATTTTCGAAGGTTTCCTATTGCTGTAATCTCAGATATTAAGCAGATGTATCGGCAGATTCTCGTAAATTCTGAGCAGCAAGATCTGCAAAGAATATTGTGGCGCGATGAGAGTTCCAAACCCATAAAGATATTTAGATTGAAGACTGTGAAATATGGCCTGAAGCCTTCAGCCTTTCTTGCGATTCGGTCTCTCCACATGTTAGCCGAGCAAGATGGTCATCTGTATCATCCTTTGGCCTCTGAGTCATTAAAAACGGCATTTTATGTCGACGATTTCTTGTGCTCTTTCCCTAATATTTCTGAAGCGCTCCTTGTGTGCGAAGATTTGAAATCCCTACTCCTAGGAGGTGGTTTTCCGCTCCATAAATGGACTTCAAATTCCACTGAATTTATATCAAAATTTTCATCAGAGGTCCCAGTTGATGAATTTGTTGCCATTCCTACTGATGAAGCAGCCGTAAAAGCATTGGGTGTTTTTTGGCGTCCTTCTTCTGATACCTTCTCTTATCAGGTACATCTGTCAGAATCTCCCCCTGTAACTAAGAGACAAGTTCTGTCAGAAATCGCAAAGATCTTTGATCCTTTGCAATATATTGCTCCTATAGTTATTGTTGCAAAAATGTTCTTGCAAAAGCTTTGGTCATTAAAATCAGACTGGGATGAAAATCTCCCCGTTCCTCTTGTAGAAGAATGGTTAGAGTATCGCAGCAGTTTGCTGGATCTCTCCAAGGTTTCTATACCCCGCCCTTTAATTTCTAATCCCTTATACCAGCAGTATGACCTGCATGTATTTTCTGATAGTTCAGAACGAGCTTATGGCTGTTGTGCATACATAGTAGGACGTTCCTCAGATACTTTCCCTGGATTTTCTAAATTAGTGTGCGCTAAATCTAAGGTTGCTCCACTTAAAACAGTATCATTGCCGAGATTAAAATTATGCTCTGCTTTAATGGCAACAGAATTAGCTACTAAACTAAATGTCAGTTTAAAGTTAAAATTTTCCCGCACATTTTTTTGGAGCGATTCTTCTATTGTATTAGCTTGGATTTCCAAGCCTTCTTCTCATTGGAATACCTTTGTGGCAAATCGCGTTTCTAAGATTCATGAAGTCTCTCATTCTGAACAATGGAGACATGTTCCTAGCCGTGAAAACCCCGCGGATATAATATCACGTGGTTGCACACCTAAAAAATTGATTTCTTCAGACCTGTACTGGAATGGTCTTCCTTGGCTAAGTCAGGAATCATTTTGCTGGCCTCGCTTAGCTAATCAATCTGTAGAAGAAATACCTGATGCCCGTAATGACCCTGTCACGTCGCATCTTACTTCTACTTCTACTAGCCTTTTTCATAGATACTCTTCATTTGATAAATTGATTCGTGTAGTGTCTTATATCTTCCGATGGAAATATTTAGTAATTGATCAACCATTGAAGCCTCAACCCTTTCTTTCCAGGGTAGAGTTAGAATTTGCTACTTGCAAGATTTTGTTACTTGTTCAGCTGGAAGTATTTGCTCCTGAAAAGCAAGCTCTTATAAGTGGTAAAGATTTACCCAAGTCTAGCAGGCTTTCACCACTCACTCCTTTTCTAGACCAGGACGGCATAATACGTGTGGGTGGAAGATTAGCTATGTCTAGTTGTGAGGATGGGAAAAAGCATCCCATCATCCTTCCTTCAAAGCATCCCATCATCCTTCCTTCAAAGCATCCTATCACTACCCTTATAATAAAAAAGTTTCATTATAAACACCTTCATGCTGGCACTCGCACCTTGCTCTGTCTAATTCGTGAACTCTACTGGATCATCAATGGCGTTCATGAGGTTTCTTCTGTTGTCAAAAAGTGTATACCTTGCTTCAAGGTTAAACCAAGGCCCGCCACGCAGATTATGGGTAATTTACCTCCATTTCGTTCGGAACCTAGTAAGCCCTTTGCTCTTACTGGGATCGATTACGCAGGTCCTTACATATATCAGACCAATCCCTCTTCATCTAAGCTCAAAATCTTAGGTAAACTCTACATCTCGTTATTTGTATGTATGGTGACGGGAGCTATCCACCTTGAGTTGGTTACGAACGCTTCTGTATCCTACTTTCTGGCCGCCTTTTCTAGATTTGCTGCTAGAAGGGGTGTTCCATCTGAAGTTTTTTCAGATAATGCAAACATTTTTGTAAGCGCTTCTGATCTCTGAAAAAAAAATGTTAAGCTCCCCTTCTGCTAAAGAAAAAAATTCCAACTTTTCCTATTCTAAAGGTTTCAAATGGCATTTCACCCCGCCTTATGCTCCCCATCATGGGGGCCGATGGGAGTCCTGCATCAAACTTACTAAAAGACAGCTTAAGAAAACTCTTGGTCCTACCATACTTTCTTATGAGGAATTCAACTCTTTGATTATTCAAATTGAAGGTATTGTAAATTCCAGACCTTTGACCCCTCTTTCATACGATCCTAAAGATCTTTTACCTTTAACACCCAGTCACTTCCTGATTGGCTGTTCGCTTGCTGCTACTCCGCCTTTGCTGGTTCGACGCTGTGATCCTAACTTACCTATCTTTTGGAGAAAAGTAGAATCTTTGCGCTGTTCTTTTTGGCGCCGATGGAAGTTAGAATATCTCAGCTTGCTAAATAGGCGTGAGAAATGGCGGCTTCCTCAACCAGATGTACGAGTGGGGGACATGGTTCTTCTTCGAGACCCATCTCCGCCTCTCGTGTGGAACCTAGGTAGAGTTATTCACTGCCATTTTGGCCGTGATAAACGTGTCAGAGTTGTTGATGTTTTAACTACTAAAGGTCGTTATACTAGACCCATCTCTGCTATTTCTGTTTTGCCTTTCGAGTCTTAGTTTCTCCTCGTCTGTTATCCATGTTTTGCTTTGACTGATTCTTTTGTTTGTTTTCATTCGGAGTTCTCGGAGCATAATCACTTTTGTGATATTTTCAATGTTTAGCTTGGCCCATTTGTCGGTCAAATTTTATTTATTGTTACTGAGATCCCCGAATGGTAATTATTTATTTACAATTGTTAATTGCTTGAACCATATGCATAATCTTGTTATCAATCACTTATTCATAGATATTATAGTTCTCACCTCGAGTGTTTCAGTCTCGCTATCTCAGGCGTCCTCACTCATGACATACCAGACATCTACTGGTTGATCCACTGTCTGCTGAGTAGTGTCGACTGACGTCACCCTGACTTTCGTTCGACCAATGGCAGGTCTTTGTCTGGTCGGGCGATCTCCAAACTTCGAGAGAGTTCTATGGTCCCTATTTAAGACGCCGCTTGCTGGCGTTCTTCATCACTTCGGATCAACCGCCACTTCTGAACCACTTCAACCCGCTGGTCACCGCTACCTCTCATCACACCATCGCTGATATCTACGCTAGCGAGCAGTTACGTCACAAAATCTGCACCATGACGTATTGCTCAAGATGGCAAGAATAATTGCCAGCCGCTGTACTCTTCAACATCACCTTAGAGGGGATACTTGGAATCGTCCTTCAAAATATCTCTGGATCAGCTCTTGGAAACTATAAATGTCATTCCTGCTCAAGAAAAGAAAGTTGACATTTTATCGATGTTGCACATAACTCTAGGCCATGTACGCCTCCTTCCAAGAAAACCGTGAAGACTTTTAAATCAACGTGTGCTAGCTGGAACTTTTTAAGGAGCTGGCTCTTCAACGATCTTCAACGCTCTTCAACTCTCTTCAACTCTCTTCAACTCTCTTCAAAGATAAGTTCAATTTTATAAAGAGCTTATATCATACCAGTTATTACACTCTTAATTATTTTTTTATGGTTCTCTCTTTTTATAAACTGCATTTTTATATATTAAGCTCAACTTTTCTCCAATCAAGCAAGCTTTTCATGGACCTTTCTATAATCTGGGTTCTGTAATCAGGCCCTCACACATTGCTACATTTATAATTGTTAATTTCTGTAATAAGCACTTAAGTGCAATTTGTTTGTTCATTATAAATTTATTATTAGGAATAAAAATTGTTAATACATTGCTCCCTATATTGGTTTTCTAGTCACGTATTTCATGCTCAATACCCCCGCACCGTTTCAGTCTAATTTTCTTGACCACAGTAGTTATTTTGGCCAGGCTTTCGCCTGATGCGTTTCGTTCTCCCGTATGGGGAAGTTTTAGGACAGATTTTATACTTCTCCAGGGACCTAGCAACTTGTGGTTCATAGCCCTAGTGATAGCTGCAGTGCTAGTTATTGGTGGAGTGGAAGTGAATCCAGGGCCTGTTACTCCAAATGTGAATCAGGCAAATGATCCAGTGGCAGCTTTAAAGTGTTCGACGTGCAGTAAAACATTGAAGAATGGTGTTGAGTGTGGACTATGTGAGAAATGGTTTCACTTCGGCTGTATTAAGGTCAAGAAGGAGGATTGTGATGTCGGAAATTGGTTTTGTAAAGTATGTGATACGCCGGACTGTTTGAGGGTGCAAATCAAAGCAAGGGATCAAATAATACAGGAACTTAGAGCAAAGCTTCGTGAATCATAAAAAACGGTGAAGGATGTGACTGAACGGCTTTATACTGGGATCAGTGTGGAAGAGGGCGTGCAGGAGCAAACTGAGGATGACGTTATCATAATGGGTGATTCAATGATACGATGGAGTGCGAATATCTCGAGGAAATCAGGTGCGAAAGTGCGGTGTTATCCGGGGATTAAAATTGACCAGCTTGCCCAGCAAGTGGAACAATCAAATGTAGAGGACTGTGACTAAGTTAAAGTGTTGTTGCTACATGTTGGGACGAACGATTTGAAGAAGAGGGCTACAGCTGATTACATCATGGGGGAGCTCTACGAACTAGGCAGAAAGGCTAAAAGCAAGTTTCGAAATGCAAAAATTATAATGAGTGGCATTGTTCGGCGGGGAGATGTTCCGTTAAGGCGAGTTAAGACTGTAAATGACCGCATGGACTGGGTATGTGCACAACTGGGCTTAGTGTACGTAGAAGCTGACTGCTGGATTGGTGGCCGTGATTTTGCCCGAGACGGGCTGCATCTAAATCGACGGGGTGCTTTTTACCTAGGGAGCCTACATGACAGGGTCATCGGTTCGTGCCGGCTTTTGTGAGGAGGAGCAGGTCCAGAGGTTGCCAGCCGATGGGAACAGAAGGAGCAATTTCGAGATATTTGCTGCGGAGGTAAGACTCTAAGATTACTGCAGGTTAATTGTCAGAGTTTAGGAAATTAATTAATTGAATTTTGGAATCTTGTAGAGACGTATTCTCCGGACATTGTCATTGCAACTGAATCTTGGTTATATGAGGACATAAATAGTAGCGAAATAATTCAAGGGACCTACGAAATGTACAGAAGGGTTCGGGGGAAGCGAGGTGGTGGGCTATTTATTTGTGTGCGAAAAAATATAGCTAGTTTCTTAAAGTGGGCTGATATGGATCATGAAATGTTATGTGTACAAATTTCGGATAAAGGAAATAAATTCCCTCTTCAGGTGATAGGGGCGTATAGAGCACCGAAAGATAACTTTTCTCTCCTCGAAACACTGTATGATAAAACTTGTACGGGTAACGCTATGAAAAAGAGCATAATAATTGCTGGAGATTTAAACCTCCCCAAAGTAGACTGGTCTGGTGAGTCAACTAGCTGTAGTCAAGCTCAGAGCGCTGCAAATAAATTCTTAAGGGAGGGGGGATTTTCCCAAGTAGTTGACTTCCCAACTAGAGACAATAATACCTTAGATGTTTATCTCGTAAGGCCTGTAGAGCTGTATATTAACTGTCTGAAAGTACCAGGAATTAGTGACCATTCTGGGGTTGAATTAAATATTAGATCTGGTGACATTACAAAATTAGACTCTGATGTAGCAAAAAAGATCATATTCCAGTATCGCAGGGCGGATCAGGGCAAGTTTCAGGGGTATTTGAATGAGCTATTTGTAGGATGGGCATCGGAAGGAAATCACATTAATATCCTGTGGACTAACTTTTTGAAAATTTTAAATAGCGCTGTTGATAAATTTGTCCCATTTAAATTGCTGAAACAAACCCCAGATCCTGAGTATTACACACAAGAAATTAGGAGTCTAAAACGGAAAATTAGGAAATTATACAATAAATGACATGATAGTGACAAGAGTATGTTGAAATTTAAGTCCTTATCAAGAGAGCTCGTCTTAAAAAAGAGGGCTGCTCATGACAGTTATATGCAAGGTTTACTTGGTTCGAGAGGTGATGGGTGGAAAAATGTTTACAGTTATGTTAGGAGAAGAAAGGGAAATCCAAATAATTTGTCGATGATAATGTCCGGTGACGGTAAATTAATTACTGAGAAACAGGCCATTGCTAATGAATTAAATGTCTTTTACGGTAGTGTGTTCAATAAATCCAATAGCTGTGTGTTGGATCTTAACGACGAATCAGGGGCTCCCCTGTTCCAAATAAACCAGTCAGCAATTGTAAAGCTAATACAAAAACTACGTTTCAATGTATCTAAGGGTCCTGATAATATTGTTAGTGAAGTACTTAAACTAGGGGGTAGGGCCGTGGCACGATACTTGGAGGTGATGTTTAATGTGTCCATAAACAATGCGCAAATCCCAGATGACTGGAAAAGAGTCCCAATATTTAAGGGAGGGAGCAGACTTGAATTGGGCAACTACAGGCCGGTTAGCCTTACGTCCATCGTCTGTAAACAGATGGAGCATCTCATTTGCGACTACTTGAGGGAACAGTGGGAAACATTATCATGGTATAATGATAGGCAACATGGATTTCGGAAAGGTTACTCATGCGAGAGTCAGATGCTATCACTTTTTCAAGACATTAGCGAATAGTTAGACCATGGAGTTTCAGTCGACGCCGTGGTTATAGATTTTGCGAAGGCATTTGATGTCGTGACGCATGACATGCTACTACATAAATTAGCTTCGACGAAGATTGATAGAAGAGTAATTTTATGGATCCAAGAATTTTTGACGGGTCGTTCACAGAAAGTGAAAGTCGAAGGCATATTCTCGGATGAAATTACCGTAACGTCGGGTATCCCTCAGGGCAGCGTAATCGGAACTTTGTTATTTTTGGCGTTTATAAATGACTTACCAAATGGGATTCGCAGTGACTGTCGATTGTTTGCGGATGATTGTGTAATATATCGAAAGATACATGACTCACAAGACAATGCAGTGCTTCAAGAGGACCTGAACCTGGTCTATAAGTGGGCGATTGAAAATAAAATGAAAATAAACACAAGAAAATGTAGTCTCTTAAAAATAGGGAAAGAGCGGAGGCAGGTTTTTCAATATAACATTGGTTCGGAAATACTTGTAGAAGAAGATTCTTGCAAATATTTGGGCGTTCACGTAAGGAATGATATGAAATGGAGTAGTCATGTAGGATGTGTAGTTTCAAAAGCTTACAAATCCCTGCACTTTGTAATGAGGGTATTAAAAGGAAGTAGTACCTCTGCTAAAGAATTAGGCTATTTGTCACTTGTAAGACCTATTCTGGAATATGCCTCGGCGGTTTGTGATCCATATCAAGTAGGGCTCATCAATGAGTTGGAAATGGTACAAAGAAAGGCCGCTAGATTTGTGCTCAGTGACTTTAATCCCAGGAGCAGTGTGAGCCGTATGTTAAAGAAACTTGGGTGGGAATCACTGGAGGCTAGGAGGATGAAATCTAGACTCTGCGCTATGTACAACACGTATACAAATCAACCAGCATGGGGTGAGCTTAGCAAACGATTGGGAAAGCCCACTTAGATGGGTAGGAGCGATCATCCTTTCAAAGTTAAGGGCCGACCACAGCGAACAAATTATGGTAAATATTCTTTTGTAAACCGTGCCATTGATAACTGGAACTCTCTACCTGCCGCAGTCTTAGAGCCTTTTCCCAAACATATAGGTGTGTTTAAGAAAAGACTGACTATTTGTGTAAATACTCCAGTTTAATTGTTGTATAATTGTTATTGAATTGTTATGTATAATTATTTATTTTTTATGTGTATCCAATTTGCCACCGGGGGACACTCCCCCCCCATTGCAAATAAATGAATGAATGAATGAATGAAAAACTATTATTATGGAACTGTACTACTACAGTAGATATGTTAGACGGTATGCATGGTTGCCATTGA
This sequence comes from Meconema thalassinum, assembly GCA_946902985.2. Classification (NCBI taxonomy): domain Eukaryota; kingdom Metazoa; phylum Arthropoda; class Insecta; order Orthoptera; family Tettigoniidae; genus Meconema; species Meconema thalassinum. Next base: position 216,424,296 of record OX336389.2, on the reverse strand, counting down.
GTTCAGTCTAATTGCTAGTTCCTACGCGCTTTCTAAGAATGGGATCTGTTATTCTCATCTGTCTTATTTCTTCCTAAGTGCTCATAATTATATTTACTTTCATCTCTACAAATTCTACGGATGAAACTATTTGTTGTGATTATCATTAGCCTATTATTATTTCTACATTCATTTCACCACATAAGTGGGACATATCAACATATCGTCGGCTTGTTTGCAAGACGGTATGGCTAATTCTCTTAAGGTGGCACATTGAGAAACGAGCAAACAATGGAACAGGTCTCCAAGATGACGGCCTTCTGCATGGTGATATGTAGACCAGGATGTATTCCCAATGTTTGTAGATTGCGAGCCAATAATTTGGGGATGATGCCGGTAGAAGAAATTACTATGGGCAGAACCACTACACTTTCCTGTCTCCACATTTGCCGTATTTCCTCAGCCAAAGGCAGATATTTGGTGATCTTATCACAACAGGTTTGTTGCAGATTATGTGAATTGGGCACTGCAATATCAATTAGGAAGGTTCTCTTCTGCACCTTGTCCACAAGAACGATATCTGGCCGGTTTGCTGGTATGGTTTTATCAGTAATAACTGATCGGTCCCATAACAACGTGTGACTGGGATTTTCCAAAACGGCGTCAGGAACATACTGATAGTAAGGCAAAATATTATCAGATAATAAATGCTTTTGAGCAAGGTGTTGGTGCATTATTTTGGCCACTTGGTTGTGCCTTTTCATGTAATCAGTACAAGAGATTGCTTGGCAGCCTCCTGTGATATGTTGAATTGTTTCCGGATCTAGTTGGCATCTTCTGCATTTATCATCCTGAATATTTGCCTTAACTATATATTTAAGTCAGTTTTTGGTAGCCACAACTTGATCCTGGATTGCAACCATGAATCCTTCAGTCTCAGTGAATAGGTCCGCATGAGTCAACCAGCTGTTCGACGCATCAATGTCGACATATTTCTGGTAGAGATCATACGGATGACGACCGTGCAGAGCTTTCTGCGTCCACTGCTGAAGCTTGATGGCTGAACATTCCTCATCAGTGGCTAACAGTATATCCCTTACGTGAAGAAGATCCAGCGGTGTGCACTTGTCATCTGCCTTCACAGCGGCTTGATGTATGGGAGAGTCATGTCTTCCCAGAAAATATCTCTGAAGGTTCCTCACTTGCCTTGCATGCAATTGGATAATGTCCGTGAGCCCTCGTCCACCTCTTTGACGCGGGATTGTCAATCGCTCAACAGCTGACTTAGGGTGGAGATATCTGTGTTTTGTTAAGATGGTACGTGTCCTAATTAGGATGTTCTCCAAGTCAGTCTGCGTCCATTTGATAATACCGAAAATATATGTCAGAGCGGGAATAGCATAGGTATTAATAGCCTTAAAGGTGTTCTTTCCATTCAACTTTGATTTTAAAATCTTGTTAAGGCGTTGATTGTAGATAGCTACGGTTCTATCTTTAATACCTTTATGATCAGTTCGATTAGATTGCAGGAGACCAAGATATTTGTAGGTCTCATTACCTTCCATAGGCTTTATGAAACAACCGTCATCAAGTTGAAATGCTCGGGCCTCTAATTTTCACGCCGAATGGTGAGGGTGCGACACTTATCTAATCCGAAGGACATTCCAATATCAGAAGAAAATGAAGCAGTAATTGCAATTAGATTGTCGATGTGTTTCTCAGAGGATGCATATAGTTTAATGTCATCCATATACATCAAATGAGAAATTTTGTATTTGACTATACCATGGTGCTTAATTGGAAAACCACACTTTGCATTGTTCAGCAATGATGATAGTGGATTGAGCGCCAAACAGAACCATAGAGGGCTCTAGCTGTCACCCAGAAAGATACCACTTTTGATTTGAATAAATCCCGATTCCATACATGTGTCTCCATTAGACATTAATAAATTGGTCCCCCAATGGGACATCATATGTTGCAGACTTATAATGATGGCAGGATCAACTTTATATATCTTCAGGGTTTGGATTAACCAGGAATGTGGCACTGAATCAAAAGCTTTCTTGTAATCAATAAAGATCATGTAGAGGTTACGCATCATATTTCCTGCTTGTTCCATAGTAACTGCATCGATTACAAGTTGCTCTTTGCAACCTTGGGACTTCTTCATGCACCCCTTCTGCTCTTCAGCCAGGATGTTATTAAGATTTATGTGTTCACAAATCTTACGTGCAATGCAAGATGTAAATATCTTATACAGGGTGCACAGACAGGTGATAGGTCGATATTTGGAAGGATCATTGGTTATATCACCTTTTGGCAGAAGGTATGTTTTACCTCGCATCAAGTAAGAGGGGATAAGCTGTGGATTTTGGATGAAATCTGTGTAGCAGCGGGCAAGATGCTCATGAGTACAAGTGAAACGTTTGATCCAAAAGTTGTGGAGGTTGCCTGGTTCTACCACTTTCCAATTTTGGGTCTCCTTAACCACACGGGTCACATCTTCAGTTGATACCGAAGAGTCACTCATCGTGTCAATTTCTGACATTATCTCCTCCTCCTCCGTAATCCATTTAGCGCTGCTGTTATAATCTCCAGCATTCGACCATAGGGACGACCAGAAATTCTCTACCTCTTCATTTTGCGGTGAACTGCCCATTTGAGTTCCAGGATCGTCAAGATTCCTATAGAACCGTTTCTCATTGGTAACAAATAGCTTGTTCTGTTGCTTTCGTTCGTTCGATTCTTTATATCGACGTAATCTCTGTGCCTATGCCTCAAGTTGTTGCTTTAATGTGTCTAGGATCTCAAGGGGGCTACAGTTCGGAGGATTATACTTTGCATGTTTACTCTTCGTATGGCTCAACATATTAACACATTGAACAACCTTCCTACTTCTATTGCTTGCAACATACTGATGCATTCTTCCGATATTTACTCTCAGTTCATCAACAGACTTTCGTAAACGTATCTCCCAAGCTGGCATCTTCTTCTGTCGACCTGACGTATATTTAGGTCGCCATAATCTACCTCCTGTCACTCGTATCACAGCTATCGCTCCAGCGTAAATTGCAGTCTGAACATGGTTGAAACGATATGATTTCTGGGACAGATGCTGAGAGAGAATGTCGTTCATTGTTACAACAGCGGTAGCAAGTTTCTTAGAGCAATGTTGGTTCGTGATCATGGGCCGCTCTATTGGTTCAGTCCCTTCAAATTCTATGAGAGCCTTCCCAAATTCATCTTCGAGTTGTTTCCGCACTGGATCTCCGAGTGCTTCCGGCGATATTCTTACATCTTTGTCATCTGAACGATGATCGGTGTGCCTTTGTTCATTGACCAAACGTGTACTCTCCTGATCTATGGATTCGTCTACAGAGGTATGAGTATTGTCGGCAGCTACGTCAACCATTAGCAGCTTGAGGTGATGTTCTGGGATAAGTTTCTTCAAAACTATAGCACGGCGCTGATCTGCTATTCTCTGTTCCGTAACATTAATATCAGGGAATTTCTGGCAGAATGCAGCGTGCAACTTCTTTCTATATGCAGTAGTGTCAGTTTCCATATTCGTTATCTGATAATATGAACGCATGATGTACATATTCATTTCATTTGTCCATTTCATGCGCTTTCTCGGTTTACCTGCTCTTGTGGTCTCCTGAGTATCAGAAGTAACACTAGGAGCAGGTGTAGCGTTGAATGCTGTTAGGATGCTACTATCAACATCGGCTGTAACATGTTCGGGGTGTTCCCCGATCATGGCCCGCCTGTTCAGCTCCTGATCACCACCGGCTTGTATGCTGTCACCCCCCAGCGATGGCTCCAAGGGTGCCTCGACGCTCCTCGGGTAGCGGCCTTTTATTTCCACTTTTCTTATTTGATCTCATCATGATGATGGTGTGCCTTTTATACCTACGGCCAGGATATGATTTCGACCGCCCCTAACATGGGGAACAGACGTCGTTAGCAGCCGCCCGCTGCGGGACAGACGCTGCTGCAATGAGTTTGATTTCGGGGTTTTCATCCCCTAGGCAGGTTGCCTTCACTACGGCTGAAGAGTCCTACCTACCCTAAATGATTAATAGTCTAGTAATCGTTTCTTGTAAATTTTGCCGACGCTTTTGAAGCTGATATCGAAAGAGTATGAGACGAGTTATCCTTAACCTGCATTGGAACTATCAGATCTAATCGACCTCTTCGTGTTAAATATTTACGCAATTCACCAAAGTTGAGCACATGCAAGCAGTATAGAAATGCATAAATACTCACTGTGACAGGAGGGGCGAAAGTAACTAGCTGTGCTAGTAAACTAAGGTTACAATTTATACTCGTAGATCCTGGGTTTCATTGACGTCACACTAGCCGACACTTAATTTGCACAACTTGCGGTATGTAGCATAACTCCATTCAACAATTTCTTTTGCAGCAATATCTGTGCCAAATTCAGTTAGAGACTGGATGAAAGAAGTTATAAACACGCAACATATGATTCAAATCTAACAGCGACAGAGTATTATTATTATTATTGGTGCAGTTGTTGCTTAATCATAATCTTATCTCCAACCTTACAAACTAGTCATGATTCATGCTATATTTATGCCTCTGATGTATTTAATTTTACCTTCATGTGGGATCGTTTCCAATGGTATAGAACGTCTCTTTCTTAAGTTCTCAACATATTGCTCAGACTCGTACCACAGAAATGTCCTTGTTGTCCTGGCTGGTGAAACTGGTTTAGCGTTGAAAACTCAAGATTGCGGGTTTGATACTGGCTCAGACTGATGCGTTTAAGGGTGTTTTAAAACAAAATCGTGGCAATAGACCTTCTAGCTTGTTCAAGAATCCCTTCTGAAGAATGTTTTGATATCCCGGCATCTCTAAAGCCACAAAAGTTAAACGAAATTTAAAACCCACATGCCTAACATTGTTATCACGAGTGCTCTTTTCTGGACCTATCTTTGACATTCGAATCCTGGCTGGACCCAAGATTTTAAATCGAGTTGAGTTCTTGAACTGGGTGCATTCATCCTCGATTGAAGGAAGAAAGCCAGATTGAAGTTTTACGTGACTCTTAACCTCGCTATCATAGGCCACAGGACCTCCATTTCACGTGGAGTGCGTACCACTGGACGTGGCTTTTAATTCGAAGATTGTAGGAAAGTTGGGTTGATGACCAAAACATCCCTTCTTAGATCCTAAAATGACGAACCAACCATACAATCAGATTGTATTAGTTACGCAGTGTAGGATATTACAGGTTAATGTTTGTGTCAAATTAACGCGAAATAGGATAAAATGGAACAAAATCAACAGCATTATAATGTGACCGGAATCATGATCGACGAGCCGAGATAGTCGAGAAGACTGAGGATTGAAATCAGAAGAGGAGGTAGAGAGGAATCCCGACCAGAAATAACGATTGGGGGAAATTAAATAAGAAGTTGGATAATGCTGGATTATTATAAAGAATTTATTTACAGAAGATTGCCTGGGATTATGAGTGTATTAGCCTACTTTCGATTTTTGCAAAAAATGAAAGTAGACTTATGAGATCTACACAGTGCCAAACAACTGTGTGTCTATCTGTGTGTGTGAGTGTGAGTGTGTGTGTGTGTGTGTGTGTGATTTGGTATGTCTGTCACCCCCTATCAATTCAAACACGGTGAAACCGAATTGAACCAAATTTGGTACAGAGGTAGCACTAGCAAAGGGCAACTCAGTGTCATATCTTAATCGCCACCATCTTGACGGAAACGTAATGGCGGCCACCCAAATGTTCAAAGCTTAAATCCAATTTCGACTAACCTAATCTTCAGATCTCGATCATTTTTTGCAGCAACATACCATCAGGTGGGAAGCGTCTTTTGACCAAACTACAAGGTCGTCGTCCGAATTGTTTGAAGATGACAGCCGTGTATGTGAGTAAATCAATCCCCCCTATTAATTCAAACGCAACGAAACCAAATCGAACCACCTTAGGTACAGAGGTAGCACTAGCAAAGGACAACTCAGTGTCATGTTGTATATCGCCGCTATCATAACAAAAAAGAAATGGCGCCCACCAAAATGTTCTGAGCTTAAATCAAATTACGACTAACCTAATCATCCGATCTTTACCAAATTTTGCAACAATATACCTTAATGTAGGAAGCGTCTTTTGCCCAAACTACAAGGTCATCAGCCAAATAGTTGCAAGATGGCGGATGTATGAATCATGAAAATGTTATAGCCTAACCGTAACTTACGAATCAGCGATGCCTGGCCTTACCAAATACGCTCATCGTACATAGGAAGGTTTAAACTGTCCTCAAGGAGGTGACCGGTAGGATATTAGCATTTTAAAATAGAATACGTAACCGCAGTAGTGACTAGCAGTTCAGGCTGACCGTGCCATATCGTGATTTTCCGTGCCGTCCCGTTGGGTCAAAATGGCCGCTATTTTTGCTCATAAATCCATATATTTCCGCAACTTCGTAAGTTTATATCCTTTTAGTAATGTACTGAACAAAATAATACATATTTAGTATCAAATGGTTTATAAAAACGGCATAAAACGCTAATCGTTGATTGCAAGACAACAAAAAAATATCATGGAAATATAGTAAGCCAGGTGTTAACCAAGTATTAGTGTACGGCATATGTGGCGTAGTGGTAGCGACTTGGAATCAAAATCTGGAGGTTTGTGGATCAAACCCTAGCTGGTTCAAGTTTTTTATTCGTTTCCTTTTGTATTTATTGATTTATACCTACTCACACGTTATAATGTTAAGCATATATAGTGTGTATTTGCAATCGAAAATATGATATACTGTGTATATAATTATTATAACACTACATATTTCAACATTCGACTACAGCGATAAAAATTCGTTGTCTATTGTTCTTCTTGTTTCTGTTGTCGATTCTTTAGAAGTAGAAGTTGTCTGATAACCTGTGTCACTGTGATGTCTGTAGGCTTAATAGTGTGTGTACTTTTAAACGAGGAAGGATTTGGGTAGGAAGCTGTTGTTGTTGTTGTTTCATTTGAGATGCATGGACATCAAGGTCATTTAGCCCCGTATACTTGGGTGAGTGTTGAATGTTGTCTGATAACCTGTGTTATTGTGAGTGCTGTGTTAGTGTGTGTATATTATAATTCAGGTGAGGATTCAGTCAGTCAACGTATAATACTGTATCCGTATATCACGTTGTATTTCAACAAGCTACTACAACCAACATTCAATTATACTCATTGAAAAGGACAAAGAGTTATAACTAAGCCCATGCATTCAGGAGAAAGTAGGCTCTGTGTTCTTTACTGAACATCTTGTTTTAAATTATAATTTAACAACTCCTAATTGAACATTTATTAAGGAAGAATGATTTGTGTTCACTCAACTGGAGCTCGTCACCTGAGGATGATGGCCACCCGACACAGTACAGTATCTTCACGACAGCGGATCGGGATGGTGTAATTTGTCTTTTCTCGTACAGGTTTTGGAAAGTGTGTAAAACGTGGACAGTGAATGCGGAGTTTATCCGAGCTATAAAAAGCCATCGTGGGCTTAATAGCGATTTTGAGAGCTAAAATTATACAAGCAAAAATCACGTGTGAATATTGAAATGAATATGCCATTACTAGTATTTATGGTAACTATGAATATTAGAAGTTTGCTAATGCAAATGAAACTACACGTGTGAGTTATATAGACTAAACTGATTTTGTAGAAATGTAAATAATTCATAAATTGTGAACTGTTATTAAGTTGCAAACGTGAAAAGTACGTGAAGTGAAACATTTCAATTTTACGTGTGTTGGCTTGAGCACTCGGTCGCTGTATTATTTGTGATATGCTAGATGGCATTCATAGAGTCTGTGGGCAGAGTTACCATGGTCATCTATCTAACTGCCAAGTAGCTGCAGTCTTGAAACATCGTATCAGTTTGTAAAGTCTGTGAAAAAGAACATCTTTTTTTTTTTTTTTTTTGACGCCGACATGGCATCGAACCGTAATACCTTGGATGATGGAGTGGTAGACTACCTAGTCATTGGAAACGGAGCTATGATGGGCGCTTAAACACCCATTGCGAGGAACAATGGCGAAAACCGAAGCCGAAATGAGAAGATGCCACTGGTATGGAGAGTTGGTTAGGCCCAGGAAAACCCACGAACCCCGGACTCCAGCACCGTGAATATGTGAGTTATCTCGCTTAATGTTTCTGTGCTTCTGGTTACATTTGGATTAGGGTAAGGAACCGTTTTGATATACCGTGACATCATAGGTAAGTTGCTTATACACATTTATTTGATTGTACTGAAGTCCACTACTTAAGTTGAATTGAAATTACAGCACGGCAGGAAGCGTGGATCATTTTAAGCAAACACCACTGGCCAGCGTAGAACAGGCTGATAGGCGATTGTGTTTTGTTTCGGACAGGTATGGATGAATAGATATGGGGTGAGTTGCTATCTGGTCAGATGGCCGAGATCCAGCAGTAGTTTAAGACATTTAAATCACATTAGAATGATGTTATAAAATTGTACCCACGAGTTGGCATAGGAATGAGCAAAGAAGTTAGACTGTTGACAACAAACTCGGAGCCTGATTAGCATAGCACTCGTGACATGTACTATATAAGAATCAGTCAAGATTAGTAATGCCATTTTATAATTAAGAAATCTCATGTAAGTAGTGGAGTAGTGGCGCTTCCAACTCACTCCAGAACCCTCCTCTTACCACTACTAAGCCTCAGCCATGTTAAATATATCTCGAACGCATGGTTCGATTTTGACAAATGAGGTGTCGTTGGACTCGGGCTGACGTCTTCTTTGCTATGGACCACTCGCTATATTTTTGAATTTTTTTTTGTTTTTTTTTTGTTTTCGAAAATATGCGATAGTTTGAAAACCAAACAGGATAGAACGTTGTGCCATGGCTCAAACGAATGGTCTTTATGGCCTTTATTTTTTGTAATAAAACTTTTTTACTTTTTATGTTTTTTTGAAAACACTCGGATTTTGAAAATCCTATATTTCGGAAACTAGGAAGTTTACAAAAAGGTTTGTTTGACGTAAATTAATGGTCCCTATGCCCTCTACCCCCAAAATAAATTTCAAGTCTCTAGGACAAAACTTTGTGTTTTGTAAGTAGTGGGATGAGGGGGAGCTGCTTCCAAAAGCAAGTGGTGAGCCCCTGCGACCTTGGAATGGAAGGAGTCATGCTAGGAAGGCGTGCTTGGATTCGTTTTCTTCGTCTCGTTGCGCTCTTTACGGAAATGTAGATGTCGAAAAGGTGAAATGCTGGAAACACGGTTTTTTTGGGGGGAAAACCATGATTTTGAACTTTTTGCTATATCTCGCGAACCAATCATGCTAGAGGTGTGTTCGACAGGTCCAAGTACTCGGGGTGATGTCCTCTTTGCTATGGACTACTCATTGTAATTTTAAAAAATTTGGGAAACTCGATTTTGGGGTAAACACGTGTTTTTTGTGATTTTTGCCGATATCTCACGAACCAATAACGCTAGAGACGTGTACGAGGTGTCCCAGGACTCGGGCTAACGCCCCCTTTCAAATGTGGTAGATATTTTTTCCAAAAAGATAATTCACAAAGGGCCTAACGCCATACATGTTGAAATAACGTTTTCTTTTTCTTTACCTGTTTATAATGTCCATGAAGCGTGGTGGTTGAGAGAGACGATACGGCTGGGTGTGTGTGTGTGTTTCAACGAACCTGTCGCTAACCACAAGGACCATGCTTAATAGAACAATCGCTATTTCGGCGGGTCGATGTATGACAGAGCGAGGGTGCGTTTTTCTGATATTTTACCTTTGACGTGTAAACGGTGATGAGAACTTGGTTCTATGTTGGTCGAAGCGAGTACAGAATACAAACTTGCCGAGGAGCAGGAGGTGAATGTCATTTGAGCTTATTGGAAGGCGTTGATCTGACTTGACAACAAGTGCAATGGAAAAATGACAATGACGCTTCAAGGTGAAATAATCTGACCATTGTGGTGGCAGGGAAGAGCGAAAGGCATGTGAACACATGTGTGAAACCACAGGCACGCTAAACCAGTGACATCCTGTCTTGCTTCGTACGTGACAAAATGCAAGTCCATGTGAAATTTGATCTTCCACAGGTGTTCGCTTGGGTGTTATCTGTCCACGTGCGCGATAACTGTTAACAAGTTACATCCTGCCTTGCTTCGTACGTGAAAAAATGCAAGTTGACGTGGAATTTGATCTGCCACAGGTGTTCACCTTGAACGTTAGCTGTCCACGTGCCTGATAACAGAATGGTCAAAGCGTGGGGGAAAAAAGATTATACATGCAAGGTAACATATATAAAGACATGTCGTTATCATTTCCACTCTCACTTAGGTAACTACCTTTGAACACACTGCGTTGCATGAAACCCCTGGTCTTGTTTAACAGTTTTGGTGTTGGTGGAAAATACTTTACCTTGTTGTGAGGTAGGTGTTTATTCATTCATTTATATATTTATTGATTTTATATAAATACATGCAATTATTTATTGATTAGGTAATTAATGATTTTATTTATTTATTTGTTTGCAGATAACCGGTATAGCATACCTGTCGAGTGTCTGTGAGAACGATATTAAAGAAAGAGAGAAAAACGGACAACTAGAAAAGGAAATCATTTCCACACTAGCCCACGAGACGGGAATATAGCAAAGCATTACACGTGAAGGTGAGATTTTTTTTTAAAATATATAACCTGTTTGATTTTGTTTTGTTTATGAAATGCATAAACTATATGGAATGGATATACTTATGGTGGTTTATTTTATTTCTTTTTAGAGTGTTGGAAAACGCTTGACCTCTGTTAATAACCAGGAACGTGTGTGTTTGAGACCATTGTCAAGCAGTCTACAGCTGAAAACACAGGTGAGAGTGTTCTTTCTAAAATAATGTAATTTGCTACTGCTACAGATAGCCTAACTTGGGAACCTCTAAACAGTTGTTTCAAATCGCGTGTGTGCTCTGGTCGTGTGGTCAATGTTAGAAAGAGTTTGATTCCCAAAGAATTTTTAGAATCTTGTTTTGAAATTTTTAAAATTGAAATTTGTACAGCGCAAAGGTTGCATACGGCTTTAAAGGTGAATACAGAACTGGTGTGCGATTTCATATATAAAAAGAAGGACGTAGAGCATAAAGAGACATTTTATATTTGCAGTAAAATGCAAGAGCTATTCATAGCCCATAATTTGGAACAGTGGTATGAAACCCACGTGGTGAATGCCTTGCTATCAAAATTTGATAAACTGCAACAAGGACCCAGTGGTCTAGCCTTAGACAAAATTCATCATTTACAAATCAACATTTGTCATTTCAACCCGTTGAATGCTGGGTCTAGCTATATTAAAACACCACCAGCTATAGCTTCGAAAAATGCTGTGGTCAATATAAAGAATCGTGACAATGATTGCTTTCTGTGGTCTGTGGCTGCGTATTTGCAACCAGCACAACATAATGGTTGTCGACCAGGAATGTACAAGGCCAAGTTTGTTGAATTGAAACATACTTTAAATTTAACTCGAGTATCGTTCCCTATGGACTTAACCGAGATCCATAGGTTTGAACAAGATAACCATGACTTTTCGTTCATGGTCTATGGCCTTGATGGTGATGAGATTGTGGGTCCTCTTTATGCCACAAAAGAACCGAAACGACATCACATTCACCTTTTATATTTATCTGTAGGAGAGGTGAATCACTATTGCCTGATTAAAAGCTTGAGTAGATTGCTAAGCAGACAAGTGTCTAAGCACACTGGTGTAAAATATATTTGTGATCGTTGCTTGCAATATTTTACAACCCCCACGCTTTTGGAACGTCATAGGGTGGATTGCGTTTCTCAGGAAGCAGTGAGATTGATATTGCCACAAGGGGACAAGACTGTGTTAAAGTTTAAGGACATTCACAAGCGTGACACTGTTCCCTATGTGGTATACGCAGATTTTGAAGCTCTCACCACACCCATGGCGGGATGTGAACCAGATCCCACCATTAGCTCAACCACACCCATTCAAAAACATGAACCTTTTGCTATAGGATTTAATGTGGTGTGTGCCTATGACCCCACACAATCTGTTTACAAATACCGCGAGGGGCCAGATTGTGCCAAATGGTTCTTGGATGAACTTATCAAGTTGGCTCATGATGTACAGGAAATACTGGACCACCCAGTACCCATGAGCCTATCTCCAGAACAACAGCAGCAGTATGAGCATGCCACGACATGCCATATTTGCGAAAAGCCTATTTTAAGTGGAGAGGAAAAAGTCAGAGACCACTCGCATTTTACAGGGGAGTTTCGTGGAGCTGCGCACAGCAAATGCAACTTGAACTTTCCAGCTCCTCGTTTCATCGGTGTCTTTTTCCACAATCTGGCGAATTATGACATTCAGTTTTTGATTCGTGAATTGGGCCATGTCAACAAGGGCTCGTTTACCATTATTCCCCAAAACCATGAGCGTTTTACAGCCCTGACATGGAGGTTGGGCGACTTTAGCATTCGATTTTTGGATTCCTTTAAGTTTATGGCATCCTCGCTAGACAGCCTTGTGAATGGCTTGAATGAGGAGGAATTAAAAAATACTAGAATGCATTTTAATGATCCTGAGCAATTTCAGTTGTGCATTCGGAAAGGTATATTCCCGTATGATTTCTGCAACAACTGGGACGTGTTAAAGCAAAGAAAACTCCCACCACAAGAGAAATTTTACTCCAAACTAACACGCAGTACCGTTTCCGATGAAGACTATGCACATGCATGTCAAGTTTGGCGAGTGTTTGGCATGAACACGCTAAGTGAATATGCTTTGCATTACCTAAAACTGGATGTATTGCTGCTCACTGATGTGTTTGAAAAATTCCGTAACTTGTGTCAACACATTTACGGTCTTGACCCGGCTCACTATTACACGAGTCCTGGACTCTCATTTGATGCCGCTTTGAAATACACTCAAGTGGAATTGGATTTACTCACTGACGTAGACATGGTTCTATTTTTTGAAAAGGGCATTCGTGGCGGCTTTGTGTCGCTTTACCAACGCCATGCCGAAGCGAACAATGTCTACATGCCTGATTATTCACCAGACAAACCAGATTCGTACTTAATGTACTATGACGTGAATAATTTGTACGGTTACGCCATGAGTCAGCCTTTGCCCTATGGGAAGTTTGCTTGGCTGACAGAGAAACAAGTGTCAGAATTTGATGTGAACATGGCTAGCCAAGAAACAGGCCGTGGATATGTGCTAGAAGTGGATATTGAATATCCCTCATCCTTGTATGATGAACATGCCGATTTCCCATTCTGTCTTGAGCAAATGGTTCCCCCTGACAGTAAAGTGAAAATTGAAAAACTCATGGGCACACTTTACAACAAAAATCGGTATGTGCTACATATCCAAATGTTGGTGCAATGCCTCGCCCAAGGCTTGGTGTTGAAGAAAATCCACAGGGGTATTTCTTTTGCTCAAAAAGCATGGCTTGAGCCATACATGCGACTCATACAGAGCACCGACAAATGGCAACACAGCAGTTTGAAATTAATTTTTTTAAATTAATGAACAACTGCATCTATGGCAAGTCCATGGAGAATGTCCGCAAATACCGTGACATTAAATTGGTGAATGTCTGGGAGGGGCGGTGGGGTGCCCGGCGATACATTGCCAAGCCAAATTTCAAATCGATCAAAATTATCGATGAGGATTTGGCTACTATTGAAATGAGTAAGACCAGCGTGACCATGGATAAGCCCATTTACTTGGGTCAAGTCATTTTAGACTTTTCTAAATCGGTCATGTATCGATTCCACTATGAGTTTGCCAAACGCCATTTTGAGGACGTCTCTCTTTTGTATATGGACACGGACTCATTCATTTACCACATTCGCCACTGCAACCCCTATGACGTCATGAGGCAGCATAGTGACTGGTTCGACACCTCTTGCTATAGTGCTGACAACGTGTTTCAGCTGCCCATAAAAAACAAGAAGAAAATGGGCGTTTTAAAAGATGAATGCGGTGATTCCATTATGACGGAATTCGTAGGTTTGGCTTCGAAAATGTATGCTTATCGCACACTCGACTCTAAGGAAGCCAAAAGAGCAAAAGGTGTAGGTAGGGCAGTGGTAAAATCGCTACGTGTTGATGACTATCTAGCGGTTTTACGTACTGGCAAAGCTATGTCTCATACACAGTGCAGGATACAATCCAGCAACCATCATTTGTATCTTGTGGAATAGAGAAAACGCACCCTCGCCTCCATGGATAACAAACGTGTGTGGGCTGATGACCTGCTCACCAGCCTGCCCTGGGGTTATGATCGCAAGGAGGAGGAGGTGTGATTTCACTGTTTAATCGTTTATGGGACATAGTTTTATGTAACTTGTAGATTTAGTATTTTGTAAATATTGTTTTTTTGTCATTGTGAATAGTAGATTTTGTAAATAGGGGCAACCCACCTGGACCTTTTGCTCTTTAAAAAGTTCTATGCAACCTTATTTTTTTAAAATTTTTGATTGGTGATTAGTTTGATTCTTTTAACGCTGTACAAAGTTGAGTTTTTTTATTGTAAATATGAAATAAGTAAGATTTTTAGTAACTTTAATAACTAGTATTTAATTATTTTCATAATGTAAATGATAAACTAAAAAAAAGTTCTTTTGGGATGAGTGTGCATGTCGAGAATGTGCTTTTGGGAATAAATAAAGTGGTTGTGTTTGTTCCCAAAGACAGGTGTGAATGTATGAGTAGAGAGAGAAAGCTCGTGTGTATGGTTGACCAGAGCAAACACGGTGAGGTAGGGTGGGTGGGTGGGGAGGGGTAAATAGTCTTTTATATACTTATTTTGTTTTGTCATTAGTTTTTTTTAAATTGAAATGTGGCAGTCAAAAGACATTATTTTTGTAAAAACAGTCTTACCTGCAGTAGTCGTAGACCTCGACGTTTCTCTAAACACGCATTAACACATTGCAGTATCGCCATGGTCAAGCAATTGCATCAACATCATTGTCAAATCTCAACTTTCGACATACACCAAATGGAAAAATGTGAAAACAGCAAAATGGAAAATCCATGTTTCCATATCACCAAAAACGCAAAACTTAAAACGGACATTTTTAATAACTGGAAATGGCCATGTGTGAAATTTGAAAATTTAAAAACTTCAAACAGACATTGTTTAAAAAGTGTCATCAACAAACTGGAAAAATCCATTTCATCAAAATCATAAAACTTGAAACGAACATTTTTCACATCTGTAAATTGCAAAATGACAAATGGCAATGTGTGAAATGTGTAAAATGAAAAAATCAGCCATCAACATCACGATTTCTTAAAATTAATAAAAACACAAAACATCGTGCTCTGGTAAACCTTTGTTTTTATTTCATAACCATAAGGGGATTGACAAAAGAAAAATAGAATACAAACACATCCCAATTCCTCACTCCTCAATGTTTATGTCCATGCATCATCAACTTTCCTTTCATAGCACTCATGACAATTAGGGCTGCCATCCTTTCACCTACTGAGGCATCACTGGATGTGAAACGTTGTTTAGCTTTCTTCAATAACAATTTATCTGCCACATGTCTTAAACCAGGATGACTATGGCGATAAGAAAGGTCATGTTCCTTGCATGCTTGATCCAAAAGATTAATGGGTACATCACCACGTTGTAAACGTTTTTCGAGACGAGTTCCAGGGCCACAAAAACGATAACCTGGAAGATGGATTTCGAAAGGTAAGTATTGAATCACTTTGTCAATGACGCCATTGCCAGTACAGGTCTGGCATATCCTTTTCCATTGATGGTAGGAAGGTTTGGTCTTCCTCCTCCTCTGTGGACGATGTTTGTGTTTGTTGTTGTTGTTGTTGCTTTTTCTCGCCATGACACCCGTGGAATGATTCAACAAAGTCTTTACACGGACTTTTATGACCGTGATACAGTTTCACTAGCTGGCAAGTCGCACACTGACGCATAGACGGTATTTTTGCCATGGCCACTTGCTTATGGTGATCGTAATCCGTACAGGGTTGCAATTCACTCAGCACAGGGTCTTGAGTCCATGATTTTGGTACATGTTGCCAGATTTCTTTGACCGCGTTGGCGGCCACATAATAAATGAACGACTTGGGCAGCGCCAAGAGTTCCTCTTTGGTAAAACTGTCTAGTTTCTTTTTGCACACAAAGAACTTGCCGATGGCTTTGTCCGTAGCATTGCCTTTCTCCATGGTATCACGAGCTATAGATGTTTACACGTCGCTTGTAGAAATCTCACTGACGTCATTCACAGGTAAATCTTGAGTTATAATTTTGTTCAACAACTCCCAGCAGGCATGGGTGGTTAACCAATGAAAGAGATGCCACGCATGCGATAGGGCTGTATGGGTAATGTTGCCACAGGAACAAGTATCCATGAGCGTTTGCAGGGAGGGGCAGCCCAACTCCATGAGGTCGATACATTGGCAGTAAGACGCCAAAAATGGTTGCAACCATTGACGTTTTTCATTACCTTTCACAAATACCACATTGGCCGAGGACAAGTGTGCTTTCATGACCACGTCCAAATATTTATAGGAAATGGTTCCCTGATTCCAGTCTAGTTGCCTATGATTTTCAATCCACTGGGTTTGTTTACGGTCTTTTTCACACAACAAATCAAAAGCATGGGGTGGTTTAAATAGCAAATGCGTAGCTTGCGATATCCAAAACGTGGTACAATCGATCATGGCCACTTGTTTAAATATAAATTTGTTGTCACCAATTTTAAACCCTTGGCAATCCACAATGAGTGTGCGCAACATGTTGACGCTTGCCTGGACCAAGTTCAACTGACGACTGACGGACGATCAGGTGTGATCATGACATGGACTTACCTGCCATGCTAGTTTCAAAAAATAAGGTTAGGGTAGGACAGGGGGACATGCAAAAATTAGAATTTAAGAATTACATAATTTTATTATCATAACACGTCTTACAGGCTTTTCTCATTTTGGGATAAGGACGATAGCAACTGATACAACAATATAGTCTCTTGTGTTTGTAACGTCCATAACACCGATGATGTCCCAATGTCTCTAAACTAGGCGTTTTTGATGGTGAGCTGCTCACCGAAGCACCATGGACACCATACGGTCCACACGTATCGTAACTTGTTTTTTCATCACTCAGAGACACAAGTGAGGGATAGCTTGAATGACAGGGTATATTTCCCACTTCCATTCTACACAGGTAGGGGCAGGTGGGAGACCAGCGCTGATGTTCCTGCATGGGTTCATCGCCCTCCTGCCATTGGTCTATGATGATGGGACAAAAGGCACATTTCACTTCATCTCTTGTTTTTAAATAGTAGAATCCAGCGGCCGCCAAGGCTTGAGGGTTTATGAAAGGCACTGGCCATGTGGCAAAAGTCTTGAAACGTTGTTCCTGAGAGTTTAAATTCAAAGATGTAACGTCTCTTGAGGCTTTAAAGCAAGACATGACTGAGCGGCTTGACGTGGGTTGAGCTGTTATTTATACACTCGTCACTTGGTTGGACAGTGGATAATAGTTGACTTGTTTGTGATGAATAATCAAACAGTAGGCCGTCGTATTGGCTGGTACATTGTCATGCGTTTCAAAATCTAGTCGAATGTCGATATTGGATGGCTTGACAGACTCTTCCAGGTAAGAACAGTCAAAAACAATCAGTGGTGCTCTTGCCTTAAACGCTTGGGGTAGTAGCATGGGGCCGTTCTCTTTTTGATAATACGACCATCGAAATTTAGAAAACAAGTCGTACAGGGGGCCAAACTTATTTTTTGAAAAATCCAAATCCAGTCCTTCATAGGGAAACACGGCTCCGTTGAGGAAAAGACGTGCATTTCTCAATTGCAGGTGATCAAATTGCGTGGCATCTTTGGTTTGTTGATACTTGCGATTCGTTTGAAAACCCACGATCAGGTAGAGAGGTCTCTCTGTATAGCGAGCTGTTTTTACAGACCAACTGTGTGTGTTGGTGGTGGGCAATAGCGGATACTCATGGAGTGCCCAGCTTCTAAATTCCATGGGTAGAGGCATATCTCTCTTTACCATTTTGAGTATGTCCAGTTTTTTGCTATCTTCAAGGGTCACATGGGGGACTTTCCATAGCAAGCGTTGTAGTTGAATTTTTGAATCGATGGAGGCATCGTCGGCTCCCTTGAGTGCATTATTATCACTCCTGTCTCTCACTAGGTAAAGCACTTGCCTTGCGTTGACCACAATGCGTTGGTGATCTTCGGCAAAGCCTAAAATCAGTTTAAGAGGTAAATATCCAGTAAAGGTTCCATCAGTGTGTACCATCCAATCATTGGTCGAGTCAGGACACCAACCTGCCATGCAAAGTGTTTTACCTTCTTCCTCACTATAAGAGGGGTATAGTTTCATGACACTGGAAATGCCCACATTTCGAGTGCTATCCACCACGATATCGTTAATGA
Source organism: Meconema thalassinum (assembly GCA_946902985.2). Lineage (NCBI taxonomy): Eukaryota > Metazoa > Arthropoda > Insecta > Orthoptera > Tettigoniidae > Meconema > Meconema thalassinum. The sequence continues at coordinate 216,405,832 of OX336389.2, read as the reverse complement.
CATACCGCACTTCAGAAAATAGAAAGGCCAAACCATGGTTGGCCAACTTGGATGTGGTGGGTGTAGAGCCATCGGCTTTGGTGAGCCGAACTTCAATCTGAATGACACTTTCATGCGGTAGGGTGTAAATATCTTGGTTGTTGATAACAAATTGAATTTCATCATTGTTATTGAGTCCAGGTGTTTGAGCTTGATAGGAATGGAGATCAATTCTTACCACTCCTGGTTGTTCCTCGATGCGGTTCGCTATCTCTAGAATAGAATTCATTATGAGGGTTGACGTGGTAACCCAAATGCCGTAAAATCTGCTTGCCTTGAGATGTTAACATGTATTCACTTGGCAAACAACTAACACCATTCCTAGACGGTGTAGTTGCTTTATACACAAACTTCATAGTGGCTTTAGCACCAACTTGTAAGTCACTGGTGTGGTAGAATCTAGATCAATGAGTTGTTGATCTCTATTGATCAGTCTTAATGTTATATTACTAATACTATCGACAGCCACAGAATGAAAAAGCACCACTGGAGGGTTTTCACGAATAATATAGCCATTGGGCGATGTCACAATAAAGTCATAAAGCGAATGCGATGGTTCCTGATTGGTGTACACTTGGCTAATAATATTACACGTCACCGACACATGATGGTCCTCAATGAATTTCACTTCATGGTCCGATTCATGTTTTTTGTTGGGCTCCAACACACGTGGTTTAAATCCTAGTAATGGGCCAATGGAATCGGGGTGTGTTTTAAAGTCAATGTTGAATGAGGAGAAAATACTGCAGCGATGAGTGTTGGTATTGCCTACAAGTTCAAACTTGTGCGTTCCGTCGAGAAATGACTTTAAACCATATTGATTGATCAACACCACATAAATGTGTTCATAAATATCATCGATCGTGTATCCACCAGAGTTCAAGGTGAGCACAGAATCATCATAGTAAAACTTGTTGTTCACATTTTCACGTATGTTGTATATTCGATTGTACGTTTCAAGAGAAACAAGTCCTAAACCATAGGGGTTTTCACTCAATTCGATAGGCGGGTAAAAGTCTAGGCTGACTTCAGGTCCACGTCCATGCATTGTAAACGTTTTACTTTCTGCCGACATACTGGTGGCGTTTTAGCTTATGCTGCGTCTTATATAAAAAAATTAAACACAAACGTCCACACTGTTGGCTGTTAAACGTTTGCTCACGTTTCACATTATAATATATCTTGATCCTGTTTCCAAAATAGGTCACTAGTTCCATGGGCGGAGGCAAATTCCCAAAACTGTCAAAGTACCATACCATGGATCCCTCTTTGACATAAGCTACATAATGCGTTCCTGGTCCTCGGTGATCATCCAAATTGACAACAGCACATTCCTGTTTCCAGGGTCGTGGGGGTAATTGGTTTCGCATAAACACACCTCGAAAATGAGAAAGCTTTAGTTGTTTAGCATAGCTTTCCACTTGTTGATGCGTCAGGGCATGTTTTGCTATGGCTGAGGTTATTTTTTTTTTAATATTTCGAAATGGTGAAATCCCATATCCTTGTTGATAAAAGGCTGGCTTTAAATTGGCATTTCTAGCCCCCATGGCGATCGCTTCCATCGTTTCATTATGTCGCTGACATTCTTTGAGTTGTTGCTTGCCCTGCTGCGCGGCTTTAATGGTTTTCGCCACTGCACTGGCACCGCCCAAAAGTGAGCCCAGAGCAGCCAAACCGGCAAATAATGCAGGTAAAAATCCCGCTCGTTTGGGGACGGGAATCACTCGCCCTTGGTTTGAACTCTGTCGCCGACGTTTTGGAATAACCTGTCTCTGTGCTGCTCGAAAGGCTTTCCTTATGGTCAATACATTATTTTTTCTTTTTTTCTTTCGCAAGGGCTTGTCCACGAATGTTGTAAGCCCAGGCTTTGCCAAGGACAAAGTCCTTTTTTTAGTCTTTCTCACTGCATACCTTTGTTTCACCATGATGATAATGACCCACAACCTTTCACAAGAAAGTTTAAATCACAACTAACGTTAGATGGTTATTTCATGGCTGTATATTCCAATTCCACATAAAGTGGGAAATCGTTTATGGTTTTTCCCGCTTGCTTTTCATCCCATGTCAACATGAGGTGAAAGGATAATTCGTCACCAGCATTGACCATTTCATGCTTATGGACCAACATCCTATGACCATTTATCTTTATTTGTAAATGGTTCTCATCAGGTATGGCATATTTGATGTGAATGGTTCCATCATAGTGTAATCGATAGTGGCTTAAACCCGAAGCAAGCACATAGGCCAAGTGCTGATCATGGACTAACGATAAATGGTTTCTGTCATTCAAAGGTTTTTCATTTGTCAGATACACTAAAAATACAGATGGGATCAATTTATAAAGCCTTTTCATTTCATGGGTCACGTAACGCTTGGTACAAACATCGTCTTCGTCTTGCGGGTCTTCCACGTGAATAATCCGATGGTGATTAGCGCTATAGCCATTCACCGTAAGCTGGGGCACTTTGTCATAAAACTCATACACTTTGTTATCCACATACTTTTTCGTAGTAACGTCTGTAGACACTTGAGGATGTTTTACATGGGTTAACCGCTTTCCCTTAAAGTCATAATCTCCCTGTTTTGTGCGTGGCACTACTGACCTATCCACATAGTGTTTATTAGCAGGATCTGTTTCTTGTTTAGGATCATGTATGGGGACAGACCTAGCTTTGGCCATCAACGCACGTCCAAAGACATCCATCGTCAACCTGTAGTACCAGTCTACTGTTTCTATGACAAGGCTCGGTGTCCTGTATATAGACAGCCTGCTAGCCTGTCTAAGCCTTAGTTGAAATGAAGATTATTAAGCAGCAAGAGTCATTCCCCGTGGGGGACATGGTTTCCCATCTCTGTCCCACATCACGTGAACAACGTCATGGTTCACTGTTTCCATCTTCCATTTGCTGCATCATTGTGGGGCCTTCCGGCTGTGGAAAGACAAACCTTTGGCTAACGCTCATCACAGCGCCCAATGGTCTGCGTTTTCAAAATATTTATATTTTTGCAAAATCTCTCTACCAACCCCTCTACGTGTTTCTGGATCAAGTCATGTCTGGATTACAAAAAGAGAATATGGGTTATTTTACATTTTCCATGCAAGAAAATGTGATTTCACCGGATGAGGTAAAGCCTGATTCACTCATGATTTTCGATGATGTATCCACTGAACGTCAAGGTATCATTCAAAGCTATTTCAGCATGGGTCGTCACAAACATATCGATTGCTTCTATCTTGGACAAACGTATTCTAAAATGTCCAAACAGTTGATTCGTGACAATGCCAATGTCATTGTTTTATTTCGTCAGGACGAGAGGAACAGTCGTCACATTTATAATGAACATGTGAATCCGGATATGACCTTTCAAATGTTTACTGAATTGTGTGCTAAGTGCTGGAACACTCAACGTCATGCCTGTTTAGTAATTGACAAACAAATTGAACTCAACCAAGGGCGGTATCGCTTAGGGTTTGATCATTTTATTGCTATTTAAGGCCCTGTCTCATTCTCCATCAAGTCATTTGTCAAGCCACCATGGCGTTAGCAGAGAGTCAATTGAAAAAGCATATTATTAGAGCAAAAAATACTATTCGCCAAAAGTTTCGTCAATTGAAACAATCGCGTGCAAATCATGCTTTGTTTATTCAACAACATTTAGCACCTCCGCTAAAAGCCATGTTGAAATCCTCTTTCAAGCCATCTGAAACGCTACCCACCGTTTCACAAGCCACGCAGACGCTGCACGAGGACCCTGAGGAAGAGGAAGTGGAAGATTTGACTAGTGTTAGCGACGTTGAGGATGAGGAGGAACAAGTGTTTACGCCTCAAAAAAAGGCCGCACCCCTTGCAGAGTTTTTGAGAAAAAAGAAATCCTTGGCCAGGGTCGAAACACCTTGCCCTTCCAGAGCGTCTCCGTTTTCACAACTCTTGCCCACCCCTCAACATAAAGCTCAACTGAAAACCATTTTAATAAAATATTATGGATCAACATTGGAACCCTATTTCACCGATCTATTTATTGGAAACACAGATACCACGTATGGTGTTCGCTATGAGGATGATAGTTTTAAAATTGGCGATTCATCCATTAAATTTGCTCGTACTAAAGCTGTCATTAAAAAGATCAACTATAAATTAACGCCAGGACTGTTAAAGCTGCTCTTTTCTCGGACCCCCTCTCCTCATGATTATACGTCAGAGGACCTTGACAAATATAAATCCATTTTATTGGATACCCATGCTCACAAAAGACAGTATGATCCTGCTCAACAAGTGAATGCCAATATATCTCAAAAATATAAAACCATCATTGCAAAAATGTTTCCCACCAGTCAAAGTACTCGTCGTAAAGCGTCCGCTTCGGGATTGACATTTAAACCATTAAAACCCCTTGTGGATGTTACCTACTGGCACAATCCCAATACGCTCGTCCAGCGGCTACAGTTGTTGCATGCTTCACGTCAAGCTGGCCATACCGGTCACGATTGGGAAATTCAAGAAATTGAACAAGAACTTCGAAATGCCAAAATTATTGTTTAAGCTCTCACCCATTAAAATGGGTATTGCTCACGAGTTGCATCGCCCAGCTAGACGTCACTATCCACGACTCAAGGTGATTTCACGAGGTGTGGATGAACTTTGGCAGGCTGACTTAGTTGAAATGATACCCTATGCTGGCGTTAACGACGGTGTACGCTATATGTTGACCGTCATTAATGTCTATTCCAAAATGGCCTTTGTTGAACCTGTGCGTCGCAAGTCTGGTCCACTAGTTACCAAGGCCTTTCAACATATTATTCAACACTTCAAACGTTAACCTCAGCTGCTACAAACCGACCAGGGGAAAGAATTTTTCAACAAGGACTTCTCCAGTTTTCTCAAATCTAAGGATATTCACCATTACACCACGTACAGCAATCTCAAAGCCAGTGTGGTCGAGCGGTTCAACCGAACATTGAAAACCCATATGTGGAAAGCGTTTACCGCTCAGGGCAGTTATCTCTGGTTGGACATGTTACCTGAGCTAGTGTCACGTTACAATGACACCAAACATAGAACGATTGGGACCAAGCCACGCCTCGTGACTAAAAATATTCAGCGATTGGATAAACTGTTTAACCCCATAAAAGCAGCCGATCCTTAACGTCACCGACTGAAAATTGGGGATTTTGTTCGTGTGAGCAAATTTAAGTCTGCCTTCAATAAGGGCTACACGCCTCAGTGGGGGACTGAACTATTTCGAATTCGTCGAGTCAACTTGGACACTCCAGTCACCTATTTACTCGAGGACCTCAACCATCAACCCATAAAAGGTAGATTTTATCTCCATGAACTTCAGAAAACAGCATTTCCTCAGCATTATCTTGTGGAAAAAGTGTTGAACCAAAAAGGAAATAAACTCTACGTCAAATGGTTAGGGTTTAACTCTACGTTTAATTCTTGGATCAATAAATTACATGTTGTGTGAACCTGTGCAATTTTTAATTTATTTATTCACACATGTTGTACACCACCTATAGCTCTATGTGTACAGTCCTCAGCTCCACATATTTCTTTCTCTTTCCACATGTGTTCTCTCTTACATTACCCCTCCCCCTCTCCCCCCTCCACCTCCCACCACTGCTGTTCGCAGCTCTTGCCTATCTATTGGTTGTGACATCATTCCCACAAGTTGCATCATACTTTTTACTGATTCAGCGATTCCCACGCTTTGAACATTCTGTTATCAGGCACGTGGACAGCTAACGTTCAAGGTGAACACCTGTGGCAGATCAAATTTCACGTCAACTTGCATTTTGTCACGTACGAAGCAAGACAGGATGTAACTTGTTAACAGTTATCGCGCACGTGGACAGCTAACACCCAAGCGAACACCTGTGGAAGATCAAATTTCACATGGACTTGCATTTTGTCACGTACGAAACAAGACAGGATGTCACTGGTTTAGCGTGCCTGTGGTTTCACACATGTGTTCACATGCCTTTCGCTCTTCCCTGCCACCACAATGGTCAGATTATTTCACCTTGAAGCGTCATTGTCATTTTTCCATTGCACTTGTTGTCAAGTCAGATCAACGCCTTCCAATAAGCTCAAATGACATTCACCTCCTGCTCCTCGGCAAGTTTGTTTTCTGTACTCGCTTCGACCAACATAGAACCAAGTTCTCATCACCGTTTACACGTCAAAGGTAAAATATCAGAAAAACGCACCCTCGCTCTGTCATACATCGACCCGCCGAAATAGCGATTGTTCTATTAAGCATGGTCCTTGTGGTTAGCGACAGGTTCGTTGAAACACACACACACACCCAGCCGTATCGTCTCCCTCAACCACCACGCTTCATGGACATTATAAACAGGTGAAGAAAAAGAAAACTTTATTTCAACATGTATGGCGTTAGGCCCTTTGTGAATTATCTTTTTGGAAAAAATATCTACCACATTTGAAAGGGGGCGTTAGCCCGAGTCCTAGGACTCCTCGTACACGTCTCTAGCGTTATTGGTTCGTGAGATATCGGCAAAAATCACAAAAAACACGTGTTTACCCCAAAATCGAGTTTCCCAAATTTTTTAAAATTACAATGAGTGGTCCATAGCAAAGAGGACATCACCCCGAGTACTTGGACCTGTCGAATACACCTCTAGCATGATTGGTTCGCGAGATATAGCAAAAAGTTCAAAATCATGGTTTTCCCCCCCAAAAAACCGTGTTTCCAGCATTTCACCTTTTCGACATCTACATTTCCGTAAAGAGCGCAACGAGACGAAGAAAACGAATCCAAGCACGCCTTCCTAGCATGACTCCTTCCATTCCAAGGTCGCAGGGGCTCACCACTTGCTTTTGGAAGCAGCTCCCCCTCATCCCACTACTTACAAAACACAAAGTTTTGTCCTAGAGACTTGAAATTTATTTTGGGGGTAGAGGGCATAGGGACCATTAATTTACGTCAAACAAACCTTTTTGTAAACTTCCTAGTTTCCGAAATATAGGATTTTCAAAATCCGAGTGTTTTCAAAAAAACATAAAAAGTAAAAAAGTTTTATTACAAAAAATAAAGACCATAAAGACCATTCGTTTGAGCCATGGCACAACGTTCTATCCTGTTTGGTTTTCAAACTATCGCATATTTTCGAAAACAAAAAAAAACAAAAAAAAAATTCAAAAATATAACGAGTGGTCCATAGCAAAGAAGACGTCAGCCTGAGTCAAACGACAGCTCATTTGTCAAAATCGAACCATGCGTTCGAGATATATTTAACATGGCTGAGGCTTAGTAGTGGTAAGAGGAGGGTTCTGGAGTGAGTTGGAAGCGCCACTACTCCACTACTCATGTAGACGCGTGAAGGTATTTCAAAGGTGTACACGAACACAAATTCCAACCTGTGTTATTTTGGTTGACTATGAAAAGTAAAATTGAAAATCTATCTGTACAATAATTGAATCGGTCATTTTTAAAAGGACCTTTCTGACATTTTTGGTGAACATGAGTTAAGCATGGATTGGGATTCTTCAGAGGTAAACACACCATTCTATGCTGAAAAAGCCTCTTTCTACCTTTTAGTGTAGACACAGGATGGCAGTGCTATTTACATTCATTTCTAAAGGGCCCTTGCTGCGGCAGAAGGGGCAGTTTAGCAAGGAACTAGAGCAAGCTAGAAACAGATCCAATCGTTCTATTCTTCGAATAAGGGCCAAGAACGTCTCAGTGAAATTTGTTGATAGCACCAACCATTGAGTAAAGGGGTGAGAAAAATGGAGTTTTGGAAGAAAAACAATCATACCTCCCTTAATGAGCATAATATCAAAACCGTTAAAATTGTCAATAATCCTCTAAAATCTTCTCTCTGAAAGAATTTTTGATATGACCCACCCTTATGTCAAGGGATGAGCAAATCTGAATTATAGGAAGATGCTAAACATGCGGAACTTGTAGGTATAGCCTACAACAATTGGCAAATTTAGTGCCATGTGTAAGACGGACGTGTTCCCATTAAACCGAACAAGATAGAAGACATCAATCTAGTTATGAAGTACAGTACATCCCACATTAATATGTGGAGTATTATGGCGATTTACTTCAAATGCCCAACAGAAGAGAACTAGACCCATACACAAGAGGAATACATGATGCTACTCCGTGTTATGAAATACCATTAATGTAAAAAAAATATCTGTACATTAGAGAATGATAACAGTAACTACAAAATAAAGTTTTTAGCAAGTTCAACACAAGTGACCATTAAAAAAAAGAAAAAATAACCACAAGAATGTTAAACATTTAGTACATATAAATAATGACTCTTGAGTGTCATTTCTAAAAGGCCCTTATTTTGCAGAATTTGGATGCTTGTTCTGTCCTTTCTAATGAACCAAACCAAACAAATTTTATGTCGAAACAGCTATTGTGGTAGTGACATGTAATGTACAATTTTGTTGTTGTCTCAGATCGATAGTTTAAATGTAAAACATATTTTTGTGTTTTTTCAAAACTAGTCTCCATGCACATGGGGCCTTTTTAGAAATGACCGATTCAATTTTGTATAAACGTAGCAATATTTTAATATTTACATTTCGACATCGTCGAACATAAAAGATATTTTGGCACGACAAGAGGTCGGTGCAGTTTTGAATAGCCATATTTGAGATTTTGAAGGTGGTCTTAGACAGGATGCAGGGCCAGCTGATTGGTGTTGGCTAATTAATAGAGTTGATTGATGGTATTGAGCACGCTTAGGAGAGTGCGTGTTTGGTTATAGGTGAGCCATGAGCCACCATGATAATACTACAATTGTTTGAGTTGATAGATTAATAATCCACGAGTTGATAATTTATAGGGATAAATAAGAGCTTAAATAATACCTTAATAATATTAATCATTCGACATTTTCGATATTTAAATACGATCTAAATTTGACCCTGAACTCCAACTAAATAATGGCTGAGTTTGACCGCTTGTTTATAATTTATTTTGGTTTAATTATTTCGTGATCGCGAGATGTTTTTGCTTCACTTTTGAGACTTTAGACTTTTGACTATACCCCATTACAAGACGAATCTTAGCCTATGTCATGATACGAGGCGGTGGACCTCATGAGCATTCATCATTCTTTGGCATGAGTCGGTCTCAGTACCGCAGACAACAAAGTAAATTTCCTCCTTCTATTAGATGGTCCGAGGATTGAAACGGATTACACTCAACCTCGTGAGGTAAAACTGAGAAGAGGCGGGTTCGATTCCCACGTCAACCAGAGTTCATCCAATATAGCGACCTTAGGAAGGCATATTTTGTGTATTATTTCTGTGTGATGTTTGAAATGGATGATGATTGAATGTTATATTTTGTTGATGTCACGGAATGTTAGCTTTGGTTTTGGATTTTTGATTAATGATTTATATTTGCCGTTATGGATTTTTAACGTAATTCTCCCATTTTAACGTCAACCTAGGATTAGCTACGAAACGTAACGCAACCTTAAATGTTACAATGTAACACCAGCATAGCTTAGTTATACTTATTTGAGCAGACTATTAAATGTAACTTCAAACATTGTAGAAGGTGGTGATTTTTATTGCAAGCAGGATCAGCTGTGATTATTACTAGACTATTTTTAATGGGAATTGCATTTGATTGTTGATTTTTTTTCTTGTAAGTAGGACTTCTACAGGTAATATTTTGAGATTAGTTTGGGGGAATATTCAACGTTGGATTAATTATTGGAATAGCCAGGGATCTCCGTAGAGTAGGCTAGGGATCGGAATATTTCAATAAATTTGAGAAAATATTTTATATAAGCCTGGATTATTTATTAGTTTTATGTTTTCCGTGTGGATGTGTATTTTGGGCTAAGTTTAGAAAAGCTCCTTGATTCATACGCCAGGAATCGGCCTGAGATGCAGTTTGTCGTGCTGGGCTAATCAAGAGTGCACATCCGAACCTCTTACTGTGTGATTCTCTTTGTGAAGCAGCATCACAGCATCTGATACGGTTCTCAGTCACCTGACACTTCAGACCAAACGGGCTCAATAGCATTATACAGTAATAGTTACATAGTTGCCCTGGAGTCCGCCTCGTTGCGTAGTTGCTAGCATTCTTGTTCGTCACCGTGGAGGCCCGGGTTTGGTTCCCGGCTCTGCCAAGAAATTCAATTCTGGTCCGAGGATTGAAACGGATTACACTCAACCTCGTGAGGTAAAACTGAGAAGAGGCGGGTTCGATTCCCAAGTCAACCAGCCTGGAAGTGGTTTTCCGTGGTTTCCCACTCTGGCGAATACCGGGATGTTTCCTAAATTAAGGTCATGGCAGCCTCCTTCCCAATCATCATCTGAATCAACTACACACATTAATACAGCCAACAGAATAACACTGGTCATCAGACAATGTTCACCCACATCCAAGTACATGGGGCTACATGACCACGATTTCGTCAAGCCCCTAAATGAATCAACAACAAACAATTTACTTTAGGAAAAATAAATAATGAATAATCCGTTGGAATCGGGTGGAATCCAAGTTTCAAAACCTCGACTAGGATGTCATTGGAAACAAGTGTTAAAGTTATAACAAGTTAAAGCATTAATTATTGATAGCTCAGTAATATAGCAAAGGAAGTTGGAACAAGGCAAATGTAGGGGCGAATTGCTCGGATATTTTCACGGCCACATCTCCTGCGCTCGAAGGAGAGCGTTGGTGAGAAGCCTGACAGCAGCACATGATGGGAAACTCGCCGGGCTTACTGAGTTTCCAGACCGTTCGAGATCCATTCTGCCCATAGTGATTCAAACCAAGAGGCGCGCTGTTCTGACCAGTATTCACTGCTACGTTATCGTGTTTGGTCGTCTTGGACGTTCTTGAAGACCATACTGAGTTTCAGACGGGCTGACCCACATGCTTTGGGCAGGTCCCGTGCATGACCGTCTCAAATGGACAGGCAAGCCAGCCCAGGTGGAGAATAGGCTGACCAAACAAGTCCGAATGACAGCTCTAAATCAAACGCTTCATTTGATCGGCTTGTACAGACGTTGAATGGCACACAACAGCATGAAGTTTGTAGCTCAGTCTTTTTCTAAACCTGAAATGATGCTGTTCATCAAGTTTCATCGAAATCGGAGAGGTCGAGTTTGCGAGTGTTGCTTGTGAATGCAAATTATAGTAATATACAAGAAAGTTTGAATGAATTTGATCAAGCTTAGAAGCTTTAGAAGTATGAAAATGCACTGACCTCACTGATGAAATGATTTCTTCTCTATGGAAGAACAGAGACAGAACCTATTCAAAGTGATAAGGTTCTATAAAATAATTTCGAAAAAATGCTCCCAACGTCTTTAAATGTGCCTTTAATTCATATATAACACGGTACTGGATCTAGAACCGCCCATACTCCAGTCACTCCCCATCCCTCAGTTAACATGATGATGATGATGATGATGATGATGATGATGATGATGATGATAATTGTTGTTTTAAGGGGCCTAACATCTTGGTTATCGGCCCTTAATGGTTTGGGATATCGTGAAGATGATAATGAAATGTAAACTATAACTGAAACTAACTACTAACTTATATACTAGAAGAAGAAATGGAAAACAAAAGGAGAATAAGGCAAATAAAGGACAGGAGGAAAAGAAATGCCCTCAACCCTCGAAGAATGCGGATTGAGAGACTTGAAAGGAAGGAGAACCATGAAAGGCAGATAGGAAAGTGAAAGAGGAGAGGTTCCGCCCCAGTGGTAATGGATAAAATGGGGAAAACCGGACCCAGCTCAGGAATCCTTCGGGGTCGCCAACTACCGAACTCACCAGCCGTGAGCCCCTGAGGGTGTAGCAATATCTAGGGTGCACCAGAAGTGGTGGGGATACATACACCCTGCCTCCTTGAGGGCCTTGAGCAGAAGGCAGGAGATAACATGAAAAGAAAAGAAGGCTGACCCCTCGCAGAAGGTGGGTATCAGAAAAGATGAGACAAGGAAAAATTAAGGCGGGAAAGGAAGAGACTCCCTTGGCCTCGGATACCGTAATACCGTCGGGGTCGGAAGAGAACAAGAGTTGACCAAGTGAGGTCGACAGGAAAGAAGACGGAGAGGAGCCCGGCACAAGTAAGTGGAAGCAATGCCGGACTCAGCTGGGGGCCCCATGGTCGCCAACCCACGTCCCACTAGATGTGAGCCCCTGGGGGGCCTCAGTTAACAAATATTGAATTACCGCTTATCTAGTTTCAAGTGTAATCATAAGATAATTTCCTAATTTTGGAGTCAACCAATTGATTAGCATAGGGCCTGTTTTTCAATCGCTGGGCAAAGTTCGGAGTAGTGTACTCCTAGCATTAAACGCCATATTGTGTTTTTCAATTGCTAGGCAGCGCTGCCAAGGGAATAAATGTTGTGGGCAAGTGGGTCATATTTACTCGTTGCTCTTTGTGCTGGATAACATTAAACTTTTGGAGTAGTGACACTCCGTAGTTGCGTGTAGTTTCTTTCCCCTACCAGCTGTGAACATGTTATAATTATTATTATGGATTTGTATTCTGATTGTATTGATTGTATCCATGGCTTGTTTTCGGTTATCGAAAGGTGCTGTGATGGCTGCACTACAATTATCAGTCTCGGCACGCACACAGGTGACGATATTTCTCTGCATTATGAGGCAATAGAATATAAAAAAATCAAAGACCTCGTAAACTACACAGCATAGACATTCTTAAATTTGTGACCAATGTGAATTTTCGATCCGCTTTCTTGTTATTAAATACCGGTACTATGATGAATGTACAGAATGAATTGCAGATATGCTACTGACACACGTGTTTCAACAAATATCACATATTATTTTATATTGTAAAGAGGAGGGATGAAACCATAGTCTATAGACTACTACTAGAAATGATGTCAAATACAATCAAATTCCTCAAAATACCGCTTGTTGTAACATATTGTAATAACAATTAGTTCAATGAAGAACTATACAGCCTATTTTCATATATCCTACTTATGTTAACTGGATCTATCAACATACAACATTTCAGTTTGATTGCTGTAACAGATTCGTAGATATTGAAGAGAACCGTCTAAATATTTCGGATGGTGGTCATTTTTATATATGTAGGTCTTAGAGTTATGTACTAGTACATAAAGATTATTGTGTAAGTGTAGTATTCAAACTTCAATCGCATGATTAGGACACAAGAAATGAAAACCAGATTTTAAAATTTCGCACGGCTACCATCTTGTGGTTATGAAAACAATTGAATTAAATAATATGCTAGAGGATTAAAATTTGTATAAACATTTACCGTGCCAAGATTCACTGTGCTCGGATGGTTAAATCGCGAGGAACGTCCATTTAAATATTTAAATTTCGCATCGCCGCCATGTCAGATTTGTGCCTACCAGGTTATTGAAAGTCCCATAGGTAAACTTAAGTTCATAGTCTCTATGAATATACAAAATTTCAGTTTGATTGCTATCATAGATTAATAGATATTGAGAACCGTCTAAATATTTCGGATGGTCGCCATGTTGGACTTGTATATATGTAGGCCATAGAGTTATGTACTATAAGATGACGTTTTTTGCGTAGGTTGATTATTCGAACGTTCACTTTGATCGCTTGATTAATACACAAGAAATAAAAACTTAATTTCAAAATTGTGCACAGCCGCCATCTTGAGGTTATGTAAACAATTGAACTAAGTTAGATGCCAGTGCATTACAATGTGTATAAACATTTGCTGTACCAAGTTTCATTTCGTTTAGATGATAAAATGGCGATAAAAGTCTATTTAATAGTTTCAAATTCGCTTCGTCACCATGTTCGTTTTGTAGCTAACAGGGTTTTGCAAGTCTCATAAGTGAACCGCACAGAATTTCAGGGTGATACCAATAACAGTTTTGAAGATATGGAATGCCGGTGAAATATTTCGCACAGGCGCCACGTTGGATTGGTGAGACGTGATAAAATTTGAAGTTCACGCTCAGGGTCGGGCAAAATAGTTTCATTGAAATCGCTCCAGCCGTTTAGAAGTTATAAGGGGGGAGGGGACACACACGGACAAAAGGTGATCTCATAAGCCTATTTTTTATAAATGAAAATAGGCTAAAAATTATATAAATCGTAATATTACTGTATGTGGATTCTGTTAACATGAGTCATATTGATATGATAGATATTGTTTAAATCGATAATATGGTAGCAAAATTAAATACCCCGACTGGGGTTTGAACCCTAAAGCTCTTGATTCACAGACCAAGACGATATCACCACATCTACACTAGTGTCCAAACGTTAAGCATAATCACTGAATGAGTCCATACCGCCTCATAGGAATGTCAGACGGATTGCTGAACAAACAGAAGCTGATTCACACACCATATGTCACACAACTTGTCCAAAAAACAGTGTCTAGAAGGTTCTGATAGCTAAGGTACACATTTGACAACAATTAACAAAACTTGGCAATGTTTTCCACAACAAAATGTGCTGTTAATAGGGTGTTTGCTTACCCCTAATGACCACACATGCTTCGCAACGACGTGGCATGCTTTCTATCACATGGTCCAAGAGCTCTTTTGACAGTCGATCCCATTCCTCCGAAAGGGCAATGCGAAGGTCTTGGAGGGTCCTTGGTGGAGGCTGACGGGATGCAATTCACATCCCCAATGCATCCCAGGCATGTTCTATAGGATTCAGATCCGCGGACCTCGCTGCCCAGTCCATGCGATGAATGTCTTCCCGAGCCAGAATTTCATCCACCAGAGAGGAAGTCTGGACCAACCGCACCTCTGAAGAGTCGAACATGTGGTCTCAGTACCTCATCCCTGTATCTCCAAGCGTTCACAGTGTTCCTCGGACCACCCATGAAGATGTGCAGGTCCGTACGGCCATTCAGCATGATGCCGCCCACACCATGACACCACCACCACCATACCGGTCCCGTTCCACGATGTTCCTGTGGTTGTATCGGCTACCCGGTTCTCTCCGGATTAAAGTGCGACGGGAATCGTGCTGCAAACTGAAGTGGGATTCATCTGCGAAGAGCACATGCCTCCATTCATTCATGGTCCAGTTTCGACGTTGACGGCTCCACAGTCAACGGGCCCGTCTCTGTGCTGGAGTGAGCGGGACGCACACTACTGGACGTCTGGCAAACAGCCCTGCTGTTCTGAGCCTCCGGTACACAGTTTGCCGGGGAACGGCAACCCCTGAGACGGCTCCAAAGTCCACCGACAATTGTCTTCCAGGTGCACTCCGATTTCGTCGGGCGGTTAAGGCCAGATATTGGTCCTGCTGTGGGGTGGTTACTCTTGATCGATCTGATTCTGGCCTACGACTACAGTAACATCTCTCGTGTCTCGAAATCGTCTCCGAAGCCAGGAAATGACACTTTGTGGCACATTCAAGGATACGGCGACTTAGGTCTGTGTCTGGCCTGCTTCCAGGTGGCCGAGTATTCTACCCTACAAAACGGGGTCCATATGGCGTCGTGTGCCATTATGTTGTCACGTGCATCACGAGGCTACACTCCGCACACTATAACAGGACAAACACGACTGAGGGAAAATGGGGCGCAGGCACTGGCTGTGTTTACCTCGCGGTTACGCCGCTAGTGAAAGCAGGGAATACTCCTTACCTATACAGAGCGAACACGTAAGGTTGGTAGGTCCATATGTCATGCGATTTGCGGTCTATTTCCTGTTGCCCTGATTATTCGTAACTAATGCTTAACTTTTGGACACTAGTGTAAAAGGACGAAGCGACACTGAAATAATGAGACTAAGATACATAACATTTTTTTCACCATTTTTTAATCGTTAATTGTACACCATAGAAAGTCGTGGCATAAGTGGAGATTTCCCTGTAAACCAGCCCCACGGAGTAGGTGTATAACGTTTACCCCCTACCTAGGATGCCCCAGGTTCGATTCCTGGATCAGCCAGAAATTTGAAATCCTGGAGCTTGACATATGGCGTGGGATACAACTGGGGAGGCGGGACTAGTGCCTTGTCCAGGCGGCCTCACCTGCAAAGCGAACAGGGGGCCTCCTGAGGGATGGGACTGGTTCGGAAGAATGGGAGGGATAGACAAGGAAGAGGGAAGGAGGCGGTCGTGGCCGCATGGTAGGTACTGTGCCCGAATTAAACATGAAGATGCACTTGTCGAATCCCAAGATCAGCTGGATCGTAGAATCTTCAAAGTCCCCTGCTAGAAAAACCTTTAAATCCCACCGACAGGTGCACTAGTCATTCGATTGTGTTATGGACTACACTTCTTGGCGAACAATTCAATCTACTGTGGAGAGCGAGAAACTTACAGTTCTTGGGACAAATGGGATATGGAAAAGGGGTTCCTTATACCTGAATCCATTTCCACAACACAATCTCTCTACATAAATTATATAAATCACGAATGTCCGTTTATCAAAATGAAGGATTAAATTTATTAACGAAAACAATTACAATTTTAAAATTGAATGAATTAAACACAAAAACCTACAATGAAATTAAATAATAATAACAATTCAGACGCTCGTCATTAAATAAAACCAAACAATCCGAATGTCCATCTGACATCGTAATCCACAGCTCCTCTCAAACTAAGAACGCATCAGCTGTTTCAGAGTGTAAAATTTAAAAATAAAATAAGTAATATTATCAAAATATTATTCCGATTTAACATTCATTCTTGGCGAAGTGAGATATAATTCATTGTGCCAGACTCGAAAAATATTGCAATTTCATCAAGAACACTGACACTTCTTAGTTGCCCTTGTGTGTGTTACACTCATTTGAAGCAATGTATATAATAAGTCCCTAATTCAATACGATGTCAAAACCTTAACATTATTAAAATAATCCACAGATTAATAGCTACCTTTAAATATGTAAATGCAGTTTCCCACAAATATCAAATTTTTGATGTGTAACATCTTTCCGCTCGGTTGCTGGATAGTTTTGTGGGAGTGATTTTGAAAATTGGGGACGGAAGTGGATCGGAACGATCGAGCTGGCAGTGGTGGATCAAACGGAAGTATGCACTGCCCGCTCGATCGATCAAACGGAAATGTACTAGCTGGCAGTGGTGGACAATGGAAGTATGCACTGCCCGCTCGATCGATCAAACGGAAGTGTACTAGCTGGCAGTGGTGGACAACGGAAGTATGCACTGCCCGCTCGATCGATCGAATGGAAGTGTGCCCTAGCTGGCAGTGGTGGATCGAACGGGAGTATAAGACGCACTGCCAACTCGATCGATCGATCCAGCTGGCACTGGTAAGAGAAACAATCAGCGCGCGGTGTCGAAAATTGATACCATGACGCACTCGCGGCAACGTGGAATGTATATGACATACTGAACGGAAAACGCTCATGCGAACTCTGGTGTCAAGTGATTTAAACAAATGAAATAATAAATAATAATGTTATTGGTTTTACGTCCCTTTTAACTACACTGGCTTTTAGAGACGCCGGGGTGCCGGAATTTTGCCCCGAAGGGGATCTTTAACGTGCCAGTAAATCTACTGACACGGCTCCCTCGCATTTGCGCACCCTCAAATGCCAGCTGACTGCGCCAGGTTTCGAACCTGCAACCTTGGGCTCAGCAAGCGAGAACGTTACCCCTGAGACACGCAGCCAGACTAAACAAATGACATGGTACATGTTCGAAGTCTTCGTATCAGTATTTAAATGGTAAAATGCCTTAATATCAAACATTGTAAGTAGTCGGCATTGCATTGGCATAAGGCATTTTAAACTCAATGTCACTCAGGAACATTAACGAAACAAGCAAAATATAAATGAAACTTAATTCCGTAATGCAGTATTATTGGAACGTGGAAATAAGTCACCATCTTGTGCACAATATTTGCGTAGTCGAAATAGCCGTGGGGTTATTGCGTATGCCTGTGAATCTGGAGATCTTGGGTTCGAATCCTGGACGGGGTAGATATTTTTGCTAACAGATTATCATTTTAAACGATATTTATCATATCAATATGACTCATTTTAACAGAATCTATATTAAATTACGTGTTGGTCTGTGAATCAAGAGGACCTGTTTATAAGGAATTTAAGGTTATGAGCGGTGTCGCGTCTATTAATCTAGTTGATCCATATCGTATTCTTTATTTAGGCTAGTGTTGGTGGAAGCTACAAATCATCTAATAAAATGAGTTTCGTATTGTAAACTACAATATCTGTAAGACTATTGTAATATTGTAATATTAATCTATTACAATAGATTAATACACACATCAAAAAAAGTTTTGCATCACCTCGGTTCCAAGAGTTCCGGAACCGTTAAATACAAAGGGAATAGAGATCAACACAAACAACATTTCAGCTCGTTTTATTGCTCATGAGACCCACACATTGCATGTTGTACCATCATACAGCTAGACTTTCAGCATTTGTGGTCCAGATTGCAGTACACACCACTACCTCTAATACCCAGTAGCACGTCCTCTTGCATTGATGCATGCCTGTATTCGCCGTGGCATACTATCCACAAGTTCATCAAGACACTGTTGGTCCAAATTGTCCCACTCCTCAACGACAATTCGGCGTAAATCTCTCAGAGTGGTTGGTGGGTCAAGACGTCCATAAACAGCCCTTTTCAACATATCCCAGGCATGTTCGATAGGGTTCATGTCTGGCGAACATGCTGGCCACTGTAGTCGAGCGATGTCGTTATCTTGAAGGAACGCATTCACAAGATGTGCACGATGAGGTCGAGAATTGTCGTCCATGAAGACAAATGCCTCTCCAATATTCTGCCGATATGGTTGCACTATGGGTCGGAGGATGTCATTCAGGTATCGTAAAGCCGTTTCGGAGCCTTCCATGACCACCAGTGGCGTCCGTCGGCCCCACATAATGCCACCCCAAAACATCAGGGAACCACCACCTTGCTGCACTCGCTGGACAGTGTGTCTAAGACGTTCAGCCTGACCAGGGTGCCTCCAAACACGTATCCGACGATTGTCTGGTTGAAGGCATATGCGACACTCATCGGTGAAGAGAACGTGATGCCAATTCCGTGGGGTCCATTCAGCATGTTGTTGGGCCCATCTGTACCGCGCTGCATGGTGTCGGGGTTGCAAAGCTGGACCTCGCCATGGACGTCGGGAGTGAAGTTGCGCATCATGCAGCCTATTGCGCACAGTTTGAGTTGAAACACGACGTCCTGTGGCTGAACGAAACGCATTATTCAACATGGTGGCATTGCTGTCAGGGTTCCTCCAAGCGGCAATCCGTAAGTAGCGGTCATCCACTACAGTAGTAGCCCTTGGGCGGCCTGAGCGAGGCCTGTCATCGACAGTTCCTGTATCTCTGTACCTCCTCCATGTCCGAACAACATCGCTTTGGTTCACTCTGAGACGCCTGGAAACTTCCCTTGTTGAGAGCCCTTCTTGACACAAAGTAACAATGCGGACGCGATCGAACTGCGGTATTGACCTTCTAGGCATGGTAGAACTACAGACAACATGAGCAGCGTACCTTCGTCCTGGTGGAATGACTGGAACTGATCGGCTGTCGTACCCCCTCCGTCTAATAGGCCCTGCTCATGCATGGTTGTTTACATCTTTGAGCAGTTTTAGTGACATCTATGAACAGTCAAAGGGACT
Source organism: Meconema thalassinum (assembly GCA_946902985.2). Classification (NCBI taxonomy): domain Eukaryota; kingdom Metazoa; phylum Arthropoda; class Insecta; order Orthoptera; family Tettigoniidae; genus Meconema; species Meconema thalassinum. The sequence continues at coordinate 216,386,176 of OX336389.2, read as the reverse complement.
GTATCTTGGATACAATATACACAGTCAACGTCTATATGCCGGAGATCTGGGAACCGAGGTGATGCAAAACTTTTTTTGATGTGTGTATGTGTGCCAATAATACTATAAAATACCGGTGTATCAACAATTTCAGGTGAGGTTTCTTCTATGTCAGATGTTACACATCATATGCGACTACTGTAAGGCTCGTTTTTTTTTGTTTGTTACGTCACTGTTGCAGCAAATGAGCGATATTTGAACCACTTTTAATGGAATGACGCATGCATATTTTACCATTTTAAGAACGAACATTTCGAGGTCTGATGATAAGACACCCGCGTCGCGTGGTGACCATGAGTTCCGTGTGAAGGGTTATTGCAAACTGTGTACAACAGAGTCTCCTCAGTAGATGCAGTGGTCAAGCTGCTTGTCTCTCACCAAGGCGGACCAGGTTCGATTCCCGCCCAATGCATGTGAGATTTTCAAAGTGAAATATCACGTCCTGTGGTTCGGATTCCACGTAAATATGGAGGTTCCGTAACTCATGATTGCGAGATTCCATCGGGAAGGTAACATCGTCTGTAGTACCCCTGTTGTCTGTGAAAATATTTTAACATTAAGGAATGTGTCGGATGTTGCCTGTCCGGATACCTTCCTGATACAGACATAGTGCCCGCGACTAATTCCCTCTTGTTTCCCCGCAAATGATGAGCGTGTAATCGTATTCAACTGTGGAATAGACCTACATGCGACATCATTTCGAACCTGCATCCAGATTTGCGCAGCACACAGAAAAACCAATAATAGTGACGTATTACAGTTTGCGTGAGCACACACTAGCCTGTTTTTAATCAGTGTAGCTTCCTATTGATGTAAAACGTTTGTATGATGCAATATTTGTGCCATCAATACTACGTTTCATTAATTGGTAGTCCCGCGTTTGATCACATGCACAACTCTACAGCTTTGTGTGAGCCTTAGAGTACGTTATTTCTCCAATTCGCTGTTCGTACGTTCTTCATGTGACTGTGTCTTCGCTGTAAGCGTTAGGGGCGTAGTGGCTCAGCGGTCTAGCTGTATGCCTCTCACCGAGGCGGTCCGGATTCGATTCCCGGTCAATGCATGTGAGATTTTCGAAGTGAAATGCCATGTCCTTTGGTTCGGATTCCACGTAAAAAGGAGGTCCCGTGGCTCATAATCACAAGATTCACGGTCACGTAAAACTACAATCTTCCTTCCTTCCTTGCTTTAAGCGTTAATTTAGTGTTTAGCTTTTGGGCCGATAACCTAGATATTAGGCCCCTTAAAACAACAATTATCATCATCAATTTAGTGTTTAGCTATACCCGGTCACTTCGTCCGACATCTTAACGTAACTACTTGGTAGACTGGCGTACTATGACAGATTGGACCACCTCGTGGTGTAGCGGTTAGCATTCTTGGCTGTCGCCCCGGATGTCTTAATTTGATTCCCGGCTCTGCCAAGAAATTTTAATTCTGGTCTGAGGGCCCAGCCTCGTGACGCAAAACTGAGAAGAGGAGGGTTATATCCCCGTCTCAGCCATCTTCGAAATGGTTTACCAGGTTCTCCCCCCCCCCTTCTTCTCCTGGCAAATGCCGGGATGGTTCCTAACTTAAGACCACGGCCGCCTCCTTCCCAATCTTCACCACAACTACAAACACAGACACTAATACAGACATCACAATAACACAGGTTATCAGACAAATTCCATACACAACCAAGTGCACGGGAATTTGTCGCAAAGCCCCTAAATTAAAATACAACAACGATAAATGATTGAAATTAAAACACATTTTTCGAACGGTCCATTGTCACATAGTGGGCAGGAGTGCATTAGAGATGCTAGCAGAGAAATATCGATCTCACGTTGGTTGAATTGCAGAAAATAACATGGTTGGGGCAACCGATTCACCTGGTACAGTAGCCTATATTCAAGATTGTAGTGGTGTGTTATATTGAGTCTTATGGCATATGCAAGTAGAGTGTCATGTGAATATTGTGGTCGTTGCTCAATTACTAAGTGAACCAGAACTCCATCAACAAACTCTCAGAGGATGCCCAGAGACGCCTTCTGAGTGTTTCGATGTGGGGGGGCCCGTGGCTCGTAATGTCATGTAGTTATGATTTATTCGGTTTGTTGCCCTAGACATCCTTGATTCTGCGAAGATATCTTCGCAACAGTGTACAAGCCTGTAAAGGTGCCTACACACGTAACTGCAAGCTTGACAAGCATGCATGATCAATCTTGTTGTGCAAGCAGGCTTTAGCGTCTGTAGGATAATTCTGCACAAGCATTTTAATTGTACAAGCAGCTTGAATGTGGATTGAATTGAAATCATGCAAGCTTGTACAAGCCGCGTTTGCCCATGTGAAACGGAGCGTGTGTACCACGGACGTGCCAGCTTATCCAAGCAAACGTCAGTCGTGAGTGAGCTCTACAGGTGGTGACATCATTTGTACCATGTCTAGTGATCTGAAGGTCAACCGTAAAATAACCATTGTTCGCTACTGACCAATAGCTGACGGTTCTTATTCCTAAAAAATACCACACTTCCTCTATCACTCCACGTGAACTTCAATGTCCCGCCTTGGCGGCCAACTCGCGTGTCACGCAGGTGTCAAGTGCCCAGTGTTGCATACGTGCACACAGTTCTGTCCAGTCTCGCTGCTTGCTCTCAGCGGCTATGGTGTAGAGTTGGCAACACTGTGCCTCGCACTAGGAAATCCTTGGTTTCCCGCAGACATGGAATGTATACATATCCGCCCGTGATCGTATTCTTCTTTTTAATCAAAGGTGTTACGAGTGACAAACGGTTCAGATAAGTTTCTTCGTTCATTCTGATATAGTTATGCCAATCACGCGGATATATCTTCAATTCACTCAGCAAATTAACGTGGGAATAGGTATTTCTCTTCAATAACCACTCTTGCACCACATATCACGCTTTTTCTTCCGCATTTTCCTCTTGTGGACAAGGCGAATAGCAGCCACAGCGAGACCATAGTCGTCCAAGCTCGTCATAGTGCAAACGCCAAATGGCACTTGTTCAAACATACTTGTACCGTGTGGTGTCGTAGGGAAATTTTGCATTCCTGTACAAAAAGATTGATCATGCATGATTGTCAAGCTTGCAGGTACGTGTGTAGCCACCTTTTAACATGCAATAAACGAAACGTGCAACATAAAACACAGGCAATACAACAACCCCCGCACGTAACCAATGCAGAACTCTTCCCTTACAGGTACGTGTTTCATCGGAGCGTTGTTGCATTTGTTTTGTGTTGTACGTTTTCTTTTTTTTTCTTTTTTTGCGTATGGCTTTTAGCGCCGGGATTGTCCTGAGGACATGTTTTGGTAATTGCATGTTACATGCTTTTTCGTTCTCGTGAGGGTATTTTCACAGAAACAAGAATGATCGGGCCAACAAACCGAATATCAGAATTTCCTACATTATTACTCATTAACGATCCACCGGAGCCCCTTCCCATAAAAATACTCGAAGGGCGTCCCTGAGCATCCTCTGATAGTTTGTCGGTGGAGTTCTGGTTCACTCTGTATATATCCATTTTTAACTTTGAATAGTACGCAATGTCGCCATCTTGAAAGTGTGTAGTCCTTAGACTTGTGCCTTCAGCGAAGTGCAGCTTCTAGCAGAGTTTTGAAATGGCAAGTTTATTATATGTTAAATTATTGACTTGAATATTTTGTATATTCAAGATGGTGGATGCGTGTTACCATAAAACTCGTCCTTGTGTGTTTTATCAATGTGCTAAATTCGTATCGTTAAGACGAATGGTTTCGGAGGTAGGAGTATAGTGTCAAAATACAACATGGCGTCTAAAATGTAGTTGACAACAATGGCTTACTGAAGGTATGAAACGCGTGATGTCCCCAAAAAGGACTTGATTTTTCATAAATGTGCTGCACCCCTGAGTTGTAAATATGTAATGCAATTAATGATTTCTAGTTTTAGATCCTCGTTCACCAAATTCAAGACAACTGGCATAGCATACGTTTATTCACAGAGTAGTAAACATTTAAATTTGCTTCCGTGTTTATCGACGATATGGAATAAAGAAAATAGCGGATACAATATTCAGATAGTGCATACTGCGGACTTTTTTCTCTTGTATAAAACTCACAAATGAACTAAACATGTCTATGTAAACCTCGCTTAGAGCTTTAAAATACCACATCACAAGTCACCAAGGTGGAAAACGTATGCGGTGGTGCCCCTGTACCTCCGGCCCCTTTCTATATTTTTGCAAGGTTAGTTTAGCCGTTCTGACGAAGAATACAATCAGACAGATATACAAATTTTCTAATTTATGCATCTAGATATAGAGATAAAATAAACGAACAAGTAGTTCCGAGAAGAACTAAATAGCCTACTTCCATTTATTCTACTAGCCATTTCCATTACAAACTCTCCCTCCTATTAAAAGGATTTTCCATGTGATGTACTAAATAACTTTTATTACACGACCTACGTTGTGATAGAGTACAGAGGAAGAAAATCAAAACTCAATATCCATAAGTTGTAGTCAGAGACTTGAAACATAAAGAAAGCATAATCGCCTTACTATGGAACTTGTACATGCCCTGTCCTAAATGAAAGCTTTCATCGTTTGTCAAGCCACTCTTCAACACAACTCCAGCACTGGAAAATATGTGTCGAAAGTTACACGATTAGGTTTTTAACGCTAAGGAATTGTGTAATGGTGTAGCCTTTCATACGAATATTCTCTTCAATCATCTGAATAAAATGCAAGAAATAAAAAAACGAGGTTTTAAAACTTCCAACTGATTCCATCTTGAATTATTGAAAACAATTGAACATAATTATGTCTCCATACTAAGCTGAGAATAGAGATTCGCTGTGCCAAATTTTTTTGCACTTGGGTAATTAGATCGGCCCAAAATATATTTTTAATATTTGAAAGTCACTTGACCGTCATTGTTTTTATGTTTCTCAGGATATGAAAAGTCACAAATATTTCCTTAACAAAAGTTTGGTGCTTTTCAGTCGGTCAACACGAATTTACCCAAAAGAGTTGGGTTATACCCTAATTATGAAAAAAATTACATGAGATTAATAAATACACCAGGATGACCAGTTTTGATCGTCAAGCGATCATCATCAGATCCATTACACTTAAGCTATAAAATCTATGTCTGAAAATACGGGTGAAGATATTTACAATATGTACACTTATTTAGTTGCAGTATTGGTAATGCAACTTGTCGGTATATGTTAGTGGTGATCTATATGATGCTTGGTGAAATACGAATAGTGGCGATAGAACTCCGGAATTTGTCTGTGTGGAGTGACTGGTTGTTATGAATGGTTAATTTTGATTGTACTGTAATAATATAGGCTACTTGGGTGTCTTCCGTACTACAGCAACGAGCAGATTCAACTTCACTCGGGCTGTTGTAACAGGCGACTGAACGAGTCTGTTACCTTGTTGAGCTGGATCTCCCTCTCTCCGCCCCGCATTCATATTTACTGTCTGCAATAAGTGCATGCGTATCTGAGGTGAGTTGCCAAGCCTATATATAATGTATGTTATTGTATGAAGGACGGTCTTTAACTATTAAAGATCGTGGAACAATCCTCGCCACTCTTAAACTAGTAGTCCTATACAAGCGCTGCCGGTCTATGAGAATGTCCCGGCACCTTTAATACTGCCGTAAATGCCGGCCTAGGTTTATTGAAGAAAAAAGTACATCGTACATCCTGATCCAAATAACATTTACCTATTATAAACCCCCTATTTCCCCCCTTTTTATCTAGCTTGGATGTATCGCTATGTTGTGTCTTGTTTCCGGCTGGGTGTGTTTTTTAGTAGAGTGAAGGGGGGTGAGCTCTCCATGAAAGTGTGTTCATTTAGATTGTTGGGTTTGTTTCTTTTGGCTAGGAGAATCTCGATTGCTTCTTTTATGCCTTTCGGTTCGTGATGAATTATTTTTAAGTTGATTTCAATGTTGGTGACACTGTGTCCCGTGTCGCCCATGTGTTCGCATACGGCTGAATGTGTCCCGTATTTGATCGCATTTCTATGCTCATGGTAACGTGTATCTACTCGTCGTCCACTCTATCCGATGTAATTAGCTTGAAAGCCTGTGCCTTGACACGTAATAGAATATACCCCTGAATTTGAATACGGGTCTTGTTTATTGAGATTGCTATTTTGCAGATGTCTACCGGTTGTGTTATTCGTGGTGAATGCTGTTTTTATGCCTTGCTTTTTAAACAGATTAGTGATTTTATATGTGTTCGCATTCACATAGTGGAAACGCCCGAATTTTTTCTCATTATTGTCTGGCTTTGGAATCGTTTTATCCTTATTTTTATGTTTGGCTACAATTTGGTCTATTTTGCGTGGTGGGAAACAACCCCAACAATGTAAATGAACACACTTTCATGAAGAGCTCACCCCTCTTCATTCGACTAAAAAACACACCCAGCCGGAAACAAGACACAACATAGCGATATATCCAAGCTAGGTAAAAGGGGGGGGGGGGGAGAATAGGGGATTTATAATAGGTAAATGTTATTTGGATCAGAATGTACGATGTACTTTTTTCTTCAATAAACCTAGGCCGGCATTTACGGCAGTATTAAAGGTGCTGGGACATTCTCATAGACCGGCAGCGCTTGTATAGGACTACTAGTTTATACCGTCCTGTATACAATAACATACATTATATCTAGGCTTGGCAACCTACCTCAGGTACGCATGCACTTATTACAGACAGTAAATATGAATGCGGGGCGGGGAGAGGGAGAACCAGCTCAACAAGGTAAGAGACTCGTTCAGTCGCCTGTTACCACTGCCCGAATGAAGTTGAATCTGCTCGTTGCTGTAGTATGGAAGACACCCAAGTAGCCTATAATATTGCATTACAATCAAAATTGACCATTCATAACAACCATAGAGTCACTCCATAGAGACAAATTCCGTAGTTCTATCACCACTATTAGCATTTCACCAAACATCATATCGATCACCACTAGCATATACTGACAAGTTGCATTACCAATACTGCAACTAAGTAAGTGTACATATTGTAAATATCTTCACCCGTATTTTCAGACATAGATTTTATAGCCTAAGTGTAATGGATCTGATGATGATCACTTGACGATCAAAACTCGTCGTCCTAGTGTATTTAATAATCTCATGTATTTTTTTTTTCAGGATTAGGGAATAACCCAACTCTTTTGGGCAAATTCGTGTTGACCGACTGAAAAGCACAAAACTTTTGTTTACTAAGGCAACACTTGAAAAAATGGCTTCAAACCCCATAATGTTATATTTCCTTACTTGACAGTCCTTATTCACCATACAAAATGTTAGTTTGATTATGTAAATAGTTCCGTAGATACTGAGATCTGGTGAAATATATGGCACGGACGCCATGCTGGATTGATTTATATATAGAATATATAGAATATGTAGAATTATATGCCAGCAGATGAATATTTTTATCGTGGCTCATTTACCTACATTTCTATTGCTTGTTTAGAAAACTAGATATAAAAACGTATTTTTGAAGAATTTGCACAGCCGTCATTTTTAGGTTCTTATTAAAATTGAATGGAAGCCTCCGTGGCTTAGGCGGCAGCACGCCGGCCTCTCACCGCTGGGTCCGTGGTTCAAATCCCGGTCACTCCATGTGAGATCTGTGCTGGACAAAACGGAGGCAGACAGGTTTTTCTCCGGGTACTCCGGTTTTCCCTGTCAAAATTTCATTCCAGCAACACTCTCCACTATCATTTCATTTCATCTGTCATTCATTTAATCATTATCCCAGAGGAGTGCGTCAGGCCTCGGCAGCCGGCACAGTCCATATCCTCGCCGCTAGATGGGGGCTTCATTCATTCCATTCCTGACCCGGTCGGAGACTGGAAGCAGGCTGTGGATTTTCATTAAAATTGAATAAAATTAGACGCCTGTGTATTAAACAATATATGAAGATTGGCCGTGGTAATATTCATTGCTTTGGGATAATTAAGTCGCGAGAAAAATGCAATTTCGCGTCACCGCCATGCTAGTTTTGTGCTCATCAGGGTATTTAAAGTCCCATATGTGAACTTACGTTAATGGCCTCTATCAACAAACAAAATTTGAGGTTCATTGCTGTAATAGATTCGTAGATGTTGTGAAATGCCTAAATATTTCATATGGTCGCCATGTGACACAAAATAAAACTTAATTTTAAAACATCTCACAGCCGCAATCTTGATTTTATGAATACAATTGAATTAAATTAACTGCATGTATGTTAAATCTTGTTTAAGCATTTAACGTACCAAGTTTCACTGTGCTCGGATTTTTATATCACGAGAAAATGCCATTTAAATATTTTAATTTCGCTTGACCTCCATGTTGGATTTGTACTTAACAGGTTTACAAGTTTCAAATAGCGGAACCTATCTTAGTATTCTCTGTCACCACACAAGATTTGAGGGTGATATCAGTAATCGTTTGGGAGATATAGAATGCAGATGAAATATTTCGTGTAGCCGCCATGTTGAATTGGTGGAACGCATTAAAATTTGAAAGGCACGGTCGAGGTCAGACAAAGGCGTACTATGTTCTTGCCGAGTTTCGTTTCATTGGAATCGCTCCACCAGTTTAGATTTTGTTAGGGGCGGTGGGGGTTGGGCACACATGTACACACACGGACTAAAGCCCTTTTTTTTCATATGATGAATATACGCTAAAATTACCATATTGAAGGTTGATACTGATTGGTTTTATCGATCTGACAAAGATACAGTATATTAATTAAAGCGTTATGCCATGGTGGTGTTCGAGTAGTGTATCCGACACTATACTGCAGCAATAACAAACATCTTGGTAGCGACTGTACGCGACTGTTTAGGCCCAGTCGGGTGTACAGGCCATTATCACCCGTTAGCATTGTTAGAGGGTGGGAAATTGATGGAACGCTAGTGAATGCCGTCTTGCGTATGAATAGCCGAGAGATTAGCCACCGTGCAGGGTTTGCTAAATTCGCTTCGGTGTTCAGGTCACATGATCTGGGCAGTCATGTCTTCAGTAATATATGTATTAGAGTGATAGGCACGGAAAATGAGCCTATATACCTAGGTACATAAATTCGGCACTACTAGTAAAGCAAAACTAGTAGCCTAAACCAGACTTGATTTTAATGATAATAATAAAAATAATAATAACAATAATAATAACGATAAGAAAAAGGAGATTGATATTTTGTTTGGATATATATTCACAGAATGGATGATCCCAGGTTAACAAAAAGGATATACTATTGCGTAAACTGTCTCGACCAATTGTATCCATAATACACCTTTGGGAAAAAGCTGGATTCAAGGGGTAAAGAAAGACTTATAAAGACATAATATGAGAGAAGAAGAAACTGTGGACAGAGAGATTTCTTGAAGGAAGGTGTAAAGTATGGAAGGATTCCAGGGAAGCGTGGAAAGGAAACCTGGGACGAAGTGGTCTGAAGATGGAACGAAGCAGTATAGTCTAAGAATGAAGAAATATTGGGAAGAACGGAAGAGAAAACAACAAAGAGTGAAGAATTGAAATTGGCGCGTGGTCCATAGCAGGCCTTATCGGAAAGAAGAGAAGTAGAACAGGAAGAAGAAGAAGAAGAAGATAAGAAGCAGAAGAAGAATAAGAATTAATGTTAATGGTTTCATGCTCTTTTAACAAATGTGGCTTTAGGTACGCCACCGTGTTGCCGGAATTTTGCTCTATGTGCCAGTAAATACAGTATAATTTACAAACATTTAAGCTTCCTCAAATGCCAATTGATTTGCCGGGATTCAATCCGGTAGCCTTGCCACTGTGCCACGCTGCCAACCAAAAACAGACCTGTATTTCATAGTGCATGTCGACTTATTTTTCGCTAGATTCACCTTTGGTGGGTGGTGAAGCAGCTTATTGAAAACCGGGCAAATCAGTAGTGAAAAAATGAAAATCCACAGCCTGCTTCCAGTCTCCGACCGGGTCAGGAATGGAATGAATGAAGCCCCCATCTAGCGGTGAGGATATGAACTGTGCCGGCTGCCGAGGCCTGACGCACTCCTCTAGGGCAATGATTAAATGAATGACAGATGAAATGAACTGATAGTGGAGAGTGTTGCTGGAATGAAATTTTGACAGGGAAAACCGGAGTACCCGGAGAAAAACCTGTCTGCCTCCGTTTTGTCCAGCACAGATCTCACATGGAGTGACCGGGATTTGAACCACGGACCCAGCGGTGAGAGGCCGGCGTGCTGCCGCCTAAGCCACGGAGGCTCCAGCAAATCAGTAGTGATTGTTGGAATTCCGATAGAATAATGCTGATGCTATTGTTGTTGATAACGGTGTGTACAAGAAATAGTTAAGAATTTTATCCATGCTAATTTGCTATAAACCTACTTTAGGCTACCTGTTTAATACATTTTACTCCAAAGTTGAGAAAAATTGAGTCAGAGTCTTGAAATTAATCAAAACACCTACTAACACAGCATCTGAAGAACATGGGAACATTTAGTCCACTGGCCTCTCCAGGGACTGAATATTTTGAACGATTCTTGTTTAAAATGTATACTAGAAGTGTTGTTCTTTATTAAATTAGGGGCTTTGAGACCGTGTGGTCATTAATGCCAGTGTACTTGGGTGTGTGTGGGATGTAGCCTATTTGATAGCTTATTTCATTGTGATGGCTGTACTTGTAAGTGGGGTTAGATATTTGGCAGGAGGCGGCCTTGGCCTGAAATTGGCTTCGGAAAAACACGGAAAATGACTACTAGGGTTGGCCAAACCCACCCCTCTGTTTGCGACCCTAGCAGACCGCTTTATTCCAATGAATTCAATACGAAAAATGGCAACGAGTATTGCCATTTCCAGTGAATGTAACATTTTTACCAGTCATTTTTACGCGAGAGGTTTTATTTTTCATTAGTTTTATATACTGCCTAATATAACTATTACCGCGTTCTGTCCTTGAATGGTGCGTTTATCGAAGGAGTAATGTCGCCCGGCTCATAGTCTGCGGATATTGGGGTTGCGTGTTCAGCGTGACGATGCCATAGACCACATTTCCTTGGTTCTAGGCCATGGAGTGCTACTTGTCCTGTGAAGCAGCTACTTAAGTGTCCTAACGAGACCAAGTGCCCACCCCGTTTGAGCCCTCACGTCTGATGTTAAATGTCAGGTGGAATCGAAACTGGGTCTCCTAGGTAAAATGAAAGCGTGCTATCCCTACGCCTTTGAGGCGGCTGCTTTATATTAGTACTCAGAAGTAAGTGGTGTATTCTTATGAAAGCAGTTGTGGAAACCTCAGTATCCCCTGACAATTTGTGACAATCGATCATGAACCAGTCGATTTATATTCTTTGGTAAATTTACGACTGATTTGAAGAAAACTTAAGGAAGGATACAGGCTGTTTTACAGTGGAGGACAGGAGGCAAGAAATGGAGTAGGAATGATTATAAGAAACGATGTCCTAGAGTATGTGGAAGAGGTGAAGAAGATCAAGTGACAGGATGATCATAGGAAGGATACATTTCCAGACAGGGACAAAATATCTGTTTCAAATATATGCTCCACAAACGGGGAATAAAGAAGAGAACTTAGAAGAATTCCTAGAAGATGTAGAAAAATACATGTATATCGAGGATAAGGAAATAATGGTAATGGGAGATTTGAATGCACAAGTGGGAAGAGACAGACAAGGAAGAGAGGGGATTTTGGGACCATATGGTTATGACAGTGAGAATCCAGAAGGGGATTTCTTAATGGACTTCTGTCAGCGGAACCAATTAATTATAGGGAACACGTGGTTCATAAAGAAAATAGTCAGAAGATAACGAGGTATGGATGGGGAGATAGAAGAATGAAAACTCTGATAGACTATGTATTAGTCGAAAAAGGACATCGGAAAGAGCTAATGGATGTCACAGCCATGCCATAGGAAGCCTTTGGAGGAGACCATAGGGCAGTGGTAGCAAAACTTAAAGTAGAAAAGGTCATGAGATGACCAGAAAAAAGGAAAGAAAGATTAAGGTCTGGAGACTAAAGGAAAAGGAGGTTGCAGAATAGTTTAAGAAAGAATTGCAAGAACAGATACGAAGGACGGATATTACCCATGTGGAACAAGAATGTGAAAAGTATAAGAGTGCATTTGTAAACAGTTCAGAGAAAACATGTCGTAGAACATCAGGAAAGGTACGGGAAAAGGCGACAAAATGGTGGAATGAGAGATTGAAAGAAAAGGTAAGAGAGAAGAAGAAAATTTGGAAGGAATGGAAAACAAAAAGGACTGAAGAAAGTAGAGCAAAATATATATAAGGAAACAAAGATTGCAAGAAAGTAATTGCAGAGGAAGAGAAGAAAACCTGGGAAGAATTCACCCAGGAAATAAGGGAGGATTTGGAATTATAAACAGAAGAAGGAATGAAAAGGTGAACACTGGGTTCGTGATAAACAAAGAAGGTGATATATTGACAAAACCAGAAGAGATAACGGACAGATGGAAAGAATATTTCAGCGAGCTGTTGACGGTGAGACGTAAGACATGCGGAGAAGTAACGCAAACAGCCAAAATGGTGGAGGAAATAATAGAAGAAAAACCAGACATTACAAAGGCAGAAGTGAAATGGGCAGTTAGGAAGATGAAGATGGAGAAAGCTGTGAGAATCGTCGAAGTGACAATAGAAATGATCAAGGCGGCAGGACCAGTGGGACTGCAGTGGACATACAGACTTCTCAGGAGTGTGTGGAGAGAGGAAAGTTCATGAAGACTGGAAAAAGGGAATAATATTGCCAATATTCAAGAAAGAAGACAGGAAGGTGTGTGGCAACTACCTAGGAATCACCATCATCTCGCATGTTGCCAAAGTAATGGAAAGAATCCAAGAAAATAGAATTAGAGTAAAGGTAGAAAGCCAAATAGAGGAGGAGCAGTTTGGATTTAGAGGGGGCAGGTCAACAGTGGAACCCTTTTTGATTCTGAGGCAGAACATTGAAAAGAGTTGGGAATATGGGATGGATATGGTAATGACTCTTATTGATTTAGAAAAGGCCTATGATAGCATCCCTAGAACAAAAGTTTATGAAAGCATAACAAATAGGGAGATAGGCAAGGATCTGAGAGACATAATAAATGGAATGTGCATGAATTGCTACAGTAGTGTGAAGACTCGAGTCGGGACATCAGAATGGTTTAAAATTGACAATGGACTAAAGCAAGGAAGTGTGTTGTCACCTTTATTGTTCTTAATGGTGATGGATGACATCATGAAGGCAGCAATGAAAGACTGTAGTAGGGCAAAGATGAAGGTAATGTTGTTTGCAGACGATGTTGTGATCTGGGGTGAGGATGAGATGGAGGTACAAGAACAGTTAGACCTAATAAATGAAAAGATTGAGCAATGGGCATTGAAGATAAATGTGGAGAAGAGTAAAACAGTGGTGATGAGTAGAGCTAAGAAAGAAGGAAAAGGAGTAATCAAAGTCGGAGATAAAAAATTGGAAGTGGTGAAACACTCAAATACTTGGGAAGTGAACTGACTGAAGATGGAAGACTAGATTTGGAAATTAGCAGAAGAATACAACTCGGGAGTGCTTTGTACCAACAGGTACGGGGCCTAGCATGGAACAAGGATATACCACTTAAGGCTAAAGAAGTTATGTACAAAGCATATTATGTTCCTATAATGACATATGCAGCAGAAACATGGATAATGACTAAGAGGGATGGGAGGAGAGTACAGGCAGCTGAGATGTGATTCCTGAGAAGTATTGTCCAGAAAACGAGGAGAGTTCGATTGAGAAAGGAAGATATACGGAAAGAACTTTTAGTACAGAAACTAAATGAAAAACTGGAGCAAAACAGATTGAGATGGTTTGGACATGTCAAACGGATGAATGAAGAAAGGCTACCAAGACGAGCACTGGAACGACGGATGATAGGGAAGAGAGGACGAGGAAGACCAAGGATGCGTTGGATGGACTCGGTGAAGTATACTGTAACATAAGAAAACGGAACCTGGATTGGAACACCGTGTCGGAAGAGGAATGGTGGAACGACAGAACAATGTGGAGAGGAACCATATTTGCCCCCACCCAGTGTCAGCTGGAAAAGGGGAAATGAAGATGATTGAAATATTTGAGTACCTGCATCCATGCCGTTTCCTTTACCGTGCTCAAAATGTGTTCAAAATTCTCCTTGAGCTACGGTAATTCTGGCATATCTCTGTGTAGTTTCTATAAATGTTACAAGGTGGCCTCGGAATAGAAAACTTCCCTCAATCTCATATGAATCATTTCTGGCTTGTGCAAAAGTTCTGGACGAGATTTTTATTATTATTATTATTATTTACCATAAATCAAACAGAAGTATGGAAGGCATAGTGAAAAAGGGCAAGCCCCAACACCTGACCTTCAATTGCCGTTTATAAAGCACTCTCGAGTATCACCATACGTGCCAAATTACTTTTGCCAGACATGTATTCCGGCCATTTATCTGCACTTCATCATCAGATACAAAAATTGTACTAAGCCTGAGAACAGAAAACATATACCTTTTACGATATACTACCAAGTTGCTTTGGGGTCAACCATAAAATACGTTCACTCATGGGGGGGGGGGGAATCTTACAAGCATGTTTTAACATACCCTCTTACCCCTACCCCCACCCCAAAGGGGGTCTGTAAAGACATATGTGCGTTCGTCAGTTTCTGCCATGTGCGACTCATCTACTAGATGTAGAATATCCGGTGTACGTTGTATAACGGAGAAAGACTTGTTGCTCTTGTGACATGCAACAGGTTCCTAGCAGAAGTGAATTACCTCCATACGTGACCTATCAGTTCTGTGTGCGTCTTCTGGTGATAGAAGTCCAATACGTCTGTTGCTGGAATGGGGTCCACTCAACCTCGTGCGGCAACTGGAAAGAGGTGAATTCGATTCCCACGTCAGCCATCCTGGAAGTAGTTTTCCATGGTTTCCCCACTTCTACTCCAGGCAAATGCCATGATGGTTCCTAAATTAAGATCACGGCTGCTTCCTACCCAATCATTACCGGAATTACAAATACACACACTACTACAGACACCACAAAAACGCAGGTTATCAGACAAATTCTCCGTACACCCAGGTGCATGGGACTAAATGACCACGACGTCCAAGCCCCTCATAACAACAACAACAACAACAACAACAACAAACTTAATTCTGCGTTTTGTGGGCTATTATAGTTCGTTCTACCTAACTTCACTAATGTAACAACGGAGGGAGATCGTATGTAGTTTAGTACTGTACCCGTAAATCCGGAAAGTAGCCTGTTGGAATATCCGTTGCCCCAGCTGGATCGCCTATTTCTAACAGCACCGGCCAATTACTACATTAGAAATTGCTCCAACATGGTCTTTAGGGATTTACATAGAGCAGTTACAAGAATATTGTGGATCAACAACAAACTACACGGGGCACACTTACCTTTACTTACGTTCTCTGGGACTGGGAACTCAGCTTCGCCTACAATACATCCGCAATACTCTAATCCTTATATTTAAAATGAATCACACGTCAACACCGACAGATAACGAACTGAATAAATGTATTAACAATAGTAAACTAACCTAATATAAACAAAATAACAATAAACTAACCTAACAACAACAAAAACATACAATCATACACACTTCCTTTCTACAACACATCTTATTACAATGCCGTGTAAAAATAACTGCATAAAAGCCTTGGCAGGTTTAGGCCTACACTACGTAAAAAGAAAAACGTTTAAGGGATGCTCTTACATTCGTGGCATTCCTGAGAACAGGCTACCTTCATTGACACGCGTCTGAAAACGCACGTGCATTGGCTTGCTCCATGAATGAGCGATAGCACAGCGTTGCGCTCGAAACTATATACATTTAATACAAGGCTGTGAGTCGCCACCTGTTCACATTATGTCACACCAAGCTCCTCGCTTCTAACGGTGAATCATTCTGTCTGGCCTACATTGAGACTGCCTTGTGTGCGTTTAAAATACACGTAAAATTAACATTCAGATCTTACAAAATGCTCATAACTTCTATGTTCCTTTGACAATCATTATGGAATTTTCATACAATCTTTCATTCGCACCCCGAAATTGTTCTAGACCAATTCGGTTCAACAATTACTCTTAACAGTGGGCAATCATTCATACAGAAACATCCGCTCACAAAACACACGCTATTCCAAAACACTCGAATAATAAATCCTACTAAAAATTATTTAACTAATTAAATCATTTCCGAAAAATATTTACATGTAATTTGTTCATAATAATGGACAATATTTAACGTTGTCAACACGTTACTTTCGAGATTCTGGATTCTCGGTTACAATACAACTCTCAATTAATTATTTACACTGTTTTTTCCACATAATCATTTTCTAACACTCCGTAGTTTTCATATACTGCTCACACATCGTCTTATATAGGTTTCATTACATTGTCGGTCTAATACAGTCGACTGATAAAGGTTAACTGTACGTAATTACATAACTTCAGGTTTAATAAAATATAATAATGGTATCATTGACATGAGTAGACAATCGTTCTCTAATTGTATTTCTGCTAAAACCCTTCTGTCAACACAGCTAACACGTTACTTCACATGAACTGGACTACTTGTATAGAATGACTCTTATCATGATCCAATGCTTTTCTTATCAAAGAACAATAATACTTTGACTTCCTTTAAAATGCGGAACTTCCTTCGCAAGAGCGCTCCATAACTCTACAAATCCTCATATAACAATATATATGGCATAATCAATTATCATCCACTATGTTAAACAATAACCAAAAACGGATTAATTGTTATTAATATTTCTTCTGTAGGAACTTTTCTCAAATAATGGCATGACCCTCAGTATCGTTTCACATGACTACTGATCTACAATTATACATACTTAAGTTTTTCAAACGAAACTTCCAATCGTAATGAACGATATTAGACTGTCGTGATTGACCTCCTAAAGTTTACTCGACAAAAAGATAATTAACTGTTAACTCGTCTGTCGCAAATACATGTAATAAAAATAATACTCCTGTCTCATCTCACTTATCAAGCTTTAAATTGTATATCGTTGTAATATCAGGTCTACATAATGACGTGATATTACACAAATAGTGTACAATAACACACATGTTATTTATAGTGTCAAATAGAATTCAATCTTGACCGGTATAAACTAGCTTTGAATTCCTAGCCAAAGATTTGAATAATCTTCTATCAAAAGATATTTCCTCTAACATATTAAATGAACAAAGCTCTCAGCTTTACAAATAATAAAAAGGTTTGTCAATGTCGTAATGTTTTTCCACTCTACACAAAGAATGTTTATAGGGATTAAGACTTTGGTCTTATCAAACGACTAGTATTTCCTAGATCGTCGAAAGTTAATGTACAGTAATGATATAACAATATCATTCGATATTTCTTCTGTTCCTGAAGTTTGATGTTGTTACATTAAAGTGCTCAAATTAAATTTAAAAAGAATTTAATTTGAAGCTGTGACACAATGTCAGAATACTTGGTTTAAATCAAATTATTAAAATTCGAGAGTCGAAACGACTAGTCTTCTATGAAGCAATATGATTCCTCAAACAAAATATTTAATCTCAGTTCAACAACTGATCCATAGAATAAAATTGAAAGATAGATGAAAGCAATCATCTCCTAAATAATCTTGAAGCATAAAAATCTTAGCACACATCTGAAGTGTGAAATACATGAGAACACTGACATACATGACATGTGAAAATATGGAGTAAGATCGTTGGCTCAGGATGTCACTAATCAAGCCCTATACTAAAAATAAGAGACACAGCTACCTTATTTGGACGAAAACTTGAAGATCTATGTAAGTATTCACACAATACTTTAGATGCTTCCTCAGTTCAAGATACTGAGATGGATCTGCATTCGAACCTCGGATCTGCGACCTCAGAGATAGAAAAAACGTTCCCTCTCCGGAATTCACCAACATTCGCCTGGGCTTGAACGACATCCTTCTGGCAAATTCTTCTATTGTTGCTGGGCTACCCCTAGCATCTTGACAAATCTCTTCTGTAGAATCTTCATTCTCCGTCGCAAATATGTATCAGCCTCATCATTGGAAAATAATTTAATGAAATATTCATATAGATGGAGAATGAAATATTTCTATCGCTAATTGATGTTACATTAGTGTTCGTAGACTGACGAAAATGTACAAGATGGAACGTACACTACGTCAGTATTCAAGAATACGTCGTCTAACGAAGTTCCATCGTTGTATCTTAATTTCTGTTATCGAATATGTCTCTGGCGCATGATTATTTAGTTCATCATATCAATAATGTTAATTATGTTGAATGAAACCTCTTGAAGAATAATGATAGTCATTATAATAATGTTTATTTTCTGCGCCAATGTTAAACGTTCTTCGCTACTGTTCACTTGAACTGCGTTCGCCAACTTCACGTTGCAATCTAAAATTATATTCACCTTTATTTCCAACACATTTGAAAATCTGTCTTAACAGGCTTATATTGTCGAAACGGTAAATTTTAGAACGCTCGCCTTTCAGCAGAATGTAGTATTCGACGTGTTCTTTCTCTATATTCACTTAGTTGAACTCAAATCTCAATTATATAAGAGATATACTTATTTCAATGTTCCTCACAACTTCACTTAAAATGGAAGTGCGGTAATCTCCAACGTTCTACCTAGCTATCCTAGCGTCTCCACAAGTCGACAGTCGTCGCACTCGGACAAAGCTTTGGGATCTCCGTTAACCCAGTAAAAACACTTCCTCACTCTTCAAAGCCTGCTGGAATAAGAACCTCGATCCTTGGATCACCCCCTCCAAGTCGAAATTTTGGCGGCCATATCAATCTCCCACCATAATTTTAGCGCGTAGATTACTAATGCTTATTACTGCGTAGATTAACCGATCTGCGGTTTTTAAAGTATCAGACATAATTTCTTTTAATATTTTCTTCATTACCAAATAAGAAAATATTCTTCTAAGGGCTTAAATGCATAATTTCACCAAATTATGTAGTTGAAGTTGATCCCGTCTTCAATAAGTCCTCTTCTCATTGGCTCTGGGCTGGGATCCAATAGCATAATTTATAAAGATATTTATAATATTTATTTCCAAACTCACTGTTGCTATGCCAATTTCAGCCTTCTAGAAGCGTCTATTGTGCAATATGTCACGTGATCGGGCTCTCCCACGGCCTCGAGCTTGTAACACTACCCTCCAGTGTCACACTTCCAGAATTTATATTTTCTGGTTAAATTTTATCATGGGGACGGAAAATACTCTCATTATGTCCCAGAATAATTCAATTTTCGGGGGCAGTACGTCACCTTCAAAAACTGTTAGTTCCTTGTTTTCCACAGAACAAGGTTATCATGATAGAAATAAATATTACCAAGCATTTTTAAAAGCATAAATAGATCTACAAAAAACAGGAAATATCCCAAAATGAAGTTGTTTATAAGAGTGTTGATTCAAAATATGTCGTCTGCCATCGTTTGTGATGTATGCCAAATCACCGGTAGTGCATTACTTTCATTTGTGAACTTGAAATTTAAACGTCTTTCTATCTACTGGTTGAGCCTATTTATTATGAAAACCAAATGAAATACACCGACATAGGTTATTTATCTTAATCGAATGGGAAGAACGATACCTTTGAACGTAAACTGTGCATAGACAATAATAAAATACAAAGCAGTCACAGTTCTCGGAGCAAAATTAAAGAAGCATGCACAGGTATGACAGCATTATTTCAACAGTTTTTATGTTATTTGATGGATCAGGTTACAAAACGGAAGCTTAGTTTAACTTACCTGTCTAAAACCTACCACTTAATCTCCATGAATTTAGATTTTTGAAGGCAAAAGGTGAGCTGCAGCACAACGTGCGCCAGTTATTTTGCTCTGTTTTTGTAGCAACAGTCGTAACAAGATGTTGATTTATCACATTAACAGTGTGTGACAAATAACTGTAATATTTGATGTAAGTTTGCAGTGCTGCTGACCGAAGATAACTGGTCAGTTGAAACAGTTGACCGACTGAATACTATTTAATCGGGACTGATCGATTTAAAACACATCCGAGTGATTTTTTTTATCATTTTTATAACGTCAATTTATTACAATTACAAATTGGCAACATCATGTTCGCATCCTATTAATTTCCTTGCGTAATACCTATGAAATGAGTATTATGTGATTACTGCAGTGTAATATCCAAAAGGATTATAACAAACTAGGCGTTAGTTTCGGAGATAGAGGTATTTAAAACTTCCTGGTGCTTCGTAAGCTAATGCAATTAGTGTCAGGATTATCGGTGGCGTGTCTTAGCGCCTAGATTAAGTGCCTTAGATTACTGGCATCAGGAGTTCAGGTTACATTATCACTTTATTTTGAGTTCCAATTACTGTATTAATATTCATATTGAAAAAGTGCTTATTTTGAAAACAAATTTTACTTTATTGTAGTGTTATTAGCATTTTCTTTACTGAGGAAGTATTAATGAACTTGGTCACTTTTGTTTAATTTGCGTTTAACCAAATCTGTCTTTTACCTCAGGCTCGGGAAAGAAAAAATCGTCTTGCCCCTTTAACTCGAAGTATCTTGGTCCAAACTGGTGGTACTAGATCAGAGATACGTCTAGGCCCCTGGGCCTAGGTAACTAGTTCTCGCTAGGGTAAGGTTAGACAAGCATTTTGAGAAGTTTCTTAGTTATTGTTGCTTTAAGGGGTGGAACAGCGAGGTTATCTTCCCCAATATTTGGAGAAGAAAGTGGCCGTGGACTGTCAAGAAAGTATGACAATTTTGATCCTATGTAATCATCTAGAGACTGAAAACTGAAACACCCCAAAATGCCATTGGTGCTGACAGGCGTAGGTCAGGGGCAGTGAATGAGGATATGAAACTGAGCGATGCGTCTGGTACCGGTTCGAATCGGGTCTTGGGCATAAATGTTTGTCTTGCTTCGTCCTATACATTCATTTTATCTTGTATTATATACGTGCATAACTAGAACTTAAATAATCGAAATAAACATTATTCATTTTACCTTTTAAAGCATAGGTGGGCAATGAGAGAGCGCAGCTCCTGGAGCCAACTGCATGAGTGGGAGCGGAGCCAAGGAGCCGGGACCAGCTGACTGCTCGCTAATAGTTTGTGCTGGAACGACTAGATGGCAATATGCGCAGTCTAGGCGCAAGCAAAGGTACAGAAAGCATTGTACCGCGTGAGTAGGCCTATATTACTACTGTATGTGTACGGCTGTACGCTAAATATGAATAACGAACAAGCTTAGCACATTTTTTATGAACTGTTTTCGCAAACAGATTTCCCAAACATGCACAAAATGACTGCCAAACTTCTATCAATATTTGGTTCAACATATCTGTGTGAGAAACTGTTCTCTCTAATGAAGATAAATAAATCACCACGAAGAGCCACTCTAACTGACGCACATCTCACTGCCGTGAGTGCAAGTGCAAGATCGATCGCTCCAAATGTAACCCGTCTACTTCAGCGAAAGGATACGCACACCTCCTCATCTGCAGAATGACAGTTATAAGAACACATAGGTCTATGTTTTGTTTATGATGAATTATATTATTTTATTCATGTATTTATTTCTGTACTCCTAGAGCAAGTTTTCGTCCTTGTGTTCTAAACAAGTTGTTAGGTTGGCTTATTGTAGTTTCAGGGCAATAGGTAGTGGGCAAAGGAGTGTGTACTTATCAGCTGTAAAAGTAATTATTTATGTTTCCTACACAGAACCTAATAAAAGGAATATAATTAAGCGTGTACGTAGCACCATAATCTAATCATCTAATGCACAACAAACAGGGCACAAGTATAAAGCTGTTATGATACGCCGCTTGTAACGGGAAGCTGGGCAAGCAACTACAAGGTTAATTTTGGTGAGAGCGCATACTCGGCTCATTCTCCTGCCGGAGCGGGAGCGCTGCTCAATGAGCCGAATTGTGCCATCTCCGTTTTAAAGTATCGTACTGCAAATTTTCCACGTATTCTCTATTAATAATTGCTTATATACCACCCGATATGAACTACGGGAATAAAATCACTGTATGCGTTATAAAATTAACTTCCAATATGAAGATTCTTAAAAAGTCCTTAAATAAGGGAATCAACCTCGTATACTGAATTGTGCTTACAATTTATAAGATAACCAGTGTTATTGTATGTGTACTAGTCCCAGTTCATGTAGTTGTAGCTAGGATTGGGAACGATGAGGTTGTGGCCTTTAATTAGAAATCATTCCTTTCTATTAATCATAAAATTGAAATTTATGATATAGCCACTTCAGTTGTAAAATATCAATAATGGCTTGAAGACCCTGTTAGCGACTGCTTATTTGTGACTCAAATACCATTCATCAACTCTCCTGCAAAACCCACATGTATGTTAGGAGGCCCCACTCTTCTTTCAGTATTACATATTATATTAGTATTATAGTACTACAATCACCACTGAAACACAGGTTATCAGATCACTCAAGCACACAGGGCTGATAACCAAGACATCTGAAGCCACTGAATTAAGTAACGATAACAAAATCTGAAATTGGTCTCCTCTGCACAAATATCCACACAGTTTAAATGTTCACTGAAGAAATGCTTATTGATATCAACATTCCTACGATGTTTTGCGTAAATGTAATAATAATAATAATAATAATAATAAATAACCCCTGGCACTACAGCCCATGAGGGCCACGGCCTACCGCTGCCCAGCCATTTGGCCTGCAGATATTGGGGTGACGCGTGGTTAGCGCGTCGGGTCCCCTTGGAGGTTAATCTTGGTTTTCGTAACCGGGGCGCTGCCTCACTGTCAGACAGCTACTCAATTGTCCTCACGAGGCTGAGTGCACCCCGTTCCAGCCCCCACGTCAGTTTCTAAAATCCCTGAGGAGCCGGGAATCGAACCTGGAGCCTCCGGGTGAGAGGCAGGTGCTCTACTCCAACACCACGGGGCTGGCATTTCGTAAATGTAAAAAGGACAATATTATGATGTGCATCAATATATTTTAGCCTATTTTCTTATCATTAAAACATATCAGGTTTTGACCGTGTGTGTGTTTCTGTGTGCGTGTGTCTGCCTGTTTGTCTGTATGGTCACCCTTTATAACTGTCTTTTGCTCGAGCGGTTACATTGAAATATTGTAACGACTTAAACTAAACCATCCGACCCCGACCACACCTTCCGCTAGTCCAACGTGGCGGTCATGCGAAATATTTCACCAAAATTAAATATCTCAGACCCTATTAGAGTCATCAACTTGAAATTTTCTACCATGATAGAAAACTATAGAACAAGTTCAAAGGTGATAATGTCAAACCCATGATAAGGATGAAATCAAGAAGGCAGCAATGCGATTTTCAAACCTCGGTTTGTTTTAATCGAGGCCTGTAACAGATAGCTGTTTATTGAAGTTATTTGCAAAATAGTGACGAGAAAGTAACCGATATAGCAACCACGGAAATCTAATTCCCTTCCCTCGGGATATATTACAGCTATATATATACCATCATAGAAGACTAAAATATAAATTCAAATGTGTGACAATCAAAACCAGGACGAGCACGAAACCAAGACTAGAGCCGCTCGAATGTTCACATTTCAATTGCCTTCTCTCGGGATCTACTATAGCTATAAGCCTGCACTTCTGTTCCATGAGGGAGAACCATGGAATAAATTTGTACATTATGCAACGAGCCTATAATGGCAATAATTAAGACACGAGTATGTTTATAAAACGAGCGTAGCTAGTTTTATAATTTCCATACGAGTGTATTAATTACCATTATAGGCGAGTTGCATACAACTGTTTATGTTCGACGATAATTATAATTTTATTATATGTTTTAACATAAATATTTATAAATATCTGTGGGATTCAGTAACTTCAGTTAGTGAACAGAGCGTGCTGGAGGGGGGGTTGCTGACTGGACAGAGCGCATGCGTGGGTCAAAGAATTTCGAAAGTAGAGACCATTTACTCTGCTTGACAATGCTATTGTTTACAGCCTGCATGATGTCTAGTACCGATCAGAACTAGCATTCACTAATATTGTCACTGAAGTTGTTTGAAAGCAATGCGCTGTGTAGAAATTGGAGTTGGGGATATTAAGGTACAGTGCTATTTCTTGTCTCATATTCTCCAGTTTATTTACGCGAACATATGGGACGGTGCACCTTCCATGTCGGTAATTTATGTTGAAGGACGCTGTGTTGCTAACTTCTGGACCTAGATTCATAAATTTCTTGCATATCTCATAGTATTTGCTTGTCACCGTAAAGGTTTGTGATGATTTTGTGTTAGTGTTTGGGATTGTAACTACAATGGTTGATCCGATATCCAATTTGAACTTTCAAATCATGTAATTCATGTCTGACATGTTGGATTTTGAGCGCATGTGCGAAGCTATCCTTACCTAATTGGTCAATGAATTAGCTCTCATTAGCTGAAGAAACTGTTTCATAATGAAGAATAGTACTATAATGACCCTCATTATGATACAGTTTTCTGACATATAATATTTACATTTCGATATCGTCGAACATAAACAGATATTTTGCTCTAGTGATTGTGAAAGAAATAAACCAACATGGTAGCCGAGCAAAATTTCCAAATTTAACTGCCTTTTCTCGGGACATATTACATCTAAAAGTCTGGAATTTGTGTTACTATAGATGACGGTGAAATAAGTATATCCATACGCCTTTCAAAATCGTAATAATCATCGAACAAACATTTGGTCGCGCGATTGATCAAATTTAATTACTCTTTATGGCGGTGGGTCAGGGGTATCGTTCTCGCTTGCTGAGCCCAAGGTTGCAGGTTGAAATCCTAGCGCAGTCAGCTGGCATTAGAGGGTGCGCAAATGCGAGGGAGCCGTGTCAGTAGATTTACTGGCACGTTAGAGATCCCTTTCGGGGCAAAAATCCGGCACCCCGGCGTCTCTAAAAGCCAGAGTTGTTAAAAGGGACGTAAAACCAATATTATTATTATTATTATTATTATTATTATTATTATTATTATCTTTATGGCGACCTAGTGCAGTGAAAATGGCGTAACAAATATATCGTTTTAGCCAAACAATGACTTATATTAAAATTCAATTTCTAACAAATCCAGAATGGTGGTCATTCAAATTTCTTGAAACTTATTTTTATTTCTCGCAGCTTATTACAGATTCTGTGTTCATGTGTAGTAGTTGTTGTTTCATTTAGGGCACGCGATATCGTGGTCATTTATCACTGTGTACTTGCCTACCTGCTAACCAGTATATTTTTGTTGTTTGTAGCAGTGTATTTGTAAATGAGACAAGGATTGGGAACGAGGCGGCCGTGGCCATAAGTTTCGTACTGTCCCAGTATTTTGTATAGCCCTGGAATACTGACTTGTTTGAGAAACCCATGTGGCAGACGAGAGCTGTCGCTCGGTAAGGGAAAGGATAGGCAACGCTGCAACACATCCCAGACCGTATGATCTGCAGAGTACAGTTACTTCACAAGATGGCAGCCTTGAGAGCATGGCATTCATACATACAGTTACAATCTATTACTGAGATTACTGAGGGGATCGACGATATGGAACTACATTGTAACACAAGAGAAAATGATATGAAGACATTTAAGGAATTATTAATACTCTTATTACTACACCAAAAGTTTATCGCAATTGAGCCATGTCAATATGGATTCTTACATCGATTGGACAGTGGTATTCTGGGTAGGATCTCGTCCAGCTGTGAATCGCACGGCACGGAGAGAGACACTTGTATTCTGATTTACAGTCGCGTTAGTTGGCTTCGCCAAAGAAACTATTCCGTGTACAAATTTTATCTAGTGCGTT
The DNA here is from genome assembly GCA_946902985.2 of Meconema thalassinum. Classification (NCBI taxonomy): domain Eukaryota; kingdom Metazoa; phylum Arthropoda; class Insecta; order Orthoptera; family Tettigoniidae; genus Meconema; species Meconema thalassinum. The sequence goes on along the minus strand of OX336389.2, from coordinate 216,360,227 downwards.
GTCTGTGAGTACGGTACGGTACGGTTCGTCTTGCTATCAGGCAAGAAACGCGAGGTACACTTGGGGCGAGCGGTAACCCAGTGTATAACTTGGTGAATTATGACAGTGGATACAGTGAACTTCACGTTTCGCTTAGTTTGTTCTACAACACTATTGCAATTACCGAAAGACTTCTGATTTATCCAGCGATCATTCAACGATACTACATGGATATTAACGTTATGATGGAAGGAATTATATATCAGTCTACTACACGGAAAGCTATGAATGGCTAGGCAATGAATTGAAATGTAACACACTAGCAGAATTGAACAAATAGAAATGATTCTCACTTAATAATGGATCTTACTAGCAGAAGGCTCTTCAAGAGAAGGCTGAAGGCAATCTATAATGACACTGAGATAATTACCTACACGATATGGATTTTCTAGAGAGAATAGAAGTGGCATCTTTCTCGTTTCTACGAATGGACTTAGTTTCCATATGATGAACATTGTGTTCCGGATAGCAGTTTCGAGCGGAGAGGTGTTGGGTTCGAGTCGACGGTCCTAACCAATATTTCAACTACTCAACGCTATGGATCAGGATTCGATCTCTACAAGGGATGTATGTTCCAACATACATTATACGTTCATCAAGACGACTAAGGTAGATGAAAATCTTTTTATACGTAGACGGTATCAATCATGTCATATCTATAGAATGTCCTTTTCACCAATTTTTATTAAGTAGGCTAGTTAGAAAATAGATTTGAGAACTAGATCTGATAATTTTATCACTTCTGTTCGAGTGTCTATTTAAGGTTTTGATCCTATTTAAGGATGCACCTACATTGTTATTTCAGTAGTTAATTTTAAACGTAGTGTTATTTTTAAAACATTACTTTTTCTAATTTTGGTCTAATAATTCTGAGCATCATTATTAGTTGAGAAAATGCACATTTAAGAAGATTTAGGAACAAGACTGCGATATTTTATATAAGTATAGGAATTAGGAAGACTATGTCCAACCACGAATACATGAACATTTTTCTGCATTATTTCTGTTTGACACTGAATAAGGAAACAGAATATTTTCGATAGTTCATACAGCATATCATTTAGAATGACTGTATATTTTTCGTCGAGCTAGTAATTGACATTTGAATCTAGCATGATATTTTGAAGTGAACAATTGTAGCTTTTGAATTAGGCAATATTAGCCAAACTTTTGAATCACGTTTTGAATTTAGATATTATTACTGAGTTATAGTTCGTTCAGATTTCGATTTTCATTATTCTTTTTAGAATACTCCTGTTTTGATAACTTGTGATTCTAATGGATTATTTGTATTCTACTCATACTATGAACTCTTCCAAGGTGTAGATTCATACGTATTTCTTAAGGGGAAAACCCATTTCTGAATTTGTTCATGCGAATCTGAATTAATTCTTTATATCTTGTGATATATATTTGTGAACATTGAAATTAAGACGAAACGAAGTATAATTGAGAATGAAACTCAATTTTGTATAAAATTATATTCCGTCATATATCAGAATGACATTTTGGGATAATTATAAATATAATTATTTAATACAGTTTTTGTGGAAGTAAATTAACACTTCGATGCTTGTATAAATTATGAACCATGATATATTTAGGTGTTTATAAGACACGTTTATGAATTTTTGAAAAGGTGTGGAATAATATTAATAGCTATTGGGAGCTATTTCGCAATTTTTGATAATATAACAGTTGTGTTATAATGAAGCTTTTTGAAGAATATTTCGACATCATTGGATGGTATGAAATTATTTATGGAGTATTTTTGAATCTCATGTGAAGAGATATTATTGTATTTATTACGAATGTTGAGTATTGTGCAAGCTGTTGAGCTATCGTCAAAATGTGTTATATGGAAGTGTATTTAAACGCGAGATAGTCACGAACATCGAAACTAGAAGTCTAGTAACTGAATAAACCCACTATTAAAAATCTCATTAATGTATAAAACAATTCACTTGAATTTGATTGTTAATAATAACGCATTTATCCAGTGTGAAACTGATCTGAAAACGTAAGAATAATTGATAAAATTATTGCAATAATAATTGGAATATTAATTCAAGATAAATGAAATATTAATAGGATAGACCACACATTCGATTACCTTAATTGTTCGCCGAATTAGACATATTTTGACAATGAGAAATAATTAAATACCGTACGAGTCTTTGGAATGATTGAAATCATGGCGAAACTCAGCAAATGAATTTAAATGTAAATCTTGTAAATTATTAATTAATGACATAATATTGAGTGTATTTCAGTAAAATAATTTGTAATATTTCTAACCATGCTTATATCGTTCACGAGTTGAACAGTATTTAATACGGCAACTTTTGCGATATATTCTATCCAGCTGAAGGCTATTTGCATATTTATTTTATAATATGCCACATTGAATAAGAATCTACTTTTTTGTTGAGTGGATGTAGGTCCACAATCCGTATTTTTCAGTTAATAAACTGCTTATTTAATTTTAATTCTACAATGATTTGGTGATTTATATTAGAAACAGAATGTGCTAGGAGAACCAGTTGGCAGTTTTTGTCAATGGTTAGTCCAACGCCCGAGATAATTTTAAGAGTTTTCGAGTTCATTTAGAGCTAATTTTTATTTTTGTTCTTTCACCACTGGCATTTTCTTATCCAATTCTTTTGTAATGAGATGTCCTCCCTGGTTGATCCTAGTTTGTAGAATTTTGGGGGTTATTTCAGCCGGGTACTTCCAGATTCTTCGATCCAGTTTTTCCAGAAGATTTCAACAGGTAAGACCTTGGATACGGGTACAGTACCATATTGGCATTTGCCTGGAGTAGAAGTGGGACGCCACGGAAATCTACTTTTAGTATGACTGAGGTGGGAATCGAACCTACATTTTCTCAATTCTTCTTCATGAGGCTGAGTGCATCCGTTTCAGCTCTTAGAACACAGCACTGTTAGGTTCTCCTGATAAAAGAATTGTTTTTTAATAGGCTCCTACTCATGTGATGTAATACATAAGGAAGACGTTTCGTGCCGCCTCTGATTGCAAGCAGCCGGACATGTTACTCGACTTCATGGTTGAATACGAAATAATACAGCATTAAGTGAAAGTCTGCCACAGGCAGCAGTAGCTATGCTCGCTAAAGTGCAGCGCTAGGTCATGGGGCCAAGCTCTGTGCGAACCCGGTAGACGTGGGTTTGAGCCTCACCGTCGGCCGTCCTTGAAATGGTTTTCTGTGGTCTCTCCATTTTCAACTCCAGGCAAATGCTGGGACGTTGCCTTCTGACAGGCCATGGCCGCGTCCTTCCGCATCCTTGCCCAGTTTCATTCATGTTCATTCATTTCATCTCCCATTAACTCATCTCATGAGGTTGGCGTCAGGAAGGGCATCCGGCCGTAAAAACAATCTGCTTCCTAGAATTTCATCGCGTCTCATTCCCAACCCCGTTGGGAACGGGAATAATAAGGGGTAGACAAACATACAAGTGAAAGTCTGATCGCCTTTAAGTGATACGACCTCAGGTTTCACGTGCTCTGCTAGGGTTTGCTATTGCTCATCTCCGATGTGTTGCAGATACAATAGCGCACAGTGACAGTGATGTGTAGTTGTTATTCAGAAGTTAGGGGCATCTCACAAGAGACCACTGCTAATGTGAATCGCCCGAACATACCGAAAATTTGCATACATTTTGGTCAGATCACTTGGAAAAATCTACGATCGTATTTCAGCCCCAATTGTACTTGGACCATATCTAGAGGGTGAGGCTGTATACATATAGTGCAACCCAGGCGGGTGGCTAGGCTCACTCAGTTCTCATGTCCTCTCAAACAATCGCTCTAATTCAGCCATATCCTCAGCAGCCTATCTATGGCTAGATAGCCTATGAGGCATCCTGGGAGAACTGCTTGTGCGAACAGGTTAAATGGCAGGAAAGTGAGAACTGGGAAAGCCGATCCATCCGGGTTGCACCAAATCTCACGCGTGCATAATTTTGTCCTCTGTAGGGATCGCCTAGGTGAATTCGGGGAGAAAATATTACGGCGATGATCTTTTCGCGATCTGACCAGTGCTTGTGCTAAGTTTTAGCGAGATCGGGATATTCACGTGCGCGATGTTTCCTTGCAAGCATTCGCCCCGTGTACTTTGTGTAAGGATTGTTGTTGTTGATGTTTCACTTTAGGGGCTTGGACATCGTGGTCATTTAGTCCCATGTAGGCTTTTTGGGTATGTGTAGAATTTGTCAGATAACCTGTGTTATTGTGGTTTCTGTAGTGGAGTATGTATTTGTAATTCAAGTGAGGATTGGGAAGGAGGTGGCGTTAAATATGGAACCATTCCGACATTTGCCTGGAATAGAAGTGGTAAACCGCGGAAAACCACTTCCAGGAGGGTTGAGGTAGAAATCGAACCCACCTCTTCTCAATTTTCCCTCATGAGGCTGAGTGTACCCCATTACAGCCCTCAGACCAGAATTAAATTTCGTGGCACAGCCAGGAATCAAACCCGGACCTCAGGGGCGACAGCCAAGAATGCTAATTGCTTCACCACGTGGTGGTCATGTGTATGGAATCCCTCTGACAATAACTGTTATTATGATCACTGTTGCTTTTGTACGGTTGTTACTTAATGTAGGGACTTAGAAATTTTGGTCATCGGTTCCATGTACTTTGGTGACTTCCGCGCTTCCATAAGCTACGTAACCTTAGTTGCTTTTGAACTATTATTGAATCATCCATATCCGAACACATCCATTTCCAACTCCAACTCCAGGAAACACTATCCATATCTTAATGACGACGACAGTGGTAATATGCACAGTTGTTCAAACCACTGGTAATGTTATCCACTAGGTCCCAAAGGTGGGTTTGCACGAGGACATCTATAGTGGTGCATAAGTTTACATAATAAGTTTAATATCCTCTACTTTGAAGAAGCATCATGGTACAGCGTTAAAGCTGCTTGCCTCCGACCTTCCAAGCGGATCTGTTCGCTTCTCTGTCAATGCACGTGAGATTTTTGGGGTGAAATGTCACATTCAGTGGTTTGAGTACACGGGCGTGTGTAAATGTGTCAGAGTTAGTTTCACCTATACAAATTAGGTTTATTTTGTGGTTAGGAAGATCTTAATCATCAGCCCAGTGTGCTCGTGTGTGCGTAAAATATCTACCATAGCCTGTGTTATTGTAGCGACTGTAGTTATGTGGGCAACTGTATTCATTACGGTATGTTCTCCTGTTTTCTTCAGTATCCAGTTGAAGTGTATTGATGGTTCAGAAATTCAAAAGTTTATCAGATATGTTTAGTGTAATGTACATGCTCCTTGACTGTTAATAAGGTATCATCAGGATATTTTCCCAGCCAAAGTGAAGAAAATCAAACACACGCAGGAGAGACACTGTCAGCACTAGGATTGGAATCATGATACTTTTGCTCTCACCGACCCAAACGCTGCCATTTGGTCATTGTTCATAACCCACTTGTATCTTCCTTAACGTGTTATTCGGTGTAGCGCATGGTCTCTTGCAGTTCATTCAGTTAATGTCCAGGTTGAAGGGACCATATGGTCACTGGCTAATGAGATCCTACCTGCTTACTTAACGCCGTAACTTGATAGTCCCTTTTCTACGAGCGGCTAACTAGACTTCATCCCACTTAACACGTTTAATATCACGGTGTTGTGTCGAAATGCACCAGTAGAATACTGACAGGGGAATGAGCTGATGTAACAGTGGCATTTGCCAGTGACATGTGCCGTGAAGACTTATTCAAGTTACCCTGACAGGGGAATGAGCTAATGTAACAGTGATGTGTGTCTTGAAGATATGTTATTCAAGTTGTCCTGACAGGGGAATGAGCTAATGTAACAGTGATGTGTGTCTTGAAGATATGTTATTCAAGTTGTCCTGACAGGGGAATGAGCTAATGTAACAGTGATGTGTGTCTTGAAGATATATTATTCAAGTTGTCCTGACAGGGGAATGAGTTGATGCAACAATGACTACGCTTTGAGGACTATACTTACAAAATACTGGAAAAAAAAGGTCTAAAACTTCTTGAGATGTGAAACTTCCTGATATATTACTACGTATTTGTGAAGAAAGGTCCAAGAGGAGGCAACGTTTGTGTATAATCAACTTCTAGGTGACAATCCTCGTGAATAATAATAACAATAACTGAACAAATTCAGTGCAGGCAGTGACGAGGTCAACTGCTCGCATTCGGACCACTTACAACACAAACAGCTAAGTATACAACCCACTCTTACAGGACAATTTAAAAACAATCACATAATCATACTAAGCAAACAAATTTGAAGGTCAATCAAAACTTTCAGTATCTTAAAAAATATCACATTACTAACAAATATTGACTAGTTGCATTTGTTTAACTCCTATACGTTTGCGTATTGTAAATACTATTACCAATACTTGTAGACATAGATTTAATAGCCTAAATGTAATTGTACTGATGATGATCGCTTGATGATCGAAACTGGTCATCCAAGTGTATTTATCTATCTCATGCTTTTTTTTAGGATTGGGGAACTACCCATTACATATGGGTACAATCATGTTGATCGGACAGATAAACTTAAAATTTTATAGTTCTCTCTCTCTCTCTTGCCGCCAAGGATTCGTCAGACAGGCAATAAGTCTCAGTTAATCCAAAGTTGTCATTGCCATTTTCGAACAAAGCCAACCTTTGTCATCAGTCTCCCGAACGCTATTTTTGAACTCAGCATTTCAACATCGCTAGCAAACGGCTACATTTCTTTTTGAAGCAAACACAAATGGAAAACATTTGTGGAACAGCTTACGCTGACTTATTCTAACATAAACAATCAAAGCAACCAGAATTTTAGGATGAACGTTTGTCCTATTCCAAAAAGGAAAATCTCTTACTGAAATACCCAGCAATAAAAGACAGGGGTAGGAACACTCTCAACCCTCCAAGAATGAGAACTGCGGGACTTGTAAAGACGTAGAGCCATGAAAGGGAGACAGGAACAAAGGCAATGGAAAAAGGTGAAAACGAACCCAGCTCTGGTATCACTAGGGTTCGCCAGCACCCAAGCTCACCAGCCAGCCCTTGAGTATATAGCACCATCCAGAGTGCACACCCTGCCTCCGTGAGCTCCTTGGGCAGAAGGCAGCAAATACCAGGAAATGAAAAGAAGAGATCAGCCCTCTCGAGGAATGAGGGTATCAGGAATCATGAGTCAAGGGCCAATTAAGGCGGGGAAATGAAAGACACCATATGGCTCAGATACCTTAATACCGTCGTGGTAAGAAGAGAACCAGAATTTACCGAAGGAGGTCAACAGGAAAGACGACAGAGTTGAGCCCGGCACAAGTAAGTGGAAGCATTGTCGTACTCAGCTGGGGACCGGTGGTCGCCAACCCACGCCATATAGGTTGTTAACCCCTGGGGGAAAGAAAGAAGGAAAGACAGTATTTGTTAACTGATATATTCCTAGGGAGTTAACCGGAAAGGGCTAGAATGTATAAGGGAAACCTCAGGATTTCTGTCCTTGATGTGGGAGGAACGAGAACTCTCAGAACACACTGTCACAGGTTTATCTTTGGATTTGTTTGTTCATTTATAACTGAAGTGGCACCAACTGGGCTTGTGAACAGACTCTCAAGAAGCGTGCACTTCTGTCGAGTGACAAACAAACACACAACATTGGCTTCGCTCATGATAGAAGGTTGGGTTTGCAATATTGTGCGAAATGGATAGGATATGTTGCATCGCCAGAAAGTACTTATTCTGTTTCCATCTTCCATCTCGACAATTATTACAAGTCTCATTGTAGAAATTAACAATGTCAAAACTGTATGATATTTAATTTGTGTCTTCCATTCAACGTAACAGTAATATTACTCTTTCTATATGAATAAGTATATTAAGTATGAAAAATACAAGTGACGTTTTGAAAAAGAAATAATTGTAAATTGGATGGAAATTAAAGTAAATGACTACTCCAATATGATACTAGAATTGTTACTTGAAGAGCCTACTGAAATAATATTATCTTCAGTATGGGGGCATTCATTACCTCCATCTACTTGACTTCAAATAAAACATTCCATTCCTGTTATACATCAGTCCAGTTTATTTCATTGCACGCAAGTGATTTGTCCTGATCTCACGGTCATATGTTGCAAACCACACAGGATTAGACCTGTATTTGCACGTTTGATTTTGGTATTTTGGACATGTGGTCTATTAGCTTGCTTGGTTGTGTATGTAACCTGTTTGATAACTAGCTCTTGCTGTGACGCCTTGACACAGTGATGAGCCATTTCATTATGACCACCTAGCTAATATGGTGGAGAAGCACATTTAGTCCGCAGGGACGCGGTTGATCCGCCAAGTCCTAATTCGCCGAGTTGGTGGGTATCTGCCATCACCAGCGCACCAGCAGTTCGTCCAGTTAGTGAACACTGTGGGGCGGTGATTATGTTGCACGAGTCCGCTTCTTACAACCTACCCAAAACGTTTAATTATGGAGCTGATGTTCGGGCTATTAAGGAGGGGGGGGGGGGGGGCGGCACAGCAGTAAAGAAAATTCACCATCATATTCCTTGAACAAATATTTTTTCCTTGGCAGTGTCATATTGTCCTTTTGAACGCTGTTGACATCAATGTTAAACTTGGTTCTCAGTACACACGCTCGACCGTCGATATGGTGAACCAGTATTCCTTTTCCATCGGACCAGGCCACCTTTTTCCATTCTTTCAAAGAGCAGTATCCATGAATGCATGTCGACCTCATGCACTATCATTATTGGAGTACAGACAACATTCAAGTACGACCGGGTCACAGTGTTCACCGAAACGCCTGCTGTGAAAAATTACCCTGATCACCACAGTTTTATCTGCACGCCTTTTCCTTAACTGTAACTAGGTAGCTTTATGGTAAATCGAAACTGTTCGCACCAACTCCCGCTGGGATCTGGAATCAATGAGCCGCTGTCGACACACGCCTGGACGACGGGCGACGTGTCGATGTTTGGCCGGTGTTGTACCACTTCGATATTTAATAATGATGATGATAATTGCTATTTTAAGGGGCCTAACATCTAGGTTATCGGCCCCTAATGGTCTGGGTGATAGTGAAAATGACAATGAAGTGGAAAACTGATCGAAAATTAAGTGAGAAGGAAAATACTTACTAAAAGGAACTCAGATTGAAACTACTCACAAAATGGGGAGCGGTAATAATTACAAAAGCGAATTTAGAACGAAAATGCTCACAAAAGGAATAGATTTAAAAATACGCACAAAATGTAGGTTAGGTTCAAAATACGCACAAAATGCAATGTAGAGTCGAAATACTTTACTTACAAAATGAGAGTGAAATTCAAAATACTTACAAAATGCAAATTAGATTGAAAAGACGTACAAAATGCAATTGAGGTTCAAAATACTTACAAAATGCAATTGAAATTGAAAATACAGAATGCAATTTAGATTGAAAAACGCGCATTTCAGATTCCAAAAAATCACAAAGTGAAATTGAAATTCAAAATTCTTACAAAATGCAATTGAAATTGAAAATGTTTACAAAATACACGGTAGATTCAAAATACTCAATTGGATGGACAATACTTACAAAATGCAATTTAGAATGAAAATACTTACAAAATGTAATTTAGATTCAAAGTACCCACAAAATGCAATTGAGAATCAAAATACTTGCAAAATGCCCACCATACAAAATGCAATTTAGATTGAAAATACTTGCAGAAAGCGGTTTAGGTTGAAAATACTTACAAACTGCAATTGAAATTCAAAATACGCACAAAAGTCCCATCCCCTATATTGAAAGACTTACTAAAAGCAATTTAGATTGTCAATCTTTACTAAATGCAATTTAGGTTGAAAACACTCGCAAAATGCAATTTAGATCGAAAAAACTTACAAAATGCAACGTAGATTGAAAATTCCTACAAAAGAGGGTGTAGATGCAAACATAAATGCTAAAGGGAACTGAGATAAATGGGGAGCCAATTAACAAAAACAGTGCGGGAATCTTAAAGAGAAAAGGAAATATAATGAAAAGAAAACAAGAGGTCTGCCCTCTCGAAGAAGGAGGGATCAGGAAAAATGAGACAAGTGCCAATTAAGGCGGGAAAGTGAAAGACTCCCTAGGCCTCGGATACCCTAATACCGTCGGGGTCGGAAAAGAACAAGAGTTGACCAAGGGAGGTCGATAGAAAAGAAGACGGAGAGGAGCCCGGCACAAGTAAGTGGAAGCAATGCCGGACTCAGCTGGGGTCCCGTGTCGCCAACCCTCGTCCCACTTGATGTGAGCCCCTGGGGGATCGATATTTAATGATAACAGTTGTATGCGAACAGCCAACAAGCCGTGATGTTACAATAATGATAATACCAAGTTGATATGCCATTACAATTTGACCTCTTTCGAATTTGGGGAGATCGGCCACTTTTCTTAATCTGATGCCAGAGACTCGACTAACAGGAAGTCCTGTAGACCCGCTCACAAAGCAAACCCTGTTGCTCCATAATTGTTCTGGGTATTTTCGAATACAAAAACGCCACGTGTTTATTCCATTACCTACACACCAAACATTGCCAAAGGAAACACAACATATTCAGTGTCTTACATGAAATGCAAGGGTACGAAGAAAAATGTAAGAGAACCATGTGAAACAAGAAAATGGTACTGATTCTTGTTCAGTAGCTCATGTTGGCACCTCTAGCGTTGATCACAGCTGACAACGTCGTGGTATGCTTCTGCGGATGCTATCCTTGAGGGTCGCAACGAATTCTTCCAACAATGCGGCTTCCAGCTCCAGCAATGTGTAGGGATGTTCTCGTCGCTTCTGAACACACTTCCCTATCAGATCTCACAAATGTTCGTTGCAACTCAGGTCAATACTGCTTGGGGCTATTCCAAGACCTGAGCATGAGCACCTTGGATGAAGCGCATGGAGGAAGTGACCCTAGCTGAGCGTGCTTCATCATGCATGAACATGAAATTTGACCCGATATCACGTGTAACGGGTAGGTTGTGTAGAACTTCTTGTCTGCAGCAGTTGGCTATCAAGGCACTCGGATAACGACGAGATCGGTTTTGGTATATAAGGAAGTTTCCTCCAGATTATCATTGACCCTTCAATGTAACCAAAACTTTTCTGCGTGTTTGGAGGCATATTTATCCTTGTCGTCACCACTCAATGACACGACCATCCCGTCCCACACAGCATGAATCTGTGAACAGTACTGGAGTGCAATATCATAGCTGCCAATTAGCATGTTCTTATGCAAACAGCAAATATTCTCGGCGATGCTATGTCCTCAACTGTAGTACGCATTCTTAGCTCACGCTCTCGGAGTATGTTGTGGATCGTCTGCGTGCTGACATGAGTGTTCCATGGGGTATTTACCAATTCACCTTGCATATTGCTGGTGGTATGGTAACGGACTCGGAGGAAAGGATTATCTGATAAACTGTGTTATTCTAGTGTCTGTAGTAATGTGTGCATTTGTAGTTGAAGCGAGGGTTGCGAAAGAGGTGACGTGACTAAGTGACCCACTGCTGGATGGAAATGAGAAACCATGGGAAACTACCCAGGACGTAGTTAGGGATCACAGAAGGCAGCAACATTATTCAGGATTGATATTCTATCATTATTATTATTCATCATCATCATCAACTTCCTTCCAAGTATTGGGCCAAATGTCCCGTTACGGTCTTGCACTTTCCCTCCATCTCTTCATCGGACGTCCTATCGATCTATTTCCCCGTGGCTGGTAGCGAAGGATCTCCTTTGGAAATCTTTCAGGTTCCATCCTTTGGACATGATGCTTCCAGTTCTCTTGGTAGTCACAAATGTATGCAGTTATTGGTTTCACTTTTAGTTCCTTCAGCACATCCTCGTTTCTCTTATGATCCCATTTAGTATAGTCTGCTGTTCGGCGCATAAAGGTCATTTCGCGTGCTGTGAGTCTGGAGATGTCCCGACATCTTATTGTCCATGCCTCGCTGCCATAGCATAGGGTTGGTCTGGCTAATGTGTTATACAAACGCAAGCGTGTATGCCTTTGGACAAGAGATGGCTTCATGACATGATTGATGATTCCTGTTGTTCTGGTATAATTAGTTATTTTTGCAGTTATGTCTCGTTCTTCTTGAAAAGATAAATGATATCCTAAATACTTGAATTCGTTAACTCTTTCTAAAATTTTACCATCCAGACAAATTTTACTGGGGATAGGGTCCTTACCCTTAAAGGCCATTACTTTAGTCTTTTCAGTAGAAATGCACATGTTGAATTTTGATGCCATTTTCTGGAGGTTGAAAACTGACCACTGCAGATCATCTTCAGATGCTGCTACCAATGCAACATCATCAGCAAATAGTATAGAATCTAATTTTTTTAGATGCCTGCTGATAGGTATTGAACCATGTCTTTCACACCTCCATTCCTTTATTATAGCATTCATGTAGATTATGAATAGCAATGGAGAGAGTCCACAGCCTTGTCTTACCCCTCTGCTGATTGGCTTCCACTCGGATTTATGATTACTTAACCTTACTGAAATAAGAGTACCACTATACATGTTGGAAATGTTATCAATTAACTGTTGGGGGACACCATCTCTGGCCAAAATTTCAATAAGTCTGTTTCTGTCAACAAAATCAAAGGCTTTCTTAAAATCAACAAATGATATGTGTGTTTCCAAATTGAACTCCCTGCGTTTTTCGATCAAAATTTTAAGGTGAAGTAGGCATCTGCACATGTGCGACCTTTTCTAAACCCATGTTGTTCATTCCCTATTAACTCAGAGTAATGTTTCAGTAATTTTTCTTTAACAATGTTTGCAAAAATTTTGTATCCAGAGTTAAGTATACTTATTCCTCTATAATTTTCCAAATATTTCATATTTCCCTTCTTATGAAGAGGAACTACTATTGCCTTTTGCCAATCTTCTGGAGGCCTGTTACCCATCCAGATTAAATTCAATAATCCGAGAAATCTTTTCTTGAAGGCATCGCCTGAATATTTCAACATTTCTGCATTTATCGAATCTTCTCCAGGTGTTTTCCCATTTCGAAGTTTCCTCAAGACCTGTTCTAATTCTTCGAGTGTAATATTTTCCGAAGACTTGTTGTTAGATGCTTGTAAAACAAGTTGTTCAATATTTGGACTCGACCAAAGGCTCTGAAAATACTCAAGCCATTCTTTGTGAGATATTGCATTAATTTTTACATCTTCTTTTACTTCCCTATTTAGTTTTTTCAACATTTTATAGGTTTGTGGTTGTGGTCTTGTTATGTCAGTCTCCAGGTACGAGACAAAGTTTTCCCAACTTTCCCTGTGTTTCTTCCGAACTTCTCTTTTTGCTATTGCTCTCTTATCATGGTATTCAATTTTATCTTCTAATTTACCAGTTGACAGAAACTTTTTATATGAATTTCTTTTTTCGAAGATTACTCTTTTAATTTCTTCGTCCCAAATTCTTAAACCCTTTTCCTTTTGCCATCTTCTTTTTTCTCCCAAACTTTCAAATGCTGACTGTTTTAGAGCAGAACTCAAATTGGACCACTCGTCTTCCACATCGTCAGAAAGTGGAATCATCTGAATGTGATTATCAAGCCTGTTTTGGTAAAACAATTTTATACTGGGATCATTTAAAAGGTTAACCTTATATAAAGTTTCGTTTTCCTGTGTTCTTTGTTTCTTTTTCTTGAACCACCGTGGTTTTAAACGAATAGGAGCAACTAATAAATAGTGGTCTGTTTCCAATTCAGGTCCTCGATAAACTCTTGTATCCAAAACTAAATCTGCCAATTTTCCATTACAAATGATATAATCAGTAATTGATTTCTGATTTCTTGCGGACCACGTATATTTATGACTGTCCTTGTGTGGAAATAGTGTGTTCATAATCCGAAACTGATTGAAGATAGTGAAATCTATTAATTTTGTTCCATTATTATCGCGGGTTACCTCTCCATGAATACCAATGTTATTCTGCATTTTCTCATTACCAACTCTGCCATTAAAGTCTCCCATTAACAGTATCATATCTTGTCTATTAGTAATATTGATTATCTTCTGTAGATCATTATACAAAATATCACTTTCTTTCGAGTATCCTTCAACCGGTGCATATACCCCTATAACTGTCAAATATCCTCTGGATAGTTTTATTCTTAATTGAATGATCCTTTCATTCCAAAAAGTATAGCTATCAATATTTGACCGTAATCTCTTGTGAACCATAAACATCACCCCTGCCTGTGCTCTAACATTTTGTTGAACACCACTATAAAACTGTAAATAATTTCTAGTCTCCTTGGATCCCTGAAGCTTTTTCTTTGTTTCAGAAATAACTGCAATTGAAATATCTTTTTTAGATAGAATATCGTCTAATTGATCATCTTTGTGTCCAATACCCTGAACATTCCAGGTAGCACATCTAATAATATCCTTCCTTTTCCAATTCGTGTCCTTTCCTTTGCCAAGTTCGTCAACTGTAGAATCCGTCCGGTTTTTTCCTTTACAAGACTTGAAAGCAATGAAAATGTCCTTCCAACAGGTTGCTAGCCTGAAGAAAGTAAGTCCATTAATGGGGATGCCATCTCTCAGCCCATGGACAGGCTGTAATACAGCATTTCCTCTGTACTTGATGTAACGGTTATCCCGCCGTGCCTCGGTCGCCAGAGCCTCGTCTGTGGAAACGGGCAAGTTCGCCACGTGAAGGAGAAGATGACATTTGGGTAGGAGAGGTTATAGATTGCACATCACTACCCCTACATCACTATCCCCTTATTAATTCAAATCAGTTCCTAATTACAGGCACATTCTGCCATGATACATTTTGATTTCATTCCGAACACGAATATATCTCTCAATACATTATAAAGTAATGAGAACACTTAAAATATGCAGTAGCCTAATTCCATACAGTCGGAACTTAAATAGTACGGTACGGTACCTGGCCTTGTCCTACGACATTAGAAGAGCTCTGTGTGCATATAATGGTGGGCTCGGTGCTGTATGGGAAGAGCTGTGACTTTATCTCACTGGACACTAGTTTGCTCCCCACCCTTCTCGACAAGAAGTTCCTGGAAGAACCGTTGTGTCCCACATAGCGAAGTTGTTATGCATGGCTCCAAAAGAGAGACGTACAAGGCTCCAAACAATAGCGATGAGAGTGGGTTTAGAATATATAGTTCTTCCTAAATGTTGGAGAGCTTCTCCCACTTCACGGATACCAGAATTCAGGTAAAACAAGCATTGTTCAAACATTTCCTACAAATTAGTTACCAACTACTTCTTAAAATCACCGTATATCATTATTTTCTGATTTTCAATGGATTGTACTGTACATCAGCTACTGTCTACCGGAGCATAAGGAATCAGCAGGATGAGTACGTAATAAGTCTACAGCTGGTAATTTGTTCCAGCCATCCTGGCTATGATGGTACACTGGGCTCATGCTAGAAGTCAATTGGAACTTGCAGCAATAATAGTGGGTGTAATCAATGACAAAACTCCACAGAGAAGTAATTAACGGACTGGCAAATAAACGGTCTACAGCACAATCAATCGTTGCAATAAAGTAGAAATTTAAAGCGAATCAGGTACAATCGTTTATTGGCAGACGATCCATACAGTATCAACCAGAAAGCAATTACCTGCTATTTTCCAATAACTGCAATGAATTGGAAAGTCTAGACTAGGATCCTTTTATAACATCAAGGTTTACAGCGACATTCTTGCAGTTTCAATCAGCGTTTTGGCAGTCATGACATTTAATCAGCTTTGCTGTTCGAAGGGCAGTGAAGTGCATAGAAGCTACCTTACATGCAAACAGTTTAATGCAGCTCGATGGAATACTGACAAATATAGATTCTCAAATCAGTATTGGAATTCAGACTGAGGTTGGTTTTTAGATGAAACACGTGTTTTAGATTTCTTCCTCATACTACCCAGTATGGCCAGAAGAATTAAAATACAATTGGTACACCAACACCCACACCCACGTAGACCATTCCTGCACTGCTCAGTGCACCGACATGCTTGCTCATAGGTCTCTTGCAAGCGGAAGAAAGCTCTATGATTGTTTTTGTTTCATTGCAGGACTATACGGTCACCAGTCCCGCGTACGAGCGTGGAATCTGTCACATGACCTCTATTTCCTGTTCTAAGCATAATATCAAGAAAGATGGCATTTGATGTAAGAATAGGGAGGATTTAAATTTTGCCTACAAAATGTTCAATCTGTGTAAAGAGGAAGAGAGAATGATACAAAGATCAAAACATAAGTTTGTTAGTAACCCTCTTATTGTCATATAACAACTTCTGTTGTTGGGATGGTTATGCAATGTACATTTGCTGTAGTTGAAACATTCGGCAAATAACGGACATTCTTGTAATTTTTGACTATTAGCTCATCTCTTATTATTTGTCTAAAATACGCTGGAAGGCTTCCATTTGGACTTTGATACAATGAATGAAAAAACAGGTTGTTCGGTGAAGAACTAATGTAGCCTATTTTGATATACTCTACTGGTCTTTACTATCTCAAAACTCTCTCATCAATAAAATAGATATTCTATGTGATGGTCTAAGTACCGTTTTGTACATGACCTTCAACAATTCAGGAGCTGGGAGGAGAAAGGGCGAATATTGTATGTATTCTTATTGCTGATTCGCCCTGTCTCCTCCCAGCTGAAAGAACGACTATTCTATGTAATCTTATTGCAGATTCGCCCTGTCTCCTCCCAGCTGAAAGAACGACTATTCTATGTAATCTTATTGCAGATTCGCCCTTTCTCCTACCAGCTGAATGAACGACTATTGTATGTAATCTTATTGCAGATTCGCCCTGTCTATCCCAACTGAAAGAACGACTAATGTATGTAACCTTATTGTAGATCCGCCCTTTCTCCTCCCAGCTGAAAGCACGACTAATGAATGTAATCTTATTGCAGATTCGCCCTGTCTCCTCCCAACTGAAAGAACGACTAATGTATGTAACCTTATTGCAGATTCGCCTTTTCTCCTCCCAGCTGAAAGCACGACTAGTGAATGTAACCTATTGCAGATTCGCCCTTTCTCCTCCCAGCTGAAAGCACGACTAATGAATGTAATCTTATTGCAGATTCGCCCTTTCTCCTCTCAGCTGAAAGCACGACTAATGAATGTAATCTTATTGCAGATTCACCCGGTCTCCTACCAGATGAAAGAACGACTATTGTATGTAATCTTATTGCAGATTTGCCCTTTCTCCTCCCAGCTGAAAGAACGACTATTGTATGTAATCTTATTGCACATTCGCCCTGTCTCCTCCCAGCTGAAAGAACGACTATTCTATGTAATCTTATTGCAGATACGCCCTGTCTCCTCCCAGCTGAAAGAACGACTATTGTATGTAATCTTATTGCAGATACGCCCTGTCTCCTCCCAGCTGAAAGAACGACTAATGTATGTAATATTATTGCAGATTCGCCCTTTCTCCTACCAGCTGAAAGAACGACTATTGTATGTAATCTCATTGCAGATTCGCCCTTTCTCCTAGCAGCAGAAAGAACGACTATTGTATGTAATCTTATTGCAGATTCACCCTGTCTCCTCCCAGCTGAAAGGGCGACTATTGTATGTAATCTTATTGCAGATACGCCCTGTCTCCTCCCAGCTGAAAGAACGACTATTCTATGTAATCTTATTGCAGATTCACCCTGTCTCCTAGCAGCTGAAAGGGCCACTATTGTATATAATCTTATTGCAGATTCGCCCTTTCTCCTCCCAGTTGAATGAACGACTATTGTATGTAATCTTATTGCAGATACGCCCTGTCTCCTCCCAGCTGAAAGAACGACTAATGTATGTAATCTTATTGCAGATTCGCCCTTTCTCCTCCCAGCTGAAAGAACGACTATTGTACGTAATCTTATTGCAGATACGCCCTTTCTCCTCCCAGCTGAAAGAACGACTATTGTATGTAATCTTATTGCAGATTCGCCCTTTCTCCTCCCAGCTGAAAGAACGACTATTGTATGTAATCTTATTGCAGATTCACCCTGTCTCCTCCCAGCTGAAAGAACGACTAATGTATGTAATCTTATTGCAGATTCGCCCTGTCTCCTAGCAGCTGAAAGGGCGACTATTGTATATAATCTTATTGCAGATTCGCCCTTTCTCCTCCCAGTTGAATGAACGACTATTGTATGTAATCTTATTGCAGATTCACCCTGTCTCCTCCCAACGGAAAGAACGACTAATGTATGTAATCTTATTGCAGATTCGCCCTGTCTCCTAGCAGCTGAAAGGGCGACTATTGTATATAATCTTATTGCAGATTCGCCCTTTCTCCTCCCAGTTGAATGAACGACTATTGTATGTAATCTTATTGCAGATACGCCCTGTCTCCTCCCAGCTGAAAGAACGACTAATGTATGTAATCTTATTGCAGATTCGCCCTTTCTCCTCCCAGCTGAAAGAACGACTATTGTACGTAATCTTATTGCAGATACGCCCTTTCTCCTCCCAGCTGAAAGAACGACTATTGTATGTAATCTTATTGCAGATTCGCCCTTTCTCCTCCCAGCTGAAAGAACGACTATTGTATGTAATCTTATTGCAGATTCACCCTGTCTCCTCCCAGCTGAAAGAACGACTAATGTATGTAATCTTATTGCAGATTCGCCCTGTCTCCTAGCAGCTGAAAGGGCGACTATTGTATATAATCTTATTGCAGATTCGCCCTTTCTCCTCCCAGTTGAATGAACGACTATTGTATGTAATCTTATTGCAGATTCACCCTGTCTCCTCCCAACGGAAAGAACGACTAATGTATGTAATCTTATTGCAGATTCGCCCTTTCTCCTCCCAGCTGAAAGAACGACTATTGTATGTAATCTTATTGCAGATTCGCCCTGTCTCCTGCCAGCTGAAAGAACGACTAATGTATGTAATATTATTGCAGATTCGCCCTTTCTCCTCCCATCTGAAAGAACGACTAATGTATGTAATATTATTGCAGATTCGCCCTTTCTCTTCCCAGCTGAAAGAACGACTAATGTATGTAATATTATTGCCGATTCGCCCTGTCTCCTCCCAGCTGAAAGAACGATTATTGTATGTAATCTTATTGCAGATTCGCCCTGTCTCCTCCCAGCTGAAAGAACGACTATTGTATATAATCTTATTGCAGATTCGCCCTTTCTCCTCCCAGTTGAATGAACGACTATTGTATGTAATCTTATTGCAGATTCACCCTGTCTCCTCCCAACGGAAAGAACGACTAATGTATGTATTCTTATTGCAGATTCGCCCTGTCTCCTCCCAGCTGAAAGAACGACTATTGTATGTAATCTTATTGCAGATTCGCCCTGTCTCCTGCCAGCTGAAAGAACGACTAATGTATGTAATATTATTGCAGATTCGCCCTTTCTCCTCCCATCTGAAAGAACGACTAATGTATGTAATATTATTGCAGATTCGCCCTTTCTCTTCCCAGCTGAAAGAACGACTAATGTATGTAATATTATTGCCGATTCGCCCTGTCTCCTCCCAGCTGAAAGAACGATTATTGTATGTAATCTTATTGCAGATTCGCCCTGTCTCCTCCCAGCTGAAAGAACGACTAATGTATGTAATATTATTGCAGATTCGCCCTTTCTCCTCCCAGCTGAAAGAACGACTATTGTATGTAATCTTATTGCAGATTCGCCCTTTCTCCTACCAGCTCCTGAATTTCAAATGGAGAACTCAATATCCAAACATTATAGTCATTTTGGATAATACTAACATACTGTAAAGGGAAACAATTTCAAAACGAGAACGTGTATAGTCATTTTAGAATTAAAACAAAAATAATAATAATTTAAGATAGCAAAATTGTCTTACTCTGGTGTTTGTGTTTGCCCTGTCTTATACCAAAGCTTTCATCGTTGTTCGAGACAACTATCATCAACACACTTATTAACCCTGGTAAACATGTGTCCAAAGTCACATGATGAGGCGTTTTTTTTTTTACAATACATGAATACAACACTAAAGTATTGTAGTACTGATTTATCATCTTTACCAAAGACCAGTCTAATAGAATATCAGTTAGGAGACGTTCTTCTCCTGAAATGAACATGCGTATAATCTATAATTTACGATTCCTAGGCCCTACACTAGAAAATAATCTCCATGTTCCAGCTCTTAAGACAATCCCCACAACCGCCAGTATAATAAATCATTACGTACTAGAAAATATAACTTTCAGTATCGATTCATTATGACCCGTTCTGTAGAGATGGCATCCTCTTGCAACACATCACAGGAGTTCATTTTAAGGAACGTACTATGCACGACTTTTACAATTTACAAAAAGTAAGCGAGTGCCAGATTATTACGGTGGTAGCTTCACTGTCATCGTTTGACTAGGACACGAGAAGAAAAGGATAAGTTTTTTTTAAATTTTGCAATGTCACCATCTTAAACTTACGAAAAGAATTGAACATTAGATTCTAATATATTAAGCTTTAAATTAATAATTCGCTATGTCAAGTTTCACTGTTTTCAGATGATCAGATCGTTAGAAATTTCATTTTAAATATATGAAATTCACGTTGCCGCTATGTTGTTTCTTGTATTTATAAAGTTTTATCATGTTGTTGAAGGTCACGTAGGCTGGTGGAAAATGAAATTCCAACACCAAAGATACATTAGTTTATAGGAATGTGATTTACGCTAATATATTTTCTAGTGACATACCTTATCTACCTGATGAAAGTTTCATGTGTAAGAAGACACGTGGCAAGGTGGTACATTAATAACCGCTGCAATCACCACAATTTTGAATGCAAGCATACAAACGCAAATCAGCTACGGTTGATGCCAGTATCAGATGACGCTGGATTTGTCGTCCCATATGTGCTCAATTGGCGAAAGGTTTGGCAATCTCGTGGGCCAAGGCAATTGGTTGACATTCTGTAGAGCACGTTGGATGATAGCAGCGGTACGAGGTCAAGCGTTATCCTGGTGGAAAACACCCCTTTGAATACTGCGAATGAATCGCTGCACATCTGGTTCATCACCAGTTTGACGTACAAATGAACTTGTCACCGTTTTCTGGATAACGACGTGAGTGCTCCTGCTATCATAGGAATTCGCTCCCCAGGCCTTAGTTCCCGGGCCAGTATGTCGACGCCGCAGACAGCTTGTTTCTAGGGGCCCAGCTGCCTTCCTCTTTCCAACGTATGGCCATCACTGGCACCAAGTCAGAAACAGCTCTCATCGGAGAACACAACAGATCTCCACTCCGTCCTCCAATCTATCTTGACACCATTGAAGTCACAGATGGCAGTGATTCGAAGTTATTGGCATGAATCCTACAGGACGTCTGGCTCTGAGCTGCCGCTCAAGTAATCGATATGTTACAGTTCGCTGAGTTACACTGGTGCCAACTGAAGCTCTAATGCAGAGGTGGCCAAACAGCACTCCGGGCACGCTGGCACTCTGGCTGCACTCCAGCGTGCTTCTGGCGCGGACGGCCTTGCAGTGATGGTGGGGGAAGAAAATATGTCGGTCTATCTCTCATTCGCTTTCTCGTCCTACCCTCTCACGTACTGCCTTTGCTGTGCCAAAGGTCAAACGGTCGCGGTGTGGTGTTCCTTATATTGAAAGAGTTTTATATCAGATTTCTAGAACTTGCAAAACTTCACGTTTTTTTTTTTTGATTTGATTGTCAAGCCATTCTCAATCTCTGTAACTGAGGTTCCGCATGAGTTTCAAATGGAGCTTATACATTTGCAATGTAGCACTAGACTTAAGGATATTTTTAGCTCTGTGAAAAATTTGCCCGATTTCTACTCACAATTACCGCAGCAAGATTATCCAAAGTTCCACAGGTGTTATCAATGTTTGGAGCATCGTATGTCTGTGGAACGTTTTTCTCTGCAATGAAACTAACAAAATCATGCATCGCACTCTGATGACTGACGGTAACCTGCGAAACAGCCTTCGGTTGATTGTCTCACAAGCAATCGTACCGAACATTGAGCATATTGTAAATATGAAAACAGATTGAAAACAAGGAAAATAAAAATGTGACCAAAATTGCATTGTCAAAAAGTATGAGTCCCATGTGAACCCTTCAGAATAGCAGTGTTTTATGCAAGAATCTTGATCAAGGGGTCGCGCTCAGTTCATAGTGTGATGTTTACGTCCGCCAAACAACATGCTTTTCTGAGGCAAGGGTCATAGGATAAAAACTGTAATTAAGAAAGTAAGGAGACAAGACGTAAGATAATAACAAGATTTAATAACTAATTGTGCATAAAAGAAAATAAACAAACAATAATAAAAAAATATCCTCCCTGAATTTTTCCCTGACAGGAATATCTAACACTTTGAGGAGTCAGATGGATCTCCCCCTTTTTAATAAAATTGTGGATCCTAGTTCCACTACCTTGCATTTGAGTTTTATGTGCGCGTGATGACTAACTACGAGAAAATGAGTACTTGGATGACCGTTCGTTTACAACGGGTTAACAGCCACGGTGCTCACGAACAATCATCACGTAAATCAACGTTTATGGATATGGGCATGACATTAATAAAAACCCTTAAAAACTCTAATGCTGACACACACTACAAATCTATTATTTACAGGAATCTCTCTGAGATCCTCATTAGCGCGAAGACGCACTTAACAACATGAGCTACCAACTGGCCAATTGCTCAATACACACAAGGAAAGACAGCATTGCACGTGACTCACGGGTCACAGAAATGAAAATAAACCTGGAATAAACCAACAACAACAAAAGCCTGACCGGCTAAGATTACTTTATATGAACGAAACTGCATGTTAAGGTAACGCTTCGAAGATTATCGTGATTCGTAGGCAACTCCCATTTATTTCAGCTATTTTTACCATTGATCAGTTCTTATCTGTAATTCAAGTAATTAGGAGCCTACGAGCACTCCTCACTAAAGACCATGCTTTGCACGTTCAGACAGCCTTGTGAAACATCTCCCCCCTTTCCTCAAATACTTGTCGTGTCCCAGTCCAGTGTATATAAATAGCCGACCAGCTGTTCCGTTACCTCACGGAATCAACAGCAACAAAAATCTCATCCAACTCAACATATGGTCAGACATAATCACATATCCACAATTGCCCTCGCAAGGATACAATATGGACCGGGTACCAAGCTGACAGAAATCAGTCTCAGCTGAAATTCCCGCTTGTAATACCACAAAAATACACACATACACACATCTGGGACTGACATGACGCTTTTCACAGAGGTCTGCTGAATAGGTGCTCACAAACATTTAACACAATATTAAAACCTACGATAGAGCTGATTACTCTTCGTCACAAATTACATTGCTCCAATCGGCAATAGTCACACTGAATCTGATCAATAATAAATCTTAAACAATTTTAATTACCCTCCAATCTACTGTATAATTACATTAATTCAGTCCTACTTCTGAAACACAACAGATCTCCGAGAGACCTTTTTAACCGCATTGCGTAACATATGCAAACACGGCCGTTCACATAGCTACGTTAGTTAACACAATACAAAAACAAGAACCTTCCACTAACTACATTCGTGCGAGCTGCTTCCATACAAAAGTGTGTCAGACCCAAACTAAGTATACTACGTTAATCACACAAGCAATGTATTTACAAAAATATGTCCCATAAACCATAAGTTAATTTATCAAATAATAAAGAATATTATTTTGTACTCATCTCTCTTGTAGTCACCCGTCAAAGAACGACTGCTGCCATTTCCCAACTGAATGGTTCTATCTCATCTCAGCCATCTGGACGGAGTGTTGAGAATTCCAAACTTCCTCTGTAGTCGTCGGTGTCATCTCTGGCGCTGCTTCAAAAATTAGATTATTATACACTTGATATCTGACTACTAAATTCGCTGTTCAGGTACTACTTTCCCTGTCACAGTTCGTTGGCGAATTATCGACGATACTGCCCCTACAATATAGTACTGTGACTATCTATCACTGAATTTAACACTTTACAATAACAACCTGTGTCCACGACACACAAAATAGAAATCGTTCTGTCCGCAGACGAACAGTAATAAAACGACTACGCCCGTAGACGCACAGAATAATAGTCTACGTCCTCAGACGAACAGAATAGAAGTCCATGTCTTGGCTCTTCATGCCACTTATAAAAGAACTGGCCCTAGGTCTCGATGGGGGGGGGGGAATTTATGTAAAAATTTCTCGAAATAATTGTGGTACAGGCATGAAATAGATATCACTGAACTCGTAACATTGCACAGGTCAAGAATATGCTCATTAATCCTAGAATCGATCGTAGAGATTTTGTCTAGGCGATTTCCCGCGTGAATGCTAGCCGAGCGTACCCACGCTAGACCTGCCGCGTTAACTAGGCATTCTTCTCTCATTGGTTCTAACATTTTCTGTAATTTGGCGGTTCATAGCAGATCTTGGCGTCGTAGGAGTGTCCAGCCTGCTCATCAGCCACTCACATTACTGCATCATATTTCTTCTAGGCGCGAATATCACAATGAACATACCGGCAGCATGTCTCACTGCGCGTCGCTTCTATTTGAGGCGGCCCACCTGTCCTTCTGACACGTCGCTATGCTATTTCCTTTCACAGCTAAAATATTTAGCCTATTGTCAACCTGCTTCAGGTATGTCCCCGCTGTCTCCAACCAATGCTTGAAATTTCCTCATCTCCGTCTGGCTACTTTCATGATGCTGGTTGAAATATTTATTAATTGGAGAAATAAAACATAGAATCATTTATCCAACAGAGGATAAAAGGGTTCACATCGCACTCTGATGACTGACGGTAACCTGCGAAACAGCCTTCGGTTGATTGTCTCACAAGCAATGGTACCGAACATTGAGCATATTGTAAATATGAAAACAGATTGAAAACAAGGAAAATAAAAATGTGACCAAAATTGCATTGTCAAAAAGTATGAGTCCCATGATACATTATCAATGTTTATGATTGTTTTAATACTGGCCACCTCATGATGTAGCGGCTAGCATTCTCGGATGTTGTCCTGGAGGTCCGGGTTTGAATTCCGGCACTGCCAAGAAATTTAATTCTGGTCTGAGGGCTGGAATTGGGTACACTTAGCCTGATGAGGCAAAACTGAGAAGAGGTGGGTTCGATTCCCATCTCAGCCATCTTGGAAGTAGTTTTCCGAGGTTTCCCACTTCTACTCCAGGCAAATACCGGGATGGCTCCTAAATTAAGGTCACGCCCAAGCGTGTTTGGTCATTCCTAATCTAGTCTATGAGATGATCCTTGAATTGGATTGGTTGACTAGGTTTTCTGTTAAATTATGCTAAGATGAAGCATGTGCTAAATTAGGAAGGAATAGTTAGTAGGTAATTATAAAGTTTAACGATCCAGGTAAGAGGTGTTATTTTTCTCAGAGAGTATGTATTTTAAGGGAGGTTTATTCGGCAAGAGATGTCGAGGATGTTGGGCAGGTATCTGGTGTAAATGAGCATGTGCCGTTATCTTTTGTGGGCAGTCTTATGATGATCGATAGTCTAGAGGACTCGTTGCGGCTAGCTGCGTTTCAGGGTGATATAGAGGATTATGAAGGTGTTCAGCTCTATGAAGTATTATTAAGAAGTAAGAGAGTTTTCGAGGAGAAGATTGGTGAAGTTAAATGTTACGAGCATTCGTTAAACGTTCATAATTATTCTATTTTTGTCGGGCATAGATATCTAGTGCCTTTTCGTTATCAGAAAACAGTCCAAGATCAGATATACCAAATGCTTGCCGATGGTATAATTGAACATTCCTATAGTCAATATGTGCATTGACTCATTACTGTGCTTAAAGCTAATGGTAAGGTCAGACTTTGTATAGATGCACGCGTGCTAAATGTGCACATCAGTTTCGACCAGTTGAAATCCTTGTCCATTGTAGAGTTAACGCAGCGTTTTCCAGGTTAAGAGCTGATCCAAAGGAGTCCTAGTTATGACAGTTTCAGAATTAGAGGAAAGATAACATTCTGACTAACTTGAGGGGAGCTCATTGGGAGGCGGGGGAAGGTTTAGAAATATAAGAGTGTACAAGTGTACGGTAGTTATGACACTCACTCATTACGTAAGTATGTATCTCGGAAGGAGATAAGTGTAACAAAGTCTTTCCTTTTTAAAAATTATTTTTGGGCAAGTAAAGTAAATTCATAGATTTTGGTAATAACGTAATATTAAATTCAATCAGCACACTCTTCTTAGGCCAACTCTTTAACGTAACTTTCGTGAACATATATTATTATTATTATTATTATTATTATTATTATTATTATTAATTATTATTATATTTATTCTTTCTCATATTAAATTCATTATCTTGAATTCATGCACAGTGTTTCCCTTATTGTGGTTAGGAATAGCTGTAAGTCGATCCTATTCCCTGAAGCAAATATTATCTTGGTTGGTCGATTTAGTCACACCACGACGTGAGATAAGAGATTCTTGTTGCTCTGCTGCAGTATTATTATTATTATTTCATATTTATAAATTTGGTCTACTGTGTGTGGAAGCCTGGCACCCTACAATTTATATATGCGTATTATTCTTATTCTTATTATTATTATTATTATTATTATCAAGAATCAGGTAACCGTAAAACATTACATTTGGTCGCCCAGGTAGGACCGAGAACATTAAATTTGTCACCCAACAGTGGGACTTGTTGTTGTTGTTGGTTACCCAGGACGAAAATATAACATTTTTCGACACAACATGGGACTCACTCCCGCCAGGTATATAAACATTACATCGTGAGGCAAAACTGTGAAGATTTGGGTGTGATTCCCACATCAGCCATCCTGGAAGTGGTTTTACAAGGTTACCCACTTCTACTCCAGGCGAATGCTGAGATTGTTCCTAACTTAAGGCACAACCACCTCTTTCCCAATCTTCACCTGAAATACAAATACACACACAAATACGGTCATCACAATAACATAGGTTATTATACAACATTTCACACTCAACCAATTACACGGGGCTAAACGACCACGATGTCCAAGCCCCTCAAATGAAGCAACAACCATATATTTCTCAAATTGTTGTTTCATTTAGGGATTTAGACAACGTCCTCATCAACCCGGTGTACTTTGGTGTGTGTAGAATTTAGCTGATAATAACCTGTATTAACTCTGCCGGAAAAAGAATAGGTCACCTGAAAAGACGACGTCGATTTTGATCCGATGACGGCAGATGTCACCTGGGGGATAGTAGATGTAATGATAAGGGTTTCAACGTCGACCGCCAACGGACAGCGTAGTGGCATAGCTACCAGAGCGCCATCTGTGTCTACCATTTAATAGGGATAGCTCACAGACATACGGCTCATTGTGGTGCAAACGTGTGAAGCAAGCAGGTACAATGCCACGGAGACGCACTCGTGCTTCCTACAGCCAACTGAGCGAGTTTGAAAGGGTCAAATTGTGGCCTTTCGAGTGGCGGGATGGTCCTGTCGGAGAATTGTCACACAAGTTGGACGTGCTGTGTCCGTTTTGCAACGATGCTGGTAGCAGTGGTCACGTGAACATTCTCACACCCGTAGACGAGGTTCTGGACGTCCACGCAGCACAGACGTCCGCCCGGAACGTCGTATTGTAAGGGCAGCAGTGGCAGATCGTACAGCTACCACAGCACAGATACGAGGGTTTGTGAGCCCAGAAGTCTTAACACGAACTGTTGCGAACCGGTTACTAGCAGTGGGACTATGAGCACGCACACCTCTAGCCCGTCTTCCACTCACGCCACAGCATCGACGTGCACGGCTAAACTGGTGCCGTCAGAAGATCACTTAGAAGATGGAATGGCGCGCCGTGGTCTTCAGCGATGAAAGCAGATTCTGCCTGCACGCAAGTGATGGTCGTCGGGGCGTTCGACGTAGATCTGGTTAGCGCTGTCTCATAGAGTGCATTCGTTCAAGACACACCGGCCCCACCCCAGGCCATATGGTCTGGGGTACGATAAGCTACAACTCTCGTTCACCTTTGGTGTTTGTGGAGGGAACGCTAACCAGCGCTCGGTACGTGCAGGATGTTGTTAGACCCGTTCTTTTGCCATTCTTGCAACAGGAAGGGTATGTGTTGTTCCAACAGGATAATGCTCGCCCACACACTGCCCGTGCAACTCAACGTGCGCTGCAAGACGAGCAGCAACTTCCCTGGTCAGCACGATCGCCGGACTTGTCGCCGATCGAGCAAGTGTGGGACATGATGGGCCGACAAGTGACTCGTGCGACTCGTCCACCCACTACTCTTACAGAACTGTGTGAACAGGTCGAGCAGGCATGGAATACCGTATCCCAAGACAGTATTCGCCATCTGTATGATCGACTGGATACAGGAGTCAGTGCCTGCATTTCCGCCCGTGGAGGCTACACCTCGTACTAATATGGGTGTTTCAGGATGGGTCGATACCTGGTATCTCTGAACCGCTTGACCTATTGATCTGTATATTTAATCATTTCATGTGGGTACTCCATATGCACTGTTGCCACAGTAAATCTTGAGTGAATTGGCAACCTCTAAAAGGGTGAACCTTTTTTTCCGGCAGTGTATATCAAGTCTGTAGCAGAGTGTTTTTTTTTATTGAAGCTAAGAATTGGAAGGAGGCTGTGGCCTTAAATTAAAGACCATCTTGGCATTTGTCTGGAGTGGAAGTGGGAAACCACACGGAAAACCACTTCTAGGATAGTGGAGGTGGGAATCGAACCCACTTCTCAGTTTCACCTCACGGGGCTGAGTGTAGGTTACCCCGTTATAATCACGAGCCCAGAATGAAACTTGTTCGCAGAACCGTGAATCGAAGCCAGTATCTTTGGGACTGGAGTCTCAAAATCTACCTTGAGACCAAACCAAAGAAGAAAGCACATAATTCTCAAATTAATTATTAAGATTAGATTGATAATGCAATTAATGGCTGCTTGCGTATTACACCGGGACCAACTTCGTCACTAGTCGGATATTGGCTGACTGCCTTTTGTCCATGACGCAATGTCGCGAATCTACAGCAGCGCTGGCTATGCACTCGAAGCGTATGGCTACGGTCATAACACAGTAAAATTTGATTACGCTTCTTCTAGGAAACGAAATGCAATATTCAAAACATGTGTCCTCTCTTGATATCCTGAATTAATAACTCCTATTTAATGCTCGCAAGACACTAGTTTCTCTCATTGTAAGCACTTCCGTTGTTCGATTTATTGGCCCTGCAGTAGCGTGTTGCTTGCTTTCCACTCACAGATCGCTGTATCCTCGGCCAGCCTATTCAATTCTAACAAACAATGATGTGTTTTATTGTTGTTTTAAGGGGCGGAACAGCGGGGTAAACAAAAAAGACAATATATGAAATACAATAATAACACCAATCATAATTAGATAATTCTTTGTAATTCAGCTTATCAACATTGTGCTCGTATTGAATTATTCATTCATTTTCGTTACAAAGGTTTAGTTCCGAACGCTCACCACTATTGAACCTTCCTCAGTAATCAAAACCCATTGTAGAATGGTAATTGTATATCAGGTCTTTATGTAAATATAGACTATGCATGTCTACCACTAACTTATTAATCCCGTTTACAACGGGGTCGGGGATGAAATGCGATAAACGTCTATATGGCGGGTGGTTTTTTAACGTCCGGATGCCCTTCATACACCAACCTCATGAGATGAGTTAATGGGAGATGAAATCAATGAACATGAATGAAACATGGCGTATTAGAACATATCGTCCCGATATTTGCCTGGAGTTGAAACCGGGAAACCATGGAAAACCATTTCAAGGACCGCCGACACTGGGGTTTGAGTCCGCAGAGAGCTTGGCACCATGGTGTAGCGCTGTGCGTTAGCCAGCGTAGCTATTGCTGTCGGTGTATTTGTAAATAATTAACTCTGGTGAGATAGTTACACTAACTAACCAATTATCTTGTACATATAGCTAAACACATAAACTAATCTGGATCTGAAGATGTCGCGGGACAAACGAGCCCCTCCGCAGTAGTTATTTTATGAACAATTTGTGAGTGTATTTTTGTATATTTCGTATGGGTATTTGAGTAGATTATATTAGCATTAACCTTCCAAGAGGATTACGGGTTGACTGACTGAAGAAAAAGCCCTGAACACGTTAGTGAGGTGTGCCTTTATTGCACACCAAGGTAGACCGGTTAGATTCCTAGTTAGTGTATGTGAGATTTTCGAAGTAAAGTGCTACGTCTTGTTGTTCGGGTTCCACGTTAAAAGGAGGTCCCGTGGATCATGGTCACGAGATTGAAGGTTAGATAAAACTACAAGCTTCGTAGGTAGTTGTAATTTTAGACACACCTTCGTCAGCATCAAGCACGCAGTTTGAGCCACAACGAAGATAATTCTCGACTGAGAAATTTGTCCTTGTAGTGATCAACTGATGACGAGAAAGGATAATCGATCCAAATTTGTTGTTGCACTAAGGGAAATGACAGTCGTGTAATTATGATTTAAAGCCTGTAGTCACAATATTTGACTTGCTGCTGTTGATTCGCTTTCTAACACCGTGGTCATGTAACTCCGTGTACTTGGGTGTGTGTGTGAACCTGTGTTACTGTGATGGCTGTATTAGCATGTGCAACTGCATTTGAGACTAGGATTGGGGAAGGAGACGGCCATGGCCTTAATTGAAGTACCCTCCCGGTATTTGCCTGGAGTAGAAGTGGGAAACCTTCGAAAACCTCTTCTAATTTGGCTGAGGTGTGTTTCGAACCCACCTCTTCTTAGTTTTGCCTCAGCCCGTTCCAGCCCTCAGAGCAGATTTAATTTTCTTGGCTGCGCCCGGAATCAGCCAAGAACGAGTTGGTGAGTGGAACGTGGTTTGATGGCCACGAAGACTCCAGCAGAGCACGGCATTGTTTCACCTTACTTGTGTCAAGCACCTCTTTTTCACCATTCCTGTCAACCTCCCTTGGCCATCTCTTGTTCTCTTCCGACTCCGACAGCATTAGAGTGTCCTTTATTTTGCTAAATTAATTAGCCCTTTTTCTTTCTTTCTTTCTTTCTTTATTATTTATATATTATTATGGCCATTTTCAGTGTTGCCTTAGTAAACGAAGTTTGATGTTTTGCAGTCGGTCAACACGATTGTTCACAATTGTGATGGGTTATTCCCTAATCCTGAAAAACATTTACATGAGATTAATAAATACACTTGGATGACCAGTTTCGATCGTCAAGCGATCATCATCAGATCCATTACACTTGCTCTGTAGACTCTAAAATCTATGTCTGAAAGTATGGGTGAAAGTATTTACAATATGTACTCTTATATATTTGCAGTATTAGTTAAGTAAGATGATGCAACTCGTCAATATTTGTTAGTTATAGCCTATCTGATGTTTGAGTGGATTTGGTGATTGACTTCCAAAATTTGCTTGTTTAGAGCGAATATGTGATTGTTGTTAAATTGTTCAGATTGTATTGTACAGGCTACTTATCTGGATGGGTATTGCGCGGTCCTCGAGAGAGCAGTTAACTTCGTCACTATCTGCTCTCAACACAAGCAAATTTTGGAAATCAATCACCAATTCCAGTACGCTATCTTAACAAAATATCAAATGGGCTATAACTAACAAATATTGATGAGTTGCATGATCTTAACTAATACTGCAACTAAATGAGTGAACTTATAGTAAATATTTTCACCCATACTTTCAGACATAGATTTTATAGCCTAATTGTAATGGATCTTATGATGATCGCTTGACGCAATATGGAACCTCACACATCACAGTCTAATGAAACACAGAACTAAACTGACCGGCAAAAACAAAAAGAAAACGATCACTTGAAAAATTCAACATTACTTACAGTAAAATCATAAATACGAACGCTCTATGCCTAGAACATAAGTTACTGTTTATAGCAAGGAAGTAAGGTTTCCTGGATGTATTATCATTCTTCATGTCATTGTTTCACTTAACAATAGCGATTCATTGGCATGATGCTGTTTCCCGCGGAAAGATATGCGCGCCACCATTTTCGATCAGAGCCACTACACTGGCGACATCTTCAGACCTCAAGCGCATATTTGTTTCTGAATTGCACAAGAACTGAGGATAGGCCTGTATTGATATTTTCCTATGCCAACAAGTGGCAAAAGAAAAAAAAATATTTGCATTGTTGACGATAGAGATGGCGCGCACATCTTTCCGCGGGAAACAGCATCATGTCAAAGACTCGCTATTGTTAAGTGAAACAATGACATGAAGAATGGTAATTCATCCAGGAAACCAATTAACCTTACCTCCATGCTATACAAAGTATGTACTGTACTAGGTCTATACTGTTCATATTTATGATTTGAATGAAGGTAATGTTGCATTTTTCAAGTGATCGTTTTTTTCCCCGGTCAAAGTATATCTAATAAATAATGTAACTGTCACCAGATACACTCACATGGACCCACGCACACCAAGGCTAATAAAACAATTAACTATATTTAATAAACAATTTAACTGTCACCAGACACACTCATATGGACCCTCACACATCACAGGCCAATGAAACAATGAAATAGCACTAATAAACAATGTAAGTGTCACCAGGCACACTCACATGGACCCTCACACACCACAGTCTAATGAAACAATGAACTTGCACTAATAAACAATGTAACTGTCACCAGACACACTCATATGGACCCTCGCACACCACAGGCTAATGAAACATGATGATGATGATGATGATAATCGTTGTTTTAAGGAGCCTAACATATAGGTTATCGGCCCCTAATGGTCTGGGTAATAGCGAAAATGACAATGAAATGGAAACCAGAACGAAAATTAAGTGAGACAGAAATTACTTACAAAAAGGAACACAGATTGAAACTATTCACAAAATGGAGAGCGGTAATACTTAGACTACATAAGGGAATTTAGAACAAAAATACTCACAAAAGGAATAGATTGAAGAATACGCACAAAATGTAGGTTAGGTACATGATACGCACAAAATGCAATGTATAGTCGATATACTTATGAAATGCAATTGAAATTCATAATACTAACAAAATTCAAATTAGATTGAAAATACGTACAAAATTCAATTGAGGTTCCAAATACTTACAAAATGCAATTGAAATTGACAATACCCGATGCAATTCAAATTGAAATTGAAAATGCTTACAAAATGTACGATAGATTCAAACTACCCATTTGAATTGACAATACTTACAAAATGCAATTTAGATTGAAAATACTCAACAAGGGTAATTTAGATTCAAAATACCCACTAAATGCAATTAAGAATCCAAATACTTGCAAAATGCCCACCATACAAAATGGAATTTAGATTGGAAATACTTGCAAAAAGCGGTTTAGGTTGAAAATACTTACAAAATGCAATTTAAATTCAAAATACGCACAAGAGTCCCATCCCCTATATTGAAAGACTTACTAAATAGCAATTTAGATTGTCTTTTTTTTACAAAATGCAATTGAGGTTGAAAAACAGCAAAATGCAATTTAGATCGAAAAAACATACAAAATGCAACGTAGATTGAAAATGCCTACAAAAGAGGGTGTAGATGCAAACAAAAATGATAAAGGGAATTGGGATAAATGGGGAGCCAATTAACAAAAACAGTGCGGGAATCTTAAAGAAAAAAGGAAATATAATGAAGGAAATGCAATGAAGAGTCAATATACTTACAAAATGCAATTGAAATTCAAAATACTCACAAAATTCAAATCAGATTGAAAATACGAACAACATGCAATTGAGGTTCAAAATACTTACAAAATACAATTGAAATTGAAAATTCACAATGCAATTTAGATTGAAAAACGCGCATTTCAGATTCCAAAAAATCACAAAGTGCAATTGAAATTCAAAATGCTTACAAAATGCAATTGAAATTGAAAATGCTTACAAAATGTACGGTAGATTCAAACTACTCATTTGGATTGACAATACTTACAAAATGCGATTTAGATTGAAAATACTGTACTTACAAAATGTAATTTAGATTTAAAATACCCACAAAATGCAATTGAGAATCAAAATACTTGCAAAATGCCCACCATACAAAATGCAATTTAGATTGAAAATACTTGCTAAAAGCGGTTTAGGTTGAAAATACTTACAAAATGCAATTGAAATTCAAAATACGCACAAAAGTCCCATCCCCTATATTGAAAGACTTACTAAAAAGCAATTTAGATTGTCAATCTTAAAAAAATGCATTTGAGGTTGAAAACACTCGCAAAATGCAATTTAGATCGAAAAAACTTACAAAATGCAACGTAGATTGAAAATGCCTACAAAAGGGGGTGTAGATGTAAACAAAAATGCTAAAGGGAATTGAGATAAATGGAGAGTCAATTAACAAAAAAGTACGGGAATCTTAAAGAGAAAAGGAAATATAATGAAAAGAAAACAAGAGGTCTGACCCCTCGAAGAAGGAGGAATCAGGAAAGATGAGACAAGGGCCAATTAAGGCGGGAAAGTTAGTCTCCCTAGGCCTCGGATACCCTTATACCGTCGGGATCAGAAAAGAACAAGGGAGGTCGACAGGAAAGAAGACGGAGAGGAGCCCGGCACAAGCAAATCGAAGCAATGCCAGACTTAGCTGGGGTGCCGTGGTCGCCAAACCACGGCCCACTATATGTGAGCCCCTGGGGGGGGGGGAGGGCTAAAGAAACAATGAACTATACCTAATAAACAATGTAACTGTCACCAGTTACACTCACATGGACCCTCCAACATCATAGTCCAATGAAACAATGAACTTTCACTAATAAACAATGTAACTGTCACCAGACACACTCATATGGACCCTCACACGCCACAGGCTAATGAAACAATGAATATCTAATATACAATGTAACTGTCACCATACACACTCACATGGACCCTCACACATCACAGGCTAATGAAGCAATGAAGTAGCACTAATAAACAATGTAACTGTCACCAGGCACACTCACGTGGACTCTCCCACATCACAGTCTAATTAAACAATGAACTAGCACTAATAAACAATATAACTGTCACCAGGCACACTCACATAGACCCTCCCACATCACAGTCTAATGAAACGACTGATATTTGCAGTTATTTCAAATAATATCAAGTAAAACAAAAAGAATGAGAGGAATCACTGTGTGTCCATAACTAAAATATGAAATTCACTTTCCCAATTAACCTCCTTCCAATTTTATTGGTATATTATAAAATTATTATCTCCAATTCAGTTGTTTTGTGCTAAATTACTGCGTAAATCAATATAGCATCTGGTAATTAATTAAAGTAGAGCAGACTGTCTGTTCATTGACATTGAGTACATGAAGAGGAAATTGAGGAGGGCCGTACAACTAAAATCATGTTTGACCCTAGGCAATCTCTCCCTCTCATACTCTGTTCGTATCCCCACGATGTCAGCCTGGGACCTGAAAGACAATATTACAGCAGATATTAAAAGTAGAGGCTTGTTTCTTCATCTCCATATCCTAATTAGTTTAAAATAAATATATCTGAATTGCAAATTGTGTTGGAAAGTGTCTGCAACCAATGCATACTCCTCAATTAACCAACAATTCTTTTGTTAATTTATGCCCAGATCAAAGACGAATTTTGTCAATTTTCTGCGGGGTCGGGGGAGGAGATGCAATGAATTTCTGAATGGTGGATGGCTTTGACAGCCTGATGCCCTCCCTGACGCCATCTCATCAGATGAGATAGTGAACGATGAATTATCTGAAGTTTAATGAGATTAGCTAAGGAATAAGAAAACAAAAGTTTGTTGCTTTTCAGTCGGTCAACACAATTGTACCCAAATGAGCAACTCTTTGACGAGTAGTATTATCTCAACTAATACTGCAACTAAATAAGCGTATATATTGTACATATTTTTACCCATATTTTCAGACAGATTTTATAGCCTAAGTGTAATGGATCTGATGATGATCGCTTTATGATCGAAACTGGTCATCCAAGTGTATATTAATGTCGTGTAATATTTTTAGGATTAGGGAATAACCCATCTCATTTGGGTATAATCGTGCTGATCGACCGAAAAGCATCAAACTTTTGTTTACTAAGGCAACACTGAAAAAATGGCTTCAAACACCATAAGGAGTGAGAATTGGCCCATTAGACGGTACCATCCTGGTACTTGCCCGGAGTTGAGAATGGGACACTACGGAAAATCGTCTCAAGGACGGCCAACCGTGGGGTTCAAACCCACAAGTCTACTGAGTCTGGAGAAGCCTGCCCTGTGGCCTTGCACCCTCGCGCGCTTGGCTACCGTGGTTGGTATTTGTTTTCTTCTGAATAATCATTGATGACAATAATCCTGTGAGCATCCACGTATGATTTCTTGGCAACATTTTTTCTGAATTTTTTCTTTTAACCAAGCACTATGGCATCCATCATTTGTTCATATAGGCTACATTTATACATATTTGGAAGCTTATGTATGACAAACGTCAGCAAATATGGATCTCCAGTACAAAATGTGGCGTGACACACGGAGGAGAAGTGTAGTAGCAGGAAAACTACTCAGACAACACAGTGCTGATCGGGACAGGGATCCGCCCTGATAACCACTCACCAACACCACGCATGTGGAAGGCTGCCGCTGCATTCAAATAAGATGACTGGTTCAGAAGACAGAGCTACGGGACCACTCAGTCATACTGAAGCATCGTCTTCAGTGGGCTATTACAATGACTTCATCCTTTACTTACCTTGCGCAATGAGGAATGCGTCCTATATCATACAGTACTGAATAGGCTTCTTCTTTCCTTCACATCTGAAAAATGAACCCTTATGGGAGACTGGCAAAGGAAAATAAGTAAAACATACAATATTTAGCTATTGCTGGATCAATTTCTGTCTATAGTGCAATGTCCACAAAATATAATGATGAACTAATTCTTTCTTCATATTGATTCTGGTGTATGGCGCACAATTGTCAGTTTATCCTGAATAATAAAATTTTGTATCTACCGCTATTTTAGTTTTTGAAATTTCAAAGAAATATTGGACAGAAATACCGCGTTGTAAATAATGCAAAGTAATTAGCATTTAAATTCATTTAGGTTCATGATTTATAATGTTTCCCTATCCCTCCTTATAACAGCAATCACGACCTCTAATATGCCAATAAGGTGTGTTTGCTATGAAAAGATCCAAATACTGATAACATCTTTCTTTGAAGACATGCGATGTTACGAAAGAAACACTACTTTAACAAAAACGGAGTCCCAACAAACAGTGAGATATTGCGGACTAAATTATTAGCACATAAAGTACCGTACGAATTCAGAAAATGTATTTGAAATGTATTAGGAACCATGGACACGGAAGAGGGGGTAGTAGTAAGATATGGAGTAAATATGCAACATGTGTTTTATCAAACTTAAATATAATGGATGACCTTCTAATACGAGGGTTGGGGAAAAAGTCAGGGCAACTATTCTTTTTTTTTTTCATGAAGATACCAGTCCGGTTGGAAAATGTGACACATACAGACGAAAGGACAAGGTGTTAACTACATGTGTGGACAATGAATAGCACTGAAATATTGTAACATACTAATTGAATTGATTACGGTAGTATACAGGGCAATATGGCCTTTACGGTGCAAAAGAATGACAACAGAGTATACATACAGTTGACATGACAAATCTGGGCCTAAAGACCGTCAAAGTAGTCCCCTGCAACTGTCACCACACGCTACCAACGATGTGGGAGGCGCTGAATACAATCTGCCTTAGCATTTGCCGCTCCATGTGTGAATCAGGTCACCTGTTGGCGCACAGCGTTAGCAATGTCATCTCGTGCTGCAAACCGCCTACCACGTAGTGGTTCCTTAATCTTTCGAATGAGATCAAAGTCACAGGGCGAAATGTCGGGAGAGTACGGTGGATGCTCCAATTCTTCCCATCCCCAACATCGCAGTAGCTGCCCTACACACCCTGCTTTATGTGGTCTTGCATTCTCGTGCAGGATTATTGCACTGCCCACAAGATCCGGACGTTTCTCCCGAACGCCACGTCTTACCTGTCGCACCAGGAAGTTCCTGTAGTACTGTGCGGTCACTGTTCTGCCATGTGGAACAAAGTGGCAAACAATGACACCCCTGACTTCATACGCGACGATCACCATCAATTTGACTGGGGAAGGATTCTGACGGAACTTCTGCCTCCTTGGTGATCCAGCATGTCGCCACTCGCGGACTGACGTTACAGTTCTGGTTAGTATGCCCTGGCCCAAAATTCATCGATGGCGATTATTCGTGACAAGAATTGATCGCCGTCCTGTTGCCAGCATGCAAGGTGGTCGGAACATATTGCATAGTGCACCCACCTTTGAACTTCCGTCAGTGCATGCGGTACCCATCGCGATGCGATTTTGCGGAGTTGCAGCTCATTACGCAATATCCTGTGGACGGTGCGTTTCTCGATGCCACTTGCCCTTTCTAACTCAAGTAGCGTCCATCGTCTGTCTTCATCCAGGAGCTGCTCGATGACGACACGTGCCACGTCGGTCCGCACCCTTACAGGTCGTCCCGAACGTTGCTCATCACTAGGGCTCGGATCGATATGCTCGATAAAATCTCCAGATATGCTCGAAAACCATGTCTTTTATGCTCGATAGATATGCTCAAAAAACCATTATATGCACGATAGATATGCTCAAAAAAACATTATATGCTCGATAGATATGCTCAAAAAACCATTATATAT
The DNA here is from genome assembly GCA_946902985.2 of Meconema thalassinum. NCBI lineage: Eukaryota > Metazoa > Arthropoda > Insecta > Orthoptera > Tettigoniidae > Meconema > Meconema thalassinum. The sequence goes on along the minus strand of OX336389.2, from coordinate 216,321,415 downwards.
TCGATAGATATGCTCAAAAACCATTATATGCTCAATAGATATGCTCGAAACCCCCATTATATGCGGTTAAATATGCAGAATATGCTAAAAACGCCGTTAAAACTATAGAAAGGAAAGTGAAATGAAAAAACCAACATACCTTTCTTTATAGATGAGCTTTATTTTCTAATTGTATGTATGATACACTGCAATATACTCGCATTCCAGTTTTTCAAGTATATATAAGAGAAGTTTTCTTATAAAAGTTACAGTTTAAAAGTTCATTTACAGAATGTTCAGAATTAGGCAAGTCATTGAAGTAGATCTGCATTGGTCTGTACAACAACATTGTTTTCTATGTTTTCAGCTTTGAATGTATGTCTACCCCTTATTATTCCCGTTTTCCAACGGTGTCGGGGATGAGATGCGATGGAAGTCTTTGTGGCGATGGTTTTTACGGCCGGATGCCCTTCCTGACGCCAACCTCATGAGAGGAGTTAATGAGAGATGAAATGAATGATGGTGAATGAAACTGGGCAAGGATGTGGAAGAAAGCGGCCGTGGCCTGTCAGAAGGTACCGTCCCAGCATTTGCCTGGTGTTGAAAATGGGAAACCACGGAAAACCATTTCAAGGACGGCCGACGGTGGGGCTCGAACCCACGCGTCTACCGAATCAGCAGAGAGCTTGGCCACATGAGCTAATGCTGAGCTTTAGCCAGCGTAGCCACTACTGTCGGTATGTTTTCAGCTTTGAATGATTTTCTTAAATCAGTCAATAAAAGTTTCAATGAAGAAAACGACCTCACTAAAGGTTAAAAACCAGCGTTTCTATTATTCGCACCAGATGGGCTTTTCAATAATTTTATTATTTCTGTTTTCGAACCTTAAGGATGGTCAGGGCCCGAATCCGGGGTGGGGAATTCGAAGAAAAGCAAACTATTTGGACGAAAACCACAAGAATATGCATTTATACGCTTCTATTCTGAAAATCGCGGTTTTATGCATTTATATGCTCGATAAATTTTAATTCTGTTGGTCCCAGTGAGGTCAAAATACCACCGAAAAGCTTCTTTCAATGTGTACTACTCAGGAAAAAAATATGCAAATATGCTCGAATCCGAGCCCTACTCATCACTATTTGACACACGTCCTTGGTGAAACTTTCTTACCCACGGTAGTAGTGTGTTTTTAACAGTTCTAAATCCTCCTACGGCTTTCCTCCTACAAGATGGCGGCGGCACGATATCTCTGGAACGCATGGTCGAATTTTGACGAATGAGGTGTCATTGAACTCGGGCTGACACCCCCTTTCCAATGGATAACATATTTCCACCTCAAAAATAAAACCTACCCCTACTAGGGGGTGAAATTGTAATTTTTTAGAAAATCTCGCTTTTCAAGTGCAACATGTGAGAGTTTGAATGCCAATATGGAATTAAACGTTGTTCCACACAAGAGATATGTGTACGGTGGCAAGCCACTATGAATTAACATGCTTGTTTTTTGTTTTTTTACGCATGTCCACTCATGGCTTTTGTAAGAGGTCGGGCTTTTTAAAGAAGGTAGATGTAGTGTAACCTAACCTAACCCAACCCACGAGGGGTGATCAAAAATTTTCCATGCGACGCTTATCGGCAGGCAAACCAATAATTAAAGAGGGGTATGTCAGACCTCGAGGCGATAACCCCATTTGATTGATTCATGATGATTTGTTTCTTCAGACTGATCCCTGTTGACTAGCCCCTTTGGACGGGTCCCTTTTGAAGGGATTCATTTTGACAGGTCCCTGTTGATAGGTCCTTTTTGACGGGTCCCTGTTGACAGGTCATTGTTGACAGGTCATTGTTGACGGGTCCTTGTTGACAAGTCCCTGTTGATGGGTCCCTGTTGGCAGGTCATTTTGACTAATCCCTTTGGACCGGCCCCTTTGGACTGATTCCTATGGACTGGTCCATGAATTTATCCAAATTATGCCAAAGGGCTTAACTATTTTTGTTGTTGTTGTTAATATTTCACGAACCAATAAGGCTAGGAACTTGTATGAGGTATTGTAGGACTTGGGATGAAGCCCCCTTTTAGAATGTATTTTTGAAATGTTGAAAAAGGGCCTAAATACACTTTTGTTAATATCTCGCGAACCAATCATGCTAGTGACTTGTATGAGTGGTACTAGCAATTGGGGCGATGTCCCCCTTTGGGGGGTGAAACTATCCCCCCCCACCCAATTGAACAATCGATATCTTGGAAACTAAGAACCCTAATATTATGTGTGATAGCTTTAAAAATAGGTCATAAGATATGCCTTTACCACAATAGGTCATTTCACCCCTAAAACAGTGAATGGTGATTTTACAGGGAAAAAGGTGTTAAACACCTAAAAATGATAAATGAACCTATGATCTTTTGTTTTTGATGAAAAAGAGTAGGGGGTGAAAACTACCCCAAAATTGAAAAATCGACATCATGGGAACTATGAACCCTAAAATTAGGTGTGATAGCTCAAAAAATTGGTCATTAAATACTCTTTTACCACGATCGGTCATTTTACCCTGAAACAATGAATGTAGATTTTACAGGGAAATAGGTGTTAAACACCTAAAAATGATAAATGAACCTAAGTTCTTTTGCTTTTGATGAAAAATAGTAGGGGGGTGAAAACTACCCCAAAATTGAAAAATCTATAACTTGGAAAATAAGAACCCTAAAATTAGGTGTGATAGCTCAAAAATTGGTTATTAAATACTCTTTTACCACGATCGGTTATTTTACCCCTAAAACAATGAATGTAGATTTTGCAGGGAATAAGGGGAAACCAATAATCAGATTTGGACACATGAAGTGTTATATGACTCAGGGTGACAATCCCTTCTTGAATTTATTATTTACTTTTTGAAATTTTGACAAGGGGCCTAACCGCACATTTTGAAAATTTAGATTTTTAACTTTTGAATTTATTTTTATATTTTTTAGTAGAGAGAGACAGTACCGGTTGTGTTTAAACGAGCATGTCGCCGACCACGGTGGCCATGTCCAATGGATGAATCGATATTTTGTGAAGCATTGTTTGAAGAGGGTCATGCGACGACTTGTTTTAAAAATATTTCTTTATGATTTTTCCTATGATTTATTTAAATATCCCAAAACGGCAAGGTTACTGATTTGAAATGTTATAAACTAATAATGGGATTTGGACACATAAGGTGTCCTAGAACTTGACATGGCGCTTTCTTTTTATGGCTTATGAATTTTCCCAAAAAGATTGAAAACAACAAGGTCATGGACTTTTGTTTCACTTAATATATTGCAAACCCATAATGTTAGATGTTTATGGTGAGTGATGAAACATAGCTAGGTAGAGAAAGAATTATTGTAGGCTACACGTATGGTGACTGACAAGTCTTTAATCGTTGAAACTTGTTTTTAAACCTGACCGCAGTACATAGGGAGTATAGGTTTCAGGCATAACATGACAAACGGTGTGTACAAAATCAAATTTATGGATTCAAGAATTAAGAGTAGACAATCTTTAATTGATTGGTTTAAGAGGGTAGCTAAGAAAACCAGATGGTGACTACACTGAACCAAACCGAAACAATACAATCCATTTTAGATGTCTAATGTTACTTGCTAACCATTTTGTGCTGCAGTGGCAAGCACTTTTGGCTCTTGCAATAGCGGTCTTAACTCGATTTTTAGCTTTAAGGCTTAGAACGAACCAAACTAAGAATGACGGTTATGGTGGTGCAGTGGTTACGCTGGTTAGCCTTTGACTAAGGTAGACCAGGGTTTGATTTTAGGTTAATACGCATGTCAACAACATATATAAATGCAGGGATAGTGTTTCAAGACTGATTACACTTGAATTTTTTCAAATTATTACTTGGATTACAAATACAGCGGTGGACTGGGTTCAATATACAGTTAATGCAAGTAAGATTTTTGATTTGTTTTTGATTTTAGACTTAAGTTTTAGAATTTACAATTTAGATTTTAGAATTTACAAAAAGACCAAACCATAACGCCCTGACTTTAAATTTTCGGTAACTAATTATTAAAGAAAAACATATAAGGATTTGTATTACTTGGAATTATGTTTTCTATACTATAATTTTTTTGGTTTTGGATTTTAGAAATTTTATTTTGGATTTTAGATTTTAGGTAAAGACCAAACTAATATTGACTATTCATTAGACACTGATATGTAAATAGAAAGATAATTAGACAATATGTTAAGATGAATTTTTAGGTGATGACTGGCCTTGCAATAAGAATTGACTAACCAGACATGAGTTTACTACATACGAACGAAACACTTTGGCGACTATGCTTGTTATTGACCAGGGAGTAGGGTTTTAGAAAAACTGTTTGCTATTTTGGGTTATATACAACAAATGCATAGACCTACTGAGCAACTATGTTTGCAAAACAAGACATTATACCGGAGACGATTAGGATTCTTATGTAGCTCTGGCAAGGAAAGCATTTCTACAGCATTTTTTGACATTGAATATAGATTTAGGTATTAGGAAGTCATTTTTGAAGACCTTTGTCTGGAGCGTGACACTCTATGAAAGTGAAACTTGGACTATTGGTGTAGCAGGAAAGTGGAAATTGAAGTGTTTGAAATGTGGTGTTACAGGAGAATGATGAAGATTAAAAGGGTAAATAAGATTACAAACAAAGAGTTATTAAGAGAAGTGGGAGAGGAGAGATGTTTCTGGCAACTGCTAATGAAGTAAAGCGATAGGTTGGTAGGACACATACTAAGACACCCAGGAATAGAAAGCATAGTTGTGGAAGAAAGGGTTGAGGACAAGAACTGTAGGGGTAGACCAAGGTTATAACAACACTCAAGTGCACAAAACAAATTACATTATTAACAGTCAAGTTGGCCGAGTGGTTAAGGCGTTTGACTTATGTTCACATTTTCAATACAAGAAAGCAAGGATTTGAACCCCTTGCCTGACATAACTATTGCTTTAACATAGCTTAGCGATACTGTATTATTATGATACTCGATACACAAACCATAGATAGAGTGTATTGTTTAAGTCCACACTCTCTTTCTCAACATAGCTAGAGACTGTCAATGGTTAACAATTGCATTAATAGTGGGAGGATGTAGTGATAGTTATTAAGAAAAAGCAGACAATAACCATAAAATATTTTTATTAAATTCATTTTATAATAGATACACACTGAATACAACTCTCTCTATTTACCATTGTTTGACATAGATTTTTTTCACCATTAACATCATCATCATCCTCAATATCACTAGAACTATCCAATTCCTCTTGTTCCTTTTCCACAGAAACCTCTTGTTAAGTCTGCGTTGCTTTTGATAGTGTTAAGGGTTTCTTAGACGTTGACAACTGTCCTAACATGACTTTTTGAGGACATGATAAGTGATTTTGAACAAACACTGCACTATCATGAGCGGCAATATTTTTTTCTTGGACTTGCTTTTTTACCTTGGTTAGAGTATTTTGTCCATTTAAATGTGTATTAATTTGAGATTCACAATGATGCTCGTATGAAGTAAGTACGTTGGAGTCTTTTGTTTTAATCATTCCTCGACACTTTTTAGATCGTTGGTTTGAACATCGCCAAATAAGAGTTCCACCTTTATTGGTAGTTTTTTACAATATATGTATATCCTTTATAGTAGTCACATGGCTTGCCATGGCTGGTTGTTGATACTTCCATATTTACTAATACACATGAATTAAATTTTAGTAAAGTCACTTTAGTTATAATAACAGTAAAATAAATGAAGTGGATTGATATTTTTTAAAGGTGGAATTTTCAAAGTACTGTAAGGAATAATAATTACATGAACAATTTTTAGACTACGAGTGATTTACACACACATTGGTCAATGTCAATATTTATACTGAACACAATTTATAGTGATTATGATTTTTATTGACTGTAATTGAGAGTAGCCATGGTTAATAGGAGCAATGTATACTGGGTGCGTTTTATAGCACGCTCAATTTTAGTAGGTACGATTAGTAGACGCGTTTGATACTGGGCTTGTTTAATACTGATTATGATTTATACTGAGCTCGATTTTTACTTGGTGTAATTAATAGCAGGCGCTATTCATACGCAACGCAATTGATAGTAGGCGTAATTGATAGTAGGCGCAATTGATAGTAGGCACAATATTAATAGTAGGGGCAATTAACAGTAGGCGCAATTGGTAGTGGACATAATTGATAGTAGGCGCAATTGACAGAAGACGCGATTGATAGTAGGCGCGATTAGTAGTAGTAGTAGGCGCGATTAGTAATAGGAGTGATTGGTAGTAGACGCAATTGGTAGTAGGCGGAATTAAGAGTAGGCGCGATTGGTAGTAGGTGCGATTGGTAGTAGGCGTAATTGATAGTAGGCGCAATTAATAGTAGGCGCGATTGGTAGTAGGCGCAAATGACAGTAGGCGCAATTGGTAGTGGACGTAATTGATAGTAGGCGGAATTGACAGTAGGTGCGATTAGTAGTAGGCGCAATTGGTAGTAGGCGCGATTGGTAGTAGGCGCAATTGATAGTAGGCGCAATTGGTAGCGGGCACGATTGGTAGTAGGCATAATTGATAGTAGGCGCAATTAGTAGTAGGTGCAATTGATAGTAGGCACAATAAATAGTAGGTGCTATTCATACGCAACGCAATTGATAGTAGGCGTAATTGATAGTATGCGCAATTCATAGTAGGCACAATATTAATAGTAGGCGCAATTGACAGTAGGCGCAATTGGTAGTGGACGTAATAGATAGTAGGCGCAATTGACAGTAGACGCGATTGATAGTAGGCACGATTAGTAGTAGTAGTAGGCGCGATTAGTAATAGGCATGATTGGTAGTAGACGCAATTGGTAGTAGGCGGAATTAACAGTAGTCGCGATTGGTAGTAGGCGTAATTGATAGTAGGTGCAATTAGTAGTAGGCACAATTAATAGTAGGCGCGATTGGTAGTAGGCGCGATTGACTGCAGGCGCCATTGTTAGTCGACGTAATTGATAGTAGGCGCTATTGATAGTAGGTGCAATTGACAGTAGGCGCGATTAGTAGTAGGCGCTATTGGTAGTAGGCGCAATGGATAGTAGGCGCAATTGATAGTAGGCGCAATTGACTGTAGGCGCGATTGGTAGTGGGCGTAATTGATAGTAGGCGCTATTGATAGTAGGTGTAATTGACAATAGGCCCAATTTGTAGTAGGCGTAATTGATAGTAGGCGCAATTAGTAGTAGGCGCAATTGATAGTAGGCACAATTAATAGTAGGCGCGATTGGTAGTAGGCACAATTAATAGTAGGCGCGATTGGTAGTAGGCGCAATTGACTGTAGGCGCCTTCGGTAGTGGACGTAATTGATAGTAGGCGCTATTGATAGTAGGTGCAATTGACAGTAGGCGCGATTAGCAGTAGGCGCAATTGGTAGTAGGCGCGATTGGTAGTAGGCGCAATTGATAGTAGGCGCAATTGATAGTAGGCGCAATTGACAGTAGGCGCGCTTGGTAGTGGGCGTAATTGATAGTAGGCGCTATTGATAGTAGGTGTAATTGACAGTAGGCGCAATTGGTAGTAGGCGTAATTGATAGTAGGCGCAATTAGTAGTAGGCGCAATTGATAGTAGGCACAATTAATAGTAGGCGCGATTGGTAGTAGGCGCGATTGGTAGTAGGCGCAATTGAAAGTAGGAGCGATTAGTAGTGGACGTAATTGATAGTAGGCGCTATTGTTAGTAGGCGCAATTGACAGTAGGCGCGATTGGTAGTAGGTGCAATTGATAGTAGCCGCAAATGACAGTAGGCGTGATTGGTAGTGGGCGTAATTGGTAGTAGCCGCTATTGATAGTAGGTGTAATTGACAGTAGGCGTGATTGCGCCTACTGTCAATTCCACCTACTATCAATTACGCCCTCTACCAATTACGCCCACTACCAATCGCGCCTACTACCAATCGCGCCTACTACCAATTTTGCCTACTGTCAATTGCGCCTACTATCAATAGAGCCTACTATCAATTATGTCCACTACCAATTGCGCCTACTACCAATCGAGCCTACTATCAATTGTGCCTACTATCAATTGCGCCTACTATCAATTGCGCCTACTACCAATTGCGCCTACTATCAACAGCGCCTACTATCAATTACGCCCACTAACAATCGCACCTTCTGTCAATTGCGCCTACTATCAATTGCGCCTACTACCAATCGCGCCTACAACCAATTACGCCTACTATTAATCGCACCTACTGTCAATTGCGCCTACTATCAATAGCGCCTACTATCAATTACGTCCACTACCAATCGCGCCTACTGTCAATTGCGCCTACTATTAATTGTGCCTACTATCAATTGCGCCTTACACTAATTCCGCCTACTATCAATTACTCCTACTAACAAACGCGCCTACTGTTAATTCCGCCTACTACCAATTGCGTCTACTACCGATCACGCATATTACTAATCGCGCCTACCACTACTACTAATTGCGCCTACTATCAATCGCGTTTGCTGTCAATTGCGCCTACTATCAATTACGTCCACTATTAATTGCGCCTACTGTCAATTGCACCTACTATTAATATTGTGCCTACTATCAATTGCGCCTACTATCAATTACGCCTTCTATCAATTGCGTTGCGTATGAATAGCGCCTGCTATCAATTACACCTGGTAAAGAACGCTTCTAGTAAAAATCGCGCTGAGTATAAATCATAATCAGTATAAAACAAGCCCAGTATCAAACGCGTCTACTAATCGTACCTACTAAAATTGAGCGTGCTATAAAACGCACCCAGTATACATTGCTCCTATTAACCATGGCTACTATCAATTAGAGTCAACAAAAATCATAATCACTATAAATTGTGTTCAGTGTAAATATTAACATTGACCAATGTGTGTGTAAATCACTTGTAGTCTAAGAATAGTTCATATAATTATTATTCCTTCAGTACTTTGAAAATTCCACCTTTAAAAATATCAATCCACTTCATTTAGTTTACTGTTATTATTACTAAAGTGACTTTACTAAAATTTAATTCATGTGTATTAGTAAATATGGAAGTCTCAACAACCAGCCATGGTAAGCCATGTGTTTACTATATAGGATGTACATATATTGTAAAAACAACCAATAAAGGTGGAACTGTTATTTGGCGATGTTCAAAACAACGATCTAAAAAGTGTCGAGGAATGATTAAAACAAAAGACTCCAACGTACTTACTTCAAACGACCATCATTGTGAATCTCAAATTAATACACATTTAAATGGACAAAATACTATAACCAAGGTAAAGAAGCAAGTTCAAGAAAAGAATATTGCTGCTCAAGATAGTGCAGTGTTTGTTCAAAATCACTTATCATGTCCTCAAAAAATCATGTTAAGACAGTTGTCAACGTCTAAGAAACCCTTAACACTATCAAAAGCAACGCAGATTTTACAAGAGGTCTCTGTGGATAAGGAATAAGAGGAATTGGATAGTTCTAGTGATGTTGAGGATGATGATGATGATAATGGTGACAATGACTATAATAATTTTGATGATAATATTCATAATGATGATGATGATGATGAGGATGATGAAAAAGAAGAGGATGAGGGTTTTATGTCTATAAAACCATTGCGACTTCCCCAGTTTTTAAGAACAAGAGTACCTGAAGGAAGTTATAAAAGGATCTACAACAAGCGTTGTGTTTAAAAATCTATGTAAAACAATGGTAAATAGAGAGAGTTGTATTCAGTGTGTATTTATTATAAAATGAATTTAATAAAAATACTTTATGGTTATTGTCTGCTTTTTCTTAATTACTTTCACTACATCCTCCCACTATTAATGCAATTGTTAACCATCGACAGTCTCTAGCTATGTTTAGAAAGAGAGTGTGGACTTAAACAATACACTCTATCTATGGTTTGTGTATCGATTATCATAATAATACAGTATCGCTAAGCTATGTTAAAGCAATAGTTATGTCAGGTAAGGGGTTCAAATCCTTGCTTTCTTGTATTGAAAGTGTGAACATAAGTCAAACGCCTCAACCACTCGGCCAACTTGACAGTTAATAATGTAATTTGTTTTGTGCACTTGAGTGTTATTATATCCTTGATCTATCCCTACAGTTCTTGTCCTCAACCCTTTCTTCCATAACTAAGCTTGCTCTTCCTGGGTGTCTTAGTATGTGTCCTACCAACCTATCGCTTTACTTTATTAGCAGTTGCCAGAAACATCTCTCCTCTCCCACTTGTCTTAATACCTCTTTGTTTGTAACCTTATTTACCCATTTAATCTTCATCATTCTCCTGTAACACCACATTTCAAACACTTCAATTTCCACTTTCCTGCTACACCAATAGTACATGTTTCACTTTCATATAGTGTCACGCTCCAGACAAAGGTCTTCAAAAATGACTTCCTAATACCTAAATCTATATTCAATGTCAACAAATGCTGTAGAAATGCTTTCCTTGCCAGAGCTACATAAGAATCCTAATCGTCTCCGGTATAATGTCTTGTTTTGCAAACATAGTTGCTCAGTAGGTCTATGCATTTGTTGTATATAACCCAAAATAGCAAACAGTTTTTCTAAAACCCTACTCCCTGGTCAATAACAAGCATAGTCGCCAAAGTGTTTCGTTCGTATGTAGTAAACTCATGTCTGGTTAGTCAATTCTTATTGCAAGGCCAGTCATCACCTAAAAATTCATCTTAACATATTGTCTAATTATCTTTCTATTTACATACCAGTGTCTAATGAATAGTCAATATTAGTTTGGTCTTTACCTAAAATCTAAAATCCAAAATAAAATTTCTAAAATCTAAAACCAAAAAAATTATAGTATAGAAAACATAATTCCAAGTAATACAAATCCTTATATGTTTTTCTTTAATAATTAGTTACCGAAAATTTAAAGTCAGGGCGTTATGGTTTGGTCTTTTTGTAAATTCTAAAATCTAAAATGTAAATTCTAAAACTTAAGTCTAAAATCAAAAACAAATCAAAAATCTTACTTGCATTAACTGTATATTGAACCCAGTCCACCGCTGTATTTGTAATCCAAGTAATAATTTGAAAAAAATCAAGTGTAATCAGTCTTGAAACACTATCCCTGCATTTATATATGTTGTTGACATGCGTATTAACCTAAAATCAAACCCTGGTCTACCTTAGTCAAAGGCTAACCAGCGTAACCACTGCACCACCATAACCGTCATTCTTAGTTTGGTTCGTTCTAAGCCTTAAAGCTAAAAATCGAGTTAAGACCGCTATTGCAAGAGCCAAAAGTGCTTGCCACTGCAGCACAAAATGGTTAGCAAGTAACATTAGACATCCAAAATGGATTGTATTGTTTCGGTTTGGTTCAGTGTAGTCACCATCTGGTTTTCTTAGCTACCCTCTTAAACCAATCAATTAAAGATTGTCTACTCTAAATTCTTGAATCCATAAATTTGATTTTGTACACACCGTTTGTCATGTTATGCCTGAAACCTATACTCCCTATGTACTGCGGTCAGGTTTAAAAACAAGTTTCAACGATTAAAGACTTGTCAGTCACCATACGTGTAGCCTACAATAATTCTTTCTCTACCTAGCTATGTTTCATCACTCACCATAAAAATCTAACATTATGGGTTTGCAATATATTAAGTGAAACAAAAGTCCATGACCTTGTTGTTTTCAATCTTTTTGGGAAAATTCATAAGCCATAAAAAGAAAGCGCCATGTCAAGTTCTAGGACACCTTATGTGTCCAAATCCCATTATTAGTTTATAAAATTTCAAATCAGTAACCTTGCCGTTATGGGATATTTAAATAAATGCATGCATCATAGGAAAAATCATAAGAAATATTTTTAAAACAAGTCGTCGCATGACCCTCTTCAAACAATGCTTCACAAAATATCGATTCATCCATTGGACACGGCCACCGTGGTCGGCGACATGCTTGTTTAAGCACAACCGGTACTGTCTCTCTCTACTAAAAAAATATAAAAATAAATTCAAAAGTTAAAAATCTAAATTTTCAAAATGTGTGGTTAGGTTCTTTGTCAAAATTTCAAAAAGTAAATAATAAATTCAAGAAGGGATTGTCACCCTGAGTCTTATAACACCTCATGGGTCCAAATCTGATTATTGGTTTCCCCTTATTCCCTGTAAAATCTACATTCATTGTTTTAGGGGTAAAATAACCGATCGTGGTAAAAGAGTATTTAATGGCCAATTTATTGAGCTATCACACCTAATTTTAGGGTTCTTATTTTCCAAGATATCGATTTTTCAATTTTGGGGTAGTTTTCACCCCCCTACTAATTTTCATCAAAAACAAAAGATCTTAGGTTCATTTATCATTTTTCGGTGTTTAACACCTTTTTCCCTGTATAATCACCATTCACTGTTTTAGGGGTGAAATGACCTATCGTGGTAAAAGCATATCTTATGACCTATTTTTAAAGCTATCACACATAATATTAGGTTTCTTAGTTTCCAAGATATTGATTTTTCAATTGGGTGGGGGGGATAGTTTCACCCCCCAAAGGGGGACATCGCCCCAATTGCTAGGACCTCTCATACAAGTCACTAGCATGATTGGTTCGCGAGATATTACCAAAAGTGTAGTTAGGCCATTTGTCAACATTTCAAAAATACATTCTAAAAGGGGGCTTCATCCCAAGACCTACAATACCTCATACAAGTTCCTAGCTTTATTGGTCCGTGAAATATTAACAACAACAAAAAAATTAGTTAAGCCCTTTGGCATAATTTGGATACATTCATGGGCCAGTCCATAGGGATCAGTCCAAAGGGGCCGGTCCAAAGGTATTAGTCAAAAGGACCTGTCAACAGGGACCCATCAACAGGGACTTTTCAACAAGGACCCGTCAACAATGACCTGTCAACAATGACCTGTCAACAGGGACCCGTCAAAAAGGACCTATCAACAGGGACCTGTCAAAATGACTCCCTTCAAAAGGGACCCGTCCAAAGGGGCTAGTCAACAGGGATCAGTCTGAAGAAACAAATCATCATGAATCAATCAAATGGGGTTATTGCCTCGAGGTCTGACATACCCCTCTTTAATTATTGGTTTGCCTGTCGATAAGCGCCGCTTGGAAAATTTTTGATCACCCCTCGTGGGTTGGGTTAGGTTAGCTTACACTAAATCCACCTTCTTTAAAAAGCCCGCCCTCTTACAAAAGCCATGAGTGGACATGCGTAAAAAACAAAAAACAAGCATGTTAATTCATAGTGGCTTTCCACCGTACACATGTCTCTTGTGTGGAACAACGTTTAATTCCATATTGGCATTCAAACTCTCACATGTTGCACTTGAAAAGCGAGATTTTCTAAAAAATTACAATTTCACCCCCTAGTAGGGGTAGGTTTTATTTTTGAGGGGATGTGAGCCCGAGTTCAATGACTCCTCATTCGTCAAAATCCGACCATGCGTCCGAGAGATATCGCGCCGCCGCCATCTTGTAGGAGGAAAGCCGTAGGAGGATTTAGAACTGTTAAAAACACACTACTCACCGTGCTACTGTACGGTAAGGTAATGCATTATTCCCAAGGGCTTCCACTAATTCACTGCATCATTACATCGCATTTCCCCCACGGAGAACGGCTATTTTGATGTAAGCGCGGTGCTCAACACGGGTTACTTCCATCTCGCACGACACTCACCAACTGACTGATTTCACAGCCCTCGCTGCACTTCTACCAGCTATCACAGAGCCATCTGTTGTTCTGCATACACACTATGCCTGCAGAACGTCCACACGACACATATACATTTGTGATCCGTTCACATATCTACAAGAAAAAAAGTAGTTGCCATGACTTTTGCCCCAACCCTCGTATTTTGATGCTATGTGCTACATCTGGTAAATACAGTGATTCCAGATAATGGAATCTTAGTGAAATATTCAGGATACAAGTCTGAAACACAAAACGAGTATCTAAAAATAACGTTCACACGAAATATTTTTATTGGCTATAGGGAAATATGCATTGAAAATATAGCAGAATTAATAGGCAATCTTTTGTCCTAAGAAATTGACTGTGGTGGACAGCAGAGTAATTCAGACAGATAGACGAAAATGCTGAAGCAGCTGAACAGTTTGTTTGGGAGTAAAGCATGACGGATGTGATGCAGTATGAACCTGCCCAGATTTGGCACATGTGCGTTGTACAATTATTTTCTGCAGCATGTCCTTTTATGCACACATCAGGCTTCCACAAAAGTTCTTAAGAATCAATGAGTTGCATAGTTATGTTAGTCACAAGCTCAGAGAAGTCTTCCATTCTGGGAAAGTACGGTTCCAGATCACTGCTCAACAGAAAATTATTAATCCTGTCTACCTTAGTATCCCTAGAATACACATATGCTTCTTAATATTTTTCAAATACTACACTTCAAGGAACTTGATCCTCAAAGTACAGAGTTGGTGAAAAGTACAGGATTAATGTGTGCTGTCTTTAGACACAATATCCCATTATGCGACACATTGAGAGTCTTAATTCATCTTCAAGTTTTTGTAGCTGGAAAAATACTGTCTCTCAATTCACTGTGAAAATTTAATTCTACGTCACTTGTCTCAATAACATCTTTCAAGTGCTCTTCTCCTGAGGGCTGACCTGGGTGATTTGGTAGACAAGATGAAACATCACTTTGGAAAAGACTTGCCACTGTCAGTGGGAGTGTTATATCTTGCCCACATTCCATGTTCCATTCTAAATTTGATGATTATGATGATAATTTTTGTTTGAAGGGGCCTAACATCTAGGTTATTAGCCCCTAGTGGTCTGGGTGATAGCGAAAATGGCAATGAAGTGGAAACCAGAACGAAAATTAAGTGAGAAGGAAAATACAAAAAGGAACTCAGATTGAAACTACTCACAAAATGGAGAGCGGTAATACAGGGTCCGGCAGCATAACTTCCTTTTTTAAAAACGTAATAAATTCCATTGTATGAACCAGAAAACATTTATTTCTTTATACAAAGCAGGCGCATACATAAAGTTTTGTTTAACTTAGTTTTGAAGATCAAATCAGGTAGTTGACGTCCTTCATTCTCCATAAACTGAGAAGACCGCTTTCTGGCGTTTGTCATGACTCTTGCCAGCAAATCAGGCGATATGTTGGTAAATTCTTCCTGGATGTTGGTCTTCAAATCTTGTAGGGTCCTAGGACGGTTCACATAAGCACTGGATTTTAAAATCAACATAGAAAAAATCACAAGGGGCAAATAGGGAGAGCGGGCCGGCCACTCCAAATCGCCCCTAAGTGAGATGAGGTGCTCCGGGAAGTGTTCCCTCAATATAGCCATCGTTGCTCTTGAAGTGTGTGCCGTTGCACCGCCGTGTTGTAACCAAATGTCCCCTAAGTCCAACTCATCCACCCGTACGAAAATAATCCTGTAACATGTTTACATACCGGTCCGAATTCACTGTAACTGTGACTGAGTTTTCCTCAAAGAACCAGGGACCAATAATTCCAGCTGAGGACAGTGCACACCACACTGTGACTTTAGGTGAAGTGTGTGCAGTTTGGTGCAGTTCTAGAGGATTGGTGGCAGCCCAGTAGCGAATGTTTTGTTTGGTAAAGGATCCACACAATTGAAAATGGGCTTTATCACTAAAAAAAGAAAACAGCGTCCTCAGGAACGACTTCGAGAAGAACCTCACACGCGTTCCGCCGACAATTGAAGTCACGTTCAGAAAGTTCCTGCGCACTCGCCATCTTGTACGGATGGAAATGAACATCAGCATTTAGAATTCTCCTCACAGACCGATCGGAAAGTCCAAGGGGAGACGCATGTTTGCGTACAGTACGCCGTGGTGATCGCAACACTGAAGCTCTCACTGCCTTAATGTTCTCAGGTGATCGAATAGGCCGAGGGACTCCAGTTTTTCGCCCAGTCCCAGTTCCAGCTCGTCTGAACGTAGTGACCCACGTAACAATTGATTTCCGGCTCGGGACAGGGCCAACTGGGCGAAATAAAACTCCTCCGAGAGGCGCGCTGGGTTGCGATGACAGAACATCCACTCGAAAAGTAGGCCTCAACGGCAAAAGCACGCTCCTCCCTGTTCCAACGCATGATGGCGACTGAACAGTGTCGGGACAAAACTTTATAGTACCACCTCACGAACGAGACCACTAGCGCTCCGCTACGACATCAAGCGACTGAATGGCGCGCATTAAAAAAAAGGAAGTTATGCTGCCGGACCCTGTACTTACAAACGGGAATTTAGAACGAAAACGCTCACAAAAGGAATAGATTGAAAAATTCGAACAAAATGTAGGTTAGGTTCAAATACGTACAAAATGCAATGTAGAGTCGAAATACTTTACTTACAAAATGCAAGTGAAATTCAAAATACTTACAACATTCAAATGAGATTGAAAAGACGTACAAAATACAATTGAGGTTCAAAATACTTACAAAAAGCAATTGAAATTGAAAATATACAATGCAATTTAGATTGAAAAACGCGCATTTCAGATTCCAAAAATCACAAAGTGCAATTGAAATTCAAAATACTTACAAAATGGAATTGAAATTTAAAATGCTTACAAAATGCACGGTAGATTCAAACTACCGGTACTCAATTGGATGGACAATACTTACAAAATGCAATTTAGATTGAAAATACTTATAAAATGAAATTTAGATTCAAAATACCCACAAAATGCAATTGAGAATCAAAATACTTGCAAAATGCCCACTATACAAAATGCAATTTAGATTGAAAATACTTGCAAAAGAAGGTTTAGGTTGAAAATACAAAATGCAATTGAAATTCAAAATACCCACAAAAGTTCCATCCCCTATATTGAAACACTTACTAAAAAGCAATTTAGATTGTCAATCCTTACAAAATACAATTGAGGTTGAAAACACTCGCAAAATGCAATTTACTGTAGATCGAAAAGTCTTACGAAATGCAACGTAGACTGAAAACACCTACAAAATAGAGCGTAGATGCAAAACAATAATCGCTAAATGGAATTGAGATAGACGGGGAGCCAATTAACAAAAACCTGTGCGGGAATCTTAAAGAGAAAAGGAAATATAATGAAAAGAAAATAAGAGGACCGACCCCTCGAAGAAGGAGGGATCAGGAAAGATGAGACAATGGCCAATTCAGGCGGGAAAGTGAAAGACTCCCTAGGCCTCGGATAACCTAATACCGTCGGGGTCGGAAAAGAACAAGATTTGACCAAACGAGGTCGACAGGAAAGAAGACGGAGAGGAACCCGGCACAAGTAAGTGGAAGCAATGCCGGACTCAGCTGGGGTCCCGTGGTCGCCAACCCACGTCCCACTAGATGTGAGCCCCTGGGGGATCTAAATCTGACTACTCTGGGATATTGAGATCACTTTTCTCAGAAATTAGTTCTTATTTAATTGTCTAAGTACTGTATTTCATTTTTCAGTTTGGCATAGTAATTAATGGACCACTATTGTATACAGAGAGCTGCGACTGGTGTAATATTAGATCCCCAAAACCATGCTATTATTCCATGCACATAACAATAATGCCATTGTTGCAGGATCGAATCCTGGCACAGTCAGCTGGCATTTGAGGGTGCGCAAATGTGAGGGAACCGTGTCAGTTGATTTACTGGCACGTTAAAAAAAAACTTCGGGCTAAGATTCCGGCACCCCGACGTCTCTAAAAGCCGCATTAGTTTCAATGGACGTAAAACTATTATTATTATTATTATTATTATTATTATTATTATTATTATTAACAATAAAGCAGGTAATCAACGTTTGAATTCAAGAAAACCACATTGGCGCTCTGCAGTACTTCTTGAAGACTCTTCATTTATCATCTCAGAAGCATGGCCAACTATGTGGGAAGAATCATCAGTATTCTATGCACATCTGATTGAAAACCCTTCCAACCGGATAGAAGGTTTCAGACTCCCCAGACGCCAATGGAGAATCATTAACCGGATCCGTACAGGACAGGGCAAATGTGGATTCCTGCTTCACAAATGGGGTTGGGTTACTTCTGCTCACTGCGATTGTGGAGCTACCCTGCAAACCATCGAACATATTGTTGGTGAATGTCCGCAAAGAGCGTTCCAAGGATCAGTAGGTGACATTCATCATGCATCTTCTGAGACACTTCAGTGGATTGATGGCCTGGATTTAGATGTTTAAAGCGAGAACTTGTGTTTATGACTATGTATATAACTGCATATATAACTTTATATGTAGTGTATATAACTTTTATTTTAACTCTGTATCATCATACGATACATAATAATAATAATAATAATAATAATAATAATACTATTATTATTAACAATGCCATTATGTTAGCCTACGAAATAATAATTTTGATTCCCTCAAACGAAGCCTGAGAGCAGTCTGATTTCATTTAAAATATTCATTTTTAATAGAAACAGCATCAGCTACTGCAGTGATTACAATTTGATTTTGTAAATGATAAATTTGAAGAGGATGTTACTGTGGAGTTATTAATGAAGGACTCAGATCTCTCAAATGAGAGAATGAAATAGCCGTAATCTTGTTGAGTCTTTCCTTGCTACGTATATTAGTTACAGTTTAGATTACTCTACATCATCATACAGTTGTCAACAAAGTTTACAATAAACATCTTAAAAAATTGAAGACACAATCTTGATGTGAGATTCAAGAATTTAAATTTCGCCGAGGAAAATCCTGTTTGTGGGAAAATGCAGGAAACTGATGTAGCATCGATCCGATTTTTTAAATATTTTTAAAACATAAAATGGCTATTATTTGTAACCTACGAACCTCTCTGTAGTGATTTTATACTCCTAATTACTGTACTTTCTATTTAACTCCTATCATAAGGCGTATACCAGATAGTGACATAACTAGGAACAATATGTAATCCTCAAACAGATGAATAAGTACAGTAAGCATCCTGGAGTCAAATGATTCAAATTAACTGAGGATAAAATAGTCAGGAATATACAGAAAGTAAACACTAAGATAGCTGACATGGCTTTGGGATGTCAAAATACTGGCAGTAGACCTGAGAAATGTTCTCACAGGTTCCTAATAAATAGTAATCTTTGATGAAATTGTTATGCACTTATGTACAGTATATACAAAACACAGCTGGAAGGTCTGTTATGATTTATTGTCAAAACACTGGTCTGGGTAACCAGAAAATATATTGTGTATGGTACAAATTATTAAAATTATTATGTTAACAAGATAGAGTGGCTGCAGCACTTCGTAATGAAATAAGGCCATTCCACAATATCCAATGTTTGGTTCACTCATTTTTCCGTTAAGTTCACAGGGCAGTGTTTTAAAAACAAAAGCACTGTTGATGGGCTATTAGTTCAATAAATATTTCCTTTATCATGGCGCAATCAATACTGAAAACAAAACTTACAGCTCCATTAGGGAATGGTGCAACTACTCATGAAAGTTAATATCATCATCCTCTAAATTAGACCATTATTGAAGTTCGAAAATATGAGGCTCTGCTGATTTTAGTGACACGGTGGTGCAGGAATTTTTCCCTGAATGGGATCTTTAACGTGCCTGTAAATCTACTGACACGGCTGTGTCACATTTGAGCCAGCTGACTGCGCTGGGATTCAATCCTGTTACCTTGAGCACAGCCGGTGAGAACATCACCGTTACACCATGCTTACTCTTCGTGACAGCTGTCCGCACATATAGTCCCAACCTCCGACTAGGTTTCATTAGGATGGAGAGAGAATAATGTTACTGGTTTTACGTCCCTTTTATCAATTTCAGCTTATAGAGACGCCAGGGTGCCGGAATTTAGCCCCGATGGGGATCCTTAACGTGCCAGTAAATCCACTGACACGGCTTCCTCGCATCTGCGCACCCTCAAATGCCAGCTGGCTGCACCAGGATTTGATCCTGCAACCTTGGGAACAGCAGGAAATAACGTTACCGGTGAGCCACGCAGCCAGCCAAATGGAGAAAGATATACTTTACTTAAGGTATCGGTTTTAAATCATTTTCATCTCTAGCTCTAGGAGTAGTCGGTCAGTGATGTTCCTAGAATTATCCTCTGTGAGCAGATATTCGCTATGTAGGCACATACAACCCTAGGAAATATGCACTTCTGGTAGTTCGGGGTTACGTAAGTATCTTTTTTTATTTTTTATTATCGAATTTGGCCAACTATGGACCGCAAGGAACTCAAGACTTATTGGTTTTCTTTCTCTTCTCTTCCCAGAACTTCTTCATCCTGTCACTTCTTTGTTTTCTCTCCTCCTCGGAAATGATCCGTTTGGGCCTCCTGCTTGTTGGTTTCTCCTGAAATAATTTTACTCCGTCAACTCGACTGCGGAACTCTCTTCTATCGTAGACCATCGGTGGAGTAAACTTCCGCTGCATCCCTCTTCACCTCATCTACCCATTTAGATGTGACCTTTAACCCCATGATGTAGCTGAAGGTCCTTTTGGTCAGGCTGCCTTCATCCATTCGTAGTAAATGTCCGTAGAACTTTAGCCTTCGCTTCTTCATTACGTCTGTGATCTTTTCAGTACACTTGTCAAGTTCTTCATTTTTCCTCTTCTTCCATGTCCCATCAGTAGTCTCCTGTGGTCCAAGTATTTTTCTCAGAATCTTCCTTTCTTTCTTTCTTTCTTTCTTTCTTTCTTTCTTTTCTAGTACTTGAAGTTCTCCCTTTTACTTACAATAAGACACTCTGAAGCGCCCAATCCTTCAGGTTGTACTACCGATTTGTAGTGTCTGATTTTGGCCTTGTATGATAAAGCTAGTTTGTTGTATTTATTCTGGGTTAGTTTGTAGGCCAGGTCCAGTTTTCTGGTTCTTCCTTTGATTGCGTCCTTATCCAGTCCGTTGGGTTGGATCCATTCCCCCAGGTATTTTAACTTCTCTGTCCTCTTAATCTTCCCATGATTTACTTCCATATAGTTCTCATTTTGCACTCCATATATTCCGTTTTTTCATGGGAGATTTGAAGACCTGTTCTTCGAGCTATTTCATGAAGACTGTCAAGCATCCTTCGAGCGTCTTCTCGGTTGTAGCTAAGAGAGAAAGGTCATCAGCAAAAGCTCAACACTTGACTTCAAGATTCTGTTTTCCCTCCTCAGGTGTATTCCTACAATTCCTCTCATATTCAAATCCTCTTCCCAAGTTTTCGTTATTTTTTCCAATACGATGTTGAAGAGAATTGGAGATAATCCATCTCCCTGTCTGACCCCAGTCCTAATTTCAAATGGATCAGAAATTTCTCCGAAGAACTTTACTTTCGTGATGGTATCCATCAGTGTTTGTTTAATGATTTCTGTGTTTTTTTGTCAATTCCAAACTCTTTTAAGGTATTAAATACATTTTGTCTGTCAATCGAGTCGGATGCCTTTCGAAAGTCGACAAAGATGACCACAGTGTTCACGCTCCTTAAAGCTCTTGTTCGCAGAATACTTTTCAAGTTAAGAATTTGCTCAACGCATGATCTGCCTTTTCGGAAACCAGCGTGGTATTCTCCAATGAGGTGATCAACTTGTTCTTCAATTCTGCTGAACAAAATCTTAGTATCTTATATGCGATTGGAAGTAGAGAAATCCCCCTGTAATTATTTTGGTCTGTTCGAGTGCCTTTTTTATGAAGAGGGTGAATGGGCGCACATTCCCAGTCCTTTAATTGTCATAAATTTTAATTTTACATCATAAGCGCTCCAAGTAGTTGCTATATTTACAACTTCTTTGGTCAAAGGAGAAAGAGGAACTCCAACATATTTGCACTAGGGTGAACTCTGCGATGCGGTAACAAGGAGTGGGATACAGTTGTTTAATTCAAATATTTTAACTAAAATGAATTCACTAAATCAAAAGGAAAAATAAAATTCCCCGTCCCGCAGGGCGTGCTCTAGGGAAAAGGTTCTGAATGAGGTGATTAAAACGGTATTTGGGAGTTTCCGAGTCACCAGTTCCTTCTCATGTTTAATACACAGTGCATAAACTATATTATATTCCGATGTGGCAATCATTTTCATTCCTTGTTCTTGCTTTAAAATTATTTCCATGCGTAACACAACGGAGTAGTTGATAACGGCATAAGATCGACCGACACCGAAATGGTGTGAAATATTCATCAACTGAAATAATCTCTGTTCCGCGAATTGATGAGTTGAGCTGAAATTTTTATCAGAGTTGTAGGTGTTCTTCTGACTCTCCATAAATGTTCTATTGTCTAGCAGAAACAGAGGATAGTGGGTTCGATCCTGGCTCAGTCCGATGCCAACCTCATACCAGTTGATTTACTGGCACGTCAATTCCGAAAATTCTGAAACCTCGGCGTCTCTAAAGCTACACCATTTAGGCCTAAACGGGAATAACATTAATACTTTACTATTAACCTGGTATCTACATAGTCAACTCACCCTAACTCAGTTTGAATCAATTATAGTAACTTGAGAGCTCTAATGTATTTGATAATTCTTTCATACTTCGGAGTGGTGTGAACTGTGCTAATTCCTTCTCATACAGGTCACATCCTCAACTTAAATGTGCTCTGGTCCATGACATTTTCTGTTCCAAAGCTTACCCTAGGCTAAATATCACATATTTACTTAGCCCGTGTCAAATATTCCAACGTATTGATTCATATATCCAGACAGCGGGAGTAAAGAGCAGTTAGATTGGAAATTATATGAGTTAAGAACAGATTCAAATGTAAAGCAGCACACAGTAAAGAATAGAAGTGAACTGAAGACCTCAGGGTGGCGAAACTCGGTGAATGAGGCACGAAAATTAGAACAATGGTAAGAAAATGAATGTTTCAATACTTGCTCAAAGGGAAATATTTCTGATGTTAAATTTTGGAAATCAGTGGGAGTAGAACGAGTAGGTTAACAGAATGACAACTGCAGAAGTAGAAGGAATATGAACGAACTACAGCCTCATATTATCATGGTGATGTTAACCGAAAAGACACAAAGAAGCATGAGATTTGTGCCAGGTACCATCTGATTGGTCGAATTCTATAAGCACACCTATTTACAAGCAACGAGAAAGGAAATATTTCAACAAATATCGAGGAATCGACCTCGAATGGTTTGATATTAAGTACGTGCCAAGTAGGTGAGAAATACTTTAAGGGTAG
This sequence comes from Meconema thalassinum, assembly GCA_946902985.2. Taxonomy (NCBI): domain Eukaryota; kingdom Metazoa; phylum Arthropoda; class Insecta; order Orthoptera; family Tettigoniidae; genus Meconema; species Meconema thalassinum. The sequence continues at coordinate 216,298,301 of OX336389.2, read as the reverse complement.
ACAGTGATTTACATATACAGTATTTGTAGAACAGGAGAAGGCATATGATTGAGTACCAAGCGAAATGACGCTGAACGTCTGAGACGAGTCTTATGGCATCAACGGGAAATGTTTGCAAGGCAGCCAATGGTACTCAAGTTAGTAGGCATGATGCAGTGATGGTCAATGGTAGAATTAGTTGTGGGTTTAAAGTGTTTGGAGGCAATGTTGTACATTTTACATTGGGATCATTTAGTGAACAGCATCATGTGGCACGATGGGATTGAATTAGATGGAAATCACGAGTGCAGTTTGGCTTATGCTGATAACAGGCTAAGTTGAATGCCTGCAGTCGATCTGAACAGGAATGAATATGATGCTAACATTAATATTCCAATACTGAAGATTATGTCGGTAGTGAAGAAACATGAGTTAGAATGCCAGTGATACTCCCTTTAAGCTGGTGGACTTTCAAGAATTTAAGGTATACAGGGGTAAGAGATACAGGTAAGATGTAGCAAAATATATACAATGATTTCTTGGTTGAGATCTACAGCATTCTGCAAGAATGATGTTAGGCTTACTGTTATTAGTTCTGTATTCAGACCAAGCTTTTTTTTTATGGGAGTGAATGATGGGTGCCGTAGGTAAAGATCAATGCTAGACAGTGGACACAAGCAGCTACTTTTAAATAAGAAATAAAGGCAAATTGCGGATAGAACACATTGGATGAGGCTGTGCGTGCAAGATGGCCTGGAAGGTTGAGGGAGCTAATGGAGTCTTCTGTGAAGGGTATATGAAGTAGGAATAGACCTAAAAGGATATGGTTACTTATTTTAACGATTTTGGGGCCAAATGCCCTTCTTGACAGCAACGTATGAGAGGGGTTAATAACTACTGATATCGCGCCAGGAGATGGCAGTTGGGTTTGAACTGCATAGGTCTTCCCGCTCACTGCAAATCGCGCATTCCAAAAACATTCAGTTGGTCACTACTTGCTTCACTCACTCAGCACATTCCTTCTTTCACTGGCTGCGTGTCGTCTGCTGCAATGATAACCATTGGCATGCCGGAAGCCGATATATTTAAGTTTGGAATAGGCGGACCGTGCATGCGTACTGCAAGTCCCCCCCTTACCCCGTTGCAGCGTGTTCAACTGACATCTCCTGCCGCGATTACAGTAAATAACAAACTCTGCAATTGGATGCGATTACAAGAACAACTGGTGTCCGACTTCTAGCCTGAGGATTGTGGATAGCGCGGCGATACACGCATTGGGCCCTACTTCTCATATATAGCAACTACTCAGCTGTTCTCACATGGCCAGTGCACCTCTCTTTAGCCCTCAAGATGGATCATAAATCTCTGACAGAGCTGGAAGTCGAACTCGGGGCCTCCCAGTTAGGAGGCAAACATACCACCCTTATATCACGGCGTCAACTGAGAGGAGATAATGAGAGACGAAGTAAATGGAGGTGAATGAATTTTGACACGGAGTTGGAAGGAAGTTGCCGTGGCCAGTTAGGAGCCATCCTGGCATTTTCCTGGACTTGAACATTGGAAACACGCGTAGCTGCAAGGCTCAGTAGATTCAGGGCACCGCAAGTACGAATATATTGTACTGAACGTATTACCAAGTTTCTAAGCAATTTGTTCAGTTCCTGTAGCTCTGAGGACTTTCGCACATCCTACCTATAGTGGACGAACATTAAGGCAATGAATTATGTACCAAAATATGTAGTCCTTAATTCTGGTTCAAACAAAATCAATTTGGTTGCGATCAGTTCTATTGATCGCGAGCCCGAGCAATCAGTTTGTTGCTTGCAATGGATGTGAATCCTATTCATAATATGCCCGATCAAGCGTCCCCCAAGGTTCAAACCTAGGCCCTCTATTATTCTTGCTGCTTATAAATGATCTTACAAGGAGTATTAAATATTCAAACGTTTTGTTATTCGCGGACGATGTCAACATTTTTAGAAACATTCAGACATAGCAGGACTGTCAATTACAACAAGAAGATCTCAATAATGTGACATCCTGGAGTAAATTAAATCGCGTGAACCTTAACATAAAGAAATGCTCAGCTATGAAGTTTACTAGAAACAAATACCAGGTGATGTTTCGGTACCGGATATTGGATGCGTATCTCACTATTAACAATTCTAACAAGACCTAGGAGTCCATTTTTATTCAAAGCTAACATTTTCATTGCACTTTCATGAAATGGTAGCTAGTGCTTATAAAATGTTAGGCTTTATAAGAAGAAATTCTAAAGATTTCGTCAACCCAAGAAGTATAAAATTACTGTTCAATTCTTTTGTTAGAAGTAGATTAGAATATGCATCCAGCATCTGGAATCTCTGGTACTTGAACCACATTAGTGAAATTGAAATGGTTCAGAATAAATTCCTAAGATATCTGCAGTATAAAATCACGGGTATTTATCCGAAATATGATAGCTATGGAAATCTTCTAAGTTACCTCAATTATACATCTCTGGCTAACAGACGAATAATTGCAATTCTTGTTTTTGTCTTCAAAGTATTCAATAACCTTTTGTATAGTCCGTATTTAATATCACAGTTTAATTTACGTGTCCCACCTCCCTCAACTAGACCTAAGTTTATTACATTTTTCTGCCCAAGAACTACAGTAGAACTGAACAGCATAAACATTCCCCAATAATAAGTGCCATTCAATTATACAATGAACATTCAATAGCAACCAACCTTGACTTATTCAGTTACACATATAGTTCCTTTGTTTCTGCCTGCTGTGCGATCACATGAACTCGTACATTCCACCTACCAATTTCCTGCACAGAATTATTATATTTTCGTATTTACTTGTAGAATTAATTTACATTACAATCTCAACATTATGCCTGTCAATTATATCATAATTTGATAGAATTATGTAACCTAATGTACATGTGTTTCTCTTTATTAGGCTCTAGCAGTAGTGCCCGGTCTTCGCCCGGTGGATTTATTTGTTTTATGGATGATAATTAGTACTACTACAGAACTGACACATGATACTTAAACTACCAGAAAAATATAACTTTTTTGGGGGGGGTGGTGGTGGTGGTGGTGGTGGTGGTGGTGGTGGTGGTGGTGGTGGTGAGGGTGATAAGCAGTATAGTATAATGGGCGTAAAATTTAGATCATTTTCCCCTAATGATAATAATGGTATTAATGAATAGGGAAACGGCTATTTACTAACTACAGCACTGACACATGTAATTTACAAACAAATTTCTAAAAATGATTAGAAAGAGGAGTAAGAGAAATAAAAGACACTGCCTAGGAACTATATCTCATTGTCTGTTAGAAATGTAGATACCAATAGTGTCGTCTTTTGTCGCATAGCGCCATAGGAAAATAATCAGAATACTTTGGAAAACTTCGGCTGTCCCGAGCTCCTGAGGTAGCAATAGCATAATTTATGGCCACATACGCGCTCAACGATAAGTTTCGGAATAAATTACGGTAAATTTGAAAGCACCAACGCTCATTGCAGCTGATAACCTCAATGTATTGCACCAACACCATTGCACTTATACAGATGCATAATCATGATGATAACTGTTTTAAGGGACAAAAGAAATCTTTTTGCACTAATTACTCCCCATGACTGCAATTTATAAGCAGCGCAAGATTTAACTATTTTCGCATTTCTGCACCAGAACACTGGTAGGGGCAACGTGATGCAACCCGAATTGTCAGTCAACAATATACTTATTAAAATACTCTTACAGTTACACGACTACGGACATGAATGATTCTAGGGCCTTAATACATGGTTTTCAAGTTCAGTTTGTTTGTTATTCTAAATGTAGGGAATGGAGAGCGTAGTCCGAAATATCAAGTGGACAGTGTTACAAGCAGGGTTTCAAAGTGTAGTCTATGTATAATTTGGTGCAATTAGGAGGAATGGTGTAGATTTGTGATAAAGGGCCTAAATGAAGAAAATGGAGTGGTCTGTCCGAAATTTCATGTAGACTGTGTTACTCGTAGGGTTCCAAAGGCTTAGTATACACATTTTGGTTCAGATCTGTGAAAAGGAGTAGATTTGTGCCAAAGGGCCTAAATGCAGGGAATGGACCAGTCTGTCATAAATGTTATGCAGACAGTGTTACTTGCAGTGTTCCAAAGGGTATGTATACAAATTTTGGTTCTGATCGGTGAAACGGTGTAGATTTGTGCCAAAGGGCCTAAATGCAGTGAATGGAGTGGTCTGTCCGAAATTTAATATGGCCTAAACTATTCCTCTTGAATCTGGCTATCATATAAAAAAAGAATTTTTCTAATCCGACTGGTAGTTCCAGAGATTAGCGCGTTTAAACACAAAAACACACAAACACACAAACTCTTCAGCTTTATTATATTAGTATAGATATGCCTGTTAGAAGCACAATAAATCCAAATACATAAATAAATAAATAAATAAATAAATAAATAAATAAATAAATATAGTTGAGTACATAATGTTGTTGATAGGGGCTTGCGACATCGTGTTCATCATCGCCGAGTCTGATTACTATAGTAGTGAGTGGAACTATATTTTTATGGCCTGGGATTGCGGTAAGATGCCCACTATGGCATTTACTTGGAATGAGTGTGGAAAACAACGGGGAATAAGCACAATCACTATGGCCACTGTCAGCGTAGATATTCGAACCCAAAATCCTCAGGCTAGCCGTTGAGCGTGTCCGAGACAACTAGGCTAATCTGGAGATATCATGGTCATCAACCCCGTATATTTACAGTAGGTAGATATGTGTTATATGTGTGTAAAGTATCTATTGAGGCTAGGATTGTGAAGGAGCCATCCCGGCATTCGCATGAAATCACTTCGAGGATGACTGAGATTGGAATCGGATACACCTCTTCTAAGTTTTACTTCACGAAGCAGGGTATAACTCATTCTAGCTACCAGGTCAGGATTAAATTTCTTGGAAGAAACGGAAGTCAAACCCAGATCCAGTACCGACTAGTGAGTGGTTTAAGAAGCTTAACTACAGAAATTCAGTACGCTTGCCTCTTACGTTAGCCTACTTACGGCGTCACGGGTTTCATTCCCGGCTTGGTCAGGGAATTTAGAACCGACGTGATGGCTGGAAAATAGCGCACTTAGCGTCGTGAAAACCTTTGATCAGCTGTCTTATCCAAGAGTAAGCGATCTCAGTCAAGTAAAACAAGGGGACACGTCGCGCTGACCACGCGTGATCCTGCAATCTTCAGGCCATCTTGCTGAGCAGCGGTCGCTTGGTGGGCGAAGGTTGGTGGGTTTGCGTAATGAAACAGAGGTGTGACAAATATTCTGGTGCCGTACATAACTAGGTACCGTACCTCAGTTTACGTTAATATATTTTGAGCATGTGAATTTCTCACAGGTGAATTACGGTACTTTAACTGGACACGAGTAGATGCGATTTCAGTGAAAATAGATAGAGTATAGAGGTGTTTTATTAATCTCATGTAAGTTATTTCAGGATTAGGGCATAACCCATCTCTTTTGGGTACATTCGTGTTGACCGACTGAAAAGCACTAAACTCTTGTTTACTAAGGCAACACTGAAAATATGGCTTCAAACACCACAATATGGCTTCAAACACCACAATATAGAGGTAAGAATTCTGATGTATAATTTGCTAATAGATTGATGGTGACACGCGTGGTAGATTCTAAAAAGAAGAATCGTTCTTCATAGTGTGTTCAACCGGTTTCACCGATATATGGAAACTAGGTCCAGTAAAACGAAGTTAATATTCTGTTTTATAATACATAGTTGTGCTGTATTCACATATTGAAGGTGGCATGAAGATCTATGTGAATTTTCAAAATGAATTGCAGCAAACCATGCCATTCGAGGGTAATGACCGGGTTCTACGTGTTAAGTAATGCTCGAACATGGTTTTCATTAAGAAATTGGAGATTATTTCAATAGTCTCATTCTGACAATGCAATGCTTCAACGCTCTTTATGGTAGGTGTAGAAACTTCAGCATACACATTTGCACCATGTGATTTCCAAGTTTTCGTCAGACTCTGGATGAAAAATATAGTGCGACGAAGTGCAAATAACGGATCTTCGATGGCTCCATTACCAAGGGGTAAATTTCTATTGTCGTTGAGGAATTAATGGAACGTTCAGATTTTTGCTCACAGAAGCTGGGTGACTTTGCCTGAAAATAGCGTAATGCTTCTGGTCTCGCTTTGCATTATGCTGCATCACTCAAACAAGTTAAATGACCTGCCACAAATATGTGTAATTTACGTTTGGAATACTCGACGCAATGCTAGTGCATTCCCCTTGTCTGGGAGGTAGAATGACACCTGCATTGATTATCAAGCAGGATATCTTCGACTGACTCGATGCTGCAAGGAACTTTGTCTGGGTAGTTGTATTACTTTCCTACCGAGAAGGTCAGAATTCAGTTGTGACTTGAAAAAAAAAAGACGTTTGATGAAGTCGTGTCACTCTTCTACAAAGTGGCTCAGATTTAGACGGACACGCCATTAAAGGCAATATCACACCATGTGCATTGCGGATTATAATTTGTTAGTGTGTTGATCAATGCTAAATATTAATTCTCCTTACTCTCATGACATATCGCAGTTGTTGTTGTTGTTGTTGTTGTTGTTGATGATGATTCGTTTGTAGGGGCTAAGGACTTCGTGGTAATCAATAATAATGTTATTGGTTTTACGTCCCTTTTAACTACCCTGGCTTTTAGAGACGCCGGGGTGCCGGTAATCATCCCCGTGCCTGGATGAAAAATATAATTCCAACGACGAAGTGAATCGGATCTCCAATTGCTCCAGGATCAAGGAGTAAATTTCTATAATCATTGAAGCATTGATGGAACGTTCAGACTTTTGCAGAGAGAAGCTGGGTGACTGTCTGAAAATAGTATAGGGCTGTGTGTTCCATTGTTCTGATAATCGATGTCTCTGAAGTAGTGTGTGAAATGTCATTAGGGACAGGGATGGGTTAGGAGACCCGGGACGTGAAATAAGGTACTATCCCGGCATTTGCCTGGAGGGAGCGTGGGAAAACCCGGAGAATCAGGATAGTCACTGTCGGCGCCGGGATTCCAACTTCCGATCTTCGAACTTGCTACATCTCCCCATCGCGGTCGTGGTGAGCGAATTAGTGCGGGTTTGTTGTTTTGTTCAGGGCCTTGTGACATCGTGGTCATTTAGCCCCGTTTTCTTTGTTGTTTTATGTCTGTAGTAGTGTGTGCACTATTGGTGAGGAGGCGGCCGTGGCCTTAAGGTAGAAACGATCCCGGCATTTGTCAAGAGTAGAAGTGGAACCAGAATCGAACTCGCCCCTTCTCAGTTCTGCCTCATGAAGCTGAATGTACTCCGTTCCAACCGTCAGACCAGAATTAAGTTTTCGACAGTGCCAGGAATCAAACCCAGATCTCAGGGATGACAGCCAAGAATGCTAGTTATAACACCATGTGATGGTACGACCTGTTGTATTAATCGCCACAATATGCCATTTCATGGACACGAATTCCGACCTGAATATTCAGGCACATATTCATCTGGTGATTATATGGCTAAAGTGTTAATTTACAAAAGTCAATTGCTGGGAATCGTTATCAATAAGCCAATTACAGCGGAATTAGTTTAAATGAACTGGTATTGTGGGCTTATAGGCCTACTAATTAATGTGTATCTGGTTTTTGCGGAGTTGAATATTGCAGATCACGTTTGTGCTCATTTCTAAATATGATTTGCAGTAACTCGCAACATACGTATTTCAGAGATCCATTCGACTACTGTTGAAATGAATTGGAACTATGAGCAAAATGACGGGAAGATAATTCTTTGGTTTTGTATCCACACCTTTCAAGGGATATATGAGCAAATTTTGTAGAATGGTATGTTTTATATCTGCCAAGAACGCCTGGTATAGGATTACTTCCTACGATTCCTTTTATGGAGTTCCTATCACTGCGAAACTTACTGTACACCCTGCAGCGTGACCATCCTCGGTAAATCGTGCACCACGGCCACGCAGGCAGCTACAGAAAGTCCGGGATTTATAGATTCGATTCCCAGCACTGACAGCGGCTATCCTGAGTACGGTTTTTCCACACTCCATTCAGGAAAATGCCGGGAAAGTACCTAATTCTAAGTCCTGGGGCACCTAACTCATCCCTGTCCCTAATACAGTTACACATAGTAATACAGTCATCACAGAAACACAGGTTATCAGACACGTTCAACAAACACCCAATTACACGGGGCTCATTACCAAGATGTCCCAAGTTTTGTTTTGTCCAGTTGAATGTTTTTCTGAATTATAAGCTACTTACTGCTCCTGACTCGTATGTGTCGTAAAAGGGACATAGGCAGCAATGCTTCTTAAGCCAGAAGCGAAGTGAGAGTTTTCTCGTTGAGTTGCTGCACAGTACAAATTCTCGAAGCTATTGTGCAAGAAATCATAACCTGTTTAAAAAATCAACAAAGAGTGAACCTTTCTTCAGATTTCTGAATCGACTTTCATCAAAAAATTCTAAAAGTTTCAAGTACATAGGGGCGGTTAGAGCATTTTGTATGAGTTTTCAGGTTAAAAGAACCGAACAAAAACAGTCGAAGTGCCTTATCAAACACTTTTATGTTTTCTTTACTACGTGACATTTGCCGATCCGTATGAAGAACGCTAAACCGATGTTTTAACAGCAGAATTATTGTTCTCATATGCATAGAAAGTGGTCCACATGATTTTGGTATTTATAGAATGGTGAAACCCGAGTTTCTATACAGAATGTCTATTTGACTGAATCTTATGAAACCTTTGCTCGAACTGTACTGTTTGACAACTAGTAAGGGCAGAAAAACTTAGTATAACGTGTGGTCACGTGGAAGGCATTTCCGATGTTGGGCTATTACATGGCACCTATTAATCATGTTACAGCACGAACATGCATTTTGTTTCTTAAAGAAACATATCATGTATATTATTTCAGCAGTATAGATGCCTCCTGCGGCGCTCACAAGCGACCGATCGTGACAAATGAACATTCAAATTAAAGAGAATAGACATTAGCATTGACAATTTGCACTCTAATTTCATAAATATCTATAATTTCTTTAAAAAAAGACTTTAAAAAATGTACGAAGTGTGCGATTTGCAGATACTGTTGCTGTAGGAAAATACGCTCCATAATTGCTGTCCACTTCACATTTTGGTCGCTGTGACACCTGTTTCATGTCCTTTTAACATTCTGAGGACTTTCCTTTATCATTTTGCATGGATTTCAGAATCAGTAAATCAAAGGAATGAGTTCTCAAATCGTATAATTTCATAAATATCGAATAACCGATGAGTGTTATATGATCCAATTTTCAATGATTGCCATCTTAAGGTAGGCAACGTAGAACTTGGAATTCAAACTGAAATGTAAATAGTGTTCTTTAATCATTTGGTTGAAATAAAAACATACCAACCTTTCTCCTTAAGTCTCTCATTATAAACCTATTGGGGAAAGTGTGGTTTATGAACATGCGAGATTTCTCGCCCGGGTCCGCTAGTTATTTATTTATTATGAAACTTAAACATACGGGCACGATCCATACAACGCAATATAGTTTGGGAGATATTTGGAGGGGGGAATACCACGTTGCCTGCTAGTGAATGAATTGCCAGGAACGCTCACACAGGAAGTATCTTGTCGTAGCAGTGTACCGGACGCTTGTAACACAGTAGAACTTATGTACACGAGAGTTTCGAATGCTCGGCCGTCCTGTTCCAAGCAGTCATACAAGTAAGAAAACAAAACTCGCCTGATAAGATGCTGCGATGTTGGAATAATCGATCAGCAGATTTATTTAATACGATGTGTAAGGTTCTCCGGAGTGGTAAGTTCATTGGCGTAAACAATCTATGACATGTAAGTTTGTAATGTAATGTATGCTCCACCGATAATACGACTATACTAATGTTCATGATACCAGTGCTTAGAACATGTACTAGCTAGTATTTTTTGCTGTGTGGCCTCCAGGGAGGCAGAGTGCAGGTCTTTCTAGAGGGCGCCCGTGGGCGACCTGCGCGTCCTAATGAGGATGAAGTGATAATGAAGTGGGCAAAGAAGTGGCCGTGGCCTGTCAGAAGGTGCCGTCCCAGCATTTGCCTGGAGTTGAAAATGACAAACCACGGAAAACCATCTCAAGGACGGCCGACGGTGGGGCTTGAACTCACGTGTACTGAGTCCACAGAGGGCTTGGCCGCATGGCCTAGCGCTGCGTTTTAGTGAGTGTAGCTACGGCGGTCGATGACTAGCTGTTGAAACTAGGAGAAGAGTTTGTCAACAAAATAAAACGTGTGGGAAATCTCAGCACTGGTATCAAGAAGATGATTTACATCAGCGTTACCAAACTGTGGTACGCTCGTACTGCTGAGTGGTACGCAGTGATGTTACAAAAAATATATATTAGATACGTTACGAAAAATATAACATGAAATGAAAATCCACAGCCTGCTTCCAGTCTCCGACCGGGTCAGGAATGGAATGAATGAAGCCCCCATCTAGCGGCGAGGATATGAACTGTGCCGGCTGCCGAGGCCTGACGCACTCCTCTGGGGCAATGATTAAATGAATGACAGATGAAATGAAATGAGAGTGGAGAGTGTTGCTGGAATGAAATGTTGACAGGGAAAACCGGAGTACCCGGAGAAAAACCTGTCTGCCTCCGTTTTGTCCAGCACAGATCTCACATGGAGTAACCGGGATTTGAACCACGGATCCAGCGGTGAGAGGCCGGCGTGCTGCCGCCTAAGCCACGGAGGCTTAAAAAAAAAATATAACATATAAAATTTAAAAATATAAAAACATTGATTTGTTGCCGGAGGAGTTTAAGGCCAAAGACAAGGAGCAGTTTTATGAATTGAATTGTGATTTAGAACTAAGGCAAACTTTTTCAAAAATGACTCTTGTGAATCTTTGGTTTGAGAAGCGTGCAGACTACGCAGACATAACTGACAAAGCAGTTAGATTTTTACTGCCTTTCACTACTTGTGTGAGTCTGCATTTTCTTCACTTGTTTATCTCAAGAATAAATGCCGGAATAGGCTCGTTACAATGGAAGACGATCTTCGTTGTGGTGGTGGGGTTATAGTTACTATAATTATCTCCCAACCATTAGGTGGTACGCGAGAGATTCTCATCTCTTAAAGTGGTACACACACAAAAAAGTTTAAGTTTGGGAAACACTGATTTACATCATGTTATCTCCAGTCAAAAACATGCAGCGACAGCCCAGACTATTACTATTGTACATGAATAATCATAGTATGTGATGCATCGTAAAATATCAACCTCAAAACTAAGCACCCGTTAAGTTAAGTTATACGGTAAAATAATGCCTTTGCAGAAAAGTTTGTTATTGTTTCTTTTAGGGGCATGGGTATCGTGGTCGTTTATCCCCCAGTACGTGGGTGTGTGTACGATTTGTCTGATAACCTGTGTTTTTCTGTACTCTATAGCAGTGTGTGTATTCGTAATTCAGGTAAGGATTGGGAAGGAAGTGTCCGTTGTATTAAGTTAGGAACAATCCTGGCATTTGCCTGGGTTAGAAGTGGGGAAACCACGGAAAATCACTTCCAGAATGGTTGAAGTGGAAATCGAACCTACCTTTTCTTCGCTTTACCTTCCGATGCTGAGTGTACCCCGTTCCAGCCCTCAGACCAGAATTAAATTGTTTGGGAGAGGCGAGAATCGAACCCTGGCCACCGTGGTGACAGCCTAGAATGCTAGCCACTACGCAACGAGGCAGATTTGTTGGTATTGTAATTCACGTCCCAAGGCTGAGTGTACCCCACTCCAGTGCTCAGACCAGAATTAAATTTCTTGGCATAGCCGAGGATTGAACCCTGACCTCCGGGGTGACAGCCAAGAATGCTAGCTGCTACACAAGGAAGTGGTCGCATTTAATCTGCGACTGATTTCAGTTTACAAGGTAACGTGGGCAAGTACGATTTAGCCCAGCAGAAGTTACACTAATTCCAATTTTCTCATCTCTTAAACTGGGAAAGATGCCAACAATTTTAATGTACGTACCTCAGGTGCTTGAAGGTTTCTTTAGTGAAGTATAATCTGGTTTACTGAAACAGAAAGAAATCATACAGTTAATTATACCGCTTAGCACTACATTAAAACTATCACTTCCACTCTGGTCTACGCGTTAGTTGTGTAAATAGCAGAAGCTAAAGACATGTGATTCAGGCGCTGAATCCAGAGGGAGAGAACAGAGAGTACATCGCTATCGAAATCAAACAAATAAACAACATGTATCCTACTCATTGAATCTTAACTTGAATCATCACGCAATGGCTGTTACAGACCACTTAGTTGAAAATGAAAATCCACAGCCTGCTTCCAGTCGACCGACCGGGTCAGGGAATGGAATGAATGAAGCCCCCATCTAGCGGCGAGTATATGAACTGTGCCGGTTGCCGAAGCCTGTCGCACTCCCCTGGGGCAATGATTAAATGAATGACAGATGAAATGAAATGATAGTGGAGAGTGTTGCTGGAATGATATTTGTGACAGGGAAAACCGGAGTACCCGGAGAAAACCCTGTCTGCCTCCACTTTGTCCAGCACAAATCTCACATGGAGTGACCGGGATTTGAACCACGAACCCAGCCGTGAGAGGCCGGCGTGCTGCCGCCTAAGTCACGGAGGCTCTTACAGACCACTTAGTTGGCTGTACGTAAATCTTGGGCTGTTATTTAAACATTTGGCTTATGTTAAGGCTTTGCTTGAGAGAGAGAGAGAGAGTTACATTTCTTCTGTATTTTATCGGATTCCTTATACTACTAATTGTCTTTAATTGGTGTTAAGAAAGTCAAATCAACAAATAATTCCTCCATTGTATTTATTACTAGCTGTAGTACCCGGCTTCGTCCGGTGGATTTATTTGTTTTATGGATGATAATGAATACTACTACAGAAGTGGCACATGGTACTTAAACTAACAGAAAAAAATATTTAAAAATATAACTTTTCGTGGTGGTGGTGGTGGTGGTTGTGGTGGTTGTAGTGGGGGTGATAAGTAGTACAGTATAATGGACGTAACATTCAGGTCATTTTTCCGTAATGATAATAATGATAATAATGAATAGGGAAACGGCTATTTACTAACTACAGCACTAACACATGTAATTTACAAACGAATTTAAATAAAATGATTAGAAAGAGGAGTAAGTGAAATAAAAGACACTGCCTAGAGCCTATATGTCATTGGCTGTTAGAAATGTAGAGACCAATAGTGTCGTCTTTCGTCGCATAGTGCCGTAGGAAAATAATCAGAACACTTTGGAATACTTCGGCTAACCCGAGCTCCTAAGGTAGCAATAGTATCATTATTATAGCCACATAGCGCTTAACGATAAGGTTCGGAATAAATGAAGGTACATTTGAAAGCACCAATGCTTATTGCTGCTGATAACCTCAATGTACTGCACCAACACCGTTGCACTTATACAGAGGCATAATATTTTCATGATGATAACTAATTTAAGGGGCCTAAGACATCTTTTTGCACTAATTACTCCCCGTGACTGCAATTTATAAGCAGCGCAAGATTTAACTATTTTCACAATTCTGCACCAGAACAGTGGTAGGAGCGACGTGATGCAGCCCGAATTGCCAGTCAACAATAGACTTATTAAAATACCCTTACAGTTACACTACTACGGACATGAATGATTCTCGGGTCCTAACACGTGGTTTTCAAGTTCATTTTGTCTGTTATTCTAAATGTAGGGAATGCAGAGCGTTGTCCAAAATATCAAGTGGACAGTGTCACCAGCAGGGTTTCAAAGTGTATGTAAAATTAGGTGCAATTAGGAGGGACGGTGTAGATTTGTGATAAAGGGCCTAAATGCAGGGAATGGAGTGGTCTGTCCGAAATTTAAAGTGGACAGTGTTACCAGCAGGGTTCCAAAGGGTAAGTATACAAATTTTGGTTCAGATCGGTGAAACAGTGTACGTATCACTCACCATAACGCCAGCGCACGCGGATAGAGCTGTTCGGGAGCGCTTGTTCTTCGGACTTACTGAACAAAAATCAATCTTTAAGGTAACTTGAGAGGTGTAGCCTTATGCTAAATAGCCTAAACTATTCCTCTTGAATCTGGCTATCATATACAAAAACAATGTTTCGAATCCGACTGGTAGTTCCAGAGATTAGCGCGTTTAAACACACAAACAAACAAAAAACTCTTCAGCTTTATTATATTAGTATAGATTATACCGGGTGAGTTAGCCGTGGTGGTTACGGCATGACTGATGGCAGTCGCTCACATCCGGGAGGCGAGGAGGTTCGAATCCCCCCGCCGGCAACCTTGAAGATGGTCTTCTGTGGTTTCCCATCTTCCTTCCAGGCAAATGCCGGGGTTGGTCCCTAACTATAGGCCACAGCCGCTACCTTCCAACTCCTCGCCCTTACATTCCAACTTCCCTCCCCAACGGTACTTGTAGCTCACCCATTGGGTGTCCGTCTCGAAGCAGCTACAAAAACTGGCGAGCCGAACATGTCCTCGGACACTCCCGGCACTAAAAGCCATACGCTAAAAAAAAAAGTATAGATTATTGTTCATTTTTGCATGCGCTTTCACATTCTCAGCATATTTTCTATAAAGAAAACATTTACAATCCCAGATATACGTCATAAGGAGCAAATTCTTTAATATCTCGGTGACTAAATTCTGTAGCAGCATTAGTCTTTTCCCTCAGTCCTTCAGGCTTGATGAGCCTTACTATGCTACACGTCGAAAGTATGACTGTTTTCTGCATTAGCTTAACCCGCCATCGGTATCGTTGTCAGGTTGCTCCTAACAAAAACATTCCTTATTAAGAAAAGTTTTTTGTTTTAAGACTCAACCTTTTCAAATTCCAGGTATTCTCAAATGAGTATAACAGTCACATGTTTTGCTTCGTTATGCGATGTTTCACGCACACGAGTCACGTGTGGGAAGGGGGTAAGTGCGTACCGGTCGCGTCACAGGCAGTGTTAGGTGGCTTCTAGCCTCGATACCTTTGGCGTTACATTTTTTGCGCGTTCCGCGGTGGTGTAATATTTTTGTGTGAAGTATCAAAGTGAAGTTTTAAAGGCTAATAGGCCTAGTGAATCTGTTCTTTCGAGCTGGATTGAAGAAGAGGACGAAATATTTACAGATGTAGACGACCAAGGCTGTGCTTCTGACTGTCTAAGTCTAAGTGATGCTCCTAGTGAAAATTCCATGCATCAAACTGATACTGAGCAATCCAACGATTCAGATAGTTTTTTTAAGCATATGGCTTTTAGTGCCGGGAGTGTTCGGCTCGCCGGAGTTAGTAGCTGCTTCTAGCGGACACCCATGGGGTGAGCTACAAGTACCGTCGCGTGTTGAGTGTTGTCTGGGGAAGGAAAGTGTGAATGTAAGGAATTGGATGGTATCGACTGTGGCCTATAGTTAGGGACCAACCCCGGCATTTGCCTGGAAGGAAGATGGGAAACCACAGAAAACCATCTTCAAGGTTGCCGGCGGGGGGATTCGAACCTCCTCGCCTCCCGGATGTGAGCGACTGCCTGCAGCCACGCCGTAACAACCACGGCTAACTCACCCGGTATTCAGATAGTGAAATGAGTGAACAGGACAGTTATAGAAAATAATGTGGTTTACAAATCATGATCAAATTTGTTGTTTAGCAATGTAATGGCCAGGTTTTTTGTTCCTTTTTATAATATTTAGTAATGTTTAAGTAGATTTATGTGTATATAAAGGGGTAACATAAAACGAGTCTAATAAAATTATAATTACCTTCTAAAAGAACGAAAATAATGTAGGAGTCAAAATTGTAGTAGTTAATTTTTAGGTAATAATCTATTGTGGATATATACAAATATGTAGGCCTAAGTACTGTATATATTTAGACTACGTAGATATACAGTATTGATAAATAACCCAAGACTAGTATAATGTATTCAAAATGCCAAGAAGAGCCCGTATAAGCACTAAATCATACACCAATTTGATGTTAGGGAGCGCCTATACACGCTACCTCTCGCGTAAGTGAGGACAACGCTACCGATGGCGGGTTAAAAAGGCCTGGGTCTAATAATTTCAAATCTGCGAGATATTCCTATAAGTTGGTCGTAATCACGCCAGTTCTGGAGATGATCATAGGAACTGTCCTGACTTGTGCCAATATTATTATTATTATTATTATTATTATTATTATTATTATTATTATTTGAGAATTTTGGAAGAGGGATCTCTCCCCCTCCTTTCCAACAGAGGTGACCATCTAAGTTAAGACCGGGTGAGTTAGCCGTGGTCGTTACGGCATGGTTGCTGGCAGTCGCTCACATCCGGGAGGCGAGAAGGTTCGAATCCCCCCACCGGCAACCTTGAAGATGGTCTTCTGTGGTTTCCCATCTTCCCTCCAGGCAAATGCTGGGGTTGGTCCCTAACTATAGGCAACAGCCGCTACCTTCCAACTCCTTGTCCTTACAATCAAACTTTTCTCCCCAGACAACACTCCACACGCGACGGTACTTGTAGCTCACCCTATGGGTGTCCGCCTAGAAGCAGCTACAAACTGGCGAGCCAAACATGCCCTCGGACACTCCCGGCACTAAAAGTCATACACAAAAAAAAACCTAAGTTAACATGAGGAAAGCCTTCATAATTTCACAGCTGAGAGTATGTTACAGCAGATGGCTTTAAATACAGTTAGAAGCGAAGAGTGCTGTAAGAAGGAGAGAACAGACAGAAGGGAAGGGGGCGGATTGAGACGATGTCTCTCTGAGATAGTTACTGATTGGAAAAGAAAATAAGATGAGAAGTAACTGATGAAAGAGAAAAGAATATGGAAAGCGAATGAAGGTAGCCTTATCTCGGATTAGAATAATAGACTGTGATATTCCAGAAGTGAATTTGAAGAGTTGAATGACTTACACGGATCAGGAAACTATGCAATAAAGGATTATATCTGTATCAAGGAGAGAGTCAACACAGTGAAGGAGATGCGAGTTGGAGCACGGACTGGAGGGAATCCTTTAATCGTCTAGTACATTCATCTCGAGCACGTCCTACGCTGATATTTACATCAAGATATATTTTAGTCAATTAAATTGTTTACAATTACCATAAGAAAAATTGCAATTGCTGAATTCAGCCCTTTGGGACATCACGGTCAAATCATTTGTAAATGTATGTTATAATTATATGTGTTTGGGATCCGACTGAAAACTTGTGTTATTGTAGTGTCTGGACTGGTGTGTTTAATTTTAATTCGGACTACGATTGGGAAGTAAGTAGCTGTAACATCAAGTTTTGGAATCATCCCAGCATTTGCCCGAAGTGGAATTTGAACACCTCAAAAGAAACCTACTTCCAATAGGGTAAAGGTGGGAATTGATTACAACAATTCTCAATTACTATCCCCAGCAAGGCTGCGTACATCCAATTCCAACATTCGATCAGATTTATATTTTTTAGTGGAGCCCTAAATTGAACCCAGGACATTTGTAACAGGTGGCGCAACACTCGCCTTCTGAATATTGCAAGCAGCTAAAAGTAAAACAAACGTAAAACAAACTGAGAAAAAATGAAATCATGATATAAGCTACAGCAAAATATGGTTTCTTGAGCTCTCAATAAATCAGGGCATCGGCTTAATTAGGTAAAACATGGATCATTGGAATCAAATCAATATGTATTATATAATTTACTTCACTTAGTTGAACCATTTCACCGCTTAATCAAGCCGTTCATGAAGCTAACCGGTGCATTATTCAAAGTTTTACACAATGTCTTTCTGTCTTTTATTATTCCGTTTCTAACAGGTCGGAAATGAGGTGAGATGAGTTTCTATGTGGCAATGGTTTCTATGACCGGATACCCTTCCTGAAGAAACCGTGGCCGATGCATATACTCTGCAAGGATCTCGTGCACAGATCGAAGGAATTATGGCCTCCAATTACCTCCTCTTTCGGAAAATATTCCATTCGTATTGGGCGTGTGACAAATGGTGTCTCTTGCCCTTCTTTCTTTGACATAATGGAGTACAGGAAGTACTGTACACTCACAAGATAGCCGTGTAAGGCATGTTAATTAGTCCATAACAATGGTCTAGGCCCAGCGTCATAGATTTGAGTATATACTACTCCGATAACTTTGCTGACGGATGTCTCTGTCAGTTTGCGTTTGAGAGCAATTGACTCACAAGTAGGGGAAAGACAAACTAATAAAAGTAGGAGGTATAGGAGGAGATGGAGCGGAGGAGCCCAACTACAGGAAATGTAACCTAGGTACTCCACAATCGCAGTGATTGTAATTTTGTAAACATCGGCAGTGTCGTTTCTGGCGGATCGTCTTTCAGAATACGTAGTCTTGTACCCAAACCCTAAGATATCTTTCATAGCTTTTAGTCTTTATGATTTAGAAACTGTATAGACCATTCGAGCCACAAAGCGCAGGGTTGATGTTGAAAGAGACTGAATCAATATCGGAAGGGATACCATTTCGCGGGAGATACGCGAGGAGGAGGAATAAGTATTTCACCATGCAATGCGAGTAATTAGAGCAGCGAACGGTGTGCTTCGGAATATAGGGTGGGGGTATTTACCTTTTTTGAAAAAGGAATTTCGCAAACATTCAATCCCACACATTGATCGTCACCGTTGTTTTTGTTTCATTTAGAAAATTGGGACACCGTGGCCATCAGCTCGTTTACTCTAATAATATGTGCTGTTGCGATGCTCGAACAAGTGTGTGTACTCGGAGTTAAGGATAGGAATTGTACTAAGACAGTTGTTGCCGTTCTTGCATTTGTCTCGAATGGAAGTAGGAACTCACTTCTCGGGATTCAACCCTACCTCCTCTTATTATCCTCGTAAGGCCAAGTGCAATCCATTTCAACCCATCAGAAAATAATTAAAATTCCATGCAAGACCTAGAATTGATCCCTGAACTTTTGGGGCAGGAGTTTTAGGTCAGTTAATTGCGTTTCACACAGAGGGGGCGGGGGTAACACGGATCACTTCGACTCTGGTTTGCTTGTTTGCATCTGATATTAAAGTAGGTATTGTAACCGTTTTATATCTAGCAATGAGGTTGCATTAACCGTCTACTGCAGGGATTTTATTAGAATTTTATCGGACACATATTTATCTTTATAACACCTACCACTTTAGGAAGAACCCAACATAATTTCTCAAACAATAATTATTGATGTACTTTATAAAGGGTGCAATTTATATTTTGCTGCCATATGGCAACACTAAACACATAATCAACATTACAAGTTGAAAATTAATTTTCTTATTTGTTGCTAGATGACAATATGATGCAGTGAAGTGTTAACGAAAAATTGGGTAATTGTGGCTAAATTAGCAAAGCCGCAGATGGAGACAATGGAAATTAAGGAAATCTGTAGTTGAGCATAGAAGAGTTTCAAGAAGGACATAACGATTGGGGCTTCGCCAATCCATAGATATCCCGTGAAACTACCGAACGCAAATTCGCACAAAAGAAGCCTCAGTGATTTAAGTCTCAGAGGAATCTGTGTTAGAAGAGATGGGAATAAGCCACGCCCTCGCATCATAACTATGCATGAAATATTTTATGAAAATTTACAGCAAGGATATCGTTGGAAAGACAAATTTACAGAGAAAATGATTATGCAAAGGAAACTCTTTCTTTTAATGATTGATAAAGAAACTGCGTCGTAACCTTAATGACAAACCATTCAGCGCATCAATAAGGTGAGGGCTGAAGGTTATATGGAAGAGATGGCTGTTTGCTAACCAGAATGGGGATGAATTTCAGGACACTGATGTACTACTCACTGGAAATTAGATTATTATCAATTTAAAGTATGCAAAGAATGGAAGGAATGGTAGAAACTATACATAGTAGAAAGAGCATGATTTAACAACATTGTGAGAAATTAGGGATAGGTTAAGTAGAGAAGTGACTGCATTGTGAACAAACCAGACGAGCTATCAAATATTGTTGCTGTATTAGAATGATGCCGAAATATATATCAATTAACTTTTGTGTAGTCAGAAAATTATAGAAATATTGGAACAGGTAATATGTTTTGAAGTGTTTGAGTATTTAATGTGACGTAACTTGGTAGAGATATACGAGAAGATTTAAGATTTGATTTGGAAAGTTATGGTCATCACTCAATTCTTGAATATCGGAGTTAGGAGAATATTGACTGTTGATTTATATATTTAAGTATCCGAAATCTATGTTATTTCAAGTAAAGGACTTGTTTTTGAATTATTTGATGCAGTAAAAATTCCCACGAAACAGTTTCAAAATTAACTTCACAGAACAACAAGTAGTTCCGTGAAGAACTATACAGCCTATTTTCATATATCCTACTTAGGTTAATTGCCTCTATGAACATACAAAATTTCAGTGTGATTGCTGCAATACATTCGTAAATATTGAGAACCGTTTAAATATTTCGGATGGTCGCCATGTTGGATTTTTATATATGTAGTATATATATTTAGACTAGTATATATATGTAGTATATATATGTACTATTACATGAAGATTATTGTGTAGGTGTAGTATTCAAAGTTCAATCGCATGATTTGAACACAAGAAATGAAAATCAGATTTAAAAATTTCGCACAGCTGCCATCCTGTGGTTATGAAAACAATTGAAATAAATTAAATCCAAGTGGATTAAAATTTGTATAAGCATTTATCGTACCAATTTTTACCGCGTTTGGATGGTTAAATCGCGAGAAACCTCCTTTTAAATACTTATATTTCGTATCGCCGTCATGTTTGATTTGTGCTCACCAGGTTTTTGAAAGTCCCATAGGTGAACTTACGTTCATAGTCACTATCAACATACAATATTTCAGTTTGATTGCTATAATAGATTAATTGATAATGAGAACCGTCTAAATATTTCGGTTGGACACCATGTTGGATTTGTATATACGTAGGCCATAGAGTTATGTACTATTAGATGAAGATTTTTGCGTTGGTACATTATTCAAACGTTCATTTCGGTCACATGATTAATACACAAGATTTTTTTTTGTCATGTGGCCTCCTGAGAGGCCGAGTGCAGGTCTTTCTAGTCGACCCCCGTGGGCGACCTGCGCGTCGGGATGAGAAATGGAATGGATGAAGATGAATGAAACTGGGCTAGGAAGTGGAAGGAAGTGGCCGTGGCCTGTCAGAAGGTACCGTCCCAGCATTTGCCTGGAGTTGAAAATGGGGAAACCACGGAAAACCATTTCAAGGACGGCCGACGGTGGGGATCGAACCCACGCGTCTACCGAGTCAGTAGAGAGCTTGGCCCCATGACCTAACGCTGCACTTTAGCGCGCGTAGCCACTGCTGTCGGTAATACACAAGAAAAAAAAGTCGAAATTACGCACAGCCGCCATCTTGAGGTTATGTGCACAATTGAACTAAATTAGATGCCAGTTCATTAGAATGTACATAAATATTTTCTTCACCATATTTCACTGCGTTCAGATGGTTAAATCACGAGAAAAGTCTATTCAAATGTTTCGCCTTCGTTTGGCCGCCATGTTCGTTTTAAATTTTACAGGTGTTTGGAAGTCTCATAGCTGAACTTTCAGTAGTACCCTTTATCACCGTACAAAATTTCAGGGTGATATCGGTAATAGTTTCGGAGATATAGAATGCCGGTGATATATTTCGCACAGCCGCCATGTTGGATTGGTGAGACGTAATAACATTTGAAGGGCACGGTCGGGGTCGGCCAAAGTATTGCTATGACCTTACCGAGTTTCACCGAAATCTCTCCAGTCATTTAGAAGTTATTCTGGGGACACACACACATGCACACACACACACACGGATAAAATGTGATCTAATAAGCCTATTTTTTTTTCATAAAATGAAAATAGGCTAAATATGAAAATATGAAAGCGCTTGCTATACGCATACAGTAATAGTTAATTAGTGAGTTTGTAAGGGGGAAACTATGAGGTCATCTGCCCCAAACATACAGTTAATACAAATAATTATAATGTTATTAGTTTTACGTCCCTTTTAACTACTCTGGCTTTTAGAGACGCCGAGGTAACGGAATCTTGCACCAAAGGAGATCTTTAATGTACCAGTAAATCAACTGACACGGCTCCCTCGTATTTGCGCACCCTCAAATGCCAGCTGACTGCGCCAGGACACGAACCTGCATCCTTCGGCACAGCAAGCGAGAACGTTACCTCTGAGCCACGCAACCAGGCAGTAAACACAGAACGTGTTATATTATTTTTAGCCTACTTTTCACATTTTGCAAAAATGAGGAAAAAGTAGACTTATGAGATCGGGCAAATGTGTGTCTGTCTGTCTGTCTGTCTGTCTGTCCTTCTGTCTGTCTGTCTGTCTGCTTGTCTGGCTGTGTGTGTTTGTCCCCCTATCAACCCCTAAACGGCTGCAGCAATCGAAACAAAATTTAGTAGGAGTAAAGATCTATACCTGAATATCTCACGGCCATATTTGAAAATTATGTCAGTGCTACCAACTGCTGACAAATCGCAATTGAAATTTGAGCTCCATGTTGGATATCTTGGAAGGTATGAATGGGAGCTATTTCAAAATTGGCACACGTATAGATAATAATATTGCAGTTTAATTTCCAGGAGGCCATACATGGCAGTGTTGCCAAAATGATTGTAAGTCTGCTGATAGGTCCAAATTTTAAATGCATATAACTTCTACACTATCAACTGGATTTCAACCAAATTTCATATGTGCTATGTGTACATAAACAGATATGACTGAGCGTATTCTTAGGAGCCACCAGGGCTGCTAACTGTTAATAAATGCTCTCAATTTATTTTATCCAAATACCCGTATATCAGAAAGTATGCAAGCCGACAGCTTTAAACTATGCACACGTATATTACCCGACATTCTAGATTAATTTGGAGTAACTAATGGACCTCATACTACCAACATTATTCTAAGCCTGCTGATAGGACCAATTGTAAATACATGTAACTTCTATACTATCATTTGGATTTCAACCAAATTTCGTATGTGGTATGTGTACTATAACAGATATGACTATGCGTATTCTTAAGAACAACCAGGGCTGCCAACTGTTAAATAATGCTGTCTCTATTTTTTTTTACCCTAATATCAGTATATCAGAAAGTATTCAAGCCAACAGCACCAAACTTTGCACACGTATAGTACCTTACATTCTAGATTAATTTGGAGCAATTAATATACGTCAGTGCTTCCAACATGATTCTAAGCCTGCTGATTGGTCCAATTGTTGCCAACATGATTTTACGCGCGCTGTTAGATCCAATGTTTAACTGCATGTAACGTCCATGCTATCCATTGGACTTCAGCCAAATATTGTATTCTGTACCTTAAGAGAAGGAACTAAGAATATATTCAGTCACCAGGGCTGCCAACTGTAGTGCTCTATTAGGCTACATTATGCTAGTTATATTTCGAACTAATAAGAAATTTCGTTATTACCAACTCAATTTCGTCATTATTCTAATTAGGTCCATATAGATTAATCATTGGAATGAATCTTACATTTCGAGAAAAGTAGGCTCTTTAGTTCGTCACGGAACTTCTTGTTATTTTTCTGGGATAAATATTGAACTTATGAAATTATAATAGTTATCACGAATAGTATCCATCCATGGTTTTGACAGTTTCTTAATTTTCTGCCATTACAGGTCACGTGGCATAACCTACCAATTCGATCGCATTCTCTTTATAAATGAGCAAATTTCAACGTACACTTCACAAAAATACATCGTAAGGGAATAAATGTGGAAATGTAGGGAAAATAACAATTTAAATGAGAGAGGAAAACAACTTTCCCTATCGACCTCGTAGATCATGTGAGCAAAACTAAGTTGAAATCTTGCTGTACGAGGTAGGGAGGGTATAATAAAATAGTTTAAACGAATTTAACATTTCCGCCGTTAGATTGCCTTGAACCCGGGATCTTGAAAATAGCAAGCTGGCGCTATTGACGTCAGAAAAGTTGGATGGCGCAGCCACGCGGCAGAATGTTGAAGCTGTAGCATTGTGACTGGTGAGGTTTATTTAGATGGTGAAGCATTGACGTCGTGATGGAAACAGAAATAAATTTGTCAAATTCGAGGAGGTACTGCTCTGTATACGGTTGCAAATCGTATAAAACGGCTACGAAATATCTTCACTACTTTCCTGTACAAAAAGTTCAGAGAGAAAGATGGGCTTCGGCGCTGTCAATTGGAAAACGTGTTACATATTACATGACAGTGTGCAGTCTGCATTTTTGTGAAGACGACTTCTTTCCACCGGTACTGTTGATTATTGATAGTTATTGTCTCTAATTTGTATTCACATGGATTTAGCTACTTCAAAAATACTGATAAACTTATAGCCTATTACTTCTGTGCCGTACAAAGAATGTAATCCGCTCTTCGTAAACTTATTTTAGGGGTTCTTCCGGTTGGCAATAGCCAAATGGTTAGAAAACTTAAGAAAAATGCTGTTCCTAGCCTTAATTTGTCAGAGAATTTATATTCTTGCCTTTGAACAGCAAGTATGTAGGTCATTGAAGTATGATTTGGCTTAGATTGTGTTTTTGGCTATGATCTCCCTACTGTTGAATTTAGCTATTTAAAATGTAAAATCTTAGTTTTAAGTACCGGTTTGGTGACCCATCATCCCAGTATACATATGCGGTAATGTAGCAGGAGACCGGATCGGCCTAGGCTATTCTAACTTTAATTAGTTCCCATTTCAGGGTTTTACAGTTTTGAGTGCGAATAGTTGGTTTGAAAGTTGTACAACAGTAAGGAGAGTATGTTTTCTATAGGTTTTAATTGGTATTATGGTTTATGTCGAGCTGAGGAGTGAATTTGGTTTGGCTTAAAGTGTAGTTTTTGATCTGTTCCGTTTGCTTATGACAAGTTCAAATGGAGACTCCAGCTTTGTTAAATATCTGTATTTTAAATATTTAATTAAATATATTGATAAAGAGGATGTCTCAAATTTAACTTGCCTGTGGCAAGAGATTAATAAATTAATATTCTTGCCTTTGAACAGCAAGTATGTAGGTCAATATTAGCAATATTGAAGTATGATTTGAGCATCCCAAGTAACGCTTCTTTGAACCCAAAACATTCATGCAAATTCAGGGTTGCTTTATTCAATGTATTATCAGGGAGTCGTCCTTTGTGTTATGTGAGATATATATATTGTAAATTAATAAAAACATCGATACCGCTAGGCTCCCAAGTACAGGCTTCATAATTATATGTAACAGCAGACAGTAAATTAACTATCTACATGTGGGTAATATTTTTAACTGGTAGTAATTAGGTACTGCATTTAAATTGATTATAAAAATATTTCTATCAATGAAAGGAAATATGTAGTATTTTGCCATCATAAATTAGAAGCCATAACAAACGCACACCCAATTTCTTCACGTCACTATATCGCCGCCATATTGCAAACAGCTGACCGTAAGCTCCTCCTCCGTTTCGGACGTCAATAGCCTACCACTCGCACACTTTTCCAACAAACTCCGGAGTTTTTTTTGTCGCGCTTCTTTTTAACGCGTATGGTATGGTAAAATATTCAATTATTACAGTTAGATCTTAAATATTGATTGGAAAACATTCATTCAGTACCAGGCATGTTTTCAAATTTACTTTTTTTAGGGGGCGTGGTGGCACAGCGGTCAAGCTGTATGCGGACCGGGTTCGATTCCCGGTCAATGCATGTGAGATTTTCGATGTGAAATGCCATGTCCTGTGGTTCGAATTCCACGTAAAACGGAGGTCCCGTGGCTTATGATCGCGAGATTAACGGTCACGTTAAACTACAAGCTTCCTTCCTTTAAATTTACTTAAATCAAGTTTCGTGGCCGCTTTGCGTTAATAAGGTGAATGAACTACAAATAATGCCCTCAAACGACAACCCTTCGCTATGTTTTATTTCATACAACTTGGCGTGTGATACACTTCGGTCATACAAGCAGGTGTACTGACGAGGTAACAGACTCATACAGGATTTTGTACCAGCGATCACAACAGCTTTCTTGCCAGCGAATGTCGTGTGATACGGGCCTAAATATATGCTACCACCTTTTTCTTAAAATGTAATAACAAAATATTACCAAGGGAAATTCTAAGGAATACGTATACTTCGATGCGAGCACTGGCGATCAGAATATTCTTCGATATATTGTTGTTTGTTGTATCATTTGAGGGGCCACAACATCGCGGTCATCTAGACCCGAGTACTTGGGTGTGTGTGTAAAATGTGTCTGATAACCTGAGATATTGTGCCCAACTCTAGGAATGGGTATTCCAAGATTCAGACACCTAGATATCAAGGGAAAGGCTGTAGCCGCTTTTGAAAGTTGAGATATTTGAATATCACGCTACATTGCTTCTCGAAGCATTTGGAAGGAATTTACCGATAGTTGGATGTCAAGTGACGTAGCGAGTAATAGCAGAGGTGGAGGCTATTTATTGATTTAATAGTTAATTATGGAGTAGAGACTTGTGACTGGGATCAGATTACTGGCACTGCCAAAAGAAAGAGAATGCAATTAGTATCAAGTAAATCGGACCAGGGATACCAGAGATATGAGGATTTCTAGATATCAGGTGATGACGCGTGACCCTGACAGTTTTGAATAAAAGCCAGCTGGCCGAAGCAACTTCAGCTCATTCTAACACAAGCACTTGGCGAGCAAGTTGCTGCGACGCTGAGCCAAGGCACATGGTTGCCGGATCTACGCAGAAGTTCTTTTGAAAGTCGTGATAGTCACGAAAAGTGCTGCGCTACGAGTTGGAACTTAGTAAGTTTACGGCGAGGAGAATCACTGAGGTGATTGATTTTTCTACAGACATTGGTGGAAATATTTATATTTCTACAAGGACATATGCTAGACTTTGTCTAGAAAATAATATTTTGTCACAGGCCGGTAATAACTTAATACTTGGATGTTTAAATCCATTCAGTCAGTTTTCATTATTTGTAACTAGTTAACCACTTCGATCTGTCAGTACACTGAAGACTAGTCTATAACGGTGGCGTTCATTAGTCTACGCAAGGGAAACTACAAGTTGCCTAGCGCATGGTAGATGGTGATATAACAAACCATGCCCAGGGAACGATCTTCAGAACAGCCGTTAATTGCTTAGACTGTCAGTGTTTTTCTTGTACTGATAAGATTACCGTGAGTTATGTTACAACTGACATATTTAAGAAGAGATCACTTAGATCTGACCCTATTTAAACAAACTGTTATGGCTTTGATAGAATCCCATATTAAAATGGAACCACAGTTTATTCAAACGTCGAAAGATACTACCACTATGTCTGACTAGACGAATTGTGGGTATATGATGGCGGCGGATACAAGGATTATACGTGCTTGTCCGATAGGGCATGTCTATGGATAAATCTGGTACAGACCAGGTTTACTACGCTTCAAGACCATCAAGAAATGTAATCCACATTTGAATTATATTATGCCTAGCTAATTGGAACAAACTATGTTTCTGCAGATGACCATAACATTTTATTTTTCGTCGTATTTAAATCTTGCAATGATTTACGCAAGACTTGTTAGAGTTATTCTGAGTATTTTCAGCACTCAGAACAGTTTAGGATCGATGACCGAGCATTTCGAGCATTTATTTGAATATTTCATATTTTTTGGGAAATCACGGTAATCAGCCGATGTAACTGTAAAAGTTAAATTTATTTTTGTTGAGGAATGGATATTTTTTCCATATTCGAAGGTTCGAACATGTGGATTCTCACATAAGGAGATGATAATTAAATATATTTAAAATGATATAAATAATAATAATAATAATAATAATAATCCACTAATATTAATAATAATAATTTTTATAATTTTTCTAAATAATTCTTGGATATTATATTTTCTAATAATCATATGTATTGAGAGAGAGCCTATGAAGTAGTTTAATCATTTCTAGTTTGGAACAGGAGATTTTCCGAAGGAAAGTGGTTAGCGCAAGCCCGCATTCAACCAACATGTCAGTTCTGGTTGAACAGTTGATATTTGCATTGAGCAAAGTATATTTTTCAGATAACACGGAGAGGCATGAAACGGGAAGCAAATGATATTTGTATCAAATAGGATATTTTTGTATTTATATAAAATCATGACGTAAATACACTCGAAAGTGAAATAAAGATTTTCATAAGTATGGTAAATTCACGGGTTGAACTGAATGGTAAAATAAAATAAACTTGTAAGTTTATTAATCTTCCAGTGTTGATAACAAGCAGAGGCTTGATTTATTGTATAAATTTTGGGAAGATAATTTATGTGTGGAGTAGTTGAAATGCCATTCCCAGGTGCGCCTGTTTAAGTCGCAGGAATGAGGAGGTTTTTTCGAGCATCAATCAAATAGCAGGTTCGATGGCTCAGGTTTATAGTAGGAGTATTGGAGCCACACATTTCGTCGGATGAATGACCCGAAGGTTATTTCTTGAAACCATCAGTTCTTATTTCAACCTTGTTTACGAATTCCATTTAGACTTTGATTTTGCTAGAACCCGGATTTGTCATGATAGTAGTTTATTCTTCTTCAGAGGAAGACCTTTGCCGTTGTTGTTGTTGTAATATTGTGTTCTTACACAAATAATAGAATGGGCCACTGCCAATTAAAAGTAATTCTTTAACCACGAATAATTTGAAGGATATTTTCAAATCCTAGTGCCATGAACTAAATGAATTCATTATAAAATTACAATTCTTATTTCCGCATTCTGTCGAAGAATTGCAATTTGTGAAAGTTGCTAAGAATGGCCATAAATATAAATATTTTTTTATAATAATGATTCCAAGTGGAAAATTGAATAGTTGAATGGTTCAACCATTTATTGATCAAGTTGATGATTCAGAAATCATATATTTTGTTAGGAACTTGAAGTTCATAATCGAGTCACTTCTCGAATGTTTAATGTTAGAAGAACAATTAATTGTTGTTGTGCTTCGCACAGTTCTTCGATGCTATGCTCAAGGTCAAATACTTTTCAGATGTTATTAATATATGTAAATAATTTGTGTTGCTTCGATGATAATAATATTTTCGACGATATATTTTTGAAACTGGAAAAACAAGTGAAAGTTTAAAAATTCTATGAACATTTATTCTACGAGTGTTAATATCATGTAAATATTCAAACAGTGATCTACGATATTTCCAGTATAGACAATTAACTTTGAACTGGAATTAAATATTAATAATTTTGGAACACAGTCTACAGGACTATTAATCGGACTTGTGTTTCCAAAAAGATTGTCAAATGTGTTTGGAAAATTTCTGTATATTGTTTGTAAATAAGAGTGTGGATCGCCACACGTGGATGATGCTGCTTTGAGCATCCTTGCAGTCAGATTTTAACTTCAAAATAAACTGAGATAATTTTACCAGATGTGTTACTCCCAATTAAATCTCCTTCTATCCTTATTGTTGCATTGAGCCAAAAATCAGTAAAGCATTTTTTTTAATTTGATGTCGTTTTTGCGATTTGCTTTAACCCATCTGGCGCTCCGGGATATTTTGACTCTCGTGATGACTGATTATTGGTAAAATGCATATGTGGTCGTGCGGACTCCGGCCTAAACGGGCACATAAAATAAGATAGAGAGAGAAATGGCTTCGAACGTGGGGCCCGATTTAGACATGGTCAATCGCATGCCGATTTGAAATTGTGATAATTTTTATAGAAATATTTTGGGAGTTGAGAGATGTCTGGTTTGGATGAATAAATTAGTAGGAAACCCAATTAGTGGGGAAAATTAAAAATTTAACTTGGTTAATAATTAGAATGGGTTTGATTATTTTTGATAATGGCTTAACCATTAGGGCGTCAAGTAAATTCAGTAGTAAACGTTCGATGACTGGATATACACATTATTAGAATCCAGGTGGAGGATATTTGAGAACTTGCATATTTTTCTTGTGATATTGTGGTAAATGTAATATTAAAAGTAGAGAATTTTGTTTTTCCATCACGTCGACATTAGGACAAATCTCATTTTATTAGAGTGTTCCAATTAGCTATTCATATTTCTTGTTCTAGTTAAAAGCTTGTGTTTGCCACTGTTGTATACCCCTAAGTTTTGAATAATAATTGAAATTATGGAAGAAATGATGAGGATGATGAGGAGCTTGGAGGAGAGTTCAAAAGAAGCTGGACTGCGTGTAGCCGCCATTATGAAAGAAAATACTGAGGCTTTAGAAAAGAAACTTAAAGAAAATTCTGATTCTTTAGAAAATAAACTTAAAGAAAATTTGAATGATAAACTTAAAGAAAATTCTGATTCTTTGGAAAATATACTTAAAGAAAATTCTGATTCTTTGGAAAATATACTTAAAGAAAATTCTGATTCTTTAGAAAGCAGGTTAAAAGGTAACTTAAAAGAAAGTTTAGAGGATAAACTCAAAGAAAATTCCGATTTGTTAGAAAGCATGTTAAAAGATAACTTAAAGGAAAATTTAAATAGTAAATTTAATTCAATGGAAAGTAAATTTAAAGAGAATTCTGAAATTTTGAAAATGACACTTGAAAGTAAAATTAATAAATTATGCGATAAAACACATGAGCTCGAAACTTCATTAGCTACTAACGCAAGTTTAATGGACGAAAAATTTCGCGATGCCGATCTTCGATCCCAAAGCTTAGCTGATAGGATAGAACATGGTCTTAGGAAAGTTGGTGAAGACATGGTCAACCTGGAAGTCAGAGTGAAGAAGGAGAGTAACGAGATGGGAATTCTAGTTGTTCAACGTTTAACGGAACAATTCAAAGAACTTGTCATGGGAGAAATAAGAGAAGGTGTGATTAGTGAATTGCAAACTGAAATCAAGACCACAGTTGTCAATGAAATTAAAGACACACTCAAGCTGGAGAATCAAGAGGGAATCAAGGAGATTAGGGAATCTTTGTCATCCCATATTGAAGTAATTGCCAAAGATATCCAAGCAACTCAGAAGGACATATCAGATATGACAGGGTCATTGAAAAGTCATGAGGCTGTTATGAACCAGATATCCACTGATGTTAAGGAGAATTGTAAAGAAACTGAAGCAATTAAGAAGATGGCAGAAGAAAACCAGAAGGAACTTGAGGCTATGAAAACTCAAATCAAGGATGAGAAACAAAGGAAGCTTGTAGTTTAACGTGACCGTTAATCGAGAGATCATGAGCCACGGGACCTCCTTTTTACGTGGAATCCGAACCACAGGACATGGCATTTCACTTCGAAAATCTCACATGCATTGACCGGGAACCGAACCCGGACCGCCTTGGTGAGAGGCATACAGCTAGACCGCTGAGCCACCACGCCCCTAGGATGAGAAACAGTCTGATCATCTGTTGAAAATGCCAAATGTAAGGGGAAAGGAACAGATACAGATAAATCTAGGAGGAGCTAGAGAAACGGATAGTCAAAGACAGGATGAGGTCAGGACAGTATTTCAATCCAACCCCATAACTGTATTTAAGAATGTAGAAGATAAGCCTTCTAAATTTTCAGGGCGAGATTCTGTGACACCCGTGGAATTTTTGAGAGAAGCAGGGGATTACCTGAAAGATTCTAAGATCCCTAAAGAAAGACAGATCCGAGTGATAGGGAAGTTTTTGGAAGGTCCTGCACTTCTTTGGTTTAGAGCTTTTAGATCCACTCTAACCACTTTTGAGGAGTTTTCTCGTGGGTTATTGAAAAAGTTTTGGTCCCCGGAAACCCAACAGCAAGTCAGAGCAGAGTTATATTCGAAGAGATTCTCGACGTCACAACCTACTCGATACTCTACGTACTTTTCTGGACAGCTGTCTAAACTTCAACATTTAGATCCGCCGATGCCAGATAACGAGTTGATTACTGCATTGATACGTCAGTTTCCAGCAGACGTCCAGAGGACTTTGATCGCTGCTGATATCTATAATATGGAACAATTTGATGAAGTATTACAGAAGCTGGATCATACAAACGCTCAATTCTTCCATCAGAAGGGAGGAAAGAATAACAACGCTGTGTACGCTGTTATGGTTGATAGTTATTCTCAGACACCTCGAGAGATTCGAGAGGAGCGAGAAGAGAAAACGCCGAGGGAAGATTCCAATAAGAGAGGATGGAACCAGTACAGTAACAGATACAGTTACAAGCCATATGCGAGACCGGATGGTGGTAATCGATACAATACTCGATGGAGAAGACCACGAGATAGTCAAGGATGGTACCAGGAAAGAAGATATTATGGTAGAAACAACTACAATAACAGAGGGAATGTGGATGATCGTCAGTCCAATGAAGAGTTTAACAAGGAGACGAGGAAAAATTTGGAAGCAAGACACCAAGATAACTTGCAGTTTTTGGAGCAGAGGCCCAACGAACCAGGTCCATCGGGAACACAACAATCCCGGGGGAATGGTAACGAAAAAAAACTTCGAATTCACAGTAGAAGATAGAATTTTGAACACTTTCACTTCCAGAATTATTAAATGGCAAGCAGAGGATGATGACTTAATTCAACAGAATGACGAACGAAAAGAAATGGGTACGAGAATTAGAATGCCAATCATATCATGCGAAGTATTCGGTATGCCTGTCGATACTTTGATCGATACTGGGGCTATGCTTTGTCTGGTGAGTGAGAAGCTTTATATTCTGTGGAAGCTCAAAGAGAATTTAGAGGAGATTCCAGTATCAGGAATTAAGATCCAAGGAATAATACCCAATAAAATATCTCTGTGTAAAACACAATTATACTTATGTATTACGATTGGAGGACATGATTTTCGACATGTGTTTGTTGTAATGAAGGACATGGCTTTTGACATGATATTGGGAGCAGATTTCATTCAGAAATATCAAGCAGTGATAGATATGAAGACAGAGACGATCAAATTCAAGAATACCGAAGAGATTAACTTCGAGGGAAAAGAAGAGGAAGACATCGAGGGAGATGCTCAATGGTTTCTGATTTTTCATGAAGCTGAAGGAAGAGAAGTCTACACTGAGAAGGAGTCCCCAGAGCTAGGGAAAATTTTGGAGGAGTATCACGATATTTTTGATGTTAAACCTGGTGAAATTAAAGATTTTGAATATCATATTCGTGTAAATGATGATGCACCTTTTCATGCTAAATTGTATCCAGTAGCAGAAAAGCATCGAGAAAGAGTAAAAGTGCTTATCAAGGAGATGGAAAGCAACAATGTGATTGAAAAGTATACTACATCTTATGTCAATCCATTAGCAGTAGTGTCTAAGCAAGATGGAAGTCTGAGACTATGTTTAGACGCGCGAAATTTGAATTCAAGATTACTGCCAGAGTATGACAGACCACCAATCATTAGGGAACTGTTAAGGAAATTCCAAGGCAAGGTCTGGTTCTCTAATATTGATCTCACTTCGTCCTACCATCATATTAGGCTTAGTGAAGATTCCAAGAAGTTTACAGGATTTATGTTTGACCAGCAGACATATGTATTCCGCCGTTTACCATTTGGAGTCAAAACATCTGGATCCGTTTTGATCAGAGCACTGGAACAAAATTTGAGTCCTGAAGTAAAAGAGATAGCAATTCGTTATATTGATGATATCTTAATTGCATCCGAGACTAAGGAGGAACATTTGTTACATCTTCAAATGTTATTCGCAGATTTGAGAAAAGCGAACTTCAAAGTAAACCTTCGAAAATGTCAGTTCTTTCGAAAGGAAATAAAATTTTTGGGTCACATTTTGGATGGAGAAGGATACCGTCCCAATGAGACGAAGATACAGGCTATTGCAAATTTCCCTAGACCTACTAGAGTGAAGAATGTCCGCAGTTTTCTCGGGACATGCCAATTCTTTGCAGGGCATTGTCCAAACTTCACCAAGACAGTTGCGCCATTGCAGGAATTGTTAAAGAAAGGAAACAAATGGAAATAGGATAAAGATTGTGAACAGTCATTTCAAGATGCCAAGAGGTTATTGGTAAACAGTGTGAAATTGGAGTATCCTGACTTTACCAAGAATTTCATCATAGAATCTGATGCATCCACCGTAGGGATTGGAGCTATTCTACTTCAAGAAGATGAAGACCACAAGAGACATTACCTGGCGTTCATTAGCAGGAAACTTCGTCCATCAGAGAGGAATTATTACACCACAGAGTTAGAAGCACTTGCTGTAATATTCGCATTGGAGTCGTGGAAGAAAATGTTAATTGGACATTCAGTCATTGTGAGGACTGATCACCACGCATTGGAGTTTATTTTGAGAACAAACTTTGCCAGTGATAGAATAACTAGATGGTCACTTTTTATTCAGCAATTCAACCTAGTCATTGAACACACTCCTGCAAAGTTGAATGTGGGAGCTGATTTATTGAGTAGAGCAGTGGAGTCTACATCTAAGGTTTTTCAAGTTAACCTGACGCAGGAAGGTGAAGATACCTTGAGAAGGTTAAGGTTATTGCATTTATCCCAGAGGAGAGACCGACGTCTTAGAAACATTTTTCGTTTTCTACGGGGAGACATGGATCCAAATGATGATGATTTTGTGGAAACTGAAAGAATTTCCAGAGATTTTATGATGTTAGATGGTTTAATCTACAAGTTTGCAGATCCCGACCATACGAAGCTGAGAGTAGTGATAC
This sequence comes from Meconema thalassinum, assembly GCA_946902985.2. Lineage (NCBI taxonomy): Eukaryota > Metazoa > Arthropoda > Insecta > Orthoptera > Tettigoniidae > Meconema > Meconema thalassinum. The sequence continues at coordinate 216,263,623 of OX336389.2, read as the reverse complement.
CTCCACGATTGCAAAAACCCATTATTTGGATGGCGCATCGAATCGCAGGTCATGCTGGAGTAGATAAGACGGTCAACATGATTCAAGAGAAATTTTCTTGGGAGCGAATGCGACAAACTGTTAGAAACACTATTCGAGAATGCGACTTATGCCAAAGGAGTAAACATAATTCTAGATTACTGAGAGAATTACCAAGGCCTATTATTCCTTCTAAGCCTTGCGAAATCTTCGCGACTGATTTATATGGTCCTCTCCCAAAGTCTAAAAGAGGTAACCGATATATTTTGGTGACTATGGACGTTTTCAGTAAATACACCATGTTACATCCAATTCAGAAGGCAAACGCAAAGTATTGTGCGAAGAGAATTAGAGACAGCGTAATTCCGGAAGCAGGCAAACCGGAATTCCTTTTATCAGATCGTGGACCTCAATTTACATCTTTGGAGTTTCGAACCATCATGAATAATCTTGGGATTAGACAATTATTTTGTTCTATTAGACATCCAGAGAGCAATCCAGCGGAACGCGTGATGGCTGAAATAGCAAAATTTTGCCGCCTCTATTGTCCAAATGAGCATTGGAAATGGATGGATGTTCTTTCTTTAGCATCCGAATCCATCAACTCTACGATTCATGAGAGTACTGGACAGATTCCCATGTTGCTTCATCATGGAATTAAACCAACACGATTATGGGATCGAATCATCTCTATTCCACCTGAGATTGAACCAAGTCGTCAGATGAGGGAAACTTTAGCTTTAGACAAGTTAAGGAGCCAAGCTGAGAAGAGAGAGCGCAGAGTGAGAGGAAAGCGTTTTCGCAGACCCTTGCGCGTAGGAACTCTTGTTTTAGTGAAAAGACCTACACCCTCTGACGTGCAAAATCGAGTGTACTCGAAATTTGCAAGCCTTTACGCTGGACCCTATCGTATTGTGGAAGTAAACAATAATGGAAGCTATGAAGTAGCCAATACACGAACTGGTAACATCGTGGGAACTTATAATGCATCGAATTTGAAGATTTATTATTCAAGAACCAGATGATTTAATGTGTAGATAGGAAAAATAAAAATTTTTCAATTTTTATTTTTTGCTAGGTGTGGGGTGGATGTGTCCAACTCTAGGAATGGGTATTCCAAGATTCAGACACCTAGATATCAAGGGAAAGGCTGTAGCCGCTTTTGAAAGTTGAGATATTTGAATATCGCGCTACATTGCTTCTCGAAGCATTTGGAAGGAATTTACCGATAGTTGGATGTCAAGTGACGTAGCGAGTAATAGCAGAGGTGGAGGCTATTTATTGATTTAATAGTTAATTATGGAGTAGAGACTTGTGACTGGGATCAGATTACTGGCACTGCCAAAAGAAAGAGAATGCAATTAGTATCAAGTAAATCGGACCAGGGATACCAGAGATATGAGGATTTCTAGATATCACGTGATGACACGTGACCCTGACAGTTTTGAATAAAAGCCAGCTGGCCGAAGTAACTTCAGCTCATTCTAACACAAGCACTTGGCGAGCAAGTTGCTGCGACGCTGAGCCAAGGCACATGGTTGCCGGATCTACGCAGAAGTTCTTTTGAAAGTCGTGATAGTCACGAAAAGTGCTGCGCTACGAGTTGGAACTTAGTAAGTTTACGGCGAGGAGAATCACTGAGGTGATTGATTTTTCTACAGACATTGGTGGAAATATTTATATTTCTACAAGGACATATGCTAGACTTTGTCTAGAAAATAATATTTTGTCACAGTCCAGTAATAACTTAATACTTGGATGTTTAAATCCATTCGGTCAGTTTTCATTATTTGTAACTAGTTAACCACTTCGATCTGTCAGTACACTGAAGACTAGTCTATAACGGTGGCGTTCATAAGTCTACGCAAGGGAAACTACAAGTTGCCTAGCGCATGGTAGATGGTGATATAACAAACCATGCCCAGGGAACGATCTTCAGAACAGCCGTTAATTGCTTAGACTGTCAGTGTTTTTCTTGTACTGATAAGATTACCGTGAGTTATGTTACAACTGACATATTTAAGAAGAGATCACTTAGATCTGACCCTATTTAAACAAACTGTTATGGCTTTGATAGAAGCCCATATTAAAATGGAACCACAGTTTATTCAAACGTCGAAAGATACCACCACTATGTCTGACTAGACGAATTGTGGGTATATGATGGCGGCGGATACAAGGATTATACGTGCTTGTCCGATAGGGCATGTCTATGGATAAATCTGGTACAGACCAGGTTTACTACGCTTCAAGACCATCAAGAAATGTAAGCCACATTTGAATTATATTATGCCTAGCTAATAGGAACAAACTATTTTTCTGCAGATGACCAACACATTTTATTTTTCGTCGTATTTAAATCTTGCAATGATTTACGCAAGACTTGTTAGAGTTATTCTGAGTATTTTCAGCACTCAGAACAGTTTAGGATCGATGACCGAGCATTTCGAGCATTTATTTGAATATTTCATATTTTTTGGGAAATCACGGTAATCAGCCGATGTAACTGTAAAAGTTAAATTTATTTTTGTTGAGGAATGGATATTTTTTCCATATTCGAAGGTTCGAACATGTGGATTCTCACATAAGGAGATGATAATTAAATATATTTAAAATGATATAAATAATAATAATAATAATAATAATCCACTAATATTAATAATAATAATTTTTATAATTTTTCTAAATAATTCTTGGATATTATATTTTCTAATAATCAAATGTATTGAGAGAGAGCCTATGAAGTAGTTTAATCATTTCTAGTTTGGAACAGGAGATTTTCCGAAGGAAAGTGGTTAGCGCAAGCCCGCATTCAACCAATATGTCAGTTCTGGTCGAACAGTTGATATTTGCATTGAGCAAAGTATATTTTTCAGATAACACGGAGAGGCATGAAACGGGAAGCAAATGATATTTGTATCAAATAGGATATTTTTGTATTTATATAAAATCATGACGTAAATACACTCGAAAGTGAAATAAAGATTTTCATAAGTATGGTAAATTCACGGGTTGAACTGAATGGTAAAATAAAATAAACTTGTAAGTTTATTAATCTTCCAGTGTTGATAACAAGCAGAGGCTTGATTTATTGTATAAATTTTGGGAAGATAATTTATGTGTGGAGTAGTTGAAATGCCATTCCCAGGTGCGCCTGTTTAAGTCGCAGGAATGAGGAGGTTTTTTCGAGCATCAATCAAATAGCAGGTTCGATGGCTCAGGTTTATAGTAGGAGTATTGGAGCCACACATTTCGTCGGATGAATGACCCGAAGGTTATTTCTTGAAACCATCAGTTCTTATTTCAACCTTGTTTACGAATTCCATTTAGACTTTGATTTTGCTAGAACCCGGATTTGTCATGATAGTAGTTTATTCTTCTTCAGAGGAAGACCTTTGCCGTTGTTGTTGTAATATTGTGTTCTTACACAAATAATAGAATGGGCCACTGCCAATTAAAAATAATTCTTTAACCACGAATAATTTGAAGGATATTTTCAAATCCTAGTGCCATGAACTAAATGAATTCATTATAAAATTACAATTCTTATTTCCGCATTCTGTCGAAGAATTGCAATTTGTGAAAGTTGCTAAGAATGGCCATAAATATAAATATTTTTTTATAATAATGATTCCAAGTGGAAAATTGAATAGTTGAATGGTTCAACCATTTATTGATCAAGTTGATGATTCAGAAATCATATATTTTGTTAGGAACTTGAAGTTCATAATCGAGTCACTTCTCGAATGTTTAATGTTAGAAGAACAATTAATTGTTGTTGTGCTTCGCACAGTTCTTCGATGCTATGCTCAAGGTCAAATACTTTTCAGATGTTATTAATATATGTAAATAATTTGTGTTGCTTCGATGATAATAATATTTTCGACGATATATTTTTGAAACTGGAAAAACAAGTGAAAGTTTAAAAATTCTATGAACATTTATTCTACGAGTGTTAATATCATGTAAATATTCAAACAGTGATCTACGATATTTCCAGTATAGACAATTAACTTTGAACTGGAATTAAATATTAATAATTTTGGAACACAGTCTACAGGACTATTAATCGGACTTGTGTTTCCAAAAAGATTGTCAAATGTGTTTGGAAAATTTCTGTATATTGTGTGTAAATAAGAGTGTGGATCGCCACACGTGGATGATGCTGCTTTGAGCATCCTTGCAGTCAGATTTTAACTTCAAAATAAACTGAGATAATTTTACCAGATGTGTTACTCCCAATTAAATCTCCTTCTATCCTTATTGTTGCATTGAGCCAAAAATCAGTAAAGCATTTTTTTTAATTTGATGTCGTTTTTGCGATTTGCTTTAACCCATCTGGCGCTCCGGGATATTTTGACTCTCGTGCTGACTGATTATTGGTAAAATGCATATGTGGTCGTGCGGACTCCGGTCTAAACGGGCACAATATAGCGGGCTTGTAATAATGAGTGTATTTGCAATTTAGGATTGGGAAGGAGGCGGCCGTGGCCTTAAGACAGAAACTGTCCCGGAATTTGGCCGGAGTAGAAGTTGGAAACCAAGGAAAATCACTTCCAGGGTGACTGAGGTGGGAATCGAACCCACCTCTTCTCAGATTTGCTTCACGAAGCAGAGTGTACCCAATTTCAGCCTTCAGACCGGTATTGAATTTCTTGGCAGAGCTGGGAATCGAACCCGGACCTCCAGAGAGACACTTCGATAAGTTATGTAAATATCCATGACAGTTACTTAATTTTCTGCCATTACAGGTCACGTGGCATAACCTACCAATTCGATCGTATTCTCTTTATAAATCAGCAAATTTCAATGTCCTCTTCACAAAAATACTAAACCCTTTGGAAAATAGCATGTAGACAAGATTCAAAATTTCGGGGTCGTAATGGATTCTTGTGAATGTGATTTAGAGGTTTTGCTATCAACATAACTTCCAGGGTTCATAAGGTTAACTTATTATTATTATAAAGCCAAGAAAAACAACAGGATCTACTAACAAATGAAATTTATTAACTGAATCAAACATAAAAAAAGAAAACTATAACCACCCTTTTATTGTTCACTCGCGTGAACAGATCTAACACTGACCAGCCTGACGTACCGTGACGACACGGCATGACAGCTGTCAACAAGCATTGTGACTGCAATGTCACTTAAATCAGAGTAACAAAAGAAAACGGATCACAAGATCCAAATATAACAAACAAATAAATAGTACAAAAATTCAATATTTATGAGCGACACGGGTTTTAAGACTAGTTCAAGTAATGAGCATTTTGACGGGCGCTCGTTTCCGACCAAAACAGTTGGTTCGGGAACGGACTCCGTACTGCGAAGGACGAATTACGGAAATGTGGGAACAACAATTACATATATATACACTACTGACATGCTCTAACCTTAGATTACCACAACCAAATACACGTGTGTATTATTTAAAATAAGGGCTGCGGAATTACCGTCTTATACCTTAAACACTAGGATAGCATAACATGACATGAACAAGTTTGGCCGGTTGCCAAATTATATTTATATGAATACAATGGCCTTGAAAATAAGAGCCAACAACAACAAAATACATTTTTTAATTTTCACGCCGGAAAGTTTGGCGTTTTAAAACAATGAACAAATAAGTCGTAGTAATGATAAAAGAAACTTGGATCGACAACATGGCAACTTCCCAAATTAAACCAAATAAAATAACCTTAACTCATAAGGCTTTAAAGCAAACATAACGTGTCATAACGAGCTGGAGACAACCGGGCCTGTTATCGCATCACCGAGAGAGTGGCTGATTTCTTCCCCCAAGTAGTAATTAGTGCCATGCTAAATATAGATTCTGGCCCATAGCCAGCGTACAGCACCTTTGCTAATCGCCACCTGTTAAACGCGTACAAATAAATAACACATTATCTCAAAACATCCTCTCAGGGATTTTTAAGAATACATTCCCAGGTCAAACTTATCCCCACGGATAACTAGTTTGCCGGAATGATATCGCAGTCATGGACAGGCTTTACCTCTCCTCATCATCATCACTTACACCCAAAAATACGTGGCACATTTCTCGAAGATCTCGTCGTAGCATTAATCAGCACACCCCTCAGATAATGACACACAACATGTCCAAATGACAATAAAGAATTAATAACAGGATCAGTCCTAGCCCGAGTTATCAAAGCAACAAAATGCAAATATTCCCCCCACGTAGTAATTAGTTTAACATATCATTAAATCAGTCCATTTATCATTGTCGTTCCTAGGTTCTCATTCATGGCTACACTTTTTATAGATACGTTAATCGATGCGGCCATTTCGCAATAAGAATTACGTATACATAAGGAAAACATTTATATTACAAAATTTACTGTACAACATAATTGTCACGCAATGCCAAAATTTACTACACGCATGTCAGTTAAGAAATCAAACCCTGAAATTTAAATTAAACCACACAAATAAAATCTATACAAAGTTCCACACATCTCTCGCGATTCCCCTCGTCCAAAATCAATAAATCAATTTTTTAATACTCATCACTTAAACTGCTTTCCAGAGGCCTCCCGCCTCGTCAATTCCCATCATTAGGCCGTTAGCCCATAACACTGATGGTAATGGAGGATGAAGCTTGCTGTCTTCTCTCCATGGTCGACATTTTGCTGCTGTTAAAACACAATTAAATCAAAGTTTTTAAACTGTTCTATCTGCGTTCTAAGTATTTTATTTCCTCAGATCGTCCTATGCAGAATCGTCGACTTTCCCTATTCTATGGCTAATTGCCATCTCACAATTTATGAAAATTTCCAACTTCGTTGCCGACACACAACTATAATTTTAAAACCATATCGTCTTAAGGACGTCTTAAATGACTGTCGAAGAATAATTAGGAGTGTCCCGGTTCATCTCAGACATTTGTATATATACAGAAAGCCTAAAGTTTCAATGGTGGGAGTAAAACAGCTCCTCAATATTTTAAGTAATGGGCCTATAATTATGTGTGACCTCTCAAAAATCTTGTATTTTCTCACAGGTCGCGAATCTGCCGTCGAACAAGCAAACCGATCGCTAGATCTTTTTATATCCGATTGCCGCGCAAAACACACTGACGCTATGTTCTGGCGTCATGTTTTCTTATTGGTCAGATAAGTTGGCTTCGGAGTTCTGACCTTACAAATCCCGCCCTTATATTGACGTCACGACTATTCTCCTCTCTCTCACTCCTTGCCTTGTACGCAGCATTTTGCCCTTTTATGGTCACGTACGCCACAGCGTCATATCTGATTTTCTCAGAAATCCAAGAATAACATTGGTTGTGAAACTATTGGTCATTTCCAGCCAGCACGTAGCATGTCTTACCAAGTCCAGATTTCTTGCTACATCAATATTACTCAAATATCCAGCATATCATGTATTTAGTATTTCCATCGTTTTTATTAATATGAAACATTATTATTGGACACAATGATAAGGGTTCATCCGACCCCTAGTTGATGAAATTCGAACTCAAATGAAGTCGAATTTCACATCCCCTACTTTTCTGGCTCAAATTTGAAGTTGCTGGTCACCCTCAAATATAATGACTGTCCGCCTCTGTCTGTTTCAGTAGCCGTCTCGTTCCAAACTCATTAGGAAATTCCTGTATACTTATGCCCTCCGGCCTCTTTCCTTGCTACTCGTCTCCCCTCTCACTCTTTCAAAACATCAACATATTCATTAACGACTTCCGCCTGAACTTGTAAACACGTCAGAGCTGTCTTTTGAGCGCTTTCACCACTCGAGTACCCCCGTATCTTTTGTTGTATGTTATCACGCGAATGTTTAATTTGCTGCAGTAACATTATTTCTCGGTTCGTATGGCTCTCTCTGATGATACAATTTTAAATGAGATATTATACACTGTCATGTTTCCTGTGCTCACCTCTCGGACTCTGTAGGCGTTGTTACCTAGTTCGTAACCCCTAGTTGAATTTCCTTAAGCCGCTCCTGTCTTTTCTCCATTTTACCGTGATGTCATCTCCTTCTTCTCCCCCGCGTTGCCATCTTCTTCCTTCTCCCTTCTTCTTCTCCTATTCCCGTACAATAACTTTTTTTTACCATATTTCGAGACCCTTGCCTGACACGGTCTGCGAATCTCTCCTGCTATTCTTCTGTTTCCTATTGTCGGCTGCTCTATTTTCTTCTTCTCCATGCAGCTCTTCCAAATATCTCTGGGTTTCTACATGCATGGCCTCCAACATTTGATGTGTTCCGTTTTCCTCCTCGTGGGTGTCGGGATTCTTCCGCCGATCTATTGCTCTTTCCCATTTATCATTATTTCCTTCCATGTTACGTGGCTCCTCCAGGTACTGTTGCGGGTCAGCGTGTCTCTCGTTCCAATTTCTCTGATCATCCCTTGGATCCGATTGCTCGTTAAACCGCTGGTTATCTTGTGCGTTATGTTGCTGGTTGTAACGCCTATTGTCTCTGGGCCTATATTGTTGATTATAGTGTCCTCCACGCCATCCTCGATTGTAAGGTGCGTTATTATTATTATTCCTATTGTATGACGTTTGGTATCTCCTATTATCTCGCCACTGCTGATTGTTTGTGTTCCGGTAGCGGTTAGTTTCTTCCTGATTGTTATGGTTTCTGTCCCTATTTTCGTATCTCGGTTGAGATCTCGGCTCATATTCTTCGGTGCTCTGCCGTCTTTGGTTATCCCCAGTGTTTGTAGCTTGCGACCTCGTGTTTTTGTTCGGTGTCTTGACTACTTCGACTGCATTAACTAACTCTATCTGTCTCTTCTCTCTCGGGTTGATGTAATTAGTGGTTTCATCTATCTTCCTTAATACCTCTTCTGCCTGGACCACGGTCGTAATATTTGCCGCCACCAAGAATTGCTGAACGCTAATAGGCATCTGCTTTCCTATAGTAGTTATTAGCTCCATTTCGCTCGGGGGATTATCAAGATCCTGCAATTTGACAAGTTGCATGGCGAAAAAATCTGCATATTTCGTCTGATGCGTGGAATGGTATTTGCGCGAGTATAAATCCATTCGCAAGCTTTGTTGATACGACCCACTCCAGTATTTGCTTAGGAAGGCCTTGTGGAAACCTTCCATTGATTTAAATGTGTTCTTAAATCCAAGATACCAGGTAAGTGCTGAGCCCGCCAAAAATTTTTCAACCATTCTTAATTGTCGCGTTGAGCTAACATTTTGGTCCGAAAAATATTCTGTCAGTTCCCTTAAGAAAGCTTTAGGTGTCCCTCCGCTCTCTGGTAAAAACTTATTCGGTTTAAATTCGTTTCCACGGATGACTTGTATAACTTGCGTGGGAAGTTGTGTGTTTTGAGGTGTCGAGCTACGACCCTCATAATTCTGGAATGCTTGCGTGTCTACCGTTCTTGGACTTTGCCCAAGCTCGTGGCTGTCTATTGTGTGCTCTCTTTCCGCATTCTCCCCTTTCCCCTTTTCCATTAGTGTCGCAAACATCGTATTATGTCCAAGTGACTGCAACTCCGATTTTATCATGCGGTCCTCTTGAATTTGAAACCTTAACTTCATATTTTCTTCTAACGCCTGTATTTTCGCGTTATTTTCCCCTAGCTTCTTGCTTAATGCGAGCCGTTCATCTTTCGAATCAGCGCTCATCTTGGTCCAATCTTTCCTAATAGTATCCTTCAATTTAACAAAGCGTTTTTCGACTTCCTGTTGATTAGCCTCCTGATTATCTTCAAGTTTATCTATCCTTTCTCCCAGAGAAATGTTGTTCTGTTCTAATGTTTGTTTAATTTCTTCCTGGTCAATTTCTAACTTTTTCCATTTCTTAATTGATTGTATTTCTAATTTGTTGAGTTCCGTCACTAAGCCCGTGATATTGTTATCTACTGTAATTATCTGATCTTGCATACCCTGTGTCCCTCGTTCGATCATCTCAAACCTTTTTTTTAAGTTTGTGTGTGCTTCTTTAATCTCAGATGAGCTGGTCAAACACGCTTGCTCGATTTGTGCTAGTTTTGCCATAACAGTCTCATCCATTCCTTTTATTTCCTTTTTAAACGAATCTTCGATACCTTTTATTATTCCTAATTGTTTGGTATTGTTAGTGCTAACGTCCTTTGCTAATTGGATTAGCTGTTCTTTTGTGTGCTCTTTGATTTCTACCGTTAGCGCAGCTAGATTTTGAGTGTTCCTTTCGTCTTGTGCGTTTAACATTTCATTGTTTTTCTCAGACTGCCTATGTAATTGTTCACTGACCAGAATGTTTTGTGTAGCGATTTTCTGATTTATATTCTCGTTAACTTCAGATAGTTTTGTGTTTAACTGTGTCTGTATTTCTACACTATTTGCCGCTAACTGTTTCTGCATTTCTACATTATTTGCCGCCAACTGTGTCTGCGTTTCTGCCGATTGTTTATTTATAGCCGTTAACTGTGTCTGCGTTTCTACACTATTTGCCGCTAACTGTGTCTGCGTTTCTTCACTATTTGCCGCTAACTGTGTTTGTATTTCATTGGTTATGTCCTTTCTCATCTCACTAAGTTGTTCTCGCGTACGAGCGGATGCTAGTTCAATCACTTCGCGAATTTCTCCCAGAGTTGCCATCACAACAATAATATATTTGAGACATAGGGAAATGACATAAGGGCGGAGCCCTGGATACGCGCGCTCACATATATTAAATATACACACATTAACCCTTTACATACTCAGTTCATTTACTTTAAATTACTCCCACAAACTATAGCATCACTGAGTATAATTTACTTATTATTCCATTTAATTTTAACCCTTTGATTCAGTTATAATCTTCCTGACCTTACTTTACTTACAAATTTTAACCAATTAATAGAGTATTAATTAGTTTTTAAGGTCTAACCTTCCTGTCAAATAATTCTTTGAGTTTGGCTTTTCTACACAAAGCTAATTTAATTTTATTGGGCGCCTGGAACAGTTTGTTCTAATTTTAATCAAAGTTCAAACACTTAACTTGTTCCACATTTACTTTATTGCAAACTCCATGACTTTATATTTTCAAACATTTGGCGGTACTATCTTCGCCTAACTTACGTTAATAAACTTATCACATGCCGGTGATCTATTTTTTTACTCTAAAACACAAATGCCACACGTTCGGAAGCCAAAGTAACTCTTATAAACCCTTTGGAAAATAGCATGTAGACAAGATTCAAAATTTCGGGGTCGTAATGGATTCTTGTGAATGTGATTTAGAGGTTTTGCTATCAACATAACTTCCAGGGTTCATAAGGTTAACTTATTATTATTATAAAGCCAAGAAAAACAACAGGATCTACTAACAAATGAAATTTATTAACTGAATCAAACATAAAAAAAGAAAACTATAACCACCCTTTTATTGTTCACTCGCGTGAACAGATCTAACACTGACCAGCCTGACGTACCGTGACGACACGGCATGACAGCTGTCAACAAGCATTGTGACTGCAATGTCACTTAAATCAGAGTAACAAAAGAAAACGGATCACAAGATCCAAATATAACAAACAAATAAATAGTACAAAAATTCAATATTTATGAGCGACACGGGTTTTAAGACTAGTTCAAGTAATGAGCATTTTGACGGGCGCTCGTTTCCGACCAAAACAGTTGGTTCGGGAACGGACTCCGTACTGCGAAGGACGAATTACGGAAATGTGGGAACAACAATTACATATATATACACTACTGACATGCTCTAACCTTAGATTACCACAACCAAATACACGTGTGTATTATTTAAAATAAGGGCTGCGGAATTACCGTCTTATACCTTAAACACTAGGATAGCATAACATGACATGAACAAGTTTGGCCGGTTGCCAAATTATATTTATATGAATACAATGGCCTTGAAAATAAGAGCCAACAACAACAAAATACAACTTTTAATTTTCACGCCGGAAAGTTTGGCGTTTTAAAACAATGAACAAATAAGTCGTAGTAATGATAAAAGAAACTTGGATCGACAACATGGCAACTTCCCAAATTAAACCAAATAAAATAACCTTAACTCATAAGGCTTTAAAGCAAACATAACGTGTCATAACGAGCTGGAGACAACCGGGCCTGTTATCGCATCACCGAGAGAGTGGCTGATTTCTTCCCCCAAGTAGTAATTAGTGCCATGCTAAATATAGATTCTGGCACATAGCCAGCGTACAGCACCTTTGCTAATCGCCACCTGTTAAACGCGTACAAATAAATAACACATTATCTCAAAACATCCTCTCAGGGATTTTTAAGAATACATTCCCAGGTCAAACTTATCCCCACGGATAACTAGTTTGCCGGAATGATATCGCAGTCATGGACAGGCTTTACCTCTCCTCATCATCATCACTTACACCCAAAAATACGTGGCACATTTCTCGAAGATCTCGTCGTAGCATTAATCAGCACACCCCTCAGATAATGACACACAACATGTCCAAATGACAATAAAGAATTAATAACAGGATCAGTCCTAGCCCGAGTTATCAAAGCAACAAAATGCAAATATTCCCCCCACGTAGTAATTAGTTTAACATATCATTAAATCAGTCCATTTATCATTGTCGTTCCTAGGTTCTCATTCATGGCTACACTTTTTATAGATACGTTAATCGATGCGGCCATTTCGCAATAAGAATTACGTATACATAAGGAAAACATTTATATTACAAAATTTACTGTACAACATAATTGTCACGCAATGCCAAAATTTACTACACGCATGTCAGTTAAGAAATCAAACCCTGAAATTTAAATTAAACCACACAAATAAAATCTATACAAAGTTCCACACATCTCTCGCGATTCCCCTCGTCCAAAATCAATAAATCAATTTTTTAATACTCATCACTTAAACTGCTTTCCAGAGGCCTCCCGCCTCGTCAATTCCCATCATTAGGCCGTTAGCCCATAACACTGATGGTAATGGAGGATGAAGCTTGCTGTCTTCTCTCCATGGTCGACATTTTGCTGCTGTTAAAACACAATTAAATCAAAGTTTTTAAACTGTTCTATCTGCGTTCTAAGTATTTTATTTCCTCAGATCGTCCTATGCAGAATCGTCGACTTTCCCTATTCTATGGCTAATTGCCATCTCACAATTTATGAAAATTTCCAACTTCGTTGCCGACACACAACTATAATTTTAAAACCATATCGTCTTAAGGACGTCTTAAATGACTGTCGAAGAATAATTAGGAGTGTCCCGGTTCATCTCAGACATTTGTATATATACAGAAAGCCTAAAGTTTCAATGGTGGGAGTAAAACAGCTCCTCAATATTTTAAGTAATGGGCCTATAATTATGTGTGACCTCTCAAAAATCTTGTATTTTCTCACAGGTCGCGAATCTGCCGTCGAACAAGCAAACCGATCGCTAGATCTTTTTATATCCGATTGCCGCGCAAAACACACTGACGCTATGTTCTGGCGTCATGTTTTCTTATTGGTCAGATAAGTTGGCTTCGGAGTTCTGACCTTACAAATCCCGCCCTTATATTGACGTCACGACTATTCTCCTCTCTCTCACTCCTTGCCTTGTACGCAGCATTTTGCCCTTTTATGGTCACGTACGCCACAGCGTCATATCTGATTTTCTCAGAAATCCAAGAATAACATTGGTTGTGAAACTATTGGTCATTTCCAGCCAGCACGTAGCATGTCTTACCAAGTCCAGATTTCTTGCTACATCAATATTACTCAAATATCCAGCATATCATGTATTTAGTATTTCCATCGTTTTTATTAATATGAAACATTATTATTGGACACAATGATAAGGGTTCAATACATCGTAAGGGAATAAATGTGGAAATGTAGTCATATCCCCACTAAAATGGAGCGTAGGCTTTCGTTCAAAAAAAGCATGTCTACCACTGGATTCGAAGCACTATTCTACGCGTTTTGGCCCGCCGTGTACGGCCGTGCATTAACCGAATCAGCCACCAATGCATAGCAGACACAGCGCACTGCACGTGTAGTAGTTACTGTGGCCGTCCCACCTCAAACGTTTAAGTCCATCTCAAAGTCTTCAATCACGGTTTATGGTGTTGATTTAACTTTCTACTGTTACAGATCACGTGGCGTACGCTATTAATTCGATCGTATTACGTGTATGTGTGTTATTTCAAGGAGTCATATGTTAGTAGAATGGGCCGTAGTATTTGGCGGGGAAAAGTTTACGGTCGGTTTTTCTTTGCTAGACCCATGAATCAATTACATTGCTGTCATACAGTCAGAGCGCAGAGCAATATCGACCATCGGGAGAAATGCAATGTTGGTTGGGTTTCATAAAACTAAATAATAAGGGGTGGTGGACCACTCTGTATATATACCCACACATACCCAAGTAAACGGGACGAAATGTCTACCATGTCTAAGCCCCTCAAATGAAACAACAACAACAACAACATATCAAATTTCGTATGAATGTATCCATGTCCCCAAGTCATTTGGCCGTATTCAGTGAAAAGCAGAGAGTGTAATCGGAAGAAATTAATTACAAATACACACGCACCCACAGACAGCACAATAACACAGGTTAACAGACAAATTCGACACGCACCCTAGAGTACACGGGGCTATGTGACCAAGCCCCTCAAATGATACAACAACAAAACAAAAACAACGCTTTTCGTGGGTCATGCTCTAGTTTGCACGCGCCTGATATCCTCACATTTACTGCTTCAAAAGGGTATTGAATACTAATTAGGGTCGATACGGTTTTCGCCCAAGCGAATTACATTACATCAAAGCGGGCTTGTGACCTACATGAAGAGGTGATGAAAACTACCCCCAGTGACGTGATTATACGTAGTGGCGATGTGATGGCAGTATCCGAGGCTGAACGAAGAACAAGGGGACGGCTTATTTATGTTTATGGTTTTCATCCTACCTCTGAACTTATTTTACAAGAAAATAGGAATAGAAAGTATTCATCAAAGAACTACTGTATGCTCCACTGAAGTTTCAAAATGTATTCACGTAAATTGTTTCTGTTAATAGTGGACGGCAAAATGTGCAACTCTCGTACGAGTACATCACCTAAGGCTTGTTACATAGCCTATGTGGAGCAAAACTAACAGAAATGTTAGTGGTTACAATGAATGAGGATGAAGAAACTTAACACTTGGATCCCTGAATTCTATATTGTTGGATTCATTTCTTTAAATGTTGTTTGCTTTTAAGTAATCATTTTGAAGTGATGAGTAGGGACCAGACAATTATGCACTGATGATGATGATGATCGTGTGGCCTCCGGAGAGGCCGAGTGCAGGTCTTTTTAGTTGACGCCCGTAGGCGACCTGCGCGTCGTAATGAAGGAAGGAAGATTGTAGTTTTACGTGACCGTGAATCTTGTGATTATGAGCCACGGGACCTCCTTTTTACGTGGAATCCGAACCACAGGACATGGCATTTCACATCGAAAATCTCACATGCATTGACCGGGAATCGAACCCGGACCGCCTTGGTGAGAGGCATACAGCTAGACCGCTGAGCCACCATGCCCCCCGTCGTAATGAGAATGAAGTGATGATGAAGACGTCACATACACCCAGTCCCCAAGCCACGGGAATTAACCCCAGGAGATTAAAATCCCTGATGGCTAGGCCGGGAATCGATCCCGGGGCCCTTCGGTCCAAAGCCTAACGCGCTAGGGCTTTAGCCACGGAGCCAGACAATTATGCACTAAAAATGTAGAAAATATGCATTACAATTTTATTTGTTATTTTTTAAAATTTATTTTTATTTTTTAGCGTATGGCTTTTAGTGCCGGGAGTGTCCGAGGACATGTTCGGCTCGCCAGTTTTTGTAGCTGCCTCGAGACGGACACCCAATGGGTGAGCTACAAGTACCGTTGGGGAGGAAAGTTGGAATGGAAGGTCGGGGAGTTGGAAGGTAGTGGCTGTGGCCTGTAGTTAGCGACCAACCCCGGCATTTGCCTGGAAGGAAGATGGAAAACCACAGAAGACCACCTTCAAGGTTGCCGGCGGGGGGATTCGAACCTCCTCGCCTTCCGGATGTGAGCGACTGCCAGCAGTCATGCCATAACGACCACGGCTAACTACCCGGTACCCCAGGAGATTAAAATCCCTGATGGCTAGGCCGGGAATCGAACCCGGGGCCCTTCGGGCCAAAGCCTAACGCGTTAGCCCCTTTAGCCACGGAGCCAGACAATTATGCACTGAAAACGATTAAAATATGCATGCAATTATGCACTAAAATGTAGAAAATATGCATTAAAATATTGTAGAAAATGCACTTAACAATGAGCCAATCCTGTTCACTCACCTTGTAGCTTATATGTATCATTCACTGCAGAAAGCAGCATCACGATATATAATTGCAAGTTCTTCAATGTTTTCAGGAGACAAATTACGTCTATTGTAATCGTTAACTGCCGTAACTTAATGGTATACTTAGGAAGCTGATTGGAAGCACTTGGGGAGCTAGTCCAAACATTCTGAGGATCTCTGCACTTGCTTTGTGTATGTCAGCTTCTGAAGTGATGCTCCTGTGTGGAATGCACCTGCTCATGCAGGTTGATATTGCGGTTAATAATATTGTCCGTATGATCTCAGGATGCCTGAAACCATCGCCAGTACGGAAACTGTACCCACTTGTAGAATTAGCACCGCCCAACATTCGGAGGGCCGTTGCTGTAGATGCCGAGAGAACAAAGCAGGAGACTGAACCTCGACACTCAATGTTCGGTCACCAGGCAGCAAAATCTCGCCGCAGAACCCGAAAAATTTCTTTGC
The DNA here is from genome assembly GCA_946902985.2 of Meconema thalassinum. Lineage (NCBI taxonomy): Eukaryota > Metazoa > Arthropoda > Insecta > Orthoptera > Tettigoniidae > Meconema > Meconema thalassinum. The sequence continues at coordinate 216,246,855 of OX336389.2, read as the reverse complement.
TAGGACTCTTTCACTGCAGGGAACACAGGAGGCAAATCGTGTTTATAGATGGAGGAGTTCAGTGTCCCAAGATAATGTAACCCAAGGAAGAACTTGCTCCTGGCAGCGAACTTCCCTGCCATGTATAGAAGTCTCTTAATCGTCTAAGAGTGGGCGTCCCCTATGCAAGACTAACTTGAAGAAATGGGGCATTATTCCGGCAGACGCGGTCACTTCTTGTGAATGTGGAGCCGAAATAGATCCAAGACACCTGCACATCTGCCCTCGTCGGGACAATCCCTGCACTGTGGAAGATGTTTATGGAAGAAGTGTCAAGGCCATTGCGGCAGGAAACTTTGGAATTGTTAACCGGACTCAGAAACGAACAAACGAGTGCATATATGTCCGGTCCCTAGCCATCAGTTGAATAATCACTATTACCTGACACCCATTGTTTTAATAAGTACTTCCTGCTGCCCTTCTCTTTAGGTATTTTGAGTTAAGGATACGCAGACTAAGAATAAAGTAACACATTAACTGAAAGAACTCCTCACAAAACTAACCCCGGGCTACTGGCTGTCGAGATGGTGAAAGGAATGTCCCACCCCATTCCCTTCTTCAAATAGCCAGGCAGCATTGCGTTAAGTACGAGTACTGTCATCTGACTTATCTCGTTAACTGTTTCTCAGAAAGTTGCTTACAAGGGATGTCCAACACGCAGGCGAAACCTAGTATTTTGTTCGATATGTTTTAAATTATGCTTAATTTCAACTGTATATGCTAAAATATGCTGTTATGTTCCGAATATGCAAAAAAACAATAAACCCTCAAAATACGCATTTTCAAAAAAATCTGGTCGCTAGCGATGACATGGCAAGCAAGAGGAAAAAAAAGCAAGAAGCAATTTTAGATGAGGAACAGGGAGATAATTGGTGAATCAACCAAACCCTAGTTTTGGTTCCAAGGACGATGGAAATGAGGCCATGAAGTTAAGTAAAGATCCTAAGTGACTTCTGAAGTCAATGGATTAAGCGAAGATTTGATAAAACGCTCCAGTGTCATAATGCTTGCGAGTGAGTTTGACATAAACTTAGAGAGAGAGTTGTTGCATATTGTAAGGAAACAGCTACGGATTTTGTGCAGAACTACGTCTTACTCAAGGATCAGCAGTAATAAGACAAGCCAGTCTCCCAATATGCTAATTAAGTGAGGATGCTCATAAAGTCAAAAATAAAGCTGTCATAGTTCTTACAGGGAACACTAATAAAATGGTCTCGAAACTTTACAAAAGTTTAAGTTTGTAAGTTTATCTCAGATGTGAAACTGTGACTGGCATCCAGCATCAAAAACTATTTCTGTCTGCTGTCACTGCTTTATACACACAAAGTCATTTGCTAATGCTGCTCCCTCATGTGAACCACTCGTAGACCTGCATTGCTACCTTAATGAAGAACAGATTCTAATGCTATTTGCTTAACTAATTTGGTTTGATGCTAGTGGTGCTGTTGCCTTAAATCAAATTACCCTATTCACTTGACCGCGCATCAGATTAGCACTGAGCTTCCAGTCTGCTTGCTTTCATTAATGAAAACTAACTTCTCCTCATGCGTTAATTCGGCATTCTCATAGTAACTTGCATGTGAGCAAATATTCTGAGTTCTCAAACGCCACCTCCGTGGTTTGGGAGAGCAAATAGTCTATACCAGGCTGTTCGAGCCGAGCTGCCCGCCAGTGAGCAGCGGAGTACTCTCAGCCTTGCGTGAGTAAACCTGCGATACGCAATACAGCCCTGCTGTGGCGGCTGCCGTGACTGCGCGGTGGATACATCAAGACTGGCAGGAAGCGCATGGACTTGTGTTATGACCTTCGTCCAGTGACGTATTGGCTATCACCCCCTGTCCCTCTCCAACCGTACTTCGATCATCAATGCTGAGTACTCGCGTGCACGCATACTCAAACTCGTGGATTTGGAACAGCTTGGTCTATACGGCTGTGCATGCAATGTGAGAAATTAGTGACTGAACTAAGTGCTGAACACTGAACCTCTATGCGAATCTATACTAATACACACATCAAAAAAAGTTTTGCATCACCTCGGTTCCCAGATCTCCGGCATATAGACGTTGACTGTGTATATTGTATCAAAGATACAGTCCCTTTGACTGTTCATAGATGTCACTAAAACTGCTCCAAGATGTAAACAACCATGCATGAGCAGGGCCTATTAGACGGAGGGGGTACGACAGCCGATCAGTTCCAGTCATTCCACCAGGACGAAGGTACGCTGCTCATGTTGTCTGTAGTTCTACCATGCCTAGAAGGTCAATACCGCAGTTCGATCGCGTCCGCATTGTTACTTTGTGTCAAGAAGGGCTCTCAACAAGGGAAGTTTCCAGGCGTCTCAGAGTGAACCAAAGCGATGTTGTTCGTACATGGAGGAGGTACAGAGATACAGGAACTGTCGATGACAGGCCTCGCTCAGGCCGCCCAAGGGCTACTACTGTAGTGGATGACCGCTACTTACGGATTGCCGCTCGGAGGAACCCTGACAGCAATGCCACCATGTTGAATAATGCGTTTCGTTCAGCCACAGGACGTCGTGTTTCAACTCAAACTGTGCGCAATAGGCTGTATGATGCGCAACTTCACTCCCGACGTCCATGGCGAGGTCCAGCTTTGCAACCCCGACACCATGCAGCGCGGTACAGATGGGCCCAACAACATGCTGAATGGACCCCACAGAATTGGCATCACGTTCTCTTCACCGATGAGTGTCGCATATGCCTTCAACCAGACAATCGTCGGAGACGTGTTTGGAGGCACCCTGGTTAGGCTGAACGTCTTAGACACACTGTCCAGCGAGTGCAGCAAGGTGGTGGTTCCCTGATGTTTTGGGGTGGCATTATGTGGGGCCGACGTACGCCACTGGTGGTCATGGAAGGCTCCGAAACGGCTTTACGATACCTGAATGACATCCTCCGACCCATAGTGCACCCATATCGGCAGAATATTGGAGAGGCATTTGTCTTCATGGACGACAATTCTCGACCTCATCGTGCACATCTTGTGAATGCGTTCCTTCAAGATAACGACATCGCTCGACTACAGTGGCCAGCATGTTCGCCAGACATGAACCCTATCGAACATGCCTGGGATATGTTGAAAAGGGCTGTTTATGGACGTCTTGATCCACCAACCACTCTGAGAGATTTACGCCGAATTGTCGTTGAGGAGTGGGACAATTTGGACCAACAGTGTCTTGATGAACTTGTGGATAGTATGCCACGACGAATACAGGCATGCATCAATGCAAGAGGACGTGCTACTGGGTATTAGAGGTAGTGGTGTGTACTGCAATCTGGACCACAAATGCTGAAAGTCTAGCTGTATGATGGTACAACATGCAATGTGTGGGTCTCATGAGCAATAAAACGAGCTGAAATGTTGTTTGTGTTGATCTCTATTCCCTTTGTATTTAAAGGTTCCGGAACTCTTGGAACCGAGGTGATGCAAACCTTTTTTTGATGTGTGTATAATAAAGCTGGAGAGTTTGTGTGTTTATGTTTTTAAACGTGCTAATCTCTGGAACTACCAGTCCGATTCGAAAAATTCTTTTTTTATATGATAGCCTGATTCAAGAGGAATAGTTTAGGCTATGAAGCATTAGGCTACACCTCTCAGGTGACCTTCAAGATTGATTTTTGTTCAGTAAGTCGGTAGAACAAGTGCTCCCGAACAGCTCTATCCGCATGCGCTGGCGTTATGGTTAGTGATACGTACACCGTTTCACCGATCTGAACCAAAAAATGTATACTTATCCTTTGAAACCCTGCAAGTAACACTGTTTACATGAAATTTCGGACAGAACACTCCATTCCCTGCATTTAGGCCCTTTGACACAAATCTACACCGTTTCACCGATCTGAACCAAATTTTGTATACTTACCCTTTGGAACCCTGCGAGTAACACTGCCTACATGAAATTTGTGACAGACCAGTTCATTCCCTGCATTTAGGCCCTTTGGCACAAATCTACACCCTTTCACCAATCTGAACCAAAAGTTGTATACTTACCCTTTGGAACCCTACGAGTAACACTATTTACATGAAATTTCGGACAGACCACTCCATTCCCTGCATTTAGGCCCTTTGGCACACAGCTATACCGTTTCACCGATCTGAACGGCAATTTGTATACATACCCTTTGGAACCCTGCGAGTAACACTGACTGCATGGAATTTTGGACAGACCCCTCCATTCCCTGCATTTTGGCCCTTTGGCACACATCTATACCGTTTCACCGATCTGAACGGCAATTTGTATACTTACCCTTTGGAACCCTGCGAGTAACACCGACTGCATGACATTTTGGACAGACCCCTCCATTCCCTGCATTTAGGCCCTTCATCACAAATCCACACCGTTTCTCTTAGTTGCACCAAATTTTACATACACTTTGAACCCCTGCTGGTAACACTGTTCACTTGATATTTTGGACAACGCTCCCCATTCCCTACATTTAGAATAACAGACAAAATGAACTTGAAAACCACGTATTAAGGCCCTAGAACCATTCATGTCCGTAGTAGTGTAAGAGTATTTTAATAAGTCTGTTGTTGACGGGCAGTTCGGGATGCATATATTTAAAATATTGGTTACTGTTAGTTAAGTATCATGTGCCAGTTCTGTAGTATTCTGTAGTATTCATTATCATCCATGAAACAAATAAATCCACCGGGCGACGCCGAGTGCTGGTCTTTCTAGTTGACGCCCGTGGGCGACCTGCGCTTCGTAATGAGGATGAAGTGATGATGAAGACGGCACACACACCCAGTCCCCGAGCCACGGGAATTAACCCCAGGGGATTAAAATCCCTGATGGCTCAGCCGGGAATCGAACCCGGGGCACTTCGAGCCAAAGCCTAGCGCGCTAACTGATGCAGTTTAATACGTTGCAAAGAACAAAGATTGAAACTTGTATGCTCCGGATTGTCACGTGTGCTCTCAATTCCAAGATACAGAGACAAACTGACGATTTGACTCAACAAGTTCATTACCATACAGTTTAATGAAAAACAATTCCCATATTGGTGAGTTAAGTATGTGACTCCTTGTGATTTATGTGATTAACTTTACATTGAAGTGTGCTCCACGCCAGTAACACAGCTAACAATAAAATGAAGAAGAGTCAGACATGTCTCTCACCAGTTGGGCGCATAATCTATATGTGTGTGTGTGTATATATGAAAGGGAACCAGTTATCGGCTTCTAGTTTAACAATTATTAAGATTTGAACCGGAAGCTGACAAATTGTATCATTCTTCTGGCTTGAAAATAGATGTAGACTGAATAAGCAGGTCCAAAATACGAATATGATGCAGGTAATTAAATTTTTCCTACCATATTTCTTAAGTTTTAGACTCTATATTGAAAATTCAGGATGAACATAAATCCAATATACTATGCTAATGTTGTCACGCCATTATTTGTAGTGTAACAGTGGAACAAACATAGTGCTTTTGAGTCTTTAGTCTTTGGACTGGTTTGATCCAACTCCCTGTTCTGAGCTAATCGTTTTATGTCTACACAGCTACCACACTCTACATCCGAGGCAATATGTTTAATATATTCTGACCCCTACAGAGACACGTGCCCCATCAACTGGGAGCTGCGATATTTATATTGTCAAGGCTCTCACTTCAATATGTACAGGAACTCCCCAGCATTCAAACAGCAACAACATCATGGCCGCTGAATGAGCTGCAGCATACGGTAGCACCAACCGAACAGCTGATACCGGCTTCGCTTATGGCCCAGCTTATCCTCAACTAGCCAGTATACTACAGTACCTTCATTCACTGACCAAGCGCAATTATCTCAAATATCGGCATCACAACCAGAATAATTTTCATTGTTATCGACACCTATAACTCTTCTAGACGATCGATTACATCGAAAAGATCTGTTCCAATTCGTAGACCTACACCGGCGCAAAGAACTTCCAACACCTTACATTCAGACTTTCTCCAATTCGTCAAGAAATGTATATTCTACAACTTTCCATTAGTACAATAACGCATAATCCATACCACCAACAACCTCACAGCAGGATCCCGCCTTCCCCATTAAAAGATGGTCAATTCATAGAAAAATATTACTCCAGTTGATATTGAGCATGATTTGTAAATTTCAGCCATCCCCTCTAGGCGCTCGCCAGCTGGATACACTTCTTCAGCTTCTCTTGAGACACCTGCGCTCACAACTATCGTCTACTCACCAGAGCTAAATGCGGATTGTATATACAGTGAAAATCACTGAATTAAGAACCGGTACCGTACTGTACTTCCAAACCGTCTGAGCTCAATATGATTATTATTGCAATTATGAATATAATTTCGCAATTACTGTTTACTGCGAACTGATCGCCATGATTGCTACTGGATACCTCCATTGAACACCAGCCTGTACAACTGCCTTATATTTCATCACCTACAAAGCAAGTGGCTGTTGATTGCATTCCTCAGCAGGAATTTGAATTCATGTGGCTCTCTGAATACTGTGCACCACGGACACGAGTTCTTCCGGGAGTGTGCGCCAATAATTTGAACGGGCTAGCTCCTCTGTATCTAATATAAGGGTATGTAACACTCATAACCTAGGATGAGGCTGTTCGTTTACAGACAATTACAGAGTTGATCTATTGCAACACATGGAAGACAGTAATTTGACCGTCTTGACCGATCATTTTCCCACAATATTGTCTCTTCACCGTTTGGAATATCCAGTGCATTCGATGTTATGTTCTCCATTAAAAGCAATTGTATGCAACTGGGCTGTATTTAAGAACTGTATGGGCTCTAATTATCACCAATTGTTCATTAGCTTGCAGCTTCTGGACACTCGTATCTTCAACCATACTCCCGTACGTAAATGGAACACCAAGAAGGCAAATTGGGCAGAGTTTCCAGTACGAATGCTGCAAGAGCTCTGACTACTACCTCCTGATGAAACATACCAACACCATTTTGTAGAATCTGTGAATCGTGCCAATAGTTGCTCGATAGAGCCGGGCAAATTTGCTCTAGTTCCGATCGGGATCGTAAGTTTCCGCATGGCTAGTATCGCCCCCCACCCAGCGCACTCAAGGCCAGGTATCTCCGCTGAACGAGAATCTTCTCGATAATACCGGTACTGAGTGGGAGTCTCGATAATACCGGAACTCATTTTTTCTCGGCGTTATCGACAGTATCTATTTAAAGGAAAAACAAGCTCACTCACGCCGCTGCACGTGTCACTCAAGCAGCTGCAAGTGTTAAGTCAAAGCCTTCTGTAATAACTCCGGAATGTAAACCATTCCTCGTTCTTACATTTGACAAATTTAAAGCAGTATGAAGTGATCCACCCCAGGAAGATCACATTGAATTGAGCTCGCATCTGCCACCTCCTTACCACTCCTACCCTCAGTTACAAATATACACACACTAATACAGACACCATAATAACACAGGTTATTAGACAAAGTTGACAAACACAAGAACACAAAAATGATCACGATGTTGTAGCCCCTAAAGTAAAATAAAACTCAAATAATTGGCGTAGCAGAGAAGAGCTACAAGAAAATCTCACGTGTATGACTCATGAATTTTTAGCCCTACTGACTAGGAATTTGCTTTTAAGAATACTTTCAACCTTCTTCTCCACCTTGCAACTGGTTGTAATTAGAGGCAACTATAGTGCAAAAATTGGCTGCGATGGTGAAAATACACTTGGAAAATATTACGCTGAAATGTTTCAACTAATTTCATCTACTAAAAACTCTGATATTGTGCTTGAAAACAATACCAGTTTGTGGCATGCGGTATATTAATCATGTCAGTGCAAACACCTCACTGATTTGTCCATAAATGCCAATGATATGACAGTTTGAGTGAGAATAGTGTGACGGGAGTTGCACTGAGAACAACTCATTACCGCGGGAATGTCACTTCGTCCGATACTCCAAAGTCTCGTTCGATCACAAGGTAATATCGTTGCTCTCTCTACCCATGATGCAACGTGTGAGCACGTGCGTAGGGACGCGATTGTAATGGCAGTGGCTTAGCCTAAGCATATGAAAAAGCCATTATGACGAAATATAAAATCAATCTTATTCTTGAAGGTGAACTTTATTTTTTCGTATGCCCGACGATTAGAGAATATTATTCAAACTAGTAGGAGCATTTGAGATAAAGAGTGTCAGGTATCCAACGCAAAAGTTTTCATGTTTGTAACATTTTCCCTCCTTGTATAAGAGTCTAAATGGCTGAATTGGTTACGCGCTGGACTCGTGAATGAAAGGTCCGGGGTTCGATCCTCGGTACGGGAAGTGATTTTAATGTTTGTTTCGTTACGTTTTATTGTTTATGTCGACCAGTTTACCAGTATATAACTACAAAAATGATACGACAGAACACAGTTGCATCACAGTAATATAGCGAGTGCATGAATTTTCAGGTTTTATTACGAGAAAGTTACATACGGTAGTGCTTGAATGTGGCACTACACGAAAAATCTTAATATGTAGCCTACACGTCAAATAGCATTTTGTTTTGCTGAAATTTAATGAACAAAAAATACCGACTGACGATCAAAATCTCCTTCCATATGTTATTAGGATGATATGCTCAATATACCTTAGGTAGTCTGTTAATATGATATCGTTGAAGTTGAGTGGATTCTTCCAATTCGCAGACTCCAGTCAACGGAATGAACAATTTCCATTGAATCCTTACACAACAACCCTCAGTGCCTTCAGGCAGCGCCATATTGCCCAAGCGAGAACGAGCGATAATGTCGAGAATTATCGTTATCGAGCCCACATTATCGGTAATACCAGTTCCGGAACCAGCATTTCCGTTTTTTATTCTCGTCCAACGAGACCGATCGGAACTCAAGAGCTTTTTGCCCGGCTCTATTGCTCGATACCGCTGACAAATTAGCAACGTAGAAAGTCGCGTACCGGAATACCTACAGTCTGGTGGAACCCTGAATGCTCCCATGCTATTCCATTACGACAAACTGCGATTCAAGAATTCCGATCACAAACCACGTAATAAATGAACTCTTTAAGGAGTTTGAATGAATATTGGCTCATGTCAAGAGATTCCTCGTTACGCAAAAGTAAAGAGCTGGCTGCAACTCTGTTACTCTTTGAATACAAATATGAATATTAATGAAGTGTGGGACAGCATAAAATGTTTGCGCAATAATAGCTATAGAGGTCGAGCAGATACGTCGGCTTGAAGATTTCTCCTACAGAATGTCTTCACCATATACTATGTTAGCACCCAATGGTTTCAATTTGGAGCGATGGGATCATTTTCTTGTGCACAAATTTTAATCTTCAAGAAAATTTTCTGTTAAAATTTTATCAACACATGTGCAGGCATTGGCCGGATGAGGTAATAATATATCCTACACCAAATTACCACTGGAAGCTTTACAATATTTATGCTAAGAATTGTTAACAAACAGTGGATTCAGCAAAATATTCCATCCACCTGGATTACCCAAACAGCAATGCCCATTCTAAAAATGGGAAAGAAATCAGACATCCCTAATTCTTATCGACATATTGTGCTCTCTTTTTGCATAGGGAAGACAACGGAACACATAGTTAAGTATCGTATCGAATGGTGGTTAGAAACATAGCACCTATTCCTAAGATCACGACATAGATTCCGTAAAACACAAACACACTCTTCTTACCTCTGTTACACATTCAACAAATTTAAATCACTAGTACTTCACAGCACTTTCTTAGTCATTTTGGTGGCGTATAACAATATCCAGATTTCAATTACTTCTGTCTTTGGGATTTCCTCTTAACTTCGTAGCAAGCATTTATAAATTGCTTCATGCAAGATGGTTGTATTTCTGACTGAACCCTTCAACATTGTGTACTCTAAATACTAGAGACCTGGAAAATAGTATGTTTCCATCAACAATATTGTTTATACAATATGCTTCTACCTTTTACTATAGATCCATCATTTGTCTTTACAAATCGTAAATAACGTCAGGCTGTGTGTTAATTAACATATTGTCTCCACCAAAATGGACTCAAAATCTCCGCAAGTAAATCCTCATGGCTCAGACCACTTAGTTCTAGAAAACCCAGATATTTGAAGTCCCGTCTCTCTGATAGGTCTGTAATTATGTGATCATTGCCAAGAAGAAATCCATCCGTGCTGACTAGCTTTCCGCTCTCTAGCTCAACTGACTTGCACATTTCCAGACCAAATTCCATGTGAATTGAGTTATTGAATCTAGATACAGTTTCAAAGAAATTGCGCAGCTGTTAAGTTAAGTTGGCATATACTTTTATGTCATCCATATGTAGTAGAAGGTTGGTGGTGTGCCTGTCCTGATTGTCAACTCTTACATAGAAGCCATATTGAGTGTTGTTAATAGAGCGACTGAGAGGATTGAAAGAAATGCAGAACCACACGGCACTGAGGGCGACTCCTTGAAAAGTTTCTCACCTAATGCCAATTTGTCTAGATATTTTACATGTTCATAACATCTGGAAATATTTAATGTAGTTTTCGACTGAGACATAGCATGTGCAACAAACTGCACAGTTTTTTCAACCGCTTTGTAGATCCTCAATATCTGCACAATATACGAGTGAGGCACTGAATCGGAGGCCTTTTCCAAGTCTAAAAATGGCTTGCTGAGATTTATTTGCTTCTTGATAATTTGGCTTCCCTCTACTGAGTCAATTATAACTTTGTTTTTGCATGCTATTGAGATTCTATGGCATCCGTTCTGCTTATCAGTCATGATGTTATTTACTTCTAGATTCGCAAAAATCTTTGAGGACAAAATAGATGTGAATTTCTTGTACAGGTTTGAGAGAAATGTAATGGATAAATATTTTGAAGGTTCGATAGATTTAGAGTCCCTGCTGTTTGTAAGAAAAGTTGGCATTAGTTCAGGAGCAGTAAGAATTTTATTGACATATTCTGCTATTTGTAGCCTACTTTCGATTTTTGCAAAAAATGAAAGTAGACTTATGAGATCACTACAGGGCGAAAAAAGTGTGTCTGTCTGTGTGTGTGTATGTGTGTGTGTGAGTCTGTGTGTGTGTGTGAGTGTGTGTACTCTGAATGTCTGTCCCCCCCTATCAATTCGAACACGGTGAGCGCAAATTGAACGATAATTGGTACAAAGGTAGCACTAGCAAAGGACACCTCAGTGTCATGTTTTATATTGCCGCCATCTTGATGGAAACGTAATGGCGGCCACACAAATGTTCAAAGCTTAAATCAAATTACGACTAACCTAATCATCCGATCTCTACCAAATTTTGCAACAACATACCTTTATGAAGGGAGCATCCTTTGACAAATCTAATAGGTCATTTGCCTAATAGTTTGCGGATGGCGGCCATCTTTGTGTCAAAATCGATTACCCCTATTAATTCGAACACGGTGAAACCGAATGGAATGAAATTTGGTACAGAGGCAGCACTAGCAAAGGGCACCTCAGTGTCATGTTTTATATCGCCGCCATATTGACGGAAACGTAATGGCGGCCACACAAATATTCAAAGCTTAAATCAAATTACGATTAACCTAATCATCCGATCTCTACCAAATTTTGCATCAACATACCATTATGGAGGGAGCATCCTTTGACCAAACTAATAGGTCATTAGCCTAATATTTTGCGGATGGCGGCCATCTTTGTGTGAAAATCGATTCCCCCTATTAATTCGAACACGGTGAAACCGAATGGAACGAAATTTGGTACAGAGGTAGCACTAGAAAAGGCCACCTCGGTGTCATGTTTTATATCACCGCCATCTTGACGGAAACGTAATCGCGGCCACCCAAATGTTAAAGGCTAAAATGTAATTACGACCAACCTAATAATCTAGTCTCTACCAAATTTTGCAACAAATCTTTATGTGGGAAGCATATTCTGACCAAACTGCTAGATCATCAGCCCAATAGTTTGCAGATGGTGGCCAAGTGTGTGTGCAAATCGGTTCCCCCTATCAATTCAAACACGGTGAAACCGAATTGAACGAAATTTGGTACAGAGGTAGCACTAGCAAAAGGCACCTCAGTGTCATGTTTTATATCGCCGCCATCTTGACGGAAACGGAATGACGGCCACCCAAATGTTAAAAGCTTAAATCAAATTTCGACCATCCTAATAATTTGATCTCTACCGGATTTTGCAACAACATGCCTTTTTGTGGAAAGCATCTTATAACTGACTACAAGGTCATCAGCCCAATAGTTTGCAAATAGCGGCCATGTATGTGTGCAAATCCATTCCCCGGATCAATTCAAACACGGTGAAACCGAATTGAATGAATTTTTTTACAGAGGTAGCACTAGCAAAGGGCACCTCATATTCATGTTTAATATCCCTATAGCACGTTGTATTTCAACAAGCTACTACAACCAAAATTCAATTATACTCCTTGAAAAGGACAAAGAGTTATAACAATACCCATGCATTTAGGCGAAAGTAGGCTATATGTTCTTTACTGAACATCTTGTTTTATCCACTATTGGTAAGCTCTTGTACCATAAGTTATGGATATTGTCAGTGTATGTGCTTTCCAGTTATTCATCTTCGCAATTATCAATCTCATATCCTCTTGATCATTTTCTATCGTTGCCATTGTTGTGGGGCTCGACCCCAGGACCAGTCTACAATCTTACGGTAATTAATTCAGTGAATTGGGTAGTCAAATTAACGCTAAAAAGGAGTAAGACAGTAAACTATGACTAAAATGTAATAATTATATAATGCATGTAATTCATGATTGTACAGAACCGATGTATAATATTGTAAGGAATCTTATTAATCAGTCAATGCTAGGCATTGAGAAATGTTTGGTTCAGATATCGTATGGTCAATTCGTCACAACGCGATTATCTCTTATGTGCATATAAATCACTAGGAGAGTTGCTCAGAGTCCAAGTGTGTTTCAAGACATGGCCTTTGAGTCACCCATGTCACGAGTATGAACTATGAACTGGGAGCGACCGACTGTCAAGGTCTGACAGCGGCCACCAGGGAGCGGCATTAAGCAGGACAGTTTAGTTAAGAATAAATTGCCTCCGCCCACTTCTCTAGAGAAGGGAGATTATCGAAGTCCAATTATGAGAGTAGGGAATATCCCTATATAAGACCGGGGTCCATTAGGAACGAGGTCAATCCAGAGAGTCAATCTTGGTCAGTGAACCATGCAATTACATCTTGTATAGTCAGGTCAGAGAAGTCTAGTTTTATCAGACGACCATTTAAGGTCAATCATCAGTTATCAGTCAGAACAGGTCAATCCAGATCGATAAAACATCTTCATAGATGATTATACTTCATCAAGTCGGTCTTTAGGGACTCATGTCTATAAGTAGCAATTCTGCAGGAGGAGGGGTAGACACCCACTCAGAGATGAACTGGCCAAGACTGAAGGAGAATACAACTTATAACTGAACATGTGTATATATCTCGGCACAGGATGACACATGTTAATAAATCTACATATACGGGCAACGCATCATTGGAGTTGTCAGTTCTCGGGACTCATCATCCACGTACTAATAGACGAGAATACTTCATAGTGTCCCAACATTACCGCTTGGATGGCCTTACGGAAACTACCTTGTCTCACCCACACAAACCGGGTCACGGCACCATGTTTTGCACGTCCTTTGCTCTTTGTGGTTTATTTCTAATCGAAGCGTCCTCTTCATGTTCCCTTGGTTCTTTCCAGATTGAGAACCAGAATTCTGTTATCGAATCCTACAATGAACCATCATCGCCTTGGTTGGTATTGCTGTTTTGGAATTTTCTATAGAACTTCCTTTTTTTGTTGTTGAGCTCCTTATTGTTCTGCTATTATTTGTTGTGCTATTGGTAAATTCTTGTAGCAGTAGTTATGTACAATGTCAGCTGTTCGAACCATGTCCATGGACATCTTACACCGTATTTCCGTATTCGTTTAAAACACACTCTTAACTTCTGGCATCAGAAATCAGTTTCTTAAGTTAATTCTCGATCACTCGTTTCCTCAATTGTTATTAGGTGTATAATTTGGGACACTACGAAGTATTCTTGTCTATTAGTGAGACCTGGTTCCCTTCCTGAATTGATTTAATCGTCCAAGTTGGCTGTTAATTCGCCCGACTTTCTAATCTTCACAGCCATGGCGGTTTACTGATTTTCTTTGCTTCATTCTTTTCATTAAATAGAACCCTTGTCTTTCTTCCTAATTCTCGAGTAGTTGGGGCGGCTCTACAGCAGATCAGTAGATAATGCTATTCTATACCTTCGCATGTGCTGAAAAACTTAGGCAGGGCATAGTTATTAGTTTACTGTACTGAAATTCCACAGCCTGCTTCCAGTCGACCGACTGGGTCAGAGAATGGTATGAATGAAGCCCCCATCTGGCGGCGAGGATATGAACTGTGCCGGCTGCCAAAGCCTGGCGCACTCCTCTGGGGCAATGATTAATGAATGACAGATGAAATGAAATGAAAGTTGAGAGCGTTGCTGGAATGAAAGTTGTGACAGGAAAAACCGGAACACTCGAGAAAAACCTGTCTGCCTCCACTTTGTCCAGCACAAATCTCACTTGGAGTGACCGGGATTTGAACCACGGACCCAGCGGTGAGAGGCCGGCGTGCTGCCGCCTAAACTACGGATGCTTTAGTGTACTGTACTATTTGGTGCTAATGTTATGAGAACGTGAACTCACGGATAGCATATCTAGTACAGGGATTTGTCCCCGAGAACTCTTAAAATGATTTCTTCTTCTTTTTGCGTTTTGCCCATTATAGAGCGCGCTTGAACTTGTTTTTCGGCTTGATGATATTCGCCTTCCTATCTTCCCAAAATATCTTCATGAAGTCACTGTGCTGCTTCTTCCGTTCTTCTGTCCACTTGGTTCCAGTCCTGCCACTAGTTTTCACCCTAAACTTGTGCTTGGTTACTGCGGTCCTGAAGATTTTGCGGTTTCTGAGAATATTATCTCCGATGTTCAACTCCTGCAGGTCCTCTCTTGATTCATCCAGCCAGGCTATCCTTGACTTCTGAGAATTTATTACATTGAATAATATTTTTGTAAGTCTATAATCGTCCATCCTGAAGAGGTGTCCATAAAATGTTAAACGTCTTCTTCGTACAGTGTTGCTGAAACTATCTGTGTGACGGTATAGATCGGAATGTCGTCTTTTAATCCAAATTCCGTTTTCTTGTATGGGGCCGAATATTTTTCTAAGAATTTTACGTTCTTGCTTTTCTATATTTGCAATTTTAGAATGACCTCCTAATGCTATAGTTTCTGAAGCATATAGAGCTTCCGGTAGTACAACTGTTTTGTAGTGTTTCAGTTTTGCATTAAAATGATTTATTATATTGATATTGTATCTATGCTTCTTGCTTCAGATCCCTCTCCTCTGAATCTGAAGGTGGTGATGTCCTGGCAAATGAGGTACTTTGGGGTTCCGAGCCCTCAGCTACGTACTCTACATTAATGAAGTCTTCAGGTCTGGGGTTAGTGTTTTATGGCCTCTCCGCTTCTTATTGTATTTCACGAATCTCTATGCTTGAAAGAGCATTTCATCTCACAATGGCCACAGTATTCTTCTGCTCCCTGCTCAGTGAGCTCGGGCTAAGTATCGATGACGTTTTGGGCATTTGTTTGTCCTGCAGGCTGTGACGCCATGTTCTCAATTTTATCTAGGCCTATTGCAACGCATAACGTCTGTTCGTACTGGTTTACCATCGAGTGCACTGACGTACTAACCCTTCTGTAATGGTTGTCTGACCGTGAGCAGACAAACCACAACATACAGGTAGGCCTTGTTGTTTGGCGTTCTTGTGTCGACTGTTTCATCTGCGGCAGAGCTGTCAAGATCATTTTCAGTCTCCTAACACCGGTGACTTGTATGCTGTCACGTTAAGCACTGGCTCCGAACGTGCCCTGGTGGTCCCCAAGCAGCGGGATTTTACGAGGCAAATTGTTTCTCGTCCCCTCCGTAGCGTAGCGGTCAGCATGGTTAGCTGCCGCCCCGGAGGTCCTGGGTTCGATTCCCGGCTCTGCCACGAAATTTGAAAAAGTGGTTTGAGGACTGGAACGGGGTCTACTCAGCCTCGGGTGTTCCAAATGAGTAGAGGGGGGTTCGATTCCCACCTCAACCATCCTCGAAGTGGTTTTCCGTGGTTTCCCACTTCGTCTTCGGGCAAATGCCGGGATGGTACCTTCTTCAAGGCCACGGCTGCCTCCTTCCCTCTTCCTTGCCTATCCATCCTGACCTTCCATTACCTTCCCTCATGAGGCCCCTGTTCGCTTTGCATGTGAGGCCGCCTGGGCGAGGTGCCAATCACACCTCACCAGTTGTATCCACTCCGATTAGATGTTGCCAGCTCTAGGACACTGCCCGTAGAGGCGGTAGTGGTGAGTTCCCTCGCTGAGTCCGTGGGTTCCACCAACCTGGAGGGTAAACGACTAAGAAGAAGAAGAAATTGTTTCTCCGGCAAGTGGGTTTGCCATTTACACCTATAGTAAGGTGAAATATTTCAGCTGCCCCTAACATGAGTTACATGTTTGCTTTCCTTAATGCAGGTGGTCTTCACTTCGGCTAAGGATTTCTGCCTACCCCACACTTTCCAAGTGCTACATTCCGGGTGGGTGGAGCTTGGGGCTGCCGAGGGCAAGTGCGCCAAACCCTGAGTGGAGCTGTTCCAATAGGAGTCCCCACTTATTATTATTATTATTATTATTATTATTATTATTATTATTATTATTATTATTAAACATACTAAACATCAAACAATTTTAAGATTACTTAATATTATGTATTTCATTAACTTCAATTTTCACAAGAACCTTACTTAATATTTGGTGTATATTACCCATTGATTAACTCTTATTAGTATAGAATCCTAAACTGGCGGCTTCGGTGGCGTAGTCGGTAGCATGCTGAGCTTCTATCTCCTAGATCGCGGGTTCAAACCCGGCCGAAGTCGTCGGATTTTTAAGAGCTTTAAACATCCCTTCGAAGGGGAAGTAAAGCCGGCGGTCCCATGTCATAGATTTATGGCATGTTAAAGAACCGTCCACTAATTACACCTGTGTGAAGCTAAATTGTATAGGTTAAGAATGTAAACAACACTCTTAGTTTCCTACGTTCGTTGACAAGAGCCGACTGCGGCGGCGTCTAGTAGCTAAGTTCTGAACTAGTAGTCGTTGACGGTGGCGTTTGGCGGCAAAAGTAGGAACTATTTGAAAAATTCAAAAGTCTGCAGTCCTTACTTGAATTAAGAAAACAGATAACACACACTAATACAGTCATCACAATTAACACCGGTTATCAGATAGATTCTACACACACCCAAAGTACACGGGGCTACATGACCGCGTTGTCGCAGCCCCTAAACTTAAGAACCAACCAAAATCCTAAACTAATTTCTATTAACTTCTATTAACGAAATTTCTTATTATTCCCTATCATTGTGCACATGGGACGGTTTCCCATTTTCAAATCCAGTAGAATGTTGGAACGGTACCTTTTAACAAGCCGTGGCCGCTTCCTTCCACATCCTTGCCCAGTATCATTCAACTTCATTCATTTCATCTCTCATTAACTCCTCTCACGAGGTTGGCGTCAGGAAGGGCATCCAACCGTAAAACCAATCCGCAACATGGACTTTCATCGCATATCGTCCCCGACCCGGTTGGAAACGGGAATAATAATGGGTAGACATACATCGTGTATATGGGATATTATTTTTAATTCAATAATTTACTGAATTCTAAAATGTGGTTATTAAAGTTATTCACTTACTACATCTAACTATCTATCTATCTATCTATATATATAAAGCACAAAGTTTGTCTGTCTGTCTGTCTGTCTGTCTGTCTGTCTGTTATGTATACAAATCTACACCGTTTCACCGATCTGAACAAAAATTTGTATACTTACCCTTTGGAACCCTGCGGGTAACCCCGTCAACATTAAATTTCGGACAGACCACCCCATGCCCTGCATTTAGGCCCTTTTGCACAAATCTACACCGTTTCACCGATCTGAACCAAAAGTTGTATATTTAACCTTTGGAACCCTGCGAGTAACACTGTCCACTTGAAATTTCGGACAGACCACCCCATTCCCTGCATTTAGGCCCTTTGGTCCAAATCCACACCGTTTCACCGATCTCAACCAAAATTTGTATATTTACCCTTTGGAACCCTGCGAGTACCACTGACCACTTAAAATTTCGGACAGACCACCCCATTCCCTGCATTTAGGCCCTTTGGTCCAAATCTACACCGTTTCACCGATCAGAACCAAAATTCGTATTCTTACCCTTTGGTGCCCTGCGAGTAACACTGTTTGCTTGAAATTGCGGACAGACCACTCCATTCCCTGCATTTAGGCCCTTTGGCCCAAATCTATACCGTTTCACCGATCTCAACCAAAATTTGTATATTTACCCTATGGAACACTGCGACTAACACTGTCTGCTTGAAATTTCGGACAGACCACGCCATTCCCTGCATTTAGGCCCTTTTTGCACAAATCTACACCGTTTCACCGATCTGAACCAAAATGTGTATACTTACCCTTTGGAACCCTGCGAGTAACACTGTCTGCTTGAAATTGCGGACAGACCACTCCATTCCCTGCATTTAGGCCCTTAGGCCCAAATCTACACCGTTCCACCGATCTCAACCAAAATTTGTATATTTACCCTTTGGAACACTGCGACTAACACTGTCTGCTTGAAATCGCGGAGAGGCTACTCCATCCCATGCATTTAGGCCCTTTGGCACAAATCTACACCGTTTCACCTATCTGAACCAGACTTTGTATACTTACCCTTTGGAACCCTGCGAGTAACACTGTCCACTTAAAATTTCGGGCAGACCACCCCATTCCCTGCATTTAGGCACATTGGCACAAATCTACACCATTTCACCGATCAGAACCAATAATCGTAAACTTACCCTTTGGTACCCAGCGACTAACACTGTCTGCTTGAAATTGCGGACAGACCACTCCATTCCCTGCATTTAGGCCCTTTGTCCCAAATCTACACCGTTTCACCGATCTCAACCAAAATTTGTATATTTACCCTTTGGAACACTGCGACTAACACTGTCTGCTTGAAATTGCGGCGAGGCCACTCCATCCCTTGCATTTAGGCTGTTTGGCACAAATCTACACCGTTTCACCGATCTGACCCCAATTTTATATACTTACCCGTAGAACCCGACAAGTAACCCTGTTCACTTTAAATTTCGGACAGACCACACTATTCCCTGCTTTTTGGCCCTTTGGCAGAAAACTACACCGTTTCACCGATCTCAACCAGATTTTACATAATTACCCTTTGGAACTCGACGAGTAACACTGTCCACTCGAAATTTCGACAGACCACTCCATTCCACGCATTTAGGCCCTTTGGCACAAATCTACATCGTTCACCGATCGAAAACAAAATGTGTATACTTACCCTTTGGAACCCGATAAGTAACACTGTCCACTTTAAAATTTGGACAGGCCACTCCATTCCCTGCATTTTGGCCCTTGGCACAAAACTACACCGTTTCACCGATCTCAACCAGATTTTACATAATAACCGTTTGGAACTCGACGAGTAACACTGTCCACTCGAAATTTCGGACAGACCACTCCATTTCCCGCATTAAGGCCCTTTGGTACAAATCTACATCGTTCACCGATCGAAAACAAAGTGTGTATACTTACCCTTTGGAACCCGATGCGTAACACTGTCCACTTGAAATTTCTGACATACCACTCCATTCCCTGCATGTAGCTCAGGAATTCCTCGGGGTTGCCAGCTTCCTAACTCACCCATCATGAGCCCTTGAGGGTGTTCCAGAAGTGGTGGGTCTACACACACCCTGCCTCTTTGAGGGCCTTGAGCAGAAGACAGGAGATATTATGAAAAGGAAAAGAAGGCAGACCCCTCGAAGAATGAGGGTATCAGGAAAGATGAGACAAAGCCAATTAAGGCGGGAAATTGAAAGACTCCCCAGCCCTCGGATACCCTAATACAGTCTGGGTCGGAAGAGAACATGAGTTGACCAAGGGTGGCCGACAGGAAGAGAACTGAAATGAGCCCGGCACCAGGAAGTAGAAGCGATGCCAGACTCAGCTGGGGTTCCGAGGTCGCCAACCCACGTCCCACAAGTTGTGAGACCCTGGGGGGGGGGTCAGTTGTGAGAATAGCTTGCTGATTCATCGTGAGGTGACTTGAGAGTACTTTCCAGAGCCCGCCGTGTTATCTCCTGCTGTCTATGCTGATGCCAGCACAGGGCCGTTGCGAAACAGTGAGTGATTCCCGGTCAATCTGTATAGGACGGGGAACCCCGAACGTGTGTCATCATATTTCGTCTTCATCTGCGATCATCTCAGTTTCGTGCAGCTTGGACCTATATTCTTTGTCTTTGCCGAGCAGTACGCTCTTTCACTAGACGCATCCAGTACAGGCCTAAGCCAGAAAATAAGGTTGAGACTTTGGAAGACACCTGAATTACCTATATCAGTTTTAAAATAACACCATATTCGTTTAGTAGTCATTTTTTCATTACCTTATTATTATCATCATAAGTGCAAATGACCTAGATGTTACGCGCATCATACCAATAATCACCGCCGCATAAAGTCTTTCTCGACTGTGATTTTTAAAATATTTATTTTTGGTTGGTTGGTTCTTAAGTTTAGGGGCTGCGACAACGCGGTCATGTAGCCCCGTGTACTTTGGGTGTGTGTAGAAACAGGGAAATAACGCAACTTTCACCAGCTAGCAGCTCCGCGAACAGCTGTACAGCGTTGCCGAAAAGGTGTCCACACGCATCATGGCGCGTCTCGCTCGGAAGTGATGGGATCCATCTCAGCAACGCTGTACAGGTTTTTCCGGCGCGGCTAGCTGGAAAACCATGTGTTATTTCCTCGTACAAATACAAACCGATATAAAATAAGTGAATTAATTTACGTATTTCACAGTCATACAGCATAACGTTTTGATGTATAATGATTACAACGCAACCAAGAACTACATTTTCCAACCACCTTGAGCCGAGAAAAAGTTACCTTACAACAATGATAACAACTTTGTTTCTTGGACACACAAAATTGTGAAATTAATAAACCAGTTATACAACATTCCAATGTATATTGTGTTTAAATTTGGATTCGATCTGATGACGGGCTTTTGAGATAATAATTCTTAAATGGACGCATGGATGAAACACGCTTAAAAACGGGCACTTTTTGTGTTCCAACTGCGATAACAAATATCTATATATATAAAGCACAAAGTTTGTCTGTCTGTCTGTCTGTCTGTCTGTTATGTATACAAATCTACACCGTTTCACCGATCTGAACCAAAATTTGTATACTTACCCTTTGGAACCCTGCGGGTAACCCCGTCAACATTAAATTTCGGACAGACCACCCCATGCCCTGCATTTAGGCCCTTTTGCACAAATCTACACCGTTTCACCGATCTGAACCAAAAGTTGTATATTTAACCTTCGGAACCTTGCGAGTAACACTGTCCGCTTGAAATTTCGGACAGACCACCCCATTTCCTGCATTTAGGCCCTTTGGTCCAAATCCACACCGTTTCACCGATCTCAACCAAAATTTGTATATTACCCTTTGGAACCCTGCGAGTACCACTGACCACTTAAAATTTCGGACAGACCACCCCATTCCCTGCATTTAGGCCCTTTGGTCCAAATCTACACCGTTTCACCGATCAGAACCAAAATTCGTATTCTTACCCTTTGGTGCCCTGCGAGTAACACTGTCTGCTTGAAATTGCGAACAGACCACTCCATTCCCTGCATTTAGGCCCTTTGGCCCAAATCTATACCGTTTCACCGATCTCAACCAAAATTTGTATATTTACCCTATGGAACACTGCGACTAACACTGTCTGCTTGAAATTTCGGACAGACCACGCCATTCCCTGCATTTAGGCCCTTTTTGCACAAATCTACACCGTTTCACCGATCTGAACCAAAATGTGTATACTTACCCTTTGGAACCCTGCGAGTAACACTGTCTGCTTGAAATTGCGGACAGACCACTCCATTCCCTGCATTTAGGCCCTTTGGCCCAAATCTACACCGTTCCACCGATCTCAACCAAAATTTGTATATTTACCCTTTGGAACACTGCGACTAACACTGTCTGCTTGAAATCGCGGAGAGGCTACTCCATCCCATGCATTTAGGCCCTTTGGCACAAATCTACACCGTTTCACCTATCTGAACCAGACTTTGTATACTTACCCTTTGGAACCCTGCGAGTAACACTGTCCACTTAAAATTTATCTGCGATATTCTCAGGTTCGTGCAGCTTGGACCCGAGCAGTACTCGATAAGCTCTTTCACTACACGCATCGAGTATAGGCCTAAGCCAGAAAATAACGTTCAGACTTTGGAAGACATCGAAGGTAGAAATCTGAATTACCTATA
The DNA here is from genome assembly GCA_946902985.2 of Meconema thalassinum. NCBI lineage: Eukaryota > Metazoa > Arthropoda > Insecta > Orthoptera > Tettigoniidae > Meconema > Meconema thalassinum. The sequence continues at coordinate 216,224,351 of OX336389.2, read as the reverse complement.
TCAGATTTAAAATTACACCATGTTCGTTTAGTAGCTATTTTTCATTACCTTATTATTATCATAAGGGCAAATGATGATGATGATAATTGTTGTTTTAAGGGGCCTAACATCTAGGTTATCGGCCAAGGGCAAATGACCTAGATGTTACGACCATTATACCACTAATCACCACACACAATAAGTCTTCATCGCCTGTGAATTTTGAAATATTTCTTTCTATCACGGTAGTTTGTAAGTCTGTCGTGTCAATTCAACAGTAGTTTTCATTACCATCCTCATCAAAAGGGCAAATGGCCTAAATATTACGTCCATTATACTACTAAGTAACACCACAGTCTTCATCGCCTGTGATTTTAAAATGTGTATTTCAATTAGTTTGTAAGTTTGATATACCCGTTCAGTAGTAGTCGTCTTCATTATCATCCTCATCAAAACGGCAAATGACCTAGATGTTACGTCCATTATACTACTAAGCAACACCAGAGTCTTCCCTGCATTTAGGCACTTTGGCACAAATCTACACCGTTTCACCGATCAGAACCAATAATCGTAAACTTACCCTTTGGTACCCAGCGACTAACACTGTCTGCTTGAAATTGCGGACAGACCACTCCATTCCCTGCATTTAGGCCCTTTGTCCCAAATCTACACCGTTTCACCGATCTCAACCAAAATTTGTATATTTACCCTTTGGAACACTGCGACTAACACTGTCTGCTTGAAATTGCGGCGAGGCCACTCCATCCCTTGCATTTAGGCTGTTTGGCACAAATCTACACCATTTCACCGATCTGACCCCAATTTTATATACTTACCCGTAGAACCCGACAAGTAACCCTGTTCACTTTAAATTTCGGACAGACCACACTATTCCCTGCTTTTTGGCCCTTTGGCAGAAAACTACACCGTTTCACCGATCTCAACCAGATTTTACATAATTACCCTTTGGAACTCGACGAGTAACACTGTCCACTCGAAATTTCGACAGACCACTCCATTCCACGCATTTAGGCCCTTTGGCACAAATCTACATCGTTCACCGATCGAAAAAAAAATGTGTATACTTACCCTTTGGAACCCGATAAGTAACACTGTCCACTTTAAAATTTGGACAGGCCACTCCATTCCCTGCATTTTGGCCCTTGGCACAAAACTACACCGTTTCACCGATCTCAACCAGATTTTACATAATAACCGTTTGGAACTCGACGAGTAACACTGTCCACTCGAAATTTCGGACAGACCACTCCATTTCCCGCATTAAGGCCCTTTGGTACAAATCTACATCGTTCACCGATCGAAAACAAAGTGTGTATACTTACCCTTTGGAACCCGATGCGTAACACTGTCCACTTGAAATTTCTGACATACCACTCCATTCCCTGCATGTAGCTCAGGAATTCCTCGGGGTTGCCAGCTTCCTAACTCACCCATCATGAGCCCTTGAGGGTGTTCCAGAAGTGGTGGGTCTACACACACCCTGCCTCTTTGAGGGCCTTGAGCAGAAGACAGGAGATATTATGAAAAGGAAAAGAAGGCAGACCCCTCGAAGAATGAGGGTATCAGGAAAGATGAGACAAAGCCAATTAAGGCGGGAAATTGAAAGACTCCCCAGCCCTCGGATACCCTAATACAGTCTGGGTCGGAAGAGAACATGAGTTGACCAAGGGTGGCCGACAGGAAGAGAACTGAAATGAGCCCGGCACCAGGAAGTAGAAGCGATGCCAGACTCAGCTGGGGTTCCGAGGTCGCCAACCCACGTCCCACAAGTTGTGAGACCCTGGGGGGGGGTCAGTTGTGAGAATAGCTTGCTGATTCATCGTGAGGTGACTTGAGAGTACTTTCCAGAGCCCGCCGTGTTATCTCCTGCTGTCTATGCTGATGCCAGCACAGGGCCGTTGCGAAACAGTGAGTGATTCCCGGTCAATCTGTATAGGACGGGGAACCCCGAACGTGTGTCATCATATTTCGTCTTCATCTGCGATCATCTCAGTTTCGTGCAGCTTGGACCTATATTCTTTGTCTTTGCCGAGCAGTACGCTCTTTCACTAGACGCATCCAGTACAGGCCTAAGCCAGAAAATAAGGTTGAGACTTTGGAAGACACCTGAATTACCTATATCAGTTTTAAAATAACACCATATTCGTTTAGTAGTCATTTTTTCATTACCTTATTATTATCATCATAAGTGCAAATGACCTAGATGTTACGCGCATCATACCAATAATCACCGCCGCATAAAGTCTTTCTCGACTGTGATTTTTAAAATATTTATTTTTGGTTGGTTGGTTCTTAAGTTTAGGGGCTGCGACAACGCGGTCATGTAGCCCCGTGTACTTTGGGTGTGTGTAGAATCTGTCTGATAACCGGTGTTAATTGTGATGACTGTATTAGTGTGTGTTATCTGTTTTTTAATTAAGTACAAACTGCAACTTAGAATTCTTCAAATAGTTCGTACTTTTGCCGCCAAGCGCCACCGTCAACGACTACTAGGCCAAGTTCGGAACTTAGCTACTAGACGCCACTGCAGTCGGCTCTTGGCAACGGACGTAGACATCTATGAGCGTTGTTTACCTATCCAATTTAGCTTCACACAGGTGTAATTAGTGGAAGGTTCAATAACATGCCATAAATCTGACATGGGACCGCCGGCTTTACTTCCCCTCCGAAGAAAGGCATACTGACGGATTTTTAACGGATTTAAAATATCCGACGGCTTCGGCCGGGTTTGAACCCGCTATCTTGGGCATAGAAGCTCAGCATGCTACCAAATACGCCACCGAAGCCGCCATATAGTTATTTTTATTACAGTACATTGTGTACAATATACGTTGAAGTGTCAATTCAATACCGGTAGTAGTTTCCCTTATCATCCTCATCATAAGAGCAAATGACCTACAGTAGATGTTACGTCCATTACACCATTAATCACCACACACAATAAGTCTTCCTCGCCTGTGAATTTTGAAATATGTATTTCTATTACGGTAGTTTGTAAGTTTGACGTGTCAATTCAACAGTAGTTTTTATTATTATCCTTATCAAAAGGGCAAATGACCTAGATATTACTCCCTCATTGTCTTTGGGGGCAAATGATTTAGATTTTAAGTCCATTATATTTCTAAGGACACCTTAAAACATTATCATCATTCCACCGGGCGACGCCGGGTACTACTGCTAGTATTTAATAATCATGACTACTGTCGACCAAAGTATTATTGTGCACTCGAGTTTGAAGGTTGTTTGTGAAGTAACCAATAGACCTACATAAAATCCAATAACATAATCATATTCGTCATTCTATTTTACGTTAGGTTTGGAATTTTTAATATATATTTTAATATTTTTTTGTCGCAGTTGGAGCACAAAAAGTGCACGTTTTAAGAGTGTTTCAACCATGCGTCATATTTTAGGATTATTATCTCAAAAACCCGTCATCAGATCGAATCCAAATTTTAACACAATATACATTGGAATGTTGTATAACTGGCTTATTCATTTCAAAACTGTGTGTGTCCAAGAAATAAAGTTGTTATCATTTTTGTAAGGTAACTTTTTCTCGGCTCGGGGTGGTTGGAAAATGTAGTTCTTGGTTGCATTGCAATCCTTATACATCGAAACGTTATGCTGTATGACTGTGAAATACGTAAATTAATTCACTTATTTTATATCGGTTTGTATTTCTACAGGGAAATAACGCAACTTTCACCAGCTAGCAGCTCCGCGAACAGCTGTACAGCGTTGCCGAAAAGGTGTCCACACGCATCATGGCGCGTCTCGCTCGGAAGTGATGGGATCCATCTCAGCAACGCTGTACAGGTTTTTCCGGCGCGGCTAGCTGGAAAACCATGTGTTATTTCCTCGTACAAATACAAACCGATATAAAATAAGTGAATTAATTTACGTATTTCACAGTCATACAGCATAACGTTTTGATGTATAATGATTACAACGCAACCAAGAACTACATTTTCCAACCACCTTGAGCCGAGAAAAAGTTACCTTACAACAATGATAACAACTTTGTTTCTTGGACACACAAAATTGTGAAATTAATAAACCAGTTATACAACATTCCAATGTATATTGTGTTTAAATTTGGATTCGATCTGATGACGGGCTTTTGAGATAATAATTCTTAAATGGACGCATGGATGAAACACGCTTAAAAACGGGCACTTTTTGTGTTCCAACTGCGATAACAAATATCTATATATATAAAGCACAAAGTTTGTCTGTCTGTCTGTCTGTCTGTTATGTATACAAATCTACACCGTTTCACCGATCTGAACCAAAATTTGTATACTTACCCTTTGGAACCCTGCGGGTAACCCCGTCAACATTAAATTTCGGACAGACCACCCCATGCCCTGCATTTAGGCCCTTTTGCACAAATCTACACCGTTTCACCGATCTGAACCAAAAGTTGTATATTTAACCTTCGGAACCTTGCGAGTAACACTGTCCGCTTGAAATTTCGGACAGACCACCCCATTTCCTGCATTTAGGCCCTTTGGTCCAAATCCACACCGTTTCACCGATCTCAACCAAAATTTGTATATTACCCTTTGGAACCCTGCGAGTACCACTGACCACTTAAAATTTCGGACAGACCACCCCATTCCCTGCATTTAGGCCCTTTGGTGCAAATCTACACCGTTTCACCGATCAGAACCAAAATTCGTATTCTTACCCTTTGGTGCCCTGCGAGTAACACTGTCTGCTTGAAATTGCGAACAGACCACTCCATTCCCTGCATTTAGGCCCTTTGGCCCAAATCTATACCGTTTCACCGATCTCAACCAAAATTTGTATATTTACCCTATGGAACACTGCGACTAACACTGTCTGCTTGAAATTTCGGACAGACCACGCCATTCCCTGCATTTAGGCCCTTTTTGCACAAATCTACACCGTTTCACCGATCTGAACCAAAATGTGTATACTTACCCTTTGGAACCCTGCGAGTAACACTGTCTGCTTGAAATTGCGGACAGACCACTCCATTCCCTGCATTTAGGCCCTTTGGCCCAAATCTACACCGTTCCACCGATCTCAACCAAAATTTGTATATTTACCCTTTGGAACACTGCGACTAACACTGTCTGCTTGAAATCGCGGAGAGGCTACTCCATCCCATGCATTTAGGCCCTTTGGCACAGATCTACACCGTTTCACCTATCTGAACCAGACTTTGTATACTTACCCTTTGGAACCCTGCGAGTAACACTGTCCACTTAAAATTTATCTGCGATATTCTCAGGTTCGTGCAGCTTGGACCCGAGCAGTACTCGATAAGCTCTTTCACTACACGCATCGAGTATAGGCCTAAGCCAGAAAATAACGTTCAGACTTTGGAAGACATCGAAGGTAGAAATCTGAATTACCTATATCAGATTTAAAATTACACCATGTTCTTTTAGTAGCTATTTTTCATTACCTTATTATTATCATAAGGGCAAATGATGATGATGATAATTGTTGTTTTAAGGGGCCTAACATCTAGGTTATCGGCCAAGGGCAAATGACCTAGATGTTACGACCATTATACCACTAATCACCACACACAATAAGTCTTCATCGCCTGTGAATTTTGAAATATTTCTTTCTATCACGGTAGTTTGTAAGTCTGTCGTGTCAATTCAACAGTAGTTTTCATTACCATCCTCATCAAAAGGGCAAATGGCCTAAATATTACGTCCATTATACTACTAAGTAACACCACAGTCTTCATCGCCTGTGATTTTAAAATGTGTATTTCAATTAGTTTGTAAGTTTGATATACCCGTTCAGTAGTAGTCGTCTTCATTATCATCCTCATCCAAACGGCAAATGACCTAGATGTTACGTCCATTATACTACTAAGCAACACCAGAGTCTTCCCTGCATTTAGGCACTTTGGCACAAATCTACACCGTTTCACCGATCAGAACCAATAATCGTAAACTTACCCTTTGGTACCCAGCGACTAACACTGTCTGCTTGAAATTGCGGACAGACCACTCCATTCCCTGCATTTAGGCCCTTTGTCCCAAATCTACACCGTTTCACCGATCTCAACCAAAATTTGTATATTTACCCTTTGGAACACTGCGACTAACACTGTCTGCTTGAAATTGCGGCGAGGCCACTCCATCCCTTGCATTTAGGCTGTTTGGCACAAATCTACACCATTTCACCGATCTGACCCCAATTTTATATACTTACCCGTAGAACCCGACAAGTAACCCTGTTCACTTTAAATTTCGGACAGACCACACTATTCCCTGCTTTTTGGCCCTTTGGCAGAAAACTACACCGTTTCACCGATCTCAACCAGATTTTACATAATTACCATTTGGAACTCGACGAGTAACACTGTCCACTCGAAATTTCGGACAGACCACTCCATTCCACGCATTTAGGCCCTTTGGCACAAATCTACATCGTTCACCGATCGAAAACAAAATGTGTATACTTACCCTTTGGAACCCGATGAGTAACACTGTCCACTTTAAAATTTGGACAGGCCACTCCATTCCCTGCATTTTGGCCCTTGGCACAAAACTACACCGTTTCACCGATCTCAACCAGATTTTACATAATAACCGTTTGGAACTCGACGAGTAACACTGTCCACTCGAAATTTCGGACAGACCACTCCATTTCCCGCATTAAGGCCCTTTGGTACAAATCTACATCGTTCACCGATCGAAAACAAAGTGTGTATACTTACCCTTTGGAACCCGATGCGTAACACTGTCCACTTGAAATTTCTGACATACCACTCCATTCCCTGCATGTAGCTCAGGAATTCCTCGGGGTTGCCAGCTTCCTAACTCACCCATCATGAGCCCTGAGGGTGTTCTAGAAGTGGTGGGTCTACACACACCCTGCCTCTTTGAGGGCCTTGAGCAGAAGACAGGAGATATTATGAAAAGGAAAAGAAGGCAGACCCCTCGAAGAATGAGGGTATCAGGAAAGATGAGACAAAGCCAATTAAGGCGGGAAATTGAAAGACTCCCCAGCCCTCGGATACCCTAATACAGTCTGGGTCGGAAGAGAACATGAGTTGACCAAGGGTGGCCGACAGGAAAGAGAACTGAAATGAGCCCGGCACCAGGAAGTAGAAGCGATGCCAGACTCAGCTGGGGTTCCGAGGTCGCCAACCCACGTCCCACAAGTTGTGAGACCCTGGGGGGGGGTCAGTTGTGAGAATAGCTTGCTGATTCATCGTGAGGTGACTTGAGAGTACTTTCCAGAGCCCGCCGTGTTATCTCCTGCTGTCTATGCTGATGCCAGCACAGGGCCGTTGCGAAACAGTGAGTGATTCCCGGTCAATCTGTATAGGACGGGGAACCCCGAACGTGTGTCATCATATTTCGTCATCATCTGCGATCATCTCAGGTTCATGCAGCTTGGACCTATATTCTTTGTCTTTGCCGAGCAGTACGCTCTTTCACTAGACGCATCCAGTACAGGCCTAAGCCAGAAAATAAGGTTGAGACTTTGGAAGACACCTGAATTACCTATATCAGTTTTAAAATAACACCATATTCGTTTAGTAGTCATTTTTTCATTACCTTATTATTATCATCATATGTGCAAATGACCTAGATGTTACGCGCATCATACCAATAATCACCGCCGCATAAAGTCTTTCTCGACTGTGATTTTTAAAATATTTATTTTTGGTTGGTTGGTTCTTAAGTTTAGGGGCTGCGACAACGCGGTCATGTAGCCCCGTGTACTTTGGGTGTGTGTAGAATCTGTCTGATAACCGGTGTTAATTGTGATGACTGTATTAGTGTGTGTTATCTGTTTTTTAATTAAGTACAAACTGCAACTTAGAATTCTTCAAATAGTTCGTACTTTTGCCGCCAAGCGCCACCGTCAACGACTATTAGGCCAAGTTCGGAACTTAGCTACTAGACGCCTTTGCAGTCGGCTCTTGGCAACGGACGTAGACATCTATGAGCGTTGTTTACCTATCCAATTTAGCTTCACACAGGTGTAATTAGTGGAAGGTTCAATAACATGCCATAAATCTGACATGGGACCGCCGGCTTTACTTCCCCTCCGAAGAAAGGCATACTGACGGATTTTTAACGCTCTTAAAATATCCGACGGCTTCGGCCGGGTTTGAACCCGCTATCTTGGGCATAGAAGCTCAGCATGCTACCAAATACGCCACCGAAGCCGCCATATAGTTATTTTTATTACAGTACATTGTGTACATTATACGTTGAAGTGTCAATTCAATACCGGTAGTAGTTTCCCTTATCATCCTCATCATAAGAGCAAATGACCTACAGTAGATGTTACGTCCATTACACCATTAATAACCACACACAATAAGTCTTCCTCGCCTGTGAATTTTGAAATATGTATTTCTATTACGGTAGTTTGTAAGTTTGACGTGTCAATTCAACAGTAGTTTTTATTATCATCCTTATCAAAAGGGCAAATGACCTAGATATTACTCCCTCATTGTCTTTGGGGGCAAATGATTTAGATTTTAAGTCCATTATATTTCTAAGGAGACCTTAAAACATTATCATCATTCCACCGGGCGAAGCCGGGTACTACTGCTAGTTAAAATATAAATTTAAAAATCCAAACATACATGAACTAACGTAAAATAGAACGACGAAAATGTTGATGGTATTTGATTTTATGTAGGTCTATTGGTTACTTAACAAACAACCTTCAAACTCGAGTACACATAATACTTTGGTCGACAGTAAGTTTCAAAACACCTTCTAGTGATGGGATTATAATTTAATCACACCTTGAGAATCTTGTTTTCAAAATGCCTCGCAAATACTGATTATTTCACATTTTTGTCTAACTTCTTAATTCTCCAAACCATTAAACATTTTACTAAATTATTCATAAATTATCTGTTACAAATTAATCTTGAAATTAATGTAATTATACACATTGGACACATTATTCTTAAAATAGTTATCTTGAATTAATTCACGTCCACTATTATTGTTGGATTAATATAGTCTACAAGAGCAAGGTTTGTTCGCATTCATTTCTCAATCTGTCATGTCTCAACGATGTGCTCTAAATCGTCGAATTAAACATTCCAATATGTGCTCGTTTCAATAACTTCAGATATCATAGATTCAAGTTATAGATTAACTATTTACAGCAAAATCTGTCTATGAATATATTACATTTAACTTAATCATCAAATAAAAATCCAAAATCTTGGAGAATCCTCAAAAATATCCTAAATATATCCACGATGTTCTATGGCCTACGCCTAGTAGCATTCAGATACACGATAATGTACATCAAAATACATCAGCAGCATTATATAAGGGGTGTTAAAATGAAAAGGTACGAAACGATACTGTAGGTACAATTTATTCGTTATTTAAAGCTCAACACCACAGGCCTGTGTACAGGTGTCCCATTGCTTCACTAGCCGCAGGATTCCCTGTTCCCAGAAGTCTTGTGGTTGTGACAGGAGCCAATCCTGTACGGTGTCCTTAAGTTCGTCGTCCGATTGGAAACGTTTTCCCTTGAGATGGTTTATAACGGACCAAACAGATGGAAGTCACAGGGTGACAAGTCTGGGATTTTGGGCGGATGCTCAAATTGCTCCCACTTGAACGTGGCGAATACACCTTGTGTGACGTTAGAGACGTGTGGGCGAGCGTTATCATGGAACAGAATCACTACCTTCGTGAGCAGTCTAGGCCGTTTGTTCTTGATGAACTTGGGTAGGCTACGGAGTGTCGCACAATACACGTCATTGTTAATGGTTCGTCCCAAGTGAAAACGTTTCCAATCAGACGACAAACTTGAGGACGCCGTACAGGATTGGCTCCTGTCACAACCACATGACTTCTGGGAACAAGGACTCCTGCGGCTAGTGAAGCAATGGGACAGCTGTGCACAGGCCTGTGGTGATTACTATTGAATAACAAATAAATTGTACCCACAGTATTGTTTGGTACCTTTTCATTCCAACACCCCTCATAGATTGGCTTAAGAGATATTGAATACGTCTCGTTCATGTGGAATGGCATAGGCCTATGCCTCAATTGTGGCGTCTAGCTTTAGCACTTGCAGAATGATGTCTTGCGGGTCCAGTATAACTCCAAGCCTCGGAGTCGAAGATAAGTGGTATTCACACCGCAAGACTTTCGATGGTCATTCTCGAAGTTTATTGCTCTTAGGAATTTCCTACAGCCAATCTAAACTAATAACTGCATTCAAACTTACCTGAAATCCAGAATAACTTCCCCATTTCTAGCCCCTAATTTACTACTTCACAGATCAACACAGTCAGTACCTTGGCACAAGTAGTTATCATTCTCACAACAGCAAGACTCTTCTACTCTTAAATGAAACAATTCAAGTTAGTTAGCATCACTTCGGTGCATAATACGAAATATAATGTCCACTGTTGACTAACGGAAGGAGCGGACCCTTCACAATGCTCGGTGAAACGTCGGGAGCAAACATCCTGCCTGGAAGACGGGCTACAAGTCCGGACAATTTGTGCATAGTTATGAGCTATATTGTGCCTCTTTTTCCACCCCCAGGGGTTCACATCTAGTGGGACGAGGGGTGGCGACCACGGGACCCCAGCTGAGTCCGGCATTGCTTCCACTTACTTGTGCCAGGCTCCTCTCCGTCTTCTTTCCTGACGACCTATCTTGGTCAACTCTTGTTCTCTTCCGACCCCAACGGTATTAGGGTATCCGAGGCCTAGGAAGTCTTTCACTTTCCCACCTCAATTGGCCCTTGTCTCATCTTTCCTGATACCCTCATTCTCGAGGGGTCAGCCTTCCTTTTCTTTCCATGTTATCTCCTGCCTTCTGCAGAAGGCTCTCAAGGACGCAGGGTGTATGTAGCCCCACCACTTCTGGTGTACCCTGGAAAGTGCTACACCCGCAAGTGCTCACGGCTGGTGACTTTGGGAGTTGGCGACCCCGAGGGATTCCTGAGCTGGGTCCGTTTTGTCCCCTTTTTTCTCTGACTTTGCGGTGGGCCCTCTCCTCTTTCATCAGCCTTTCATGGCTCTCCTTCCTTCCAAGTCCCTCAATCCTCATTCTTAGAGGGTTGAGGGCATTTCTTTTCTTCCTGTCCTTTATTTGCCTTATCCTTTATTTGTTTACCATTTCTTCTTCTTGTATGTAAGCCTGGCTGCGTGGCTCAGGGGTAACGTTCTCGCTTGCTGGGCCCAAGGTTGCAGGTTCGTATCCTGGCGCAGTCAGGTGGCATTTGAGGGTGCGCAAATGCGAGGGAGCCGTGTCAGTAGATTTACTGGCACGTTAAAGATCCCCTTCGGGGCAAAATTCCGGCACCCCGGCGTCTCTAAAAGCCAGAGTAGTTAAAAGGGACGTAAAACCAATAACATTATTATTATCTTGTATGTAAGTCTGTAGTTAGTATTACTATTCTTTCTCATCTCATCTTTCACTATCACCCAAACCATTAGGGGCGGATAACCTAGATGTTATGCCCCTTAAAACAACAATTATTATCATCATTATCATCATCTCTTTTTCCAAGACTTTGTAGCACATCTTTCAAAACCAATCAAATCTTTTACTTCAGTGTGTCAATAAATAGTATGGAGCAGACAATCGAATATACAGGCTGGGGACTGGCGTGATAATTTCCAAGTCTATAAATAGTACAGCAGTGAACGGGAACTATATTGTGTAAATACCTACAGACGATGAAGACGAAAATGGGTACGGTAATTGAAATGCTGTTAGGGAAACGAGATTCTGCGTTCAGAATCCTAGCAACTGCCATCAACGTAAAAGGCAAGGAGTTTATTGAATTTCACGTCCTTTTTGCCTGTAGTTTACGCAATTTTCTACACAGGAAGCGTTTGCGCGCTCCGCAGAGAGGAGATGAACAAGTTATTTATACATTTGGCTATAAATGAGAAATTCCGGATGTCAACGTATTGCTTTCTGTACTGCATTTCTAGGTCACGTATCGCTGGACGACTTCGCTATTTATGGAAACATGTAGGCCTACAGGGGCACTACTTACGTAGAGAACATGTATTAGAATGCAATTGCGGTTGCTTATATCGGGATTAGTGAGCATAGATTTGTTCCGAAAATGCTTGGGGAGGTTAATGTTAACATACACTACACATCTAATACACACTTTCAAATGGTACACATCAATATTAGGGGGACATTTAATGTGTTCGCGGCAAATGAGTGGTTGTAGTCTAATCTGCTAGTTGTTATTTAAAGAAAATTCATTTTCTATAATTATTTAACTACTTTAATATTTTAAAATTATACCGACAGCGGTAGCTACGCTCGCTAAGGCATAGCGCTAGGCCATGGGGTCAAGCTCTCTGCGGACTCAGTAGACGTGGGTTCGAGTCCCACCGTCAGCCGTCCTTGAAATGGTTTTCCGTGGTTTACCATTTTCAACTCCAGGCAAATGCTGGGATGGCACCCTCCAAGAAGCCACGACCGCTTCCTTCCACATCCTTGCTCAATTTCATCTTCATTCATTTAATCTCTCACTAATTCCTCTCATTAGGCTGGCGTCAGGAAGGGCTTCCAGTCGTAAAAACCACCCGCCCCATAGCCTTCCATCGCATCTGATCACCGACCCCGTTGAAAAGAAACGAGATAATAAGGGGTAGACAAGCGAGTAGTGATGTGTACCATTTGTAAGTGTGTATTTTATTTCTGGTATTTGTATAAAATATATTACCATTATCTGCCTCGCTGACCGACTGAAGTGCATGTTTACACAGTAGTCAACTTATGGCAAGGGAGCAACTGATAAGCACATAATGCACTAGACGAGAAGCTGCATTGTTAATAGTGAGAAATAAATAACAGTGTCAACACAATCTTTCTTACCCGCAACATCAATGACCAAGGTTCTACGTCATTCGCTAAAATCGGAAAGGCATTGCTGTAATCCACTGGCAAAATGAAATTACTGTGACACATTGCCCGGTCATGATTTCAATGATGACTTATAATTAGACTTTTAAAGTTTATGCAGAAACTATGTCCAAAATAATCATGAAAAATGCAATATCTTCGACCGAATCTATAACATTCTGTGTCTGGCTGCTCGGTACTGACGTCTTTATGGCTGTTCCAATCAACATGAAAATTTTCGAAAAGGATATATTATTTTTATGGGCACAGTGTAAGCCATGTACGAATTGCGAAAATATTGTAGGAGAGAGGCTCAGGGATTGATGTAATTATTTGAAATACTAAAATAACTTATAACATGTTACTTGAGAGATATTTTAGCGTATGGCTTTTAGTACCGGGAGTGTCCGAGGGCATGTTCGGCTCGTCAGTTTGTAGCTGCTTCTAGGCAGACACCCAATGGATGAGCTACAAGTATCGTCGCGTGTGGAGTGTTGTCTGGGGAGGAAAGTTTGAATGTAAGGACGAGGAGTTGGAAGGTAGCGACTGTGGCCTATAGTTAGGGACCAACCCCGGCATTTGCCTGGAAGAAAGATAGAAAACCACAGAAGACCATCTTCAAGGTTGCCGGCGGAGGGAATCGAACCTCCTCGCCTCCCGGATGTGAGCGACTGCCAGCAGCCATGCCGTAACGACCACGGCTAACTCACCCGGTACTTGAGAGATCTAAACTAGTTTCAAAGGGAAAAATATATTTTTAATTTTTGTTTTTTATTTATTTTGGGAGTGTTAAATTAATTTATTCCCGAAACATTTATCCGATAATTTTACACAATAAATTAGTAATGTCGTTTTCTAAGTTTGGTGTGTTATAAGGTAGAATTGGTTTTCTTTGGTTCACCAATGGGGTTTACAGGAGGCCATGACTAGAATTGCGAATATTGTGAGAATGTATCAGTCGTCAGTTGTTGATACACAATCACAAATGGAACTTACAAAGTTGGAGGTTGAGGTCCTTCTGAAGCACTACTGGAAACAAGATTACAAAGCTGCTGCCGCGGCTAGAAGAATGTGTGAAGTGGAAGGAGAAGGTGTCGTTAGTGAGCGTGTGGCACATCGATGGTTCCAACGTATCAACACTGGAGAAGAACCCAATACAGATTTACCGCGTTCTGGATGACCTAAATTATGGGATATTGTGAATGCACGCAGAGTTTTGGAAGAAAATCCGTGAAGAAGTACTCGTAGGCTGTCATAAGAACTCGGTACATCAAAGGATAACATACATCGTCAAATTAAGAAACTTGGAGAATCAAACAGAAGCTGTATGAATTGACCCCTGAACAGGCTCAATGTAGAGTGGATAGCTGTCATCAGCTTATCGTTAACCCCTTGGATGACAGATTTACCAGGACATGTGATGAAAAATGGGTCTATTACCACAACGCTCCGCCTCGACTCTGTTACCCAGTTCCCGTCAACCTGCCCAAGTCATTGTTAATATGGATCGGTTCGGCCCCAAAGTGTTGATGTGTGTCTGAAGGAGTGATTCACTGGGAATATATTCCAAACGGGCGTGCAGTCAATGCGGATCTTTATTCTCAGCAACTGGAACGTGTTCATGAAATTTTGGGACGGAGATGCCCAGCATTACTTAACTGAAGTAGAGTTCTCTTGCAGCAGGAAAATGCGATACCTCATATTGCACGAACAACCATGGCAAAAATTCAGGAATTGGTAGGAGTAGAACTGCTACCACATCCAGCATACAGCCCTGATCTTGCGCCTTCAGATTACCATCTTTTGTGATCCATGGCCCATTTCTTGCGTGGAAGAAATTTCGAAAACATTGATGCTGTGGAAGTGGGTCTTGCCGAATTTTTCGCATCAAACCCCGGTGACTAGTACCGTCGCGGGATAAGAAACCTCGCTGATAGATAGCTCAAGACCATAGGATGTGATGGTCTCTACTTTGAAGAGTAGTTTAGTTTCTTGTCAGAAAACTTTCCAAGTAAGGTATTTTTTAAAAACGGCATTACTTAAGAGACACCCCCTGTACTTTCTCCATTTTCTTAAAATTTTGTTATGGGAACTCAAACATGCACTCAATACAAAATCTAGATTCTACTCGATGCCCATAAATTGAACTAATTGAGTAGGAGGGGAGGGGAAAATTGTCTGATCGGGATTCCTGCCTAAATGGTCATTTTGATAATATTCTTTACAGATACATTGTGCGAAGTTGTGAGGTAAGAAAGTGTTTAGCCTTTATTATTCATACACGCCCTTATTTAATTGCAGTTTTTATAATCTTTTAAAACTTCTATGCAAGTGTACAAAATCAAAACTTGAAAGTAAATGTATTCAAATGGAAAACACGAAATCTCGATTTATAGAATTTTTTGAAGCTTTAAGAAGTATTTTTCTGAGGCTCACAAAAGTATGGCATAACACTATCTAGTTGCGACCCCTTCAATTTATGAAAAGAAATATTAGGTTCCAATATAATTAATTTTTAAATGCAAATTGTGGCAAGTTTGATTTTGTGCTTTTCAGGTCTAAAAGGTCATATTATTATGTGTGCTTACTTTACAATCCTCTATCACGATACAAAAATTCAGTTTGATTGCTGGAACATTTTTTTATATTGAGAATTGGTGAATTATTTCGCGCGGTCGCCATGTTGAATTGGTGTCACTTATCGGAATTTGAAAGGCGAGATCGTGGTCAAACTGCGTAGTAGTAAGCTCTCATCAAACTTTATTGTAATCGCTCTAGCCAATCAAGACTTATTAGTGGGACACAAATACACGGGCAGAAGGTGATCTCATTATTACAATGGAAATAGGCTAGAAATAAACACCCACTATTTCACAAATATCATTTTCAACTGACCAAATACATTCTCGTATCTGTACATTTCTATCTGCAAGCATTCTGAAAGGTAAGAAACGTATCACCCTTCTTATCACATGCCCAAATAATTAGAATATCGTCCTGGAAAATAATAGACTAGAGCTCAAATATAATTATTAAAATTGGAGTCAAACACCTGTGTATGTGAGTGGCAATGCTAATACTAACAATTTGAAAAATTATGACTTATTTCTCGTTTCTTTGGTTTTGACAAATTTATTTGAAACAAAAAAATGCATACAATGAAAATATGTGTAACACTACATCTCCAATGCTTAGAAGTAGATCTCAAAAATCATTTTGAATTGAAAAAAATAGTTTGGTATAATCATATCAATTTTAGAGAAAAATATATTTTTATTTAGGGACACTTTTATATTTATTGAAAATAAAGTACCCAGTAACATAAGTATCGTTTGTTTCTTTCGCTGAGAGACTCCGTTTTCGACCTTCTGTCGCTGGGTGATAACACATTTACAATCCCGAGAGAGAACGTGCCATGAAGTTCAGTTTCCTTCCTTATGGTGATGACATGATCCACGTCTCCCACGTGTGTCTTGTCCTCTCTAAAGTGAATTTGTGGGTGAAATACCACCACAGATGTCCTTGCAGTCTGATCGACATCAAGGTCGAAGATATCAGTTTTGCGAGGGCCCCTTCTAAAAGTTCAACGGCCTGGAAGGACATGATAAATAATTTATCATAATATCTCGTTGATGTCACCGTTTTAAGATTTCAGTTCCGCAGCGGAGATATCAAAGTAATTACTAATTATCTCTTGCTCATCTACTGAAACAACACTGAAAACAAACCCTTCTTCTCCTAAGCAGGAGAAAAGGTATTTCTCAGTTATATTATGGAATATAAGCCATCATTACCCCAATCAGAACCAAGTACACTTGCATGTATGTCTTAAGGGACACTAGGACTGAATTTTTCAACTTCCACATTTTATTTATCAGAATGTGTTGAAATTTAAACTGCATACTTAGAATAGTAACACTAAGTCACATACCAAATTTGAAAACAATTGGATGAAATGTAATTGATTTTTTACTAATTATATTATTAAAATATACCGTGTGATCAAAATGCTCCATGCGCATTAGCAATTGTGTAAAACGCTTGATATTTTCATTACATATACATAAAACTATTCTTAATATTATAACATTGAGACATTTCAGGAAAGTGATACATGTATGCTGTCAGATTATTTTTTTCTTGATGTGCCATCATGTTTTTTGAATGTTGATAATGTTTATAGTTTTTTATTTATTTTTTTGTATGTAATTTACAAAGTGACTGGAGATATTGCAATGCTATCTTACAACACATGTGTTTCTGAATATCCAGGGATTGTTCTATTAAAATTGGTGAATATATCATACACATGGAGCATTTTGATTACATAAAAATGTTTGGAGATAAAAGCATTTTTATAAAATCGCATGCTATTTTAACTAGTTTGGCTCACTCAATGAAACTTTTTTGGGAAAAAAATCTGAAAAATACAATGTTTTGTTATAGAGATAAAAAGCATAGAGACCTTTCGTTTGAGTTAACCTACGACTTTCTAGGATTTCTAGTTTTAAAGGTACAGCCTAATTTCTATGATTTGCCTTCCCTCTTCTTTTTACGCAGATAATATTTTAAAATGTCGCTGAGCCTTTAAAAATAGCAGTGCATGAAAACTTCTTTACTGAAATGATCCACAGGGGTCCATAAGATATATATATATGGGGAAAACAAACAAAAAACGTTTATTTTGTCATTTTTGCCTAAAAACTCAGTCCTAGTGTCCCTTAAAACATTAGGTAAACTGCAATTAATTAAAGGTATCGATATCTCAGTGATTAATAAAGAAAGAGAAAATAATAGTTATAATAATAATGTTGTTGGTTTTACGTCCCTTTTAACTTCTTTGGCGTTTAGAGATGAGAAAATAATAGGATGTGCCTCTTACCATTTACTAGAGTAGTAGGTTACAGATGGGAAGAAAGCAGAACGTTTTAGCAGATATTTGAGAGGGACATCATCCTGTATATGGGAAGCCTCACCAACCATAGCAAACACTGCGCGCCATGTCGTAAAGAAAGGCAATGATTGCTTTTTCCTGTAGTTTCTATTGAACATCAGCCCCGTCCCCCGTGTACTTGGGTATGTGTAGAATTTGGCAGATAATCCGTGTTATTGTGGTCTTTGTACTACTCTGTGAGTATGTAATTGGGGCTAAGCTTGAGAAGGAGGCGAACGTGTCCTTAAGTAGCCTACCCAGGTATCATGCATTATTGCATTCCTTGTAGCCTGGCCAGTTAGGTCAGAGAAACCTTGTGTTAATTGTGTCCTGACGCAAACTAACCTCGGTTGTCAGGCCAGATAATTCTGCTCATTTCTAAATATAGTTGACTACTTCGTGGTGTAGCAGCTACCATTCTTGGTTGTCGCCTCGGAGGCCCGGGTTCGATTCCCGGCTCCACCAAGAAATTCAATTCTGGTCTGAGGGCTGGAATAGGGTACTCTCAACCTCGTGAGGCAAAACTGAGAAGAGGGTTCGACTCTACCCCAGCCATCCTGGAAGTGTATTTCTGTGGTTTCCCACTTCTACTCCAGGTAAATGCCGAGACAGTTCCTAACGTAAGGCCACGGCCACCTCATTCCCATTCCTCACCTGAATTACAAATACACACACTAATACAATCATCACAATAACACAGGTTATCAGACAAAAGTTCCACACACCTAAGTACACGGGGCTAAATAACCATGATGTCCAAGCGCCTCTTTATATACTGTAGTAGTTTGTATGAAGCTGTGGTAACTTAGTGGCATGTTTCATATCAACAGACTGATTCAAAACTGGTGTAAAATTTTGAAAGCTCTCACCTCTATCGTTTGCCCTCAACATCAATCATTTATGAAGCTGTCAGCTTCTATATCCCTTGATGAAACGCCCTTGGTTAAAGTTCACGAGAGCTCTTTAAAAGTTGCCACTACTATGATCAATGTTTTCTGATGCTGAGTGCTGCGGTGCGTTCTGAGACCTGAGCTTTGATCTCCCTTGCGGGCTTTCCTTACTCAATCCAGGCGAATGCTTGGTACCCCGCACCAGAACCGTGAAAGGGGAGACGCTGTAAGTCCGGAGATCGGAGGTTCGAATCCCTGAGTGTGGTTTCTCTCCGGGTTTTTCCATATTTTCTCTAGGAAAATACCGGAATAGTTCCCTATTTTAAGTTCCAGGGCACCTACCCCCTTCAGTATTTACAGAAATGCAGGTTATTAGACAAGTTCAACACACTCCCAAGTACACGAGGCTGATGATCAAGCTGTCCGAAGCCCATAAAATGCTTAAATTAACCTCCATGTCACTCCATGTCTTTATTGTCACTGATGGCCGCGATATACCCTTTGGCTATTTCATGTTTTGTGCAATTCTTCTGAGCCAGAAAGTATTTTAATACGCCATTCTATTCTGAAGAATATCACATATTCTCCAATTACATTTAATTATATGATACTTATATGTCACTGTCTAATAATAACAGAGCACGCAAAACGCGGCATTCCTTTAAGTAAGAAATTACGTGCAACGCCGCTTGTATGAGTAACATCAGTAACGTAAAGTACTATAATTACTTGGTGGGAACTCCTATTTCCAATTGCAATTGTCTTGAATTCTTCCTAACGTTTGTGGACAAAATGCACCTCAAATGTACTGTGTCAAGCACATTAGTTGCAGTTGCAGGGCGTGTCTTGGAGTCAATATCACAGTAATAACAATAATAATAATGATAATTTGATCACGTCTATAAAATAGACGAAAAACACACCTTTTGAAATATTCTCTTGTCGCATATATTCTAAGAAAATGCTCATCCTTGCACTTTGTAAGATAGGTTGCACATGCTGCGAGAATCAACATAAAAATTGTTGTTCTTGTTAACTCGTATTATGGGTTTGGGACATCATTTTTCATCAGCCTCGTGTTTGTCTTATAATAAGTGTTCCTGTGGTGATATTTGAGCGTCGCATTGTATATAATGACAATATATTCAGAGATAATTGAGTAAATATGAAGTACGCAATAGGTCTTTGTGTGAGAGGACAATGTTAGCGGTGCTACCCCAGACCAAGATAAGAGGGCTCACTTGAGAAGCGAGCAGCCAGAGCAGGGGCCAGACCGTCCATGTGAGACAGGCACTGCGCCATTTAAAAAAAAAGAGTCAAAAAAGCGACGCCTACTTTAGGGATATTGAGAAATCTCGCTAACTTAAATTAAAAAGTGAGAGACCATTGGAATCATAAAATTAAACATAGAAATAAAATGCCATGGAATGTCTAAATAACGTATATGTCATTAATTGCGCATTCACATATGAAGGTCATAGCCCTACGCTCATATCGGACCAATGACTGTGGGACACTTAGAGACTTCCAAGGTTGGAATAAAGGGAAGAAATGATGCTATGCTACTTAACAAAAATTGCATGATGGCATTTTGAAACCTACAGATATTTTTCTAAATCCTGAGATATGCCATGCCTAAAATTTATACCGTTGAAAGAAAATCCAACTCACACATTACCACGGATGGACTCTCCTGCATCAACCGTATAAAACATGGAGGGCTGGAGACCCAACACATAGTCTTTAGTTACTTTCATAGGATGAATCTATGACACTCTGATTTATAAAGTAAACACTATTGTCTGACAAGTATGACAATGTGATGGTAATAATAATCACTAACTCAGGTGTTATAACCGGCGATAAACAATAAGTTCAACTCAGTAAGAGCTTAACTATGCGTTTTGAAACAATTAAGTAGGTGAGATAACTCGCGTTAAAATAGGACAAGCAAGACTTACAGTAAGTTAGCATTGTGATAGCACATAGTATACAAGTACATAATTACTGAAATCCTGACATTTGTGCAGTTAGAAGAGGACACCTATAGACAAGCCTGTGGTCGTAGAATGGGCAAGTGCACAGATCAACATACTGTGTGTATGAGTATTTTGAAACCAGCACCATAGAACAGTGCATCGTAAAGTAGTCACGCGCATAGAAAACAACTCCACCATATTTTTAGGGAGTATGTGATCGAGTCGGTAAATTTCGGAATGGGTTATGAGGAGGTGCGATAAATGCTCAAATAGACAAAAATCCGCAAAATATACATAAGTGAACCCTCATCAGAGGAAGTTGTTTCTATATATTATTTACTTACTTATTTCCTTTCGCTCCGTGCGGAGCATAGGGCATCCAAGAATGATTTCCATCGGGCTCTGTTTGTTGCCAAGTTCTTCACTTCCCTCCAAGTCTTTCCCGCTTTTCTGGCCTCCTCTTCAATGGTGAGTTTCCAGGTGTTCCTTGGTCTTCCCCGTCTCCGAGCCCCTTGAGGATACCAGTCCAGAGCTCCCCTTTCTACTGCATCATTCTGTTTCCGCAGAGTATGACCAATCCAGCCCCATTTCCTCCGTTTAATTTGGACTTCTATAGGTTGTCGGTTAGCCCTTTGCCCCAGCTCTTCGTTTGGGATTATATCTGGCCATCGTATACCCAGAATTCGACGCTGACAACGATTGATGAATACTTGAAGTTGGTGGCTGATAGGATTGGTAACTTTCCATGTTTCACATGCATACTATAGGACAGCTTTCACATTGGTATTAAAAAGTCTGATTTTCGTCTTCCTGGATATGTTACGGTTTCTCCATACTGGATAGAGCTGCACAACAGAACGGAAACAGAATGATGCAGTAGAAAGGGGAGCTCTGGACTGGTATCCTCAAGGGGCTCGGAGACGGGGAAGACCAAGGAACACCTGGAAAGCCCCATTTGCCTTTCTTATTCTGCTCTTTATGTCCTCCTCAGCCCCTCCACTTCTCGTTACCACGCTTCCCAAGTAAACAAATGTACCCACCTGTTCTACATCTACTCCTCCCACAGTGAGACCAGCCTGTACTGTGGAGTTCACTCTCAGCTCCTTTGTCTTATTTGGGTTGATCTTAAGTCCAACCTTAACAGCTTCAAGTTCTAAGTTTGCCAGTTTTCCCTGTATGTCTCTGAAGCGCTGTGCTAGCATGCATATGTCATCAGCAAAATCAAGATCCTCCAACCTGTCTCGAAGTCCCCACTGTATCCCTCCCTTCCTTCCTCTCCCCACCTTCCTAAGAGTATTATCAAGAACAATCAGGAACAAGGTGGGAGAAAGTATACAGCCTTGTCGTACTCCAGTCTGGATGGTCAATGGCTGGGTTAGCTGATCCTCATGCAGAACTTGACATTCATAACCAGAATACATCTCTCTTATGATGTTAACTATTTTACTTGGTATACCATATTCCTTTAAGGTCTCCCACATGACCTTCCTATTAATGGAATCAAAGGTCTTCTCAAAATCTATAAAAGTGATGTACAGTGCTGCTTGCCATTCGTTACTCTGCTCCACAATAATCCGTAAAGTGTTAATTAAGTCCACACAACTGCGGTGTTCCCTAAATCCAGCTTGTTCTTTCCTCAACTTCGACTCGATAGACTTCTTCACGCGATTCAAGATTA
This sequence comes from Meconema thalassinum, assembly GCA_946902985.2. NCBI lineage: Eukaryota > Metazoa > Arthropoda > Insecta > Orthoptera > Tettigoniidae > Meconema > Meconema thalassinum. The sequence goes on along the minus strand of OX336389.2, from coordinate 216,201,990 downwards.
TCCTGAGAAATACTTTGCTTGGTACGGATAGTAAGGTAATACCTCTCCAGTTGTTACAATTCGTCAAGTCACCCTTCTTTGGGATTTTAACAATCACACCTTTCTTCCATTCCGCAGGCAGCTTCTCTTCAAACCAGATCTTTTACATCAATGGCTTCAGGATATTAGCTGTGGTGTCCATGTCTATCTTGAGGACATCTGGCGAAATGTTGTCGAAACCGGGGGCTTTTCCATTCTTCAGCTGTAGCAAGGCTTCTTTGATTTCAGCACAAGTTGGACTGTGCAAAAGAATATTTGGATCAGAATTATCAGGTTCATCATTCCTCTCTTCGTGGTGTTCATTAATCCCTCGATCAACATTAAAAATTATTCCCTCCACCGTTCTTGTTGTTCTTCTTGAGTTGTGAGTAAATTTCCCTGTTTGTCTTTTATGGGTCGGTTCTTTCGGAAACTTTTCTTGGACAGCACTTTTGTGATGCGGTACATTTCTTTGCTGTCACCCTTTGATGCAGCATCTTCTGCCTTCTTCGCCAACTCATCGATCCAATTACTCTTATCTCTCTTCACACTCTTTTTGACTTCTTTGTCAACGACCGTGTATTCCGCTTGCACTTTTGCTTTCTGATGTCGAGTTTTACACATATTCAACCTCTCCTTAATCATTTTCCTATGACTTATTGCCTCCCAAGTTTGTTCTGACATCCAATCCTTCTTGAGAGGATTGGTCTTTCCCAGGACTATTTCACTTGTATCAAGGATGATGTTCTTTACATTACTCCAGAAAGATTCAATATCAGTTTCTGCTGTATCAGATTGGAGTACCTGAAAACGATTTCTTAGCTCCAATTTAAATTCTTCTCTGGCCTCTTCCTCCTTCAACTTTCTCACATCAAATCTCTTGCTCTGTTTTTCAAAGCTCTTCTTTGCCACCATGATCTTCATCTTGAACTCAGCCAGCATAAGGTGGTGATCACTGCTAGCATCAGCTCCTCTCTTATTCCGAACATCGGTGAGTGATCTTCTGAATCTCCTACTCACTGCGATGTGGTCAATTTGGTTCTCAGTGTCATGATCAGGGGAAATCCACGTTATCTTATGACACCTCTTATGAGGAGACAAAGTACCTCCAATAACAAGGTCATGGCTAGCACAGAAGTTTGTGAACTTTTCCCCATTTCCATTCCTATCCCCAAGGCCATGTACACCCATCACATGTTCTAGTCCCTCGTTGTTCTCTCCTACCTTAGCATTGAGGTCTCCCATTATTATAATCACATCTCTCTTACTGCTTTTCTTTACTATCTCATGTAGAAGGGAGTAGAATGCTTCCTTAAGTTCTTCTTCTGATGGTTCCGTGGGTGCATAGCATTGTATAATCGTAACATTGCGAATGCGAGTCTTAAATCGTGCTGATAATATTCGCTCGAAAATGGGTTGCCAACTTATAAGGCTTTTCTCTGCATGTTCAGTAAGCAAAAGACCAACTCCATCTCTGCGTTCCGCATTCTCCTTGCTCCTCCCAGAGTATATGAGGGTAAGTCCTTCATAAGTTTTTATCTGACCAAAATCTGGCCATCATATCTCACTGAGCCCAAGTATATGAAGTTTATACGAGATCATTTCTCTGGTCACCAGCCTCAGCCTACTACTCTCACCCAGAGTCCTCACATTCCAGAGACCTATTCGTGTCTTCCTTTTCGTGCCGAAAGTTGTCAACATGAGATCCGTCCGGTTTTCATTCTTTTCAGTTTCTTTAATAAACAATTTCGGAGAGTGCGAGTTATTAGCCCACAGCTTCCTAGTTTTCTGATAGGGCTACCACCTTAAGGACTGAAAACGAGCTCCCGCAGTTTTACAACCGTACCACTGAATTTCAGCTCCGCCTGGAAATAACCTACTGATGACGCTGCTGCCCACCATCATGGTGTAGTCTGTCATTTAGTCTGGTCTCCACCCTCGACCTTACCGGCATGGGTGACCCTGCCAGGAGCCGAAGCTCCCGCCGGCATTGCTCTCGGGATCACTGAAACACACAAGCCTCCCCACCACGTCAAGGTACCAGACCATGGGGGAGGTGTTTCTATATATAACATGTGTTAAAAATCCAGAAGTGTAAAATGCAGTGTTGTGTGTCTAGATCTAGAGAGCCAGCGAGTGATGCTACAAAACAAGGTCACAGGGTCAACAGGAAGAAGATGGAAGCCAAAATGCAGTGACAGTGAGCAGCAGAATGAGGATGAAATTCCGGTCGTAACTAGAACATGGAAGTCTTAGATGAGTACAGATTTATACATTTGCAATATCAAATTATGGCAGTAGATACAGGATATGTTTATGCAAATAGTATCAGAGGAAATTATGTTTTTCTGATTTAAATTATGAGAAATGGCAACTTAGAGTAGAACTTACTTGATAAAATATAAAGGGAAAATGAGTTGTTATTATAATTAACGATGCCGTGATATATGTGTGAATAATTGCGTCGACGGGTAGTGTGAATTTTGGGATAATTTAATGATCTGATATATGAGAATAATAATAATAATAAATGATAATGATTATTATTATTGTGTTGGAATCCATTTTCCAGTATTGTCTTAGTAAATGATATTCATGCTTTTCACCCAAAACAATTGGGTACAGTCGTATTGACTGAAAAGCATAAATTTCGTGACAATATATTGATGAATATAATTTCGATGTTCATAAATAAATATTATTAAATGATAACGCTAACCTGGAGGTTCCTAAAGCAGCGAATAATTATGCACACAATTGTTATGTACTGACAAGGATAATATTGATAGATGTCTTATGGATTGATAATTGTGATGAAAATCATCTATTATTATATATATATATATATATATATATATATATATATATATATATAAGTTTTTTTGTCCGTCTTTAATGCGTTCATATACTATTCATCCGATTCCGATAAAACTTTGGTGAGTTGTGCACACTCCCGGGAAGATTATAGAATTAGTAAATCCACTTTTTAATAGATGGCGTATGAGTAGTTACAACAACTGAGTGTTGGCGCGTGAAATGTTTCAACAAAGTCCCGTCCGTATTCGTTCATAAACTTTTGATTCCATTGTGATGAAACTTTGGTGAGTTGTTGTGCACACCCCCATTAAGGTTCTGACTAGTAATCAAAATGATTTTTGTATTTTATGCAAAATTTTATTTAATTTTTATTGTCCTCAGGGGACCGAAACAAATGTGTCATTAGAGTCTAATTTTATACTGTTGGTGCTGCTTCTCTTGGGGGCTGCGTGGCGCAGTCAGTAGAGGCGCTGTGCTTCTAACTGAAAGGGAGTGGGTTCGATCCCCACCCAGGTAGTGGATTTTAGAAACAAAACTACCACTTTCGGAAACGCAAATGGCCCTGGGGTTCACTCAGCCTACACCAGAAATGAGTACCAGGGTAATTCCTGGGAGCAAAGACGGCCGGGCATGAAGCTGACAACTCCATCCCATCTAGTGTCGATGTCACAAAAAGTGGAAGCCTCTACCTTCCACTACTCCCAGGGCCTCCATGGCCTGTACGGAGTTGGCTTTGCTTTGCTGCTTCTCTTCTGGGAGATTTTGGATCTCTACCTTTTAATGGTAGGTATCACGCGCAATAGGCTATATTGTAAGTAATGCGTCCTACAATTGTTGTTTGATACTCTCCGTTAAAGGTGTTGTCTTCTATTGACGCAGTGTCGTTTATATTTTATTATTTTAATCGTTATTATTGATAACAGTGTGTCCCTCTACCCGCCTTCTTTCGTATTACAAATCAGCCAATAAAATAACTTTTGCATGATATTCCAAATTGTTCTTAGTGATTCATATTTTATAGTAATTGTTAATTATCCTGCATTATGACTCACTGTGTTTTATCACCATTTATACTAATTTGTAGTGGAACCGAAGGTTAAAGTATTAATTTATTTGGTAATATGGTAATAACAAAACTAATCTATGAATATGTGATCGTGCAATAGTTTTGGGCTGGCAAGGACCAAAAAGTAAGTAATGATACTTTTACATAGGGATACATTTTGTAGTTTTTTTTCTGTTCTTTCCCGCGTATTTTTCCCTCCTATGTATACCGGTATGTATATTTTACCCGTTTAAGTGCTTACTGACGAAATGTATTGAATAATGTTGTAATTATCACGAGTTATAATAATCCCGCATTCCCCTATAGTATTTTAAAGATCTTTATGGGATGATCTTAAATGGCCTCATATTTGTATACGAAATATATTAGTGGTTAAGGAAGCCCAATGCGCTTGGATTCTAAGTATCTTATTTGACATTATACTGGGATTAAACGTTACTTCATTTACTTTAACTTGACGAAGACGAGATAATGTGTGTGTAAAATAGTATTACAACAATACTGTTCCTTAACATGCAGTCTTAGTACACACTAAGCTATGAACAAAAATAAGTAATTTTCCATTATTCACGCCATTTGTGCGGGTTTGAACAGCATAATTATATTTGACTTGATCTCCCAATCATTGAATAATTATCTTTGAATAATAATAATAAGGTTATAATTAAATGTCACTTGTATTTCCTATCAAGAAGGTAGATACAAAATCTTAATAATAAAACATATTTATATAAATGTTATGACGGTAACTATGAGAACACTGCTATGTATGTCTACCCCTTATTATTCCCGTTTTCCAACGGGGTCGGGGATGAGATGCGATGGAAGTCATTGTGGCGATGATTTTTACGGCCGGATGCCCTTCCTGACACCAACTTCATGAGAGGAGTTAATGAGAGATGAAATGAATGATGGTGAATGAAACTGGGCAAGGATGTGGAAGGAAGCGGCCGTGGCCTGTCAGAAGGTACCGTCCCAGCATTTGCCTGGTGTTGAAAATGGGAAACCACGGAAAACCATTTCAAGGACGGCCGACGGTGGGGCTCGAACCCACGCGTCTACCGAGTCAGCAGAGAGCTTGGCCCCATGACCTAATGCTGCGCTTTAGCCAGCGTAGCCACTACTGTCGGTATGAGAACACTGCTATAATACGTCTTAATTACCCCATTACAACATAAATAAACACTATCAGGGAAGTAATTGTTAGAATACTGTATGTCCTCCAGGAATTGTGCATATACGTCCCTTTTTACTATTGTTGCATTATCAGCTACCGTACGTTATTGTGCTCTTTAGTCCTTCTTGACTAGGTTTACAGTGAATTAATATTGGACTTAAGTAACATCAGAGGCAAGTGGAACTATGTTTTAAGCTCAATTAGAAGCGAAGTGAATATATTCCGTGAAATATATTGGCACGTATCTTTATGTCTAATATATAAAGACAACTCCCGGGCAACGCCGCGTACAAAAGCTAGTAATAAATATAATAATGAAAACAATAACAGTAATGTCAAGAATGATTGATAACTTGCTAAGGCAAGGTTTTATGACAACGGTCGATCAGGAAAGTAAGGAATATATCACTAGTTTGATATACGACAATAAGGAAATGGGAGTAAATTGTATGACAGTTACGATCTCTGGTAACTTCATATTATGCTGCATAAGACTTTTTGTTGAGGATAGCAAGGTTATCGGTGCCTAGACGTGAAGAAAACATATGAGTGATATTATGGCTGTGTTATGTGAGGAATGAGGCATCTAAATGTGTAACGATCATCTGTTGGAGTGGAAGCAGGGTGAACCAGATGATGGAATGTCCTCAGGGTGAGTATTGTGAAGCAGCGTAAAGGTGTGAATGAAACGTCGCAATTGTCATATGGTATATGGAATAGGTAAGATTAAGTATGTAGTGTGCAGTAACAAATCTACGTATACAGACGAGGTATTGCCTCGGTGTAGAGTATTGGATTATGCCAAGGATGCGTAAAAGATCCGAGGTAAGTGTTATCAGTGGCTGCGTACTAGGGAAGTATCAAACTCCTGAGGCTAATGAGTGACGATATGAACATATGTGCACAGGCCATAGGTAATACTTGGAGGTACATGAAGCAAGAAATAATTGTGCACATAAATGTTATGTATTGACAAATTAAAAATTTGAGTACGGAGAAGAAATGGTCCAGGTTATGAAGGTAAGTTCTGAGTGTTACACATGCCTAAAGTTACGGGTGTTCACTCACGGGTGTTCACTCACATGTCAATAATATGCAAATATATGTTCACTGATATTTCGTCAGGCAAATGACGTTGAGGATATGTGTAGTTTAATAATGATAATAATAATAATTATAATATTAATAATAAATAATGGAGAACATTGAGAAATTTCACTTAAAAGAGATTGTCACGATTTTTTTTATAACTGAATGTTTGTTTGTTAGTTAGTTAGTTAGATAGTCAGCCCGAAGGCTGGTTGGATCCTCAAAAAGCACCGCCGTTAGGTTATATGGCTGGACACCCACAAAAACCCAAGGCAGCACTATATTGAGGCGTACTAGGCAAGATCAGGAGTGAGGTAGTTTGTCATTGCTTTCCTCACTGAATCAGAACAGCAGTACTAACTCTATGAGTAATACCTTTCACAGCATCCACAGGCACTGACTGTGTCCTGAATGTCATTACTAAGCACCACCCATACCTCAGTAGATTCCATAAGCCATTAGTGAGACTGAGACATCGGCGAAAAGCCACATTTTACTCTAGCTTGTGCCAATAGACAAATGCAATACTGCATTCGTCAAGAGATGGCAACAGGCCTACAAAATGAGTAAGGTTACGTATTTCGAGGGATACGATGACATTTACTAAAGTTCTGCGTAGAATCAAGCAAAAGAGATCGATAACGCAAAAAAACACACAGTAATCGCCATTATTCAAGAGATATATATATTTTAGTTGTATATTTCATTGCGCTGAAAGCCCCTCAGTTTTGACATTAAAAAACTAAATAATAAAACCTAACGCTCTGTTTGTAGTATTTCGTTTTATAGGCTATAGAAAAAATCCCTGAGGTGAACGTTAAAATCTTCGAAATAATTCAATTCAAAATCAATTGATATATTATCAACGTTTCATAACCAAAATACTTATAGAAAATTAAAGAAGTAATATTTTATTTGAGCAAGGAACGTTGCTAAATCACTGAATCATTCACAACTAGGGGGCGGATTTCTATGACCTTAAAATGTATGAAATATGTATGCATTTATGACCTAAAAACATAAAAATATGACCTATAAAACTCAAAAATGACTTTAACCTCACACAATTTCCAGAATAATATCACTTTATCCGTACTGAATATGTTTTCACCGAACTCGCGAACAATACTCCGTAACTTCCCACAAATTGAGACTTTCGTTTTAGGCATATTGATAAGAACTGAATGACTCAAGCTCCCTAATGAGTGACTAAATTCATTCAGTTTGCTGAAGGTGGAAGAGGGAAGGGCGAAGGAGAGAGATAAGAACGATGACAAATAACTGCGGAATTACCTCTGCTTTCTGAATGTGTACTGTTTTATTTTTGGAATTTATTGGAAAGGTGTACGTACCCGTCGATAAAATTATCATATATTTTCATGAAAAAAAAAAGTGATGTTGATCTCGAAAGAGTTGGACCTTGAATCAAAAGGTTTCTTTCGGAAAATTGAGAAATAAGTAAACCCAAGAATTGTAGAGTAGACATGAAAGTTGATTAACATGAATAAAGTGATTGATATAATTATGAGTGTTTTATATTTTGTATGTCTATAGGGACAATGACAAATCTGAGTCCAATAATAGGGTAGATGAGCATAATACATGTGTATTTTTGACATTTATGTTTGATTTACGATTTTTTTGTCGCATCACATTGCGATTCTTTTTTTTAGATAATACAATTAGGGTCGAGATCAAGTCGCATAGGTATTCCTCCCTCTAGTATCATATTTTGATGTCAGTACTCATCATAACAATTGCAAAAGGATAACAAAGAGCCAAAAATTAACATGATGACAGCGTACATAAGCGCCATTGATTGACCTAATTTATGTTGATATGCAAATTTCTCTATTTTGCATATGACTAAACTTCATTGGGAAAAATAATGTATTCCCAGGTGGAATTTCTTTTTAATGCTTCGATATTGTGTTCATTTATGCATTTAAATTGACCTATTGCGTTGACCCACATTTCAAATATTGTGATGAGGCGAATTGTTTCCGATGAATTGAGTGACGGGTCAAAAGTTAAAGTTAGACTATGTCGTGTTTAACGCACTCATGCCTTGCCCGGGGTTTGACGTTTCTAATAGCATGTGATATTTAATACAATGTGCTTACATAGTATCAAATAATTAATAGTTTACCCAGAAATGTGTGTTATTTTCACACATCAAGAAAAGTATTGCATCACCTCGGTGCAAAGAGGTCCTGTACCTTGACATACAAGTGGCTTAGAGATATACACAGACAACGTTTCAGCTCTGTTCAACAAGTCAACCCCTGGCACTATACAGCCCATGAAGGGCCTAGGCCGACCAAGCGACCGCTGCCCAGCCATTTGGCCTGCAGATATTGGGGTGACGCGTGATCTGCACATCGTGTCCCCTCAGCTGTTAATCTTGGTTTTCGTGATCGAGGCGCTGTCTCACTGTCAGACAGCTACTCAATTGTCCTCACGAGGCTGAGTGCACCCCGTTCCAACCCTCACGTCAGTTTTAAAATCCCTGACGGAGCCGGGAATCAAACCCTGGGCCTCCGGGTGAGAGGCAGGTGCGCTACCCCAAAACCACGGGGCCGGCTTCAGCTCTCTTCATTGCTCATGAAAACCACACATTGCCAGTTGTACAATCATACAGCGAGCCTTTCAGAAGTTGTGTCCAGATTGTAGCTTACACCAGTGCCGCTAATATCCAGTAGCACGTCCTCTTGCATTGATACATGCCTGTATCCATCGTGGCATACTATCCACGAGTTCATCAAGGCGCTGTTGGTCCAGATTGTACCACTCCCCAACGGCAATTCGACGTAGATTTCTCAGATTGGATGGTGAGTCATCTCGTCCAAAAAATAAACTCTTTTCAATGTATTCCAAGCATGTTCGATGGGGTTAATGTAAAGAGAACATGGGGTTCATGTCTGGAGAACATGCTGGCCAGTCTAGGCGAACGATGGCGTTATCATGAAGGAACGTATTCACATGATGTGCACAATGTGGGAGAGAATTGTCGTCCATGAAGACGAATGCCTCCCCAAAATTCTGCCGATATGATTGCACTATGGGTCGGAATTTTGGAATTTATTGAAAAGGTGGACGTACCCGTCGATAAAATTATCATATATTTTCATGAAAAAAAAAGTGATGTTGATCTCGAAAGAGTTGGACATTGAATCAAAAGGTTTCTTTCGGAAAATGGAGAAATAAGTAAACCCAAGAATTGTAGAGTAGACATGAAAGTTGATTAACATGAATAAAGTGATTGATATAATTATGAGTGTTTTATATTTTGTATGTCTATAGGGACAATAACAAATCTGAGTCCAATAATAGGGTAGATGAGCATAATACATGTGTATTTTTGACATTTATGTTTGATTTACGATTTTTTTGTCGCATCACATTGCGATTCTTTTTTTTTAGATAATACAATTAGGGTCGAGATCAAGTCGCATAGGTATTCCTCCCTCTAGTATCATATTTTGATGTCAGTACTCATCATAACAATTGCAAAAGGATAACAAAGAGACAAAAATTAACATGATGATAGCGTACATAAGCGCCATTGATTGACCTAATTTATGTTGATATGCAAATTTCTCTATTTTGCATATGACTAAACTTCATTGGGGAAAATAATGTATTCCCAGGTGGAATTTCTTTTTATTGCTTCGATATTGTGTTCATTTATGCATTTAAATTGACCTATTGCGTTGACCCACATTTCAAATATTGTGATGAGGCGAATTGTTTCCGATGAATTGAGTGACGGGTCAAAAGTTAAAGTTAGACTATGTCGTGTTTAACGCACTCATGCCTTGCCCGGGGTTTGACGTTTCTAATAGCATGTGATATTTAATACAATGTGCTTACATAGTATCAAATAATTAATAGTTTACCCAGAAATGTGTGTTATTTTCACACATCAAGAAAAGTATTGCATCACCTCGGTGCAAAGAGGTCCTGTACCTTGACATACAAGTGGCTTAGAGATATACACAGACAACGTTTCAGCTCTGTTCAACAAGTCAACCCCTGGCACTATACAGCCCATGAAGGGCCTAGGCCGACCAAGCGACCGCTGCCCAGCCATTTGGCCTGCAGATATTGGGGTGACGCGTGATCTGCACATCGTGTCCCCTCAGCTGTTAATCTTGGTTTTCGTGATCGAGGCGCTGTCTCACTGTCAGACAGCTACTCAATTGTCCTCTCGAGGCTGAGTGCACCCCGTTCCAACCCTCACGTCAGTTTTAAAATCCCTGACGGAGCCGGGAATCAAACCCTGGGCCTCCGGGTGAGAGGCAGGTGCGCTACCCCAAAACCACGGGGCCGGCTTCAGCTCTCTTCATTGCTCATGAAAACCACACATTGCCAGTTGTACAATCATACAGCGAGCCTTTCAGAAGTTGTGTCCAGATTGTAGCTTACACTAGTGCCGCTAATATCCAGTAGCACGTCCTCTTGCATTGATACATGCCTGTATCCATCGTGGCATACTATCCACGAGTTCATCAAGGCACTGTTGGTCCAGATTGTACCACTCCCCAACGGCAATTCGGCGTAGATTTCTCAGATTGGATGGTGAGTCATCTCGTCCAAAAAATAAACTCTTTTCAATGTATTCCAAGCATGTTCGATGGGGTTAATGTAAAGAGAACATGGGGTTCATGTCTGGAGAACATGCTGGCCAGCCTAGGCGAGCGATGGCGTTATCATGAAGGAACGTATTCACATGATGTGCACAATGTGGGAGAGAATTGTCGTCCATGAAGACGAATGCCTCCCCAAAATTCTGCCGATATGGTTGCACTATGGGTCGGAGGATGCCATTCATGTATCGTAGAGCCGTTTCAGTTCCTTCCATGACCACCAGTGACGTACGACCGCCCCACATTATGCCGCTCCAAAATATCAAGGAACCACCACCTCGCTGCATTCACTGGACAGTGTGTCCAAGACGTTCAGTCTGAGCAGACTACCTTCAAACACGTCTGGTCAACGTCTGGTTGACGACAATGCGACACTGATCTGTGAAGAGAACGTGATGCCAATTCTGACGGGTCCATTCAGCATCTTGTTGGAACCATCCGTACCGCGCTGAATGGTGTCAGGGTTGCAAAGAGGTATTTGGTCACTAAAATTAATTACGGGGATAAGCATATCAGATAAATACGTGAGGCTAAAATACACACGGGCTGGCTGCGTGTCTCAGCGGTAACGTTCTTGCCTGCTGTCCCCAAGATTGTAAAAGAAAATCTAACTAGGACAAATCGGTTACAGTTCTTTCCTGTTGTTTCAATTGAGGAGTTTGGCCATAGTGGTATTTTGGCCCTTTTACTTGGGTATTGGTGAGTGCCAGCCCCTTGGTTTTGGGGTAGTGCGCCTGCCTTGCTTTCGGAGGCCCCAGGTTTGAATCCCGGCTCCATCAGGGAATTTAGAAAATGACGCGTGGGCTGGAACGGGGTGCTCTCAGCCTCGTGAAGACAATTGAGTAGCTGTTCGACATTGAGGCAGCGCAGCAGTCACGGAGACCAAGATTAACGGCCGAAGTGACCCGACGCGCTGACTCCGCGTCACCCTTAATCTGCAGGCTAAATGGCTGGGCAGCGGTCGCTTGGTAGGCCTAGGCCTTCATGGACTGTAACGTCACTTGGGTGTGTGTGTGGAATTTGTCTGATAACCTGTCATACTATGATGTCTGTAGTAGTGTGTGTGTTTGTAATTCTGGTGAGGATTGGGAAGGAGACGGCCAAGGCCTTAAGAACAATCCCGACATTTTTCTTGAGTAAAAGTGGGAAACAACGGAAAATCACAACCGGGATGGCTGAGGTGGGAATCGAACCCACTTCTTCTCAGGTTCTACCTCACGAGGCTGAGAATTAAATGTCTTGGCAGAGCCGGTGATCGAACGTGGACCTCGGGGTAAACAGCCAAGAATGCTAGCCACTACACCACGAGGTAGACAGTCGAACTGAGTGGTGCTAGTAGTCATTACCGGTTTTAGATACAAATTGTTGACGGCCAAGTCAGGTATTCAGTCTTGTTGGCAGCCGGTGCTAAGCCTGCATTGGCGAAGCAATCACCTCTTTTCCCCGCTAGCCTATAATTGCTCGGAAAAATACACCACAGCGCTCCCGAGTCCCAAACACTAGTAAGAGTTCACCTTCAAAACCATACATTCTTAATTCCATCCGAAGGCATTTAAGGTGAAATTGATCAAAAAGTGACATAGTTTTCCGTAACACTTGTTTGCTACCATGAAGAGCGTATGTGGGATTGAGGGCGAGGTTTTTACAAAGGAAATACATTTCTTGGCAGAATCAGGAATCAAACCTGGACCTCCGCGGTGACAGCGAAGAATGCTAGCCACTACGCCACACATATGCCAAATGCCTTAATCTTCTCTGTAATTATGTCAAAAGGTAATCATTTTTATATATAAACTTTGGCTATGAATTCGTTATGCTACTTACACTTGTCTTTCTTATGGACCATTGAAGGTTGACAGACTGAAGGACATTTCTACATAGAATCTAAAAAGCAACACTGAAGAAATAAGTTTCTGTGGTACTCTATGGAAGTAAACTTGGACTGTTGGCGGACCAGAAAAGATCACAATTTGAAATGTGGTGTTACAGGAGAGTGATGAAGATCAGTTGGGTAGACAGAGTAACAAATGCACTGGTATTAAGACGAGTGGGCGAGGAGAGATGTTTCTGGCGACTGCTAATGAAGAGAAGAGATAGGTTGGTAGGACACGTACTAAGACATCCAGGAAGAGCAAACATAGTTATGCAATGAAGCGTCGAGGATAAGAACTCTAGCGGTAGACCAAGGTAAGAATATGATAAACAGATTGCCTCAGATGTAGGATGTGGTAGCTATGTAGAGATGAAACGATTAGCTCAGGACAGGGAGTATGGAGAAATGCATCAAACCAGTCAAAAGACTGAATACTCAAACAACAACAACAAGTTTCTTGTCTTGCCATCCAAAGCAAATGGTTCAAGAAACACGATCTAACATGTGCAAGTCCGCCTCTTTGCATATTGGCTAGCGTTCTTGGCTGTCACCGCGGAGGCCCGGATTCGATTCCTGGCTCTGCTAGAAATTTAATTCTGGTCCGAGGGTTGGAACGGGGCACACTCAGCCTCTTTACCAATCCTCATATGAATTACAAATACACACACTAATACAGCCATCACAATAATACCGGTTATCAGACCAATTCTACACACACCCAAGTACACGGGGCTACCATGATCATGTTGCAAAGCCCCTAAATGAATTAACAACAACTGACATGTGAAACCTGCAGCTCTTCATCAATGTGGCCGTGAGAACACAATCGTTGGAATCATTTCCTTTATTAATGCGATGCATTTCGTTACCTACTGTATTTCGATAATTGCTTTAGCTAATCTGGCTTTCTAAAGAGCTTGCATTATTGCAGCTGTACATTATTAAGAGGCAGACAGAGAATTAAAATACACTATTCAGGTAATTGAGATTGAGCCGTTCAGAAAAAGGAACACTGTTAAATAATATTTTTCATAGTATTTCAAACTACTTTTCATCCACCCAAGGTGTGTGCAAATGAGTGCTGAGATTATGGAAAGGACCACTGTTTAGGTTCCCATCCCTGCCCAGCATGTGCGAGAAAACTGGGACTGACGATAATTGTTGTTTTAAGGGGCCCAACATATCGGTTATCGGCCCCTAATGATATGGGGGAAAGCAAACAATGAGAATAATGAACCCACTACTAACAACTGCTGACTTATAATTATCTTGCTCACAGGAAGAAGAAAGGGAAATAAGATAGGAAGAAAAGAAATGCCCTCAAACCTGGAAGAATGAGGATTGAGGGACCGGGAAGGAAGAAGAGCCATGAAGGACAGACAGGAAAGGGGAAAATGAGATGGCCCACCCCAGAGTCACTGGTAAAAGGGGAAAATCCGGAACCAGTTCAGGAATCCCTTGGGGTTGCCAACTTCCGAACTCACCATCCGTGAACCCTAGAGGGTGTAGCAGAGGCTGTTCCAAATCCACGAGTTTGAGTATACGTACGCGCGAGTACTCAGCAGTGATGCTCGGATCACGGTTGGAGAGGGACTGGGGGTGATCGCCAATACGTCACTGGGCGAAGGTCATAACACAAGTCCATGCGCTTCCTGCCAGTCTTGAGTATCCACCGCACAGTGACGCAGTGACAGCAGTCCCCACGCCATAGCTGTATTCCATATTGCAGGTTTACTCACGCAAGGCGGCGAGTACTCCGCTGCTCACTGGCGAGTAGCTCGGCTGGAACAGCCTGGTGTAGCTCCATCCATGATGCAGCATAAGTGGTGGGGCATGGTACACCCTTCCTCTTTTAGGGCATTCGTTGAAAGACAGGAGGATATCTTGAAAAGAAGCAAATGGCCTTGCCATATTATGGTTCAAGGGGGTAGTGATATTTATAATTGAGACTGTTTTCTTCTTCGCATCTAAAAGTCCACCAGGACGGTTAGCCTGAGTGATCTTGTCTGTTCATATACCTTGGTCCCAATATGTCTTATGCGCCTTTGACGGTGAAAGACACTCTACGCCTCGGATACTCTAATATCGTCAGGGTCGGAGGAGAACAAGAGTTGACCAAGGCAAGAAAGATGGCAGAGAATAGCCCGGCACAAGTAAGTGGAAGCATTGTCGGACTCAGTTTCGGTCCTGTGGTCGCCAACCCAGTCCCATTAGTCATTAGCCCCTGGGAAGAAAACAAGGAAATAGGACTTTTGAAGGGTCACTTGCACAGCTTGGATTCTATCTTGGTGACGGGTTATGGAGTTTGTTATCAGAAAGGATGTGTGAGTTGCAGCATCAAGGAATATTTTTACTATAAAACTTTATCGTGTGGGTTGCATTGAAAGGCTGGCTAATGAGCTCGACGAGTACAATAGTCAGTTTTCTTCTCTCATCCCACGCGGAACAAGTACCGTAATCTACAATCAGGCCCGTCCAGTCGCGTTGCGTCATGGGCTCCACAGGGATCTTTCTTAGGTACTACTTCATGACGTAGAGCCTCACAATACAGGTTATCAAAACATCAGAAGCATTACCAAATTATTATTAGTAGTAGACTATTATTTACTGTACATAGTTTCCTCAGTTTACAATTGTATTGAATGTGGAAGTACGCACCGATGATCAAATCACGAAAGGCGAACAATTTGCTATGAATCTAACATTGAATAATATCTCCAGTCACGTGCTCTAGTCCAAAGAAGGTCATCTACAGCATAATAGGACATGTGTTCACATAATTCATCCCGCTCTCCTTCTGGGCTGATGGCTTTTGCATATTATGGTTCAAGGCGATAGCGATATCTATAATTGAGGCTGTTTCTTCTTCGCATATAGAAGTACAAAGGACGGTTAGCCTGCGTGATCTTGTCTGTTCGTATTCCTTGGTCCCAATATGATTTATAGGCCACTGAACTAATTATACGAGGGATGTTTTATTTTCAAGGTCCTATCAGTCGAGAAATTAAAACCACAGTGGAAATCCGATGACCCTTTGCACAGATGTGTTGCGCAGTGCCTCTAGTATGCCCGTCAATCACGGCACGTCCCACGTGTCAGTTCTAAGCGTGCAGTGAGCATGTAAACATGACAATATGCACAATTTTGGCGTCACTGTTGGGACTCCAGAAAACACTTTGTGGGTTTCCTTTAAGTAAAAAGTTGGGTAACAGCCCTATCGAATATCGCACGAAATGCAAACTGCCCTAGGACAGTATTTGGATTTATCGTAGAAGATATTGTCTACAAAACATTTCATCGATCATGGTGTCATATTTAGTTGTGTTAATGGTGGTGTTCACCCTAACATTTTGGACATACGATAGCGAGTAGGCCTATATCTTGTTACATAAATCAAAAGTTAATTTTTGTTATAGGGTCTACACATTAAAATTAAATGGGGGTAACATGGCTTATTGTCCATCCATTACCGTGTAGTCTGTGCGAGTAATAATAATAATAATAATAATAATAATAATAATAATAATAATAATAATTGGAAGCTACGGGCGGAAGACGAGTGGGTTCATACCCCACCGTAGGCGCAAGTAGGCAGTGTGTATGTTACGGCGCATACCCATTAAATAAGAATTTTATTTTGGTGTACTATGCAGTTGACAGACTCGAAACTGGATAAATGTTAGGGTTTGCCTTTAACATTTGAGCTAGTCTGGAGGCAGACCCAAACATTTGATTCGTGATGACGTATTCACTTTCTTCTCAGGGAACAAAGTCCTCTCAAAATTAAGAGATAATCCCACTGTGCCGCAATTATAGCTTAATCACTCCCAATTAAATTCAGAATAACAGTCAAATATCTTAAGGATAATTATAGACCAACATCCCTTCTGGACGCAACATGTCAGCATCATCTCTAGAAACGTATTTTCCGCACTGAATTCGTTGAGAAGATTCTGAAATATTTTTTCTTGTGTATTAAAATAACGACTCGTGTCCACACTAGCGTAGTTTGTATCTCATTTAGACTACTGCAGACTGTTGTGCTCAAAGGGAGCTACAATGTCCTATGCTGTCCATGTCAATTTTTAATTTCGTATTAACCTACCATTTTCTCACAAGCTATTAACAGAAACTCATTGCATTGCTCTCGCCCTACTACACTATAACTCAGGCGTTTTGAAAATAACAAAATTTGTGATTCTCCAAAAATTTTATTTATGGCTTAATTTTAACAGAATTTTCATAAACATTTCCATCAGGCAAAATTAAATTAAATTAAATTTTGAAAAAATGCTGTGTTAAAATATAACACACATCAGGAGGAATATCTTCTAAACCGTCAGCTTTGCAAGTAGAAGAATTTCGGAAAAAATGGAATGTTTATATTAGGAAATTTATTTTAGCAAGAAAGTGGACTCAAAGATCTTTCAGGTAGCTGAGGTAACGGCGAGAGTTTTGGGTTTAGGACGAGGTAGGGTAGGCCTATGCTCCGACACCATAACACCCGTTTTGATTTCTCAAAACTCTCTTTATTTCTCTGTATAATAGAGAGATAGCCTAACTAAGAATCTGGAGAGAAATCTAGTGAAAAGCAGAGAGAAAAAAAATTGTGACTTTACCAATAGGACGCATGGTTGTGGGAAGGGATAAGGAAAGTACCGGTAGTCTTACAAATGAGCCACGGAGAAAATGAATGTACCGTTAGATTAATATGGCGTAAAACACTGAAACTTTTGAAGATTTTCAGCATTCCGGAGCCCCTAAATAACAAACTGCAACGTACACAAAATGGCTGTGTGCGCTATATTGTAACTTCGGCATAACGACCACGTCACTTCTGCTTATGAATAACTCAACGTCACAATCTACATTCCTTAGGTAATCTCCACAGAATACTATCTACTTTCTCTCCAACTTAACTGCGTTCTCAGTTTCACTGTCTCTCATTCGAGCATAGTCATTGAACACGGTAAAAGAAGACAAGCTCTTGTCGATAGCTATTCACCGCAGCATACGGTACATAAGATCCTACACGACTGTGAAACAATCTGCCACGCTGTCAGAGGTACAACCCCGGCTAGCTTCAGAAATCAATGAAGGCAAAGAAACCTGAACTCCACACTAAGCGGGTATATGAATCCAAATTTTATGTTACACAAATTAGTATTTCTAATTTATCTTTCTTTTTCTTAGTCGTTTTACCCTCCAGGGTTGGTTTTACCCTCGGACTCAGCGAGGGATCCCACCTCTACCGCCTCTAGGTGCAGTGTCCTGGATCTTTAGACTACGGGATGGGGGATACAACTAGGAAGGTGGGACTAGCACCTCGCCCGGGTTGCCTCACCTGCAAAGCGAACAGGGGAATTATGAGGGATGGGAAGTAATGGAAAGATTGGGAGAGAGAGTCAAGGAAGAGGGAAAGAGGCGGCCGTGGCCATACATTAGGTACTGCGCCGAATTAATCAGAGCAGTACCTGTCGAATCCGATGGAACAGCTGGATCGTAGCACCTGAAAGTCCCCGGCTAGAAAGACTCTCAAAATCCTACCGACAAGCACTACATGAACGGGAACACACATATCCTATCAAGATTGCGTTAAGAAAAAGATCAATGAAAAAAAAATTGAACTAGTTCGGTCGATAAGAATCGAGAAACAAGAAAAATAAATCTTAAAGCAATGGGACTAATATGGGATCAACACCTATCACTGGTCTTCCTAACACCCAAATTCGTGGCAAATACTTAATAAAGATAATAAAGAATAACTATCATGAGCTTCGTTTATCAATTCTTCCAAAAATCAACATGTTTAACATTATTCAATATTTAATCCTATCCCATCAAAATTTTCACTTCCATAAATCCTTCTTACAGCAAAAAAATACTTCATCATACTCTTCACGTAATTATCCGTGTCATATATCACGACTAAAATTATTTGTAGATTATCACATAATACACATGTATTGTACTCTCTTATAACTTCAATATTTGTTTCAATAACTTCAATACCACTTCTGTTTCCAACATTACTTCATAATACTTCAATACGCTTTAAATAGACACGCTGCAAATTCTCATGCCACGCGACAATTTTATACATCCCTGCTGGATTCAATTTATTAAATACATGTACAATGCTCATTTCGTTGAATTCATATAGCTATACTGTTTCATAATACTCTTCATTATATTTTAATAATAATACAATTAGTTGCACTCAATCAGAACTTATTCGTAATAAACAATATCAAACAACTTTAAATTATCAGTTTAAATATTAATCCAACATTCATTAGATTTCAATACGTTCTACACCATAAAAATCATGTCAATAAAATTGCTCATATGAAATCCATTAGAATTTAATTGACTCCAAATAATTAAGTATGGCAATGATCCTAACTCAAATGAAATCCATAAGACTGCAATACCATCTACATCATGAAAATCACGTCAGTAAAAATTACTCACTGAAATTCATTAGAATTTATTTGACTGCAATACATCATTCAAATACTCTAGACTAGACTCTAGAGCTTTAATAGGACATCTCAAAAATTGAGAATATTTAATATTACTCTTCATAGCTCATAAGCTCTTCATTACAAGTTTCTAAATGCGTTTGACAAAATATTTCTTCCATTGAATACTTCTTAACATAGTTGATCACGATATAATAATTGTCGAAAATATCCGTAAACTTCATCAAAAATGTCCATCAAATCCTAATCCTATAATTCTTCTTCCTATAATCATAAATCTTCTTCCTATTGCATATCTTCTCCATAACGCATGTCTTCTCAACAATAAAAATCTCCATTCAAAATTAGCAAATCAAAAATATCCAAAATTCTAAATAAATGTAATCCAAAATCGAAAATTGAAAAATATAGGATGTATTCGCAAACGAATCAAAATCCAGACTGAAAATATTGTGAAATATGAAAGAACATCATATGTACACCACACTCCAATTTTACTAGACAAAAATGGTGAAATGGTAACTCCAATACAGCCCTAACTACTACTACAAAAAGAAAATCTTCTTCTCTACCTTGTGCTGCGTCTTGTAGAAATTGCATATTCAGGAATACGCAACAATCTCCTCCCCAAACGAAACTGCGGTTCTGATCGCCCATCTACTTCTCCTGGCATCGAACTGGGATAGTGGACTACTGTCGCCACTCGTTACTTCCTAGATTGCATCTCATAATTCCAGGTTCTCGTTCACCCAGATTGTCGACTCCAGCTCTCTTGGTTGAAAAATCCTTTAATTCCGTGGTAGGTTTTTATTTTAAAGTTGAACAGTGGTAAGACCTCGCTTCCTCCATGATTTTGAAGTAAGTAATTCTCATACTTATAAGCGTAGGTGATTACTCTCGATACTTCCGGTTACTCAGCATGATGTGTTCCTTCTTCAATTTAACCACACATAGTCGTAGATTTAATAAGCTGTGGCAATATTCCTCCTGACTTCACGTAAAATAACATCGTGAAATGTTTTAGAGAATTGTCTGTATTGAAATGCTTGTCTCAAAAGAATTGAATGTCTCTAAACTTCCAATATAGTTAATACTTCTTGCGAGTTATCACAAAATAAGACTGGAGTACATCTCCATTGTAGGTCACTAGTATAATATTGTCTGTCACACACTATGTTCTCGAAACTTCGTGTATTGGAGACGAGTTTAAGACGCGTTGTGAACTCTTCACCGATCAAACACGTAATATACTCCTGCTCTGCTCACATGCTCTGTCTAGCTCCGACGCACCCCCACTCTGACCTTGATATCTCGATGAAACTCGATGTTTAACAAATAATTCCTTTCCGTGCTACATACAGTATCATATCCTACAAGAACTCAATAGAATCAGCTTCCTGCATATTGGTGCACGGCAATATATACCGTCAATTCTGTATACTTCAAAATTCGTAAAACATCGCATTCAACGTTCTTTTCGATCTAAATCACGCCAATCGAACTTATGATGATTTCGCTTCTACTCAGCTACGAGCTGGCCGGTGACAATAACCTTGAATATTACAACATTCTGGGTATCGTTGCGGGATGCCTATACTCCTGGTGTCACAGCTGATTCTTGCGCAACACTTTCCTCTCGTAATTTATACTCGTAAAATCAATGTCCGTGTAGCCAACTGCTCCGTTCCAATTGCTACAGCAAAATACTGGTACAGTACCATCCCGGCACTTGCTCGGAGACGAAGTGGGAAACCACGGAAAACCAGTTCGAGGATGGCTGAGGTGGGAATCGAACCCCCTCTACTCCTTTGGACCTCCCGAGGCTGAGTAGACCCCGTTCCCGTCCTCATGCCACTTTTCAAATGCCGTGGCAGAGCCGGGAATCGAACCTCGGACCTCCTGGGTGGCAGCTAAGCACGCTGACCACTCCACCACGGAGGCGACTCTAATTTATACTATTTTAGTTTTATTCTGTTTATATTTCCAAGTAATTTCTTACATTCTTTTAAAACTAGCTGTTGCGAATTTGATTCTGTAAATAACTTACGCGATAAAATTTAGCCACAATAGCAATAATAATATTCTAATAATAATAATAATAATAATGGTAATTGGCTGAGGTAGAAATCGACTCGTCTTGTCGTCAGTTTTGCCTCACGAAGCTGAGTGAACTCCATTCCTGCCCTCAGACCAGAATGAAATTGCTTCGCAAAGCCGGGAATCGAACCCGGGTGTCCGCCGTGACAGCCAAGAAGGCTAGCCACTACACAACGAGCCGGACTGGTACAAACATACCACTGATTGGAGTGAGTTCTGCTTGTAGCAGTGAATTACTGTACGGTCGTAACGTGTTTCAAACATTGCGAAAGGGGCGGTAACTAATTAGAGAGCCACGTGTGTTGAATAATGAATGACTCGTTGGTTAACTAATAATCGTTTCCCGCTACTCGCATTTGAAGTTAACATAACAAGTAGAATTATTAAAATTAATCGTTAATGGTAAGTTGTTTTTTACGGACTTTTCACACTTCACCTGCATGGGACTGGCTGCGTGGCTAATAGGTTAACGTGCTAGGCTTTGACCCGAAGGGTTCCGGGTTCGATTCCCGGCCAGGCCACGGGGAATTTAATCTCCTGTGGTTAATTCCTTTGGCTCGGGGATTGGGTGTGTGTGACGTCTTCAATGTACAAAGAAACCAAACACTGGAAACAAAACAAAAACACAGAAACAAGTAAAAAAAATTAAAAAAAGCGGTAACGTTCTCGCATGCTGTGCCTAACGTTGCAGGTTCGTATCCTTGCGCAGTCAGCTGGCATTAGAGGGTGCGTAATTTACTGGCACGTTAAAGATCCCCTTCGGGGCAAAATTCCGGCACCTCGGCGTCTCTAAAAGCCATAATAGTTAAAAGGGGCGTAAAACCAATAACATACTTATTTATTTATTTATTTATTTATTTATTTATTTTGTGTGGTCTCCTGAGAGGCCGAGTGCAGGTCTTTCTAATCGACGCCCGTGGGCGACCTGCGCGTCGGGATGAGAGATGGAATGGATGAAGATGAATGAAATTGGGCAAGGATGTGGAAGGAAGCGGCCGTGGCCTATCAGAAGGTACCGTCCCAGCATTTTCCTGGTGTTGAAAATGGGAAACCACGGAAAACCATTTCAAGGACAGCCGACGGTGGGGCTCGAACCCACGCGTCTACCGAGTCAGCAGAGAGCTTGGCCCCATGACCTAATGCTGCGCTTTAGCCAGCGTAGCCATTGCTGTCGGTTAACATCATTATTACATCACCTGCATTGGGGAGGTGGCCAGGGCGTTGCTTAGTATTCCACCTCCTGGTGTAGCGGCTAACGGGTTCAATCCCCGGCTCTTACAAGAAATTTAATTCTGGTCTGAGGACTGGAACGCGGTACACTCAGTCTCGTGAGGCAAAACTGAGAAGAGGTGGGTTCGATTCCCAACTAACAAGGGGAGGACACGATGCATGGGTCACCGATTCGAATCACCTTTAGTACACGTGTAGGGCATGACCAGGCGTATACCAGGTGCAAGTAGTAAGGTGCGCTTCTCAGCCGTTTCCGATAAAATAATTAATTGCAATTGCAGTGCGGCGTCCATGTGCGTTGAACGCTAGCAAGAAGCCAACGAGCGCGTGGTGCAGCGGTATGAGCCCTGCTTCGTAAGAGCGTGATCGCTGGATCAATTTAAGATTCGACGGAAGGGGGATTATATTATATTAAATTATACTGATTGGCATATAATCTCTACTTAGTATAAAACAAAGTCCCCGATTCTTGGATGTCATGGGTAATCTCGAGAACCACTTAATGGATTTTGATGCAGTTTCCACCATTCTGTGAAGGATATCTTGAGGAAGGTTTCTGTAGAAAATAATTTATTTATGACCAAAGGAAGTCAAGAACTAACGATTTCAGTGAAAAGGTCGAAAAAAAACTGGCGTCCGTACGCTTTTTAAGCTTATGCTGGGCAAACCGTTAAGAATATCTATATACTATGAGTAAGAATTGTTCAGCATGAAATGATCTACAAAAAAGCCCGGGAGAAGATCGCCTACTATAAGTGTTTTTACGGTTTCATTTCTTCAAACAATCTCCATTCAGCTACTGAGGCGACAGTTTACAGTTTACCCCAGTTACAGCTTAGCTAGCGGACGAGCTTATTGCCCCAGATACAGCCAGCAGCAAACTGTCGAGTCGTGTTGAGTTAAAATTTTTAGAGAAGAGTGGTTGTGTTCGGAGTTTCCCCGGAAGTGCGACTCGGCTTTTCTTAATTTCGCCTGTGAACCTTTCGTTCCGCAAAATTCACAGTTAAGTTAAGATTGGACGGAAGGGAGATTTGTGTTTCATGCACCTCGCCCGTCTTAAATTACGTCTGACAAGACTTTGTTGCACATGCATCTCCATGATAATATAATTAATAGTCCAGTCAGTGATTTTAACCCATCATGCCGAGACGTAAAATGGATATTGGTTGTTGTTCATTGACATTGGAAAAAAGCGCTTATCACGTAATGCATTCATAACTGTTCCCGGGCGAAGCCGGGTCGGGTTACTAGTTAATAATAATAATGTTATTGGCTCTACGTCCCTTTTAACTGCTGGGGCTTTTAGTAACTCCAGGGAGCCGGAATTTTGCCCTGAAAGGGATCTTTAACGTGCCATTAAATCTACTGACATGGCTCCCTCGCATTTGTGCACCCTCAAACGCCAACTGGCTGCACTAGGAATCGATCCTGCAACCTTGGGAACAGCAGGCGAGAACGTTACCGCTGAGCCACGCAGTCAGCCAAGCATTAAATTAAATGAGCAACAAAAGGTATAAAACTGTTTTAATTTTAAATATAAATAGATATTTATACCAGTTTTTTCTTAAATTTTTATCTTTGGTCTTTAATGCGTTCCATTTTTGTTTCCTTAAATTAATTAGTTCACCGTAATTATATTTCGTGTTTGACGGGTGCTATTGTCGGTGAAATAAACAACCTTTCTTTCATCATTTCTCATGGCGGTATTAAATACTCAAAAATACTCGACTGTGCATTCAATCATCGCACTGGACTTGTGTACTGAAAACCTTCGCAGTACTTTCCTCAGAGTCAGTGAAAATGTCATTTGGCAGATCGATTTACTATTCCGTGAAATGAGAAACTGGATCTTTTAGGCAAGTATTTCAGTCGGACGTTATGGTAAGATTCAAGGGACCCAGTTTGACAGTAATGTTTTATGCTTTGCAAGTCTTTTATAAAGCGCTTGTCTTTGAGAACGCTGGCTACGATACCATAGACTAGAGAATTTTTGTTGAGCCATTTTGTTTTTTGCGTTGGATTTTCGATTATTTTTTCGTGCTCACATTGGAGAAAGTGAGTGTTTCCTAACCACCAATGTGTGTCACAAATTTGATTCAGAACGGACAAAAATTGCTCAACAAGTAGCTCCTCATTGTTCTCTCATGTCATAGCTGACCACCAAAGATGATTAATAATTCTGTGTTTCCATTCTAATATTGCGGGTGCCTAGGTCGCTACTGCTTTCAGCTTTTTACCTAAGCTTTTGGTTAGGTGCCACACATCTAACTCATGAATGAGTCCAGGGTACTTAATTCGTAAAATCTTTCGAACGCCCTGATACCGATCGGATAAGAATATTTCTATATTTAGTCCCTCTGACGATAGTTTTGATAGCACTTTATCAGACGCGGGCTTTTCCAACTCGCCGAAAACTTGGCCTCGTTGCAGAATAACCAAGTCAATAATTTCCTCTGAGCTGATGTCCGTCACAGAATATGTTACATATTTTGCACAAAAACCTGGACTGTCAAATTGACCATCACCTGCAATCCACACCCTCCTACCGGATGACATGAGATTCTTGACGGTGTTACCAAGATGCAGAGCCCATGTAAGCTATGCCTAATAGCTGGGGTAACGATTCGTTTCACAATTGTGTAAAATGATGTGTGGCTCATGAAACATAAATCAATACAGTCTGTCAACGATTTCAGGAACGCAAAACCCACTCCCGTTATGTACATACCAGTAGCCAAGGTGACTGATAACATGGAGAATTTGTTAACATTCTTATGAGATCTCCATACGACAGTATGGCCTGCTAGACAGGTTATTTGGACACTCACAGCAGGTCCTTTAGTAGAAGGAATAGTTAGAATTACTTTCTTGCCGCAGGTAAGGCACCTTAGCAAAGAGAAGTAGCAGGTTCTGCCACATTACGAACAGCAACGTAGTCTCACTAAAATGACATGCTTTATTTTTTCTACTCACCACCTCCGTTTGTACTGTTTCATCTCCTTCCCTGTCATCGTCATCATCATCATCCTCCGAAGTAGTATCACTCTCTTCATCTGCTTCATATATTGCATCACGAACACCAGGATCACTGTCACTATCGTAACACTTTGCGTTTATAAATGTTTCTCCTCCTAATTCGCACTGTATTCCAACTGTATTGGGATTTTCAGATATGCTGGATTCATCATGGATAACACTCTCATTTTCACTGCAAACACTCTCCTTTTCACTGCAAACACTCGGGGCAATACTTGAAACACTCGCAGAGGTACATTCAATCGCTTCAGTTAAAATTTTCTTCCTAATATACTGTATGTACAGTAGATGTACGCCTTGTCACCGGAACAAGTTTCATTCCTTTCAAATTTAGCGCGGGCACAGCACCTTTTCTTAACACAAGTTTCCTTTTTTGCTTCAGGAGTTCTGCTTTGTATCTGCTCGATAGTTCATAGTCCTGCTCTCTGAAATGTGTAGAGCATACACGACTATTTCGGGTTGGTGAGAAATCAGCGCGACTGATTCTAGATAGCCAAGATCGGTATCTATCTGGAGATTTCTCTCGTCTGGGGAATCTGTGAAAACCTACATCATTTCCATTCGATGTTTTCGAAGTGGTCACGTGCTTGCAACGCAGTAAACCATGTTTTCACTTAGGTATCATTTACGGTACTTAAATACGCCGAAAAAACTGCTACACTGTCTGATTTTGCTATGCCTAGTGATGGCGCGCGCGGAAGGCTCCAGTGACGTCACACGCTCAAGCATTGTCGCCGTTTTCCGCTTATACCACCTGAACAAAATAAAATAACGCGGTAGGGTTTTCAGTACGTTGATTAAAATTTAATAATGGAATCAGTGAGTTAGAAAACTAAACTCGAAAATAAGTTGCCTGGGCCTTTAGGTATAAGTGCAAAATCGTTTAAGAGGGTCAAGATCAAAAGGAAACTCTAAAGTTTAAGAAAACGTTTCTTTACAAAACGTTTAGACGTTTTTAGGAAAACGTTTTTTACGATACGTTAATGGGAACATCGCAAAAACGTTTCTGATCGTGAGCCCTAATTCCGATGGCCCCGTTTGAAAGATGCGTTCCCTTGTGTCCTACTTGACTGGTCGCATCCACCCTCAAGGAAACAAACACTTGCACGTCACAGCACACATTTGTGAACGTGCACAGGTGTGGTAGAGCCACCGAGCTTCCACCACACATTTGTGAACGTGTACAGGTATGGTACAGCCACCGAGATTCCACCACACATTTGTGAACGTGTACAGGTGTGATACAGCCACCGAGATTCCACCATACATTTTCAAGCAAATTTACTTGATAATTCACAGTTAACCATCGAATCAGAAACGTGCACATTCATACATCGCCAAGGTTTTCACATCAGTATTACTTTCTGTGCAGTACCGGTACTGAAGAAATATTCGCTGTATTGCTCTACTAATGCAGACTTGGACTCACCTCGTATGTGGAATTGCTTGCTGGGATCCTGTTGGAATCGTTCAGCTTCCTGCAAATGAACAAAAATATTACCTGTATTAAGAAAGCTTGGTACAGAATAGAGTTGTAGTTGATTCAGTTAGGGGCCTTACGGCATCGTGGTCATGTTGCCCTGTGTCTGATAACCTGTATCATTGTGATGACTGTACAGTAGTAGTGTGTGTAATTGTAGGGTGTGAAAGAAGGCGGCCGTAGCCTTAAGGGGGAGTTTGTAAACTGCTTTGGGTCAAAAGATGGAATTTTAGATTGTATGTTATTTTGATAGCCTGAAGTCCAATTTATAATGTACATATGCTTATTTGGTGAAAATGTTTGCTACACGCCATTTATAGGTCATTTAAAGCCACGCCCCCCTTGAAGATCTGTTCGTGAGTACTGGCGTATTTTCTCCTCCTCCTTCTTCATCTCCTCCTCCTCCTCGCCCTTCTCCTTCTCCTCCTTTTCTTTCTCCTCCTCCTCCTTCTTCTCCTCCTCCTGCTCCTTCTTCTCCTTCTCCTCCTTTTCTTTCTCCTCCTCCTTCTTCTTCTCCTCCTCCTCCTCGCCCTTCTCCTTCTCCTCCTTTTCTTTCTCCTCCTCCTCCTTCTTCTCCTCCTCCTGCTCCTTCTTCTCCTTCTCTTTCTTCTCCTGCTCCTTTTCTCCTCTTCCTCCTTCTCCTGCTCCTCCTCCTCCTTCTCTTTCTTCTTCTGTTCCTTCTTCTCCTTCTCTTTCTTTTCCTGCTCCTTTCCTCCTCTTCCTCCTTCACCTGCTCCTCCTTCTTCTCCTTCTCCTGCTCCTTCTTCTCCTTCTCTTTCTTCTCCTGCTCCTTTTCTCCTCTTCCTCCTTCTCCTGCTCCTCCTCCTTCTCCTTCTCTTTCTTCTTCTGTTCCTTCTTCTCCTTCTCTTTCTTCTCCTGCTCCTTTTCTCCTCTTCCTCCTTCTCCTGCTCCTCCTCCTCCTTCTCTTTCTTCTCCTGTTCCTTCTTCTCCTTCTCTTTCTTCTCCTGCTCCTTTTCTCCTCTTCCTCCTTCTCCTGCTCCTCCTCCTTCTCCTTCTCTTTCTTCTTCTGTTCCTTCTTCTCCTTCTCTTTCTTTTCCTGCTCCTTTCCTCCTCTTCCTCGTTCACCTGCTCCTCCTTCTTCTCCTTCTCCTGCTCCTTCTTCTCCTTCTCTTTCTTCTCCTGCTCCTTTCCTCCTCTTCCTCCTTCACCTGCTCCTCCTTCTTCTCCTTCTCCTGCTCCTTCTTCTCCTTCTCTTTCTTCTCCTGCTCCTTTTCTCCTCTTCCTCCTTCTCCTGCTCCTCCTCCTTCTCCTTCTCTTTCTTCTTCTGTTCCTTCTTCTCCTTCTCTTTCTTTTCCTGCTCCTTTTCTCCTCTTCCTCCTTCACCTGCTCCTCCTTCTTCTCCTTCTCCTGCTCCTTCTTCTCCTTCTCTTTCTTCTCTTGCTCCTTTTCTCCTCTTCCTCCTTCTCCTGCTCCTTTTCTTTCTCTTCATCCTGCTCCTCTAGAAAGTTATTAGAGGGTCACACACACTCACACGGACAAAAGGTGATCCCATAAACCTGTTTTCTTTTATAAAATGCTAATCCTCTAAACAATTAAACAAAAATGTAGTACTATTTGGGTAGTCTTGCTGGTTTTCTGCTTTCTGTGGTTCGTAATTATGAATGAATGTTTTACAGTTATTGTTCCCGTGACACTTTCTGCTTTCCATTGGTGAATTAATGTTTAACCAACCCTCATAACGACTTATCAAACATGCAACGCTCATTCGTTACTTGGTTAATAATATAAAATTAAATTTTTAATTAAGTTTTATTTTGTGGTATCTATGCTCGTTAAAATTAATAGTACATAATTTTATGCTCAACATAAAGAAAAATCCAACATGGCGACCATCCGATGGTTCTCAATATATACGTATCTATTACAGCAATCAAACTAAAATGTTGTATGTTGATAGAGGCAATTAACATAAGTAGGATATATGAGTAAACGCTATTAAGTTCTTCAAGGAACTACTTGTTTAATCTTTTTTTTTCTTTTATGTATATTATTTATCTCTTCATAGCATAAAACAAAGTCCCCGATTCTTGGATGTAACGGGTAATCTCGTGAACCACTGGATGGCTTTTGATGCGGTTTTCACCATTCTGTAAAGATTTTTCGAGGAAGATTTCTGTATACAAACATTCATTTATGACCAAAGGAAGCCGAGCAGTAACGATTTCAGTGAATCGAGTCGAAGAAAAACCTGGCATCCGTGCGTCTTTGAAGCTTACGGCCAGTAAACCGTTAAACATATATATATAAACTATGAGTGTAAGAACTTTTCAGCATGAGAAGTTCTGCAAAAAAGTCCGTGAGAGCGTACCTAGAGTATAACTTCAATACATCGCCATTTATAAGTGTTGTTACGTTTCCATTTCTTCCAACAATCTCCATTCAGTGGACATTTAAAATACTAACTTCGGTGCGAGTGAGCGAGCCTATCACCCCAGCTTCGGTCAGCATAAAACTGTCGAGTCGTGTCGAGTTAAGACTTCAGAGAAGAGTATATGTTTTGGGAGTTTCGCTGTTCACCTCGGCTTTTCTGAATTGGGTCAGGGACCTGCCGTCCTTGCACCTTTTAAACGTACGCTGGGCGAAGCTGGGGCGGGTTGCTAGTTGGAGATAAAAAGAATCTAGGATGCAGGAATATGTAAAGTAGCCTTAGGAATGGGTTATAAAGAAAATAAATGTAGGCTACCGTTGGAAATTTAAGGGCCCGTATTATAATATGATTCGAAAAATGACACTTCGGAAATTTTGGGAGATTTTCGGCATTCTGGAGCCTCTTAAACACTGAAGTGATATTTGCTACAAATTGTGAATTTCCATTTCAACTTTTGTACGTTGAGTGATTACTGGCCACGGTGGCCGAGAGTGCTAACGCGCTAGCTCGTGCCTTGCTGGCATCAGGAATACGTGGGTTCAAATCCCACCTCGAACGTCCTGTAAAAGTTTTTTTCAAAGTTTCCCACTTAGGTTATATTAGAGATTTTAGAAAAATCTACTCTAGTGGGTTTATTAATAGGACGCCCACGGTAGCCTCCTTTCAAATCTTCATCTAACTTACAATTACACATACTACTACAGACACCACAATAACACAGGTCACCAGACAAATTCTATACACACACCCAAGTACACGGGGCTTAATGACCACGATGTATAAGCCCCTCAACTAAACAACAGCAACAAGCTTCAATTGGCCCTTGTCTTGTGTTCTCGATACCCCTATGTTTCTCTTATTATTAGCCTAACTTCATTTCTGAAAAAAATAAAATAAAATAGCTTATGAGATCACCTTTTGTCCGTGTGTGTGAGAGAGAGAGGATATGTGTGCCTCCCCCCCCCCCCCCTTCGCCCCACCATAAAAGTAAACGGCCGAAGCGATTTCAATGAAACTCGGTTAGTACATACTACTACCAAATCTCTACTTATTATACTGAACATCTTGTTTATTATATGTATATTATCTATCTCTACATTGCATAAAACAAGGTCCACGATTCTTGGATGTAACAGGTAATCTCGAGAACCACTGGATGGCTTTTAATGCTGTTTTCACCATTATATAAAGGATATCTCGAGGAAGATTTCTGTAGAAAATAATGTATTTATCATCAAAGGAAGCCAAGCAGTAACAATTTCAGAGAAAAAGTCGAAAAAAAAACCTGGTGTCCGTGCGCTTTTTAAGCTTAAGCTGGGAAAACCGCTAAAAATATCAATATACTATGAGTGTAAGAATTGTTCAGCATGAAAAGTTCTACAAAGAAGTCCGCGAGAGCATATCTTTATCTTCAATACATAGCCCGCTATAAGTGATTTTACGTTTTCATTTCTTCCAACAAGCTCCATTCAATTACTGAGGCGACAGTTAACGAGCTAGCTTGGGGCGAGCATATCACCCCAGTTACAGCTGGTGTATTTTTGGAAATACACGGAAAGAAAGAATTAGCTTTTGCTGTTCATTACTTTATATCAGTCCGTTCATTTAAATTTCTTTCCCGCACACACCAACATCGAACTGTTACCTCCCGTTTGCCCCGTGCATTTGTTCATTTTTTCTGTCAGTTTTTTACAGAAATGCATATTCCGCTGAACCAGCCTGACAGCGTCCCATCGCTGCCCTCCGAACTTCCATTGCTTCAAGCCATGAAGACTTCCACATTAATCCGCTGGGCGTCGTGTTCTTCACCAACCAACTACTCCATGAAGACACCGCTCCAAGAATTTTATTTTTGCAAAGTTCTTTCATGTTTATGTGTAACCTCTTTGTTCCTCCCCTCACTCGCCCGCTTCCCCCTCTTCTCCCCTCCTCCTACTGCTCTCTCCTTCGCGCGCGCAGCCATCACGCTCGGTCACTTCACTTCTACGCTTCGTCCCGACTTGTCTCCGCGTCGTGAGCAACCGCTCACACTCTCAGTGCACTCAACTTCTTGTTGGACATGCCGTCTAGGCTAGTGCTTTCTCTGCGTCTAGCAGGCCTCACTTGTACGTCGGAAGTCGACCTCGTCAGTTAGAGCTCCACTCAAGCTCGCCTCCTCAACTCGAGAGGCAAACTTTTAAATTCTACGCCATGTTAGAATTTTAGTATCAACCGTCAAAGGGAACATCACCTTCGCCATGAAGCAAAGCTAAGTACTACTTCTACGTTCTTCAACTTATTTTAATTGATTTTAAATAGCTACATGCTTTTTAATGATCATTTTATAGGCAGTATGAGATTTCTATATTTGGGGCAATAATCATCCTTCGCGGGATTTTCTATGTTGGGCTTTTGCCTATCTAAGCCAATCTTAACAGGAAGCAGCACTTCTTATGCTTATTAAATGAGAGATTTTCTCACAACGTGGGACACCATTAACTTACCCACTGTCCATAAAATACTTAGCTCGTTCCACCGCTGGTCTAACTTTTGCCCTATTCTTCAGTCATGATTGCTCTGGAACCTTCCAGAATCTGCACTCTATCTACCAGTTATACTGTTATGTATTTTCCACTCACAAATGGAAATACTTTTTCATACCAAGGAATCTACCTTATGAACTACTAATCAATAGCTAATTTTTCTTCCTCCGTTGGGATCTTCTCTGGCGCATTCAACTATAATCTACAACTTTCACAAGCAATAGACCTTCGCATATCTAGTGTAACTAGTTAGTTTCCATCATTGCAATAACTTTCTTTGCCATAAACTTTTTGTGCTACTACAGTGAACTTTTCATCTATGTCAACAGACTATAGTGAAAAACAGTGCTTGTTCAACCTTTCATCCGCGTCGCGTTCGTCCGAATACTATAAATACGGCCATAAACACTTTTCCTCAATCCCATTTGATCTTTCCCAAACCCTTTACTAACAAACCAAAGTAATCTCTAGGTTTCACGAAAGGGAAACTTGCCCCATTTTCTCGTGATCCCTACTTAAACATAGGAATTCTAGAAACTTCCTTAAATTGTTCTCTTCAGGTTTCACAATAAGTGACCTGCCCTATTTGTATAATCCAACCAAGTATTTCAGCATTAATATAAGAAGTTATAGAAACTTCTAGTTTATTCTTCCTGCTTTTGTTGTTGTTACTTTCGAAGTTGTTACTCTTTCTAAGATATTTACCTAGAAATTTTTAAAGTACACACCTTGTACTTGGTTTATTGTCTAACTTTAATTACGTCAGTTATCTTTAAATTTTCCTTTTATTTGTCTTCGTCATTTCAAAATCTTACGAAGATTTTAAAACATATAAAAGGTTTGAAACCAAAAGAATTGTTAATTGCCTGGCGCAAGCTTTAGACGTTTTCGGAGGTCTGCGACCCCAATTGTTACAAAACCAAAATTATATATTCGTTAAAAAACTACTACCCAACATTGTTAAATAAATTAAATATTTGTTTTTGAATTTATCATTTCTCAAACATAACGGTTAGGCAAGATCCTCTCTTCCCTAACTCTTCCTAGGTTCATGCCCTCGTTAATAAAAATAAATCCATTGATAGGGTGTTCGCCACTTGTTGCATTTGAGCAAGAACTCTTAGTCATAACTTATGTCAAACTCTCTTCCTATTTCTCCATCCTTTTTCTCCTGTCCGAAACCCACTTCCTTTTTTTCCATCATCTTCCCTTGGGGGTTAGGTTATTCCCAAGCTAATGATCTACCCAACAGCCTAGCTAGCGGGAGAGCCTATTACCCCAGATACAGCCATCAGCAAACTGTCGAGTCGTGTTGAGTTAGACTTCAGAGAAGAGAGGTTGTGTTTGGAGTTTCCCTCGAAGTGCAACTCGGCTTTTCTTCATTTCGCCTGAGAACTTTTCGTTCCGCTGAATACACAGTCAAGTTTGGATTGGGCAGAAGGGTGATTTGTGTTTAATGCACCTCGCCATGCTTAAATTACGTCTGACAAGAATTCGTTGAACATGCATCTCCATGATAATATAATTAATAGTCCAGTCAGTGATTTTAACCCATTATGCCGAGACGTAAAACGGATATAGGTCGTAGTTCATTGACATCGAAAAAGAAGCGCTTATCGCGTAATGCATTCATAACTGTTCCCGGGCGTAGCCGGGGTGGGTTGCTAGAAGCTTATAAGGATAATAGCGGAAACTCCTCGCCGAAATGAGCGAAAGCGCTCCCCAGCACCCCCTAGCGGTTCGAGTTTGAAATTTAGGCAACATCTGAAAGGATCAGCTGATTTACAACTAATCATTGTAAGACATATCGACCTGTAGATGACTTAATTATCCAATTGCAATGGTTAGTACGGGGAGTATTGGTACCATATACGGCTTAAACAGCAAAGTGGACCGAAATCTTTCTTCAAATTGCTGAGAAATAAGGTATTGAGTATGAATTCATTGTAATCAAGTAGCCTCCCGTTACGCTGATATGTAAGTTTTCATTTAAATCTGAATGCTCATACATTATAATTTAGCACATTTTATTATTTATTTATTTATAGATGCACGGAGTGGGTTTTTGCAGCCAAAGAGCTGACTTGTATGACGTACTGAAAAGGAATGTTCCAGATCATTTAAATAGAACTCATGTTGTATGCTTAGACCACTCTGTGAAGAAAGATTTCAGGAACAAGATGTAACCTCATTGCGAACCCCCTCGTGGTGTAGCGGCTAGAGTTCTTGGCTGTCGCCCCATACGTCCGGGCTGCCAAAACAATATTGTGGTGTCGGTGCTGGAACGGGGTACACACAGCCTCGTGAGGCAAAACTGAGAAGTGGTTTTCTGTTGTTTACTACTTCTACTCCAGGCAAAACTTGGAATGGTTCCTAACTGAAGGCCACGGCCGGAACCTCTCTTAACATACGATTCAATTGTATTATTGACTTTATGAGGATTGCAAAATATTTGCTAGCTAACAACAAAACAAAATTCTTACATTCTCCCTCCTGTTTACAAACACAAACACCAGTACAGCCATAACAATAACACAGGTTATCAAACAAATTTCACACATACCCAAGTATACGGGGATACATGACCATCATGCAACAACAACAACAATTCTCATTTCGATAAGTACACATGAGAACCTATTTATACTTCGCAATCTAAAATAAAAACAAGAAGTTCCGTGACGAACTAAAGAGCCTACTTTTCTTAAAATTTAAGATTCATGCCAATGATTAATCTATATGGATCTATCTATAATAATGACGAAATTATGTTGCTAATATCGAAATTTACTATTAGTTCGAAATACTGTATACCTGGCATAATGTAGCCTAATAGAGCACTACAGTTGGCAGCCCTGGTGACTGAATATATTCTTAGTTCCACCACTTAAAGTACAGAATGCAAAATTTGGTTGAAGTCCAATGGATAGCATGGACGCAACATGCAGTTAATCATTGGAACTAACAGCGCGCGTAACATCATGTTGGCAACAATGTCATGCATGTATCGGTCAGAAATAATCTGAAATAATATGATCTATTGTTGTGCCAATTTTGAATGAAATCCATTAGTTAGTATAGAAGTTACATGCATTTTAAAATTGGACCTATCAGCAGGCTTAGAATCATGTTGGCAGCACTGACCTATATTAGTTACTCCAAATTCATATAGAATGCCAGGTAGTATACGTGTGCAAAGTTTAGAGCTATTGACTTGCATACTTTCTGATATATTGATATTAGGGTAACAAAAATAGAGACAGCACATATTAACAGTTGGCAGCCCTGATTGCTCTTAAGAATACGCACAGACATATCTGTTATGGTACACATAGCACATACGAAATTTGGTTGAAATCCAAATGATAGTATGGAAGTTACATGTATTTAAAGTTGGACCTCTCAGCAGGCTTAGAATCATGTTGGTAGCACTGACGTATATAAGTTACTCGAAATTAATATAGAATGTCAGGTACTATACGTGTGCATAGTTTAAAGCTGTCGTCTTGCATATTTTCTGATATATTGGTATTTGGATAAAATATATTAAGAGCATTTATTAATAGTTGGCAGCCCTGGTGGGTCTTAAGAATACGCTCAGTCGTATCTGGTTATGCACACATACAACATACGAAATTTGGTTGAATTTCAATTGATAGTGTAGAAGTTATATGCATTTAAAAATTGGAACTATCAGCAGGCCTATAATCATTTTGGCAA
This sequence comes from Meconema thalassinum, assembly GCA_946902985.2. Classification (NCBI taxonomy): domain Eukaryota; kingdom Metazoa; phylum Arthropoda; class Insecta; order Orthoptera; family Tettigoniidae; genus Meconema; species Meconema thalassinum. Next base: position 216,166,342 of record OX336389.2, on the reverse strand, counting down.
CACTGCCATGTATGGCCTCCTGGAAATTAAACTGCAATATTATTATCTATACGTGTGCCAATTTTGAAATAGCTCCCATTCATACCTTCCAAGATATCCAACATGGAGCTCAAATTTCAATTGCGATTTTTCAGCAGTTGGTAGCACTGACATCATTTTCAAATATGGCCGTGAAATATTCAGGTATAGATCTTTACTCCTACCAAATTTTGTTTCGATTGCTCCAGCCGTTTAGGAGTTGATAGGGGAGGACACACACACAGCCAGACAGACAGACAGACAGACACACATTTGCCCGATCTCATAAGTCTACTTTTTCCTCATTTTTGCAAAATGTGAAAAGTAGGCTAATAAGGTCGCAATTAAGCATATGACTGTCGGTCAAATAGCTTATGTCAAGGGAAGTTTTGTTGGGTTATGGGCTGGGCCTACAGTGGATTTGAACATAAACGTAAAATGACTCAGGCATCATTCAGCTATAATGAGCATGATGCAGGTAACTGTCACACACAAATGATGATGATGATAATGATGATAATTCTTGTTTTAAGGGGTCTAACACCTAGGTTATTTGCCCACACAAAAATGAAAAAGTATGAATGAAACTAAATGCCATATACGGTATTGATATGACACAATATGAAAAGGACGTTTGTGTGCTCAGTCCCACATTATCACTTTTGTTATTCGTTGTGTGTTTCTGTCTCTTTTGCAGAGCAGATTGTGTGTTGTGTTTCTTTGTACAGTATGTACCCTATATTGTGTATAATGTGATAACATAGCAAAATAAACAAGTCACTAAATCGCAATATGCATAACATCTTTTGTGCACTGTATGTTAATTTTATGTAGCGGTGCCTTCTCTAACTATTAAGGTTATGTCACGATGCACAGCAGCATCAAACTTCACTGTTTCACACTAGATCGCATTTCGGAGATAGTGTAACATACCACGTTCTTCCAGCCATCCATTAATGTATTATAGTTGCAATGACGAAACACACCAAATATGTAGTCTCCCATAATAGGCTTTCTCTGCAGAAGGCACAAGATCATCGATTCCGCACGTTCAAGGTGATGAATAGGTGTACTTTTCTAATCTTAGAAACAACTTCTCTGGATACAAGAGCGGAATTACAACGACACATTGTAAACAAGCAGTCCTGTATAAGGAACAACTCTTCACAAGAACATTCAATGGTACTGGCTTAGGCTGCTGACGAACGGAAGGAGCGGGCCCTCGATAATGCTGAACGTAGTTTTCGGTGAAACGTTGGGAGCTAACATCCTGCCTGGACCACGGCCTACTAGCCCGCACAACTTGCACATAGTTATTCAATTATACTGTTTGATAATAATTAACGACAAAGCATTATAAACATACCCATACATTTAGTAGAAAGTAGGCTACATGTTCTTTACTGAACAACATGTTTATGCAGTGAAGGATCATTTGAATATGTATTTAACGTCGATGGACTACATTAATACTAACCACCCAATTCCCGATTATATGTTGACCGGCTGAAAACAATAATTTACAATTAATTTAACAAAATCGACGAGAAAAGAATAGCTCTTCACTTTGCAATGATTCAGAATACCAATATCACTGTGATTAAATACTTTTTTCAATTGCCGCATTGCTGATTGAAACCAGTAAAGAGCAGTTTGCAGTTATTCACATTATTTTTAATGATTAAACCCTTTTATTCCTGCTAAACAATAATAAAATTTGTGGGCCAACTTTGTGTAACAGTGTTATGAAATTGCCCCATATTCGAACTATGTGTCAATTTATACTGTACTTACATTCTGCTTAAGTTCCTAAATACAGTACGTTGACTTTTATTATAAGTGACAGTCTGAAATATACTTCTGCAGTAAACTCGTGCAATCCACTGGCCTGGTTGAAGTTTCAAAAATATATACCACACGGTTGACTGTCGTGCCCATAATACCTTTCTATTACCTCAAGCCAGAACTTAATGGACACTACTTGGGTAGCAAGCATGTCAATGATACCTTAGCAGTACCTCAAGGCAGAATAAAGTGGACAATACTTGGTAGTGTACCCGTTCGTCCTGGGGATGCGATGACCCATCTGCTATTACATCGCATTCCTGGAGTTCCAGGACAGAGCGGAGTTAAATGAACCTCTAGTCAAATAAGGAATGTGTCGGAAATTCAGCTGAGTTATCGAAAAAGCAGTGGGTAACACGAGACAAAGTATCTCTAGGGTCGTTACGGGCTTAAGTTTAATAAAAAAAATGCAAATATAAATGGGCGCCATCAACTGAATTCCTAGCAAACCACCTCCTTTCCTGGTTTAGCCTTACTCAAGACAAGGAAAGAAAAAGGAAAATCACATCATCATCAGATCACAACTAAGATAAAAACAAATTTATTTCACTTTGATAGTCAGACAGACATTTTAAATATACCTCCTACCTGAGAGTATGGTCGAATGCCAACGTTAAATTGTCATTGTCCAAAAATCGAACCATCTCTTTTCTAATCAAAAATATTTCATCCACATAAAACAGAAAAATCTCTAAAGTTCTCTTGGGTTCTCAGGATCACTGTAGCACTATGTCTTTCGTCACTGACATTTGTGAAACCTGAGACCTAATTTCTCTTTAATTTAACATCATAAATGTGGATTTGAATAAGTTATTAATCTGTCTAAACATACACATATTATAATCACATATTTTAAATATCACGTATTTTATGGCTTGCATGGCATAATTTAAATGTTGAACATATTAGTCAAATGCTCCTAAACATTGAATAATTAATTTACACTATTTACATTGTCATTAAAAATTACTTGTTTGTGAATTACAGAAAATTCACTTCTCATTGGTCATCATTATCATCATCATCAAAATTAAACATTTCTCACATTAATTCTCATTTCAAAATTCAACATATTCCTGTCAGAATCATTAACTCATCATCATTAAATCATTTAAATCCTCAATACAAATTGTTTAATTCCTCAGCTCAAGTTGCAATTCCTCAAATTATATCTCAATTAAATTTTTTAGGCTGGCTGCGTGGCTCAGGGGTAACGTTCTCGCTTGCTGGGCCCAAGGTTGCAGGTTCGTATCCTGGCGCAATCAGCTGGCATTTGAGGGTGCGCAAATGTGAGGGAGCCGTGTCCGTAGATTTACTGGCACGTTAAAGATCCCCTTCGGGGCAAAATTCCGGCACCCCGGCGTCTCTAAAAGCCAGTGTAGTTAAAAGGGACGTAAAACCAATAACATTATTATTTCAATTAAATTTATTTTAATTCCATATAAATTCATTAATCATCAGCTTCTTTAATTAATTATCACCTTTTAATTCAGTTATTCATCATCTATCCAATCATCTATTAATTTATTTAAATCAGTTTATTCATCCAATCTTTAATTCATCCATTTATTTAATTCATTGATTTATTCCAAAATTTAATTTATCAAATTATTTAAATTTCATTCTTCTGGTTATTTAGATTTTTATTATTTCATCTAGTCATTCTGATTTTTATTTCATTAGGTCAGATCATTAATATGCTTAATTTTCAGATTATTATTTCATTAATTATTATTCTCAGAAAATCTTGTATTATCAACTTTATTTATTTGTTTAATTTCCTAACAAATTGTTTAATATGGGTTATAGAACGTTGTCTTACAGTTTTATCACTTCCAAGTTATATCTCGTATTAAATTATCATGCCTAAAAATATTATTGCCTTCACGACATCACGTTGGATCTGACTATCCACAACTACATTATATATCCTCAATTCTTCAAATATCACATTTGAATACAACAATTATTCCACAAAACTTCATAAATATTCAGCACATACAGCATGAATCTCAACAATTACGCTAGACTGGGTTCAACAACCTCATGTCTGCTTCAAAATGCATTAGCAACATTGCAACTATCACTTGGCAACTTCCACAAAATGCCTATCACAAACTTCACTTAACCATGTTGCATGATCTACAAAAAATATATAACTGGCTTCAAATTATCAACGCACACAATCTACAATAACTGTAATTAATCTGATCACATCTAGACAACTTCTTAAACGATTGGAAAAATATTACCTTAGTAATTCAAGATTTGCTTTCAAATAGCATAAATTCTCTTACAATTCTCATAATTCACATCACAGAAAAACATCAATGTGCTATAATCTCTCATATCAAAATCTGCAATACTGATCTGCCTTAAAATAAATCTGACCATTATTGATTCATCTTACAAGATTCAATTACTTTAAATCCTTCTCAAAGGTATCAAACACAATTATAAAAAATCATCAAAAGCATCAGCTGTAACAGCTGTTAAACTGAAATTTCTCTCAAAAGAGTATAGCAACAATATATTGGATTGGCAAACAAGAATTACAAATGTAACCCTGCTGACATTTATCGTTACTTTATTTAACAAAAGTTCGACTGATATGTGACTAGTAGTTCCTTGTTTGATTCACTTACAATCTCATGTACACTCGGATGATAAAAATGAGTCCCTCAATGGCAAGTAAGATGAGTAACCACCGTACAATCGTATAAATACGAAAGACCTCGCCCCGTCGACTAATCATGATAGTGTCCTAAGCGATGGGTAAGATGAGTAACCACCATACAATCGTATAAATACGAAAGACCCCATCTCGAAGACTATATGAGTGAATGTACCAGATAGGAATCAACAAGTCTCTAGTTGTCATATAAAAGCGATATTCATTCACTAAAGTGAATAACATCTTAATATCTCCAAACAATCCAATGGAAAAAATCCCTACTGATGAATAATACACACTCGCTAGTATGCAATGAACTGACGAAGTAATTTTAGATAATCAATTGCAGATCACGAGTTCGAAATACTCGTTACACAAAAAAACTATTCATGAAAAATATCCTTGCTGGAAAAATGTCTAAAAGACCAAACATATGCTTAATAAAGCCAACCAATGGTGAGAATTTCGTATAATGATGCCTGCCATATCATATGGTCACGCCATATTCTAGCAAAATTTGAAGCATATAAAGTCAAACCATGTCTTAAACAATCGTATCACTCCTATTAGAAAAATATACATGTGTGCCCAGTATTCATGAAAATAATCGTATCAGAAAGGTATAACTCTTACAGTACCTTCTCATAATCAGCTGTTATTAAATTTCAAAGATCGTCGATTTTCCCTATGTAATGAATTTCTCGAAAGATCGGCGTGAATATCATTCCATCCATGCAATGACGATTGCCTTCGAATCCCAAGTGAATCAGCTGGTTGTCCTCCTCCTCGTCAGGAATCGAATCCATCGCTCCGTGGTGCCATCGCGTCTCTGTCTGCGTTTACTCCGACATGATAAACTTCTGGTTATCCATAGCGGATATTGTCCAAATCCTCACGAAAAAGTTCATAGAAACAGCGGACCCCCTATTCCTCTTCTACGTTACGCCACTGTTCTATACAATGTTCAGTTTGAGTGTTGAAAGTTCAATTTCCACAGCGGTTAAGTTTTACTTGTAGAAAATAAAATTGTTTTATCAGAGTGTTTAAGTTTATGAAACACCCTGTAGCTGTGTTCATACTCGGTAATTCATAACACTTCTTAAGACTGACTTGCATTAATGCACGAGCTAATGTTCCTAAGTGCATTTGCTTACAACATTCCGTTTGCTTAAAAAAATTGTTAATGTTACTTGGAATGCGCTATGAAATGCATAGTCGTAATGTCATTGAGAAAAACTATGTTCTTTCGAAGTTCAAAGTTGCAGTATCACGTAACTATTTGTCTTTATAATTCAAGTGCTGAATAAACGTTCCAACTCAACGTAGTAATGAAGTTCAGCTTCTGTTATAATGCTTGCGTATAATAATGGGAATTAACCCGCACGGCCCTACTGCTATGCCATAATAATCTCCGCATAAAGCTAGCCTCGCCATGTCGTTCTACGTTGAAATGCAGCTTGGAATAAAGTTCTCCAACTACTCGCAATGCTGTTTTAGAATATCCCGGCCGTCTATGCTTGCTTGCTCCGCAAGTCCGCCTGGCCCACTGACCTACTTGTCGCTCGCCGCTCGGAGAAGCCGAAACTGTCCCCTGCACTTTCCGTGACAGTTTCTGTTCGCTGCTCGGTGAAGCTGAAACTGTCGCCTGCACTTTCCGTGACAGTTTCTGTTCGCTGCGCGATCTATACCATGCGCCTGGCGTGTGTTACTCAGCTTGACTTCCTTGCTTGGCTCACAGAGCTAGACTGACAGTTCCTGCACTGTCTCGACCCTTACCTGCTTGGTGCGGTCACGTGGCGTCCTCCCCACCACCGTGGTCTTGCGTCACAAATATAACCTCGAACCCCCATCATCTGGGCTATTAAGTTATAAAATAACTTAAGGGTTATCTGACTTCCTTCAAATTATTACCACATATAATGCATGTTTTATCTCCTCTTCTAAGATGTTTAAATACCATGTTTCATATAGATCTTAATAAAGCTTCATAATTCCATTCATAAATCCATCTGCTTAACTGCGGTCAGCGCCTTCTTGATCCTAGACCTACTACGTCATCCTGACATTCCTCTTGACTCGATCTGAGCGCTATCTTTCCTTAACTCTTCTCAAAACCTCAACTACGGCTTAATGTCTGCTGGCGTAGCCGATATCCTCAACTAGGTATCGGGTACATCTCTCCCGTACATCTCCTTTTTTTAAAATCAGGATTGAGAAAAAAATACACTCTCAGGCATTCTATATATAACATATGTACACGATAGTTCTACAATTCTCTTAATCAGCATGATGGTACTTTCTGACTCTCAACAATGATGATTGATTTCCAATGATTAGCATCTTGATTCTGTATTACTTTGACGTCTGTTTCCTCCTTCACTACACGTGCTTGTTCGATTGACATCTCTGACTGTCTCCTCGAGTGGTGTACTAGGCTGTCTATTTTCCTGCCTCGATCTCTCATATTCACGATTATCTCGTCCTTCATTAGGATCGTTTCTTCGGCCATCCTGCCTGTCGTTCCGATTATACTGTTGACCTTGGCTCCAGTTATTTCTACCACGATATCTATTGTTGTATCGATTCCTATCTTGATATCTGGAATTCTGGTTATAATTTCTATATCGGCTATCTCTTGCTTCCTGATCGTATGGCCTCTCATATGGTCCTCTATACCGATCATTTCCACGAACGTTACGGATGTTTCCTCGATTTCCTTCGTTCCTTCTGTTTTCCCAGGAATCTCTTCTGTCCGTTTGAGCTGCGTTATCAACGACTACCGCATTCACCTCTTGCGTGTTTCTATTGTCGTTTCTTGTATTTCTAGGCGTAACTTGAGCGCTTGTATAGTCCAATCGCCGTAAAATGTCGTCATAGTGCTCAAGTGTGTTTGCTCCCGACGTTATGAGTGATCGCTGTACCTCAATCGGTAACTGTCTCGCTATAGCTTGCAAAAGCTCTTCTTCTGGCAATGGAGGAATCAGAAACTGCAATTTAGCCAGCTGTGACGTAAAATAATTGGCATAATGCGTCGGATGTGACGTGGAATAACGCTTCGAGTACATTTCTGCTCTCACGTTCAGTTGATCCTCTGCACTCCATAATCTCCTTAGGAATGCTATTGCAAATTGCTCCATATTCGCAAAATTGCTTCTGAATGCTCTAAACCAAGTAAGCGCAGACCCGTCTAAGGCGCGTTCGACTATCCTTAGCTCTCTTTCTTTGGCTACTCTATGTTCCGCCATGTAGTCTCGAATATCTCGCAGAAATTCGACTGGTGTGACCCCTGTGTTTCCAGAAACCTTCCTCGGCTTGTCATCCAGATTTCTGATAATGGTAACTGGACCTAAGTATCGTTCGCTTGTACCCAACGTACTCCTGTTTGAACTCGGATTATCCTGAGGGGTTGAACTTGCCCTTTCGAATGTCACATTCGGTTGCGTTTGACGGTCTTCTCCCATGCTAACTTCTTGATTACTCATACTGCGGTCTATCGCTGTCTGATTCATCGATATTTCCCCTGATGTAATATTTTGACTGGTGAAACTGTTAATCATAGATTCTAGTTTAGTTATCCTATCTACTGCCAATTTCTCTACGGTCTTGACCTGAGTCTTCAACTCATCTAACGACGTAACATTCTGCGTTTTGTTACACTCGTCTAGATCGTTTTTCAACTTGTCAATCTTGTCTTCGCATGTATTCTTTACTGATGCAACTTGTTCCTTTAACAGATCAACATCTGTCCTAAATAGAGTTGAATCTATCTTCATCGCTTCCTTGTTCTCCGTAAATCTCGCTTCTAAGTTCGCCATACCTGCGATTAATTTCTCGTCTAATCCTGCACGTTTTTCTTTTGCTTCGGCATCGACCTCACTATACCGTTCTTCCACGATTGCACCGACTCTATTTTTGAATAAAGCTAAGTTTTCATTAACCTTTTGCTCTATATCATCATCCATCTTCCTAATATCTTTCTGCAATTGATTCTCTAATGATTTTAAATTAGAATTAACCTCTCCTAAGACTTCCTCTTTAATGGTCCCAATTACTGACTTTAAATCCTTAATCACATTACCTAGATTCATTTCTAGACCTTTGATTTTAGTCTCGAAAGATACTTCGGTAGACCACTCTTGAATTTTGCCTACATCTGCCACTAAACCATCGTTGTCGAATCTCAACTTCGATACATCCGATTTAATGTCTTTCTGTATGGACATAACGTCTGTTCTTAAAGTAAGAATATTTTCTTCTCCCCTACTTTCTAATTCAATAATATTCTTTCTTAATATTTGAACATTTTCCTCTCCTTTCATATTTACTGTAATTATATCTAATTGTAAAGTCTTAAGCATTTCATTATTCTTTAAAGTTAAAATATTCTCTAACCTAGTTAACTTGTTTTCTAACTCTGTGTTAGTTTCTTCACTACGAGACTGTAATTTTTCTTCCAATGTTTTAAAATTATCCTTCAAGTTAGCTTCACTAGCTTTCAAATGACTTTCAGTACTAGTCTGTAATCTAGTCTCCAATGACTTTAAATTATCCTCACTAGTTGACTGTAATCTTTCTTCCAATGATTTAAAACTATCTTTCAAGTTAGCTTCAGTACTAGTCTGTAATCTAGTCTCCAATGACATCAACTCATCTTTACTATTGGACTGTAATAATTTTAAATTTTCTTAATTACTAGTCTGTAATCTAGTCTCTAATGACTTTAAACTGTCGTTCAGATTGCCTTCGTTACTAGCCTGTAATGCTTGCACATTTTCTTTACATCTAGCTTCTAACCTAGCTTCTGAACTATTTATCTGTTCTTTAACTTCCGTTTCCATTTTAGAAATAGTTTCTGCAATACCAGACATACCACTCTGCAACTCTCCTAACACCTTAGCTAAATCTTCCGGCAACATAATTATATTTTCAATAGACGTTTTATTCAGAGACGTTAGACAACAACACATCACAATGTCTCAATTCCTGCATTCACTTGGGTATAGGAAAAATGACTTATAACTAACATGATATAATACTAATACGATTAACATGAACACTGAAATAGTCAGACAATATACTTGTGTGCCCAAGTTTAATAAATTTTGTAACACAATTAAATGAACTTGAGATCTATCTCTCAGTAATCTAAATCTGATGTGATTTCATAGAATAAACAAAATCGAAGCCCCACAGGTGGGTAAAGCCAATTCTCCCTCTCTCTCTGTACCCGTTCGTCCTGGGGATGCGATGACCCATCTGCTATTACATCGCATTCCTGGAGTTCCAGGACAGAGCGGAGTTAAATGAACCTCTAGTCAAATAAGGAATGTGTCGGAAATTCAGCTGAGTTATCGAAAAAGCAGTTGGTAACACGAGACAAAGTATCTCTAGGGTCGTTACGGGCTTAAGTTTAATAAAAAAATGCAAATATAAATGGGCGCCATCAACTGAATTCCTAGCAAACCACCTCCTTTCCTGGTTAAGCCTTACTCAAGACAAGGAAAGAAAAAGGAAAATCACATCATCATCAGATCACAACTAAGATAAAACAAATTTATTTCACTTTGATAGTCCGACAGACATTTTAAATATACCTCCTACCTGAGAGTATGGTCGAATGCCAACGTTAAATTGTCATTGTCAAAAAATCGAACCATCTCTTTTCTAATCAAAAATATTTCATCCACATAAAACAGAAAAATCTCTAAAGTTCTCTTGGGTTCTCAGGATCACTGTAGCACTATGTCTTTCGTCACTGACATTTGTGAAACCTGAGACCTAATTTATCTTTAATTTAACATCATAAATGTGGATTTGAATAAGTTATTAATCTGTCTAAACATACACATATTATAATCACATATTTTAAATATCACGTATTTTATGGCTTGCATGGCATAATTTAAATGTTGAACATATTAGTCAAATGCTCCTAAAAATTGAATAATTAATTTACACTATTTACATTGTCATTACAAATTACTTGTTTGTGAATTACAGAAAATTCACTTCTCATTGGTCATCATTATCATCATCATCAAAATTAAACATTTCTCACATTAATTCTCATTTCAAAATTCAACATATTCCTGTCAGAATCATTAACTCATCATCATTAAATCATTTAAATCCTCAATACAAATTGATTAATTCCTCAACTCAAGTTGCAATTCCTCAAATTATATCTCAATTAAATTTATTTTAATTCCATATAAATTCATTAATCATCAGCTTCTTTAATTAATTATCACCTTTTAATTCAGTTATTCATCATCTATCCAATCATCTATTAATTTATTTAAATCAGTTTATTCATCCAATCTTTAATTCATCCATTTATTTAATTCATTGATTTATTCCAAAATTTAATTTATCAAATTATTTAAATTTCATTCTTCTGGTTATTTAGATTTTTATTATTTCATCTAGTCATTCTGATTTTTATTTCATTAGGTCAGATCATTAATATGCTTAATTTTCAGATTATTATTTCATTAATTATTATTCTCAGAAAATCTTGTATTATCAACTTTATTTATTTGTTTAATTTCCTAACAAATTGTTTAATATGGGTTATAGAACGTTGTCTTACAGTTTTATCACTTCCAAGTTATATCTCGTATTAAATTATCATGCCAAAAAATATTATTGCCTTCACGACATCACGTTGGATCTGACTATCCACAACTACATTATATATCCTCAATTCTTCAAATATCACATTTGAATACAACAATTATTCCACAAAACTTCATAAATATTCAGCACATACAGCATGAATCTCAACAATTACGCTAGACTGGGTTCAACAACCTCATGTCTGCTTCAAAATGCATTAGCAACATTGCAACTATCACTTGGCAACTTCCACAAAATGCCTATCACAAACTTCACTTAACCATGTTGCATGATCTACAAAAAATATATAACTGGCTTCAAATTATCAACGCACACAATCTACAATAACTGTAATTAATCTGATCACATCTAGACAACTTCTTAAACGATTGGAAAAATATTACCTTAGTAATTCAAGATTTGCTTTCAAATAGCATAAATTCTCTTACAATTCTCATAATTCACATCACAGAAAAACATCAATGTGCTATAATCTCTCATATCAAAATCTGCAATACTGATCTGCCTTAAAATAAATCTGACCATTATTGATTCATCTTACAAGATTCAATTACTTTAAATCCTTCTCAAAGATATCAAACACAATTATAAAAAATCATCAAAAGCATCAGCTGTAACAGCTGTTAAACTGAAATTTCTCTCAAAAGAGTATAGCAACAATATATTGGATTGGCAAACAAGAATTACAAATGTAACCCTGCTGACATTTATCGTTACTTTATTTAACAAAAGTTCGACTGATATGTGACTAGTAGTTCCTTGTTTGATTCACTTACAATCTCATGTACACTCGGATGATAAAAATGAGTCCCTCAATGGCAAGTAAGATGAGTAACCACCGTACAATCGTATAAATACGAAAGACCTCGCCCCGTCGACTAATCATGATAGTGTCCTAAGCGATGGGTAAGATGAGTAACCACCATACAATCGTATAAATACGAAAGACCCCATCTCGAAGACTATATGAGTGAATGTACCAGATAGGAATCAACAAGTCTCTAGTTGTCATATAAAAGCGATATTCATTCACTAAAGTGAATAACATCTTAATATCTCCAAACAATCCAATGGAAAAAATCCCTACTGATGAATAATACACACTCGCTAGTATGCAATGAACTGACGAAGTAATTTTAGATAATCAATTGCAGATCACGAGTTCGAAATACTCGTTACACAAAAAAACTATTCATGAAAAATATCCTTGCTGGAAAAATGTCTAAAAGACCAAACATATGCTTAATAAAGCCAACCAATGGTGAGAATTTCGTATAATGATGCCTGCCATATCATATGGTCACGCCATATTCTAGCAAAATTTGAAGCATATAAAGTCAAACCATGTCTTAAACAATCGTATCACTCCTATTAGAAAAATATACATGTGTGCCCAGTATTCATGAAAATAATCGTATCAGAAAGGTATAACTCTTACAGTACCTTCTCATAATCAGCTGTTATTAAATTTCAAAGATCGTCGATTTTCCCTATGTAATGAATTTCTCGAAAGATCGGCGTGAATATCATTCCATCCATGCAATGACGATTGCCTTCGAATCCCAAGTGAATCAGCTGGTTGTCCTCCTCCTCGTCAGGAATCGAATCCATCGCTCCGTGGTGCCATCGCGTCTCTGTCTGCGTTTACTCCGACATGATAAACTTCTGGTTATCCATAGCGGATATTGTCCAAATCCTCACGAAAAAGTTCATAGAAACAGCGGACCCCCTATTCCTCTTCTACGTTACGCCACTGTTCTATACAATGTTCAGTTTGAGTGTTGAAAGTTCAATTTCCACAGCGGTTTAGTTTTACTTGTAGAAATTAAATTGTTTTATCAGAGTGTCTAAGTTTATGAAACACCCTGTAGCTGTGTTCATACTCGGTAATTCATAACACTTCTTAAGACTGACTTGCATTAATGCACGAGCTAATGTTCCTAAGTGCATTTGCTTACAACATTCCGTTTGCTTAAAAAAATTGTTAATGTTACTTGGAATGCGCTATGAAATGCATAGTCGTAATGTCATTGAGAAAAACTATGTTCTTTCGAAGTTCATTGTTGCAGTATCACGTAACTATTTGTCTTTATAATTCAAGTGCTGAAGAAACGTTCCAACTCAACGTAGTAATGAAGTTCAGCTTCTGTTATAATGCTTGCGTATAATAATGGGAATTAACCCGCACGGCCCTACTGCTATGCCATAATAATCTCCGCATAAAGCTAGCCTCGCCATGCCGTTCTACGTTGAAATGCAGCTTGGAATAAAGTTCTCAAAACTACTCGCAATGCTGTTTTAGAATATCCCGGCCGTCTATGAAACTGTCGCCTGCACTTTCCGTGACAGTTTCTGTTCGCTGCGCGATCTATACCATGCGCCTGGCGTGAGTTACTCAGCTTGACTTCCTTGCTTGGCTCACAGAGCTAGACTGACAGTTCCTGCACTGTCTCGACCCTTACCTGCTTGGTGCGGTCACGTGGCGTCCGCCCCACCACCGTGGTATTGCGTCACAAACATAACCTCGTACCCCCATCATCTCGGCTATTAAGTTATAAAATAACTTAAGGGTTATCTGACTTCCTTCAAATTATTACCACATATAATGCATGTTTTATCTCCTCTTCTAAGATGTTTAAATACCATGTTTCATATAGATCTTAATGTAGCTTCATAATTCCATTCATAAATCCATCTGCTTAACTGCGGTCAGCGCCTTCTTGATCCTAGACCTACTACGTCATCCTGACATTCCTCTTGACTCGATCTGAGCGGTATCTTTCCTTAACTCTTTTCAAAACCTCAACTACGGCTTAATGCCTGCTGGCGTAGCCGATATCCTCAACTAGGTATCGGGTACAGTAGCAAGCATGACAATGATACCTTTCCAGTACCTCAGGCCAGAATAAAGTGGACAGTACTTGGGTAGCTAGCATGTCAATGATACCTTTCCAGTACCTCAGGCCAGAATAAAGTGGACAGTACTTGGGTAGCTAGCATGTCAATGATACCTTTCCAGTACCTCAGGCCAGAATAAAGTGGACAGTACTTGGGTATCTAGCATGTCAATGATACCTTTCCAGTACCTCAAGCCAGAATAAAGTGCACAATACTTGGGTAGCTAGCATGTCAATGATACCTTTCCAGTACCTCAAGCCCGAATTAAATATGCACTACCTTGCTAGCTGGCATCTCAATAATACCTTTCAATTACCTCAAGTCAGAGTTACCCTATAGAGAATTGGATTCTTACGAGCACATTGATGCCATATTTATTAAGATTTAAACTATTAGGTCGAGTAACATGCTGAAAGTACAAGCTAGTTAAATGGACACCTACTAGTGTGACTGGCATTTCAGTGATACCTATCCATTGCATCAATTCAGAGTTCTATAAAACTAGATTCTCGCGAGCACTTTGATGACAGATCTTAGCTTTCAGCTTTCATCCATTAGGTCGTATATCGTGCAGAAAGTGGAAGCCAATCAGATGGAGGGTAGAAAATGAAATTGCCAGTCCTAATTGGAATTCGAACCCGAGACCTGAGGATTTTGATGCCGTTGCTTGACCACTGAGCAAATGGAACATACATATTACCTTCATTGATCAAAGTGCATTATGTGACGTCAGCATTTCACAATTAAAAAGTGTCAAGGCAGAAAGCTTACTTAGACAACCCGCCGTTAACGGGCTCTTGGAGTGGGTTATATCCCCGTCACCGAAGGAAAGAAAGTCATGTAAACGACATAGATCTTTGGTGGCGGTAATTTTTGCCAGTCTACCCAAATCTTTCGTAAGACGTAGAATAAAGTGTACTGTTTTGAAGGAAAGAAACTACGACACCCAAATACGTTTGCTGTTAGAAGAATGAATGATGAACATAGTACAGTATGAAACCACACACACAAACAGAGACACACTACTAACAAATACCATAATAATATTATCTTAACTGGTATCAAGTTACTTGCTAAGACATTTGGCTTACAGTGAACCGTAAAAGTTGAAAATATGATAGTCTACGGGCTCGAACATGAATATCCTGCTCGTCTCTGATCTTGGCGTCTCACAGGGTTTCAATGATCACTCAACAATGACATCATCCTGATGTTACCACTCAGGCCATGGGGATTTCTCTAACTAGCATGTCGGATATCTTGCTCTTTGAAAATGGAAAAAGGAACACTTTTTAAAATTCAAAAATAACGCCATCACAGACCCAACATCACCGCAATCCCAATAAAACCGACTCGTTCAACTTCACGCAATTTTCTATTCACAGAGGACCAAAGAAATAATTGAAGAAAATCAAATACAAACCACCACACATCGTATATCACACCAAACCCAGTGAACCGTGAACAGTTGCACAATGGACCACTAAATTTTGAACTCCCTTCCAAATGCAACTGACTGCCTACAGTCATTTATATTTGTTATTAGCCTACTTTCAATTTTGAAAAAGAAACAAGATGTTCGGTAGAGAGCATATAGCCTACTTTCTCCTAAATGCATGGGTATAGTTATAACTTTTTGTCCTTTTCAAGGAGTATAATTGAATGTTGGTTCTAGTAGCTTGTTGAAATTCAAAGTCCTATACGGATATTATACGTTGATTGATTGAATCCTCACCTGAATTATATATACACACACACTAATACAGTTATTACAATAACACAGGTTATCAGATGAAATTCAACACTCACCCAAATACACGAAATGGTTTCGTTGTGTTTGAATTGATAGTGGGGGGGGGGGGAGGTCTATTTTCACACACACACGGTCGCCATCTCAAACTATTGGGCTGATGACTTTGTAGTTTGGTAAAAAGGCGCTTCCCACACGAAGGTATTTTGGTATTTTGTTGCAAAAGTTGGTAGAGATCAAATGATTTGGTTAGGCGTAATTTGATTTAAGCTTAGAAAATTTGGGTGGCCACCATTACATTTTCGTCAAGATGGCGGCGATATAAAACATGACACTGAGGTGCTCTTTAATAGTGCTACCCCTGTACGAAATTTCGTTCAATTCGGTTTCACCATGTTTGAATTGATAGGGGGTGCAGACATACAAAACTACACACCCATACACACGTACTCACACACAGACAGACACACAATTTTTGGCCTTGTGTAGATCCCAAAAATAGGCTAATAAATCAAGATATTCAGAAAAGAACATATAGCCTAATTTCTCCTAAATGCATGGTTATAGTTATATCCCTTTGTCCCTTTCAAGGAGTATAATTAAATGTTGGTTGTAGTAGCTTGTTGAAATATAACGTGCTATGCGGATATTAGGCCTATACGTTGATTGATTGAATCCTTACCTGAATTATGTATATACACACACTAATAGAGTTATCACAATAACACAGGTTATCAGACAAATTTCAACACTCACCCAAGTACATGGGGCTAAATGACCATGATGTCCATGCATCTGAAATGAAACAACAACAACTTCCTACCCTAATCCTTCCTCGTATACAAGTACACACACTAGTAAGCCTATAGACAACACTGTGACACAGATTATCATACAACTTCTACACACACCCAAGTACACGGGGCTACAAGATCATGATGCTACAAAATCCCTAGAGAATCAACAACAAAAACAACAACAACGATAGACTCAACCGCGGATCAAGGACAATGAATTTTAATCGCTGTAGTCGAGTGTTGAAATATGTGGTGTTAAAAGTATATATAATATTTTCGATTGCAAATATACACTATATATGCTTAACATTATAACGTGTGAGTAGTTGTAAATCAATAAATACAAAAAAACGAAGTAAAAACATTTGAGCCTGCGGGGATTAGATCCACGAGCCTCCAGACTATGAGTCCACGCCACTCTACACCACAGATGCCGTTCACTAATACTTGGTTAACAACTGGCTTAGTATATTTCCATGATATTTTTTATTGTCTTGCAATCAACGATTAGCGTTTTATGCCGTTTATATAAACCATTTGAAACTAAATATGTATTATTTTGTTCAGTACATTACTAAAAGGATATAAACTTACGAAGTTACGGAAATATATGGATTTATGATAGCGGCCATTTTGACCAAACGGGACGGCATCGACAAGCACGATATGGCACGGTCAGCCTGAACTGTTAGTCACTACTGCGGTTACATATTCTATTTTAAAATGCTAATATCCTACCGGTCACCTCCTTGAGGACAGTTTAAACATCCCTATGTACGATGAGCGTATTTGGTAAGGCCAGGCATTGTTGATTCGTAAGTTAGGGTTAGGCTATAATACATGCATGATTCATATATGCGCCGTCTTGAAATTATATGACTGATGACCTTGTAGTTTGGGAAACAGACGATTCCCACATTAAGGTATGTTGTTGGAAAATTTGGTAGAGATCGGATGATTAGGTTAGTCGTAATTTGATTTAAGCTCAGAACATTTGGGTGGCCGCCATTACGATTCCGTCAAGATGACGGCAATATAAAACATGACACTGAGGTGCCCTTTGCTAGTGCTACCTCTGTACCAAATTTCGTTCAATTCGGTTTCACCGTGTTTGAATTGATAGGGTTGGACAGACATAGTCTACGAAAGGACACTCACACACAGATAGACACACAATTTTTGGCCCTGTGTATATCGCATGTCTACTTTTGGTTTTTGAAAAAATGGAAAGTAGGCTAAAATGGAAGTAAACTGATGAGATCTACACGAGCCAAATGTCCGTGTGTCTGTATGTGAGTATGTCACCCCCACTCCCTCTCAATTCAAACACAACGATACTCAATTGAACCTAATTTGGCACAGAGGTAGCACTGGCAAACACTACCTCAATGCCATGTTTTATATTGCCACCATCTTATCTGAAACAAAATGGCGGCCATGCAAATGTTCACAGCTTAAACCAAATTACGACTAAACTATTCATAGGATCTCTTCCAAATTTGGTAAAATATACCTTCGTGTAGGGAGCGTCTGGCGCCAAAGCTACAAGGTCATCAGTCAAATAATTTCAAGATGGAGGCCGTGTGAATATTGCAAGCAATACAAATCATAACTTATTATCCAATAAATCAATGTTCACACTATTTGGCATTCAGATAGTTTTATACAAGGATCCTCATTCATCAACGTGATGACAACATGCGACTGTATGTTATATGCAGCCGCCATCTTGAAATTACGGAATATAGAATTAAAAACTCTCAAATCATAAGAGCTACTGTGACAAATATTAGTGACATGTAAGAACCATATATGAGGTCTTATATGGCAAAACAAAAACAAGAACAGACTCCATACATTCAATATGGCGGCTGCGTGAACTATTATAACATTAAAATAGACAACTCCGAATGAAATTGAGTAATTAAGGCAAATCTTGCCAAGAGGTGAGCATCATATAGGTGCCCTCACATGCGTTAGTTGGGCGATTATCACACTGAATATAGCGCATAGCGGCCATCTTGAAATTGTATAATAAATTAATAACTTTCGGTATCTTAGAGCTATAATAACGAAATTTAGTAATGATATATAACCTTAAAAGTCACTTCATATGCCTAGGGAGGAATACAAGTGACTCCATAGATTCAAGATTGTGGCTGGGCGTACTATTCGCGTATACAAATTAACTCAGGATGTAATTGCGCAACAATTTCACTAACAATTGTACAAAGATTGTACTCAGAACGAATACACGATTTATGAAGTTTTAGCATGTTCTTTTGTTGCAAACCATTAGTAATTGCAGGTGACAAATTTATAGTACTCTCGCAAACGATTGACTAAAATGTCAACGAATTTAGTTTTAAACGTGTAAGCAGTTCTAGTGCTGCCAAAATTTAGTACTTGATGTTACCAACTTAACAGTTATCCTTTTAAAACTCACATAGGTTTCAACCAGCGTGGACCAAACTTTGAAGGAACAATGAATTCAACAGCAACACCTCATTAATTAGGCCTTGGATGGCCACAGTGCTGCTATTTGGAAGTATAATACCAATAATAATGAATAACCCCTGTCACTACAGCCTATGAAGGGCCTAAGCCTACCAAACGACCACTGCCCAGCCATTTGGCCTGCAGATATTGGGGTGACGTGTGGTCACTGGTCAGCACATAGGTCCCCTCGGCCGTTAATCTTGGTTTTCGTGACCGGGGCGCAGCCTCACTGTCAGACAGTTACTCGATTATTTTCACGAGGCTGAGTGCACCCCGTTCAAGCCCTCACGTCAGTTTTTAAAATCCATGATGGAGCCAGGTTTCGAACCCGGGGCCTCTGAAGCAGCGGCAAGCGCGCTACCCCAACACTACGGGGAAGTATTGAAGGTATCAACTTTACAGATACCCTTCTAAAACTCACAAACAGTGCACCCAGTTAGGACCAAAGTTTTTAAGTTTTGCAATCAAAAGCAACACATCATTCATTAAGTTTAGCTGGTTACAGAGTGGCTATAAGTTTGCATTAGGTGGTATCAACTCCACGGCTACCTTTCAAACTTGTATGGCGGGATGATGTTACGGTAAGAATGACCTGCCTATCTCGCCCATGTTAAATCTTCAAATTCTTGGTACACTTTACTAAATATCTGTTTGGGTTAGCCAATTGAAACTTTCAGGGATTACTGTTTGGATCATTATCTGCAATAATAAGAAGGATTATTGACAAAAAAGAAATACTTTTGCCAATATGAATTTTTGTTTAAGGTACTATATGCTACTCCAAAATTATGTCGAAAAATATTTATATTTCATTTTGTATATTTTGTATACCTCTGACAATTCTTAGAACATTCCTGCCCCATAACTTGCATAATTTCGTCCATCACTGGTTATTTTGCTTCTCCTACTTCCTTTAGCTTTTAAATAAATAAATAATTGCACAAATAAATAAGTAAACAAATCTATATATATAAAAATCAATGTTACGTGATAGTTTGTATGTGTGTGGGTGTGTGTGTATGTCTCCTATGCGTTCATATACTACTCATCCGATTGCGCTGAAAATTGGGTGAGATATTGAGTAAACCCCAAGGAAGGTTTCTGGCTCAATAAATCAATTTTACAATAGGCAGCGCACGAGTAGATTCAACAAATGAGCGCCGACGCGCGAAGCGTTTCAAAAAAGTCCGTTATGCGATCATTTACCGTTCATCCGATTGCGATAAAACTAGGGTGAGATGTTGAGTACGCTCCAAGGAAGGTTTCAGGCTTAGTAAATCCATTTAAAATAGGTAGCGCTCGAGTAGATTCAACAAATGAGCGATGACGCGCGAAGCGTTTCAACAAAGTCCCGTATGCGTTCGTATATTATTCGGCCGATATCGATAAAACATGGATGAGATGTTGTGTGCACCCCAAGGAAGGTTTCTGCCTTAGTAAATACATTTTACAATAGGTAGCGCACGAGTAAATTCAACAAATGAGCTACGACGCGCGAAGCGTTTCAACACAGTGCCGTATGCCATCATATACCATTAGTTCGATAGTGAAGAAACTTGGGTGATATGTTGTGTACACTCTAGGAAAGGTGTCTGGCTTAGTGAATCAATTTCACAAGAGGCAGTGCACGAGTAGATTCAACAAATGAGCAACGACGCGCGAAGCGTTTCAACGAAGTCCCGTATAAGGTCATATACCATTCGTCCGATAGCGATGAAACTTGGGTGAGATGTTGTGTACACTTACGTGAAGTTTTCTACCTTAGTAAATACATTTCACAGTGGGTAGCGCACGAGTAGATTCAACAAATGAGCGATGGCATGCGAATCGTTTCAACGGAGCCCCGTATGCGTTCATATACCATTCATCTGATTGCGATGAATCTTTGGTGAATTGTTGTGTACACTCCAGGAATGCTTTGTGGCTTAGTAAATCCATTTTACAATAGGTAGCACACGAGTAGATTTAACAAATGAGCAATGAAACGAGAATTATTTTAACAAAGTCCCGTATGCGTTCATATACCATTCATCCGATTGCGATGGAACTTTGGTGAATCGTTGAGTATATTTCAGGGAAGGTTTCAGACTTAGTAAATCCATTTTACAATAGGTAGTTCACGAGTAGATTCAACAAATGATTGACGGTGGGCGTATAGTGTAACAAAATCCCATATGCGTTCATATGCCATTCATCCGATTGCGATGAAACTTTGGTGAGTTGTTGTGCACGCTCCCACGAATGTTTCGAAATAAGTAAATCCGTTTTACGATCGTTTAGAGGCAGTTAACGGGAATTGAAAAAATAGTGTATCCAAAAGCACTTCAAGAAACAAAATTACAACGCCAATACTTTCTTTGATTGGCATTGCAACGCATGCTGGGTACAGCTTGTAAATAAATAAATAAACAAGTAAGTAAATACAAACAATATAAAAAATAAGAAATAGAGAAATACGTATTTCAACTTATTTGTTTGCAAATAAGTTGACTTGTTTCCCTCTTCAAATCAACAATTCAATTAATAATAATTCGGGCAGATAACCTCGCTGTTCCGCCCCTTAAACAAGATTTCTTCAATAGGTCAGTGAAAAATCCCAGTGATGACTATGTTCAGTGACCACTAATAACATAAACAATGAAGGAAGTTGGTCATTGTTACCAACACAAAGTCTGCGCTCAACAGAGCAGACAGGAATTGAAATCAGAAATCTAACTAAAATAGTTAAGAAATTATACGCATAAACATAAATCACTGTAAAAGTGGGCGTTATCATTCACAGTGCAGCATAGTTATTTATATCCTATAAAATGACCATTTTTCATATTTTTCGACTTATTTTGACAAATTTCTGTTCTCTACATTGTATATAACTAAAAACGCCAAAGAGTAGGTAATATAAGGCGGTTCTGGGGCAGGGGATAATGGGCAAGATGGCCGCCGCGCGCAATTACCCTATGTTATTCTTATGGAGGGAGAGTCATAGCTGGGCCAGGGGATAGTGGGCAAGATGGCCCCCGCGCGCAACCGCACTCTTAAATGGTGGGCTATTCAAATTATGTTTAATTTGTTATTAATTTTAAATTATTTATTATTTATTTAGTATTTACTTTTTTATTTATTATAAATTTCCTTTTAATTTTTTTAATATTTAATTTATTATTTTTATTTTTTATTGTGTCAAAGCACTAAACTGCAAGGTCATTAACCTAACCTAACCTAAACTAACCTAACCTAACCTAACTTTACCTAACCTAACATAACCTAACTTTGCCTAACCAAACATGTCCTCACCCAACTTTACCTAACATAACCTAACCCACAGAAACCTCATTTAAAAATTTAAATTAATGCCATGTAAGATTTTCTATTTTTACATTTTAAAATTTTTATTTTTTACTTTTATTTTTAGATTTTACATTTTAAGAATTTAGATTTAAGTTTTTTATTTTAAATTTTAAATTTTACATTTTAAGGTTTTAAGATTTTTTGGTTTTACATTTTACATTTTACATTTTACATTTTCCGAAAACAGTAAACAACAAAGTCACATACCTAACCTAACTTAACAAACCTCACCTAACCTAACCTAACATAACCAAACATGTGCTCACCTAACTTTACCTAACCTCAGTTCACCAAACATGTCCTTATTTTGTTGTTTACACATTTGTCAATTTCACAATTTCCAATTTATAGTTTATAAAATGTCAGTTTAACGTTTTTTGAATTTTGTCAATATGGCAACATGGATTTTCCAATTTGTTGTTTACACATTTGTCAATTTCACAATTTCCCGTTTTAGTTTTTAAGAAGTCAGTTTAAAGTTTTTGAATTTTTGTTTATATGGAAACATGGATTTTCCAATTTGTTGTTTACACGTTTTTTATTTAGTCCATGTACACAGTTCATTTTGCACTAGGAGTGGGGAGAGGTGGGTAGTAATTAAAATGTACAAGCAGTGTCCATAGAATATATTTTCATTTTAAATACATGTACAATATTTACAGAATATATTTTTTCTTTATATTTTGTTATAAATTGTACAGTTGGTTTTATTTGTTTCGTATTTTTATATTTTTTGAGTATGAATACCATTTTTTCTTTTTTTGTTGCTTGATTGGAGCTGTTTTATATTTTTGTAGTGCTATTGTTATATTTCTTAAATTGTTTTGGTTTATGTATTTGCTATATGCAGGTAGAGCATTTTGATATTCATAACTTAACTCTTTTGCATGGCCAACGGTTGAGTAATGACCATACGCATGTGTACCTATACCATCCGAATCAATTACTCTTTCATCATCACCAGGACACAAGGACACAAAGCAATTTTGTTTAGTCTTATAGATGATATGTCATGTTATTTAGAAGCAATTATCTTCATTGGTTTTTCATCACACAATTCTTATAATCTTTAAAGCTTATACAATTTTTGACAACGCCTCTGCTAATACCTTTAATCTTTTTGATTTATTTCCCATTTATGTCTAAAGCATACATTTTAGCTCCAAGTCAAACAAATGCTTTAATAATTTGTCCACAGGCCTAGTCTTTAAATTTCCCCAACGTTTTCTTGTTTGATGAAGAGTAACACACATGATTAATAGGATAATCTGATGTGTCCAGGTGTTCGAGGAAATTCAACTTGTCTTGATAAACATCTTGGGTGTTAACCAAATAAATGAACGAGTCCGTATCCATATACATGAGTTTAAGATTTGTCACTCAATAATAGGGTAGCAGCACATCATAGTGGTGGGAATACATTATAGTTTTTGAAATATCCAGTAAACCCATTCCAATATATATATATAGGCTTATCGAATACAATGCTACGTTTAGCCATGTGAAAAGCAGCTAGGTTAGGACCATAAATTGTTCTGTCAAAAACTGTTTGCTTTGCTATTAGCTTTTCAGCCTTTTTGCTGTCAGTCACAAGACGTATGTCTATTCTTTTACGAATATTCTTCATAGTTTTTCCAAAAATGGCATTGTTGAATAATTTGTACAGATTTTTCTCAAAATCATTTTAGCTTGTTTTCGAAGGTTCTTATTAAAATCAACATATGCCTTTAGTCAAGGTCTTTGTTTAAACTTTAACACAAGATTAATTTTTACTAATTTTAGTTCATGATCTAGAGCCTGTTTAAGTGCCATGTAATGAACAACGTTCCGCCTTCGATTTCCAAGATGAGGAATTAGTTCTTTGAGAGGCGAATCCTTAGTTTGTGTACACTCGGGTAGGAAAGGCAAATCGTTGTGTAGATCATGAAGGTCAGATGGGTAATCCACATCAACGTCTAGAATGTATCCCATAGGGTCGTCTTCCTTTAGTTTTTCTAGATCAACAGTATCTGGAGAAACCCACTGAAATCCACCATAAGGAAGGGAGTGGCACATAGCCCACCCGTATTGGTAGTTAGCATCATCATAGGTAATAAACTGTGATGGTTTCTCAGAATCATAGGTTTCCATGTATTTATTGTTAGCTTCAGCATAGCGATGAGACACTTGGCATATGCCTCCACGTATACCAGACTCAATTAAAAGAATCTGATCGTAATCCTTCAGCAATTCCAGTTCAATTCTAGTGTAATGGAGCATTGCTTCAAAACTTAAACCAGATGAAGTAAAGAAGTGTGCAGCATCCACTTGGTGTGTTTCTAGTGTTTTGTTTCTAAACGTTCCAAAGGTGTCTGCAAGTAGTAGTACATCTGAAGTTAAGGTCACTATATTCCCCTAGAGTTTACATTTTGAACTGATTCAAAATATTTTTAGCATGTTCATAGTCTTCTTTGATAACATCTTCTTGACTTAATTTGTTAAGGAATGCTTATTTTGGTGGTAAACACGTTTCACTCAATTTTTCACATGAATCAATATAATCATAAGGAAATACCCCTTTACGAGTCATGAGTGTTGCATTTTCTTTACCAAAGTACTTGTCTGTTTCAGGGTATGATGTTAAGTTGGTGACTAAGTTTTCCAAACTATTAGGCATTAACCGAAACGTATCCACAAATCGAAGCTTAATATTTCCTACGTGTTTGGTGAAGGAAATGTACTTTTCTTTAGAGTTAGGAATAAAATCCACTCTCTCAGTAGTACACCCCAATTGCTTTACAATGAAAGTTGCGTCGCAGCCACTCATATTATGTAGAAATACATGAACTGGGTTACGTGTTTTACACCTCAAATGACAGTTATTATGTGCACATCCACGGTATTCCCCTGTAATATGACAATGGTCTCGAACATTCCAATCCTCTTTGGTAAATAGTTTATGACAGAAATAACAGATTTCAGAACATTGGATCTCTCATTCTTGATCATACGTTAAGGCCTGTGGAACATTTAAGCTGTAAATGCGATCAATTTCATTAGCTATTGAGATCAAACAGTCCATAAACTTTTCTGCAGCGTCAGGTCCACGATAAATAACAGGTTGGCTCGGAAGGTTTGTCTTTATGTGTTCCACAGCTGGTGAGGATTTAAGGTATATACCAAAGCTCATAGGAACATGACTCTGGTATGGCACTATATAACTTGCCTCAGAATTGGGTAGACATGTTTGATATGGTAAGAGTATACTTTCGAAATCTGAATAGATAATGTAAGGCATTCTAAGCATATTTTCAACATTAACGAATTTCACAATTGGGCTTTTAATAGGCACTTCAACCCTAGCAATGTCATGCACAACACACAAAGCTCTATGTTGTTTCAATTTTTCCATTCCTTGTTGTCCATATTGATTATCGAAGTGAGTAAAACACCGTTTACACGTATATATCTTATGTTCATGGCGGGTAACCTGATGTGTTACTAGTTTATCAAAATCTTTGATAAAGACGTAGTGGTTCTGGCCAGATGAAGAACTTAGCAGAAGGAGGTCACGATGCTCTTGTAGCACTTGAACCACAAACTTTAAAGGAAACAGTTTGTTGTCTTCTTACAGTCCAAATACATTGATGGATATGTCGTTGACTTTCTCAAATTTGGGAATATCAGCTAGCAATGTAGGAAACGATATTACTGAAAAATTATACTTGTTTTCCAGGTCCTTGTATTTACTAATGCGTTTAGCATCCATTTCAACCAGTTTTGCTAAAATGGCATACATAAAACACCTCTCGTCTTTAAGTTGTGAGGATTAATGCAGGCTTTTCTTGCTTTTATAGCTGCCGGTAATGGAATATATGTGCTTCCACGCAAGGGATTATACTTATTTTTTTCAATCGAACTGCTTTCACTTCTAACAAAGACCAATTACTGCCCTTTAGCTCAGATACTTCCATTTACGTAGTTAGCTTTTTAAATTGTGTTTCCAAGAAACTATTTAAGTCTGTTTCCCAGAAATAGGGCCTGATTACGAGTTTTGAAAGCACGATCAGTTATTTCATTCGTAGACGTATTAATGTATCTGCATTCAGCCACAAGATTAACTATTATTGATTTGTGCATTGCTAGTTCTTTCTGCATAGCTTGTATTATTTGATGTTTGGACTCTTTAAGGTATGAATTTAAATCCTTACACGTATCACAACGTATAAAATAGGATTTAAGACGACCATCAAAATATGTTTCATATTCACTAAGTCCATTATTATCAGGAACCATTGAGAGCAGGTAATGTTTTGTAGGCACAGTTTTTGTCTTTTAGCTGATGACACAACATTACAACATTCCTCATGGCGACGTCCGTTGTAGACAGTGTTGAATTTACTGCCACAAGTTTTACACTCATGAAATTCTCGAAGAAATGTTTTTCCACACTCTTTACACCTATAGCTTGGAATAGTTTCTTCCATTATGGATGTTGATTCTTGCCAACAGCTGCTTACTGCGTATCACAAGGTTAGAGGCTGGTCAGTTAGACGGTCTTTCACGATGTGAACACTGCAAAAGGTAGTAATCAACTAATTGTATTCTTGCTAAGGGTTCTCAAATATACCCTATTCAAGGCCAACAGCTACTTACCACGTAGTAAAACAAGGCTGTACAATGGTCGGTGAGACGTTCATTCTCGATGTGAACACTGTCAAAGATAGTAGTCAACTGAAAATATTCTTATACCCTGCTCAAGGTTAGCAGGTTCTTACTGCATATCAAAAGGGTTAGACAGTCTTTCTTGCTATGGACCCCCTAAATTCCCTACACAAGGCTATACATGTTACTTCTAAACACTTAGTGGTTAATTGTATATTAAATTTATATACCCAGCTTATACAAGCACGTTTTGCACGCGGTCAAACTTTACCAAATAGGCACATGCAACAAGCAAAGTATGTTTCCGCTACCTGGCGATGAATATGAACATTATCTGAACGACCAGCACGGTACCTAGCGCTCCATATGAACACTAATTGAACGACCAGCATGCAACATAGCGGTCGATATCAACACTCACTAAACTAACAGCATTCTACCCTAGCGGTCGATATGAACACTCACTGAAATGCCAGCATGCTTCCCAATCATCAGCACATTTGTTCCTAGCACTAACAATACACATAGCGGGTTTGCTTTATCGTTTAATACAAATATATCTTGTATAAATAATGTAACAAAAATTTAAATGACGCAATTGTATGGGAATGTTCCATTATTTAAAATGTAATACTATGCAAGTATTTAATATTTTACAATCGGCTTATGTTGATAACTTATTCTGGTGGTTTATGTTGGTGGCTTATATTCGTGGCTTATTTTTGGTGGCTTATATTGGTGGCTTTTGTTGGTGGCTTATGTTGGTGGCTTATTTTTGGTGGCTTATATTGATGGCATAGGTTGGTGGCCTATTTTGGTGGCTTATGTTAATACCCTATTTGTAATGGCTTATTTAACAAGTTATTTTGTTAATGTATTTAGTGGATTTTTCTCTAGGTCTTGGAAAGTATTTTAACCCTTTTTATGGCAGCATAATGCTTACCACTAGTCATTTTTATGACAACATAATGCTTACTGCTATGTTTGTGAGCAACAACAACAACAACAACACACTGATATTCCAGATAAAAAATCAACGTACTCTTAGGTTAATCATTAACTCTAAGCTCTTACTGTTATCTCTATTCCAACGCCTAGTTAAAAATATTATATTTAAAAAAATTCAAAAGAAAGTGAATTGGGAAAGTAGGCTATATGTTTAAACTAAAAAATCATATAAAGTCATATGTTAACTCTTACACCTACCTCTATTACACTCTCAGTCAAAAATAATATCGTATTTTCAATTTTTTCAAAAAAAAAATTGAACGTGGGTTATAGTTCCAAAATTAGGAATTTTACAAAAACGTTTGTTTGACGTAAATGAATGGTCCTTACCCCCTCTACACACAAACCAAGTTTCAAGTCTCTAGGACAAAATATAAAAGTTCAATTTTGAAATTAGGTGATATTTCATAAACCAAAACATTCTAAAAAGTCATATATAGCCTCAAACGAATGGTCTTTAAATCCTTTATCGTTAGAACATCGAGTGGTTTGGGAATCCAAGGAAAAATATTCAACAATTCTCTCCTAATACACTGAAGAAAATGGAAATTGTAACACCCAGAAAGAGTGGTGCTACATTGCTGCAATTGAACATGCAGGACGAGTGTTCGGTTGTGATTCGATGATTACACTTTCAGGTCCCTCTGACCGCAAGTTTGGACAACGATCAATACAGGATGTGCCCACCACGAGCTGCAATACATTGATGAATTCGGCGAGGCATGGAGTCAATAAGGCCCTGGAGCGCTTCCTGAGGAATTGTGGCCCAACCTTGCTGCACTGCACGGGTCAGTTGTTCCAGAGTTGTGGGTACCTGAGGACGGTTGGCCAGTTGTCGACCCATCATGTCCCACACATGCTCAATAGGACTGAGGTCCTGGGATCTGGTGGGCCATTTTAAGTTTGTGAAGTCGTGGAGTGTTTCTCTGGAGATGCATGCAGTGTGAAACCGGCATTGTCCTGCTGAAACATCTTATTAGCAATGTTCGCCATCATAGGGACAATCTCTGGATTGAGTACCCTATCAACGTACTGTCGATCAGTCATAGTGCCCTCAACAAGCACTAATTGTGATTTCACATTTAAGCCAATAGCTCCCCAGACAATAATGCTTGGTGTTGGCCCTGTGTGCCTCTCGATAATAAGGTCTGGGCGGCCCCTCTCCCCGGTACGTCGGCGCACACGATTCCGGCAATCACTGCGGGCAAGACAGAAGCGCGATTCATCACTAAAGATGACCCTATCCCATTCGTCGACCCACGTCGTTCGTTCTCGACACCAGGCCAGCCTTACGCGTCGCTGTTGTGGGGTCAATGGAACACCTTCTGCAGGGACACGAGATCGTAAGCCAGCTGCACGCAGGCGATTACCAACTGGTTGTTGTGTAACGTGGGGTGCCACAGCTCGAATTTGCGATGCTGTTGCATGGGGTTCCATCCGAGCCATTCAAATGATGGGGCGATCCACCCTCACAGTTTTCTGTCGCGCTGGGCTTGTGCCAGGTCTACGAGTGTGGGTACCTTCATTTGACCACTGCTGCCATACACGTTGTACCGTAGATGCCTGTCGGCCAACACGTGCAGCGACAGTCCTTAGCGATAATCCAGCCTCACACAGCCCAATTATCTGAGCCCTCTCAAACGGCGACAGTTGTTGACAGCGTGCTCTTCTCTGTCGTCGAGGCTTGTTTGAGGGGGAACACTTCAATGCACAGACTGCAAGTCAACTACGCTACACCAGAGTCCGTATACTGGAGTTGATTCCTCCACGAGGAGGCCTGTAGCAACAATCCAATGGGTCGGAAACTTTGATCGTTTACATACCTACATGGCATCGTTCCATATCTTGAAAATCAACACAAACGACCAATGACTTCATGGTGTTGCAATTTTCATTTTCGTCAGTGTATGTTGAAAACATTAAGCAATACTACAATCCTGCCAATACATTTATCGTTTCCGATGGTTACCCTGATGATGCATCAATAAAGAGTACAAAATCAGCTGAGCTTCTTCACCGTAAAAGCAAGCACTCTTCTTCTAACGTAGTGTTCCCTGAAACGATGACTGCAACCATGCCGAAAGAACAAATTTTGTCCAACGACAGCAACAAAGAATGGCTTATCTCCATGCTGCGTGAGAAATTAGTACAGCAGGGGTTTGATGTGAGGCAAGCACTTGAGGATGCTGACACTCTCATCATCAATACCGCCATTCAAGCGGCAGAGAACTTTGCGTCGGTCATAATAAACGGAGAGGACACCCATCTATTGATCCTATTAACCGCCAAAGCACCAAATTCAAATATTTACGTCATGAAACCTGGATAGGGGGCCTCTCAGAACACGCTCTACTCTCTGAGGTACTTCAACTTCTCATCTACTGTCGGGGCGTGGTGGCTCAGCGGTCTAGCTGTATGCCTCTCACCAAGGCGGTCCGGGTTCGACTCCCGGTCAATACATGTGAGATTTTCGATGTGAAATGCCATGTCCTGTGGTTCGGATTCCTCGTAAAAAGGAGGTTCCGTGGCTCATAATCACAAGATTCACGGTCACGTAAAACTACAATCTTCCTTCCTTTCATCTACTGTCAAACAGAACCTTGTGTTCCTACATGAAATTAGTGGCTGTGATACAACCTCTGCATTCTATCGCCAAGGGAAGTTGAAGTTTGTCAAACTCCTTGAAAACAACACGGCTTTACAGGAGGCTGTCAAGGTTTTCCTCCATGCAGATGCTGATCCTGAGGACCTCATTTTTAGCAGGTCAACTAATCCTATATCCACCTAAGGCCAATGAGACCTCCTTGGACCAAATCCGCCACGAGATATTCTCAAAATCCCTCATAAAGCCAACTTTCAATCTGGCCTCTCTACTACCAACAAACGCAGCCGCCACCCAACATATTCTGCGTGACTACCACCAAATCCAGGGCTGGTATGATAGACCAAAGATCCTCTCAACTGGGGTTGGAAGAGTACGGACCATGGCCTGCTCCCCATCAGGAACACCCGGGATCCAGCTCAAGGAAATCCTCAACACCGTGTCCTGCGGATGTAGTTGCAGCTGCCGGAAAGTTGGTATGAAATGTTAAACAATTTGCCTCAACTGCCACGGCCATTCCTGCTCGAATTCAGCACCCTTCGAGGGTGAGTTTGTTTCACATGTCGATCGCCGCAGAAGCAGAAATAGGTGAGGACAGTCCCTTTGCAGATGATCTCGATGAACAGGGGCTCGACATGCCATCCCAGCTTGAGAGCTTTGTAGATGAAGGGCCATCGGCATCTAAGAAAATGCGAGCATGAATGATGCCTTATTTTATGCTGCATGATTATTGATTTCTATAACATGTTTCTATTCATATTTTATCAATTTAATATCAATTTTAAATGTTCCTATTACTTTATTCATTAATATTAATAATGATTACTAATTAAAGAATGTCAATATACAACTTTGCTGTAATTAAAATGTTTTTCATTCGTACTACTCCGAATCACTACTCAGAGTGTGTACATTTATATAACTAGTTTTCTGATTTGCGTATATCTTAGAAATTTGAATTTAAATGTTCTTAGCAGTGATCAGAGTAGGTAGATTGATTTTTCGTACTTACATCATTATGTCATAACATGAACATGCCTTTTTTCGGAAAGAGTCGCTATTTTGGGAATTGAATTAAATATTATTATAGTAGTGATAAAATTAGTTAACTGGTCATTTGAAATTAAAAGGACTCATTAAAATTGTCTATATAACGTCTATTTACTCTCTAAAACTCTACAACTTTTATTATATGGGTTTTTCAACAGGAGAAACTGTTTCAAAGATATGTGATCTTGGAAAGTCACAAAATGTAAGTTTGTACCTAAATGAGAAATTTTCCCAGTTTTGAACTTTTGATTATGACTGTACGAATGAACCAAATCTTACGTTTTAGATGTTTATTCGACGCAGAATTTAACATTCTTTAATATTGAACTGATTGATATTTTCCGTCCGACGAACCGTTCTCGAACTAAAAGCAAACTACTGAAAAAGGAGGAAAATTTTTGAGGTTATGAGGGTCCCAAAAATCATGCACACCTCCTGGGATGGTGCAAACTTGGATTACTCGCAATTAGGACCAAACGAAGGTATTAAAACGATTTCCAGCTTTCTGGAAATTAATTCCACGAAAAATTGTAATTTGACTGGGCTTAAAGGCATACTTCGATTTTAATAACAACCTTCAAAAACAAGCTAAAAATGATTTTGAGAAAATTCTGTACAAATTATTCTACAATGCCATTTTTGGAAAAACAATGGAGAATATTCGTAAAAGAATAGACATAAATCTTGTGACTGACAGCAAAAAAGGCTGAAAAGCTAATAGCAAAGCCAACAGTTATTGACAGAACAATTTATGGTAGTAACCTAGCTGCTTTCCACATGGTTAAACGTAGTAATGTATTCAATGAGCCTATATATATTGGAATGTGTATATTGGATATTTCAAAAACTATAATGTATTCCCACCACTATGATATGCTGCTACCCTATTATGGAATGACAAGTCTTAAACTCATGTATATGGATACGGACTCGTTCATTTATTTGGTTAACACCCAAGATGTTTATCAAGGCAAGTTGGATTTCCTCGAACACCTGGACACATTAGATTATCCTACTAATCATGTGTGTTACTCTTCATCAAACAAGAAAACGTTGGGGAAATTTAAAGACGAGGCCTGTTGGCAAATTATAAAACACTAGCAGTAGTGCCCGGCTTCGCCCGGAGGATTTATTTGTTTTATGGATGATAATGAATACTAACTTACTACAGAAATGATATTAAATCTAACAGAAAATGAATAATATAACTTTTTGTGATGGTGGTGGTGGTAGTGGGGGTGATAACTAGTAGTCTACAGTCTAATTGACGTAACATTCAGGTCATTTTCCCGTAATATAATGATAATAATGAATAGGGAAACGGCTATTTGCTAACTACTGTACTGACATATGTAATTTACAATCGAATTGAAAGATATGATTAGAAAGAGGAGGCAGCGAACTAAAAGACACTGCCTAGGGCCTATATCTCATTAGCTGTTCGAAAAATAGACACCAATAGTGTCGTCTCTTGTCGCATAGTGCCGTAGGAAAATATGCAGAGCAGTGTGGAAAAACGTCGGCTGGCCCAAGCTCCTGAGGTACCGGTAGCAAAAATGTTATTTATCGTCACATAGCACTCAACGATAAGGTTCGGAATAAATGAATGTAAATTTGAAAGCACCAACGCTTATTGTCACTGATAACCTCAATGTACTGCACCAACACCATGGCACTTAAACAGAGGCATAATATTTTCAAGATAATAACTGTTTTAAGGGCCTACGAAATCTTTTTGAACTTATTAGTCCCTGTGACTGCCATTTATAAGCAGCTTAAGATGTAATCATTTTCACAATTCTGCACCAGAACACTGGTAGGGGTGACGTGATACAGCCCGCATTGCCAGCCAATAAAAGACTTATTAAAATATTATTACAGTTACACTACTACGGATATGAATAGTTCTAGCGCCTTAAAATGTGGTTTTTAAGATCCATTTGTCTGTTGTTCTAAATATAAGGAATGGAGAGGGTTGTCCAAAATATCAAGTGGACAGTGTTACCAGTAGGGTTTCAAAGGGTAAGTAAGTAAAATACGGTGCAATTAGGTGGAACGGTATAAATTTGTGCTAAAGGACCTAAATGCAGGGAATAGAGTGGTCTGTCCAAAATATCATGTTGACGGTGTTACTCGTCGAATTCCAAAGGGTAAGTATGTAAAATTAGGTTCAGATCGGTGAAACGGTGTAGATTTGTGCCGAAGGACTTAAATGCAGGGAATGGAGTGGTCTGCCCGAAATTTCAAGTAGATACTGTTGCTCGTCGGGTTCCAAAGGGTAAGTATACAAATTTTGGTTCAGATCGGTGAAACGATGATGATATGTGCCAAAGGGCCTAATTGCAGGGAATGGAGTGGTGTGTCCGAAATTTCAAGTGGACAGTGTGGACAGTGTAAGTGGACAGGGTAAGTAAGTGGTCTGTCAAAAATTTCAAGCAGACAGTGTTAGTCGTCGGGTTCCAAAGGGTAAGTATAAACATTTCGGTTCAGATCGGTGAAACGTTGTAGATTTGTGACAAAGAGTCTAAATGCAAGGAATGGAGTGGTCTGTCCGAAATTTCAAGTGGACACTGTTGCTCGTAGGGTTACAAAGGTAAGTATACAAATTTTTGTACAGATCGGTGAAACGATGTTGATATGTGCCAAAGGGCCTAATTGCAGGGAATGGAGTGGTCTGTCCGAAATTTCAAGTGGACAGTGTTACTCGTCGGGTTATAAAGGGTAAGTATACAAATTTTGGTTTAGATCGGTGAAACGGTGTAGATTTGTGCCAAAGGGCCTAAATGCAGAGAATGGAGTGGTCTGTCCGAATTTTAAAGTGGACAGTTTTACTTGTTGGGTCGAAAGGGTAAGTATGAAATATTTGGTTCAGATCGGTGAAACGGTGTAGATTTGCGCCAACGGTCTAAATGAAGGATATGGGGTGGTCTGTCCAAAATTTTAAGTGACATTGTTACTCGCAGGGTTCCAAAGGGAAAATATACAAATTTTGGTTGAGATTGGTGAAACGGGGTAGATTTGAGCCAAAGGGCCTAAATGCAAAAAATGGAGTGGTCTGTCCGCAATTTCAAGCAGACAGTGTTACTCGCAGGGTACCAAAGGGTAAGTATACAAATTTTGGTTCTGATCGGTGAAACGGTGTAGATTTGTGCCAAGGGGCCTAAATGCAGGGAATGGGGTGATCTGTCCGCAATTTCAAGAGAACAGGGTTACCCGCAGGGTTCCAGAGGTTAAATATATAACTTTTGGTTGAGATCGGTGAAACAGTGTAGATTTGTGCCAAAGGGCTTAAATGCAGGGAATGGGGTGGTCTGTCCGCCATTTCAATCAGACAGTGTTACTCGCAAGGTTCCAGAGGGTAAATATACAAATTTTGGTTGAGATCGGTGAAACGTTGTAGATTTGGGCCAAAGGGCCTAAATGCAGGGAATTGAGTGGTCTGTCCGCAATTTCAAGCAGACAGTGTTACTAGCAGGGTACCAAAGGGTAAGTGTACAAATTTTAGTTCTGATCGGTGAAACGGTGTAGATTTGTGCCAAGGTGCCTAAATGCAGGGAATGGGGTGATCTGTCCGCAATTTCAAGAGGACAGGGTTACCCGCAGGGTTCCAGAGGTTAAATATATAACTTTTGGTTGAGATCGGTGAAACAGTGTAGATTTGTGCCAAAGGGCTTAAATGCAGGGAATGGGGTGGTCTGTCCGCCATTTCAATCAGACAGTGTTACTCGCAGGGTTCCAGAGGGTAAATATACAAATTTTGGTTGAGATCGGTGAAACGTTGTAGATTTGGGCCAAAGGGCCTAAATGCAGGGAATGGAGTGTTCTGTCCACAATTTCAAGCAGACAGTGTTACTCGCAGGGTACCAAAGGGTATGTATACAAATTTTAGTTCTGATCGGTGAAACGGTGTAGATTTTTGCCAAGGGGCCTAAATGCAGGGAATGGGGTGATCTGTCCGCAATTTCAAGAGGACAGGGTTACCCGAAGGGTTCCAGAGGGTAAATTTATAAATTTTGGTTCTGATCGGTGAAACGGTGTAAATTTGTGCCAAAGGGCCTAAATGCAGGGAATGGGGTGGTTTGTCCGCCATTTCAAGCAGACAGTGTTACTCGCAGGGTTCCAGAGGGTAAATATACAAATTTTGGTTGAGATAAGTGTAACGTTGTAGTTGTGTGCCAAAGGGCCTAAATGCAGGGAATGGAGTGTTCTGTCTGTAATTTCCAACAGACAGTGTTACTCGCAGGGTACCAAAGGGTAAGTATACAAATTTTAGTTCTGATCGGTGAAACGGTGTAGATTTGTTCCAAAGAGCCTAAATGCAGGAAATGGGGTGGTCTGTCCGAAATTTCAAGTAGACAGGGTTACCCGCAGGGTTCTAAAGGGTAAGTATACAAATTTTGGTTCGGATCGCTGAAACGGTGTAGATTTTTGTCAAAGGGCCTAAATGCAGGAAATGGGGGGGTCTGTCGGAAATTTTAACGTGGACCGTGTTATTCACAGGGTTACAAAGGGTAAGTATACAAATTTTGGTGGAGATCGGTGAAACGGTGTAGATTTGGGCCAAAGTGCCTAAATGCAGGGAATGGGGTGGTTTCTCGGAAATTTCAAGTGGACAGGGTTACCCGCAGGGTTCCGAAGGTTAAGTATACAAATTTTGGTTCAGATCGGTGAAACGGTGTGGATTTGTATACATAACAGACAAACAGACAGACAGACAAACATTGAGCTTTATATATATAGATTTGTTGGACTTAGAGCTAAAATGTATGCTTTAGACATAAATGGTAAAGAAATCAAAAGGATTAAAGGTATTAGCAGAGGCGTTGTCAAAAATTGTATAAGCTTTAAATATTATAAGGATTGTGTGATGAAAAACGAGGTAAAAAGAATACCAATGAACATTATTTATTCTAAACAACATAACATATCATCTATAAAATTAAGCAAAATTGCTTTCTGTCCTTGTGTCCTGGTGATGATGAAAGAGTAATTGATTTGGATGGTATAGGTACACATGCCTATGATCATTACTCAACCGTTGACCATGCTTAAAGAGTTAGGTTATGAATATCAGAATGCTCTACCTGTATATAGCAAATACATAACCCAAAACAATTTAAGAAATAGAACAATAGCACTACAAAAATGAAAATCAACACCAATCAAGCAACAAAAAAAAAAAGTTATTCATACTCACAAAATATAAAAATACAAAGCGAATAAAACCAACTGAACAATTATTAACAAAATATAAAGAAAAATGTATTATGTGTAAATATTGTACATGTATTTAAGATAAAAAATATTCTATGGGCACGGCTTGTACATTTTAATTACTACCCACCTCTCCCCACTCCTAATGCAAAATGAACTGTGTACATGGACTAAATCGAAACGTGTAAATAACAAATTGGAAAATCTATGTTTCCATATTAACAAAAATTCAAAAACTTTAAACTGCTTTTTTTAAAACTGTAAATGGGAAATTGTGAAATTGACAAATGTGTAAACAACAAATTGGAAAATCCATGTTTCCATATTGACAAAATTCAAAAAATATTTAACTGACATTTTACAAACTATAAATTGGAAATTGTGAAATTGACAAATGTGTAAACAACAAAATAAGGACATGTTTGGTGAACTGATGTCAGGTAAAGTTAGGTGAGGACATGTTTGGTTATGTTAGGTAAGGTGAGATTTGTTAAGTTTGGTTAGGTATGTGACCTTGTAGTTAACTGTTTTCGGAAAATGTAAAATGTAGAATGTAAAATAAAATAAAAACTAAAATCTTAAAATGTAAAATTTAAAAAGTAAAATAAAAAACTTAAATCTAAATTCTTAAAATGAAAAATCTAAAAATAAAAATAAAAAATAAAAAATGTAAAAATAGTAAATCTTACATGGCATTAATTTAAATTTTTAAATGAGGTTTCAGTGGGTTAGGTTAGGTTAGCTTAGGTAAAGTTAGGTGAGGACATGTTTGGTTAGGTGAACTGAGGTTAGGTAAAGTTAGGTTAGCTTAGGTTAGGTTAATGACCATGCAGTTTAGTGCTTTGCCACAATAAAAAATAAAAAATAATAAATTAAATATTAAAAAATTAAAAGAAAATTTATAATAATTAAAAATTAAGTAATAATTAAATTAAAGTTAATAACAAATAAAACATTATTTGAATAGCCCGCCATTTAAGAGTGCGGTTGCGCGCGGCAGCCATTTTGCCAACTAGCCCCTGGCCCAGCTATGACTCTCCCTTCATAAGAATAACATAGGGTAATTGCACGCGGCGGCCATGTTGCCCATTAGCCCCTGTCCCAGAACTACCTTATATTACCTACTCCAAAGAAATAATTTTTCAATTTTTTGCCCGCTAGACGGGTCTTTCTTACCTTATGAACTCCACGACTATCTTTCAAACTTGTACGGTGGGATGATGTTAAACACCAACAAGTTTTTACGAAGTTCCTAACTAACACGCACTTAAATTATTGGAAGGTTTGTTATGTGATGTTTTTGCACTTCATTTCTTTATGTCTACCCCTTATTATTCCAGTTTCCGGTGGCATCGGGGATGCGATGAAATTCTATATGGCGAGTGGTTTTTAAGGCCGGATGCCCCTCCTGACCTCAACCTCATGAGAAGGGTTAATGAGAGATGAAATGAATGAAGATTAGTGAAACTGATCAAGGATGTGGAAGGAAGCGTTAGTGACATGTCGGAAGGTAGGCTACCATCCCAGCATTTGCCTGGAGTTGAAAATGGGGAAACCACGGAAAACCATTTCGAGGACAGCCAACGGTGGGGCTAGAACCCACGTATACCGAGTCCGAAGATAGCTTGGCCCCCAGCAGCTATATCATCACCATTCGCATGAGATCTTCCTACTCTCAAGGTTTACTGGAAGGGGAAGTGACTGCCTAGACCTTTCACTTTGACGTCAGAATGTAATGATGACAATATCTATTAATATGGGTGATATTATGGTCCACACCAAATATATATCAGCGAATAAGAATTGTGTGATCCACCCACTTGTGCCCTGAAGGGGTGAGACACCTTCGATTCGTGTCTGATTGGTGTCGGGATGTATGAAGAAAGGGATGGCGATTTAACATAATCATATGCCAGCTTTTAGCTGAGGAAAACACTACGTATTCCAGATGTTAGAAGAAGACATTCGTCACTCTATTCAATATTCTATATCATTAGAGGACATACCTTTACATTGCCGGTATTCGAAGGAGGAGAAGAAGACATTCATTCTACAAGTTTACTGCACTATGGTATTCTTATTACACGGCATAGAGGTGAAGCGCCATCGTAATAACGGCTCTTCATGAGTAACCTTTCAAAGTATACGACCAACATTATAAAACAGTATGTCATTGATGATATATCAAAGCTACAGACGACAATCTAGTAACAATATATAACTTCATTAAAGCTGCCAGAAACCGGGTGCTGTGCCAGGAGGACATGGGTTGCTGACCATTAGAGAGGATGTGAGGGCGATTGCTGTTATCCAGTACCAAGGATTTCCTAGCTACGGTATCACGTGGAATCCAAACCAGGGTTCTAATGGAAACCACGAGAGTCAACGTCTTTCTCAAACGTTCGGTGAGACAAATCCTTAAGTCATTACAGATAGATTTGGTATCATTTTCCAATTTTACTATTGGTGCAGCAGAAAAGAGGAGAATTGAAGCATTTGAAATGTGGTGTTACAGGAGAATGATGAAGATCAAATGGGTAGTTAGGGTTACAAACGAAGAGGTATTAAGACGAGTGGGAGAGGAGAGATGTTTCTGGCGACTGCTAATGAAGAGAAGAGAAAGGTTAGTAGGAAACATACTAAGACACCCAGGAATAGCAAGCTTAGTTATGGAAGGAAGGGTTGAGGACAAGAACTGTAGGGGTAGACCAAGGTTAGAATATGTTAAATAGATTGCCCCGGATGTAGGGTGTGGTAGCTATGTAGAGATGAAACGATTAGCTCAGGACAGGGAGGTATGGAGAGCTGCATCAAACCAGTCAAAATACTGAAGACTCAAACAACAACAACTTTCCAATTTTATAACTCCCATTTGTTTCATATTTGCATTCACTTGATTGAAGTAAGGAGTAATGGGAATTAATTCTTCTTTTAGGATTGATGTTTTCTTTTATGATGATAACAACATAGTAAACTTTTCCTGCTAGAAATACACAGTGCTCTGTCCACCCCACAACCCTATAGAGTAAAACTTGCTCAAAACGGAATCACAAGGGTCCACATTAATTTCCGAATTAGACAAGTTTATGGATTGAACAACATTGAGGCAGTGAGTGAAAGAGGGGGCTATGCCAGAGTTGGATGAAACTGAGATATTTGGACTTTTGTGGTTGCTCTCTCGGAGCGTAAAAGTGATTCATAGAAACGACATTCTTCACAAAACAAGGGAAGGAGCCTGCGGACGTCTTTGATATTATACACACTGAAAGATGAATGTTTGGCCTACACAACGGTACCAATAACTCAATTTTGACAATATCTCTCTCACTAACTGCCTCAATTATGCAAAAGATACACAAATTACTTTTCCCTGATCCATTAGTCTAGTTTTGGTGATAAAATATATCAGTAACACAATATATTGATGTAATTGTTTATTACTCGCGCATAGGCCTGCACTATAGCACACTCAACATAAATTATGTACTCAATGTACTTATACACTGAAAACTGGACAATTTGTGACTTCTTCCACATGTTTAATAAACAAACTACAGTAAATATATTTATTTATTGAATATCCATTACAGTAAATCCATTACACATAGTACATTAGGGTTGTAGTTTGTTACAAAATGAAAAATTAATTATATCATAAATTATGAGATTAATTTTTGAAAAATAAGATGAATAAAAGCTAAAAATTGCTTATAACAACATTTTTTCGTGAATAAGTGATTAAGTGGTTTTGAAAATTTCACGTTGCAGAAATTTAAGTGACAGTTCAAGTTGTATCTGGCTTTACCACACACAGAGCATTCAAACAACAGGTGATCCATTGTTTGAGGAGAATCACAAAAACAGGAATAACCATCTACAATATTAATTTTAAAACGTTCGAAATAGGATTTAAAACGCCCGTGACCAGTTGAGAATTGAGTAAGTTCAAAATTCGGCACAAACATCTTACACTGGAGCCTATGGTGAATTCCTCTATTCTCTTTTCTTCTCTTAGTCGTTTACCCTCCAGGTTGGTGGAACCCACGGACTCAGCGAGGGAACTCACCACTACCGCCTCTACGGGCAGTGTCCTAGAGCTGGGAACATCTAATCGGAGTGGATACAACTGGTGAGGTGTGATTGGCACCTCGCCCAGGCGGCCTCACCTGCAAAGCGAACAAGGGCCTCATGAGGGAAGGTAATGGATGGTCAGGATGGATAGGCAAGGAAGAGGGAAGGAGGCGGCCGTGGCCTTGAAGAAGGCACCATCCCGGCATTTTCCCGAAGACGAAGTGGGAAACCACGGAAAACCACTTCGAGGATGGCTGAGGTGGGAATCGAACCCCCTCTACTCATTTGGAACACCCGAGGCTGAGTAGACCCCGTGCCAGTCCTCATACCACTGTTCAAATTTCGTGGCAGAGCCGGGAATCGAACCCAGGACCTCCGGGGCGGCAGCTAACCATGCTGACCGCTACGCTACGGACGCGACGGTGAATTCCACTTGACATTAAATTTCATAATGTCCCCAACACACTCAATAGTTTGTTCATGAGTTCGTATTTTTTCCTGACACACAGTTACAAAACTGTTTATATTAGAATTAGTCTCAAGCTGTACATCGATATACGGATCTCTACGAACCATGGCAAGAGTCAGGAAAAAAGTGGAGATTTAAATCCCAATTTTCGAGTAATTTAGGAAATCTGGACCTCATTATATCAGCATGGTACAGTACCTGTACGTAAACACCTTGCTCTCCCCTGGTGAAGTATTTATGTAGCAATTTTACTGCAGTACCGGATATGCCTAAATAAATCACACAGCTAAAGCATAAGTTGAAATTTAAAGTTCACTGGCCTCGGTGGCCAAGAGCGCTAACGCGCTACCTCGTGTCTCGCTGGCATCGGTAGAGCGTGGGTTTGAATCCCACCTCAGCCGTCCTGAAAATAGTTTTCGTGGTTTCCCATTTTCACTACC
The DNA here is from genome assembly GCA_946902985.2 of Meconema thalassinum. Lineage (NCBI taxonomy): Eukaryota > Metazoa > Arthropoda > Insecta > Orthoptera > Tettigoniidae > Meconema > Meconema thalassinum. Next base: position 216,124,376 of record OX336389.2, on the reverse strand, counting down.
AGACAAATGCCGGGACGGTTCCTTTCAATAGTTCCACGGCCGATTTCTTTTCATAATCCCTTCCCCGACCCGTCCTGAAAAGAAAAATACATGGCCATTGGTTGCATTAATAAAATTATTATTAAAGCATACATTCCGTATTATAGGCTACAGTAAGCTTTGAACAATTATATTCATAATTTCTTTCCGTTTCCGCGTTGAACAGATTCCGCTTTATACAACATAAATAACATGCAATGCCATTTCCAGTGGACTGGGACCATAACCTTCGTTCACATTCGACCAGTTTCCGCGTTATAGACAAGTTTTACTAAATATGTGTCTGTGCATAAGAGAACGGACCACTTGTCAGTCAACAGTTCACGAGATAATTGTAAAAAAAAACACTTAAGGGAGTAAAATGTCAAATTTTTGTTTTTATGCCCATGTATTGATTAGAGCGTCATCTACTCACTGCGTGAATTTAAAAGCCCTCTGACAATAATCACTGCTAAAACATGAGGTTTATTTAATACTAAGAAAAGGGACCACTTAGCGCATGGTAAGCGAGGCTTTGGCACAAATCTACACCGTTTCACCGATCTGACATACTTACACTTTGGAGCCCGACGAGTAACACTGTCTACTTGAAATTTTGGACAGACCACTCCATTCCCTGCATTTAGGCCCTTTGCCACAAATCTACACCATTTCACCGATCTGAACCAAACATTACATACTTAGCCTTTGGAAACCGACAAGTAACACTATCTACCTCAAATTTCTGACAGACTACTCCATTCCCTGCATTTAGGCCCTTTAGCACAAATCCACACCGTTTCACCTAATTGCACCGAATTTTACATACTTACCGTTAGAAACCCTGCTGGTAACACTGTCCACTTGATATTTTGGACAACCCTCTCCATTCCCTACATTTAGAATAACAGACAAAAGTAACTTGAAATCCACGTTTTAAGGCCCTAGTACCATTCATGTCCGTAGTAGTGTAACTGTAAGAATATTTTAATAAGTCTACTGTTGGCTGGCAATGCGGGCTGCTTCACGCCGCATTTTGCTCATCCCTTGGTGCAAGGGTGGGTCATATCAAAAATTCTTTTAGACTAAAGTTTAAGGTAATTTTAGAAGAATATTGACCATTTTAAACATATTTGATATTGTGTCTATTAAAAGAGATATGATTTAAATTCAAATTTAAAATTTCGCACAGCTGCCATTTTGAGGTTATGTAAACAATTGAACTAAATTAGATGTCAGTGAATGACAATGTATATAAACATTTGCTGTACCATGTTTCACTGCGCTCAGACGGTTAAATCGCGAGAAAAGTATATTTGAATGTTTAAAATTCGCTTGGCTGCCATGTTCGTTTTGTACTTACCAGGTTTTGAAAGTTACATAGGTGAACGTCTAGTAGTGCTCTTTATAGGGGCCGATAACCTCGATGTTAGGCCCCTTAAAACAACAATTATCATCATCATCATCATCATCATCTTTATCTTTATAATCGTACAAAATTTCAGAGTGATATCAGTAATAGCTTCGGAGTTATAGAATGCCGGTGAAATACAGTATTTCGCAAAGCCTCCATGTCGGATTAGCGAGACGTAATAAAAGTTGGATGGTGCTGTCGGGGTTGGCCTAAATTGTACTATGACCTTACCGAGTTCCATTGAAGTCGATCCAGCCGTTAGGATTTTATTAGAGGTGGGGGGTGCACACACACACACACACACACACACACGGTCAAAAGGCGATCTCATAAGCCTACATTTTTTCATAAATAAAAATAGGATAAAAAACCTACTTCTACATAAAAATACGTTGAACTTGAAAATGTAAACGCCAGCGTGACTTCCAAATAATTTAGTACTTATTTGTGTCATGAAAATGAAATTCCACAGCCTGCTTCCAGTCTCCGACCGGGTCAGGAATGGAATGAATGAATTTGTGTCATAAAGTACCCAAATTTTTAAACAGCTCTACTGAAAAGTTATGAAATCTTATGTTGTAAAATTACGTGCTAATTTAAGGCCTTAATTTCTTTTGGAGGCATTCAATTCAATAACATGATATTAGTTGCGTATTATGGAACATGACAATACCTTTATCTCAATACCCAACATGTGGTCCCTTTTCATATGCACGCACACATATATAGCCTATATAGTAGATATTGAAACCTTCATGCTATGGAGTAGCATGCAGGTCCCATGACATTCTTAATAAGGCGGAATGATATCCGTAATGATGTATAATTGTGGTGTGAGCCTTCAGTATTGGAACTGTGTAACAATGGAGAGTTACCAGAGCCGAGCAAGATAAAATGTTGCGTAATGTTTTTTGACTTTAGATTGCCTGAGCGAGAGCGAAAGACAATGGTGAATCTCAGGGAGCGGGAGCGCTCCGCCTGCCCGGGAATCCCTGAGATAAATTCCCCGGCTTGTCTCAATCGAGTGATATGGCAAAGACAGTAGTTGCAGATTGTGAGACAGAGCACTAGACTACACCCACAAATGACGCAAGAATTAATTGGAATCTGAACCAGACAAGCTAATTAATCCGGGAAAGAATCAGTGTGAAGAGCAACAACCACTGGGATTAATGAGTTTGAAATATGAAATGAAATCCACAGCCTGCTTCCAGTCCCCGACCGGGTCAGGAATGGAATGAATGAAGCCCCCATCTAGCGGCGAGGATATGAACTGTGCCGGCTGCCGAGGCCTGACGCACTCCTCCGGGGCAATGATTAAATGAATGACAGATGAAATGAAATGATGGTGGAGAGTGTTGCTGGAATGAAATTTTGACAGGGAAAACCGGAGTACCCGGAGAAAAACCTGTCTGCCTCCGTTTTGTCCAGCACAGATCTCATATGGAGTTACCGCGATTTGAACCACGGACCCAGCGGTGAGAGGCCGACGTGCTACAGCCTAAGCCACAGAGGCTCCAGTTTGAAATATATCGTACTTAATTAAGAGTACATAATTTTGCCTTTATTTATGCAAGGAAAATCACTCCGCACGTGACCCAATGGACGAGAGCATGGATAACACGTGATTAGGTGCAAGTACCAATCCTGAAGACTACTATGTAGACGCGCAGGATCTGTAGATCAAAGCCGTGATGGATTTGGACCCACGAATATATAATCATGACTTACGATTTGGCGTGATTAATTGCAGACACTAATCAACTTTCTAGGTAGATTTTAAGCCAAACTCGAGAAATTCAGTCTACACGATGTAGAGAGGTCACTAAAAAGCATAGGCCTATAGGATTCCTCCGCTAGGGAGAAGACACAGTTTTAGTCAGACCATGGTGAGCGACAGTCCGCGCTGCCCTGAGGTCTGAAATTGACAATATTTTTGAAGTGTTTGCAAAAGTTAGATTACTTTGAAGTAACACAGTTGAATAATTGAGAGAACATTAGTCAATTGTTTGTTATAAGTTAGGAGTTGAGATTTCTTTGTACTGTAAGACGGGATGCTAGCCGCAATATTTACATTGAGTTTAGAAGTGGTGAAAAGGCTACATTGAGAGACATGAGTCGGGTGAATCGAGTAGCCTGACAATGTAGCGAATATAGATTTGTCAACCGATTAAGCAGTGTAGATAGCCCGTGATTTTATCTGCCCACAAGTAAGCCTAGAACCAGTTAATCAGGTCAGATGATACAAAATTTTCGTACGCTTGACTGTTGAAGCTAGAAAGAGTTACATATCTGATAGGAGTTGATAAACGTCATAGCCATATTCTAGATTGAATATTGCGGAAATAATAAATAGTACATTATGCAACGAGCCTATAATGGCAATAATTAAGACACGAGTATGTTTATAAAACGAGCGTATGCGAGTTTTATAATTTCCATACGAATGTCTTAATTACCATTATAGGCGAGTTGCATACGACAGTTTATGTTCGACGATAATTATTGTAACTATTTTATGTTCGAACATAAATATTCATAAATATCTGTCGAGATTTCGCCAGTTTTATGTACTAAACAGAGCGCATGGGACGCACAGAATACCTTATATTTGGCCATGGCCTCCTCGATTACCCTACTATGACACTAGGCCACGCACTGTAATTTAAATTAGAAGGCCGTGGAACTCAGCGCTGCTGCGATGCTATTCTTATCTAATTGGTCAAACAACTGTTTCGAGCTCTGATTGGTGGGAGAAACTGTTTCATAATGAAAAATAGTGTTATAATGAGCCTCATTATGATACAGTTTTCTGACATAATAACAATTTAAAGTACAGTTGTGGAAATATGTTTGTGTATTACACAAATGTAAAATATTTTGAGATAAGGACCAGTGTGTACAGTATATTGTCATGTTCGGAGCCACGTAAGGCAGCATCACTTACGACGATCGAAACGAAGTGAACGTGATAGGCCTACCTATAAATTGTTGTCCTGTATTATAATTATACGTCTAACTATAATCTATAGCCCACCTTGCAGCACTAGCAAAATAAGTATCTTGGAGCCATGATGTTCCCTACCTATGAGATGGACATGGAGTAGAGACATACCGGTGGGGTACGGGCAGATGATGATTCTGCTGGGCTGAAGGAATGAGTACCCTATTGCAAATCACTGATATTTGGATTTGGTTGGTTTTGGTGACAGGAATGATGGTTTTTGTAGATATTTTGATGACATAATATTTTTGATTGAGTTACTTTCATTTTGATTTGGAATAGTATTAAATATTGACGGAACTATAAATGTTGTAAATATGATGCGAGATCACCTACATGTTTTGCGTAGGGAGTAACCTATAATATCAGTGTGCGAGTTAACGTCATCTGTGACGCAAGCGGTGTGTCTGTGTGGGCGTTTGATCCGCTTGTGTTGAGTATGTTTTTGTGAAGAGTAGGTAACAGTATGGGAGGGTGATTGCCATCCCCGAAGTAAAGTTTAGTAGACCAGGTGTGTTTTATCAAGATACTTACCATTTGAGATGATCGCGGTCATCAGGACTCATCACTTGTTGTCAATTTCATACTAAGTTTGAAAGATAGGTAATTTTATGGAGATTTGCCCACAATTTAAGATTTAAATAGAAGGCATACAGTGATTTCGGGAATTTATGGAATCTGTGAGCTCAGGTAATGAAGAGGATGATTACGCTGATTGCTGATTTGTTAAAGGATATCCGTGGGAGTGATTGGGAAAGCCCATCTCTCTACACATGGATATTATGGTAAGAAGATGTGCCGATTGCAGTTGTGTTGTGCAGGTCTGATTCCCTCAGAAGACCTTGAAACAAGTGGAGTTCCCGAGGTATATTTGGTTTGTGATCGTTCACTGGGGCATAATTGCAAAGGCAGCCTTGAATGTGAGGAGTCATTACAGATGATATCAAAGGATCCCTGTTTATTTCGTCGAGTCTTGGAGAAATGTTTTCTGTAGCTTTCTTGGAAGAAATGGTAAATGGCACATGTCTCCGTTGTAATGTTAGATCAGCTGTTGAATGTGACGGGTTCTTGCTCACGGTTTTGTAATAGATTTGTCTACGTGGGAAATCACTGTTTTGGCCGAGTAATACGAAAGATTGCTATAACGCAACTTATCGCTGAAGTTGATGAGAGGGATATTGAAGTAATGTTTGTTTGCATTGTTAACACTGGTCCATTGAAAATTTATAACACGGCTAGTTCAGGTTCATGGGTGTATGATTGTGTGTGAAAATCTCACAAGATTATTAGGTGCTTTTGAGTATTTGGCTCATGCACCAAGTTTTATTAATCTGTCATGCTAAAATAATGCAGGTTGTATTTTTGTGAATTTTGTTTATGGAAAATTCGGGACTGCGGTCTACCGATATTTTTGTCTGTGTTATAGAATGTAACTCATTATCAAACATTTGAATAGAATTGAATAGGAACCCAGAATCTATACGGGTTGGTCACTATTGATGACAGCACGTTGTGCTTTGGTGTGTGTTGTTTGTTTGTGTGACCACCAAGTGCATGTCCATAAGGCATTCAGGGTTATGAGGGTGAACATTTGTATGTTATCTGAATAAATTCATACAGATAAGGTTAGAGTTTGTGTATTTAGGTTCTGTTCTTGGATATATTGCCTAGTGTCAGCAACACCCAACACCAGATCATGACCAGACAATTGCATTGGCTGGAATTGACGTTGACAAATAGGTAGTCATAACTCATACTACCATATGCACTGTAACATCATAGTTGACATTATTTGAAGTTATTTGGAGGGATAGAATCTTGCTTTTTGATTTTGTGAACGGAAGTAACGTATCTGAATTTGAGAGCTTAATAATAATTAATAATTTTATTAATGCAGCCAATGGCCATGTACTTTTCCTTTCGGGACGGGTCAGGGAAGTGATATTGGAAGAAAATCGGCCGTGGACCTATTCAAAGGAACCGTGGTGAAAATGGGAAACCACGAAAACCATTTTCAGGACGGCCGAGGTGGGATTCGAACCCTCGCTCTCCCGATACCAGCGGGGACGAGGTAGCGCCTTAGCGCTCTCGGCCACCGCGGCCGGTATTTGAGAGCTTAATGGCGTGATTTTGGCCATTGACGCGTGGATGCGTCCTTACAAGGGCGTAGGGCGTCATAGATGTTAGTTTCAAGGGATGTTTTTTTAAATTTATAACCCGGTTTTAAAAGGCGAGACGTAATTTTATTAACCTCATGGTGCAGTACTTAATCTTGAAGAATAAATTCATTTTTCTTAAGATACCCATGTGTGTGATTATATTTTAATCCATTTGATCTCAGCAAACAACACCTAGGATAGTCATGTAAGTTAAGCTAGTGGACTGGACGCGCCCCCCAGAAGAGAGTCCTATCCCAGAAAAACCAGGTATTGAAGAGTATAATACAGTACATAAATAAATATATATTTGAGAGGCCCCGGGTTCGATTCACTGCTCCTTCAGGGATATTAGAAACTGACGTGAGCGCTGGAACGGTGTGCACTCAACCTCGTGAGGACAATTGAGTAGCTGTCTGACAGTGAGCAGCACCCCGGTCACGAAAACCAAGATTAACGGCCGAGGGGACCCGATGCACTGTCCACGCGTCACCCCTATATTTGCAGGCCAAATGGCTGGGCAGTGGTCGCTTGGTAGGCGCAGGCTCTTCATGGGCTGTAATGCCAGGGGTTATTATATTATTATTATTATTATTATTATTATTAATGTGCTCTATTTTAATAATGTATTGTCTCTAAGATCATATTATACGGCTGGCGCCCATCCCGGAAGTTTATTATTATTATTATTATTTTATCAATTATAGTTTATGTTATCAACAACCTAGAATTCATATTACATTTATCACCTCAATGTGTGACATTAGACCCTATTTCATATGTCGCCAAGCAGTGGTGCTTCTCTGCAATGCTCAGATAATATTACAAGGCCGGATTTAAAGAGCCGGGAATCGAACACGGATTTAATGGAACATCATGTTTATCTAAAAAGCAATTACATTATAATATGTAACAATATAAGAACATGCAGATATGTATTGTGCAGTGTGTTTCTTTAATTAAGAGACTAATTTCGAAGGGGCGAATATTGATGACATAAATCCTTTAATAATGCTCCATTAAATACAATTTTATGCATAGAAATTGCTTTGAAATTTATGAAAAGTGACTTTAAAATATCTCAAACTGAGATAAAGTGGTTTTAAACTATTAATTTGCTGTTGAATTCATTGCACATTACCTGGCCGCCAGGATGTTTTTGTGTTTCTCAGGATTTGGACAGTCACATATCCGCACAAGTGTCCAAAAGTTAAGCATAAGTTACGAATAAGCAGGGAAACAGGAAATAGACCGCAAACCGCACGACATATGCACCTACTAACCTTATGTGTTCGCTCTGTATAGGAAAGTAGTATTCCCTGCTTTGACTAGCGGCGCAACCACAAGGTAAACACAGACAGTGCCTGCACCCCGTATTCCCTCAGTCGTGTTTGCACTGTTATAGTGTGCGGAGTGTAGCCTCGTGGTGAACGTGACAACATAAAGGCACAACGACGCCATTTGGACCCCGTTTTGCAGGGTAGAATACTCAGCCGCCTGAAAGCAGGCCAGACACAGACCGAAGTCGCCATATCCTTGAATGTGCCAGAAAGTGTAATTTCCAGGCTTTGGAGACGATTTCGAGACACAGGAGATGTTAGTCATATGCAAGTACCAGGACGACCAAGAGTAACTACCCCACAGCAGGACCGATATCTGGCCTTAACCGCCCGAGGAAATCAGAATGCACCTGCAAGACAATTGTGGGCGGAGCTTGCAGCTGTCTGAAGGGTTGTCGTTTCCCGGCAAACTGTGTACCGGAGGTTCAGAACAGCAGGGATGTTTACCAGACATCCAGTGGTGTGCGTCCCGCTCACACCAGCACAGAGACGGGCCCGTTTACTGTGGAGCCGTCAACGTCAAAACTGGACCATGAATGAAAGGAGGCATGTGCTCTTCACAAATGAATACCACTTCAGTTTGCAGAGCGATTCCCGTCGCACATTAATCTGGAGAGAACCGGGTAGCCGGTACAACCACAGGAACACCGTGGAACGGGACCAGTATGGTGGTGGTGGGTGTCATGGTGTGGGGTGGCATCATGTTGAATGGCCGTATGGACCTGCACATCTTCATGGGTGGTCCGAGGAACACTGTGAACGCTCAGAGATACAGGGATGAGGTTCTGAGACCACATGTTCGACTCTTCAGAGGTGCGGTTGGTCCAGACATCCTCTTAATGGACAATAATGCCCGATCGCACCGCGCTGCTTTGGATGAATTTATGGCTGGGGACTGGCCAGCGAGGTCTGCGGATCTGAAACATGTAGAACATGCCTGGGATTCATTGGGGGAGGAGAATTGCATCCCGTCAGCCTCCACCAAGGACCCTACAAGACCTTCGCCTTGCCCTTTCGGAGGAATGGGATCGACTGCCACAAGAGCACTTGGACCATCTGATAGAGCGCATGCCACGTCGCACAGTGTGTCGAATCCCAATTCTAGGTGGAAAAAATTAATAACTTCGTTAATAGTGCTGGGATTCTATTAAAAGTTGGCAATATACCGTTTTCGAGATCGCTGAATTCATTTCTGGCATCGTCTAAAGTGTACGATCTTCGGGGGATAAATATATAGGGGTGAGGGGTAAGGTGAGATGTAAAAAATGACTGAAAGCAACACAAGAATCATCCATTTTGGTAGTAAAAATCACGATTTGGATGTGTATATGATAGTTTATGACAATGGTAAACATACTATTTAAAACTGGATAAAATATGAATAACAATGGGACTTTCAGTCAAGTATTCTTGTTACACCTTATTTGAGGGAATAGACGAAGTCACTGTATGTAAAATCATCCTGATTAAAAACATATATTAAATTGTTATTAAACATAGAACAACGAAATATGCACATAAAATAACATTTATTTTCTAAAAATAAAAAAATATTCGTCAAAATCATACAAACAATTTCTTTATAACAAAATGTCATTTTACAGTCCTGTTAATGACGTATTTTTTAGTAAACATACTTCACACACGAAAACAATATTATTTCTCTAGAAAAACATGGAAATAAAGACAACATATATTGAATATTAGGCCTATTTCTCCTATTGCAAATAAAAAGAAAACGTCCATTCGTCAAGTTATGTTCTCATTAATCTCACTCCCCTTAACAATAACAAAATGTATAATGTTCATTCGTTACCTAATTCTTCTGTCGAGTCCAGAGCATCGTAGTCATTGCTACTGGTCATCATCATTTGATGTCAACGTTCCTTGGGGGTCATTAAGTAACTCAATAGCTTCCATAGGTAGATTACCTATGTACGTGGCATTGTTCTTCCTGCACTCTTCCATTTTTGATAATATTATGGGATATCAACTTAATTTTGTTTCTTAACTCCTGCACCTGAGTGTCACTAAGAGATGTAGGATCAAATTTATTCATAACATATTGAAATATGACGTCTGTACGCCCCTATTTACGACACGATCGCCACGCGTTGAAAAATTCTTCTCGCGGTAATGCCCACATAGTCACTGAAAATAAGAAAATAAACCATCATGCACATTCGTGCGCAACCAAACCACTACAGATCCTCAATCTACATTAAATTTCCTATCGAATGATGTTTAAAGTAAAGTGGCACTATGAGGCACTCATAAAGTAAATTATTTATTTATCGTAGAAAGCTTGTATTGGGCCGATAACCTAGATGTTAGGCCCCTTGAAACAACAATTATCACAATCATCAAAGCTTGTATTGCGCATAAAAGTGCGAACACATACCTGTTTTCACTATTCCATGAGCCGCAGAAGACAACACCTCGTTGAACTCACTAGAATCACTACGTTCGGTTCACTCCGACACCTCCTATCAAATGACCTGATAACTGCCAGGAAGACGTTTCAGCACCTATAACCTCCTTGCTACGCACCAGAGAGCGGAAAGGAAGACCGAAGGTCACCATCTGGTTTGTTCACTATCGAATGAGCCAGGTTTCACTTTCATTTGCGACAGTGAATTTTTTCCACCTAGATATGGGATTCGACACACTGTGCGTCGCTGCGAAGCATGTGTGGCTGATAGGGCTAAGCATACACCCTATTAACAGCATGTTTTGTTGTGGAAGACATTGCCAAGTTTTGTTAGTTGTCAAAGGTGTACCTTAGCTATCAGAACCTTTCTGACACAGCTTTTTGGACAAGTTGTGTGACATATGGTGTGTGATTCAGCTTCCGTTTGTTCAGCGATCCGTCTGACATTCCTATCAGGCGGTATGGCTTCGTTTAGTGATTATGCTTAACTTTCGGACACTAGTGTACTTACTTAACAGTCCTCTAACACATACCGAATTTCAGTTAGATTATACAGATTCTGTAATCTTTCCCGACATAATACATTTTCAGTTAACTTAAATGTAAATAAAATTAGAGTTGAATTATTATTTTATGTCTTATATTTTATTGGAAACTTATTTTTCCCGATTTCCACTGAACAAATTTTGATGATAGAAAATGCAAATCCGAAATTAAATAGTAATATTCTACAGTTGTATTGTACCCTTATTCAGGATAGTCATTTGGGATTTTTTTATGGATGACAGCGAGACGTTAGATTTGAAAGGCGCTCCGGACAGTAGTTCGCTGGAGATCGTATAGCTCGCACGAGGAAAATACCCGTGGCATTAGTGGCGAGGCAGAAGAAACGTATTGATGAAAATTGACATTTTACGTTTTGGAAAGCTGAAATTATACGTAAATATTTGGGTGAGTCCAGTCGAAGGAAGAGCCATAGAGGTGATTGGAACAGCGGAGCTGGCAGTCTTCTACATCTGGCGCAGAAGAGTAGTTAAGCGATCGCAGCTGAGCTGTGAGTTAGTTCATTCTTCTTTCTTAGCCAGTCTTAGTTCATTGTTCAGTCTTAGTCAGTCAGTCAGTCTTGATCAGTCTTTGATCTGTCTTCAGTCTTGCATCGTAACTGCAAACTATATAACCTACTACGAATATTCAACAGACGACACTTGCAATTCTATTGAAATACCAATCTGGAGTTTTTCTCAAATATTGGTCTACGTTCTGGGGCCATTCGTTTATACAGATTGTGCAAGGGAATACCTTTTACCCAGGGAGAGAGTTTAGTGGGGTCAATCTACTTTGAGGATTCGGTTAGAGCATTCTCTATTACCCAAACACAGGTTAGATGGCGATATGGGACCACCATTGCCTAGCGTATTGCGTGGAATAATATTCCTTACCCAAGGTTGATGAGGTTTAATAGTAGAAATCTAGGCATTTGGACACTCACAGATTGTAACAGATTGTAAGCGTATTGCCTATGAAACCAAATTATTTTGTCAAAGCTGCAATAATTGGCAAAAGACTGAAATTGTTACTACCAAATTTCATTAACATCGGTGCATTATATCAAACGTTATTGTGATGAGGATAGGACGGACACGCACATGCAATACACACGGACAAACTTTGATCTTACAAGATTTTCATACGACGAAAATAGATTGAAAATACACATACCTTAGCTGCTGCTAATATGAGTTTGACAAGAACGCAGAATTCGCACATCACCACGATATCCAAAGCCTGAAATGAAATCACAACGAAAGGTAACCAAAATTTCGGATCTATCACCACAAAAAAATAAGCTGCGAAACGTTAAATATATTATTTAAGATCTTAGGTAGGGGATACAGTGAAGTCACGCGGCATAGCTGTGCTCATTAAATCGTGCACCACGGCCGCGAGGCGAGCTGCAGCAAGTCCGGTGATTTCAGGTTCAAATCCCGGCGCTGACAGCGGCTATCCTGAGTGTGGATTTTCCCCGGGCTTTCGTACACTCCCTCCAGGCAAATGCCGGGATAGCACCTTACTTCAAGTCCCGGAGCATCTATCTCATCCCTGTCCCTAATACATTTAGACTACAGTCATTACATCAATACAAGTTATCAGACAAGTTTGACACACACCTAACTACACGGGACTGATGACCAAAAAGGAAGCAGTAAACTAAGTGGCCCACAAGTCTGATGCAAATTTTTGAAACTGACATCACTTGGGTGACTTGCATGTCAACGAAAACGTTCCAGTACCTTAACTCAAAATTACATACTTGACAGAGCTGGTAATAGAACCCGGGCCTCCGAGGTGGCAGCCAATAACGCTAAACATCACATCACAAGACATACAAGTATGGGATATAATACCACGATATATTGAAAGTAAACGCAGTATCGTAGCCAAGTGCATTATGTTCGTTTTCACGACTACAATGGGTGGCTTTAGTTGCAAATCCCAGCGCTGACAAGTGTTTCCGCCGTCCTCACTCCAAGTAATGTTATTGGTTTTACGTCCCTTTTAACTACCTCACTCCAAGTAAATGTATGGATTTTACCTATGCTATGTCCTGGGACACCCTAGATCCCAATACTTAAATAACATGCACTAATATAGTCACCACAATATCACAATATCACGGGTTCGATTACAGGCCGAGGAAGTTGATTTTCCAAGAGGAAGAGAAATCTACGCCACTCTGTGTTGTGCCGTCACTGTTTGTATCACATTTGGTGACTGCAAGACACAACAGAGTTGCCACATATCAGTGCAGACTTGGAACGTATACACAACTCAGACCCAGAGGATTTACTGTACATGAAACAGCTCAGCCATGCATACGAGTATCTTGGACTTACGAACAAATATGTCTGATCCAATATCAACTATCAATACGAGTAGTTACAAAAGAGGACATCCTGTCTATTTGTGAGGAGCAGAAAAAATAAATATCTCCAATTTTGCAGCCAATGTATACTCTAAGGTGCAATGAGCAATTGCTATCGCGACATACACGGGATTTCCTTCGCCGAAAAAAGTCAATTTCTGAGTTATTGCTCTGAATTGAGTAGGAACAATACGGTTTATTGAGGCAGGAGAGGAATCCCTGAGTGTTCTGAAAGTACTGGTACAGTAGGGACCCGTAGTGATACACACACCAGTAAACAGCCTACAATTTACCGAGTGGTCCACCAGCCCTTTGCGATCCAGTTTTTGCATCCCGTCACAATTCTGAAAGACATCAGTCAGTCCCTCTCCCTAAGACGGGGTAATATAACGAGACATGTGTTTACGGGCTAGAAGACAGCAGGAATCGTGAGCGCCACTGCTAATTCAGTATGGGTACCTTGAAGGAACCCGTAGAACAAGCACAGATACGCAGAACACGTACTTTAAAACAGGAGGTGTACGCACGGACCGAGAGCAGGTATTGTATTGTACCCGATATTTAATCGAGGCTATCGGCTACGCTAGCTGTAGTTGAAATTTTGTTCCTTGGAAGTAGAGATTGCGCTGAGATCGCGCCGATGACGACAAGGAAAATGACGTAGAAGATTAAGGGAGAAGAAAGCGATACCCCACCAACGCGCGGAATCACGGGAAGAAGGCAAGATATTTATGGAAATAACTTAGAAATGAAGCCTTATTTAACAGCAGAAAAGAAAGGAATAATGTTGAATATTTATTATAATAACATTTGATAAGGTGGATAACTCCTTAATTGAGTACAATAGCTTTGCAACAGCAGATATTGGCCGAGGTTGAATATCTGACGTCAGAGAACAGCAGTAATTGGTCTACCCTTACTCCAGTCAAGGGGAGAGAAGTCACGTGTTTAGCGAGGTCAGTTGTCGCAGCACGGTGTGGAAGAACATTCATTCTCTAGTCTATTCCGTTACAGTATACACTGCAGTTAAGTAATCATCACCTGTCCAGCAGGGTAAAACTAGTGAAGTTAGCATTGTGAGATTGATAGCACGGCGAAGTCAAGCAGTTGACGGGAGTTAGGATCGCGATGGCAGTGAGTAGGACGAACACGGCCGGCGAGTGGAAACATGTTAGTTTGAAAGTGAAGTTGCTCCAGCTAATTTCGTATAGCAACACATTTGACAGTTCATAACTTGTAACAGAGGCAAACAAGACATTCATTTGGTGAAACGAACATTATTATAACAGACTTCACAATGAATATTCGTATACAAGATTGGTCTAATGAGGCTAGTTATTAACTTCGTGTTATACACGTATGGTGAAGCCGGAACAGTCATGCAGTGGGCGACATTTTGTGAAGGTTTAGGTGTCGTATAACGGAACATTGCATTCGACATTTTCACACCTTCAATAATTGGACATAGGCTTTCAATGGTCCAAATACTTGTCGCAATTCACAGTTCATGCATTTTCAACATGAATATTTATAAAGAGATGGACTTTAAATCGTTTTATCAGTATAATGGAAGACAAAGCTGATGTGTTTTATCATGGCACATTCAAGTTGACCGCGAGGCAGTTTACACATTACTGCGTTATGCGAATAGAACTATGGACTTCACGAATTTTATACAACGGTGAAGTGTTCGCTAAATGACCTAGGTTCATGAACAGTTATGGATATTATTACCACGTCGCGTACAGATACAGGGTGTCTGACAAACATGCATACAATCTTAAATATTGTATTCATCAATATAATTCAACCGCAGTGGACAAGAACATTATCAGTGAGTTTCAATCGACACTTTCGCATGGGACAGTGGCGTAGAACAACCGAGGACAGAATGGCGTACCCATTTGAGGTGAACCTTTTTTGTGGATTATTGGACAATATCCGTGGTGGATATATTTCACTCTACGATGTGCGGCCAGGCGTATCAAGAGACGTGATGGCAAAACAAAGTGAGGGGTTCGATTCCTACTGAGGCGAGGATCTACATCGTGATATGCATTAGGATGGGGAGAATGCATTTCCAATGGCACAGGACGAAGATTTCGCCGATCTTTCGAGAAATCTATTGCGTATATCTGAATTATCGCCGATCTTGGAATAAATTTATATTAAACATCTGGAACATCTGAAGGTAATGTGGACACTTATGACTTTACTGATATGATTTTGGTATGACACTGGGCACACTTGTATATCGTTAGGAGTGTTATTCGAGACATTGCTTGATATATTTTACATTTCATCCTGAGGAATTTGGTGTTTCCATATGAGATGGCAGACGCATTCATCCGATCTTTGCTATTTTACCGACATTATTAGGTAGGGTTTAGATCTTTCTATTTCTTGATTGATAGTGCTTTCTTGAGCATGGCCGTTTTCTTATCGAGCATTTCGAGACTCGAAACCTGCAGTCGGGTAGTTTATTTTTGTCAGCTTATCGCATACTAGCGAGTATGTGGGATTTATTATCAGGGATTTTTCTTTATTGGATTGTTTTTGAGCTATGGAATTTAATTCGCTCTAGCGAAGCAGTATCACTTTTATCGGACAGTACAAGAATTGTTGATTCCAGTCATGTGCATTCATTCATTCATTCATTCATTAGTCAACGAAGACGGGGCCTGTTGCTATACGCAATTGTGTGGTGTAAAACGCTTTACCCGTCGTATAGGGATTAATCATCTGAGCCGTCGACGATGTGTCCCTTTGCATTTATGCAATTGTGTGGTGTTAAACGCTATTCCCATCCCTAGGAAATACCATCTTATCATCCGTGTGCAATGGTGACTGTAGGCGAATCAAACAATAATTTACCGGTCATTTATTAGTTGATCTTCATTAAATAATTTAAAAATAAATGTCAGTAGGATTACATTTCGTAATTCATGTGTTGCAGATACAATAGTTTTGTTGAATTACTCTTTTGAGAGTACAGTCATTTAATATTTGTTAATTAATATTTTTGGTGAGTGGATTTAAGCCTTTGACAAGGATTTTGAGCGATTGAGTCATTTAAGACGAGTTCTTTCTTATTAGGAATTTATCACAGGCAGACTATGAACAGATATGATGAATATGATTAAATATAACACAGTTGGCGTTATTTTGAAATAACTTTCGATGATCTTTATAGAGATTTTATACTTTGGATTTAATTAAACCTTGGATTGGATTACAATTACTTTGGTAATTTTTCTTGTTGTTTAAGAAGTTGTCTAAACATGATAATAGTGACTACAGTTCTTGTAGGTCAAATTTATGAATATCTGAAGCCAGTTCTACAATAAATTGTGGATTATTAAATACGTTGAGTTGGGGTATTTTTGCCAAACGTTTTGTGTTATTTGCCAAGTGTGTGATATTGCCATAGTGCGATTTATGATGCAGACTAGAGGTCGTCGAACCCAGTCTTATATATTTTGAAATTCATGCTGTGCGCTGAATAATTGTGATATAATGTTGTACCCGTTGGTCCTGGGGATGCGATGACCCATCTGCTATAACATCGCATTCCTGGAGTTCCGGGACAGAGCGGAGTTAAATGAACCTCTAGTCAAATAAGGAATGTGTCGGAAATTCAGCTGAGTTCTCGAAAAAGCAGTGGGTATCACGAGACAAAGTATCTCTAGGGTCGTTACGGGCTTAAGTTTAATAAAAATAATGCAAATATAAATGGGCGCCATCAACTGAATTCCTAGCAAACCACTTCCTTTCCGGATAAGCCTTACTCAAGACAAGGAAAGAAAAAGGGACATCACACCATCATCAGATCACAACTAAGATAAAAACAAATTTATTTTACTTTGATAGTCAGACAGACATTTTAAATACAACTCCTACCTGAGAGTATGGTCGAATGCCAAAGTTAAATTGTCATTGTCCAAAAATCGAACCATCTCTTTTCTAATCCAAAATTATTTTTATCCACATAACAAGAAAAATTTATAAAGTTCTCTTGGGTTCTCAGGATCACTGTAGCACTTTGTCTTTCGTCACTGACATTTGTGAAACCTGAGACCTAATTTCTCTTTAATTTAACATCAATGTGGATTTAAAATAAATTATTGATCTGTCTAAACATACACATATAATAATCACACATATTAAATATCACGTAAATCATGGTTTGCATGGCATAATTTGAATGTTGAACATGTTAATCAAATGCTCCTAAACATCGAATAATTAATTTACACTATTTACATCGTCATTAACAATCTCTTATCTATGAATTACAGAAAATTCAAATTCTCATTGGTCATCATTATCGTCATCATCAAAATTAAATATTTCTCACATTAATTCTCACTTCAAAATTATACATATTCCTGTCAGAATCCTTAATTCATCACCATTACATCATTTAAATTCTCAACTCAAGTTGCAATTCCTTCAAATTATCTCTCAATTAAATTTATTTAATTCCATATAAAGTCATTAATCATCAGCTTCTTTAATTAATTATCACCTTCTAATTCAGTTATTCATCATCATTACAATCGTCTATTAATTTATTTCAATCAGTTTATTTATCCAATCTTTAATTCATCCAATTATTTAATTCATCGATTTATTCCAAAATTTAATTTATCAACTTATTTAAATTTCAATCATCTGGTTATTTAGTTTTCATTATTTCATCTAGTCATTCTGATTTTTATTTCATTAGGTCAGATCGTTAATATGCTTAAATCTTCAGATTATTATTTCATTAATTATTATTTTCAGAAAATCTTGTATTATCAATTTCATTTATTTGTTTAATTTCCTAACAAATTGTTTAATATGGTTTATAGAACGTTGTCTTACAGTTATATCACTTCCAAGTTATATCTCGTATTTAATTTATCATGCCAAAAATATTATTGCCTCCACGACATCACGTTGGATCTAACTATCCACAACGACATTACATTTCTTCAATACTTCAAATATCACATTTGAATACAAGAATTATTCCACAAAAACTCCATAAATATTCAGCACATACAGCATGAATCTCAACAATTACGCTAGACTGGGTACGACGACCTCATGTCTGCTTCAAAATACATTATCAACGTTGCTACTATCACATGGCAACTTCCACAAAATGCCTATCACAAACTTCACTTAACCATGTTGCATGATCTAGAAAAAATATATAACTGGCTTCAAATTATCAACGCACACAATCTCCAATAACTGTAATTACTCTGATCACATCTAGACAACTTCTTAAACAATTGGAAAAATATTACTTCAGTAATTTAAGATCTGCTTTCAAATAGCATAAATTCTCTTACAATTTTCATAACTCACATCACAGAAAAACACCAATGTGCTATAATCTCATATCAAAATCTGCAATACTGATCTGCCTTAAAATAATTCTGACCATTAATGATTAATCTCACAAGATTCAATTACTTTAACCCCTTCTCAAAGGTATCAAACACAATTATAAAACTCATCAAAAGCATCAGCTGTAACAGCTGTTAAACTGAAATTACTCTCAAAAGAGTATAGCAACAAAATATTGGATTGGCAAACAAGAATTACTAAATGCAATCCTGTTGACATTTATCGTTACTTTATTTAACAAAATTTCGACTGATATGTGACTAGTAGTTCCTTGTTTGATTCACTTACATCTCGTGTACACTCGGATGATAAAATGAGTCCCTCAATGGCGAGTAAGATGTGTAACCACCGTACAGTCGTATAAATACGAAAGACCTCGCCCCGTCGACTTGGATGATAGTTCCCTGAACGATGGGTAAGATGAGTAGCCACCATACAATCGTATAAATACGAAGGACCCCATCTCGTAGGCTATATGAGTGAATGTACCAGATAGGAATCAAGAAGTTTCTAGTTGTCATATAAAAGCGATGTTCATTCACTAAAGTGAATAACTTCTTAATATCTCCAAACAATCCAATGGAAAAAATTCCTACCGATGAATAATACACACTCGCTAGTATGCAATGAACTGACGATGTAATTTTAGATAATCAATTGCAGATCACGAGTTCGAAATACTCGTTACACAAAAAAAACTATTTATGAAAAGAATATCCTAGCTGGAAAAATGTCTAAAAGACCAAACATCTGCTTAATAAAGCCAACCAATGGTGAGAATTTCGTATAATGATGCCTGCCATATCATATGGTCACTCCATATTCTAGCAAATTCGAAGTATATAAATTCAAACCATGTCTTAATAATTGTATCACTCCTATTAGAAAAATATACATGTGTGCCCAGTATTCATGAAAATAATCGTATCAGGTAGTTATGACTCTTACAGTACCTTTCATAATCAGCTGTAATTAAATTTCCAAGATCGTCGATTTTCCCTACATAAAGAATTTCTCGAAAGATCGGCGTGAATATCATTTCATCCATGAAATGACGATTGCCTTCGAAATCCCAAATGAATCAGCTGGTGGACTCCTCTCGTCAGGAATCGAATCCATCGCTCTGCGGTGCCATCTTGTCTCTATCAGTGTCTACTCGGACATGTTGAACTTCGGATTACCCATAGCGGATATTGTCCAACTCCTCTCGGAAAAGTTCATGGAAACAGCGGACCCCCTACTCCTCTTCTAAGATACGCCACTGTTCCGTTAAATGTTCAGTTGAGTATTGTAAGTTCAATCTCAAATGACTGCTAAGTCCCACATTTGTAAAATAAAATTTTACTTGAGAGTGTTCAAGATTACGAAACACCCTGTAGTTGTCTGTATCAGGTAATTCATGAAAACTGCATAAGAAATAAATCTTATTAATGCACGATCTAATGTTCATCAGTGCCTATGCTAACAACATTCCGTTTACTTGAAATAGTTAAAGCAGCTTCGAATGCGTTATAGAACAGCATAGTCATAAAGTTATTCGTAAAAGCAATGTTCAAACTGCGTTGAAATGTCGCTTGAAATAAAGCCTTCAACTACTTGCAGTGCGGTTCTGACATATCCCGGCCGTCTGTAATCGCTTCCTCGGCCAGCCCGCCTGGATCAATGACCCGCTCGGCCTTCGCTGCTCGGCGATGCAGGAACTGTCGCCTACACTTTTGCCGTGACAGTTTCTGTATGTTACGTGACCTTCACTGTGCGTCTCGCTTGCGCTATAGAGCTGCTCCTACCTGCTCGTCTAACTGAGCTCAACTGAATCTGCTGACACTGTCTTCTTGCTTATGTGCTTGGCGCAGGCACGTGGTGTAGTCCCCCACCACTGTGCTCTCGCGTCACGGTCATAGTCTTGAACCCAGATCATCTAGGCTGTTCTGTTATAAAATAACTTAAGGGTTATCTGACTTCCATAAAATTATTTCCTCATACACTGCATGTTATATATCCTCTTCTAAGATGTTTAATTTACTATAATCCATAAATATCTCAATAAAGCTTCACATCTCTAACCATAATTCCATCTTTTCACAGATTTCAATGCCTCCTTGATTCTTGACCTCCTACGTCATCTTGACATTCTTCTTGACGCGATCGGTGCGCTATCTGTTCCTAACTCTTCTCAAAACCTCAACTACAGCTTAATGTCTGCTGGCGTAGCCGATAGCCTAAACTAGGTATCGGGTACATCTCTCCCGTACATCTCCTTTTTTTATCAGGATTGAGAAAAAAAATACACTCTCAGGCATTCTATATATAATACATGTACACGATAGCTCTACAATTCCTTTACTCAGCATGATGGTATTTCCTGATGCTAGCTGCATTAAAAGTTCCAATGATTAGCATCTTGATTCCGTGTTATTCTGACGTTTATTTCTTCCTTCGCCACTCGTGCTTGCTCGATTGACATCTCTCACTGTCTCCTCGAGTGGTGCACTAGGCTGTCTATCTTCTTGCCTCGACCTCTCATGTCCACGATTGTCTTGTCTGTCGTTGGGATCGTTTCTTCGGCCATCCTGCCTGTCGTTCCCATTATACTGTTGACCTTGGCTCCAGCTATTTCTGCCTCGATATCTATTGTTATATCGATTCCTGTCTTGATATCTGGAATTCTGGTTATAATTCCTATATCGGCTATCTCTCGCTTCTTGATCGTATGGCCTCTCATATGGTCCTCTATATCGATCATTTCCTCGAGCGTTACGGATGTTTCCTCGATTCCCTTCGTTCCGTCGGTTTTCCCAGGAATCCCTTCTGCCCGTTTGAGCTGCATTGTCTACGACTACCGCATTCACTTCTTGCGTGTTTCTGTTGTCGTTTCTGTTACTTCTAGGCGTAACTTGAGCGCTTGTATAGTCCAATCGCCGTAAAATGTCGTCATAGTGCTCCAGTGTATTGGCTCCCGACGCTATTAGTGATCGCTGTACCTCAATCGGTAACTGTCTCGCTATAGCTTGCAAAAGCTCTTCTTCTGGCAATGGAGGAATAAGGAACTGTAATTTAGCCAGCTGTGACGTGAAATAGTTGGCATAATGCGTCGGATGTGACGTAGAATAGCGTTTTGAGTACATCTCCGCTCTTACGTTAAGTTGATCCTCGGCACTCCAAAATCTCCTCAAGAAAGCCATGGCAAATTGCTCCATGTTCGCAAAATTGCTTCTGAACGCTCTAAACCACGTAAGCGCAGATCCATCTAAGGCGCGTTCGACTATCCTTAGCTCTCTTTCTTTGGCTACCCTATGTTCCGCCATGTAGTCTCGAATATCTCGCAGAAATTCGACTGGGGTGACTCCTGTATTACCCGAAAACTTTCTCGGCTTGTCATCCAGGTTCCTAATAATGGTGACTGGACCTGAGTATCGTTCGCTTGGACCCAACGTACTCCTATTCGAACTTGGATTATCCTGAGGGGTTGAACTGGCCCTTTCGAATGTCACATTCGGTTGCATTTGACGGTCGTCTCCCATGCTTGCTTCTTGATTCGTCATACTGCGGTCTATCGCTGTCTGATTTATCAATGTTTCCCCTGATGTTATATTATGACTGGTGAAACTGTTAAACATGGATTCTAGTTTAGTTATCCTGTCTTCTGCTAATTTCTCCACGGTCTTGACCTGAGTCTTCAATTCATCTAACGATGTAACATCCTGCGTTTTGTTACTCTCGTCTAAGTCGTTTCTTAACTTGTCAATTTTTCCTTCGCACGTGTTCTTTACTGACGCGACTTGTTCCTTTAACAGATCAACATCTGTTCTAAATAGAGTTGAATCTATCTTCATCGCTTCTTTGTTTTCCGTAAACCTCGCTTCTAAGTTTGCCATACCTGCGATTAATTTTTCATCTGACCCTTCACGTTTCTCTTTTGCTTCGGCATCGACCTCACTATACCGTTCTTCCACGATTGCACCGACTCTATTTTTGAACAAAGCTAAATTTTCATTAACCTTTTGCTCTATATCGTCGTCTATCTTCCTAATATCTTGCTGCAATTGATTTTCTAACGATTTTAAATTAGAATTGACCTCTCCCAAGACTTCCTCTTTAATGGTCCCAATTACTGTCTTTAAATCTTTAATTTCGTTACCTAGATTCGTTTCTAGACCTTTAATCTTAGTCTCGAAAGATACTTCGGTAGACCAATCTTGAATTTTGCCTACATCTGCCACTAAACCATCGATGTCGAATCTCAACTTCGATACATCTGATTTAATGTCTTTCTGTATGGACATAACGTCTGTTCTTAAAGTAAAAATATTTTCTTCTCCTCTACTTTCTAATTCAATAATATTTTTTTTTAAATATTTGAACATTTTCCTCTCCTTTCATGTTTACTGCAATTATGTCTAATTGTAAAGTCTTCAGCATTTCATTATTCTTTAAAGTTAAGCTATTCTCTAATCTAGTTAATTTGTTTTCTAATTCAGTGTTAGTTTCTTCACTACGAGACTGTAATTTCTCTTCTAATGACTTAAAGTTATCTTTCAAGTTAGCTTCACTAGCTTTTAAATGACTTTCAGTATTTGACTGTAATCTTTCTTCTAATGACTTAAAATTGTCCTTCAAGTTAGCTTCACTATTTGACTGTAGCCTAGTCTCTAATAACATCAACTCATCTTTGCTATTTGACTGTAACCTAGTCTCTAATGACTTTAAATTATCTTCACTAGTTGACTGCAATAATTTTACATTAGCTTCGTTACTAATCTGTAATGATTTTAAATTTTCTTCAGTACTAGTCTGCAATGCTTGTACATTCTCTTTACATTTAGCTTCTAATCTAGCTTCTGAATTATTAATTTGTTCTTTAACTTCCGTTTCCATCTTAGAAATAGTTTCTGCAATTCCAGACATACCCGTCTGTAACTCTCCTAACACCTTCGCTAAATCTTCCGGCAACATAATTATGTTTTCAATATAGGTTTTATATAGAGACGTTAGACAACAACACATCACAATGTCTCAATTCCTGCATTCACTTGGGTATAGGAAAAATGTCTTATAACTAACATGATATTACTAATACGATTAACATGAACATTGGATTGGGCACACAAGTACATTGTCTGACTAAGTTTAATCAATTTTGTAACACACTTAAATGAACTTGAGATCAATCTCTCAGTAATCTAAATCTGATGTGATTCCATAGAATAAACAAAATCGAAAAGCCCCACTAGTTGGATAAAGCCAATTCTCCCTCTCTCTCTGTACCCGTTGGTCCTGGGGATGCGATGACCCATCTGCTATAACATCGCATTCCTGGAGTTCCGGGACAGAGCGGAGTTAAATGAACCTCTAGTCAAATAAGGAATGTGTCGGAAATTCAGCTGAGTTCTCGAAAAAGCAGTGGGTATCACGAGACAAAGTATCTCTAGGGTCGTTACGGGCTTAAGTTTAATAAAAATAATGCAAATATAAATGGGCGCCATCAACTGAATTCCTAGCAAACCACTTCCTTTCCGGATAAGCCTTACTCAAGACAAGGAAAGAAAAAGGAACATCACACCATCATCAGATCACAACTAAGATAAAAACAAATTTATTTTACTTTGATAGTCAGACAGACATTTTAAATACAACTCCTACCTGAGAGTATGGTCGAATGCCAAAGTTAAATTGTCATTGTCCAAAAATCGAACCATCTCTTTTCTAATCCAAAATTATTTTTATCCACATAACAAGAAAAATTTATAAAGTTCTCTTGGGTTCTCAGGATCACTGTAGCACTATGTCTTTCGTCACTGACATTTGTGAAACCTGAGACCTAATTTCTCTTTAATTTAACATCAATGTGGATTTAAAATAAATTATTGATCTGTCTAAACATACACATATAATAATCACACATATTAAATATCACGTAAATCATGGTTTGCATGGCATAATTTGAATGTTGAACATGTTAATCAAATGCTCCTAAACATCGAATAATTAATTTACACTATTTACATCGTCATTAACAATCTCTTATCTATGAATTACAGAAAATTCAAATTCTCATTGGTCATCATTATCGTCATCATCAAAATTAAATATTTCTCACATTAATTCTCACTTCAAAATTATACATATTCCTGTCAGAATCCTTAATTCATCACCATTACATCATTTAAATTCTCAACTCAAGTTGCAATTCCTTCAAATTATCTCTCAATTAAATTTATTTAATTCCATATAAATTCATTAATCATCAGCTTCTTTAATTAATTATCACCTTCTAATTCAGTTATTCATCATCATTACAATCGTCTATTAATTTATTTCAATCAGTTTATTTATCCAATCTTTAATTCATCCATTTATTTAATTCATCGATTTATTCCAAAATTTAATTTATCAACTTATTTAAATTTCAATCATCTGGTTATTTAGTTTTCATTATTTCATCTAGTCATTCTGATTTTTATTTCATTAGGTCAGATCGTTAATATGCTTAAATCTTCAGATTATTATTTCATTAATTATTATTTTCAGAAAATCTTGTATTATCAATTTCATTTATTTGTTTAATTTCCTAACAAATTGTTTAATATGGTTTATAGAACGTTGTCTTACAGTTATATCACTTCCAAGTTATATCTCGTATTTAATTTATCATGCCAAAAAATATTATTGCCTCCACGACATCACGTTGGATCTAACTATCCACAACGACATTACATTTCTTCAATACTTCAAATATCACATTTGAATACAAGAATTATTCCACAAAAACTCCATAAATATTCAGCACATACAGCATGAATCTCAACAATTACGCTAGACTGGGTACGACGACCTCATGTCTGCTTCAAAATACATTATCAACGTTGCTACTATCACATGGCAACTTCCACAAAATGCCTATCACAAACTTCACTTAACCATGTTGCATGATCTAGAAAAAATATATAACTGGCTTCAAATTATCAACGCACACAATCTCCAATAACTGTAATTACTCTGATCACATCTAGACAACTTCTTAAACAATTGGAAAAATATTACTTCAGTAATTTAAGATCTGCTTTCAAATAGCATAAATTCTCTTACAATTTTCATAACTCACATCACAGAAAAACACCAATGTGCTATAATCTCATATCAAAATCTGCAATACTGATCTGCCTTAAAATAATTCTGACCATTAATGATTAATCTTACAAGATTCAATTACTTTAAACCCTTCTCAAAGGTATCAAACACAATTATAAAACTCATCAAATGCATCAGCTGTAACAGCTGTTAAACTGAAATTACTCTCAAAAGAGTATAGCAACAAAATATTGGATTGGCAAACAAGAATTACTAAATGCAATCCTGTTGACATTTATCGTTACTTTATTTAACAAAATTTCGACTGATATGTGACTAGTAGTTCCTTGTTTGATTCACTTACATCTCGTGTACACTCGGATGATAAAATGAGTCCCACAATGGCGAGTAAGATGTGTAACCACCGTACAGTCGTATAAATACGAAAGACCTCGCCCCGTCGACTTGGATGATAGTTCCCTGAACGATGGGTAAGATGAGTAGCCACCATACAATCGTATAAATACGAAGGACCCCATCTCGTAGGCTATATGAGTGAATGTACCAGATAGGAATCAACAAGTTTCTAGTTGTCATATAAAAGCGATGTTCATTCACTAAAGTGAATAACTTCTTAATATCTCCAAACAATCCAATGGAAAAAATTCCTACCGATGAATAATACACACTCGCTAGTATGCAATGAACTGACGAAGTAATTTTAGATAATCAATTGCAGATCACGAGTTCGAAATACTCGTTACACAAAAAAACTATTTATGAAAAGAATATCCTAGCTGGAAAAATGTCTAAAAGACCAAACATCTGCTTAATAAAGCCAACCAATGGTGAGAATTTCGTATAATGATGCCTGCCATATCATATGGTCACTCCATATTCTAGCAAATTCGAAGTATATAAATTCAAACCATGTCTTAATAATTGTATCACTCCTATTAGAAAAATATACATGTGTGCCCAGTATTCATGAAAATAATCGTATCAGGTAGTTATGACTCTTACAGTACCTTTCATAATCAGCTGTAATTAAATTTCCAAGATCGTCGATTTTCCCTACATAAAGAATATCTCGAAAGATCGGCGTGAATATCATTTCATCCATGAAATGACGATTGCCTTCGAAATCCCAAATGAATCAGCTGGTGGACTCCTCTCGTCAGGAATCGAATCCATCGCTCTGCGGTGCCATCTTGTCTCTATCAGTGTCTACTCGGACATGTTGAACTTCGGATTACCCATAGCGGATATTGTCCAACTCCTCTCGGAAAAGTTCATGGAAACAGCGGACCCCCTACTCCTCTTCTAAGATACGCCACTGTTCCGTTAAATGTTCAGTTGAGTATTGTAAGTTCAATCTCAAATGACTGCTAAGTCCCACATTTGTAAAATAAAATTTTACTTGAGAGTGTTCAAGATTACGAAACACCCTGTAGTTGTCTGTATCTGGTAATTCATGAAAACTGCATAAGAAATAAATCTTATTAATGCACGATCTAATGTTCATCAGTGCCTATGCTAACAACATTCCGTTTACTTGAAATAGTTAAAGCAGCTTCGAATGCGTTATAGAACAGCATAGTCATAAAGTTATTCGTAAAAGCAATGTTCAAACTGCGTTGAAATGTCGCTTGAAATAAAGCCTTCAACTACTTGCAGTGCGGTTCTGACATATCCCGGCCGTCTGTAATCGCTTCCTCGGCCAGCCCGCCTGGATCAATGACCCGCTCGGCCTTCGCTGCTCGGCGATGCAGGAACTGTCGCCTACACTTTTGCCGTGACAGTTTCTGTATGTTACGTGACCTTCACTGTGCGTCTCGCTTGCGCTATAGAGCTGCTCCTACCTGCTCGTCTAACTGAGCTCAACTGAATCTGCTGACACTGTCTTCTTGCTTATGTGCTTGGCGCAGGCACGTGGTGTAGTCCCCCACCACTGTGCTCTCGCGTCACGGTCATAGTCTCGAACCCAGATCATCTCGGCTGTTCTGTTATAAAATAACTTAAGGGTTATCTGACTTCCATAAAATTATTTCCACATATACTGCATGTTATATATCCTCTTCTAAGATGTTTAATTTACTATAATCCATAAATATCTCAATAAAGCTTCACATCTCTATCCATAATTCCATCTTCTCACAGATTTCAATGCCTCCTTGATTCTTGACCTCCTACGTCATCTTGACATTCTTCTTGACGCGATCGGTGCGCTATCTGTTCCTAACTCTTCTCAAAACCTCAACTACAGCTTAATGTCTGCTGTCGTAGCCGATAGCCTAAACTAGGTATCGGGTACAATGTGGTGAAATAATAGTGTTCAAATGTGATATTTGACTAAGTAATTTATGTGGAGTAAATTCTAGTGGTAAATTTATGGATGAGGATATCCAATGTGGTGTAGTGGAGGCAATGAATTTTTGGCATGGCAATCGAGTGTATTAAGAGTATAACATGTAACATGTGTGATTACTTCTGGCAATATAATTTCACTGAAGTGATAGATTTTTATGACAACTTTCTTTAACCAATCTTAAATATTTTCTGGAAGTTTTATGATCCAAGTTTCTGTAATAACAATTTGTGGAATTCTAATCTGAAATTTAAGTGGAGTAGTTGATCTGACCTGATGATAAAAATAATTATAATTAAATTAAATGAGTTGATAAATATAATTAAATTAAATGAGATGATAATATAATGATAATTTAAAGGAGATGATAAAATTAATTACTATTTAAATGAGATGATGATAATAAATTAATAATAATAATTTAACTGGAACAGCTGATTTGAACTGAGGATGAATATAATGATTTGGATAGACAGCTGATTGAATAATGGCTGAAGTTTTGAACATTTAATGATTTATTAAGGATGATGATTATGATGACAAATAATTATAACCAATTTTTGATTTATAATCGAGACTTCGACAGGATGAGTGTAAATAACTTGTACAAATTTGTTGTTAATTTAACAAGTGATAATTATGATTCCATCATTTGGAATAGTGACATTCAATTCAATTATGAATGCTTAAATATGTTGTTTATGTGAATATAATAATAGTTGTGTGTTAGAACAGTACAAAACGTAATTAATTCACGTGCCTGATGTTATCTTAAATAATGATAGGTCTCAGTGATCACAAAGAAATCAGTGACGAGTGACATAGTGCTACGGTGACCCTGAGAGCACAAGAGAACTCTAATTTATTTTCTTTTGCACGTGAATAAAATTTATTAGATATAGTGCGGAGATGGTTTGACCTGAATGAACTATGACATCCTAACAGTCTACCATACTCCTAGGCAGGAATTTCGTTTTATTTGTCCTGTCAAACAAGTTCGAATAAACTTTTTTTGATTTTAAGTTGTGTGATCTCATGATGACGTGTTTCCCAATCCTTTCCTGTGTCATAATTAAGGCTTAACCAGAAAGGATGTGGTTTGCTAGGAATTCAGTTGATGGCGCCCTTTTATTTGCTATTTAATTAAATTTAAACCTGTTAACGACCCAGAGATACTTTGTCTCGTGTTACCCTTGCTTTTGTTCTATATTTCAACTGAATCTCCGACACATTCCTTGTTTTATTTTGTGTTTATTTCGATCCACTCTGGCCTGGGTGCCGGGTATGCGGTGTTATGGCAGTTGGGTCATCGCCTACCTCGGACGAACGGGTGCAGTATAGACTGGGAAGTGCGCGCTTCAGGACAATCGTCTCAGTAACTTACATGGCAAGCGCGCGGTAGGATGTATGATAGTTGACAGTGCTCGAATGTTCATGTCCCATGCAATTTTTTAATGTAGTTGCCTGGGATGTGGCAAGGTAGTATACTCAATACTTTTTCACAGACTGATTTGTTTATTTGGCCCTGAAAAGGGCCGTTGGTGTGGAGCTGGGTTGATAGAGGCTAGGAAACATGTGACAGGATTTCAGTTAACCACGGCGTTTAACGTAGCACCTGCTGGAAGTGACGACCTCCGTGGTCGATACAAAACTGCGCGCAATGTTGTAAGGACCGTCTGGCTCGCTGCAACATCTCTGGCGAAGCGGATCGGCATGCCTCTGAGATGAGCTGTCTAAGGTGACCAAGACCGACCGGCTTCTGTGCATACACCAGTTGTTTTACATGGCCACATAGAAAAAAAATCCAGGAGTGTAGGATCAGGCGATCTGGCGGGCCAGGGGACAGGTCCTTCCCGTTATATCCATTTATGAGGATACGTCACATCAAGATGGTTCCGGACGACCACCGCCGAGTGCGATGGAGCTCCGTCATGTTGAAACCACATCCTGCAGCTGTCAAGGAGTTGCACATGTTCCAAAACGGTGGTAGTTCATCTTGAAGAAACCGTACATAGCGTTGTCCCGTAAGATGGCACTCATAGAAATGGGGACCGATGAAGTGATCACCCATGATGCCACATTTATGCCCCACTGTACCTGAAAAGCCGTCTGTCGCACCCAATGGGGATTATCCACCCTCCAGTAATGCATATTATGGCGATTAACGGCTCACTTGTTGTGGAATCGTGCTTCGTCCGTAAATAAAATGATCGCTAGAAAAGCAGAATCAGTGTCCACATGCTGTAAGATCCATTGACAGAACGTCATCCGAGCATCGAAATCATGACCATGGAGCTCCTGGTGTAAGTGGAGATGGTACGGGTGAAACCTGTGGGTACGCAATATCCGCTTAACAGACCCTCGACTGATGTTCGTCTCCTGTGCAATGGCCTTTGTGCCGGATGGCGTCAAACACAACATTTTCATTGTGAGCAGACGTCACGCGATGATGTCGAACAGGCCGTATCCTTCCCAGGGATGCAGAATCCCGCAGGCGTTTTTCCACTTTCTTAAATACCATCCCTGCCGGTTGTCGTTTATCCGGATGGCGTTCTTGGTACAGGCGTTGTGCCTAGTATGCATTCTGTCGAGCTTCTCCATAGTTAAGTAACATATCCACATACTTGTCGCTGGAATACATCTAGAGGCAGTGAATAAGCTTTGTGTTGTGAATTGCTTCGAAGGAGGGGAGTTCCCGCAGCTATATACTGACCTGCCATCGCATGTTGTTATCGTTCCAATGGGGCACACTTTGCCCTACCTGTGGTCTACGAAGCCTGGAATATTTACGACGTATCTAACTGGTTGCCTGTGCCCTAGCCACAGACTATCACCTCCTCATCATCGTTCAACCCAGCACCATAGCTTAGGCAACGATACATACGGTCTTCTTTCTTTTTATTTTTTGATCGCTTACCCTCCAAGCTCGGCTTCACCCTCGGACTATGCGAGGGATGAGTCCTCTACCATTGCATTCCAGGACGGTGTCTCGGAGCTAAACACACATTCTCAGCAGATACAACTGGGGATGGCGACAAGCCAATCGCCCATGTGACTACAAACTTGGATCTAATGAAGGAAAGGGCAGCAAAGGAAGTGGGAAGAAAGACGGCCGTGGACCTTTCGAAAGGAACCATCCCAGCAATTGCCTGGAGGAGAAGTGGGATACCACGAAAAACCAATTCCAGGATGGCTGGGGCAGGAAGCGAATCCACCTCTACTCAGTTAGTGTCTCCTACGAGTCTGCGTGAACCCCGTTCTAGCCCTCAGACAATAATTAAATTTCGTGACAGAGCCGGGAATCGAACCCGGGCCTCCATGGGGACATGTTTTTTTACAGAGCCAAATAAACAAATCAGTCTGTGAACACTATTAAATATACAACCTTGCCACATCTCAGGCAACTGCATGTAAAAAAATGATTTGCATGGGAGTTGAACCTTCGAACCCTGGCGCACTGTTAACTATCACCCATCTTACCACGCACTTGTCATGTTAGCTACTGCGACGCTCGACCGGCAGAGCACGCTTCACAGTCGATACAATATCTGCTCTCGGTCTGTGCGTGCAGCTCCTGTCTTAAAGTACGTGTTCTGCGTATCTGTGCTCGTTTAGCGAGTTCATTCGAGGTACCCATACTGAATTAATAGTGACGCTCAAGATTCCTACTGTATTATAGCCCTTAAACATACATCTCGTTATATTACCCCGGTTTAGGGAGAGGGACTGATGTCTTTCAGAATTGTAATACATGTGACGGGATGCATAAAACTGGATCGCAATGGGCTGGTGGATCACCCGGAAGAGGACTACTGTTGGGCTACAGACATTTTTACATGAGTGCACGGAAATATACGTCAGTTTCGGGAGGACCTATTGTACCCGATACAGCTATGTATTCCCGTACCGGAGACTGTCCGTACGATTCGCACTGAACTCCGACCCGTATCCTACCGCTTCGCACTGCGCTATAATATTTATTTTATTAGCGTATGGCTTTTTTTAGTGCCGGGAGTGTCCGAGGACATGTTCGGCTCGCCAGTTTTGTAGCTGCTTCGAGACGGACACCCAATGGGTTAGCTACAAGTACCGTTGGGGAGGAATGTTGGATGGGAGGGTCGAGGAGTTGGAAGGTAGCGGCTGTGGCCTATAGTTAGGGACCAAGCCCGGCATTTGCCTGGAAGGAAGATGGGAAACCACAGAAGACCATCTTCAAGGTTGCCGGCTGGGGGATTCGAACCTCCTCGCCTCCCGGATGTGAGCGACTGCCAACAATCATGCCGCAACGACCTCGGCTAACTCACCCGGTTGCGCTATAATAAGCCAAGTTGACTGTCCGAACTGTAAACGATAAGTGACCTACACCTGGCTAACAACCTTTCCTCCACACCTCGCATTCATTCATCGAGAGCGTTCTATAGCTTCTCAATCAAACTATTGAGTCAAATTTATTACTATTTTCTCGACGTTTTGGTGTAACACATCATTCTCTTCTTTTATATTTCATAATAAATTTTTCTCAATAGTTATGTTACTTGCCAGTTTACTAAAATACTTCATATAGAAATCTTATGTGTTTCGTGCCTGTGACGTCACCGTGGTGTCACTTCTCACTGCGGCTTGCGTCATCTCGCCTTCTGCCTGTCTTCGGGTACTTTCTAGAATCATGACACATGTCACATCGGTGACACTATCAGTGTTGTGAATTTTGAATTTCTAAGTTAAGACTAACTTCTGTGTTATGGATTAATGTTGTAAGTGAAAATTTCAAGAACGTATAATCCTATGCAACGGAGAGATGCCAGGATGGGAAGAGAGATCTGTCAGCCTCGGCTGAGCTGTGAGATGCACGGCTAGGATAACCCATGTATCAGGGATGAGATCTCATGTCACCTACCATGAATACGAGCCAGATGAGTACACATTTGCTTTATTTTTATTTAAGAAATGGGTAATATGAGATTAAAAGGTAATGTAGTACGTAAACATGCGGCATAGAAAATGGATAGAATGACGTAGATTTGTTGCCAAAATACGTTGTCGGAAAAATTATCATTTATGTAATAATGAAGACGGGTAAGGTCAAGTTAGGGGTCGAGTGTTGCCTTCCCACAACGAAGTTCAATAGCTTCGTAATGCCCAAAATGTTAGATCAATAATAATAATAATAATAATAATGTCTTTACGGTGAAAAAAAATGTTGAATAATAATGATATTTTTACGGTAAGGGACAATTAAGGTTAATAATAATAATTATGACTTCACGGTGAGTGGAAATTAAGATTAATAAATAATAATAATAATAATAATAATAATAATAATAATAATAATAATAATGATGTCTTGACGGTGAGTGAATATCAAGATAATTAATAACAGTAATAATAATGATGTCTTTACGTAGATGAAAATCCAGAATAATAATAATAGTAACCTTATTACGTTATGCAAAAATCAACATTAATAATAGACTTATAATCACATATTTTGCCATGGGCAAGTTACGAATAATAATAACAATAATAATAATAATCTTATTACGTTATGGAAAAATCTGGAATAAGTGTATCAATGTTGATAATAATAATAGTAGAAATGTTGAAGACTGAAATAGTAATATTGATGAATATTTGACTGTCGGAGGAATATAAAGGAGGTCATTAAGACGAGATATTTATGGAAAGGATAAAGAATAGAAATCCTAAATATGGGATGTTTAATAAGTATTTTTGAAACGCAGGAATTAGGGTGCATGTTAATATATTACTGTGGCGAATCGGTCAAGTGATTTTTAAGTGGTTCGGAGTAAGCCGATTGGGTGCGAAGGTAAGTCAACGTACATGTTTTGAAAGTGAATAATCTACGAGGAGATAATAGGAGGCAATTAGGTAAGACCTCATGAGTTAAATTCAGGGTGAAACAGTCCTTTGACAAGTGAGTACGTCGGAGGCAATTAGGTAAGACCTCATAAATATATAAAATTTAGGGGTGGAAAAGTCCTTTGAAAAGTAAAGTGATTGCACGATAAACACACAAGGAAAAAGAGAACACTCAGAATAAGTTCAACAGACCCACAAGATGAGTGTCACAGTTAATTCCCACTTGTATCCGAGCTAGGAATCAATCAATCAGAAGATCTATCCTTAGTTATCTTAGAGCATTATAGACGGCAGTTCAGATCCTATTGCGTTTTATTGAGATTATATATTGAGTTTCTATAAAGTGATTGCAGTTCTTGATTTTTGATTTTTGATTCTTGATTTACATTTTTATGGTCCATGTCAGCATTCATGTAGACGGTAAATATAAGTATATCCGCAAGGTAGTATTTGATATACGGAGGTATTTGACTCCGATTAACGTAAACCGATGTTTGATGCCAGGCGAATTTTCCGACTTACGTGAGAAAAGGGTTAAACTGTGTATGAATTATGTGTTAGGGCAACAGATAAAAAAATATATTGTGTTACCATTGTTTTATTTATGGGGTGGTAACAAATCTACGCCTAAAAATTCATGTTTATGTTAGGTGATACAGTTGATTAACTCGTTATACCATGGTGTATGTAAATACTTGTCTTAGAGGGCAGAGATCATCAAGTTACAGTGTAAGTTTAAGTACTTATGTAATTAGGGACCTGATCGCATCCATAGGAAATTCCCCAGTTCTTGAATGTTGTAGGAGGATACTCATTATGGACAGCGTTGTGCTGTCAGGAAAACGAAAAAAAACATCACTCTTCTTAATAAATTGCCAATACGTTCTTACACACATTGCTAAATAAATGTTAATGATATAATAAATTGCCAAAACGATTGATTAGGTAAACGCTAAGTTATGTGAAAATCCTGATCAACAATTGCTATTCCATATTCGTAATAAGCATTGATGCCAATTGCCAATACTAATTTCA
This sequence comes from Meconema thalassinum, assembly GCA_946902985.2. Taxonomy (NCBI): domain Eukaryota; kingdom Metazoa; phylum Arthropoda; class Insecta; order Orthoptera; family Tettigoniidae; genus Meconema; species Meconema thalassinum. Next base: position 216,089,336 of record OX336389.2, on the reverse strand, counting down.
TCGACAGTGACCAAATTTTATAACCAATAAAATTGTAAAAATAATTAAAATTTTATAAACAATTAAAATTTCATCTACAATTAAACTTTTAAAGCAAGTCGGCTATAAGCAATTACAATTTTTTAAACAATGTTTTTTAAACAATTAAAATTTCATAAACAATTAAATTTTATAAACAATTAAAATGTCATCTACAATTAAAATTTTATCTACAATTACATTCTATCAACAGTTACATTTATGAACAAAACAGCTAAAATTGTATAACAATTAAAATTGTATAAACAATTAAAATTTCATCTACAGTTAAATTTTATCAACAATTACATTTTATAAACAATTCAAATTTTATAAAAAATTAGAATTTTATAAACAATTAGAATTTCATCTACAATTAAATGTTATCAACAATTAAATTTATAAACAATTAAAATTTTATAATCAGTTAAAATTTTCAAATTAAGCTAAATGATTCTTTGTTTATTCTTAGAATTGTTGTAATTTCAAGTAAAATTTGGCAGATTAAAGGTAATATTGGCCAACTCAAGTAAATACTGGCCATGCTAAATAAATATTGGCTGATTGAAATAACTTTTGAAACAAATGACTGTGTGTGAAGTATCCAACTCAATAGGCTAATCATGCATTATAATTGTGAAGATTAATGGTGTAACGGAATGGAAGTAATTGTGGTCGAGGATTGAGCCCAGATTCTAATGTTTTCGTTGCGTTGTACAGTCAAATTATTGTAATTATATAATTTGTTTCTTGTCATGTTATGCAGATATTACATTCATTTTTCTTATTTATAAATCCACCCAAGTGTGTGTGTCCTTATTTAAGTAGTTCTGATAATCCCCAGAACTGAATTAGTGCCAACGTGATTTCCCATTTACAACCCGAATGACCGACTGATTTTATTTTTGGTTTTATTTTATTTATTTCTACAAGTTCAAGTCTATACCACTGATGGAAGGTTACAGTATGTCTACCCCTTCTTCAACCCGTTTCTACGGGATCAGCGATGAGATGCGATGAACTATGAGGCCAATGAGTTTACGGGCGGATGCCCTTCCAGACGCTCACCTCTAGAGAGGATTAATGTGAAATACAGCGAATGGAACTGGACAACAATTTGGAAGTAAGTGACCGTGCCGGGAGTTGGAAATGGAAAACCTCGGAAACAATTTAAAGAACGATTGTCGAATTTAGTCAGCAATATGGAAAGTGTATTGAGTGTATGTGCACCTGAACAAAAGATCAAAAACGACGATGACTTCCCCCCCATAACAAGATTATTCCGTATATTTTTCTTCCGGCTCTGTTCTTGATGTAAAACGTAATCTAACCCTCACCGTGCCATCGTATTCCCAATATTCAATCACCATCGGGTAAATTATGTCTAATCATATAAGAGCTCCCTACGAGTTTGAATAAGCAATCATTTTCAAACGTAAGAAAACATGCTTTTCTAGTCATAATGAAAGTCTGAAAGTGTAAATCAAAATTATTTATCATAAGATGATAACTGGACAAAACAGTGATTATTGACGTTTTCTTGTTCTGCTTCCAGCGATAATGAGGGTAAGGCAGAGAAAACTAGACTGAGGGTTGGAACGGGGTACACTCAGCCTTGTGAGGCATAATTGGGAAGAGATGGGTTCGATTGTCATTTCAGCCATCCTGGAAGTGGTTTTCAGTGGTTTCACACTTCTACTCTAGGATGGTTTCTACCTTAAGGCCACGGCCGCCTTCTCCCCTGAATTACAAATGCCGGGATGATACCTTATATCATGTAATGCGACACATACCCCCATTCTTGATTGTAATATTATAATTGCACAAATTACTACGTCTGAAGCCAACCGACAGTAGTGGCTACGCTGGCTAAAGCGCAGCATTAGGTCATGGGGCAGGGTCTCTGCTGACTCGGTAGACGCGTGGGTTTGAGCCCCACCGTCGGCCGTCCTTGAAATGGTTTTCCGTGGTTTCCCATTTTCAACACCAGGCAAATGCTGGGACGGTACCTTCTGACAGGCCACGGCCGCTTCCTTCCACATCCTTGCCCAGTTTCATTCACCATCATTCATTTAATCTCTCATTAACTCCTCTCATGGGGTTGGCGTCAGGAAGGGTATCCGGCCGTCAAAACCATCGCCACAAAGACTTCCATCGCATCTCATCCCCGACCCCGTTGGAAAACGGGAATAATAAGGGGTAGACATACTACGTCTGAAGCCACTATTGCTGTTGTTGTTTAGGTCTTCAGTATTTTTACTGACTTCATGCAGCAATCCATGCCTCCCAGTCCTCTTTTAAGCATTTCATCTCTGCATAGCTACCACAGCTTACATCTGAGGCGATCTGTTTAAATATTCTAACCTTGGTCTACCTCTACAGTTCTTGTCATCGACCTTTCCTTCCATAACTAAGTTTGTAATTCCGGGGCGTCTTAGTATGTGTCTTACCAACCTATCTCTTCTCTTCATTAGCAGTTGCCCGAAACATATCTCCTCTCCCTACCGTCTTAACACCTCTTCATTGTAACAATATCCAGGCCTACCCGTCTGATCTTCATCATTCTCCTGTAACACCACATATCAAACGCTTCAATTCTCATCTTTTCTGCTGCTCCAGCAGTCCAAGTTTCACTTCCATAGAGTGCCACGCTCCAGACATAGGCTTTCAAAAATGACTTTCTAATACATACATCTACATTTGATGTCAACAGATTCCTTTTCTGTAGAAATGCTTTCCTTGCCTGTGCCAACCTATTTTATATCCTCTTTGCTTCGTCCTTCACTGGGTATTTTGCTTCCTAAGTAACAGGCGTCTCCTACTTCCTTTTGCTTTTCACCTGCCAATTTGACGTCCATAGGGGTTTCTGATTTATTTCGCCTGCAGTCCATTATTTTCGTTTTACGATAGTTGATTTTTCATCATCAATTCTTTCCTCAAGATAGAGCCCATACCATTTAAAATTGCATTCAAATCCTCTGGTCAATTGGCTAAAATAACAATGTCGTCAATAAATCTTAGTGTTGAAATTACTTAACTTATATTTCTCTTGAAGTCACTATAATGAATTAACTACAAGAATGTTTTATGTCACGCATGAAACGTACAAAACTTTTGAAGGCGGAAGCAACTCAGTAAACTGGATTGGTAGATATCCTATTGCACTTTCTGTCCTGTTTAGCAGCAGTGAAGCAGCACTAATTTTGCTATAAAGAACTTCAAACTAGCTCATGGGCGAGAGAATACTGCCACTTCTCGGAGTTCGCTAACACCAAAGTTAGGGACAAGTGAATCGTGGCATAGAGCGCAAGTGAGCCCTAACATAATTATTGTGTAGCTTGTTTCATGATTAGCTTGCTCACTTAATTTCCAAGAGGAGAAGCTGGTCGTCCGTAGCTAACAATAACGGTGACCAGGAGAGCTGAGCTCGTTCAGGCGTTAAATACCATACAGTAATATCCATTTACTAATTCATATGGCATGAAAGCTTAACTCACTGCAACCAGCGATACCGAAGACAATGCAGGACCCTTCCCTCAGCTCAACGGTTAGATCAAGCTTGTGGTGCTGTGCACGTAGTGTGACGAAAGGCGTGCAACGGGCTAACTCAGCTCATGCAAGCTCGTGCCAGCTCGTGCCAGTTCGGCTAACCTGATCGTATTGATATCGCGCCAGGAGTTGGCAGTTGGGTTTGAACTGCAGATGTCTTCCCGCTCACTGCGTATCGCGCATTCCAAAAACATTTAGTTGGTCACTACTTGCCCCACTCACTCAGCACATTCCTTCTTTCACTGGCTGCGTGTCGTCTGCTGCGAAAACAACCATTGGCATGCGGGAAGCCTATATATTTAAGTTTGGAATAGATGGGTTGCGCATGCATACTGCTAGGCCCCCCGCACCCCGTCACAGCGTATTGAACTGCCATCTCCTGGCGCGATGACATTAGCGTGGTGAGTTGGCATCCATCGCATCTCATAGCATGCTGGTTGGCCTGGCCACACTCAGTTTCTCTGTCTGTTCAGACCAAAGACGAATGCACTGGTTGGTCTGCTGCACATTAGAGTTTGGAAGATGTTTCTATTAATATATTATTATTATCATCATTATAATAATTATTATAATTATTTTATTTCGGGCGCAGTGAATCATGGCACGGTAAGTTCGAACTTCAATCTTAACATATCGGCATCTTAAGGTTTTCGATAGTTTTCAGAAAAGCAAGATGGTGGCAGAGCAATATAATCAAACGTATGCTTATTTTTCGTATCCTATTGAAGCGATCGAAATGAAAGTCTGTATAAATAATGCCCATAATAATCTTTATCTACTCGTATATAATTCTATGGATACCGACAGTGGTAGCTACGCTCGCTAATGCGCATCGCTAGGCCATGGGGCCAAGCTCTCTGCTGACTTGGTAGACGTGGGTTCGAGCCCCACCGTCAGCAGTCCTTGAAATGGTTTTCCGTGGTTTCCCATTTTCAACTCCACATCCTTGCCCAGTTTCATTCATCTTCATTCATTTAATCTCTCATTAACCGACAGTAGTGGCTACGCGGGCTAAAGCGCTGCGTTAGGTCAAGGGGCCAAGCTCTCTGCTGACTCGGTAGACGCGTGGGTTCGAGCCCCACCGTCGGCTGTCCTTGAAATGGTTTTCCGTGGTTTCCCCATTTTCAACACCAGGCAAATGCTGGGACAGTACCTTCTGACAGGCCACGGCCGCTTCCTTCCACATCCTTGCCCAGTTTCATTCATCTTCATCCATTCCATCTCTCATCCCGACGCGCAGGTCGCCCACGGGCGTCGACTAGAAAGACCTGCACTCGGCCTCTCAGGAGGCTACACGACAAAAAAAAAACTCTCATTAACTCCTCTCGAGAGGTTGGCGTCATGAAGGGCATCCGGTAGTAAAAACCATCCACCACATAGACTTTCATCGCATCTCATCCCTGACCCCGTTGGAAAGGGGAATAATAAGGGGTAGGCATACATAATTATAATTCTACGGATATTGGCATCTACAGTATTGTTGTTCAATTGCTTTAAAAATAAAGATGGAGGGAGTGTGGATTAAAAAAAGACATTTTTTATTTTTCGTATCCTATTCAAGCGATCAAAGGGAAGCTTCGAACAACAAGCTTCCATAATGAACTTTATATTTTGGCATTGCAATCTCTAGTTTACTTTTCATGAATTACAGTAGCCATGCATATACTTTACTTAAAATGGACCACCCCACTGCGTTGATCGCGACCACAATAAGAGCTACAGAAAGTTCGGAGATGGGAGGTTCTAATCCCAGCGCTGACAGCAGCTATCATGAGTGTGGTTTTACCCGGGTTGTTTCCACACTTCCTCCAGGCAAATTTCTGGATATAACGGTATTTCAAGTCTCGGGGCACTTACCCCATCCCTGTTCCTAATGCAGCTACACACACTAGGCCTACCAGAGGAATCACAGAAACACTAGTTGTCAGACAAGTTCAGCACACTCCCTAGTATACGAGGCTGATGATCATGTCATTCAATGAATTAACAACAACCACCGCCTTAATTTTTTTTTATTTTTTATTTTTTAGCGTATGGCTTTCATTGCCGGGAGTGTCCGAGGACATGTTCGGCTCGCCAGTTTTGTAGCTGCTTCGAGACGGACACCCAATGGGTGAGCTACAAGTACCGTTGGGGAGGGAAGTGGGAATGGAAGAACGAGGAGTTGGAAGGTAGCGGCTGTGGCCTATAGTTAGGGACCAACCCCGGCATTTGTCCGGAAGGAAGATGGGAAACCACAGAAGACCATCTTCAAGGTTGCCGGCGGGGGGATTCGAACCTCCTCGCCTCCCGGATGTGAGCGACTGCCAGCAGTCATGCCGTAACGACCACGGCTAACTCACCCGGTACCGCCTTAAAATGAACTCCTATGACATTTCTCTACGGGCGGAGTCATATTTAACCGATACTAAACGTTACGCATTCTAGTACATAGATTATTATTGTAGTTGTGGTGATTGTTTTAAGGGGTGAAACATGGAGGTTATCTGCCTCAATTTGCTATTGTAGGTATCGTCACTTATAGATTATTCGCATGTTCATTTCGGAAAAGGAATATCTCTTATTGATGTTCTATTGAACCTGTCTTTGGGGAAGTTGATATACCCGTTCTGTGAACTAAATATTCTAGTACTGTACCCAACTGTCATCATGTGGACCATGTGTTCGTATCCCAGCTAACTCACGGTCTTTCGAGGTATGGGACGTTCCTGCCCACCATACGACCACATGCTCAGGATTTGAATCTACCAGGTAACTACTCTACATGAAATACACAATATATTCCTAAAATAAAATATTTACTGGTCTAAAATCATGGCTATACAACAAATACAAATAAAGGACAAATTATATTTAATTCCCACAAATAAAAATAGGGTTATTTTGTGAGTTTTCTTCTTAAAATAGTGCTACACTGCACTCAAATCTAATTCTAGCATCCTATCAATGATACTTTCAGACTTCCATGGGTTTCCATAGTGTTCATCATGTGACACAATTTTATTTAACTGCAGTATCATAACACAAAAGTCATATATCACATTAAAATGACATTAATAAAACATTACTCCGTTTCTTATGGCATTTACCTTGATTAGCATAAATTCATTATTTTCTGCATTCATTAACAAATATTTGTTGTGTCGTGTGAATCATCTTCCTTCTTTCCATCAATATGAACGCTTTAAAAAAAGTGGTACTTATCCCTTCCAAAATAAACATGGATAGAATATTTATAGTTTCACCATACAACGATTTTCTGGGTCTTGTCGGGCTTATATCGTTACAAACGTGTCATGTTCTTAGAAATCACATACCCGTCTGCATAAATTAGCGTGAACTGGCAAAAATGCATTCTAAAGAGATGCCTAACAATTTATTTGGTTCAGTGTTCCTCTTCAGAGAATAACTGAGCCAAATATTATCTGATTTCCATGATCCAACAACGTATGTGTGTTGCAACACACCATTCAATTCAATTGGCATCATCATAACACTCATATCATAATTGCATATTGAAATATCGAGATTCTTCAGTGTCCTACTATGACTCTAATTTACAAAGGACTGGTCGACCGACCTTCTCTCCCCTTAGCAGGCAATAAAATTCGTTCCAGCTGGCTAGTCAAGATGGCCGCCGCAGAAGTGGTCTACTACCCCACCTCCTCTCATCTGCTGTCAAGGTCAAGTTTGTTTACAATTACAGTACTGGAGTTACGCTAAGTGTTGTCCTCAAGTAATTGAGTCATTCTGATTATTTTACACCTATCTTTATAGTGTTTTGGGCTCAATTCGGCTCCTTAATTAACATTCATGGCTGGGGATGGAATTCTGTGATAGCCTTGCCGTTCTATGGTGACTACTGTGGCTTGGACGCGCATCATAGTGAAAATCCACGATTTTCACCAGCAGCTGTCTCAATAAAATATAAGGAAATCTGCGTTTCCTAAACGACGAATATGATCCTTACCTCTCAGGGTAGATCATTTATATCTGCTCACGGAGTCTCGACGGACGTCATTCGTGGCCATAATTCATGCAAACGATGGATACAGACAGGTTCTGTCCAATTCGCTGCGAATAATAGAGTATGCTCAAACGGCGATACTAACTCGTAGATTTAGCCAACTTCTCACCAAACGCGCAAGCTATACTAGTTGGTCCCCGCAATTATTTACTTACGTAAATCACTGGATTCTACGTTATTTCTGCACGCAATATGTGGCTTCAAACAATACTTCACATAGATGACTCAATTATTATTATTATTATTATTATTATTCTCTCTGTCATACCGCTTAAGCCAAAGCTTTAAATAGTTCCTAACAACAAGATATAAATTTACTGGCTTACTTTACTTTAATGGTCCTCAAATATAATCCTAAGGATTGACCATATCAAATATTCATTCAACACTTCACTGACACTGAAAAAGCTCTCGTATCTCGCTATATTCCACGTTACTTTCTTACTGTTTACCAAAATACAGTATCTTTATATTAGACATGACACACTTTGAACGTTATTTAGGCCAAAAGTGCCTATTACTTTACTGTTGCCGAACCCAGATTATTATTATTATTATTATTATTATTATTATTATTATTATTATTATTCATTTAACGTTACCATTACATCCATCACTATTTTCGGCCTGAATGGCCCTAAACAAATCACCTTCCAAGCCTATTTTATTCAAGACGAGTGGTGAAAACTCGTTCAGTAAGTGACTGTTACATCTTATTCTCAAAGTGATAAATCGTTACATGGTGAACTATTTAGTTATAATAACATTGTAAAATTGTACTCACTTTTTCCTTTTCGCTGGATAGTGCCAGCACTTCAGCTTCAGGCCTACCATGACGCTTGATTTAAGCCATCATGTTATATTTTACACAACACTTAATTTCACACATTTCCCACCTGATAAACATACTCTTATCAATGGCCTCTTTCACTCTTACACAATGCATATTAATCACTATACACATGAACATTTTTAAATCACTATTACACAATTTATGTACACTTATTCACTACTTCACAGGTTGATCCTTAAATCGGACTTCTCCTACGCCTGATCTCAGAGATGCGATGCAATTACGCCAACCGTTGGTCTCCGTGAAAATCTAACAGCGTTTTACGGACGTTCGATCCTCGTCACCTGCAATATCGTTCAGCTCACTGTCAAGATGAAGTGGCAATGCTTCCCAAGCTCCCATCATTGTAGTGATCCTGATGATAATGTCATATTCAACTCTGACAATACCTCCTGGTATGTGTAATGTTCAAAAACATTATAAGTTACTCTTTCGCTGTGGCGAATTTATATTTGCGTCAGATAATAGATAAATATCTGTATTAAATTGACTTCGACGCACTTCATGATTATACTTATGAAGCTGTATGACTTGCTTCTATTATTCTTCAACGGCTGCGCGTTGATACTTTAACATTTGGCGCGCTACTGGCAGCGTCTTAGTTACGTGTATACGGTAGAATAACTTGAGATGAACTGGAGAACAACTGGAGAACAACTGGCTGGTGTGAGCTGCTCCCCCCCCCCCCCCATATAAAGGTTTCTCGTACAAAATAGTCCACTGGACACATGAGAGCGACTCCTTTCTTGAAATAATACATTTTCAGCCGAACTGACATATACACCTTGTTCATTTAGGTGTGGAGGTTTCATAAACATTCGCGTGCACGCGATCGCTTCGGCCAATGAATTACAATTAATTGCCTTAGTTCAGCGCGTCAGGACGCCATCGTGGTGGTTCCCCTTTGGCTGGTCACAAAATCACTGCTCGCGAGCGTAGGTTCGGTGTTAACGCACTCATTTGGAGATATAGGCTTTAATTTAGGTGTAAAACCACTCCTAAATTACCTCTCCGTGAATATATTCACCTGGGTGTATATTTCACTCCATTTCAATGCTCCACTTGGCTGTAATTAATTAATTTCCGTGGGCAATCATCCCTACTCCCGATTCCATCGTTGTCAAGCGGTGAATACCCGAGTCATTAATTTTGGGCTGTCTCCTCGGTCCAGACGTAAATAGTGCGCTCGGCGCCTAAGGTCTCCATCCACTTGCTAAGTGTAATTTGTAAAACGCCAAACTGGCCTCCTCTCATTCTCGTATGCTCTGAAAACGTATATTTTCTTGCATTTGGCTACAATTCTTCACCTTAAACTGCTATGATATTCACATATAGGTCGTGAAATCATGCTACAATATTATATGTCAGTATACCTCTCATTGCTCTTTGGGTTCCCTGTAATTGCTCCCCCTCAGAGATCAATGGTTCGACTCTAGGCATAATCATGTGCCTGGTCTTCTCTGATAAGACCTGAGTTCGATGCCAGACTGCCGTGACTGATTGGGCACAGTACATAATTGTTTAGTGTTGTAGATAACGCCTCGTCATTCATCTTTGGATACATGTTTCCCAGTGCTGGAGATGCGTTGATGTGAGTTGTCTTGAGCAACGATGAAAGCTTAGGTTGAAGACTGAGCAAGCTCTAGCACCGTAGTAAAACCAATCTTAACATATTTTAAGTTTATTGTCTAAAATTGTTTGGATACTGTGATACTATAATGTTTGATATTGAGCTTTTAGTTTGAAGTTATTGCCCTATACTTAATCAGCATATAGGTCATGTGCCAAAACTTGGGAAATCTAAATAATTGATGGAGGAGTTTGAGAAGGAATTCACCAGTGGAATATAAAAAAATATCCATTATTAGTTCTTCTAGGGACTACTTGTTTATTCTTCCCGCAGGATGCATCATGTTATAATGACGACTACTTTTGATATGTGGATATGCATTCACTTTAGAAACAGACTAAACCTAGTGGTGAGGTTCAAAAATGTTAGAAGGAGAAACCTGGATGTGAACGTGCGGACTCAAACTCAGCCACCGCGTTTCTCCCCAATAGCAAAGTGAGTCACTGGAAGTAGACTTGGCCAAGTTATTTTGAATACTTGATTTCTCAAAGTGAAAACAGACTTGTGATACCTAATAAAATATTTGATAAGGACTTGTTGATGAGTTGTTCTTGATGAATTTGGTTGTGCTGAAGAGGAGCTTTGTATTGGGCTCGAAACATGTGCCTGTAAGTTTTACTCAATGTAAACATATGGTGTTGACTAGGTGGAGCCAAATTTCTACACTATTTTGAATAAATCATGTAAGTCAATACTGAAGGATCAGATTAAACAATCAATATGATTTTCTTCAAAGCTAGCTAATTCTGCATTGCCACTATGAGTACAATGGCGATGAGGTTTCCTGCCTTTAGAAGTGGGACGTCGGGGGCATCTGCCTGTAGACGTATGGATGAAATGGAGGGAATCGCAGGGACTAGGAAATCTGAAGCCCCTAAAAAACCATTTCGAAAACGAATGACGCGACGGTGGGGTACGAACACACTCGTCCTCAGGGTGCTGAGGTAGATCGGCCCCTTGACTTTACGCGTTGATACGCAGAGCTACCACTCTCGCTACAAATGGCCTGCTAGAGGGATATAATGAATGCGGACATGATCTGATCACACACGTTTTCTCTAGTTAAACTGGCATATGAAATCACAATACACTTGACTAGGATATCGTTTTCAAGGATGCTTAAACTACTGCACATACGATGAATAACATCATACTAGAATCCCAATAATGTGTAGCCTATTGTGATTTCTGGTTCTCGTCCGTTAAGGATCTCCCTTTTTCTTCTTATTGATTATTTTCAACATTTTATGTTGTTCAGCTTTAGAATGAGAGCACACGAAAACCCAATGATCCACTTTATCCGTTGAATATTCAAGGTTGATTGTATATTTTGCCATTAATATGTGATATCCATGGTTCAATTCCGCAAGGATAATCAGGTATTGCGTTCAGTGCCATTAATAATGCATCATTCAGTTTTGTTACCATTTATCGACATGCTAATTTCCTTCTGACGTATTGGTCTCGTCCTATTGCCGTTCTTTTATCTTTCATACCTATCTAAGATTTCTGTCCAATTCATGTTCTGCGTCTCAATGACATTCCACCCGCTAAGAGTCTTAGCAACGCGACGGTGTCTTTCGCGTTCCAGGATCCCTCTTAGCACCTTAATTGTTCAATATATACCCACAGGACTATCTCCAACCACATGCCACATGTTTGCCTACGTCATAGACTTTCAAAGTTCCACCCAAGATCCGTACATAAAGAATGATGGAAGTAGTCTCTTTATGAGCTCCAGTGAACTTCCATCCAGCATCCTACTGGAGGCTACAACTAATTATTAGCAAACCATAATGAGTATACTTGCATTCCATCAACAAGATGGCACATATGCGACCTCAATGGTATTGCTCAGTCACAATCCTCGGCCAAATATTATTGGCGTGATCCTCGAACGAGAACACGGCATGACATATCCGAAATGCCTCGCTTCGAAGTTAAGCATCTCCTGCACTATCTTCTGAATTGAATTGTCCTATCAATGGTTTTGTGTACTCACACAAAGTGCATTCACACGAAGTAAGTGGAATCTCTGATCAATAATTATAGGCCTATGTGGATAATACAGTATATCTGGTCTGCTCAAACGTACTAGCTGTTATTCCTTTCTAACATTGCTCCACCAGACAAGCGCCATTCAAATGCATCACTTCAAGAGAACAACAAGATCTCTTTCAACGCGTCCTGGAAAATAGAGATTCTCTGCAGTAGAAGTGTCTATTAGAACCCACTACTACAGTCATCACATAAATGCAGGTTATCAAGCAATTTCAACCCACAACAACTAGGCTACATGGGGCTGATGACAAAGATATCCCAATTCTCAAAAACGACTTAATAACAGCAATATAGCCTATTAGAATAACAAAGGAATTGAGGTAGACAGGCTTCAAACAATGAGAGGAATGGAAACAGCTCCTGACTACTGCAGTAGAGAACATTCAGTCCAAACTGTGCGTGCACCTGTGGAGTTTATTCCCCTTGGATATCATTCAACCAGATTCACAAGAAACATGAAATATATGCATGCTCATTCCATCAGTGGCATACCAGTTTTTAGCCTATTTTCATTTATGAAAATATAGGCTTATTAGATCAAATTTTGTCCGTGTGTAAGTTTAAGTTTTTATTTCTTGTGTTCTAATCATGCGATCGAAATCAACGTTTGAATAATGAACGTACACAATAATCCTCATGTAATTGTATATAACTCTATGGCCTATATATATACATATATTAAAACTCAATATGGCGACCATCCGAAATATTTAGACGATTCTCAATGTCTATTAATCTATGACAGCAATCAAACTGAAATTTGGTATGTATTTAGAGGCTATACACATAAGTTCAGTTATGGGACGTTCAATAACCTGGTGAGCACGTATCAAACATGGCGGCGACTCGAAATTTAAATATTCAAATGGTCGTTTCTCGTGATTTAACCATCTGAGTGCAGTGAAACTTGGTACGGTATATGCTCATATATAAATTTTAATCCACTGGCATCTAATTCATTTAAATAATTTTCATAACCACAAGATGGCGGCTGAGTGAAATTTTTAAATCTCGTTTTTATTTCTTGTGTCCTAATCATGCGATTGAAGTTTGAATAAAACACCTACACAATAATCTTCACTTAATAGTACATAACTATATATAAAAATCCAACATGGCGACCATCCGAAATATTTAGACGGTTTTCAATATCTACGAATCTGTTACAGCAATCAAACTGAAATTTTATATATTGATAGAGGCAATTAACATAAGTAGGACATAATCAAATAGGCTATAATAGTTCTTCACGGAACTACTTGTTTGTTTATATTGCAATTAAAATCTGCTCCGGTCGTACAAGGGACCAAGTACTAGAAGAAGAAGATGTGGTAGTTGTTCCGTCACACTTAATCCGGTGATTAAGGGAAACCCCTAGATGGACAACCCTGAACTGATTTCGTGAATTGCATTGTGTCTACAGGACATAACATTCTTCTGGCTCTTTATTTACATTTCAGTGGCGATTTCTGTATTTCATGGCATCTCCCATTTTATACTGTCTTTCAAGTAAGCCAATGTGTACTCTGTGCGGGTTGTGTCTTCTATACTTAGCTTTATAGAGGACTGACGAAGATATCACTCAGTATCTCGTATTCAACGAGCGATCAAAGTCGGTTACCCAAACTCGAATAAAAATTTATATTTTTTCAGTCATTTTAAAGAAATGTCGATTGAATACTCTAAAAGAAAGTCCAAACCATCTAGCAGTTTAAGTTTTCAAAGAGATATTTATCAAAATATGGAAGGTACTGCCCCCGTAAATTGAATTATATTGTGACCACGGTGGCTGTATTGGCAAATATGAATAAAGTTATGGCTGTCATAGTTGTGACGTGGATATTCATGACACAGGCACGGATGACGCAGACTTCATGCAAGTAGGCTGATTGAGCTGAGATTCTTGGTGACGTCATGATTTTGTTCGAGAAAGATCTGAGATTTACGACGCAGTCGCAGGGAAACGAGGAATTGTGCTAAGAAGTTACGCTATTGGAGGAAAGACTCGAACCAATGAATGATAGTTTGGAGGGAGACTGAGATTACTGAAACTACCATATTTAATTACTTTTGGAATGCAGAATTGTGGAAAACTATTTTCAGTTATGGCATCGATTTGGAATTTTGAAGAAATTAATTTTGAGTTTTTGAAATTTGAAAATCCGTCAAGTATAGCCAAAGTTAGAACTTCTAGCAATGACGGAGGAACAAGCTATGGAAGGGATGGATACGCCCCTTAAGAAGTTGATAAAAGGTCTTGCACAGCAGAGAGAAGCTCTCATATCTCATTTTCTCGTGTCTTATAGTGGTTATTCTGATTATCATATTGTCAGACTTCGAGTGATTCAGTGAAGCAAGTCGTCATTATCGCGTGTGGTAGAGCCCACCGCATCGAACGAGCACGGAGCGTGCAGCAGTACCATTTTACGGTGATTGAAACTAGGCGAAGTTGAAACGCACACATTAACGAGTCTACAAGAATATATATCAAGAGTTGACTAATGCCTGTATGCTAATTCTATTGTGCATTACAGTATTAAAGTGTGTAGTAAAGTTGAACATTTTCACGATTATAATTTGGAAGATATTGGCATTTTAAGACGGCAGACAAAAGTGATTTTCTCGCCACCTGAGAAGCACTTTTATAAGACCACATTCTACGCTACGGCTGACACGTGTATTGCAACCGTGATACTACATATTGCATTTGGTGATACAACGCTGCATTCTACTATGGAACAATATAATCTGGCAGTTCTTTCAACTATTATTATAACGAAAGTGAAGATGGAAGGCTAAGACTTTAATGCAATTGGGACATATATCGATGGAGTGAAATAGCAGCATGGAACTTCGCTAATCGTCTTTCTACAAAAGCGAGCATGTAGTGAACATCCAACTACACTCATGCATCGTAGTCCAACGCTGAATTATATCAAATGGCAGTGGAAATATTTTCATACTCTACAATTATGAATATTTCTGCGGAAATAATTGCAATAAACTTCATGGCGAATTTCTACCAGAACTTCAGGGAACTATCAAGAGAGGCCAGGGTAGACCCGGCTCACAAAGAAGAGTTTTGCCAGAAGGATGTCTATCGTCTACACGGAGCAGTGCAATTTCCGGAGGAGGAAGCAGTTCTATTCTCCGAGGGCGCTGGTTCCAGGTTCGAGGTCGGAGCACATCTTTACGTTGGTGAAATGGAACCATCAGCAGTCTTCTTTGGAAATTTTCCTCTAGAACTTCAATCAACAGATAAGGTAGTCGTGAACGTTTCTTGTTTATTTGAGCCATTTAGCGATATCTGAGCAACCATTTTTCTCATATTTTCTGTCCCATATATTTTGCCCCATATTCTTGCTTGATATTTCTGTACTCAGTACACTTTGATGATTGATGCCTTTTTCTACGATTTATTAAGACATTATTATGTCATTGGCATATTTAAATACTTTTGGATCAGTTGAGACTGATTATATATATTCTTTCAGTAATTTGCATATTTTTGTAGTCACGATTTGACTGTAAAGTTAACGATTTTCTATGGCAAATTTGAATTCAGACAGCGTGTCATTTTATTAAAGTAATTCTTTTCAGTAAATTACTTTGACCAATTTTCTGTCATCCTCAAGAAAGAAGAATAATTAAAAGATTTTAGAGAGTTAAAATCTATTACTGTATCGACGATCTTGGAAATACTAGTCGTTTTATGAACATGATTGGAACATAGACTTTTATCGTCAATTATGAAATACCATTGCATTATAGACAATTTTATGAAATATGAACTTTGATTACGATTTATTGAATACACTATAGTAATGAACATTTGATAGGAGTTTTTCTCAATTCTAGATTGGAACAATAACGTTTGCATTCCACAGTCTAATTGTATTCTATTCGATTATTTATGCAGTTTAGATGAACTTTGATTGAAGATAGTATTTTTATACTGCGTTACTTTGAAGATGTTAATCTCAATTTTGATAGACCAGGGAGGCGTGTCTAATCGTATTTGCTATTAAATTTATTTGTGATTGGCAAATATTTACTTCATATCGATTCATGAATGAAACCCACGAAGGTTAAATATAATAACAGTTTTGATACAAATGAATGAATATAAGAATTTTTAAAGTGGAACTATGGATGTATAATCGTTAGTTCAGTGGACGTGTAAAAGTTGCTGATGAATAATGCCCTTGAATAAGTGAAGGAGGTTCCCACAGTAATATTAATGATGTTGAAGAATTTGTAAGTGGAGGTTTTTTGTATGTATTGTGGAAGATTTTGATGCCATATATATTGAGATATATGATGAATTCTGGGCCTATTTTGTGCAATTTTGTGCGTTTGGAGCGAGGTATTTTTCCGCTGAGTGTTGTCCAGGTCCTTTGAAAATTAATCATGTGAAATTACTGTTATAATTAACAAGAGTGTTTAAATAATTTGAGATAACGATTTTGAATGGAGGTTACCGTCACAAATAATAATAATAATTATTAAACCTGAATCTATAAACTTAAATATAACTAACCTTCATTGGTCGATTATATCACCACGATTTGAGTAATTATCAACCGGATAGACGTGTGGTTTAATGTATTTCTAAAATAAATAATATAAATATTGTAAATAAATATGTAAATATCTTTAATAATAATTGGAAATGAAAGGGATTAATAGAGGCGTGTATAAATTTTTCAATTGTCGTTAGACAATATTATAAACAATTTAAATTGTTATAAATATTTATGAACAATTTGTTATAAACAATTTAAAATGTTATTATACTCTAAACAACGCTAGTTAAACAATTGGATTAACAATTAAACAGGATTTGGGATTATTAGAGTAATCCAGTAATATTTGATTGGAGCATTTAAAAGATTTGCGTGATAATATTTGAGTTGAGTTGAGGACATTTAAAGTGTTTTGAGAAGGAGCTAGGCTCTGATGTAACTAGCATAATATGCTAACGCTGGCTGGACAGGTGGGTCCACTTGACGATGCAAGCATGCGACATGGTGCAGGTGGCCTGACAACTGTATGATAGAGGACAAGGTCGTCTACATAGCAGGCTTGCGGTTATAAATAAAGTGTGATGTTTATTAAAAGGAAAACAATTGCTATATGTCTCGTCCCAACTCCCTTATCAATTCAAAGTGTATTATTATTATTACGTTCGTTTGAGCTAGAAAGCTGAAATTTTGTATGCAAAGTCTACAAGTCCTACAGGAGGACATGATTATATTGACAATGGCTTCTGATTGCCACGTTTATTTTGTTGTTCAATTTTTGTTATATTATTCCTTTATGTGAAATAAATTATTGTACAGTTTAAAGTTCTTGTTTCCGTTTTGGTTCATTTTAAATATCGTGGTGGAGGTTATTGTGAGGGCATAATTTTAAGTGATCCAGTTGGCAACCCAGACCCGAGATTAATTTGAATAGGTAAGTAAAGGTAAGTATGAAACCCCGTATATTTTGGTGTGTTCCACAATAATTTCTTGTTAACTGCTGTGCTCTAATCTCGGTAGTATCTGTCAGTGCCATTTTCATTGATGTATCTGTGCCGGTGCGATTGATTATTGGCAATCCGATTAAGGGGGCGGATATCTGACAGCCTACTATCCGGATTATCGGGGACAGTACCAAGATATATTCCAAAATACGCACATTCTTCTGTGAATAGAAAACGCATATATTATCATAAGGTAGCGCAGTTTACAGATAGCCACATGGATACAGGGAGGGCACGTGCTGTCATTTCAGTCTCCTTCAAGCAGTGCTTTATTTCTTTTCGTAAAACATATAACCAGGTTCATTGAGGGATCGTAGCCAGTTTGCAACTTGTAAAATGAAATTAATTTGATAAAGTCAAGTATCTAACACGTCTATCACACAGGACATAATTATGGAAATAAAGTTGATTTGGAAAGGAAGGATGAAAGTCAGGATTTCATACAGGAAAACTGCCATTCCATTAATTCAAGGAGGAAACGCAGAGAAGTTAAATGTTATATTAGATTTACGTTTGTTGGTACAATTTTAATTTAATTTCTCAGTCAGAAAAATAATTACATTCGTTGCATTCTTTGATGATTTTCCACTGCACTTACCTAGCATATTAACGAGCTCTTTGTGTATCCTTGTAATAATTCTACCTCCATATTGTGCAAGCGTGTTTCCTACATTAAAAGATATACGTTACATTTTACATCAGAATATCCCCCGTCTCTTTTCGCCTTTTAATTTAATACTACTTTGAGAAATTTAGCTGCTGGAGGGTTTAGACTTCTCTTGCAGTATTTAATCAGCATTTCTTGACATGACTGAAATACAGTGTCATACTCGAGGTTGGGTGCCTTCTCCCATCGCTCGCTGAATATGAAATACTGAGGGATGTTTTTCGTACCCTCCATACAGCTAAGAGTGAAAGATGCATCCCGCACAAAGTGTTTGGATGATTGTACATAGCCATGCAATTTTTCCCATACTACGGTATGTTCGCACGGCTGGATCTCACCACACTTCACCAGACTTCGAAGAAAGTCCATACTAACCTCGATGTCTCTCAGTTTCCCATGGAACGCTTCCATCTTGGCCCTTTCTAACACGTCATTACAAGTATCTTGATATTGTAACTCTACGGTAGTATTATTGCTATTGTTTCGGTAATTGATCTAGTAGACTTAGCTACTAGTTTTGCTGTTGCATGACAGTTTCATAAGGTGATCGAGTACGACTTAAGATCTGCGCTGTATTGGCTTCGAAATACAGTTGTAACGTCACGGTCTTGCTCAACAGCGCAGACTGGTGGTAATGGCTCGTTCCTAGCGACGTCCTCTGCCGGTATAATAGGGCTATATGTTACACTAGTCTGTGAATTAGATCGTCAAGGTATCAAAATAATTCACCTAAAAGTCGTCTGCGTGGTACCCGTTGTCTCCGTTCGTAAGAGGACGATGGCACTGCGATAAGACAGCTTCAGTTTATAGGCATGCCATATAACAGGATTCAAAATACACTACTTCGGCATCTTATAAGTAGATAGTCTTGTAGAAATGGTATCCTTGACTAATCCCTACTGTGGCCTTGCATCACTGCCTTATGTAAAAACTTAGCTCTGGGTCCCGTGGTAAACTTCCACGTACCATGGCAGTATTTAACTATCAAAACTCTCAGCACACAATGATAAGGGCTTAACGTAGTACCTAACACCTTAGGTATGTGACTTTCTTGTCTATTTTCTCATTCTTCACAGTGATTCATGTACCCTATATCTCTAAATCACCAAAATATGGTTATGCGCCAAATGCAATGGTCAATACACAATATATTAGTTTGATATTTTCTCTAAAAAACCGGCAATGCATTGTTAAATTGTCCCAATTTGAGGATCATGTCTGATTCTGAAAGGAAAGTCCACTACTGTTTTCGGATGTGGATAGGATAACACCGGGTGACCTGGCTCCAACCATTTCTATTCTGAGTGATATGTAAATTTTGTTGGATTGCTTTTGAGAGGGTTACAATATAAATAAGAAACACAAGGAAGATTGCAGCTGAGTAACATTAGAATTTATACAAAATTGAATCTCGTTATTTTGTAAAGCAATATACATACATCATCGTCCGTATACGACATATGAAACAGTAGGAACCCTGCTGTTTGTAGCGAGAAGAGCTTCCAGAAATTCTAATTTGAAAAACATTTATGAATCGCGTTATCTTTAGAAGAACGATATGATCCTCCACAGTCACTTGAAGCAATAGGTTGCGTACGAAGCTGATGTTCCGTAAATCTCTGACTGCAGTAGGTCGATATGAGACTGATGTTCAGTTAATCTCTGACTGTAGTAGGTCGATATGAGACTGATGTTCAGTAAATCTCTGACTGTAGTAGGTCGATATGAGACTGATGTTCCGTAAATCTCTGACTACAGTAGGTCGATATGAGACTGATGTTCAGCAAATCTCTGCCCGCAGTAGGTCGATATGAGACAGATGTTCAGCAAATCTCTGCCTGCAGTAGGTCGATATGAGACTGATGTTCAGCAAATCTCTGCCTGCAGTAGGTCGATATGAGACTGATGTTCAGCAAATCTCTGCCTGCAGTAGGTCGATATGAGACTGATGTTCAGCAAATCTCTGCCTGCAGTAGGTCGATATGAGACTGATGTTCAGCAAATCTCTGCCTGCAGTAGGTCGATATGAGACTGATGTTCAGCAAATCTCTGCCTGCAGTAGGTCGATATGAGACTGATGTTCAGCAAATCTCAGCCTGCAGTAGGTCGATATGAGACTGATGTTCAGCAAATCTCTGCCTGCAGTAGGTCGATATGAGACTGATGTTCAGCAAATCTCTGACTGTAGTAGGTCGATATGAGACTGATGTTCCGTAAATCTCTGCCTGCAGTAGGTCGATATGAGACTGATGTTCAGCAAATCTCAGCCTGCAGTAGGTCAATATGAGACTGATGTTCAGCAAATCTCTGCCTGCAGTAGGTCGATATGAGACTGATGTTCAGCAAATCTCTGCCTGCAGTAGGTCGATATGAGACTGATGTTCAGCAAATCTCTGCCTGCAGTAGGTCGATATGAGACTGATGTTCAGCAAATCTCTGCCTGCAGTAGGTCGATATGAGACTGATGTTCAGCAAATCTCTGCCTGCAGTAGGTCGATATGAAACTGATGTTCAGCAAATCTCTGCCTGCAGTAGGTCGATATGAAACTGATGTTCAACAAATCTCTGCCTGCAGTAGGTCGATATGAGACTGATGTTCAGCAAATCTCTGACTGTAGTAGGTCGATATGAGACTGATGTTCCGTAAATCTCTGCCTGCAGTAGGTCGATATGAGACTGATGTTCAGCAAATCTCTGACTGTAGTAGGTCGATATGAGACTGATGTTCCGTAAATCTCTGCCTGCAGTAGGTCGATATGAGACTGATGTTCAGCAAATCTCTGACTGTAGTAGGTCGATATGAGACTGATGTTCCGTAAATCTCTGCCTGCAGTAGGTCGATATGAGACTGATGTTCAGCAAATCTCTGACTGTAGTAGGTCGATATGAGACTGATGTTCCGTAAATCTCTGCCTGCAGTAGGTCGATATGAGACTGATGTTCAGCAAATCTCTGACTGTAGTAGGTCGATATGAGACTGATGTTCAGCAAATCTCTGACTGTAGTAGGTCGATATGAGACTGATGTTCCGTAAATCTCTGCCTGCAGTAGGTCGATATGAGACTGATGTTCTGCAAATCTCTGACTGTAGTAGGTCGATATGAGACTGATGTTCCGTAAATCTCTGCCTGCAGTAGGTCGATATGAGGCTGATGTTCAGCAAATCTCTGACTGTAGTAGGTCGATAT
The DNA here is from genome assembly GCA_946902985.2 of Meconema thalassinum. Classification (NCBI taxonomy): domain Eukaryota; kingdom Metazoa; phylum Arthropoda; class Insecta; order Orthoptera; family Tettigoniidae; genus Meconema; species Meconema thalassinum. The sequence goes on along the minus strand of OX336389.2, from coordinate 216,067,816 downwards.
GAGACTGATGTTCCGTAAATCTCTGCCTGCAGTAGGTCGATATGAGACTGATGTTCAGCAAATCTCTGCCTGCAGTAGGTCAATATGAGACTGATGTTCAGCAAATCTCTGACTGTAGTAGGTCGATATGAGACTGATGTTCAGTAAATCTCTGCCTGCAGTAGGTCGATATGAGACTGATGTTCAGCAAATCTCTGACTGTAGTAGGTCGATATGAGACTGATGTTCAGCAAATCTCTGCCTGCAGTAGGTCGATATGAGACTGATGTTCAGCAAATCTCTGCCTGCAGTAGGTCAATATGAGACTGATGTTCAGCAAATCTCTGACTGTAGTAGGTCGATATGAGACTGATGTTCAGTAAATCTCTGCCTGCAGTAGGTCGATATGAGACTGATGTTCAGCAAATCTCTGACTGTAGAAGGTCGATATGAGACTGATGTTCAGCAAATCTCTGACTGCAGTAGGTCGATATGAGACTGATGTTCAGTAAATCTCTGACTGCAGTAGGTCGATATGAGACTGGTGTTCAGTAAATCTCTGACTGCAGTAGGTCGATATGAGACTGATGTTCAGTAAATCTTTGACTGCAGTAGGTCGATATGAGACTGATGTTCAGTAAATCTCTGACTGCAGTAGGTCGATATGAGACTGATATTCAGCAAATCTCTGACTGCAGTAGGTCGATATGAGACTGATGTTAAGCAAATCTCTGCCTGCAGTAGGTCGATATGAGACTGATGTTCAGCAAATCTCTGCCTGCAGTAGGTCGATATGAGACTGATGTTCAGTAAATCTCTGACTGCAGTAGGTCGATATGAGACTGATGTTCAGTAAATCTCTGCCTGCAGTAGGTCGATATGAGACTGATGTTCAGCAAATCTCTGACTGCAGTAGGTCGATATGAGACTGATGTTCAGTAAATCTCGGACTGCAGTAGGTGGATATGAGACTGATGTTCAGTAAATCTCTGACTGAAGTAGGTCAATATGAGACGGATGTTCAGTAAATCTCTGACTGCAGTAGGTCGATATGAGACTTATAAGAAAACTGACATTCTCAGACAACGGTAGGCTGAGTATGAAGCTGATAGTCTCAGACAACAGTAGGTTGAGGATAAAGTCGATAGTCTCAGACAACAGTAGGTTAAGTATGAAGCAGATAATCTCAGAGAACAGTAGGTTGAGGATAAAGCTGATATTCTCAGTCAACAGTGGGTTAAGTATAAAGCAGATAGTCTTAGACAACGGTAGGTTGTGTATGAAGCTGATAGGCTCAGACAACGATAGGTTGAGTATAAAGCTGATATTCTCAGACAACATTAAGTTAAGTATAAAGCAGATAGTCTCAGACAACGGTAGGTTGATTATGACGCTGATAGTCTCAGATAACGGTAGGTTGAGTATGAAGCTGATAGTCCCAGACAACAGTAGGTTGAGGATAAAGCTGATATTCTCAGACAACAGTACTTTGGGTATAAAGCTGATAGCCTCAGATAACAGTAAGTTGAGTATAAATATGATAGTATGAGATAGCAGTAGGTTTAGCATGAAGCTGATAGTCTCGGATAACAGTAAGTTGAGTATAAATATGATAGTATGAGATAGCAGTAGGTTTAGAATGAAGCTGATAGTCTCAGATAGAAATAGGTTTAGAAAGTAGCCGATGTCCTGTGTGTCTCAGAAACTAGGACTGGGTGGTTGCACATTTAGAGGTTCCGGTAACGCCATTGGCTATTCTTACTGTGATTACACTTTACTCATCGCTCAGTTCTTTAATTTTAGCCCTTCTTTTATCATATGTTAAACTAGGCTTATGAGATCACCTTTTATCCGTTTGTGTGTGCGTATGTGTGTGTGTGGTTCCGTAATAAAATCTAAACGTCTGATGCGATTTCCAAGAAACTCGGAAAGGGCATACTAGTACCTCCTTCGACCTCGACCATGTCTTTCAAATTTTAATACGTTTCACCAATCCAACATGGCGGCCGCGCGAATTATTTCACGAGCACTGTATATCTACGAAACTGTAACTGATATGGAAAGTTATAAGCCAGATTTTCAGTGTTGCCTATACCAACGATTTGTTGCAATTCCTCAGTCGGTCATCACGAATGTGCCCTATGACTGGACGGGGTACAATGTATACAATATAAAGTGTGGAAAAAACCGGAGATATACCACACTCAAGTTAGCCGCTGTCAGCCGTTATATATTCTAGCACCTAATTTTTCAATGTAATGGTGTTGATGTCAGCCATTTATATATTTTAGCACATAATTTCGCAATATAATGGTGTTGGTGTGGAGACAGGTCGTGTATCAAAAGCCATTTCGTAAAACACATGAAAAATCATTTCAAAAGGCTGGAGGGTTTTTAATGGGTACGACAAGTAGGATATATGAAAATAGGCTATTTAGTTCTTCATGGAACTACTTGCTTGATTCTTACTTGAACTCTACTCCTCGCAGAATTGAAGAAGTAGAATCCCATGTTGCATTTCAACTGGACGCCACTGCTAGCGCACAGTATTATTGTTGATGTGTAACATCTCGGTTGCTGGATAGTTTTGTGGGAGTGATTTTGAAAATTGAGGACGGAAGTGGATCGGAACGATCGAGCTGGCAGTGGTGGAACGAACGGAAGTATTCACTGCCCGCTCGATCGATCGAACGGAAGTGTACTAGCTGGCAGTGGTGGAAAAAGGAAGTATGCACTGCCCGCTCGATCAATCGAACGGAAGTGTACTAGCTGGCAGTGGTGGAAAACGGAAGTATGCACTGCCCGCTCGATCGATCGAACGGAAGTGTACTAGCTGGCAGTGGTGGAACGAACGGAAGTATAAGATGCACTGCCAACTCGATCGATCCAGCGGGCAGTGGTACGAGAAACAATGAGCGCGCGGTGTCGAAATTGATACCATGACGTACTCTCGGCCATGTGGAATGTATATGACATACTGAACGGAAAACACTCATGCGAACTCTGGTGTCAAGTGATTGAAACAAATGACATGGTACATGTTCGAAGTCATCGTATCAGTATTTAAATGGTAAAATGCCTTAATATCAAACACTGTAAGTAGGCGGCATTGCCGGTATTATGTTTCTGCACAATGGCTATTCAAATATTAACCCACATAACGGTAATGCAGTCATCAATATAATATAATCGTTGTGGTTATACGAGAATTGAGCAAGCCTTCATGAACTATTACTCTTCTCACAAGAGGGCCTATTCATAAGGCATTTTAAACTCAATTTCACGCAGGAACATTATCGAAACGAGCAAAATATAAATGAAACTTAATTCCGTAATGCAGTATTATTGGAACGTGGGAATAAGTCACCATCTTGTGAACAAAATTTGCGTAGCCGAAATAGCCGTGGGGTTAGTGCTTATGACTGTGAATCTAGAGATCTTGGGTTTGAATCCCGGACGGGGTAGATATTTTTGCTACCAGATTATCATTTTAAACGATATTTACCATATCAATATGACTCATTTTAACAGATTCCATATGAAATTACGTGTTGGTCTGTGAATGAAGAGGACCTGTTTATAAGGAATTTAAGGTTATGATCGGTGTCGCGTCTATTAATCGAGTTGATCCATATCGTATTCTTTATTTAGGCTAGTGCTGGTGGAAGCTACAAATCATCTAATAAAATGAGTTCCGTATTATAAACTACAATATCTGTAAAACACTCCCTTTTACAATAGATTAATATTTGTGCCAATAATAGTATAAAATACCCGTGTATCAACAATTTCACGTGAGGTTTCTTCTATGTCAGATGTTACACATCATATGCGACTACTGTAAGGCTCGTATTTTTTTTAGTATATGGTGCTTCTCTCCGTCGTCTGACAAGGTAACTTTATATGGGAACGAGAGTAATCATATGTATTTACTCGTTGGCCTGGAAATCACTGGACTGCGTGGCATGTAGTCGGTATTGCTATGAAGTGCACACACGGTACAAAATCCAGTTTTGTGGTGAAAAATACCAAATTATGAACCCTGAGAGTGTGATGTCCGTGATTAATATTTGAATAATGTAGATTCCATATTGGATGTACCAGCAGTCTTACCCATGGTTGAAGGGTTCATTGTGAATTCCCTATAACCTAGTTGTCATTGCTTCCTGCGCCCGAGATACCCACATGTGGGAAATGTTCAGGTGTCGTGCAATGCAATGGCCCCAGCCGGGCAAATCTCCTTGTGGATTATCGTGATCCCTACGTCAGGTAAGTATGCTTGACAATCTATTAGAGATGCAAGGGATGCATAAGCAAAACGGACTGGTGCTCTTAAGATGTACCTTTTTAGAATGTTCGAGCAATTTCTTGGGGTTTGGAGAATTAAAGATACCGTAATGAAAAGAAATGAATATATTCATTGCCGTGAGTCTTGGTTAATAAGTGAGATTGTTATTGCGTCTAGTGCTAGTTTTAGCTAGTTAGGTAGTTGGAGATGTTGTAAATTGCTATTTGAGGATATGGGCTGATGACCATTGATTTCCTGATGGAATTTCGGTCAATCTTTGTTTCAGCAGCAGCTCCGGCAAACAAATACAGTATATAGATGGATTGTATTAACTAATTGCAGTGAATGAAAATCCACAGCCTGCTTCCAGTCTCCGACCGGGTCAGGAATGGAATGAATGAAGCCCCCATCTAGCGGCGAGGATATGAAGTGTGCCGGCTGCCAAAGCCTGTCGCACTCCTCTGGGGCAATGATTAAATGAATGACAGATGAATTGAAATGATAGTGGAGAGTGTTGCTGGAATGAAATTGTGACAGGGAAAACCCGAGTACCCGGAGAAAAACCTGTCTGCCTCCGTTTTGTCCAGCACAGATCTCACATGGAGTGACCGGGATTTGAACCACGGACCCAGCGGTGAGAGGCCGGTGTGCTGCCGCCTAAGCCACGGAGGCTTGCAGTATTGAATTTAATCATTTAATCCCGTAGTACGTTGGTGGATAATAATAATAATAATAATAATAATAATAATAATAATAATAATAATAATAATAATAATAATAATAATAATAATAAATTAATATATGAGATTTGATTATAAAGACCTACAGTAGGTAAAAGTTATTTATAAGAAATTGACAGTTATGGTAAAAACCTTCTGTAGGTGTCATTGATACTGAAAAATAAATTAAATTGCCTCAGCGCCAGTCATTCGTATCACTGTAGATCAGTGTTTTGTTATGTTTGTTGCTTATTTTAGGGGCTGCGACATCGCTGTCATATATCCTCGTGTATTTGGGTGCGTGTGTGGAATTTGTGTGATAACGTGTGTTATTGTGATGGCTACCGACAGTAGTGGCTACGCTGGCTAAAGCGCGGCGTTAGGTCATGGGGCCAAGCTCTCTGCTGACTCGGTAGACGCGTGGGTTCTAGCCCCACCGTCGGCTGTCCTTGAAATGGTTTTCCGTGGTTTCCCATTTTCAACACCAGGCAAATGCTGGGACAGTATCTTCTGACAGGCCACGGCCGCTTCCTTCCACATCCTTGCCCACTTTCATCCATTCATCTCATCTCTCATCCCGACGCGCAGGTCGCCCACGGGCGTCGACTAGAAAGACCTGCACTCGGCCTCTCAGGAGGCTACACGAAAAGAATAAAATTGTGATGGCTGTACTAGTGTGTGTATTTGTAAACTGTGGATATGATTGGGAAGGAGGCGGCCTTGGCCTTAAGTTAGAAACCATCTCAGCATTTGCCTGGAGTAGAAGTGAGGAAACCACGGAAAGCCACTTCTAGGATGACTGAAGTGGGAATGGAATCCTCCTCTTCTCAGATTTAAGTCACGAGGCAGAGTGTACACCATTCCCGCCCTCACACCAGAATTAAAATTTCTTAGCAGAGCCGAGAATCGAACCCATACCTCTGGGGCGACAGACAAGAACGCAAGCCGCTACACCACGAGGTGGTCTGTATTGTATGGGAATGTGTTGTTTGCGTATTGGTAGGTGATGAAGATTATATTAGTTGGCAATGCGGGCAGTATCATTACATGGCGGGTGGTATGACCTGCCCCTGAAGGTAACGGATTGGTGTCCTAATACGTTTCAGCAATACTGGACAGAAATTTCCAATCCTGATATGCTGCAGACTGCTCGATTTTAATGTGTTGCAGGTTAGACGTGACACAGTTCTGGCAGAGTCTATCGTCTTTATTCCACATCAATGGCCCCCTATGTCCCCAGCTCCCACTACATTGGGGTACAAAGTATAGTATACCCTGTGCACAGAGTAAATATAATACACAACCTTAAATTTCTATCACGATTGGCGTAGCTGTTTGGCGATGAGTTAGGATATACACGTCAACTCGCAAACTTTCAAACACACACATCTATATCTGTCTATAGAGAAAAATATGCGTTGAATGTAAGTGTTTACATAATTTTTGAATCTGATGAATAAATAAAACCATCTCGTTTATTTTAGTACAATGCATACTAAAGTATTCATGTTATGTTGACATCAGTATTTCAAATATTCTCTTCATTAATTACATGAAAAATACAAGCGAAGCTCTAGTCTTATTTTTATCGATACGGGGGATATTATGCTGCTCTGCCATACACAAGATTCCAGATTGTCGGGGAATTTCAATTACGGGAAGTTATTAGGCCTATGATGTATGAAGCCATTTAATAAGCCATTTAATAAGCCATTTATTAATCTCATGTAGCCTATTTTTTTTTCAGGAATAGGGAATTACCCACCTCATTTGGGTACCGCAACAGGGGCCCACGGCTAGTGGGACGTGGGTTGGCGACCACGGGACCCCAGCTGAGTTCGGCATTGCTTCCACTTCCTTGTGCCAGGCTCCTCTCTGTCATCTTTCCTATCGACGACCCTTGGTTAACTCTTGTTCTTTTCCGACCCCGACGGTATTAGGGTATCCGAGGCCTAGGGAGTCTTTTACTTTCCCGCCTCAATTGGCCCTTGTCTCATCTTTCCTGATCCCTCTTTCTTCGAGGGGTCAGGCCTCTTCTGCTCTCTTCCTAACTCCTGCCTTCTGTTCAAGGCCCTTGAGAAGGCAGGGTTTGTGTAGCCCCACATCTTCTGGTGCACCCTGAATAGTGCTACACCCTCAAGGGCTCATGGCTGGTGAGTTCGGGAGATGGCAACCCCGAAGGATTCCTGAGCTGGGTCAGTTTTTTTCCCCTTTTTCCAGAGCCTCTGGGGCGGACCCTCTCCTCTTTCCTTTTCCTATCTGCCTTTTCTGGTTCTCCTTCCTTCCAAGTCCCTCAATCCTCATTCTTCGAGGGTTGAGGACATTGCATTTCCTCCTGCCAATTGTTTGCCTTATTCTTTATTTGTTTATCATTCCTTCTTCTAGTTTGTAAGACAGTAGTTAGTATTAGTTATAGTTTTCATTACATTTTCGTCTCATCTTTCACTATCACCCAAACCATTAGGGGCCGATAACCTAGATGTTAGGCCCCTTAAAACAACAATCATCATCATCATCATCATTTGGGTACAATCGTGTTGACCGACTGAAAAGCATCAAACTTTTGTTTACGGGAAGTCCCGTGGGGAGATTGCCCGCAAGGCCAGCTGCGGCAAGTCCTGAGATCGTAGCATTGAATCCCGGTGCTGACAGCGGCTATCCTGAGTGTTTCTTTTTACACGGGTGAATCCACACTCCCTCCAAGCAAATGCCGGGATAGTACCTTACTTCATATCTTGGGGCACCTAGCCATACCTGTCCCTAACAGAGTGGCACAAACTACTACAGTCATTACATAAATACAGGTTATCATAAATGTTCAACCCACACCTAAATACACGGAGCTGATAACCAAAATGTCCTAAGCCCCTCAAATGAATTAACAACAATGCCATGAATTACAGGAGGAAACTCCTAAAACGTGGCTAGCATTATTGACTGGGATCCCTGCGGCTGAGGTTCCATTCCCGGTTCTGCCAATATATTTAATTTGGTCTGAGGGCTGGAACGGGGTACACTCAGACTCATGAGACCAAACTGAGAAGAGGTGAGTTCGATTCCCACCCCAGCCACCCTAGAAGTGGTTTTCCGTGGTTTTACGCGTATACTCCAGTCTAACACCAGGATAGTTCGTATTACGACCATGACCACCTACTTCCCTATTCTCACCTTAATTAAGAATTCACAGTGTTTTTGATACCACAATAATACAGGTTATCAGACAATTTCTATACACATATACAACCCTGTACTGAACCAAACAACCAAGTGCAGAAATGAACGCAATAGCCATTCCCCTACATGACAGAGCAGCAACAACGAACTTCTGAAATCACACTACTGAATGACAAATTACACTCAGTCCTTTGATTCATGACTGGCAAGAACGTGCTAAATTGAATAACTTGCATCACACATGGGAATATGTTGTTATATGGTGCAAAATGAAACTCCTTGACAAATGGACAGGCAGTGCTTGCTTAAGGCTCGAGGGGATCAGCTGCTGACTCCACCAAGTGCTTAATGACTGTATGTATATCCTATGGTCATATTTGTGAATTCAGCTTCAATTTGATGCTAAATCACATGCAGGCAGTTTTCTACAAATGTTAAACCAACATGTACTGAGGCATACTGGAACAGGGTACATTCAGCTTCGTGAGGCAAAACTGAGAAGAAGTGAGTTCGATTCCCACCTCAGCCACCCTAGAAGTGATCTTCCGTTGAAAACGTCTGGCTCAAAACTCGGGTCTGTTTACAAACTTTCAATCAGTTCCAATCAATCAGAGGATATATAAAACGTTCGCAAAACTCGTAATATTGTAGCCTAATACCGTACTGTGTTTTTATGAAGCAATGAAATAACTCTCAATAATAATTCAAACCTTTAAGCGACAGCGGTAGCTACGCTCGCTAACGCGCAGCACCAGGCCATGGGCCCAATCTCTCTGTGGTCTCGGTAGACGTGGGTTCGAGCCCCAGCGTTGGCCGTCCATAAAATGGTTTTCCGTTGTTTCCCATTTTCAACTCCAGGTAAATGCTGGGACTGTACCTTCTGATAGGCCGAGGCCGCTTCGTTCCACATCCTTGCCCAGTTTCATTCACCATCATTCATTTAATCTTTACCTGGTGAGTTAGCCGTGGTTGTTGCGGCGTGGCAGCAGCCAGTCGCTCACATCCGGGAGGCGAGGAGGTTCGAATCCCCCCGCCGGCAACCTTGAAAATGGTTTTCTGTGGTTTCCCATCTTCCTTCCCGGCAAATGCCGGGGTTGGTCCCTAACTATAGGCCACAGCCACTACCTTCCTTCCCCAGACAACACACCACACGCGACGGTACTTGTAGCTCACCCCATGGGTGTCCGCATGAAGTAGCTATTAACTCTGGCGAGCCGAACATGTCCTCGGACACTCCCGGCACTAAAAGCCATACGCTACAAAAAAAAAGTCACTCATTAACTCCTCTTATGAGGTTGGCGTCAGAAGGGCATCCGGCCGTAAAAACCATCCACCACAAAGACATTCATCCCCGACACCATTGGAAAACGGGAATAATAAGGGGTAGACATACATACAATAATTCTCACTCTTTTGTTAAAAGCAATAAAATAAAACCAGGAGTGAAGAATGCTAGAATTATGAGAATATGTCATTTGACTTCCTCTAATATAAATATTGTGAAATTTTGCAGGACTATTTTCTCTACATCACGTCAGTTAAGTTGAATTGAAGTGGTGGCAACTACTGTCGCGTGTGCGAGAGAGAGATAGGAAACAGCAGACGGCGTTGGCGCGCTGTAGTCGTGGTAATGGACTGGCGCTGAAAGCTGCTTGCTTGCAGCTTGACAAGAGGAGTATAATGCTAGTTTACTTTGCAATTTGACAAGCCAAGGGAATTCAGACAGTGGAAATAATGAACATTGTTTTCCTGACACTAATATTTTTAACATCATACATTTGCATGTGAAAATATTTAATCCTATCTCACATGGTGCCAATTGTCATATTAGCACCTGTAAACATTGATTTTATAATGTTCTCTCCTGTTATTTGACAATGCGATTATGGTCAAGGAGTGTTCCACATAGTAGTGCTGAGATGGAGGGAGGGACGTTAACCACGGACTGGGCATATGGCAGAGTCATAGCCTTCTCTATATGTTCAGTGACTTATGTTTGATGAGAGCCTAGCTCACTAGGGGAATGGCAGCCTAGGAAATTCTAGGACCATTAACCTCGATTGGAACTATGAAAGGAGTAAAGTGGTTAGAGGCAGATAACCTCCATGTTTCACCACCAAGAATGAAGTAGAGTTGGCTGAGTCAAAAAGCACAATGTGGCTGATGATGTTATACAGGGTGTAACAAAAATGTACGCCACAAAATGCAGGACACATTCCTCACAGGTAGACGAAGAAATTATGTTATATGAACATGGGTCCGGAAACGCTTTGTTTCCATGTTACAACTCATTGTCTCCAACTCATTAACCATGGGGAACAGACAAGAACAGAACGTTAGAATCATGGGGAACATGCACTCTTGGTTACGTCTGGTTACGTTGTCAGTATCGTAGGTGCACCGCCAGTTTTTGTTTTACATGGCCCTGTTGCCATGCCATGCCTTTATCTGTGCGACTTCATGCACGATCGAGCACCTCCTCATTTTAGTGTTAATGTCCTTCGGCTTCTAAATAATAGATTTGTTGACAGATGGATAGGTAGAGGTGGACCAATTGCCTGGCCTCCTCGCTCTCTGGACCTAAAATCACTGGACTTTATTTGTGAGGGCATTTGAAAGCTCTTGTATATTGAACCCCAGTACAAGATGTTCAGAGTCTCCGTGCCCGTATTATGGAAGGCTGGGAAACCATACGCAATCCTCCAGGGATACATCAGCGCATCCGAGATTCACTACGACCGACGGTGGGTTGATGCACGGAGGGCATATTGAACATCTCCTGTGAGCAACAGTTGCATGTGGTATGGTGGTACGTTCCGTTCTTGTGTGTTTCCCATGATTAATGAGTTGGAAACAATGAGTTATGACAATGAAACAAAGCGTTTCCGGACCCATGTTCATATGACATAATTTCTTCGTCTACGTGTGAGGAATGTGTCCTGGATTTTGCGCCGTACATTTTTGTTACATCCTGAATAAGGGTTGTTCGAATTAAACAGACTGATCTCTAGATACAAACACTCTCTCACAACGACAGTTACGGAGTTTCCTCCACTGTTCAGGCTCCTGTCCCAACACTGAGCAAGTTTCCCTATAGGCCTACCCTACACGAAGAAGGGTGCTGTTTGTTAGTGAAAACTATCTATCATGAACCACGTGTTCAGCCATGAAACGCTTAGCCTTAAGGAACTTCTTCAATGAATGAAACACAAGGTAGTCGCAAGGAGACAGATCTCGACTGTAAACCACGTCCAAAACGATGCAGTTTGTCTCGTATTGTGTTGGCAGCGTGCGTGTGTGTGTGTGCGAAAACGTTTCACCTCTGATGAAGTGGTTCGTGATCCTGTGGAAGAATGATTTGACCAGCAACCAGCGACTTGTTCGGGTAGGGTATAGGGAAACTTGTTCATTGTTGGGACAGGTGCCTGAGCAGTCAACGTGAATATCAGTAGACTCTATAGAACTATGATATTGTGTTCATTGTCCAATACATATAGCGTGTGTTTCTAGATATCAGTCTAAGTTACATCTGAACAATCCTTGCTTATTAGTTATGTTTGGGTTAGAATAAAAAGAAACCTATTTACCAAGACTTGGGAAAGTGAAATTACAATTACACTGAGTTACTAAAAAGTTCCAGAGCAGCAGTTAGACAGTTATACAGTACTTAGGATCATCGTCAACTGATAGAGTTACTTCTATATGTTGTAAAATTGACCGTGTTTTGATTTTCTCTCTCACTTGTATAATTTTACAGGAAATAGCGAATACCGACAAAGATAGAAGCTAACTCTGAGTGACTTGCGTGACAACTAACTCGTTACACTAGACAGGACAGTATTGCGGTTCCATAACATTCTGCCAGTCATTTCCAGGATAGCTGAGGTGGGAGTCTCACTAGGCTGAGTAAACCACGTTCCAGCTCTCAAACTAGAGTTAAATTTCTTGCCAGAGCCGGGAATCGAGCCCGAACCTCAGGGATGACAGTCAAGAATGCTACCAGGTGAACTCCTGGAAATCGTTCGTGATGGCCGAGATCTCAGAAGATGACACCAGAGCCCCTAAAGTAGTTACCACAGTCAATATGCAGGACTTCATGAATACTTGAAGATGTGTCCTCGTATGTCAGAGCCATCGGTGGTGCATGTGGTTAAATGCACCTACACGGAATGCGGGAAATTCGGGATTAAAACCCGACAGCAGTACCATTTTCCAGTCTTACTCCATGGTTATGATCATTTCCAGAGAATCTACTTTCTAAAGTCGATTCAGAAATCCCAAGTCAGGTTCTGACTATGGCAACTATGACGTACTGGTATCGTCATATACAGTAGTCCAGTACTAAATGTAACGATAAACAATGATGTGAATACATTTAAAATATTCTGACCTTCCTTGCAGATTCGTGCTGCTCTTCATCTTGTTTGAAGCACTCATCATGGCACCACCGCACTATTATCGCACTCTTCAAACAGCACTCGCTGCATAGTGACTGCATATTACTGAAAGGCGTCTTATATTAACTATGAATACCATTATGATTTGCTTTTCAAATGTCAATAGACTATCTTATTGAAATGTTACCACAATGAAGTTCGAAATATGACATAGAATTTGGCGTTGTCGATTGAAATAGAGTTCATGAATAATGCCCATTAATACTGTTTCAGTAAATAACGTTCGCGATTGGCATACGGCGGTGTTTTGTGATCTGCGAATCAACTCCTGCTGGAACGCAAGGTTAATTGACGCCGTGCCGCAATCTACAGAGTTCATTTATAGTCATAGTCCCACGACAGACCCCGCTCCCGTCCAACGCAATAACATGCAAATAAAACAACATTGAAATTTTCTCTTTATTTGATGAGTTGGACAAGTCATTTATTATACGGCACTGTATGATATACAGTTTCACAAATCATGTGAAGGGAATGGAAAAGGAGAATAGGAATATTTTAATAGTATTACATGCTGTATACTAATCTCTATGCATAAAAGACAGACATAACTCTCTGTCACTCATCACCATGTCATGATAATCATTGGACATAGCAACTTCAAGTTTTTCATGAAGGTTGATCTAAGTCCACAAGCAAGGGATTACGAGATTCTGTGAAATTTCATCCATAAGGGATGAAAAAATGGCTTTTTCAGAAACCACTTGAGTGACAAACGTGCGATATTTGTTAAAATGTATAAAACACGTTTTGACGTGTTTTCGATCTAATTATTGTTAAAACTGAAAACAGGTGTTGAAAGTTTGCTACCCAAGCGACGTATACGTTTAGAAGGGGATGTATATTAGTAACATTTTACGTTGGGAACATTCTATTTGGCAACATAATTCTTATTTGATAAAGAATTACGCAAATGTGTTCGATGATTTTAGATATCTGCAACCACAGAAGTGTTTCCATGACAAGTAACTTTCTAATGTTATGTAAATTGAAGTATGGGAGTCATTTCGCTCCGCAATTCGTTGATGACAAATTAGCAGGAAATAAAATTGAGTAATGTTTTGAAATTAATGAAAATAATGTTTTAAATTATACACATCTAAAATTGTTTTGAATCACCTCTGTACATCATGCCTTCGTGCGTGGCCTCATGCCGAGTGGAATGCTGACCCTTAAGTTGTTCGCATATAAGCAGAACGCCACACCAAACGATATGCTGAAATTCATTGAAATTTTTTGCACAAGTATGGATGCATTAGGGCTGTGTTGTGAGCAGTGTAGTGAACGTCTGATGGGACAACGGACACTGTAGACAACTGATCAAGCATGAATAATCATTTTATGTCAATAAGGATCGTCAACAAAGGAACTTAATCGACATGTAAGAGGGTAATTCCAAAAGTAAGGTCCGATTCACCGTAAATATTTGAAAGCGGCACCGAGGGCAAAACACGCATGCGCGCCGACTCCTGACATGCCTTGCGCGGCAAAAGCCGCCAGTAGCGTTGTTACTATTGCTGTGTGCTGTTGATAGTGTCAGTTCACAATGTTTAAGACAATTAATCAGTCTGCCGAAGGAAGGGCAGTGATACGGTTTCTGTCTGCAAGAAACATTTCATCGGCAGATTACTGCGCTACCCTGACGTCGTCTTGTGTGTTATTGCATGACAATGCCAGACCCCATACTGCGAATGACACGCAATCTCTAATCAAGAAATTTGGATCGGAACAGATGGACCATCCACCGTATAGTCCAGACTTGGCACCATGTGATTTCCACCTGTTCCGCTACCTAAAGGAGTTTCTTGGCGGCACACAGATGATGAAGTGAAAGAAGCTGTTAAAGACTGGTTAGCTTCGCAGGCGGCCGAGTTCTATGACTTAGGCATTCAAAAGCTTGTGGAATGATGTGACAAATGTGTAAATAAGTATGGAAATTATGTAGAAAAATAGAGAAAGACGTAAGGAATGTCAATAAAACAATTGTTTTGGAAACAATATTTATTTTGGATGTTTTTTTTTTAACCGGACCTTAGTTTTGGAATAGCCCTCGTACGTCGTAATCCAAGTGATGTTGTTCACGAAAACGGATTAGGATGAAGGGTAGTATGTAGGATGTCACTATAAAGGTCTTCTATGTTTTTGGTAACTGACTCAGACCTTTGGCTCGGAGGAACTGGGAAAGAATGTTACCGGTACGGAACTCTGTTCGGCGCTCGTAGTGGCTATTGTACGTCACGTGTCAATGCACACTGTTAGGAACAGATAGCACGATGCCCATCTGCATTCACGGTAACCATGATGAGATCAAGTTTTAACACTTCGACACCATGCAGCCCGCTACAAACTGGGGAGTAATTATAATGTATGGACTCCCCAGCATTGCCCTAAGATGCTATTTACCGACAAATAAGACGTACGCCTAAACCCTGACGATCGCAAATGACGTGTTTCCAGGGAACCCTGTAACACCACACGCCTCCAACACTGCGTAAACCGTGTGAAGAATGGGGGTAAAGTATTCATATACTGGGGTGGCATTACATGGGGTCACCTCTTGATGCTCAACATTGCAGGGATGGCATGTGTTCAACCAATTGTGGAACCATTTCGCCAGCAGTTTGGTTAGGACATCATCTTCATTATTGTGTCCACCGTACAGTTCTTGAGGTTACTTACCTGCAACATACTGTTATTACTTAACTGGAGGGGCTTTCCTATTCTCCTGACTGAAAACTATTGGACATGTCTGGGATCAATTGAAACAGGCTGTTGTCATAAATTTTGGCTAAGCTACTTTCGAAACGTTTCTGCTTTGTGATTTAAATTCGACAATACTGTATTGCGCTTACACAAGGTTCATACTCAGTACAAATATATTCATTCCTAAACAAACTTAAAGGAGCTAAGGAGTTGTATAAGAATTATAGACTCATTCACTGCTCTAAGTACCATACATTCATCATACATTTGTGGTTCTTGGGCCTTGTGATTTTGGACACCCTTGGCCCAAGTAATATTACGAAACAATCAGGTGCCTGTGGATTTCTCTCACTCTAGCAACATTTTATTGCAATGGATGATGGAAACCAGAGGGAAGCTGCTATATTGCCATCTTGTAAGGGATCGTCAGTTGTGGGTCTGGTGCAGGTAACGATGTTAAATTGAAAACACAATCAGTGTCAACCAGAGTTTACGCTAAGTAATGCCTAACTTAAAGATACAACATTAAACCAATTTCCTAAGTCTTCCAAGACTTCGTGAGAGACCTGCTCTGATGGCACTGCCACTTTACGGCAACACCGAGAAACCTTGAAGAACATTCTATACAAAAATATATACTTCGAATGTTTTATAACTTTCTTTCACTGCCGTGAACTGAGGTGACTGATCTCATTGGGTGCCATTGATCACAAACACTTGTACGTCATAAATTGAGTTTGTAGGATTCACACTTGATAAAGAAGATTTTTCTCTCTCTTGTTGGCAAAATTCATGTTTACATCAGCTGTTTCAACAGGAGGGAAACATTTATTTTGATCTGTTGATATGTTAACTAGTAGTAACTACGTTTGCTGACATCAGTGGTAAGTTTCATCCAAAATAGCTTCATCCTACATGAGCGTAGTTTCGGTATATTGTATAAAGACCATCGTAGGCTCTAAATATCTTGTTGTATTATGGTTGAATTCTAGTCCCAAAGAACTGTAATTTTCTCAGGGTGACTGACCACTTGGATAGTGGTGAGACTGATCACATTGTTCTGCTGATAATCACTGATCACGAGTGGCAAAACATATGCCTAGTTTTCAACCAATCAACCTTAATACACAAATCGTTAGATACTATATTTAAGTTAGTTGTTATTCAGTATTAAGACTTATAGAAAAGTCTAGATATTTTACTTATGCACAAAACAGTAGGATGAGAACGACTCACAAGCACACACAGTATTGCAGTAGTAGTCCAATGGTCTCTCAGAAAGACATCGAGGAGGTAAGGACTAAAGGTATTTGTATGAAAAAGACATCGAGACGTTGGCGACAAAATGTCATACAATTTTCAGTTTCCTTCTGGTGTCAACCAAGCGTGATTTCATTTACTTGTTTCAGAAGGTTAAGAGAAAGACTAGCATTGGAATTCGACAACATTAGAGTGATCCTTTTCATCCCAACAAGACAAGATTTTTTTGTATTTATTTAGATATAGGCAAGCCTCCGTGGCTTAGGCGGCAGCACGCCGGCCTCTCACCGCTGGGTCCGTGGTTCAAATCCCGGTCACTCCATGTGAGATCTGTGCTGGACAAAACGGAGGCAGACAGGTTTTTCTCCGGGTACTCCGGTTTTCCCTGTCTAAATTTCATTCCAGCAACACTCTCCACTATCATTTCATTTCATCTGTCATTCATTTAATCATTGCCCCAGAGGAGTGCGTCAGGCCTCGGCAGCCGGCACAGTTCATATCCTCGCCGCTAGATGGGGGCTTCATTCATTCCATTCCTGATCCGGTCGGAGACTGGAAGCAGGCTGTGGATTTTCATTTAGATATAGGCTAATTCTTAATAACCATATACCAGTTAATTCTGTAAAATATGTAGAGCGGTATTTCCTTTTGAAACGAAATCCTTCGGATATGGTATTCTGAACAATTGTCATGAGTATTATAATCCTAATATTTGTTTCTAGATCAGTCACGCCCCGATATACAGTACCATATTTGCTTGACTCTCTCCAACATGCTAACAGCTGCGACTTCTTTTGCAGGAGCTATGTGCTGTGAACGTTATTGTGCTTCAGTTTACCACTCCACATGTATACATTTTCAACTATTGCACATTAAATTAACTTTTGGAACAATTACGAATATAATTGAGTCTTGTGAGGAACTTCAATGTCACTGGGAACTACTAGGCCTACTTCAAGCAGCACTCGTCGAACATCAGCCCAAGACACACGAGTGAGGACCGGAGATAGCTCAAGTTGGCTTGTCGTCACCAAGCATACGCCGATAGGAGTTGATGCGCACAGATAATAAGATCACAACTTCACTAGTGTGCAACATAGAATTATGGCAACAACGCACAACCCTCACAGAAGGTCCTTAACATGTTGGCTGCCACACGATCACCGGTGATCCTCAGAGAAAGTTTACTTTCATGCCGTGATACCCTCGTAATAGAGAGACCATTCCCTGATGTAGCAGCTAGCATTCTTGGTAGTCGCACCGGAGATCCGGGTTTGATTTCCAGCTCTTCCAGGAAACTTAATGCGAGTCAGAGGGCTGGAACGGGCTACACTCAGCCTGGTGAGACTAAACTAAGAAGAAGTGAGTTCAATTCCAATCTGAGCCGTCGTGGAAGTGTTTTTTCGTAGCTTCCCCCTTCTACTCCAGGCAAATGTCGGGATAGGTCCTCACTTAAGACCACGGCTGCCTCCTTCCCAATCCTCACATGAATTGCAAATACACACACTAATATAGCCATCACAACAACATAGGTTATCAGACAAAGAAATCCACAGACCCAAGAACACGGGGCTTTAGAGGAAAAAGGAGAAAACTGGGCCAAGGTTTGTGCGCAGGGATGAGACACCGCACAACCTACCCAGAAGGTCCTTAGTATATGATCCTCAGAGAAAGTCTATCTTCGTGCCGTGAGGAAGACGGTGGATCCTCAGGTCAAGTCAAATTAAAAGGAACGTAGTCTTCCGTGGCAACTTAGTAGTGGCTTCTACTTGTCATATGGCACACAGGGACTGCCTAATAATGCATAGATATCAAACTGGCATCTACCGGGCAATTCTGAGACCTGTGATTCACGTTTAAATTGTCTTAGAATTCCTTTTGGCACCTGGGTGAGGATGTCAATGTGGGATAAGCGGCCGGCAGCCGCGAGGTAAATCCAATTGCACCAGCGCGCTCTCATTCCACGACGCGGCGCAGCGAGGACGCCCCGAATTGGCACACTTCCGCTTGCAGCGCAATCTGTCTGTGACCCTGACTCGGCAAAGGAAATCTAACACGAAGTCACGTGGCGCTGCCGTCATTGGTGGCTCGGTTTCGCGTGGGAATAATTTTGAATGGTGTTTCGTCAATTGGCAACTCCAGCTATCTGATATGACATCACGTGGTAAAAATGAGAAACTTACCAAGTAGGGTACATTTGTCACGTGGTGAATGTATATGATTTCTTGTATTGGTAAGCAGATCGTGGTAAATTCTTCGTGTTTATACATAAGTTATAAGTTTTACTCGTTGATAAGAGTGCAAAATGAGTAAAAGCAAAGTATATTGCTCAGTTTACGGCTGTAAGTCGATGTATGAGAGGGCTGCGGATATACCTTTTCATCACTTTCCAAAAGATGCAAATAGCAATAGCCGAAAGGTGACGATACCAAATAAATACGGGCAACAAGAGCAGGTTGGACCACTCACCACTACACTCACTGACGACAGGACGGGTTGTTCACTTACGCCGAGCCAAGCCGCACCTAGACAGCCAAGCACAGTCTCGCCGAGCCAAGCCGTACCAAGACAGCCAAGCCTTCACCAGCCGAGGACAGCCAAGCTTCATCAGTCAGGTATCCTTCCCCGCTCCCTAGTTCATTTCCAATAACCCTACCAACCGCCATCACCTCGCCCTGCTATATCCGAGCCATTCCACTACGAGTCATATAGGCCTAATTTGACTTCGCAGGGTTAATACCTACCATCCAAATCAAGCAATTCCTGTCTACCCCGAGTTTTAATACAAGTTAAACTCATCCCTTCGCCCTACCAAGCAGCAAATTATTTCTAGAGTCTATGGTACAGTGAGCAAACTCAAATATAGCTTTTAAACGTAACAGCGCCATGACTCGAACTGCACAAAAACAAATACCAGCAGACAACCGATGCTTGATAATATGCAATTGACACATAAAATCCAGTGGAACACACAGATTAGATCACGTGTACCGCACTTTTATACAATATATACAATTGAAAATAACACTGTCATTATTTTAGGGACCACATTTACTGATTATAACCGAAAAATAAAAATTGTTCCATATCAAACGCGTGTTATTGAGTATTTTTACCCTACTTATCCAGACCGACCGCAGCGCCCCAAATGTTAGTTTGAGTTGCCAATAGCGTTGAGTGTTGAGGGCGCAGAGAATATGTATTAGCACAGCAATCGACACACTTATATGAAAATCCACAGCCTGCTTCCAGTCTCCGACCGGGTCAGGAATGGAATGAATGGAGCCCCAATCTAGCGGCGAGGATATGAACTGTGCCGGTTGTATCGACACACTTATATACGAAGTATTATTTTAAAATGAAACATTGGCAGAATTGACGGATTCACAAGATGTAGTTACGATGTTTATAAACAAGCATGCACATTTCAAATTATTATTGATCAAAATTACGTGATTTTCACCCGCAAAATACCGACAGTGGTTGCTACGCTCGCTAAAACGCAGCGTTAGGTGATGGGACCAAGCTCTCTGCTGACTCTGTAGACGTGGGTTCAAGCCCCACCGTCGGCCGTACTTGAAATTGTTTTCCGTGGTTTCCCAGATTCAACTCCAGGCAAATGCTGGGACTGTACCTTTTGACAGGCCACGGCCACTTCCTTTCACATCCTTGCCCACTTTTATCCATTCATCTAATCTCTCATTCCGACGTGCAGGTCGCCCACGGGCGTCGACTAGAAAGTCCTGCACTCGGCCTCTCAGGAGGCCACACGACAAAGAAATACTCAACATATAGTGAAACGTTGTTGTTATTATAATTTTAATGTAATGTGGAATTCGATTTCTTTTTCTATGATATTTGTCACGATTTTGTTTTGTTTTCCAGGACAAAATTAATCTGGCTTAATTGCTTGTTGTTGTTGCTTATTTTAGGGGCTGCGAAATAGTGGTCCTATAGCGCCGTATATCTGTGTGTGTGTGTGTGTGGAATTTGTGTGATAACCTGTGTTAATGTAATGGCTGTACTTGTAAAATGGGGATAGGATTGGGAAGAAGGCCGCCGTGACCTCAAGTTAGGAACCATCCCAGAATTTTCCTGAAGTAAAAGTGGGGTAACCATGGAAAACCACTTCCAAGATGGCTCAGTTTTGCCTCACGAGGCTGAGTGAACTTCGTTCCAGCGCTCGCACCAGAATTAAAATTTCTTGACAGAGCCGGGAATCAAACCCGGATCTCCAGGGCGACAGCAAAGAACGCAAGCCTCTACACCACGAGGTGGTCAATTAATTACTAGTGCTGAATACATTGTTCAACTTAGGCAAAATTGCAGTTCATATCTGTTTGGCTAAAAATGCACGCTCACAACATTGTCCTTATAAAATGAATAGCATATAATAATTAAATTTATTATATGGAATATATTGTTTAGAAAAGTATACAGTGCGTCCGCAAAGTCTCTCCGCAGTGCGTGTCTCGTCTTGCGGGACATGTTGGGTTGGCAGTACAGTGCATTCATTTTATGTTGTTTCAAGGAAAACAATTACATTGAATTAAGTAATGCAATTATATATACGGTACTCACCACTATCTCATTATGCTCCGTAAAGTTTCCACCATCACGGAAACCCTGTACCACTAAAAACACATGCTCTTCAGTAGTAAGCATTCCCACTAGACCAGGCCACGCCAACTCAGGTGCTTCGCGAGCACCGGCCGGCACCGGCAAAAGCACCGGTGCTCTGCGTTAGGAGAGGAACGTGTAGTGACAGCGCTTATCGAGGCGAGAGTCGTGTTGTTATTTGGTGAATGAGGCTGGGCAAATCAGCGCGCGCCAGGTGTTATACCGATAAAAAAGGAATAATAATAATGCCTAATTGTGTGTAAAGACAGAAATAATAGTTTTATTGCGCTCCTGATTTTGCACTAATTTTCAACATTTTTTAATCTTTGGCATCACTTGGAAGCCAATAATTTTCCGATATTTGTAACAATCGTTTCGGCAGTTGCAATCCGAAGTATAGCTTCCAAGGAAGCATCAGACAAACTTGACCTTGATTTTACGTTGTCAATATTCAAAATTCAAAACATTTGTTCACAAACGAACGTTGTTCTGAACATAGCAACAAATTTCAGGAGGAGGATTTTAGAGAGAGAAAATTGTCCCAATTTCCTACTTGAGGCTGACTTTTACAAAGCACAAGCTGCAATTTGAAACTTTCAATACGGTCACACATAGTACTGATTAATTTATTTTTGCCTTGCAACGAGATATTTAAATAATTTAAATATCCCGTGTTGTCTTTCGTGAATGCGAGGTCAACCATCCATTGCTCATCATCCAAGTCTGACTGTGGAGAAAGAGGGGAGGGAGGGGAAAAGCACCGGGGCGCGCAAGCACTAAGTGCTCGCGTTGGCGTGGCCTGTACTAGACTCAGCTTACACATGAGCTTGACAAGAACACAACTTACTGCGTCAACACTGTCAAGAACAGGCACTCACTGTCGGCAATAATGAATCGCTATTTTCCACCCTATCACTCCAGTTGAAGGTCAACACGGAAGAAGTGCATTCTTATGCCAACCGCTGCGGTGAGACTTTGCGTATACAGCGACATGAATGTGCTGCCCACTTAACACGTCCCGCAAGGTGAGACCCGCGTAGATCGCCGCTGCGGAGAGACTTCGCGGACACATTGTAATTAATTAATTGATATTACGTTAGTCGCCTCCGTTGCGTAGCGGTCAGCATGGTTAGCTGTCGCCCCGGAGGCGCTGGGTTTGATTCCCGGCTCTGCCACGAAATTTGAAAAGTGGTATGAGGACTGGAACGGGGTCTACTCAGCCTCGGGTGGTCCAAATGAGTAGAGGGGGTTGGATTCCCACCTCAGCCATCCTCGAAGTGGTTTTCCACTTCGTCTTCGGGCAAATGTAAGGCCACGGCCGCCTCCTTCCCTCTTCCTTGCCTATCCATCCCAATCTTCCCTTCCCATCCCTCATGAGGCCCCTGTTCGCTTTGCAGGTGAGGCCGCCTGAAAAAGTGCTGATCACACCTCCCCAGTTGTATCCAAACCGACCAAGTGTTCCCAGCTCTAGGACACTGCCTGGAAAGGCGGTAGTGGTGAGTTCCCTTGCTGAGTCTGTGGGAACCACCAACCTGGACGGTAAAATTGACTTTAAAAATGCCTTTATCTATTGTACCCGGTTAACATCTAGATATTCGTTCTTGATGCAGTAATTTACTACTCAATACTACTACTACTACTCCTCGGCGCTACAGTCCATGTAGGACCTTGGCCTCTCCAACAATCGTTGCCCAATCCTGACGATCTTCTGCACGTTTCCTCCATCTTCTTACTCCCATCTTGCGTAAGTCGTCCTCCGCGTTATCCAACCATCGTTTCCTAGGACTTCCTTTGCATCTTCTTCCACCTGGATTTCCTCTATAGGTCTTTTTAACCACTCTATCACCTGCCATTCTCTCCACATGCCCCAGCCATCTTAGCCTATTGCTCTTTACTTCCGAAACTATATCAGGATGCCCATATAATTCCTCCAATTCTTTGTTTTCCCGTATTCTCCATCTTACTGCCTCATTCACTGCTCCATAAATCTTCCTTAGTATTTTCCTTTCCCATCTTCTCAAAATCTCCTCTTCTGCCACAGTCATAGTCCATGTTTCCGAGCCGTACATTACCACTGATCTTATAACGGTTCGGTACACTGTCACCTTTGATCTTCTACTGAGGATGCGCGCTTTGAGGATTTTTATCAATGCCCAATAAGCTCTATTACCGGCTGCAATTCTTGCTTTTATTTCTTCTCTTGTGCTATTATCTTCAGTAACCAGTACTCCCAAATACTTGAAACTTTTACACCTCTCAAAATTCACCCCATTTAGGTTTATAAATAAATTTATATATTTATCTTTCTCCACAGTATTTCTCCTAGATAATAATAAATATTGAGTTTTGTTGTAGTTCACTCGTAATCCTACTTCTTCTGATTCTTTTTCTAACCTTCCCAACCCTTCTTCAAGATCTTTCAGTCTTCGTGACAGCATACCTACATCATCAGCATACGCTAGATTTTGGCTCATACGGTTTAACAGCGTGCCTCCTGGATTGCTGATATCTATCTTCCTCATTACTCTCTCTAGTATTATATTGAACAGCAGCGTGACAGTACGTCTCCCTGTCGTAGGCCTTGGTTTACCTCAAAAACTTTTGAGAGTCTTCCTTTAACTTTAACTCGACATTTTGTGCCAGTAAGAGTCATTTGCACCAATCTGATTAGTTTGGGTGGGAATCCCATGTCCATCAAGGTCTGATACAGAGTTTTCCTCTTTACACTATCATATGCCTGTTTGAAATCCACATATAGTTGGTGCACATCCACATTATATTCGTAACACTTTCCCATTATTTGCCTTATTGTGAAGATATGGTCCGTCGTCGATCTACCCTGTCGGAATCCACACTGGTATTCTCCAAGTCTCTCTTCAACAAGAGGTGTAAGTCTCATAGCCATTACCTTGGCTAGGATTTTATAGACCACACTAAGCAGTGCTATGCCACGATAATTTTCACACTTTGCTTTATCATTCTTCTTATGGATTGGGCAAATAATGGCCGTGTTCCACTGTTCTGGCATCACCTCCTCCCATATCTCCACAATCAACTGGTGTACCAGCTTTGCCAAATGTTCCCCACCACACTTAATCATCTCTGCTGAAATATTATCACCCCCTTGGGCTTTGTTATTCCTCAAGCTTTTAATTGCCAAACTAACCTCCTCCAGCGTCGGCACGGGTACTGGCATTGCATCAGTGTTATCCTTGCTCCATTGTTGGTTATTCTCTTGACCCTCCTGTTCTAGCAATACCGTCTCTGCAGTAGCATTGAGCAGCTCGCTGAAATATTCAGCCCATCGATCTAAAATCTGTTCTTCTCCTCCTATGAAATTTCCTTCTTTATCTCTGCAGAAAACTGCTCGGGGTTGAAAGCCCTTCTTCACTTCCTGTATTCGTTTGTAGTACTTTCTTACTTCTTGATTATTGTATTCTTCTTCTAGCTCTTCAATCCATTTCTTCTCTGATTCCCGTTTCTTTCTTCTACAAATTCTATCTGCCTCTTTCCTTTTCTTTTTTATGTTCTTCTGTATTGTTTCTCGTTGGTCTACTTATCATTTTCTCCCTTGCAGCATTCCTCTCCATTATAGCTATTTTACATTCTTCTCGAACCAGATTTGTCTTTTAATCCTTTCTTCTGTCCCCAGTACTTCTTCTGCAGCTTCGTGTAGTGCGTCCCTCATTATACTCCATTTTCCTTCTACTCCCTCTAAATCCCAATTTTGTTTTGTCTCCAACTTCTTCCGTAAATGTGTTTCATATTGTTCGGCAGTTTCCTTTTCTTTCAGTTTTAAGACATTATACCCTCTAGGATCTTTCCTCATCTTTCCAGATCAGTACACTGCTATATACTGTCTATATTTTACCCTTACCATGAAATGGTCAGAGTCACAATCCGCTCCTCTACAACTATCAACTTCGAGTATATCAGATGCGTGTCTTCTATCAATTACCACATGGTCAATTTGGTTGAATGTGGTTCCATCTGGTGAGCACCACGTTACTTTCCTTATATTCTTTCTCTGAAGCCATGTACTTTTCACAATCATTTCATTTCCCATGGCAAAGTCGATGAGTCTCTGTCCATTATTATTTGATACCTCATGCAGACTTTCCTTTCCTACTGTCTCTCTAAATGCTTCTTCTTTTCCCACCTTCGCATTGAAATCACCTAACACGATTTTTACATCTTGCCTTGCTATACCCTCGAGTTCCTGTTCAAGCTGACTGTAGAACGTGTCTTTCACCTCATCCTCATCCTCATACACATATAAAGGTCATATTAAAGAATCGTGCCTTCATTCTCAAAGTACATATCCTTTCATTTACAGGCTTAAAATTCAGTACTGCTGTTTTATATCTATTCTCCACGAGGAAACCTGTGCCACCTATTCTTCCACTGTCGCCTCTACTATACATTAGTGTATGGTTATCACTTCTCAATATACCATCTCCTCTCCATTTGATCTCTTGGATCGCTGCCACTCCTATACTATATTTCTCCATCTCTTCCATAAGGCCCTTCAACGCTCCAGGTTTGTTCAATGTTCTCACATTCCAGGTTACTATGTACATATCATTTTTCCGTTTACATTTTCCTTTTCCTTGCATAGGTCGTTTATCATTATCATCAGTCCGGCTATTATTGTATTGGAGTTTCATAACAGATTATTTTTTTCGATATGGGATTGTTAGCCCCATGATCAACCCCCAACCTGGAGGACCAGGGTATCCCTCTTTGTCTGACCCATCACCTTTGTCCTGTCCGGCATGGGAGGCCCTACCAGGAACTCACGCTCCCGCCGGTATAGCTCGCAGGATCATTTGGGCTCTCAAGCCCCCACATCACGACAAGATGAGGATACCATCGTGAGGGTTTACTACTCAATATCGGACCCATATTCAAAGTGACTTTAATATTGCTCGTGGACATAATCAAGCCTAAGTACTGTACATGTTTATCTTTAATCGAGACAAGGATTGAGAAGGAGGGGGCCGTGGCCTTAAGATGGGAACTATTTCAGCAATTTCCTGGTGTAGAAGTGGGAAGCCATGTACAACCACTTCTAGGATGCCTGAAAGGGGATTCGAATTCACCTCTTCTCAATTTTGCCTGACGAGGCTTAGTGCACCCCGTTCGATCTCTCAGACAAGTATTGAATTTCTTGGCAGAACCGGAAATCGTACTAAGATCAGAGATGTTGAAAGTCAAAAAATTATTAGTTCTTTTCTCTGTTACATTGTGGTCAACATCCCCTTGTTGTTGGGTGTGTATAGAATTTGTCTGCTAATGTATGGAATTGTGCTATATATAGTAGTGTGTGTAGGCTATTTGTTGTTGATACTGATTAGGGAAGGAGGTGTCCTCGCCCTAAGATAAGCATCCTTGCCATCATTAGCCTGCGGTAATGTAGGAAACCACTTTTAGGATGGCCGAGTCCCATCAAATCCCAGGTTTGCTTCAAGAGTGTATGTGCACCCCATTCCGACCCTCAGACAAGAATTGATTTTCTTGGCAGAGCCGGAAATTAAACCCGGATCAGAGATGTTAAACGCCAAGAAATTGTTCTTTCAGTTCTCTTGTACCCAGCGGTTCACACCCAATCTTATGAGTGTAACTCATTCGAAACATCTGGACCTCGTGATAGCCCGTAACGCATTTGAAAGGATAGACCAGTGATTAGCAGTCTTGGCTACAACAACAACAACAACAACAACAACAACAACAACAACAACAACAACAACAACAACAACAACAACAACAACAACAACAACAACAACAACAACAACAACAACAACAACAACAACAACAACAACAACAACAACAACAACAACAACAACAACAACAACAACAACAACAACAACAACAACAACAACAACAACAACAACAACAACAACAACAACAACAACAACAACAACAACAACAACAACAACAACAACAACAACAACAACAACAACAACAACAACAACAACAACAACAACAACAACAACAACAACAACAACAACAACAACAACAACAACAACAACAACAACAACAACAACAACAACAGAACAAAGAGAACAAGACATTGACTGGCACTTTAAGATTCCTGACAATGTTGGTTGTTGCACGTGCATTCGGTCTTCCTGGCGTGCATCATGTTGATTGATAGTTGAATACAACGGACAAGGATATCACGGCCAATAGTACTGTATACGGTTTTCTTTTTCGTGTGGCCTCCTGAGAAGGCCGAGTGCAGGTCCTTCTAGTCGACGCCCGTGGGCGACCTGCATGCCGAGATGAGGGATGGAATGGATGAAGTTGGATGAAACGGTGCAAGGATGTGGAAGGAAGCGGTCGTGGCCTGTCAGAAGGTACCGTCTCAGCATTTGCCTGGTGTTGAAAGTGGCAAACCACAGAAAACCATTTCAAGGACGGCTGACGGTGGGGCTCGAACCCACGCGTCTACCGAGTCAGCAGAGAGCTTGGCCCCATGACCTAACACTGCGCTTTAGCGAGCGTAGCCACCGCTGTCGGTACTGTATGTGGTGAAGTTCAGTTTTACTGACGAAGGCGTAGTCGGTAGCATGCTGAACTGCTGTGCCCAAGATAGCGGGTTCAATCCCGGCCGAAGTCGTCGGATTTTTTAAGAGCGTTAAAAGTCCTTCAGTATGCCATCCTTCGGAGAGGAAGTAAAGCCGGCGGTACCATGCATAGATTTATGGCATGTAAAAGATCCTTCCACAGACTAAACTTGTGTTCAGCTAAATTGTTAGGCCAGATTTCGTCGGAACGCTGTATCAAAAGTTCCAACGTTCACTACTAGGTATCATTGATATCTGGTAGCAGAAGTTGGAACTACTTTAAATTGAACGGAACTTGTAGCTCACCCTAAGGGTGTCCACTGGAATCAGCTACAGACTCAGGCGAGCCGAACATGTCCTCGGGACACTCCCGGCACTAAAAGCCATACGATAAGTAAATAAAATAACTGACGTACAGATAGGGCCGGATTTACGAGTATGCCGCCTATAGGCTAAAGTCCATTTGCCGCCCCCTCTATAGTACATATTTGCTTAATACATTTGTTTTATACAACAAAAAGATAGAGTTCATTGGCGTTTTCATCTTTTTTAAACATAAAGTTCATTTAGTTTAGATATAACAACAAATTTAATGGCTTACATAATAAATGTTATAATGAAATTAGTTATCTACTTGTTTTTTACTTACTTTTTTAAGATTCGTTAAAAAAATAAATGGGTTTCGAACTTAATGAATTAATTAGTTCTTGGAGATCAGTGATCACTATTTTACACATATTTTTATATTTTAATGCTAATGGCTATCTTTTGCGTAATTGAAGAACCGTGTTCAATTTGAATTAAATTGTCCTACATGGTGAAATGAAATTACAAAAAATGTAGTTAATTACTGGTTAATTTGCTGAAGAATATACAAACTTCTCTAAAACAACTCACCTCACGTAATCTTGATGTTCAAATTTACATAGCTTTCTTACGAGATTTCGTAATGGCAAACTCGTTAATAATGTCCTCATATGAAAGTGTTTTTATTATATTTGCCTTACTACAAAGTAATGAAAGTGAGTTAACTGTATTACAGAAATACTAGTTCGCAGAAAGTTCTTAACTTTTCTAAGGCAAGAAAAACTGTATAAGGACTAAAACATATTTTTAAGTAACATGTATTCTTAAATTCGTACGGAAAATATTATTAACGTCTGAAATACTTCATTTTAGCTTTTGAATGAATTGCGAAACTGCCGCCCCGGAAAATTTGCCGCTCTAGGCTGCGGCCTACTTAGCCTATTTAGAAATACGGCCCTGCGTACAGACGCAACGAAATTGTCTAAATATACGGCAAATAATGTTCAATAGATACAGTACTGTAAATAGGCTGAATATGTATTCATGTTGTGCGTGTTTATATTTACTTTACTGTGCGTAATCGTTACGAAGTGACAGGCTGCGTGGCGCAGTGGTAGCATTCTCGCCTGCTGTATCCCAGGCTGCATTTGAGGGTACGCAAAAGCGAGAGAGCCGTGTCAGTAGATTTACTGGCACGTTAACGATCGCTTTGGGGCAAAATTCCAGCGCACCGGCATCTCTAAAATCCCCAGTAGTTAAAAGGGACGTAAAACCAATAACATTATTATTACAGAGTTTCAAAGCAGAGCGCTGAAACAGAAGATGTAAAATATACTGTGCAATGGCTTTCATTCTCGCACTTGGCGGCGTTTAGATTATATTGCTCCATCTTACCACGGCACCAAGGCTCATTGTTACACGAGACAGTAGTTGTTGTTTCATTTGGACATTGGTGTCATTTAGCCCCGTGTACTTGCGTGTATGTGTGGGGCCGTATACCATATTATCACAGATTTTCAAACAAATTCTACGCACACAAAAGCACACGGAACTGATCAGCACGTATTTTTCTAACATTGTAACTGGGTGTCTATGTGATTGTTTTTTTTTTTTTTTTTTTTAGCGTATGGCTTTTAGTGCCGGGAGTGTCCGAGGACATGTTCGGCTCGCCAGTTTTGTAGCTGCTTCGAGACGGACACCCAATGGGTGAGCTACATGTACCGTTGGGGAGGGATGTTGGATGGGAGGGTCGAGGAGTTGGAAGGTAGCGGCTGTGGCCTATAGTTAGGGACCAACCCCGGCATTTGCCTGGAAGGAAGATGGGAAACCACAGAAGACCATCTTCAAGGTTGCCGGCGGGGGGATTCGAACCTCCTCGCCTCCCGGATGTGAGCGACTGCCAACAGTCATGCCGCAACGACCTCGGCTAACTCACCCGGTGTAGTCTGTATATAAGTCTGTGACTGTGTGTCTATGTGATTGTATAGCCTGTATATAAGTCTGTGACTGTGTGTCTATGTGATTGTATAGTCTGTATATAAGTCTGTGACTGTGTGTCTATGTGATTGTATAGTCTGTATATAAGTCTGTGACTCTGTGTCTATGTGATTGTATAGTCTGTATATAAGTCTGTGACTGTGTGTCTATGTGATTGTATAGTCTGTATATAAGTCTGTGACTCTGTGTCTATGTGATTGTATAGTTTGTATATAAGTCTGTGACTGTGTGTCTATGTGATTGTATAGTCTGTATATAAGTCTGTGACTGTGTGTCTATGTGATTGTATAGTCTGTATATAAGTCTGTGACTCTGTGTCTATGTGATTGTATAGTTTGTATATAAGTCTGTGACTCTGTGTCTATGTGATTGTATAGCCTGTATATAAGTCTGTGACTGTGTGTCTATGTGATTGTATAGTCTGTATATAAGTCTGTGACTCTGTGTCTATGTGATTGTATAGTTTGTATATAAGTCTGTGACTGTGTGTCTATGTGATTGTATAGCCTGTATATAAGTCTGTGACTGTGTGTCTATGTGATTGTATAGTCTGTATATAAGTCTGTGACTGTGTGTCTATGTGATTGTATAGCCTGTATATAAGTCTGTGACTGTGTGTCTATGTGATTGGATAGTCTGTATATAAGTCTGTGACTGTGTGTTTATGTGATTGTATAGTCTGTATATAAGTCTGTGACTCTGTGTCTATGTGATTGTATAGTCTGTATATAAGTCTGTGACTGTGTGTCTATGTGATTGTATAGTTTGTATATAAGTTAATGTGGTGGCAGAGACACTGCTGGGTTAAGGCCATTTTATGCTCAACTGTGCTTTCACTCTCAGTGTATGTACATACAGTATTTAGTAAGCTGTGAAAAGGTAAAAAATAATAATCCATATCCTTAAATGGAACAGATACGGGCCAATCCACACTCCACCTTCAGTACCTCATGAAATGTATTAAATCGGTATGCTTTCAGGTTTAGATCATGATAATAATAATAACGACAATAATAATGTTATTAACTTGACCTCCCTTTTAACTCCTGTGACTTTCAGAACCGCCGGGATGCCGAGATGCCGGAATTTAGCCACAAAGGGGATCTTTAATGTGACAGTAAATCCACTGACACGGCTTCCTCGCATTCTCATACCTTTAAATCCAACTGACTGTGCCAGGATTCAATCCTGCAGCCTTGGGAACAGCAGGCGAGTACATTACCGCTGCACCACGCAGCCAGTCTGTTTGGATGTTGCTGTTTCATTAAGGGGCTTGCGATATTGAGGCCACCAACTCCGTATACTTGATTGTGTGTAGAATCTGTCTGATGACCTGTGTTATTATGCTGTCTGTGTAGCACAAGTACTTGTAATTCAAATAGGATCGGGAAGGAGACGACCATGATGTCATGTACCATTCCGATGTTTTCCCAGAGTAGAAGTGGCATACATAAGGCCTTTATATCATTCCAAATGTACCCTTTCACCAATGATAATTAAGGTGTCTCCCCTACTGGCATAGTGATAGAGCAAAGTTGTGCAAAGCCAGAAATTTGAGTCTTGCGGACACTCAATTCTCTACCTTCCATTCAAATGGCTGGTACTATCTGTACAGTACATGGACTAATATCGGAAAGTTTCCGTTGCCAACACTTATCATCATCATCATCATCATAAGCATAATCATCATCCAGTGAATGATGATTTCGATGAGGACAGACTTTATTGTATTATATTTTTCTGTATACAAAGCTTTAACTGACATCGATGCATGTGCAACTTAACAGCTCCATCTTAAGATTAAGAGACTTTCAACAAGTGAATGATAAAGTATATTTCATTTATGGGCTTGGACATCGTGGTCATTTCAGCCCCGTACACGTGGGTGTGTGGAGAGTTATTCCGATAACCTCTGTAATTGTGCTGCCTGTATAAGCATGTATATTTGTAATTGAGGTGGGGATTGAGATGAAGGCGGCGTAGCCCTACGTTAGGAACCATCCTGGCATTTGCCTGGAGTAAAATTGGGGAACCGCGGAAAACCACTTCTGGGATCGTTGAGGTGCGAATCGATTCCAGACCTCCAGGGTGATAGCCAGGAATGCTAACCACTACACCACGAGGTGCTCCGAACAAGCGAAGAATTACTGTACAATGTATGAGTGCCAATCACCAATTATACTTCTACTGCGACAAAGCGTTTATTCCAATTCCTGCTCTTATGCTACTGCAAATATGTCTTTATATTGCATATAATGTAGTTAAAGATGGGGGCTGCGTGGCGCAGTCGGTAGAGGCGCTGAGCTTCTAACTGAAAGGGAGTGGGTTCGATCCCCCACCCAGGAAGTGGATTTTAGAAACAAAACTACCACTTTCGGAAACGCAAATAGCCCTGGGGTTCATGCAGCCTACACCAGAAGTGAGTACCAGGGTAATTCCTGGGAGCAAAGGCGGCCGGGCGTGGCGCTGACAACTCCATCCCATCTAGTGCCGATGTCACAAACAGTGGAGCCTCTACCTTCCACTACTCCCAGGGCCTCCATAGCCTGTACGGAGTTGGCTTTGCTTTGCTTTTTGTAGTTAAAGATATTGACTTGAAAGATTTGAATTGTAATATAGAAGTCACCTCCATAGCGTAGCGGTCAGCATGGTTATTGCCGCTCCGGAGGTCCTGGGTTCGATTCCCGGCTCCGCCACGATATTTGAAAAGTGATGTGAGAAATGGAACGGGGTCTACTCAGCCTCAGGTGGTCAAAATTAGTAGAGGGGTTCGATTCCCACCTCAGCCATCCTCGAAGTGGTTTTCCGTGGTTTCCCACTTCGTCTTCGGACAAATGCCGGGATGGTACTGTACCCGTATCCATGGTCTTACCCGTTGAAATCCTCTGGAAAAACTGGATCGCAGAATCTGGAAGTACCCGGCTGAAATAACCCCCAATATTTTACAAACTAGGATCAACCAGGGATAAGGACATCTCAATATAAAAGAATGCGATAAGAAAATGCCAGTGGTGAAAGAACAAAAATAAAAATTTGCTCTAAATGAACTCGAAAACTCTTAAAATTATCTCGGGCTTTGGACTAAGCATTGACAAAAACTGCCCACTGGTTCTCCTAACAGATTCTTTTTCTAATATAAATCACCAAATCATTGTAGAATTAAAATTAAATAAGCAGTTTATTAACTGAAAAATACGGATTGTGGACCTAAATCCACTCAACAAAAATGTAGATTCTTATTCATAGTGGCATATTATAAAATAAATATGCACGTAGCCTACAGCTGGCTAGAATATACTGCAAAAGTTGCCGTATTAAATACAGTTCAAATCGTGAACGATATAAGCATGGTTAATCATATTACAAATTATTTTACAGAAATACCCTCAATATTATGTCATTAATTGATTATTTACAAAGATTTACAATTAAATTCATTTACTGAATTTCGCCATGATTTCTATCATTTCAAAGACTAGTATTTAAATATTTCTCATTGTCAAAATAAGTCTATTTCAACGAACAATTAAGGTAATCGAATGTGTGGTCTATCCAATTAATATTTCATTTATCTTGAATTAATATTCCAATTATTATTGCAATAATTTTATCAATTATTCTTACGTTTTTCAGATCAGTCTCACACTAGATAAATGCGTTATTATTAACAATCAAATTCAAGTGAATTGTTTTATACATTAATGAGATTTTTAATGGTGGGTTTATTCAGTTACTAGACTTCTAGTTTCGATGTTCGTGACTATCTTACGTTTAAATACACTTCCATATAACACATTTCGACGATAGCTCAATAGCTTGCACAATACTCAACATTCGTAATAAATACGATAATATCTCTTCACATGAGATTCCAAAAATACACCATATATAATTTCAGACCATCCATTGATGTCGAAATATTCTTCAAAAAGCTCCATTATAACACACCTATTATATTATCAAAAATTGCAAAGTAGCTCTCAATAGCTGTTAATAGTATTCCACACCTTTTCAGAAATTCATAAACGTGTCTTACAAACACCCAAATATATCATGGTTCATAATTTATACAAGCATCGAAGTGTTAATTTACTTCCACAAAAGCTGTATTAAATAATTATATTTATAATTATCCCAAAATGTCATTCTGATATATGATGGAATATAATTTTATACAAAATTGAGCTTCATTCTCAATTATACTTCGTTTTGTCTTAATTTCAATGTTCACAAATATATATCACAAGATATAAATTATTACTGTTAAAGAATTAATTCAGATTCGCATAAACAAATTCAGAAATGGGTCCTACCCTTAAGAAATACGTATGAATCTACGCCATGGAAAAGTGCCTAGTATGAGTAGAATACAAATAATCCATTAGAATCACACGTTATCAAAACAGGGGTATTCCAAAAAGAATAATGAAAATCGAAATCTGAACGAACTATAACTCAGTAAATATATCTAAATTCAAAACGTGATTCAAAAGTTTGGCTAATATTGCCTAATTCAAAAACTACAATTTTCCACTTTTAAACATCATGCTAGATTCAAATGTCAATTACTAGCTCGACGAAAAATATACAGTCATTCTAAATGATATGCTGTATGAACTGTCGAAAATATTATGTTTCCTTATTCAGTGTCAAACAGAAATAATGCAGAAAAACGTTCATGTATTCGCGGTTGGACATCATCTTCCTAATTCCTATACTTATATAAAGATACCGTAGTCTTGTTCCTAAATCTTCTTAAATGTGCTTCTTCTCAACTAATTATAATGCTCAGAATTATTACCAAGATTAGAAAAAGTAATGTTTTAAAAATAACACTACGTTTAAAATTAACTACTGAAATAACAATGTAGGTGCATCCTTAAATAGGATCAAAACCTAGAATAGACCATCGAACAGAAATGATAAAAGTGTCAGATCTAGTTCTCAAATCTATTTTCTAACTAGCCTACTTAATAAAAATTGGTGAAAAGGACATTCTATAGATATGACATGATTCATACCGTCTACGTATACAAAGATTTCCAGCTACCTTAGTCGTCTTCATGAACGTATAATGTATGTTGGAACATACATCCCTTGTAGAGATCGAATCCTGATCCATAGCGTTGAGTAGTTTAAGAATTGGTTAGGAACGTCGGTGCTCGAACCCAACACCTCTCCGCTCGAAACTGCTATCCGGAACACAATGTTCATCATATGGAAACTGACTAAGTCCATTCGTAGAAACAAGAAAGATGGCACTTCTATTCTCTCTAGAAAATCCATATCGTGTAGGTAATTATCTCAGTGTCATTATAGATTGCCTTCAGCCTTCTCTTGAATAGCCTTCTGCTAGTAAGATCCATTATTAAGTGAGAATCATTCCTATTTGTTAAATTCTGCTAGTGTGTTATATTTCAATTCATTGCCTAGCCATTCATAGCTTTCCATGTAGTAGACTAATATATAATTCCTTCCATCATAACGTTAATATCCATGTAGTATCGTTGAATGATCACTGGATAAATCAGAAGTCTTTCGGTAATGGCAATAATGTTGTAGAACAAACTCTGCGAAACGTGAAGTTCACTGTATCCACTGTCATGTTGCACCAAGTTATACACTGGGTTACCGCTCGCCCCAAGTGTACCTCGCGTTTCTTGCCTGATAGCAAGACGAACCGTACCGTACCGTACTCACACGGTACATGTAATAGTTGCTTTGGCGAAGCCAACTAACACGACTGTAAGTCAGAATACAAGTGAGTCTCTCTCCGTGCCAGGCGATTCACAGCTGGACAAAATCCTACCCATAACACCACTGTCCAGTCGATATAAAAATCGATATTGACGTGGCTCAATTGCGATAAACATCTGGCGTAGTAATAGGAGTATTAATAATTCCTTAAATGTCTTCATATCATTTCCTCTTATGTTACAACGTAGTTCCAAATCGTCGATCCCCTCAGTAATCTCAGTAATAGATTGTAACTGTATGTATGAATGCCATGCTTTCAAGGCAGCCATATTGTGAAGTAGCTGTACTCTGCAGATCATATGGTCTGGGATGCGTTGCAGCGTTGCCTATCCTTTCCCTAACCGAGCGACAGCTCTCGCCTGCAAGACGTGATGTTGGCATAAAAATACCCAATAGGTTTCTCAAACATGTCAGTATTCCAGGGCTATACAAAATACTGGGACAGTACCTCCTGTAGGGCCACGGCCGTCTCCTTCCCTCTTCCTTGCCTATCCATCCTTCCCTTCCAATCTCTTCCCTCATGAGGCCCCTGTTCGCTTTGCAGGTGAGGCTGCCTGGGCGATGTGCTAATCCCACCTCACCAGTTGTATCCACTCCGATTAGGATGTTCCCAGTTCTAGGACACTGCCTGAAAAATGGCGGTAGGGGTGGGTTCCCTCGCTGAGTCCGTGGGAGCCACCACCCTGGAGGGTAAACTCGATTTAAAAAAAAGTATTGTAATATAGACTATATTTTATCCTGTATTTTAATGTTTTAAACGTCCACTTGACAGTTTATAAATGGTGTAGTGATAGCAAGCTTGCCTTTTTCCTATAGGGTAGGCTTCTAGGCTCTGTTGAGGTTTTATGATCTTATGTGATAGCTAAAAGGGGATGCACTGCCCCCGTGAGGACACGTTGCAAGTAGCACCCGTATTAACTTAAAGCCAGGATAATGCGGTTCGTCGTGCTGGCCTCACGTCCCCTATAATCCTAAGGCTTATGAGCTGGGCTGCAGTTGTTCTCTGAGTATTTCTTTCTTACACTTCACTGTTTTAGGTCCGTAGAGCAGACTTTTAAATTGTTCAATATTGAAATTGTATTCACAATATGAAAATATGGAGCAATGAACAAAATTGCAATTATCTTTTACCCTGCGACGTTGCCATGCCCGTTAATTCACACACCACGACTTCGATGAGGAACTGCACCAAATGCTAGCGGTGCTAGCGTCCATGCTAAGCGGGGGTTCCCGCGTTTATATTGACCGCTCCCTTAAGGTAAATACCGGGTAAATACCTTGTTTAAATTCCCGAGGTGCCTACCCCAATTCCTTACCAGAAAACATTCAGTTACTCGCCGTACCACAGTCACCACAGAGAAACAAGTCCAACAAGTACACGGTGCTTATGACCATGGTGTCTGAAACGCACTAAATGAATCATGAAGAACCTTACCTGTGTGTTCTCTGCTGAGATGCTTACAGAGTAGCGCGTCCTGAAAATAATGAAAACAATGAATTAAATTTATAAATAATATAAACCAAATTGAAGGCACTAATATGTAGCTTACGCTGAACGCTGATATAACACAACAAGGTTCGATTCCCGGCTTTGCCAAGAAATCTTATTCTGCTCTGAGGGTTGGAACGGGATACACTTAAGACTTGTTAGACAAAATTGACAAGAGGTGGGTTGGATTCTCAAGTCAGCCATCCTTATAGATGTTGTTATCGTTGCTTGCCACTTCTACTCCAGGAAAATAACGGGCCAAAGCCAAGGCTAACTCAAGGCCACAGTCATCTCCTTCCCAATTCTAAATGACTCACACTAATACAGCTTTCACAATGACACAGATTATCAGACAAATTCCGCACACGCCCAAGTACACGGGACTACATGACCACGATGTCACCAAAGCCCCTAAATGACACTAATGAATTCACAAATATTTTTAGAAACGTGTAATACAATGCTGTGCTGTGACTATTCCCGTCACTTCCATTGATATCTTGTACCCATAGATTTAATTTAGAGAATATCCAGGAGCAAAGGATATCCGAGAACTTCGGAACAAAGCGTAAACTTTCCAAATCCTACGGCCACCATCGTCTCGATCGTACTTAAACGACAGTATGCATTGCGAATTTCGAGATATCTCTTCTTTAATTGGCACGTGTTTTGTAGATTCGCAGAACCATCCTATTGCTGCTCACACTCAAACTATTCCTACAAAATTATGTTTTTAGTCCTTCAAGCTTCCTCCGGATACCTGTAATTCATGATATGAACTACGTTGAGAGACGTAATTGCAATGGATTTTCTTATGATCTTCTGTACTAGGTCCTCATCTCTATGTTTAGTTTTGGGGCATTTACTTTGTACCTGGATAATTTCAAATCCCAAGGGACCCTGGCCTGGTTACAGTTGTTGTTCAAGACCGAGATTCTTTGTCTTTTGACATAAATGAAGGAGTTATGACTTATAGACTCAGATACGAGTGACAAAATATATTTCAAAATGATATGTTAACATTATGTATTTTCCTTCACCTGGTACAGCCCCGTTTCTCTTGTAATGTCCCGTTGTCCCAATGAAACTTATGTGAGTCGCGGCAAGTTATGTTTTTTTTTTTTAAATAATTGAGACCTTGGTTTTTATAATAATCCAAATGCCTATTAAATTTCATTACAAAATATTAATGATTAATGATGCACTGCCACAATATCTGACTGTGATAACCCGCCTCCGCTCCTCATTAAATTGCACGCCAGTAACTACACTAGTGTGCAAAAGTAAAGTATAAATATATTTCCCAAACAGGATGTCAGAGTGGTTATATTATCTCGTCCACAGCAACATAACAGCTAATAGGAAACTTGTAACTGCAACACATGATTTCCAGCGACGTTGCATGGCTCTCTGTGAAATGGTTCAAGAGCTCGATTGCTGCCGTGGGTGGGCGAGATATTCACATTTGATTTTTTTAACGTGTATATTTGCTATCAGCAGGTTTTTAACTTGATGCTTTGTTGTACGGTGATTCACTTTTACTTTGTTCTGTAACCATTACTGTACAACATCCTGTGTAGGATATCAAGGGCGAACTTGACAAGGGTCGATTTAAGTTTTACTTTGGATACATAGATATTGAAGGCTTCAGTAGCCGATGCAACTCCATGCAGTCGGTTTCGGTGGCGTAGTCGGTAGCATGCTGTACTTCTATGCCCAGGATCGCATGTTCAAACCCGGCCGAAGTCGTCGGATTTTTTAAGAGCGTTAAAAATCCCTCAGTATGTCTTCCTTCGGAGGGAAAGTAAAGCCGGTGGGCCCATATCATTGATTTGTGGCATATAGATGATGATGATAATTGTTGTTTTAAGAGGCCTAACATCTAGGTTATCGGCCCATAATGGTCTGGGTGATAATGAAAAAGACAATAAAATGGAAACCGCAACAACAACAACAACAAATCTAGGCTACATGGAAAATGGAAACTCACACTGAAGACACTCACAAAATGCAATTTAGATTGGAAACAACTACAAAAATAATTTAGATTGGAAACACGCACATAATGCAGCGCAGATTCAAAATAATCACAAAATGTAGTTTAGATTAAAAATACGAACAAAATGTAATTGAGAGACACAGGGGAGCCAATTCACAAACCAGTGCGGGAACCTTAAAGAATAGCAGAAAAGAGGAGAGGGTCCACCCAAAAGGAAATGACTAAAAATAAAGGGGTGGGGAAACCAGACCCAGCTCAGGAATTCCTTGGGGTCACCAACTCCCGAACTCACCAGCCGTGAGCCCTTGAGGGTATATTGAAAAGAAAAGATGGCTGATCCCTCCAAGATTGAGGGATCAGGAAAGATGAGAGAAGGGACAATCAAGGCGGGAAAGGAAGAGACTCCCTTGGCCCCAGATACCCTAATACCGTCGGGGTCGGAAAAGAACAAGAGTTGACCAAGAGAGGTCGACAGGAAAGAAGACGGAGAGGAGCCCGGCACAAGTAAGTGGAAGCAATGCCGGACTCAGATGGGGTCCCGTGGTCGCCAACCCACGTCCTAATGGATATAAGACCCTGGGGGTGTGACATGTTAAAGAACCTTCCACTAACTATAATTGTGTGAAGCTAAATTTGTAAGTTAGATTTGACTAACCTTCTATTAATTTGCAACGTTCACAGCCATGTGCCGGTAGCGGTGGCATCTAGTAGCCAAGTTCACAGCTAGGTGTCGTTGAAAGTAGCATTTGGTATCAAAAGTAGGAAGTACTTGAAATTGATAGTCAGCAGTTCTTACCTGAATTACAGATTACACACTAATACAGCCATCACTATTAACAGCGGTTATCAGACAGATTCTACACATGTCCAACGTACACGTGGCTACATGACCGTGTTGTCGCAGCCCCTAAACTGAGGAACCAACCAACCAACTCCATGCAGGAGTCGACTTCACCTCTAATACTTTCTGTTTCCAAGGTTGCAGGATCGAATCCTGGCACAGTCAGTTGGCCTTTGAGAGTGCACAAATGCAAGGGAAGCGTGTCAGTACATTTATTGGCTCGTTAAAGATTATTGTCTTTCTGGAGTAGAATAATTTATGGGTTTTAAAGAGGCTTCTGCGTTTACTCGGAAGAACTTAGACGAATGAAAACATGGAAGCGAGAGTTTTGGGAAGTATATAAGTCTGATATTACGCCTCCGTGGCTTAGGCGGCAGCACGCCGGCCTCTCACCGCTGGGTCCGTGGTTCAAATCCCGGTCACTCCATGTGAGATCTGTGCTGGACAAAACGGAGGCAGACAGATTTTTCTCCGGGTACTCCGGTTTTCCCTGTCAAAATTTCATTCCAGCAACACTCTCCACTATCATTTCATTTCATCTGTCATCCATTTAAACATTGCCCCAGAGGAGTGCGTCAGGCCTCGGCATCTGGCACAGTCCATATCCTCGCCGCTAGATGGGGGCTTCATTCATTCCATTCCTGACCCGGTCGGAGACTGGAAGCAGGCTTTGGATTTTCATAAGTCTGATATCTCGAAGAAGGAAGTTCCAGCACGTGTAGTTGGCCAAATATGAAAGTGTGGATAGTTCGACAAAATTTTGTAAGAGAGCATCCAGGCAATGTTTAAATCACTTTGTAGTATCGATGATTATGTAAAATCAAATCTTGTGGGCAGGTATGAAGTTAAACGAAGAACTGACAGAACCCTTACACAGATTCAATTTACTATTATTTGTGCAGGTTCGAATCCTGGTGATGTCAGCTGGCATTTGAGGGTGCCCAAATGCGAGGGAGCGGTGTCAATAGATTTACTGGCACGTTGAAGATCCCCCTCGGGGCAAAATTCTGGCACCCTGGCGTCTCTAAAAGCCACAGTAGTTAAAATGGACGTAAAACCAATAACATTATTAGCCTATTATTTCTATTATGTGTAATGATATCCTGCCTAAGTGTGCTAACTGGGGTGTCTAAATTGTATTACATTTCCAATCGGTTTTATAACTTCAGTTTCATTGGGTGATTTTGAAAGCCTGTAGTGCTCGAATCAATTCATTGTATTAGCGTGTTTCGCAAATTCAGAAAACATAAAGTGGAGTACGTTTGAACTTCAAAGTTAAATTCAAAATAACTTAATATTAATACTTTTAAAATCAGCAATACTACGTTACTTTGCACCTGGACTGTCCTCCCCTTCTCGTGAAGAAAGCATTTTAAAACTCTTTCACAACTGATTATACACTTAAGGTGTCTGATACTTTTAGTAATGGCAATACAATTAGCATTAAAATTTCAAAATTCACATGAACATTTGCTGACACAGAAAGAGGGCGATCCAAAATATACAAAGTTCAACCGTACAATGATGGGGATTGCCCCATCCAACTACGATGTTGTGGTTCCTATCGATACTCAGGGGCATTAAAACATTACTCATGTGAGAAGTTGCCACCTTAACTGTAGTATCTACGAGTATGGGAAGCAATTAGATAGCACCGTCCTCCTTAAACAGCCTGAAATACGAATGAGATGGATGGTAGCAGAAAGACTACTAGGTGTGTTATGCATGCCTATTCGTGAAGCACCATAGTCATGTAGGTATACACTTTGTTCACAGTGGGAAGGTGGCTGGTTCGAATCAACCTGGGATTTTTTATCATTCTGTCGGAAGCAATAGCGGCAAACCAATCAGATTGCGGGATGCCCCCACCAGGTTTATTACTCACAGGTAGGTCACTATGCTACACTAAGGACCTCACATCCTTGAGCGGCTAGCTGCTCTCATTGGACAAGTAAATCGTACCACAAGAAAGACTGGACTGCGCTACGGCATGCCACAGAGCACAGCGACTCATTGGATTAGATGTTTTCGAGGATCAGGAGACGTAAGCCTATGTGCTGGCTTGGGTTAGTGGTGGGTCCCAGACTGGGAATAGTACGATCGCTTTATCGCTGAGGCCCATTCGGCTCGGTTCATGAACGCCGTGCAGCTACGCCAGGCTGCATATTTACCCCGCGGCTCGAGGACGGTCTTGAGACGCCTGGATGAGGTGGGCGAGCGGCTAAGATACAAATGCTCAATGATGAGCAGTGGGTGCGCTGCCTGTCGTATTCTGAGGACAATGTGGAACGTGATTAGTCGAATTTAATTTTCTCCAACAAGAGCAGGGATTTCTCCACAGCCGTTGGGCCGATACGCATGTTTTACTCTTTCGACACTTGACAATCCAGCATACGTATCCGAATATCGGCTGTCTGGCCGCATATTTGTTGCGCGTTATGGCAGGATGAGCACTTGCTGTCAGCGAATGTACTCATTTTAGAGAATATAAAAGTCCCTTCCGTGCCGGTGCTTAATCCCAACAGTGATATACGATTTCAGCAGATCTCTCTCCAATCCACACGTCCCGATTAGTTCAGGAATGCCAGGTTGAGCTTATCAAATGGTCTCCTTGT
Source organism: Meconema thalassinum (assembly GCA_946902985.2). Lineage (NCBI taxonomy): Eukaryota > Metazoa > Arthropoda > Insecta > Orthoptera > Tettigoniidae > Meconema > Meconema thalassinum. Next base: position 216,025,042 of record OX336389.2, on the reverse strand, counting down.
AGGCCAGGAGTGAATTCTATCGAGAACGAGTGGGCCGAGGCTAAGAGAATAATGGTTGAGACCTGGTCGAATCACGTGCCAAATACAAACGACGTTCTCTGGGATGTAGGAGCGAATCCTGTCGAGAACGTGTGAGCCGTGGCGAAGAAAATAATGGTTGAGACCTGGCCCGACCCCACGCCAAATGGCGAACGACGTCCTCTGGGGTGTTGTCAGTACGGCCAAGGACGAAATGGCAAGTAATGACACTACGTATACTTCTGCCCTTGAATATTTCATGTCCACACACCTGGAAGAGGTTGTGTAAAATGGCACTGCAGGTCTTCTTACTGAGAGGATTCACCATATGCGTCAGTGTAGGAATAACACTAAATATACAAATATTTAACATACTCGAGACGTGAACTCTTGACACCAGAGGAGAGTGGTAGAACTCATGATTTACCACGTACGACTACCGTTTGGGTCGACAGAGCCTGCATGTTTGGAGGCACTTCACAAAACTATAACACGATTACCGGAAAATATATGGTGGATGAACTACGAGAATATGACTAATGTGGTCACTGAACATATGTATTTTGTCCCAGGCCGAGGGACGTAACAGGCCATGGCCTGTAGCCATAAAAGGCGATGAAATAGTACGCATCTCGTCAACGCCATGTTGCATGTCCTAATCTCTCTCCTGTACATGTTGCCGGCAAATATGACTTTCAGAGGATGAACATTTTCTATGTTGGCAATTGTGCATTGGTAACTTGCAGGGAGTATTGAGAACAATGGAATGGCAGAGTATGACCTTTGAATTCATTCACCGCTTGCCCTAAAACGTTGTTTGTGATAGTTCATGCTTTGTTTACTTATTATTGAAGTGAAAATAATAAACACATGCTGAACATTGTTACAAATATGATGAAAAACTTTCATCATAAAATGTAGAACACTATACTGAATATAATCCCGGAAATACAATAGATTTCGCCATTATTCTAACACTGAGAGGCTAGATGCTAAGCCAAGCTCCAAGTAACTCTGGTATTCTACAGTATCCATGGCATTTAAGAGAAATGAGTTTGAACTGTATTAAACACGAGGGAAAGAACAAATAACGCAAGAGAGGATGGAAGTCGCTGGAAGTAAGATCAGAGCTATACGGTGGCTACCAAACAGCTCCCAGTCGAACTACTGCAGAACAGTTGCTGTGCACCGAGCTGTATATGGTCGAAGCGATTTCCATCTTTTCTTGCACCTCAAAAAATTCCACTCCTCCGGTCAGCATTTTCACATTGACGAAGAGCTGAAGACGAATATCACACGTTAGATCCATTCCCAGGCGGCAGACTTCTACGACACAGGCATACAAACATTGATCCCACGATAAGACAGGTGTCTCAATTCCGGTGATAATTATAATAGCTCAATCATTGCTGTATCTGGTGCATCGGGTGATTTATGGGTGAACCTCGCACAATAACGAAATTAAGTAATAAGATGGAACTTTGGTTGGTTGGTTGGTTGGTTGGTTGGTTCCTCAGTTTAGGGGCTGTGACCATGAGGTCATGCAACCCCGTGTTCTTTGGGTGTGGGTAGAATCTGTCTGATAACCGGTGTTAATTGTGATGACTGTACTAGTGTGTGTTATCTGTTTTTTAATTCAAGTAATGACTGCAGACTTTGAATTTTTCAAATAGTTCCTACTTTTGCCGCCAAACGCCACCGTAAACGACTACTAGTTCAGAACATAGCTTCTAGACGCCACAGCAGACGGCTCATGGTAACGACGTAGGAACCTGAGAGCGTTGTTTACATTCTTAACCTATATATAATTTAGCTTCACACAGGTGTAATTAGTGGAAGGTTCTTTAACAAGCCATAAATCTATGACATGGGAACGCCGGCTTTACTTCCCCTCCGAAGGACGGCATACTGAGGGATTTTTAACGCTCTTAAAAAATCCGACGACTTCGGCCGGGTTTGAACCCGCGATCATGGGCATAGAAGCTCAGCATGCTACCAACTACGCCACTAAAGCCGCTATGATAGAACTTAATATGCCGCTTTATATGCAAAATTAAGTGACCCCATAGATTCAAGATGGTGGCTAGGCGTGCCATGCAAATATACAAATTCATAACTCAGGATGTTATTGCACAATAAAGGTGAAACTTGGTACAAGAGGAGTATTACGTATGAGACGTCAAGAGTATTAATGATAAATTTATCAAACTGAATATTGCACGCAGCGGCCATCCAGAAATTTTGCTATCTCTACTTAGTAAAAAACCAAGTCCCCGATTCTTGGATGTTACGGGTAAACTCGAGAACCACTGGATGGATTTTTATGCGGGTTTCACCGTTCTGTAAAGGATATCTCGAAGATGATTTCTGTAGAAAATAATTTATTTATGATCAAAGGAAGCTGAGCAGTAACGATTTCAGTGGAAAAGTCGAAAAATAACCTGGCGTCCGAGCGCTTAGTAAGCTTACGCTGGGCAAACCGTTAAAAATATCTAAATACTATGAGTGTAAGAATTGTTCAGCATGAAATGTTCTACAAAAAAGTCCGTGAGAGCAATTTCTATCTTCAATACATCACCCACTATAAGTGTTTTTACGTTTTAATTTCTTCCAACCATGTTCATTTAACTACTGAGGCGACAGTTTACGAGCTAGCTAAGGGCGAGTCTATCATCCCTGTTACTGCCTAGCTAGCGGGCGAACCTACTGCCCCAAATACAGCCAGCAGCAAACCGTTGAGTCGTGTTGAGTTAAGACTTTTGAGAAGGGTGGTTGTGTTTGGAGTTTTCCTGGAAGTGCAACTCGGGTTTTCTTCATTTCGCCTGTGAAACACAGTCAAGTTAAGATTGGACGGAAGGGGGATTTGAATTTCATTCACCTCGCCATTGCCAGGAAGTGCAACTCTCATTTCGCCTGTGAACTTTTCGTTCCGCAAAATGCACAGTTAATTTAAGATTGGACGGAAGGGGGATTATCTCTACTTATTGTTAGTATAAAACCAAGTCCCCGAGTCTTGGATGTTACGGGTAAACTCGAGAACCACTGGATATATTTTGATGCGGTTTTCACCATTCTGTAAAGGATATCTCGATGATGATTTCTGTAGAAAATAATGTATTTATGATTAAAGGAAGCCGAGCAGTAACGATTTCAGTGAAAAGGTCGAAAAAAAACAAAACTAGCGTCCGTGCGCTTTATAAACTTACGCTGGGCAGACCGTCAAAAATATCTATAGAGGCCTACTATGAGTGTAAGAATTGTTCAGCATGAAAAGTTCTACAAAAAACACCGGGAAAGCATATCTCTTCAATACATCACCTACTATAAGTGTTTTTACTTTTTCATTTCTTCCAACAATCTCCATTCAGTTACTGAGGCGACAGTTTACTAGCTAGCTAAGGGCGAGTCCATCATCCCTGTTACAGCCTAGCTAGCGGACGAGCTTATTGCCCCAGATACAGCCAGCAGCAAACTGTAGAGTCGTGTTGAATTAAAAACTTTAGAGAAGAGTGGTTGTGTTTGGAGTTTCCCTGGAATTGCAACTCGGCTTTTCTTCATTTCGCCTATGAACTTTTCGTTCCGCAAAATTCACAGTCAAGTTGAGATTGGACGGAAGGGGGATTTGTGTTTCATGCACCTCGCCATTCTTAAATTACGTCTGACAAGAATTTGTTGCACATGCATCTCCATGATAATATAATTAATAGTCCAGTCAGTGATTTTAACCCATTATGCCGAGACGTAAAACGGATATTGGTCGTTGTTCATTGACATTGTGAAAAAAGCGCTTATCACGTAATGCATTCATAACTGTTTCCGGGCAAAGCCGGGTCGGGTTGCTGGTTTAAAAATAAATAACTGTCTGTTTTAGAATTAAAATAACGAAAATTTGTGATCAGGCAGAAAACTATATGGAGTATCTTATACCTAAGGCAATATAACAGTGACTAAATTTTCAGGGTGGTGGCTGGGCGTTATATTAAAACTTAATAGTGAATCATTCAGAATGTAATTGCGCCATTCGTACGAAACTTAGTAAGAATGACGTACCATATAAGGGACCTGGCCGAAATAAGGCACATGAATAACGCACTGAATACAACGTGTGGTGGCTATTTTGAAATGATAGAATATGATAATGAATAACTCGATGTATTTTTAAGATGCAACAAATAAAACATGTAAGTGGCTTCCTATGGGTAAGTCAAAAGAACAGCGACTCAATACGTTCACGATGGCGGCTGGGCGTATTATGATTTGAATATATTCAACTCACGGTATAATGGTTTAAGTAATGTGAAATTTAGTGAGAGAGGAGAACCATGCAATACTTTGCCACTATGTATTATTTATAGAAATATCCCACTGAATACAGCGCGCAGCGGCCATCTTGAAATTATGAAATATAAAAACAAATAACTCTATAGAATATATTTTAGAGATACACTATGTTGAGCTGTATACGGGCTTTATTTGCCAAGGGCAATGGAACACCCCTTCAATATATTCAAGATCGTGACTGAGCATAGTCTACTATTAAAACATTACAAACAATTACTGTGGATCCAATTGCGCAATTAACACGAAACTTTGTTAGAAGGGAGTAATCGATAAAATACCTTGCTTGTGTTAGTCATAAGGCTATTACACTCCATATAGCAAGCAGGTGCCATCTTGATTTTATAAGATATTAATATGGACAATCCTCTATTTATTACAGCTACAATAACAGCCAGCCCCGTGGTGTTGGGGTAGCGCGCCTGCCTCTCACCAGGGGGTTCGATTCCCTGCTTCGTCAGAGATTTTAGAAACTGACATGAGGACTAGAACGGGGTGCACTCAGTCTCGGGAGGACAATTCAGTAGCTGTCGGACAATGAGGCAGCGTCCCGGTCACGAAAACCAAGATTAACGGCTGAGGGGACCCGATGCGCTGACTACGCATCACTCCAATATCTGCAGGTCAAATGACCTGGCAGCGGTCGTTTGGTAGTCCTTGGTCCTTCATGAGCTGTAATGCAAGGGTTTATATTATACAATGGCGAAACATAGCAAATATGCAGTCTCACACGAAAGGCTTTCTCTGCAAAAGGCGCAATATAAACGATTCGATGAAATCAAAATGGTGGAGGGACGTACTTTTCTAATGTTCCAATGAATTCCTCTGGATACAAAAGTGGAATTACAATGAGACTCAGTAAACGGGGAGTCTCATATAGGGTACAAATCTTAACATTCATCACAAGAACATTCAATTATACAGTAGTCCTTGATAAGGACAAATAATTATAACTATACCCATGTATTTAGAGAAAGTAGGCTACATGTTCTTTAGAAAACGATTTATCTCTCCTGGGCAACTATTGTTACTTCATTTAGGGGCTTGGGGGTATTATGGTCACCAGACCCATGTTCTTACATCCAGCAGCATAGCCTAGTTCGTAAATTCGTGTTACACGGCTGCAATGGGGAGCTACATCGTGTTTCTAAATCCCAGATTTTGCAGGCAGCGGCCATCTCGGTTATGGGTTTTCCTCGGTTCTCATCACAGTCCCTCCAGATAGGCCTATGTGCCGTAATGAAGACTTATTTCAAATCCCCAATCATCTTCAAATATTAATACAGTTACCGCAGAAATACAGGTTATCAGTCGAATTCAATACATACCCAAGTGCGTATGTCTGATGACCACGATGTCTTAATTCCCCTAATGATGTAGCAACAGCAACAACCACCATGTACTTGGAGGAATGTTGAGTCCGTCTGATAAGCTGCGTTACTGAGGTTACTGTTATTGTAAGTGCCGCTGGATATTGCCCCTCAGCAATTGCCCCAAAAGCCCGGGAAAATCATAACTCGAGATGGTTCCTGTCACTGCCAAGATGTGATCCTCGAATCTCCCAGTGAGAAGCTACTCAGTGAAGTCGTAGAATGTACAGTACCATATATGGCTAGATAAGGATATACTTGAAGCCATTTTTAGTGTAGCCTTATTAACAATTAATAACCGGGTGAGTTAGCCGTGGTCGCTACGGCATGACTAATGGCAGTCGCTCACATTCGGGAGGCGAGGAGGTTCGAATCCCCCCGCCGGCAACCTTGAAGATGGTCTTCTGTGGTTTCCCATCTTCCTTCCAGGCAAATGCCGGGGTTGGTCCCTAACTATAGGCCACAGCCGCTACCTTCCAACTCCTCGCCCTTCCCTTCCAACTTTCCTCCCCAACGGTACTTGTAGCTCACCCATTGGGTGTCCGTCTCGAAGCAGCTACAAAACGGGTGAGCCGAACATGTCCTCGGACACTCCCGGCACTAAAAGCCATACGCAAAAAAAAAAAAACAATTAATATGTCCGGCTCTGTGGCTGAATGGTTAGCGCACTAGGCTTTGGCCCAAAGTGCCCCGGGTTCGATTCCCGGACGAGACATCAGGGATTTTAATCTCCTGGGGTTAATTCCCGTGGCTCGGGGACTGGGTGTATGTGCCGTCTTCATCATCACTTCATCCTCATTACGACGCGCAGGTCGCCTACGGGCGTCAACTAGAAAGACCTGCACTCGGCCTCTCCGGAGGCCACACGATCATTATCATTACAACAATTAATATTGTAGCTTTCAGGAGATCAACATATAGTACATACTACTGTTTATGTTCGACGATAATTATAACTTTATTATATGTTTTAACATAAATATTCATAAATATCTGTTCAGTCACCAGAATTTTGTGATCGCGTGCTGCGCTGGGTAGGATATCACTGTTCTCCAAGCTCTCTGGCTGACCGACGCATGCGCTCTGTGTGCTTCAATGCCATATGTGCAGATTGTGCACCAGTATTCAGTAAAACTGTCACCGAAGTCGTTCGAAAACAACGAGCTGTGTAGAAATTGGATTTGGGGATTTTAAGGTACAGTGATATTTCTTGTCTCATCTTCACCAGTTTATTTACGTGAACTGGACGGTGCACTTTCGGTAATTTTATAGACATGTTGGATTTTGAGCGCATGCGCGAAGGTATCCTTATCTAATTGGTCAAACAACTGTTTCTTGAGCTGTGATTTGTGGGAGAAACTGTTTCATAATGAAAAATAGTGTTATAATGACCATCATTATGATACAGTTTTCAGACATATAATAGTCAGGGTCGAACATAAAAATATTTATAGTAGGCCTATAGTATATTTTATAGAGCTATTAGTCTTGCATATTTAGATCTGATGATGCTCGCTTGACGAGCGAAACACGTAATCTCTCTACCTCTACCTTTATGGGGTTTGAAACCATTTTTCAGTGTTGCCTTATTAGTAAGCAAGAGTTTGGTGCTTTTCAGTCGGTCAACACGAATGTACCTAAAAGAGTTGGGTTATACCCTAATCCAGAAAAAAATTACATGGGATTAATAAATACACTAGGATGACCAGTTTCGATCGTCAAGCGATCATCATCAGATCCATTACACTTAGGCTATAAAATCTATGTTTGAAACTACAGGTGGAAATATTTACAATATGTACTAGTTGCAGTATTGGTAATGCAGCTTGTAAGTGTATGCTAGTTGTAGTATATAATGATGTTAGGTGAAATCACCATTTTAGCATTTCACCTAACATCATATATACTACAACTAGCTTACACTGACAAGTTGCATTACCAATATTGCAACTAAATAATTGTACATATTGTACTTATTTCCACCTGTATTTTCAAACATAGATTTTATAGCCTAAGTGTAATGGAACTGATGATGATCGCTTGACGATCGAAACTGGTAATCCTAGTGTATTTATTAATCTCATGTGAACGCCATAGCCGCCGTGGTCGCTCCACGACAATGCATGACCTTATACGGCCAACACAGTCGAGGCACTCCTGCAGAAATTCAAACGGGAGGTTCTCGGTCACCCTCCATACAGTTCAGACCTCTCTCCTTGTGATTACGCCATGTTTGGTCCCCTGAAAAGGGCTCCGCGGGGCCAACGATTCACCTCGGACGCCGACGTCCAGCTGTACGAGCGGAACTGGTTCACATCGCAGCCCAGGGAATTTTATGAGACAGACATTCACCGCCTCGTGTCACAGTGGGACAAGTGCCTCAACAGCCAGGGCCAATACTTCTAACATACAGGTACTGGTTTCTGTAATTATGCCTCCGGCTCGTTACTTTTTGAACGCACCTTATAAAAGCAACACTATTAATTATATGACTCGGCTACTCTGGGGAGTTCCATGTGTAACTGGGAGCCCTCCTCTGAATCGTGTGATGGTATAAGATTTGCCAGGCACTGTCATTATTGTCGTTACTTGCTTCCCAGCTACTGTATCCAGCCAGCTTACGCTCCCATACACCACGGTGATGTAGGGACCCCCTTAATGTTGTACTCGCAGTGTCTCGATAGTGGGAAGCATACGAGACATACGGTGTCTCTTGCAGTATCAATCATCATTGCTGAAACAACAATAATAATAATAAAAATCCTGTGGCTCACAGTCCATTAAGGGTCTTGGTCTACCAAGTGACCACCGCTCGGTCACGTGGCCTGCAGATTGCGGATGACGCGTGGTCAACGTTACGTTTCTTCTCAGCCGTTGTTCTTGGCTCTCTTGGCCATGATAATTGCCTCTTGGATCAGACCGCTACTCAATTGTTCTTACGAATCTGAGTGCATCCCATTTCAGCTTTCAATTCTGTTGTAAATTTCCTAACGGACCCGGGAATCGAATCCGGGACCTCCTACTTGAGAAACAAGTGTGATTACTATTCAAGAGATCCAGAATAATAATGGATTCCCATGTAGTGAATTCAATGTATCTCTTCAGATATGGATAGCACCTGTGATATAAGCAGGGCAACCTGGCGATTAAACAGCCCCAGAACAATAATTGCTGTATTGCCAACAGGGTGTGGAGGGTCTGTGGATGACACAGAAGCCTCTACAAAATGTCATAGGTACCAATTGACGGTAATGTGACAAGGACAGTAGTTGTCGTCTGCTTCTCTAGCCCCCGTTCTATCCTCCACGTAACGATGGCTGGTTATGCCATCTAGATCTAGCTAACTTGCAACACCTGACCGGAGATATGGAAGGTAAATTAAACCCATCGATGTAGATCATAGAATGCGTTTAATGCCTGAGATAAAGGATCAATTTCTGAGAAGCGCCATGGCACGTCTGGAACCGGTGCACGGTGTGATAATTTGCAAGCCGAAGGTAGGAAGTTGAACAGGTGGACCCTTACCGGTTTAGCCAAAAAACTAAATCCAATGGCCACGGGTAGCTCAATCACCAAGTCACACATGCTGTAAGTGTTTCTACTATAGGTGATCATTAAGGTAGAAGCAGTAAGACTGCGTTTTGAATGGATAGTGGCAATGAAGACGCATATTATCAGCTTCTATTACAAATGCATGAAATTAGAGAATGAATTAACTGTATCTTCATAAACCTCTCATTAGTATATATCCATCACTAGCAGCAAAAGCAAGTGAACATTGTGGACCGTAAAAGACTATCACTACTAGGAAGTTACTGCCTAAAGCTAGCCCACAGCAAAGTGAGGAAGAAATAAGGAAAGAGCAGAGCACCACACAGCTTCCTTTCTTTCCTGGTGGAGAAGAAAACCCCAATTTGAAAAGAGAAATTCCAGACTTCTACCAGTTTTTTTTTAGTTTTTTTTAGCGTATGGCTTTTATTGCCGGGAGTGTCCGAGGACATGTTCGGCTCGCCAGTTTTGTAGCTGCTTCGAGACGGACACCCAATGGGTGAGCTACAAGTACCGATGGGGAGGAAAGTGGGAATGTAAGGACGAGGAGTTGGAAGGTAGCGGCTGTGGCCTATAGTTAGGGACCAACCCCGGCATTTGCCTGGAAGGAAGATGGGAAACCACAGAAGACCATCTTCAAGGTTGCCAGCGGGGGGATTCGAATCTCCTCGCCTCCCGGATGTGAGCGACTGCCAGCAGTCATGCAGTAACGACCACGGCTAACTCACCCGGTACTTCTACCAGTAAAGGAACAGAAGTGAGAATGCCTGGTGGAGAAGCAGAGAACATATCTCATGGAGAGCAATTAGAAAATGCATTAGAAAACCAGATACAGAGTGTTCTTACTGTATTCAGGAAACTTGATCGAAAGCGTTGGAGTGGTATCTAAAAAATTGTAGCCTAACAATGAACGAGCGAGTTCTACCTTCATGTGCCAATGATTATGATGATATAGAAGATTTACACCGACTGTACTGCTTGCGGGGGTGAGAATTCCAAACATTAAAAGATGTACTCCCACAGAATATGTACTGAAAATGGAGATAAACAATTTGAAGCACATTATATACGGGTCGTTTCACAAAGGATGAATACATTTAAAATGTTTTAGATTTTGTGTCAGCTCCTATTTTTGTAAATTGAAGCGCTTTAGCGAATTTATGATGATGATGATGATAATTGTTGTTTTAAGCGGCCAAACATCTAGGTTATCGGCCCCTAATGGTTTGGGTGACAGCAAAAATGACAATGAAATGGAAACCAGAACGAAAATTAAGTGAGACGGAAAGTACTTATAAAAAAGAACTCAGATTGAAACTACTCACAAAATGGAGAGCGGTAATACTTACAAAAGGGAATTTAGAACGAAAATACTCAAAAAATGAATAGATTGAAAAATACGCGCAAAATGTAGGTTAGGTTCAAAATACGTACAAAATGCAATGTCGAGTCGAAATACTTACAAAATGCAACTGATCTTCAAAATACTTACAAAATGAAAATGAGATTGAAAATACGAACAAAGTGCAATTGAGATTGAAAATACACAATGCAATTCAGATTGAAAAACTCCCATTTCAGATCCAAAATACTCACAAAATGCAATTGATGTTCAAAATGCTTACAAAATGCATTGAAAATTGAAAATGCTTACAAAATGTGCGGTAGATTCAAACTACTCATTTGGATGGACAATACTTACAAAATGCAATTTAGATTGAAAATACTTACAAAATGTAATTTAGATTCCAAATACCCACAAAATGCAATTGAGAATCAAAATACTTGCAAACGGCGCACCATACAAAATGCAATTTAGACTGAAAATACTTGCAAAAAGCGGTTTAGGTTGAAAATACTTACAAAATGCAATTGAAATTCAAAATACTCGCAAAAGTTCCACCCCTATATTGAAAGACTTACTAAAATGCAATTTAGATTGTCAGTCCTTAAAAAATGTAATTGAGGTTGAAACACTCGCAAAATGCAATTTAGATCGAAAAACTTACAAAATGCAACGTAGATTGAAAAAAAAAACTACAAAATGGAGTGTAGATGCAAATAATAGATCACTTAAGGGAATTAAGATACACGGGGAGCCAATTAACAAAAACAGTGCGGGAAATTTAAAAAGAAAAGGATATATAATGAAAAGAAAACAAGAGGTCTGACCACTCGAAGAAGGAGGGATCAGGAAAGATGAGACATGGGCCAATTAAAGCGGGAAAGTGAAAGACTCCCTAGGCCTTGGATACCCTAATACCGTCGGGGTCGGAAAAGAACAAGAGTTGACCATGGGAGGTCGACAGGAAAGAAGACAGAGAGGAGCCCGGCACAAGTAAGTGGAAGCAATGACGGACTCTGCTGTGGTCCCGTGATCGCCAACCCACGTCCCACTAGATGTGAGCCCATGGGGGGGGGGGGGGGGGGGGGGGTAAGCGAATTTAGTAGCAAAGGAATATCTTAATTTCAATCCTCAATTTTCAGTTTCATCAATTTCTTTGGGATACTGACAGTGGGTGTGAAGGGAGGTTCGAGGGAGTGAGAAACGTATCTCGATAAGGAACATTAGATTTTCTTAACTGAATTTTCGATATTTAGTTAATCTTTCGTTATGGTTATGCAACTCTGTCCGTATTTTACGGCATAATTTACAGATGGTCCTACAGTTCACCTTGTACAAACCCAATTGTCAAATTCCTCATGAAGATGGTCTTATCATCGTAGGGAGAAATCATTTTCTGTATTTACATCTGTGAGTTACAGAATACTATTTGCCAGAGCATTGTCTAGAATTTGTATTACTCTGAAAGGATCTTTGGATTGCAGTACGGGCAGTTGCGTTAAACATTTCAGCATTTTTCTCATTTGTTTTGAGTGTCTTTGAAATCGAGAAAATTTGCTAAAAATGAAATATCGCATCTTTCTATAGCTCTGAGTAATGGGACATAGGATTCCTAAGCTCGTGGAAGCTAATCCATCTCCTACTGACAGACGGACAGGTCAAATTATTTGAAGTTTTACCGCTAACCATTGGAAAATTGATCTTTGAAGTTCTTCCTAGCTCATTCAATCACCATTTGGAATTTCAACCATTTAGCCATTTCTTTAGAAATTTGAACCGTGTAGTCATCCCTTTCTAATTCGCTTACCATTTGAAGTTGAACACCGCAATCATTTCTTTCTAATCCACATTCCATTTGGACATTGAACCTGTAGTCATTAACCTATTTTCATAAAAATGAAATAGGATTATGGGATTACCCGAGGTCATTGTATGTGTATGTGTGTCTATCAGTCCGTCAGTGTGTCCAGTGTATGTTTGTGTGTATGTCACATCTATCAATTCCCAAATGCTAGAACCGGTTTGCTTCCTTTATTTTTAGAGATAGCACTACAAATGCACTTTTTATTGGCGTCATATTATTTAAGACTACATGGCGCCCATTTGAACTTTCATGTAGACACAAAAATACTAAGGTGGCTGTTGTTGCTTCATTTGAGGAGTCTGGACATCGTGTTCACTTATCCACGTGTATTTGAGTGTGTGTATATATTGAGCCCGTTAGACTCGGAGGTATTCCGGGTACCATCCGCCGAAAAAATGGTACTTCGAAAGACCCCGTCCTTCGAACCCAAACTTCTGAGGATCGGGTGCATTTCTTTGTGGGCTTGCTCAGCCCGAGGGGCTTAATCCAGGGGATCTGTGTCATTTAGCATGGAAACAGTCATAGACGCCCAAAGAAATACATCCGAAAACCAAACCTAGCAATAAAAAGAGATCCAGTCTTATATTAGTTTCGTGCATGATTTATTCAAGTAAGACCCCTAATCTATTTCCAAGGGTCGAAATCGGCTAATCCGCTAATCTAATTACAATAATGAGTCGTCCCTAGTTTGACGATAATGACCCCACGAAATCCTAGTTACATGAAAGAAATAGCAAAGCAAACTAGGCGCGTGGTACATGAGTAATTAACGCGTAGCAAATTTACAAATAAATGACTCGGTATAATTTACATTTAACAGCTAGCAAACGAGTCCCTAGGTTAGGATGGTACCACGTCCACATTTAACGTTACATTTAATTTCTATCTAATGCCTATGTGAACGAAAGTATTACGAAGAGATGCGTCGTAAACAAATGCTTATTACCAAATCTAATGATAGTTTGACCACTGACTATCAAAAAAAAAAATACATAACACTCTTATGTCTAATAGGAACAATGGGATAAATACACTCGGGAATAAAGAAGTAAACACTCTTATGCTAGCCTACCTTCGCGTATTGACGTACTGTTTGAAGTCAATCGTCATCTCAAGCATGTAAGTTATGTTCGCAAAGCTCAATTACAATTGCATCTTACAAGCTTTAGATCACGCGGGCCACAAGTTACTGATTATTGGTCCCGGAGATCCAATGTCGTCGATACAAGTAGTGTCAGGTCATTTAAAGTCATCTCCCACATGGAAATGGATTGAAGTCACGGTGTCGTCAAACAACAAGCAAATGGTTGCAAAGTTATAGCTGTAATTATTTAACAATAAATTAATCCGTTGGTTTAGGATAATTATGCTCTTGATTTATCAGAAGGTTTAAATGTTATTTAGTTTGTTCTATTAATGATACCAGTCGTAGGCTGCAATATGTGATCTCACTTGAGATTCACTCAAATAACCTGACTTTAACAAGTCAACAATAACACAGGTTGGCGCGTCTTACACTAATTGTGCGCGGTGCATCGGTCGTCTTAGCCCCGGCTTAAGAACGCCGGAATAAACCAATAGTAAGGTGGGCATTCATTCCGTCCTGCCAAATACCAAATAATGTGTTCACGGACACAACAATTACACTGGCTAGCCTAATTTATACAAAGCTGGGTCAATTAACATTATATCTTAAACCTTTCTACAACACGCCAGATGAAACAAAGTCATCGGCTCAAACATTTAAGGAATTTGCATAAGCGAGCGTTCCCTCACTCTTACAAGTGGTAATAGTAAACAACAGGTGTTGACAGCTCCCAAAGCTGCTCTCATAGCAAGGTTATTAATACCTGTGACCTTCAAATTTCCTAGGCTTGTGACATAATTTAGCACACAAAAAAGTCAATAAAGTCGTCTCTCTCTTGTTTCTCGCATAAACCGGTTATCAGCTGGCGCGCGCAAGCAAGTCTCACTGCTTCGCGTGCAGCTTCTTAGCATAGCAAAAGTTTGTGTTTTGAAATGATCATTATAATCTTGTTAGCACCAGTGATGGACGAAGCAAAGAGGATATAAAAAGTAGGTTGGCTCAGGCAAAGAAAGCATTTCTACAAAAAAGGAATCTGCTGACATCGAATATAGATTTAGGTATTAAGAAGTCATTTTTGAAAGCCTTTGTCTAGAGCGTGGCGCTCTATGGAAGTGAAACTTGGACTATTGGTGCAGCAGAAAAGAGGAGAATTGAAGCATTTGAAATGTGGTGTTACAGGAGAATGATGAAGATCAGATGGGTAGATAGGGTTACAAACAAAGAGGTATTAAGACGAGTGGGAGAGGAGAGATGTTTCTGGCGACTGCTAATGAAGAGAAGAGATAGGTTGGTAGGACGCATACTAAGACACCCAGGAATAGCAAGCTTAGTTATGGAAGGAAGGGTCGAGGACAAGAACTGTAGGGGTAGACCAAGGTTAGAATATGTTAAACAGATTGCCTCGGATGTAGGGTGTCGGAGCTATGTAGAGATGAAACGATTAGCTCAGGACAGGGAGGCATGGAGAGCTGCATCAAACCAGTCAAAAGACTGAAGACTCAAACAACAACAGTAGCACGAATTAAAGTCCTGAAGTGCTCTACAGATTATCTAAAAATGTTTCATCACTTCCCTAATAGTGTTTCTTGGGATCACATTCCCTTCAAAAAGATATAACTGTAGAATTAATTTCAAAGAGTAGAAATAGTAAGATATCACACTTGTGCATCTAACTGCACTGACATTGAAAGATATGTCACTCGTTCATTATACATGTAGGATTTAATAGGTGTGGTTTGGCATTCTCCACAACAAAAATTAAACATCTCACCTCTGCTGTGATGTTTGAAATGATACGAAATTAGTTAGCCTATCAGTCTAACAGAATATGGGTTCGTTCCTCTCGAACTTCACGTGGTAAAAAGTGCTCACAAAAATGTCAAATAAAGAGTACAAAAACGTTTCAGTAACGGTCGACTGAAAATGATACGAGAATAAGCTCTCAAATTAAATAAGGGACCTGACTATAGGGTGTCCCCTAACTTTCATAGAAGTCTACATCTCTTGTAGTTAAGACGTCCTTTACATTACATAAAATATACTGAAATACATGTGAATTCGCACCTGCCGTATAGTACACGGACTTGTGGTGTATTAACTGAAATATTGTCCCAGTGCCAAAGAAAGTAAATATCGTTGCGTTTCGGCTCAAAAGTATGCCATCAACTACTACCTCAACCTGGACAAACTTTGTACAATAAACATACAAGACTCGCGGTTACTTTATACAGTAGATCACCTTCCAGAACTTCCATTGGAAGGGGTTATATGCTTCTAAGGTTCCAAACATTATCATGGGTAAGGCTATGGATTTAAGCCTGTCCTCGTGGTCCTCTGTTAGCAAACCGTACATGGTTTGTACGTAGTAGTGTCGACTTTACAATTCCATGGTGCTGGCGTATTTCGTTGGTGTTACCCTCACATGATGAGTTGCACCATCACGATGCTTTTACAATGAAGTCGTAGAAGTATTAGCACGTGGTGCATTATGGTAAGCATTGTGGTTGACAAGATTCACTGATTCTAATAAAAAATAGGATTGTGAAATACACACTGACTCTAGTATTTGCAGGTGATCAAATTGCTCTGCTTTATCTGCCACACATTCTACTGTTAACAACACGTGGTAAATGCTCACAGATTTTACTAAGTTGTAATCACTAAGAATCTGGACAATCACTGTCGCGTACGTGCGATAATTAGTTTTATAATAGTTAAATTTTATATTGGCACTCACTGGGCTATAAGACGTCGTCGTAAGATGAATATTTCACGTCTTTAGAAAAATGTTGCATTCGTCTGCCTTCAGACAGTCCTCGTGGTTGGTGAAAAATGGTGAAATTCTCACAATTGAATTATTACTTTCACTATCACTTAGCACTGGCCATGCAGGGCCTAAAATAATACTGTGCGTAGACTGAATTGCGTAAATCAGCTCGATGGCTGCAGATTACAGTCCTCCCAAACTATGGGGTATACTTGCCTACAATGGCCTTCGTCTATTCGACGGACAAATCGACACAAGCGTCCAGCCTCAGCGGACTATCAAAACGGTGTGGTGCGTGCGTACCACGGCTTCCTGACTCGAAGGAAGTAGTCTAGTCAAAACAGTGACTACCTTCATAATCCTCCGCGTGTCTGCGGTGAAAAATACCTTTACTTTAAATTGATTTACCATTTCCATAAGGCGTGGAAGATGGCAAATTAAACAGAATTAATTATATCAAGCTCCTGAAATACGTAGCATAAAAATAGTGAGTAATATATCTCTAGGAGGAAAATAAGCTGTCCTCTCCGAAGTCAAAATAGTGGATTATTCATGAGGAAGCTTCAGGGTGTGTTCTGTAGAACTGAGCACGGAAAGTAAGTATGCTGTCAGAGAAATATTTGATACATGACCCTAGGCGGGCTCAATATACATACATACATACATACATACATACATAATATGTCAGATAACCTGTGTTATTGGTGTGTCTGTAGTAGTGTGTGTATTTGTAATTCAGGTAAGGATTGGGAAGGAGGTGACCACGGCCTAAAATTAGGAACCATCCCGGCATTAGCCCAGAGTAGAAATGGAAAACCACTTCCATGATAGCTGAAGTGGGAATCGAACCATCCTCTCGTCAGATATACCTCACGAGGCTGAGTGTATTCCGTTCCAGCCCTGTAACTGGAATTACATTTCTTGGCAGAGCTGGGAATCGAATCCTAGCCTCAGGGGTGACAGCCAAGAATGCTAGCCACTGTGCCACGAGGCGGACGCGGAATACCAAAAAGTGATTGTTAATGTAAATAATTTCAAGATGGTGATTGCGTGTAGTATTCAGTCTGATAAGGGCATAACTCAGCATAGATTACTTGTATCAAACTCAATGTATACCAACTAATATTAGCAGTGCTTCATTGCAACATGAGCCCGAAGGCTGGTTGGATCCTGAAAAGCACCGCCATTAGGTTATGTGGGTAGATACCCACAAAACCCAAGGCAGCGCTATAGTGAGGGGGTTTCCCATTCCTTTCCTCACTGAGTCAGAACAGCATTACTAACCCTATGAGCAGAACCTTTCACAGCATCCACAGGCACTGACTGTGTTACGGATTATAATGTTTGAATGTCTCGCACGGTCACCATCTCGAAATTATACAACTAATGATCCTGTAATTTTCACACGGCCACTACGCCATGCCCAATTTCCTGGCATGTAGACAGTGTGTGAATTGGAGGGTGCATAGTGTGGGAGGAAGAAGTCCAGCATCGATACTGTCGTTCCAATCATGCAATCAAACCACAGCCGGCCTGGAATCAAACCACACCTCTTTTCCAAGGGTTCTTGCCTGGCGTTACACTCCAATACAGTGAGTGTAATTTCCCACCTCACTGACAGGTCCAGGGTTGGTTTAGTCGGAACTTCATTAAGGTATTGAACACTCGGGCGATGGCTGTTTTATGTCCGACAAGGTGCCTGTGACGCGGTGCCCTGTGCTGTGCTACCTTACACCAAATTGCTTTCAATTCCGCTTGGAGGAGGGGTAGCAGACTCACACACATACACACACACAGACAGACGGGCGGACATATCAAACGTGTACATTTCAGAAGCCTAGTTTTATTTGTTCTAAATTTGAAACTAACGTTTGGTGCTTTTCAGTCGGTCAACACGAATGTACCCAAAAGAGCTGGGTTATACCCTAATCCTGAAAAAATTACATGAGATTAATAAATACACTAGGATGACCAGCTTCGATCGTCAAGCGATCATCATCAGATCCGTTACAGTTAGGCTGAAAAATCCATGTTTGGAAATACAAGTGAAAATATATGTACAATTATTTACATTATTTACATATTGTAAATATTTTCACCTGTATTTTCAAACAAAGATTTTTCAGCCTAAGTGTAACGGATCTGATGATGATCGCTTGACGATCGAAACTGGTCATCCTAGTGTATTTATTAATCTCATGTAGGCTATTTTTTCAGGATTAGGGTATAACACAACTCTTTTGGGTACATTCGTGTTGACCGACTGAAAAGCACCAAACTTTAGTTCACTAAGGCAACACTGAAAAATGGCTTCAAAACTCACAATGTCTACATTTGAAAAATAAGCTAGAAAAAGTAATACAGTAAAGTAGTACAGTTACGTTAATATGGTGTGTACCCCGCACCACAGTCGTGTTCGTTAAATTGCGCACCAGGCATTGGACGAGCTGGAGATCAAAGATTTGAATCTCAGTGCTGACAGCGGCCATCCTTAAAGCCCTGCGCGGATGCGGATATCCGCGGATAAACCCGCGGATATCCGCAACATTTTTCGCCACGCGGATATAGTTTGCATGGCTGTGCGGATAGCGGATACGCTGCGGATAATGTTTCAAGTAAATTTGCGGATAGTTTTTAGAATACAATGTGGAACTTACGATAATATTATATAGCCTATTGCGTACGAAATATTCAGGCACGTATTGCACATACACAGGGAGAATATTTTACTCATATGCTTTCAACTACATTTTATTAAGTACCGTATGTTTGTAGTAGATGGTCTTGACATCTCATCAATTCTCACTGCCATTATTACTATACATACGAGATATAATGCTGTCAATAAGCCTGTTAGTTCATCGTGGTGACATCATTAACATTCCTCAAGTCAGCTACTTCGCGGTCTAAGCTATCCTGGAAGATCTGGTTCCAGGTTTATCTGTAGATTTATTTCCAACTTGGCGCTGACACACGTTGACTGTGATATTGCAACGCAGAGAGTTAGGACATCAACACTTTATGCTTTATCTAATAAATTAAAAATAATATTGAGATATCAGCGGATTTGGATTAAAATCATGTGTATGTGGGGCGGATGCGAATAACAGTAATGCGGATGCGGGGCGGATGCGGGGCGGATGCGGATAACAGTCGTGCGGATGCGGGGCGGATGCGGATAACAGTCGTGCGGATGCGTATAACAGTCGTGCGGATGCGGGGCGGATGCGGATAACAGTCGTGCGGATGCGGAGCGGATGCGGATAACGTTTTGTTCATCCGCGCAGGGCTCTAGCCATCCTGAGAGCGGTTTTTTCCGGGTGTTCCACGCTCGCTACAATCAAATACCAGGATGGACTGTACCCTTTTCATGTCCCGGGGCATCGAACAAAATCCTACATCCTAAAATTTACTTTTACACACACTACCGTAGAAAAACAGATTATAGGCTATATCCGACTTATTCAAAACAAACCTAAGTATGCGGGGCTGATAACCATGATGTTTAAAGCCCTCAAATGAGTTAATAACAACATCAACTGGTTAATATTCTGGTACGTAAAATAGCCTAAATGTCACGGTATGAGCGGGTGCCGGGTGCGCACATACATCAGAGACCATTATTTTTATAGATTGACATTGTAAAAGGTTAGTGTAACTGCATATGACGCGGAACGCAGCTACACAGAATCATACATTTTTCTCATTCGGCACTGAACATTTATTTGATGAAGCTAACTCAATCAGTGAATTGTACTGTATATTGCATTGGAGGTGTGCAGGGGCTTATTCCTGTGTCGATCCAATGCCACCATTTGGTCACCGACGTGCTGAATATAATTCAGATCTCCTAACGATCAACTCAGTATTGTGATGCTGAATGCATCTCTGAACAGCGTTAACCACATGGGGGGTTGATCTTATCGCCACTGAACTAAAATTATTCACTAGCATCTCTTTAAAAGCACATTGATATGTGGTTGCATGATCTCATACCCTAAGGCCTCATCCTGACAGATACTTTGCAAACAAAGGTTGACAGTATCAGATTTCGTTACCACACTTGTAACTTCGTGGACGTCCAGGAAGCCCGCCACGTAGCGTCGTGGCTAGCATGTTTCCGTGGTTTCCCCACTTCTACTGCAGGAAAATGCCGGGATGGTAGCTAACTTAGAGTCACGGCTCCTACCCAAATCTTACCTAATTACAAATACACAAACGAGTACAGACATCACAGTGATCCAGGTTATCAGACATATTCCACACACACCCAAGTACACTATGACCGCGATGTCGCAAATCCCCTAAAGAATAAACAACAACAGACTTCTTTGAAACCACATTCGAAAGCGTAGCGTGTTGGCTAACATTCTTGGATGTCACCGTGGAGGTCCAAATTCCATTATTTGCCTGCCACGAAATTAAATTATTTTCTGAGGATTGGAACGGGGTTCACTCAGCCCTGTTAGTCAGAACCAAGTTCCCACCTTAGCCATCTTAGAACTGGATTTTCGTGGGATGATACCAAAATTAAGGCCACGACCGCCTCTTATCCAAATGCGAGCACCAATAACAAATAGCCTACACTAATAGATCAACAATATCACAGGTTATCAGAGAGTTTCCACACACGCCCAAGTACACTGGGCTATATGAGTACGATAACACAAAACCCGTAATGACTCAACATAAGCATCAACTAGAAATTTGTGATGTGATAAAATCGTTCTCCAATTACACGTTGAGACGCCACACGACAAGATGTATGTTTCCTCGCATTGAAAATCTGCCGTGTCTATTCAACATTCACTGATGGTGTTTTGTAATTCTATCCATCAAGTGCATTCGTTTAGGTTTGGTACAGGGGCGTATATACATTTTTTTTCGGGGGGTGGGGGCTATCTATCCTGGAAAATAGTGAGTGAATATTCTCAGGGGATTGTCACCGCAAAATACCCAGAAATATCAACCAGTATCTTAGAGCATATAACTTGTGATTATTTTAGATAAGATTCAAAGTATATATATAGCCTACAATTAGTGGCAATACAAACAAGTTGTAAAATACAACTCAACACACGAATAAAATGTTATACTTTATGAATTTTCTATTATGGCCTATTGAGTGAAATGAAAATCCACAGCCTGCTTCCAGTCTCCGATCGGGTCAGGAATGGAATGAATGAAGCCCCCATCTAGCGGCGAGGATATGAACTGTGCCGGCTGCCGAGGCCTGACGCACTCCTCTGGGGCAATGATTAAATGAATGACAGATGAAATGAAATGATAGTGGAGAGTGTTGCTGGAATGAAATGTTGACAGGGAAAACCGGAGTACCCGGAGAAAAACCTGTCTGCCTCCGTTTTGTCCAGCACAGATCTCACATGGAGTGACCGGGATTTGAACCACGGACCCAGCGGTGAGAGGCCGGCGTGCTGCCGCCTAAGCCACGGAGGCTTCCGGCCTATTGAGTATGAATGGTAAATATCTAAATATTTGTCAATTTACTAAGCAGAAAGATAAACAGTTTTTTTTTAATTTTTTCATTATTTTTACAAGTTGATAATTTACAGTATTTCTCAAAAGTACTGTACTGTGGAATTCACAGTTTTTCCTCATAAGGCTGAGTGTACCCCGTTTCAGCCCTCAGACTAGAATTAAAATTTCTTGGCAGAGCCGAGAATCGAATTCGGACCTCCGGGGTGGCAGCCAAGAATGCTAGCCACTACACCACGAGTTAGTCTAATTTCAATCTTTAAATTGTTTATAACTTAGCCAATGAGTTAAGATTAGGGTACAACCAAATTTACAATTATTTTATGTTCTTACCAAAGCAACACTTTCTTAATTTTTATTGGCTTTTTTCGGGGGAGGGGCTGGAGCCCCCTCAGCACCTCCCTTATATACGCCCCTGGTTTGGTAGCAACTACGCTCACAATGGACATCTGCATAGAAAAGGAAACTAAGGCAAGAAGATCAAGACAATCCAGAAGGTCCTGATGAGTGAGTATTCAAATCTCCCTTCTTGAATGTTTGACATTAGGAACCCACGCCCAAATCGGTTTCACACTACGCCATCGTTTATGTTCAAAGAAAATACAAATTAACAGCAAAGGATGAAAATTTACCTCTTAATTCACTCTGCCAAATCGTTACAACTCTTCACGGTATCTTTTCTTTTCTCTAGCATAAGGCCTTTCAATTCAGTCTCGAATCTCAAGTTTCCGTGCTCTACTAAGGCTGTGTCCCAATACTCAAGTTGTCTGCTATTGACTAGCTGCTAGCTACTATGTGCTATGTGCTATGCACTACGGAGATTTGGGACATGTCTGCTTGATCACAGCCTCCTTCATAGACTTGTGTTCTGAAACGCACTGGACTAACATGCTGTACCAACCAAACCAACACTCAAGATGGCGGTGATCTGCTGCTCCTTGTAAGCTCTTTGCGCTTTCATCAGCTGTTTTAAATAAACAATACCTGAACGATACATTCATGGATGCGCCAAGAAGATAACTTTTTAGCCGAGCCATAATTATGGTTTGCGTTTGGCTGTTTAAGAGAATACAGTTCAGGAGGAAGAGAAGAAGGGCAAATTGACAATTTGAGACGAGGCCCTTATTGTGCGCTGGAGACCATGAACCGAGTTGTCGTTGCAATCCTCAGTCGGGATAACCACAGAACCAAACAACATATTCACGTGAAAATAATTATCACAACAGAACAAGATATTATGCTTCCCTCGTGGGTTGTGGTTTGAAGCGTTGAATTTGGCAAATACTATAGGCCAAGCATAAACTGGATTAAAGTCAAAGACAACCTACAATTGACATAACCTACAATTCCGTTAAGCTACAATTTCTATAACTTCCTTGTACAAGTCGACAAGTCGGCCAATCTAGCAAGCACTTTCGTTCACTAGCTGCTACAGACTTGATTGCTATGTGCTAAGCAGTATTGGATCGCGACTTCTGACGTCACATCCGGTAAAGTAGTCTACTATCTAGTTCACTACGGCTGAAATTGTACTATTGGGACACAGCCTTACACAAATCTCAGGGATTACTCTCCACGAGTTCATTAATACAAGAGGCTAAGCAGTGCGAGGCGTCTTTGACAATCTGTAAACAAGCCAACTAAAATGATGATGTCCTTTATCCCTGTCACGCTCAGTTTGAACACAAGACAAATATTATGGTGTTTGAAGCTATTTCCAGTGTTGCCTTAGTAAACTAAAGTTTGATGCTTTTCAGTCGGTCAACACGACTGTAGCCAAACGAGAAGGATCTATTTATTAATCTCATGTATAATAATTTAACCAAGTGTATTTATAAATCTCGTGTAATTTATATCATTTTAAATGATTATGTCGACTTCGTTGGGGTCTGGCGTTACGTTACGGTGACGGGACGAAATGTACCGAGAATGCACTGAGGTGTGTGACGTCATAGTACTGCTCGAGGTTCCTCCTTTCCCCGCGCGCTCCGGTGAGCGTGACGTCATCCAGCAGGCTACCTCCTTTAACCTTGGTTTGCACTTGCTCTTTTTTTTTTTTTTTGCTAACGGACTTTGAGTTCACGCAGCATTTGTAGTATTTAAAATGAAATGAAGTCCAGTCTTTCAGACTGATTATCAGTGTTTTTTTTTTTCAGTATTGGGGAATAACCCATCTCTTTTGGGTACAATCGTGTTGACCGACTGAAAAGCATCAAACTTTTGTTTACAAGACAAACATACAACAAATACAGGTGTTATGGGATTTAGAACTAGGAGTTGAGTGTTTGGGGATCCAACGT
Organism: Meconema thalassinum; assembly: GCA_946902985.2. Classification (NCBI taxonomy): domain Eukaryota; kingdom Metazoa; phylum Arthropoda; class Insecta; order Orthoptera; family Tettigoniidae; genus Meconema; species Meconema thalassinum. The sequence continues at coordinate 216,000,908 of OX336389.2, read as the reverse complement.
TTAATTCCCGGTGCTGACAGAGCCCTGGTGTTTCCAGATTATAGTTCCAACACAACTACTGTCGACCAAAATATTATGTGCACTCGAGTTTGAAGGTTGTTTGTGAAGTAACCAATAGACCAACATAAAATCCAATAACATCATCATTTTCATCGTTCTATTTTACGTTAGTTCATGTAGGATTGGAAGTTTTAATTTATATTTTAATATTTTTTATCGCAGTTGAAACACAAAAAGTGCCAGTTTTTAAGCGTGTTTCAACCATGTGTCACATTTAAGAATTATTAACTCACAAACCCGTCATCAGATCGAATCCAAATTTTATCAAAATATACATTGAAATGTCGTATAACTGGTTTATTAATTTCAAAATGCTGAGTGTTCAAGAGCGAAAGTTATCATTTTTGTAAGGTAACTTTCTCTCGGCTCGGGGTCGTTGGAAAATGTAGTTATTGGTTGCGTTGTAATCCTTATACAGTTCATCAAAAAGTTATGCTGTATGACTGTGAAATACGTAAATTAATTCACTTATTTTATATTGGTTTGTATTTGTACGGGGAATTAAGACATGGTTCACCAGCTAGCCGCTCCGGGAAATGCTTTACAGCGTTGCTGATATGGAGCCCATCACTTCCGAGCGAGGCGCGCCATGACGCGTGATGGAGCCCATCTTGGCAACACTGTACAGCTTTCACCGGAGCGGCTAACTGGTGAACCATGTCTTAATTTCCCGTACAAATACAAACCGATATAAAATAAGTGAATTAATTAACGTATTTCACAATCATACAGCATACATTATTGATATATAAGGATTACAACGCGACCAAGAACTACATTTTCAAACCACCCCGAGCCGAGAAAAAGTTACCTTACAAAAATGATAACAACTTTGTTTCTTGGACACACACAATTTTAAAATTAATAAACCAGTTATAAAACATTCCAATGTATATTGTGTTAAAATTTGGATTCGATCTGATGACGGGTTTGCAAGATAATAATCCTTAAATGTGACGCATGGTTGAAACACGCTTAAAAACGGGCACTTTTTGTGTTCCAACTGCGATAAAAAATATTAAAATATAAATTTAAAATTCCAAACCTACATGAGCTAACGTAAAATAGAACGACGAAAATGATGACGTTATTGGATTTTATTTAGGTCTATTGGTTACTTCACAAACAACCTTCAAACTCGAGTACACATAATATTTTGGTCGACAGTAGTCACCACAGACGCGCTACTTATCAGAAAAATCCAGTACACAACCAAGAAAATAGAGCGGATGACCACGATTCAGAAACAACTAATTCAAACTAGAAGTTTTCATTTTAGGGGCATGGAACATCTTGGTCATCAGTCCCGTCTAGTTGGATGTGTGCTGAGCTCGTCTGATAACCTGTATTTCTGTGATGACTGTACAGTAGTAGGCCTAGCTTGTGTAGCTGTTTTAGGGATAAGGATGGGGTAGGTGCCCCGGATATTTAAGTAAGGTCCTATCCCGGCATTTAACTACTATGATTATGAAAGGTGTTTGGGATGAATACCACTACTACTTCTAACGACTGACTTGCATCCAACATGCACACCAGAATGACCAAGGAGGGTGAAAACAAACAAACAAACAAAACGAACCGCAATGAACTGGGTTGTAACGTTGTCTGGACCCGTCAGAGTCGTGCTATCCGATTCAAGCAGCTCTTCGCTGAGAGACCAGTAATTGTACCGGATTGCAATTACACTGCTGTGTAAAGCGATACCCTGACTCCCTAGCTCGTAAGAGAATTCCAGTGGGAGTCGCTTCGAAGAAATGTAAATGTACTTGATACTACAAAGCATATCGTAAGAAATGTATTTCACATAATACTGTGTAGGGATGCATTACACAATTAGAAAAATAAACAAGATGTTCAGTAAAGAACATGTAGCTCATTTTCTCCTAAATGTATGGGTAGTCTATAGTTATAACTCTGTCCTTATCAATCAAGGAGTATAATTGAATATTCTTGTGATGAGCCTTAAGTGTTCTACCCTATGTAAGACTCAGTTTCGTTTAATTCCGCTTCAGCATCAAAAGGAATTTATTGGGTCACTAGCAACCCGACCCGGCTTCGCCCGGGAACAGTTATGAATGCATTACGTGATAAGCGCATTTTTTCCCCAATGTCAATGAACAACGACCAATATCCGTTTTACGTCTCGGCATGATGGGTTAAAATCACTGACTGGACTACTAATTATATTATCATGGAGCTGCATGTGCAACAAATTCTTGTCAGACGTAATTTAAGAATAGCGAGGTGCATGAAACACAAATCCCCCTTCCGTCCAATCTTAACTTGACTGTGTTTCACAGGCGAAATGAAGAAAACCCGAGTTGCACTTCCAGGGAAACTCCAAACACAACCACCCTTCTCAGAATTCTTAACTCAACACGACTCAACGGTCTGCTGCTGGCTGGCTGTATCTGGAGCAATAGGTTCACCCGCTAGCTAAGCTGTAAGGGGGATGATAGACTCACCCTTAGCTAGGTCGTAAACTGTCGCCTCAGTAGTTGAATGGACATGGTTGGAAGAAATTAAAACGTAAAAACACTTATAGTGAGCGATGCATTGAAGATATATATATGTTTTCCGGACTTTTTTGTAGAACTTTTCATGCTGAACAATTCTTACACTCATAGTATTTAGATATTTTTAACGGTTTGCCCAGCGTAAGCTTACAAAGCGAACGGACGCCAGGTTTTCTTTCGATTTTTCCACTGAAATCGTTACTGCTCGGCTTCCTTTGATCATAAAAAAATTATTTTCAACAGAAATCATCCTCGAAATATGCTTTACAGATTGGTGATAACCGCATCAAAATCCATCCAGTGGTTCTCGAGTTTACCCGTAACATCCAAGAATCGGGGACTTTGTTTTATACTAAGTAGAGATTAGAAGAGTACGCACATCCACTATCTTGAATGTATGGAATCATTATCTTGTGCATTTTATGTGAGACTACATATTTGCTGCGTTTCGATATTGTAACTGTAATAAATAGTGGATTGTCGATATTAATGTCTTATGTATTCAAGAAGAAGACTGAGTGCTATATGCAGTGTGATAGCCTAATGACCATTGCAAGCGAGGTGTCTTATCTGTTTCTCTCCTCCTACAAAGTTTCGTGCTAATCACGCTATCGGATCCTGAGTCTTTTTAAAGTTCAATAGTATGCTCAGCCACCATCTTGAATATATGGAGGAGTGTTCTTCTGCCTTTAACATACATAGTCTATATACGGATCTACATTGATGCTAATATCAGAAAATATATTTATAAAATGTTTCTACATTTTATCATTTCAAGATGGCCACTGTGCGCTATATTCAGTGTGATATTACTATGAAAGCGAGGTCTTTTGTACGGTACTCCTCCCTCCCTAAATTAATGTGTTAATGATATTTAAGTCTTAAGGATACGCCCAGCCATCATCGTGAACGCATAGAGTCTCTGTTCATTTGATTTAGTCATAGGAAAGCTTGCTACGGTGGGTGAGTGGATATCGCGTCGGTCTACTAACCCCAAGATTGCAGGTTCGCTCCTGGCCGTGGTAAGTGATTTTTGAAAGGCGGCAAAAATACGATACGCATGTCATACGATGTTGGCATGTCAAAGAACCCATTTGAATTCAGTAGGCCGAGTTCCTAATGGCAAAATTAATCTCTGGAGTTTCCGCCAACACAAAGTTCCTCATTTCTCTACTAGAAAGCGCTATAGTGTTCAAGGAGCATAGATATCTAACACCTAACCTCTTTGACTTTCATAGTCAAGGAACAACGAAATTCGACATGCAAGCTACCCTCTGGGTGTCACATAACAAAGCTTGCACCCGGCACCCGAGGCCATACGATATTATTATTATTAGTCATAGGAAGCCACTTACAAGATTTTACATTACTGCTAATATTCGTTGTTGTATCTTAAAAGTACATGGAGTATTTCATTATCAAATTCTATATTTTCAATATGGCCGCCACGCGTTGTATTCAGTGTGTTTTACTTATGGCTTATTTCAGGAAGGTTCCTTATATGGTACTTCTTTCTTACTATGTTTCCTTTTAACTCTATTCAACTTTCTGCCCTAAAATAATCTTGAAATGCCCCCACCACATTCAGTACCATACTTTTCATACTCATCATATTCAGAGCTTTCACTACTACTTTCGTCTATTCTTCTTTTCGTCAAATTATTCTTTCCTTCTTCCCCTATCTCTCTCAGGAATTCAAGTGAAGTTACACATCTGGTGTTCGTTATCCTTCTTTTTTTATTAGCTCTTTACAGAATTACAGAATTTTCAGATATGATAAATACCATACTATTACATCACAAGAAATCCAGATAGTGTCCATATTTATCGTACAATTGTCCACTTTCACTAAGCTTCCAACGCTCTTTCTGCAGGTGATACCTGAGATCCAGGAACGAGAAATGTTGATCATTGTCCATCACGAAGTGTACATATTGGCCCATTATCCACACAATGGCAGTCTGTTTAATTTGGGGGAAGGCGGTCACCGACAAACGAATCAACTTCCTGTCATCAAGGTCATCCGTGGGCACATTTAATAGTTGACATACTTTTCCCTTACACCACAGCCACGTGGAGGCAACTCGCGTGCATGATGTGAAGCGGTGTATCGCCGTATCAGTTTGACCACATATAGTACACCATGGGTAAGCTTCAAGACGGATGGTATATCGCCGTAGAGCGGTTGGGATGAGATCGTTGAGGAAGATAAAAACCTGGGAGTGTACAGCAGAAGAAATGGTCATAGCCCCAAAATTTTTCCAAACAGTGGGCCAATGGACGTAGAGGGTGGTGGCCTCGATTCGCGGTTTGGAGTGTACCACTTGCCGCAACATGTTATAAATACTTTTCGTCGTTGGAACAGTCCCTGAAGGCATTTGGCGAACAGTTTCCAGAAGGTGCTGTTGATGGTCCCTAAATATCTTCGGCAAAGCTCTATCACAACCACGGGCTGTGTTTCGAATATCTTTGTATAGCGCTTTCGTAAAAGTGTCATGTTGGGAAAGATTGGTGATATCGTTCTTGCAGAGGAGTGCACGGCATTTCATGCCATGAGCTGTTAGCCCTAGCCCGCCTTGCCGGGATGGGAGATACAACTGTTCCCGTTGTACTCGGAACAAAAATCCTTGCCATATATACCAACCTGTATATTTTGCCAATTGGCTCTCAAACATTTTGGGAAGTGGGAAAAGTTGTGCGACATACCATATTTTAGAGAGCGCAAACACGTTGAGGACCATGACCCGTTGCACTATATTGAGGTTTCTTTGACCAAATTGGATCAGCACTCCCCTAACTTTGGCAATGACCTTAGTCCAGTTTGCTTGCACTGTGTCCAGAAGCGATTGCTTCCAGGTAATGCCAAGAATTTTCACCTCATTTACTATCCGGAACCAGGGCTGTTGGGTAATCACTGAGTTAGTATTGAGCGGAAGCAAAGCAGTTTTCTGGGGGTTCGATTGTGCTCCAGAGGCGATATGGTAGATCTGAAGGAAGCTATCGATGTGGGAGATGTCTTCTTTATTGCGGATCAATATTGATACGTCATCAGCATAGGCGCACATGCCAAAAACATGTGTGGACAGTTTGTAACCCTGTAGCTTCACCTGGGTAGTCCGAATGAACGGTTCAAGGCCAATGACAAAAAGTAGCATGGAAAGGGGACATCCTTGCCTAACTGATCGTTGTATTGGAATCAGAGGGGAAAGAAAACCGTTGACGAGCACTCGAGACGTAGCATTACAATTTATCATACGAATGTAGTCAATAAGGATTTCAGGAAATTCAAAGTGTTGCAAGACCATGTACAAGTATTCATGACTGATGCGGTCGAAAGCTTTATCAAGATCTAAGGTGAGAAAACTCATTGGCTCAGTGGGGAGCATTTCGGCTTTTAGGTGTAGGTCCCGTAGTATCGCTAAGTTTGTTAACAGAGTTCTTCCAGGAATACTGCAACATTGTTCATCACCAATGATATCATGTAGAACAGTCTTCAATCGGCATGCAAGTACTTTGGTAAGGACTTTATAATCACTGCAGAGCAGAGTAACTGGTCGGAAGTCACCAACTGCCATGGGAGAGGATGCTTTTGGTATGAGGACTATGGTACCCTCGTGATGTGATTGACAAAGAGCACGACGTTGGAGAATGGTACGCAGGACATGACAAAATTCTTTGCCAATGAGAGGCCAGAAGTGTTTATACATTTCATATGGCAGTCCATCAATGCCAGGTGAGCGGTTGTTTGGGAGGTGCTTAACCACAGAGTGAATCTCTTCATCCGTAATATCCGCGCTGAGCAGAGTTTTGTTGTCCGGAGATAGTTGGGTACTGCAAGATGAAAGCAATAGGGTCACCTGCTGTGGATCAATTGGAGCCTTAGCGTAGAACCGTTGATAAAATAATGATATTTCACTACGTATAGCGTCAGGGGAGGTGACGACACTTCCAGTACTGGTGCGGAGGCGGCGGATATATTTACGTTGCCGCTCACGTTGTCCTTTGGCGATATGGTATACACTTGCACTTTCGTCCGGGAGCACTGTACGATCTTTTAAAGCCACGTTTATATGAGCGAGCGTTCGTTGCTGTAGAGACAGGAGCTTGGTTTTAACTTCCCGAATCTGGTCATATATACGCTCCCCAGCATCAGATCTTTGCTGGAGCTGGCGAAGAACTCGATAGTAAAATTCAACTGTATCCCGTCTTTCCCGACCTCGTTGGTAGGATATGTTCTTAAAGACGCGGCGGATCCCTGGTTTAACTAAAATATCCCACCAGTCTGCGCAGTCGCGAAATTTGCATTTTTGTTGGACCCATCGAGTCCAGTGTTGTCTGAAAATATCTTGGCATTCCTCCTCCAGTAACAGCGAGCAATTCAGTTTCCAATAACCTCTTCCTATGTGAAATATGGGATGGGGGTAAGAGATTGTACATACGACAGCATGATGGTTAGTGAAACTGGCAGGTATCACTTCATATCGTCTAGGCTGGATAAGTTCCTGTGAAAAGTAGATGGAAGGAAGGAAGGAAGATTGTAGTTTTACGTGACCGAGAATCTTGTGATTATGAGCCACGGGACCTCCTTTTTACGTGGGATCCGAACCACAGGACATGGCATTTCACTTCGAAAATCTCACATGCATTGACCGGGAATCGAACCCGGACCGCCTTGGTGAGAGGCATACAGCTAGACCGCTGAGCCACCACGTCAATTCGTGATGAGGAGTTGTGACTTATACAGGTGTAATGGGGCAGGGGCACCCTTAAACTATCCACAGCATCAATGAGGTGTAGGGAGGTAAGAAGGGTCCTGAGAGCCGGGTTGACACCTTGGTATGGAATAGTGGAATCCTCTGGGCGTTGAATACAATTGAAATCCCCTGCAAGAATAAGTTTTTCCTTAACGTCGTGCAGATGAGGCAGTATACTCTGTTGAAAGAACATTTTCCGTTCCACACGTTTATTGGACCCGGATGGGGCATATACATTTATCAGGGTGGTATTGTTTATGTGTCCAGATATTATGCGTCCTGATGGATGACATAGCACACCTTCGAGTGGGATATCATGTCTTATGAGGAATCCGGTCCCTCTATTCGTATTACCGGTATTGATGTATTGTTTGTAGAAGGCAGATATGGGCAAACAGGGTATAGCAACTTCTTGAATGAAGGCAATGCCAATGTCTGCATCTCGAAGGAATCTCTCCAACAGTTGAAATTTCAGAGGGCATTCTATTACATTGATATTCACAGTGGCCACAGTGAGAAATTGCGCCATTAAGAGAAGTATAAAAGCTGTGCTAGACATACTGGAAGGTGGACTCGAGAAAAAAAAGAAAAAAGACACAGGTGAGAAATATACTGGTGCACTATGTCAAATTAGGTTGAGATAGTTCCTTATGACTGCCATTCATAGGCCGGCTGTCAGCGTTTGAGAGCGTTCGTGGGTCCCTAGATGACGTAGAATGAAGATTTTGTTTCTTTTTCACAGCTGCGGGAACGTTTGTAGAGCCAGTTTGATTCTTCGGGGCTGGTACGGCAATCGAGGCATTTGTTTTAATCTTCTTAGATACGTTCTCGGATCCCCGATCAACCTGCTTAAGTGAGTCGGTAGGTACCAGAGAAGGTGGGGGCAGTGAAGACAAAATTTCTGTGGCAGCCTGTAGTGACGGCATAGTTGGTTCTAAGGCTGCGATACAGGTTGCCGATAGCACAGGGGCACTCTGTGGCTCGCTGATCTGGTCAGTGCAAGGCACCAGTTCTGCGTCATGTGTGTCCGAGGCCACTTCTGGTGTTGTCCCAGCTGACCGATCAATAAGCATGTTTTCATGTGACGTTTGCTGTGTCACAACTTCCGAGTATTGGACACGTCGTTGTTGTGTAGGCGTTATACCGAGGGGAATCATTTTCTTTGGGCAGTTGATACGTAGATGTGTGTTAGCATTGCAAATTAAACAGGTCTGTTTCTGTCCATTATACGATATATAGCCAGAATGGCCACCAAAAGTCTCAGTGTAGGGGATATCTTGTTTGATTTCCATAGTGACTGCACGTATTCCATTATACACCGGGAACTGATAAGCAGAAGACCATTGTTCTTTCCTGACGTCACTCACAGTGCCATATTTCGACAGGACGGATTTGAAAATTTCAGGGGGAACTTCGAGTGGGACATTAAATATACGCACTGTGGTAAAATTGGAATCCGCTGTGGAGAGCTTAACATTTGTCATTTCGCCTGAGTCATACTGAAATTTAATAGGATCTGCAAAAGTATTTAGCAATTTCTGATAAGTAGATATGCTGATTACCTTGATGTACATGGTTTTTTCTTGCGCATTTAACTGGATGGCTTCTACTTGGTCGACAGTCAACCGGAGGGTATCGCTAATCCAGCGGTGAATTTCTCCTGGTGTGGGGCGAGAACTCTGCCTGTCCCATTGGCAGCGTACGGTGCTTTTCCTCTGGTATCCGGACATGATTTTCAGCGGGGTTTTCTGGGTTTCTGGTTTTGTTGTCCTATCTGGAAGAATTGTCCGAATGACACACGGAAGGTCAGTACACCCGTGGAACTATCGGAAGCACCGGTATTAGGAAACGTACACTCTTCCAATGCGGTCACACAGCGCGCACACACGTACCTCACTCGGCCACGACTAGTGACCAACTCACTTCTTGAACGTGTGGCATTGTGTTCTTCAGGTCCCAAAAGTTCTTTATCATCTGGTCAACTGGCGAGACAGGACCGTTTGTTTCTCAGTAGTTGAGCACCTGGGTTGTGGTTCATCATCTTGCCTAGCAGAAACAAGAGTAGCGTCATTGGTGTCCATCAAACGAGGAGTATGACTTGCAGAAGGATCCGAAGACCAGACACCACTTCCTCGAAATCCACCCAATATGGAAGCCGGAGTAAATGCTTTCCGCCATGCTGGAGTTAGTACTTTGCAAAAATTATACCTAACAAGGTATTCTCTCTTATGTTGGCGCACCATTTAAGTGCATTCTTCATAGAAAGACTTCTTGATCGGCCCAAAGCCAACATCCAAGGGATGGGAAATGTGCGAGGAGGGATATGATTTTCTCTTGCTAGAATTGAAGAGCTTATTTCCAAAAGTGACGTAATTCTATGAAATACAAAACTTCAGAAATCGCGATTTTGTTCCTTCGTATAAATTAATTCAGGTATGATTATGAATATAATGTAATTTCATTCATTACTTTTATGCACATCCTGACACTGTGTTCTGAAAATCTCATATCAATGGAAATTGTGGTAATTGTCTCCTGTAAGTTGAGTTAGGACGTTTTGGAAATAAATCATATATTGACCTACGCTTTGTGTGATATTTATGAACATTTAAATGGTTTAAACACAACAAACACGCACTTATGCTCTACTGTACATATTCTTCAGTTGCTATGGCCTTGATTTATCGCTTGATATTACGTGATGTCCAGAGAGCCATCGGATTGGTCAACATGGATATAAGACACCTTGGAAGTAAATAGACATTGGCGTTACGTCACTTTGCAAATAAACTTAGTTTTTAGATATCTGTTAATATGGCATATACGACGTATTGCGACTTTATACCTTTTCTATAAGTTGAGAGAACCTATAAACTTTTTTTATGAAAGAAAAACTAAAAAAAAAAAACGTAAATTTTGGACTTACATCACTTTGGAAATAAGCTCTTCAATTAACGTTTCTTTAGACAAATGAGATGCATGCCCGTCTAGAAGGAGAATGACAGGGCGTCTGGGAGGTAATGCAGCGATGAACTTTACAAACCATGCGAAAAATTATTCTGAGTCGATAATTCCTTTCGGTGAGGAAGCAAAAGTGGTATCATCTGAGACCCCTTTCTAGAGGTTCTCATTCTGCTTAGTTCCTTATGGATAACTATTGCAGTCGCATTGCAAGCGAATAAAACTTATGTTTTCACTTCTCTCTCCGTTTTCCTCATGGCCACTGTTTTACTCCCTTTTGGGGTAACAATTTGGAACCTTTGTTCACCATCGTTAACCCAGCATCATCTACTTTATAGACGTCAGAGCCCTGACTTCTGTAAGCTTTTCAAAGAATTCTTCTTTCGTATTTTTCGTAGACATCCACCAACGGCGGCGAAAAGGTATTTTGGCTGTTTAAGGGTTAAATTAAGGCACATCATACAGCTCATGTTCTATCGTTTTTTAAAACCTTTACCCGCCTTTACCATCTATTTCACCTGTAAGCTTTAGTATTTCCTTCCTATTCAAACCGTGGTCTAGATTTTCAACTGTACAACTGCTCCATAAATTTGTCTTTCACATTCTGTACCGATGAAAGGTCGTGGTCGTGGCCTCTTGCAAAGCACATCAACAGAATTATTCAACTGCCTCCGTATCGTGTTGATTGGAACCGAATACGTCCTTTGAGCCTCCCTAATTGAAAGACCTCCTTCCCGTACAGCACTAATTGCCCTCGCTAGCTCTTCGTCAGTGTAGCTTCTCGGCATCTAAATTCAAAGAACTGAGAATTTATTAGGACATCTAGTTTTTAGCCTATTTTCATTTATGAGAAAAAATAGGCTTATGATGATGAGATCACCTTATCTCTGTGTGAGTGTATGTATGTATGTGTCCCCCCCCCCCTAATAAAATCTAAACGGCTGAAGCGATTTCAAGGAAACTCGGTAAGGACATAGTACTATTTTGTCAGACCCTGGCCGTGCCCTTCAATTGTTATTACGTCGCACCAATCCAACATGGTGGCTGTGCGTAATATTTCACCGACATTCTATATCTCCGAAGCTATTCTCGATATCACCCTGAAATTGTGTACGATGATGAAGAGTACTATTATAAGTATACCTATGTGACTTTTAAAAATTTGTTAAGTACGAAACGAAGATGGCGGCCAAGCAAACCTGAAACATTTAAATGAATAGACTTTCCTCGCAATTTAACCATCCGAGCGCTGTGAAATATGATAAAGCAAATGTTTATACACAATATAATGCACTGACATCAAATATAGTTAAAGATTACATAACCTCAAGATAGCGGCTGTGTGAAATTTTATAATTAAGTTTTTATTTCTTGTGTCCTAATCATGCGATCGAAGTCAACGTTTGAATTAAGAACCTACGCAATAATCGTCATCTAATAGTACATAACTCTATGGCCTACATACAAAACAATCCATCATGGTGACCATCTGAAATATTTAAACAGTTCTCAATTTCTACTAATCTATGACAGCAATTAAACTGAAATTTTGTACCTTTATAAAGGCTAGTAACTTAAGTTCTCACCTATGAGACTCAAAATAATCTGGTGAGCACAAATCCAACGTAGCGGCGACGAGAACTTTAAATATTTAAATGGACGTTTCTGGCGATTCAACCACCCGAGTGCAGGGAAACTTGGTACGGCAAATGCTTGCACAAATTTTAACGCACTAAAATCTAATGTTATTTCAATTGTTGCTTAACGTCAAGATAGTAACAGTGCGAAATGTTTAAATCTCGTTTCTATTTCTTGTGTTCAAATCACGCGATTGAAGTTTGAATAGTAAACCTACGCAATAATCTTCATCTAATGGTACATAACTCTATGGCCTACATATAGGCTACAAAAATCCGACATGGGGACCATCCGAAATATTTAGAAGGTTCTCAATATCTAGGAATCTATTACAGCAATCAAACTGAAATGTTGTTGGTTGATAGAGGCAATTAGCATATAAGTAAGATATATGAAAATAGGCTATTTAGTTATTCACGGAACTAATTGTTCAATACTTTTTTGGATCTATGAATTTTACAAAATGTGTGCTTGTGGTAAGTTAACTACCATATTGGGAAGTTAGGCCTAAGGAAAGTGTGTTATTAATATAATTATTATCATTACTAACATCATTATCATCACTCAAATGTAATAGATGTAGCCTGTTAATAATGCCATTCAAAATTCATAATATTCATTTCTCAATCGAAAATGTACCAACCCCCAAAATAGTTCATCGGTCCGGTAAAATTGTCAGTTATGTTGTTTTATACCTGACTTAAATAATCAAAATAGATTTCCACGTGGAATTCAAAACATATTGTAATATTTGTGCACACATAAATTACCGAGATTTTAGTTTGAAATGATTTTAACTTTTAATGCATTTGAGTTCAGCGCACACCCCATTATGCAAGTGGTTCCACTGCAAGGTTATCAACAACTTTCCCACAAAACAAGACTAAACGTTTCAGGTGAAGTCGTGTATCTCTCTGTTCAAACTACTGTACATGCCTATGACTTTCTTTTGAGTTATTTTAAAGGCTCTGAACTCATAACACATACTTTAGTTCACTTATCTTCTTTCTTTCTTAAGCTTTCTTCCAATAAGTGGAACGAACTTTCATGCTTCCGAACAGTTGGCTTGACTCGCTCACAGCTGACAGAGAATCGAGCTGCTGTGGCTACCAAACATACACCTGTCGTTAACTTGGGAAACTTTTACAGACAAATTGATCCTCAACTAATGACCGATCCACAACTAGTGACCATGCCGATGACCGTGTAGTTTAAGAACAAGATGCTCCCCACATGAAAGTAAATTTTCCCAAGATTTGGCTGAGATCCGATGATTAGTTTAGTCGTAATTTGTTTTCAGCGTCGTACATTTGAGTGGCCACCATCTTGTTTTGGTAAAGATGGCGGCAATATAAAACATGAAATTGAGGTGTCCTTTACAAGTGCTACCTCTGTGCCAAATTTGATTCAATTCAATTTCGTCGTTTCGTAGACGTTTGTGGAATTAGGGTCCTTCCTATTGACATTACGTACAGAAAACGCACTAAGTAAATTTATAGACTACCATGTGGTTCTTGTTGGTAAATGAACAAGAATTAATAATCTGCATTGCCCCATATCGCACACTTGCGTAGTAAATAATAATATCGTATGGCCTTGGGTACCGGGTGCAAGCTTTGTTATTTGACACCCAAAGGGTAGTTTGCATGTCGAATTTCGTTGTCCCTTGAAGCACTTTGAAAGTCAAGAAGGTTAGATATTTAAGCTCCTTGAACACTATAGCGCTTTCTAGTAGAGAAATGAGGAACGTTGTGTTGGCGGAAACTCCCGAGATTAATTTTGCCATTATGAACACGGCCTACTGAATTCAAATGGGTTCTTTGACATGCCAACATCGTATGACATGGTGTCGTGATTTTTGCCGCCTTTCAAAAATCACTTACCATGGCCAGGAGCGAACCTGCAAGCTTGGGGTTAGTAGACACGTTGACCACTCACCCACCGAGGAAAGCAATTTCGTACTAAGGGATAGAGGGCACCTAATCCCATGTATTATATCACCGCCATCTTAACGAAAGCAAATTGGTGGTCACTGGATTGTTTAATGTCTAAATCAAATATCGACTTATCTTGGCTAACATCTGATCAATAGTACATTTCGTAAAAACATTCCATACTATGGGAAACGCTAGATGCTTAAATTCCAAGGTCATCAGCTGTATAATATCAATATGGCGAAGGTTTGAAGCATTTTAATCCGTAACTCATGCTCCGACGAAACAATGGTCACAGTAGATGAGTTTTAATTAGGGAACCAATGCTGCCGCGTGACGATTTTAACAGACTAAATATTACGCACAGCCAGCATCTTGACATTTTTATTATTATTATTATTATTATTGGTATAATGCCCGAAAGCAAGTCCGTACCACTGAAGAGGCTATCCTCAGCCAGAGTTTACGTGCAGTAGGGTGCCCGGGGCCTTTCCCTGCCAATGGCGCGTGGTCCCACTGAACCGACATTCCATCCAAGGTCCAACCACGCCCAATGCGGAGTTCTCATGGGATTCGGTGGTTCAACATGGCCAGGCCGTTGGCTATCTTCACATTATAGAATATAAAAATAAATAACTTCCAATATTTCAGAATTACAAAAACGTAAATTAGTAATAAGGTAATACTGTGCAATGCTCAAGGCAGAAATATAGGAACTCCATTTCAAATTGTGACCGGGCGTACTATTAAAGCAGTATCAAAATCTCATGATTTTATTGAACAATTAACACGCAATTTTGTAGATGGTTATTATGTTCGAGGCATCGCTAGCATAAGACTATCTCACTCGCCGCCATTTTGAAAACATAAGTTATGAAAATTGGTAACATACTATCTACAGTATTAGAGCTATAATTACGAATTTTAGCATCAAGGTAGATCCGAAGGGAGACCAGCCCTATTAACGACTAGGTGACCAGGATCTGATAATGTCCACCTGGCGAACGAAACACGTCATCCTATTGACAACGCTCTTTCAGAAAAGCATAATTATCTAACGGTATGTATACATTTCCAGGTCAACAGGTGTCAGTAGATACGTTTGACTCCCCACCCAACTTAATTGGGCTCATTAACGCGTTGACTGAATGAAAAGCAATTCTTTTATTTATAATAACATGTCTCCTGCCAGCAGTGTGAGAAAGCCGTGATATTTTCATATTCACCAGCATCAATAACTGCTCGCAGTGCGGTGGGTGTAGCTTACCTGTTGTGTTGTGATGTGATGTCATTGACTGGGAACGGTTGGTACAGCGTGCAATGATGTAATGAACGCTATATCCTACAGCATGTTCTGGCTATCCATTACATGGAGTGTTCCTTGATATTGTAGGCCTACTGTTTAACCTGACACATCGTCATCTAGGGTTGATTGAGCTTCATCACCAGGTATATCAGTCCCCGGTTCGAATGCTAACTAAAGACGTGATTTAGCCTAAGGTTTACTGCGCCTTACATGAGCGGTAGCAAACTCTCAAGTTAGCAGATGGGAGGTGTTTCTGTGGCTCTGCTGTAACTGCACTGCTTCCATAAAGCGTTTAACAAGTCCCGAGGATCCAGGGCTGTATTGTTTCTGTTCCTTCCCTTCGTCTGTTCCTCCGCCGTAGGCCTCCTCTTGTCAGAAAGCTACAGTATTTTAAAAAATGTAAATGTATTTGAGAATTCAGAAATATCAACGAAACATCTCCTGACTTTTTGGTTAACTTCACTGACAAAAAATTACAACTATTCATTTAACTTTATTTAACAGAACATACTTTCCTTACCGGGCGGCGCACGGCGTACCCGTGCATTTTAAACCGCCCACCACGACCTAAATGGGGAGATGCATCAAGTTTTGAGATCGGAGGTTCGAATCTCGGCCCTGACATCGGCTATCCGGAGTATTGTTTCTCCCCGGGTTGTTCCTTACTCTCTCCAGGCAAATGCAAGAACAGTATCTTATTTCATGTCCTGGTGCACCTACCCCATTCCTGAACCGAATAATTACAGTTACACACGTTACTACAGTCACTACAGAACCACAGGTTATCAGCCGATATGAAGGCATACCCAAGTACTCGGGGCCAATGCTAAAAGCTGTCCCAAGTCCGTAATACGAATTAACAACAACGCATTTTCTTTGTCTCTTATTTAGGAAATTGAAATATGTTCCATTGCTTTCAAAAAGTACGTATATCAAGAAAATAATTCCGGTAAATATCGTTTCATTAGTAATACCGGAGGTACAGTCGCTCAAAAGGAGAATGAGCGTATGCTATTTCATAAGTTCCTCACAGGCACATCTGTACATCTGGGTATCCATGGAGTAGGCTACGGTGTATACGCTCCTTAAAGCTGTTCAGATGTACGGTTTACGTCATTATAGCATTAATTATAACTCCCATATATTCCCTGACACCAATGTATAGTTTCTCCTGTAATCCCACCATTGGGACTTGGCCTAAACAGTTACCAAAGATGCCTTGTTCGAGTGACTGTACACGAACGATTGATTCGTTCCACTGTTTGCCAAAGCATAAACCACTCTCATGTCGTGAGGAGATAGACATTCAATCCACGAAATAATTGACGGAATAACACAGACAGAAATGTGGCTGTATGCTTCGTACTTTGGCGGCGAAATAGCAATTCCAGTTAGAAACCTGAACTTGTCTGATACCTTTGAGTGAAGAATACATTTCACAGTATAATTCGGATAAGTGCTGAAAGTTTGGTAAATATTCGTGAAAAATTGGCAAGTTAGGGTAATATATGACGAAAATAGTCCTGGAATATTCAGATATCGTCTGTTGAAAGTTTCAAAAACCGGTGAAAATATCATTGGTAAAGATCGAGCAATATTTGAAGGGTAGTTAAAAGAGCAAACAAATACACTGTATAACAACAACAACAGAAAAAGACGCACCGAGAAGACGTTGTCCGATTGTAAGGAAATTGCGTATGCAGAGACATTCGGACCGAACATGCAACTGATTAAAGCTTCGTGTCCATAGAATGAATAGCGGGAGCTCCCGCGCATCCGAACTACGCATGAATCAGTTGTATACAAGGCGCGATTCTGAAGCGTATACTCAAAGTAGCTGTTGCATTTGACTGCGATATCTGAACGTCGGCTATAAGAATGGCACGCTGAAGGATCCGTGCTCATTACGAGCAGATGTCCGAGTTTGAAAGAGGTCATGCGATCGGATTGAAAGAAGCTGGTTGGTCGAAGCAAGCTGTCGCTGGACATTTGGGTCGAAGTGATGCGGCGAACAGACGATGCTGGCAAGCGTGGGTCAGCAACGACAGGCATCAGTGTCAGGACGGCAGTGGTCGACCGAGGGCCACGACAGCACGGGCAGACAGAGCGATTGTCAGAACAGATGCTACAGCACCGCAGTCGTCGTCATCAATGATCCAGCGTGTGACCCGCACACGCTTGAGCGACAGGAATTTGCGCTCGCGCCGCCCATTACGCCGTTTACCACTCACGCCTGTTCACCGTCAAGTCAGATTACAGTGGTGCCACGCTTGAGCAACTTGGAACTGCGCTGACTGAGGACGTATAGTCTTAAGTGACAAGTCCCGTTTCCAACGGTGCCCTGACGACAACCGCAGATGTGTTTGGAGACGTCCAGGCCAGCGTGGGGATCCTGCCTTGACTATCGCACGCCACACAGCCCCACAACAGGGGCTGATGGTCTGGGGTGCCATCTCCTTAGATAACCGGACCCCTCTGTTAGTCATTCCTGGCACACTGACATCTCATCGGTAAGTGTTGTGTTACCGTTCCTTCACCGACATCCATGCCTTACTTTCCTACAGAATAATGCCTGGCCGCACACGGCACGTGTTGCTATGGACTGTCATCAAGCTTCCCGTTCCTCCCATGGCCAGCTCGGTCTCCTGATCTCTCTCCCATAGAGCACATTTGGGACGTCATGGGAAGGTGATTGCGAACATCTCGGAATGTCGCCGATTTAGCCCAACAGTTGGAGACCATTTGGCACGAAATTCCGCAGTACACCATCCTGGAACTTTATCAGTTCATGCCACGTCGAGTGACAGCTTGCATCCAGGCCAGGGGTGGACCAACACCTTATTGACGTCCTCACTATGTAACGCTCTAACTCTGCAATAAATCATTCGATTGTTGTTCTGCACTTTTGATCGTTTGTTTTTCTATGTCTGTTCCTCACATCCACCGATATTTATCGCCATCGGACAATTCCTTCCTGGTGCGTCTTTCTTTTGTCATACAGTGTACTTCATCTTCACGGTTTAATGATCAGCATTCGACATCAGTTGACATACAGGAAGTAGTACTTACCACATCAGTGGCATTGCTTCACTTCACTAGCGATTATACTTAACATTACGAAGGCAGGAAACAGAAAGGTCTACAATTGCATTCATTAATAATCCACAAAAGAACAGTCTGGTTCCTTTTGAGAGTTTGCTTGGTATACTAAATGTACCGGGAACTCACCAAAGATAGGCATGTAGTTGTTGTTGTTGTTGTTGAACCTTTTAGTGGCTTTCCGACATCATGGTCACTTAGTTTCGTGAACTTGAGTGTGTGTGCCATTTGTCTGAAAGCCTATGTTCTTGTGAAGTGTGTGTATTAGTGTGTGTTACTTGTCTGCCGGCCTGTGTTCTTGTGAAGGATGTATTAGTGTGCGTTATTTGTCTGACAGCCTGTGTTCTTGTGAAGGCTGTATTTATAATAGGGACTAAGATTTGGTAGGAGGTGAAGAAATAACCAAATATGTTGAGGAATGGTATCTATGCGATCTATTGTCCAGAGTGGCCTACCAATATAAAGGGGACCCAAGATGCAGTTTGTCACAAGTCATAGGTGGTTACGCCCCTCAGCGCCGGCAAGTGCGCACTATATTAAAATACACAGTTTGTAACTTGCCACGGGCGGAATCCATGTCACTGAGCCCTCAAATGCGGGCTTTTGCTAACTAACAGACAATTTAAAAAATTGTGGAAAGTGTTCATAATATTCTAGCACGAGTTGGTGCTTAGAATATTTCAGCATGAGTTAGGTGAACGTATAAATTCGAACTGCTATTCATTGAACGTTAGGGCTGATAAAAACAGTAATATGTAAACATACTGTTAGTAAAGGGTACAAATTGTGTACGAGAACAATCACTAGAGTACAGGTCGTGTGAGAGACACACGGTTTAGCAACTTGCACAAGGAGTCTGTGTAGCATCTGTCGTAAATTCAGTGGAAGTCGAACTGCACTTATAGTCGCGAATCTGGTCCTGCTCTGAGCGAATTATCGCGTAAACGGTTCCAAGAATATTTAGTACGTGAAAAATAGGGGACAAGTGACCTAATTGAATGTGCGTGAGTTTAATTTAGTGTATAATTAAATAATTTCCATACGAGTGTCTTAATTACCGTTATATGCGAGTTGCATACGAATGTTTATGATCGACGATAATTATGACATTATTATTTGTTTTAACATAAATATTCATAAATATCTGTGGGAATCAGTAACTTCAGTTAGTGAACAGAGCGCGCTGGGTGGTTTGCTGACTGAACAGAGCGCATGCGTGGGTCAAACAATTTCGAAAGCAGAGACCACCTACTTTGCTTGGCATTGCTATTGTTATTAGCCTGGATGATGTCTACTGTAGTGCCGATCAGAACTAGCATTCACTAATATTGTCACCGAAGTCATTTGAAAACAATGAGCTGTGTTGAAATTGGAGTTGGGGATATTAAGGTACAGTGCTATTTCTTGTCTCATATTCGCCAGTTTATTTATGCGAACATATGGGACGGTGCACTTTCCATGTCGGTCATTTATGTAGAAGGATGTTGTGTTGCTAACTTCTGGACGTAGATTCATAAATTTCTTGCATATGTCACAGTATTTTCTTGTTACCGTAAAGGTTTGTGCTGATTTTGTCTTTGTGTTTGGGATTGTAACTGCAACGGTTGATCCGATATCCAATTTGAACTTTCAAATCATGTAATTCACGTCCGACATGTTGGATTTTGATCGCATGCGCGAAGCTATCCTTACCTAATTGGTCAATGAATGAGCTCTGATTGGCTGGAGAAACTGTTTCATAATGAAGAATAGCACTATAATGACCCTCATTATGATACAGTTTTCTGACATATAATATTTACATTTCGACATCGTCGAACATAAATTTTATAAGGACAGTGGTGCCACCCGATCAGCAAGAATAAAGACAGCAAGCAATGCCTTGAAGTAATCATTTGAATCCAGTACCTGCAGCATGGCGGTGTGGCCGTTTTTCAATGGTTGGAGACCATGTAGATAAGTACTCATTTAATTATTTCAATAAAGATTAATTCCTAGTCGGGATGGATTTCATGTAAATATTGTAATTTAGAATAGGGTAAATGATATTTATTGCACATAGTAGGGTAGAGCATGGTTACAATGTGCCTAATGTATTATTAAGTGGTATTGAAAAATGAAAATCCACAGCCTGCTTCCAGTCTCCGACTGGGTCAGGAATGGAATGAATGAAGCCCCCATCTAGCGGCGAGGATATGAACTGTGCCGGCTGCCGAGGCCTGACGCACTCCTCTGGGGCAATGATTAAATGAATGACAGATGAAATGAAATGATAGTGGAGAGTGTTGCTGGAATGAAATTTTGACAGGGAAAACCGGAGTACCCGGAGAAAAACCTGTCTGCCTCCGTTTTGTCCAGCACAGATCTCACATGGATTGACCGGGATTTGAACCACGGACCCAGCGGTGAGAGGCCGGCGTGCTGCCGCCTAAGCCACGGAGGCATTAAGTGGTATTATCATGTGGTTATTTATTTATTTATTTATTTATTTATCGTATGGCGTTTAGTGTCGGAAGTGTCCGAGGACATGTTCGGCTCGCCTGAGTCTGTAGCTCCTTCCAGCGAGCACCCTTAGGGTGAGCTACAAGTTCCGTTGAATTTCAGGTAGTTCCAACTTTCGCCACCAGATATCAATGATACCTAGTGGTGAACGTTGGAACTTTGATAGAGCGTTCTGACGAAATCTAACCTAACCATTTAGCTTCATACAAGTTTTGTCTGTGGAAGGATCTTTTACATGCCATAAATCTATGACATGGGACCGCCAGATTTTCTTCCCCTCCGAAGGAAGGTAGTTCCAACTTTCGCCACCAGATATCAATGATACCTAGTGATGAACGTTGGAACTTTGATAGAGCGTTCCGACGAAATCTAAACTAACAATTTAGGTTCACACAAGTTTAGTCTGTGGAAGGATCTTTTATATGCCATAAATCTATGACATGGGACCGCCGGCTTTACTTCCCCTCCGAAGGAAGGCATACTGAAGGATTTTTAACGCTCTTAAGAATGCGACGACTTCGGCCAGATTTGAACCCGCTATCTTGGGAACAGCCTTTCAGCATGCTACCAACTACGCCACCGAAGCTGCTAGTTTATGTGGTTGATTCGGTTGAGGGGCTTGGTCATTCAACCCTGTGTACTTGGATGTATATATATGTTTTAGTCTGATAGCCTGTGTTATTGTGGTATCCGTAGTAGTAGTAGTAGTAGTAATAGTGTGTAAAATTGTAAGTCAGATCAGGATTGGGAAGGAGGCCGTGGCCGTACGGTAGGGACCATCCCATCATTTGCCTGAAGTGGAAGTGGGAAACCACGGAAAACCACTTCCAGGATAGCTGAGGTAGGAATCGAACCCACCTCTTCTAAATAGTGCCTCACGGGGATGAGTGTACTCCGTTCCAGTCCTCACACTAACATTTCTTTACAGAGCCTGGAATCGAACCCAGACCTCCAGAGCGACAGCGAAGAATGCTAACCTCTACACCACCAGGTGGTCTTATAAGTAAGCCAGCGTATTAGAGCTATATTTTGCAGATGTATCCCCATGACATGTGTTTTGATAATTATTTCATTACAAGGTAGATCTCTGTGAGGTTTATTTAAACTTCTTTATTGGTTACGGGTAAGACTGTTTAGTGGTATCTGAATACAGCAATGGGTCAGGACCATGGTGAATCGATTTGTGTTGATGACCAGTGAGGTTAGATATACAGGGTGTTTCAGGAGGAATAGTAAATATTTTAGGAGGTGGTAGTGTAGAAGAATTGCAATAAAAATTCCATATTATTGCGTACAGAGATTCAGCTGGTAGTATTTGACACAAACAAATGTAAAGCCAAGGCAAATGAGGACGTTCAAAGTTGAGTTTCAAAAATTCTACTACCAACTTCAATGCATTTTGCACTTCTCTTGATAACACCCCGTGTAACTCTTCGGGAAGCGTCTTGGCGTTTTTTGATGGAGCTGCACTATGCATAATACGAACGACCAACTTGGCTTCTGTGTTTAATTTTTCATCGTAGACTTCGCCTTTCAACCATCCCCACAGAAAAAAATCCAAAGGGGTAAGGTCCGGGGACCTTGGTGGCCAAGAAACGTGCCCATAGCAACCAGTATGCCAACACACGAATCGGCAACTGACCTGATTACATACCAACAACTGTATCTTGGTATGCAATACAAATGGGACACATGCTATATGGATTTTTATTGCAATTCATCTATACTACCATCTCCTAAAATATTTACTATTCCTCCTGAAACACCCTGCATTTTATACAGTGAGTAAATAGGGGTCATCAGCCCTTGCTAGTTAAAATTTCAGATGTTACCTTTGATGAGAGTGGCCAGTTAGTTGTGCCAGCTGTTAGATTCAGTCAAGATAGACAGTTTAGGTTATGTATAGTGTTCCATGTGCGTATTTTTCAACAATGTTATTGTCTTGATTATTTGAGTGTGTAACAATGTAAGATTATTTCCTCGATGGGACAAGGTGCCCAAGTATTGGTAGGGAAGGTTCTGTTCCTCCTATTAATACGGATGTATTTGATATTCTTCGAGAGATGGCTGACCGAGATCCAGTGTCCACCCATGGTATATGGTTTCATGGAGAGGCAAGGTATTCCCCCATGGATATTTTCTTCGGTATGAGTAATAGGTATCAGTCGTGTATACGACGAAACAATATGGATTCATATACACTGTTTATTAGGTCAACTGGAGCATTTGACATGTGGTCACATGCGATAAGAGGAAAGAGGGGATCACTGGCACAGCCTTCATTGGAGCATGATATAACGAGGTTGTTTGCAAAATTGATTGAGGTCACTTTAGAGCTGAGTTTATATAATATTTGAATTGTTGACCAACTGATGGATATATTTTGAATTGAGGATTTTTCTGCTAGTTGCTTAATTTTCTACGAGGATGCTAGTTAATTATTCAATAAAAATTGTTTACCCTTTTGATTTTTTGAATCTCTCATTCATTTCATTCTGGGCTTATATGATATTCAATGTAGGGTCGTGTGGATAGTCTTTTCTTGATTCTATTTTTTAGTCAATTTTACCCTCCAGGTTATTGGTTCCCACGGACTCAGCCGGGGAACTCACCACTACCGCCTTTCCAGGCAGTGTCCTAGAGCTGGGAACACTTGGTAGGATTGGATACAACTGGGGAGGCGTGATCAGCACTTCGCCCAGGTGGTCTCACCTGCAAAGAGAACAGGGGCCTCATGAGGGATGGGAAGGGAAGATTGGGATGGATAGGCAAGGATGAAGGAAGGAGGCGGCCGTGGCCTTAGAGTAAGGACCATCCTGGCATTTGCCCGAAGACGAAGTGGGAAACCATTGAAAACCACTTTGAGGATGACTGAGGTGGGAATCGAAACCCCTCTACTTATTTGGACCACCCGAGGCTGAGTAAACCCCGTTCCAGTCCTCCGGGGCGGCAGCTAACCATGCTGATCGCTACGCTACGGAGGCGACTTGATTCTATATTGACATGGATATTTTGGATTTTTTAAATTTTATTATGGCTTTGCTACTCTTCTGTATTATGTGCTAAAACACGTAGGAAGTTATAACGTGTGCTGAATGCCTTAATTTATATTTATTTTTTATTTTGATTTACGATTAAACCTATATTAGTTTTCATTTGTATTTGGGATTTTTGCTGTGCGGTAAGCACATCCTACTCACGGGTACGAGTCTAGTACTACATTGAGCTCAATGCGAAGGGCACATTATATGTTGATATAGCCTACCAGGTGAATCAGCTGCCCCTAATAATATTGTTTTATGCAGCCCAACTAACGCGTGTTGTCAGAAAGGTCAATATTTCTCTGCCTACATCCCGTATGGTACTTATCACTAAAGCGATGCAAGCATATCCCGCAAACGATACTCAACACTATTGTTTTCCCCCGTATTAGTCTGTAGTCACATCGAGGGAAAAGTAATAGTGTTCAGTATCGTTTGCGGGATTTGCTTTCAGTGCATTAGTGATTAGTACCATACGGGATGCAGGCAGAGAAGTATCGACCTTCCTGATAACAATGCTAAATGGGCTGTATAAAACAATATAATTAGGGGCAGCTGATTCTCCTAGTATAGATTATTCTTCTATCCCGCGAATGACGGCAAATAACACAGATCCAACTTCAAGTACGTGATCATTTGGAATTGGATCACGAAATGAGTATTTATCTCATCCTCCCTTTCCACTTTCAGCACTATTTAAATGCTTTTATGTTCGATGATGTCGAAATGTTAATATTAGACTATATGTCAGAAATCTGTATCATAATGAGGGTCATTATAGTACTATTCTTCATTATGAAACAGTTTCTCCAGCCAATCAGAGCTCATTCATTGACCAATTGGGTAAGGATAGCTTCACGCATGCGCTCAAAATCCAACATGTCGGACATTAATTAGCCTACATGATTTGAAAGTTCAAATTGGATATCGGATCAACCAATGTAGTTACAATCCCAAACACAAAGACAAAATCAGCACGAACCTTTACGGTAACAAGAAAATACTATGACATATGCAAGAAATTTATGAATCTACGTCCAGAAGTTAGCAACACAGCATCCTTCTACAAAAAAGATACAGTCAGTCTGAGAGACTAGACTTTATATCATTTCAAATGACGCATGCTACAAATGTTAGAAAGGCTCAGGAGGGCTTCTCACTTCGCTCGAAGCCCCAGGACTCTTTCAACATACTCCATTACCCATTAACTTAGGCTTCCCGCGCGGGCACCTCTTTAAGGGTCACCCTGTATTTGAGTCTGACATCTTTTACAAGTCTTTAAGGGTCACCCATTATTTGAATCTGATATCTTGCAAACCTCTTTAAGGTCACCCTGTATTTGAATTGAATCTAATATACTGTACACCTCGTTAAGTGTCATCCTGTATTTTGCTCTGACATCCTGCACACCTCTTTAGGAGACACCCTGTATTCTTATCTGGCATCTTGTATATCTCTTTAGAAGTCGCCCTGTATTCTTGTGTGACATCTTGTACACCTCTTTAGGAGTCACCCTGTATTCTTGTCGTATATTTTGTACACCTCTTTAGGAGTCACCCTGTATTCTCGTCTGACATCTTATGCACCTCTTTAGGAGTCACCATGTATTCTTCTCTGCCATCTTATACACCACTTTATGAGTCACCTTGTATTCTTATCTGGCATCTTGTATATCTCTTTAGGAGTCACCCTGTATTCTTATCTGGCATCTTGTACACCTCTTTGGGAGTCGCCCTGTATTCTTGTGTGACATCTTGTACACCTCTTTAGGAATCACTCTGTATTCCTGCCTGACACCGTGTGCACCTCTTTAGGAGTCACCCTGTAGTCTTATCTGACGTCGTGTATATATCTTTAGGAGTCACCCAGTGTTCTTGTCTGACATCTTGTACACCTCTTTAAGGGTCACCCTGTATTTTTTATCTGACATCTTGTACACCTCTTTATGAGTCACCCTGTATTCTTGTCTGACATCTTGTAAACCTCTTTAGGAGTCACCCTGTAGTCTTATCTGACGTCGTGTATATCTCTTTAGGAGTCACCCTGCATTCTTGTCTGACATCTTGTACACCTCGTTAAGGGTCACCCTGTATTCTTATCTGACATCGTGTACATCTCTTTAGCAGTCACCCTGTATTCCTGTCTGACATCTTGCACACCTCTTTAGGAGTCACCCTGTTTTCCTGTCTGACGTCACGCATTCGCCGTCTCCCAGGAGTAAACTCAGACTCGGTGCATATGCACTGAACAACATGATGACGTCATACACGCCGTAACCGTAACCGTAACGCATAACGTTAGACCCAAGCATAACGACGAAGTCGACAAGATCAATTGAAATGATAAAATTACCGACATGGAAAGTGCACCGTCCCATATGTTCGCGTAAATAAACTGGCGAATATGAGACAAGAAATAGCACTGTACCTTAATATCCCCAACCCCAATTTCTACACAGCGCATTGTTTTCAAATGACTTCGGTGACAATATTAGTGAATGCTAGTTCTGATCGGCACTAGACATCATGCAGGCTGTAAACAATAGCATTGCCAAGCAAAGTAAATGGTCTCTGGTTTCGAAATTCCTTGACCCACGCATGCGCTCTGTTCAGTCAGAAAACCACCCAGCGCGCTCTGTTCACTAACTGAAGTTACTGAATCCCACAGATATTTATCAATATTTATGTTAAAACATATAATAAAGTTATAATCATCGTCGAACATAAACAGTCGAATGCAACTCGCCTATGATGGTAATTAAGACACTCGTATGGAAATTATTAAACTCGCTACGCTCGTTTTATAAACATACTCGTGTCTTAATTATTGTCATTATAGGCTCGTTGCATAATGTACTATTATTATTGACATTAGTGTTTCTTGTATTTCAGTTTTCGGAATTAATTCGATTTATGTATTTTATTATTTGGGGATCTTAAATTCCTATTGTTATTGTTTGTACCTTGTGTAGTATCAGAAATATTCCGTGTTAGTTGTTTTGTTAATCAGTCCTATGATCTCCTATAAATTTCCCAGTATTGTCTTGCTATTTGGTTAAGTGGTGGACTGACCGTCACCCCGTTCCTGGAATATCCTGCTCACGGGTACAGTACCATCCCAGCATTTGACTGGAACAGACGTGGAAAGTCACGAATAACCATTTATAGGATGGCTGAACTTGAAATTGAACCCACTTCATCTCAGTTCTGCCTCAAGAGGATGGAGTATAGGCCTACCCCGTTCCCGCCCTCAGACCAGAATTATATTTCTTGGCAGAACCACGATCTGAACCGGACTCAGGGGTGACAGCCCATAATGCTAGCCACTACGCCATGAGGTAGTCGAAGATAAGAATGCTGCTAGTGAAAATGTTGATTTGCTGCATACGAACCGAACGGACAATGACTTTCTTAACTGTTTCCTTCGCGTTTTTTGAATGACCCTCAAGACTTTGTTGTAGCTATTGTCGACAAAATTGTGTACGTACTTTACATTGCCAACGAAAAATAAAATAAAACAAAAATCGAGAATTATTGCTTTTCAGTCAGTCAACACGATTGTACCCAATTGTAATAGGTGTTCCCCCTAATGTATACCTGAAAAACATTTTTGGACAAGATTAATAAATCTAATATGAATTTATTAATCTCATGTAATCTTCTTTCAGGTTTAGGGAAACACCCATTACAATTGGTTACAATCGTGTGGACCGACTCTTTTTTTTGGTCATGTGGCCTCCTGAGAGGCCGAGTGCAGGTCTTTCTAGTCAACGCCCGTGGGCGACCTGCGCGCCGGGATGATAGATGGAATTGATGAAGATGAATGGAACTGGGCAAGGAAGTGGAAGGAAGCAGCCGTGGCCTGTCAGTAGGTATCGTCCCAGCATTTGCCCGGTGTTCAAAATGGCAAAACACGGAAAACCATTTCAAGGACGGCCGATGGTGGGGCTCGAACTCACGAGTCCACCGAGTCAGCAGAGGGCTCGGCCCCATAACCTAACGCTGCGCCTTAGCAAGCGTAGCCACTATTGTCGGTGTTGACCGACTGAAAGGCATTGAATATCAATTACATACGCAACACTGATGATATAGCTTCCAACACAAATACAAAATACAAAAACAAAAAAACAAACTCGAAAACGAAAATTAAAAGAAAAAAAGAAACAAACAATCAAAAACAAAAAACAAACAACAAAACAAAAACCAAAAAACAAAAGTGAGACACAAAACAGAAATCAAAACAGAAATAACAAAAATCGAAAACAAAACACAAAAACAACAAAAATCAAAAACAAGAAACAAAATGCAAAACCAAGAAACAATAACGAAAACAAGAAAAATCAAAAACCAAAAACAGCAAAAACAACAAAAAACAAAAAACAACAAAAATCAAAAACAACAAACGACAAAAACAAAAACAACAAAAATCAAAAACCAGAAACAAAGGACCAAAACAAAAACAAAAAACAAAAGCAACGAAAATAAAAAACAACAAAATGCACCAAAACCAAAAGACAAAAATCAAAAGCAAAAATAATATCAAAGAATAAAAAGAAAATCCAAAAACAAAAAACAAAAATCAAGAACATAAATCAAAAACAACAAAAATTGAAAACAAAAAACAAAATCAAGAAATAAAAAATTGAAGCAAACGCAAAAACTAGAACAAAAAAAATATATAAATAATTTTGAATCAGGCAGTTTTTGTGAAAAGTTAGGCCTATGCAGCGCCCAAAATTGCGTATGTGAGAATTCGCAAAAAAAAAAAACAAGTGTATATTTCATTCTCACTACGAGCAACATGTCAACACATTGAAATTGAAGATTACGATTCCAAAACAAATACGCTTTTTAATGTCAATGCTCTTGAATTTGTTTGACTGGCGCGAACAGGGGCTAGGAGCCGCAACAAGTGGCAGAGGGACCTGCTGTTTTACGACACAGCTGTGCCTATCCCTGCCTAACCCGGCCGGCCTGCCATGCGGAACCCCCCTGTTCCCGTTCCGCCGATCAATAGTGGAGCAGGCCGGTCGCTGGGGTCACAACACGCCCTCCATAGCGCGGGAAATCACAGGTAGCCTAAATAGAAGAAGAGTTGACCGCAGGAGCAGTGAATTAGTGGTTGCACGCAACGTCACCAGCGCAGCGCTGTGTGGGCGGCCAATTTATGTTCCTAGTGGGGGAAGTGTACAAAACCTACCCCATGGTAAGTATCTTTGACCTGGGGGTCTCCATACTCAAGCCCAGTTTACTGTTGTCTGTGTTGCACACTTGTTTACCTACTGATTTCAATTAACGTTTATTTTAGAAAACGTTAACTAATTAAAGTTAGAACGTAAATTTTAACAAGAATAATTAAAGTGAAAATTGAAATAAATTAACCTATCAGGTTTAAAAAATTTAAAAAGTAAAAAAAGTCTCTTGTAAAGACAATATTAGAAACAACATTGGCCAATGCTTAATTTACGAGCATCACAGCTGCGAGGGCAGCTGCACCAAGTACGGAGATCGTAGGATCGAATCTTGGCGCTGACATTAGTCATCCTGAGTGTGCTTTTGCCAATTTTTTTCCACACTCCCTCCAGGTAAATACTGGGATAGTACCATACTTCAAGTCCGAGGGCTAGTAACTCACCCACGTCCTTAATACAGTTACACACACTTCTACCGTCATCACATAAATACAGTTTATCAGAAAGCTTCAACACATACCGATCTACACGTGGCTGATGACCAAGATGCCCCAAGACCCTAAAATGAATTAACAATTCTTGATTTAAGACTGAAGGATAATGTGCATAAAAGAACGAACACTTCAAGCAATCGCATGTACAGTAACACTAATTTTATTAAATCCAGGGCCAGTATCACACAAACCTTCCACTACGGGAAGATGACCTCACTCTCCCGCCCCTTAAAACAACAATCATCTTCGCCAAGCGTTCCAGTGTCATCAAACACAAAATTCAGCCTATTGAGGCACAACTGAGAATATTGGTGCAATTTCCACCTCAGTGTTCCTGTAACTCACTGCTACGTACGGTATAGCTATTGCTTGTTGTATATTTTGCCTACCGAGAGAGTTAGAATTCAGTTCCGACATGCAATGATGTTTGAAGATTTGACAGTTCGCAAACCAAAGGCCTATGAAGGTTTTGATTTCAGATTAAGTCAGATAAGTTCAAACACCCTTTGTATAAAAAAAATGTATTTTCCCTTCCTATGCATTGAGCAACGAAGTTCCAATTGAAGCAGCAACAGCTTGCTCCGCCCCCCACCCCCACCCCGTCCGTCTGCTTTAGAAAAGTATTCCATAGGGGTAAATTGAATACACTTTCCTTTCTGACCTTTGAATAAAGGTTTGCAATTTAAGTTGTCATGGATATGGTGAATAAGGTTCTGGATATACCACATTCCATTTTCACTAACCAGAGGCTCTGTTTATTTATCAAAAATACATTACATTCAACCATAAGAAAGGGATAAGTTAGAACCAAGGAGAAGTATATAATGCCGTTTTCAATCGCTACGTTTCATATCCAATTTTCGAAGTGTCTCTGAGTAAGGGCGATCAAATCCTGCCAACATACTGTAGTTCCATGGTCCGGTAAGCCGCTCTTCCTTTACTGCAACGTTCACTTGTTTACCCCAAGTTCCAAGAGAAATATTCTAGGTAACAATCAAGGAAATCTAATTTTGGGAAATATGCCACTTCATACAATGGAAATATCCTATAATATTCATGATGTCCTTATACTCATCGCCTCTGTGATTTTCTACATAGTTTATACACACCGACTTGAAGGAATTCCAAGAATAATTTTCAGTTATCACTTTAACGAGTTGACTCTTTTTACTGACAAAATGTTAAAGTATTGTGAACATACCTTGGCAGTATTTCCCAAAATACATTTCTTCTGTTCAGTTTGGCTTAACCAATCTTTATACCTGCTGGACAACTTGTCTCTCCTATAGAAAAGGTGAAAACTTGCTTCTCTATTTATATCTGACCATCCAGATGGAAAAATGTCTACACTACTTTGAAGCTTTACTCTCATACAGCAACTCCAGTGTGAGGTAGAGCAGTAAGCCGTAATAGCTCAACGCTCAACTGGAAGTTGCACAGACAACCATCTTAAGCTGGGGCCCCGCACAATAATGAAGATTCATCAATAACCAGACTTCAATTGCGCTCCGATTTCAGTGTTGCCATTTGATCTTTAAGATCCATCCACCCACCATTATACTGTATGTCGTATATCGTATGCTCTTTAACGTAGGCCTACATTAATATCGATGGCAGTTTTCTATTAAACCAGTTCATAAAATGTATTGAAACTGAATCGAGGGGCGGAGTGACAAATTAAAATAAAGATGTAACCGTGTGTACGATCCTAGGATACTCTAATCGTTTTAAGTAAACTAGCAACAATAAGTCCCATAGTTGGGCGACAAATGTAATAGTTTGGCCCAGTTGATGATTGATAATAATAAAAATAATAAGCATATATAACTTGTCGGGCGCCACACACAGTAGACCTAATCTATATATATAAAAATCAATGTAACGTGATAGTTTGTCTGTGGGTGGGTATGTATGTCTCCTATGCGTTCATATACCATTCGTCCGATTGCGATGAAACTTGGGTGAGATGTTGAGTACACTCCAAGGAAGGTTTCTGACTTAGTAAATCCATTTTACAATAGGTAGCGCACGCGTAGATTCAACAAATGAGCGACGATGCGCGAAGCATTTCAACAAAGTCCCGTATGTGTTCATATACCATTCGTCCGATAGCGATGAAACTTGGGTGAGATGTTGTGTACACTTACGCGAAGGTTTCAAAATTAGTGAATACATTTCACAGTAGATAGCGCACAAGTAGATTCAACAAATGAACGACGACACGCAATGCGTTTCAACAAAGTCCCGTATGCATTCATATACCATTCGTCCGATAGCTATGAAACTTGCGTAAAATGTTGTGTACACTGCAGGGAAATTTTCTGGCTTAGTACATCCACTTTAAATAGGCAGCGCACGAGTAGATTCAACAAATGAGCTACGACGCGCGAAGCATTTCAACAAAGTCACGTTTGCGTTCATATACCATTCGTCCGATAGCGATGAAACTAGGCTGAGATTTTGTGTGCACTCCAGGGAAGGTTTCTAGCTTAATAAATCCCTTTAAAATTAGGTAGAGCACGAGTAGAATCAACAAATGAGCAACGGCGCGCGAAGCGTTTCAACAAAGTCCCATATAATTTCATATACCATTCATCCGATAGCGATGAAACTTGGGTGAGATGTTGTGTACACTCCAGGGAAGGTTTCTGGCTTAGTACATACATTTTACAATAGGTATCGCACCAGTAGATTCAACAAATGAGCGATGACACGCGAAGCGTTTCAACAAAGTCCCGTATAAAGTCATATACCAGTCGTCTGATAGTGATAAATGTTTGGTGAATTGTTGTGTACACACCAGGAAAGGTTTCTGGCTAAGTAAATCCATTTTACAATACGAAGCGCACGTTTATATTCAACAAATGAGTGACTACGCGCGAAGCGTTTCGACAACGTCCCGTATACGTTCACATACCATTCATCCGATTGCTATGAAACTTGGGTGAGATGTTGTGTACACTCCAGGGAAGGTTTCTGGCTGAGTACATCCATACAATATGTAGCGCAAGAGTAGAATCAACAAATGAGCGCCGACACGCGAAGCGTTTCAACCAAGTCCCGTATGCATTCATGTGCCATTCGTCCGTAGCTATGAAACTTGGGTGAGATGTTGTGTACACGTCATGGAAAATTTCTGGCTTAGAAAATCCACTATACAATATGCAGCGCACAAGTTGATTCAACAAATGAGGGACGACGCGCGAAGCGTTTCAACAAAGTCCCGTATAAGGTCATATACCATTCTGCCGTTAGCGGTGAAACTTGGGTGAAATATGGTGGACACTCCAAGGAAGGTTTCTGGCTTAGTAAATACATTTTACAGTAGGTAGCGCACGAGTAGATTCAACAGATGAGTGACGGAGCGCGAATCGTTTAAACAAAATCAGGTATGCGTTCATATACTATTCATCCGATTGCGATGAAACATTGATCCGTTATTGTGTACCCGCCAGCGAAGGGGACTTAGTAAATCCATTTCACAATAAGTAGCGCAAGAGTAGATGCAACAAATGGGTGACGACGCGCGAAGCGTTTCAACAAAATCCCCTATTGCGTTCATATAACATTCTTCGATTGCGATGAAACCTTGATGAGTTATTGTGTACACGCCAGGGAAGGGCTTCGACTTTGTAATACATTTCTCAATAGGTAGCGCACGAGTAGATTCAACAAATGAGTGACAGCGCACGAATCGTTTAAACAAAACCCCGTATACGTGCATATACAATTCATCCGATTGCGATGAATCATTGATGAGTTATTGTGTACACGCCAGGGAAGGGTTTCGACTTAGTAAATCCATTTCACAGCAGGTAGCGTACGAGTAGATTCAACAAATGAGTGACAGCGATGAAACTTTTGAAAGTTGTTGTGCACGCTTCCACGAATGGTTCTAAATTAGAAAATCCATTTTACGATAGCTTAGAGGCAGTTAACATGTTGTGTATCCAAAAGCACTTCAAGAAACAGAATTTCAACGCCAACACTTTCTTTGATTGGCATTGCAACGCATGCCGGGTACAGCTTGTCTATATATATAAAAATCAATGTAACGTGATAGTTTGTCTGTGGGTATGTATGCCTCCTATGCGTTCATATACCATTCGTCCGATTGCGATGAAACTTGGGTGAGATGTTGAGTACACTCCAAGGAAGGTTTCTGACTTAGTAAATCCATTTTACAATAGGTAGCGCACGCGTAGATTCAACAAATGAGCGACGATGCGCGAAGCATTTCAACAAAGTCCCGTATGTGTTCATATACCATTCGTCCGATAGCGATGAAACTTGGGTGAGATGTTGTGTACACTTACGTGAAGGTTTCAAAATTAGTGAATACATTTCACAGTAGATAGCGCACAAGTAGATTCAACAAATGAGCGACGACACGCAATGCGTTTCAACAAAGTCCCGTATGCATTCAAATACCATTCGTCCGATAGCTATGCAACTTGCGTAAAATGTTGTGTACACTGCAGGGAAATTTTCTGGCTTAGTACATCCACTTTACAATAGGCAGCGCACGAGTAGATTCAACAAATGAGCTACGACGCGCGAAGCATTTCAACAAAGTCACGTTTGCGTTCATATACCATTCGTCCGATAGCGATGAAACTAGGCTGAGATTTTGTGTGCACTCCAGGGAAGGTTTCTAGCTTAGTAAATCCCTTTAAAAATAGGTAGAGCACGAGTAGAATCAACAAATGAGCAACGGCGCGCGAAGCGTTTCAACCAAGTGCCATATAATTTCATATACCATTCATCCGATAGCGATGAAACTTGGGTGAGATGTTGTGTACACTCCAGGGAAGGTTTCTGGCTTAGTACATACATTTTACAATAGGTAGCGCACCGTTAGATTCAACAAATGAGCGATGACACGCGAAGCGTTTCAACAAAGTCCCGTATAAAGTCATATACCAGTCGTCTGATAGTGATAAATGTTTGGTGAATTGTTGTGTACACTCCAGGAAAGGTTTCTGGCTAAGTGAATCCATTTTACAATACGAAGCGCACGTTTTGTAACGTGTTTTTCGAGGGGTTTTTATGCAACTGGCATAAGTCAGTAGGAAGCCATTCTATATTTATTTACGCGGCAAATTGTTCAGCCAAGAGAATTTTTCATGTTAATTTATTATTATTATTAATTTATTATAATTATTATTAAGATATTTTCGGAGCATTTTATAAAAATTATAAGCATACAGATAGGTTTTCTATGTCTTAGAAAACGCTATCAAGCAAATTATTACGAACGACGATATCAAAGAAAATTATCTGATTACGGAATTTTACGGAGTTTTGTCAGTTAGGGTATTTGAGAGACGTGACTCACTGGGAATTCAAATACAAGCTTAATCCTGTCGGGAAGTATTACGCAAGCGGGTTCGCATCGTCCAGGAAAGGCGAATTGTTGGAACGGAACCCTCCCGCCGAGTGTAATGACCCAGAGGAGGGGAAGATAGTGCGGCGTGCTCAGCCAATCAGTAGAGGACCACGCAAGCTGAAGACGGCTCCGGAGTGGGGAGCCAACGTGTGGATATATCGTTCGACACGCCGTGGAACGAGGACAATCTGTGAAATACTTGAGGAGTATGGGTGCGCGTGCGTGTCGCTCCGATGTTCAGTGGAGTTAGTAACTATCTGTGTAGAACTTGCCGAGTACGGTTGCAAGTGCGTGTCGCTCCGATGTTCCGTGGAGTGGAAGACTAACTTTGGTAAAACTTAACCAGTGTGGTTATACGAGTGTTTGGGTCCGATGTACGGACCATAGAATTATCTAATCTACCAGAATATCATCAAATTTCGACGGAGATGACGACGTCCAGGAGACTGTGGGAAGCACACAGCATCATCAAGTACGAGGGAAATGTTTTGGCAATTTCCAGTGGTAAGCGCAAATGACGCAGAAATACGTAATCTCTCATTTCTCGTTGTTTTATATTTCATATTTCAGTAACTTCATAGCTTGGAAATAAGAGTAAAATCAATTTATCAAACTCCGTTTTCACGTAATTTTCTATCGGTAATATTAAAATCGCAACGCTCCAATTTAAATTTTATACTTATTACTATTAATTTTGCTATACTTGTTTTATATAATAAATTCATTTCTTTTACAATGCAATCTTTGCTTTCAGTAGGTAGCATTAGATATAGACCAATTCCTTCTCCTGATACAATTGTTTGTTGGGTTAATGATCAAATCATACCACGATCTGAGTGAATAGAGTCTTGAAGGTGTTCTGCCAGAGCTAGACGTTGTTAAATACAAATTTAGATTTCAGCATTGCATTGAGGTCTTGGCGCCCATTAAAACAACATAGCTTAGGCAGAGGAAACCATTACATTTGTCGCCGACAACTTGGGGCTGAAAACCTAATAACATCTGTGGAAGGAGAAGGGTATATATTTCTGTGCCTGTATTTTGGGGGTTATTTGTCTGTATCAGTGTATATCATTATGGGGGATGAGAAAGAAAGACAGATGAGGTTACGTAGTGGTCATCAACGGGAGAGTTGGTGCATTCTTGGAATGCACGGTACCTGAGATTATAATTTTGAATGCTTTTGCACGTTCTTTCCTTCCTTTTTGTCAAACACCAACAGTGATCATTTGTTTTCTCCTTTATGTGCAAATCTCTTATATTTTGTATGAGTCTGTTCCAGATATATATTCTTTGACCCACCTAGCGTCATATAACAACGAATCTATGAAGCTCTTCAACTCTTCCTCGCGCAAGAGGAATTCCATATCCAGTTGGCTACCAGATACTGTTGTCAACTCTTTGAAGACCAGCTCAGCAAAAGAAGGTTATTTTCTTTCTTTAAAGTTGGCAATGTTTATATGTTCTCCTCTTGTCTCCTACCCCCCACTCTTTTCCCCTTCCGTGGTCTCTCCGTGCTCCGTTGAGCAGCTCTCACTTCTTAGTCTGCAGTTGACTCGTTCAGTCAAAGCTCCGCTCGAGCTAGCCTCCTCAAACCAAGAGGCACACCCTCTTCTACGCCATGTTGGCTAAGTAATCATCATCGAAATCTTCGACTTCAACATGAAATCAAGATAAGTACCATTTTAAAAGTTTTAACCTCATCTTCATGGTTTTAACTTCCAAGTGCTTTTAATTATAATTTATAGGCAGTGTGAAATTATTTACTTTGGGGCAAATATCATTCCTCGTGGGATTTGCCATGTTGAGCTTTTGCTTATGAGCCAACCTTACTAAAAAGAGCTTTTCTTAAGCTATTCAAAGAGAAATACTCTCGCTACGTGGGATATTATCTAATACCCGCTGTCTATAATTATAAAGCCAGTTCCTCCGTTGGATTTTCTCAACCCCATTTTCTGCTAAGGTCGTTCTGGAACCTTCGAGATCTTGTTCTCTATCTGCGAGTCTTGCCGTCAAGTATTGTTCACGCACTTGTGAAAATGCTAGTTAAAATGAGGAATCTTCCTTACAAATTTTTGCAATAGCTAACTTTCCTCCACCGCTGGAACCTCTGGAACATTCTATGACGCATTTAATTGTAAATCACAACTTTTTCAAGAAATAGACTTTCACCTATATAGTGCAATCAGTTATTTCCATAATTGCAATAACTTTTTTTCTCATAAACTTCAGTGTTTCTATAGTGAACTTTGCATCCATCTTCATAGACTATAGTGATAAACAGTGCTTGCTCCACGTTTCTACCGCGTCGCGATCGTCCGGTTATATTAAATACGGCCATGAACATTGATCCTATATCCCAATGATCTTTCCTTAACCTTCTACTAACAACCATTATTTATAAAATTGTAACTTTCTATAAGGTGTTACTCACGAAGTGCCCTTCCAACTTTGCTAGTTTAACATTAATTAAATTCTGTATAATTGCTTGTGTGATACAAGTTTTAAATCACATTGTTCCTTTCCTATAATCAGGAAAACAATTCCTTAAACTCTTGAGAGAGTCATGTTCAGGTTTCACGAAATGGAAACTGCCCCATTTTGCTCGTGATTCCTAATTAAACATAGGAAGTCTAGAAACTTCCTTTTCACTTTCTCCAGGTTTCACAGTAAGTGACCTGTCCTTTGTATAATTCTCATATACTAATTCTGTATAAATATAAGAAGTTGTAGGAACTTCTATCTTGTTTTTCACGTTGTTATTATCGTCATTTTCAAAATTGTCATTTTCTCTAGAACATTCTCTAAAGAATTTCTTAAAGTACACTTTTTGTACTCCAATTCACGTTCAAGCTTTAATTATTTCATTGTTTATTGGTTTAAATCTTATAAAGATTTTAGAAACATGTAAGGTTTGAAACCTTGTAAATTGTCAATTGCCTGGAGCAACCGTTTAATGTTGGGAGGTCTGCGACCCCAAATTGTTAACTACATAGAGAATATTTATTTGTTAAAAAGATTAATTAATCCTGCATTGTTAAATAAATTAAATATTTGTTTTTGGATTCATCATTTCTCTGATACTAAAGTTAGGCAGGATCCTGGCCTTCCTAGCTCTTCCTAGGTTTATGCCCTCGTTAACACTTAATAAAGCTTGTACTATTTGTCTGGCCAGACCATCACCCTTCCCTATAGTACTTTTATTCGTGCTTGGAAGGAAATACACTAAAGCCTTTCTCTGGCAAACTGCCCAAGTCTTAGCTGTGGTTCCCGTTAGCCTCGACCAAGCTCGTACCTACTTTAGGTATCAAGGTGTTAATTTTCAGTGGCAACTGCCTCTAAAGGTATTTAGAGTTGAACTCATTAAT
The DNA here is from genome assembly GCA_946902985.2 of Meconema thalassinum. Classification (NCBI taxonomy): domain Eukaryota; kingdom Metazoa; phylum Arthropoda; class Insecta; order Orthoptera; family Tettigoniidae; genus Meconema; species Meconema thalassinum. Next base: position 215,962,655 of record OX336389.2, on the reverse strand, counting down.
TTTGTGGGACTCTCCTCCTATTTTTCTATCCTTTTTTTTCAATCCCAAATCTACTTCCTTATCTTAATCATCTTCCCTTGGTGGGTGGGTTATTCCCTAGCCTATAATCTACCCAAAATTGGTGCCGAAACCCGGGAGAGTCCATTTTCTATGTCCATTGTTTGTCAAGTGTCATTTGACAATACTTTGCAAATTTTTAATATCTCCTTGGGATCTTTCAGCTATATCTACGTCATGCAAAGCCTGTGAACGGGAAAGAGACCGCTCCTGTCTCCTTTGGGGTGTCCTGTTCTTTCTACTCTTTCGCTGTTGCCAATTTGACAGCATCTTCAAGGTTCTACAGTTTCGTGAGTTGTATTTCAATTTATTCTTTTTGTCATGGCTCCTGCTGAAAAAGATGAAACTCTCATTGCTAGACGTTCTTCCTATAAAGGGCAACTCACTAGATTCCGAAATTTTATCAACAAGTTAAATCCCGCCGAGTGTGATTTAGATATCTTAACACATCGTCTTAAGTTGTACGAACGGTCTTATGATTATTATGACCAAATTCAAACCGAGATTGAATCCGCTTGTCCAGAACTGCAATCGGATCGGGACGAGGTCGAACCCTTGTACTTTGAAGGAATTGCAAAGGCCCACCAACTGATCCGCAATATCTCAGAACCGGACACTAGGGTCATCAATCCGGCCCAGTTCGTACCCGCTTCAGTTCACAAGAACAAACCGAAACCGTTACTTCCCAAGATAAGCCTACCGCATTTCTCAGGCAAGGAAGGTGAATGGTATTCTTTTTACGAACTTTACTGCTCCCTAATTCATGAAAATATCGAGATCCCAGACATACATAAATTTTACTACCTCCGCACTTCTTTGGAATCTGAGGCCTTGGCCTTGGTGGAGTCACTGCCTTTAAGCGCAGACAACTACCACATCGCCTTTAATCTCCTTAAAGAGAGATATGGCAATTTACGTTTGAGTGTAGCTCGTCATATCCGCTGTCTCTTCAACTTACCAGCCGTCAAACCTAATGACGTCACATCTTTAAGAGACCTCTTAGATTCTATGCAGTTAAATGTCAGAGCATTGTACCAATTAAAACAGCCTGTCCAAACATGGGACACCATACTTATTCACCTAGCTACATCAAGATTCGATTTTTCGACACTGAAGGCCTGGGAGATCGAACTCGCCTGCAACAAGGAACATTCGTTCGAACACCTTATCTCGTTTCTCAACAGTCGATGTCAATTCCTTACAGCACTCGCATTTCAGTGCGAAAAAGTCGAAACGAATCCTCAGTGTCAAATTTTTGAAAAAAAACTTGCTTCTTCAAAGGGTCATCAGCCCCCATTTGTCGAAAACAAACAAACCCGTTCTTCTTTCAATAATCCAAGAGAAGATATCAGGCCGCTTAACAAATCGTTAAAATGCACGCTCTGTAAAAAGCTTCACACATTGTATTCGTGCAAATCCTTTAAAGAATTGTCTGTCGAAGATCGAAGAAACTTTGTCTTGAACAGCAAACATTGTTTCAATTGCTTGTCACCTAAGCATTCTTCTTCGAACTGTACGTCATCAAATCTCTGTTTTCATTGCAAAAAACCGCATCATTCTTTATTGCACGTTCACGATAAATCGAGGTCATCAGCACCTGCCTCTTCAAGCTCCATGCAGAGCAGCTCCGAACAAACTAATGCTTCTTCCTGCATTTCTAATGCCGAACCTTCTCACAGTGCGCAAACCCTGTTGACCACTGTACAATTTGAAATCCAAGATAAATTTGGAAATTGGTTCAGAACCCGTGGTCTTCTCGATTCCGCTTCAACGCACAACTTTGTTTCGCAATCGTTGATTAAAAAACTAGGTCTTTCGTCATCGCCTACTTCTATCAATGTGACCGGCATTGACAATTTGAAAACTCAAGTTTTGCAGTCTTCAAAATTGAAAATCAGAGACGTTTGCCAAAGAAACACCAATCTTAATTTAAACTGTCTCATTCTTACCAGTATTGGCAAGGACACTCCAAGTCACTCTATCAATACCTCCGGATTAAAGATTCCTTCGCACTTAAGGTTAGCCGATCCTCAGTTTAATGCTCAAGGTCCCATTGATGTGCTTTTCAGTGCCAATGTTTTTTGGAATTGCATTCGCAAACAAACACGCAAGTTATCTTCAACCGTGGTCGCTAGAGACACCGATTTTGGTTGGGTTATTACTGGTGAAATCAAACATACCAGTGTTCAAACCAAAGCGCAATGTCATTTCGTTACAGCTGACATAAATCCCATTTCTGAAAAAGAGAACGCTCATGTTTCAAATCTCAATATTTTTGAAAACCACTTGTCGAAACGATGTCTTATCGTGAACAACTACACTACCTCTGTAAGTTGTTTAAATGGCTTTTCCTTCTTCCCGCACAAAATGGCAATTCAAGTTCGCCTTGCTTTGTGTTATTTCGTTTATCTTCTTATGTCATTTTTTATAGCAGTTAATTGCTTAAACTCTCTATTAAAAACTATCTTCCCCTTGTGTAAAACCATGGCTATCAGTCTCCATCACTTTACTGTACGCTATGTTTCACTTCTTTCGCTATGTAGAAGGATGGCCACGGCCGGCTCCTCCCCCCTTCCTCGCAATTGGAAGTCGCTTATGAAACCGCTTGAAACTCTGAATTCTATAGCATCTAGAATAACTATTCTTATGCATAACCTTCGTCTCAATGTCCCAGCTTGTCTTCTTTGCTCGGAAGAATTAAGCTTCTTTCTGTTGAAAATTGTCCGATTTCGTGATCCTCTCAATTATGCGAAATTGATTTCCTACTTTGTTTCATATAGCTTTAAATTGCCTTTTCACGTCCAAGTTACGATTGACTGCATGCCGGTCAACCTGAATATCTACTTTAAGTTACAGCTGATTCAACTAGTGTGTGTGTACTTCGAACTGCTTGTTTGTCAGACTTGTTTGTATACTAGTCTGAGGAAGGCCAAATTGTTGTTTATTTCCTGTACGCTTGACACAGTTCAAAGCAAGTTTCTCTTATCTCAACTCTGGCTGATTGCCAAGCATTGTCTGGCGAGTTGCTACTACAAGTACAGAAGTCGCTCACCTACTTCCCAAAATAAACTTGTTCCGGTTAAGGACTCTCTCAGCTATTTATATGTCTTATCTCGTTGTACTATGTGTGTCAAGGCCGTGCTTGTTTACGTCTCTCACTTACTCATGCTCGTATTCCATAACTGCTTCGATCCTTGTTCCAAAACTTCGTTGCGTATTTCTCACGCGCTTATGTATTGCAATTTGCTTGCATATTTTGCGATCTTAATGTTCATTGATGAACAAACTTGTTTTTTCTCGTCGTCACATTCGATGTGTTTTTGTATTCATACTTGTCATGTCACGTTTTTCGCTGACTTAAGTATTTTTCTGAGTAACCCCTTTGATACTCATTATAACTTGAGGTTATTGTTTATGGCTACTCGTTTGTTACCTATGGCGTTCTTGCTTTCTACTCGCATAGTTCCTTTGTTTATTTGGTATATTCTTGTCCTGAATAGATGTACTTGTTTCTATACGCTTTGTTTAAACTTGTTAATTCTCCTTTTGCATTGTATCGCAATCTTTACTAGTGCTTTATTTCCCTCAGCTTCTAGTTATTTTGTGATGGAAGACGTCGTTAATTCTCGTTGTTTAACTCCGCTTTCTAATGACCCTGATGACCTCCTTCCACTTACACCTGGTCGCTTCTTTACACGCACTTCTCTCTCTGCCCCTCCTCCCCTTCCTAATTCTTTCAGGGATTTTGATTTACCTATTGTTTGGCGTCAACTTGAAGCCCTCCGTAATTCCTTTTGGAAGAGGTGGAACTTGGAATATTTAACTTCCTTGCAAGGGAGACAGAAGTGGTTTATTTCCAGTCCCGACATTAAAGTGGGGGACTTGGTCTTGGTTAGGGATGTTTCACCCCCCCCCCCCTAGTCTGGCCTTTTAGAAGAGTGACCAAGTGTTACCCTGGAAGAGATAGGAGAGTCAGGGTATTCAGAGTCTTGACCACAAATGGTCAGATCACAAGACCACTTCTCTTCAATTACTGTATTACTCTTAAATGTTTAATTGCTTATTTGTTCCCTGTTGGTGTCTGCCCCTCCCAGTATGGTGCATTCTTGGAATGCACGGTACCTGAGATTATAATTTTGAATGCTTTTGCACGTTCTTTCCTTCCTTTTTGTCAAACACCAACAGTGATCATTTGTTTTCTCCTTTATGTGCAAATCTCTTATATTTTGTATGAGTCTGTTCCAGATATATATTCTTTGACCCACCTAGCGTCATATAACAACGAATCTATGAAGCTCTTCAACTCTTCCTCGCGCATGAGGAATTCCATATCCAGTTGGCTACCAGATACTGTTGTCAACTCTTTGAAGACCAGCTCAGCAAAAGAAGGTTATTTTCTTTCTTTAAAGTTGGCAATGTTTATATGTTCTCCTCTTGTCTCCTACCCCCCACTCTTTTCCCCTTCCGTGGTCTCTCCGTGCTCCGTTGAGCAGCTCTCACTTCTTAGTCTGCAGTTGACTCGTTCAGTCAAAGCTCCGCTCGAGCTAGCCTCCTCAAACCAAGAGGCACACCCTCTTCTACGCCATGTTGGCTAAGTAATCATCATCGAAATCTTCGACTTCAACATGAAATCAAGATAAGTACCATTTTAAAAGTTTTAACCTCATCTTCATGGTTTTAACTTCCAAGTGCTTTTAATTATAATTTATAGGCAGTGTGAAATTATTTACTTTGGGGCAAATATCATTCCTCGTGGGATTTGCCATGTTGAGCTTTTGCTTATGAGCCAACCTTACTAAAAAGAGCTTTTCTTAAGCTATTCAAAGAGAAATACTCTCGCTACGTGGGATATTATCTAATACCCGCTGTCTATAATTATAAAGCCAGTTCCTCCGTTGGATTTTCTCAACCCCATTTTCTGCTAAGGTCGTTCTGGAACCTTCGAGATCTTGTTCTCTATCTGCGAGTCTTGCCGTCAAGTATTGTTCACGCACTTGTGAAAATGCTAGTTAAAATGAGGAATCTTCCTTACAAATTTTTGCAATAGCTAACTTTCCTCCACCGCTGGAACCTCTGGAACATTCTATGACGCATTTAATTGTAAATCACAACTTTTTCAAGAAATAGACTTTCACCTATATAGTGCAATCAGTTATTTCCATAATTGCAATAACTTTTTTTCTCATAAACTTCAGTGTTTCTATAGTGAACTTTGCATCCATCTTCATAGACTATAGTGATAAACAGTGCTTGCTCCACGTTTCTACCGCGTCGCGATCGTCCGGTTATATTAAATACGGCCATGAACATTGATCCTATATCCCAATGATCTTTCCTTAACCTTCTACTAACAACCATTATTTATAAAATTGTAACTTTCTATAAGGTGTTACTCACGAAGTGCCCTTCCAACTTTGCTAGTTTAACATTAATTAAATTCTGTATAATTGCTTGTGTGATACAAGTTTTAAATCACATTGTTCCTTTCCTATAATCAGGAAAACAATTCCTTAAACTCTTGAGAGAGTCATGTTCAGGTTTCACGAAATGGAAACTGCCCCATTTTGCTCGTGATTCCTAATTAAACATAGGAAGTCTAGAAACTTCCTTTTCACTTTCTCCAGGTTTCACAGTAAGTGACCTGTCCTCCTTTGTATAATTCTCATATACTAATTCTGTATAAATATAAGAAGTTGTAGGAACTTCTATCTTGTTTTTCACGTTGTTATTATCGTCATTTTCAAAATTGTCATTTTCTCTAGAACATTCTCTAAAGAATTTCTTAAAGTACACTTTTTGTACTCCAATTCACGTTCAAGCTTTAATTATTTCATTGTTTATTGGTTTAAATCTTATAAAGATTTTAGAAACATGTAAGGTTTGAAACCTTGTAAATTGTCAATTGCCTGGAGCAACCGTTTAATGTTGGGAGGTCTGCGACCCCAAATTGTTAACTACATAGAGAATATTTATTTGTTAAAAAGATTAATTAATCCTGCATTGTTAAATAAATTAAATATTTGTTTTTGGATTCATCATTTCTCTGATACTAAAGTTAGGCAGGATCCTGGCCTTCCTAGCTCTTCCTAGGTTTATGCCCTCGTTAACACTTAATAAAGCTTGTACTATTTGTCTGGCCAGACCATCACCCTTCCCTATAGTACTTTTATTCGTGCTTGGAAGGAAATACACTAAAGCCTTTCTCTGGCAAACTGCCCAAGTCTTAGCTGTGGTTCCCGTTAGCCTCGACCAAGCTCGTACCTACTTTAGGTATCAAGGTGTTAATTTTCAGTGGCAACTGCCTCTAAAGGTATTTAGAGTTGAACTCATTAATTTTGTGGGACTCTCCTCCTATTTTTCTATCCTTTTTTTCCAATCCCAAATCTACTTCCTTCTCTTAATCATCTTCCCTTGGTGGGTGGGTTATTCCCTAGCCTATAATCTACCCAAGAGTGATGATACGAGCAGTATGTCGAGTGATGGTAGTACCGGGGTAGCGGAGGTAAATCCCGATACTGCAACAGGGAGTGTAGGCGGCCAACCAGAATTAAAAACTTTACTTCTCGAGTTTATGTATCAGAACAAAGTTAGTAGTGATGCCTTAAATGCGAAGTTAGAACAAAACAACGCTAAATTAGAACAAAACAGTAGGGAAAATAAAGAAAGTACAGATGCCTTAAATGCTAAATTAGAACAAAACAGTAGGGAAAATAGAGAGAGTAATGAAACTTTAAACGCCAAATTAGAACAAAACAGTAGGGAAAATAAAGAAAGTACAGACGCTTTAAATACAAAACTGGAACAAAACAACGCTAAACTAGAACAAAACAGTAAGGAAAATAGAGAGAGTACTGAAACTTTAAATGCAAAACTGGAACAAAACAACGCCAGATTAGAACAAAACAGTAAGGAAAATAGAGAGAGTACTGAAACTTTAAATGCTAAATTAGAACAAAACAGTAGGGAAATGAGTGACAAATTCGAACTGATTAGAGGTGAGATCAGGGGGGTGGTGGAAGAAAAGGCTAAAGAGATTATTGCAGATGTAGACAGAAAATTAGGAAAAGTACAGGAGGAGTTGGAAATTAGAATCAGTACACAGGCTGAAATTTTAAAAGAACTAGTGCAACTGGAAACACAGCAGGTCAAAAAGCAATTGGGGGGAGAAATTGACAAAATTCAGGTAGCTACTAAAGAGGTTAAGGAACAGCTGGGGGGTAGAATTGAGAAAGTCCACTCACAAATAGTTGCAGAAGTAAATGATTTAAGTGAGAGTAATAGAGAGAGCATTAGCAAGATTGAGGAGAAACAAGCAAAGCTATATGATAAAGTAGAAGAATCAGAAGGAAACATTAAATTAACAGTAAACAGTATTGAGAGGAAGGCTGAGGAGAAAATCGCAGAGTTAGAATTGAAATTAAAAGCTAGGATCAGGCAAGAAAATAGTCAGAATAGGCCAGTTTTTGTGAATAGCACACACAGGGAGGTAGAACTGGGTAAGTTCAGCAATCGACAGGGGTGCCCAATGGAGTTCATGAACACTATAGAAAATAAATTCGGGGAGAGGTTGGAAAATGGTAGTATTGAGTGGTGCCAGGTAGTTGAAATTTTAGAACAAGTGTTTGTGGGGGAAACGAGGAATTGGTTTGCTGTCTACAGAGACAAGTTTACTGATATTAATGATTTTAAAATGAAATTCTGTGAAAAGTTCTGGAATGAGGTCATTCAGTCGCAGCATCGTGAGGGAGTAGTGTGTGGTAAATATAACCCTAAAGGAAGCTCAACCATGACCGAATACTTTTTAGGGCAGGTATTAGTGTGTAAATATCTGGATGGCTTGAAGGAGGAAAGTGATGTGGTGAGGTTGCTACTTAGGCACTTTCCCTATAGGATCAAGGAGGCTGCTTGTATCCAGAATGTAAAGACAATATCACAAGTAGCAAATTTTTTAAGCACATTTGATGCACTAGGGAGAGGGGGTTATGAGGACAATTTCAATCGGAACCAGGGTAATAATAATAATAGGCCTAATGAAGCCAGGCATCAAGAAGTTCAAGGGAACGGTGGCGAAGGGGCCAATGCTCAAAATAGAAATAATAATAATCAGCTAAATCAGAACAGAGGAAATGGCTATGGTAATCAGTATCAAGGGAGGAACAATGATTTCAGGGGAAATCAAGGGAGGAACAATGATTACAGGGGAAATCAAGGGAGAAACAATGATTTCAGGGGAAATCAAGGGAGAAATTATAATGACAATAATTACAACCAGAATAGGGGTCAAGGAAGAGGACAGCCTAGTGGTAGTAATATACAGCCAAACAATGACAACACAGCCCAGAACAACCAGACCAGTTTAGTAGTTAGTAGTACTACGGCCAGCTGTAGCGGTTCTTTAAACGCGAACCAGGCTGCGAAGTAAGGTCAGAATCTCAGTCTGTAGCATGCCCTGTCCATACAATTATACAGGAACCCTATGACCTAAATGTGAGAAATGAATTATTACATGAACTAAATGATGAAGGTATTATTCAGGAAGTGGTTAGTAAGAGCCCCATAGTTAAATTTAACGTGTCCGAGGCGTACACAGATGTTTTAATTGATAGTGGTTGTATGAAGAGTTGCATAAGTAGTGCATTTTATGATAAAATGAAAGGAACTGGAGTAAATTTTGAGGAGATGCCAATTAAAAGCACTTTTGTTATCACAGCTGTTGGGAAGAGGTCTAAAGTAATTTCTAAGCAAGTTTTAGTAGACATTAAAATTAATAATCATGTAGAGAAGCAGATTTGTCTTGTAATTCCAAATTTAGTATTCAGTGTTATCTTGGGTTCAGAGTGGCTAAGTAGAGTGTCTGGTAACTTATGTTATGATGTAGGGAGTTTGAAATTTAAATGGGGAGATTCTGAAGTAGAAGTAGCGTTCAATGACCATATTCAGAGGAGTAGTATTGTAGGTGTGATTTGTACTTTAAATGAGATATCGCCAGCCGTAGAGCGGGGTTCTCCATGTTTTGTGGGCAGTGTGATTACGAACGGAAGTCTAGAGGACTCGTTACGTGAAGCTGCATTTCAGGGTAATATAGAGGTGGAACAATGTGTTCGGCTCTATGATGTGTTATTGTGTAATAGGAGAGTTTTTGAGGATCGCATTGGTATGGCCAATTGCTATACACATTCATTGAACGTTATTGATAGGTCAGTATTCACAGGACATAGATATCCTGTACCTTTCGCTTATCAGAGTGCAGTTGAGGCACAAATTAATCAGATGCTTGAAGATGGGATTATTGAGCACTCTAACAGTCCATATGTTAATTCTTTGATCACGGTACCCAAGACCGACGGCACTGTTCGTATTTGTTTAGACGCTCGTTTGGTTAACAGTAGAATTAGTTCAGATCAGCTGAAATCTATGTCAATAGAGGAATTAATGCAAACATTTGAGGGGAAGAAGTATTTCACTTGTGTAGATTTGAGTTCCAGTTTTTGGCAAGTGCCACTTATGTACGAAGATAGACCATTTACAGCTTTTAGTCATAAATATAACCTTTATCAATTTTGTAGAACACCTTATGGGTTAAAGAGTAGTTCAGCAGCTTTAATTAGGGCTTTAAACATCGCATTAGGGGATGACACAGGAGAGTTTGTAACCATTTACATTGATGATATGGTAATTAGTTCACGCAGTTTTGAGGAGCATCTATGTCATTTAAGTATAGTTTTTCAGAAGTTAGATCAGGCAGGGTTCACTTTGAAGCTGTCTAAGTCGTCATTCTGTCAGTCAGAAGTGACATTTTTAGGTCATAGAGTGTCGAGTAGAGGTGTAACACCAGAGGAAAGTAGGGTTAATAAGATACTTAACGCAGAGGTGCCACAGAATGTTAAACAGTTAAAAACTTACCTGGGAATTTGCAACTTTTTCAGGAGGTTCGTTCTTAAATACTCAGGGTTGGTAGAACCATTCAGGGAATTGCTTAAAAGTGGGACTCGGTGGAGATGGGAGTCCAAGCATGATCAGGCTTTTAGAGCGCTGAAGGAAGGTTTTGAGAAAGCTGTAGTGCTGAAATATCCGTTAAAAGATAAGGAATATGTGGTTATGACAGATGCTTCACATATAGGCATTGCTGGAGTATTATGTCAGAAAGATGATGAGGGTAATCTGTGCATTGTATCTTTAGCCTCGCGAGGACTAACAGCAGCAGAGAAAAGGTACACGATTACTGAGTTAGTGTTTCTAGGTATTGTTTTCAGTTTAGGGAAATTTAGAATGTATTTAGTAAGAGGGAAATTTGAGATCCACACAGATCACCATGCATTACTGTATATGAGGACTTGTAAACTCAGTTCTAACAGAGTTAGTAGGTGGATTCTTGCTCTGCAGGAATACGAATTCACAGTAAAATATATTAAAGGTAAAGATAACATTCTTGCAGACATGCTATCGAGGGACACTAATTTATGTAGGGATTATCCTGTGGTTAAAGCAGAGGATGGTATTTTAATATGTGCATGTGTGGACAGTAGCAACAGGGCATCGTTACAGACACTGAGAAATATGCTAGTGGAGCAACGTGATGACGTTAAGTTAAAGGAGCCACTGGCTAGGTTGGAAATAGGTGAAGAAGTGTATGTGAAAGTAGGACGGTTCACGTACAAGATGCAGGATGGGCTTCTTGCAAGGAAATGTAGGAATAATCGGTGGGCAATATGTGTTCCTGCCACTTTGCGGGAGGAGCTAATTTGGTTCATTCATAGGGAATTAGGACACTTTGGTGCTGCCAAGGTCTTCTATGAAATTGGTCGTGACTTCATTTGGAGTTAAATGGGAAGGGACGTTAGGAGGATTTTAGCTAAGTGTGACACCTGTCAAAGGAGTAAATATCCAGTTAAATATTTAGTGGGGGAGAGATCTGCAGTTCTCACCAGTAGTCCCGGCGAACTACTGTGTGTGGATTTATTTGGCCCGATCGTTAAAGGACAGTACGGCTACGAGTACATTTTTATAGTTATTGACGCTTTTAGTAAGTATGTCAAGCTATATCCGCTAAGGAAAGCCACGGGACTAGCGTGTAGCCGTCTGATCATTAATAAGTATGTACCTGAGTTTGGCCTTCCTCTCAGGATACTATCTGACAGTGGACCACAGTTTACTGCAAAGAAATGGAGAACCAGTATGCAGGAAGCTGGTATAACACACGTTCATTCCTCTGTAAGGTACCCTCAGGGTAATTCTGCCGAGCGTCCATTAAGGGAAGTGGCTCGTCTTTTTCGGACTCTAGTGCATGACAAGCATGCGGCCTGGGTTGGACATCTTCCCAAGGTCGAGACTTGGCTGAATTCTGTCCAGCATGAGAGCACGAAATTGACGCCATACGAAGTTCACTTCGGAAGAAGACCACAAAATGAACTAGCGAGGGTGTTGGGATTAAATGAGGGTAAGCAACCGGGGATGGATTACATTGTCCAGTTGGCGAAACAGAATTTATCTAAGTCAGCACAAAAGAGAATTCGCCAACAAAAAGAAACTAAATTTGACCTATTCGAGCCGGGAGACAGAGTCTTACTTAGAGTGCCGAAACAGTCAAATAAGCTAGAGAAAGTCATGTCCAAGTTCTTTTATCTCTACGAGGGCCCATTTATAGTTTCCAAACGTATTGGGAAAACAGCATATGTGCTGGAGAATAGTGAGGGAAACAGATTATACGGGACGTATAATATACATAGTCTACGAAAATATGTGTCATAAAGTGAGTGTGTTTAGCTGGCGAGCCAGCCTATCAAATGAGTAAGTGTGGTGTCTGGTGCGTGGAAGATCTGGTCTTCAAGGCAGGCGTATCAGAAGTCGCACAGGGGGGTAGTATGTAAGTAAATGAGAGTTTTTAAGGTACAGGGAAATATGACGGGATTGTCGGATGCTCTTGAGCACTAAAATGTCTCGATACACCAAGGCCAGAATTTGGTAGCGCTGATGAATTCCCATTTGCCTCCAAGAGATGGGTGAGCGCTTGTACATGGTATTTTTGCTTAAGGCGTCCACGAGGCAAAAGATGGGCCATCAGAAGGCGAGACAGTCCTTCATGAAACTCATACATATCAGCACACGTGATTTCTGTTTACGGCCTCGCCATGTAAGATTTGTAAGTGTGTAATTTAAGGTAATTTGTACAATGGTATTATTTCTGTGTTGAGAACTAGTATTAAGTAGAATATGGTCTACGGGAACTTAACAAGACAGGGCGATTACGGCACAGAAATATTTGGTGTTATATGTAATGCGCATTTACTGTTTTTTTTTTCAGAAGTCAATATTAATTTAATCTACTTTAAAGAGAGATTAAGTATTATGGTCACGAGGCGCTGCCACAATAGTGTGATCGTGTGCTCAGTGATAAGTGAGATTAAATTTCACCATAAGGAAGGGACCTCCAGTGAAATTAGGAAGTTCTCTGGTGATATAAATATATCAGAACACCTTCAATGCGTGTGAGATGACATCATAAATACATAGTGCTCACACATTAATTATGTCTATTTCTCCAACATAGAGGAATTTGAGAGGCGGAAATATCCGTGGAACACTATTTTATATGAGAAACATTGGACTGGTTGCAAAGTGCAATCCATTGTGACAACAAACTTTGACGCAAAGTGCGTGAAGAAAATTATGAGTGTATATATCTGTAATTTAGGGTGATCTCATTTATGTAATATGTATTTTGGATGGGGTTTATTAACGTGTCTGGGATAATCCGATAATGGACCGTCGTCACGGTAAATCATCCGATGATCCGAGGCGAATATGTAACGTGTTTTTCGAGGGTTTTTTATGCAACTGGCATAAGTCAGTAGGAAGCCATTCTATATTTATTTACGCGGCAAATTGTTCAGCCAAGAGAATTTTTCATGTTAATTTATTATTATTATTAATTTATTATAATTATTATTAAGATATTTTCGGAGCATTTTATAAAAATTATAAGCATACAGATAGGTTTTCTACGTCTTAGAAAACGCTATCAAGCAAATTATTACGAACGACGATATCATAGAAAATTATCTGATTACGGAATTTTACGGAGTTTTGTCAGTTAGGGTATTTGAGAGACGTGCCTCACTGGGAATTCAAATACAAGCTTAATCCTGTCGGGAAGTATTACGCAAGCGGGCTCGCATCGTCCAGGAAAGGCGAATTGTTGGAACGGAACCCTCCCGCCGAGTGTAATGACCCAGAGGAGGGGAAGATAGCGCGGCGTGCTCAGCCAATCAGTAGAGGACCACGCAAGCTGAAGACGGCTCCGGAGTGGGGAGCCAACGTGTGGATATATCGTTCGACGCGCCGTGGAACGAGGACAATCTGTGAAATACTTGAGGAGTATGGGTGCGCGTGCGTGTCGCTCCGATGTTCAGTGGAGTTAGTAACTATCTGTGTAGAACTTGCCGAGTACGGTTGTAAGTGCGTGTCGCTCCGATGTTCCGTGGAGTGGAAGACTAACTTTGGTAAAACTTAACCAGTGTGGTTATACGAGTGTTTGGGTCCGATGTACGGACCATAGAATTATCTAATCTACCAGAATATCATCAAATTTCGACGGAGATGACGACGTCCAGGAGACTGTGGGAAGCACACAGCATCATCAAGTACGAGGGAAATGCTTTGGCAATTTCCAGTGGTAAGCGCAAATGACGCAGAAATACGTAATCTCTCATTTCTCGTTGTTTTACATTTCATATTTCAGTAACTTCATAGCTTGGAAATAAGAGTAAAATTAATTTATCAAACTCCGTTTTCACGTAATTTTCTATCGGTAATATTAAAATCGCAACGCTCCAATTTAAATTTTATACTTATTATTATTAATTTTGCTATACTTGTTTTATATAATAAATTCATTTCTTTTACAATGCAATCTTTGCTTTCAGTAGGTAGCATTAGATATAGACCAATTCCTTCTCCTGATACAATTGTTTGTTGGGTTAATGATCAAATCATACCAAGATCTGAGTGAATAGAGTCTTGAAGGTGTTCTGCCAGAGCTAGACGTTGTTAAATACAAATTTAGATTTCAGCATTGCATTGAGGTCTTGGCGCCCATTAAAACAACATAGCTTAGGCAAAGGAAACCATTACAGTTTATATTCAACAAATGAGTGACTACGCGCGAAGCGTTTCGACAACGTCCCGTATACGTTCACATACCATTCATCCGATTGCGATGAAACTTGGGTGAGATGTTGTGTACACTCCAGGGAAGGTTTCTGGCTGAGTACATCCATATTACAATATGTAGCGCAAGAGTAGAATCAACAAATGAGCGACGACACGCGAAGCGTTTCAACCAAGTCCCGTATGGATTCATGTACCATTCGTCCGTAGCTATGAAACTTGGGTGAGATGTTGTGTACACGTCATGGAAAATTTCTGGCTTAGTAAATCTACTATACAATATGCAGCGCACAAGTTGATTCAACAAATGTGGGACGACGCGCGAAGCGTTTCAACAAAGTCCCGTATAAGGTCATATACCATTCTGCCGTTAGCGGTGAAACTTGGGTGAAATATGGTGGCCACTCCAAGGAAGGTTTCTGGCTTAGTAAATACATTTCACAGAAGGTAGCACACGAGTAGATTCGACAAATGAACGACGACACGCGGAGCGTTTCAATACAGTCCCCTATGTCTTCATATCCCATTAGTCCGATAGCGATGAATCTTGGGTGAGATGTTGTGGACACTTACGTGACGGTTTCTAACTTAGTAAATACATTTTACAGTAGGTAGCGCACGATTAGATTCAACAAATGAGTGACGGAGCGCGAATCGTTTAAACAAAATCAGGTATGAGTTCATATACTATTCATCCGATTGCGATGAAACATTGATCAGTTATTGTGTACCCGCCAGGGAAGGGGACTTAGTAAATCCATTTCACAATAAGTAGCGCAAGAGTAGATGCAACAAATGGGTGACGACGCGCGAAGCGTTTCAACAAAATCCCCTATTGCGTTCATATAACATTCTTCGATTGCGAGGAAACCTTGATGAGTTATTGTGTACACGCCAGGGAAGGGCTTCGACTTCGTAATACATTTCTCAATAGGTAGCGCACGAGTAGATTCAACAAATGAGTGACAGCGCACGAATCGTTTATACAAAAACCCCTATACGTGCATATACCATTCATCCGATTGCGATGAATCATTGATGAGTTATTCTGTACACGCCAGGGAAGGGTTTCGACTTAGTAAATCCATTTCACAATAGGTAGCGTACGAGTAGATTCAACAAATGAGTGACAGCGATGAAACTTTTGAAAGTTGTTGTGCACGCTCCCACGAATGGTTCTAAATTAGGAAATCCATTTTACGATAGCTTAGAGGCAGTTAACATGCTGTGTATCCAAAAGCACTTCAAGAAACAGAATTTCAACGCCAACACTTTCTTTGATTGGCATTGCAACGCATGCCGGGTACAGCTTGTCTATATATATAAAAATCAATGTTACGTGATAGTTTGTCTGTGGGTGTGTATGTCTCCTATGCGTTCATATACCATTCATCAGATTGCGATGGAAGTTAGGTAAGATGTTGAGTACACTCTAAGGAAGGCTACTGGCTGAGTAAATCCATTTTTCAATAGGTAGCGCACGCGTAGATTCAACAAATGAGCGACGACGCGCGAAGCGTTTCAACAAAGTCCCGTATGCGTTTATTTACAATTCGTCCGACAGCGATGGAACTTGGGTGAGATATTGAGTACACTCCAAGCAATGATTCTGGCTTAGTAAATCCCCTTTACAATAGGTAGCGCATGAATAGATTTTACAAATGAGCGACGAAGCGCGAAGAGCTTCAAAAATGTCACGTATGCGTTCATATACCATTCGTCCGATATCGATGAAACATGGGTGAGCTATTGAGTATACACCAAGGAAGGATTCTGGCTTAGTAAATCCATTTTGCAATAGCTAGCGCACGAGTAGATTCAACAAATGAGCGATGACGCGCGAAGCGTTTCAACTAAGTCCCATATGCATTCATATATCTTTCGTCCGATAGCGATGGATATTGGGTGAGATGATGAGTACACTCTAAGGAATTTCTCCGGCATAGTAAATCCATTTCACAATAGGCAGTGCACGAGTAGATTCGACAAGTGAGCGACGGCACGTGAATCGTTTCAACAAAGTCCCGTGCGCGTTCATATACCATTCGTCCGATAGCGATGACACTTGGCTGAGATGCTGTGTACAGTCCAGGGACGGTTTCTGGCTTAATAAATCCATTTTACAATAGGTAGCGCACGAGTAGATTCAACAAATGGATGACGGCATGCAAATCGTATAAATAAAATCCCGTATGCGTTCATATACCATTCATCCGATTGCGATGAATCTTGGGTGAGTTGTTGTGCGCACTGCAGGGAAGGTGTCTGGCTTAGGAAATCCATTGTACATAAGTTAGCGCACGGATAGATTCAACAAATGATTGACGGCGAGCGAATCGTATAAATAAAATCCCGTATGCTATCATATACCATTCATCCGAATTCGATGAAACTTGAGTGAGTTATTGTGTACACTGCAGGATACGATTATGATTTTGTAAGTCAATTTTGTGTTATAGGTAGAGCACGAGTGGTTTCAACAAATGAGTGACGGCGCGCGAATCGTCTAAACAAAATCCCGTATGCGTTCATATACCATTCTTTCAATTGCGTTGAAACTTTGATGAGATGTTGTGTACACGCCAGGGATGGTTTTCGACTTAGTAAATCCATTTTACAATAGGTTGCGCACGAGTAGATTCAACAAATGAGTGACGACGCCCGAAACGATTCAACAAAGATCCATCTTCGTTCATATACCATTCATCCGAATGCGATGAAACTTTGTTGAGTTGTTTTGCACGCTCCCGCGAATGTTTCTAAATTAGTAAATATATTTTAGGATAGCTTAGATGCAGTTAACCGAAATTAAACAAAATATTGTGTATCCAAAATCACTTCAAGAAACAGAATTATAACGCCAACACTTTCTTTGGTTGGCATAGTAACGCATGCCGGGTACAGCTTGTAATTTATAAATATGAAATAATAATAATAAAGCCGTAGAGCCACAAGAATCGCTTTCCTTACGTCGTCGTGTGACTATGTCGACCAACCAATCAGTAATTATTTCAGGATTTAGGGATTCCTTGTAGTTAAGTCTAGCTATAAAGGAGAGCAACCCTAGCATAGATTTAAAAGAAGTTAATTTATTCAAAAAAAAACAAAGTATAGCAAATGTAAATAAAAATCTGTACTAATACTAATAATAATTGATACAATGAATCTATTGAATTTATGTATTACGTGGCCTAGTTCGAAAATGGGGGGAGTACTAAATTTAAGTTAAGTAAAAAAAAAGCTGGATTCTAAAATGCCCAAAAAGAAGATTCAGAGGGACTTAAGTATTGCGTGATTCGTAGCTCACTGGATCGGACCCTCGTAGTCGATCGTAGAAATCGTTGAAACTGCATTGTGATGTGGTAGACGTTCTTAAAGATCTGCGTAAAATTGTAGATTATGATGAAGTTTTTGATATACGAAGTTAATTTATGGCTGAATCTGATGATGGAATACTGACTCCAAGAATCATCACTGAGAACATGGCCTACAGCACAACCACGTCTCAGGTCACTTGGACTGAAAAATTCTAAGTCCGTTGACTTCAACTTTCAAACGAACCGAAGTTCCTTCCTATTGCAGTTTGAGACTGACTGCTGAAATTTCAAAGTAATCATCTTGGTTGAGTATCAAAGTCTAATTCACAAATATTCCAGACAAATTAAAAGAGCCAAGACAAAGTCCTGACAGAATAAATAAGAGTCATATTCACACTGCCGAACACTCGTATATATGTGTCAATCAAACTCCCACTCAACTTCGTGACGTATATCGTCACCATGACAACGGTTCACCTCCCACGTTGATTAGTTAGACAGACAATGTAAACTACACATGCATATTGGGTGTTATTATATTTCGCGGTCTTCAATATTTAAAATCGCCCGGCAATGTGGCTAGCAAATAATTTTAGTACTCCCTGGTAGTGTACTCTTGAAATTTCCGGTCCAGATCAGCTCACTTCAAAGAAAACCACTACGTCACGGTATTCCCTTCTATTGTTTATTTGACAACCCCAATTCCAAATCAGCTCCCGTCCGAGAAACCCAGTGAGTCACGGTGTTTCCTTCTAGTGTAGCTCACTCCAAGATTAACCTTGTTTAGACTAGAGGAAAATCCAGTTTGACATTGGACTGTTCCAGGTCGTTATCTCCCTTTCTAAATTGTGATGAAGAATGTTAAGTCATCGTTGGGATTCTCCCCCGATGTTATCGATGTCATCGTATCTTGAAATTGGATATTCTGTCTGGAAGATCCAACAAATTTCACAATATTTCTAAGTCCTCTGGCCTGAATTATTTCCAAGAAATATATTTGCTTTTCCAGCGAGAACTAACTCACGTAACCTTTATATCTTATATGTGTGTAACATTAATAATAATTATTATTATTATAATAGTAACTTTTATTATATATTAAAGATCTCCCCAGAGATTCATGATACATACGTATATATCGTGATAATATTAGAGTGAATCTCTCAGACACATAAAAAATGTACCCTTAGAAAAATCATGATATATACATCATACTGAAATCCATCAAATTCATCTCCCACTTCACTTTCTCTCACTCTCTCTAGTGTTCTTAGTGTCTTTCAATTGTTCATTGAATTATTTTTACATAATACAATTCCTGAAAATATATACGTATAAATACCATCCACTTGTTTCTGACAGACTGTGATCGTAGAATACCTTTTGTGTATGGGTACTCTGTATGAATAGCATTCAGTGGATTTGCACTAGGGACTTGAGATTATGCTAGACTGGTGTCAAACCAATATTTAAGTTGTGCATGTATGTCGCACAACCAGCTGAGCATATCTTGCACTTTTTCATTTTCACCTTTACACGCCATGTAAAGCTAACGAAAGTGCGCTACTTGAGCCCCTCCGAAATTACAATTACATGTGATTCTATCAAGTTACTGAAAGCAAAGACAACAACTTAGATTATTACTCAAGGCATCTCAATTTTCAGTGCAAATATAGAATACCTAAAATTAATCCCCACACATCTTCTATATATATAAAGCACAAAGTTTGTCTGTCTGTCTGTCTGTCTGTCTGTCTGTCTGTCTGTTATGTATACAAATCTACACCGTTTCACCGATCTGAACCAAAATTTGTATACTTACCCTTTGGAACCCTGCGGGTAACCCTGTCAACATTAAATTTCGGACAGACCACCCCATTCCCTGCATTTAGGCCCTTTTGCACAAATCTACACCGTTTCACCGATCTGTACCAAAATTTGTATACTTACCCTTTGGAACACTGCGAGTAACACTGTCCACTTAAAATTTCGGACAGACCACCCCATTCCCTGCATTTAGGCCCTTTGGTCCAAATCTACACCGTTTCACCGATTTGAACCAAAATTTGTATACTTACCCTTTGGAACCCTGCGAGTAACACTGTCTGCTTGAAATTGCGGACAGACCATTCCATTCCCTGCATTTAGACCCTTTGTCCCAAATCTAAACCGTTTCACCGATCTCAACCAAAATTTGTATATTTACCCTTTGGAACACTGCGACTAACACAGTCTGATTGAAATTGCGGAGAGGCCACTCCAACCCCTGCATTTAGGCCATTTGGCACAAATCTACACCGTTTCACCGATCTGACCCAAATGT
The DNA here is from genome assembly GCA_946902985.2 of Meconema thalassinum. Lineage (NCBI taxonomy): Eukaryota > Metazoa > Arthropoda > Insecta > Orthoptera > Tettigoniidae > Meconema > Meconema thalassinum. The sequence goes on along the minus strand of OX336389.2, from coordinate 215,942,792 downwards.
AACATACTTACCCTTTGGAACCCGACAAGTAACACTGTTCACTTTAAATTTCGGACAGACCACACTATTCCCTGCTTTTTGGCCCTTTGGCACAAAACTACACCGTTTCACCGATCTCAAATAATTACCCTTTGCAACTCGACGAGTAACACCTTCCACTCGAAATTTCGGACAGACCACTCCATTCCTCGCATTTAGGCTCTTTGGCACAAATCTACATCGTTCACCGATCGAAAACAAAACGTGTATACTTACCCTTTGGAACCCGATGAGTAACACTGTCCACTTGGAATTTCGGACAGACCACTCCATTCCCTGCATTTAGGCCCTTTTGCACATATCTACATCGTTTCACCGATCTGAACCTAAATTTGTATACTTACCCTTTGGAATCCGACGAGTAACACTGTCCACTTAAAACTTTGGACATACAACTCCATTTCCTGCATTTAGGCCCTTTGGCAAAATCTACCCTGTTTCACAGATCTGAGCCAAATTTTACATACTCACCCTTTGGAACCTGACGTGTAACACTTTCTACATGACATTTCGGACAAACCATTCCATTTTCCGCATTTAGGCTCTTTGGCAAAAATCTACTTAATTTCACCCATCTCAACCAATCTTTATGTAAGTTACTTACCCTTTGGAACCCGACGAGTAACACTGTGTGCTTGAACTTTCGGACAGAGCACTCCATTCCCTGTATTTAGACCCTTTGTCACAAATCTACATCGTTTCACCAATCTGGATCAAAATTTTTATACTTACTCTTTGGAACCCAACGAGTATCACTGTCCACTTTAAATTTCTGACATACCTCTCCATTCCCTGCATTTAGCTCAGGAATCACTCGGAGTTGCCTGCTTCCTAACTCACCCGCCATGAGCCCTTGAGGGTGTACCAGAAATGGTGGGGCTACACACACCCTGCCTCTTTGAAGGCCTTGAGCAGAAGACAGGATATATAATGAAACGGAATAGAAGGCAGACCCCTCGAAGAATGAGGGCATCAGGAAAGATGAGACAACGGCCAATTAAGCGGGAAATTGAAAGACTCCCTAGCCCTTGGATGCCCTAAAACAGTCGGGGTCGGAAGAGAACAAGAGTTGACCAAGGGAGGCCGACAGGAAAGAGAACTGAAAGGAGCCTGGCACCAGGAAGTAGAAGCGATGTCAGTCTCAGCTGGGGTCCGGTGGTCGCCAACCCACGTCCCACAAGTTGTGAGACTCTGGGGGGGGGGGGGGCAGTTGTGAGAATAGCTTGCTGATTCATCGCGAGGTGACATGAGATGACTTTCCAGAGCTGTCTATACTGATGCCAGCACAGGGCCGTTGCTCAAGCCACTGTGGTGTTGTGAAAGAGTGAGTGATACCCCGGCCAATCTAAATACGACGGGGAACCCCGAACGTGTGTCAACATATTTCATCATCATCTACGATCATCTCAGGTTCGTGCAGCTTGGACCCATTTTCTTTGCCGAGCAGTACGCCATAAGCTCTTTCACTAGACACATCGAGTACAGGCCTAAGCCAGAAAATAAGGTTGAGACTTTGGAAGACATCGAAGCTAGACATCTGAATTACCTATATCAGTTGTAAATTACAGCATGTTCGTTTAGTAGTCATTTTTTCATTACCTTATTATTATCATCATCATAAGTGCAAATGACCTAGATGTTACGCGCATCTTACCACTAATCACCACCGCATAAAGTCTTTCTCGACTGTGATTTTTAAAATATTTATTTTTATAACAGTACATTGTGTACATTATAAGTTGAACTGTCAATTCAATACAGGTAGTAGTTTCCCTCATCATCCTCATCATAAGGGCAAATCATCATCTACGATCATCTCAGGTTCGTGCAGCTTGGACCCATTTTCTTTGCCGAGCAGTACGCCCATTACACCATTAATCACCACACACAATAAGTCTTCCTCGCCTGTGAATTTTGAAATATGTATTTCTATTACGGTAGTTTGTAAGTTTGACGTGTCAATTCAACAGTAGTTTTCATTATCATCCTTATCAAAAGGGCAAATGACCTAGATATTACGCCCTCATTGTCTTTGGGGGGGGGGGGCAAATGACCTAGATTTTATGTCCATTATTTCTAAGGAGACTTTGATACTTTATCATCATTCCACCGGGCGAAGCCGGGTACTACTGCTAGTATAATTATATAAATAAGAAAACACACTCTAGCTCAAAGCTGACAAATATACACATTATGTGCTAGGTTGGTAACACACCACCTACTTGCCTTAGATTACACATCCTGCTTACACTCAACTACACACCTTTCGTGGATACCATATGACCTTTGAACAAACTGCTTACCTCAGGAGTCTCACCCCTTCGTGGATTCCGTATTACCTAAGTACGTGATCTCTGACCTACAAAAAAAAACAGACTTGTTAAGTTAGAGAGTGAAACCAGCTCTCGTCAATTTCCCAAAAACTACTTCTAAGTGCATTAAGTGCTCTTCGAACGTCCCTGAACTAATTACCAGATCATGAATGGTGACAAATTTCCCCACATCGCTTCCTAAAGCGATCCCTTAAGCTCTGATCAGTGCTGACGAAGTATTTTAAGCCCAAATGCAACACGGCAAAATTGATAAAGATTGTTCTGATAACGGAACGCAGTGAGATACCTGTCCTCCTCCTTGAGTGCCACCTGCCAAAAACTCGAACTCAGGTCCACACAGGTAAACCAATTCTTAGCTACAAATCCCTGAACAAGTTCCTCAATGGATTGAGATATAGCTGATCTACTGAAATATGACTGTTCAGATTCCTCACGTCCAGACACAATATGACCTTACCATTAGATTTAGGCACAACAATAATTGAGTTAATGTAAGGACTTATAGATGGCTCGATAATTCCATCCTCCTGCATCTGACTTATCTGCCTTTTGACTGCCTCCTGAAATTTGTATAAGGGACCGGATATCGGTGGCCTACAAAGACACTGCGATCATGAACATTTAGTGAGTGTTCGTAACAATTAGGTAATCCTACCCGGTTCTTGAATATGTGCTTATTCTGCAACAATACCTGCAATAATTGTTCCACACGATCATCACCTAAATCACTCTGTAGCGCAGCGTCGTGCAATGTTTCCTTCAGACAATCATTGGTCACCATACAGCCTAAAAATACATCGAACGAGGTTCCCTCTCAGGAGACACCCCAACATCAACAACAATATCACCAACAATATCGACTCCCTTAGTCTAAAATATCTCATTAAGCACATACATATTCTTGGAACTATTACCTAACTTACCTGGATCACTAAATGCCATGATCACGTCCCCATCCAACCACCTGAACTTAATGCAACCATCCTTATAACACAGCTTGACAGAATGCCGTGACTTCCAGTCCCAATATCAAATCATACACCAGATTTGGAATCACCAAGCACACCTGTGTTCCAATCTTACCTTCTACTAATATTTCCACCACAACCTATTTAGAAATAATGTGGGATTTTTTCCCACAGTAGTTACCACAAACGTTGATTTAATAGGAATTTCCTCAAAATTAATACCAGATTTTCTAATTCTGCCATAAGAGGCTGCACTGATGCAGGACCTCTGACACCCACTATCTAACAGTGTGTTAACGCACGCCCCCAACACGTGTAATTTAACGATTGAATTTAAATTGAAAGGAATAGATTCCGAAGATACATCTACTAAATCACTCAGAAGATCACTTCTAATATCAAGGTCATACGTACCACTCAAAATCGTGTGAGCAGGGAATCATTCAGACTGCCAACCTGACCTTACGTCACAGTCTGATTCCCATTTAAAGTATTGGAACTAGGGCTCTGTTCACTCACGTTCACTTGGTTGTGTGTCTGACGAGGGTTGCTGCCATTACCTCGATGTTCCTCTCTCTATCGATCTGAACTCCCTGAATTATTCCTTTGGTTGTAATAATGCTGCCTATTGTTGCTTGGACCACCATTGTTACCCTCATTACTATTGTTGCAGCTGTGGTTATTATCATGGTGTCTTGTGTTGCCATGATACTGCCTACTGTTACCCTGATAACAATCTCTAACTTGGAATTGTCATCTATTGTCTTGGACACAGGAATTTTCAACACTAGGCCCTCTATTGTTGCCTTAAACATTCTGGTGTTGCTGACTACCATTGTTATTACTAGTTTGATGCCTAGTCTCATTAATGTGAAGGGGCCGATAACCTAGATGTTAGGCCCCTCAAAACAACAATTATCATCATCATCATCATTAATGTGACGATTAACCTGATGTCCAACCTGTACCTCACTAATACTATTTCCTAGAGAATCAAATCTCCCTAATAACCCCTCTAATTCTTGTATTGTTGACGTGCGTTGCATGCACGCAGCCTCTCTCACTCAATACGGGAAATGATTTAATAACAGCCTAACCACATCGTTGTCTTGAGTCATGCCATCCGGATATATGCATATGAGAACCTGACTTAAATATTCGGTCATATTGCAGTTACCCTTGGGCTGATACATACCAAATATAATGCCCTCACGCTTCTGAGCTTGGTTCTCCTCATTCCAATATTTCTAACTGAACTTGCATTAAAAGTCATGAAAATTCTCTAATGTGTACTTATACACTGAAAACCAACTCCTAGTTTCCCCAACAAAAGACTGGTCTAATATTTCCACTACTGTGCTCCATTATATTAGCCCATCTTCTAATCTATCTTTAAATTTGGTCTCTACAAGATCCATAAACTCCATTGGACACCCTTGCCTATTTGAGAACATAACCAGTTCCACTTCCTTGATCCCACTATTTCCTGAATATATCACTCTACCGTGATTTCCCTCCTGCCTGATTTGTTTCCTTCACCTAGCTTCTACATCAGCTATTCTCCTATCAGCTACTTTCTCGACCATTTCCACCCTCTCTTTAAAATTATTCACTTTCTCCACTCTCTCACTCCTCACCACACACAGCTTTTCCTGAATCTCCTGGAAATTTTCTGAATTTTTCCGTTTATTTTTATCTACTTTCCTACTTAGTTCAGACAACTCTCTCTATATTACCCCCAATTCCACTGTCACTTGCCTGGTTTCCACCTGCACTAATTTCTTATAATTATCTCCTTGGGTGACTTTTTATCCTGAATCTTCCCTTCCAACTGTATCGATTTCTGATCTATTTCCTCCATGATTACGTTACCCTTTTCTTCCAACTCACCTTTAATTTCACCCCTGAACACCTGTTTTACCTTCTCAATACCCGTTTTCAACATCTCATACTTCCTATTCCATTCCTCATTCACCTTAACCACACTATCTAACTTGTAGTCTTGCGCATAATAGTTCGCGGCTGGGAGCGATCAGTTTAGTTCGCAGCTCCTTAGCGAACTAGTTCACTCTTTTAGTTCGTTAGCTCCCATCTCGAATTCCCTGTAAGGCAGATCGTTCGCTCGCCTTGCTACTGCCACTGCACGCGCTCTTTGTTTGTCATAGCAGTCTGTCACCACTGATTACTCGTCACCAGTGATTGCTCATTCACATTGCTCTCGTTTCAAGCAATACTATAGGCTACTGTAATAACAGTTACTATGCTCGCTGCACGTGCAGTTCGTGTATTAGATATTGACATGTTGCGTGTGTAGTAATGTGTTTTACATTTTGATATTCGAAGATAAAAACAATACAAAAATATGAGTATTGAAACATTAGTGAAATTCCTTATTCCTTCCTTATTTCCTTTTATTCCTTGTAGGAACATAGGGTAGCTACAAACTTCTTCCATCTCTCTCTGTTGTTGGCCATCCTATTAATTAGGGTCCATGTCTTTCCTTCTGAGAAAACTTCTCTTTCTATTGTTTATAAAGCCAAAAGTTGTCATTTGTTTATCATTAATGAAATACCGGTACCGTACCTAAAAGAAAAACAGTATGGACGATGTGTTCGTAGAAGCATACTTTTATTATTCTCTTTACTTTTTTCTCGCGTGGGGGCGATAACCTAGATGTTAGGCCCCTTAAAACAACAATTATCATCATAATTTTTCGCGTATATCGGCGCGTCACCATCCGATTCCATTTCCTACCTGTCACTAGGGGATGATAAGACGTACCCACCCCCCCTTCACGCAATTTTCGTTTCATTTCTTACTTGCTTCGTGATATGCATTATTTGGCTGCTCTGAAACCGTTGGGTACATTATCTTTATGTCATGAATGGGAGGAATAGGTTTTTTTAGTTCAGAGTTTTTGTCCATAGAAGTTGGCTTTTCTTTGTGAATCATCGTCATAATGTTCATTTCTTAAAAACAGGTAAAAGTAGTTGTAGGCCCTATCTCCACGCATCGAAAAAAATATCAACCAGTTCATTAAAATGGTAATGTTAATCCAGTTCGCCGATTTTCTAAATAATTGGACATATTTTCAAATAATCCAAAATGACTAAGTTAAATAAAACTGTGGAATTATCCCCACATCTAAATCAGTTAACTATCAGTAACTTCAATTTATGAACCGCCACTGTATTACATTACAAATATAAGGTAGTTATTACCTATTAGCGTGTTCGCACTAGTAGTGTGTTATACTGTTATTATTATAAACCAACATTGAACAATCGCCGCGCCAAAACTTGACAATCTTGCCACTAACAATAGATACACTCAATCAACTGAACTGACTGAACGAAACAAAGCGCATGTGATTGTGCAATGAGTGGTGACGTGACGAGTTGACGAGCTACGGCGGACCCGCACTCTCGCGCTGTTACAAGTCGGTCAGCGGAAAAAGATCGAACGAACTAACAAGCGAGGGATCTGGGAACTAGTTCGGTAGTTCGGCTGTGAGACCCGCTCTTCCGAACTAGTTCGTTTGCGAACTACACAAGACTACTAACTTCTCACTAATTTTCCTACTATTTTCCTGACTCTCTCTTTTAATCTCATAATTTTATAAAATTTAAAATCCCTACTTATCTCCTTACTCATTTCCCTACTAATTTCCTGATTATCTCTCTTCATCTCCTGCATAAATCGAGCAAGCATACTCTGAAGTCCTTCCAGACTTTCCTTCCCCTACTATTTGTACCAGGATTTACCTCCACCATCCTAATACTATCATCTACACTCTCACTATCACCTTCACCACTCTGCATTAGGTCAGTGCTCTCACCATTAACCAAACCACTTCTCAACTTCATATCTAACTCTGATAATATTGAAACACACTGCTTAAAACTACCACCAAAATCCCAGACACTTCCCCCAAAATCACTGACACTTGCACGGAAAAAACACTTCCTCTCTCTGAAATTACTGATCGGTTCTCGATCCCCACAGTTCGGTGCCAAATGTAGTGGTTTTGACCCACTAGGGCGCCCAAATGTAATGGTTTTGGGTAAACCAGCAACAATATGTCCCATAGTTGGGCGACAAATGTGACAGTTCGGCCCAGTTGATGATTCATAATAATAAAAATAATAAGCATATATAACTTGTCGGGCGCCACACACAGTAGACCTAATTTATAAATATGAAATAATAATAATAAAGCAGTAGAGCCACAAGAATCGCTTTCCTCACGTCGTCGTGTGACTATGTCGACCAACCAATCAGTAATTATTTCAGGATTTAGGGATTCCTTGTAGTTAAGTCTAGCTATAAAAGAGAACAACCCTAGCATAGATTTAAAAGAAGTTCATTTATTCAATAAAACAAAGTATAGCAAATGGAAATAAAAATCTGTACTTATGCTAATAATAATTGATACAATGAATCTACTGAATTTATGTATTACGTGGCCTAGTTCGAAAATGGGGGCAGTACTAAATTTAAGTTAAGTAAAAAAAGCTGGATTCTAAAATTCCCAAAAAGAAGATTCAGAGAGACTTAAGTATTGCGTGATTCGTAGCTCACTGGATCGGACCCTCGTAGTCGATCGTAGAAATCGTTGAAACTGCATTGTGATGTGGTAGACGTTCTTGAAGATCTGCGTAAAATTGTAGATTATGATGAAGTTTTTGATATACGAAGTTAATTTATGGCTGAATCTGATGATGGAATACTGACTCCAAGAATCATCACTGAGAACATGGCCCGTAGCACAACCACGTCTCAGGTCACTTGGACTGAAAAATTCAAAGTCCGTTGACTTCAACTTTCAAACGAACCGAAGTTCCCTCCTATTGCTGTTTGAGATTGACTGCTGAAATTTCAAAGTAATAATCTTGGTTGAGTAGCAAAGTCTAAGTCACAAATATTCCCAAAGACGAGCCAACTCGCGTAATCTTTATAACTTACATATGTGTAACTTTAATAATAATAATAATAATAATAATAATAATAATAATAAACTTTCTTCGGCTTTTCCCAATTAATTGGGGTCGCCAGAGCCAACCAGGCTCATTTTGGTTTTGGCCAGGGATTTAAGGCCGGATGCCCTTCCTGACGCCACGTGATTTTCCAGGTGAAAATTCCACCCCGCTGTCACCGGGATTCGAACCCCGGCCGTCCGGGTGAAAGGCGAGAAGCTAAGCCACTGCGCCATCACGCTCCCCAATAATAATAATAATAATAATAATAATAATAATTTATATTGATAGGGATGAATAAATTGAATTTGCTTAAATAAATTGCAATATAACGTTGATATGAGCTAGCGATAAAAAATACTACTAATAATAAGTGGATATAAGATAGCGATATAACGTTAATAATATTAATAATGATGAAAAATTGTTAAGAATATATAAGAATGGTAACATGATGGGACCATTACGATACAATCTTTTGAGTGAATTGAACGGTCCAGTCAACCTACGAATTTGGCAACGCAGGGCTTATAGGTGGCAGGCTCACTTTATTTCAACAAAATGGATGCGGTTCACGCTGATGGTCACTCATCTACTAACACACAATACCAGCTAGAATCTCTACTCTTCACGCACGGTATGCGTTTATTTCCAGCATGTGTCTTATTATTATATTATTACTTTTAGTCGGTTTAACCTGGAGGGTGGGCTTTTCCCTCGGCCTCAGCGAGGGATCCCACCTTTACTGCCTCTAGAGCAGTGAAACATCGAGTCGGGGGATACAACTGGGGTGGTGGGACGAGCACCTCGCCCAGGCGAGCAAATCGAACAGGGGCCTTATGCGGGATGGGAAGATTGGGAGGGATAGGTAAGGTAGAGGGAAGGAGACGGGCGTGGCCTTACGTTAGGTACAATCCCGATATTTGCCTCGAGACGAAGTGGGAAACCACGGCAAACCACTTTGAGGATGGCTGAGGTGGGAATCAAACCTCCTCTACTCATTTGGACCACCCAAGGCTGTGTAGACCCCGGTCCAGTCCTCATACCACTTTTCAAATTTCGTGTCAGGGCCGGGTCGTTATTAGCCATTACTCTAAAAATGTCACGTCACTGCAGGGAGCTAAGTCAAGCGAGACAGCTGTGGCCGATAGTGTGCCTGAATATATACTCTGTATTTCAAAAGAAAGAACGTGAAGGAAATGGCGGGAGTTGAGCTGAGTTGCCAAGATCTTATTGTTGATGTAGATCAGCTGATTCGAATAATACACAGGGCTACACTTCGGACATTATTTTGGTACTATTATGCGCAATATAATGTAAATGTCGATCCTCAGTCAACGCTGAGGGCATTCAAATAGAGAAATAAGGTACATAAATAAATAAATAACAAACCGAAGCTATGCTACCTTTAACACCGTTATTCAATAAATACGAAAGAGAGGCCAAACATTCGACAGCTATACAAATATAATACAAAATGCCAACACAAAGTAATCTAATGATGAATATATCAACACTCACCATGCAATGATTATCCTTCAAGATGAAACAAGAGTCTGGGGGGGAGGTCATTCACAGTTTACAGCAGTTAACACAGAAACAAAATCATGATAACACCAAGCACACGCACTCACTCACTGTATCGCGACTCAGTACGGTTAATAATAAATAGCTTTTGTGATTCCACAAACGTAATGTTAAGGTAAAGGAGTATTTAGCGCCGACCACACAAACAAGTCGCTCTGTGGCGACATTATTGCCGTGTTTTTACGTTGTCGATTTGCAGGCTATTGAATGACAGACGGTAATTTGAACACTACGGTATGACAGGAAACAATAACTTGTACTGTACTCGTATTATCGACTGCCGCGAACTGACACCAATAATCCTCAGTCACTTGGCAAGGGTTCGACACCTTCCATCCCATCACTGTCACTATTATCATCATCATTACCATCATCATTGTCTTCAGAGCTTGACGAATTACTAAGGTTAATGATCATCTCATCCACCTCGACCCTTGTTAGATCTTTCACGGGGTGGACGAGTCCTGGACCTCCCTCTTCGAGAAATTACATCTCAAACAAAAATAACTACAGTACTGATCTACGTATAACCTACCTATAATAAACAATCTAACTAGCCAACTAAGAACACGATAAAATGAGAAAATAATAATAATAATACAAAATTAAAGAAATAACTAAGTAAAAATGGAAACAAAAAATATTAAAACTCGATGCTAAAAGTAAACGAATCGATGACAATGAAACTAACTCCGACACAGACAGCCGTTAACAAGCGACTGAATCATGAGCAATGTGCTGACAACGTGTGGGGGGCCAATTGTCATAATCCAGCCAAAAGGAGCCCGTGGCGGCCATTTTACGATCGTTCCCGCCAAATATGCCAGGATTTTACTCTCGAAATACAGAGTATAGTCATGTGTTAGCTTCGTTGCGTAGTGGCTATCATTCTTGGCTGTCAGCGCGGAGGCCTGGGTTCGATTCCCGGCTCTGCCAAGACATTTTATTATGGTGTGGGGGCTGAAACGGGGTACACTCAGCCTCGTGAGGCAAAACTAAGGAGATGTGGGTTCGATTCCCACCTCAGCCATCCTGGAAGTGGTTTCCCATGGTTTCCCACTTCTACTCCAGGAAAATTCCAGGATGTTTCCTAAATTAAGGCCACGGCCGCCTCCTTCCCAATCCTCGTCTGAATTAAAAATACACATGCTAATACAGCCATCACAATAACACAGGTTAACAAGACGAATTCTATACACACATACCCAAGTACTCGGGGTTACATGACCATGTTGTCGCAATGACCCTAAATGAAACAACAACAACAAGCGTGAGTGATCAAGCTGATTGTACGGCAGTCTTCACATCTCTCAAATCCTCCTTTCTTCAGTAAAAGGATGATAACATTCTTCTTGAAATCAGAGGGTACCTCACCTGTCTCATAAACCCTACACACCAAGTGAAATAACCTGATCAGACCCGAATCACTTTCGCAACGTACCAACTAGGGTGCTTTGTTGCTGCTAAGTCATCTAGCGCTCTATCATATTCTGATCCCAATATTAAATCTCCTTTCTCATCCTCATCAATTTCCTCTGCCCTTTCCATTACATGATTCTCAATCTCCTTACCTGTACAAACGCTTTTGTACGCTTTTACTTCTCTCAGCTTTTTCTTCTTTATATGTTAGAGGCTCTCCATCTGAGTCCTTAATATCGCAGCACTTAGTCTTCCTTTTCCCAAGTGACTCCACTAAAGAAGTCAGTTAGTTATTGTTGTTTTAAGGGGCGGAACTACGAGGTCATCTGCCAGTTTACCTGGTGATGTGTTTCAAATATAGCCTAGGCTATTCCATGAACATTATCGCGTTGAAAGCCATCTTTCTTTCAGTGTTGCCTTAGTAATAGAAATGAAATGTTTTTCAGTTGGTCAACTCGATTGTGCCCAAAAGTAGTGGGTGTACTTCTATTCCAAAAAAAGAAACATGAGATTAATAAAACACTTGCATGACCAGTTTCGATCGACAAGCGATCATCATCAGACCCTTGACACTTAAGCTATTAAATCTAGCCTATGTCTACAAGTATGGGTGATAGTATTTACAATATATATATATATATATATATATATATTGTGCCCTTTCAGCAAGAAATATGCAAATCACAGTATGCCAGCATTGCTCAATTCGGGATTTTCGGGGCTACGGTAAGTTCTCCCACTCTGTGACTTACACATTTTGGATTAAATAGAGGATACACTTGCAAAAATAACAACAAAATCAACTCCTATTTTAACACATTTAATTAATCAAAATTATGGCGCTACAAACAATAAAACAAATAAACTACTGACCCATATCTTTCTACTTGTTCAAAGTGAACAAGGAATATCATAAGAATAAAACAAATATTAGATTAAAACACATGGTTTTCTTTAAAACCAACAATTTATGATTATTTTCACTTCCATAAAGTACATATCTTAAAGTTCCATATAACTACGAGCTTCTTTGGCTCGATACTTTTCCATAATAATGGTGTCATACTTTTGTACACCTCAAGAACTATTTTTATCTTTTCTTAACATCAAAACAATATATAATTACATTTAAAATTACATGTTAATTATCTACCTCAATATTTGGGCATCTCACATGTTTTCAGTATTTACCACCTCTCTCAAGTTTGCAAATTCACTACGGTGATCGGGAAACTATTTGTGTACTCCAGAGTTATAAAGATTACTTGACAAAGTCAAAAAACTATGATTACTCCCGAAATCCAGTTACCTTCATAAAACTCGTGGATTCCTTATTTCCATACAACATAACAATAGGGATTTTTATTTAATTCATTTGTCTTATAAGACCATTATCACATAAGAAAACTACGATCTGAACTGGCAAGCGATAATATCAATCTACAAGGACATCGGTTCAACGCCCGGGTCATTAACAACTTTTAAACACTCACGGTGTATTTAGCACTTCTTACAAATAGCCTTTTCCCCCAACCCCCATGCGACTAGGGTCTGGTCAATTACCTGAGCGTGATTTATGACATGGAGGGCGGCTCCCTGTCTAGCCCGCAGTTGGAGCTCTCTTCAATGCTTTTAAAACAAACCTTCCTTTTATTTTCAGTTCTATGGAGAGACCTGGCATTTTAACTTCTCTTTTCACTTCCAACAAATATTCTTTGGCTCATAAACCACTTTCGTAATCTTGGCATTTATTAATTATGAAGGGTCCTCGTTGATTGGGAAGAGTAATACACATTCTACGACGAATAATAAGGGGCTTTAACAACAAGAGGATTCTAGGTTCGAATCTCTTAATATGCCTCGGGAACCATTTCCACATTGGAGGACTTATACAAGACGCGATTTAAAGTCGGCCGTGGCCTACATGACATACGCTCAATAATACCATACATTTGCTCCCTTTTATATAATAACACACACATGGCCTCGTGATCTACGTCACAATTAGAGGACTTACAACATATCTCAATTCAATACAATCAACTACCCCTCATAAGTAATTTACCAAGTACATTTAAATTCTACGCATTCCTAGCGTGACTCTTTATTTAATTGCGTTCCATTGCGCTACACATTACTTTACGGTCCAATGTCTTCCAAAGAACTGATACATTTCATAGTAACAATTGATACACATCTCAATTTTTATATTTATCTTTTCCGTTGACAATAAATCGCTCCATTTTTTAAGAACATGCATTCACATCATGTCTTATACATTTGTTAAGGCTCCAACGCTCTATATTTTTATATCATTCAATTTAATCTTTATTTAGATTTCTTTACCTTGTTATTATTATTATTATTCACATCATGTCTTCATTCCTTACAAAAGCTCTAAAGCTATTTCTTTCATATAATTCAAATTTACCTTTATTTAAATATCTTTGTTATCATTATTATTATTACGCTTGCTTTTATAACATTCGTCAAATACACTGACATTTTATTCCATGCATTTCCTCTACAGGATTTATTCTTTCACATAATTATTTCTCAAAACTTTATTTTTGTTCAGATCGCGTTCTTATTTAGTTATTATTTATTTAAAAACATCCCTTTTACTCAAAACTCCGGTGGAACTGTACACAAAAATTTCCTCGACACCAAAACATAATGAAAATCTTTACTCACATGTCTAATGTCGTTTTCTGACCTTCATTCTGGTTCGATGTGTCATTTTTGCCCACCTTCTTGACTTACTCCATATTGTACAAACTCATCTCATGTACAGACATTTCTTGACACATATTCACTACATTTAACACTGACAACATTTTTAATACACTGGTGTATCCGTTTAGAACACACAATAAAACACTAAAAAATATATTACTTTTAACACACGATCTGGATATATTTACACTTCACAACTTTTGATCACTAGGCTGTCCTTTTCTAGCCTATCACACGTGACCTCTCAATCTCCCGTCTCCAAGGGTGAAATTTATTCAATGTCGGCTTCCTATCCTGCAGAATACGAAAGTCTCGAATCGTCTACTTTTCCCTGGAATAACAATTCTTCGAATCCTTTTCCTGATGATCGGCTATTTCTCTAGCTTGAACGGCTCCCCTTTTAGATCTGGTTTATCGATCCTTGCGAAAGTCTGTTCTGATCGAGGTCCCCTCGATGACCTATCGATGACCTACGGATTTTTTAGCAACTAATACTTCTCGAGTCTTAGTGCTTTAGAATAGTTCGTCTGCTTTCTTGAGACAATGTCTATAGTTTCCGTTCTTCTTTATTTATTCGGTCCTCGCACTTCTAATTTTCTGGAATACGTTGCGAACCTTACTCTGTTTTTCCCTGTTCGGGTTCTTTAAAATTGATAAACTGTTTATCTCGCTGTTCCGGTACTTCCGTACGTTATGATACTTTTGGTCGTTCACTGAAAGACCTATCGCCTGAATCCTAAGTTCGCAGCCTGCTTTGACTGTATTTTAGGAACTTTTACGGTAAACTTTGCACTGTCGGACCTAAATCCTGTAACTAGGATTTCCTAATTTTTCAACACGGCGATACTTTAATATTTCTTCTTTGCAACTCCTTATGGAGGCACGCAAGTTATTAATACTGCGACGCCCGTGGCTATCGGATATTACTTCTGCGGTGTAACACAGCGTTTCTCCCCTCAAGGAGTACTGGTAAACTGCCTTCGATGTCTGATATATCACAGTAACGTGCCCTCAGGCCGTTTGAAACTGAATGTACGATGTGATGCAGCACCTCCGCTCACGGTGTGCTTGTAGACAGCATGAACTGATACAGCGTAACGCCTCCCTGGGCTATCGTAAACTGCATGTACTGATACAGCGTGACGCCCCCTCACGGACTGTCGGAATACTGCATTCGGTGTGATACAGAGTGACGCCCCCTCACGGACTGTCGGAATACTGCATTCGGTGTGATACAGAGTGACGCCCCCTCACGGACTGTCGGAATACTGCATCATTGGCTTGTTGAGGCCAGGGGTTTTATACTCTTCAGTCAAAAAAAGATAAAGTCCTAGTCCTTTTCGTGACCAACTTTTTAACTAATTGTCGCACAATTATAAAAAATATATCTCCAGAAAGCTCGTCTTCCAAACGTAAAATGATCTTCCTGTGCATGGAAATCGATCGTGCATTTCCGAGATATTAATTAATTTTTCGTCTTCAACTGTGTGGGTGTTCCTGTTCATTTTTAATTCTCCCACTCCTTGGGTCCCGGTGAATTCCCGATGACGTCTGCTGCATTTGCACTTTTCTCTTGTGCAATTATTAAAGGGTTTTTCTTTACACAAAAATCTTTAATCCGAAATGATTCACCGTACTGTATTTGTTTACTTATTTTTATACTCGTAAACGGGTTAAATTTAATTATTCTTGTTCTGACTCAGCAGCGAGGTTGCCGTTTACCTGCAACGTAAGAGCAATTTCCGAGTCGAGCTTCTCTGTCTTACAGTCCAAACTTTCCACTCGTTCTATTAATATCCATGACTGGCTCCTTATAAATGTCAAGAGGCATGAGCTCATCTTATGAACACCTGGTCCTGCAGCTTGCGCAATGTTAGGCTAGAATCCTGGCTTGAAATCTCTCTCCGTTCCCTTAGAGACTGTATGATTATTTCATTCCTTTCACAAAATACATGGATTCGACTCCCTTTGAAGCCTATGGTACATGGGTTCAATATATATACATACTTATTTAGTCGCAATAGTTAGTTACCTAGCGCAACTAGTCAAGATTTCTTATATGTGATTTTTCAAAGATATTGTTAGTGTTGATTGACATTAAAGTTTGCTTGAATGTGTGATATCTGTGATTGTAGCTAAGTTCACAATCCACTCCAACCGGACCATTTAATAACAATCACAGATATCACACTAAGCGAGCAAACTTTACTCAAGTTAACTTACACTAAAACCTGATATTATATTAAAAATTAAGGATCTGAATATTAAAATTATAATTGAAAAAAAAACAGTAAATGTTATTATAAGAATATAAAATTGATTACTATAAAATTGTGTAGAGTTTCATTTAACTTCTCTATAAGAAAAGAGAAATAATGTAAAAGTAATTCGAAGGTAACAAAATAACAAACAAAATCACATATAATTAACAAATCTTGACCCCGTGGCTCATGATCTCGAGATTAACGGTCACGTTAAACTACAAGCTTCCTTCCTTTTAACAAATCTTGACTATTTGCGCTAGTTTAATAACTTCTGCAACTAAATAAGTGCATATATTGTAAATACCATCAGTCATACTTGTTGACATAGATTTAATAGCCGAAGTGTAAACGATCTAATGATGATCGCTTGACGAACGAAAGCGGCCATCCAAGTGTATTAAATAATCTCATATAAATTGTTTTTAGGATTAAGGAAACACCCGTTACAATTGGGCACAATCGTGTTGACCGACTCGAAAACATTACTCATCGATAGACTACTCCTCGGAATATGTGGCTCAACTAAGGATGCAGGCCACTTGACCTGCTGATGTGTTTCAGATATACTCCTCGGAATATGTGGCTTCTCTAAGGATGCAGGCCACTCTACGTGCTGATGTGTTTCAGATATACTCCTCGGAATATGTGGCTCAACTAAGGATGCAGGCCACTTGACCTGCTGATGTGTTTCAGATATACTCCTTGGAATATGTGGTTTCACTAAGGATGCAGGCCACTTTACATGCTGGTGTGTTCTAATGCTTCCTACGTCTTTCCTCCTACAAGATGGCGGCGGCGCGCAACGACTTACATGGCGCGCTTTTCAAATAAAGCTTAACTTAACCTAGCCTAACCTAACAAGATGGCGGCTGTAGGGTAACTTAACCTAGCCTAACCTAACGAGATGGCGGCCGTAGCTTAACTTACCCTTGGACAAAGGGCATAACTACACTTTTGTTGATATTTCCTGAACCCATGGTCGGATTTTGATACATGAGGAGTCGTAGGACTCGGGATGACACCTTCTTTTCTTTGGACAACTTATTTTCACCCCAAAATAAAACCTACCCCTACTAGGGGGTTAAATAGTAATTTTTAGGTAACATTGCTTTCCAAGTGCAACATGTGAGAGGGTGAATGCTATGATGAAATGAAACGTTGTTCCACATGAAACGCATGCGTACAACTGGACGCCGCTATGATTTAATATTTTTGTTTTTTGTTTAACGCATGCGCACTTGGTTTTTTGTAAGAGGGCGGGCTTTTTAAATAATGATTTATAGATACGTTATTTAAAAATAACCAAGAGATCCAAAACTAATAGGTCATTGGCTTTTTAATATCTCATGAACCAATAAGGCTAGGGACTTGTACGAGGTATAGTAGGACTTGAGATGACGCCCCCTTTTTGAATGGATTTTTTGAAATTCTAACAAAGGACCTAACTGCACTTTTATTGGTATTTTTTTGAATTCATGATGGGGTAACTATTTTAGCCACTAGCCGATTGTCAACGTGCTATCTGTTAACGATATGAAAGGAAAGTGATGAAATACATGTGAACACGTGTGAGATGACATTATTACCGACCCCTTGTGAAACAACATGTAAGGTAACAGGTCACATCCTGTTTTGGTTCGTGCGTGAGAAAATGCATGTTCGTTTGAAATATGACCTTATACACAGGTGTTCACCTCGAACATTAACTGTGCACGTGCGCGATAACAGCTAACAAGTCTCAACCTGTTTGGCAGCGGTGGGAGGTGAAGGGAAGGAGAGAGGGAGGAGTGGTGTAAGAGAGAACACAGGTGAAGAGAGAAAGAAATATGTATTGCTCATAATACATGTGGTGCTGAGGATTGTACACACAGGGCTCTAGGATAAGTACAACATGAGTGAAAATAATAAATACAAGGCGCACAGTTTCATTCAACATTTAATTTATTAATCCAAGAATTAAAGGCTGAGCTAAATCCCAACAATTTTACATATAGTTTTTTCCTTTTTGTTTCAACACTTTTTCTACAAGGTAATGTTTTGGAAACGCTGTCTATTGGAGTTCTTGGAGATAAAACCTACCTTTTATGGGTTGATGATTGAGGTCCTCGAGTAAATAGGTGACTGGGCTGTCCAGGTTGACTTGACGAATTTGAAATATTTCGGTCCCTCAATTTGGTGTGTAGCCCTTATCATGCGAGAATGATCGCCGAGCCACAGGACATGGCGTTGACAGGGTGTGAATAGGAAATTGGAAACGTGGAACATGGATATCATTAAAACGTGGGGATAACAAGTAAAGAAAAAAAAACAGAGCATACTCATACACACTATTTTTTCATTAAATTACTTTTTACAATTATTACCTATTTACAACATTTTTGTCTTTACACTAGGTGGTTATAGGTTTAGTTTTCTTTAACCTATGACTTGCAGTAAATGAGTTTTCCACGGGGGGGGGGGCATGGACTGAGGTGGTTAAAAACTGGGTAATCCGCAATAGTTTTATAGGTGTAAACACCTGATCCTCTTTTTTTTACATTATCATTGTCATCATCATAATCATGATCATCATTATAATCATCATCATCTTCATTATAACTATGATCACTATGACTATGTACTCCGTTCTGATGTTTTTCCATGGACACCTCTTGTAGAGTTTGCGTGGCTTTGGATAGTGTTGTTGTTCGCTTTACAGATGGCTTGGAAGAGGGTTTCAACACAACTTTTTGAGGAGATAAATGTTTTTTCACAAAGAAGTCACTATGTTGAGTAACACTATGTTTTTGTTGGGCTTGCTTTTTCTTGTTCTTTTGATCATGTTTTGTTAAAACTAACGGTGTTTCATTTGGTACACTACATTGATGAGTACCCACACTTAAGACATCGCCATGTTTACTTTTTAGATGACCTAGACATTTTGTTGTTCTTTGTTTTGAGCACTGCCAAAATATGATGCCCTTCGCATTTTCTCGCTTATAGTTATAAGAGTAGCCATGATACAGGGCACGTGGTTTACCTTTATTGGTTATAGTATATTCCATAGTAGCCACTCACTTGTATAGTCGATCCGCCTACTACAAAGGTCTGAACACTTGTGGTGAAAGAATGATGTGTTGATGTTTTATGCAGGATGATTTTGGTGGCATATGTTGGTGGCTTATGTGGGTGGCTTATATGGGTGGCTTATGTTGATGACATATGTTGTTGACTTATGGTGATGGCTTATGTTGATGGTTTATGTTGGTGGCCTATGTTGATGGTTTATGTTAATGGCTTAGGTTGGTGGCTTATGGTGGTGGCTTATGGTGCTGGCTTAGGTTGGTGGTTTATGGTGGTGGCTTATGGTGGTGGCTTATGGTGGTGGCTTATGTTGATGGCTTATGTTAGTGGCTTATGGTGGTGGCTTATGTTGAATACATATGTTGGTGGTTTATGTTAATAGCTTATGTTGGTGGCTTATGTTGATGGCTTATGTTGATGGTTTACGTTGGTGGCTTATGTTGATGGCTCTTAATGATTAATAATGATGGGGATCACGATTGTATCACTTTTGGAGAGGCGGAGTGTAGGTATTTGTAGTTGACGCTTGTGGGATACCTGTGTATTGTAATGAGGTTAAAGTGATAATGAAAATATAACATACACTCAGTCTTCAAGCCACAAGAATGAATCCTAGGAGAAAAAATCCTGATGCCTTGACAACTGCCAGCCAACTGCTGAGGTTTTGGGCCGTAATACAGTTGATGTTTGTAATGAGAAGGAACATGTTTGAAAGTATCATGCATTGCTGTCATGGTTAAGCACTCACATTACTGCCATTTACAAAAAAGTAGAATGAAAAATCTTGTTTTGGAAATATCATCTTTGAACATTAAAAAAATTAAAAAATGTGTAACCAACAAAAATCGAAAATTCATGTTTCCATATCAACAAATTTCAAAAACTTTTAACAGGCATTCAAAAATGCAAAGTGGAAATTGAAAAATGTGTTAAAACAAAATAGAAAAATCCATGTTTCCATATCATGAAATTGAAAGACTTAAAACTAACATTTTGAAAAAGTAGAAATTGGAAAATAACAAATATGTGTGAAATGTAAAAATGATAACATCAGCAAATACCTATTACCATTAAAAAAATCAAAAACATCATGCTCTGGGAAAAAACTTGTTTTTATTTTATGGCCAATAGCGCTTTACAAAAAATATAATACAAAGAAATATCAATTCCTCAATATTTATGTCCATACATCAATAACTTTCCTTTCATAACACACATCACAATCAAGGCTGCCAACCTCTCTTCCCCTGAGGCATCACAAGATGCCAAACGTTGTTTAGCTTTTTTCAACAACACTTTATCCTCCACACGTCTTAAAGCTGGATGACTATGGCAATAAGAAAGGTTATGATCTTTGCATGCTTGAATCAAAAATTGATAGGAACTTCACCACGCTGAAAACGTTTTTCAAGGTGTGTTTCAAGGCAACAAAATCGATAACCAGGAAGATGAATTTTGAATGACTTTGTTAATGAGGCCATGGCCAGTACAAGTTTGATATTCATCCTCCTCCTCTGTGGACGATGTTTGTTGTTGTTGCTTCTTTTCGCCATTACACTCGCGGAATGAGCGCGGAATGAGGAAACAAAGTCTTTACACGGACTTTTATGACCGTGAAACAGTTTCACCAGCTGGCAAGTAGCACACTGTCGCATAGAGGGTATTTTTGCCAAGGCCACTTGCTTATGGTGATCGAAATCCGTACATGGTTGCAATTCACTCAGCACAGGGTCTTGAAAACGCTGAAAACGTTTTTCAAGGTGTGTTCCAAGGCAACAAAATCGATAACCAGGAAGATGAATTTTGAATGACTTTGTTAATGAGGCCATGGCCAGTACAAGTTTGATATTCATCCTCCTCCTCTGTGGACGATGTTTGTTGTTATTGCTTCTTTACGCCATTACACTCGCGGAATGAGGAAACAAAGTCTTTACACGGACTTTTATGACCGTGAAACAGTTTCACCAGCTGGCAAGTAGCACACTGTCGCATAGAGGGTATTTTTGCCATGGCCACTTGCTTATGGTGATCGTAATCCGTACATGGTTGCAATTCACTCAACACAGGGTCTTGAGTCCATGATTTTAGTACTGTCCCCGTTATCAGGATAGTAGGCTGTCAGATATCCGCCCCCTCAATCGGATTGCCAATAATCAATCGCACCGGCACAGCTACATCAATGAAAATGGCACTGACAGATACTATCGAGATTAGAGCACAATAGTTAACAAGAAATTATTGTGGAACACACCAAAATATACGGGGGTTCATACTTACCTTTACTTACCTCTTAAATTTATCTCGGGGACTGGGTTGTCAACTGGATCACTTAAAGCGTGCCCTCACAATAACCTCCACCATGATATTTAAAATGAACCAAAACGAAGACGAGAAACTTTAAACTGCACAATAATTTATTTCACAAAAAGAATGAATTTAACAAAAATAAAACAACAAAATCCACGTGGCAATCAGAAGCCATCGTCCACATAACCATGTCCTCCTGTCGGACTTGTATACTCTACATACAATGTTTCAGCTTTCTCAAGCTCAAAATAACGTAAAAATAATAATGCACTTGGAATGGAAACGGGATTTGGGACGAGACACATATAGCAATTGTTTTGCGTGTTTATACACATCACATTTTATTTATAGCCACAAGGCTATTATGGAGACGTCCTTGGCCTCTATCATACAGTTGTCCGGACCAGCTGCAATGCACCTGCATCGTCAAAGTGGACTCACCCCTCCGTTCAACCCTAGCATATGCGAGTAACATCAGAGTTTAGCTCTCCCTTCAAAACACGTTAAATGTCCACATCTCAACTGAAATATTATCACGCAAATCCTTTAAATGCTCCATTCAAACACCAGTGGATTACTCCAACAATCCCACATCATGTTTAATTGTTCAATCCACATGTTTAATTAGCGTTGTTTAGAGTATAGTAACAAAACTCTAAATGTTAATAACAAAAGTGCATTAATTATTTATAACAATAATAAATTGTTTATAACAATGTCAAACGACAATTGAAAATTTTATGCACGCCTCTATTAATCCCTTTCATTTCAAATTATTTAACAAAGATATTTACATAATTATTTACAATATTAAATATTGTTTATATTATTTATACAAGAAATACATTAAACCACACGTTTATCCGGTTGATAATTACTCAAATTGTGTTGATATAATCGACCAATGAAGGTTAGTTATATTTAAATGTCAAATTCAGGTTTAATAAGGTTTAATAATTATTATTAATATTTGTGACGGTAACCTCCATTCAAAATCTTCATCTCAAATTATTTAACACTCTTGTTAACTTTAACAGTATCTTCACATGAATAACTTTCAAAGAACCAGGACAATACATTCAGCGGAAAAATACTTCGCTCAAAACGCACAAAACTGCACAACAATAGGCCCAGAATTCATCATATATCTTCATATATATGGCATCAAAATCTTCCAAATTACATACAAAACCCTCCACTCATAAATTCAACAACTTCATTTATTACTGTGGGAACCTCCTTCATTATTCAAGGGCATTACTCATCAGCGACTTTTACAGGTCCACTGAACTAACGATTATACATCCATTGTTCCTCTTCAAAAATTCTTATATTCATCAATTGTATTAATGTCTGTTATTATTTATCCTTCGTGGGTTTCATTCATGAATCGATATGAAGTAAAAATTTGCCAATCACAAATAAATTTAATAGCAAATACGATTAGCCACTCCTCCCTGGTCTATCAAAATTGAGATTAATATAATCAAAGTAACGCAGTATAAAAATACTATCTTCAATCAAAGTTCATCTAAACTGCATAAATAGTCGAATAGAATACAATTAGACTGTGGAATGCAAACATTATTGTTCCAATCTATAATTGAGAAAAACTCCTATCAAATGTTCATTACTATAATGTATTCAATAAATCGTAATCAAAGTTCATATTTCATAAAATTGTCTATAATGCAATGATAAATGTCTATGTTGCAATCATGTTCATAAGACGACTAGTATTTCAAAGATCGTCGATAACGTATTAGATTTTAACGCTCTAAAATCATTTAATCATTCTTCTTTCTTGAGGATGACAGAAAATTGGTCAAAGTAATTTACTGAATAGAATTACTTTAATAAAATGACACGCTGTCTGAATTCAAATCTGCCATAGCAAATCGTTAACTTTACAGTCAAATCGTGACTACAAAAATATGCAAATTACTGAAAGAATCTAAATTATCAGTCTCAACTGATCCAAAATTATTTAACTATGCCACTGACATAATAATGTCTCAATAAATCGTAGAAAAAGGCATAAATCATCGAAGTGTACTGAGTACAGAAATGTCAAGCAAGAAAATGGGGCAAAAATAAATGGGACAAAAAAATATGGGAAAATGGTTGCTCAGATATCGCTACATGACTCAAATAATACAAGAAACGTTCACGACTACCTTATCTGTTGATTGAAGTTCTAGAGGAAAGTTTTCAAAGAAAACTGCTGTTGGTTCCATTTCACCAGCGTGAAGATGTGCTCCGTCCTCGAACCTGGAATCAGCGTCCTCGGAGAATCGAACTGCTTCCTCCTCCGGAAATTGCACTGCTCCATGTATACGAAAGACATCCTTCTGGCAAAACTCTTCTTTATGAGCCGGGTCCACCCTGGCCTCTCTTGAAAATTCCCTGTAGTTCCAGTCGTAATTCGCCATGAAGTTTATTGCAGTTATTTCCGCAGAAATATTCATAATCGTGGAGTATGATGATATTTCCACTGTCATTTGATATAATTCAGCGATGGATTCACGATGCATGAGTGTAGTTGGATGTTCACTACATGCTCGCTTTTGTAGAATGACGATTAACGAAGTTCCATGCTGTTACTTCACTCCATCGATATATGTCCCAATTGCATTAAAGCCTTAGCCTTCCATCTCAACTTCTGTTATAATCATTGAAAGCACTGTCAGACTATAATGATCCATAGTAGAATGTATCGTTGTATTACCAAACGTATGCTCCAGTATCACGGTTGCGATATACGTGTCAGCCGTAGTGTATACTGTGGAATTTTAAAAGTGCTTCTCAGGTGGCGAGAAAATCACTTTTGTCTGCAGCCTTAAAGTGTCAATATCTTTCAAAGTATAACTGCGAAATTGTTCAAATGTTCTACACACCTCAATGTTGTACTGCCCAATTGAATTATAATAAAGGCAGAAGTTAACTCTTTATATCTTATCTCGTAGAAACGTTAATGTGAGCGTTATAACTTCACCTAGTTTCGAACAGCGTAAAATGGAACTGCTCCGCGTTCGTTCGATGCGCCGGGCTTTAACCACACGCTAAAGATGACTTGCTTCACTTATTCACTCGAAAATGACTATATAATATCTGAAATATATATGCGGTATCAGCGGTATGAGAGATATGAGAGCTCCTCTCTCCTGTGCACGACCTTTTATCAACTTCTTAAGGGGCGTATCCATCCCTTCCATAGTTCGTTCCTCCGTCATTGCTAGAAGTTTTAACTTTGGCTATACTTGACGGATTTTCAAATTTCAAAAACTCAAAATTAATTTCTTCAAAATTCCAAATCAATGCCATAACTGAAAATAGATTTCCACAAATCTGCATGCCAAAAGCAATTAAATATCGTAGTTTCAGCAATCTCCGTCTTCCTTCCAAACTATCGTTCATTGGTTCGAGTCTCTCCTCCAATAGCGTAACTTCTTCCTTAGCACAATACCTTGTTTCCTGCGACTGCGTCGTAAATCTCAGATCTTTCTCGAACAAAATCATGAAGTCACCAAGAATCTCAGCTCAATCAGCCTACTTGCATGAAGTCTACGTCATCCGTGCCTACGTCATGAATATACACGTCACAACTATGACATTCATAACTTTATTCATATTTGCCAATACAGCCATCGTGGTCTCAATATAATTCAATTTACGGGGGCAGTACATGTTGCCAAATTTCTTTCACAGCATTGGCTGCCACATAATAAATGAACGACTTGGGGAGCGCCAATAATTCCTCTTTGGAAAAACTATCGAGTTTTTTTTTGCACACAAAGAATTTCCCAATCGCTTTATCAGTAGCATCTCCTCTCTCCATGGCATTACGTTGATGTTTACACTTCGCTTGTTGAAATCTCTCTGATGGCATCCACGGGGAACCTTGAGTTTTAATTTTATTCAACAACTCCCAGCAGGCATTGGTGGTTAACCAATGAAAGAGATGCCACACTTGGGCTAAGGCTTTATGGGTTATGTTGCCACAGGGACAGCGGTCCATGAGTGTTTGCATTGAGGGACATCCCAAGGCCATGAGATCAATACATTGACAGAATGGTGCTAAGAATGGTTGTAACCATTGGCGTTTTTCATTACCTTTCACAAATACCACATGGGCAGAGGACAAATGGGCTTTCATCACTATGTCCAGGTGCTTATATGAAATGGTTCCTTGCAAATGATTTTCAATCCATTTAGTTTGTTTACATTCTTTCTCACACAACAAATCAAAAGCATAGGGTGCTTTAAACATCAAATGAGTAGCTTGTGATATTCAAAAGGTAGAACAATCAATAATGCCAACCTCTTTAAATATAAATTTGTTATCTCCATTGTTAAACCCTTGGCAATCCACAATCAGTGTGCTCAACATGATGATGCTTGTCTGAACCAAGTCCAACTGACCACTAACTGACTATTCGCGACTAAGGTGTACCCATACCATTGACTTACATTCCCATTCTAGTAAACAATTTGAGGTAGGGTATGGCAGGAAACATCCGAAATAACAACATCAACAGCAACCTTTTTTTACTACATCATTTTATTGGTATAACAAGTTTAACATGCTTTTGTCATTTTGGGATAGGGACGATACCAACTCATACAACAATAGAGTCTTTTGTGTTTATAGCGTCCATAACACCGATGATGTCCCAATGTCTCTAAACTGAATGTTTTTGACTGTGAGCTGCTCATCAAAGTACCCTTGACGCCATAAGGTCCACACATATCATAACTTGTTTTTTCATCATTTAGTGGTACTAGTGAGGGCGAGCTTGAATGACAGGGTATATTACCCACATTTATTCCACACAGGTAGGGACAGGCTGTTGACCAGCGCTGATGTTCTTGCATAGGTTCATCACTTTCTTCCCATTGGTCTATGGTGATGAAACAAAAGGCACATTTCACTTCATCTCTTGTTTTTAAATAATAGAAATAAGCGGCTGCCAAGGCTTGAGGGTTTATGAAAGGCACATGCCATGTGGCAAAGGTCTTGAAACGTTGTTCCTCAGATTTTAAAGTCATGGGTGTAACACCTGTTGAGGCTTTAAAGCAAGACATGACTGAGCGGCTTGACGTGGGTTGACCTGTTATTTATACACTCGTCACTTTGTTGCATAGTGGATAATAATTGACTTGTTTGAGATGAATGATCAAACAGTAGGCCGTAGTATTGGCTGGAACATTGTCATGCGTTTCAAAATCTAGTCGAATGTCGATATAGGATTGCTTGACAGACTCTTCCAAGTACACACATCAAAAAAAGTTTTGCATCACCTCGGTTCCAAGAGTTCCGGAACCGTTAAATACAAAGGGAATAGAGATCAACACAAACAACATTTCAGCTCGTTTTATTGCTCATGAGACCCACACATTGCATGTTGTACCATCATACAGCTAGACTTTCAGCATTTGTGGTCCAGATTGCAGTACACACCACTACCTCTAATACCCAGTAGCACGTCCTCTTGCATTGATGCATGCCTGTATTCGCCGTGGCATACTATCCACAAGTTCATCAAGACACTGTTGGTCCAAATTGTCCCACTCCTCAACGACAATTCGGCGTAAATCTCTCAGAGTGGTTGGTGGGTCAAGACGTCCATAAACAGCCCTTTTCAACATATCCCAGGCATGTTCGATAGGGTTCATGTCTGGCGAACATGCTGGCCACTGTAGTCGAGCGATGTCGTTATCTTGAAGGAACGCATTCACAAGATGTGCACGATGAGGTCGAGAATTGTCGTCCATGAAGACAAATGCCTCTCCAATATTCTGCCGATATGGTTGCACTATGGGTCGGAGGATGTCATTCAGGTATCGTAAAGCCGTTTCGGAGCCTTCCATGACCACCAGTGGCGTACGTCGGCCCCACATAATGCCACCCCAAAACATCAGGGAACCACCACCTTGCTGCACTCGCTGGACAGTGTGTCTAAGACGTTCAGCCTGACCAGGGTGCCTCCAAACACGTCTCCGACGATTGTCTGGTTGAAGGCATATGCGACACTCATCGGTGAAGAGAACGTGATGCCAATTCCGTGGGGTCCATTCAGCATGTTGTTGGGCCCATCTGTACCGCGCTGCATGGTGTCGGGGTTGCAAAGCTGGACCTCGCCATGGACGTCGGGAGTGAAGTTGCGCATCATGCAGCCTATTGCGCACAGTTTGAGTTGAAACACGACGTCCTGTGGCTGAACGAAACGCATTATTCAACATGGTGGCATTGCTGTCAGGGTTCCTCCGAGCGGCAATCCGTAAGTAGCGGTCATCCACTACAGTAGTAGCCCTTGGGCGGCCTGAGCGAGGCCTGTCATCGACAGTTCCTGTATCTCTGTACCTCCTCCATGTCCGAACAACATCGCTTTGGTTCACTCTGAGACGCCTGGAAACTTCCCTTGTTGAGAGCCCTTCTTGACACAAAGTAACAATGCGGACGCGATCGAACTGCGGTATTGACCTTCTAGGCATGGTAGAACTACAGACAACATGAGCAGCGTACCTTCATCCTGGTGGAATGACTGGAACTGATCGGCTGTCGTACCCCCTCCGTCTAATAGGCCCTGCTCATGCATGGTTGTTAACATCTTTGAGCAGTTTTAGTGACATCTATGAACAGTCAAAGGGACTGTATCTTGGATACAATATACACAGTCAACGTCTATATGCCGGAGATCTGGGAACCGAGGTGATGCAAAACTTTTTTTGATGTGTGTAGGAACAGTCAAAGACAATCAGTGGTGCCCTTGTCTTAAATGCTAGGGGTGACAACATGGGACAGTTTTCTTTTTGATAATACGACCATCTACATTTAAAAAACAAGTCGTACAGGGGACCAAACTTATTTTTTGAAAATACAAATCTAGTCCTTCAAAGGGAAATACAGCTCCATTGAAGAAAAGACATGCATTTCTCAATTGCAGATGATCTAATTGTGTAGCATCTATGGTTTGTTGATACTTGCGATTGGTTTGAAAACCCACGAATATGTAGAGAGGTCTCTCTGAATAGCGTGCCGTTTTTACAGACCAACTGTGTGTGTTGGTGGTGGGTAATAGGGGATACTCATGGAGCGCGCAGCTTCTAAATTCCATGTATTTTTTAGCGTATGGCTTTTAGTGCCGGGAGTGTCCGAGGACATGTTCGGCTCGCCAATTTTGTAGCTGCTTCGAGACGGACACCCAATGGGTGAGCAACAAGTACCGTTGGGGAGGTAAGTCGGAATGTATGGACGAGGAGTAGTAAGGTAGCGGCTGTGGCCTATAGTTAGGGACCAACCCCGGCATTGGCATAGAAGGAAGATGGGAAACCACAGAAGACCATCTTCAAGGTTGCCGGCGGGGGGATTCGAACCTCCTCGCTTCCCGGATGTGAGCGACTGCCAGCAGTCATGCCGTAACGACCACGGCTAACTCACCCGGTATTCCATGGGTAATGGCATATTTCTTTCCACAATCTTGAGCGTGTCCAGGGGACGTGGGGGTACTTTCCATAGCATTCGTTGTAATTGCATTTTTGAATCTATGGGTGCATCTTGAGCTCCCTTGAGTGCATTATTATCACTCCTGTCTCTCACCAGATAAAGCACTTGCCTTGCCTTAACCACAATACGCTGATGATCTTCGGCAACGCCTAAAATGAGTTTAAGAGGTAAAAATCCAGTAAAGGTGCCATCGGTGTGCACCATCCAGTCATTGGTCGAGTCAGGGGACCAATCTGACATGCAAAGTGTTTTACCTTCTTGCTCACTATAAGAGGGGTATGACACTTGAAATACCCATATTTCTAATGCTATCCACCACAATATCGTTAATCACATAGCGCTCCTCTGACAACAGAAAGGCAAAAGCATGGCTGGCTAACTTGGATGTTGTTGGTATAGAGCCATCGGCTTTGGTGAGTCGACCTTCAATCTGAATAACACTTTCATGCGGTAGGGTGTAAATATCTTGTTGATATGTTGTTGATAACAAATTGAATTTCATCATTGTTATTGAGTCCAGGTGTTTGCGCTTGATAGGAATGGGGGTCAATTCTTACCACTCCTGGTTGCTCCTCGATGTTGTTTACCACTTCTAGGATATTATTCATCATGGGGGTTGATGTGGTAACCCAAATGTTGTAAAATCTGCTTGTCCTTAGGTGTGAACGTGTATTCACCTGGAAAACAACTAATCCCATTCCTAGATGGTGTTGATACTTTATACACCAGCTTCATAGTGACTTTAGCACCAACTTGTAAGTCACTGGTGTGGTAGAATCTAATTGAATGAGTTGTTGATCTCTATTGACCAGTCTTAACGTTATATTACTAATGGGATTAGCAGCCACACAATGAAAGAGCAATACTGGAGGGTTTTCACGAATTATATAGCCATTGGGCGATGTCACAATGAAGTCATAAAGCGAATGCGATGGTTCTTGATTGGTATACACTTGGCTAATAAATTACACGTCACCGACACGTGATGGTCCTCAATCAATTTCACATCATAGTCTGAATCATGTTTTTTGTTGGGCTCCAACACTCGTGGTTCAAATCCTAGTAAAGGGCCAATGGAATCGGGTTGTGATTCAAAGTCAATCTTAAACATAGAGAAAATACTACAGCGATGAGTGTTGGTATTTCCTGTAAGTTCAAACTTGTGTGTCCCATCAAGAAATGACTTTAAACCATATTCGTTGATTAGCACCACATAAATGTGCTCATAAATATCATCTATTGTATATCCACCAGGGTTCAGGGTGAGCACAGAATCATTATAGTAAATCTTGTTGTTTACATCTTTACGTATGTTGTATATTCTATTGTACGTTTCAAGAGAAACAAGTCCCAAGCCATAAGGTCTTCCACTCAATTCAATAGGCGGGTAAAAGTCTAGGCTGACTTCAGGTCCACGTCCATGCAGTGTAAACGTCTTACTTTCTGTCGACATACTGTTGACGTTTTTGCTTATGCTGTGTCTTATATAAAATATTAAACACAAACGCCCACACTCTTGGCTGTTAAACGGTTGCTCACGTTTCACATTATAATATATCTTGGTCCTGTTTCCAAAATAGGTGACTAGTTCCATGGGCGGAGGTAAATTCCCAAAACTATCAAAGTACCATACCATGAATCCCTCATTTACATAGGCTTCATAATGCGTTCCTGGCCCTCGGTGATCATCCAAATTTAGAACAGCACATTCCTGTTTCCAGGGTCGTGGGGGCAATTGGTTTCGCATAAACACACCTCGAAAATGAGAAAGCTTTAGTTGTTTAGCACAGCTTTTCACTTGTTCATGCGTCAGGGCATGTCTTGCTATGGTTGAGGTTATTTTTTATTTATTTGGAGATGGGAAAATCCCAAATCCTTGTTGATAAAAGGCTGGCTTAAAAATTGCCATTTCTAGCCCCCATAGCAATCGCTTCCATCGTTTCATGATGTCGCTGACTTTCTTTCAATTCTTGCTTACACTGCTGTGCAGCTTAAATAGTTTTAGCCACCGCACTGGCACCGCCCAAAAGTGAACCCAGAGCAGCCAGACCAGCGAATAAAGCAGGTAAAATCCTGCTCGTTTAGGGACAGGGATCACTCGAACTTGTTTAGAAACCTTTCGCCGATGTTTTGGAATATCACGTCTCTGTGCTGCTCGAAGGGCTTTCCTTATGGACAACACATTATATTTATTTTTTTCATACGCAAGGGCTTGTCCACTAATGCCTTAACCTCATGCCTTGTCAAGGATAAGGTACTTTTTAGTTTTTTCACCACATATCTTTCTTTCACCATGATGATAATAACCAACAACCTTTCACAACAAAGTTTAAGTCACAACTAACGTGAGGTTGTTATTTCATGTCTGTATATTCCAATTCTACATAAAGTGGGAAATCGTTTATGGATTTCCCCGCTTGCTTTTCATCCCATGTAAGCATGAGGTGGAATGATAATTCGTCACCTTCATTGATCATTTCATGGTTATGGACCAACATCCTATGACCATTTATCTCGATTTGTAAATGGTTCTCATCAGGCATCGCGTATTTCATGTGAATGGTTCCATCATAGTGTAATCGATAGTGGCTTAAACCCGAAGCAAGCACATAGGTCAGGTGCTGGTCATGAACTAGCGGTAAATGGTTTCTGTCATTCACAGGTTTTTCATTTGTCAAATGCACCAAAAATACGGATGGGATAAATTTATAAATCCTTTTCATTTCATAGGTCACGTAACGTTTAGTGCAGACATCATCCTCTTCTTGCGGGTCTTCCACGTGAATAATGCGGTGATGATTAGCGGTATAGCCATTCACCGTAAGCAGAGGTACTTTGTCATATAACTCATGTACCTTGTTATCCACATACTTTTTGTTGTGACATCCGTAGACAATTGAGGATGTTTCACATGAGTCAATCGCTTCCCCGTAAAGTCATAATCTCCCTGTTTAGTGTGTGGCACCACAGACCTATCCACATAGTGTTTATTAGCAGGATCTGTTTCTTGTCTATGATCATGTATGAGCACAGACCTAGTTTAGCCATTAACGCACGTCCGAAGACATCCATCGTCGACCTGTAGTAGAGGTCTACTCTTTCTATGACAAGACATGGTTCCATGTACACACATCAAAAAAAGTTTTGCATCACCTCGGTTCCAAGAGTTCCGGAACCGTTAAATTCAAAGGGAATAGAGATCAACACAAACAACATTTCAGCTCGTTTTATTGCTCATGAGACCCACACATTGCATGTTGTACCATCATACAGCTAGACTTTCAGCATTTGTGGTCCAGATTGCAGTACACACCACTACCTCTAATACCCAGTAGCACGTCCTCTTGCATTGATGCATGCCTGTATTCGCCGTGGCATACTATCCACAAGTTCATCAAGACACTGTTGGTCCAAATTGTCCCACTCCTCAACGACAATTCGGCGTAAATCTCTCAGAGTGGTTGGTGGGTCAAGACGTCCATAAGCAGTCCTTTTCAACATATCCCAGGCATGTTCGATAGGGTTCATGTCTGGCGAACATGCTGGCCACTGTAGTCGAGTGATGTCGTTATCTTGAAGGAACGCATTCACAAGATGTGCATGATGAGGTCGAGAATTTTCGTCCATGAAGACAAATGCCTCTCCAATATTCTGCCGATATGGTTGCACTATGGGTCGGAGGATGTCATTCAGGTATCGTAAAGCCGTTTCGGAGCCTTCCATGACCACCAGTGGCGTACGTCGGCCCCACATAATGCCACCCCAAAACATCAGGGAACCACCACCTTGCTGCACTCGCTGGACAGTGTGTCTAAGACGTTCAGCCTGACCAGGGTGCCTCCAAACACGTCTCCGACGATTGTCTGGTTGAAGGCATATGCGACACTCATCGGTGAAGAGAACGTGATGCCAATTCCGTGGGGTCCATTCAGCATGTTGTTGGGCCCATCTGTACCGCGCTGCATGGTGTCGGGGTTGCAAAGCTGGACCTCGCCATGGACGTCGGGAGTGAAGTTGCGCATCATGCAGCCTATTGCGCACAGTTTGAGTTGAAACACGACGTCCTGTGGCTGAACGAAACGCATTATTCAACATGGTGGCATTGCTGTCAGGGTTCCTCCGAGCGGCAATCCGTAAGTAGCGGTCATCCACTACAGTAGTAGTCCTTGGACGGCCTGAGCGAGGCCTGTCATCGACAGTTCCTGTATCTCTGTACCTCCTCCATGTCCGAACAACATCGCTTTGGTTCACTCTGAGACGCCTGGAAACTTCCCTTGTTGAGAGCCCTTCTTGACACAAAGTTACAATGCGGACGCGATCGAACTGCGGTATTGACCTTCTAGGCATGGTAGAACTACAGACAACATGAGCAGCGTACCTTCGTCCTGGTGGAATGACTGGAACTGATCGGCTGTCTTACCCCCTCCGTCTAATAGGCCCTGCTCATGCATGGTTGTTTACATCTTTGAGCAGTTTTAGTGACATCTATGAACAGTCAAAGGGACTGTATCTTGGATACAATATACACAGTCAACGTCTATATGCCGGAGATCTGGGAACCGAGGTGATGCAAAACTTTTTTTGATGTGTGTATATAGACAGCTTGCTCACCTCCCTAAGCCTTAGTTGATATGAATATTATTAAGCAACAAGAGTCATTTCCCGTGGGGGACATGGTTTCCCATCTCTATCCCACATCACGTGATCAGCGTCACAGTTCACTGTTTCCGTCTTCCATTCGCTGCATCATTGTGGGACCTTCAGGATATGGAAAGACTAATCTTTTGCTCACGCTCATCACAGCGCCCAATGGTCTGCGTTTTCAAAATATTTATATTTTTCCAAAATCTCTCTACCAACCCCTCTACGTGTACCTGGATCAAGTCATGTCTGAATAACAAAAAGAGAATATGAGTTATTTTATATTTTCTATGCAAGAAAATGTTATTTCACCGGATGAGGTAAAGCCTGATTCACTCATGATTTTCGATTATGTATCCTCTGAACGACAAGGCATCATTCAAAGCTATTTCAGCATGGGTCGTCACAAACATATTGATCGCTTCTATCTTGGACAAACATATTCTAAAATGTCCAAAGAGTTAATTGGTGACAATGCCAATGTCATCGCTTTATTTCGCAGGGACGAGAGGAACAGTCGCCACATTTATAATGAACATGTGAATCCGGATATGACCTTTCAAATGTTTACTGAATTGTGTGCTAAGTGCTGGAACACTGAACGTCATGCCTGTTTAGTGATTGACAAACAAAGTGAACTCAACCAAGGACGTTATCGCTTCGGGTTTGATCATTTTATTGCTATTTAAGGCACTGTTTTATTCCTTCTCATTTGTCAAGACACCAAGGCGTTAGCAGAGAGTCAATTGAAAAAGCATATTATTAGAGCAAAAAATACTATTCGCCAAAAGTTTCGTCAATTGAAACGATCACGTGCGGATCATGCTTTGTTTATTCAGCAACATTTAGCACCTCCGCTAAACGCCATGTTGAAACCCTCTTTCAAGCCATCTGAAACGCTACCCACCGTTTCACAAGCCACACAGATGCTACACGAGGACCCTGAGTAAGAGGAAGAGCAACAGCAATAGGAAGATTTGACTAGTGTTAGCGAGGTTGAGAATGACGAGGAACAAGTGTTTACGCCTCAAAAATGTCCTCACCCCTTGCACAGTTTTTAAGAAAAAAGAAATCCCTGGTCAGGGTCGAAACACCTTGCCCTTCCAGATCGTCTCCGTTTTCACAACTCTTGGCCACCCCTCAACATAAAGCTCAACTGAAAAACATTTTAATAAAATATTATATATCAACACTAGAACCCTATTTTACCGGTCTATTTATTGGAAACACAGATACCACGTATGATGTTCGCTATGAGGATGATAGTTTTAAAATTGGGGATTCATCGATTAAATTTGCTCGTACTAAAACTGTTATTAAGAACATCAATTATAAATTAACGCCAGGACTGTTAAAGCTGCTCTTCTCTCGAACACCCTCTTTCCATGATTATACGTCAGAGGACCTTGGCAAATATAAATCCATTTTATTGGACACCCATGCCCACAAAAGACAGTATGATCCCGCTCAGCAAGTGAATGCCAATATATCTCAAAAATATAAAACCATCATTGCAAAAATGTTTCCCACCAGTCAAAGTGGTCGTCGTAAAGCATCCGCTTCGGGAGTGAATTTTAAACCATTAAAACCCCTTGTGAATGTTACCTACTGGCACAATCCCAATAAGATCGTCCAGCGGCTACAGTTGTTGCATGCTTCACGTCACGATTGGGAAATGCAAGAAATTAAAGAAGAACGTCGAAATGCCAAAATTATTGTTTAAGCCCTCACCCATTAAAATGGGTATTGCTCACGAGTTGCATCGTCCAGCTAGACGTCACTATCAGCGACTTAAGGTGATTTCACGGGGTGTGGATGAACTTTGTCAAGCCAATTTGGTGGAAATGATTCCCTATGCTAGCGTTAACAACGGTGTACGCTATATGTTGACTGTCATTGATGTGTATTCCAAAATGGCATTTGTCCAACCCGTGAGTCGCAAGTCTGGCCCGCAAGTCACCAAGGCTTTTAAACATATTATTCAACAATCCAAACGTCAACCCCAGTTGTTACAAACGGACCAGGGAAAGGAATTTTTCAACAAGGACTTCTCCAGTTTTCTCAAATCTTTGGATATTCACCATTACACCACATACAGCAATCTCAAAGCCAGTGTGGTCGAGCAGTTTAACCGAACATTGAAAACCCATATGTGGAAGGCGTTTACCGCTCAAGGTACATATCGCTGGTTGGACATGTTACCTGAGCTAGTGTCACGTTACAATGACACCAAACACAGAACCATTGGGACCAAGCCACGCCTCGTGACCAAAATTATTCAGCGACTGGATTAACTGTTTAACCCCATAAAAACAGCAGACCCTAAACGTCACCAACTGAAAATAGGGGATTTTGTTCGTGTGAGCAAATTCAAGTCCGTCTTCGACAAGGGCTACACACCAAATTGGGGGACTGAACTATTTCGAATTCGTCAAGTCAACCTAAACCGTCCAGTCACTTATTTCCTCGAGGACCTCAACCATCAACCCATAAAAGTCAGGTTCTATCTCCAAGAACTCCAAAATACAGCGTTTCCAAAACATTACCTTGTGGAAAAAAGTGTTGAAACAAGAAGGAAATAAACTATATGTAAAATGGTTGGGATTTAGCTCAGCCTTTAATTCTTGGATTAATAAACTATGTTGTATGAAACTGTGCGCCTTGTATTTATTATTTTCACTCATGTTGTACTTATCCTATAGCCCTGTGTGTACAATCCTCAGCTCCACGTGTATTATGAGCAATACATATTTCTTTCTCTCTTCACCTGTGTTCTCTCTTACACCCCCCCCCCCCCTCCCCCTCTCCTTCCCTTCACCTCCCACCGCTGCCAAACAGGTTGTGACTTGTTAGCTGTTATCGCGCACGTGTACAGCTATTGTTCGAGGTGAACACCTGTGTGTAAGGTCATATTACACATGAACATTCATTTTCTTACGTACGAACTAAAACAGGATGTGACTTGTTAACTTACATGTTGTTTCACAAGGGGTCAGTAATAATGTCATCTCACACGTGTTCACATGTATTTCATCACTTTCCTTTCATATCGTTAACAGATTGCACGCTGACAATCGGCTAGTGGCTAAAATAGTTACCCCATCATGAATTCAAAAAAATACCAATAAAAGTGCAGTTAGGCCCTTTGTTATAATTTCAAAAAATACATTCAAAAAGGGGGCGTCATCTCAAGTCCTACAATACCTCATACAAGTCCCTAGCCTTATTGGTTCATGAGATATTAAAAAGCCAATGACCTATGAGTTTTGGATCTCTTGGTTATTTTTTAAATAACTTATCTATAAATCATTATTCAAAAAGTCCGCCCTCTTACAAAAACCCAAGTGAGCATGCGTAAAACAAAAAACAAAAAAGTTTAATCATAGAGGCGGCCAGTTTTATGCATGCGTTTCATATGGAACAACATTTCATTTCATCATATCATTCTCCCTCTCACATGTCGCACTTGGAAAGCAATGTTTACCTAAAAATTACTATTTCACCCCCTAGTATGGGTAGGTTTTATTTAGGGATGGAAATAAGTTGTCGAAACAAAAGAGGGTGTCATCCCGAGTCATACGACACCTCATTTATCAAAATCCGGCCATGGGTTCAGGAAATATCAACAAAAGTGTAGTTATGCCCTCTGTTCAAGGGTAAGTTAAGCTACGGCCGCCATCTCGTTAGGTTAGGCTAGGTTAAGTTAACCTACAGCCGCCATCTTGTTAGGTTAGGCTAGGTTAAGTTAAGCTTTATTTGAAAAGCGCGCCATGCAAGTCGTTGCGCGCCACCGCCATCATGTAGGAGGAAAGCCGTAGGAGGCATTAGAACACACCAAAACCAACTACTTATGTGGCTTCACTAAGGATGCAGGCCACGTTACATGCTGATATGTTTCAAATATACTCCTCGGAATATGTGGCTCCACTAAGAATGCAGGCCACTTTACCTGCTGATGTGTTTCAGATAGGCTATACTCCTCGGGATATGTGGCTCTACTAAGGATGCAGGCCACTTAACCGTTATTTGCATGAGACCAATGATACAGTTAAAGGAGTCTTGGACGACAGAAGAACGGTACAAATAAATGACATATTTGAACTATTAATGTTGAACCCGTCAGACGAGCTGTTAGGGTTGCCACTAACCGAAATGACTTCCCGGACAACTCATTGTTCGAACGCATATGCCGAAGAGGATTGGATGTACTTCGTATAGGTCAGTGCGCACGAAACGCTAGATCCCTGGGCGATCTGGGCAGACAAGGTATGTGTCAAGAATAACCCTAGAAGTACACCGCAGAAACACTTAAACTACAAAATAACAACATCCAGACTTATGTAAACTCGGGTAAAATTTATTTTAAAAAATAGCATACACCTAGCCTAGTTAGGAGGGTTTGTTTCAGTCTAGTCCCGCAAGCTAATAAAAAAGGAAAATAAAGGGTCAAGAATCCTACACTGATTGAAGTTTAAAACCCTCGCGAAAGATCTATTATACAAGAAAACAAGGTACCAAAGCAAGGGTAGTGGCACGAAAAGTATACCCTACACAGATGAAATGGGCTACTATAGAAAAACAGTTGTTAAATTAACAACAATCAAGCAAAAGAATTTATGGTGGTACCATTCCCAAATTTGCATTTAATTAATTAATGAATCTAGCTAAGTCCTAACGTTACAACAAGAATTTACGGCGAATGACTACCGTAAAAGCAAACATATACAACAAAAGCTATATGATAACCAGCAATAAAAAACAATAGTACACTTCTTACAAACTAAAGGTACAATGGGTTATCTTAAGAGTATAACATTTAAATAAATCAATGAACACAGCAATCACAATGTTTCTTATCCAAGCCTGCCTACACGCTGGAATACTGTTTGTATTCAAGGGTCATCTAATGTAGTTATGTTGGCAACGGCGTGATTAAAATCACGAGTTAAGTCGCATGAGAGTCGTGCGCTACTAGTTGAAAACTAATGGTCCAAATGTAGCTCCGTCGTCTCAAAATAGTGTAACGAAAAGTCAACAAGGCATTTCAATTCATACAAAGAGAATTGTCCAGCGAGTAATATTGGGGATCAAGATTAATTCACAGTCATGGTTATTTAGCATTTCCATATAATAATTAGTTCTTCATTATTATTAGGAGCACGGTGTATGTTGTCGTAGGTTTATGACGAATGCTGGTGATT
This sequence comes from Meconema thalassinum, assembly GCA_946902985.2. Taxonomy (NCBI): domain Eukaryota; kingdom Metazoa; phylum Arthropoda; class Insecta; order Orthoptera; family Tettigoniidae; genus Meconema; species Meconema thalassinum. Next base: position 215,903,751 of record OX336389.2, on the reverse strand, counting down.
CTATGGACACCTAGGCTTAAACAACGTGAAGTCGACTGAAAGATCATCACTCACAAATATCGGCTCTGTAGCCGGCACAATAACACAGGTTAGCATGACCCGGTTGCAACAATACTGTCACGGGCACACAGCTCTCCTATTACAGTCTTCAGGCTAATCCTGGAAAGAATGGTCGTAGGGTTGTCCCTGTACGACAGTGCATCGAAAAGCACTCAAATATAACACATAGAAAGCCTCGAATAGGGTGCCATAATCACCACTAAATAATAGACAGCATTGGCTTCCTACAAAATCATACACTCTCCAATAGTACTAAAAATGAAGTTCGCCTTCCAAAGCGGTAACAAGACAAGTTACATGCACGTCTCATGACGTCAGCAAAAACATCTGATCTCGCAACAAACTGCTGGCCTTGACCTAGAGAATGGCTACATCCTCCAAACGGTAAAAATATGAATGCGTGCGCATCCAGTCAAAAAGTATGCAGTCGTCTCGCAAAAAAAGCGACGAACCTTGGGTTGATAAACCCGTTCTCACTAGTGTTAGCAAACACACTAGCTTCACACAGTCGCGTCTGGCGACTTACTACATTCAGCAGGCTATAATAAAGTCCTATTGTGAATTACGCTGGCTCCGATATCATCATGAATAACTGTAAAACGTTGGTGGCAAATGTACCACATAAAAATACGGAGTACAATGATAAATCATGTTAAAAACTTGCAGATAACAACATTACGAAGATGTTCCACTTACTTTTGGAGTGCTTTGGAGTTGACAGAGATGTCACTCGATTATTATGTACATTCCTTTCATCACAAAACTTTTGCGTGTCTACAGCTTGACACAAAATAAAGGAATAAGCAAATTGACAATCTTACAAACTGCTAAGTTGTCTGAAATGATACGAAATGTATCGGGGTTCAATGCTCTGGTAGCATATTTAATATAATTCCCCTCGTTCTTGCTCGAACTGATGTGGCTTCAGAGCTCACATAAACAATAAATAACTCAATCACATCAAAAGGGTAATGACTACAGTCGGTCATTAACTGATACGCCCATACAAGGCAAAAACCAAACAGTGGCGTCTTTGGAAGTGTCGCAAAAAGGGGTAGCAATAAAAAGACAAAAGAATGGTTGTCCATTCTTCAAAAATAAATCTGACCCACATGAAGGGTCAACCAAACCAAATCTAAATGATCTGTGGTCAAGTCTATCAAACAATTAGGACTTTACATCCTCCTGACACATCCAGAATGCACCAAAAAGAAGGTGACTAACTCTCACTGTAAAGAAAAATCAAAACTATCTAGAAAAATCCTACCTAAGCTGGTCATCACAAGTTCGGTTAATTTCTACATTTTAATCTACCACAGCTAAACCCGTACACAGAAGAGAAGTTGTAGACTCACATACAATTCACCTTATGGCAAATCCATGACATAGCAAGGTGTTTCCAAGACTTGGGCAGTAGCAATATTCCAACTAAGACTCCTGGGATCGAGTCTACTCTGCTCCAGTCTTCTCCTGCGTCTACCAGTCAGAATCACGTCCAAGATCTCCTCCCTGTGGTTAGCTGATTGGTTGATGGACTCCTGGGCGCAACGTCCTTCAAAGTTGTTGGTTGGTTCTCCTGCCATGACGAAGTCCCTCTTCTTTAAATATTTCTCTGAAATAGATGGGGGTCTACTCCATTACATTGATGGATAGCACTTGAATAATTGCGTACACGTGGTTGACTTTATGATAGATCATCGTGTTGGATTGCACACGTGTTCTCACTGAATCTAATGGATTAAGCACAGTAGAAAATTGGCTCAATGGCTCTACACAATTTTGCAGACTGGTAATAAAAAATGGCTTTCACTGTCTGCTTCACTGATATTACACACATGTGGTGTTGGAAAATCACAGATTCTATTGCCGTTATAAATCGTGGAATATCTCAAGTATCCGGCACGAAATTCACTTTACAAAGTGCATCGTAGATGATTATTATTGTGCCTGATTGCACATGATAATTGTAGATAGTTGAAACTTTGCAATATTTCAGGTCCCTCGTGGACTTAAGATTTTGAGTGACCCACGTGTAGAAATATGGTGTTACTGACGGCCAAAAATTTCCACAGAAATGTGGAATAATTTTCACAATTTTCACTCGTGCACTCGAATATTTGTAGCACGGTCGATTAATCATTCACAGTTAGCATTTAAGTAGTAACTTACAGTTGATGTTCGAAGATTTTCCTTCCACCTCGTGGACGGATGATGATGGTTATCGTCTTATAGACGGATATACAATTTTCTCACACGGAATTGTAGTAGTAATTTTTACTTCGTCGCACAGCACACTATGGTGCTAAAGAAACTTCACCATTCACTCGACTAATCGTCGGTTTTAAATAAACTCCTTCACCCTACGGGTGGACTATAATTCCCTTCGTATGAACGACGGACGGTCCCAGCACGTCTGATCAGAACGGTTGCTAGCTTGGTAGTCTCCGAGCATGGAGTTCACTTGCAGTGTCCGGACGGTCAATTGAGTCGTTGACAGTCCAACTTCCTCCCGCCTTTCTTCAGCGCTAATTACCTTTTACCGAAAAAATAATAAAATCGAAACATAATAATGTTTATCATATGCAGAATTACTACGTGGAAAGTTCTGAGACTTTTATAAGCAAGATGTGTAATAATGGGTGCTCAGAAAAATTATTAGGGTGAATGTCCAAAGTCAAGACATCATCCCTTTCTTACTACATGCCGCGCGCTGCATCAGGGCGCGTTCAGTGACAAGGCATGGCATGTTCATCAACATTAGCATAAATATCACCGAGCAATGAGCTCAGGCGGGCTCAATATGTTATTCATACGAGTTTGTTATATAAATAAGAATAATTTTATTTTCCGTTGAACTCAAAGCAAGAGTGAGTTATGTATTGTGCCCATTTAGGATCGGCACAAGATTTGAACCCCTGACCATTTACAGAGAATATTTTAAAGTCTTATAAAATATTATAAAATCTTAGAGATGCACCAGAGGTCTCAGAGAGAAACTCACAGGAAAACGAACATTCAGGCATTCCTGAAGGGGAGATGGTTAAGTGGAAATGCATATATTCCCATTTTAGTTGGCATTTTAAAAGCAAATCGCCATTAAAATAATGATTAGCAAGCACCATAAAGTTAGACTCAAGAGGCAATAAGTAACACTTGAGATTCCAGGGAGACAGCAACTCCAGGAAAATATTGCGTTTCAAGTGGACACTAAGGGTTGGAACTATTTCTTAATAGACACTCGAAACTTAAACCATGAATCCGTGAAATCAGCAGTTTTTCTTAAATAGATAAAAGGGGGAGTTACCTCGTTAAACCTCATGAAATAAACTCACCAAAGCTATTAGATACGAAGTCGCAACAAAATCTAGTGACCCAAAAATTCAAGAAGTTGGCAGTCCTGAAAAGCACTTGAGAAGAATGCAAGGTAATGGAAAGAGGTCATAAACACTTGAGCGACAAGATACTAGCGGAGGGCAGTAAGTGAAAGATAGGCCCCGCCAAGAGCATATCAACTATTTTAATTAATTACAGATAACCCAGCGAAACAATTTCATTCCGCCTGCCGGAAATTGTAATATTATTACCAATTACACTTGGGATTAAAATTTAAACAAGATCGAAGCTAGGATTCAGGATTTGAACTTCCGAAGCTCGTCAAGAACTAGTTCTCAGCTGAGATGAATAAATAGGCCTAAGGCCCGAGAAAAAGTACGAAGTCCATCAGTTGAACGAGGGCCTTGATAGAGGCACGTCATACGAAGTTCGTCAGTCTATGACAGGCCTTGGTGAGAGGCACGTCATACGAAGTACCATCAGTCTGCCAGACAGTCAGCAGAGACAAGTTATAAGTTAAAGTCCGTCAGTAGGCAAAGCGTTAATTTAGGCTTATAGGGAAAGTGTACCAAGTACGATCAAAAGTAAACAGAGCCTCGGTGATAGGATACGCGAATTAGCGACAAGTAAAAACCGTCAAGAACAAAACCAAAGTAACAGACAGTAGAATTCAAGTCTCCGAAAGGGACAAAAAGTACAGAACGAATGCGCTAGGCAAATGAATAAGCTAACAAGCGAGACGCAGCAAACTTATCGTCTGTTCGAAAAAATACGCTAGAGACTGAAAAGATCAAAAGAACATTGGTTCGAAGAAATAAGTCAGTCAAGGGGAAACGAAATCCCTACGGTATAGTAAATGGTCTTCACGGAAGACAAGTCGAAGGGAAACCAAAAGTAATATTGCGTCAAGAGCCAAACAGAAGTAAAGTTAGAATTATAGGAATAAACTAATAAATGGAAGAATTTGATGAACAGTATTCGAGCGGAAAATAGGATAAATACTAATACAATTAGGAAGTAAAGAGACTTACCAGGAGAAGAGTGGGGAGCCGTTACATGAATAAAGGCTGTAGGAAAGAGACTTACCTAAACGTAGAGGGGATAATAGTAATCACACGTCCAAACCAGTACAGAAAAAGGGACTTACTAGGATCAGCCACGTGGGGATATCTTCATCGTCCGCTGAGATTTGGTCCGTGTGAAAGAAAGTGTAAATAATAATTAAGCGATTTTCTTTTTAGTGAAATTAGTGCTTTCTGTGAAACGAAAAATGTATAAAAATATGTCCGTGTGTAAAATAAAAGGCCAGAAAATGAAGATGGTCTATTTGTGTGAAGTTATGTGGTGTTAGAACCATGTGTGGGTGAAAACCATCCAAAAATCATGTCACAAGATGGAAAAGGGCTGAGTAGAAAATGTTCATAATATAAAAATGAGGGTATCATATGCAAATCAGTGAATTTATGTATAAATCTATGCACGATGGATAGTCAAAAGGTGTTAAGAGGTCAAAAGGCAACTGCTCAGACGGTTTGCAAAAATGTGAATAATAATTATGAAAAGTGGAAAGTAATAATAATAATAATAATAATAATGATAATAATAATAATAATAATAATGAAAACCCGAAAAAATGGTTAAATGAAAATAAAGTAAAATCTCAAAGGATGAATCGGATATAATAAATGAAAAATTTCAAGTAAAATGTATGCCAAATAAATTAACGTAAATGTAATAAGCACCATTAGAATCATGATAATAATAATTAATATTGAGTTTTATACTCCGAAAAATAGTATTGAGTTTTTATACTCCGAATAATAATGTTAAAGTAAACAATGGCATTTTTGCAAGTTAATAATGAAATAATGAATGTTAATCAAATGATAATAATAAACTCGAGTCGAAGTGATAAAATAATTGAAATAATTGAAGCGCGTGGAATAATTAACGTAATTGAAGGATCGTTGGGATACCTTAAGAAATGAAATAATAAACGTTATTCAGCAAATGATAAAATGTAATGTGCTAAAAGTAATAGGTGAAAATTGAAAGCGGTAAAATAAAGTTGAATGTTATAGGCTATAGGCCATATCGAAATAAAATGCTAAACACGAGCAAAGTTGTTTTAATGAAAATCTAAGTCTTATAAATGTTATGGAGCCGGAATAGGCCCGTAAAATGTTGAAATGAGTCAAATAGGCTAGCTAGTGGAATAAATATGTCTTGTAACGTGCTTAAGATGAGAGATCTAAAAGTAATAATGGTCAGGAAGGCGTCGATATTGTTGTATTACGAGGGTTTGACCCGTCTGGACGAACAGGGATTCGAACCAGAGGCATTATAGTTGTTGCAATCTAAGTCCCGCTGGGCAATTGCTAAATGTGTGTGTATTAATCTGGAAAGTATTAGTGCTTCTACGAGATATGGTTATAACTGGGGAAACAGTGTGTTCCGAGCCTAAAAATCATATAGCCTTACTTTGCCAGCATCGAAATGTTATGACCAAGTGAAATGTGTATAAGGAATGAACGGGATTCGAAGCAAGGAATGGTAAATACCTCTTGTCTCCTCCAAATAAATAAATAAATAAATGCGTCGTGATCTCCAATTACAGCACTGGTTACAAGGACAATGAAATGAATAAAAGTTAATGAGGGATAGAGTTGAATGAAGTAATGTCGCACTTGGATTTTCATGTATCTTATGTTGTAGAAATAAACAGTTGAAGGTTCTTTTAAAGGGAAGTGAATGGTGTGAGCGCAAGGTCGTAAATTATCGTGAAACGAGGGGTAAGGGAGGTTCTGCCACCCGGCCGACGGACCCTAGACACGGAAGGAAAGTACAATGGACTTTTGTTTAAAAAGGATGCGGTTGCTGAATAAATATGAAGTGCGTCATAGTTAAATATGCAAATTTGTGAATTAACGGTGCTATAAAATTGTTAATCAAATAATTGAATTGATGGGTTCTTGAAAATCATCCGCACATTAAATTTGTTGAAATCTGATAATATTTGACCAGAGTAGTCAAAGTATAAGTTGAACACTAAATATCCGATTCCTACTGTACCCGATACCTATTTGAGGCTATCGGCTACGCCAGCACACTATAAGCCGTAGTTGAGGTTTTGGGAAGAGTTAAGAAAGATAGCGCTCAGATCGAGTCAAGAGGAATGTCAGGATGACGTAGTAGGTCTAGGATCAAGAAGGCGATGACCGCAGGTAAGCAGATGGATTTATGAATGGAATTATGAAGCTTTATTAAGATCTATATGGAACATGGTATTTAAACATCTTAGAAGAGGAGATATAACATGCATTATATGTGGTAATAATTTGAAGGAAGTCAGATAACCCTTAAGTTATTTTATAACTTAATAGCCGAGATGATGGGGGTTCGAGGTTATATTTGTGACGCAAGACCACGGTGGTGGGGAGGACGCCACGTGACCGCACCAAGCAGGTAAGGGTCGAGACAGTGCAGGAACAGTCAGTCTAGCTCTGTGAGCCAAGCAAGGAAGTCAAGCTGAGTAACACACGCCAGGCGCATGGTATAGATCGTGCAGCGAACAGAAACTGTCACGGAAAGTGCAGGCGACAGTTTCAGCTTCACCGAGCAGCGAACAGAAACTGTCACGGAAAGTGCAGGGGACAGTTTCGGCTTCTCCGAGCGGCGAGCGACAAGTAGGTCAGTGGGTCAGGCGGACTTGCGGAGCAAGCAAGCATAGACGGCCGGGATATTTTAAAACAGCATTGCGAGTAGATGGAGAACTTTATTCCAAGCTGAATTTCAACGTAGAACGACATGGCGAGGCTAGCTTTATGCGGAGATTATTATGGCATAGCAGTAGGGCCGTGCGGGTTAATTCCCATTATTATACGCAAGCATTATAACAGAAGCTGAACTTCATTACTACTTTGAGTTGGAACGTTTATTCAGCACTTGAATTATAAAGACAAATAGTTACGTGATACTGCAACTTTGAACTTAGAAAGAACATAGTTTTCTCAATGACATTACGACTATGCATTTCATAGCGCATTCCAAGTAACATTAACAATTTTAAGCAAACGGAATGTTGTAAGCAAATGCACTTAGGAACATTAGCTCGTGCATTAATGCAAGTCATTCTTAAGAAGTGTTATGAATTACCGAGTATGAACACAGATACAGGGTGTTTCATAAACTTAGACACTCTGATAAAACAATTTTATTTTCTACAAGTAAAACTAAACCGCTGTGGAAATTGAACTTTCAACACTCAAACTGAACATTGTATAGAACAGTGGCGTAACGTAGAAGAGGAATAGGGGGTCCGCTGTTTCTATGAACTTTTCGTGAGGATTTGGACAATATCCGCTATGGATAACCAGAAGTTTATCATGTCGGAGTAAACGCAGACAGAGATGCGATGGCACCACGGAGCGATGGATTCAATTCCTGACGAGAAGGAGGTCCACCAGCTGATTCACTTGGGATTCGAAGGCAATCGGCATTGCATGGATGGAATGATATTCACGCCGATCTTTCGAGAAATTCATTACATAGGGACGATCTTTGAAATTTAATAACAGCTTATTATGAGAAGGTACTGTAAGAGTTATAATTTCCTGATACGATTATTTTCATGAATACTGGGCACACATGTATATTTTTCTAATAGGAGTGATACGATTATTTAGACATGGTTTGACTTTATATGCTTCGAATTTTTGCTAGAATATGGCGTGACCATATGATATGGCAGGCATCATTATACGAAATTCTCACCATTGGTTGGCTTTATTAAGCAGATATTTGGTCTTTTAGACATTTTTCCAGCAATGATATTTTTCATGAATAGTTTTTTTTTGTGTAACGAGTATTTCGAACTCGTGATCTGCAATTGATTATCTATATTACTTCGTCAGTTCATTGCATACTAGCGAGTGTGTATTATTCATCAGTAGGGATTTCTTCCATTGGATTGTTTGGAGATATTAAGATGTTATTCACATTAGTGAATGAATATCGCTTTTATATGACAACTAGAGACTTGTTGATTCCTATCTGGTACATTCACTCATATAGTCTTCGAGATGGGGTCTTTCGTATTTATACGATTGTATGGTGGTTACTCATCTTACCCATCGCTTAGGGCACTATCATGATTAGTCGACGGGGCGAGGTCTTTCGTATTTATACGATTGTACGGTGGTTACTCATCTTACTTGCCATTGAGGGACTCATTTTTATCATCCGAGTGTACATGAGATTGTAAGTGAATCAAACAAGGAACTACTAGTCACATATCAGTCGAACTTTTGTTAAATAAAGTGAAGATAAATGTCATCAGGGTTACATTTGTAATTCTTGTTTGCCAATCCAATATTTTGTTGCTATACTCTTTTGAGAGTAATTTCAGTTTAACAGCTGTTACAGCTGATGCTTTTGATGATTTTTTATAATTGTGTTTGATACCTTTGAGAAGGACTTAAAGTAATTGAATCTTGTAAGATGAATCATTAATGGTCAGATTTATTTTAAGGCAGATCAGTATTGCAGATTTTGATATGAGAGATTATAGCACATTGGTGTTTTTCTGTGATGTGAATTATGAGAATTGTAAGAGAATTTATGCTATTTGAAAGCAAATCTTGAATTACTAAGGTAATATTATTCCAATTGTTTAAGAAGTTGTCTAGATGTGATCAGATTAATTACAGTTATTGGAGATTGTGCGCGTTGATAATTTGAAGCCAGTTATATATTTTTTGTAGATCATGCAACATGGTTAAGTGAAGTTTGTGATAGGCATTTTGGGGAAGTTGCCAAGTGATAGTTGCAATGTTGCTAATGCATTTTGAAGCAGACATGAGGTTGTTGAACCCAGTCTAGCGTAATTGTTGAGATTCATGCTGTATGTGCTGAATATTTATGGAGTTTTGTGGAATAATTGTTGTATTCAAATGTGATATTTGAAGAATTGAGGATATATATAATGTAGTTGTGGATAGTCAGATCCAACGTGATGTCGTGAAGGCAATAATATTTTTTGGCATGAAAATTAAATACGAAATATAACTTGGAAGTGATAAAACTGTAAGACAACGTTCTATAACCCATATTAAACAATTTGTTAGGAAATTAAACAAATAAATAAAGTTGATAATACAAGATTTTCTGAGAATAATAATTAATGAAATAATAATCTGAAAATTAAGCATATTAATGATCTGACCTAATGAAATAAAAATCAGAATGACTAGATGAAATAATAAGAATCTAAATAACCAGAAGAGTAAAATTTAAATAAATTGATAAATTAAATTTTGGCATAAATCAATGAATTAAATAAATGGATGAATTAAAGATTGGATGAATAAACTGATTTAAATAAATTAATAGATGATTGGTTAGATGATGAATAACGAAATTAGAAGGTGATAATTAATTAAAGAAGCTGATGATTAATGAATTTATATGGAATTAAAATAAATTTAATTGAGATATAATCTGAGAAATTGCAACTTGAGTTGAGGAATTAAACAATTTGTATTGATGATTTAAGACGATTTAATCTGAAGTAGATGATAAAATAAGAGTGTGTGAATAATTAGAAAGCATAATGAAGTAATGATAATAATTTTCATTTAAATGATTTAATGGTGATGAGTTAATGATTCTGACAGGAATATGTTGAATTTTGAAATGAGAATTAATGTGAGAAATATTTAATTTTGATGATGATGATAATGATGACCAATGAGAAGTGAATTTTCTGTAATTCACAAACAAGTAATTTGTAATGACAATGTAAATAGTGTAAATTAATTATTCGATGTTTAGGAGCATTTGACTAACCTGTTCAACATTTAAATTATGCCATGCAAGCCATAAATACGTGATATTTAAAGTATGTGATTATAATATGTGTATGTTTAGACAGATTAATAACTTTTTTTAAATCCACATTTATGATGTTAAATTAAAGAGAAATTAGGTCTCAGGTATCACAAATGTCAGTGACGAAAGACATAGTGCTACAGTGATCCTGAGAACCCAAGAGAACTTTAGAGATTTTTCTGTTTTATGTGGATGAAATATTTTTGATTAGAAAAGAGATGGTTCGATTTTTGGACAATGACAGTTTAACGTTGGCATTCGACCATACTCTCAGGTAGGAGGTATATTTAAAATGTCTGTCTGACTATGAAAGTGAAATAAATTTGTTTTTATCTTAGTTGTGATCTGATGATGATGTGATTTTCCTTTTTTTCCTTGTCTTGAGTAAGGCTTAACCGGAAAGGATGTGGTTTGCTAGGAGTTCAGTTGATGGCGCCCATTTATATTTGCATTTTATTTTATTAAACTTAAGCCCGTAACGACCCTAGAGATACTTTGTCTCGTGTTACCCAACTGCTTTTTCGATAACTCAGCTGAATTTCCGACACATTCCTTATTTGACTAGAGGTTCATTTAACTCCGCTCTGTCCTGGAACTCCAGGAATGCGATGTAATAGCAGATGGGTCATCGCATCCCCAGGACGAACGGGTACACTACCTAAAAGAGAGATATGAAATGAAAACGTGTTAACTCATAATGGAGTTTGCAAGTAATTAAATAACTGTATAGTGATGGCATATGATACCTCATTTATAAACCACCCTATTGCATGGAATAAATTTTGGAGGGACATGAATACGAGAACATGGCATGGTTAATTGTTTTAAAGTGTTGATTTGTTGTGATAAACTAAGGCTTACCGGCAGAGGTAACATAATCAAAACAAAATGATAATTAAAGAATTTAAAGTAAACTGAGGGTAAAATAAAACCCAGAAGGGATGTTAATTAGACGGTTAAATATCCGTAAAGCCTTACAGGAAAATGATATGAAATAATAGGCAAGCTTTGTGCCTAAACAGATAATGTGCTGTAAACAAAAAGTACAGAGAAGTGCTAATGTATGAAATATGATCTAAGCAAGATAATGATAAGGATAAGATAACGATAGAGATTTAAGTGAATTTTTGATATTTTTTGTGGATTTTGGATTTTCCAAAATTTTTATGTATGACAATTTGTATTGTTCCTTGGAGTTTTTCTGCAATAAACTCATTTCATTTGTAACATGTCTGGTTTTCAATTTAGTCTTGTAGATCCTAAAAAGTGCTATCATATCGAATTTGGAATCACGGTGGGGGTTGACGTTACACGCCCCGGACCGAAGTAGTTAGCCAGGTCGTGATGAAGCATTCTCCATTGTGAAATGGGTACAGTATGCGTTTCACGACAAATATCAAAATTTCCCTGAATGGCATAAACATGTTATTTGGTCAAAACTTGCCAATTTTTTCGACAGCGCTTCGGTAAATAATGCATGCATCTCAAGACTAGGGAGACAGCACATCCTTATCAATATTTCAGGTCTAAATGGACTCCGCCAGCGTGCAACGTTGGGTTGGAATGAAATATAGAAGAGTTATCGGGTGGATACAGCCTCAAAGAATATATCAGTTCCATTCATAGATTTGTAGACTTTTAAACAGAATATCTGAGGTTGACACGAAACCCACGTACCGATTTGCGCTCGAGGCGACATACAGGAAGGCGCACTAAGATAATAATAATAATTACCCCTGGTACTACAGCCCGTGTAGGGCCTAGGCCTACCAAGTGACCGCTGCCCAGCAATTTGGCCTGCAGATATTGGTGTGACGCGTGATCAACGCATCGGTTCCCCTCGGCCGTTAATCTTGGTTTACGTGATCGGGACGCTGCCTCTCCGTCAGACAGCTACTCAATTGTCCTCAAGAGGCTGAGTGCACCCCGTTCCAGCCCTCACGTCAGTTTCTAAAATCCCTGACGGAGCCGGGAATCGAACCCAGGGCATCCGGATGAGAGGCAGGCGCGCTACCCCAATACCATGGGGCCGGCTACAGGAAGGCGCACTGCTCTATAGAGAATTAAGTTCCTAACTTTTAAATTCATGACAAAATGTGACAAACTAACATATAAGACCCAATATTTGAGTGTATAATTTAATATAATTAATTTTATTGTTATTGGTTTTACGTCCCTTTTAACTACTCTGGCATTTAGAGACGCTGTGGTGCCGGACGTTTGCCCCAAAGGGGATCTTAAACGTGCGAGTAAATATACCGACGCTGCTCCCTCGCATTTGCGCACCCTCAAATGCCAGCTGACTGCGCCAGGATACGAACCTGCAAACTTGGGACAAGCAAGCGAGAACGTTACCGCTGAGCCCCGCGGCCAGCCGTATTTAATATTAAGTGGGCTGAAATGGGCTATGGTTTATCGTAAACATGATACAGATCGCATTTTTCAGCTATCAGGAGGCAAATCAAAGGTACCGTATTAATATGGTATCACAGTTGCATCCAATTTCGTTGTATTGTGAACAATGCGCTTACAATGTTAATAAAACGTCTAGAACTTAATGGTTAAGACGTCCAGAGAAGAACTTGTTATTTTTAAATTAATGATCACGTTGAGACTTTGGTTTTCGAAAATTTGTCGTGAGTTCCCCTTAATCCAAACGCTGTTTCTGAAGTGCTACACTTGCTTGATAGTAGCCCTCCAGCTCATAACGCCTAGGCTGACTTCCCCGCTTACTCTACCCTACCGACGGCCTTGATGAGTCCAATGAGAATTTTGAATGACTGTGGTGAGCCCATAGCAAAATAGTTCACCATTCTGAATGAACAGATTTTTGGGGGTAAATTGCTGTTGAACGTTATGTTGGTTGTGCATTGGCGGTGCGATGTGTATGTGGGGATCCCACATGTAGCATGGTAATATCGGGAATTTACACATTACAGCCATGGAACCACAGCCTGGAGGGTTGGAGATACACGGAGTAGTGAAATTGTGATTTAAATTTGGAGCACCAGCGGCAGATATTCCACAAATGATCAACATGGATGCAGGATGAAGAAATGAGCAGGTCACACTTGCGTGTTCATAAACCAAATGTAGATTGCTCGTGGCAGGACACGTTAACAGTATCCCAGGGCAATGAAGAAAGAGCCAAGAAAATCTGCTGGAAGTAGGAGTTGAATGGGACTAGAATATCCACATGAAGTTAGGCACATCAGAAAAATTAACTTGAAGTCACGATGGTGGCTCAGAAACTGAAGTGGGAAGTGCCCATCATTAGTACAATACATCCTGTAGTCAGTAACCAAGGTACTACATGTAAGTCCATCAACTCGGCATACCGGTCTCAAAGCACACACGCGAATGGACACGACGTAATACACGGAATCCAAGCAGGAACATTTACATTAAAGGACTGAACAGGGCAGAGAGCAAAATACAGAAAGGACTCCCGACGATACATCTAAAAGATAAAAATAATGTTCCTGGTGGTTCGTTCCTTTTAACTACTGCAGCTTATAGAGACGCCAGGGTGCCGGAAGTTTGCTCTGAAGAGGATCTTCAACGTCCTACTAATTCTATTTAAACGGCTCCCTCGCTTTTGCGCACCCTCAAATGCCAACTGGCTGCACCAGTATTCAATCCTACAACCTTGGGAACAACAGGCAAGAACGTTACCGCTGAGCCACGCAGCCAGTCACATCTAAGGGACGAGCACAACTCAATATTAAACCCTTAATAAATTATTACATACAAGCCCGTCTTGAAATCCCTCTGCACAAAAGTTACAATCAACTTGAAAGGGAAGTGTCACATAAAACACGGCAACCAGTATAGAAATGTAATCAGAACATTATGGTGTTTGAAGCCATTTTTCAGTGTTGATTTAGTAAATAAAAATTTGGTGCTTTTCAGTCGGTCAACTTGATTTGAGTACAATCGTGTTGACCGACTGAAAAGCATCAAACTTTTGTTCAATCAGAACGTATTAAAATTCAGCTTTCCCCAAATTTAACAAATAACGGACTGGCACAATACCTGGTCTACAAAGGATGCCCATCTCAAGGGATCGTGTCCATGATGGTTCCCCCAAGTGAACCACTTAGTGAGTGTGCTTTCTTTTCGGGAGACCCCAAAAGTACCCGCACTTTCCACGTGGCAGTCGACACACAGCTAATACTGCCTCCAACTTCTGAATGAGTACGAGGTGTGTTTACTAACTGAGTATCGTTTCCGTATATATCCGGTACAGCGCTGCAGTTGAGATATTAGACATGCGCAATGGCTTCTTTTATCTCTGGACACGTCACATGAAAATGTTTAACATATTCAAGGCAAGAGACTGCGAGATATGGTCCGCGAATTGTTAAACCAGTTGACACTCATCGCCAAATGTGTGAGGTGTATGTTGAAAATGCATCGGATGGTTTCGTCAACATGTGCATTACTCGTAAGTCCTTCCCCCAGGGTCCCACGGCCAGTGAGACGTGGGTTGGCGACCACGGGCCCCAGCCGAGTTCGGCATTACTTCCACTTACATGTGCCGGGCTCCTCTCTGTCATCTTCCCCATCGACCTCCCTTGGTCAACTCTTGTTCTTTTCCGACCCCGACGGTATTAGGGTATCTGAGGCCTAGGGAGTCTTTCACTTTCCCGCCTTAATTGGCCCTTGTCTCATCTTTCCTGATACCCTCATTCTTCGAGGGGTCAACCTTCTTTTTCTTTTCCTGATATCTCCTGCCTTCTGCTCAAGGCCCTAAAGGAGGCAGGGTATGTGTAGCCCCACCACTTCTGGTGCACCCTGGATAGTGCTAGACCCTCTAGGGCCTACAGCTGGTGAGTTCGGGATTTGGCGACCCCGAGAAATTCCTGAGCTGGGCCAAGTTTTCCCCCCTTCTTCCATTGCCTTTGGGACGGACCCTTTCCTCTTTCCCTTTCCTATCTGCCTTTCTTGGCTCTCGTGCCTTCCAAGTCCCTCAATTCTCATTATTCGAGGGTTGAGAGCATTTCCCTTCCTCCTGTCTTTTATTTACATTCTTCTCCTTTTTGTTTGTAAGTTAGTAGTAACCGGGTGAGTTAGACGTGGTCGTTACGGCATGACTGCAGGCAGTCGCTCACATCCGGGAGGCGACGAGGTTCGAATCCCCCCGCCGGCAACCTTGAAGATGGTCTTCTGTGGTTTCCCATCATCCTTCCAGGCAAATGCTGGGGTTGGTCCCTAACTATAGGCCACAGTCGCTACCTTCCAACTCCTCGATCTTACATTCCTCCCCAATGGTACTTGTAGCTCACCCATTGGGTGTCCCCCTCGATGCAGCTACAAAACTGGCGAGCCGAACATGTCCTCGGACACTCCCGGCACAAAAAGCCATCCGCTAAAAAAAAAAAAAAAATGTAGTTAGTTTTAACTGTAAGTTTCATTTGATCATCTTTCATTTTCACTATCACCCAAACCATTAGGGGCCGAAAACCTAGATGTTAGGCCCCTTTAAACAAGAATTATCATCAACTCCTAAGTCCTGATTTAGCGCCATATGATTTCCATCTTTTTCTCCTTCTGAATGAGTTAGTTGGTGGCAAGCCCTTGATGATGATGATGATAGTCTCAAAGAGGGAGTATAGTTTTGGCATTCATAACAGGCGGCGACATTCAATAAGGAAGGCTCAAATAACTTGGTGCCCAGTTACGACAAGTGCCTTAACTAAGGCGGTGTGTGTGCTCAGGAGAACTCCTAAACATACGGACAAGCCTGACAGTGGTGGCCAAATGGCAGCATATCTTACAGGGGAATTGTCGCTCTTGTATAGGCGTCGGCGGGATTCGCAATCGGCAATGCCATTTCAATAGCTTGTCAACACACCCACACAAGGGCGACTGATGCCGTCATCACGTCTCAGCCTTTCCAATAGATGCAGGTACACAGCGCACCTGCACGGAATGCCAACCGCAGCGCTGCAATGGCCTAATATCACAGCGGGTATTACTTAAAAAACGCCCCTCGTAGATCAAGGTGGGTAGGATTTTAAGGGATGGAAATGTTTGCAAAATAATGTTTCCTTCTCCGAAAAGAAACTCGGTACCTAATGAAAAGTGCGCCGCGTAGATCTACGCAAAACTAACTGCATAGTGTTAGCTCTGTGTCCTGTTTCTTCTTCGCAGAACTAACTGCGACAGCCAAGCATGCTAGTCCCTACACCACGAGGTGGTCTAACTACATGTTAATAAGCCACTGACGGACTTGTTAGGAGGGGCGTTGCGGCAGTGCAGACTAAGCCACACTGTATAAATATAGCCTACTCACAATAGCTCTCGGGATCTAAATTTGCCCATCCAGTCCTATTTTACTTGCAGCATCCCCCAGTCGTAATGTAAATCACGTCATAGCATGACGGACGAATTCATTTTTTAGGGGGCCGACATCTCTCAAACGGAAACTAGAAACATTAAGTTACAGAGGATCAAATTTTAATTTCACTCCGGGCGAGTTGTTTAACTCTTTCGCAGGTAAATCTCCTGGCAACTCCTTAATTTTCATGGCTGTTATCCAATTGTTTTCTTGCCGACGTCTTACAAATAGGCTAGCTGTATTATGTTGTCTCGGGGTACGTATTGAGACTCCGGTACCAAAGGTCCGAGTTTCGATTCCCAGCTCTGCCAAGAAATGTAATTCTTGTCTGAAGGTTGAAAAGGGGTACACTCAGCCTCGTGAGGCAGAACTGGGAATAGGTACGTTCGATTCCCACCTCAGCCAACCTGGAGGTGGTTTTCCGTGGTTGCTCACTTCTATTGCAGACAAATGCCGGGATAGTTCCTACCATAAGGCCACGGTCGCCTCCTTGCAAATCCCAGTCTCAATTACAAATACACACACTACAGACACCACAATAACTCAGTTTACCATACCAATTCTAAACACACACCCAAGTACGTGGGGCTGAATGGCCATGATGTCGCAAGGCCCCTGATTGAATCAATATTAATAAACCAACAAATAGGATACAATAACTGATTTTCTCTAGACAGGTAAAATTTATTTCAAGTAACTGGTACAACGCACTTTACATTAAGAGGGGACGTAGTATGCTGCTATAAACCGGTATTATAAATAACTTCCTGGAACACTTTTTTTGTAAAGAAAATATTTCGGATTTTATGGGGTAACAAGTCGCTAAATTTTTTTCAAAATTTTGTCTGTCGAATTTGAAGTGCTCTAAAAATAAAATAAATAAGATATCAAAATTTTGTTCCACAGATATCTTTAAACTATTCTGAAGATGTTATGTGCTAAATTTAGTAACATAGAATTAGATGGTTTTCTAGAAAAGGTATATTTTAAGGGTAGATGTTTCAGAAAATTCATATATTTCTAGAATAAAAAGTAATCATCACAAAATTTAATACACATATGCCCAAAACCCAGGTAACCAACTATATTAAATTCTACAACATTATCCTTAAAACTCTGGGAGATAATCAATTATTTTACTGAAGTGCAATTTTGCATACGTCCCCCTTTAACCGACGAACAACTCAACGTCCTGCTGTCTAACAGGTGTTTGACAAGAGATGGAACAATTTTCCATAAGATTGTTGCCAGTGGCTCTGAAATGAATATTAGTTAATTGCTAGTTGTCGTGAACATACAGTTTGTGAAACAGAGAGCTAAGTTAATTACATTGCTAGAGGGGATCAATTATCTCGTCAACAAACTTCATCGTGAACTTTGTGACAAGGAAGATACGCCAATGGGCAACTACGAAGAGGAACAGTTAGTATGCAGACGAGTGTTTACATCTTTACCAGTAATGTACTTTCTTCCAAAACAAAACCATCAGCAGGGAGGAAGCAGAAGTTACAAGAAATAATTTCCATGACTTTGTAAACTAGAAATTTCACTTCGTTACCCATGCGAGGCCCCTTCTTAGTTTACAGTATATGGTTATTCTTCGTTCTATATTCCACTGTATTCCGAGTTACAAACTCGTTTAATACATATAAGATTAGTGCTGAAAAAGTGGAAGTTGGGACAGATTTTCTCCGAGATCTCGTCTTTCCCCTCACAGTTCCTTTTCAATAATTATCCACCATCATCCATTCCCCTTGCCTCGAGATAAAGCACTGTGTTACCCGTGAATCAATACAATCCGCCATTCATCTCGTAATTACTGAAGAAAATGAAAATCCACAGCCTGCTTCC
The DNA here is from genome assembly GCA_946902985.2 of Meconema thalassinum. Classification (NCBI taxonomy): domain Eukaryota; kingdom Metazoa; phylum Arthropoda; class Insecta; order Orthoptera; family Tettigoniidae; genus Meconema; species Meconema thalassinum. The sequence continues at coordinate 215,885,276 of OX336389.2, read as the reverse complement.
AGTCTCCGACCGGGTCAGGAATGGAATGACTGAAGCCCTCATCTAGCGGCGAGGATATGAACTGTGCCGGCTGCCGAGGCCTGACGCACTCCTCTGGGGCAATGATTAAATGAATGACAGATGAAATGAAATGATAGTGGAGAGTGTTGCTGGAATGAAATATTGACAGGGAAAACCGGAGTACCCGGAGAAAAACCTGTCTGCCTCCGTTTTGTCCAGCACAGATCTCACATGGAGTGACCGGGATTTGAACCACGGACCCAGCGGTGAGAGGCCGGCGTGCTGCCGCCTAAGCCACGGAGGCTTTTCGTAATTACTGATGAATTGTCATTATTCCTTATCATTGCTGATTACACCCTAAGTTCCCACAATACAATATTAATTCATAGAAAATAACTTCTGAATATTTTCAGTGAAATTTTCAATTAATTTCCCGAGAGGTGCAAAAGTGACTTACATGGAGCCTGCTATCATGTAACATTTGTACAATCAGCTTAACATTTCCAGCGTATTATTTCGGCATATATTGAACTGTTTTATGAATTAATATTGTACAGGGTCTTTCATATAAATTAAGAACGGCGAGCGGCGGATTTGTTATTCGCTGCTACAGTGGCCTGGACCGAGCTTGTGGCGCGCCACGGCCCCCTGCTGTAGTATTGAAAGCGCGCGCCTAGTATAGGAATACTTGACCTTGCAATAAATGTGCAGGTGTTCAGTCGCCAGTCTCAACCTCAGATGCTAACATGGTGAGACAGTTATCATTACAAAATCGTATTTTTGTATGTAAAACTTATTTTAAGTACGAGTCAGCTAGGCGGGTACGTGATGCATTTGTTCAGCAATTTCCTGGTGTAGTGCCACCTTCACTAGCACAGATTCACGTAATTGTAAATAAGTTTGACACTACTGGTTCAGTGCCCAATGAAATACATGAAATAAAAGAAAAAAGGACGATTGTAATTTTACGTGACCGTGAATCTTGTGATTATAAGCCACGGGACCTCCTTTTTACGTGGAATCCGAACCACAGGGCCTGGCATTTCACTTCGAAAAACTCACATGCATTGACCGGGAATCAAACCCGGACCGCCTTGGTGAGAGGCATACAGCTAGACCGCTGAGCCACCACGCCCCCCATTAAATAAAAGATCAGAAACATTACAGTGGCAGAACTCATGCGCGTCAGCTAGAATGTGGTTACCAGATACAATGCCTGTATAACCCAGGAAGGACGACACTTCCAGAATCTTTTATAAGGTAATATTTCATATAGGATTGTACACACGCTGAAAGCAGGGGGCCGTGGCGCGCCACAAGCTCGGCCAAGGCCACCGTAGCTGCGGATAACAAAACCGCCGCTTGGCGTTCTTATTTTATATGAAAGACCCTTGTCGAAAGTTTGGCAGTATCAGAGTGGGGCAGTGTTGTTTGTTTCATGGGACTTGATCAGCAATTAGGTGAGATTTAATAGTTTGAGCACGGTATTGTTTCTGCTGCTATGCTCAGAGACCTGTTGCTCTGGCCAGTCGGCTCGTCTTCGATCCTTGGTAGACGGCAAGCGTAGCTCAGAGACAATGTGAGAAGCTGAGGAACAGAACAATAGTCCACTGACAGATGGAGTCCCGCCTTGGGCATGGGTGTGTATTATTGTTAAGTACTTCAAATTCATCTTAGAATATGTGTATCCTACTATGGACCTCTCTGGAACATTAATTAAAATGTAGCTCGCTGCAAGGTTTCAATTGGCTTAAAGCCTAGATATTATATTATTGACGCTTGTTGAACCAGCACTTGGTGAGAATCAGGTCTCTGTTGTCCTTACGAGGCTGACTGCACCTCGTGTCAGTACTCACGTCAGATCAAAAATCACTGGTGGCGCTGGAAATTAAACTTGATGTCTCCAAAGTGCGTGGTAACCCTAAATCACAGCGCCGGCCAATTGAAAAGAAAACTCTTGCAACTGTAATATCCCCTATGAGTTCGAAGTACTTCACAGATAGCGCTACTAAGCAATTAATACATACTATGAATCCCATTTCCTTATCGCAAGCAGCCAGTCACATTTTGGAGACTCGCCCCGATATCATAAAAGTTATGGGAGTAGCTACGTCAGTAAAGATACGAAGCCATGGAGCCAGGCCATCTCCGGCCTCGGCAGACGAGTGGATCCGAATCCCACTGACGGCTGTTCTTGAAATGTTATTCCATAGTTTCGCATTTTAAACTCCAGGCACATGCTGGAAGCCGTGGCCAATTTCCTGTAATTCCTTGGGCAATGTCATTTATCTTAATCAGTTCATCTCACCTCAACAGTAGGTTAGTAAGAGGGATCTAAACCCCTAGCGTCAGCAGTTTTTAAATATCGCGCGCCTTAGCCAAGTAAGAGTTTCGATATCTCGCGAACCAATAATCAGATATTGATATGAGACATGTCGTTGGACTCGGGGTGACACCCCTTTTCCTATGGACAACCTATTTTTACTCTAAAATAAAAATTAGCCTTACCCGGGGAGTGAAATAGTAATTTCTTTAGTAAACTTTGCTCAGCATGTGTGACTGGAATAAGGCTTTAAACTATTATGAATTAAACTTTGCTCTACATGTATCGCATGAATAAGGCTTTACACTATTATGAATTAACATTTTTTGTTTTTTTGTTTTGTACGCATGTATACTTGTGGCTTTTGTAAGAGGGCGGCTTTTTAAATGATTATTTATGGATTAGTTATTAAAAAAATAACCAAAGGACCCAAAACTAATAGGTCATCGGCTTTTTAATATCTCGCTAACCAATAATGCTTAAGACTTGTATGAGGTGTCCTAGGATTTCGGGTGATGGCCCCTCTTTTGTATAGCCCCCATAATTTAATGAATGGACCCAAAACTAATAGGTCATCGGCTTTCTAATATCTTGCTAACCAATAATCGGATTTGGACACACGAGGTGTCATAGAACTCAGGGTGACGCCCCCTTTTTGAATTTATTATTTATTTTCGATATTCTGACAAAGGGCCTAACTATACATTTTGAAAATTTAGATTTTTAAATTTTAATTTAATTTTAATAGTTTTAGTAGAAAGAGACAGTACCGGTTGTGTTTAAACGAGCATGTCGCCGACCAAGGTGGCCATGTGCAATGGATGAATCGATATTTTGCGAAGCATTGATCGGAGAGGGTCATGCGGCGACTCGTTAAAAGGGTATTTTTTCCCATCTTTCCTATGGTGCACTCATTTACCTTAAAGACCCAAAACAGCAAAGTCATATACCTGAGATTGGTCTGAAAACAAGTTACAATGGTGAAAGACTTGTCAGTCACCATACGTGTAGCCTGCAATAATTCTCTCTACCTGGCTAGGTTTCATCATTCACAGTAAACATCTAACATTATGAGTTTGCTATATATTGGAATGAAACAATAGTCCATGACCTTGTCGTTTTGGGTCTATTGGAAAAATTCATAAGCCGTAAAAAAAGAGCGCTTCATGTCAAGTCCTAGAACATCTCATGTGTCAAATCCAATTATTAGTTTATAGAAACTCAGGTCGATGACTTTGCGGTTTTGGATCTTTTGGGTAAATGAGTGCACCATAGGAAAGATCGGAAAAAATTCTCTTAAAACGAATCGTCGCAGAACCCTCTCCGATCAATGCTTCGCAAAATTTCGATTCATCCATTGCACATGGCCACCGTGGTCGGCGACATGCTCGTTTAAACACAACTGGTACTGTTTCTTTCCACTACAAATATTAAAATTTAATTAAAAGTAAAAATCTAAATTTTCAAAATGTATAGTTAGGCCCTTTATCAAAATTTCGAAAATAAATAATACATTCAAAAAGGGGGAGTCACCAAGAGTTATATGACACCTTGTGTGTCCAAATCCGATTATTGGTTATCGATATATTAAAAAGCCGATGTCCTATTAGTTTTGGGTCCTTTCATTAAATTATGGGGGCTATACAAAAAGACGGGCCTTCACCCCCAAGTCCTAGGATACCTCATACAAGTCTTTAGCATTATCGGTTAGCGAGATATTAAAAAGCCTATGACCTATCAGTTTTGGGTCCTTTGGTTAATTTTTAAAAAATAACTCATCCATAAATAATCATTTAAAAAGACCGCCCTCTTACAAAAGCCACAAGTGTACAAAACAAACAAACAAACAAACAAACAAACAAAAAATGTTAATTCATAATAGTGTAAAGCCTTACTCATGCGATACATGTAGAGCAAAGATTAATTCATAATAGTGTAAAGTCTTATTCCTGTCATACATGCTGAGCAAAGTTTACTAAAAATAATACTATTTCACCCCCGGGTAAGTTTAGTTTTTATTTTAGGGTAAAAAATAGGTTGTCCATAGGAGAGAGGGTGTCACCCCGAGTCCAGCGACATGTCGCATAGCAATATCCGATTATTGGTTCGCGAGATATCGAAACTCTTACTTGGCTAAGGCGCGCGCAATTTAAAACTGCTGACGCTAGGGGTTTAGATCCCTCTTTCTAACCTACTCTCAACTCCTCTAAAGAGGTCGGCGCCAGAAAGGGTATCCAGCGCTTAAAATAGAGAACACATCTAACGTCATTCTTGATCTTATAACAACGGGAATACCCGAATTGTACACGATTAGACAATAAAATAAACACCTGTAAAGAAGAACGTGGAAACAACATATTTGCATGGAGCGCTGACAGAGGAGATTAAAGCTCCGTGCTGTGAAGGGAGTAGAAACTAGAAACCCTGAGCCATGCCAACTGCTTGCTGAATGAGTGGTCTATTGTTTAGAAGAGAATCGGACTGAGTGAGCATTGCAGACATGCCAAGACGGCGCAGCGTCAAAGAGCACAATTCGTGTAATTAACGGAATTTTAGCGAGGTGGTATTGTGTGCCTGGGAGAGCGTGGATTGCCCAACATAGGCTATTGGTGCTGGTTCGCTTGTTTCCGGACGGCTGGGCCACCGTCAATATGAATCAATAATAATGTCTGCGCAATGTTTCACCCAAATATTTTCAAAATGGTATACGGTATTGAAAAAATGAAAAAGGAAGCTTGTAGTTTAACGTGACCGTTAATCTTGAGATCATGAGCCACGGGACCTCCTTTTTACGTGGAATCCGAACCACAGGACATGGCATTTCACTTCGAAAATCTCACATGCATTGACCGGGAATCGAACCCGGACCGCCTTGGTATTGAAAAAATGAGTTCACAGGAATGTGTTCACTTACGGGACTCCCAACTGGAAGGAAACACATATTCACCTTTCAAAGGAAAGTTATATTTTAAATACAGTAGTATGCACCCTTTTTTCTTGCCAAATTTAAAACTAGTTGCAAGCTTCTGGCTAACAACATTTGTTTCACTTTTCCTACTTTATTCACATGTCGGTTGCGGGAAAGTGCTCTGTCATGTGTACGAAGTGTAGTCCGTGACTGTGATTAATTTCCCTTCTTTGGAGACTGCGTGTTTTTGACGTCTTCTTGAATTATATGAAAATAGAGTAAACAGAAATAATAAAACAAAACAAAATAGGAACAACTAGCCTAGTTCCTCGGCGAACTAAACAGGCTAGTTTTCTCAAAATTTAAAATTCTATCCCTATTCCTCTAATTAGACCCATTTAGAGCAATACCATTATCGTCGGAATTATGCATTCTAAGGATTGCTCAAAATATAACTGAAATATTGTGGCCTAATAGTACAGTACAGTAAGTTTGGAATTGTTTCATTCCATGGATTCTGAGATATTGAGTGTCTACGGCTCATATGCCCAGCGAGAGTTGGTAAAACTAACAATGTAGATAGGCTAACTATCTCTTATGGTATACACTGTATATACCAAATTTCGTAGGAATTCATTGAATATGACGTACATTACATTCAGTTGAACACGAGACCTAACAACGTACGTAGAAATATTTTGGTAACACAGAAACCTATCCGCATTGTTAAGACATTGTACTTACAATTAGAAGGTTTCAAACTGTTCATTTGAACAGATCCTACCATATAGAGTCAAGGGCTCAAATGTTCTCAGAACGTTTTTAAGCAGTTAGTGGTCTTGTAGACCTGTAAATAGGCATTATTTTGTCAGTTAAGACTTACATTGTACATGCAAAATTATGTATAAATCCATAAATTAGTACGGTAGTGCATGGAGTTGAACATTGAACGTTATACGCGTGCATAGAATTATATTGGTAACATAAGCAGTAATTTGTCTAAAACATTTTGGATCTCCAGTGTGTTAAGTATGTAGTTTGTTCCTTACACATATTCTGAGATATTGAATCGAGGGTTCAAAAGACATAAAATCGTTAAAACACAGTTGGTAGCCCGGGTAACTCTTATAATAAGCATTTATATGACCTAGAGCATACATTGCATATACAAAATTTGGATGAAATCCATTCATTAGTATGGCAGTTTGAACATATTGTTACGGCTGTGAGTTTGTGTCATCGCTCGCCGCATGAGTCACAACTGCCCCAGGGCTGGGCCGTGCCCTGCCTCGTGTATTGCGTGCGCCTTATGCAACAGGGCTACTAGGACAAAGGGATGGTCCAGAATATTCGTGACTGAGCCAGCGATGGAAACCTCGGGAAGCCGTGAACCCTGGATGGATCTAGAAGCATTTATTGAGTCACCGGCCTGCAACCTGTCAAGCAGTGGTTGTTGTTGTGTTTTACGAGCGAGTGCGAGCGCTTATCCTGAGCGACAGAAGTGTGGAGACTTGCGAAACCCCTAGAGAAGCCGATTCTCTTGACAGCGAAGGGAGTGAGGAGCTTACAGGGGACTGCCTTGTTTTGAGCGAGTGTGCTTACTCAGTGCGAGAGAGGTCATTGTGGCGAGTTGCAAAACAGTGAGTGACAGACCTAGTGCAGCTATTTTCAGCCAGCGTACGGGACCGGACTCATTAGCGAGAGGATTAACTGTGGTCTGTTGACAAGTGAAAGGGGAAGTATTCTCGACGTGAGGAAACTGGAGTAAGGTAATACTTGCTTGTATTTGCTGTTGAGTAGTGTATCTTTCTGGCCACAATAAAGTTAATTATTTCTTTAAGCAGTAATTGGTGTTGTGCTTTCTACCCACCGTAATCCAGTTAACAAAAGTGCCACCAGGGGGGTGGCACGTAACAACTGGTGTCAGAAGCCGGATTACGAACTCAAGCACAAGCACAACACCTGGCGGTCCTGGTTTCAAAACCCGAGCAGGTCATTTTCTCTAATTTTCCTGTGAGTGGTGCATGCCCTTTACAAGACAAACAACTAAAATGGAGGCGCAATTGGCAGCATTGCTAGAAAAGTTAAATGGCACGGAAACCAAAAAGGAGGACGGCCAGAAGAATTTAACCAAGGACCTAACTGCCAAATTAGAAGACGGCCAGAAGAAGCTAGAAGATGGCCAGAAGAAGATGGAAGACGGTCAAAATAAGTTAGCGGAGGACCTCAAGAAGATGGAAGACAGCCAGAAAAGTTTACCCGAGGACCTAACTTCCAAATTAGAAGACGGTCAGAATAAGCTAGCAGAGGACCTGAAGGACGGCCGGAATAAGTTAGCAGAGGACCTAACCGCCAAATTTCTGGATGGCCAGAAAAATCTGGAAGAGTGTCTGCTGACGAAATTAGAGGAGATCCAAAGGAAATTAGAACAGGGCCTACGTGAGGAAGTCGCAGCAGTGGAAAAGAAGTTCGACGCCTTACAAATGGAAGTTGCCGAGCTGCGCCAACGCCCGCTGATGGGGGTGGAGGAGAAATTCAACGCCTTGCAAGTGGAAGTTGCCGAGCTGTGCCAACGACCGCTGATGGGGGTGGAGGAGAAATTCAACGCCTTACAAGTGGAAGTTGCCGAGCTGTGCCAACGCCCGCTGATGGGGGTGGAGGAGAAATTCAACGCCTTACAAAAGGAAGTTGCCGAGCTGCGCCAACGCCCACTGACGGGGGTGGAAGAGAAATTCAACGCTCTACGAGAGGAAGTTGCCGAGCTGCGCCAACGCCCGCCCACCGTTACACCGGGAATATCAGGAACGGGACATAGCAGAGTGACGCCCCCACCTTCGACGGAAAGGTCCCGTGGAGAACCTACTTACGTCAGTTCGAGGCGGCCTGTTCCATAAATAACTGGAACAACACAGAAAAGGCTACAGCTCTCATTGTAGCGCTGAGAGGTGACGCCCGTAACGTCCTTCAGGCCATCCCGACTGGATCCCAGGACTACGCTTCACTGATCGCCCATATGGAGTCCCGATATGGAGATAGCCATCTTCAGCAGGCCTACCAGATGCAGCTCCGGACCCGGGTACAGAAGAACGCGGAAACCCTGCAGGAGTTCGAGATGGACATCGCACGTCTCGTAAGGCTCGCCTACCCAACAGCGCCGGCCGACTTTCTGGAGCAGATAGCGACGCAGACCTTCACCGACGGGCTACGGGACTCGGACACGCAACAGGCGCTGCGACTCGCGCGCAATAAGACCCTGGCAGATGCGCTGAGCCACGCACTTGAGTTCGAGACGGCAAAACAGGTATCTAGAATGCGCGCGCGGGTGCGTCAGGTGGACATCGACGAACCAGCCAAAGCCGACAAAACCAAGCCCCTGGCCGATGAACTGATGGAGGCGCTAGGCCGGTTCTTCAAGAGTCGCAGTACCACCAACAAAAACGTAGCCGAAGGACATCCGGAGAGGCGGCCCGGAAGAGGACTACCGACCTGCTGGACCTGCCGTAAGAGAGGCCACCTGAGCAAGGACTGCGGTGATCGCCGCCGCCAAGGGTTTCCGTCGGGACAGTCAGTCGTAGGGAAACCGCGCGGCCCAGGAAAGCAAGTATCAGCCAGCCTAGGGGGGCAAAGGTTGGCTTGTGACAGTCGTCAAGCCCCGGCAGTCCACGTTCGTGTGACGCAGTTACGGAGGGATAATAGCAGCCTGATGGTCGACGGAGTCATCAACGGAGAGAGCTGGCCCATGCTAATCGACACGGGAGCATCGAGGACCATCGTCAATCCCACCGTGATCCCGTAGTGGAGAGTGCAACCCACACAAAGGCTAATAACCGCGACCGGAGAGACCGCACCGGTACATGGCGAAGCATCACTGGAGTTCGTCATTGGTCGACGGGCGATAAAGCATCCAGTGCTTGTGGCTGACGTATCAAATGATGTGATCATCGGACTGGACTTCCTGGAGCAGAACAACATCATCTTGGATCTGAGTACCAACACTCTGCACTTCGGAGGTGAGGAACTTGCTTTGCAACCTGCGCACGAGTCCATCACCGCACGACGAGTAAGCCTGAGAGAAGACGCCATCGTTCCCGCCAGGACGGAGGTCAGCGCTGCCGTAATTGTCGACGGAACTGCTGAGGGAGTGGCGGCTGTCATCGAGCCAAAATATGAGGACATCCAGACAAAAGGATTGCTAGTTGCCAAGACTCTCATCAACACGACGTCTCGGCCGTACGTCCGCCTGTCCAACCTGAACGACTACGACACTACGGTTCACCGGGACACCAACCTAGGAGTCTGCAAGCCCGTTACCTGGATTGCCCGCATCACAGATACGACGGACGGACACCTGCAGACGGACAACCGAAGAAGACGCACACTGCCAGAAGAACTACAGAAGCTGTACCAAGGATCCCAGGACCATTTAGACGAGGAACAATCACGCCAACTTCAGGACCTGCTACGCGAATTCCAGGACGTCTTCTCCGAGGGGAGCAAAGACTTCGGCAGGACAAGCTTGGTTCAGCACAGAATCGACGTTGGGGACAGCGCACCAATTAGGGCCCCATTCCGACGTGTCCCGCTCGCCAAGCAAGCCGAAGTCGACCGGATGGTAAAAGAGATGAAGGAGCAAGGGGTGATCGAGTCATCACATAGTCCTTGAAGTTCTCCGGTCGTGCTAGTGAAGAAGAAGGACGGTTCCACCAGGTTCTGCGTGGATTACAGGCGGGTGAATGACGTCACGAAGAAGGACAGCTACCCTCTACCCCGGATCGACGACACCCTGGACACCATATCAGGGTCGAGATGGTTCTCCACCTTGGATTTGAAGAGTGGCTACTGGCAGGTGGAGGTCCACCCTAAGGACCGCGAGAAAACTGCGTTCTCTGTGGGCAGCGGGCTCTGGCAGTTCACCGTCATGCCATTCGGTCTGTGCAACGCCCCTGCGACCTTCGAAAGGCTAATGGAGTCCATTCTGAGGGGACTACACTGGAAGACCTGCCTGGTCTATCTAGACGACGTCATCGTTCTGGGGAGAAGCTTCGAGGAGCACTACAGCAACCTGAAGGAGATCTTGTTGAAGCTACGGGCTGCCCAGCTGAAGTTGAGCCCCAAGAAGTGTCAGCTCTTCCAGAAGCGGGTCCAGTACCTTGGGCATATCGTCCCCGAGGAAGGGGTGCGCACCGACCCAGAGAAGACCGCAGCTGTGAGGGAGTGGCCAGTTCCGAAGGACAAGTCCCAACTACGAAGCTTCCTGGGACTCTGCACTTATTACCGTCGCTTCGTGAGAGGATTCGCCGACATCGCCAAACCTTTACATCGACTGACTGAGAAGGACCAACTCTTCACGTGGACAGCAGAATGCCACAGTGCCTTCGAACAACTCAAGCAGGCTCTGTGCACCGCGCCTATTCTGGCCTACCCCAGACCTGGAACAAGGTTCATCGTCGATACCGATGACAGCGACTTTGGCATAGGGGGAATCCTGTCGCAAGTAGTGGACGGCGAGGAGAGAGTAGTGGCCTACTTCAGCAAGGCCTTGTCAAAGCCAGAAAGGAACTACTGCGTCACCAGGAAGGAGCTGCTCGCCATCGTGAAGACCATTGAACACTTCCACAAGTACCTGTACGGGCATGAATTTCTCATCAGGACCGACCATGCACCCCTGCGGTGGCTCCTGAACTTCAAGCAGCCCGAGGGTCAACTCGCGCGGTGGTTAGAGAGGCTTCAACAGTACAACTTTGAGATTCAGCACAGGAAAGGCCAACTGCATTCTAACGCCGACGCCCTGTCACGAAGACCGTGCCCCGAAGACTGCACCTTCTGTGCCCGAAGGGAGGAGAACACCGGAATACTGTGCCGACGGACTACTGCGGAACTTCAAGGGAACTGGAGCCGCGAATCTTTCACGCGGGCACAAGCAGAGGATGATGACCTGGGACTGATAGCCGAATGGAAGAGGGCCTGTGTCCCCAGACCCGGGTGGAACATTGTGAGTGACTGCAGCCCAAAGTTTAAGTCCTACTGGGCACAGTGGGACTCGCTGATTGTAAGGGATGGCCTCATCTGCCGTACCTGGGAGAGCACCGACGGGAAGACATCTCGGGAACAAGTCGTCGTTCCAAAGGCTATGACGGAGGAAGTCCTGAAGGAAGTTCATGGAGGATCATCTGGTGGACACCACTGTGCGAGGTGCCACGATTGCGCAGCCAGCAAGGGCCCAGGACGAAGACGACGGGGTCCACTGAAGACCTAAAACGTGGGCGGTCCCATGGAGAGAGTGGCCATCGATATTGCTGGGCCATTCCCGTTAAGCGAGGCAGGGAACCGCTACATATTAGTCGTCAGCGAGTACTTTACCAAATGGCCGGAGGCGTATGCGCTCCCTAACCAAGAAGCCGCGACGATCGCAGAGACCCTGGTGAAGGAATTCGTCAGCCGGTACGGAGTACCCCTGGAGCTGCACTCCGACCAAGGGAGGAACTTCGAGTCGCAGGTGTTCCAGAACCTATGCCAGCTGCTGGGAATCCGGAAGACAAGGACAACGCCGCTACACGCTCAGTCCGACGGGATGGTAGAGCGATTCAATCGCACCATCGAGAACCATCTCCGAATAGTCGTCAGCGAGCACCAGAGGGATTGGGACAAACATCTTCCACTATTTCTCCTGGGCTACCGCGCCACCGTGCATGAAGCCACCGGGTGCACACCAGCCCGGGCCATGTTTGGGAGGGAGCTCCGTCTACCTGTCGATCTTGCCTTCGGCCGACCTGGGAATGATCCGATCCCGGTAAGCCAGTATTGTCAAGAACTGGTCGACCAACTGGAGGACGTGCACGCGTTCGCGAGGAGGAAACTGCGGATCGAGACCGACCGAATGAAGACCCGATACGACCAGCAGACAGATGCCGGCGGATTCCACGAGGACGACCTGGTCTGGCTCTTCAACCCATTACGGATGAAAGGCCTGTCACCCAAACTGAAGAAGTCCTGGGAGGGCCCGTACCCAGTCGTGAAACGGATCAACGATGTCGTCTTCAGGATCCAGCGGAGCCCGAGGGCGAAGATGAAGATCGTGCATCGAGATCGCCTGGCAGCCTACGGAGGGACACAGACGGATCAATGATTGATCGGGACGATCAGCCTTTTTAGGAAGGGGGTGGTGTTACGGCTGTGAGTTTGTGTCATCGCTCGCCGCATGAGTCACAACTGCCCCAGGGCTGGGCTGTGCCCTGCCTCGTGTATTGCGTGCGCCTTATGCAACAGGGCTACTAGGACAAAGGGATGGTCCAGGATATTCGTGACTGAGCCAGCGATGGAAACCTCGGGAAGCCGTGAACCCTGGATGGATCTAGAAGCATTTATTGAGTCACCGGCCTGCTATATAAGTGCGACCTGTCAAGCAGTGGTTGTTGTTGTGTTTTACGAGCGAGTGCGAGCGCTTATCCTGAGCGACAGCAGTGTGGAGACTTGCGAAACCCCTAGTGAAGCCGATTCTCTTGACAGCGAAGGGAGTGAGGAGCTTACAGGGGACTGCCTGTGTTTTGAGCGAGTGTGCTTACTCAGTGCGAGAGAGGTCATTGTGGCGAGTTGCAAAACAGTGAGTGACAGACCTAGTGCAGCTATTTTCAGCCAGCGTACGGGACCGGACTCATTAGCGAGACGATTAACTGTGGTCTGTTGACAAGTGAAAGGGGAAGTATTCTCGACGTGAGGAAACTGGAGTAAGGTAATAATTGCTTGTATTTGCTGTTGAGTAGTGTACCTTTCTGGCCACAATAAAGTTAATTATTTCCTTAAGCAGTAATTGGTGTTGTGCTTTCTACCCACCGTAATCCAGTTAACAAAAGTGCCACCAGGGGGGTGGCACGTAACAACATCAAAATGCGTAGAATCGTTTTGGCACCACTCATTTATCATTAGAAGCTTTTCATTCGGTCAACATGAGTGTACCCAAATTAGATTTGGCGGGGAATTACAATGAATTTTCCAGATTCTGAAATAAATTACATGATTTATTTATACTCTTAATAAACACTTCTGACATAATGTGGAGTTGAATTGCATGACTAGTTTCGGTCGTACGCGAACATCATCAGATCCGGCTCACTTGGACCTAATTTAGGTTCAGTGGATATGCACATCCAATTTAGCCCTTCCCTTCCCATTTCGAGAGAAGTGTTTTATTAAGTTTATAAATAAATCTTGTAATTTATTTCAGGCTCTAGGACATTAATTGTAACTCCCCACCCACTCATGTTGACCGACTGAAAATCTTCTCTTAATAGATTACTTAGGCAACTTTGAAAAATGGCTTCTAATATTTCAATACCACTGTCATGTACGGGTTACTCCAACTTAATCTGAAATATATATACCAGGTGAGTCAACCGCCTCTTATTCAGCCCAAGTGATGTGTATTATAAGGAAGGTTGATATTTCTGTGCTTGCATCCCGTATGGTACTATACTCTGTGAGCTGCCAGAATAGGATTGACAGTTCTCGCCTCGCCATGTGGTCAGGGAAACAGTTTGCCAACAGTTAGAATAACAGGCGATGATACTGTACGAGCTAGAGATACTGCTCGAATCTAAGCTGCGTGAACCTGAGAGGAATGTGCATCGCGGACTATGAGTAGTGGTGTTGACGAGTGAGGAGGTTTCTCGGTCCGTGCATAGTACAGAACGCAATACATTGGTCGGTGACTCACTCAGTAATTCCTAACACCACAGTGGTTTGAGCAACGGCCGAATGTTAGCAGTATTGGAATAGAAAGGAATAACGTATATCACGGTGGGATATTGACAGATCCTTCCTTCTCTTCACGCCCGACCCTTCCCTGCTCTTTCTCCTCATCCCGCAAGTTCATAGAGCTTGGACTCGAGCAGTACAGCTGACCGGGCACTGACGCACGTAGGCTTTAATATCGCAACGCAGAGTATTATGACATCAACTATGCGAACATGGATTGGTCAATAGGCAGAGGGGAGATGACGGACGTGGAACTTCCGGCCAAACATCAATCCTATTCAGGCAGCTCACAGAGTATAATGCACTGTAGCTATATCCTGCAAACGATACTGAACCCTATTATTCCCCCACCCGATGTGACTGCAGGCCATTCGAATAATATGATGTATTATTGCAGTGCAACATATCATATCATGTCATCCGGAGTGGCTGGGTATCGCAAAACATGGAATTAACGCTTAGTACTACGACATAGTGAAGTGGAGAACATTTGAAACGGCGAACTCGAGGAGTAAAGTACTCTAATTGTAAGAGGCTATTAATACACCCTTCAGTCAAAGCTCAAGAGTAGCTCAAATAGACAACCATTGTATTTCAAATAGATGAACCGGAGGAGCGAAAGTTCGAATCCCCAATGGAAAAATATCTTCGAAACGTTTTGCTACGTTATGACGCTTCAATGCTACAATCACATGTCATTGTGTGCCACAGACACGCAGTTTTATGTTCATGCTGAAAACAATTGCTCTTCCGGTACTCACAGTCAACAGAGTGCAACGGATATCATGGCCGACACAATAACATCTAAGACGTTAATTAAACCTCTGTAGAACATGGAATGGCATTTCAACCATTTTTAAATTGTCACACGAGCCGTGATCTACAAGCACCTTGACGTGGTGCAAAATAGCTCATGTGGTAAACACTTCTGAATATGGCGAAGAGCCAGTCCTACATGTGAGAAGTTCGAGCACGTGCGATGATATTCTTTTATCCCTTATTGAAATTTTATTTAGTTTGTTACTATCTCGTAATGTTCGTGAAATATCGCCATGTATGCAAATTGTGAGTGAATGAAAGTGTATTTGCCCATAAGAAATTTGTCATCAGGGTCAGACTACCACAAGATGGATAGGTGGGGGAGGGAGGGGGGGGGGGTGCAGGGGGACCAAACTGCACTAACAATGGTTTGTTACGGTAACAAATGCTAGAAGTGATGACTAGGGCTGGGATTTTTAGGTAAATACATTTTTTTTATGTAAATACATATTTTAAGCATTTTTTCTATAAATACATAAATTCCAGCTTTTCACTTATTAGCACATAAAAAGACATAATATTTAAATTTTTATGGCCAGTATGCTAGATCTCTCAGTTTATTGCATTTTTATTGCGTTACTTCAACGGGGAAGAACCTGTGAGCTATCTAATCTTCATGCAGAGCGTATGTCAGCTTGCAACTGTGTTATTCTTAACTTGTCGCCCCGTGCCACTCACTGTGGAAGCCAGGGATTTCCTTGTCCACAACCATATTGCACCACGTGCTACACCTCCCCCTCCCTCAGCTACCTGGAACCAGTGTCACTCACATGTAGTTCATTTCTGGCATTGTGAAGTGTAAGGCAGTTCTACGATGCCTTAAAGTAAGAACAACTACAAGTTATCGTCTGTTGCAGAATTTAAAGATAATTTTACTTCTGATGGGGACGTTCCGTTCTGCCAACCATGTGGGAAAGCAATCAAGGCTGAACAGCGATCTCAAGTTACACCACACCTCAAGGGCAAGAAACGTATTGCCGCAGTTTCGCGCCTTCAGAAGAAGTGTTTCGTGATAATTGTCGGTCATTTGTGATGGATAACCTGAAGATGTATCTCGTTGTGTATTGTAATTATTCAGCAGTAAGTGAGACATAGAATAAATTGCATTCGTGTGTACTGCATATTGCTTATATTCACATTAATAAACTAAATTATAAGTACATATTTTTACTTTTTTGTTGCATATTTCAGGTATTTTTAGGTACATAAAAATAAATATTTTCCCGATTTTTAGCACCTAAAACTCCGAGCCCTAGTGATGACCTTCTTGGTTTATGCACATCTGCCCACGCCGCTGAATGGGCATTCTAGAGTGCTGTAGCATGGCCGGTGTTATTGAATTACAAGTTTTGACGATGAGTTGTCGAGGGCGCTCTGGATTTCCTGGCTGCTGTGTGTAGACTGCTTGTTTCAAATACCCCCACAGGATGAAGTCTAATGACGTTAAATCAGGTAACCTGCCGGGCTAAGGGACAGGTTCTACTCTTCCTAACAATTTTCCTGGATGTGTGTTATTGAGATGGTTGCGGACAGCTAACGTACCGTGTGGTAGAGCTTCGTCGTGTTGCAACCACTTAAATTAAACGTTCCCCAAGTGGCACATTCTCCAGCAGAAGTGGGAGCTCATGGCGTAGAAAGTTTAGATAGCGTGCGCCTGTCAAATGATCTTTTAAAAAAATACGGTCCAATAAGGCAATCGCCAAAAATTCCACAACATACATCCACTCCCCATTGCACTTGATGGGCAGCCAGTCGAACCAAGTGGGAAATGTCAGCCCTCCAGTAGTGCATGTTATGGCGGTTGATGGTACCATTATTGTGGAATCTCGATTCGTCCGAGAATAGGATTTTTGATAAGAAAGCTACATCATCTTCCACATTTCCTAACAGCCAGTGACAGAAATTCATTCGAGCTTCGAAATCTCTCCCAATAAGCTCCTGGTTTAGTTGTTGATGGTAGGGATGATATTTATGCGCATGCAATATACGGCTTACGGACGACTGGCTAATGTTCACCTGTTGTGCAATTGCTCGTGCTAGTGTGAGGGTCATTGCGAGCTGCGTCCTTAACTGCCTCCTCATTCTCACCAGACGTTATGGACCCCTGTCGGACAGGTGTTATCGCCCCAAGTTCCCCTGTTGTTCGTCTTTCAATATTGCGTACATTATTTAAACTCGGATGAAGCCTCCGTGGCTTAGGCGGCAGAACGCTGGCCTCTCACCGCTGGGTCCGCGGTTCAAATCCCGGTCACTCCATGTGAGATCTGTGCTGGACTAAACGGAGGCAGACAGGTTTTTCTCCGGGTACTCCGGTTTTCCCTGTCAAAATTTCATTCCAGCAACACTCTCCACTATCATTTCATTTCATCTGTCATTCATTTAAATCATTACCCCAGGGGAGTGCGTCAGGCCTCGGCAGCCGGCACAGTTCATATCCTCGCCGCTAGATGGGGGGGGGGGGGCTTCATTCATTCCATTCCTGACCCGGTCGGAGACTGGAAGCAGGTAGTGGATTTTCAGTTTTCATTTACACTCGGATGTCGCCTGTCTGGGTATCTTTCCCGATACAGACGTAGTGTCTGCAAGGAATTCCCTCTTGCCTCCACGTAAACAAGAAACATGTCAACGTATTAGTCCGTGGAGAACATGACGAATGAATGAAGTGACTTCAATCCCACTGTATAGCTGCGCAGAGTGGGTAACGCACTAACACTGTAATAACGGCATTAGACTGCATGTTGTGGCACACAATGACATGTAGCATTTAAGATTTTTCCAATGGGCGATTCGAACCTTCGCTCCTCGGGGCCATCAGTTGAAAATTCAGTGATTTTCTTCTTCAGCTACGCCTCAGTTTTGAATGAAACTGGTATTAAGAGCCTCTTAGAGTACGTTACCCCTCCACTTCGCTGTTGCACACGCTCTCCACGTCACTATATCATAGTTTTAAGCGTAAATGCCATGTTTTGCGATACCCGGCCACTTCGGATGACATGATATGATATGTTGCAATACAATAATTGACTTCAGGTACATCATATTATTCCAATGGTCTGTAGTCACAGCGGGTGGAGGAATAATAGGGTTCAGTAGCCTTTGCGGGATATGCTTACCGGGTGAGTTAGCCGTGGTTGTTACGGCGTGGTTGCAGGCAGTCTCTCACATCCGGGAGGCGAGGAGGTTCGAATCCCCCCGCCGGCAACCTTGAAGATGGTTTTCTGTGGTTTCCCATCTTCCTTCCAGGCAAATGCCGGGGTTGGTCCTCAACTATAGGCCACAGCCGCTACCTTCCAAATCCTAGTCCTTACATTCACACTTTCCTCCCCAGACAACACTCCACACGCGACGGTACGTGTAGCTCACACAATGGGTGTCCGCATAGAAGCAGCTACAAACTCTGGCGAGCCAAACAAGTCCTCGGACACTCCAGACACTAAAATCCATACGCTAAAAAACGTTCATTAGTACTATACGGGATGCAAGCAGAGAAATATCGACCTTCATGATAATACACGTTAGTTAGGCTGCATAAAAGCAATATTATTAGAGGTGGCTGACTCACCTGGTATATATATATACAGGGTGTATCTTAATTATACCGACAAAAAAATCAGGGACGCTCTGCGTGTTATGTAAAAGACGATGCCGCAATCGGATTGGCGGAGAAAATTTTTCCCTCCGAGAAAATGAGGTTACTTTGTTACTTCCGGGCGCGCGATTCAAATCTACGAACTTGCCGTATTTGCTGAGCTAGAGAGCAAGCCGCTGGCCACCGCTGTGCTTCAAGCAAGGGAAGGGAGTGTGATAGAAGGGACAGAGATATGCTGGCGGGCATGCGCAAGTTTCCTCGATTGCCTCGGCTTGCCGCATGCCCGCCAGCATATATCTGTCTCCTTCTATCACACTCCCTTCCCTTGCCTGAAGCACAGCAGTGGCCAGCGGCTTGCTGCCTGGCTCAGCAAATACGGCGAGTTCGTAGATTTGAATCGCGCGCCCGGAAGTAACAAAGTAACCTCATTTTCTCGGAGGGAAAAATTTTCTCCGCCAATCCGATTGCGGCATCGTCTTTTACATAACACGCAGAGCGTCCCTGATTTTTTTGTCGGTATAATTAAGATACACCCCGTATATATAGGGGGATTCTTATTAACGTTTAAAACTCTCTATAGCGACGTAGATGAAATTGAGACAAGAAATTTGATATAGGACACTTAGGGTCGCAAGGGTCCGGAAATACATTAAAAGAGAACCACAACTGATAAACATATGACTTAATCAGGTGACGGTACGCTCGAGTGGTCAGGCCCGTCCTCCCTTACGCACACCAAAGCATCCAAAGCAAACGCTCAATGTCATATCACTCTGGCTCGGAGTCTGCGTGTGCGACTAGCGCGCGTTGGGTTCGAGGTTCAAATCCGGGGCCTATCCATCAGCTTTCTTTCTTCTCTCTCTTTTCCTTTCAAGTGGAAGCAGATTGTTTGTTGACATTAAGACACGGCACTAGAGTGATATGATATTCAACGTTTGCTTTGGTGTGCGTAAGGGAGCACGGGCCTGACCGCTCGAGCTGAGCCGTCACCTAATGACGTCATATGTTTAACAGTTGTGGTTCACTTTTAAGGTATTTCCGGACACTTGCGACCCTAAGTGTCCTATATCAAATTACTTGTCTCAATTCCATCTACGTTGCTATAGGGAGATTTAAACTTTAATAAGAATCAACCTGTATATACTGTTTATATTTGGAAATTATCTATTTTAGTAAGAAAGTTACATGGAGTTAAACATTGAACATAAATCAGCATGCATAGAATTATCTTGACAGCACACTATTGTATGATCTCCTGAACATTATTCTTAAATATTATGGTCTATATGCGTGCCAATTGTTGAACACTTCCCATGAATATCTTCTAAGATATCCAACTTGAAATTCAAATTTCAATTGCAATTTTTCCGTAGTTGGTAGCACTGACGTAATTTTAAAATATGGCCTGGAGATGTCCTGGTATTGATTTTCACTGCTAGCAAATTTCTTTTCTATAGCTGTAGCCGTTCAGGAGTTGATAGGAAAATACACAGACAGATGGCCAGGCACACACATTTGCACGGACTGATCTCATAAGTCTCCTTTTTCATCATCTTTGCAAAATGTGAAAAGAAGGCCAAAATTTAAGTCAAATATAAGAAAAATAATGTAATAAAAGAGAAGATTATAAATAAAGAACACGTAGCCTACTTTCTATTAAATGTATGGATATCATGATATTATTGACGTTAATAAGGGGTATATTTGAATGTTCTTGTAAGTAACGTGTAGAGTTTTACCCTAAGTTTCGTCGAAATTCTGCTTTTGCATTCAGAGGAATTGATTGTAACTTTAGGAAAGTACCTCAATCCACCATCTTGAATGTATGAAAGCGTGTTTTTGTTGTTGTTTTTTTTTTTTTTTTTTTGGTTTATTGTCGTGTAGCCTCCGGGAAGGCAGAGTGCGGGTCTTTCTAGTGAACGCCCGTGGGCGACCTGCGCGTCCGAATGACGATGAAGTGATGATGAAGACGTCACATACTCCCAGTCCCCGGGCCAGATGAGTCAACTCCAGGAGATGAAAATCCCCGAAGGTCCGGCCGGGAATCGAACCCGGGACTATTCCGGCCAAAACCTAGCGAGCTAACCAATTCGCCATGGGGCCGGACTATGAAATCGTTTATCTTGTACCCTCTACAGAGAAAACCTTATATGTGAGACAACATATTTGCTGCGTTGAGTCATTGACACTGTAATGAATAGTGGTTTGTCGATATTTCTTATATACTAGTGTCCAAAAGTTAAGCATAATCACTAAACGAGGCCATACCGCCTGATAGGAATGTCAGACGGATTGCTGAACAAAGGGAAGCTGAATCACACACCATACGTCACACAACTTGTCCAAAAAAACAAGAGTCAGAACGGTTCTGATAGCTAAGGTACAACTTTGACATCAACTATCAAAACTTCGCAATGTCTTCCACAACAAAACATGCTGGATTACCCCTAACGGTCACACATGCTTCGCAGCGACGTGGCATGCTCTCTATCAGATGGTCCAAGAGTTCTTGTGGCAGTCGATCCCATTCCTCCGAAAGAGCAAGGTGAAGGTCTTGGAGGGTCCTTGGCGGAGGCTGTCGGGATGCAATTCGCCTCCCCAATGCATCCAAGGCATGTTCTATAGGATTCAGATCTGCAGAGCTCGCTGGCCAGTCCATGCGATGAATGTCTTTCCCAGCCAGAAATTCATCCATCAAAGCAGCGCGGTGCGGTCGGGCATTATTGTCCATTAAGAGGAAGTCTGGTTCAACCGCACCTTTGAAGAGTCGAACATGTGGTCTCACTACCTCATCCCTGTATCTCCGAGCGTTCACAGTGTTCCTCGGACCACCCATGAAGATGTGCAGGTCCGTACGGCAATTCAACATGATGCCGCCCCACACCATGACGCCACCACCACCATTCTAGTCCCGTTCCACGGTGTTCCTGTGTTTGTACCGGCTACCCGGTCCTCTCCAGATTAATGTTCTGCAAACTTAAGCGGGATTCATCTGTGAAGAGCACATGCCTCCATTCATTCATGGTCCAGTTTCGACGATGACGGTTCTATAGTAAACGGGCCAGTCTCTGTGTTGGAGTGAGTGGGACGCACACCGCTGGACGTCTGCCAAACAGCCCTGCTGTTCTGAGCCTCCGGTACACAGTTTGCCGGGAAGTGGCAACTCCTGAGACGGCTGCAAGCTCCGCCGACAATTTATTGTTTTGCAGGTGCACTCCGGTTTCGTCGGGCCAGATATCGGTCATGCTGTGGGGTGGTTAATCTTGGTCGACCTGGTACTGACCGACGACTAACATCTCCTGTGTCTCGAAATCGTCTCCAAAGCCTGGAAATGACACTTTGTGGCACATTCAAGGATACGGTGACTTCGGTCTGTTTCTTGCCTGCTTTCAGGCGGCCGAGTATTCTACCCTGCAAAACGGGGTCTTAATGGCATTGTTGTGCTACTATGTTGTCACGTTTACCACGAGGCTACACTCCGCAAACTATAACAGGACAAACATGACTGAGGAAATATGGGGCGCAGGCACTGGCTGTGTTTACCTTGCGGTTGCGCCACTAGTCAACGCAGAGAATACTCCTTTCCTATACAGAGCGAACACATAAGGTCGGTAGGTGCATATGTCGTGCGATTTGCGGTCTATTTCCTGTTGCCCTGCTCTTTCGTAACTTATGCTAAACTTTTGGACACTAGTGTATATTCAAGATGGTGGCTGCAAACTATATCCAGTTTTATGACTAATGCAAGCGAGATATCTTATATCTTTCTCGTTTAGTAAGGTAGCCATCGTGGACACGTAGACCAATGTACTTGGATGTGTATAAAAATTGTCAGATAACCTGTGCCACTGTGATGTCTGCTGTGGTGTGTGTATTTGTAATCGAGGTAGGATTCAGGTAGGAAGTGGCCGTGGCCTTAAGTTAGGTACCATACAAGCATTTACAGTATCTGGGGTAGAAGTGGGTGACCTTGGAAAAACACTTTCAGGATGGATGAGGTAGGAATCCAACCCACCTCTTCTCCGTTTTGTCTCACGAGGCTGAGTGTGCCCCGTTCCAGGTATCAGACCAGAATTAAATTTCTTGGCAGAGCCAGGAATCGAACCCGGACCTCCACGGTGACAGCCAAGAATGCTAGGCACTACGGAACGAGGAGGACACGGTTTCTCTTGAGGTGGCCCGCGTTATTTGTGTTTGTATTTACCACAGATGCAATATCTCTTAGCAGACATATTGGGTCGCAATGTTAGGTGAAACACTATGTTAATTTGGATTTTATCTTCAAGCCGCAGAGAGTATGTGGCCCGCGGGCTCTAGGTGAAAGACCCTTGTTTTGAAGCAATATTTGTCAAAGTTTGGTCAAGACTGAACTGGGCAGCTGGCGTTCCAAGGTCCAAGGTTTGAATCCCAAGGTGAACAGTGGTCAAACTGGTTCTTCCCCAGAATATTCTATAGTCACTCCAGGCAAATGCCTTATTTCAAATCGAACGTACCCCAATTCTAGACTACAACTATTAAATTATTCCCACTATTGCACTTCTGACTATATGACGGGTTACCAGAAAAATTCCCTGCGGTTATATGAACACGGGGCTGATTACCAGGTATCCCAAGCCTTTAAATGAAGCAACAGCAACAACATGTTACCTCTTGAGAGACGGAATGGTATGGTTACGTACTCTCTCTCTCTCTCTCTGAAGTGAGACCTGTTAATATTTAATCACATTTGCAGTACTTTCATTTGTATCCAGAGCTAGAACTCCCGTATATCCGCTCCACGGAAGATGCGAATGAATACTACATGTAGTGGTCTTCCGTCGAGTATGAAAATGTCTTGTATGTTACTCCTGAGAGTGTGTGCGACGGAAATTATTGCACCATTCAGAGCTGAGTGCTCTAATTCTGAGTTGAGAATTCTAGGATGACAGGGAAAAAGCGAGTAAGTTTCTTGAAGAATGCTACATTATACTGTTGAAGTTTCCTAACACACACTGTACGCGCTAAAATAAGAAGTTATGTTTCAAAGAAAGTACTGCAGATTCCTACCTCAGCCATCCTTGAAGTGATTTTCATTGGTTTCCCACTTCTACTCCAGGAAAATGCCGGGATGGTACCTTACTTGAGGCCACGGCCGCTTCCTACCCAAGTCCTACCTCGATTAGAAGTAGCCTAACTACAAACCAAGTGTGTTTATTGATCTGATGCTTTTCTTTCATTAGGGAAACACCCTTTAGAATAGGGTACAAGGGTGTTGACGGATTGAAGAGCGTTAAATTCCGATTACAATCACTATTACTGACATAACAGTGACACAGGTTATGTGACAATTAGGCTACTACATGTTGTCCCTACTAAAAAAAAGTGTTTTTGTCCATTTTCGCTTCATGTTTCGTCACCCTTGGCGTCTCACGTTAGCCATCATGAGTGTGTGTGTGTTTTTTTTTTTCCATCACGTTTCACCAGAGCTAATGATGACATAACCTTGCATGGTATTGTTCTCTCTCCAGGTGCAGTTAGTGTTATCGCTTTTCTTCGATATCGTTTTACCCTCCAAGATTGGCTTTTCCCACGGAATAAGCGAGGAATCCCACCTCTAACGCCACTGAGGACAGTGTCCTGGAGCTTGAGACTCTGAGTCGGGGATACAACTGGGGCGTGTGATCAGCACTACGCCCAGGCGGCCTCACCTACAAAGCGAACAGGGGCCTGATGAAGGGATGGTAAGAGTGGGAGAGTTAGGCAAGGAAGTGGGAAGGAGGCGGCCGTGGCCTTACGGTAGGTACTGAACCCGAATTTTAGTTATTTCTGGTGAATATTATGATATTTTTGAAGCCTATGCTAAGTGAAATGCATGTTAATTAGGACTTGGCAAAATTGCACAAGACTGGTCTTTACGTCAAGTTGGATACTAGTCACGTGATTCTGTGATGGTTTATGGGAGCTCAGCCAATGTCAATTTGCCTAGCAACACATTATTGCCGCGAATTTGAGCGTATGGATTGCATTGAATTATTTCATTGGATATTGTCATCTGACCAATGAGAAGAGGTTTAATGGAAGGATTGATCAACAAAGCCTAATTAATGTTATTATATTATTATAATAGGTCCCATGTATGACATAATATGATATGAAAAGACGCTGAATATAAAAGAAGAAATTTATTAAGATATTTGGAGTCATAAGAAGTACGTAGTACGCTGTATTTTGTATTTCTGCAAGGACCCGCGTCATTTTACCGCGAAGTTCTAAGTGGCGGCAAGAATAGCTGTGGCGGGAGTTAGCACCCAGGAAGAAGAGGCTTTTTCTATTGAAAGTTCGTCGGGGATAGTCGCATCGCATGAGGTCAATTCCGGGCCGACCCGAAAAAGAGTGCGGTGATAGCCGACCATATAACGCCTAGCCATCGCGGGCATAATTCATGTACTACCGGACTTTGTGCTCAGTAAAGTGAAAGTATCGCGATTCTGTGTAGATACGCGTTTGTGCTCCGTTAACTATTCTACGAGTATAATTTGTTGAAAATAAGATTGTATATAACATTGAGCAATTATAAGCATATTCTTCGAACTTTTTGGAAGCTGATACAATATTTACGCCAGTGCAGAACTGTTATTCGAATTCAGACGTGTGATATTAACATCGTATTCTACAGACAAGCGAATGGAAAGTTATTAGCAGCAAATGAACAGTATAACTTTGAATTGAGGTCTGTGATTCTACAAAGCAACGTGAGTACACGAGTATTAAGGTGATTTTTATGAACAGTGAAATCTTTTCTCATTTGATTTTCACAATGATTGCAATTATGAAACCAGAAGAAATGTTGGGTTACGCAACAATGAAGGGTGTCGATATGTAGGAAACGACTATGCGCGAGGAACACATCTAGCAGAGAATTTTGTTGACGACTAAGAGCGACTATGAAGACCTGTACAACTTTGAAATAATGTACAACTACATCATGTACATCTACATACAACTATGTACAACTACAAGTTAACTACGAGCAATTACAATATTTCACCAAATAACTACGTGAACATTTCAACCTACAATTACTATTCATTCTACAAAACTCGTAATTATCTGCAACTATGAAGAACAAACAACGATATTGCTCAATAATGATCTTAGATTTTAGAAGGATGCGTCGATAGAAGATGTCATCTCTTGAAGAAAGAAGGAGACTAGGGCATCCCAGTCTAAAGCCTGAAGCTTGGTATCCGAGGAACTACAGGGAAGGAGAGCTGTTCGCAGCCTGAGGAAGTAGGAGGAACCGGGGAGGAATGCTGTTTCTATCCCGAGGTAGCAGTTCGTTTGGAAGGAGTGGACCGGGGTTCGAGATTTTCATCGAGGATCTGGAATTCCAGGGTATTCTTAATGCCTAATAGAACTTCTCTAGTCGACACAAGGTAGATCTACAAGATCCATTACAACTAGTTAGAGAAGATGACAACATTTGAGCACCTTCTTCTCCGTGTTTTATGTGATTGTATTTGCACATTGATATCCATCGACATTTATTCTTCGATTTTATGTTGGATGATTGTCTTCCTTCATTACAACATAAACTGCAACTCTACAGTCTCTGAACTGTTATAATTTCTTTAATGGAATTTCGTTTTCCAATGTTAAAGAATTTTTCTGAAATTATTTTCATCGTCTTTTCGAATGTTATTTATCTGAATTACATTCAGAATATTTTCATCGATGTCTAATTTTAAATTCATTTGGATTAATGAATTGAGCTTCTTAAATGTAAGAAGATAATTTAGTTAGGGGGAAGATATCTACGTTTGATATTGTTTCGAATATCATTATGTTATATCAATAAATTTTCGACGATCTAGCAAGATATATTCGTCATATTTATGCTACGCATTTATTTATTTATTCTTTCTGTAAATTTCACTTTAATTTTGTATCTTCTTGGAAGAATAAATTATTTGAACCCAGTCGCAAAGGAGATGAATCGGACACTAGGAAAATATTAAGGCAATTTTAAACAATGTGCACCATTATGTATAATTGTTAACATAATTTTGCAACTTTGTAAGTCTGAAGATAGACCTGTGTGGTGAAACGAACATATGTATTTCTATTAAGTATTAATAACAATGGTTAATAACACAGTAGTTATTCGAAGTAAACCTTTAAGAGGCTTTTTAATTAATAAACTTCGGTGGATCGTTAGCAAAACGAAAGAAATATGTTATGACAACAAGTACTTTAATGTAACAAGAAGCACATATATAGACAAGGAATATTTTATGTTGACAATGAGTTAGTGCAAGTACTACGTAAATGTTTTAGTGGAAGTCTGCGATGATATATAAGGTTAAAATGAATTTATAGTTGGGTGTACGAGGTAATGTTGTGCCGTATACATGTATTTAGGATAAAATGGATATCTGCGGTGATATATTTTAACTCAAATACGAGGGTATTTCCTTATTTTTGAGTAGTGCACTTAGATATTATAGTGGAAAAGGTTTAAACTTGTTGAAGTAGGATTGTTGGAAGAAGAGTTGGTGAAAACTCTGTTGTATTTATGTGTGTTAACGATATTGAAGGAAAAACAGCTGGAAGCTTGTGTGAAAAGTTTAGCGAGGTGGAACTTAACCTTTGTCTATTAAATATTATTAAACAGTTAACCCGGATTTGTGTATAAAAGTCATATGAACTAAACTTGAATGATTATTCATATTAGCCAGGAATTGAAATTTAAAAACCTAAATAAGTCCTGATGGTCAAGTTATCTAAATAAAGTCAACATAAACATTAATATTATAAATATTAATAATCAATAATAGTTGAACGTAGTGTTAAACTATTAAAATTGTGTGGATCAAGCGATGTAAATACTGTATATAAATATTTGACTATATATAAACTTTATTGTGGTGTTTATTTAAATAATATTAATAATTTACTATTCGTGTTGTAAATATTTGGAAAGCGTTTAAACGTGTTGTATTGATGTAAGCAGGGTAATTTATGTAAAACAATGTGGGTGTATTGAAGTTACGTCTTGAGTTAACGTTATAAAGCGTATTTACGAAAATAAGTTGGATTAGTGAAGATTATATTCTGTCAGTATTTGATATAACTGAATTAAAGTCAGGTTTGGAAAGAGTAGAAAGGAAATGTCAGTATTTGATGAGAAAATAACGTGACATTCTTGTGAGGTTAGAATGAATGAGTGAAACAGCTGAGAGACGTAGTAGAGCCATTTATGAATGAAGCAACTGACTGTTATACGCGTAGAATATATAGTGGTGCATATCTTGCAGTGGCAAAGGAATCTAGCTCTGTATAATGTAAACATTTGTACTGTTAACTACTTTGGGGGCGTGGTGGCTCAGCGGTCTAGCTGTATGCCTCTCACCAAGGCGGTCCGGGTTCGATTCCTGGTCAATGCATGTGAGATTTTCGAAGTGAAATGCCACGTCCTGTGGTTCGGATTCCACGCAAAAAGGAGGTCCCGTGGCTCATGATCTCAAGATTAACGGTCACGTTAAACTACAAGCTTCCTTCCTTCCTTTTGTTAACTACTTTAAATATGCGTGTGGAGATTTTAACATTTAATAGGGTTTTTGTATCAAAGTAAATATTTATTTACTTGAATTAAGCAACAGCTGATTATTATATTCAGCAATATTCATGCAGGAAAGTCGTTTCAGACTTTATTTTGTTCTATTTGAAAGGCGAGCGAGCCTGGATTGTTTGTTCATTGGTATTTCATTGTATTCTATTTCTATTGTTTTATTTATTAAATGTTCTCTTCGTTCTTTTTCTACGTGGCGTTCTTGTGACTTATTTTAATTATAAGAGGATAGTGTTGCGTAAGTGGATCTCCACGAGTAGTTAGTAACCCATCCTAGTGTAGTTGGTCCATAACACAATCGTAGAGATGGTTGTAGGATCATGATGTGTTTGTCGGTAGGATTTTCAGGTTTTACTAGCCGGGAACCTCAAGATTCTATGATCCAGTTCATCTTCGGATTTCCGACATGTCATCATAATGATTTATACGAGTAGAGTACCGTCCCAGCATTTGCCCGAAGACGAAGTGGGAAACCACGGTGGGAATCGAACCCCCTCTACTCATTTGGACCACCCGAGGCTGAGTATACCCCGTTCCAGTCCTCATACCACTTTTCAAATTTCGTGGCAGAGCCGGGAATCGAACCGCGGACCTCCAGGTTAGCAGCTAAGCAAGCTGACCACTACGCAATGGAGGCAACGTTAGTGTTATCATGGACCAAAAATAGGAGGATTGTTTGTTAAGTGGCAGGTGCGGAAGTAGAAATATTCGAAAGGTTCACTCCAAAGTGAACATAACCTAACCAGTGTTTAGCAAAATATTTCACGTAATATGCAATAAATCACTCTGATATTTTGTGTTTTGCCATCTTCAAAAAAATGTGTAGATAGAACTTCGAACTGGACACTTCAAGCCACTGTCGACTAATAAAGCTAACAGTGACAAAACCACTGTGTCATTTCCTTGTTACAAATTGTGTTTTTGAATCTACAAACGATAATTTTGGACTAACGAAACCAAAGCCTAAGTTAAACGTGTCGGTATTTTTTTCATTATTGACACTATTCTCTCATTCAACACACACACACACAAAAGAGACTTAAAATCTTTTCCTCCTGATCCAAAATAATTTTTTCGTAGGAAAATCATGTGAGCGAACAAATTGAAAATATTTATAATTGATTGTTGTGATGGAAAATTCTTTTCGCTCTACACAATTTGTCCAGTTCTCACCAGGAATAGAACGAAAAGTGGCCTAGTGAAAGTAAATACTGTAAGTTTGCCACTCGAATTTCGACGAGACTAGGTATGAGCAAGGTCTTGTTCAACTGAAGTCCCGCTGTGAAGGGATTATTGGCTGGTATTCGGTCCTGCAGGTCGTTATGAGGAATTCGAACCCACCCTTCAAAGCACAGATGGCCACACTGTGCAAACATTCACTTGGACAGAGTGTATTGCTCACGTGCGAGGTAGACGTAACTTGTTAGGCGTATCCAATCCATCTCGCTACTGCTTGTCATACGATCTAGGCCGAGTTGCTCGTTCAAGACTACAAGACTATTTCCTTAATCCGCTGGGGTGGAGAGGGATTGGCCTCACTGTGAATGTAGGGGGGCAAGTGTGCGGCGAGCTGGAAGTTTCTGGCCAACTGTAATTTAAAATAAAGCTAGGAAAAGTCAATAAAAACCTTTCGAAATATCGTCAAGTGAAGGAATATTGACATCTGGAACTGACAGAAACGTACCGAAGAAAATGTTTCTCAGTGAGTACAAAATCATTTCTACCTACTGTGGCCGTTTGGATCAGGATCCATATGACCACATTTTGACAAATACCGAAATCAGATAAGCACGAGAAAATCTATCTCAGGGTCTATCTAGGCAAATAATTAGGTCTATCTGGCATCCCTGATTTCGGTAATTCTCAAGTAGGTAAGGAGTGAAATTATTTTTGGAAACACACACTTTCTTAAAATATCTCAATTTATTGATAATTAAAATTGACATTGACTTTGACTGGCAAATATTTCAAAACACAAACAAACAATACAATCATTTAAAAAATCAACCTTCCTATCATTCACCACTTCGAAAAAATTGATAATCAGAAATCAAAGTCCATCTGATATCAAAATTTAAAAAAAAACATTTTTTTTAAACATATTTACACTAGATAATCACTTTCATTAAAGAGTCCGAGTGATCCATCCTATTTACATATCTCGTTGCACATTACGAAGATTCGTCGTTCGTTGAAGACATTCAACGAAAATATTTATATACTTTTCATTTTTTTCCTCTAAAAAAACAATATATATATATTTTTTTTTTGAAATATTTTTCTGTTGAGTCATTGCTAACTCTGTATTATGAACCTCATATTAAGATTCGGCTTAACAAAGTCGGATGTTAATACGGTCATTATTTTCAAAAACTTTGTTTCGACAATAAACAAAATTTATGAAATTTTCATCAAATTGAAAATTAAATTATATCTCATTTATCTATAAGTCTCTTTGTTCCAAATGAACAATGTTCAAAAAATAGGAATTTCATCATTTGAAATGTTTTATTCATAATTGACATTTATTTGTTATTAGCAACACAATTGTTGCAATTTATTCTCAGTTGACTGAGTTTCTTGCCACAACATCTTCTCACTTAGAAAATCTGTGCAATGTTTCACAAAAATTTAAATGATAAAATTCTCTGAATTTATTATTATTATTATTATTATTTCAATAATTCTCTTAGAATGTTATTTATAACAGGGTTTCACTCTTTATCGGGTGAATATTAACACTCATGTCAAAAGAAAAATTCTTTTTATCAATACTCAAAGCACAAAATATAAATATTTAATTATTTATCTTGTTAATCTTTGCATTTTCCAACGATTTTTTTTTCCTTAGGTCAGGTTCCTCAAAATCTAAACTCATACTGTTCAAATATTTAGGCATCAGGTTTGGAAAATTGAAGTTGATCCAGACAAAAATTTTATTTTTGAAACTGACAGATTTAGTGGGATTAGACTAGAAATATGGGGCGGTCTAATAATGCCTTACCCTTCTTTTACAATTCAGAGCCCATATGCTCTTCATAAACATTCACATGACACACACGCATATCCCTGTGTGCGGAAGACAATGGGACTCAAAGCCCTCATGGACGACCCATCTGGCCTCCTCACCTAACTTAAGTGTTGACAATTATATTCACACACTAAACAATTATATTTGACTTCATCTATTATATTTTTTTATCCACCAAACACTTTTATATATTTTTCTCTTTGTAATATCCTGTCTTACCACTCTGCGTTTTCCCAAATTTTATTTTTTATAAGAAAAGATGTATTTATTATGGTCAACATTTCCTGGCCTTACCTTTTACATAAATTCTGCCCTACATTTATACCTGCCTTATTGTTTTCTTTTTATATTCGTTTATTGTTTTTTTTCTTGGAAAATTTTACTGAGCTCAAATTTGATTATATTTCACCTTCATTTACCAACTCATTCTACCTGTTTATAAATTTCAACTTCTATTTCACAATAAACAAAAGTTATCGCATTTAAAACCTTTAATTTAAATAAATTCCTTCACAAGTTGTTATTATTATCATCAATGGAAAAATGGCAAAAAAATTGTTTATTTAATAATGCTTTCCTATTACTTCATAAGGATTATTAATGCCCTGTTTCACTCCTAAACAATTATCTAACTCCTTGTCACGTATTATCTATAACACTTTACTATTATTATTATTATTATTATTATTATTAATGTAGTATTATTTAATGCGGTAATCATCTAACTTTATTTAGTTTTAGTAAATGGTGCTATTACCAAATTATCTTTTACAACGTTAAATAGTGTTTCAATCAATAACATTATGGAATTATTTTATTCACATTTGATATTATTATTATTATCATCTTTGTTTTATTTTTATGTTTATTTAATTACATTTATAAAATTAAATTATTTAAATAATCCAAGATGTAACTTAAATCTCTCATAAGAATTTACTAAGATTCTTCCTATCCTTTGGAAAAATTTTATATCTTTCATGTTGCAGAAAACATGAACATGACTAGTTTGAACGAAATAGAAAATACGGCAAAATAAATTGTCAGACTTTCATGTCGCTCCATTTGCCTTCCTGGACAAATATGATAATCAAAATAAACGGTGGTGTTGATTTCTTAAAATGACTGAGTAAAAAGGATTCTCAAAATGCTCTACTAAGCTAGTTGATAGTACATGAAATAGCTCTTACTTCATTCTTGCTGTGCTGGCGATGCGTGTCCTTCAGTAAACGCTATACCCATAGCGTCTCCCATGGTCATCTGCAATCCATTTCAACTTCGTTGGTCCCACGTCACACCTATCCTTAATTCGTTTAACGGCGCATGTCGATTATAATGATAGCTCGTTTAAAACAAACACTCCCGTATTCTGCAACACAAGGTAACATTTTGAACTGTAGCAATAGTTCCAAATGAATGTGTTACTCTTGCAATTTCGTTTCTCGGAACAAGTCCCACGTTTGAAAATACTGTTCTGATCGTCTGCTCGCATAGGAACCTATTAGCAGTTGAGACTGAACCTCAAGTTCACAGTCTGTCCTGTCTAAAGTTTGAAGTGCCTTGAACAGTTTCACAAATAGAAACAACAAATTATTGTAGGCGACTTCAGTGAATGGTTTATCAAATAGCCATCACTTGTATAGTACTTGTAAGAATATCTGACTATAGAGTCTTCTAATATTCCAAGTCCGTTGTTGAAAATTTCTATCACTTTGAACATAGCCCCAGCCCACATGGCTTACTTGGTGGCAAAGTTCCTTCGGCGTGTAGTATGACGTAGTATTCACTGTTATGAAGCGTAGCGGCGAGTTCCTCCCAAGCAGTTGCTTGCTAGGAATGACTTGACTGTCTTGACAACCTGGCTCTTTATACTGTATAAGGTCAGCCGGCAATCCTTCTCGAAAGTTCCATTTCCAGATCTCGGCTCCTGGTGTACGGATTCTTCTGCTCAATAGCTTAAAATTCTTCTCTTTTCTGTGCCAGAAAACTGTGCTACTTTTTAAGTCGCTAATCCCTCTCCTTGAGTAAAATTTATAAAAGTTTCAACTCATGACGTAGGCAAGCTTCCACGACACGCCTCCGCGTCACTCACTCCTGTGTCTATATGTTTCCCTCGACACTCTATCCTCCGAGCGCGTTATTCAAACATCATCAGTTTTGTTGTCTCTCTGGACTAGCGTCCGTTCGTTACCATCAGCTCGTCATTATGTCACGGACGTTTGCACTTCTCTAAAGAAGTAACATCACGTTCGCAATTTCTTTTACCAGATATAAACAAGATGTTCAGTAAGGAACGCGTAACCTACTTTCTCCTAAATGCATGGGAATAGTTATAACTCCTTGTCCTTTTCAAGGAGTATAATTGATTGTTGGTTGTAGCAGCTTGTTGAAATACAACGTGCTATACGGATATTATACGTTGATTGATTGAATCCTCACCTGAATTATATATACACACACTAATACAGCCATCACAGTAACACAGGTTATCAGACAAAATGCAACACTCGCCCAAGTACACGGGGCTAAATGATCATGATGTCCATGCATCTCAAATGAAACAACAACAGCAACAACAACAACAACAACAACAACAAAAACAGCCTCCTACCCAAATCCTTCCTCGTATAAAAGTACACACACTAGTAAGCCTACAGACATCACAGGCTATCAGACAACTTCTACACACACCCAAGTAGACGGGGCTACAAGACCATGATGCCACAAAACCCCTAAAGAATCAACAACAAAAAGAATATACTCTACGGCGGATCAAGGACAATGAATTTTAATCATTGTAGTCGAGAGTTGAAATATGTGGTGTTATAAGTATATATATAATATTTTCGATTGCACTTACACACTATATATATAACGTGTGAGTTGTTATAAATCAAAAATACAAAAAGAAACGAAGTAAAAATATTTGATCCTGTGGGATTTGTTCTACGAACCTCCAGATTATGAGTCTAGGTCGCTACCACTACGCCAAAGATGCCGTACCTTAAGGCTTGGTTAACAACTGGTTAAGTATAACTCCATGATATTATGTCTTGCAATCAACAATTTCATTAGCGTTTTCTGCCGTTTTTATAAATTATTTGATACTAAGTATGTATTACTTTGTTCCGTACATTCCTACAAGAAAATAAACTTACGAAGTTACGGAAATATATGGAATTACTAGCAAACAAAGGCGGCCATTTTGACCCAACGGGACGGCACGGACAAGCACGATATGGCATGGTCAGCCTGAACTGTTAGTCACTACTGCGGTCACATATTCTATTTTAAAATGCTAATATCCTACCGGTCACCTCCTTGAGGACAGTTTAAACCTCCCTATGTAGGATGAGCGGATTTGGTAATGCCAGGGCCTTGTTAATTCGTAAGTTACGGTTAGGCTATAATACTTACACGATTCATACAACGGTCATCTTGAAACTTTTTGGATGATTATTTTATAGTTTAGGCAAAAGACGCTTCGCACATTAACCTCTTCAGTCCTGAAATGCATTTTTTGAATTTCTTTTTAAAAGATTAGGTTTCTAGGCAGGTTAAGGACCAAAAGTAAGGAGAAATTGGTTCGGAAAAATTATTACCATATTACTATAGCTTCTATAGTAGGTATCATATGTGATACTTCAGGACTCAACTCGGTTAATTTGGTAATAACCAGAAAATTACAATTTAGGTATATATTGTATCCTAAACACTAAATATTGAACAGACTATCTAAATAGCATTATACAAGATATTTATTTATCAAATCAAAGTAAAATAGTAAAGACACAAATTTTGGCTAAGTATAAAAAATAGATATACCCGACAAAATTATCAACAATTAGCTGCAATTTTTAGTTTCGAAGATAATGTTATATCATCAGTACAACACACAGTAGAGCTCAAACAAAAATTCTGAACAGGCAGTCAACCAGGTGACAATATATTTACATTAGTTAGAAGAATAAAATAAATCATAGAAAACAAGAGACAAATTACTAGTTGAAGATGTGATGAAAACATCAAGTACAGTGTACAAATTGAACACAACATTTCATTAGTACAGTGCTACTATGATAGAAAACTCTTGAAAATTGACTGATCTTACAACACATTACAACTTATTTCTTGTGGAAATCCATGAAACAATTACGTGCAGTTGTGAAGCACAGAAACACTTTACATGTTTCGCACTGCACAAAAGTCAAACTTTTACATCCTGGGTTCCTACATTTGGACCTGTTTTTCTGAATCTGGTCCATCATCTGGGGTAAATGTTGTGCTTTGTACACTCTCATCTTAGGGGAAGGCAAGACTATTGGGGTCCTTGGCCTCTTCCCTTGGGGAGATTCTTCACATTCGTCTTCATTTTCAGGATCAATTTCTTCATTGTCATTCTCTTCCTGTTGAAAGAAGATCAAATTTTCTTCTATGTCCAGCTTGAATAGGTAGTATGTCAGGATATCCTTTCTCTTCCATCCTTGTTCTATTGCAGCCTGTCGATACTCTAATCATGATGCAGCAATAGCAAAATCGATGAAATAGTGGATTACCTTTACAGTCCATTTCTTTGTTCGAGACTTCATGCCATACTTTGCAATAACCCTGTTCAGCAAGTCAACCCCACCCATTTTAAGGTTGTACATTTTCACTAAGTGTGGTCTTGGAACACTAATGAATTGACCATGCTTCTTTGACCAACGTCGACATTGTTCAATTGGTTCCACACCAAATTCTGTTGATGCCATGAAGACAGCTTTGTTGTCGAACCATTTAACCACTGTGATCTTATCGTCCTTTCTCACAACCTGATCATGGGAGCCCCCTGGGCTCCTTCCTCATGTCCACGTCTCTCTTGAATTCAATAGAATGAGGCCGACGACTAACCATAATTGTGCCACAAGCCAGAATACTTCTGTGACCCAACAAACTGTCTAACAATCCTATTGAAGTGAAATACCTATCCATGAAGATTGAGCAACCAGATGGTAATGTATCTGCCAACTTTAACACTACTCGGCCACCTGTGTCAAGTTTGTCTGGTAAGGGAACCTTTTCTGAAATTATTTCCCTTCCTTTGCCCTCGTACAATAAAAAATCTAAGGGCAATCCTTCTTGAGTTGCCACAACGAAGTTTTTCAGACCTACTGGGTGGGGTTTCCCTCTAACATATTGTCTCATTCGAACTTTGCCAGTGAAGGGAATCATCTGTTCGTCAATGCAAACATCTTTGGGCCTGGGATTTTCCAAGCAAGCATTCCTTATTTGATTTAACATTGGCCTAACTTTCCAAAAGCTATCCTGCTTTTGCTCCTCTGAAACGGAATTATCATCTAATACCTTTAGGTTACTTCTTAGGAAGTAAAACCTGTCCCTAGATATAGCATCGGCAATTAATGGATATCTAGTTTTCCTTTCCCAGGACATTCTCAACCTTGGAAAGCCTAATAGAGAAGAAACAAGACTAGCTCCCCAGAATTTTCTTATCTCATCTGCAGTGCAATCTAATGACCTTCCTGTAATTAAAACATGCCTGATATTCATGTTCAAACTCATATCTTGAAAGAATGATGGCTGGATGTAGCGACTGAAGTACTCGAAAGGAGGATGCACAGGAGGATGCTGATCAATGGGTGGAGCATCATTCACCGAGGCAGTCCGGAAGAGATGAAAACTGGAAGAATGATAAATCAAAATGAGATAGCCTATTACTAGCACGAAGAATCCACCTACACCGAAACTGTTCATGATATTTGTCATTTGTAGCTCTTCAGTTGGTCAACACGATTTTGCTCACTGTTAAATGGGGCAATTAAGAATGATAATTAACTAATGCATGTAATTATTTTCAGGAGTATTTTTTATAATTTTATATTCATATTTTGTACCCCGCCCTTTCAATGGTCAAAATCGGGTTGACCGACTGAAGATTTACAAATGAAAATTTTGTATAAGCAACACCTAAAGAATGGCTGCAAGTCTCTACATTAATACATATTTGGAGGGAGTAACTTACTCATTTTTGTGGCGCCAACCATCATTCCTCTTACGACATGCCTGAGTGGGCACAAGCTCTTCTTCACTGTCACCTGCATCAGATTCATCAGCAAACTGGGGCTGTAGTGGAGCAATAACATTGTCATCCTCATCATCACTATCATCATCCTGCAGATCCATCTCTACTTCAGAATCATTTGGATCAATTGTAACCAATTCTTCAATCTGTTCTTGAGTCAGCCCTAAAAGGGTTAAAAATAATAAAAATATTAAAAACTACTAAAGAAGAAACATATACGTAGCACTTACTGTGTTTACTGCAACTAAAATCATGGAGAAAATATCGTGAAAACACTATGTTAATGTATTATTTGCCCGGACAGAGTATTAACTCCGTGAGATACATTTTATTCGAAAATATGTGAATTCCAGAAAAATCATTATTTAGTCCGTAGGTATCATGTGTGATACCACGGATAAAACTTGTCACCATCACTAGAAATTAACATTTTAAACTAAACTTATATCGCTATATTAATCCAGAAGGGTTATGTAACATATTTAACAAGAGCTAACATCCAATAAATAAAAATATTCCGCTACTTACCTTTGTTTATTCCAGCCATGCTGATGAGCAGACTTCCCTCTGTTTATATCCGCCTGTCTCTACCTAGCGAGTAATGCAGGAAGCCGAAACAAGTAAATAACGCGCGTCGCACACGCTGCGGAATATGATACCTTAGGTCGCGCGAGTCATGAGCGCTGCAGAGCGCTGTAAAAAAATAAAGACCCGGAGTATCATATATGATACCTACGGCCTGAAGAGGAGTCACTACTGCGGTCACATATTCTATTTTAAAATGCTAATATCCTACCGGTCACCTCCTTGAGGACAGTTTAAACCTCCCTATGTAGGATGAGCGGATTTGGTAATGCCAGGGCCTTGTTAATTCGTAAGTTACGGTTAGGCTATAATACTTACACGATTCATACAACGGTCATCTTGAAACTTTTTGGATGATTATTTTATAGTTTAGGCAAAAGACGCTTCGCACATTAAGGTATATTTTTGCAAAATTTGGTAGAGATCGGATGATTAGGTTAGTCGTAATTTGATTTAAGCTCAGAACATTTGGGTGGGCGCCATTTCATTTTTGTTATGATGGCGGCGATAGACAACATGATACTGAGTTGTCCCTTGTCTTCTGTACAAAAGGTGGTTCGATTTGGATTCGTTGTGTTTGAATGGATAGGGGGGATCCATTTGCACACATACACGGCAGCCACATTCAAACTATTTGGTTGATGACTTTGTAGTTTGGTCAAAAGACGCTTCCTACATGAAGGTATGTTGTTGCAAAATGCGGTAGCCTAGTGATCAGATGATTACGTTAGTCGTAATTTGATTTTAGCTTTGAACATTTGGGTGGCCGCCATTACGTTTCCGTCAAGGTGGCGGCGATATAGAACATGACACCGAGGTGCCCTTTGCTAGTGTTACCTCTGTACCAAATTTCGTTTAATTCGGTTTCACAGTGTTTGAATTCATGGGGGGAAACCACATACCAAATCCCATACACACGTACTCACACACTCACTCACAGACAAACACCATTTTTGGCCCTGTGTAGATCTCATAAAACTACTTTCATTTTTTGCAAGAATCGAAAGTAGGCTAATAACTTACAATTAGAATTTAAAAATACAAAATAATAATAATAATAATAATAATAATAATAATAATTATTATTATTATTATTATTATTATTATTATTATTATTATTATTATTATTATTATTATTATATTAATTGCTTAAGGATCATAGACCAGAACAGAGGCAAGTTAAGTACAACCATGATACTTCCTAATGGTGCATTAGACTGCTACTACTTTATCCATAGTGCACTTCTTAGTGTAGCGGCTAGAATTCTTTGCTGTCACCCCGGAGGTCTGGGTTCGATTCCCGGCTCTGCCAAGAAATTTAACTCGAGCATTAGGACTTAAACGGGGTCCACTGAGCCTCGTGAGACAAAACTGAGAAGAGGTGGGTTCGATTCCTCCCTCAGCCATCCTGGAATTATTTTCCGTAGTTTCTCCACTTCTACTCCATGTGAATGCCGGGATGGTTCCTACCTTAAGGCCACGACCGCTTTCTTCCTTAATTACAATTACACATACTAACACAGCCATCCCAATAACACAGGTTTTCAGACAAATTCCATAAGTACACGGGGCTAAATGACCATGATATCTAAGTCCCTCAAATAAAACAACAGCATCTATGACAGGAAGTAATTACTGATAATCACATAGCGACCTGACACTGAGAAAATACCACCTAGAACGTTAGCTAGTCAAACTGCCAGACGAAGCGAGGGCACACACTTTCCCTCCTCACTCCACATCTCAGCGCGTGTCATCGGCAGGTGAGCGATTTAATCATTAAACTATTAACTCGCTGTGAAAGGCATATTGGAGTGCTTTTGATCCTACCCTTGTTAGGCAAGAAGTCGGTACACTGACATGTGCATACTAGCTCTTAAAAGAGTCCTATCATAATACTGAAACAAAAGTGCATGTTAGTGTGTTGCCATATTAGCAATTTTCTCATTAAGGCTGGTGACTAATTTTCTTTTCTAACGTTTGTGAAAATTGTAACACCAAGAAGGACATATGAGATCACTTTGTACCCAAATGATTAGGATTACATAAATGTCCATAATCAGAAGCCTCCGTGGCTTAGGCGGCAGCACGCGGGCCTCTCACCGCTGGGTCCGTGGTTCAAATCCCGGTCACTCCATGTGAGATCTGTGCTGGACAAAACGGAGGCAGACAGGTTTTTCTCCGGGTACTCCGGTTTTCCCTGTCAAAATTTCATTCCATCAACACTCTCCACTATCATTTCATTTCATCTGTTATTCATTTAATCATTGCCCAGTGGAGTGCGTCAGGCCTCGGCAGCCGGCGCAGTTCATATCCTCGCCGCTAGATGGGGGCTTCATTCATTCCATTCCTGACCCGGTCGAAGACTGGAAGCAGGCTGTGGATTTTCATTTCCATAATCTCTGGCGTTGAAAATTCAGTATAGTGTTGCAACCGAACAGGCCCATTTGGACTGCTATATAAATTGATTTAATTCTCCTACTCTTAATATAATAAATAAGTATAATATTCGGAGTTTGTGGAGGTGGACACCGTTATAAAAATAATAACAGCAATAAGATATTCACACCCGGCTACACCAGGGACCTACTAAAATGATAATTCTGGTATTTTGTAAAAAGCATGACTATATCGTGTAAAACACATTTAAACACTTGGCAGGATCTGTCATCGTATACAGACTACCCAATTAGTTTCCTATCATATATACATGGCAAAGCAATAATGACACAGTCCTGGACCCTTGGTGAAGATGAAGTTACTTTGTACTCACAGTTAATGATCGCTGGTAGCTGATGACTATTTCCTACTAATTCTGGGGTTTGTGTTCCCATAGAATCTGACTTGTTATTTTCGTATGTTGATGCTAGCTGATTTCACTCGTAGCCTGGTTTGAATTTTAATTACATGGCTAACTGTAGCCTGATTTATCTTGTCGCACGTATAATTCAATATTTAGTGGATGTTGATATTGGATCTCGATAACAGCTTGTCTGTTCCAGTACCCATTTCACACTTCTAATTTATATCACATCAAAGCATAGCCAAGCTCGTGCTTACAACAGAATAATATCTGATTCCCTTGAAGTTTGTGAATAGACATAGACCCACAATACAGCTTATAGTGATTCGAATTAAGAAGGTAAGCATTTGCTTTCGAAGACTAGGTATGTAAATCCCGTGAGAGAAGTTCCACTTTTCCAGGCTTTCCAGGTCGAGTCTGATAAAATGTATGAAGCAATACACTGACACTCGCTGACCCATAAGCGATGGCATTGCCGTATTGCTCAGCAATGAATCCGATCTCTCGGCTGAAGGAATTGTTTTATATGTTGCTTGCTAATCACGATTATAAATTCCTATTATATTATTTCATACAGACTAATCCAGTTGAAGCTTCGGAGTGTACCAAACAAAAATTCAACAATCTCTTAACCATCAGACTAATTACCCGAAAGAAATGTTGTCAATAAATGCGAGTGATGTGGCTCCATGTAAACTGAACCTGCTGTGGGACGTATTATCGGACACGCAGGACGTTCTTGCGAATAATGAGGCATACTTCAGCAGGCTTACTTTCTCCTGGATGAGAGATTGCGTCACTGTAGTTGGACGTCGTACTAACCCCATCCATACAACAGTCCGCGGCGAGATATGCAACATACCGTACGTCCTGGTCGCTGCCGACAGCTTACACTCCCTGACGCCCTGACACCCAGTTGCGAGATTTGAAAAATATTTGTAGAACTCCGACTTTTTTAACTTAGTATTTTCTAGGTACCCGTATAAATTGTAATGCGCCAAGCAATAGTTGCATGATCATTGTTCCTAGGCCATAAGTGTTTCCGTATCTTCTTAAGTCAAGAAGAATCATTGCCAGAATGTTATCATCTATTAGCTCATTTACTCTGTACGAACGCGGAAGTAGCTCATCATCCACTCCCGATCAAATTGTATGTACTGTTGTACCCCTAGGGTACGCCACCCTCATCCCCTAAATAAAATCCCCGACAAATCCAAATTCCAAGCAATTACTTTAAAAACCTACAAATACAATTACAAAATTATATGACTAATAAGCTAGCACCTATAAGAACTCAAGTAGCCTCGTGTCTCAGGCAACGACCCTAGAAAGGACTATGCCTTAGGAGGAATGTACGGATTCCGCAGACGTAGCACGAAAAGCCTATAAGAACCCCGGGAGGTCATGCACCCGGGATCAGTCTGTCTAAGTGCTACCGACGTGACGAACCGCTGCTGTCAGGTAAGTGACTCAAGCGATCACTACACTCACCATCACACTACACTCACATCCCCCTGTGCTTGGTCTGTAATAATTCTTTATTTTTATTATTTGAACTGCTATTTGCAAACGTACCTCAAAATCGAGGTACACATTAAATTTAAAAGTAATAGAAGTCACTGGTCTTGTCCTTTATTTAGTTAGCTGATAAGATCCTACCCTCTTAGCTTCCCCATTAGGTAGGATCTAGAATTAGCTTTACTGTCTACTGTTTAATTGATTCGTGACGTCAGCCGAGCGCTACCGCACAGCGCTGACACAAGCAGGCTACCAGTCAGCTTGCCTGCGTACGACTTGCTTTAGACCGCTGGGTATCGCTAGCGCGCACAGAGTAGTAATTAAATTACCTTTCCAAACACCCCCTCACCCGGAACTACCCCGTCAAGCAGTACATTGGGGAGTTCTCCTTGCAGATCGTACTGACGATCGCAAATCACTAAATAACCCATACCTCTCACAGCAATTGCCAAGCTCGCCCCCTAGTCACACTAATTTCATCCCTTAGGTTAATTCTTTGTACAGGCCACCCTCACAGGTACCTTACAAATGGTGGAAGCGCTAGGTAACGCGACGTTGTCTTAAAACAACGCCTACAGGAGTACAGACAACGTATTCCGCGGAAAAGATCCCTAGAACCTAAAACCTCTTTCTAAAGCCAAGCAAACGCCACCCAAAATTAGGATTTTTTTTTAAATAAGGGTCAGATAATATTTTTATATCCAACCCAAGCCCGCCCCGATAGGTAATACATTTTTAAACGCCACCCTTACCTAGCCATACTCAATTTATATCCCCATAGATACGCCCTTACAGAAGGACGTACAGTAAAGATCCATGCTCAGATATCAACATATTAGTAAGGTCAAGCGTGTAATCAGAGATACAGCACACAACCTCGCCGTTACCACCAAACCACTACGCCCTAAAATCCTGGTTAAGAACCCTGACTTAATAACCGAACACAACGCAGGCCAATTACTTACCGAACTTGAGGACGCAGTTATAAATCTTAAACTCAAGTATCCAAGAGCAATCAGACAAAAACGTCCCATCACACGAGCACAAACACAGAACGCTCAACAGTCGCCCTCAGATAGCGGTGATAGTGAGGAATTAACCCCCACATTACCATACGCTTTATTACAACACGTCAGTGACACGCAGCAAACCTACAACGGGTTGCAGGTCCTGTTACAACAGTTAGACGAGATTCCACACAATTCTTCAAACGGGGGACTAATCACAGATATACACGCCATCGCCTTAACACTAGGCGAACAGATTAACAAGCCGCTTTCTACACTACAGGAGGTTAATATTGAGCGTAACTTGTCGCTGTATAATATCCAGGGTACTGAGCAATTCAACCCTCAGGACGCTCCACACTCTACCCCTAACCACCCAGGCACCTCCCAAAGCGGA
Organism: Meconema thalassinum; assembly: GCA_946902985.2. Taxonomy (NCBI): domain Eukaryota; kingdom Metazoa; phylum Arthropoda; class Insecta; order Orthoptera; family Tettigoniidae; genus Meconema; species Meconema thalassinum. Next base: position 215,841,856 of record OX336389.2, on the reverse strand, counting down.
AATACAACACCAATTCAGGTTCACCAGCGACCCCTAAACCACGCACACTCTAACGTTGCATTACATAACGGCGACTTAGATTCCCCAGTTGAGCGTACCCCCTTAATTACCCCCAGCACTTCCTACAGCGCGGACATGGCCATGCCTACGAAGTATCCAATGATACAACCTGCTAAATACCCAGGAGACAAGCAGGACCCCGAGGAATATCTGAGAGCCTTCAATCGAATGGCTAAGATTAACGGCTGGACAGCTGAGGATAAAAAACGCCTCTTACCAGCCTACCTCACTAAATCGGCCCTCACGTGGTATGAAGCCACCTTGGCCAATGCCACGTGGGAACATTTTTCGTCAATACATTTCAATTAACCCCTGATGAGGATGATTTGTATGACAAAATCCGCGCTCACACACAAGGTCCCACGGAAGGCACACAGGCATACATTAATGCAAAATTATTAATGTGTGAAAGATATAATAGGGAGATGCCAGACAGGCAGAAAGTACGGCTCCTTATGCAGGGAATGCGCCCTACCTTAGCGGACAAGCTATGCACTTTGCAAAGCAACACCGTACTAGAGTTATAAGCCAATATTAGATTCATCGAAGAGGGCAATAAAATGACGCAAAAAGCCGTGGATCAGCACATCCGCACGGATAACGGTGATTTGCATCAACAAATCCGCGATCTGACCAAACAGATGCAGGAGATGCAGATTACGGCCATCCACACTAGCCCTAAAGCCCGCCCTCGTAGGGATGACCCTAGGGATACATGGCGATAACCAAGGGGCGATCAACAGGATCATGGTAGACCTAACCACACCCATTGGCGCAATTCACCCCCGGCAAGAGAGGCGAACTATTATTCGCAATACCAGGAGGAAGTGCCACGCCGTAACGAATCCCATCCCTTCCCGCAGACACAGTATCTGGCAAATACTCGCCCACGCGGAAATCCATCCCCAGATCATACACCAAACCGTCATCCCCACTATAGGGACGACCGAAATTGGCATCGTAACCTAAACACCAGATACACACAACCACCCAATGCCCCTCAATACCGTCGGCCAAACACTCCACCGCAGCAGGAACGGTATGAGCCTCAATACGAAAGGCCTCCCCCAGCATATCCTCAATACGTCCCTGTCCAAAGAGAAAGAGGACCGGAGGACTATCCACTGCCCGACCATCCCCCACGGGATTCACGAAGGCATTCACCCCCGCGTGATAGACGAGGCTTACACCCCAACCCCCAATATCAGCCCCGGCCAAACAACTGGCTAGACGAGGCGCCCAGGGGACAACCTCGTTATACAGACAACAGAGGTTATTCTCAGCCAAAAAACTATTAGCTAGGGAAGGGCCAGCACCCACACAATCGGATAACCCTTCCCCGGTAACCATTAAGCATTCCAATCAACCCTCGCAGTCCAATCAACCCTCGCAGAACAATTGCCCTGTTAAATCCAGTAAGCCGAAAATCCCCCCAACTTCTGCCCGCCAGAATACAGCGCAGGAAATACCTCCCCGATCGCAGCTCCAGGCACATACGGTCAAAGGAGACGGTAACTGCCTCTTTCGAGCACTCAGTTTCCTGCTCCATAGAAATGAGGACCAGCATAAAGAGCTTAGAACACAGCTGGTCATGTATGTTATGGCACACTGGGACGAGTACAAATATTTCCTCGCCGACGGTAATGATGCCTTATTCCCCAATAAATATGCATATGGGGATTATATGCATCGAAATGGCACCTACGCTGGTGCAACGAAGGTTACCGTTCTAGGCCATGTCCTTAAGACAAACATCCAAGTCTATACACTGGACAAAATGGAACCCACTTTTTCCACAGTAGGATATGACCAACATCTGTACCTTCTGTTCACGAGCAATCCAAATGCGGGTCACTACAGCCATCTCACTAACACATCGCCTCACACACCTCAACCCTCCACCCTTCAATTTGGAAAGGAGGACACTAAAGGAATATTAAAAACCAGCAAAAAGATCACAACCCCTAAGGACGTTTCCACGACCAGCGTAGTTAAACTACCCGTGATACGCCCACCCACATTGATTCCACCCGTGGACCCAAGCGGCCCAACCACTAAACCAGGCGCGGCAAAGCCGGTGACTTGTATCGCCACTGGCGCAAATAAGTTACCTCCACAGAAAGCCGGTTGTAAACCCACAACCACTCACACACACCGGCTCTTTAGAACAACCCTGCCGAGGCCAGGATTAACATCCCGGGACAACAAACATCATTCTAAATATTTATCAATCCACCGAAAGCTCAAGAGAAAGCTTAGGACATGGCGGACGGGCATGACACAGCTGAAGTGCGAATCCCAGTTTCACGGGACTCAGCAAAGCGTGTCAGGTTCAGTGATCAGACCACAACACCGCGTTTGCTCAACACAAGTAACAGACCGGCAGAACAAACAGTCTCGCAGGATGCGATAAAGAACGATAAACATGACTCACCGTCCCAAGATCCCATAGCACCGATCATTACATATACTCTTAATAACATGTATACTGCACAGGACGGACACAATATTACAGCCCTCTCTAGCCCGGCCAAAATTAACGGATATCATATTCAGATCTTATTAGATACCGGGTCAGCTATTTGCTGTGTCAGCAGTAAGTACATTAACGGCGAGCGCATACATAGGATGCCTCTCAACACTCACCTTGTGGCTGCTAATTCCCAAACTATTTCATGCTTGGGCATTACTGACATACATCTCCAGATAGGTTCTTTTGAAACTAAATATCCTATGTTTGTAATTAAGGACCATTCCGTTCCGGGCATCATCGGCACGAACTTTCTTGCCAAGTTCGAAGCCAACATTAGCTTTGTCACTAATGAAATACGATTAGTGAACGGAGACCTTATCACTACACACCCAATAGCGTACGCCCGGAAAGCGTACAATCCACGAGCGCAGCGAATCACGCGCGCGCACCAGGTCTCTCCGTTGGTTACCATATCTCCGCCAACAAACACAAGTGCTAACACAGCCACGCCCGCCACTGGGGAAACACAGTCACTAACCCCAGAGCAGAATAGAAAGCTTGCAAACCTATTAGAAGAATATAAGGATATTTTTGCACATTCCCTTGCCGATTTAGAAGTGACCGACTTAATTCACCACCGTATCGAATTGACCAGTGATGCTCCGGTTCACCAGGCACCTTATAAAGTTAGCGCCATGGAGAGACAGGCCATAGAAACACAGATTCAGAAGATGTTGGAAGCCGGCATCATCCATCCTATTGTGTCCAACTATAGTGCTCCGGTACTCCTTACCCGTAAACCCGATGGTTCCCATAGGTTTTGCACAGATTATCGACGCCTTAATAGACTCATTAAGAGTGACAATTACCCGCTACCGCGCACAGACTTATCTAGAGACCTTAAGCGGAGCTAAATATTTCGCGATAATGGACTGTTATTCCGGATTTTATTCAATCCCTGTCTATGAACCCGATAGGCATAAGTTTGCATTTGTCACCGAAAACGGCCTCTTCGGTTATGCCGTCCTTCCCATGGGTTTAAAGAATGCCAGTCAAACATTCCAAAAATTGGTAGACAAGGCATTCGCGGGCCTCAAATACCGCTCGGTATTAACCTATATAGACGACATAACAGTCTTCTCACAAACCTTTGAAGAACACATCATACACTTGAACGAAGCTTTTGACAGGATTAGGCATGCTAAATTGAAGCTAAAACCATCCAAATGTCAATTTGCAAAAACGAATGTCCACATTCTCGGTCACATTGTTAGCCGCGACGGCATTACACCTGACCCTGCCAAAGTCGCCGCCATTACCGACATTCCAATGCCGGAAAACATTAAACAGTTACGTTCTTTTTTGGGTCTCGCGAGTTATTATCGTCGTTTCATTCACGGATTTGCACAGATAGCTAACCCCCTAACCGAACTTACACACGAGAAAACGCCCTTTATGGTCACAGAAATACATAGAGAGGCTTTCGATAAATTTAAACACTTACTCACTACACCGCCCCTGCTCCAGCATTTTCAGGAAGGTAGACCCACCTTCGTACATGTAGATGCAAGCCAATTTGGCATCGGGGCAGCCCTGTTGCAAGAGGCCGATGAGGGCAAACAACACCCAATTACATACGCTAGCCGTAAACTTACACCAGTAGAAACCAGATATTCCGCGACCGAAAGAGAGATGCTCGCATTCTCTTGGGCCGTAAATTACTTCCGAACATATCTGTATGGTATCCACTTTACGGTAGTTACGGATCACGCCAGCCTTCTTTACTGGGATAAATTTAAAAATCCCAATTCCCGGCTTAACAGGTTCATATTTAAATTGTATGACTACACATTTGAGGTTAAGCACAAAAAAGGTAAGGCACACCTTGATGCAGACGGTCTCTCGAGACTACCTGTACTCGAACCACCTGATGAGGATATTAATCATGCCTGGGACTCTTTACCCACATTTGCTGTCACTCACATTAATATAAAACAGGAGCAAATAAACGATCCCCAGTTGAGACAAATTAGGATTGCCTTACAGAATCGCGACCAGGTAGACAGTAAAACTGCCCGCTTATCACGCAGAATTTTTTATCGATAAGGACGATATCCTTAGGTACAAATCCACGGCCACACATGACGTCACACCCGTTGCCCTTCCCACTACACTCCGAAACCACGTAATGACGAAATATCACTGCCCACTTCTTAACGGCGCACACTTTGGAGTCCATAAAACATATTTGCGCATTCGCAATAAGTACTATTGGGAAAACATGAAAAATGACATCACAGAGTTCATTAAAATTTGTCACACATGCCAGAGATACAAACACCGCCCTGGTAAACCCCATGGCTTACTCCACCCCATCCCTGTAGGTGAACTTTTCCACCGCTTAGGTATTGACGTAAAGGGTCCAATTACAACATCAGACAAAGGTAACAAATTCATACTGGTAGCAATACCTTACCCGATACATTATCATCAAAGCGGTCCCAAACGCTAGCGCACACCAAATCGCGGAGTTCCTCATGGAAATCATTACCAAGTATGGTATTTTCCACACATTGTTTTCCGACAGAGGAACAGTTTTCACATCTAATGTCATTACACAGCTCCTTAACTTACTTCACATAAGAGCATATACAACCACTAGTTTCAGCCCTCAGACGAATGGATTAACTGAAGCTATGAACAAAATCCTTGGCAGCGCGATAGCTCGTTTTACTAACGACAAGGGCACTGACTGGGATAATTACCTCGCAGCAGTAACATTTAGTTACAACACATCCGTGTCGCAGGCGACCAAACACACCCCGCACTTTCTCTTACACGGATACCATCCGCGCAGTCCGATCGACAACATTTACACCCCACAGGATACACTCCCTAGCAACGCTGAAAGGTTGCAGTACTTATGCACAGCCCGTGATACCGCGCGACACAATATCCGCACCTCACAAAACAGGCAGAAACTCACATATGATAAAACTCACAGACACCAGGGATACAAACCCGGACAGCTCATTATGATATGGTCACCCACTCGCATTAAGAACGTGTCCGAATTCCTTATCCCGAAATGGACAGGTCCGTTCAGAATCCAGAGGAAAATTTCGGACCTAAACTACCTTGTCAACATTCGGCACAACCACAAAATTATTAAAGATACGGTTCATGTACGGCGTATGAAACCCTACCATTCCCGGAAAACCACCCCCACACCTCCACCCTCCGTGGCTAAGAAACGAAAGCGTTAAATCACCAGTCTCAAGGGGTAAACTATATTTTTCCCACACACAACTCAAACCCAGAACCATGTGAATCAAACAATCGCCCTATGCGCTATGGCAGTTAGTAGCCATGCTCACAACTAGCAGTCACCGACAGTTCCCCACAATCCATTAATACGGAGCTTAATTATAAGTTGCATGCTTAGTTATATATGATATAATAATGTGTACCAGGTTATATTTCTAGTGTCCTATGTCATTCTAGAATAACGAATTCTGTTCACACACACTAGTTTCAGACAGATCAAGGCTAGATATATATTTAGTAGCACATATGCCTCACATTCCCCGTAAGCCCCCATGAACACGGTACGCCAAATAAGCATTGGCAATAGCGCCAATTGCGCTATGGCATCTAGTAACCACAGTCTGAAACAGAGGTCAACACTAATCCCAGATTGGCCCCCATACCATAAGTAGTCTTCAGTTGCAGAATTTCAAATAGGAGATACCGACCTAACATTATTAATAATAGGTCAATATTTATAATATGTAAAGTGCATAAATGTTTTTGCAGATAATATATTGTAGACAAGACCTTGCACATGCAATACACAGTGCACGGCAAGCGAGGTCAATCCTCTATCCCAACATATGGAAGTAACGAGAGCCGTACTGCTCAATCAGCGATACACGATACATGCATAGCAACAGCCTTTTCCGCCCAGTCACGCAAACTACCACGCTCATACATGGCCGTGCGTAACACGAGTCATTCACACACATGGAGGACACATAGCGAACCACGGAAAGATTCCTTTACCATAGAAAGATAGCAAAACACTTTATATTCCTACAAGCTTATACAGAGCGCACATTTTTACCTAATTAACCGCATATAGATTTCCATACACGGTCACGAGCATTAGGCGACCGACTGAAGATCAACTCACCTGTCATACGGGACGATACGGTAACGTACCCTTCCCACGCAAATATAATCACAGAACACAGTTGAGGAACACCAATATATAGCTTAATTGTTTATATATATATATATATATATATATATATATATATACCTTCGGCAGCGACCGATGACCAATTCCGACAGTTGTGATAAATGATAGGCGCGTAACTACATTTCCCAAAACACTAGAGGGACTAACACTCCCATGGCTAAGGACCACATTTAGGAGATTAATACACAACATTTTTACTTGGACAACTTTAGAAAGTGCACGGATTCCAACAGTCACCCCATATTAAGGCGGGATGACAGGCCGAAACACTACATTATCACACAATAGGCCAATAAGTTGATACATAGGGCCAAATATAATACACTACGGAATATATGATACAATTTCTTTGGCGAACGCCATTACTCCAGCAATTGCGAAAGCACATACAGAGCTACAGACAACACAATAACACAGGTTTGCCGCAGTGCATACACACAATCGCCTAACATCTACAGGAACACAGGTTAGCGGATTTCACTATAAGCCAATGCAGATTAACACTCATGACAGGATATAGCGACACTTAGTATCATTCCGCACACAATTGCGCTAGTACACAGGTAGATTACTACCACCACAGCCAGTAGGATGTGACACAATAACAGAGGTTATCATACCGTCACAGCGTCAACATATATAGGTCAGCTGAACACACAGTTAGGAAACACTGGGAATAAGGTTGACTTATACTTACACATATTACATATCCCATTACACTGATATCCAAGAGATGTTCTTTAATACATATGAAATCACTTCTCATACGAGGTACTTCAAACTGCAGACAGACACTGAGTCGCGCTCTGCATGCAATGCCGGATGCGAGAAATGCGCACACAGATTCTCGACACCCGAGACGCCAGTACTCCAAGACTCACCAGTTGTATACAGCACGCACCACGTTAACACATACTCTTGTCCATATATTTTTTTTCTCCTCAGAGGGGATCTTTTAAAATTTATTTTTCCAGATCACAGGGGCATTGACCACCAAGTACCGTCATAAAGACAGACAAAATGAACAGTTTTCATACAAAGCGACTTTCCATCTTAGACGACGGAGCAGGGAAATCATTTAAATTACAATTATAATTATAATCATCTCTTCCTAGCCGACGACAGATTGGACTCCCAGACTTATCTAGGTGCTTGGGGTCCTCCTCTAACAGTCGACTTAGGAATCCATTTATCATCCTTGCGCTAAGTACAAACTGTTCATAATGATCTACTATATGACGAAATCTTATTCGTAATTTTATAAGTAATTTCATAATTTCATAAGTGCCACAAGGCTCCAACAGGACCACAAAATCCTTATATAGATCCCCTTTAATTTACATCTACACAGTAGATAAACACTTAGCATTAAAATCATAAGTTGGCCACATTAGAATTACATATTTTCGTTTTGAGGCAACGTGATACGACATGGCACATACATATATATATATGTCCATTAGTAGCACAACAACGCCATGGCCCTTAAATGTCCTACAGTCGACCTAAGGCGTCAGCAAGTCAAAGGCAGGTTAAGTCCTACTTTCCTGGGTCAAAACACAATGGGATGAATATCAGCCATGAGCGCATAGATATAAATATATTCGGCAACTAATACGTTAATGGTCCATAGCTATTCCACGTTTTCCTAAGGCGTAAATCGAGCCAAGAGCAGGTGATAGCCTACCCTCCTGGGATCACGATAAGGAATGAGTATCGACCATAGACATAGACATGCCAAATTTTATAGATAACGATTAACAAGGCCCCGATGATTTTATTTAATATATAAAGGCTAAATATCCACTTGATTCCACAAACATCGTATACGAAATACGAATACATCATCTCCACAACAACACATTCAGTTAGGAGAATACACTGTATAAATCTCACTTCCATACAGCTGAATACCCGGTAAATGTAGCCCATTATGCTACTCCACGGACAATCCAACACATGGAATACAACATTCACTATGAATATACATATTACTGCGCCCCGCATTATTTTTTTCATTTTCCCAGAGTAGACGGGAGTAAACCACGGAAACACTTTTCCTACAGGGTGACACCCAACATTGCTACACCCACATGGAATCGCTACACGCGTCCACACATTCCCAATACAGGATAATACGATTTAAAATTAAATACAGAGTAACTAAATATTTTATTGACACCATTTTCCATTTTCCCGCAGGAAGTGGAAGTAAAACACAGAAACATTTGTCTATAGATGGACACCCAGCATATTACTGCACCCTGCATTATTTTTCACTTTCCCGGAGTAGACAAGTGCAAACCACTGAAACACTTTTCTACATAGTGACACCCAGAATTTAACAGCCACAGGAATTCGCCATATGCTTCCGGACATGTATAACACACTCCAGCATATTCCATAAATAGTATACAAGAAACTCAATAGTTATATACATATAATTTGCCACATTTAGGTACGATATGATGACAGCGTAATCCCATTAGAGTTCCCCAACATAAGGACATGCGTAGCTTCCCGATACATAGACGGGCAGTTAATAGCCTCCACCCAGATTACATAATACACAAGCTGTATAGCTTAAAACGATGCATAGATGATAACCACTCCATTTGACACATAACACGTGCTTATGACAGTTCATCTACGGTACAATAACAAAGCCCCGTGCTTGACACCCACTCTTAGAGCTCAGGTCCAATCAGAATAGCGCCACGATAAGCATGAACTACTGCAGCCCGCCAGCCAATCAACGCTTCAGGTACCGCCTCGCAGTAGCGATAGCAGATACCTTCCGTATACACACGTTATCACCAGCCACGCCTCTCACGTGACGAGTACCTAGCAGGCAGCCATAATGGATATACTCTCGCGCGCTGAATTCCAACGACAGTAAGGGCGAGACATGTAATTCTCGGAATACACTATACACAGCAGGGTACCAAATATTTTTCTTTTAGTTCACCCCCTTCATCCCTCAATACTTAATACCGGGACAGCATTTTTCACGGCAAAAAGCCAGTATTATCGGTGATATTCACACAGCGCCACGTCACACAAAATACACCGTATTTTATCTTTCAGCGGGCTTTAATATACTTTTGCCCTCGAATACACCCTTATATAGACACGCCATCCAACATAGGAAAACACGAGCATGTCTCCGTGACCATATAAATATATAAATCTACTTCCCACTTAGGAGGTTTTAAATTATTTTACTCGCGGCACAGCGATATTGAACAAAATATTCTCTTCCAAATTTGGACGAGCAAACTTATTTACAGCAATAGCACATTAATATTCCCCCCTACCGCACATTTTACCCCTCTTGAACTCCATAATTAAAACGCCACATTTAGTGGAATTTCTAGCCCCATTTACCATATAGATGGCATTCACATATACCATCCACCCAACTAATATAATGGCAATACACACTTATGGATCCCCCACATTTCCGCAGGGTGGATAGAATATTTTTTGCAGCAATAAGCCCCCCTATAGGGAGGACTTACGCCACACATATAGTGCGCTGCAATATAACCTGGTTTAGAATATATGTACACATATAAGACAGTTTCTCTAGTTAAGGGAGCATACTATATAATAATCCTAAATGACCAGTTTTTAAATATAGGCTTTATAGTATATAAGTCTAGAATATATATTACGAGTATGGACAGCAGTCTAATATTATTATGGCCCCAGATGCCATATATTGCGACTAGTGCGTCCAAGCTTAAAAGCACATCGCCCTCCCAAGATACATATTAACACTCTACAGATACACACTTGTACAATTGTTCCCTATAAAGCACGGCACTTGGTAATCATGCAATTACCAGGGTGTACGCCATGATTTATCGCTCGTGGCTATATGTTAATCAACATTCGGAACTTTAGAGCTAACAGCTTTGCGTCCAGGCTTAACCCGCTAAACACCAGTGCATGCATTGTTTTATTTTTATAACCAACATTTTTACCCTGCATGTCAGTTTTGAGCATAAATGCTACCCTACCTCCTTCAGCACGGTACCTAATAACCACGCTGAACACCCAGGTCCTAACCAATAAAATCCTCACCCACACCGGTCGAGAATTCCTACCACTTAACGTTTCCCCACATCCCCATAGGACCACGATTCCTTGGACCTATCTTACCATCCATTTACCAATACTTACGAATTCTAACATACTTACAACTGCCCATTAACACGGGAATACCCTTCACATCCTTAACGTACCCACTAACATGTGAGAGGGAATAATACGCAGCTGACATTAGCTGGATATCCGACGAGCCAGGCGCAACTAAAGTGTACTGTGCCACTACAGTCATCCCCCCCCCGTATAACTATGACACCGTACACAACACAATACCGCTTGACACTTTCTTTTCATGGTTTGTGCACGGAGGCGCACTTTGATAGATGTGACCCTATTTTCCAAGGGAAAATAGATATTGGTAAGTTGTACCCAGGACTGACGGCAAGGATAGCCCAGGACCTGACAGAATATGACTTCAACGTTGACGTTCGACGGGAGGTCATAGTGGTGACGTGTTAGGGCGGGCAAGCGCCTGTGTTAGAGGACGTACCTAGCCTGTCTCCCTTAGCACAGGGTCCGTTATACCCACTTTTTATGCCCTAACGTCGTCTAAGCTATACCTGCGGATGGAGGCTTGATGGTTCGATAAGGGAAGTAAATACCCCCGCATCGGACAGGATATGTCCTCCTTCCCAAGACGACCCACATGACTTGACGATAGTTAGTATTTAAAGTTAAGTAATTTTGGCTCTATGCGCGGAGCTAGAGACCTGGTTATCACACACAGGTGAAGAAAGAAGAGGATATAATTTCCCGGGCCGAGGTATCTAACACCGATGATCTCCTCTGTCGATACCCCCGTAGACCAATTCATCAAGAAAGAAGAGGATATAATTTCCCGGGCCGAGGTATGTAGCACCGATAATATTCTCTGCTCATGCCCCCGTTGACCAAAGCATCAAGAAAGAAGAAAATATACGACGAAACTACGGTTCTCTCCCTGGCCGAGGTTACAACTACCGTTGTGCCCCAGGGGGAGGAATATATTGATATTGCCTAAGTGGCAATATATGAGCGCCGAATGCGGTCTTACGGAGATGCGTAAGCCCGATAGGAACGGTCCATACCGTTCACGTGATTGTCCTTCAATGGAAGGGACGATAGCATATTGGAACGGTCCATACCGTTCGCGTGATTATCCTTCAATGAAAGGGAAGATAGGATAAAGGAATAAAGGTATAAAACAAACAGGAAGGTATATGAAAGTATAAAATAACGAATGGCCAATAGTAGTTATAAGTCTATATTTTATGCTATTTATGTATTAATTTTTCAGCGCAGGTTGAAAACCTGAGGCGCCGAATCCGGACACAGCGCACATAGTGGTGCATACTTTGCGCATATGCATCGGGAGTAGCTCCATTCTGGGCACTCGCCGAGATTACCGATGAAAGTGACATAATGTGATATCTTTGCCAGATGAAATGTTTTTCTATATACCTCCACAGGTTCACCCCACAGATGCCGAGGGTGGATACCCTCTATTATGATTTTATATGTCTTTTTGGTCCCAACAGATGGCGACGTGATATATGCAATAATAATATGTATTTTTACTACACAAATTTCCCGCCCCCATATTTCACACTCACACGGCCAATACACAATACCCCCCCCCCCCCACACACATGATACATATTTCCAGGCGCACATCCTAACCACGGTGGAGATATACCTGTGGGATATCCCCCCACTGGAGGTCGGATCAACAATAAACAATTTGACACCTATAATGAGAGGTGCACTACGGCCACACAGCTCGCGCCTATTTCTGTAAAGGACGAGTTGTGCTGCCAAGATGATTTCGCTCGCCCACAGGGAGCGAGTCATACTATAGGCATACTATAAACATGTAGTTCAAAGCCTGTAGGTCTTAGATAGTAGTTTACACATAGGTATTAAGTTAGAGTGCACTCGACGTAGTGTTAGCATTCATAGAATACGGTATTTTGGTAAATGAAAGAATATAACAGCAATATAGTTGCGCAACTTCAGTATTGGTAGATTATTGGTATAATTAATAGAGTTTTGTTTTAAATGTAGAATATTGGTATAGTTAATAGAGTTTTGTTTTAAAAATGACTACATATGGTATTGTTGCATTGAGATTTCTGTTGAAAGCATTTAAGATTATTATGATTGATGGTATTGTTCAGATAAGGTTCAGATTGCGACTGTATGAAGGCATTTGGATTGTTTTTTACACATTGTTTTTCCTTTCTGTTCTTTTAAAATCCCCGTTGTAAAAATGTCGTATTTCTTCCCCACAATAAAACACTTCTAACTATATTCCCTTAAAATACACCCTGCGACATTTCTTTGATTCTTTCTCTCCACCCTATCTCTTTTACACACGTGCAGGGCACGCGAGGGCAGTTTTTCATCCGCGCCGGAGGTACGTTGATTATATATCCTCCCCCCCCCCCCCTAGGATGTTTTTTTCCTCTCGTGGTGTTCCTGCACCACTTTAGTTGCATTGATAATGATATGTTTTATGTTTATGTTGTATTTACTGTTTTGTTTCTCAATGTATTTTGTCATTTGTTACACATGCCAATAGGGACAAATGTTGTATCCCGCCAGGTTAATAATGTTACATAACATACAAGTAAGCTTCACGAACCAATGTTGCACTTTTTGAATATCACTGTAAAGAAATATTGTTCCCCTCACCATACACACTTATACATGATCGCTGAGCACTACCCGGACGCACAATCTATAGAAGGCACTTACACAGCCTTCAACCTTCGACGATTACTCCTATATTACAAAATTCATATCTACCCCCTTACTCACCCCTATCTTCCACGAGGCTACCCATACATTTACGGAATAAATTAAAAGAAGAAAAGAAGAGAAGAACAGAAGATAGAAGAATTCCAAGAAAGAAGAAGATGCCCTATCTTACAAAAACCACCCCCACGTCTTCGTCCAGTTATCGAGGACGATAACTAACCCTACAAAGGGGGTTGTTGTACCCCTAGGGTACGTCACCCTCATCCCCTAAATAAAATCCCCGACAAATCCAAATTCCAAGCAATTACTTTAAAAACCTACAAATACAATTACAAAATTATAAGACTAATAAGCTAGCACCTATATGAACTCAAGTAGCCTCGTGTCCCAGGCAACGACCCTAGAAAGGACTATGCCTTAGGAGGAATGTACGGATTCCGCAGACGTAGCACGAAAAGCCTATAAGAACCCCGGGAGGTCATGCACCCAGGATCAGTCTGTCTAAGTGCTACCGACGTGACGAACCGCTGCTGTTAGGTAAGTGACTCAAGCGATCACTACACTCACCATCACACTACACTCACATCCCCCTGTGCTTGGTCTGTAATAATTCTTTATTTTTATTATTTGAACTGCTATTTGCAAACGTACCTCAAAATCGAGGTACACATTAAATTTAAAAGTAATAGAAGTCACTGGTCTTGTCCTTTATTTAGTTAGCTGATAAGATCCTACCCTCTTAGCTTCCCCATTAGGTAGGATCTAGAATTAGCTTTACTGTCTACTGTTTAATTGTTTCGTGACGTCAGCCGAGCGCTACCGCACAGCGCTGACACAAGCAGGCTACCAGTCAGCTTGCCTGCGTACGACTTGCTTTATACCACTGGGTATCGCTAGCGCGCACAGAGTAGTAATTAAATTACCTTTCCAAACACCCCCTCACCCGGAACTAACCATCAAGCAGTACATTGGGGAGTTCTCCTTGCAGATCGTACTGACGATCGCAAATCACTAAATAACCCATACCACTCACAGCAATTGCCAAGCTCGCCCCCTATTCACACTAATTTCATCCCTTAGGTTAATTCTTTGTACAGGCCACCCTCACAGGTACCTTACTGTACATGGGAGATGGCTCAAAATATTTCATTTCCGACGGCCTGAATGGCATAAATGGCAACCACGGGGCCGAAAGATGAGCTGGCCATTCACCGCACTTCTTGACTTAAGAAGATATGGATACACTTATGGCCTAGGAACAATGATCAAGCAACTATTGCTAGGCGCATTACAATTTGTGAATATACCGTACCAAGAAAATACGAAGTTAAAATAGTGGGAGTTCTAAATATTTTGTTTCAAACATGGAACGACATCGCTGATAGGCTCCACTCTATAACTATGCTGACAAATCACAGCCCTTGCTGCAGTCGTGTTTCGTCGGAACAGCCAATCAAGAAGCCGTTATCGCTCTCAAATGCTAAAAGTGAACTAGAAAATGCAATCTCGCCACCCGGTTAGGCACTGTCAGGGTGGACGATGCTTCCATAACTTACGGTGTACGAGCAGGGGATGCCCGACGTGGGATTTGAATATACTGTATTCTCTGTGAACAGTTTCTTCGACTGTACATGTTCTGACTTTTCTTCTAACTTCGAAACATCATAATTTTTCGCAGTTTTGTTTCTTCCGCGACGTGTGAACATAATTAAATCTCATTCAACCTCTCATTAATATATGGGCTTGCGACTTATCGAACAGGATAAGCCTCCTTTGTTCCAGGTATATTGATTCACCAGATAGACGTGGACTTTTAATGTTCCCCAAACATGGAAATGTGACATGAATTTTCAATTCAGCCTTGTCCCCTTTCTGGTCCCATGTTGTTTGTTTGCCTATGCTGATATTTTCATCACAGTTGGCGTAAGCGTGGACACGACAATTTAATTTATTCAACGTATTTATGAGCCGTCCTTGTATGCCATGGTTCGAGCCTCCATTTGAACTGTCAAGTGGTAACTTCCATGTCTGTAAATAATTCCATCCTTGTGGCAGTCTGTCTGACACAGAGCAAACATGAAGCATTGGCTCAGTTTCAACAATAGTTATCTTTTAAAAAACTTACGTCCGCATTTTCTACCCTTCTGGAAGAGTGCAATAGTGTGTTAGTTTAAGATATTATTTCATTCTATCAATGCAAACAGTTTTATGTTCTTCGTGTATTCTAAGATGTAACATGTAGTTGTTTATTCATTGGGAGCTACTGTATGTGACATCGTGGTCAAGTGAACTTGGGTGGATGTAGGTAATCTGTCTGATAATCCGTGTCATTGTGATGACAGGAGTAGTGTGTGTTTTTCTAATTGAGGCTAGGATTTGGAAGGAGGTGGTCATGGCCTTATGATAGCTATCAACCCGGTAATTGCCTGTAGTGGAAGTCAAGAACCACGGAAAAATACTTCCAGGATAACTGAGGTGGGAATCGAACCCATTTCCTTCTCAGTTTAGCCTCACGATGCTAGGTGTTCCCCGTTCCGCTCCGTTGCATTTAGAGTCTTAATATGAACCCAGAGACCACAGAAGGCGACAATCAATGAAACGAGTAGGTTACACGCAACGGTGAACGACTTCACTTTATTTAAGAGGCTTTGATGCTGTTGGTGAAGAACCCTGAGTAACACTTACTGTATGTGGCAATTATTGAGTTAACAATTTCATATGTTGAATAGAACTGTGGTGATCATTTTTATAAAATGAGGAGTAACATTCTTTAATGTTTTCAACTTGAAGCTACCTTGAGGTTTAACATGTCTCGTAACCACAGGGTCATAAGCAATGGGACCTCCTCCTTGAGTGGAATTCCAACCATTGAACGTGACTTTTCAAAATGAGTCGAGGGATGGGGTCTATACTGCAGTCACAGAATGGCGTCATTTCTGCTGCGTCACAAGATGCGGTCTATTTTGTAGCGTCATGAAGTGTGGCCAATTCTGTAGATTCACAAAATGGCGTCTGTTCTGCAGCGTAACAATATGGGGCCTATTCTGCAGAGTCACTTATGTATGGCTATTAGGCGCATGTTTATTTAGGACTGAACATTGCTGCACTGAAAACAGGTGGTCCCTGAGGAACAGGCCCCTCCCTGTGACCCCATGACGGCTATGTGCACTACCAGGTAAACAAGAGAGCATAAGGGATTCATTTGCTACATTTATTCTCCTCGAGTGAGATGACTCTTGTGTTCACCGATGCTCGGCTGTCCCAATGCCACAGAAAGCAAGAATATTAAATGTATAAGGTGCGTTCAAAAAGTAACGAGACGGAGGCATAATTACAGAAACCAGTACCTGTATGTTAGAAGTATTGGCCTTGGCTGTTGAGGCACTTGTCCCACTGTGACACTAGGCGGTGAATGGCTGTCTCATAAAATTCTCTAGGCTGCGATGTGAACCAGTTCCGCACGTACAGCTGGACGTCGGCGTCCGAGGTGAACCGTTGGCCCCGCAGAGCCCTTTCCAGGGGACCAAATATGGCGTAATCACAGGGAGAGAGGTCTGGACTGTCTGGAGGGTGGCCGAGAACCTCCATTGAATTTCTGCAGGAGTGCCTTGACTGTGTTGGCCGTATGAGGTCGTGCATTGTCGTGGAGTGACCACGGTGGCTATGGCGTTCACTGTCACTCGGCAGTCCTGGGTAATGAATGCATCAACCAGCTGGACGTTGTCATCGGTAATGCAGGGGGGTGCCCCAGACCGGGCATCATCGGCTAACGACACCCGACCTTCCCTGAAGCGCTTGTGCCACGCCTTGACCCTTGCAAGGGACATGCAGTGTTCGCCGTACACATGCGACATTCGGCGATGAATGTCCGTTCCCCCTACTCCTTTCGCTGTCAGAAACCAAACAACACCTCTTTTCCCTTCGGTTGACGCCTCCATGTCACTGTTTGCAATGCGACTGGCAGCGTTAGACGATTGATGCATGCTGCTGCTCGCTTTGTATCGACACGTGACGTGCATGCGTGCCGTCTAGCGATGGGCTGTGACCTTCCACGCTCTGGTCGGAACCACACCTCGTTACACACGCCACGATTAGCCGATGTCGTCACCGGTTTGCGCATTCCAGCCTCCAGCTTGTTACTTTTTGAACGCACCTTATAGATTTTCTTCAGGTCCAGATAGAATCCTATTGATCTTGGTTCAAGTTGTGCCAATATAATTTGACATTAGGGACGTGTTTATTTGAAAGAATAATGATCATCATTGCCTGTATTAGACATGTATTAGGCAGGATCTTATTTCGGCTGTAATTCGGGAGATGAGAAGCACGTTACATGACTGATTTGAGGAGTAAACTTGACAGATGTGGCAGGTACTCGAAGGTAGGTTATGCAGTGTATGCATTATGTGTGTCCCACAAACGATATGCGTCCAAGTGCTGTGCGCAATTCTTCGTGCCCAAGTCGGGTATGCTTGGAGGTTATTTATACCAGGGAATGAATACCCTGGTGTTTAATGAGACCTATGTTTTCGTGTGCCCAAGTCACGTATGCATTGAGGTTATTTATACCAGGGATTCGATACCCTGACACTTTGAGTTCTGAAATATGGTTACATGAATATTTTATGTAAATTGTTGACACACTCAACGTGATACAACGAAGAGAATGGTTCAAGATTTAAGATAGATTAAGTCACAAGCGCTTCAGATGCTAGATCTGTTTGCAGATGACAGCCCCTGTTTTAACAGTACTCACAGTTAGGTAGGGTACTATAGGCAATTGCTTATCATTGGGCTACGAGGTTATGGTGTTCCGTTGCCGGGACAGACGATAATATATTTTTTTTTCGTGTGGTCTCCTGAGAGGCCGAGTGCAGGTCTTTCTAGTCGACGCCCGTCGGCGACCTGCGCGTCGGGATGAGAGATGGAATTGATGAAGATGAATGAAATTGGGCAAGGATGTGGATGGAAGCGGCCGTGGCCTATCAGAAGGTACCGTCCCAGCATTTGCCTGGTGTTGAAAATGGGAAACCACGGAAAACCATTTCAAGGACGGCCGACGGTGGGGCTCGAACCCACGCGTCTACTGTCAGCAGAGAGCTTGGCCCCATGACCTAATGCTGCGCCTTAGCCAGCGTAGCCACTACTGTCGGTATAATAAATATATCAGTAATTACAGCGACATTTGCTTTTTTAGTAGATTGTTTTGATAATTTGAATTCGAATAGGGATACATGGTGATTGTGGTTTTGAGACAAACATGTTGAATTAGATTTTTATATTTTGGTTACCAATTATATCCGCCGTTGATTGTTGAGAGGCTTGGACCTCTATTTAACTGATTGATAGATTTTATTTCGAAAGATCATAGAGTTTGAAAGTAATCCAGAGGCATCTTTCAAAAAGGGAACAGGCAGTGTACATCATTTGTGTTTTTATGTTGATAGGGCAATAAAAAATTATAGATTATGTTTTTTAAATTAGGGTTTCTGCGTCATAAAATTAATGCAGGGTTCAATTGTGTTACAGTTTCATTTCTGGAAATTGGCATGCTCGCCATCTATAATTTCGTAAAGCTGAGCTATAAAATATTGTACCTGTGATATCTAGTTTCACCCGGGCCACTTTTGTGGAGCACAGTAAAATAATGATTATATTTTTAAAATTTCGCACAACCACTTTCTTGAATTTTTGAAAACAATTGATTTACAACGTCGCCATACTTGGTTCTAACCACAGACTCATTTTAACAACTGCCCCCGGTTTTAGAACGTTAGGGCACCTGCCAGGAACAAAAGATTGAAGTTCACGTGATCGCCATGTAGGATTTGGGCTTATCACGCTTTTGGAAGTGAAATATGTACATTTACTGCATAGTCCTCTATTAGAGTACAAAATTTCAGGCTGATTGCTGTAAGGGTTTCCTGTTTGTTACGAGGCTGCAATGTTGGTTTGGTTACACCTATAGAAGTATGAAGGCAACGGTCAAGGTCGTTTGGACCTATAAGTTACCAAGTTCCCGTAATTAAGTGGAGGCATTCATTTCCGTGTATTGACACATGCGCCATCTACTGCTCCGCCTCCTGGCGTAATGACGAGCATGCTTGGCTGTTACCGCGGAGGCCCGACTTCAATTCCCGGCTCTTCCAAGAAATTTAATTCCAGCATTAGGGTTGAAATGGGGTAGGCCTACATTCAGGCTCGTGATGCAGGACTAAGAATAGGCGGGTTCGAACCTTACCTCAGCTTTCCTAGAAGTAATTTTCATTGGTTTCCCACTTCTACTTCAGTCAAATGCTGGGTTGGCAACTAAATCCTAGCCCCCATAAAAATGCACACTCTAATACAGCCATCACGATAACACATGTGGCAGATTCCACACAAATCCCGAGGTACCGGTACGTGGAGCTACATGACCACGATTGAAACAACTACAATTTACTGAAACTAAAGCAACTACTTAAGCCTATGTGGCAGTGAATTAAGATTATAGTAGTGATTCTTTATTCCAAGTTTCACCATGATCTGCCGTCTATGGGGTGCTCTAGGGGTGCATATTTCGACCCAAACGACTTGGGTTCAATTCTAGACTCTGCCTGGATATTTAATTTTGGTATGAGAGTTGGGAAGGAGTACGCTCAGTTTCGTGAGGCAAAAGTGAAAAGAGATGAGTTCGATTCCCATCTCAATAATCCTATCAGTGGTTTTCCGTGCTTTCCTACTTTTTTACATGCAAATGGCAATCGTTGTCTTCCCTATCCTAAACTCCGTTACAAATACATGCATTTCTACAGATAACACAATAACAGGTTATCAGACGAATTTCTACATGCTCTTTAGTACAAAGGGGCTGATGACCGCATTGCTCAAGTCCCTAAGTGATAAGACCACCTTGTAACGTAGTGGCTACCATTCTTGAGGGCACCTCTGAGGTCTGGGCTTGATCCCCGGCACTACTAAGGGATTCATTTCTGATCTTTGTGGTACAATGACGTACACTCAGCCTGTAGAGATACAACTGAGAAGAGATGGGTTCGATAACCACCTCAGGCATCCTAAGAGTGGTTTTCCTGTATTCCCACTTATTCTCCATGCAAATGTCGTGAGTCACGGCTGCCTCTTTTCTAACCCAAGCCTCAATTACGAATACACTCACCACAGTAAGACAGCTTAGTAAAACAAAATTCTATACGCTCCCAAGTACACAGGGATGATGATCATGATGCCCAAGCTCATGAATGTAATCACAACTACAACAACAACAATAGGCCTAATCACTCAGATGAACGTGGGCACTGTATGATTCAAACTGTAGAAAATGAACTAGAAAGCACTTAATTATTGGTTATATAGATTTGTGCCAAACACTCATTTGAAATATGACCACCACCTTAGGGGCTTAGTCGGACGTGGGCTGACGATAACGGAACCCCAGCTTACTTTTGTTGCGTTCTCTCATCTTTCCTATCTACCTCTCTTGCTCTACTCTTGTTCTCTTCCGAACCCGATTGTATTTGACGCCTTAATTAGTCCTTGTCCCCCAGGGGCTCACATCTAGTGGGACGTGGGTTGGCGACCACGGGGCCCCAGCTGAGTCCGGCATTGTTTCCACTTACTTGTGCCATGCTCCTCTCCGTCTTCTCTCCTGTCGACCTCACTTGGTCAACTCTTGTTCTCTTCCGAACCCGACGGTTTTAGGGTATCCGAGGCCTACGGAGTCTCTTCCATTTCCCGCCTTAATTGGCCCTTGTCTCATCTTTTCTGATACCCTCCTTCTGCGAGGGGTCAGCCTTCTTTTTCTTCTCCTGTTATCTCCTGCCTTCTGCTCAAGGCCCTCAAGGAGGCAGGGTGTATGTAGCCCCACCACTTCTGGTGCACCTTAGATATTGCTACACCCTCAGGGGCTCACGGCTGGTGAGTTCGGGAGTTGGCGACCCCGAGGGATTCCTGAGCTGGGTCCGGTTTCCCCCTTTTGTCCATTACCTGTGGGGAGGACCCTCTCCTCTTTCACTTTCCTATCTGCCTTTCATGGCTCTCCTTCCTTCCAAGTCCCTCAATCCGCCTTCTTCGAGGGTTGAGGGCATTTCCTTTCCTCCTGTCCTTTATTTACCTTATTCTCCTTTTGTTTTCCATTTCTTCTTCTAGTATATAAGTTAGTAGTTAGTTTTAGTTATAGTTTACATTTCATTATCATCTTCACGACCACCCAACGTTAGGCCCCTTAAAACAACAATCATTATCATCATCATAATAAGTCCTTGTACTTTCTTTCTGATACCCTGATCTTTCCAAGGTACCTTCTGCCTATAACCAGAACTCACCCTGGGTAACATTAGGTGAGGGCCCAGGTTCGGCGATCACCGAGGGATTCCTGAGCTTGGTCCGGTTTTTTTCATTTCCATTGAAGTTGGGTCGAAACTTCTCCTCTTACTCACCTTTTTGCCTTTCATGGCTCTATTTCTTTCCAAGTTCCTCAATTCTCATTTTTCAAAGTCTAAGATTATCTCTTTCCCCTTTGTTGTTTTATAGCGTTCTTCTTCTAGCCTGTAAGTTACTGTAGCTGTGTGTGAGTCTTTAGTGACAGGCGCGGATTCAAGGGGGGGGGGGGGGGGAGGTCACGGGGGTCATAACCCCCCCCCCCCAAACAGGAGACCAAATTTTTTTGCAAACTCAAAAAACGAAAACACAAGAACCAGACAAATAAAACTTAATGATTTTTTTTTATTCAATACTGAAAATATCTTTATAGCAATTATTATGATCTATTACAAGTGCATATATTTACAACTTCATACCTGTTATATAAAAACGATTATTTATATAACAAAATCAACTCGTCTATTTTGTTTAGCAAACCTTGTGATTACCGAATCGATGTCTATAGTGATGTCACGATGAATGTGCAGCAATGCACGGATAGGAATTTGGGGCTTTTTTCGCACCAAAAAAAATTGCCGACGTCCTAACTGCAAGCCTGGTTGGCAATTTAAGCTGTGACTTTCCCCCTTTGTCGGTACCAACTCGACTTGCCAAAACTGTAACGTACCTTGATACTTTTCTCGAAGCTCGATGTGAATGTCGCAAAACACGCCGTTGCAATTTGTACGAATATTTTTGGTGCGCTAAACGCATCAAATTTCTATCCATGTAGCTTGCAAAAATATTGGTCTGGTTTTGTACGTTTGGTTATTTTGTGATTGCGTTTTTAGTGATACCATTTTTCTTAACAATTTCGATTCTCTGACCCTCCTCCCCAAAGCCAAACTCTAGATCCGCGCCTGATCATGGTCTCAATGTTTCACCTCCACCTTGACTTGTGTTTGCTGTAAGTCTGAACTTCGTTTGCTGTCTCATGCTCTATAACTACTGATATTGCAATTTCTTCCCAGAGCAAATACTCTATATTAATAACTAGATTGTCAGCCGTGCAGGGTTTGTGTGACCGTCCCGTCTCGTATTTGTGTAAATATTCTCTCCCGGGGACACCAATTGACCCATATTTCAAATTTCCATAATCTTGGGCGGCTTCAGTACACAGCGGATATGAAAGCATCGTCTACTGGAATTCAGAAGTGCATCGTGGGAGTGATGCGATATGGTCTACTCTAATATCTTCAGCTTACTGTCCTCTCTTCTCCTATCCCACTACAAATAAACCTACAGCAACTTTATTTATTCTAGGCCCCACCCACTCCTCTGCCCTTCCAGTTGAGTGCGTTCCAACAGAGCGTTGCGGGCTTTGACGATGCCCTGTGTCAGACCAGGACTCAGCCCGACTGCTCTCTGTCGCTGTAAGATGATGATGATGTTGATTGTTGTTGTTGTTTAAAGGGGCCTAACATCTAGGTTATCAGCCCCTTATGGTATGGGTAGCCGGCCCCGTGGTGTTGGGGTTGCGCGCCTGCCTCTCACCCGGAGGCCCCGGGTTCGATTCCCGGCTCCGTCAGGGATTTTAGAAACTGACGTGAGGGCTGATACGGGGTTCACTCAGCCTCGTGAGGACAATTGAGTAGCTGTCTGACAGTGAGGCAGCGCCCCGATCACGAAAACCAAGATTACCGGCTGACCACGCGTCACCCCAATATCGGCAGGCCAATTGGCTGGGCAGCGGTCACTTCGTAGGCCTGGACCCTTCATGGGCTGTAGTGCCAGGGGTTACTATTATTATATTTTATACTATGGTATGGGCGATAGTGAAATTGAAGTGAAGAAATACAACTAAGAGTAACTACGAACTAACTAACTATTGCTGTTGTTTTTTTAATTCATTTTAGGGGTTTGAGACATCTTGGTCAACAGACCCATGTAGTTGGGTGTGTGTTGAATTTGTCTGTCTGTAAGGAAGTCAGCCCAGAGGCTGGTTGGATCCTCAAAATGTACCGTCACAGGTTAGGTCGATAGAAACCCACAAAACCTCAAAGCAGCACTATAATGAGGCGTACTAGGCAAGATGAGGAGTGAGATAGCACTGACCCTATGAGTAGACCCTACGTGTATTCCAAACTGGCCTTTGTTCAACCTGTCAGTCGCAAGTCTGGCCCGCTAGTCACCAAGGCTTTTAAACGTATTATTCAACAATCCAAACGTCAACCCCAGTTGTTGCAAACCGACCAGGGAAAATAATTTTTCAACAAGGATTTCTCCAGTTTTCTCAAATCGATGAAAATCCACCAATACACCACGTACATCAATCTAAAAGCCAGTGTGGTAGAGCAATAATCGGACGCTAAAATCGCATATGTGGAAAGCGTTTACCGCTCGGGGCTCTTACCGCTGCGCTGGTTAGACTTGTTACCTGAGCTAGTGTCACGTTACAATGACACCAAACACAGAACGATTGGGACCAAGACACGACTAGTGACCAAAAATATCCCGCGAGTGGATAAACTGTTTAACCCCATAAAAACAGTGATCCTAGATGTTACCTCCTCAAAATCGGCGACCATGTTCGTGTGAGCAAATTTCAGTCTGACATTAGCACCACTCACACCCCAATAGCTTCCATATAATCACAGCCATGAATGAGACTGAGATATCGGTGGAAAGCGACACATTACTCTAGCTTGTGCCAATAGACAAGTGCAAATGTACTGTATGTGATGACTGAAGTAGTGTGTGTAGCTGAATCTTAGCCTTTCAAGATTTGATTGCCGCTGAACGTGGCTGCACCTGCGTTTGTTGTTTATAGCAGCAGGAGCCTTGCGGGACGAAGCGGGGGACACAGCGATGACGGAGTGCAGTCTGTTCATAAGTCATTCCGCGCACTACTTGTGTTAGACAGAAGGTATATTGTGAATTGTGAACGTAGTAATTATGATGGGCGAATTAAGAATGGTGGGTAATCTAATGTTGTTTCATTTAGGAATTAGTGAAATCGCGCAACAGGAGGTCATGTCACCGCAGACCGTTGAAAGACCACTATGGCTAGTGAGTCATATCCTCCTCGCGCAACTGTACCTGTCAACCAAGTACGAAGACAATGTGACACAAGTAAACAAAGAATAGTTCCCATTTTGACCGCCGGCAATCACATTTTGAAAGGCTAATACTACTGTCGGCGCAGAAATTATGTGCACCCGAGTTTGGAGATAAATAGCAACACAACCGAAAGGCCTACAGAAAAACAAGTGACATCACATTTTTCCTTGTTTATTTCTGCGTTGATTGATGATAAAGGTAGTTTTTAGGAACTTATTTTAATATCCCTTATGGCAGGTATAACGTAAAAGTACCGTTTTTTGCGGGGTTCGAGCGAAGTGTCGACTTTAGAGATTCACAACTCTTAACTCAGTTGTGCTACAGCACCCAACTTTGGATATGTGTTAGTCAGATATGTTTGCTGTGTATATGTGAAGTTTCAAAATTTGATCTCCGAAAGAAACAACGAAACAATCAATTATGTGAAAGGCTCGTATTTCGAAACTGAACTCCCGTAGAAGTTCGTCCTTGGGTGCGTTGTAATCCACATATAATAACAGTTTGTTATATGTAACTATCCGTGATCTAAAGAAATGGGTTTAGTTTATATGGATTGATATTTATTATGATTTTGGTGTAAGCTGTTGACAGGCGACGTCCACAGGAAAGCTTGTGATGTGTTGCCGCGTTAGCTTGCTCTTACTCGCCCGAGAATGCTACCGACGGATCGTCACTTCGTTCACTCTGCTTCGTCATGATGGCAATAAATCTTTTGGAATGTAGTACTGTACCTACATTTATATTAAGTAGATGAAAATACTTGTACTGCCACCTGTAGGACGTTTTGTGAAATGGTGTCTGGCAGTAGGCCTATACCTTTTCAGTTGGTGTTTGTGTTCCGTGTATTTTAGTGGTGGAGAGTCATTTAAAATTTTAATTTGGTATACTGTACATTAGTTACCATTAAGATGAATCCCGGCGGTAATAAGAAACAAGAAAAACAGAGAAAGCCAGTTCCAGGAACATGACGTGGCCATCGATCTATAAATGCATGAATTAATACATAAATAAATAAAAATATTGATAATAATTAAGAACTACTAATTAATTCACAAGTTTACCCATTTTCAACTCCAGGAAAATGCTGGGACGGTACCTTCTGACAGGCCAAGGCCGCTTCCTTCCACATCCTTGCCCAGTTACATTCATATTCATTCATTTCAGCTCTCATTAACTCCTTTCATGAGTTTGGCGTCAGGAAAGACATCCGGCCGTAAAAACCATACGCCACATACAATTTCATCGCATCTCATCCCCGACCCCGTTGGAAACGGGAATAATAAGCGGTAGACATGCTTACACTAATTAATTCAAATGTTCGTAACAAAATTAATAAGAAAAGGAAATTATATGTTATTATAATTATTGTAGCATGTCTGTTCATAACACTATTATTTTATTAGTGTTTAGTAAAGGAAGCAATTTAATTCAGACAAACTCTGAATATTTAGCGAGTACAAAATAAAACAATAAAAATATATAAATTATATCAAAGACATATTTTGTCGTCCTTGGATGAGTGGCCTTGAATAACGGAAGAATCGCATTTTTCGTCAGTATCAACATCCACTGTTCTATTCTGCCCTTAATATGTGTCAAAAGAAGGATTTATACACATCAGTGAGTCACTGTTTATCTTAGTATCTCTGGCATTGTCTTAATGTGTAGTTTCCAGTTTCACTCAGGATATTGTGGAGTAGATACCTTCACAATGCCACCTAGAACCCCGTTTACGGAGTGCGAGATTACTTTGATTTGAATGCCATTTGTTTCTTCAAGTTAGAGAGCGAGAAAATCGGCGATAAGCGATATCCGGTGCTCCAGCGATTTGCTGATTGTCTTGGAGTGTCCCTTCGCTCGGTTGAAAAGGTGAATGCTGAGAACGTGAGGGATGAAAATCCAGGACCACCAAAGAGGAAAAGATTATCGGCAGGGCGATCGTCCATTCACATTGACCAATTTACAATTGGAGTTATACGTAGATCTATTCACAGTTTTTATGTAGAAAAGTTATTTCCAACTAACGGAAAACTGAAAACTAAACTGGAGGAGTGTTAAACAGACTTTCCAGAAAGGTCAAATACTAAACTTCGAGAAGTCATTAAGTACATTGGATTTCGGTTCAAACAATTGAATAAGAAGTAAATTTTTATGGAATCGACTACCATTGCTGCATCTCGCCACACATTTCTCAGAAGAATGCGACGACTTCGAAAAGAAGGCTGCAAAATCTTTACACGGACGAAACCTGGTGTGGCCAAAACCATTCAATGAAATTCGTTTGGCAAGAAAACGTTATTGATGCATTGAACTGTGAATTTTCAAATAACGACCAATATCAAGGACAGCTTCAAGAAGTGTTTGGTTGGCGAGGTGGCTTCCAAGTTTCTTCCAGCGCCGGTAAACGGACTATAATTCTACATATAGGAAGTGAGGATGGCTTCTTACAAGGTGTGGGTTTGTGTTTTGTTGGAAAAAAGGGGACGGACGACTATCATCAGGAGATGAACGCAATTCATTTTGAAGAATGGTTTAGGAGGGTTTTAACCATAATTCCAAACAAGTCCGCAATTGTTATCAATCAGGCTCCATATCACACGATGCTGGACCCCGATACAAAAAATCCAACGATGAGCTGGTTGAAGGCCAACATCATATCATGGATAGTTAAAAGAAATATTCTCCTCCATGAAGATGCAGATAACTTCGAGTCTCTAACAAAAGCCGCGCTCATCAAACACGCCAACCCTCACTTCAAAATCACCAGAAAGAAAATTGGACCAAATTACGAAGGAATTACGACCTGATGTGGAATTGGTATGGTTACCAGTTGCCCATTATGAGCTTAATGCAATTGAGTTGATATGAGCCTATGTAATAAATACAGTGGCTGAAGTAAACCGGGCAAATGCTGAACAGAAAGGTAACAGTGAGAAGGTGCTGAAAGATCTCTGTGACGAGGTCCTAGCATCGGTACCAGCTGAGTTATGGAAGAAATGTATCGGGTATGCTATAAAAATTGAAGATTTCTACTGGGAAAAGGATCATCTGTCTCAAGAAATACCTCAAGTCGAACCCGTAGTAATTGATTTGAACGGCTCTTCAGATAGTGAGGATTAGGTCACACAAGGGAAGCTTGTAGTTTAACGTGACCGTTAATCTCGCGATCATGAGCCACGGGACCTCCTTTTTACGTGGAATCCGAACCACATGACATGGCATTTCACTTCGAAAATCTCACATGCATTGACCGGGAATCGAACCCGGTCCTCCTTGGTGAGAGGCATACAGCTTGACCGCTGCGCCACCACGCCCCTAGGTCACACAACATTTTACTTTGGATGATCACATTCAATCAGATGACGATAACTGATAATTTTCCGAGATGTTTGTCATGTAAATACTGTATATTTTATGAAATTATAAATAGAAAATGTTAAAATAAATTAAGAAACTGAGAAAACAAAAAAAACAAAAACATATGTCTAAAGCTGCCGTTGAAGGTCCAAAGCCCGTTTGAGAAAAGCTGATGGGAAATGTGAAAACGAAATACATTTAACTTGAACATGCTCTGTGCAGAGGCAGCGCTAAGCGGGCAGTGAATGCGGCAACAGCGCACGAACTTTCCTGCGGACCTCGCCTGTCAACAACAGTCACCAACTGCATAATAAATATCATCCCAAATAATTTAAACCCATTTATTTTGATCACGGATAGTTACATATCTCAAACGCTTATTATATATGGATTACAACGCACCCAAACCGGGCGAGTTAGCCGTGGTCGTTACGGCAGGACTGCTGGCAGTCGCTCACATCCGGGAGGCGAGGAGATTCGAATCCCCCCGCCGGCAACCTTGAAGATGGTCTTCTGTGGTTTCCCATCTTCCTTCCAGGCAAATACCGGGGTTGGTCCCTAAATATAGGCCACAGCCGCTACCTTCCAACTCCTCGACCTTCCATTCCAACTTTCCTCCCCAGCGGTACTTGTAGCTCACCCATTGGGTGTCGGTCTTGAAGCAGCTACAAAACTGACGAGCCGAACATGTCCTCGGACACTCCCGGCACTGAAAGCCATACGCTAAAAAAACACACACACACACGCACCCAAGAACGAACTTCTGCGGGAGTCCAGTTTCGAAATACGGGCCTTTCACATAATTGATTGTTTCGTTGTTTGTGTTGGAGATCAAATTTTGAAACTTCATATATACACAGAAAACATATCTGACTAACACATATCTAATGTTGGGTGCTATAGCACAACTGAGTTAAGAGTTGTGAATCTCTAAAGTCGACACTTCGCTCGAACCCCGCAAATAAACGGTACTTTTTATGTTACAACTGCCATGCCCATAAGGGATATTAAAAAAGTTCCTAAAAACTACATTTATCATCAATCAACGCAGAAATAAACAAGGAAAAAGGCGATGTTACTTGTTTTTCTGTAGGCCTTTTGGTTGTGTTGCTATTTATCTCCAAACTCGGGTGCACATAATTTCTGCACCGACAGTAGAGACAGGGATGAGGTAGGTGCCCTGGGACTTGAAGTAAGGTGCTATTCAAACATTTGCCTGGAGGGAGTGTGAAAAAGAACGGGGAAATGCCACACTGAACATAGTCACTGTCAGCATCGGGGTTCAAACCAACGATCCCCAGAATTGCTGCAGCTGCCCTCGTAGCCGTGGTGCACGATTTAACGTGGGACGAACTAACGACTAACTTACGGGCTAGAAGAAGAAAAGAACAAACAAAGGAAGATGGAAAATAAATAAATGGGAAAAGAAATGTCCTCAACCCTCGAAGACTGAGAACTGTGGGACTTGGAAGTAAGTGGAGCCATGAAAGGGTGATAGGACAGGGCCTGATCCAAGGGGAATGGACAAAAGGGAAAAACCCTCAGGATCGCCAACTCCCGAACTCACCAGCTGTGATCCTTTGAGGGTGCACCATAAGTGGTGGGGTACATACACCCTACCTCCTTTAGGGCCTTGAGCAGAAAACAGGAGATAGGCCTACCATGCATAGATAAAGAAGAGGTCTGACGCCTCAAAGAATTAGGGTTTAAGAAAGGATGAGACAAGGGCCAATTAGGGCGGGAGATTGACTCCCTACCGTCGGGGTCGGAAGAAAACAAGAGTTGACCTAGTCCTCCTTCCCAATCATCTGAATTGCAATTAGGGGGCGTGATGTTGCAGTGGTCAAGCTGCTTGCCACCCACCAAGGCGGACCGGGTTCGATTCCCGGTCAATGCGTTTCGATGTGAAATATCACGTCCTGTGGTTCCAATTCCACATAAAAATGGAGGTCCTATGGTTAATGATCGCGAGTAAACGGCGACGTTACAATTGCACACACTAATACAGCCATCACAATATCACAGGTTATCACAGTACACAGGGATTAATGTCCATGATGTCCAAGCCCCTCGAATGAAACAACAACAAGTAACAGTGCTGTAGCGCTGGAGGAGAAGATCCCTCTCGAGGCTAGGCAGAGTGCTGCGCTGCACTCAACACAAAGATTATAGACACTCACGGTGTCGAAAACATGGAGAACGGGAGCTCACTGCGCCCACTGTTCCTCTACCTATGAAACGTGGCTGAAAACCCACCAGGGCGGATTTGGCTTCACCGCTGGCCGGTCAAGCTCAAACTTGTCCGAGGAATTGTGGGTTTGTTCATTTCTTCAAACAGGTCTTAATTTCGTCAGTGCTTATCTGGTTTGAAAGAGAATGAAGAGAGACTGTATCGTGTTGCCCGTCTGACGACTATTTTATCATTTTAAATGATCTTGTCGACTTCGTCGTTACGCTGGGGTCTGGCGTTACGTTACGGTGACGGGACGAAATGTACCCAGATGCACTGAGGTGTGTGACGTCATAGTACCGCTTGGTGCATGTGTTCCCCGACAATCTCTACTTCGTTAGTATAAGACAAAAATCCCCGATTCTTGGATGTCACGGGTAATCTCGAGAACCACTGGATGGATTTTGATGCGGTTTTCACCATTCTGTAAGGGATATCTCGCGGAAAGATTCTGTAGAAAATAATTTATGTATGATCAAAGGAAGCCAAGCAGTAACGATTTCAGTGAAAAAGTCGAAAACAAACTTGGCGTCCGTGCGCTTCTTAAGCTTACGCTCGGCAAACAGTTAAACATATCAATATAGGATGAGCGTAAGAATTGATCAGCATGAAAAGTTCTACAAAAAAAAGTCCGCGAGAGCATATCTCTATCTTCAATACATCGCCCACTATAAGTGTTTTTAGACTGGATGGAAGGAGCACGTCCCCGCGCGCTCTAGTGAGCGTGACGGCATCCCCCGCGCTTGACCTTGCTTTGCCCTTGGTTTGCACTTGCCGTTCGCGAGTAATTTGAAACAAGGTAAAGTATTATAAAGCAAGATAAGTATTATGCAGATAATTTTCTAACATGTCAAGAGTGTTTGGCTACGAGCGAAGCGAGAAGCCTCCAGCCTTTCTAGCATTTTTCAGCATTTATAGCATTTAAAATGATACAAAGTCTAGTCTTTCAGACTGACTGTCACTTTTTTCCCTCTCATAACTAAGTTGGTGATATCAAAGAAATGTCAGGTGTTTTCCTAAGTACAGAAATAAGGGATAATATTATTTGTATGTATTATTGTTGTAAAGGTTGATTGTTGAAATTCTCCCTTAAAATATGCTCCCCACACCTCACTCGCCCTTCCCGCTCAGCGAACGGCACTTACTCGCTATCTCTCTAACTCTGGGGCACGCCTGTGAGCTCTGATAGCCACTAACAAGGGGAGGATGCGATGCATGGGTCACCGATTCGAACCATCTTTAGTACACGTGTAGGGCTTGACCAGGCGTATACCAGGTGCAAGTAGTAAGGTGCGCTCCTCGGCCGTTTCGGAGAAATAAATTATTCGCAATTGCAGTGCGGCGTCTGTTTGCGTTGTACGTTAGCAAGAAGCCAATGAGCGCGTGGTGCAGTGGTAAGAGCCTTGCTTCGTAAGCGTGGGATCGCTCGATCGGTTCCCACAGGTGAGCCTTTGCAGTATAATGTGTTTCTTTTTTTTTTTTTGTAACCATTGGCAATTTCCAAACAATACCCATAGCATGAGTCACTGCTTGCGGGGTACGGGGTGGTCTGATGGTTCACAGACCTGCAATGAACGGAACAGACTCGGCCTTCAACGTATAAATGTAGTCTATACATATAATAAAATACACCTGACCGTGTGTAATACCAATGTATTTGCAATGCCGATACTGTACATTAGGTAATGTCACTAACGTTGACCCCATACGATGATTTCAGAATCCCTTTTCCCGTTCACATAACACGTTATTAGAATTGACTGCAAAATAAACATTTTTCACGACACCTACAGTTGTACGAATTGCCAATATTTACATTAAAAAGACACTACACACTGCAAAAGCTCACCGGTGGGATTCGATCCAAGTATCCCACGCTTACGAAGCAGGACTCTTACCAGTGCACCACGCGATCGTTGGCTTTTTGTTAGCGTTCAATGCACATAGACCCCGCACTGCAATTGCGAATAATTAATTTCTCGGAAACGGCTGAGAAGCGCACCTTACTACTTGCACCTGGTATACGCCTGGTCATGCACTACACGTGTACTCAAGATGGTTCGAATCGGTGACCCATGCATCGTATCCTCCCCCTGTAAGCACCACTGGTGTGTGCCCACATGGAATGGTCTGGGGTAAGTAGTATTAGACGTTCAGGACTGAGTAGTTGCAGAACCTAGTTCGGCCCACCTAGACGCCACAAATGTGAGCATGAGCTGGCACTCCTCTCCTCTTGGGGCGTGGTGGCGGAGCGGTTAAGCTGTTACCCTCTCACCAAGATAGACCAGGTTCGATTCCCGATGTGAGTTTTTCGGTGTGGAATGCCATGCCTTGTGGTTCGGATTCCAGGTGAGAGGGAGGTCCCGTGGCTCATGATCGCGAGATTTACGGTCACTACAACCTTCCTTCCTCTTCTCTTCCACATCTCCCTACTCAAAAACAATGGTATGTTCGCTTATGTTTGCCATCTGCTCATATTGCCTGATCGTATCAACTGAGTAACATTCGTTTGTATAAAAAGTAAGAAAACCTTGTTTTAACTTGTAAATAAGATTTCTTATTTTGTATGTCAATTGCCTTTGTGGTTTAGGTGGCAGCACACCGGCCTCTCACCGCTGCGTCCGTGGTTCAAATCCCGGTCACTCCATGTGAGAACTGTGCTGGTCAAATAGGAGGCAGACATGTTTTTCTCCGGGTATTCCGGTTTTCCCTGTCAAAAATTTCATTCCAGCAACACTCTCCACTATCATTTCATTTCATCTGTCATTCATTTAATCATTGCCTCAGAGGAGTGCGACAGGCTTCAGCAGCCGGCACAGTTCATATCCTCGCCGCTAGATGAGGGCTTCATTCATTCCATACCTGACCCAGTCAGTCGACTGGAAGCAGGCTGTGGATTTTCGTTTTTATTGTGTACTGTATGTCCAAGTAACTCAGTTAAGTTTGAACAAAAGGACGTCTCTATCCTTTCCTGTGTCAATGGTGGATTAACAAAACTGTCAACAATTCAACCCTCTTTGTTGAAGTATTCAAGTGACAAGTGCAACAAAAACATGAACAGGTGTGATAGCTAAGTGCGGTCCAATCAGAGTTGATCAGAAAATGAAGAGAACTGTGTGAGCAGGCTGATTGAAATCGTTATTGTTGTTTCATTGAACGAGCTTAGACATCGTGGTCATTTAGCCCACTTGGATGTGTGTAGAATTTGTCTGATAATCTGTGTTATTGTGGTGTCTGTAGTAGTGAACGTATTTGGATTGGGAAGGAGGCGGCCGTGGCCTTAACTTAGTTACTATCCCAACATTTGCCTGAAGTAGAAATGAAAAACCACTTCCAGGATGGCTGAGGGTGGGAATTGAACCCGCCTCTTCTCAGTTTTACCTCACGATCTGAGTGTACCCCGTTCCAGTGCTCAGACCATAATTTAATTTCTTGGCAGAGCCGGTAATCGAACCTCCGGGGTGACAGCCAGGAAAACTACACTACGAGGTGGACTGGATCGGAATCGGGGAGGATTTCTAAATGCTTGTCTGGGTGAACGACCTACAGTAATCACTAGGGCTCGGATTTTTAGGTAAAAAAAATATTTTCTATGTAAATACATATTTTAAGCATTTTTTCTATAAATACATACATTCCTGCTTTTCACTTATTAGCACATAAAAAGACATAATATTTACATTTTTAATATCAGTATGCTAGATCTCTCAGTTTAATGCATTTTTATTGTGTGTTACTTCAACTTCAACCTGAGAGCTATCTAATCTTCATGCAAAGCGTATGTCAGCTTGCAACTGTGTTATTCTTAACGTGTCGCCCCGTGCCACTCACTGTGGAAGCCGGGGATTTCCTTGTCCATAGCCATATTGCACCACATGCTAGACCTCCCCCTCCCCCAGCTACCTGGAACCAGTATCACTCGCATGCAGTTCATTTCTGGCACTATGAAGTGCAAGGCAGTTCTGCGATGCCTAAAGTAAAAACAACTACAAGTTATCGTCTGTTGCAGAATTTAAAGATAATTTTACTTCTGATGGGGGCGTTCTGTTCTGCCAACCATGTGGGAAAGCAATCAAGGCTGAACAGCGATCTCACGTTACACAACACCTCAAGGACAAGAAACATATTGCCGCAGTTTGGCGCCTTCAGAATAAGTGTTTCGTGATAATCGTCGGTCATTTGTAATGGACAACCTGAAGATGTATCTCGTGTATTGTAATGCTTCAGCAGTCAGAGAGACATAGAATAAATTGTATTCGTGAGTAGGCTACTGCATATTGTTTACATTTACATTAATAAACTAAATTATAACTAAATATTTTTACTTTTTTGTCACATATTTCAGGTATTTTTAATACATAAAAAATATATATTTTCCCGATTTTTAGCACCTAACAATCCGAGCCCTAGTAATCACCAATATTTCAGTCCTCGAGATGTCTTCCTGTAGCATCATTGTACAGAACCAAAAAGACGTCGTAACGAATTGAGGAAGAAGTACAGTATATATGTGCGTAACCAATCGTAGACGTGAGTTGCGCGGTCAGACTAGAGCAAACCGTGTGTCCTATTGCCTTAAAACTGTTTTATGTTCGACTATGGTGAAATGTAAATATTATATGTCAGAAAACTGTACTATAATGAGGCTCATTATAGTACAAGTTTTCATTATGGTACAGTTTCTCCCACCAATCAGAGCTCAAAATGTATGATGTGTGACCAATTAGGTACTTGATAGATTCGCACTTGAACACAGAATCCATCATGTCGGAGATGAATTACTTGATTTGAAACTTGACAATGTAAAAGATATCCGATCAACCATTGTAGTTATAATGGCAAACACAAAGACAAAATCACCGACATGGAAAGTGTACCGTCCCATATCTTCGCGTAAATAAACTGGCGAATATGAGAAAAGAAATAGCACTCTAGCTTAATATCCCCAACTCCAATTTCTACACAGGGCATTCTTTCATACAACTTTGCTGACAGTTTGAGTCAATGCTGGTGCAGACGGCAGGCTGTAAATATATGGCATTGCCAGGCAGACAGAGCGCATGCGTGGGTCAGTGAACTTGGAAAGCACAGAGAATAAACTCGGTGCTTGCACTCCTATCACTAAATTCAATTGACTTAATCTCGACAGATATTTATGAATATTTCTGTTCGAACATAAAATTAAATTAAATAAAGTTATAATTATCGTCGAACATAAAGAGTCGTATACAACTCGCCTATAATGGTAATAAAGACACTCTTATGGAAATTATAAAACATACTCGTGTCTTAATTATTGCCATTATAGGCTCGTTGCATAATGTACTATTCTAGATTCCCTTGGAGATTGATTTTTTTCTATTGCACTCAACAGCTTTCATTCAGCTTTTTCTGGTCTTTGCACGCAAAGAATCGCTTGATTTAGAAGAGGGCTCTGCACAGCCTCCTTTCAATGAGTAGCGCAGTAACAAATTACAGCAAAGATCGGCTTCATGCCTGTGGCGAATATAGATACAGTACTGAGTTTCACATTGATTCATCCAGCTGTAGCCGTCCCCAAGTTATAACCGTGCAACACAGACACACGTTGCGCACGTTTGTCATCAGTCTAAAGGATTTCAAAGGCGCAAAACTCTGTGAAAACTAGCAAAGAATAAATACAAACTTTGATTCTTGCATTATATACAGGTTGTTTCAGTGAGAGCGTGCCATACAGATACCGGCAATCTGGGTTGCCACACTGAGCACATCAACATAGGGAACATCTGTAGGGTCCGTGGCCTACACATTTTTCTCGATGTGTTTCATTCAGATGGTAACGGACGGTTAACCTCCAATGAAGTGAGCTCCATCCTGTCGACACCACATCGTTAAACCTTAGCCAATTGTCAAATCCTCCAACAAAAAAGGTAGTTAAAGACTAAGGAGGTGAAGAAGTCATGCTCCTGTAAAACATCCCTGAAGATCTACGGTTCCAATCGATATACTGTGTTTACACAAGAGTACATTTGATAGGCTGCCTGTCTCACCCAGTGTGAATTGTCAGCACTCCAACTGTTCTTCTTGTGGTGGTTGACCGTAGCCTACCATCATTTAGGAGTCATGATCTTCGATAGAAATGGTGCACCATTTTCCGGGTAACAGCCACTGACAGATATTTATTCGAACATCAAAACTCCCGTCCGTGGAACTCCTGTTTTAGCTGTAGTCAATAGGGGTAGTATCCATGTGCATGCAGCATTCATAGTACGAAGGGATGGCTGATGTTCACCTGTTGTGCCATTTTCCGTGTACACAAGTGTAGGCACAACCTGTGCCTCCTCATTTTCACCAGGCGTTACGGTATTCCTTCGGATCGGTTGCATTGTCTGACTAAAGTACCCCTGTTATAGGCCTATGTAAACGTCTTTCAACACCGCAGAAAATGTTTTCAATCGGATAACACCTTTCTGGATACCTTTCCTGATACCGACGTAGTGCTTGCTTCCCGGTAAGAAAAATAAGCATGTCAACGTACTCGTCCGTAAAATAAATGGGGAATAACTGAAGCAACTTCATTCCGACCATACAACAGTGCAGTGTGCGCAGTGCGCAAAAACAACAATAATAGCCGCGGTTTATTGCTTGCGTGTGGCACACACAGGCCTTTGTTTCATCACTGAAGCTTATAACGATATAAGCAGTTTTTTATGTAAGATTCGAACTATCAATACTATGCTCCGTTCATAGCAGGCTAGCGTTTGACCACATGCGCTACGCCACAGCTGTGAGAGAGACCAGTAATAACTCCACATCACTGGGTCAAATGTCCGCGTGTCTGTGTGTGTATGAATGTCTCCACCGCCCCCCCCCCCCCACACACTTAATATCAATTCAAACACGACGAAACTGAATTGAACCAAATTGAGTAAAGAAGTAGCACTACCAAACGTCACCTCGGTGTCGTATTTTATAACGCCGCCATCTTAACAAAAAACCAATGGTGGAAATCCAAATGTTCAAAGTGTACAGAAAATCAAATTACAACTAAACTTATCATTGGATCCCTACCAATATATGGAAAAACATAGGTTACCTTCATGTGGAAAGCGTTTGACGCCCAAACTACTGTACAAGGTCTTCATCCAAACAATTTCAAGATGGAGACCGTGCGAATCATGCAATCATTTTAATCCATAACATGAACCAATGAATCAATATTCACAGTACTTGGCATGAAGATAGTTTTATATAAGGACTCCCTGGGTAGATTATTAGCTTGGGAATAACCTGACCCCCAAGGGAAGATGATGAAGAAAAGGAAGTGGGTTTTGGACTGGAGAAAAGGGATGGAGAAATAGGAAGCGAGTCTGACATAAGTTATAACTTTAACTTTAACTACACTCAAAGGCAGCTGCCACTGTAAATCCGATTTCCGATACCTAAAGTGGGTAGGGACCTGGGCGAAGCTAACAGGAAACGCGGCTGGAACTTGGGTTATACGCAAGCAAGCTGCTATAGCGTATTCCCTCTCAAGCATAAATTTACCTACTATGGGGAAGGGTGGTAGTCTGACAAGACAAAGAGTAACAGATTTACTGTGTATCCCTTCAAAGGAGTTTGTTTTTAAACAAGTAATTTGAAGAATGCAAATAATTTGAATCAGCTGTGATATTTTAGTTCTTGAAATTGTAGAATTTTTCAAGAATGACCGAATGTTTCCAAGAAGGATAGGGATAAAGCAATTATACCCTTGGGAATAATTTTGGTAAGAGCACCAATAGTCGCATTTAGGAATGACCAAGCTTTTACCCAGCAAAGCGCCGACTAAAAGTTTAGACAATGAGAAACACTTAAATTTTCAAAAACAAACCATAAGTTGTAGAGAGAATCTCAACAAGCAGGAAGCTGGCGTAGCGAGCTATGCTTGCCTTACTGGCCAGTTAGAATTAGCTATCAAAGCTAAGAGAGACTTTAATATGTTAATAACTTAGAGTTCTTGCTCAAATGCAACAAGTAGTGCAAACCTTATCAATGGATTTATTTTTATTAAAGAGGGCATAAACCTAGGAAGAGTCAGGGAAGACAGGATCTTGGCTAACCGTTATTTCAGAGAAATTATAAAGCAAAAGGAAAAATTCAAATTTATTTAACAATGCAAAATGGTGTAATGAATTTAAGACATATATAATTTGAGTTTACAAACAATTGGGGTCGCAGACCTCCGAAATCATTTAAATCTTGCGCCAGGCAATTGATAATTTTTTGGTTTTAAACCTTTTATATGAGCTAAAATCTTCGTAAGATTTTGAAATGGTGCTAAGATTAATAAATAGAAAATTTTAAGATAATTAACGTAATTAAGGTTAAACAATAAATCAAGTACAAGATGTGTACTTTAAGGATTTCTAGATAGGTATCTTAGAAATATGAAAAAATAACAACTTCGAAAGTAACAACAACAAAAAACAGGAAGAAATGAAATAGAAGTTTCTATAACTTCTTGTATTAATACAGAACTACGTTTAGAGATTATAGAAATAGGGCAGGTCACTTATTGTGAAACCTGAAGAGAAAAATTGAAAGGAAGTTTCTAGAACTTCTATGTTTAAACAGGATCACGAGGAAAAATGGGGCAAGTTACCCTTTCGTGAAACCTGGATATAACTCACATTTGAGTAGAAAGAATTGGGTTCCCTAATTAGAAGGGAGAAACAATATACTTTAAGGCGTGTACTAGACACGAAGTTTTACAGATATTAATTCGTTGTACGTGGAGCAAGTAAGGGAGGGCACTTATTGAGAGTGACACCTCATTGAAAAAAGACCTAAATTTGCAAATTGATTACTCTAGTTTGTTAGTAAAGGGTTCGGGAAAGATCAAAGTGGATTGTGGAAGAGTGTTCATGGCCGTATTTATTGTACTCGGACGAGCGCGACGCGGATGAAAAAGTTGACAAGCACTGTTTTCACTATAGTCTGTTGATATAGTTGAAAAGTTCACTGTAGTAGCACAAAACGTTTATGGCAAGGAAAGTTATTGCGATGGTGGAAAATAACTAGTTACACTAGATTTGCGAGAGTCTATTGCTTGAAAAACTTGTAGGTTATAGTTGAATGTAGCAGAAAAAATCCAACGGAGGAAGAAAAATTAGGTATTGATTAGCAGTTCATAAAGAAGATTCCTTAGTTTGAAAAAGTATTCCCACATGTGAGTGGAAAGTACTAGAAAGTTTAACTTGTAGATGAATTGTTTGGCATGGAAAATTCCAGAACAATCACGACTGAAGAATAGGGCAAAAATTAGTCTAGCGGTGGAACGAGCTGAGTATTCTATAGACAGAGGGTAATTCAATGGTGTCCCACGTTGTGAGAGAAAATCTTAGTTAATAAGCATAAGAAATGCTGCTTCATGTTAAAGTTAGCTTAGATAGACAAAAGCCCAACATAGACAATCCCGCGAAGGATGATTATTGCCCCACATTAGAAATCTCACACTGCCTATAAAATGATGATTAAAAGCATGTAGCTATATAAAATCCATTAAAATAAGGTGAAGAACGTCGAAATAGTACTTAGCTCATTTCTGATGAAAGGCGATTCCTTGCTGACTGTTAGTTACGATCTGGACATGGCGTCCAATTTGAAAGTTTGTCTCTCGAGGTGAGGAGACGAGCTCCAGTTGAGCTCCAACTGACTGGTTCGACTTCAGACGCACAAGTGTGGCCAGCTCAACGGAGCGCGGAGAGACCAGGGAAGGGAAATGAGTGGGGGTAGGAGACAAAAGGAATACACATAAGAATAACCAACATAGTAACACTAAATTCTTTTGATGAAATGGTCTTCAAAGAGTTGATAGCAGGCGTCACTAGCGAACGCTGGAGTATGAAAAAGTAGACGAAGTCCTCTTTATCACAGAGATGATAGCTGGCGATAGCGACGAGATCTGGTGGCCAGATTGGCAAGGAAGTCCTCTTGTACCTGGAAAAATTGAGGAACTTCAGAGATTCGCTGCTAGATGACGCTAGGTGGGTCATGGATGATATATATCTAGAACAGACTTACAGGTAGTGTAAGAAAAATACACCAGCAAAGAGAAATCAGGAGATCACTGTTGGTGTTTGCGAAAAAGGAAGGGATGAACTAAAGCAAAGAGAAGCAAAAGCTTACTCTGTCTTACCGTGTATCCAAAGAATACACCAAGCTGGGAGGGTGAAACACCAACAGAGAACAAAAGACATGAAATTATGAACTTGAAGGTAAAGGAGCAATCAAAGACAGTGGTCTTATAATATACCCATTAGTGGTCAAGATCTTGGCCACCCTAACTCTCCCATCCCTTCCAGGGTAACACTCGGTCACTCTACCAGAAATCCAGACCAAGGGAGGAGAAACATCCCTAACCAGGACCAAGTCCCCCACCTTAATGTCGGGATTAGAAAGAAACCACTTCTGTCTCCGTTGCAAGGAAGTTAAGTATTCCAAATTCCACCTCTTCCAGAAAGAATTACGGAGGGCTTCCAGTTTACGCCAAACAATAGGTAAATTAGAATCTCTGTAAGAGTTGGGAAGGGGAGGAGGGACAGAAAGAGAAGTGCCTATAAGGAAGTGACCAGGTGTGAGTGGAAGCAGGTCATCAGGGTCGTTGGAAAGCGGTGTTAAAGGGCGAGAATTAACAACACCTTCAATCAGAACAGACAGCGAATTAAATTCTTCATAAGTCAGAATGCGATTATCTAAAACCTTTCTTAGATGACGTTTAGTGAGCTTTGCGCAGGATTCCCACCTACCACCGTGATGAGGGGTGTAGGGAGGTATAAAACGCCATTTGAAACCCTTTGAGTAGGAAAAATTAGAAATCTGTTCCATGGCAGGAGAAGTTGTGAGAGCTTTCTTCCACAAGGAAGCTGCGCCTTGAAAAGTGGAAGCGTTATCAGAGAACATCTCAGAAGGCACACCACGCCTAGCAGCGAAGCGAGAGACGGCTGACAAAAAGTAAGAAGTGGAGGCATTCGTTACTAGTTCCAAATGGATCGCACCAGTAACCATGCAAACAAAGAGAGAAACATAGAGCTTACCAAACAATTTGCGTTTAGCTTCAGGGGAATTGCGTTGATATTGGAACGGACCCACATAGTCCACACCAGTTAAAGCAAAGGACGTGTAGGAGAAGAGCGAAAAGAGGGCAGATCGCTCATTAATTGAGTATTGACTTTAGGTTTAGCTTTGAAGCAAGGAATGCATTTGTGAATTACAGAGGAAACTTCATGAATTCCATTTATGATCCAGTACATTTCCCTTAAGAGACAAAGCAGTGTGCGTGTACCAACGTGCAGATTACGATAATGAAAGTCACGTATAAATAAAGAAGTTACGTGATGTTTAGAAGGCAAAATAACAGGATGCTTTTTGTCCTTAGAAAGCAAAGATTGCGATAGCCTACCACCTACCCTGAGTAACCTATTGTCATCAAGGAACGGGGCTAAGGCACGAAGACGACTAGATTTCGGAAGATCCTTCTTAGCAGAAAGCAAAAACAATTCAGAACAAAAGGCTTCTTGCTGGGTTAGTTGCAAAACCTTAATGGTAGCGAGATTCAATTCATGGTTGGTAAGATGTGGTTTAGGGAGAAGAGGTTGGTCAACCACAAGATATTTCCATCTGAGAAGGTAGGCAACAATTCGAATTAATTTGTGGAAGGAAGAATAGCGGGACAACAAGGGATGAGAAACGTTGGAAACAAGACACGAAGCAGTAGATTTAGATACTTTAACGTCAGGCAAGTTGGAGTTTGTAACTGGAGGTTTAGAAGGCCAGCAAGAAGAGTCTTTGATTAACCACGAGGGCCCATGCCAGAACAACTGAGAAGTTGCCAATTGAGAGGGTGAACATCCACGAGAAATGATGTCGGCGGGGTTGTCAGCGCTGGGCACATGCCTCCATTGACATCCCGAAGAGAGGGTTTGAATTTTGGAAACCCTGTTTGCAACAAAAGTTTGCCAATGAGCGGGTTTTTTGGCAATCCAAGAAAGGGTGATCATGGAATCGCTCCAGAGATAGATTTGCGAAAATTCGACCTTTAAGACTTCCCGTAATTTCTTAACAAGTTCTGCGGCCATGAGTGCAGCACACAATTCAAGCCTAGGCAAAGTGAGAGTTTTAAGAGGAGCCACCTTCGATTTGGCACAAACAAGGTTGGAAACTGAAGATTCATTTAACAAACCGCGATAAACCAAATATGCACAGCAACCGTAAGCTTTTTCGGAACTGTCTGCAAACACATGAAGGAAAAAAGATGTATTAGGATGAGCGTTAATTAAATTCCTAGGAATTTCAATAAGGGAACGATCAAGCAAATTGCTGCGAAAAGAGAGCCAACTGTTAAGAAAAGAAAGGGAAACAGTTTCGTCCCATTCACATTTGAGAGACCATAGCTCTTGCATGAAAAGTTTGGCTATAACAATAACCGGAGCAAGAAATTGAAGCGGATCAAAATGTTTGCGATTTCAGAGAGAATTTGCCTTTTTGTGTTAGGGAGCTCTTCGGCAAGCGAAACTTTATAGATGAGAGAATCAGTGCTAGTGCACCAATGAACTCCAAGAGATTTTATG
Organism: Meconema thalassinum; assembly: GCA_946902985.2. Taxonomy (NCBI): domain Eukaryota; kingdom Metazoa; phylum Arthropoda; class Insecta; order Orthoptera; family Tettigoniidae; genus Meconema; species Meconema thalassinum. The sequence continues at coordinate 215,798,555 of OX336389.2, read as the reverse complement.
GATTCGGAATCTCCACAAATTTCAACAGAGGAGGGGGTCTACATCTTCAATGGGAAACTGGGCGAGAAACTCATGGGAGTTGGAATTCCACTTATGAAGTGGGAATCCTCCATTCTTTAGCAATGCCTGAAGTTCTAGTGACACGAAAGAAGCTTCCTCCAGAGTGGGGAAGGACTGCAAGTAATCGTCAACATAGAATGATGTAGTTAGTGCTTCGGAAGCTTTAGAATCAAATAAGTGACCATCTAGAGAGGCTAACATGTGTAAGGAGCGAATAGCAACGAAAGCGGTTGGTTTTAAGCCATAAGTGACCGGCTTTAAGCGAAATATCTTAATGGGCTTGCTGATTTCATCGCGCCACAAGATTCTTTGGAGATCTTGTTGTTCAGGCTGAATTAAAATTTGACGGTACATCTGTTTTATGTCCGCTATAACAGCTATGGGAAATAATCGAAAGTTTAAGAGTATAGCAGATAAATCTGACTGAATAGCGGGACAAGAGTAAAGAGTATCGTTAAGACTGTGGCCATTAACGTCAGGGGATGAAGCATTGAAAACGACTCGGATTTTATCCTTTACAAGAGAGTTTTTCCACACGGGATGATGATTTAAGAAAACCGTTTCAATTGGGGGTGCAATTCGTCATCAGATTTGCTGACAACTTCCATATGATCCAAGCTTTCATACTCATCCATGAAATCAGTGTACTGTTGTTTAACAAGAGGTTCTTTCTTGAATTTGCTCTCGATGGCAAAGAGAGCTTTTCGAGCTTTGGGTTGAGAATTAATAAGTTTGGGGGGATTGAGTAATCTTGGCATCTGAACAATGAACCGGCCTTCAGGAGAACGAGTGGTAGTGTTCAGGAAAATTTGCTCACAGAATTCGTTTTCTGAAGAGGTTACGACAGGAGAATCAACGCTTTCGAGCCTCCAGAACTGTTCCAAATCAGTATTAGCAAAATAACATTGAGATACGGGTTGGGGAGAATAATGAGGAAGTTGACCGGTAACGATCCATCCAAAATTAGTGTCTCTGGCAACCACGTTTGAGGATAACTTACGAACCTGTTTACGAAGGCAATTCCAGAAAACATTGGCACTGAAGAGTATGTCAATGGGGCTTTTTATATTGAACAGAGGGTCAGCTAACCTTAAATGTGAGGGAATGTTTAAACCTGAAATATCGACGGAGTGACTTGGAGTGTCCTCTCCGATACTGTTGAGGATGAGGCAATTAAGTTTTAGAAAATTATTTCTGTGACAAGTGTCTCTTAGGGTTAGTTTTGAAAACTGTAAAGCTTGCGATTTTGAGCTGTTAATGCCTGATACATTGATAGAAGTGGGGTTTACAGGTATGCCTAATTTTCTAATCAAAGAATTAGACACAAAATCATGAGTGGCCGCTGAATCAAGAAGACCGCGAGCACTGACCCAGTTGCCGAATTTGTCTTGGACTTCGACTTGAACAGTGGATAACAATACTTGAGCACTACGCAAAGACTTAGCGTTTTGAATGTAAGAAGACGCACTAGGATTGCTGGTATTATCATTTTTCTGAGAAGTAGATGCTGCTGATGATTGATCATGACGATGGAATAAAGTGTGGTGCGGTTTTTCACAGTGTTAACAAAGTCTTGAAGACTTACAATTAGAAGCAGAATGCTTGGGTGCTAGGCAGTTGAAGCAATGTTTATTCTGGGAAACTAATTTTCTTCTGTCGTCGACTGACAGTTCTTTAAAAGAATTACACAGATACAAGGCGTGGGAATCCTTGCAAAGTATGCACTTTAATGGCTCATTTAAACTTTTACGGGGTTCGCTCTGAGTGTTTAAAGCGAGAGAACTAGCAATACGGCGTTCACTAGACCTAGTTGAGTAACCAGTGGAGTCTGACTTTAGTTTAGACGAGCTGGAACCAGGTTTTTGGGTACTAGACGCTACGTGTTCGGTTTTAGATTTAAGAGACAGTAATTCAAGTTTAGAGCTAGGAGAAGAGGGTTCACTTTGATTAGCTAAAGCAGTTAAGAGTTGGCATCTAGCATTTATGAAAGTGACCAAATGCTCATACGAGTAATTGTCATCTTTGGAAAGTTCCATTTCCCAAGCTTTGAGGGTAGCAACATCGACTTTAGAAACAACTAAATGTATTAGGAAAGTGTCCCAGTGATCAGTAGGTTATTCTAATGGGGATAGAGCTTTAACGTGAAGTTGTGTTGTATCAATGAGGGTACGCAGACTAGTGACGTCATTGTGCTGTGACGCAGGCAAATTGAATAAAGCTTTCATGTGGCGTTGAATACGTATCCGTAAATTACCGTATCTTTCTTTTAGCAAGTTAAAGGCAATGGGGTAGTTTTCGGCACTTAATGGGAGTGCTTCAACTAACTGCAGGGCTTGACCTTGTAGAATGGATCGCAAATAATGAAACTTGTAAATGATTTGAATATCTTCATTTTCATGAACTAGGGAACAAAATAGTTCGTAGAAAGAATCCCAAGAAGATTCGTCTCCTGAGAAGTGGGGTGAATTAATCTTAGGTAGAATTGGTTTGGGCTTGTGAGTGCCCTCACGAGAAGAGGTTTGTTGTTCGTGAAGGGAACCAAGAACAGAACCATTCCTTTTCTGCTCTTCCTCAAGTTGGCGAATTATTTTAAAGGCGGAGGCTATACCTTCGTAATATTGATTTTCTACCTCTACTCGATCATCAGTTTGATTGAGCATGCAGGTTTCGATTTCGGTTTGGATAGTACAATAGTTTTCATAAGAACGTTCATAGTCCTTTACGCGATGATTTAACAAATCTAATTGCGCTTCTGAGGGATCTAATTCCTTGATGTATTTTCGGAATCGGGTAAGTTGCCCTTTATAAGAAGCTCGTTTGGAAGTAAGTTTTTCATCCTTGCCATCCTTATCTTTATCTGGAGGAGCCATGACGAATTAGGTAAATTCAAGAATAACTTACGCGACTGTGGAACCTTGGAAATGCTGTCAGACTGGCAGCAGAAAACAAGTTGAAAGAAAGGGACACACCAAAGGAGACAGGAGCGGCCTCTTTCCCCTTCACAGGCTTTCCACGGTGAAGCTATAGCGGAAAATTCAAAGTAGATATTAATGGTTTGCAAAATATTGTCAAATAAACCTTGAAAAATAAAGCCTGATAAGTAAAATGCCATGAATGGACTCTCCCGGGTTTCGGCACCAAATTTTGGGTAGATTATTAGCTTGGGAATAACCTGACCCCCAAGGGAAGATGATGAAGAAAAGGAAGTGGGTTTCGGATTGGAGAAAAGGGATGGAGAAATAGGAAGAGAGTCTGACATAAGTTATAACTTTAACTTTAACTACACTCAAAGGCAGCTGCCACTGTAAACCCGCTTTCCGATACCTAAAGTGGGTAGGGACCTGGGCGAAGCTAACAGGAAACGCGGCTGGAACTTGGGTTATACGCAAGCAAGCTGCTATAGCGTATTCCCTCTCAAGCATAAATTTACCTACTATGGGGAAGGGTGGTGGTCTGGCAAGACAAAGAGTAACAGATTTACTGTGTATCCGTTCAAAGGAGTTTGTTTTTAAACAAGTAATTTGAAGAATGCAAATAATTTGAATCAGCTGTGATATTTTAGTTCTTGAAATTGTAGAATTTTTCAAGAGTGACCGAATGTTTCCAAGATGGATAGGGATAAAGCAATTATACCCTTGGGAATAATTTTGGTAAGAGCACCAATAGTCGCATTTAGGAATGACCAAGCTTTTACCCAGCAAAGCGCGACTAAAAGTTTAGACAATGAGAAACACTTAAATTTTCAAAAACCAACCATAAGTTGTAGAGAGAATCTCAACAAGCAGGAAGCCGGCGTAGCGAGCTATGCTTGCCTTACTGGCCAGTTAGAATTAGCTATCAAAGCTAAGAGAGACTTTAATAAGTTAATAACTAAGAGTTCTTGCTCAAATGCAACAAGTAGTGCAAACCTTATCAATGGATTTATTTTTATTAAAGAGGGCATAAACCTAGGAAGAGTCAGGGAAGACAGGATCTTGGCTAACCGTTATTTCAGAGAAATGATAAAGCAAAAGGAAAAATTCAAATTTATTTAACAATGCAAAAAGGTGTAATGAATTTAAGACATATATAATTTGAGTTTACAAACAATTGGGGTCGCTGACCTCCGAAATCATTTAAATCTTGCGCCAGGCAATTGATAATATTTTGGTTTTAAACCTTTTATATGAGCTAAAAACTTCGTAAGATTTTGAAATGGTGCTAAGATTAATAAATAGAAAATTTTAAGATAATTAACGTAATTAAGGTTAAACAATAAATCAAGTACAAGAAGTGTACTTTAAGGATTTCTAGATAGGTATCTTAGAAATATGAAAAAATAACAACTTCGAAAGTAACAACAACAAAAAACAGGAAGAAATGAAATAGAAGTTTCTATAACTTCTTGTATTAATACAGAACTACGTTTAGAGATTATACAAATAGGGCAGGTCACTTATTGTGAAACCTGAAGAGAAAAATTGAAAGGAAGTTTCTAGAACTTCTATGTTTATACAGGATCACGAGGAAAAAATGGGGCAAGTTACCCTTTCGTGAAACCTGGATATAACTCATTTTGAGTAGAAAGAATTGGGTTCCCTAATTCGAAGGGAGAAACAATATACTTTAAGGTGTGTACTAGACACGAAGTTTTACAGACATTAATTCGTTGTTCGTGGAGCAAGTAAAAGAGGGCACTTAGAGCAACACCTCATTGAAAAAAGACCTAAATTTGCAATTTGATTACTCTAGTTTGTTAGTAAAGGGTTTGGGAAAGATCAAAGGGGATTGTAGAAGAGTGTTCATGGCCGTATTTATTGTACTAGGACGAGCGCGACGCGGATGAAAATGTTGAACAAGCACTGTTTTCACTATAGTCTGTTGATATAGTTGAAAAGTTCACTGTAGTAGCACAAAATGTTTATGGCAAGGAAAGTTATTGCGATGGTGGAAAATAACTAGTTACACTAGATTTGCGAGAGTCTATTGCTTGAAAAACTTGTAGGTTATAGTTGAATGCAGCAGAAAAATTCCAACGGAGGAAGAAAAATTAGGTATTGATTAGCAGTTCATAAAGAAGATTCCTTAGTTTGAAAAAGTATTCCCACATGTGAGTGGAAAGTACTAGAAAGTTTAACTTGTAGATGAATTGTTTGGCATGGAAAATTCCAGAACAATCATGACTGAAGAATAGGGCAAAAATTAGTCAGCGGTGGAACGAGCTGAGTATTCTATAGACAGAGGGTAATTCAATGGTGTCCCACGTTGTGAGAAAAAATCTCAGTTAATAAGCATAAAAAATGCTGCTTCATGTTAAAGTTAGCTTAGATAGACAAAAGACCAACATAGACAATCCCGCGAAGGATGATTATTGCCCCACATTAGAAATCTCACACTGCCTATAAAATGATGATTAAAAGCATGTAGCTATTTAAAATCCATTAAAATAAGGTGAAGAATTTCTGATGAAAGGCGATTCCTTGCTGACCGTTAGTTACGATCTGGACATGGCGTCCAATTTGAAAGTTTGTCTCTCGAGGTGAGGAGACGAGCTCCAGTTGAGCTCCAACTGACTGGTTTGACTTCAGACGCACAAGTGAGGCCAGCTCGACGGAGCGCCGAGAGACCAGGGAAGGGAAAAGAGTGGGGGTAGGAGACAAAAGGAATACAGATAAGAATAACCAACATAGTAACACTAAATTCTATTGATGAAATGGTCTTCAAAGAGTTGATAGCAGGCGTCACTGGCGAACCCTGGTGTATGAAAAAGTAGACGAAGTCCTCTTGATCACAGAGATGATAGCTGGCGAAAGCGACGAGATCTGGTGGCCAGATTGGTAAGGAAGTCCTCTTGTACCAGGAAAAATTGAGGAACTTCAGAGATTCGCTGCTAGATGACGCTAGGTGGGTCATGGAAGATATATATATCTAGAACAGACAGGTAGTGTAAGAAAAATACACCAGCAAAGAGAAATCAGGAGATCACTGTTGGTGTTTGCGAAAAAGGAAGGGATGAACTAAAGCAAAGAGAAGCAAAATCTTAGTCTGTCTTACCGTGTATTCCAAAGAATACACCACTCCCTGTTATTAACGTTATGACTATATGAGCATGAATGTTACGCGCAACCGCCATCTTGAAATTAGAAAGTATAAATATAATCAACTCTCACCAGTAGCGAAAATTAGTGACAACGAAAGACCATATATGTGGCCTTGCACGACCACGGCAAAAGAACACTCTCTCCATGCATGGAAGGTGCCGTCTCCGAAAAATATTACAGCATTAAAATCGATAACTCACAATGAAACTGAGTAGTTAAGACGAATCTTTCCAAGAGTTGAGCTCTCAATTTCGTTAGTCAAACAATTATCCCACTGAATATAACGCAGAGTGCCTATCTTCAAAATGATAAAATAAATAATTACTTTTGGTACCCTAGAGCTATAATAACGAAATTTAGTAATAAAACAGGACCTTTTAATTAGCTTATTTTGTCCAATGCAAAATAACGGTGACGCCACAGATTCAAGATGGTGGCTAGGCGTACAATTAAAGCATACAAGTCAGTAACTCAGGATGTTATTGCATAATCATGGCGAAACTTGATAGAAGAGGAGTATTACAAAAGAGTCGTCAGTAGCGTAAGTGATTAATTTATCACATTGAATATAGCACACAGTGGCTATCCTGAAGATTCATAATTTAAAACTAAATAACATTCTGTGTTTAAGAACTACAATAACGAAAACTAGTGATAAGGTAGAAACCTATATGGAGTATCGTATGCCCAAGAAAGATGAAAGCTACTCTACATTTTCAATATGGTGGCTGGGCGTACTATTCAAACGTAATAGTGTATCATTCAGAATGTAATTGTGCCTTTGAAACGAAACTTAAGAAATAAGTACCATATGAGGGATCTTGCCAAAATAAGCCATAATAATAACACACTGAATTGAACGTGTGGTGGCCATATTGAAAATATAGAATATGATAATGAATAATTTAATGTATTTTTAAGGTACAACAACGAAAATTAGCAGTGATGTAGAACCATGTAAGTGGCTACCTTCGTCAAAGTCAAAAGATCAGCGTTCCATATGTTCACGATGGCGGCTGGGCGTATGCATTAGACTTGAATATATTTAACTCGCGATATAATAGCAAAATTAACGCGAAGTTTAGTGAGAGAAGACTGCCATACAAAATACCTCGCTACAATTATTCACAGGAATATCAGATTGAATAGAAAGCGCAGCGGCAATCTAGAAATTATGAACTCTATATAATTCAGAGATAAACTATTTCAACTCAGCATTAAAATAGAACCGTATATGGGCTATGCATGGCAAAGGCAAAAGTACACCGCCACCATATCTTCAAGATGGTGGCTGAGCATACTATTAACACTTCAAAATCAATAATTGATGATCCAATTGCGCAATTAACGCGAAACTTTGTAGGAGGGGAGAAACAAATAAGATACTTCTCTTGCATTAGCAATTTGTCTATCAAACTGCATATAACACGCCGACGCCATCTTGAAAATATAAGACAATGATGAAACGCAGCAAAAATGTAGTCTCACATAAAGGCTTTCTCTGCAAAAGGCACCACATAAACGAGTATTTACATTCTTCAAGATTGTGTATGGGTGTACGTTTCTATTGTTTCAATCAATTACTCTGGATCCAAAAGCGACATTTCAACGAAATTCAGTAAACGTGGAGTCTTATATAGGGTACAATTCTTTACACTGTTCTTTACTGAACATCTTGTTGTAAGAGTCAATTTCGCATTTTTCTATACCCAGTCATTTAGCACGACATGGTTACATGTTAGACCGACGTACGATAAATGATTTATATGACATATTTTTCAAACGTCTGTAGTCACATGGCAGGAACGATAATAGTGATTAGAATCGTTTTCAGAATGACCATACGGAACATTAGTACCATACAGGTCGCTAGCACGTTTTTTGGGCTGTAGGTAGCTGATTCATCTGCTATATTTATAGGCCGACATTTTAACTTAATTAACCTGTTATGAATATGATAAACGTGACGAACGAAACATAGTGCAACGTGTACGATTTGTTAAGTGAGTATTTTATTTCAGATAGTTGTGTAGAATATATTAACCACCCAAGACAATTGGGTTTCCCTATACGTGCTAATGACTCAAGAACATTTTACAAGGAGAATCTAAAAAAGGCAATAATGAAGAGGCGGCTTCCAAGTTTTCTGAAGTTAGGAGGCATCACACATTTACCTAAAGTAGAAACCACTTCTAGGATCACCGAGGTGGGAATCAAAATCCCATTTTTTCAGCTTTGCCTCAGGAAACTTAATGTAGCAATGACCAGAATTACATTTCTTAGCTTAGTGGGGAATCGAATTCATAACTTTTAGGACCAAAGTCTCAATACCTTCCCCAGGGCCACAAAACCAGCCGTTGAATAGTACATTATGCAACGAGCCTATAATGGCGATAATTAAGTCACGAGTATGTTTATAAAACGAGCGTTGCGAGTTTTATGATTTCCATACGAGTGTCTTAATTACCATTATAGGCGAGTTGCATACGACTGTTTATGTTCGACGATAATTATAACTATTTTAATTTCGAACATAAATATTCATAAATATCTGTCGAGATTTCTCCAGTTTTATGTACTGAACAGAGCGCATGGGACCAGAGAATACCTTGTATTTGACCATGGCCTCCTGGAATACCTCACTATGACACTACCCACGCAGTGACATTTAAAATAGGAGTCCATGGATGTGAGCGCAGGTGCGATGCTCTCCGCACCTAATTGGTCACACAACTGTTTCTTGAGCTCTGATTTGTGGGAGAAACTGTATAATAATGAAAACTTGTACTATAATATTAACATTTCGCCAGGGTCGAACATAATAGAGTATTAATTGTATTAATCAGACGATGACGATCACCATGATGATGACGAAGATGATAATGGTGATGAAAGAGATGATGTTGGTGAAGGCGATGATGATGGCAATGTTGATGATGATGATGATGATGATTATGATGACTAATATTGCTGTAAGGTACCCAACTCCCAATTCATAGTGATGAGAATGAGTAGCCTTCTACAGTATTACCACCTCTAATTCACGCTTTAGAAGGAAACAAATGTCCTCAACACTCAAAGAATGAGGATTGAGGAATTACAAAGATGATTATGATAATTGTTGTTTTAAGGGGCCTAACATCTAGGTTGGCCGGCCCCGTGGTGTTGGGGTAGCGCGCCTGCCTCTCACCCGGAGGCCCCGGGTTCGATCCCCGACTCCGTCAGGGATTTTAAATCTGACGTGAGGGTTGGAACGGGGTGCACTCAGCCTCGTGAGGACAATTGAGTAGCTGTCTGACAGTGAGACAGCGCCCCGATCACGAATACCAAGATTAACGGCCGAGGGGACCCGACGCGCTGATCACGCGTCACCCCAATATCTGCAGGCCAAATGGCTGGGCAGAGGTCGCTTGGTCGGCCTAGACCTTTTACGGGCCCGTCATGGGCTGGATAGTGCCAGGGGTTGACTTGACTTAACATCTAGGTTATCGGCCCCTAATGGTTTGGGATATCGTGAAGATGATAATGAAATGTAAACTAAAACTAACTACTAACTTATATACTAGAAGAAGAAATGGAAAACAAAAAAGTAGAATAAGGCAAAAAAAAAGGACAGGAGGAAAATAAATGCCCTCAACCCTCGAAGAATGAGGATTGAGGGTCTTGGAAGGAAGGAGAGCCATAAAAGGCAGATAGGAAAGTGAAAGAGGAGAGGGTCCGCCCCGCAGGTATTGGATAAAAGGGGGAAAACCGGACGCAGCTCAGGAATCCCTCGGGGTCTCCAACTCCCGAACTCACCAGCCGTGAGCCCCTGAGAGTGTAGCAATATCTAGGGTGCACCAGACGTGGTGGGGCTACATACACCCTGCCTACTTGAGGGCCTTGAGCAGAAGGCAGGAGATAACAGAAAAAGAAAAAGGAGGCTGGTCCCTTGCAGAAGGAGGGTATCAGAAAAGATGAGACAAGGGCCAATTAAGGCGGGATAAGAAGAGACTCCCTTTGCCTCGGTTACCCTAATACCGTCGGGGTCGGAAGAGAACAAGAGTTGACCAAGTGAGGTCGACAGGAAAGAAGACGGAGAGGAGCATGGCACAAGTAAGTGGAAGCAATGCCGGACTCAGCTGGGGCCCCGTGGTCCCCAACCCACGTCCCAATAGATGTGAGCCTCTGGGGGGATTATTACAAAGAACTTGAGCCAAGAAATACAGTATTGAAATGGGAGAGGGTCAGCTCCAGAACCGCTTCAGAGTCCAGGAATCCCTCGCATCATCATTTCCGTAACTCACCAGTATTCTTCCTTTTAGTCGCCTCTTACGACGGGTTGAAACACGCCGTGATTGCTTTCTATCCTCTCCCGCAAGGGGAAAAAAAAGAGGAAAAGGACTGATCCCTCAAAATATGAGATTATCAGGGGAAGAGAATACAAGTGGGGAAGTCGAAGGTCTAAAAATAAAAATGAGCTACCTCCGAATAGAGTTAACTTACATATTTTTCATGTAACAAAGTACTCCAGCGCGAGTGGGCGCTAAGGCCATTGAAAAGCAAACAGCACTATCGTGGAGAATAGCTGCATGTAATTGCTAGCATAATCAAGAGTGTTCACAGCTGGCACACGTTGATTCTCCGCCTGCTGATGCTGTTACTTAGGTAACAGTTTTGTACTTGCACACGATTTTATGAATTCTATACAAAACCAACTCTGTTAGTATGGCAGTGATGTTCTGTCTTCATTTCATATGCCTTGCTATAGGCGTTTCATTTATCTTTCCTTTGAGGTGCTCTTGTTGTTGTTGTAGTAGTTGTCTAGTTAGGGGATTTGCGACATCGTGGTCATGTAGCCCAATGTACTTGGGTGTGTGTTGAATTTGTCTGATAACCTGTGTCACTATGATGTCTGTACTAGTGTGTGTACTTGTAATTAAGGAAGGAATTGGGTAGGAAGCAGCTGTGGCCTCAAGTTAGGTAACATCGCAGCATTTGACTGGAGTAGAAGTGGAAAACCACGGAAAACTACTTCCAAGATGGCTGAGGTGGGAATTGAATCTTCCTCTTCTCAGTTTTGTTTCACGAGGCTGAGTGAACCCCGTACCAGCCCTCAGACCAGAATTAAATTTATTTGCAGAGCCGGTAATCGAACACAGGCCTCCGCGGTGACAGCCAAGAATTGCTAGCTGCTACGCAACGACGCGGACCTTTTCCCTTGAGTGGCTGTATATAAATTATATATATATATATCCCTTCGAGGAAGGTAAATGTCTTTAAGCCGGTAGCAAAACAGATACCGCACGCGTCTGCAAGGGATTAACTGAGAATCATAATTAACTAAGAATTAATATCTGGCTGAAGTGATCTAGGTGGGAACATTGGAGATACCCTAATACCATTGGAGTTGTAAACGAACAAGAGTTGATAAAGCGATGTCAATAAGTATGAAAGAGAATAGCCCGACACTGTAGATTAAGTGGTCATCACTGGCCCCATGGTCGCCAACTTCCATTCCTCTTTCTACGAGCACCTGAGAGTCAGTTATAATCAAACAAACATGTATCTGATTACGTTAAAATATTCGTATAATGCCATGAGGCTCACAATTAGTGGTACGTGGGTCGAAGACCACGGAACCCGAGCTGAGTTTGGCATTTCTTTTACCAAATTGTGCCGGGATCTTCTCTTTTATTATTTCTTGGTCAACACTTGTTCTATTCCGGCACCGAAGACATTAGGGTAATAATTTTTCGAGGTGTCAGGTTTCTCCCAATGTAAGAGATATTAAAAGGGACAGAATATGTGTTACCCACCCTGGGTAACATAAAGAGCTTCCCTTCCAAGCCCCTCAAACCTCATTCTTCGAGGACTGAGGGCATTTCCTTTCCCGATCTTTCATTACCCTTAATCCTTAAAGGCACGGTCGCCTCCTTCCCTACCCTCACGTGAATTACAAATTCGCACTTTCTAACAGTCACCACAACAACACAGGTTACAATACTAATTTTACACACACACTTAAGTACACGGGGCTCAATGACCACGATGTTCAAGCCCCTCAAATAAAACAGCAACAAAATTCCTTATTTTGATCTATTTCTACTTCTGGTAAGTAAGTATGTAGTATGTATCACAAGGGGCAGATATTCCTTCACCTCGTGGTGTAAAGTCTTGCGTTGCCGGCTGCCACCGCGGAGGTCCACTGGCACTTCCAAGAACTTTAATTCAGGTCTGAGGGCTGAAACAAGGCACACTCAACCTCGTGAGGCGAATCTGAGAAGTGGTGGCTTCGATTTCCAACTCAGCCAGCCTGGAAGTGGTTTTCTGTGGTTTCCCATTTCTACTCCAGGCTAATGCCGGGATGGTTGCTAATGTAAAGCCACAGCCGCCTCCTACCCAAAATCCTAGTACAAATTACAAATAATATACAAACTATAGGGGTACCACGTTGAAAAGAATGTTGGAGGCGGGACTCACTTTAAGATGCTGCTGAAGAGCTTCCCCATCCATACATAACTACACAAGGTCCAACGACAACGACAAGGACAAGGAAACCAGTAGCAGCGAGAAAGAGAGAGAGACACTTCCCCTACCTGACGCACATGCGCAGAAGAAAGATTAGCAGTGGACAGAGAAGAGAGCTGGAAACACTCTCCCCTACTTTGATGCGCATGCGCATTGAAACATTCTTTTCTGTGTGGTAACCCTATAGTAAAGCCATCATAATTACACAGGCACGGGCCCCTCCTTCCCAACCCTCACCTGAATTACAAATACGCACTTTAGAGCAGTCACCACAACAACACAGGTTATCATACAAATTGTGCACACACCCAAGTACACGTGGGTACACGACCACAATATTGGAAATCCCCTAAACCAATCAACAAAAACAACGTGGATATTCCGCTCCTTAATACAACCACCACCACTATACCTCTTAAACTGTATGTTAGATGTCACTCATGTCTAGGAGAATACTTTCAACAATGTTATCCCAAAAGCTGTAAGTACAGTAAGTAAATTGCGATGCTAAGGTGTGAATATTTCCATAAGTCGCTTTCAAATTAATTCAGCAGGTTCTGCTAATCAATTGGGCTGCTGAATTTTATTCTCAAGTTAATAGAAGCCTGGTGCTCAACTAGCGAATGAATATTCATCGTGGGCTATATCGTACTTCCCCCTAGCAGTTCGCGTGTGGCCCCCTAGCGTGCCAACACTCAAGCTAACGTCTACACTTCATACTACGTGAGTGTCATCTAGAGTACCACAACATCTAGGAACTTTAAGGACACCACGTACTCTTGCATGATGAAAAAATCGATTTTTTGATTTTGGCGCCATAAAATTCTTCATTCTGTTCGGAATCCAAATATATATAGTTTGTTGGGGTATTGATATCTACAACTACATTAAATTCGTTTTTTTTAAATTAGCGTGCCGTGCTCTGAATAATACACTTTTAACTTTGCCAGCTGTTTTCCGTTAATACTCATTTTTCATGCTTAGGTACCAATAAGTAGGAAACCATTTAAGATAGAGTGCTATTTTTTTACATTAACTTGCCTAATGGAGTACTTGAATGTTAACCTATTTTTACTTCCAAAACATAGTAGGCATGGATTGGAAAGAGAAAAATTGATACATATTTTTGAATAAATTTAAAAAGAAAGAGTTCGGATTTCTTTTTTTTTTGCATTCTGTCCCAATAATAATGAAACAAAGTGGTTACTCATCTGCCATGGTCCATTCCAAGTATGTGAACAAAATTTTAGAATATTTGATTGAAAAACAACTGAGAAATGTGTACCTGAAGCAACTTATACAACATTTTTTTGAAAATGTATCTGTCCAAATTTGTATTCATTTCACACATCCTATAAAAGCAAAGTAGCACTACATGGTCAAAAACAGCTCATAATATACCGCTTCTTATATGTGACAAGAATCAAAGCTGTACCTTTAACATAAGCCCAGAAAATACTTAGTAAATTGATACCACAAAAATAGACTTTTTCATCGTGTAAGAGTACGTGGTGACCTTAAGTCACACAAATGGCGCTCATGACTCTAAAGTATGATTTGAAGTATGTAACCGCAATGCGAATCAGGTTCGAATCTCGTCTGCCGTCCAAGTCTTACTTGACAGGTATGACAGTTCCAAGGGGGAGTTATTCCCTAGTCAATTCCTTGGTCGAAATACCGTAATATTTTTCCGACTTTGACTCTGGTGTAGTCTGAACGTGGCGTTGCTGTAAGTGGCTAAATTCACCTGCTCAGACGTAAGCTATACATTGACTGGGAATCCAAGCACGCTATGAGTCGCGATCTACCGTAGTTACTGTTTTCAAGTGACACTCTGCAAACATTCACAGATAAAGTTTGTAAATGATACGAAACTGATGATGTGTAATTTAGTTACACGAAATGTAAGACTGGTGTTAATTTCAAAGCAGTGAAGTTTTCTTTGTCGTTTTTTTTTTTTTTTTTGTCGTGTAGTCTCCCCAGAGACCGAGTGCAGGTCTTTCTATTCGACGCCCGTGGGCGACCTGCGCGTCGGGATTAGAGATGGAATTGATGAAGGTGAATGAAATTGGAGAAGGATGTGGAAGGAAGTGGCCGTGGCCTGTCAGAAGGTACCGTCCCATTTGCCTTGTGTTGGAAATGGGAAACCACGGCAAACCATTTCAAGGACGGCTGACGGTGGGGCTCGAACCCACGCGTCTGCCGAGTCAGCAGATAGCTTGGCCCCATGACCTAACGCTGCGCTTTAGCCAGCGAAGCCAGCAGTGAAGTGTTGTAAGCTTTTGCATGCCTATTTTCCGTATGGTTCTTAACTGATCTTAAAGAGTGAAATTATTTTAAGGTTCGAATGATATTGAAATCTCGACCAATTGCAGAGTAGGCCTAAATGTACTTCAAATGGAGGGGGTGAAATTCTGAAGGTAGCCTACCTACACCAAATGAAGCATCACCAAATAGGGTACTGGGTGGACGAGGTAAGAAATATACTGGAAAGAGCAGGAATGGGGTACTTATGGGATAGGGACTTACGAAGGGAGGAGGATAGGGTGTGGAAACAAGTGTGCAGAAGGGTAATGTACATAGAGTTGCAGGTAATCAAAGAAGGGTGTGGTAACAGAAGAACCTTGCTCTTTCTGTACCTCTTCAGCCTCGATTCCAACTCCTTTAGAAAGATGTGGATATTTATGGTATCAAACGCCATGCTAAAATTAAGTAGTGTGAGTATTTTTTATCAGTATTTGGTCTATTACTTGTCTAATGTCATCAACCACCAAAAATAACACAGTTGCTGTGCTGTGGATTTTCTTGAATCTAGATTGCAGTAGGTATAGTAGAGAGTGGTTGTTCAGATACTACAGGATTTGCGCATTTACTAACTATTCCAAAGTTTTGGAGACAGCTGGGAGAACACAAAATTGGATTTTGTTTCATAAGACGTGGGTTTGTATTAGCATTTTTCCAGAATGATGGCTACATGCCGTTGTTTAAACGATAATTAAAAGTATGTGGGATAATGGAGAGAAACAGGGTCAATAAAGTAGTGCACAAGCCTTATAGGAATATCATCAACCTCGCTCGCCCGTAATCTAATGGAATACAAGAGTTCCTTTACTTCATTAGTGCTTACGTTTCAAATTGCAACGCTGCACAGTGTGTCGAATCCCAATTCTAGGTGGAAAAAATTAATAACTTCGTTGATAGTATTGGGATTCTATTAAAAGTTGGCAATATACCGTTTTCGAGGTCGCTGAATTCATTTCTGGCATCATCTAAAGTGTACGATCTTCGGGGGGTAAATATATAGGGGTGAGGGGTAAGGGGAGGTGTAAAAAATGACCAAAAGCAACAAAAGAATCATCCATTTTCGGTAGTAAAAATCACGATTTGGATGTGTATACTATAGTTTATGACAGTGGTAAACATACTATTTAAAACTGGATAAAATATGAATAACAATGAGACTTTCAGTCAAGTATTCTTGTTACACCTTATTAGAGGGAATAGACGAAGTAAACCCATTAAGATTAAAAACATATATTAAATTGTTATTAAACATAGAACAACGAATCATGCACAAAAATAACATATATTTTCCAAAACAAACAAAAAAATCGTCAAAATCATGACACGACCGCAACGCGCTGAAAAATTCTTCTCGCAGTAATGCCCACATAGTCACTGAAAATGTAATTTTACAGTCCTGTTAATGACGTAGTTTTAGTAAACATACTTCACACACGAAAACATTACTATTTCTCTAGAAAAGCATGGAAATATAGACAACATATATTGAATATTAGGCCTAATTCTCCCATTGGTCTCCCATTGCAAATAAAAATAAAAACGTCCATTCGTCAAGCAATGTTCACATTAATCTAATTCCCCTTAATAATAACAAAATGTCTAATGTTCATTCGTCACCTGATTGTTCTGTAGAGTCCAGAGCATCGTAGTCATTGCAATACTGGTCTTCATCATTTGATGTCAATGTTCCTTGGTAGTCATTAAGTAACTCAATAGCTTCCTTAGGTAGATTAACCAGGTGTTTTACGTGGCATTGGTCTTCCTGCACTCTCCCATTTTTGTTAATATTATGGGATATCAACTTAATTTTGTTTCTTAGCTCCTGCTCCTGAATGCCAGTAAGAGTTGTAGGATCAGATTTATTCATAACATATTGAAATATGACGTCAGTACGCCCCTCTTTATGACACGACCGCAACGCGTTGAAAAATTCTTCTCGCAGTAATGCCCACATAGTCACTGAAAATACGAAAATAAACCATCATGCACATTCGTGCGCAACCAAACCACTACATATCCTGAATCTACATTACATTTCCTATCGAATGACGTTTAAAGTAAAGTGGCACTATGAGGCACTCATAAAGTAAATAATTTATTTAATGCAGAAAGCTTGTATTACGCATAAAAGTGCGAACACATACCTCTTTTCGCTATTCCATGAGCTGCAGAACACAACACCTCGTTGAACTCACTAGAATCACAACGTTCGGTTCACTCCGACACCTCCTATCAAATGACCTGATAACCGCCAGGAAGACGTTTCAGCACCTATACCCTCCCTCCTACGCACCAGACAGCGGAAAGGAAGACCGAAGGTCACCATCTGGTTTGTTCACTATCGAATGAGCCAGTTTTTGCTTTCATTTGCGGCAGTGAATTTTTTCCACCTAGATATGGGATTCGACACACTGTGCGCTGGGCCGATCAGGTGGGGAATATGACGCACCGTGGTCTACACTGGGGCTCTCAAGTGGAATGTCAGATACAGAGAATTGCTCCTGACTTTTTCCTATGCCCAAGACATAGAAATGTTTCCTGATGTTAGCTGTGCATAGTTTACAAGATGTATCACGCAAATATTTAAGGTTACGTAGGACTTGTTTAATTTCGTTCCGAAATACATTGGTACTGTCTGAAGAGGTCATATCGCTGGGACATAGGCTACTTGACTTCAGGGTTAGGTTTACAAGATACCCTTATTTAGCTCCTGTTCGCATGCTTGTTGTAAACATTGTATTAGTATGTCTCATAAGTAATGTCGTTTTTTAAGTATAGTGGTTTAAAAGATAGAATTGGTTTTCGTTGGTTCGCCAATGCTATTTACAGGAGGCCATGACTAGAATTGCGTATATTGCGAGAATGTATCAGTAGTCAGTTGTTGATACACAATCACGAATGGAACTTACAAAGTTTGAGGTTAGGGTCCTTCTAAAACACTGCTGGAAGCAAGATTACAAAGCAGCTGCCGCGACTCGGAAAATATGTGAAGTGGAAGAAGTAGAAGATGTCGTTAGTGAGCGTGTGGCACATCGATTGTTCCCACGTTTCAACACTGGAGAAGAAAACACTACAGATTTGCAGCGTTCTTGAAGACCTTAACTATGGGATATTGAGAATACACGCAGACTTTGGGAAGAAAATCTGCAAAGAAGTACTCGTAGCCTGTCAGGAGAACTTGGTGCATCAAAAGATACCTTACCTTGCCAAATTAAGAAACTTGGAAAATCAAACAAAAACTGTAGATCTGTTCTTCATGAATTGTCCCCTGAACAGGCTCAACAAAGAGTAGATATCCGTCGTCAGTTTATTGGTTACCCCATGGATGATAGATTTATCAGGAGAATTGCCAGATGTGATGAATAATGGGTCTATTACCGCAACGCTGCGCTTCGAAACAGTGGCACAGTCCCAGTCAACCTGCCAAAGTCATCGCTAAAAGGGATGGGTTCGGCCCCAAAGTGATGTGTGTCTGGTGGAATTTTGAAGGAGTGATTCATTGGGAGTTTGTTCCAAACGGGCGTGCAGTCAATACGGATCTTTATTCTCGACAGCTGGAACGAGTTCATGAAATTTAGAGACGGAGATACCCAGCATTAGTTAGCCGAAATAGAGTTTTCTTGCAGGAGAACAATGCACGAACAACCATGGCACAAATATTCTGGAATTGTGGGGAGTCGAAATGATACCACATCCAGCATACAGCCCTGATCTGGTGTCTTCAGATTACCATCATTTTCGATCCATGGCCCATTTCTTGCGAGGAAGAAATTTCAAAAACATTGAAGCTGTGGAAGTGGGTCTCGTCGAATTCTTCGCATCAAAATCCAGAGACTGGTACCATCGCGGGATAAGAAACCTCGCTGAAAGATGGCACAAGACCATAGAATCTGGTGTTCTCTACTTTGAAGAATAGTTGAATTTCTTGTCAGAAGACTTTCCAAATAAAATTTTCTTTTAAAAACGACATTACTTATGAGACATCCCCTGTATGTTAACGATTTAGCTCACTTTTCTTTGCATGAGTGTCATTCATTGTTCATATTATGCCATTCTGCAGAAATATTGTAGGCGTCATATCTCAACTGATTCAAGTCGATGCTATATATTTAGGCTTATACTTTGGAACTACCGAAGTAGAACTCTTGAGATTTTCCAATCGATGACACCAATCAATACTGATATTACTTACTTCAATTCTAAGTTTGTCCATAACAATCTCCATCTCTTTGGAGTACACATCCTCGTTGGAAGTCTCGCTTACTCCATGTAGCAGCAAGTAGCTCCGGCGGCTATTTTGTTCTACATCTTCTTGGATGTAAATCAAATCCTAGAAGTTCTCATTTATGTCACCAAGCCCCGTTAAGACTTCGAGATGGAAAGTTTGGAACTCCGAGGCTTGGGAATCTACAAATTCTGCTGTTGAGTTTGGCAGCAGTGTTCCAGTTGTGGTGCCTCCTTCTAGGAGAGTTTGAAACGCCTTGAGCTTTTGAAGGTCATTATAAGTAACTGAACATTCACAATGCTGCATATGCAATATTGTAAGGCAGGCTGTTCCAAATCCACGAGTTTGAGTATGCGTACACGCGAGTGTTCAGCATTAATGCTCGGAGTGCGGTTGGAGAGGGACAGGGGGTGATAGCTAATACGTCACTGTGTGAAGGTCATAACACAAGTCCATGCGCTTCCTGTCAGTCTTGATGTATCCACTGCGCAGTGACGGCAGCCCCCACAGCAGAGCAGTATTGCATGTTGCAGGTTTACTCACGCAAGGCAGCGAGTACTTCGCTGCTCACAGGCGAGCAGCTCGGCTGGAACAGCCTGTTGTAAGATATGAGGCGTGATCAAAACGTTTCCGTTTTAGGGCTACCGGAAAGTCTGCAGCCAGTGGACACCTCGGGGGTTGAATGCCGAACAAAGAGCACACCGGATGGCTGTTTGCCTGCAGCATCTGGTGCGTTCCAATGTTGAAGACAACACGTTCTTGGAGTGCATTGCTGCAGGCGACGTAAACTGGTGCCACCACTGGGAACGGGAACCGAAAGCAACGGCGATGCAGTGGTGTCATCTACAGGTTGCGGCAGAAATAACTGAGGAATTTCAAACGTAAATAACACAGCAACGCAACGCGATATTCACCAATTTATTGCCCAGTTTAAAAGAGTAGTGTTTGCCATTTTTGTCACATAGATTGCAGCGGCAGATCTAACACATGTATTCTGAATTGTAGGCCCTTACTTTTTAGAAGAGGAGGATAAAACTGTGGCAGTAACATCTGCTCGTTATGTACAGCTGTTACGCAACTTTATGCAGCCAACACTCAACGACTAAGGAAATCCTCTCGTGTTGTTTCAACAAGATGGTAACACTGCACACATAGCTAGGGCATCGATGAGCGTCCTCAGAGAGATGTTTCCAGAACGTTTAATCTCCTTACGGAGTGACGTTCCATGGCCAGCCCGTTCCCCTGATCTCGCCCCTTGCGATTTTTTTCTCTGGGGTTACCTGAAGGCTCGCGTCTTCCAACGTAAGCCACGAACACTACACGACCTGAAAGCCGCTATCCGTGAGGAAATAGAGACAATACCACTAGACATGACTAGGAGGGTCATGCGGAACTTCAGGGAGAGGGTTCAGAAGTGCATCGAAAAGGGCGGTCGGCATTTAGATGACATTATTTTCAAAACCTAGTGTGTATGGTTATATGATGCAAATGGCAAACACTGCTCTTTTAAACTCCGCAATAAATTTGTGAATATCGTGTTGTGTTGCTGTGTTATTTACGTTTGAAATTCGTCAGTTATTTCTTACGCACCCTTGTCCCAAGAAGTTCAAGAGCCAACCATCTGCAGGAAAGTTGATGCTCACTCTGTTCTTTGATAACCGGGGCCCATTGCTTATTGATTTCAAGGATCTTGGCTTCTACATCACGGTGAACAGTACTGCGCATCATCGGAGACATTAAGGCGTGCAATTAAGGCGAAAGAACTGGGAAAATTGCGACAAGGGGTGCTACTGCATCATAATAACGGACGTCCCCATACCGCAAAGGTCATAACGGAGAAGGTACGCCAACTCAAACGGGAGATACTCGAGCATTCGCCCTATAGTCTTGATCTGACCTCATGCGATTATCATGTATTTAGTCTCTTATGTGGCATGATTGCCATCTGTTGATGAATGCAGTACATTTGCATTTGTCTGTTGGTACAGGCTAGAGTAAAAGGTGGCTTTTGACCGATGTTTCAGTCTCACTCATGGCTGTGATTATATGGAAGCTACTGAGGTATAGGTGGTGCTTAGTAATGACATTCAGGGCACAGTCAGTGCCTGTGAATGCTGTGAAAGGTTCTACTCATGGGGTTAGTACTACTGTTCTGACTCAGTGAGGAAAGCAATGGCAAACTACCTCACTCCACTTCTTGCCTAGTACGCCTCAATATAGCGCTGCCTTGGGGTTTTGTGGGTACCTACTCACATAACATAACGGCGGTACTTTTTGAGGATCCAACCAGTCTCTACGGAAAGGCATTGAAGGGTAGACAATTCCTGTCGAACGAGGATGTGCAGCAGGCGGTTACGGACTTTTCTACGAAGCAGTACACGTTGTTTTACGACACGAGGATCTTCAAACTGGCGCGTTGGTGGATGAGAGCCTCAATACTCACGGCGATACCGCTTCTGGACTGTACGGCGATCAAACGGAAACTTTTTGATCACGCCTTATACCGGATGATTCAGCAGCCCCTTCCAATATCGTTTGCTGCAACTCAACTAACGCGTGTTGTCGGAAGGTCGATAATTCTATGCGTGCATCCCGTATGGTATTAATGCACTGCAAGCATATCCTGCAAACGATACTGAACACTATTATTTTCCCTCATATTAGTCTGTAGTCATACTGTTCTAAGATGGACTTTCTTCCCTGTCACGATGATATTCTAGTTAAGACGACTTATAAGATAACATCCAAAAAGTTCCAAGGAAAGGGTCTGGATGCTATCCGAGAACTTACACTCCATGCGTATGCCTGGATAGTATCCAACATACAAGTCCTAGCAACAGTCAACCAGATTAATATAAAATCCTGGGGCGTATTTGGCGACCATGATGCCCTAAGCGGAGTTTGATTTTGTTGGTCCTAACTTGCGGCTAACTCCTCTCCTTTATCTCAATGGTTACCACCAGTTCTTCTCCAATCAAGATGAACGTACATTTCAATCTACACACTTCAAGGGCCTTCTGAATTCTAAACAGATATCCACATTCATTAAAAATACACAGCTCTCTACTTACCGTATATTCAATAGGTAGTCTAGTGTGGCTTCCGCGTTTCAATATCAACCATCGTTCATTGTGATGTAGAACAAGAGTAGTGACTTAGCACGCGTAAAAAATAGAATATCCTCAATTATTAAAAGTTGCCTTCAGTGTATGCTAGTATTATAATATGTACGGATTAATATTGCATTAAACACAATCAACGGTAGCTACGCTCCCTAAGACGCAGAAGAAGATCATGGGGACAAGCTATGTCCGGACTCGGAAGACGAGCGAGTTCGAATTACTGACGTCAAAGGTTACAAATTGACTCGTCCATCTCTTCAGTGAGGTCGCGAATTGACTCGTCCATTTCTACAGTGAGGTCACGAATTTACTCGTCCATTTCTTCAGTGAGGTCACGAATTTACTCGTCCATTTCTTCAGTGAGGTCACGAATTTACTCGTCCATTTCTTCAGTGAGGTCACGCATTTACTCGTCCATTTATTCAGTGAGGTCACGAATTTACTCGTCCATTTATTCAGTGAGGTCACGAATTTACTCGTCCATTTCTTCAGTGAAGTCACGAATTTACTTGTCCATTTCTTCAGTGAGGTCATGAATTTACTCGTCCATTTCTTCAGTGAGGTCACGAATTTACTCGTCGATTTCTTCAGTGAGGTCACGAATTTACTCGTCCATTTCTTCAGTGAGGTTACAAATTTACTCGTTCTTCAGTGAGGTCACGAATTTTTCGTCCATTTCTACAGTGAGGTCACGAATTTACTCGTCCATTTCTTCAGTGAGGTCACAAATTTACTCGTCCATTTCTTCAGTGAGGTCACGAATTTACTCGTCCATTTCTTCAGTGAGGTCACAAATTTACGCGTCCATTTCTTCAGTGAGGTCACGTATTTACTCGTCCATTTCTTCAGATAGGTCACGAATTTACTCGTCCATTTCTTCAGTGAGTTCACGAATTTATTCATCCATTTCTTTAGTAAGGTCAAGAATTTACTCGTCCATTTCTTCAGTGATGTCACGAATTTACTCGTCCATTTCTTCAGTGAGGTCACAAATTTACTCGTCCATTTCTTCAGGAGGTCACGAATGTACTCGTCCATTTCTTCAGTATGGTCACGTATTTACTCGTCCATTTCTGTAGTGAGGTCACGAATGTATCCGTCCATTTATTCAGTGATGTCACGAATTTACTCTTCCATTTCCTCAGAAAGGTCACGAATTTACCCGTCCATTTCTTCTGTGAGGTCACAAATTTACTCGTCCATATCTTCAGAATGATCATGAATTTACCCGTCTATTTCCTCAGTGAGGTCACGAATTCACTCGTCCATTTCATAAGTAAGGTCACGAATTTACTCGCCCATTCCTTCAGTGTGGTCACGAATGTACTCGTCCATTTATTCAGTAAGGTCACGAATTTACTCATCCATTTCCTCATTACTATACGGAACTCGCTCATTGTTTTGATCCTAACCCATTCTCGTGGTAGTCCGAACGCATCTGAACGGACTGAATGGAATGAAACTTGAAATGTTAAGACCAGCTAGGTCGCTCAATTGTCCATTCTACTGTGAGTTGATGCGATGATGTCGCGACCCCCACATTTAGTCCAAATGCCCGGCAGTTTTTGCGAAACGATGTTGTACGCATACGTTAAACTCACATAGGCCTAGGTGTCTTACCATCGGGTAAAGAAAATTTACAACAATTTCTTATTTAGAGTGGATTGGGGGGAGATGGCAGTCGGGGGAAGTCACCTATTTTGTTATAGTTTCAGAAGCTGTCAAGAGATCGCACCACTCGCTTTGCTGTGGTGCTTTTCGCGCCAGTATGTTGTGCGGGTAGAATCGGCTAGCGTCCATGTATGTTAATGTTTGTTTTAAAACTCAGGTAAGTGCTCAAAAGTGTATCACTAAATAGTTTCAATCGTATGTAAATTGTAAAGTATATTACGTAGTACATTGAGTTAAAATTTCTAATAACCAGTTAGTGTATTGTATAAAGGATGTTTTGAAGTGCATGTTGTCGGTCACGACAACATTTGTTCCAACTTCAAATGGAGATTAAGTTTAGTAGGATTCTCAGCGTGATGCTTGTGGAAGATGCTACTCTTTTAACAGGGTAGGAGGCTGATTCTCATTTTAATCAAATATTCGTAATTTTCTTGCAGAAACTGCTCAGAAGCTATGTAAGGACGTCTAACAGGGGTGATTGGAGTCAGGAAAACAAAAAGATGGCTGCATGAAACTTGCACTCAGGAAGAAGATTGTTGTGGCAACGGTGTGACTGTTGATGGATTTAATATATTTTGCTAATAATTAAAGCATTAATCACCATATTGTTAATAGTAAAATTGATCTTGGGTATATAGATAATTTTTAATTAATATAACAGAAATCTTATAATTTTGGCATCTTACCCTGATATTCACGTACAGTGTTACAAGGAGGGGGAGGATAGGCTACATCCCTAATTTTCTCCCTTTGTGTATACACATTAGTACAGACACCACAATAACATAGGTTATCATATTTCCCACATGGGCTGGTGATCACACCTGAATGACATTACGATATATGGTAACCTAATGTTTATCACCGCGACTAATAAATACCTGGAAATGCAATGTAGCTTCACAAAAGGTAACAAGAGCTCTCACGGTTGTCTTATTTCTCTAATATTGTTGCTGCTGTTGTTGTTGTTGTTGTTGTTGTTTGATTTAGGAGCTTGGAAATCGTGGACATTTCAGCCCCGTGCACTTGGGTGCGTGTATTCATATATATATATATATATATATATATATATAAATAATTTGTCTGATGACCTGTGTTATTGTCGTGCCTGTATTAGTGTGTGCATTTAAAATTGAGGTAGGATTTGGGTAGAAAGTGGCCGTGGCCTTAAGTTAGGTATTATCCCGACATTTGCCTGGACTAGAAGTGGGAAACCACGGAAACCGACTTCCAGGATGGCTGAGGTAGGAATCAAACCCGCCTCTTCTCAATTTGGCCTCACGAGGTCGAGTGAACCCCGTTCCAGCTCTCAGACCAGAATGAAATTTCTCGGCAGAGACGGGAGTCGAACCCGGGCCTCCGCGTTGACAGCCAAGATTGCTAGCCACTACGCAAGGAGGCAGAGGGTTGGAAAGAAGTGACCATGGCCTTAAATTAGGAACTATCCCAACATTTGCCAGGAGTAGAAGTGGGAAACCGCGGAAAGCCACTTTGAGTGTAGTTGAGATGGGAATCGAACCCACCTCTTCTTAGTCGAGCCTCCCGAGGCTGAATAACCCCGTTACAGCCCTCAGACCAGGGGTGACAAGATGGTATAGCTCACAGTTTTGAAGAATGAGTTTGGTTCATATACGAAATAGGCTGAGACGGATATTTGTTGTTGTTGTTGTTGTGGCCTAGGACTGTGTTGGATTTGAGGGAATTCGCTTACATAATGTCTCAACATATAACCTGAATCATATTGAATGGTCTCCTTCTCTCGGGAGGACTGCGACTCCTGACCTTTGAAGATTGAGTTACTTTAACGTGAGTTGCCTTCTTCGATCGTCTAAGGGCATTATTGGCTCCCAGAACAGCCGCGGTGCATGAAGCATGTATTGCTCAGTAATTCAACAATAACATTGACTTCCCACTGGGACTGGCATGCTTTATACGGATCACATACAGGCCCTTGCTAAGGGTATATCTGTTGTCGTATTCAAATTTGTCTGATGAACTGTGTTATTAGAACTGTCTATAGTAATGTGTTGTTGTTTCATTAAGGGGCGTGCTCATCTAGGTCAACAGCATCGGGTACTTGGGTGTGCGCAAAATGTTTCTGACAACCGGTGTTTTAAAGTGGTGTTCATAGAAGTGTGTATAATTATAATTAAAGGGAGGAGGAAGGCTTGTAGTCATGTGTGATCATTAATCTGGTAATCATTATTGACGGGACCTCTGTTTTTGCGTGGAATCTGAACCACAGAATAAAAAATTCTACCTCAAATATCACACATTCACCGGAAATCAAACACTGTCCGCCTTGGTGGGAGGCAAACAGTTTGACCACTATGCTATCACGCATCTTTGAGACTGAGAAGAAGCAAGTTGGGGACTTAAATTATATAATAATAATAATGTTATTTGTTTTACGTCCCTTTAACTACTGTGGCTTTTAGAGACGCCGCGCCGGGGTGCCGGAATTTTTCCCCGAAGGGGATCCTTTACGTGCCAGTAAATCTACTGACACGGCTTCCTCGCATTTGCGCATCCACAAATGCCAGCTGACTGCGCCAGGATTCGATCCTGAAACTTAAATTATGAACCACGCTTGAAGTAGATGTGGGGATCCATGGAAGGCTATATCAATGCTGGACCACTTCTGTGATGGCTGAGGTGGAAATCGAGCCCACCTCTTCTCAGTTTCGCCTCCTCAAGAGACTGATAAATTCCTGTTCCCAACCCCCTCATCAGAATGTAATTTCTTGAAGAACCGGGTAGGTCCTATCGTTTAAGAACCAGAAATCGATGACAGCTAAGAATGTTAGTCACAACAGTATATCGTTGCATAGGGGCTAGCATTCCTGGCTGTCACCGCGGTGGCCTGGGTTTGATTCCTGGTTCTGCCAAGAAAATAAATTTTGGGGGGCTGGAACGAGGTTCACTCAGCCTCGTGAGGTAAAACTGAGAAGAGGCGGGTTTGATTCCTGCCTAAGCCATCCCGGAAGTGGTTTTCCCATGGTTTCCCACTTCTACTCCAGAAAAATGCCGGGATGGTACCTAACGTAAGGCCACGAACGCTTCCTACCCAAATCCTAACTCGATTTCAAGAAAACACATGAGTACAGACATCACAATGACACAGGTTATCAGACAACTTCTACACACTCCCAAGTACACAGGGGTTACATGACCACGATGTCGCAAAGCCCCTAAAGAATCAACAACAGCAGCAACAACAACTACAACTACAAAAACAACAACAACATCAACAAACAACACTAGATCACGATACGGTTGCTACACTCATGTACATGATAATGATGATAATTGATGTTTTAAGGGGCCTGACATCGAGGTTATCAGCCCCTAATTGTCAGGGTGATAGCGATAATGACAATGGTATGGGAAACCATAACGAAAACCTAGGTAGACTGAAAGCACGCACTAAATGTAACTTTTAGACTGAACGCACTCACAAAAGGCAAGTTAAAGGAAAAAGACTTACAAAGTGGAACTTAGATGGATAAGACGCACAAAATGGAGTTTAGATTCAAAATACATACAAAATGCAAGTTAGATTCGAAATACCCACAACATTTAATGTAGATTCAAAAGTCTTGCAAAATGCAATTTAGATTAACCATACTTACAATATGCAATTGAGGTTGAAAATACTTACATAATGGAATTGAAATTGAAAATACTCACAAAATGCAATGTAGATTGAAATAGTTACAAAATGCAAGTGAGACCGAAAATGCTTACAAAATCCAATTTAGATTGAAAATATTCACAAAAGGTAAATTTAGAAGGAAAAAGACTTACAAAATGGAATTAAAAGTGAAAAAACGCAAAAAATGTAATTAGGTTCAAAACACTCATAAAAAGGCAAGTTAGATTAAAGAATACTAACAAAATGCAATTTAGATTCAAAAGAATTACAAAATGCAATTTAGATTCAAAAAACTTTCAAAATGCAATTGAGTTTGAAAATACTTACAAAATACCATTGGAATTCAAAATACACACGAAATGCAATTTATATTCAAAATACTTACAAAAATGCAATTGAGATTGAAAATGCCGGCAAAATGCAATTGGGGTTGAAAATACTTACAGAATGAAATTGAAATTCAAAATACTCACAAAATGCAAGTGAAAATCAAAATGCTTACAATATACAATTTAGATTGAAAAAACTCACAAAAAGGAATTGGAAAGACGTACAAAATGTAAAGGAAAAAGAAGGCGGAACCCTCGAAGAATGTGGGATCTGGAAAGATGAGAGAAGGACCAATTAGGGCGAGAAAGGAAGAGACTCCCTAGACCTCGGATACCCTAATACCGTCGGGGTCGGAAGAGAACAAGAGTTGACCAAGGAAGGCCGACAGGAAAGATAACCGACAGGAGCCCGGCACAAGTAAGTGGAAGCGATGCCAGACTCAGTTTAGGCCCCGTGGTCGCCAACCCATGACCCACAATATGGGAGCCCCTGGGGAGACTCATGTATAGTACCTGGGTATACGTGGAATATGTCCGACAAACCGTGTGATTTTAAATTTTGTATGGTGATAGAGTGTAGGCCTACAAAGTAAAGTTTACCTACGGACTTTCAAAAAGCCGACAAGCATAAAACCAATATGGCAGTCAAGCAAAGTTCAAATATTTAAATGGACTTTTCTCGCGATTCAAACTTCCGAGCGTAGTGAAACTTGGCTTAATTAACAGGTTTTGAAAATCAGATACGTGATTGCGACAATAGTTTTGTAGACATTGGATACCGATGAAATAATTCACGCGGCTGCCGTAATGGATTGGTATGATTTATTAACATTTGAAAGGCACAGTTAGGCCGGACGGAGTAGTAGGGTAGTAGTATACATTGTTCAAACGAATTTGATGTGAAGAACCAGAAGAAAGACCTTTGTTGAGGTACTGCTTCTACGGATGAAATTAGAGCATTAGTGGACTGAGATCTAGGTATTTCTTTATGTTCGACGATGTCGAAATGTAAATATTATATGTCAGAAAACTGTATCATAATGAGGGTGTTATAACACTATTTTTCATTATGAAACAGTTTCTCCCACCAATCAGAGCTCAAGAAACAGTTGTGTGACCAATTAGGTAAGGTTAGCATCGCATCTGCGCTGACTTCCACGGCCTACTATTTTAAATTTCACTGCGTGGCTAGTGTCATAGTGGGGATATTTGAGGAGGCCATGGTCAAGCACAAGGTATTCTCCGCATCCCATGCGCCCTGTTCAGTACATAAAACCGGCGAAATCTCGACCGATATTTATGAAAGGAAGATTGTAGTTTTAAGTAACCGTGAATCTTGTGATTATGAGCCACGGGACCTCCTTTTTACGTGGAATCCGAACCACAGGACATGGCATTTCACTTCGAAAATCTCACATGCATTGACCGGGAATCGAACCCAGTCTACCTTGGTGAGAGGCCTACAGCTTGACCGCTGCGCCACCACGCCCTGACAGAAAAATGAAAATCCACAGCCTGCTTCCAGTCTCCGACCGGGTCAGGAATGGAATGAATGAAGCCCCCATCTAGCGGCGAGGATATGAACTGTGCCGGCTGCCGAGGCCTGACGCACTCCTCTGGGGCAATGATTAAATGAATGACAGATGAAATGAAATGATAGTGGTGAGTGTTGCTGGAATGAAATTTTGACAGGGAAAACCGGAGTACCCGGAGAAAAACCTGTCTGCCTCCGTTTTGTCCAGCACAGATCTCACATGGAGTGACCGGGATTTGAACCACGGACCCAGCGGTGAGAGGCCGGCGTGCTGCCGCCTAAGCCACGGAGGCTTCACGCCCTGACAGATATTTATGAATATTTATGTTAAAACATATAATAAAGTTATAATTATCGTCGAACATAAACAGTCGTAGGCAACTCTCCTATAATGGTAATTAAGACACTCGTATGGAAATTATGAAACTCGCTCCGCTCATTTTATAATCATACTTCTGTCTTTATTATTGCCATTAGAGGCTCGTTGCATAATGTACTATTATAGGCAGTTTCAAGGGTGAGGTAGTAATTTTACTGCAAATTCGATTCTCTCACAGTTGTTTTTCGTGTCGTTTCTTTTTTAACACTAGAACGGTAGCGTTCGTCATCGCGAAGTAAACGTGATACACGTCTGCTTCCCCCACTTTTCCCTCTTGTCCAATCCCCACCAGTGTTTGGCAGTCCTAAAATAGAAAGAAAATTAGTCAAAATAATAATAAACAATGAAAAACCACAAAAATCAAAATTAGTCAAAATCCAAAACAAAACAAAAAATAACAAAACTGAAACGAAATTATACAAAAAATTACAGTCAGTCTAAAAGACTAGACGATATATCATTTCAAATGACGCATGCTACAAATGCTACACAGAAAGGCTCAGGAGGGCTCTTTCAACAGACTCCATTACCCATTAACTTAGGCTTCCCGCGTGGGCACCTCTTTAAGGGTCACCCTGTATTTGAGTCTGACATCTTTTACAACTCTTTAAGGGTCACCCATTATTTGAATCGGATATCTTGCAAACCTTTTTAAGGTCACCCTTTATTTGAATTGAATCTTACATACTGTACACCTCGTTAAGTGTCACCCTGTCTTTTGCTCTGACATCATGCACACCTCTTTAGGAGGCACACTGTATTCTTATCTGGCATCTTGTATATCTCTTTAGAAGTCACCCTGTAATCTTGTACACCTCTTTATGCGTCACCCTGTATTCTTGTCTGACATCTTGTGCACCTCTTTAGGAGTCACCCTGTAATCTTCTCTGCCATCTTGTACACCTCTTTAAGAGTCACCCTGTATTCTTATCTGGAATGTTGTACACCTCTTTAGGAGTCACCCAGTATTCTTTTCGCTTCGCTCGAAGCCCCAGGTCGCTCGACGCCCCCAGGACTCTTTCAACAGACTCAATTAACCATTAACTTAGGCTTCCCGCGTGGCTGCATGACGTCACGCACTTGCCATCCATTACCCATTAACTTAGGCTTCCCGCGCGGCTGCATGACGTCACCGTCTCCGTCTCCGTAACGCAACCGTCTCCGTAACGCATAACTTTTGACTCAAGCATAACGATGAAGTCGACAAGATCATTTGAAATGATAAAACAGTCTCCATTCTGCTGGCCTAGAGAATGAAATAAAAGTTGTCGTAGGTGGTATTTACCATCAGTTTCTAGAATCGTAGTTGTCACCGATGCGAAGGGGTACCGATAACATCGTTGCAATTTTTGCTACCGTTCTAGGGTTATTACAGATCTTCGTTACTCTACAACTCTAGATATGGGCAAAATCCTATCCATTACCTGTTTCCGTGTTCGTGAGCACATGACAACTCATACCTTATCGCTGTTTCTTTTTCTTTGTTACTTCCTAGTATGTACTCTACATGTTTAACTGTGACTATAGAAATATAGTAGTGTTAACAGTACGGTAGTTTCAAATCAACTTCCTTTAATAATTATTATAATAATAAGAAGAAAGATGATGATGATGATGATGATGATAATATTGTTGTTTTAAGGGGCCTAACATCTAGGTTATCGGCCCCTAATTGTTCGGGTGATCGTGAAGATGAAAATGAAATGCACACTTAAAACTAAAACTAACTACTAACTTATATACTAGAAGAAGAAATAGAAAACTAAAGGAGAATAAGGCAAATCAAGGACAGGA
This sequence comes from Meconema thalassinum, assembly GCA_946902985.2. Lineage (NCBI taxonomy): Eukaryota > Metazoa > Arthropoda > Insecta > Orthoptera > Tettigoniidae > Meconema > Meconema thalassinum. The sequence continues at coordinate 215,766,892 of OX336389.2, read as the reverse complement.
GGAAAAGAAATGCCCTCGACCCTCGAAGAATGCGGATTGAGGGACTTGGAGGGAAGGAGAGCCATGAAAGGCAGATAGGAAAGTGAAAGAGGAGTCGGTCCACCACACAGGTAAGGGACAAAAGGGGAAAACGGACCCGGCTCAGGAATCCCTTGGGGTCGCCAACTCCCGAACTCACCAGCCGTGAGTCCCCGAGGGTGTAGCAATATCTAGGGTGCTCCAAAAGTGGTGGGGATACATACACCCGGCCTCCTTGAGGGCCTTGAGCAGAAGACAGGAGATAACATGAAAAGAAAAAGAAGGCTGACCCCACGCAGAAGGAGAGTATCAGAAAAGATGAGAGAAGGGCCAATTAAGGCGGGAAAGGTAGAGACTCCCTAGGCCTCGGATACCCTAATACCGTCGGGGTCGGACCAAGTGAGGTCGACAGGAAAGAAGACGGAGAGGAGTCCGGCACAAGTAAGTGGAAGCAATGCCGGACTCAGCTGCGGCCCCGTGGTCGCCAACCCACGTCCCGCAATATGTGAGCCCCTGGGGGGAATAAGAAATACTTACGGGGCAGTTAAATTAACGGTATTTGGATGAAGAGACCTCAAAACGAACTCTAACAAAAGATCCACACGATAACGGAAGTAATCAGAAAACGCCGAGTACAGTTTTATACACACATTTACAGGATGGAAAATTTCAGAACGGCGAAGAAATTGCTCAACGTTATAACACGGAGTAAGTGTGGCACGGAGTGGCTGACAGAGGTTCAGAGGGTCCTACAACAGGTCAACATTGAAAATCTTGAGGACCGCACAGAGTGCAGGAATAAAATCAAAAATGTTAAGTTTGATCATAGACCATCACGACAGCCTGGAAGAAAATGGACAGCTGAGCGGAAGAAGGAGCATTCTGAGAGGATGAAGAGATTTTGGGAAGAGAAGCGGGAAAACGCCAGGAGATGAAATCATGTAATCAAGTTCAATCGCTCTCCTAAAGGGGAACAATCGATTAAATAAATTTAAATAATAATAATGCAGCCTCCGTGGCTTAGACGGCAGCACGCCGGCCTCTCACCGCTGGGTCCGTGGTTCAAATCCCGGTCACTCCATGTGAGATCTGTGCTGGACAAAACGGAGGCAGACAGGTTTTTCTCCGGGTACTCCGGTTTTCCCTGTCAAAAATTTCATTCCAGCAACACTCTCCACTATCATTTCATTTCATCTGTCATTCATTTAATCATTGCCCCAGAGGAGTGCGTCAGGCCTCGGCAGCCGGCACAATTCATATCCTCGCCGCTAGATAGGGGCTTCATTCATTCCATTCCTGACCCGGTCGGAGACTGGAAGCAGGTTGTGGATTTTCATTTTCAAATAATAATAATAATAATTAATTAATTAATATCGTATGGCCTCGGGTGCCAGGTGTCAGCTTTGTTATTTGACACCCAGAGGGCAGCTTGCATATCGAATTTTGTTCTTCCTTGAAGCACTATGAAAATCAAGGAGGTTAGATATTTAAGATCCTTGACACTATAGCGCTTTCTAGTAGAGAAATGAGGAACTTTGTGTTGGCGGAAAATCCCGAGATTAATTTTGCCATTATGAACACAGACTACTGAATTCAAACGGGTTCTTTAACATGCCAACAACGTATGACATGCGTATCGTGATTTTCGCCACCTTTCAAAAAAATCTCTTAACACGGCCAGGAGCGAACCTGCAAGCTTGGGGGGTTAGTAATCCGACACGATAACCACTCACCCACCGTGGCATGCGCTGTATTGAGATGATCGTACAATTGTAATGCTTTAAAATTGTTTGTGGAATAGGTTTGCAACAATAATAATAATAATAATAATAATAGCATTGTTTCGTTGTTTGAGTCTTCAGTCTTTTTACTTGTTTGATGCAACTTTCCATACCTCCCTGTACTGTGCTAATCGTTTCATATCTAAATAGCTACCACACCCTCCATCCGAGGCAATCTGTTTATCATATTCTCAGCTTGGTCTACCCCTTCTCGACCCTTCCTTCCATAACTATTCCTGGGTATCTTCGTAAGTGTACTACCAACCTATCTCTTCTCTTCATTAGCATTCGTCACAAGCATCTCTCCTCTCCCACTCTTCTTAATATCTCTTCATGTTTTACTCTATCTACCCATCTGATCATCAAGAGCATTAAAAATCCCTCAGTTTGCCTTCCTTCGGAGGGGAAGTAAAGCCGGCGGTCCCATGTCATAGATTTATGGCATGTTAAAGAATCTTCCACTAATTACACCTGTGTGAAGCTAAATTGTATAGGTTAGGATTGTACACAACACTCTTAGGTTGCTACGTTCGTTTCCAAGAGCCGATTGCGGTGGCGTCTAGTAGCTACGTTCTGAACAAGGCCTAGTAGTCGTTGACGGTGGCGTTTGGCGGCAAAAGTAGGAACTATTTGAAAAATTCAAAGTTCCAGTCCCTACTTGAATTAAAAAAACAGATACACACACTAATACAGCCATCACAGTTAACACCGGTTATCAGACAGATTCTACACACACCCAAAGTACACGGGGCTACATGACCGCGTTGTCGCAGCCCCTAAACTAAGTAACCAACCAATCTCCTGTAACACCACATTTCAAATGCTTCTATTCTCCTCTTGTCTGCTGTGCCAACAGTCCAAGTTTCACTTCCATAGAGCGCCATCCATTCTGTAAATATGTCCAATATGTGCAGCCTTTCATTCTAAAAGAATTTCTATTAGGGAGAAGTCGACTCTAGTATGTGTTAACAGATTCGTCAGTGTGAAGCCTATGTTTCAAAAATTAAAATAAAATCTTACTTTGCCGAGTTTGCCCTCAATATCACAACCCCTAATTTGTTCACCTATGCATTGTGCATTGTTCTATCATCTCTTTCGACGTGTGACCTCATTTGGAAGGAACGTACCATCGTTGGCGAGTTAATTTTAGTATCGGCTAGTCTGGTATTATATTGCAATCATTGACGTCACTAATTGTGTAGAACAATGCAAAATGTTCAAAGTACGTAAACAAGCATCTGGCAACAATCAGTATAGTGGTTAGGACTCCAGTATGTCACATTAATTCTGGGGCTCACAACATATTTAAGCTATCGATTTTAGCTCTCTTTCGTATATCATAATAGCCTAAAAATGAACTCCTGTGACTTGTTAAGAGGAAGATGGCATCATTACATAATTAACTGATAGGCCTACTGAACGTAATATACTATAACCCCCAGTGGCACAACATCCCATTAAGGGCCTTGGCCCACCCATCAATTTGGTCTGCAGATTGCGGGGTGGCGCGTGGAGAGCGCGTCGAGTCCTCTCGGCCGTTAATCTTGGTTTTCCTGAATGGGGGCGCTGTCTCACTGTCATACAGCTACTAAACTGTCCTCACAAGGCTGAGTGCATCCCATTTCAGCCCTCTCGTCAGTTTCTAAAATCCCTGATGGAGTCGGGAACTGAACCCAGGTGAGTGGCAGGCACGCTACCCCTACACCAAGGAGCCGACGATATACAGTATATTATAGTACCTAATATTTAATTGTAGTGGTGGAGATGAATGTTTTAAAGGTTGGAACATCGAGGTTATCTGTCCCAATTACCTAGTGTAGGTATCAAATATTATGGATTATACGCATGTTAATTTCTGAAAAGAAATAGGCCTATATCTCTTACTGAACCAATAGGCCTATTTCGGATAGTTGTTGAATCACTAACATCAACTAAATATCCTGGAACACAGTAATTTCGTGGTGTTTTATTAATGTACGGTACTGTCTATAACGCCTCATCGAGTGACTTTGAGCTCACATTTATCAGCGCTGGAGTTGTGATGAGTTATCTTGAGCATAAGTGACAGTTCTGGTTCACAACACGGCAAGTACTATCACCATGGTAACACCAATTTGCTATCTAAGTTATTATTATCATCATCATTATTATTATCATTATTGTGTTTATTGTCTAAATGACTACAATGTTCGGATATTGAGTTTCCTCCATACAGGTTGTAACGTTTCGTGTAACGTTTCGGGCGGCTCAACCCCACGTTACGTAACCAAAAGTAACGTTTTGTGCCACACTGAAGTGCAACACCTAAAACGTTAACCACAAAAATAAAATACTTACGGCTTACCCGTTTTGATAGAAATACAAATATGCTCTTGTGGGCGCCAGGTCATCAGATGATGAGCCAAATTTATAATTAGAGCTTAGTCTAGAGCAGTCCAGACTTCTTTCTTTCAGCTCGTGGGGAGGCAATGCCACTAACCAGTGGACTTTCATGACAGGGAGTAAGGATGCCTTATGTCTAAAACTATCGACTGATAAAGAAAGACCTATCATGTGCAAAGGAAAGTATAAGATTTTTTAGGTAAAAAGCAGCAGATAAAAGTGACGTTAAGTTAGAATAGAATAATAATATAAATAATAATAATAATAATAATAATAAAACTTGAATTTACATTTACGGTGGCGAACTATACAAATTGGAGGTTAATAATTAATTAATTTGAATTTACATAGAAAGCTTGAAGTAAAATCTCCGAAAGGATGAAAACAGAGGTCGTGCGTAGATTTTCATTTATGTGAGCTCACCAGTTGAAGTCTCGCAGGTTGCCACGACAGATTGTCATAGCCGCGGGCTTCTCTCTTGTTGGCGTTCGACATATGGAATGTTGAATTCCTCTCCCCCTTCTAGCGTGGCGATGAAGATTTTAATCTCACAGACGAACAGTGACGAAATTATGCCCGCTGTCTGCTGATACGAGCGAATGGATCTAATCCAAAATTCACTTTGGGATGTATAATCTCAAACACAATCATACTCCCTCAGTAATATTTAAAATACTTAAACTGTTTGCTTGGCCACTGGCATGTTCTAAGTCCAGCTACCAGGGCTCAAGTTGAAAATTTTTAGAGTGCGTCTTAAGACAAATAGTCAGATGTAGTATCTCCGAAAGATTGAAAATGAGTCATTTCTCACGGCTCTATCAGCTGAATATATCTCAGTCCAAAATCCCACTCTTCCCGACTCTCGTCAACCAATCACTTGCCCATTGCCATAGCAACCCTCCCCATCTCTTTTGAATATTCAAATCTGGCGTTGAAATTCGTTCCTGGATCACAGCGATGCTACGTCATAATTTCTGAGAATTGTTCACTCGCCGTTGTTATTTGGAGGCAGCGTGCGTGACGTAGGCTCGAAATCCATTGTAACCAGTCCAAGCCTCACCCGGAATGTTGCTTCAAGATTCGTGTAATAACGGCTAAAATGAGCAGTCTCCCTGCTGTGTGCCATCCGTTCTTTTCACTCACCTCCTGTGCAAGACCATACTCTGCTCGTCCTAACTTATTCAAACGTAAAACCTTCAGTTTATATATTTCTAAAATACAGTATATATAATAGAATGATATAATAATAATAATAATAATAATAATTTCATAAAATTTCTTCCTGAATAAATATAATAATACTATGGCTGCATAAGAACTTAACTATAAATAGAGATCTAACGAATTAATATCTACAGATAAGGGGACGAATTCAGAATATTACAACGTCATGTATCAAAAGCTATTTAACTGGCGGGAGAATTTTGAAATGGAACGACCAGTGCAAAACTGTATATGCATAGGCTATTTTGTTCTTCGAGGAACTATTATATTTCTCCTGAAAATGCGTAGAATATTGATAATGAGAAGAATCGCATGGTAACGTTGGCCTGTCGATCTGCCTGTTGTCCTTCTGTTCACTTATGAACAGAAGTTCTGTCAGTTTTGATAGTAGGCCTACTGTTTCAGGACATCAAATATTTGCTATTTTCATTTAACATCAAAGTTGCCACCTGTTAGTAACAGATGAGCCCAACAATGTAGTTGTGCTTGAGTAACTACTGTATATTTTTATCAAAATTTGTACGCAACATGAATACAAGATTTATGTATTAATTTTTATGCGGTTCCATTATTGCCAACCATTATTAATTGATTGAGACATTGCATTCAAAAGATGTCAGCAGATACGACAGACGCCGTGAATATGAAAGCGTGTGAGGCAGTCAATGATGTGGCGAATAGACACCAGCATTACAGCACATTACGTTGAGCACCTTCTGTAGAGAACTGTAAATAGGAACGTACACTTTATCAACACAAATGACCAACCTCAATAATGAAGCGGTCTGTGTTACGCACACGATAAACAATGCTTGTAACACGGAAACGAAAGCAAATACAGTGGAACCTCTCTAAAAGACAACCCCTATTAAAAGACCACCCCTCTTAAAGACCGATTTTTCTTGGAACCGATTTAAGACCTCATAAGGTCAATGCATCTGTTGCCTCTATTTAAGGACCACCCCTCCTTCTGACCAAAGACCAGGCATTTTCTCAGTCTGACCTCTTTCAAAAGACCATTTCTCTTCTGCCTTCCCATTGGAGATGGTGATGAGGGTGATGATGTAAACAATGGTTCTGATGGCACAGAACTGCATCAGCATACAATGTCATTAGAAAAAGTGTTATGTAACGTATAAAAAATACAAAAAACGGCTCTCCTAGAAGATTGTTCGAACCCAGAACAAATTAATGGACTCTCGAACTCACTCAGAGATATTCTAGAAAGTGAAATTGTTAAAAAAGGGATGTGCTAATCTTAAACAGAGATCAATTCGTGACGTTTTTAAATGACAGAGCTCAGAAAATAACTAATTGTAATTTGTACTAAATGTGAACCAAGGCAGATTTCCAACTCTACTTTATTAATAATGCAGTATAAAATTATTTTAATGCCTACCTCTATTAAGAGACCACCCCTCTAAAAGACCAGTTTTCCATGGAACCGTCACTGGTCTCTTAATAGAGGTTTCACTGCACACCGTATGTTTACAGGACATGTTTTGCTTGTTGTCAGGTCCTCTACCGAATCCCCGGAGCTTTCCCACATACAGTATTTAGATACACCCTGCATATCAGTGACAGAATCAGGAACTTTCTACATCCAGAACGTTTCACTTTGGGGAGTTTGTAGAGCAATGCCGTCAAGAAAAGGAACCCGAAGATGACGCAGGCGATGACATTGAAGATGATCACGATGATACTGACGACAAGACCATATGGACAAGTCCTTTCAGCTGTAAAGAAAAATGTGCAATCTTTTCCACTCGCGAAAAATGACACGAAGTTGTTTGATATAGTTTGCCGCTCCCGTATCTTCATTGACAGCAGTGCCTCCAAGGTAAATTGTGTTCAGCGCACAATCTTAGATTACTGGGAGAAGTAAAAGATTATGTAGCAAATTGCGTTAAAGTACTATAGCAACTTGAGTGCAGGAAGTGTACAGCGTGTTCCGATTCAACACGGAACTGTAAAATGGGTTGCCTACCCACCCACAATCGGCTTGAAATCTGCTCGCAGCGCGCTAGCGACGGGGCTGAGTTCGATTTCACTGATTGCCGCCTTCTTACCTCTGACCTCTGACCCCTCCCACAGTCTCCAGCGCTCCACCCACTGGCTTGTAGGCAGCGGCCCAGCAGGTAACGTGTGCTACAGGCCGTACGTTTGTTTTAGACGAGTGAAAAATTTTAATGGAAGCCTGGAGGCGAGTTACTACAGTACCTGTGTTGTTATCAGCTGCCCCAAGCGATCCGATGATTGAAAAAGCTGTTTCACACTACTGCTGAAGTACAGTCATTGGCAAATATAATGACGTTCTGTTCGTATCTACGTAACGTGTACTTCCGCGGCACATAATACTTCGACGTGGACTGTACTGTCTGCTCAAGTCTGGAATTCCATTACATCAGATCGGTGGTGACAAGTGTGAAGCGATAGGGTGTGAGAGTGTGTGTAGGCTCACCCGCAGGGTTCAAGGTCAAGGGCAATCGTCTTGAACAAACGTCCGGCCTGTACCATGTCACAACCCATGGTGGGTATAGTCGCCTCACTTTCCTGGTTAACGTGCGGCTCGCCTTTGAAATCTAGCTGTGCGGATATGTTTACATTCCATGGCACCTGGGGCCAAGGCTTTCCCAGCGTGAGTCACAGCGTTGTCAAATTTTCACCGTAGCCACTGAGGGCAAGCAGCGAGACTGGACAGAACTATGTGCATATGTGCAACATTGGACACTGAACCCTGTCGGAGACACAAGCTAGCCACCAGGGCGGGACTTTAGAGTCCACGTGGAGTGATAGAGGAAGCATTCTATTGGTCAACAACCGTCAGCTATTGGTCAGTAGCGAACAGTGGTTATTGTCAGCGCGTGCTACTGCCTTACGTTTGAGTCGCCGCTCGTTAACCAGGAAAGTGAGGGAATTATACTGTCAAGGTGTACGTGTTGTGGCGTAGTTGTACAAACCGAGGATGAACCATTCTCTATGCGAACAATATGTTCTTTCAACTTTATTTATAAGGTGCGTTCAATAAGTAACGAGCCGGAGGCTGTAGTACGCAAACCGGTGACGACATTGGCTAATCGTGGCGTGTGTAACGAGGTGTGGTTCCGACCAGAGCGTGGAAGGTCACAGCCCGTCGCTAGAGGGCATGCGTGCACGTCACGTGACGATAAAAAGCGAGCAGCAGCATGCATCAATCGTCCAACCAAGACCAAGACCAAGACCAAGACAGTAGGCCATTCGACATGCTTCCTGGTGTGGTTGAAGACTGTTGGGCACCCATTGGGCACACACTTTGCACAACTGCAGTCGTTCCTTCATGATGGTGTGCACACTTCCTATGCTCAATCCGACCACGGCGGCTATGGCGTTCACTGCCGCTCGGCGGTCCTGGGCAATGTGCCCTTTTAGCATGAAATATGCAAATCAGAGTATGCCAGCAATGCTCAAATCGGGATTTTCGGGGTTATGGTATGTTCTCCCACTCTGTGACTTACACATTTTGGATTAAATAGAGGATACACTTCCAAAAAAAAATAAACAAAATCAACTCCTACTGTAAAACATATAATTAACCAAATATATGGCGCTACAACAAATTAAACAAATAAAATACTGACCAATACTTCTAACTTGTTCAGAGTGAACAAGGAATACATAAATAAACAAAGGTTCAATCATAATAAATGGTTTCCAACAAACCAACAAACTTACGTTTCTTTTCACTTCCATAAAGTATCCCTTTAAAATTCCATATAATCAAGATCTCCAATAGGCTCGATACTTTTACATACTCTGTGTTATTCTTATACAACACCTCACTTCCTATTATATGAGTATCTTATAATCAAAACAATATATAATTCTTATTAAAGTACTGTTACTCCTTTACTTAAATTTTTGGGCTTTTCACAATGTTCTCATGTTACCATCTCTCTCAGTCAACAATTCACTACAGTGATTGGGAAAACACTTGTGTACTCCCGAGTTATAGAAGACTACTTAAACATGTCAAAAATTAAGATCACTCCCGAAATCTAATTGTCTTCACTGAACTCGTGAATTCCTACATCATATAACATAACATCAGGGATTGATATTTATTATTTGTCTTACAAGACCATCGTCTCATAAGAAAGCAACGATCTGAACTTGCAAGCGGTACATTACAACGACAAGAACCTCGGTTCGAATCCCGGGTCATTAACAAACTCTAAACACACACGGTGTATTATTACTTCAAACAGACGGCTACCAGACCTACCACACTTCCGTTAATAGTAAGGGTCGGGCCGTACCACTTAGCGTGGTTTATTATCCGGGAGTAGGAACCCCAAGTCTCGCCCACAGAGACGGGCTACTCTCTGCTTATACAGCTATTTCTTACACGCAGTTCTTTGAACAGACCTGGCTTTTCATTCATTTATTTTAACAACATTATTTAGGTTCATAGACCACTCTCGTAACCTTGGCATTTATTAATTATGAAGTGTCCTCATTGGTGGGTAAGAATAATTCAATACAACAACAAATATTTAGGGGCTTCACACAGACGAACCTGGGTTCGATTCTTTCACTGCCTCGGGAACCACATCCCTTACTGGAGGACTTATACATTAGCGGCTTATGGCAGGCCTCATTACCTTATACCCGCGCTCATACTTCAATAAATAGCACCCTCTATAATAAAATGCACACAACGGCCTCGTGATCACATCACATTTTAGAAGACTTATCATAGCTCAATTACCACGACCAAATGCCCCTCACAATTAATTTACCAAGTATATTTAGGTTCAACGCCTTCCTAGCGTGACAAATTACTTTAATGCGCTACATTGCGCTATACATTACTTTACGGCCAAGTGTCTTCCAAAGAACTGATAAATTCAAAATCAACATTTGCTCTACATCTCAATTTTTATATTAATCCTCTCCCGTGACAATAATCGCTATACTTTAAGAGCATGTATTCACAACATGTATTTATTCTTTTACAGGAGCTCAAAAGCTACTACTTTCATAATATTCAACTTAATCTTCATTTATATAATTGTTATTATTATTATTATTATTATTACGCTTGCTTTCATATAATTCAATCATTTAACAAATACACTGATATTTTATTTCATACATTTCCCCTAAGGGATTTATTCACTTCACATAATCATTTTATACTTTCTCAACTTTTACCGTTCAGATCGCGCTATTATTCTGTTATTTGTTATTCAAAAACATCCCTATTTCTCCTTCTCAGGTGGATTGTACACAAATATTCCCCAACACATAACATAATGAAATGGTTACTCACATGATAGGACGGTCCCCGACCGTATTTTCCGACGATGTTTCATTTCGCCCACTTATTGTATTTAAGCCATCTTGATTAATCCCATTTCACACACTGACATTTCTTGACACACATATAACTTATATACCTTAAACACTGGTAACATTTTGAATACAATTCTGTATTCTTCTATCATACACAAATAAAATCACTGAAAATTACTATACTAACACAAATTTTCTATATTTACATTACACTGCTTCTAATCACTGAGGCTTTGATTTGGCCTTACACACGTGATTTCTTGATTCCCGTTTCCAAGGGTGAAACTCTTAGATGTCGGCTCCCTATCTGGTAAGAAGTTGAAAGTCTCGATCAATCTACCCCTCCCTGGAACGGTAATTCTTCAGATCCGGTTTCCTGACTATTCGGCTTATATTTTTATAGCTCGAAGTCGTTTCTTTCTAGACACTAATTAGTTGATCTAGATACAGTCTGTCCTATTTACGGTCTCTCGAATATTTTATCGGTGACCTATGATTCTCTAGCATTTACTACTCTTCCTTAGTTTCGTAGCTTAATGCTCTTACTGTTCGTTTGTCTCCAGTGAGACAATATCTTGGATTAAATTTTCCCTACTTATATTCTTCGCTCTAGTCCCTATTTTATTCAGAATACTAGGCGGCACTTATTTCGTCTGACCCTGATCGGGTTCCTTAACTTTTAATAGAACTGTTCGTTTCTCTATCGTTGGTACTTCAAGCGTTACGATACTTTCTGTCGTTTTACTAAACTGTTATTTGAAGACCTATCGCCTGTTCTTTAAGTTCGCAGCCTACTTTGACTGTAATACGGAACTTTCACTATAAGACTGATACTGGCGGAACTAAATCCTGTACTAGGATTTTCCTAAGTCTTCACACGGCGATACTATGATGATACTTCTCGTACTATGACCTGGACACTGTGATGCAGCACCTCCCCACGAGGTCTGCTGTAAACTGCATTAACGATGATAGTGACACAGTGTCACGCCCGCAGGCTGTTTGAAACTGCATTATTGGTGATGTAGCACAGTGACGCCCCCTCGGGCTGTTTGAAACTGCATGTATTGCCTGGCTCTGCCAGGACTTTTATACTCTTTGGCCAAAAAAAAGATAAAATCCTCGTCTTTTTCATAACCAACTTTTGAAGTAATGGTCGCACACTTTTAAAAATTATATCTCTGAAAAGCTTGTTTTCTAAACGTAAACTCATTTCTTTGTACGTGAAAATCTATCGTACAATTCCGAGATATTAAATGAAATTTACTCTTGAGGTACGTGGGTGTTGAGGTTGATTTTTAATCCCCTCCATCTCGGGTCTCGGGGAACTTTTTATGACGTATGGCCACGTTTGCACTTCCTTCCTAGGCAATTATTAAAACCTTTTTCTCCACACAAAAATCTCTATTCAGAAATGATTCACAATGATGTATTTCTTTGGTTAATTTTATACTCGCAAGTGGCTTAAATCTAATTATTCGTCTTCTTGCACAACTGCGAGGTTGTCAATTTACTGCAACGTAAGATCAATTTCCGAAACATGCCCTCTGTCACTCCGAACGGAAAGTTCCACTCGTTCTAATTATAGCCATGATCGGCTCCTATCGGTGCGTCATGCGTGATATCATTTCCTGGCCACCTGGGCTCTCATTTCTTGCACAACATTATGCTCGCCCTCTTGTATAAAATCTTTCTATGTTCCACTGAAGACTGTATATTTCCTTCCTTCTTTCACCAATAAATGATGGATTTGACCCCTTGAACCAATGGTACATGGGTTCAGTAATGAGTGCATCAACCAGCTGGACGTTGGCATCGGTAATGCAGGGGTGTGCCCCAGACCGGGCATCATCGGCTAACGACACCCGTCCTTCCCTGAAGCGCTTGTGCCACGCCTTGACCCTTGCAAGGGACATGCAGTGTTCGCCGTACACTTGTGACATTCGGCGATGAATGTCCGTTCCCCCTACTCCTTCCGCTGTTAGAAACCGAACAACACCTCTTTGCTCTTCGTTTGACGCCTCCATGTCACTGTTTGCAATGCGACTGGCATCTTTGAACGATTGATGCATGCTGCTGCTCACTTTGTATCGTCACGTGACGTGCACGTGTGCCCTCTAGCGACGGGCTGTGACCATCCACGCTCTGGTCGGAAGCACACCACGTTACACACGCCACGATTAGCCGATGTCGTCACCGGTTTGCGCATTCCAGCCTCCGGCTCGTTACTTTTTGAACGCACCTTATACATTACCACCAAACACGCCACCGACTCCGACCACTGTAACAAGTCTTGAAACAATAGATAACCATAACTTTGCACTTGGTTTCGAAATTGATAAGAAAAAGAAGTGGCTTCCATTTTTATGTGCTAAAAGTGGTATTTTCATAGTTAACCGGAATAGGTGGATTTTAACCGAACATCGTTATTGGAAAGGTCATCGTGCCAACGCGAACCGCAGTGAGAAAGCGTGTAGGTGGCGGGCTGAAACTGGTCTTGGCGGGGAGAGAAAGGCATAAATAGGCAAAATACATGGAAAATAGATTTTTTTTAAACTAACCAATTAGTGACTGCAGCTCCATTGGAAATAATTGACAATGTTTTGTGATTATCTCATGTAGAAGAAATTTGAGATACTGTATATTCATTAACTATTACACTAGCAATTACGGGAAACCAATGAGAGTTAAAAATATCATAGAATACATAACAGCAATTAGGAGAGTCAAAGCGTCAGTGTAGGCGTCATAAGCCACATTTTTTCCTGTTGAGCTGCCATGAGTGACGAACGTGTTTGCTCTCGCTGTTCTAATTGACATGTGTGCAGTAGACCATGTTTCTCGGCAATTATATCAAATGGTATGTTGAGTATTGTACCTTTCACAGCAAAGTGATATCTAGTCATAATTTATTTAACCGACCTTAAAAAGAAGACGTACACGGCGTATCACATTGAAATCTGCTGTCGATACATCGCAGGATATTGCCAAACTTTGTATACAATGACCTGCTTACGATGGTAGAAATGAGGAGGATTTTAACTAAATATCACAAATAAACCCTGTCTGTAACGGAACATTTAAAAAGCGGAAACCGGTCCACAACGGAAAAATCACCAGTCCCGTGAATTATGGCCTGTTATTTTAGTTAATTTACCTGTGTGTAGTGGGACCTGTCTAACGCGGGAACGGAAACAAATGACTGTTTATTTTAAAGAAAATCCTGTGTTACGGAACAGGAATGCTTTACGAACACATTTGACTATCCTTTATGTTCACTTTGCGCGGTTTGGACAACCCTTGGCGAGATTCCTCAAGTCTTGTACGACCTTCACTTGGTCAGAGAATGACCCACATTCTTGTGAGGATCAGCGTACAGGGGCGATGAGGAGGAATGTAATCTCCAATGATGGACTCTCACAATACTGTAAAATTCCTATTTAATGTGATTCAGTGACCAATTGTAGAAAGTCGTGCTTTTGTTAAGTTCGTAAGTGATGGAAAGGAAAAGTGCGTTGTTTTAGATTTAAACACTAAAATTAAATTTATTGAAGCTAGCGTTAAAAAAAATTGCGGAGTTTGTAGAGCAATACCGTCAAGAAAAGGAACCAGAAGATGAAGCAGGCGATAACATTGAAGAGGATCACGATGATACAGACGACAAGACCATATGAACAAGTCCTTTAGGCTGTAAAGAAAAATGTGCAATCTTTTCCACTCGCGAAAAATGACACGGAGTTGTTTGATATTGTTTGTCGCACCCGTATCTTCATTGAAAGCAGTGCCTCCAAGGTAAATTGTGTTCAGCGCACAATCTTAGATTACTGGGAGAAGTAAAAGATTATGTAGCAAATTGTGATAAAGTACTGTACCCGATAGGGCAATCCTTTAGGCCTGGATAAAATAAATTGATCTCGGGGGTGGTGCGTTCGTTATAGTAACTGACTTAAAGGCCTAAAGAGAAGGAAACAGGTGACTAACAATTACAGAAATGGCGTACACTCACATCTTACTGAGTCCGTAATTTATTTCCAACAAAAAAAACTTGCAGAAAGAAATTACAGAACAAAAACAACAAATAAAAACCCAACTGACATCAACAAAGAAAAACCAACACCTTCAAAATTAAATATAAAAAAACAAAGAATATGTGATATCCCAGTGCGCCCCTCTAAAAAAAACTAGAACAACCTCATCCCACATGATGAAACCTTAATAACAGCTGAGTTCAACCATAGAATTTACATTAAATCATTACATCACGTTACTCAGCTGTGCGAGGTGGTCAAAAACTACTTTAAATTGACTGTCAACTGCCTCTAACACGAATTTGGGTCAAAAACAAACTGCAGTTGCGCTTACTGATTTTATTATAAACAAATAGTGTTATTCTGATTTTTATGTCACACAAATATACACTCTAGCAGGAAACAAGGACGATTTTTACACAGATAATGAAGAGTACCTTTCATAGACGGGCTTCGGACCAAATGGGGCCCAACCTACGTCGGGCTAATATAACTACGATATTTAGGGCGGGCGGATCATATCCAAGTATACGGTGCTAGGCACAAGACAAAATTATTACAAAATAAACACGGGCTGAACCCGGATGAACAAAAGAAAACTACTATTCACGAACAGTAGTACAAGCAAAGAAATACGAATCAGCATGGCAAAACGACATGCCCCCTTAAATTAATTAGCTAACAATGGTATGCGGTAATTACAGCTTTGACCAAACGAGACAGAAGGACTCTCCGTGCTTACACAATGGCTCGCGCGGGCCGGCCGAACTATAAATAGCTCCCTACCTGAGCAGCTGACAAAACAAACAAACAAACCTCTACTGTGCCTACATTATGCGAATATACAAATGGTAAATTTATAATATGCTGGTGTACATCGGCGGGGGGATTGAACCAGTGTTTCTTCATGGTGTTCCTGAAAAACACATATATATTTTCCCATGCGTGTGTGACTGAACTTTCCCTGTTATGAGGCATGGACCCTCTCATACAGAAACAACAACAACAAATGTACCATCACGTGCATCACGACGCCTCTCGTATCAACATACGGCTATCGCACGTGGTACGAACCTCGGCTAACCTCGCCGGCAATCTCAATCCCCATCACACATAAATATCACACACGCTCCTGTGGGAACAACTCACCATAACACACACGTAACCTCTCGCCGGACACTGGTTCGACCCCGCCGGTCTCACGGAAAGTAAAAGGGACAAAGGGTCACTCAATATACCTCATTATGTGGCGAAAAACTATCCTCACTGGAATTTATTAATCTCACGATAAACAAATATAAACCAACTATGGTCAAAGTCATTAACATCATTACATTAAATGCCACACGAACAAACTTCAAAACTTCACGTGAATTTATCTTACGTGCCCTGGCTCACAAATCATTCTTACCTACATGGACATACTCGTACCATTTGAGCCCAAAGATATGCATTAATCTAATAATGGCGAGTACACACACAACTCCTAACTAGAACATGCTGACCGTTAAATGACTTGCCTCCCGCATCTATAATGACTGACTAACATCGTCACGCAAGCTACTGAATCTACATTACTGTCCGCCCCCCTTTCGTAAGCTATATACCCATAATTTGAAAGTCAATACTCATCATTTCTGCCGTCCAGGTGAGGTGGTCTGCATGGTGTCCTGGGTTCGCTCAGACCCACAAAGGCCACCTTAGCCCATGGTGCGGAGTCGCCAAAGGGACTCCATAATCCTGCCCATTGTTACGCGCTGGGATTCACACACACAGATATCTGCCTCCAACACAGGCAGCACTGGTATTTTCCACATACACTGGAATTTCACTGAAAATGCACTGAAATTACACTGAATTTGAATACACGTATTTTTACACCTCGGAAGTCACTAGTAAAAAATGTTCTTCCCTATCACTTCTTGCTGGTGGGACTTGTCCTATCGGGCTCCGAACCTCGTTCACTTGGCCTCGCGTTGGTGGACCCGTACCGTTTTGTTCGGCACTCCCTCAGGATTTAAAACAAGATTAACCTGGACCGAACCACAGTTTCGTAGGCGTTAACTTAGAGAGTCCGTCTGGCAACACTAGTGACGTCACGCTTCGAACGCTCAGTCCCGTACTTCGGCAATCAGCGGGGATCCTCCAGTTCCCCGTGAACTTGTCGCTATCGCGACAGCAAGTATAGCACTGGGTGCAATGTCCAACACCCTATTTCCCTTTCGGTTCTTGATTCGAACCAGTATCACTTAATGCATGATATTTCAAACACAAGTACTTCGCGGCTCCAGCTCGCGGCTGGTATACATGACCGACCCGACCTCAACAGTCCGTCGCATGAAGTCTATACAAGAAACTGAACCCCCGCTCCTCGTGCTCTGGGCTTATATCGGCAGGCCGTTGGTACACAATGGACATATTACCGCCAAAGAATCCGCTCCTCAGGAAATGGTCGCAGATTCACGAGCGATATCTCATATTGTCACTTTAAATGGGCAGGTACCGAATATCCAGTTCTGATTAGGATTCCATCGTGGGGAGACTCTTCATATGCCATTGCATCATGACCCTAGCAAATAGTCCCAGGTAGCGTCATCTACACCCCCACCAGGCTGAGTTTCGCGCCGTATCGTAGATCACTGCGCCTGCGAACTTAAAAATCCACCAATACCGAGTGCTATCTCCGGTGTCTTACCAAAGTTATGATTTTTTCTTGCACCAAAAAAAACAGTTTCTTTTTCTGAACACAGCTCTTCTTTCCTTATAAATTTTCATCATCTAGTTTTCCGATTACATTTATTCGCGCAGCTTCCTATTGTCCTGGGTCATGTACCTTGGTTTTACAACCCACGCTGGCCCATCCTGCAGCACTGGTATCATAAATTTTCTGTGACTAGCATACAATAAGTCTCCAGCACAAACAATGACATGGAGCTGGCCAAGTCTTCTAGGATAAGGGGCTAGTGCGTACCTGCGCTCTATTGTCCTGGGGTGGGTGCGCCTTCCAATCTCTACACTGTGCTCTGAGCTGGCAATATCCTACCAGTAGCGAAATAATATATTCATAACTTTCTGTCTTAAATGCTTCAAAATTACATTCAAATTTTGCCCTTCGGTTACAGTACTATAGCAACTTTAGTGCAGGAAGTGTACAGCCTGTTCCGATTCAACACGGAACTGTAAAATAGGTTGCCTACCCACCCACAATCGGCTTGAAATCTGCTCGCAGCGCGCTAGCGACGGGGCTGAGTTCGATTCCACTGATTACCGCCTTCTTATGCAGCATTGCAAAGTATTTTGCTCTTTCAAAATATATTTACACAGGCTTCACAATAAGCAAAACAAAAGTTCGGTGCTTTTCAGTCGGTCAACACGAATGTACCCAAATAGAGCTGGGTTATGCCCTAATCCTGAAATAAATTACATGAGATTAATAAATACACCAGGATGACCAGTTTCGATCGTCAAGCGATCATCATCAGATCCATTACACTTAGGCTATAGCATCTATGTTTGAGAATACAGGTGAAAATATATATACAATTATTTAGTTGCAGTGTTGGTAATGCAACTGTCGGTGAATGCTAAATGTAGTATATCTAATGTTATGTGAAATCCTAAAATGGTGATAAAAATCCGGAATTTGTCTGTTTGGGGTGATTATATGGTTATACAAAATCAACTATGGTTATACTGTAATAATACAGGCTGATACTTATCCGGTTGTCTTCCTAACTGGAACTTCAAGCAGTTTCGTGTTCACTCTGGCAACAGTTATGGTCGACTAACCCGGGTGTTAACTGGGCGGAACTGGTTTTTCCCTTTCTCCCCCTTTTGTTCCTATGTTCTTTCTGAGGTCAGTGCCATGTTTATTTGTGTGACGTTGCCAAATCTAGATAAGAATTATATTATTGAATACAGGAAGATCTACAACTATTAAAGACCGTGGAACTATCTTCACCACGCGTGGACTAGAAAGCCATTCAAACTAAGCGGTACACGGTCTATTGAAGACGTCCCGGCACCTTTAATACTGCCGGTTTGCGCGGTTTGTCTTTGTAAGCCGAGGAAAAGGAATTTATCTTGGATATCCGGAGGCGAAACGAGGCAGCATGTAGCAAGTGTAGAGTGAAGGCTCATTTTATCATCGTATTACTCAGTAAGTCTATTAAAATTCATAGTTGAATTGGTCAGGTACATTCGTTAGAACGTGCGTTTCTTTGCAGCTTCAGATTATTCAAGTGCCATCTCACGCTGGTCTTCAAACTCAGGTACTTAAATATGCTTTGCATTTCTCAGGGTGCCGTTAGTTTGGGACTCCAGCAGTGGCGGTTTCTGGGTATTCGCCCTGGAGCCAGTGCACACCCATTCTTGCAAAATTGCCGTTCACATTTCAATTTTATGAATATAAAAAATACTATAATATTTTATGGTATTATAAGCGTCAACAAATGCCCAGGATACCGCTTTTTTACATTTAAATGTACCGCGTTCGTTGCGCCTCACTGTACGTTGCTTGTGTGCTGGCTCGGGTTCATCAAATATCACCGTTCGCCACTTGCAGCTTTGTAGCCAGCGTTAGGCTTGACGGCAGGAGAGTGGACGGCAAGAGGGGAGAGGGGATGTGTGTTTACTATAACAGAATCGGAGCCAAATCCTTGCCTGGCGAAAAGAACTGCGCATGCTCCGTTTTATTTTCCAACTCTTCTATCGTATCTGATTGACAGACGAAGAAGCGATGACCGCTAGCGTGCAGGAGCTACCGCACTCTCTGTTGGTCAATTGTTGTACCAAGTAGAGTTTCATGCGCGGTTTGAGAGGTTGTGTCTTTACACGCAGCTTGTATAATAGCGCCACTGCCATTTGATTTTCAATGTGCATTTAAAAACCACATCCCTACAGCCAACTGTATGATATTATATAGTTGTAACAGTGAATTCAGTTTCATAACATTTCTTTATAATTTACAGATTTTTAAGGTCCAGTATGATTGTATTTGGAGGATTAACGCAGCCTATAATATATATCTTGTTGATCTTGGCCGTGGCAAATATTTGTCACAAGTGTGTTTCTAAAGTGTGTAATATTTCAGTGCGTGTGCATTATTAAGTATTTAATAGCTTATCCTCCCAGTTTGGTTTCACCCACGGACATAGCGAGGATCATTCCTCTACCGTCGGAAGGACCGTGTCTGGGAGCCAAACACACTCTGTCAGCAGATGCAACTGGGGAAGGTGACCGCAAACTTGGGTCTAATTCAGGGTCAAAGAAGGGATTTTGACCGTTGGCCTGAAAGGAACCGTCCCGGTATTTGCCTAGTGATAAAAATGGAAAACCACGAAAATCATTTTCAGGACGGCCGAGGTGGGATTCGGGATTATTATGGCTGCTATTCAGGATTTAAAAACTATTACATCGTCCCAACTTACTTACTCTGCAAGAAAAGGTGGCCATATAATAACAAATGGGAAGACTTACTCCAAACTTGAATTTAATTCAAACATGCCTGTGCAAAGCGATGGCAGGGAATCGCTTATTCCATGATGAAGTTATAGCAAGTTAGTATGAGTGGGCTTGTGGCTGTGAACTAACCAACAGGATGTATTGTTTTCCGTGCTTAAAGTCGTGCTACGTGCACCAAAAAAAAGAAAATTCCCTCTCTGCACGTCGGAAGCGGAGGTAGATTTCACCGGGCAAAGAAAAATGCTTCCAATTCACTAAATTTGCCAATTGTTGTACAATATAGCTACGAAAGTTCCACATGTTTAGCAAACAGCATGTTCTTATAATACCTGAAATATTTTGCTCAACCCTTGCTGCAAGGGTGGGTCATATCAAATATTCTTTCAGACAACAAATGTTGTTACATTTTATAGGGGTATTGGCCATTTTAAGCTCTTTTGATATTGTGCCTATTGAGGGAGGTATGATTTATTTTCTATATTAACTCCATTTTTCCCACCCCTTTGGTCAAAGTTACGAAAACTAGTAAGAACTTTTAACATACTAAGAAAGTTATAGCAATATTTCACTTTCCCCCCATATCCACCCCCTTGGTCCGATTTTGCGCGTTAGCGAACTCGACCGAGATTTTGAATGGTTATATTTTAGGTAGGCCTATACATGTACATTATATATTAACTTTTAAACTGACGCTGGTTTTGGGATCTGTGGGATGTGAAACGCGAAGATAAGTCATTTTTTTCCGGAAGTCGCGATGGTACCCTTTGCAATAGGTAGCTTTCAAATGAAATCTATCCAAAATCGACAAATGTGAACAATCAAAAGCGTACATGAATGCAGAATTGGAATTACAAATACTAGGAAAGTAACAAATCAGACAACAGCTTCATTGTGCATTCAGGAGAGAACATAGAACAGCAAAATACCGAGGTGTCGTAAAACAGACTCCAAGTGTCACTAGTGAACTCGGAGAAAATAGAGCAACATTGTGATGAGACAGTTATTTTGTATGCTTAGAAATGCATCTATTTATATCAAATTTAGATGTTGTTTTTTTTCTAAAGCGTGCACACCCACAATTTTTCTTCACCAGCCGCTACTGGACTCCAGTATGGTTGTGTTGTGTTTGCTGCAGACTTTGCACCTAACATTATTCCAGTTGTGGGAGTACCTATAATTAAACATGCCACGAGGTAATTGTTTTTGAATCAACGTTCCTTTTAATACAGTTCTATTGAATGTTATTTGTTTTCCGATGTTAGAGGAATTTAATTAGAGATTTAATATGATAGAATTTCATATATCATGCACTGTTGGGTGTTCACAAAGTAGGCCTATGCCAAATGAGGTTGTTCAGCTGTCAGGTCGTGTTGTGTTCACCGAAGTAGAAGCCATTAAGATGTTTTGAGTTTTTGGACAGTTATTAATGTATTGGATTGTTAAAGGGCACAACTTAGTAAATTTAATGAAAGGTTTCGAGTTAAAAGGAATATTGTATGAAATACACGATATTTGTTCGAACAATGACTGACTCGAATATCAGCTGATGGGATGTAGTCAAGTGTACTCTTAGTAGACTAGTGATTGAGATTTTTCCTCAAGTTGAAAATTGATCTCTGAAAGAGCGCAAAGATGGTGGATGATTGATACTGTGTCTGCTAGGTAGTCAGCCTAGAGGCTGGTTGGATCCTCAAAAAGTACCGCCACAGGTTAGATCAGTAGATACCCACAAAACCTCAAAGCAGCACTATAATGAGGCGTACTAGGCAAGGTGAGGCGTGAGATAGTTTGCCATTGCTTTCATTGTTACTGATAATACATATTGTGAGGAGACGAATTTTAAATGAAAACTCTTGTTCATAATAATTTTACGAAATATCGGTGCAGAAATATCACCGGCAGTGGTGGCTACGCTCACTAAAGCGCAGCGTTAGGTCATGGGGCCAAGCTCTCTGCTGACTCAGCAGACGCGTGGGTTCGAGCCCCGCCGTCGGCCGTCCTTGAAATAATTTTCCGTGGTTTTCCCATTTTCAACTCCAGGCAAATGCTGGGACGGTACCTTCTGACAGGCCACGGCTGCTACCTTCCGTATCCTTGCCCAGCTTCATTCACCATCATTAATTTCATCTCTCATTAACTCCTCTTACGAGGTTGGCGTCAGGAAGGGCATCCGGCCGTAAAAACCATCCGCCACAAATACGTCCATCGCATCTCATCCCCGACGGGAATAATAAGGGGTAGTCATACATCGATGCAGAAATATCGCAATGTAAATAATTGATGTATAAAAATAGTTTAAAGTGATAGAATAAAATAACAAAACTGCAAACAAGGAGATTAATATGCACCAGCTTAAAATAATTATGTGAATTCTTGCTAGTGACTGGTCCCAGTGCTTATGTTGTGATGACAGTGTTTTGAGTTGCACCAGGTGACGGATAATCTCTAGTTGGAATTTGTATTATTTGTATTTCTAAATCTCCTTGATATTTAACGCATACGACTCGTGTTAGGTCCCGGGTTCGATTCCCGGCTCCGTCGGAGATTTAAAAACTGACGTAAAGGCTGGAACGGGGTGCACTCAAGCTCGTGAGCACAATTGAATTGCTTGATGTTGAGAGGGGACTTCTGACACTTTTTAGATTTTAAAGGAGAAGGAAAACACTGTCTAGTTGATGGAAAATGTCGATCTATGTCTTACGCTTCTGCCAATGCATGACGCCTATACTAATGCATACTTCAGTGCACGAAAATACAAAATCCAATTCAGGGATTATGAAAAATTGACATATGTTAGTATTGCAGAAGTCACCTTGATACATCAAATGGAGTGAACTTTGGAACTTTGAATGCCAACTTCCACTTAAAACCCACAAATATTTACAAAATGTATTGTTATTGCTTACCAATAATTAACTTAATAGTAATATGAAAATGAAGTATAAGGTGCGTTCAAAAAGTAACGAGCCGGAGGCTGGAATGCGCAAACCGGTGACTACATTGGCTAATCGTGGCGTATGTAACGAGGTGTGGTTCCAACCAGAGCGTGGAAGGTCACAGCCCGTCGCTAGAGGGCAAGCGTGCACGTCACGTGACTGTACAAAGCGAGCAGGAGCATGCGTCAATCGTCCAACGCTGCCAGTCGCATTGCAAACAGTGACATGGAGGCGTCAAACGAAGAGCAAAGAGGTGTTGTTCGGTTTCTGACAGCGGAAGGAGTAGGGGGAACGGACATTCATCGCCGAATGTCACAAGTGTACGGCGAACACTGCATGTCCCTTGCAAGGGTCAAGGCCTGGCACAAGCGCTTCAGGGAAGGACGGGTGTCGTTAGCCGATGATGCCCGGTCTGGGGCACCCCCCTGCATTACCGATGACAACGTCCAGCTGGTTGATGCACTCATTACCCAGGACCGCCGAGTGACAGTGAACGCCATAGCCGCCGTGGTCGGATTGAGCGTCGGAAGTGTGCACACCATCATGAAGGAACGACTGCAGTTGCGCAAAGTGTGTGCCCAATGGGTGCCCCAAAGTCTTCAACCACACCAGGAAGCATGTCGAATGGCCTACTGTCTTGGTCTTGCTGCTCGCTTTGTATCGTCACGAGACGTGCACGCGTGCCCTCTAGCGAAGGGCTGTGACCTTCCACGCTCTGGTCGGAACCAAACCTCGTTACACACGCTACGATTAGCCGATGTCGTCACCGGTTTGCGCATTCCAGCCTCCGGCTCGTTACTTTTTGAACGCACCTTATACTTCATTTTCATATTACTATTAAGTTAATTATTGGTAAGCAATAACAATACATTTTGTAAATATCAATGCAAGAATAATTGAAGAACAGAAAGCAATAATTCCAATAACAGCATTTCAATGTCATGAAACTAGTCAAATACAACACTGATATTATGCTCAAAGAGTGCAGTTTGCTCCATTTAATATTACATGAAGATTTCACAAGCTCGGCACAGCCGTGGTGTGGACTGCAGAAGTCTCATTTCAACACTAAACGGTGGCCCTACCTCAAAAACTAATATTTCGTAATACCTGCAGAAGTCCCCTTTTAACATCAAGCGATTCAATTGAGTAGCTGACTGATTATAGAGGCAGCGCCCCGTTGATGAACACCATGATTAACGGCTGAAGAGATCTGACGTGCTGACCACGCGTCACCCCAAAATCTGCAGATCAACAGGGCTGGGCAGCGATCACTTGGTAGGCCAAGGCCTTTCAGGGGCTATGTGCCACGGGGTGGCTAATAAGGTACAACGAGCAAAACCACAGTGATATCTTAATGCATAAATATAAACTTACTATATTTCTCTGCGGAGCTGCTTACTGTGTAGATCTTCCTGAAAATAATGGAAGCAAGGGAATTAAAATAAGATATATAAATAGTAAGTCACTAATACGGAGCCTAACATCAAAGCATTGCTCCCCTCAAAACACTTTACACAACATTGTTCACTGAAATTAGCAGTTAGGCTGTAACTGATTTTCTGTTGTAGCTTATTTTAGGGGCTGCGACTTCATGGTCATATAGCCACAAGTATTTGGGTGTGTGTGGGGTTTATGTAATAACCTGTATTATTGTGATAGCTGTATTAGTATGCATATTTGTAAATTGGGGATATGATTTGGAAGGAGGCGGCCGTGGCCTTAAGTCAGGAACAATCCCAACATTTACCTGGAATAGAAGTGGGGAAACCATGGAATACCACTTCCAGGATGGCTGAGATGGGACTCAAACCCTCCTCTTCCCAGTTTTGCCTCACGAGGTCGAATGGACTCCGTTACAGCCCCCGCACCAGAATGAAAATTTCTTGGTGGAGCAGGGAATTGAAGCCGGACCTCCGGGACGACAGCCACCATGAGGTGATCTGTTACTAATTTAGTCCATTACTAGGTATTAGTAAGCCTCCGTGGCTTAGGCGGCAGCACGCCGGCCTCTCACCACTGGGCCCGTGGTTCAAATCCCGGTCACTCCATGTGAGATCTGTGCTGGACAAAACGGAGGCAGACAGGTTTTTCTCCGGGTACTCCGGTTTACCCTGTCATAATTTCATTCCAGCAACACTCTCCACTATCATTTCATTTCATCTGTCATTCATTTAATAATTGCCCCAGGGGAGTGCGTCAGGCCTCGGCAGCTGGCACAGTTCATATCCTTGCCGCTAGATGGGGGCTTCATTCATTCCATTCCTGACCTGGTCGGAGACTGGAAGCAGGCTGTGGATTTTCATTTTCATTTTCACTAGGTATTAGTACCCGTACTATTATATTGATGCTCCAGAAGCCGGAGACATTTGTAAAGGTTACGAGACAATTTGTGAATCGGGACAGTTGGCGAGACTGTTTATTTGCCAGGCACAGCTTTACTCAGAATAGGACACGAACCGTATGGGAACTCAGCAAGCCCAGGCTACACGCTGTTGCCAGCATTGCTTCCACTTACATTAGTATTTCTTGGCTTCTCACTTTTGTAGTAATAAATTACGACGTGAGTTTTGCTTGGTTTATTTGACCTGTTTACATAAGCTTGTCTCGTACAATACTACTCCAAAGAACAACGAGTGTACATTGTTTATTTTATTGTCTCTGGGGTAACCATGACTGCTTCACATGGCCTCCTTGATCCTGCCTCCCTGAGTCCAGATCGGCAGTCAGAAAGGAGGTGCTGCGCTCTGGATTCCTGCAGTGGAGAAGTGTTGTGGTTTCGCCACACCAGCCCCCCACGGAGATGAGGTGGTTATGACGAAAAGCGTTTCGGGAATCTGACTTTTCGGCTGGAGCGAGTGGTGGTGAGTCCTGTACTACTGTACTTACAGTCGTTTTGGGGTGCCTTTTTTGGTAAGGCTGTGCTGTCGTGGAGCGTGTTCTTTTGGCCGATGTGCTGACCCTGAATATCATCAGGTTTGGCCAAGGATGTACTGCCAGACAGGAGGAAGGCTGGTTTGATCCGGTCGATAGTGACACAGACAGGTTTGTCTCGAATCTGAATAGTCACTGTTCTATCGCAGCGGTCTAACACTCGATATGGGCCTGTATATGGTGGTTGTAAGGCACCGCGTACCGTGTCGTCACGTAGGTAA
Organism: Meconema thalassinum; assembly: GCA_946902985.2. Classification (NCBI taxonomy): domain Eukaryota; kingdom Metazoa; phylum Arthropoda; class Insecta; order Orthoptera; family Tettigoniidae; genus Meconema; species Meconema thalassinum. The sequence continues at coordinate 215,740,571 of OX336389.2, read as the reverse complement.
ACGTGACTGCATGTGGTTAAGTCCTTGATGATAAAGGTAGGCCTTTTGTTATGATGTGAGGCTGGAGTAGGACGCAGTCGACACATTTGCTGACGGAGTCTCACAACAAAGTTTGTAGTGTCCTCGAATTTGTTGTTCGTGGTTTCACACAACATTTCACCTGGAAGACGAATCGGTTCTCCGTAGATCAGTTCAGCTGCGGATGCTTGAAGATCTTCTCTATATGCACTGCGGATGCCAAGCAAGACAATTGGTAGGGCTTGCAGCCAGGACATACAAGGGTGGCACATGATTGCTGCTTTCAATTGACGGTGAAATCTTTCTACCGTACCGTTGGCGCAGGGGTGCCAGCTGGTGGTTCGAGATCGCGAGGTTCCGGTGAGAATCCCGAGTTGTTGGAACAGCTGGGACTCGAACTGACGCCTTTGATCATTGGTGATACGAACAGGTGATCCAAATCGAGAAATCCAGCAGGCAGTGAATCCTTCAGCGACGTCTTCTGCTGTTACTCGTTCCAGTGGCCAAACTTCTGGCCAACGGGAGAATCTATCTACGACGGTCAGGCAATATCGAAAGTTATTAGCAGGAGGTAGTGGACCAATGATGTCTATATGCACATGTTGGAAGCGAGCAGACGGTAAGGAAAAGTTACCCATTGGAGCATTGACATGGCATGTAACCTTTGAGCGTTGGCATGTTTGACAACCTTGTGTCCATGCGCGACAGTCTTTTTGCATGTAAGGCCATACAAAGCGTTCGGATGCTAAACGGGTCGTCGCTTTAGTACCAGGATGACTTAGATCATGAACACTGTCGAAAGCTTGTTTGCGGTAAGGGGCAGTGATGAAAGGTCTGGGTCGGTTAGTTGAAGTATCACAGAACAAAGTGATGTTGGTTCCTGGGATCTGTACTTGCTGTAATCGAAGTGCTGACTCACTATCCAGCAAATCAAGTAATTCTGTATCGCCTACTTGTGATCGTGCCAAAGCGGAGAAGTCCAAGGAGGTATTGGTAATTGCATTGATGCGGGATAATGCATCTGCGACAACATTGGATGAGACTTCAATGTGCTGAATGCCTGTTGAGACCTGAGCAATGGACGATAACTGGTTTAACTGCACAGGCGAAAGTTTGTGGCGACGTTGTTGGAAGGCGTAAGTCAGTGGTTTGTGGTCAGTATATATAGTGAACTGATGGGCTTCCAAGAGATATCTGAAATGTTGCACCGCTTCATAGATGGCGAGTAACTCGCGATAGTAGGCTGGCCATTCAGTTTGTTTCGGTGAAAGTTTCTTGGAAGAGAAGGCTAGGGGTTGCCATGTATCTTCCACATATTGTTGAAGGGTGGATCCAATAGCGTTGTTGGAGGCATCAGTGAATAGTCCCAGTGGTGTTTGCGGATCGGGATGTGCTAGGAGAGTTGCTTGAGCGAGGCTGGATTTGCAGGTAACAAAGGCATCTTCCAATTCTGGAATCCATGGTACTTGTTGTGAGCCACATAATTTAGATACTGCGGCATGGAGCGGAGCTTGGTATTGTGATGGTGAAGGCAGGAAGCGGCGGTAGAAATTTATCATACCGAGAAAGCGTCTGAGGTCACGTGTAGTGTGCGGGAGGGGAAAATTCTGCAGTGCTGCGATGCGGTCAGGTAGTGGTCATGTCCCTGCGGCAGATACTTCATACCCGAGAAAAGTGACTCTTGGTGAGGCTAAGGCGCCAGCGTTGGCCGCAAGGGACTAGTGAGTTGAGCGAAGCGCCACAAGATGGTGCGGTGCGGTAAAGCTTGATATTTCCTTAAAACAGGGGAAAAGGCGACACGTACTCTGGAACATACTAATACAAAAAATAAAGAAAGGCACAAGAGGAGAGCAAAATCACACAAAACTCTCTGTTGGTGGTTTTAGCAGGAAAAAGATGAAAAAAGTCGAAAAACTAAAGAAGCGCGAATTTACGTTGAATAAAACAAAAGTTTGGTGCTTTTCAGTCGGTCAACACGAATGTACCCAAATAGAGCTGGATTATGCCCTAATCCTGAAATAAATTATATGAGATTAATAAATGTAATTTATTTCAGGATTAGGGCATAACCCAGCTCTATTTGGGTACATTCGTGTTGACCGACTGAAAAGCACCAAACTTTTGTTTACTTAGGCAACACTGATAAATGGCTTCAAACCTCACAATGTTACGTTGAATATATATTCCGAGAATATACCACACAGCCACAATTCCAGGCACATGTTAATCTACAACCCATAAAATCCTTCCAAATCCCTTTTCCCTCTCTACGTCACAGCGTTCGAGGGTGAATCATGCGAAGTTAGAGAAGTATTTGTAATAACCAGGTGTCATTAGATATTCATAAATACGAATTAAATTAATGGAAGCAATGGGCACAACACACGTAGGATGAGCTCCCTTACGGTACAAAAGTCATACAGTAATCTAATTAAAACGAGGCATTCAGCGGAAAATGTTATTTATTACAAACATTTGCAACTCCACACTGCTACACCTAACTATGAGTAAGACTGACAATCATACGTCAACGTATCTGTAATATAACAATGGCATTTATTTCATTCATATTCTTAATTCCGTGCTATTAAAGCTCATCAGGCATCATGGAATCGTTTCAAAATTCAGACATGTGTTCATTAGATGTTCATAAATACGAATTAAATTAATGGAAGCAATGGGCATAACATCACGTAGGATGAGCTTCCTCACGGTACAAAAGTCATACATTTATGTAATTAAAACGAGGCATTCAGCGGAAAATGTTATTTATTACAAACATTTGCAACTCCACACTGCTACTCATAACTATGAGTAAGACTGACAATCATACGTCAACGTATCTGTAATATAACAATGTCATTTATTTCATTCACATTCTTCATTCCACGCTATTAAAGCTCATCAAGCATCATGGAATCATTTCAAAATTCAGACATCTAAAAGTTATGAAAATTATATTTACATTTCAAGAAGTATGTTTGCTGCATTATATTGGCAGTTTGGAAATTGTAATTTTTCATATTTGCCATTAAATATCAAATTGACTGTCTTAAAAATTCAACAACGATTCGGACAAGGGTATATAGGGTATATCAAAATACTATAGAATATTTACGCAAATATCCCCACAGAAAAGAAACAAATAAATTATCCGTATGGGCACACTGCTGGTCTATAACAGTAGCGTGTAGCGCAACCTCGGGCCTCGATACATGCGCTTATACGGTATGGAAGAGAATCATATAGCCGTCGTGTTATCTCTTGCACAAGGCAGCCCAGAGCTGTCGTAACTGACCCTCCGCACCACCGGCCATCCCTGGTCAGGCAGATCTTAGATTCATCGATCAACATAATACGATGCCTCTCATCAAGTTTGACGCACAATACGACGATACTTCCTTCATGTGGTCTGTCTTTAGCGACCAAAAACTTCACGACGTGGGTGGGTGCCTTCACGTATCCATTGGTTTTATAGTCGATTCACTCGAACCATGTAACCCACAGTTCGACCCTTTTTGAACTCCGCCAGTTTCTAGTAATGCTTTTTATCACATCCTTAAGGCTTTCTCTGTGTCTGATGACCTCCCATTACGGTATTGATTGGTAATAGGACGCCACAATAGACGCTTGATAACACTGTAGCTCCACTTGTAATCATACCACTCACTCATGCCCTCCGTTGACCGTGCTTAGCTTTCAGCTCCTTGCACATCAAATCCATCCATGCTCTCATTTATCGATCACTGGTAGCACATTATGCTTCTTTACCAGCTCTTGATGGATGCAGTATTTTTGCATTTGTCTGTTGGTACAGGCTAGAGTAAAATGTGACTTTTCGCCGATATCTCAGTCGCATTCATGGCTGTGATTATATTATGGAAGCTACTGAGGTATGAGTTGTGCTGAGTAATGACTTCAGTGCACACTAGTGTCGGTGGATGCTGTGAAAGGTTCTACTCGTAGGGTTGGTATTGCTGTACCGACTCAGTGAGGAAAGCAATGTCAAACTACTTCACTCCTCACCTTGCTTAGTACTCCTCATTATAGTGCTCCCTTTGTTTCTTGTGGGTTTTAGCCCACATGACCGATAGTGGCACTTTTTGAGGATCCAACCAGCCTCCGGGCTGACTACCTAACAGACAGGTATCACATTCGCTCCAAATCCGACCTTTCCGTGAAAAAGAATTTAACTTACCGAAATTAACTTTTCCTCGTACTAGAAGGCGTAATTAAGATTGACATGTTTTAATTGGCGTGCAGGGTAGCTGCGCCAGAGATCGCTTCCCTACCAAACAGAGCTCGCCGTCCTCTGGCGTTCAGTCACCTGATGAGGGACTAGAGAAGCAGTTTTTTTAAACTTTTTGTGCTTATTGATTTACAGGCATCATAACCTTTTGCATAGAGAACACCAACATAACGTAGACAGCTATTCTAATCTTACGGTGATCTCAAAGGAGCCATCACATGACAGTAACGCAATTAGCTGTGCTGACGATAGCTCACCCAGGAATATGCATACGAATACAGTGGGTAGACATGGATTATAAGCGAAATGCTATTGAGTATCGGAAAAGCGGTAATAGGCGCCCGCTTTCATTTTAGTCTGTAAAACATAAATTATATCGTTTATGAAGTACCGGTATATACTGTATATCTTAATCACATGTAATTAATTTCGGGTTATTTTTTTACATATTCCAGTAATTGGAATTATTTTGTATTGACAGGCTGAAAGTGACAATATCAAATGTTAGTAAGGCCACACTGAAGAATGGCTTCCAAGCTATTTTTCTTAAATGTGACAACGCTCAAGAAATTCAAACAAGAAATTAAGGGACACTAGGACTGAGTTTTTCAACTTCGACATTTTTTAAAATCAGAATTAGTTGAAATTTAAACTGCATACTTAGAATAGTAACACTAAGTCACATACCAAATTTGAAAACAATTGGATGAAATGTAATTGATTTTTTACTAATTATATTATTAAAATATACCGTGTGATCAAAATGCTCCATGCGCATTAGCAATTGTGTAAAACGCTTGATATTTTCATTACATATACATAAAACTATTTTAAATATTATAACATTGAGACATTTCAGGGAAGTGATACATGTATGCTGTCAGATTAATTTTTTTCTTTATGTACCATCATGCTTTATGAAATTGATAATTTTTCATAGTTTTTTTTGGTCTGTAATTTACAAATGTGGCTGGAGATATTGCAATGTTATCTTGCAACGCATGTGTTTCTGAATATCCAGTGATTTTTTTAGTAAAATTGGTGAATACCTCATGCACATGGAGCATTTTGATTACCTAAAAACGTTGTTTGGAGAATAAAACATTTTTATAAAATCACATGCTATATTAACCAGTTTGGCTCACCCAATGAAACTTTTGTGGAAAAAGTGTGAAAAATACAATGTTTTGTTGTAGAGATAAAGAGCATGGAGACCTTTCGTTGAGTTGACCTACGACTTTCTAGGATTTCTAGTTTTAAAAGAATAGCCTACTTTCTATGATTTGCCTTCCATCTTCTTATTACGCAGAGGAGATTTAAAAATGTCGCTGAGCCTTTAAAAATGGCGGAGCATGAAAACTGTTTTACTGAAATGATCCACAGGGGCCCATAAGGTATATTATATGGGAAAAACAAAAAACAATTATTTTGTCATTTTTTCCTAAAAACTCAGCCCTAGTGTCCCTTAAAATCTTGTCAGCAGTACAAATATTCTTAGAAGAGGTTACATCCGTTCTAGAGTTTCTCCGCTCCGTAAACGTAGCCTATACGGTATAATATCAAACAGAGTGTGGATGTGTGTTTGTGTAGCACTAGGCCAGGCTGTTCCAGCCGAGCTGCTCGCCAGGGAGCAGATGAGTACTCGCCGCCTTGTGTGAGTAAATCTGCAACATGCAATACAGCTCTGCTCTGGGGGCTGCCGTCACTGCGTGGTGGATACATCAAGACTGGCAGGAAACCCATGGACTTGTGTTATTACCTTCACCCAGTGACGTATTGGCTATGATCCCCAGTCCCTCTCCAACCGTGCTCCGAGCATCACTGCTGAGTACTCGCGTGTACGCATACTCAAACTCGTGGATTTGGAACAGCCTGCACTAGGCTATAAAACGGGCAAACCCGGTTTGCTCCAAAGTGCAATCTCAGCACAGTTGGCCTATGCTTTAATGTCAGTTGTAACTCTTCAGTCGGTCAACATGAATTTGCCCAAAGACTGGGTGGGGTACAATGCATATCATATATGAATAATAAGTAAATGACACTCCTGGAAAGAAATTACATGTGTTAGTTATGATCACTATTATAATGGGGCATTAGTGATCTTAATGCATGCATTTTTTTCAGGAGTGTGATTTACTTATTATTCATATATGATATGCATTGTACCCCGCCCAGTCTTTGGGAAAATTCATGTTGACCGACTGAAGAGTTACAACTGACAGTTTGTATAGGCAACACTGAAAACATGGCTTCAAAACTTGACAGTACTATACTATACAAGTACAGCAGACGTCAAGCTGTATTTGTACTTTGTAACAACATAAAGGTGTATTTGGTAGAAGGGTGAAAGAAACTATGTTTCACGTGAAAATATTTACGTTGTTCCCACAACATTCAGAAAATGGGATCAGTGTAATTGAGAGATCGCTTTCACAACCAATTCAAACAAAGTGCCGTCTGTCAATATTGCGCTCCTTCTACAGTAGATTCCTTTTCAGGGCATAAATCATTGGAAAGTGAAGAGTACAAACGACTAATGATAAACCCTCCTGGGAACACAGCCTATTGCCCGCCATAAGATCTGGAAGCTTTGTATGGAGATCTTCCAACACTGTTCAGTTATTGAATTTTGACATTCGTTTGTTTGTTTAAATATTTATCTAGGTCTTTTTTATATATTTCTTTTTTACTTATCTATTTACAGTATTTATTGTGCTTTTAACAGGCATATACATAATAATAAAAAACACAATCTAGTCAAGAGAAATAAAATATTGAAAATGCAATCTCTGACATATCTCCAACTAGCTATTGTACTAATCGTTGGCAAGTCAGTTGTGATACATTTGCAGATAATATGTTAACCAACCATTAAGCCGATAGAAAAACACAAGTTCCTCTCTTTGATATTACCTTTTTAAAAACAAATAAAGACAAACAATATGTCCTGACTGCCAATAAGAATCGCTTTGTGGTCGAAGATAAAAATTTTGAAGATAAGGGAACATGTAAACACAGGAATTTAAGCTTTATACCTCTGAAAATGGCATATAAATCCAAACTCTTACATGCAAAGATCGCACAGAGAATATAAAATCTAATTCAAAATCAAATCACGAATTTTGTCCACAATCGTCAATATAAAATGAAATCAAATTATTTATCACAAATAAAAAACATAAAATCCGTTTATCTCACTTCGTATGGAGAAATAGAACTTGGAAAAGGGACCGAAATTTACAATCATAAATATCTTCCTTATTATACGTCGTATGATACAATAGCAACAGAAATAAACGACTTTTGTTTTATCACCATAAGACCAATATTAACGGAGATATTTGAGATTTCAGTTTCCCCCTTTCACCCCTTCCCCAGGAGGCACTTATGTTAAATAATTTGTAGTATAGTTTTTTCTTTAGGAGGGTTGCCTTCTACATACGAATATTCATGTGATTTTCTCCAGCAGTTTTGACGCCAATCCATAACAATCAGATAAAAAGACAAACAGTTGTTCGATTTAAAGTTGCACTGCAGTCTTCTTAAGCCATGGCGAGACAAAGACATTGGCCGCTGCTAGATTAGACCACTGTCTTGACAAATATTGCTACTTGTAGTCTACTACAAACAAAGGGGTTTGGGGCATAAGCCCCAGGCTAGGTTTGTGTTTGTATGTAAAGTCTTATTAACACAGAATGTAATATGTATGCATCGTATAAAGCTTTAATGCCATCCATGACGTCATGAATTTTGTAGTGTAAGGTATCGTGATCTTTACTACTCCCTGAAAATGAATGAATGAATGAATGAATTAATTAATTATAAGGATGTCCCATAAGTAATATAGTTTCTTAAGTGTGGTGGTTTATAAGATAGAATTGGCTTTCTTTGGTTCGCCAATTCTATTTACAGGAGGCCATGACTAGAATTGCGTATATTGCGAGAATATATCTGTCTTCAGTTGTTGATACACAATCACAAATGGAACTTACAAAATTGGAGATTAGCTTCCTTCTAAAGAAGTACTGGAAACAAGATTGCAAAGCTGCTGCCGCGGCTTGCAGAATATGTGAAGTGGAAGGAAAAAGTTCATTAGTGAGCGTGTGGCACAACGATGGTTCCAACGTTTCAATACTGGAGAAGAAAACACTACAGCTTTACCGTGTTCTGGAAGACCTAAATTATGGGATATCGAGAAAACACGCCGAGTTTTGGAAGAAAATACGCAAAGAAGTACTCGTAGGCTGTCAGAAGAACTTAGTGCATCAAAAGATACCATAGGTTACATCGCCACATTAAAAAAAATGGAAAATCAAACAGAAGCTGTAGATGTGTACCTCATGAATCGACCCATGAACAGGCTCAACATGCAGTGGATAGCTGCCGTCAGCTGTCGGTAACTCAATGGATGATAGATTTATCAGGAGAATTGTCACATGTGATGAAAAATGGGTCTATTACCGCAACGCTAATGCCTCGAAAAAGTGTCTCAGTCATCGCCAAACTGCCACAGTCATCGTTAAAAGGATCGGTGGAATTTAGAAGGAGTGATTCTCTAGGAGTTTGTTACAAACGTGCGTGCAGTCAATGTGGATCTTTATTCTCAACAACCGGAATGAGTTCGTGAAATTTTGAGACAGAGTTACCCAGCATTAGTTAACCGAAATAGAGTTCTCTTGCAGCAGAACAATATGAGACCTCATACTGCACGAACAACCATGGCAAAAATTCAGGAAATGGGAGGAGTCGAACTGCTACTACATCCAGCATACAGCCCTGATCTTACGTCTTCAGATTACCAACATTTTCGATCCATGGTCCATTTCTTGCGTGGACGAAATTTTGAAAACATTGAAGCTGTGGAGATGGGTCTGGCCGAATTCTTCGCATCAAACCCAGAGACTGGTACCGTCGCGGGATAAGAAACCTCGCTGAAAGATCGGTCAAGACCATGCAATAGTTTAATTTCTTGTCAGAAAACTTTCCAAATTAAATTTTCTTTGTAAAACGACATTACTTATGAGGCATGCCCTGTAATAAATTATTCGATGTAAAATCACGTACAGCTCATTGATCCGGTGTAAGTCTTTGAGATTGCGTGTCGACGATACTGTTCCAGTACCTCAAGCCAGATGTATTCCTTGGTGGAACCAAGATTCGAATACGGGCCTCCGGAGTGGCAGTCAACTACGCTAACAACTACATCACGATGAGTACATTCACAGAAGTTTACTGAAAAGTGTTGACTTGTTTTAGCTTGTAAGTGCTGCTGTTAGAGAGGGAGATGTGATTTATTGTATGCCCTAGCATCAATACCATGATCCGAAGAATACGTATAAACAGTTCGAACACGTGCAGATGTTATTGCGATGTTCGATTCCAGGCTAGGCGTGCCGCAGGCGGGCAGCGTAACGTTATGCAATCATTGTGGTGAATGAAGCCTCGAGCTCTGTTATCAGGCTCCTTATATAGTGTATGAATGAACAACCAAAGTGCAGAGACCACTCGGCTTGTTGTTCACATTCTATAACTCCCTAGCTCAAGCCACGGAATCTTCCATCGTTATTTTTATCGAGTCCACAAGAGATAATACAGTGACATATATCCTGTGAGTCAATGAAGGAAATATTTCTCTAAAAGCTATATTCTTGCCTGGCAGCTATCACATCTGAGCTGCTATCAGTAGAGCCCTGCGCGGATGAACAAAACGTTATCCGCATCCGCCCCGCATCCGCACGACTGTTATCCGCATCCGCCCCGCATCCGCACGACTGTTATCCGCATCCGCCCCGCATCCGCATTACTGTTATTCGCATCCGCCCCACATACACATGATTTTAATCCAAATCCGCTGATATCTCAATATTATTTTTAATTTATTAGATAAAGCATAAAGTGTTGATGTCCTAACTCTCTGCGTTGCAATATCACAGTCAACGTGTGTCAGCGCCAAGTTGGAAATAAATCTACAGATAAACCTGGAACCAGATCTTCTAGGATAGCTTAGACCGCGAAGTAGCTGACTTGAGGAATGTTAATGATGTCACCACGATGAACTAACAGGCTTATTGACAGCATTATATCTCGTATGTATAGTAATAATGGCAGTGAGAATTGATGAGATGTCAAGACCATCTACTACAAACATACGGTACTTAATAAAATGTAGTTGAAAGCATATGAGTAAAATATTCTCCCTGTGTATAAGTGCAATACGTGCCTGAATATTTCGTACGCAATAGGCTATATAATACTATCGTAAGTTCCACATTGTATTCTAAAAACTATCCGCAAATTTACTCGAAACATTATCCGCAGCGTATCCGCTATCCGCACAGCCATGCAAACTATATTCGCGTGGCGAAAAATTTTGCGGATATCCGCATCCGCGCAGGGCTTTAGCTATCAGGTAAGTTACCTGGGGTTTCAGGTGACGTGCCGGCATACTACGTAACTACCGTACCACTGAGTTTGGTGATGCTGTGTACTTTAGGGAGTGAACACGAGTGTACTGGACAGTGCTCAGCGCTCTGTCAAAGGATGGCGAAAGCTTCAAGGAGGGGTAGACAGGGGTTGCTGCCCGCATGTGTCGAGGATCGGCTGGATACACAAAGGCATATCAAGTCTGCTTTGACATCATACGGAAACGAAGAGTGGATGCTTAAGAGGATACTTGCAGTCCATACAAGACAAACAGCGAATTAGGTGTATCAGGCTGTGGGAACGTTGGCGACAATGCTGTGTTTCTTTAATTGGTTTTGTTACAACTGTATTTATTAATTTACTTTATTTCATTTTATTTTTGCGGAGGGGGGAGTAGGGAAAGGTAATACAGTGCAATATGTATGGTAAATTTTCGTCCTCTTTTGGAGCACAAGCCCTGTCCTCCATTCGTTCTTAGAATCTCGTAAAATGTCCTACAATCATTACTTTAAAATATTTTATGTTTAATCCAGACTATTATATGTCTGAAAACTGTATCATAATGATGGTCATTATAACACTATTTTTAGCCTACTTTTCACATTTTGCAAAAATGAGGAAAAAGTAGACTTATGAGATCGGGCAAATGTCTGTCTGTCTGTCCTTCTGTCTGTCTGTCTGTCTGTCTGTCTGGCTGTGTGTGTGCCCCCCCCCCCCGCCCCCTATCAACTCCTAAACGGCTGCAGCAATCGAAACAAAATTTGGTAGGAGTAAAGATCTATTCCTGAATAGCTCACGGCCATATTTGAAAATGATGTCAGTGCTACCAACTGCTGAAAAATCGCAATTGAATTTTGAGCTCCATGTTGGATATCTTGGAAGGTATGAATGGGTATTTCAAAATTGGCACACGTATAGGTAATAATATTGCAGTTTAATTTCCAGGAGGCCATACATTGCAGTGTTGCCAAAATGATTATAAGCCAGCTGATAGGTCCAAATTTTAAATGCATATAACTTCTACACTATGAATTTGATTTCAACCAAATTTCGTATGTGCTTTGTGTACATAAACAGATATGACTGAGTGTATTCTTAAGAGCCACCAGGGCTACCAACTGTTAATAAATGCTCTCATTTTTAAAACCAAATACCCATATATCAGAAAGTATGCAAGCCGACAGCTTGAAACTATGCACACGTATAGTACCTGACATTCTATATTAATTTGGAGTAACTTATATACGTCAGTGCTACCAACATGATTCCAGGCCTGCTGAGAAGTCCAACTTTAAATACATATAACTTCTATACTATCATTTGGATTTCAACCAAATTTCGTGTGGGCTATGTGTACCATAACAGATATGACTATGCTGATTCTTAAGAGTAACCAAGTCTGCCAACTGTTAATAAATACTGTCTCTATTTTTGTTACCCTAATATCAATATATCAGAAAGTATGCACGCCAATAGCTCTAAACTTGCACACGTATAGTACCTGGCATTCTAGATTAATTTGGAGTAACTAATATACGTCAGTACGGCCAACATGATTCTAAGTCTGCTGATAGGTCCAATTTTATAATGCATGTAACTTTTATACTAACTAATGGATTTCATTCAAAATTGACACAACAATAGAACATATTATTTCAGGTTATTTCTGACCAATACATGTATGTCATTGTTGCCAACATGATTTTACGTGCGCTGTTAGATCCAATGTTTAACTGCATGTAACGTCCATGCTATCCATTGGACTTCAATCAAATTTTGTATTCTGTACCTTAAGAGATGGAACTAAGAATATATTCAGTCACCAGTGCTGCCAACTGAACTTCCCTATTAGGCTACATTATGCCAGGTATACAGTATTTCGAACTAATTAGATATTTCGATATTACCAACTTAATTTCGTCATTATTGTAGATATATCCATTTAGATTAATCATTGTCATGAATCTTAAATTTTAAGAAAAGTAGGCTCTTTAGTTCGTCACGGAACTTCTTGTTCATTATGAAACAGTTTCTACACCAATCACAGCTCAAGAAACACTTGTTTGACCAATTAGAAAAGGATACATTCGCGCATGCGCTCAAAATCCAACATGTCTAAATAAATTACCGAAAGTGCACCGTCCATATGTTCGCGTAAATAAACTGGTGAATATGAGACAAGAAATAGCACTGTACCTTAATATCCCCAAATCCAATTTCTACCCAGCGCGTTGTTTAGAAACGACTTAGGTGAATTTTTTACTGAATACTGGTGCTCAATCTGCACATATGGCATTGAAGCACACAGAGCGCATGCGTCGGTCGGTCAGAGTGCTTGGAAATCAGAGATATACTACCCAGCGCAGCACCCGATCACAAAATTCTAGTGACAATCTCAACAGATATTTATGAATATTTATGTTAAAACGTATAATAAAGTTATAATTGTCGTCGAACATAAACAGTCGTATGCAACTCGCCTATAATGGTAATTAAGACACTCGTATGGAAATTATAAAACTCGCATACGCTCGTATTATAAACATACTCGTGTCTTAATTATAGCCATTATAGGCTCGTTTCATAATGTACTATGCCTTAATTTTAGCCTATTTTCATCATATGGGAAGATAGGCTTATGATATCACCTTTTGTCCATGTGTGTTGAGTGTGTGTGAGTGTGTGTACGTGTGTTTGTGAATGTGTGTGTGTGGGGGGGGGGCGACCCTCTTCCTAATAAAATCCAAACGGCTCGAGCGATTTCATTGAAACTCAGTAAGATCATAGTACTATTTTTTCTGATCACGACTTTACCCTTCAAATTTCAATACGTTTCACCAAGCCAGGGCCCTTTGGTGTCCACTTTCCTTTTCTTGTGTGATGATAACATAATACACTACAGACAGTAGGGGGCGTGGTGGCGAAGCGGTTACGCTGTCTGCCTCTCACCAAGGTGGACTGGGTTCAATTCCCAGTCAATGCATGTGAGATTTTCGAAGTGAAATGCCATGTCCTGTGGTTCGGATTCCACGTAAAAAGGAGGTCCCGTGGTTCACGATCGCGAGATTAACGGTCACGTAAAACAACAAGCTTCGTACAACACACAGTACACCACTTAATCAACAATAAGGAAGTAAGAAATACATTTTAATAACTGATTAGGCCCCGCATGAGAGGGTTCTGCGGCCTGGGGACGGCCCGGGAGCCAGCTGTTGCACATGGTTGATGTACACCCTACACAATCAGCATTTAGCCTTTCAAGATTTGATTGTCGGTGGTCGAGATGGGAACTGTTCTTTGTTTACTTGTGTCACGCTGTCAGCCTGCATGGTTGACAGGTACAGTTACGCGTGTAGGATATGACTCAGCTACAGTAGCCTCAGTTATCGTTCAACTCTCCGTGGTGACATGAGCTCTGGCGACGCGCAATGCTGCTTGACTTATGAGCAGAAGGCACTCCGTCATCGCTGCCCCCCTCCCCGCCCCCTCCCCCCCCCCCCTGCTCGTTCCACAAGTCTCCTGCAGCAATAAATAACAAACGGTGGCGCAGCCACGTTCAGCGGCAATCAAATCTTGAACGGATAATACCGTACTGATCCCTACTGGCAGCATGCACCCGTAATTTAAACACGCCGTGCCGTGCCGTGAAACAATATTACTGTCAGTATTTCTATTAAATATTTAAGTGTTGGTTGTTCGTTGCGCACCATTTATGGTACACTTTAATACGTCAGCGCTGTAGGTTTAGCGCTTCAGTTGTCACAGATACTCAATCCTAGCAAATAATTTGTTTCTACGTATCAACATTAAGCAATCAATTGATTATTATTATTATTAACATTATAGTTATTATCATTTTAAATGATCTTGTCGACTTTGTCGTTACGCTGGGGTCTGGCGTTACGTTACGGTGACGGGAAGAAATGTACCCAGATGCACTGAGGTGTGTGACGTCATAGTAAGTTACCGCTTGGTGCATGTGTACCCCGACAATCTCTATCCCCGATTCTTGGATGTCACGGGTAATCTCGAGAACCAATGGATGGATTTTGATGCGGTTTTCACCATTCTGTAAAGGATATCTCGAGGAAAGATTCTGTAGAAAACAATTTATGTATGATCAAAGGAAGCCAAGCAGTAACGATTTCAGTGAAAAAGTCGAAAACAAACTTGGCGTCCGTGCGCTTCTTAAGCTTACGCTGGGCAAACCGTTAAAAATATCAATATACTATGAGCGTAAGAATTGGTCAGCATGAAAAGTTCTACAAAAAAGTCCCCGAGAACATATCTCTATCTTCAGTACATCGCCATCTATAAGTGTTTTTAGACTGGATGGAAGGGGCACGTCATCCAGTCATCTCCCTCCGCGCGCTTGATCTTGCTTTGCCCTTGGTTTGCACTTGCCGTTCGCGAGTAATTTGAAACAAGGTAAAGCATTATAAAGCAAGATAAGTATTATGCAGATAATTTTCTAACATGTCAAGAGTCTTTGGCTTCGAGCGAAGCGAGAAGCCTCCAGCCTTTCTAGCATTTTTCAGCATTTGTAGCATTTAAAATGATACAGAGTCTAGTCTTTCAGACTGACTGTCACATTTTTTATTGAAAAATTCACTTGTCTTGAGGCAGATGACCCCGATGTTCCGCTATCTACAGTGGCAATCACAATCATTACCACCACAAAAAAATTAACCCCAAGTGCTACTGCCGTTTATTCTAATTTTCACTACATAGCCTACAGTAGCCTATGTGTATTGTTTACATGAACTTCTCCGGTGCTCATGGAGTTCTACCACAGTGCCCCGGGTTCGACTTTTGACCGAGGAAGTTGATCGTTGATGGGTGGGAAAAATGCACGACTCCTGTATAGAGTTGAAAATGAAACGCCGTGTACTGACCTCTCGCTTCTTCCTGTCTCACGCCAAGTTGAATACAACGCCTTGTGGTCTGATGTGTTGCAGCACCTCGCATATTCTGTCGCTGGAGTTTCGATTGGGTGCTTGGAACATCCTGTTCATCATTCCTGTATACTTGGGTGTGAATTTAATATGGTAACCTGCCTTTGCATTCTTGTGCTGAATGTAGTAGCGAGGTCTGCTATTTTTTTATCGTCTATGTTGGTGGACTTGCAAAAAGTTACCATTTTAGAATTTCATGTAATTAGTATGGACAGACTCGGGGGGAGGGAGTAAACACAGAACGGATGACCACTGACGGCATTGAGTTTTTTGGCCTTGGATCTCAGGAGTCATCTCAGACTTGGAGCGCCCCATAGACCGCTCGATTACGCTGGGGAGTCGCCACTTTTCGTCTCTAATGTACAGTGAGTCTCTCTCACGACTCGGCCGGCCAGCGCACCAAGCTTCCCTGCCTCCCGTTAACTGATCACTTCTTGTTACACAGCGCGCACTTCGCAGTTCTGGTCCATGCTTATAACATGTATTTAGTGTTCATCTGTCGCTCCAACTATTCTCGAGTAGTGAAGTGTTACTTTTGGGTATAATTCTCATAATGCCTCCACGTGTGTACACGGTAGAGGAAAGGGTATTTATGTACGATAATTATGTGAAAACACAGTCTAGAAGGGAAGTCGTTAAACGTTTCATAACACATTTCACAGGTGTGCGCCCTCCACATAGAGAGACCGTGCGGAAGCTCGTAAACAAACTGAGGGGAAATAGTAGTTCTCTACTCGATAAGAAGCGAAGTGTTAAAAAACGTGTACTTAACGAGGAAAAAGTAAATGAAATCGCAGAACATATCCGGAGAGAAATAGCCTCAATTACGGGAGACGAACTTATGCGTGTGAATCGGAGTTTCCTAAGACGATGCCAGAAATGTGTGGATGTAGGAAGAGATCATTTCCAACATCTCCTGTCATAAGGTACGACCTTAGTTTATTAATTCTTACTTTCTAAATTTTAATTAGTATCTCATGTCATGCACGGATAAAGTGAGCCAAGTGCTGTTCTGTTCTTATTGCTATGCTACGCCGAGCGGGGAGTGATGAGTCAACGGGAGGCAGATAAGCTGGGCGCGCCGGCCCGCCGAATCGTGAGAGAGACTCACTGTATTATGGAGATTCTTGATGTATGCAGTGTTCCTTCTCTTAATTTGCCAATTGGCACAGTCTAGAGCAAAATGTGGCTTTACACTGATGTCTCAGGCTAATTTATGGCAGCGATCATATGATAATGATAATTGTTGTTTTAAGGGGCCTAACATTTATTTTATTTTTTTAATTTTTTTTAGTGTATGGCTTTTAGTGCCGGGAATGTCGAGGACATGTTCGGCTCGCCAGTTTTGTAGCTGCTTCGAGGCGGACACCCAATGGGCGAGCTACACGTACCGCCGTGTGTGGAGTGTTGTCTGGGGAGGAAGGTTTGAATGTAAGGACGAGGAGTTGGAAGGTAGCGGCTGTGGCCTATAGTGAGGGACCAACCCCGGCATTTGCCTGGAAGGAAGATGGGAAACCACAGAAGACCATCTTCAAGGTTGCCGGCGGCTGGATTCGAACCTCCTCGCCTCCCGAATGTGAGCGACTGCCAGCAGTCATGCCGTAACGACCACGGCTAACTCACCCGGTAACATTTTGGTTATCGGCCCCTAATGGTTGGGTTATAGTGATAATGATGATGTAATGTAAACTATAACTAAATTTCACTACCTATTTACATACTAGAAGAAGAAATGGAAAACAAATGAAGAATGAGGTAAATAAACGACAGGATAAAAAGAAATGCCCTCAACCCTCAAGGATTGAGGGACTTTGAAGGAAGCAGAGCCAGGAAAGGCAGATAGGAAAGGGAAAAAGGAGAGGGCCCACCACAAAGTCAGTGGAAAAAGGGTAAAAACCGCACCCAGCTCAGGAAGCCCTCGGGGTGGCCAACTCCTGAACTCACCAGCCATGAGCCCTTGAGGGTGTAGCACTATCCAGGCTGCACCAGAAATGGTGGGGCCACACACACCCTGCCTCCTTGAGGGCCTTGTGCAAAAGGCAGGAGATATCATGAAAAGAAAGAGAAGGCTGACCCCTCGAAGAATGAGGGTATCAGAAAAGATGAGACAAGGGCCAATTAAGGCGGGAAATTGAACGACTCCCTAGGCCTCGGATACCCTAACACCATCGGGGTTGGAAGAGAACAAGTGTTGACCAAGAGAGATCGATTGTAAAGAAGACGGAGAGGAGCCCGGCACAAGTAAGTGGAAGCAATGCCTGACTCAGCTGCGGTCCCGTGGTCGCTGACCCACGTCCCACTAGATGTGAGGCCCTGGGGGGGGGGGGGGCAATCATATGAAAGCTACTAAGGTATGGGTGGTGCTGGGTGATCGCATTCTTATAACACTTATTACCTGTGGATGCTGTGAAAGGTTACTGTTGATGCACTGGCTCGGTGAGGAAAGCAATGTCAA
This sequence comes from Meconema thalassinum, assembly GCA_946902985.2. Lineage (NCBI taxonomy): Eukaryota > Metazoa > Arthropoda > Insecta > Orthoptera > Tettigoniidae > Meconema > Meconema thalassinum. Next base: position 215,722,471 of record OX336389.2, on the reverse strand, counting down.
ACTATCTCGATGTTCCTCCCTTCGCGTAGCGTAGGGGGTTTGGGGATTTATACCCCACATGACCTACGGTGATATTTTTTTTTTGATCTGACCAGCCTTCAAACTGATAACATGACAGGCAGTGTAACGTGACCAGCAGACATGACCATATGCAAACACGAAAACAAAGGGAGTGAAGTGTAGTGAGTGGTTTGGAAAATCAATGTGCTCCTGTGAGAAGTCAATCAGCGCAACAGTGAGAGCCAACGAACATGAGAGACAAAGCATTTTTATGGATGCAATAAACAAAAAGCGTAGGCTATCTGGTGTGCCGTGTATCAATTAGAGAATAATTCATGTTTGACGTTGAAATTACCTGCGTCCACCCTTTTATTTCAGGGATGGAAGTAGGCAAATTAGTGATATTACGAAAAATGCTTTCAAATGTAATTGGATATTTTCAAATGCATTGTCGTTCTTTGATGTCTTCAGGCGCAGAACTACAATACAAAATTAATCTCGTTTATTTCTAAATTTTTATTAGATTTCTACTCTACCAAGGAATTTAATTCTGATCTGAGGAATAGAATGGCGTACACACAGCTTCGTTACGCAGAACTCAGTAGCGATTGGTTTAAATCCCACCTCTCAAGGAAGTGAACGAGTAAGCAAGGGATACTATGTGTGAGAAACAACGAAAACCTCTCTTTTGCAATGTTAGCAAAGAATGCAGGCTACCGGTATTCGTGTTTGGAGTCCCAATGGTGGTCACATTTTGGTTCCTTCACTTACATTATCATCACCATCATCATCACCACCAACAACATTCTCACCTCTGTATATTAAAATATAGGTACTTGTGACACGAATAAAGAAAGGAACATTATCTATATATTAAAAATGCTAACGTGATTTTTGTTACCGCGAGATTGACAAGACGGCTGAACCGATTGACTTCGTAATGCACTCTGACCAAAGCCCTTGATCTGTATATTTGCAGAGTGTCCTTAAAATAAACAAATATGTTACCATATATTTTTAAATTTATAAACAAAACTGCAAAATTATTGGCCCTAACGCATGCGCAGAATCAGTTTGGTCAAGACAGACATGGCGAATGTCAACCGCGTTTAAATATGCGAGTTATTTATAAGAATTGTAAAGGAGGGGAAGATTCATTAATTGTTGAGAATAGGTACTCCTCCCGTTTCATAACCTTCACAGGGCAAATTATTGAAAATATATTATGTATGATTCACATACCTTTCTGGGAGTCATTAGAAGTTGATTTTAATTTGAATTGTCACTGCTGCATCCGAAATATTTCTTTTATTACGACAATATATCATTTGCATTCCTTATTTTATCTCTAGGGGAAGCCTCCGTGGCTTAGGCGGCAGCACGCCGCTCTCTCACCGATGGGTCCGTGGTTCAAATCCCGGTCACTCCATGTGAGATTTGTGCCAGTAGTATGTTGCAATGTCGAGAGTGCATTCTTTTGACGGCCTCAAAGTTGCAATAGTGCCAAAAATTAATCGTAGAAAGAATGTAACTTATATAGGTAACTTCTTCAGTAAATACAGTATAGTGTTCATTGCCCGTCATATTTTGACGGGTTTCAACTAGGTATGATTATTATTATTATTATTATATATGAAATTTACATATAAATACAAAAGCCTCACCCTCGGACTCTTTGTCAGCCAAAGACACTGATGACAGCACTGGATCTCAAGATGTTCAGAGCAGGTCACTGAAGAGACAAAACCTTAGGCTATGTACTATACTTGCATTATCTGCATATGGTGTTTCTTCAAGCCAAGGTTCTAATTTGCAATTTCCCAGTCTATTGTGACTAAACCACTCACAGAGACAACTGGGATGACGAAAACTTCCTTTAAGCCGTATATGTGACCGAGTTCAGTGGCAAGTAGCTGGTATTTGCACTTTTTCTTTGCAACCGTGTCCTGTAGGCATCGATCGAGTGGAACAGCAGCATCGACAATAGTAGCCTTGTGTGCTTGTTTATCGAATATCACAAGGTCTGGTCTGTTGGCTTTTACAAAACGATCAGTTATTATAGTGGAATCCCATGAGATCTTTGGCTTTGTCATTGTTCAGAACCTGATCTGGCCTGCATTTATAATATGGGACTTTCTTTTTAACAAAACCGTATCGCTGCGTTAAGGCTTGATGGACTACTTTCGTTACGATATGTCGCTCCAAGTATTCTTTCGCAGCAAGCGTTTGGCATCCTCCCATGATGTGCTGCACAGATGTATCCGTATCGTTATTGCTATTGTTATTATAAATTATTGAAACTTGCTCAACTAAGAATTGCGTGAAAGAACTTCATATGACTTACGTTACTTTTTCTTCTTCTTTTCCCGTCATATTTTTTCTTAGTCGTTTCACTAGGTTCTCTTGTTCTCCGTTCAAAAGGAAGGAAGCTTGTAGTTTTACGTGATCGTTAATCTAGCGACCATGAGCCACGGGATCTCCTTTTTACGTGGAATCCGATCCACTGGATATGGCATTTCACTTCGAAAATCTCACATGTACTGACCTGCAATCGAACCCGGTCTACCTTGGTGAGAAGGCAAATAGCTTGACCGCTGCACCACCACGCCCCCCGTGCTCCGTTCAATCCAGACAACATTTATTAGTCAATCTCGGAGTGTAGTGGCTAGCATTCTTGGTTGTCACCACGGAAGTCAACAGGTTAGACACGCGAAATTTAAGAATTTAAATTGATTTTTCTCACGACTGAATCATCCGAGTGCATGTTCAATTGTTTTCAAACATTCAAGATGGCTTCAGTTTGAAATTTTAAAACTTTCTTTTATTTCTCGTATACTCTTTAAGCGATCAAAGAGTAGATTCGTATGATGGGCTGTTATAATAATCATAATCCAATGGCATTACATTCTGTAGCTTACTTTTCATAAATCATAGAAGCCGTGCATTTGACTTTTCTTACAGAAGGATGCCATCTCACGAGAGGAGTCATAATTACCGATACTGAAAGTTAAATATTCTAGCGCATATTTTCTCAATGTAATGGTGTTGTAAGGGCTCTGTGTTTAGTAGTGCAGTTACATATTTTGTGACTTTTTCTTTACATTGATGGCGTCAAATTCGAAGTAAATGCACACTTTCTTAAACGTTGAAACGAAATTAAATAGAAAGGTTAACAAAAGGTGAAAGTGGATCATCAATTGCAAAGATTTATGAGGTAGGAACATCCACTATAAGTGACATTAAGGGGGAAATGAGCACAGTTCGACCGGTTTGCTTCAAAACTGGACTCAGAAGACGGGACGCTAAAAAGATAACTGCGCGTTCAGCAAACAACAAAGCATTGGAGGATGCAATGTACATGTGGTTCACATAATGGAGAAGCATAGGAGAGCCAATTTCAGGCCCAATGGTCATCGAAAAATGTCCTACAATTGAATGAGGAGCGTAATGGAACGACAGATTTTAAAGCCAGTTCCGGATAGCTTTAAAACCTAAATGTCTAGACATGGTATTATGGAGCTGGATATTCAAGGAGAGAAACATTCCTTGGATTTAGCGGCTGGGTGTGCTTTTCTTGAAAAGTTTATAAAAGATTCCCTTGGAAAAGGTTATTTTAGGGATGACGTGTATAATGCAGATGAGACTGGGGTAAACTGGCAAGCTCTTCCACGCAAGTCACTAGAGTCAATACGTGAACAATCCGCTCCTAGGTTTAAAGCGAGCAAAGAAAGGTTTACTGCAATGGTATGCACTAATGCAAGTGAGGAACACAAAATAAAATTGTTGGTGATTGGCAAGAGCAAAATCAACGGAGTTTTAAAAATTGTACTCTTCCTGTTTCGTACACATCACAAAAAAAAACGCCTGGATGAGTTCAGTCATGTTTCTTGAATGGTACAAGAATGAATTCATTCGTGGTGTAACAAAATACCGCGAGGAGAAGAATAAAGAAGGGAAAGTTTTGCATTATCATTGATAACGCACCCACACATCCCCCTCTCGAAGTATAGAATGCAATCAATGATAAATTTTAGGATTTATATTTCTCCCACCCAACGCCATAGCCACTATCCAGCCAATGAACCAGGGAGTGATCGAAAAAATTAATGAAATCTACAGAAAGCAGCTCCTGCGTCACCATTTCTTTGACAAAAGAGGATGAAGAAAGTGTGGTTTAGCTCATAAAGAAATGAACATTAAGATAGCATTGACATGCTCGCAGAAGCTTGGAATACTCTCACCAAAGCAACTTGCAAAGAGCCTGGAATATACACACATCAAAAAAAGTTTTGCATCACCTCGGTTCCAAGAGTTCCGGAACCTTTAAATACAAAGGGAATAGAGATCAACACAAACAACATTTCAGCTCGTTTTATTGCTCATGAGACCCACACATTGCATGTTGTACCATCATACAGCTAGACTTTCAGCATTTGTGGTCCAGATTGCAGTACACACCACTACCTCTAATACCCAGTAGCACGTCCTCTTGCATTGATGCATGCCTGTATTCGTCGTGGCATACTATCCACAAGTTCATCAAGACACTGTTGGTCCAAATTGTCCCACTCCTCAACGACAATTCGGCGTAAATCTCTCAGAGTGGTTGGTGGGTCAAGACGTCCATAAACAGTTCTTTTCAACATATCCCAGGCATGTTCGATAGGGTTCATGTCTGGCGAACATGCTGGCCACTGTAGTCGAGCGATGTCGTTATCTTGACGGAACGCATTCACAAGATGTGCACGATGAGGTCGAGAATTGTCGTCCATGAAGACAAATGCCTCTCCAATATTCTGCCGATATGGGTGCACTATGGGTCGGAGGATGTCATTCAGGTATCGTAAAGCCGTTTCGGAGCCTTCCATGACCACCAGTGGCGTACGTCGGCCCCACATAATGCCACCCTAAAACATCAGGGAACCACCACCTTGCTGCACTCGCTGGACAGTGTGTCTAAGACGTTCAGCCTGACCAGGGTGCCTCCAAACACGTCTCCGACGATTGTCTGGTTGAAGGCATATGCGACACTCATCGGTGAAGAGAACGTGATGCCAATTCTGTGGGGTCCATTCAGCATGTTGTTGGGCCCATCTGTACCGCGCTGCATGGTGTCGGGGTTGCAAAGCTGGACCTCGCCATGGACGTCGGGAGTGAAGTTGCGCATCATGCAGCCTATTGCGCACAGTTTGAGTTGAAACACGACGTCCTGTGGCTGAACGAAACGCATTATTCAACATGGTGGCATTGCTGTCAGGGTTCCTCCGAGCGGCAATCCGTAAGTAGCGGTCATCCACTACAGTAGTAGCCCTTGGGCGGCCTGAGCGAGGCCTGTCATCGACAGTTCCTGTATCTCTGTACCTCCTCCATGTCCGAACAACATCGCTTTGGTTCACTCTGAGACGCCTGGAAACGTCCCTTGTTGAGAGCCCTTCTTGACACAAAGTAACAATGCGGACACGATCGAACTGCGGTATTGACCTTCTAGGCATGGTAGAACTACAGACAACATGAGCAGCGTACCTTCGTCCTGGTGGAATGACTGGAACTGATCGGCTGTCGTACCCCCTCCGTCTAATAGGCCCTGCTCATGCATGGTTGTTTACATCTTTGAGCAGTTTTAGTGACATCTATGAACAGTCAAAGGGACTGTATCTTTGATACAATATACACAGTCAACGTCTATATGCCGGAGATCTGGGAACCGAGGTGATGCAAAACTTTTTTTGATGTGTGTATTATGGCCTGAAGAAAAAAGTGCAGATGAAGAAATTGCAAATGATAACATAGACTGCGGTGTAAACGACGAAGTGGCATACATATGCAGTACGATCCAGGGATTCCAACAATGCGATGAAAATGATGCCAGGGAGTGGTTTGATGTTGACAACAACGATCCTGAGTACCAAGAAATAGTTCCCATGGCGTCTAAAAGGTTCGCGGAGACAGATGAGACAGATGGGGAGAGTGAACATGAAATTGAAGAGGCAGGGCCAACGCATTCGAAAGCTTTTATGGCAACAGAGACCTGATGCCATGGCTTGAGAAACAGACGGAGAGTAGGCCTACACCAACCGGGTTCATTCTATTACAGTAAAATGAATCAAATATTTGGCCGCAAGAAAAGCAAACCACTACTGCAGTTCAAAAATCAATAACAGATTTCTTTAAATGCTCTGACAATGTATAAGCTGCACAGTATTCTGTAAATATGTACATATTTTACGTTATATATTCTTTCATTAAAAACATTGTAGTTCATATTAATTAATGCTTCTATTTATCTGCTCCAATTATTTAACCACTATAGTGAATTATTGACGGTTTTAGCAAGTTTCCTTTTTCTTATGAACTCAAACGACCTTTCCTTTCTGTTTTTTTTTTCGAAAATCCGGACGGAGTCCGGTCAAAATTAATCCGGATTATCAACCCTCTCTCTATATACAGTATATATATCTTCTTAGTATAAAACAAAGCCCCCGATTCTTGGATGTTACGGGTAAACTCGAGAACCACTGGATGGATTTTGATGCGGTTTTCACCATTCTGTGAAGGATACGTCGAGGATGATTTCTGTAGAAAATAATTTATTTATGATCAAAGGAAGCCGAGTAGTAACGATTTCAGTGGAAAAGTCGGAAGAAACTGGCGTCCGAGCGCTTTGTAAGCTTACGCTGGGCAAACCGTTAAAACTATCTTAATACTATGAGTGTATGAATTGTTCAGCATGAAAAATTATACAAAAAGTCCGCGAGAGCATATGTCTATCTTCAATACATCGCCCACTATAAGTGTTTTTACGTTTTAATTTCTTCCAACCATGTCCATTCAACTACTGAGGCGACAGTTTCCGAGCTAGCTAAGGGCGAGTCCATCAACCTTGTTACAGCCTAGCTAGCGGGCGAACCTATTGCCCCAGATACAGCCAGCAGCAAACCGTTGAGTCGTGTTGAGTTAAGACTTCAGAGAAGGGTGGTTGTGTTTGGAGTTTCCCTGGAAGTGCAACTCGAGTTTTCTTCATTTCGCCTGTGAAACACAGTCATGTTAAGATTGGACGGAAGGGAGATTTGAGTTTCATTCACCTGGCCATTTCCTGGAAGTGCAACTCTCATTTCGCCTGTGAACTTTTCGTTCCTAAAATTCACAGATAATTTAAGATTGGACGGAAGGGCGATAATATTATATTAAATTATACTGATTGGCGTATAATCTCTACTTAGTATAAAACAAAGTCCCCGATTCTCGGATGTCACGGGTAATCTCGAGAACCACTGAATGGATTTGATGCGGTTTTCACCATTCTGTAAAGGATATCTCGAGGAAGGTTTCTGTAGAAAATAATTTATTTATGACCAAAGGAAGTCAAGCACTAACGATATCAGTAAAAGGTCGAAAAAAACTGGCGTCCGTGCGCTTTTTAAGCTTACGCTGGGCAAACCGTAAACATATCTATATACTATGAATGTAAGAATTGTTCAGCATGAAAAGTTCTACAAAAAGCCCGGGAGAGCATATCTCTATCTTCAATACATCGCCTACTATAAGTGTTTTTACGTTTTCATTTCTTCCAACAATCTCCATTCAGTTACTGAGGCGACAGTTTACGAGCTAGCTAGGGGCGACTCTATCACCCCAGTTACAGCTTAGCTAGCGGACGAGCTTATTGCCCCAGATACAGCGAGCACCAAACTGTCGAGTCATGTTGAATTAGAAACGTTAGAGAAGAGTGGTTGTGTTTGGAGTTTCCCTGGAAGTGCAACTCGGCTTTTCTTCATTTCGCCTGTGAAAGTTTCGTTCCGCAAAATTCACAGTCAAGTTATTGTTGCACATCATCTCCATGATAATATAATTAATAGTCCAGTCAAAGATTTTAACCCATCATGCCGAGACGTAAAACGGATATTGGTCGTTGTTCATTGACGTTGGAAAAAGCACTTATCATGTAATGCATTCATAATTGTTCCCGGGTGAAGCCGGGTCGGGTTGCTAGTATATATACGAGGCACGTCAAGAAAGTAAGTTCCGTTTGGTAATAACATTAAATTGTGTACAGATACAGAAAAATTATTTATTGCAACATTCTACACCTCTTAAACTACTTTTCCACATAACTGCCGAACTTTTTCAGGCATTTGTCATAGCGTGGCACAAGTTTTTGGATACCTTCTTCATAGAAGTTAGCCGCCGACCCGTAACGAGAGTGAAGACTCCCCTGTAAGATATACTACCGTTTGGCCACAACTGTTAGGCAAATTGCGTGCTTACCATGAGAACTGCGTATGTTTAGGAGTTCTCCTGACCACATAAGCAATTTGCCTAACAGTGGTGGCCAAACAGTAGAATATCTTACAGGGGAGTCTTCACTCTAGTTTACGGGTCGGCGGCAAACTTCTATGAAGAAGGTATCCAAAAACTTGTGCCACGCTATGGCAAATGCCTGCAAAAGTTCGGCAGTTATGTGGAAAAGTAGTTTAAGAGGTGTAGAATGTTGTGCAATAAATAATTTTTCTGTATCTGTACACAATTTAATGTTATTACCAAACGGAACTTACTTTCTGGACGTGCCTCGTATATAGTGGCTCACTAAAGTATTCATACACCAGCCATGTAACTCAAACTGTATTGTTTTCTTCTTACAATATACAGACATCTTGCCATGTACAATATCAAAAGAAAGTGTAGTCATCATTGGGTCCCACCAGAGGCTCACATCTAGTGGGACTTCGGTTGGCGACCACGGGGCCCCAGCTGAGTCCGGCATTGCTTCCACTTACTTGTGCCGGGCTCCTCTCCGACTTCTTTCCTGTCGACCTCACTTGGTCAACTCTTGTTCTCTTCCGACCCCGACGGTATTAGGTTATCCGAGGCCTAGGGAGTCTCTTCCATTCCCGCCTTAATTGGCCCTAGTCTCATCTTTCCTGATACCCTCCTCCAGCGAGGGGTCACCCTTATTTTTCTTTTCCTGTTATCTCCTGCCTTCTGCCCAAGGCCCTCAAGGAGGCAGGGTGTATGTAGCCCCACCACTTCTGGTGCACCCTGGATATTGCTACACCCTCAGGGGCTCACGGCTGGTGAGTTCGGGAGTTGGCGACCCCGAGGGATTCCTGAGCTGGGTCCGTTTATTCCCCTTTTTCCACTGACTTGGGGCGGGCCCTCTCCTCTTTCCCTTTCCTATCTGCCTTTCATGGCACTCCTTCCTTCCAAGTCCCTCAATCCGCATTTTTCGGGGGTTGAGGACATTTATTTTCTCCCTGTCCTTTATTTGCCTTATCCTTTATTTGTTTCCCAGTTCTTCTTCTAGTATATAAGTCTGTAGTTGGTATTAGTTATAATTGTCATTCTCATCTCTTATTTCACTGTCACCCAAACCATTAGGGGCCAATAACCTAGATCTTAGGCCCCTTAAAACAACAATTATCATCATCATCATCATCATTGGGTACTGACGGGCAATATGTTGAACATAAACACCAACTTTTCATCACAAATAAAATGAAGACACAAAATAACCCGCTTCGCACTGCCACTTAAGTATTCATACACAGCCGATAAGATCGTACAAATTGTCATACAGAACAAACTCTATCCCTTTGTACCGCCCAATTGGTTCGTTTACTACCACGCACACTCAGTGGACTTGTAGGCCTATACAATTCCTACTTGCCAGTTTGACTCGATGATGATGATGATAATGATGATGATAATTGTCGTTTTAAGGGGTCTAACATCTAGGTTATCGGCCCCTAATGGACTGGGTGATAGCGAAAATGACAATGAAATGAAAACCAGAACGAAAATTAAGTGAGACTGAAAATACTTACAAAATGTAACTCAGACTGAAACGAATCACAAAATGGAGAGCGGCAATACTTACAAAAGGGAATTGATAAGGAAACTACTCACAAAATGAAGTTTAGGTTGAAAATACGTACAAAATACAATGTAGAGTCGAAATACTTCAAAAATGCAATTGAAATTCAAAATACTTTTAAAATGCAAATGAGATTGAAAATACGTACAAAATGCAATTGAGGTTCAAAATACTTACAAAATGCAATTGAAATTGAAAATACACAATGCAATTTAGATTGAAAAACGTATATTTCAGATCCAAAATACTCACAAAGTGCAATTGAAATTCAAAATGCTTACAAAATGCAATTGAAATTGAAAATGCTTACAAAATGTATGGTAGATTCAAACTACTCATTTGGATGCAAAATGAAATTTAGATTGAGAATTCTTACAAACTGTAATTTAGATTCAAAATACCCCAAAATGGAATTGAGAAACTACTTGCAATATGCCCACCATACAAAATGCAATTTAGATTGAAAATACTTGCAAAAAGTGGTTTAGGTTGAAATACTTACAAAATGCAATTGAAATTGAAAATACTCGAAAAATGCAATTTATATCGAAAAGACTTGCAAAATGCAACGTAGATTGAAATTAATTACAAAATGGAGTGTAGAGGCAAAAACATTTGCTAAAGGTAATTTAGATACACTGGGGCCAATTAACAAAAACAGTGCGGGAATCTTAAAGTGAAAAGGAAATATAATGAAAAGAAAACAAGAGGTCAGACCCCTCGAAGAAGACGGGATTACGAACGATGAGACAAGGGCCAATTACGGCGGGAAAGTGAAATACTCCCTAGGCCTCGGATACCCTAATACCGTCGGGGTCGGAGAAGAACAAGAGTTGACCAAGGGAGGTCGACAGGAAAGATGACGGAGAGGAGCCCGGCACAAGTAAGTGGAAGCAATGCCGGACTCAGTTGGGGTCCCGTGTTCGACAACCCACGTCCCACTAGATGTTAGCCCCTGGGGGACCAGTATGAATCCAGTGTGCTAGTGATGTGGGTCGCAAAGGTAAGAACATGTCCCCCCGAACGGAGGGAACTTGTAATTAAACTTTGGGAAAGAGGTCTAAGTTACTGAAAAATTGGTCAGGAGACAGGGACCCCTTTTCCAACAGTCCAGTCAATCATCAGAAGATACAGGACGGAGCACAGGGTTCATGACAAGCCTAAACCAAGGCACCCAAAAGTGTTTAGCGCACGACAGGAAAGGCTTATATGTAGAAAAGTCGAGGCAAATCCTCGACTTAGTGCCCCCAAGATACTAGCGGAAAATGCCAGCTCCTTGAAGGTTCATATGCACCCAGAGACCGTGCGACGAGTGCTAGGAAGAGGAGGGCACATGCACACCAATATTGCCGTGAGAGTTATGACTTATGGCAAGACGTCATATTCACTGATGAAAGTCCATTTCAAGTTTTTGACTCGAATAGACGTATTATGGCATGGCGAAGGCCAAATGAAGAACTAAATCCAGTAAACTTGAAACCGACTGCCAAACATGGTGGAGGACGGGTCATGGTTTGGGGTTGTATGTCATCTCAGGGAGAAGGTAGTTTACACTTTGTGGAAGGCACCGTGCAACAGTATCAATACATTGATATCCTAAATAACAATTTTTTGGACAGTGCAACTAATATGGGCATTCGGGACACATTCAAATTATACCAGGACAACGACCCCATGCATAAAGCTTGGACTTCTCGTACGTATGTGGGTATTGTTTAACTGCCCCAAGGTTCTTGATGTCCCTCCACAGAGGGAAAACTTATTGTACCATTTCGATAAACAAGTGCGACAACACTCAATATTGAACGTTACCCAATTCAAAGAGAAACTCTGGGAAGAATGGGCCATGATTCCAAAACAGAAGAGCTTGTACGGTCAATGCCCAGGAGGTTGCGAAGTGTCATACTCCAGAAAGGTTTTCCTACAAAGTATTAAACATATGATATGTCGGTGTTGTGTGAGTGTATGAATACTTAAGTGGCAGTGTGAATCTGTTAATTTTGTGTCCTTATTTTATTTGTGCTATTAAGTTGCCGTTTATGTTCATCATATTGCCCATTACTACCCAATGATGACTACACTTTCTTTTGATATTGTATATGACAAGATGTCTGTATATTGTAGGAAGAAAACAAGACAGTTTGTGTTACATGGCTGCTGTATGAATACTTTATTGAGCCACTGTATATACAGTATCTACTTATATCGGTAATTCCATGCAAGGATCCAATGAGACAAACATACTGTAGATACATTCATACCATCACAATTACATCATAAAGTTGCACTCCGTGATCTACAATATTTTATACGCACCGACATGGAAGCCTGTGTTGCGGTGTGCTCGGCAAAAGGCCAATTACGACATGGGTTTATCGGAAATAATATTTTAAATTGGAATTAATGTTGCATTTGACATAGTACTGTTACCATGCAGAGGTGATGGTGAATGTGAGACCGTAGCGAACATCAAATGTACATCTCCCATCTACACTTGGAAGAATAAATGGTTGATGAATTCAGTTGATCATGAAAGTGGATTCTTCGTACAGTAGGTGTTAATTGCTGAAGAATTTTGTGTGTTCCTTGAGTGAACAAGAGGACCAACTGTAAGGTTTCAACACGTTAGTGGAGGAAACGTGTCAATTAGTATTTGACCAAATGATTTTCCAATGCAGTATTATTGCCAGTAAACATTGTATTGGGTTTGGATACCATGATCATCAGCCCCATGTATTTTAGTGTGTATGGAATTTGGCTGACAACCTATGCTTTGTGGTTGCTGTAGTAGTGTTTGTACTTGTAATTGAGGATGGAGGCAGCTGTGACAACAGTATAGAAACCATCCCGGCATGTGTCTATAGTAGAAGTGAGGAAACAACTTCTAGGATATCTAACGTAGTAATAGAAACAACCTCTTCACAGCTATGTGTCAAGAGGCTGGTCACCTTTAGATCAGAAATGAATTTCTTGGCACAGAGTTGAAAAATCAACCAGGGTCTCAGGGGCGACAACTGAGAGTTGTTAAATAATTTTAGGGGTTTGGGACATTTTTGTCATCAGCCCCGAGCGCTTGGGTGTGTGTTCAACTTGTCTGTTAACCTGTGATTCTGTAGTGTTAAGTTGTGTATGTAACAGTAATCATTCGGGTCAGGAAATGCGTAAGTTAATGATGATGATGATGTTAATTGTTGTTTTAAGGGGCCTAACATCTAGGTTATCAGCCTCTAATGGTTTGGGTGATCGTGAAGATGAAAATGAAATGCAAACTATAACTAAAACTAACTACTAACTTACATACTAGAAGAAGAAATGGAAAACAAAAGGAGAATAAGGCAAATAAAGGACAGGAGGAAAAGAAATGCCCTCAACCCTCGAAGAATGAGGATTGAGGGACTTGGAAGGAAGGATAGCCATGAAAGGCAGATAGGAAAGGGAAAGAGCAGAGGGTCCACCCCCGAGGTAATGGATAAAAGGGGAAAAACCGGACCCAGCTCAGGAATCCCTCGGGGTCGCCAACTCCCGAACTCACCAGCCGTGAGCCCCTGAGGGTGTAGCAATATCCAAGGTGCACCAGAAGTGGTGAGGCTACATACACCCTGCCTCCTTGAGGGCCTTGAGCACAAGGCAGGAGATAACATGAAAAGAAAAAGAAGGCTGACCCCTCGCAAAAGGAGGGTATCAGAAAAGATGAGACAAGGGCCAATTAAGGCGGGATAGGAAGAGAATCCCTAGGCCTCGGATACCCTAATACCGTCGGGGTCGCAAGAGAACAAGAGTTGACCAAGTGAGGACGACAGGAAAGAAGACGGAGGGGAGCCCGCCATAAGTAAGTGGAAGCAATTCCGGACTCAGCTGGGGCCCCGTAGTCGCCAACCCACGTCGCACTAGATGTGAGCCCCTGGTGGGGGAAATGTGTAAGTGCCCAGGGACTTCAGGTAAGGTACTATCCCGGCATTCACCTGGAGAGAGCGTGAAAAAACTCGGAGAGTAACCTCAATCAGGATAGCCGCTGTCAGTTCCTGGATTCCAAACTTCGATCTCCAGCTGCAGTTCTCCATCTTGGTCATCGTGAGCGATTGACAGTCAATAATGCTGCCCGTGCCCGCTAAACCACGAGACGGTCGTTCCAGTAAGCACTTCATGAACCGACACACCCAGCCGATACCACTACCGTCAATACTAAATCGACCTGTTCAGTTCTTCCCACCACAGTTTAGGGAATATAACCGATGACTGCTCCATTAGAGGGAATTTAAACTCTACAAAACAAGTATCCACGTCCCTTGCACACACAGAGAGGGCACCACGCTGTGGTCAGTAAAGCAAGCTGCTACACAGACGGTACCGATGCACGTGGAAGTGTTGTCACGGTCGGCGATCCTATAACAAGTATCCACGTCCCTTGCACACACAGAGAGGGCACCGCGCTGTGGTCAGTAAAGCAAGCTGCTACACAGACGGTACCGATGCACGTGGAAGTGTTGTCACGGTCGGCGATCCTATAACAAGTATCCACGTCCCTTGCACACACAGAGAGGGCACCGCGCTGTGGTCAGTAAAGCAAGCTGCTACACAGACGGTACCGATGCACGTGGAAGTGTTGTCACGGTCGGCGATCCTATAACAAGTATCCACGTCCCTTGCACACACAGAGAGGGCACCGCGCTGTGGTCAGTAAAGCAAGCTGCAACACAGACGGTACCGATGCACGTGGAAGTGTTGTCACGGTCGGCGATCCTATAACAAATATCGGTCTTCAAATTGGCAAAATAACATAAAAGTGTATTAGTAATAAAAATAATAATAATAAATAACGACAAAGTATAAAATAACTGGCGGGTCCCGTGGTGTTGGGGGTAGCGCGCCTGCCTCTCACCCGGAGGCCCCGGGTTCTATTTCCGGTTCCTTGAGTGATTTTAGAAACCGACGTGGGGGCGGGGGTGGCGGTGCACTCAGCCTTGTGAAAACAATTGAGTAGCTGTCTGACAGTGAAGTAGCACCCCGGTCACGAAAACCAAGATTAACGACCGAGGGAATCCGACGCGCTGACCATGCATAACCCCATAATTTGTAGGCCGAATGTCATGAGGTGGTGTATATTTACTGAGAGTTTACTGCTGACTGACATCTGAACTACACATGTGTCCATTCCCTGCTAGTACCCTACCATGTTACCAAGTTTATATCCAATCGCTTCACAATTCAACAGTTCAGAATCCATCCCGGCAGGTCCCGTGTTTGTGTTTATTACAAAAAAAAAAAGGTAGCTAGGTTTGCCCAGTTGATACACATCGTTATATAGGAAATGACAACCTCGTGGCACAGTAACTAACATTATTAGCTGTCACTGCTAAAGTCCGGGGTCAATTCGCTGCACTGCCAAGAAATGTAATGCTGGTTGGAGGGCTGGAACGGGGTACACTCAGCCTCGTAACGCAGAACTGAGAACAGGTGGGTTTGATTCCAACCCCACCCCTCTTGGAAGTGGTATTCCGTGGTTTCGCGCTTCTACTCATGCCGAGATGGTACATAACTTAAGGCCACGGCCACCTCCTTCCCAATCCTATCCCCAATTAAAACTACGCACACTAATGGAGCCTTCACAATAACATAAGTTATCAGACACACTCTACATACACCCAAAATGCACGATTTCGCAAATTCTCTGAATGAATCAAGAATAACTAGGCTACAGTATATCGATAATGAGTGCATGCAAATATGAAACTGCTTCATCGATCCATAATATGGATTAGGTCATATATTAGATAACTCGAAATCTCTACGGCATACAGAGATAAATATCACGTCCTGTACAAATAATGATCTCTGTTTCCTTAAACTTGTTGTCCGATCGGTGCTCCAGAGCTCGTTCGTGATTGGTATGTGTCTCGTGACTGCCGTGTTACAACTGATCAATAACAAAAAGTCCTCTCGGCTCGCAGTATTCAATGTTATGAGCAAGTGTCAATTTAAAAGGAAAAGGAAAAAGACTGCAACCTACACAGCACTTACGGGATTGATGAAAGTGAGGTGTTGGGCGCCATGCCGAGATTCAGTACAAATAGGGCGGTCAAATTTAAGCGTCATATAGCCTATCAATACTGGGTGAGTTAGATGTGGTCGTTACGGCGTGGCTGCAGGCAGTCGCTCACATCCGGGAGGCGAGGAGGTTCGAATCCCCCCCGCCGGCAACCTTGAAGATGGTCTTCTGTGGTTTCCCATTTTCTTTCCAGACAAATGCCGGGGTTGGTCCCTAACTATAGGCCACAGCCGCTACCTTCCAACTCCTCGTCCTTACACTCAAACTTTCCTCCCCAGACAACACTACATACGCGGCGATACTTGTAGCTCACCCTATGGGTGTCCGCATATAAGCAGCTACAAACTGGCGAGCCGAACATGTCCTCGGACACTCCCGGCACTAAAAGTCATACGATAAAAATAATAAAACAACTACCAATAACACTGTGCAAAAAGTAAATTGCAGTTATAGTTCATACTGGTACACGAGACTTCCTTGTGCCAAGCCTCTCATATGAATCTAGTATATTTCCAATATTTGTTGTTGTAGCATCATTTGAAGCAGAGTATTCAATTGTAATAATTTATACTGTATATTTGAGAAGGCAGCAGTACAATAATTCTACGCTATAAATGATTTTCTCTCTTACTTGTGACTCCTCATTAGCCAAGTTTCGTGAAGATTTTTCATATACAATTAGAGTTGACGAACTTTAAGTTATAATAATATGCTTGACTGGCATCTTCAGTCCATTAATTCAGAGATTCTTATCCCTATATTTATCCAAATGTTAAATACAACTATTATGTCTTGCAAGTTCCTGCTCTGCAAGTTTACTAGATAATGAGCTACTGATATTAAGGGCAATGAAACATGAACAGAAATCTCATTAAAAAGAGAAGGAGCACGTTGTTAATCAAAAAGAAGTGTACCGTATTTAATTGAAATTGAGCACACAGCAAAACATATTTAAATGCATAGATAGATTGAGACTCGGACATGTTTTACAGAATTTCTATGCATATAATGGAATCTGCTTGCAATCCAAGGTGGGCATATCCTCCGCTTTGGAAATTATGAATACGGTCATTTGATAGCCGGAGCGCTGTAGGTGGAAGAAATTGAATTTCTACGGGGCTGAAATGCCAATGTCCCCAACAATTCCCCGTACTGAACCAAGCATTTGGTACACAAATTATTCCTAGTATAAAAACGCGTACACCAAGCATAAAAATTAAATGAAAAATATGCAGGCAAAAAATCCACTGCGGTGGAATTTGAACAGCCTGAAATTGATTACCTCATCAGATGCCAAGCACGCTAAGCCCTATACCACCATTACACGGTATAATAGGACCAAGTAACGTACCATCATAAGAGTGTATAAGCTTCAGATACGGTACGTAATGTCGCCGACGTTCATAATCTGTCTGTAATAGCTGTGCTGCTAATAAGATTATATCTTAGGTTTATTTATGAGTCTTTCGCTGGAATAAGGAGATAGTCAGCAATATCATGACTGGGGCGCTGGGTACCACCTGGCGGATGTAAGTGGCACTAAGTTACTTACGTGAGTTTTATCAATACCTGGAGTCAAGAAATGTTGATTTAATAGATTTGCGGAACGCTCCGTGTCCTGGCGTTTCTAATAATGCTATGTCAATCCGGTATGTAGGTCCCTTAATATGTGTTCATAATCGTCTACAATCCTTAGTGAAATAATGTATAGGTGATATTCAAGATGGCTGATTTGCGTAGAACTCCAACTGATAGTTTTCTGATCATAGCACTGTGGATTTCTAATGGAACATTCATTTTCCGAAACTTCAACATTTTTAATTCTCAATATTCAGTGGCATTGTCTTTAATATTTTATTTAGGATACTCAAGATGGTAGTTCAGCGTATTATTCGAAGAATTATTGTAATTTGTGGAACTAGGATGTCATATAAGACTCCTATTTCAACACGATTTGTGGTTCTTGCTCGTCTCATTTGTCGAAAATAATGTCTTAATCAGGGTATAAGTTACTTGCTAAAATAGAAATGACGTCAGAGTTAACGTTACTTGCTAAAATAGTAACGACGTTAAAGTTAACGTTACTTATCAAAATAGAAACGACGTTAACGTTAACGTTATCTGCTAAAATAGTAACGACGTTAAAATTAACGTAACTTATTAAAATAGCAACGACGTTAAAGTTAACGTTACTTGCTAAAATAGTAACGACGTCACAGTTAACGTTAACGTTACCTGCTAAATTGTTACGACGTCACAGTTAACGTTACTTGCTAAAACGAAGTAAACGACGTTAAAGTTAACGTTATCTGCTAAAATAGTAACGACGTTACAGTTATTGTTACCTGCTAAAATAGTAACGACGTTACAGTTAACGTTACTTGCTAAAATAGTAACGACGTCACAGTTAACGTTACCTTCTAAAATAGTAACGACGTTACAGTTATTGTTACCTGCTAAAATAGTAACGACGTCACAGTTAAAGTTACTTGCTAAAATAGTAACGACGTCACAGTTAACGTTACCTGCTAAAATAGTAACGACGTCACAGTTAACGATATTTGCTAAAATAGTAACGACGTCACAGTTAACGTTATCTGCTAAAATAGTAACGACGTTACAGTTATTGTTACTTGCTAAAATAGTAACGACGATAGAGTTAACGTTACTTGCTAAAATAGTAACGACGTCACAGTTAACGTTACCTGCTAAAATAGTCACAACGTTAAAGTTAACGTTACTTGCTAAAATAGTAACGACGTTACAGTTATTGTTACCTGCTAAAATAGTAACGACGTCACAGTTAACGTTACTTGCTAAAATAGTAACGACGTCACAGTTAACGTTACTTGCTAAAATAGTAACGACGTCACAGTTAACGTTACCTGCTAACATAGTAACAACGTTAAAGTTAACGTTACTTGCTAAAATAGTAATGACGTTAAAGTTAACGTTACTTACCCAAATAGTACAGACGTTACAGTTAAAATTGTCCCAGAAAATAATCGTTACTTTTGTATAAAAATATAGTCGCTTAATAACATTTCTCCCCCTCCTCCATACCCCTCCCAAATATCATTTACTTCCTTTGAATGGAATAGTGGATTTCCGTTTATTTATTTATTTATTTATTTATTATACGGGGACTAGTACGGAACAAGGATATACCAATTAAGGCTAAAGAAGTTATGTACAAAGCATATTATGTTCCTATAATGACATATGCAGCAGAAACTTGGACAATGATTAAGAGGGATGAGAGCAGAGTACAAGCAGCAGAGATGAGATTCCTGAGAAGTATGGTCCAGATAGCGAGGAGAGATAGAGTGAGAAATGTAGATATACTGTGCCCGTTTAGACCGGAGTCCGAACGACCACATATGCATTTTACCAATAATCAGTCAGCACGAGAGTCAAAATATCCCGGAGCGCCAGATGGGTTAAAGCTAATCGCAAAAACGACATCAAATAAAAAAAATGCTTTACTGATTTTTGGCTCAATGCAACAATAAGGATAGAAGGAGATTCAATTGGGCGTAACACAGCAAGTAAAATTATCTCATTTTATTTTGAATTTAAAATTGACTGCAAAAATGCTCAAAACAGCATCACTCACGTGTGGCGACCCACACTCCTATTTACACAATATACAGAAATTTTCCAAACACATTTGACAATTATTTTTTGGAAACACAAGTCTGATTGTTAGTCCTGTAGACTGTGTTCCAAAATTATTTATGATTAAATCCTGTTCAAATTTAATTGTCTCTCCTGGAAATATCGTAGTTCACTGATTGAATTTTTACATAATATTAACACTCGTAGAATAAATGTTCATAGAATTTTAACTTTCACTTATTTTTTCCAGTTTCAAAAATACATTGTCGAAAAATATTATTATTTCTGAATCAACACAAATTATTTACACATATTAATAACATCTGAAAAGTATTTGACCTTAAGCATAGCATCGAAGAACTGTGCGAAGCACAACAACAATTAATTGTTCCTCCGACATTAAACATTTCGAGAAGTGACTCGATTATGAACTTCAAGTTCCTAACAAAATATATGATTTCTGAATCATCAACTTGATCAATAAATTTTTGAACCATTCAACTATTCAATTTTCCACTTGGAATCATTATTATAAAAAATATTTATATTCATGGCCATTTTTAGCAACTTTCACAACTTGCAATTCTTCGACAGAATGCGGATATAAGAATTGTAATTTCATAATAAATTCATTTAGTTCATGGCACTAGGATTGAAATTATCCTTCAAATTATTCGTGGTTAAAGAATTATTTTTAATTGGCAGTGGCCCATTCGATTATTTGTGTAAGAACACAATATTACAACAACAACGGCAAAGGTCTTCCTCTGAAGAAGAATAAACTACTATCATGACAAATCCGGGTTCTAGCAAAATCAAAGTCTAAAATGGAATTCGTAAACAAGGTTGAAATAAGAACTGATGGTTTCTAAGAAATAACCTTCGGGTCATTCATACGACGAAATGTGTAGTTCCAATACTCCTATAAACCTGAGCCATCGAACCTGCTATTTGATTGATGTTCGAAAAAACCTCTTCATTCCTGCGACTTAAACATGCGCACCTGGGAATGGCATTTCAACTACTCCATACACATAAATTTTCTTCCCAAAATTTATACAATAAATCAAGCCTCTGCTTGTTATCAACACTGGAAGATTAATAAACTTACAAGTTTATTTTATTTTACCATTCAGTTCAACCCGTGAAGTTACCATACTTATGAAAATCTTTATTTCACTTTCGAGTGTATTTACGTCATGATTTTATATAAATACAAAAATATCCTATTTGATACAAATATCATTTGCTTCCCGTTTCATGCCTCTCCGTGTTATCTGAAAAATATACTTTACTCATTGCAAATATTAACTGTTCAACCAGAACTGAAATGTTGGTTGAATGCGGGCTTGCGCTAACCACTCTCCTTCGGAAAATCTCCTGTTCCAAACTAGAAATGATTAAACTACTTCATAGGCTCTCTCTCAATACATATGATTATTATAAAATATAATATCCAAGAATTATTTAGAAAAGTTATAAAAAATATTATTATTATTAGTGGATTATTATTATTATTATTTGTCATATTATTTTAAATATATTTAATTATCATCTCATTATGTGAGAATCCACATGTTCGAACCTTCGAATATGGAAAAAATATCCATTCCTCAACAAAAATAATTTAACTCAACCATTACATCGACGGTTTTCCGTGATATCCCTAAAATATGAAATATTCAAATAAATGCTCGAAATGCTCGGTCATCGATCCTAAACTGTTCTGAGTGCTGAAAATGCTCAGAATAACTCTAATATGTCTTGCGTAAATCATTGCAAGATTTAAATACGAAGAAAAATAAATGTGTTGGTCATCTGCCGAAAAATAATTTGTTCCAATTAGCTAGGCATAATATAATTCAAATGTGGCTTACATTTCTTGATGGTCTTGAAGCGTAGTGAACCTGGTCTGTACCAGATTTATCCATAGACATGCCCTATCGGACAAGCATGTATAATCCTTGTATCGGCCGCCATTATATACCCACAATCCGTCTAACAAGACATAGTGGTAGTATCTATTGACGTTTGAAGTAACTGTTGATTCATTTTAATATGGGCTTCTATCAACTCCATAACAGTTTGCTTAAATGGGGTCAGATCTAAGTGATCTACTCTTAGATATGTCAGTTGTAACATAACTCACGGTAATCTTTTCAGTACAAGAAAACACTGACAGTCTAACCAATCAACGGCTGTTCTGAAGATCGTTCCCCGGGCATGGCTTCACACCATCTACCATGCGCGAAGCAACATGTTGTTTCCCTGCGTAGACTAATGAACAACACCATGATAGACTGGTCTTCAATGTACTGATAGATCGAAGTGGTTATTATGTTACAAATATGAAAACTGACTAAAATGGATTTAAATATCCAAGTATTAGGTTATTACTGGACTGTGACAAAGTATTAATTCTAGACAAAGTCTAGCATATGTCCATGTGAAAATAAAAATATTTCACCAGTGTCTGTAGAAAATAATCAATCACTTAGTGATTCTCCTCGCCGGAAACTTACCAAGTTCCACTCGTAGCGCAGCACTTTTGTGACTATCACAACTTTGAAAATAACTTCTGCGTAGATGCGGCAACCATGTGCCTTGGCTCAGCGTAGTGGCACCTTGCTAGGCAAGTGCTTGTGTTGAAGTGAGCTATCTATGCCTCGGCCGGCCGGCTTTTATTCAAAACAGCCAGGGTCACGCGTCATCACGCTGAAATCTGGAAATCCTCATATCTCTGGTATCCCTGGTCCGATTTACTTGATACAAAGTGCATTCTCTTTCATTTGGCCGTGCCAGTAATCTGATCCAAGTCTCAAGTCTCTACTCCATGGTTAACTATTTAATCAATAAATAGCCTCGACCTCTGCTATTACTCGCTACGTCACTTGACATGCTAGTATCGGTATATTCTTTCCAATTCCTTCTCGAAGCAATGTAGCGCGATATTCAAATATCTCAACTTTCAAAAGCGGCTGTAGCCTTTCCCTTGATATCTAGGTGTCTGAATCTTGGAATACCCATTCCTAGAGTTGGGCACATCCACCCCACACCTAGCAAAAAATAAAAATTGAAAAATTTTTATTTTTCCTCTCTACACATTAAATCATCTGGTTCTTGAATGATAAATCTTCAAATTCGATGCATTATAAGTTCCCACGATGTTCCCAGTTCGTGTATTGGCTACTTCATAGCTTCCATTATTGTTTGCTTCCACAATACGATATTCAAAATCTTCAATTTCACCAGGCTTAATATCAAAAATATCGTGATACTCTTCCAAAATCTTCCCTAGCTCTGGGGACTCCTTCTCAGTGTAGACTTATCCTCCTTCAGCTTCATGAAAAATCAGAGACCATTGAGCATCTCCCTCGATGTCTTCCTCTTCTTTTCCCTCGAAGTTAATCTCTTCGGTATTCTTGAATCTGATCGTCTCTGTCTTCATGTCTATCACTGCTTGATATTTCTGAATGAAATCTGCTCCCAATATCATGTCAAAAGCCATGTCCTTCATTACTACAAACACATGTCGGAAATCATGTCCTCCAATAGTAATACATAAGTATAATTGTGTTTTGCACAGATATATTTTGTTGGGTATTATTCCCTGGATCTTAATTCCTGATACTGGAATCTCCTCTAAATTCTCTTTGAGCTTCCACAGAATATAAAGCTTCTCACTCACAAGACAAAGCATAGCCCCAGTATCAATCAAAGTATCGACAGGCATACCGAATACTTCGCATGATATGATTGGCATTCTAATTCTTGTACCCATTTCTTTCCGTTCGTCATTCTGTTGAATTAAGTCATCATCCTCTGCTTGCCATTTAATAATTCTGGAAGTGAAAGTGTTCAAAATTCTATCTTCTACAGTGAATTCGAAGTTGTTTTTTTTTTCGTTTCCATTCCCCCGGGATTGTTATGTTCCCGATGGACCTGGTTCATTGGGCCTCTGCTCCAAAAACTGCAAGTTATCTTGGTGTCTTGCTTCCAAGTTCTTCCTCGTCTCCTTGTTGAACTCTTCATTGGACTGACGAGTATCCACATTCCCTCTGTTATTGTAGTTGTTTCTACCATAATATCTTCTTTCCTGGTACCTTCCTTGATTATCCTGTGGCCTTCTCCATCGAGTATTATATCGATTTCCACCATCCGGTCTCGCATAAGGCTTGTAACTGTATCTGTTACTGTACTGATTCCATCCTCTCTTATTTGGATCTTCCCTCGGCGTTTTCTCTTCTCGCCCCTCTCGAATCTCTCGACGTGTTTGAGAATAATTATCAGCCATAACAGCGTACACAGCGTTGTTATTCTTTCCTCCCTTCTGATGGAAGAATTGAGCGTTCGTATGATCCAGCTTCTGTAATACCTCGTCAAATTGCTCCATATTATAGATGTCAGCAGCGATCAAAGTCCTTTGGACGTCTGCTGGAAACTGACGTATTAATGCAGTAATTAATTCGTTATCTGGCATCCGCGGATCTAAATGTTGAAGTTTAGAAAGCTGTCCAGAAAAGTACGTAGAGTATCGAGTAGGTTGTGACGTCGAGAATCTCTTCGAATATAATTCTGCTCTGACTTGCTGTTGGGTTTCCGGGGACCAAAACTTTTTCAATAACCCACGAGAAAACTCCTCAAAAGTAGTTAGAGTGGATCTAAAAGCTCTAAACCAAAGAAGTGCAGGACCTTCCAGAAACTTCCCTATCACTCGGATCTGTCTTTCTTTAGGGATCTTGGAATCTTTCAGGTAATCCCTTGCTTCTCTCAAAAATTCCACAGGTGTCACAGAATCTCGCCCTGAAAATTTAGAAGGCTTATCCTCTACATTTTTGAATACAGTTATGGGGTTGGATTGAAATACTGTCCTGACCTCATCCTGTCTTTGACTGTCAGTTTCTCTAGCTGCTCCTAGATTTATCTGTATCTGTTCCTTTCCCCTTACACTTGGCATTTTCAACAGATGGTCAGACTGTTTCTCGTCCTTGATTTGGGTTTTCATAGCCTCAAGTTCCTTCTGGTTTTCTTCTGCCATTTTCTTAATTGCTTCAATTTCTTTACAATTCTCCTTGACATCAGTGGATATCTGGTTCATAACAGCCTCGTGACTTTTCAATGACCCTGTCATATCTGATATGTCCTTCTGAGTTGCTTGGATATCTTTGGAAATTACTTGAATATGGGATGACAAAGATTCCCTAATCTCCTTGATTCCCTCTTGGTTCTCCAGCTTGAGTGTGTCTTTAATTTCATTGACAACTGTGGTTTTAATTTCAGTTTGTAACTCATTAATCACACCTTCTCTTATTTCTCCCATTACAAGTTCTTTGAATTGTTCTGTCAACCGTTGAACAACTAGAATTCCCATCTCATTACTCTCCTTCTTCACTCTGACTTCTAGGTTGATCAAGTCTTCACCAACTTTCCTAAGACCATGTTCTATCCTATCAGCTAAGCTTTGAGATCGAAGATCGGCATCGCGGAATTTATCGTCCATTAAACTTGCGTTAGTAGCTAATGAAGTTTCGAGCTCATGTGTTTTTTCGCATAATTTAGACATTTTACTCTCAAGTGATATTTTCAAAATTTCAGAATTCTCTTTAAATTTATTCTCCATAGAATTAAATGTACTATTTAAATTTTCTTTCAAGTTATCTTTTAACCTGCTTTCCAACAAATCGGAATTTTCCTTGAGTTTATCCTCTAAACTTTCTTTCAAGTTATCTTTTAACCTGCTTTCTAACAAATCAGAACTTTCTTTCAAGTTACCTTTTAAAGAATCAGAATTTTCTTTAAGTTTATTTTCTAAAGAATCAGAATTTTCTTTAAGTTTATCGTTTAAACTTTCTTTAAGTTTATCAGAATTTTCTTTAAGTTTCCTTTCCAAAGCCTCAGTATTTTCTTTCATAATGGCTGCTACACGCAGTCCAGCTTCTTTGGAACTTCTTCCAAACTCCTCATCATCCTCATCATCTCTTCCATAATTTTCAATTATTATTCAAAACTTAGGGGTATACAAAATTGGCAAACACAAGCTTATAACTAGAACAAGAAATATGAATAGCTAATTGGAACACTGTAATAAAATGAGATTTGTCCTAATGTCGACGTGATGGAAAAACAAAATTCTCTACTTTTACGAATTACATTTACCACAATATCACAAGAAAAATATGCAAGTTCTCAAATATCCTCCAACTGGATTCTAATAATGCGTATGTCCAGTCATCGAACGTTTACTACTGAATTTACTTGACGCCCTAATGGTTAAGCCATTATCAAAAATAATCAAACCCATTCAAATTATTAATCCAGTTAAATTTTTAATTTTCCCCACTAATTGGGTTTCCTACTAATTTATTCATCCAAACCAGACATCTCTCAACTCCCTAAATATTTCTATAAAATTATCACAATTTAAATCGGCATGCGATTGACCATGTCTAAATCGAGCCCCACGTTCGAAGCCATTTCTCGCTCTATCTT
Organism: Meconema thalassinum; assembly: GCA_946902985.2. Lineage (NCBI taxonomy): Eukaryota > Metazoa > Arthropoda > Insecta > Orthoptera > Tettigoniidae > Meconema > Meconema thalassinum. The sequence continues at coordinate 215,696,447 of OX336389.2, read as the reverse complement.
ATTTTATGTGCCCGTTTAGACCGGAGTCCGCACGACCACATATGCATTTTACCAATAATCAGTCAGCACGAGAGTCAAAATATCCCGGAGCGCCAGATGGGTTAAAGCTAATCGCAAAAACGACATCAAATAAAAAAAAATGCTTTACTGATTTTTGGCTCAATGCAACAATAAGGATAGAAGGAGATTCAATTGGGCGTAACACATCAAGTAAAATTATCTCATTTTATTTTGAATTTAAAATTGACTGCAAAAATGCTCAAAACAGCATCACTCACGTGTGGCGACCCACACTCCTATTTACACAATATACAGAAATTTTCCAAACACATTTGACAATTATTTTTTGAAAACACAAGTCTGATTGTTAGTCCTGTAGACTGTGTTCCAAAATTATTTATGATTAAATCCAGTTCAAATTTAATTGTCTCTACTGGAAATATCGTAGTTCACTGTTTGAATTTTTACATAATATTAACACTCGTAGAATAAATGTTCATAGAATTTTAACTTTCACTTATTTTTTCCAGTTTCAAAAATACATTGTCGAAAAATATTATTATTTCTGAATCAACACAAATTATTTACACATATTAATAACATCTGAAAAGTATTTGACCTTGAGCATAGCATCGAAGAACTGTGCGAAGCACAACAACAATTAATTGTTCCTCCGACATTAAACATTTCGAGAAGTGACTCGATTATGAACTTCAAGTTCCTAACAAAATATATGATTTCTGAATCATCAACTTGATCAATAAATTGTTGAACCATTCAACTATTCAATTTTCCACTTGGAATCATTATTATAAAAAATAATTATATTCATGGCCATTTTTAGCAACTTTCACAACTTGCAATTCTTCGACAGAATGCGGAAATAAGAATTGTAATTTCATAATAAATTCATTTAGTTCATGGCACTAGGATTGAAATTATCCTTCAAATTATTCGTGGTTAAAGAATTATTTTTAATTGGCAGTGGCCCATTCGATTATTTGTGTAAGAACACAATATTACAACAACAACGGCAAAGGTCTTCCTCTGAAGAAGAATAAACTACTATCATGACAAATCCGGGTTCTAGCAAAATGAAAGTCTAAAATGGAATTCGTAAACCAGGATGAAATAAGAACTGATGGTTTCTAAGAAATAACCTTCGGGTCATTCATACGACGAAATGCGTAGTTCCAATACTCCTATAAACCTGAGCCAGCGAACCTGCTATTTGATTGATGCTCGAAAAAACCTCTTCATTCCTGCGACTTAAACATGCGCACCTGGGAATGGCATTTCAACTACTCCATACACATAAATTTTCTTCCCAAAATTTATACAATAAATCAAGCCTCTGCTTGTTATCAACACTGGAAGATTAATAAACTTACAAGTTTATTTTATTTTACCATTCAGTTCAACCCGTGAAGTTACCATACTTATGAAAATCTTTATTTCACTTTCGAGTGTATTTACGTCATGATTTTATATAAATACAAAAATATCCTATTTGATACAAATATCATTTGCTTCCCGTTTCATGCCTCTCCGTGTTATCTGAAAAATATACTTTACTCATTGCAAATATTAACTGTTCAACCAGAACTGAAATGTTGGTTGAATGCGGGCTTGCGCTAACCACTCTCCTTCGGAAAATCTCCTGTTCCAAACTAGAAATGATTAAACTACTTCATAGGCTCTCTCTCAATACATATGATTATTATAAAATATAATATCCAAGAATTATTTAGAAAAGTTATAAAAAATATTATTATTATTAGTGGATTATTATTATTATTATTTGTCATATTATTTTAAATATATTTAATTATCATCTCATTATGTGAGAATCCACATGTTCGAACCTTCGAATATGGAAAAAATATCCATTCCTCAACAAAAATAATTTAACTCAACCATTACATCGACGGTTTTCCGTGATATCCCTAAAATATGAAATATTCAAATAAATGCTCGAAATGCTCGGTCATCGATCCTAAACTGTTCTGAGTGCTGAAAATGCTCAGAATAACTCTAATATGTCTTGCGTAAATCATTGCAAGATTTAAATACGAAGAAAAATAAATGTGTTGGTCATCTGCCGAAAAATAGTTTGTTCCAATTAGCTAGGCATAATATAATTCAAATGTGGCTTACATTTCTTGATGGTCTTGAAGCGTAGTGAACCTGGTCTGTACCAGATTTATCCATAGACATGCCCTATCGGACAAGCATGTATAATCCTTGTATCGGCCGCCATTATATACCCACAATCCGTCTAACAAGACATAGTGGTAGTATCTATTGACGTTTGAAGTAACTGTTGATTCATTTTAATATGGGCTTCTATCAACTCCATAACAGTTTGCTTAAATGGGGTCAGATCTAAGTGATCTACTCTTAGATATGTCAGTTGTAACATAACTCACGGTAATCTTTTCAGTACAAGAAAACACTGACAGTCTAACCAATCAATGGCTGTTCTGAAGATCGTTCCCTGGGCATGGCTTCACATCATCTACCATGCGCGAAGCAACATGTAGTTTCCCTGCGTAGACTAATGAACAACACCGTGATAGACTGGTCTTCAATGTACTGATAGGTCGAAGTGGTTATTAAGTTACAAGTATGAAAACTGACTAAAATGGATTTAAATATCCAAGTATTAGGTTATTACTGAACTGTGACAAAGTACTAATTCTAGACAAAGTCTAGCATATGTCCATGTGAAAATAAAAATATTTCACCAGTGTCTGTAGAAAATAATCAATCACCTAGTGATTCTCCTCGCCGGAAACTTACTAAGTTCCACTCGTAGCGCAGTACTTTTGTGACTATCACAACTTTGAAAATAACTTCTGCGTAGATGCGGCAACCATGTGCCTTGGCTCAGCGTAGTGGCACCTTGCTAGGCAAGTGCTTGTGTTGAAGTGAGCTATCTATGCCTCGGCCGGCCGGCTTTTGTTCAAAACAGCCAGGGTCACGCGTCATCACGCTGAAATCTGGAAATCCTCATATCTCTGGTATCCCTGGTCCGATTTACTTGATACAAAGTGCATTCTCTTTCATTTGGCCGTGCCAGTAATCTGATCCAAGTCTCAAGTCTCTACTCCATGGTTAACTATTTAATCAATAAATAGCCTCGACCTCTGCTATTACTCGCTACGTCACTTGACATGCCAGTATCGGTATATTCTTTCCAATTCCTTCTCGAAGCAATGTAGCGCGATATTCAAATATCTCAACTTTCAAAAGCGGCTGTAGCCTTTCCCTTGATATCTAGGTGTCTGAATCTTGGAATACCCATTCCTAGAGTTGGGCACAATACGGAAAGAACTGGGAGTACAGAAACTAAATGACAAACTGGAGCAAACAGATTGAGATGCTATGGACATGTCAAACGGATGGATGAAGTAAGGCTACCAAGACGAGCACTGGAACGACGGATGACAGGGAAGAGAGGACGAGGAAGACCAAGAATGCATTGGATGGACTCGGTGGAGAATAGCATTAGAAAACGGAACCTGGATTGGAACGGCAGAACAAAGTGGAGAGGAACCATATTTGCCCCCACCCAGTGTCAGGTGGTAAAGGGGGAAATGAAGATGAAGATGATGATGATGATGATGATGATGATGATGATGATGATGAGTGGATTTCAGTTATATGGAAAAACAAAGTGAACCGTCGCTACACTCTGACGCTCGTCGGGTGGTAACTCATCTCATGCCTTAAAATAATTCAATTTATGAAAAGTGAGTGGTATGCAGTTAAAATATAAAATATTTTGTAACCAAAATAATAATAATAATAATAATAGTAATAAAATCAACCTATCATTTTGCCGACGTCTTACTTGCACATGATTATTTAAGTTCGCTACGGAACTGCAACTGCTCTGAACTACATTATTATTTCCCCTGTGCACACTTTGCATACGATTTTAAGAAATTACATATACCCGTGGTCGCCTCCGTTGTGTAGTGGTAAGCGTGATTAGCTGACACCCCGGAGGTCATGGGTTCGATTCCCGGCTGCCATGAAATTCAAAAAGTGGTATGAGGACTGGAACGGGGTCTACTCAGCCTCGGGTGGTCCAAATGAGTAGAGGGGTTCGATTCCCACCTCAGCCATCCTTGATGTGGTTTTCCGTAGTTTCTCAGTTCGCCTTCGGGCAAATGCCGGGATGATATCTACTGTAAGGCCACGGACGCCTCCTTCCCTCTTCCTTGCTTATCCCTCCCAATCTTCCCCTCCTTTCCCATCCCTCAAGAGGCTTCTGTTCGCTTTGCAGGTGAGGTCGCCAGGGAGAGGTGCTGATCACATCTCCCCAGTTGTATCCCCCCGACCAGATGTTCCAAGCTCCAGGACACTGCCCGTAGAGGCGGTAGTGGTGAGATTCCTCGCTGAGTCCGTGGGAAAAACCAACCTGGCGGGTAAAATGGACTTTAATAAAAATATATACCCGCGTATGAAGGCCAATGCATCACCTTCTAATAATAATGTTATTTGTTTCACGTCCCTTTTAACTACTGCGGCTTTTTGAGACGCCAGGGTGCCCGAATTGTGCCCCAAAGGGGATCTTTAACGTGCCAAAAAATCTAATGACAGGGCTCCCTCGCATTTGTGCATCGTCAATTGTCAGTTGACTGCGCCAGGATTCAATCCTACAACCTTGGGCACAGTTAGCGAGAACGTTACCTCTGAGCTACGCCGCCAGCCGGCATCACATCTCTTCTTTCTGCTCCATAACAATGGCCCAACTCTAGACACGAACTCTTTTCATCTTCAATCGCACCAGAGAAGCAATACCTAGCGGATAATTTAAACGAGGCAATTGGCGTACACAACAGAGGTTCGATTCCAATTCCTCCCCCTCCCTAAACCTTTTAAACATGTCGTGAGTAAGTAATAAAATGTTGCTTTCTGTTCTCAGCCTCTCTAGTGGAAAATGTGTTATTCAGAATTCACTACAGAAACATGCCCAAAATATAGCTGCTACAGTACTTGGTACGTTTGACAAAGAGAATGGTTCATTGACCCTGATTGAGGGTCGTGCCTATTCTCTTAAAGACCTTTTAGATGTGCACCACAGAAGATTGTGAGAAGTTTTCTATCCTCAGTCCTCCAAGTAAATTGTCTTTATTGAGATATGTCGGAATTATTGGACCTAAGAGAGCATTTGGAACGTTTAAGGCACCAGTGCGTGCGTACGCAAAGGAAACAGATAGGCGCAGGTACTGGAACCTTTGAAACCCATCATAAATTCACGGTTCGCTTATGGTATTTGTTTGTGTTGGTTCCATTCCTATGTGTAGAGACAGTCAAAATTCTTGAATGAAGCGGAATTTTCCACACTGCTTTATTGTGTTAGTATGAATGAAAATTCACAGCCTGCTTCCAGTCTCCGACCGGGTCAGGAATGGAATGAATGAAGGCCCCATCTAGCGGCGAGGATATGAACTGTGCCGGCTGCTGAGGCCTGACGCACTCCTGTGGGGCAATGATTAAATGAATGACAGATGAAATGAAATGATAGTGGAGAGTGTTGCTGGAATGAAATGTTGACATGGAAAACCGGAGTACCCGGAGAAAAACCTGTCTGCCTCCGTTTTGTCCAGCACAGATCTCACATGGAGTGACCGGGATTTGAACCACGGATCCAGCGGTGAGAGGCCGGCGTGCTGCCGCCTAAGCCACGGAGGCTTCTATTGTGTTAGTATGCCAGTAATAATTAGTTATTGCGAGTTGTATACAGACAACAGTTCTAAGAAACTTTATACTATTTAACTTTCAAAGTTCTTAGCAGACAACAGTTCAAAGTTTGTCATTGAAAGGTTCGTTCTTCTATTTGTCAGCACACACGAGAACTGTGAAAAATAAACCCGATAGTCTTATTCCCCTCCTATAGCACCTGCCTCCTATGAAGTCGTTTACGAACCATTCAACTCATACCATCTAGCAACAACATTCCAAACCTTGTTTTCTTTTCAGATAAGACAAGGAGAAAACAGTGCTGTTTTGGAACGTGGTCAATAAATATTATGAAAAAATAATCTTAAATTTTTAAATTTAGTTCATTTATTGATTAATGCCATGAAATTCGCGAGTAACGACAAAAAAAAAGATGCTAAATTTGCGAGTCATAGATTTGTTGCAATTTTTCGCGAGTGTTCCGTGAGATGAAACGTGAAATTTTGAATGTAAAACATGTTCTAGACCAATGTTTATGTTCGACGATGTCGAAATATAAATATTATTTGCCAGAAAACTGTATCATAATAAGGGTCATTATAACACTATTTTTCATTATAAAACAGTTTCTCCCACCAATCAGAGCTCAAGAAACAGTTGTGTGACCAATTTGGTAAGGATAGCATCGCACCTGCGCTGACTTCCACGGCCTTCTATATTAAATTTCACTGCGTGACTAGTGTCATAGTGGAGTGATCGAGGAGGCCATGGTTGAATACAAGGTATTCTCTGCGTCCCATGCGCTCTGTTCAGTACATAAGACTTGCGAAATGTCGACAAATATTTATGAATATTTATGATCGAACATAAAATAGCAATAGTTATCGTCGAACATAAACAGTCGTATGCAACTCGCCTATAATGGTAATTAAGACACTCATATGGAAATTATAAAACTCGCTTCGCTCGTTTGTTAAACATACTCGTGTCTTAATTATTGCCATTATAGGCTCATTGCATAATTAACTATTATATGTTTTAATTTGTTTTCGTTATTTCGCGAGTCACGAATTTTGACTGTGTCTGTCCACGTGCTATTGACAATTGATTGCTACATCTTTACAAAGGAACGAGCATTTTCGTTACAGCGTTACGTGTTTTAAAAAGCAGAGTCGTTACCGAAAAAGTAACCGTTACTGCATACACACGGTCTTAATAGTGCGCATGACTGCCAACCAAATTGTTTTAGGAAACCCAAAAAATGGAAATTTGAAATATTAAGAATAGCCTGAGAGGTTTCGACGCAATATAATGAGAGAAATACAAGTAATAATAATATTGGTTTTATGGACTGCGGCTTTGAAAGATGCTGGAGTGCCAACATTTTGCGGCGTAGCCGTGCTCGTTAAGTCGTGCACCACTAACGCCTGTATCCTGGAACACTGACCACCTGCAATGAGGCTCTACTGTCGACCAAAATATTATGTGCACTCGAGTTTGAAGGTTGTTTGTGATGCAACCAATAGACCTACATAAAATCCAATAACATCATCATTTTCATCGTTCTATTTTACGTTAGTTCATGTAGGTTTGGAATTTTTAATTTTATAAGGTGCGTTCAAAAACTAACGAGCCGGAGGCTGGAATGCGCAAACCGGTGACTACATCGGCTAATCTTGGCGTGTGTAACGAGGTGTGGTTCCGACCGGAGCGTGTAAGGTCACAGCCCGTCGCTAGAGGGCACGCGTGCACGTCACGTGACGATACAAAGCGAGCAGCAGCATGCATCATTCGTCCAACGCTGCCAGTCGTATTGCAAACAGTGACATGGAGGCATCAACCGAAGAGCAAAGAGATGTTGTTCGGTTTCTGACAGCGGAAGGAGTAGGGGGAACGGATATCCATCGCCGATTGTCACAAGTGTACGGCGAACACTGCATGTCCCTTGAAAGGGTCAAGGCGTGGCACATGCGCTTCAGGGAAGGACGGGTGTCGTTATCCGATGATGCCCGGTCTGGGGCACCCACTGTATTACCGATGACAACGTCCAGCTGGTTGATGCACTCATTACCCAGGATTGCCGAGTGACAGTGAACGCCATAGCCGCCGTAGTCGCTCCACGACAATGCACGACCTCATGCGGCCAACACAGCCGCGGCACTCCAGCAGAAATTCTAATGGGAGGTTCTCGGCCACCCTCCATAGAGTCCAGACCTCTCTCCCTGTGATTACGCTATGTTTGGACCTCTGAAATGGGCTCTGCGGGGCCAACGATTCACCTCGGACGCCGACGTCCAGCTGTACGTGCTGAACTGGTTCACATCGCAGCCCAGGGAATTTTATGAGGCAGCCATTCACCGCCTCGTGTCACATTGGGACAAGTGCCTCCTCAGCCAGGGCCAATTCTTCAAACATACAGGTACTGGTTTCTGTAATTATGCCTCCGGCTCGTTACTTTTTGAACGCACCTTATATTTTAATATTTTTTAGCGCAGTTGAAACACAAAAAGTGCCGGGTTTTTAAGCATGTTTCAACCATGCGTCACATTTAAGAATTATTATCTCACAAACCCGCCATCAGATCGAATCCAAATTTTAACACAATATACATTGGAATGTTGTATAACTGGTTTATTAATACATCAAAAGGTTATGCTGTATGACTGTGAAATACGTATATTAATTCTCTTACTTTATATTGGTTTGTATTTGTACGGGGAATTAAGACATGGTACACCAGCTTGCCGCTCCGGAAAATGCTGTACAGCGTTGCTGATATGGAACCCATCACTTCCGAGCGAGGCGCGCCATGACGCATTATGGAGCCCATCTTGGCAGCGATGTACAGCTTTCACCGGAGCGGCTAACTGGTGAACCATGTCTTGATTCCCCGTACAAATATAAACCGATATAAAATAAGTGAATTAATTTACGTATTTCACAATCATACAGCATACCTGTTTGATGTATAAGGATTACAACGCAACCAAGAACTACATTTTCCAACCACCCCGTGCCGAGAAAAAGTTACCTTACAAAAATGATAACAACATTGTTTCTTGGACACACAAAATTTTGCATTAAATAAGCCAGTTATACAGCATTCCAATGAATATTGTATTAAAATTTGGATTTGATCTGATGACGGGTTTGTGAGGTAATAATACTTAAATGTGACGAATGGTTGAAACACGCTTAAAAACGGGCACTTTTTGTGTTCCAACTGTGATAAAATATATTAAAATACATATTAAAAACTCCAAACCTACATGAACTATCGTAAAATAGATCGATGGAAATGATGATGTTATTGGATTTTATGTAGGTCTATTGGTTACTTCATAAACAAACTTCAAACTCGAGTACACATAATATTTTGGTCGACAGTAGTGCCCTGTTGATTCACCTCTACCTTGGATACAAGCTGTAAAATGGTTGGGGGAGAAGGCATATAGGGTTTGTATGCTATCCTGCAGCATGTCTCTCTGTCCATAATTTCTGCAACTGGTTCTCAAGATTTTGTGCAAATTAGTCATGGGTGGCAGTGAGATGGGTGATCCTCAAGCCTTTCCAAAATGCAACACTTTTCAGTTGTCATTCTGTTATTATCCGAGTCTTAGTGTCATTGTGGAAGATGAATAATAGTGTGTTAAATTGTTAATTACGTTAATCTGAAGTTGCGAACTGTAATTCATTAATCTCTACTTAGTATAAAACAAAGTCCCCGATTCTTGGAAGTTACGGGTAAACTCGAGAACCACTGGCTGGATTTTGATGCGGTTTTCACCCTTCTGTAAAGTACATCTCGAGGCCGATTTATGTATAAAATAATTTATTTATGATCAAAGGAAGCCGAGCAGTAACGATTTCAGTGGAAAAGTAAAACAAATGGCGTCCGAGCGCTTTGTATGCTTAGGCTGGGCAAACCGTTAAAAGTATCTAAATACTATGAGTGTAAGAATTGTTCAGCATGAAAAGTTCTACAAAAAAGTCCCGTAGAGCATATGTCTATCTTCAATACATCACCCTCTATAAGTGTTTTTACGTTTTAATTTCTTCCAACCATGTCCATTCAACTACTCAGGCGGCAGTTTACGAGCTAGCTAAGGGCGAGTCTATCATCCCTGTTGCAGCCTAGCTAGGGGGCGAACCTATTGCTCCAGAAACAGCCAGCAGCAAACCGTTGAGTCGTGTTGAGTTAAGACTTCTGAGAAGGGTGGTTGTGTTTGGAGTTTCCCTGGAAGTGCAACTCGAGTTTTCTTCATTTCGCCTGTGAAACACAGTCAAGTTAATATTGGACGGAAGGGGGATTTGAGTTTCATTCACCTCGCCATTCCCTGGAAGTGCAACTCTTATTTCGCCTGTGAACTTTTCGTTCCGCAAAATTCACAGTCAATTTAAGATTGGACGGAAGGGGGATTACAGTATATTATATTAAATTATACTGATTGGCGTATAATCTCTACTTAGTATAAAACTAAGTCCCCGATTATTGGATGTCACGGGTAATCTCGAGAACCACTGAATGGATTTTGATGCGGTTTTCACCATTCTGTAAAGGATATCTCGGGGAAGGTTTCTGTAGAAAATAATTTATTATGACCAAAGGAAGTCTGGCACTAACGATTTCAGTGAAAAGGTCACAAAAAACCAGGCGTCCGTGCGCATTTTAAGCTTGCGCCTGGCAAACCGTTAAACATATCTATATACAGGGTGCAGCGGCATAACTTCCTTTTTTAAAAACGTAATAAAACCCATTGTATGAATCAGAAAACTGTTTATATATAGGCGCATACATAAAGTTTTGTTTTATTTAGTTTTGAAGATCAAATCAGGTAGGTGACGTCCCTCATTCTCCATACACTGAGTAAACAGCTTTCTGGCGTTTGTCACGACTCTTGTCAGCATATCAGACGTTATGTTGGCAATTTCTTCCTGGATGTTGGTCTTCAAATATTGTAGCGTCTTTGGACAGTTCACATAAACACGGGATTTAAAAAACAAAACAGAAAAATCACAAGGGGACAAATCAGGAGAGTGGGCCGGCCAATCCAAATCGCCCCTAAGTGTGAAGAGGCCAAGGGACTCCAGTTCTTCATCCTTTCACACTTCCAGTTTGTCTGAACATAGTGACCCACGTAACAATTGATTTCTGGTCCACGACAGGGGCCAACGGGGCTGAATTAAAGCGCCTCCGAAAGGCGCGCTGGGTGGCGATCACAGAACATGTGCTCGAAAAGTAGGCCTCCTCCCTGCTCCAACGTATGATGGTGGCTGAACTGTGTCTGGACAAAACGTTATAGTACCACCTCACGAACGAGACCACTAGCGCTCCGCTACGACATCAACCGACTGAATGGCGTGCATTTTAAAGAAGGGAGTTATGCTGCCGGACCCTGTACTATGAGTGTAAGAATTGTTCAGAATGAAAAGTTGTACAAAAAAGCCTGGGAGAGCATATCTCAATCTTCAAAACATCGCCTACTATAAGTGTTTTTACGTTTCCATTTCTTCCAACAATCTCCATTCGGTTACTGAGGCGACAGTTTACGAGCTAGCTATGGGGGAGTTTATCACCCCAGTTTCAGCTTAGCTAGCGGACGAGCTTGTTGCCCCAGATACAGCCAGCAGCAAACTGTCGAGTCGTGATGAGTTAAAAACTTTAGAGAAGAGTGGTTGTGTTCGGAGTTTCCCTGGAAGAGCAACTCTGCTTTTCTTCATTTCGCCTGTGAACTTTTCGTTCCGCAAAATTCACAGTCAAGTTGAGATTGGACGGAGGGGGGATTTGTGTTTCATGCACCTCGCCATTCCTAAATTACGTCTGACAAGAATGTGTTGCACATGCATCTCCATGATAATATAATTAATAGTCCAGTCAGTTATTTTAACCCATTATGCCGAGACGTAAAACGGATATTGGTCGTTGTTCATTGATATTGAAAAAAAGAAATAGCTTATCACGTAATGCATTCATAACTGTTCCCGGGCGAAGCCGGGTCGGGTTGCTAGTGTATATATATAATGAAGGAAAATATAAAGGGCCAGATATTTCAAGAAGAAAACTGGACTTGGTAATTTAATATCAACAAAATTGCTAATTTTCCAACACTTGCACATTGATAAGTGCAAATACAACTTACCAAACCTTTAATGAAATGAAACACGAGAATAATATATATAATTTTCTACATGTCGATTTTGTCAAGTGTTTGGGGATATTAGGGTAACTAGCGGACCCGTGCGAGAAATGTCGCATGTTCATAAACCACACTTTCCCCAATAGGTTTATAATGAGAAACAAAAGGAGAAAGGTTGTTCTGTTTTTATTTCAACCAAATAACACTTTACATTTCAGGATAAAGGAAGGACCTCAGAATGTTAATATCACATGAAACAGGTGTCACAGCGGCCCGTGGCCAGCAATTATGGAGCGTATTTTCCTACAGCAACGGTGTTTGCAAATTGCACACGCCGTACATTTTATTTGTCTTTTTTTAAAGAAATTACAGATATCTATGAAATTGTAGTGCAATAAGTCACTGCTAATGTCTATTCTCACTCATTTGAATGCTCATTTGTCACAATCGGCGGTTTGTGAGAGCCGCAAGAGGGATCTATACTACTGAAATAATATATATGATTTGACAAATTGCTAATAATTCATGAACACGAGGACAACACGAGGCTTTGAAACTTCGGGATCGTATATTTACTTTCATTGTTTGTTTCATTATGCCCAAAACCTCCCCCCACCCCCTACCCCCCACCCCCAATGTAATTTTGACCGAACTTAACCCTCACCAGTTACGCCACTGAGCTCTGCATAGATGAAAAGTTATTCAAGTTTGGGAAGCAATCAGCGTAGTTACTAAATGAGAAGCTTATTTCCAAAAGATACCAAATCCAAAAAAATCGAAATTGAGATTATGATGGAAAACGTACGTTGGTGGGAAGCTCCATCATATGAAAGAAAAAGAAATTGCCAAAACGACCTAAATCCATAACAAACAGAGCATTAAAAATCTCGTTTGGTGCCTAAGTACCAAATCCTGTGGCCTGAATGTGCCAATACGTACCGTATCCATGCAGCCAATGAGAGCCATTTCTTTTAGTACTGGATAATATATTCCATTGTCCAGTTCACAAGTTATTTACCATATTCATGTTCTTTAGACACAAACTACAATCATAATTCCATAAGTTCAGCACTTTTTTTTTTTTTTTTTTTTTTTTAGCGCATGGCTTTTAGTGCCGGGAGTGTCCGAGGACATGTTCGGCTAGCCAGTTTTGTAGCTGCTTCGAGACGGACACCCAATGGGTGAGCTACACGTACCGTTGGGGGGGAAGGAGGGAAGTTGGAATGTAAGGACGAGGAGTTGGAAGGTAGCGGCTGTGGCCTATAGTTAGGGACCAACCCCGGCATTTGCCTGGAAGGAAGATGGGAAACCACAGAAGACCATCTTCAAGGTTGCCGGCGGGGGGATTCGAACCTCCTCGCCTCCCGGATGTGAGCGACTGCCATCAGTCATGCCGTAACGACCACGGCTAACTCACCCGGTTCAGCACTGCTAAGTTACTTTGCATAATTTTCATTGTTTTGTTCAATTTTATTTAATATTTTTTAAATAATCTATGCCTTCACTGTAAATACCTTAAATCTAATTATTGCATAACTAAATACAATCAGTTTTCTCGAAGATCTGATAACTGCAGTGAAATTTATGTATTTCCGTTGCAAGTATTTAGAGTTTCAGTGCCAAAAAGTACCAAATCCATAATTATCTTTGAATATTTCCTAAACTGCAAAAGCCTAAACAGAAATACTTGGTATAACAATGCATTTATTCTATCTGAATATAATAAAAGTGCTCAAATGGATTTTCAGTTGAAATTTAACACTCTGAGCGTTTTTCGTCTCTCCTGTAAAATATTACTTTTTGGATTTGGTACCTTTTGGAAATAAGCTTCTCAAATCGAACAGAAAGTCAATGCTGGTGAGCCAAGTGATCAACTCGTGCGTGGGCGAGAGAAATCTCTTCAATCAGAATCATTTTCTTGAACTTGACCTTGACGAAAATCATTTTAGATGGTTAATCAGAGCTGTGGCCGAGAAGTATCTCGACATTAGGTTATAGGCCTATCATATTTCTAGATGCACTAATAGTGCAATGCGTCGAAAATATGTTCGTCGGCTTTATAACAAGCTCGTAGTTCTTTAGGGGTCAATAACCTATCACAAGGGACAGCTCAAGGTCACGTGTGATGTATTTACCCTGTCGATGTTTTTAAAATGACTTACAGTACATATGATAAGAATACCATTCAAAATATGGTTAAAATGCAATTTCTGTGTGTCACAAAAAATAATTTTCTATATGTCGATTTTGCCAAGTATTTTGGGATATTAGGGTCATCATCATCATCTTCATTTCCCCTTTTCCAGCTAACACTGGGTGGGGGCAAATATGGTTCCTCTCCACTTTGTTCAGTCGTTCCACCATTGTCTTCCGACACGGTGTTCCAATCCAGGTTCCGTTTTTTAATGCTATACTTCACCGAGTCCATCCAACGCATTCTTGGTCTTCCTCATCCTCTCTTCCCTGTCATCCGTCGTTCCAGTGCTCGTCTTGGTAGCCTTACTTCATTCATCCGTTTGACATGTCCAAACCATCTCAATCTGTTTTGCTCCAGTTTGTCATTTAGTTTCAGTACTCCCAGTTCTTTCCGTATATCTTCATTTCTCACTCTATCTATCCTCGTTTTCTGGACCATACTTCTCAGGAATCTCATCTCAGCTGCCTGTACTCTGCTCTCATCCCTCTTAGTCATTGTCCACGTTTCTGCTGCATATGTCATTATAGGAACATAATATGCTTTGAACATAACTTCTTTAGCCTTAATTGGTATATCATTGTTCCATACCTGTTGGTAGAAAGTACTCCCGAGTTGTATTCTTCTGCTAATTTCCAAATCTAGTCTTCCATCTTCAGTCAGTTCCCTTCCCAAGTATTAGAAGTGTTTCACCGCTTCCAATTCCTTATCTCCGACTTTGATTACTCCTTTTCCTTCTTTATTAGCTCTACTCATCACCACTGTTTTACTCTTCCCCACATTTATCTTCAATGCCCATTGCTCAATCTTTTCATTTATTACGTCTAACTGTTCTTGTACCTCCAACTCATCCTCGCCCCAGATCACAACATCGTCTGCAAACAACATTATCTTCTTATCAGCCCTACTAGGCCTATAGTCTTTCATTGCAGCCTTCATGATGTCATCCATCACCATTGAGAACATTAAGGGTGAAAACACACTTCCTTGCTTTAGTCCAGTGTCAATTTTAAACCATTCCGATGTCCCGACTCCATTCTTCACACTACTGTAGAAATCCATGCACATTCCATTTATCATATTAGGGTAATTTTTCAAATTGCAAATAATTCATGACCACGTGAACAAATACGAAAGGTACATCAAATACGGTATATGCTGAGTTTTTGTAAGAAATAAACAAAACCTACAAGGCATTTCTGTTTAACTATAGAACTTGTTAAAAACAAGTGCCTGAGAAACAACCGACAAAGTCGATGTTTAAAGCAGTACCGGTATAGCTATTCTTCGAAGGCGGAAGCATGTGGACAGTTGCGTAATTTATGTTGATTACATTTCATTTTTATATACGTATTACTGTACTCCCTAATATCCATGGAATGCTAAGTCGGAGATTACTAAATGGAATATACATCACTTAGAGCTTCCTGCTTTGTTTCTTATGCACCGTTCTCGCTCAACTCAAACCCAATGGCTTGAGTCTTACCCATGAAGCGGTTATTAGTGGTATAGCGTGGCAAGTTAGACCTGGCCTGTCATGGCGGAGTCTCGTCTAGGAGGGGAAGTGGTGGGATCACTAGGCGCAAATGCGATTTCCCCTCTTTTGTGCAACAGCTGTTTGGAGCTGTTCGCTGCACGTCGTGGTTATATTATGCAAGCATAAAGTATCGAATATGAGCATTCTCAGTGACATAGCATTGGTATTGGTGGTAATGAACTGAGAGCGCGCTCACTTCACACACTCCTGAGAGCAAGCTTGTTGCCGTGCTTGTCAAAGAACAGAGCCGCTCAGTCTTGCTTCGCATGCGTTGACAGCATCTGTACCCTGCCAAGGTTCTGGGAATAATGACTACTTGGCAACATCTAACCAGTGCGTGATGAAGTATGTGCTCACTGGTTGACAAAGAATCCAGGCGGGGGGGGGGGGGGATGACGTAATGCACCTGGACGCACATGCGCATCGGAAGGTTCAGGTCTAACTTGTTCCGTTATAATACAGTTAATATACAACAACAGCAATCTTATAGGGGTACCACGTAGAAAAGAATATTGGTGGCGGGACTCACCGTAAGTTGCTGTTGAAGAGCTTCCCCCTCCATTCACGACTCCACAAGGTCCAACGAGAACGACAAGGAAACCAGTAGCAGCAAGAGAGAGATATTTCCCCTACCTGACGCACATGCGCAGAAGAAAGACTAGCAGTGGACAGAGAAGCGAGCTGGAAACACTCTCCCCTACTTTGGTACGCATGCGCATTGAAACATTCTTTTCTTTGTGGTAACCCTATAGCAGTAATACAGCACAAACTTGATCGCGGACTATGCAAAAGGTGGCTAGCGCTTCGCTGCTTGGTCGTATAGTGGAGGGGCTAGCACGCTCCGCACACTCACGGGCTCTCGCTACTCCTTGTCATCTCTACTATTCTCTGTACTTGTTGGCCGATACGACCAACTAGCCTTGTTCAGCCCAATGAAGCGTTCGCTGTCCTGGTTCTGTTAGATGGGTAGGCTATATGTACTTGGAGGCATGTCGAATGGCCTACGAGGTTTACGCAGCCGTGAACAACAATCCACTAAGTTTGCATAGCCTGTGCGTGCCCTCGGCCAAGGGCTCGTGCATGACCTCTGGGGGTGAGACCGTTCAACGAATCACGTTCCCACTCTAATCATTTGACTATAACCTGACATGTAACAGTATGCCGATTATTCATTCTTGGTGCGTGAATTATTTTGTCGTCCAGTGTGTTACTAAACCAAGAAGGAAGGAAGGAAGATTGTAGTTTTACGTGACCGTGAATCTTGTGATTATGAGCCACGGGACCTCCTTTTTACGTGGAATCCGAACCACAGGACATGGCATTTCACTTCGAAAATCTCACATGCATTGACCGGGAATCGAACCCGGACCGCCTTGGTGAGAGGCATACAGCTAGACCGCTGAGCCAGCACGCCCCTGTTACTAAACCATCTGCGACAGTGGCAACACCATAAATTCTCAAAGCCTCCTTGTCTTTATCATAAATCACAAGACCCTCACAAGTACTTTGAAATAATACATAATGATAGACTATTTATTTTACATCCCTTTTAACTACTGCGGCTCTTAGAGACGCCAGGGTGCCGGAAATTTGCCCCGAAGGGAATCTTTAACGTGCCAGTAAATTACTGACACGGCTCCCTCGTATTTGCGCACCCTCAAATGCCAGATGACTGCACCAGGATCCGATCCTGGAACTTTGGGAACAGCAGGCGAGAACGTTACCGTTGAGCCACGCAGCCAGCTGCCAGCCCTATAAACAGAGTGTACCATACAATCATCGCTACCTGAAGAAATAAATATAAATACTTGAAATAATACAAAATCCACCCGAAGGAAATATAATATTCAAGGAACGGAACCTTCTGTTCAATGCCACACGAATGGTTTCTCAGAATAGTTACAGGCCTTTTCAAACTAGTGGCTGGAACCACCTTACATGTTGTTATGTCTAGGTTAAACTGCCGGCAGAATTGGACGAAATTTTGGGAAATGGTTTCTGATTACCCTACCATGAGACCAGTCACTAAGATGTCTGCCAATCGGTATTTTTAGCCTATTTTCATTTTATGGAAAAGAAAAGGCTTATGAGATCACATTTTGTCCGTGTGCGTGTGTGTGTGTCCCTCTAATAACTTACAAACGTCTGGAGCGATTTCAATGAAACCCGGTAATGTCGTAGCACCATTTTGGACGACCCCGACCGTGCCCTTCAAATTATACTACGTCTCACCAATCCAACATGGCGGCAGTGCGAAATATTTAACCAGCATTCAATATCTCCGAACCTATTACCGATATCTCCCTGACATTTTGTACGGTGATAAAGAGCACTACCGTACTGCACGTTAAGCTATGTAACTTTCAAAAACCTCTAAAGTACTAATAGAACATGGCGGGCAAGCGAAGTTGAGACGTTTTAAAAGAGTTTTCTCGCGATTTAACCATCTGAGCTAAGTGAAATATGGTACAGTATATGACTATACATATTGTAATGCACTGACATCTAATTTAGTTCAATTGTTAACATAAACTCAAGATGGCGGCTGTGCAAAATTATAACTTTTTATTTCTTGTGTCGTAATCATGCGATCGAAGTGAAAGTTTGCATAATGAAGCTACGCAATAATTTACCTTTAATGGTAGATAACTGTATGGCCTTTACATATAACAATCCAAAATGACGACCATCCGAAATATTTAGACGGTTCTCAATATCTACGAATCTTTTATAGCAATCAAACTGAAAGTTTTGATGTTCATAGAGACTGTGACCATACGTTCACCTATAGAACTTTCAATAACCTAATAGGCACAAATCCAAAATGACGGTGACGCGAAGTATGTATATTTAAATGGACGTTTCACGCGATTTTACTATCCGAGTACAGTGAAACTTGGTACGGTAAGTGCTTATACAAATATGAATACACTAGCATCTAATTTATTTCAATTGTTTTCATAACCACAAGATGGCAGCGGTGCGAAATTTTTAAATCTCGTTTTCTACGCCTTGTGTCATACTCATGATATTGAAGTTTGAATACTACACGTACACAATAATCTTCATGTAATAACATACAACTCTAAGACCTACTATATATATATATATATATACATAAATCCAACATGGCGACCATCCGTAATATTAGACGGTTCTGAATATCTACGAATCTATTACTGCAATCAAACTGAAATTTTGTATGTTGATAGAGACAATTAACTTAAGTAGGATATATGAAAATAGGCTTTAGTTCTTCACGGAACTACTTGTTCCTTTTACAAAAGTAAGGTATTGTAGGGGTGTAACTGTATTCCTCGCTGTGGACTTGTTTTGCAAGGTTCTCAATAGGTCAGATATCAATCCATACAGCAGTCCAAAGATATAATGAGAATAGTTTGTAATAACAATAGTTAGTCCATCACTGAGTGAGCCACTTCAGTTACGTACTCTTTCCAACAGTGCCGGCCCCGTGGTATTGGGGTAGCGCGCCTGCCTCTCGCCCAGAGGCCCCGGGTTCGATTCCCGGCTCCATCAGGGATTATAGAAACTGACGTGAGGGCTGGAACGGGGTACACTCAGCCTCGTGAGGACAATTGATTAGCTGTCTGACAGTGAGACAGCGCCCCGGTCACGAAAACCAAGATTAACGGCCGAGGGGACCCGATGCGCTGACCACGCGTCATCCCAATATCTGCAGGCCAAATGGCTGGGCAGCGGTCGCTTGGTAGGCCTAGTCCCTTCATGGGCTGTAGTGCCACGGGGTTTGGTTTGGTTTGGTTTGGTTTTTATTCTTTCCAACAACGTCTTGTGAGCTCTTGGTGGATAAGCGATGGTACTGAAAAGTTAAATGTGCATATTTCATTGATAATTCCTCTGTATTTCTATAGAGAGACGTGATACAAGTCGCTATATTGTTGCTACCATCATCATAGTAGCTGAAGTGAAAGGGAATTCAATCACAGCAACACGGCTGGGAAGACCCCACCCTGTCGCCGGAAGCTCGCCGGAAGCACCGACATCACGGCTTGAGGAAGGAGAAGTCGTACACCGCATTATCTCGACGATCGATGAGCTCAAACTACAGTGTGTTGAATATAAAGAGGAATATACACTCTAGACTAGAAGTCCTAGGGTGCAGAATGGCCACAGGATATGACTTACTGTCCTACTTGCTACCATTTAGTGAGTGCGGTCACAGACTGAGGACTTTTGTTCTTCTTACGTCATTTGTATTCAATTCCGTTCAGGCTCAAGGAATTGATGTGCGAAAGGGGGAAGACATAACTTACACACACCGGACAGAAGGGTATATACAATGATGGACGGAGAGCGCGACTAACAAGACACAAACATACACTCTGACCTCCGACTAAACTCATAAGGTCATAAGTAACTGGCTGCGTGGCGCAGTGGTAACGTTCTCGCTTGCTGTTCCCAAGGTTACAAGATCGACTCCTTGTGCAGTCAGTTGGCATTTGATGGCGCGCAAATATGAGGAACCCGTGTCAGTAGATTTACTGGCACGATAAAGATCCCCTTCAGGGCAAAATTCCGGCAAGCCGGCGTCTCTAAAAGCCGCGATAGTTAAAAGGGACGTAAAACCAAAAACATTAGTATAATCTCATAAGCCTAGGCTATAACAATTTTTATGCTAGTAGGCATAAATCCAGACTATAACATTTCTAGGAGCTGCGATGAAATTCAACCAAGCATTCCCTAGAGCAGCGGTTCCCAACCTTTTTCTCCTCCCGTACCCCTTTATACATATTTGTCTAAAATAGTACCCCCTAAAAAGTAAACTTCTAAAACGCTTAATATTTTACGGGCGATATGTACATAACTCAATAAATATACCGGGTGAGTTAGCCGTGGTCGTTACGGCATGGCTGCTGGCAGTCGCTCACATCCGGGAGGCGAGGAGGTTCGAATCCCCCCGCCGGCAACCTTGAAGATCGTCTTCTGTGGTTTCCCATCTTCCTTCCAGGCAAATGCCGGGGTTGGTCCCTAACTATAGGCCACAGCCGCTACCTTCCAACTCCTCGTCCCTACATTCAAATTTCCTCCCCAGACAACACTCCACACGCGACGGTACTTGTAGCTCACCCAAAGGGTGTCCGCTTAGAAGCAGCTACAAATTGGCGAGCCGAACATGTCCTCGGACACTCCCGGCACTAAAAGCCATACACTAAAAAAACTCAATAAATACATTAATTACAAAAAATAACTTACCGGTACAACTATTTATAACTAAATTTTTTGAATACGGCATAACTAATGTTTTTAATTTATTATTTTTTTGCTGTTAGTATGCATTTCATAAAAAAATGCTAAATATAATTTTCAATTATAGACTACTTTTATTTACTTGTGCAAATGAAGACGTATAAACATTTAGGTGAGGAAAATAAACAACTACAGTACATATGATTTTATTTGAAACCAATTAATTCTAGCGATTAGTTTGGCTATAAGAATAGACAATTCAAGACAATAGCAGTGCAGCGGTGAAAGTGACTGGGGTTGGGGTAGGGTGGGAGCATTGACCTTAATGTACATGAATACGGCGGCACTGTGCGCCAGCACATTATGACTGACACGTACGATGGGAACATGGCGCCCGCCATTGCCGTTTATTTTTGGCGTACCCCTAACCAGTTCGTTGCGTACCACCAAGGGGTACGCGTACCCCAGGTTGGCAACCGCTGCCCTAGAGCATAGAAAATATCTCAATAGCCCTTGCAGACGTTTGATTATTCCTGAATATTCTTCGCCTCTATTCAGGATGGCCAATTGCAGGAACCAGTTAAAAAGCCAGGCTGTGGAAATGTTATCATCGTAATTTATATTTTAGTAATGTAATAACAGTGCCACGCACTCGGAAGAGTGAATTCATTGTGGGCAGGATCACGGAGATAATACCACGCCCACTAGTGCATTGTACAGTATGTTAATGGTTTCCAAATTGCACTTTCTGGTTGAGGAAATTGATTTTGTTAAAATTACGTAACAATTCCATTACTCATTGAACTAGGATAGGAGCGACTGAATGTCCAATGTAAATATTGCCTGGGTATGTGGGATGAAAATAAAAAAGTGTCATAAGTACTGTTGCCAACTTCGTCATGTTACTACGGTACACTTTTAAGAAAATATCCCCAGAGTCTAACGTTAAGTACCTACACAAATAAAACATTGAATAACTTAGTAATAATAATAATAATAATAATAATAATAATAATAGGGTATCGACTCCGGAGTGAGACTCCGTGGCTTAGGCGGCAGCACGCCAGCCTCTCACCGACGGGTCCGTGGTTCAAATCCCGGTCACTCCATGTGAGATTTGTGCTGGAAAAAGCGGAGGCAGACAGGTTTTTCTCCGGGTACTCCGGTTTTCCCTGTCACAATTTCATTCCAGCAACACTCCCCACTATCATTTCATTTCATCTGTCATTCATTTAATCATAGCCCCAGGGGAGTGCGACAGGCTTCGGCAGCCGGCACAGTTCATATCCTTGCCGGCTAGATGGGGGATTCATTAATTCTATTCCCTGACTCGGTCGGTCAACTGGAAGCAGGCTGTGGATTTTCATTTTATGGACTCCGGAGAGGCCTGGTGCAAGATCTTCGAGTTGACGCCTGTGGATGACCTGCGCATCGTAATGCTGATGAAATGGATGATAAAGGCGTAGCAAACACCCATTCCCCGACCGCAAGTTTAAATCCTTAACCTGGTCTAGAATCTAACCCCCCTTTTTACCAGTCTAACGTCCAATCCACGTGATCACTAATTCGGACAACATGATAAAAGCTAAATACCATTCAAAAATCATGACTTATTGAAGTAAAATAATTAATAAATATAACGAATATAATTGGTGTAAAATTACGAAACACTGCCTCGAATTTTTCTTTTCTTTTTGACTTTCCTTGCTTTTCATAATATCACTAACCATGGACTGTTTTTTTCTTGAGTTTTTGAATATCTTACACACAATATTTGCAACGATCAATATATTTTCATAAATAAGTGCCCTTCTACTTATTAATCCGGAGCTTACTACAGGTGATGTCAGGTAATTCCTTGTCAGTGTAAGCCACATAAGCTCACCCCGTAGAAAGAGCACATACTAGCTCCTCGTTGGAGCTCTGTACAGGTGTTGTTGCACTGGTGCCATGGCAGTGTGTGTGCGCGCCGCGACGGTTTTCAGAGGGAAAAATAACACCGAAAGTGGACAGTAGCTGACGGGAAGCATGTATAGAGAGGATAGATTATCTGTCCCGGAGACCCTCGCTAGCCCGCTCGCCCGCGGCGCCAGCCTGTCTCCCGCCAGGCACTTTGCCTTAATGCGGCGCTCGAACGGCACTGCGTCATTGAGTATAGGAATCTGTGCATAAATTTGTACTTCAATGTGATCCTTGACCAATTTTTTGACGAACTGACTTACGGAGAGCGATTGTCGAATTACTTTCAACAAGATTCTGCCACTGCTCACACTGCCGAAGCATCCATAACAGAATTGCGTCGCATTTTCGGTACGAGCCCCCGCGAAGCCCAGACTTATCACCATGTGACTTATTTGTGGGGGACGCTTAAATATAGAGTGTATGCGAGAAACCCTCATACTGTAAATGAGCTTAAAGACTATATTACAGCTGAAATACAGTCAATCGGTGCTGAGGAACTTCAGAGAGTAAATGCCAGTTTCATAAAAAGGTGCCAGCGATGTGTAACAGTGCATGGCGAACATATTCAGCACCAGCTGTGAACTAGGTACGTACAAATTCCTATACTCAATGACTCAGTGCCGGGCGGGCGCCGCATAACGGCAAAGTGCCTGGCGGGAGACAGGCTCGCCTCTTGGCCGAGCGGGCTAGCGAGGGTCTCCGGGACAGATAATCTATCCTCTCTGTATAATGGTTTAACGTGTCGTGGTTTGGCCTGTTTTCAAATGATGGAAGGCGTCGAGCACATCGACTGCACAATGAGGCGTTTAACCCACAGGGAGTGGAGGGTGTAGTTCAGGACGGAGGCGGTGTGTTATGTAGTGGGTGGACTTGAGTCCATTCATTCAGATCACCGTGAACATAAACCAGGGTGATTAATTCAATCTCTCAGTGTTGCCTTACAATCAACATCTTCATGATGAGTATGCTGTGGATAGCCCAATAGCTGTGTTCACAAGGCAGCACGTATACGTGACTGGTTTGACGAACACAGAGACACACTGTCGCACATCGACTAGCCCGTGAAATCACCCGGCCTTAATCTCATAGAAAAAGCTGTTTGTTGATTCATTTAGCGGCTTTGCGACATCTTGGCCATGAAGCCCTGTGTACTTGGGTGTGTGTGGATTTTTTGTCTGATAACCTGTATTGTTGTGATGGCTGTGCAAGTGTGTGTATTTGTAACTCAGATGAGGATCGGGAAGGAGGCGGCTATGGACTTAAGTTAGGAACCATCCCAGCATTTCCCTGGAGTAGAAGTGAGAAACCACGGAAAACGGCTGAGGCGGGAATCAAACCTACCTTTTCTCAGTTTTGCCACACGAGACTGAGTATACCCCATTCCAGCCCTCAGGCTAGAATTTAATTTCTTGGCAGAGCCGGGAATTGAACCCGGGCCTCCGGGGCGACAGCAAAGAATCCTGGCCGCTACACCAGGAAGTAGTTACTTAGGATAAAGGAAGCGTGGTACTATTTGGAACAGAGGGTGAAACGCAAAAATCAGCATCCTCGCAATTTGGTGGCTGTATGGGATCAATTACCCCCATTTGCAGACAAAGTAAATGAATGAATGAATGAATGAATGAATGAATGAATGAATGAATGAATGAATGAATGAATGAATGAAAAGTCATACAAGACAAGATTTAGAAATATATGGACTTCCATTCTCGTGAATGAAGGCGGTTATCACGTCAACGCTAGAGACGATGTTACTCGTATTAGAACGATGTCTTCAGGGAGCGACTGATTTTTCATCCGGTAAATTAAATATGCCAATGATTGTCATTTATTCTGTAATGATTCAGAGGTTGGAAACATACTCATATTCTTTCCACGGCCTCTCGCATTTAAACACCTTCAAATGGCAAATGAATGCCTCGGGATTCGATCCGGCTACAATGGGCACTTGAGGGTGCTTAATGCGAGGTAGCCGTGTCAGTTTATTTACTGGCACGTTAAAGATTCCCTTCAGGGTAAAATTCCGGCATCCTGGCATCTCGAAAGTCAATGTAGTTAAAAGGGACGTTGACTCATGATATAATTATTATTATTATTATTATTATTATTAATATTATCATCATCATCACTATTAGGCCTATTATTAATTTATTATTATTATTAATAATAATAATAATAATAATAATAATTTTGTCCTCTTGACTTACTGTATGTTTCTGATTTATTAAATTAGTGTATCTCTTCGTATCCTGTAAAATAAAGAATGTATATTAGAGTTGGAGTTGTAAGTTGTTTCATTGATGCTGAACGTAAGAATTATCATCATAGTCATCATTAAAGTTCAACGAGTTCGACTGTCAAAAGTCCGAATGCGTATGGTTCCCACATACAGTAGGCTACATGTAGGGGGCCGCTCGTCGTGCTAGCCCGATGCAGAGCTCTGCAGGACCTGTTCCCTCGCTCTCCATGCAACTGGACAAAGAGTTGGGAGGAAGAAGTCGTGACCCATTGGAAAGTATTGTCCCAGAATTTACCTCGTATGATAACCAAGGGGACACGATTGCAACCTATGTATAATGGTAATTGATCTCATCTCAGCGTAGTGTGCTAAAGCTGACCAGTGTCTGGAGCTGTCAACTACACACTTAGGGATGGGACTTACCATGTTTTCACAAAGTCATGGTGCGCGAAAGACGAAGAGGTGGTAATACAGTGTTTGGACTACAGTATAGGACAATATAGCTACTTACAATATACCTCCCAAGTGGCATTTAAACTTGTGCAGTTTCCTCCCGTCTAGAGTTGGCCCAAGTGAAGATATTTTTACTGCACGAAACTTTGAAATCTGTTCAAAATCCCATTGCCCATGCATTGGCGTAGTCCTACACCAACAGTTGAAACAGAGCAACGTTGTCCGCAATCTGCTCACATTGAGTAATCAACTTACGCACCTGGAACTTCTTCAATTTATTAATGTAAGTCATTTAGTTTAGTGTCCGGCTCGGTGGCTAAATGGTTAGCGCGCTAGGCCAAGCCATCAGGGATTTTAATCTCCTGTGGTTAATTCCCGTGGCTCGGGGACTGGGTGTATGTGACGTCTTCATCATCACTTCATCCACGGGCGTCAACTAGAAAGAGCTGCAATTGGCCTCTCCAGAGGCCACACGATCATTATCATTATTTAGTTTAGTGTAAATATTCTTTGCAGAGTTACAGCGGAAAAGAACATCCTTTTTCGTAGTGTTATTATTTAAATAATAGACATGCTCAGACGTTGTGGTCTACATGTGTGTGTTAAGCTCTACCCCGTAATACTTCTGTTGTAATGGTATCGAGGATAAGATCGGACGAATTTTTAATGTAGCGGATGGTTTATACGGCTGGATGCCCATCCTAGCCCGCAACCACATGAAAGGAGTTAATGATAGTTGAATTGTATGAAGATGAATTCACCTGTGCGAGGAGTTTGAAGGAAGTGGCCGTTGCTGTTGTTTCATTTGAGGAGCTTGGACATCGTGACTATTTAGCCCCATGTACTTGGGTGTGTGTTTGTGTGAATTGTCTGATATTTTTTATAATTGTGGTGTTTGTAGTAGTTTTTATTTGTCATTGAGATGAGGATTGGGAAGGAAGCAACCCTGGCCTTATGTTAGGAAACATCCCATCATTTGCATGGAGTAGAAGTGGGAAACCACGGAAAACCAATTCCATGGTGGTTGCGGTGGAAAAAGAACCCACTTCTTCTCAGTTTTGCCTCACGAGGCTGAGTATACCCCGTTCCAGCCCTCAGTCACGAATTAATTTTTTTGGCATAGCTGGGAATCGAACCCGGACCTCCGGGATGACATCCAAGAATGCTAACCACTACACCACGAGGTGGTCGGAAGTGGCCAGCATTTGCCTCGTGTAGTGTTGGTTAGCAACACGTCGACATTTAAAATCATTTCATCCCGAATTGTGTTTGCCATAAGCGATCATTCAAAACCTCCGCTTCGAACATAAGCTATTTACAATACTCAGAACAGTTACGTGCAGTCTCCAGAGAGATGTAAGCAGGTCTTTCGATTTAATCCTCGACCCAGACCTTTTAAAGGCTTAGCTCGCTGGAAATATGTTGTGACAGGAGGAACGAGCTGAATGAAGCCTGGATTATAGGATAGTTCGCGTCATTGCTCACGCTATTTACAACGCTCAAATGAATGGAACATTCCAAACTCCGTGAGTTGATCTGCAGGACGCTCCATTGTGTGATCTCTGTTTGAAGAGTAATAACAGGATTGGAATTGAGTCTAAATGCCAAGCGATTGTGTAGCGTACTCGCCTCTTGCACACCTGACTGAGCCGGTAAATTCCTGCTCAGTCATTCGGAACTTAGGGGCTGTCGTGACGTTGGATGTACCGTAACGAGTATGTATCACCCCATGCTGGTCTCACATTTACCATACACATTATTATTTTTATTATTATTATTATTATTACCATTGGTGTTCTTATTATTAAATCGCGTTTCTGTTGTTGTTTGAGTCTTCAGTCTTTTGACTGGTTTAATGCAGCCTTGCATGCCTCCCTGTCCTGAGCTAATCGTTTCATCTCTACATACCTACCACACACCACATCCGAGGCAATCTGTTTAACATATTCCAACCTTGGTCTACCCCTGCAGTTCTTGTCCTCGACCCTTCCTTCCACAACTAAGCTTGCTATTCCTGGATGTCTTAGTATGTGTCCCACCAACCTATCTCTTCTCTTCATTAGCAGTCGCCAGAAACATCTCTCCTCTCCCACTCGTCTTAATTCCTCTTCGTTTTTAACCCTATCTACCCATCTTATTCATTATTCTCCTGTTACACCACATTTCAAACGCTTCAATTCTCCTCTTTTCTGCTACACCAATAGTCCAAGTTTTACTTCCATACAGTGCCACGCTCCAGACAAAGGCTTTCAAAAATGACTTCCTAACACCTAAATCTGTATTCGATGTCAACAGATTCCTTTTTTTTGTAGAAATGCTTTCCTTGCCTGAACCAACCTACTTTTTATATCCTCCTTGCTTCGTCCATCACTGGTTATTTTGCTTCCTAAGTAACAGAAGTCTCCTACTTCCTTCAGCTTTTCACCGGCCAATTTGATGTCCATTGAGGTTTCTGATTTTTTTCGGCTGCATTCCAATATTTCTGTTTTACATTTATTATTTTTTATCATGAATTATTTCCTCAAGACGCGTTTCTATGGGGGTAGGGAATCAGGTGAGTTGGGTATAGTCAGTACGTGTATGGTTATTTACGGCTGGATGACCTCCATGAAGCTAACCTCTTCATATAAGTTATTGAATTTAATGAAGATGAATTAAACTGGGTGACGAAATTTCATGTCTTTCAGTCGGTCAACACGAATTATAGTCAATTGTAACGGGTGTTTCCCAAGTCCTGAAAATATGTACATGAGATTAATAAATACATTTGGGTTCAATTGGGTACAATTCGTGTTAACCAAATAAAAAAACATTAAATGTAGATTACTTAGGCAACCCTGAAATATGGCTTCCAACACGATACTGGGTAACGATTTGAAAGGAGGTGCTCTGCCTATCTTGGCACTTAACTGGAGTCCAAAATGAGAAATCACTGAAAATAATTTCACCGACGTCCAATGTCGGGATTCATTCGTCCCAGAGTCATGATTGAACCTTGCCACACAGCCTGGAGGATTAACGCAAGAAGTTAAATTGGTCGCTATTATCATCATTATTAATTCATTCAATTTCGCTAATCGGCCAACTAAGGACCACGATAAGCCTCATTTGACATTCTGGCATTTGTTCATTTTTCGCTTGATCCACATTGTCTTCATGAGCTCACTGTGTTTAGCACGACGTTCTTCTGTCCATTTCGCACCAGTTGTCCGTTTTTCGTCCCGGAAAGTCCCAAACGTCTTGATGGCTGCTCTATAGTGCGTCTCTACCTTAAAAGACAGTACGCATTAAATGGGGCGCGCTGATGCCAGATCTACTGCATATACAAAGTTCTGCAAGGGCGGGCACATGATGTAACATAACTCGTATACAGGCGTGCTTTTACGCAAAACTCGGGAAATTTCCGAAATATTTGTTTGTTGTATATAACTGTAGCTCATACCTTGCAGCGAACAACGCTACAATATTTAGATATGATACGCAGAACCTCAGAGCGCGAGTTTAATGCACACATTATAACAATTTATATTTTTCAATTATTCATGAATATGATAATATTATAATATGTTATTCCCGGGATGAACAAAGGCAAACCACGGAAACCACTTAGAGGATGGCTGAGGTAGGAATCGAACCCGCCTCTTCTCAGTTTTGTCTCATGAAGTTGAGTACACCCCGTTCCAGCCCTCAGACCAGAATTAAATTTCTTGGCGGAGCCGGGATTCAAACCTGGGCCTCCACGGTGACAGCACGGTGACAGCCAGGAATGCTAGCCACTACGGTACGCAACGAGGCGGACAATTTATAAAGAACTCAAGGACCACTTCATTTCACAGTTCAACTTCACACCATCACACCATCTGTCGGGAAGATACTGGTGCCTGAGTAACCAAACTTACGCAGCGTCAGCGCTGGGCGGGAGGGGTAAGTGCGATAACTTATGAATGCTATCTGATATCGAGCTCGGGTTTGTTTTAAAAACTTTTTCACATATTAATGAACATTTCTTCTCGCTTAGTCACCAACGTAAAGTCAATAGCAAAAAAGTTTGTCACTACGTGACTTTCCTGTGATACCATCACGGATTTTCCAAGTAACATTTAAGGAAAAAAAAAACTTTCTTACTATGAAAATAATTACTGCCCTGAGAAATAGAGTATCTTCTACCAACATCAGGCAATCTAAAAATACATTCTTGATCTGTTGCGATCATTAGTTCATTATCTATGGCGTGATAAGTTTTATATCTGCAAAAATATAGATTCGCGCTAAAATGTCGTAATTGTGAAAATTGGGCCATGTGTTAATTAGTTATGGCTTTTATTTTTACATCATCATAAAGAGCGGAAAATTCTCTATAAGACCACGCAAACAGTTTCTTAGATTTGTCACTTTCAATTATTGGGAAATGGCAACATCGCCGGGGTGGAAGAGGACGAAGCTAATTGCAGGACATAGGTGTGCGAGTGAGAGGCAACTACTACATTTAATACCATACTGTCTTTTAAGGTTGAGACGCTCTATATAAAGATTTTGGTATTGTGCATCTTCTGCTCGTATGGACGTTAACACGCTATGGCATTGTAGTTTTTGGTTTTGAGTCGAATATACTGAAGTTTCGTTTCGTCCATCGGGAGTCGATCATCCATCGTATATGACCGTAGATGCAAACTCTGCGTTTTCGCATTGTGTCTGTGATCTTCTCTATCCTTGAGTATATCATTATTATTATTATTATTATTATTATTATTGATAATATTGAAGCCTCCGTGGCTTAGGCGGCAGCACGCCGGCCTCTCACCGCTGGGTCCGTGGTTCAAATCCCGGTCACTCCATGTGAGATCTGTGCTGGACAAAACGGAGGCAGACAGGTTTTTCTCCGGGTACTCCGGTTTTCCCTGTCAAAATTTCATTCCAGCAACACTCTCCACTCTCATTTCATTTCATCTGTCATTCATTTAATCATTGCCCCAGAGGAGTGCGTCAGGCCTCGGCAGCCGGCACAGTTCATATCCTCGCCGCTAGAGGGGGCTTCATTCATTCCATTCCTGACCCGGTCGGAGACTGGAAGCAGGCTGTGGATTTTCATTATTGATAATATTTATGTCGGCATTGCGAGTTGATTCGCGACTAACACATTGCACACTGGTGACATCTTCTAATTAGCATTATCATCTTCATCATATAAAATGCTAAGGTGTATGTTTCACAAAACTCAAACTCCTAAACCAGAGGGAGTTAGAAGGTGCGGTTTGTGCAAAAATCTTCCAAATCGTCTCAGCAGTACAGGAAAAATCTTGCATTTCTTCAAGAGTCAACGGAAATGTATTCATTTATTTATAAATTACGTTTAACCCTCAATTCACTACTAGGAAACATGTTACGTATATTCCTACCCTGAGTCCCACGGACTCACTTTTTTAAATATAAAAATTAAGAAAAAAATGCACTTGCCTTGATATGGACATTTAATGTTAATACACTTAATTACTAATACAGTAAATTAGAAATATTTACAAATAATGAGATATTCTCACAATGATCTCAACAAACAATAACATTTTTCAAAATGATAAAAAAATGTCAGAAACTATATAATTCACAAATGTCATCAGCATAATTTTAAAACGACAATTACTGTTGTAATCAACACCAAAGCAAATATCACATGTATTGTATGACAGTGAAGATCCAGCAAGGGTTCTCTGTTACACAGGATCTGCATATCTTCTTCGAACTTTTATAACTATGGTTTTCTTCTTCTTGGAGCCATGAATTTACAACACACTCTACATCAGGATCAGTGATACTTACCGAAGAACATCCAGCATGATTATGATCCATACTCAAATATAAAATAAGCATATATACTGCAAGCTCATGAATAGAAGTTGTAACATAAATATCTACCATGAGTCCCTGGGACTCATTCGAGCACTTTTTCCCACTTTCCAGTCACCGCGTGCACACGTCTCTTCCGCGACACATTCCACACTCAACTGAAGGAAGGTATACAGTGGCGAAAAAAAATGGCGCTAAATCACGAGATGCACAAAGATTGAAAAAATTACTGTGAGTCCCGGGGACTCAGTTAGTGAATTAAGGGTACGCGTCGACCCCGTATGGTCATATAACAGTAAAGCATGGTCTATACACATGGGCCTTTCACAAGTAACCGATCGTAACGAAAGAGCATTCAAAATAAAGAGAATTACCGCAGCAGTGACGAATTGCACACTGATTTCATAAATATCGACAATTTGTTTAAAAATGTATTTAAGCAAATAAACTCATTTATTGTCGAAGCCCATCATGTCTTCCAGGTTTAGCTGGCTGTGTAGCTTAGCGGAAACGTTCTCGCTTGCTGTACCCAAGGTTACAAGATCGAATCCTAGTGCAGTCAACTGGCATTTGAGGGTGTGCAAATGCGAGGGAGCCGTGTCAGTAGATTTTCTGGC
This sequence comes from Meconema thalassinum, assembly GCA_946902985.2. Taxonomy (NCBI): domain Eukaryota; kingdom Metazoa; phylum Arthropoda; class Insecta; order Orthoptera; family Tettigoniidae; genus Meconema; species Meconema thalassinum. Next base: position 215,664,547 of record OX336389.2, on the reverse strand, counting down.
ACGGTAAAGATCCCCTTCGGGGAAAAATTCCGGCACCTCGGCGTCTCTAAAAGCTGCAGACATTAATTAATTATCATCCAGCTTTCTAGTTCCATTCTCCTGCCACTCGTTTTGTAACATTTAGGGCCAGCGCCACTCTGACGCGTATGTGTCACCTGTACAATTGACTTGCTTATTGTACAGCCCAGGGGCAGTAACCCTAGGACCCACCCCTTTATCTTTCACCATAAACTACCCTCACAGGCATGCCATAAGCCTCACACACTTCATTGACTCAAGCAGGCACAGCGGTATTTCTGCCAGCCACGCTTACACAACTTACAAACAAACACACTATCTGGAACAGCAACAGTGATGAAACGCTAAGTAAGCAGCTCGGGGAAGCCTTTAAAGGTAGACCCAGGAGAGCCTAATTGTCTATTCGTGGCCAGCGGCTCTGCACCTCCAGGTCCGTTCCAGCTCCATCACGACGTCACCAGGTGAGAATTAGCAGTGTGCTCAGATCTCCTAATTCATTTGAACACATCACCCGGAACACATTTGTATTTGTACACCTTGTTTCATACTCGTCCACTACTTAAAGGGACAGCACATTATCGCCACTGACCAATAAATACTTGGTCAGTAAACACATACTTCTTGTAATCATTTCACACATCTTTACATCCTTACGCCCCACCCGCACTTATTCCTAATTGCCCCTGACCGTGAATGCTGAGAACTGCATAGTCAGGAAACCCATTGTGTAAGCATAACAGACAGGCAGCAGCCAAGTGCCGACTCTGCACGTGAGCTCGTCTTCACTCGCTCACGCTAATTGGTTAGCAAAGTTAATAGCTCCGTCTTAGACATTCATCCCTTAACAGGTAGACGCACCCCGTAGGATCGCACCCCAACAGATCACATCCTTTCACCAACACTTACACTAGTAGTCTCCCCCAATTACGGGAAACCACACCCTTTCGGGAACTACCCCCAAATTAATACATCTACACTGCCCTGTTTATCCCATTCCCCAACACCGGGATAAAACAGATTGGTGGAGGCGGGGTACCACGAAAATTTAGGGACTCAAACGACGAGCCCTCGTGGTAGATCGCAAGGTACAAAAGCAGCCAAGCGAAATTTGAAAAAAAAATAATAATAAGAGAAAGCATTTTTTTCTCTGCGAATACAAGGGGGAATTTTTAACCCACCCACCCTCCCTAAGGAAGTACCATCACGCTTCACATGCCCATAGGCACACACCATTTTTTTAGCACACACACAGTTCAAGATGGCCCCCCTATACCGTTTAGCCATGCTAAAGAATATTGGGGAATACCAAGATTTAATTGCCTGGCATAAGGTCTTTGCGACCAGGCAGGATTACCTCCAAAAGTATCAACAGCTCCTCCACGCACAAAATATACGCGTGATTATGTCGCTAGTCCGGCCAAGGAGCATGGCGCAAAAGAGAAAAATGAGAGGCAAAGTGCCCACTCTACGTAGACAGTTGAATCGCTCCCATTGGAGGCTACACTGTCTACATGACGTAATGTTCCAACAATATGAAGCACTTAACATACAACATAAACACGTACGGACTAGCGGTACCAAAGTCTCTGAACAGGCCATATGCCTTAATCGGCAGTATGCCCAAATTTGGGAAGATTATCGAGAACTCCAGGCCAACAAATGGGTTGTTCTCTGGAGTGTTATCGGGCGAGGATCGGACTGTGGTATGCGAAGGGTAGTCGGGATTTCCGGTGTTTGTGTGTGCGTACGGGACCTAGTAACTTGTGGTTCATAGCCCTAGTGATAGCTGCATTGCTAGTTATTGGTGGAGTGGAAGTGAATCCAGGGCCTGTTACTCCAAATGTGAATCAGGCAAATGATCCAGTGGCAGCTTTAAAGTGTTCGACGTGCAGTAAAACATTGAAGAATGGTGTTGAGTGTGGACTATGTGAGAAATGGTTTCACTTCGGCTGTATTAAGGTCAAGAAGGAGGATTGTGATGTCGGAAATTGGTTTTGTAAAGTATGTGATACGCCGGACTGTTTGAGGGTGCAAATCAAAGCAAGGGATCAAATAATACAGGAACTTAGAGCAAAGCTTCGTGAATCAGAAGAAACGGTAAAGGATGTGACTGAACGGCTTTCTACTGCGATCAGTGTGGAAGAGGGCGTGCAGGAGCAAACTGAGGATGACGTTATCATAATGGGTGATTCAATGATACGATGGAGTGCGAATATCTCGAGGAAATCAGGTGCGAAAGTGCGGTGTTATCCGGGGATTAAAATTGACCAGCTTGCCCAGCAAGTGGAACAATCAAATGTAGAGGACTGTGACAAAGTTAAAGTGTTGTTGCTACATGTTGGGACGAACGATTTGAAGAAGAGGGCTACAGCTGATTACATCATGGGGGAGCTCTACGAACTAGGCAGAAAAGCTAAAAGCAAGTTTCGAAATGCAAAAATTATAATGAGTGGCATTGTTCGGCGGGGAGATGTTCCGTTAAGGCGAGTTAAGACTGTAAATGACCGCATGGACTGGGTATGTGCACAACTGGGCTTAGTGTACGTAGAAGCTGACTGCTGGATTGGTGGCCGTGACTTCGGCCGAGACGGGCTGCATCTAAATCGACGGGGTGCTTTTAACCTAGGGAGCCTACATGACAGGGTCATCGGTTCGTGCCGGCTTTTGTGAGGAGGAGCAGGTCCAGAGGTTGCCAGCCGATGGGAACAGAAGGAGCAATTTCGAGATATTTGCTGCGGAGGTAAGACTCTAAGATTACTGCAGGTTAATTGTCAGAGGTTAGGAAATAAATTAATTGAATTTTGGAATCTTGTAGAGACGTATTCTCCGGACATTGTCATTGCAACTGAATCTTGGTTATATGAGGACATAAATAGTAGCGAAATAATTCAAGGGACCTACGAAATGTACAGAAGGGATCGGGGGAAGCGAGGTGGTGGGCTATTTATTTGTGTGCGCAAAAATATAGCTAGTTTCTTAAAGTGGGCTGATATGGATCATGAAATGTTATGTGTACAAATTTCGGATAAAGGAAATAAATTCCCTCTTCAGGTGATAGGGGCGTATAGAGCACCGAAAGATAACTTTTCTCTCCTCGAAACACTGTATGATAAAACTTGTACGGGTAATGCTATGAAAAAGAGCATAATAATTGCTGGAGATTTAAACCTCCCCAAAGTAGACTGGTCTGGTGAGTCAACTAGCTGTAGTCAAGCTCAGAGTGCTGCATATAAATTCTTAAGTGAGGGGGGATTTTCCCAAGTAGTTGACTTCCCAACTAGAGACAATAATACCTTAGATGTTTATCTCGTAAGGCCTGTAGAGCTGTATATTAACTATCTGAAAGTACCAGGAATTAGTGACCATTCTGGGGTTGAATTAAATATTAGATATGGTGACATTACAAAATTAGACTGTGATGTAGCAAAAAAGATCATATTCCAGTATCGCAGGGCGGATCAGGGCAAGTTTCAGGGGATTTTGAATGAGCTATTTGTAGGATGGGCATCGGAAGGAAATCACATTGATATCCTGTGGACTAACTTTTTGAAAATTTTAAATAGCGCTGTTGATAAATTTGTCCCATTTAAATTGTTGAAACAAAACTCAGATCCTGAGTATTACACACGAGAAATTAGGAGTCTAAAACGGAAAATTAGGAAATTATACAATAAAAGACATGATAGTGACAAGAGTATGTGAAATTTAAGTCCTTATCAAGAGGGCTCGTCTTAAAGAAGAGGGCTGCTCATGACAGTTATATGCAAGGTTTACTTGGTTCGGGAGGTGATGGGTGGAAAAAAATTTACAGTTATGTTAGGAGAAGAAAGGGAAATCCAAATAATTTGTCGATGATAATGTCCGGTGACGGTAAATTTATTACTGAGAAACAGGCCATTGCTAATGAATTAAATGTCTTTTACGGTAGTGTGTTCAATAAATCCAATAGCTGTGTGTTGGACCTTAACGACGAATCAGGGGCTCCCCTGTTCCAAATAAACCAGTCAGCAATTGTAAAGCTAATACAAAAACTACGTTTCAATGTATCAAAGGGTCCTGATAATATTGTTAGTGAAGTACTTAAACTAGGGGGTCGGGCCGTGGCACGATACTTGGAGGTGATGTTTAATGTGTCCATAAACAATGCGCAAATCCCAGATGACTGGAAAAGAGCTACGGTAGTCCCAATATTTAAGGGAGGGAGCAGACTTGAATTGGGCAACTACAGGCCGATTAGCCTTACGTCCATCGTTTGTAAACAGATGGAGCATCTCATTTGCGACTACTTGAGGGAACAGTGGGAAACATTATCATGGTTTAATGATAGGCAACATGGATTTCGGAAAGGTTACTCATGCGAGAGTCAGATGCTATCACTTTTTCAAGACATTAGCGAATCGTTAGACCATGGAGTTTCAGTCGACGCCGTAGTTTGCCGTAGATTTGCGAAGGCATTTGATGTCGTGCCGCATGACATGCTACTCCATAAATTAGCTTCGATGAAGATTGATAGAAGAGTAATTTTATGGATCCAAGAATTTTTGACGGGTCGTTCACAGAAAGTGAAAGTTGAAGGCATATTCTCGGATGAAATTACCGTAACGTCGGGTATCCCTCAGGGCAGCGTAATCGGAACTTTGTTATTTTTGGCGTTTATAAATGACTTACCAAATGGGATTCGCAGTGACTGTCGATTGTTTGCGGATGATTGTGTAATATATCGAAAGATACATGACTCACAAGACAATGCAGTGCTTCAAGAGGACCTGAACCTGGTCTATAAGTGGGCGAGTGTAAATAAAATGAAAATAAACACAAGAAAGTGTAGTCTCTTAAAAATAGGGAAAGTGCGGAGGCAGGATTTTCAATATAACATTGGCTCGGAAATACTTGTAGAAGAAGATTCTTGCAAATATTTGGGCGTTCACGTAAGGAATGATATGAAATGGAGTAGTCATGTAGGATGTGTAGTTTCAAAAGCTTACAAATCCCTGCACTTTGTAATGAGGGTATTAAAAGGAAGTAGTACCTCTGCTAAAGAATTAGGCTATTTGTCACTTGTAAGACCTATTCTTGAATATGCCTCGGCGGTTTGGGATCCATATCAAGTAGGGTTCATCAATGAGTTGGAAATGGTACAAAGAAAGGCCGCTAGATTTGTGCTCAGTGACTTTAATCCCAGGAGCAGTGTGAGCCGTATGTTAAAGAAACTTGGGTGGGAATCACTGGAGGCTAGGAGGATGAAATCTAGACTCTGCGCTATGTACAACACGTATACAAATCAACCAGCATGGGGTGAGCTTAGCAAACGATTGGGAAAGCCCACTTACATGGGTAGGAGGGATCATCCTTTCAAAGTTAAGGGCCGACCACAGCGAACAAATTATGGTAAATATTCTTTTGTAAACCGTGCCATTGATAACTGGAACTCTCTACCTGCCACAGTCTTAGAGCCTTTTCCCAAACATGTAGGTGTGTTTAAGAAAAGACTGACTATTTGTGTAAATACTCCAGTTTAATTGTTGTATAATTGTTATTGAATTGTTATGTATAATTATTTATTTGTTATGTGTATCCAATTTGCCACCGGGGGACACTCCCCCCATTGCAAATAAATGAATGAATGAATGAATGAATGAACAATGCCATCTTTGAGTTCACGGCAGGGCCACCAACGAAACCAAGGGAGGACATAGTCGTAGATACGCTAATACAGCAATTCGCGAATATGCCCATCTCAACACATCCCAAAACACAAGGGAAGGAGTCTGCCGTGGCCATAGGCCAGAGGATGGTCAGACTAGCCTCCAATACACTGCAGTTACACCCACACACAAGTACGCGACCCGCAACTCCGGTCCAGGAGCCAAGTTTACCAGACCGAAGGACAAAACCTCCACCAACCCCCTCAGAACGAATGAACGAGAGGGAGTTGACGCCAGGGCTCTCAGACACACACGATTACACAAAGAGGAACCTGGACGGACCCACATCATGGGCGGAGGACGTAGAGGTCGTCCCACAGCGAAATAAGCCCATACAGACACATTCACATCCCACAACACAATGGAAGGAGCCCGCCGTGGCCATAGTCCAGAAAACGGCCAGGCTACCCTCCAATACATTAGAGGGACGCTCACAGACAACTACACGACCCCTACCGCCAGTTCAAAGGGCGATTGCGCCGGAATGGATGCGGACACGAACATATGCACCCTCAGTGCAAAGAAATACAGGGGTTGGCTTACAATTCACCAGGCTGTAACACATACGCCTGTGCGTAACATTATCCCTCATACACCGTCTACACGGGGCATAAGGGAGGTTTTACCGCCCACCCCACGAGGCCAAATACACGAGAGGACATACACCCCCACAGACACGGATAGGGTAGCGCAAGGGCGATACTGACCCTCATACACAAGCACACCGAGGCCAATCAACAGTCAGTACAGTAAACGTAGGCCCAGGCTCACCCTACTGCAAAACCCGCAGGAAAGCAGTGGGGACCCACCCCAATGGAGAGTGGAAGCCTATACCGTCATTTCAGGACGAGCACAGTCACCCCGTCGGACAACAGCGCTCGAGCGAGGATAAAAACAATAACAGGGGAATAGATACATACTCGTGGCTGCAGAGTATCTTACACGGTACATGATTACGAAGGCTATTCCCAAGGCAGACACGAATAGCATAGCGGAATTTCTATTCGAAGTAGTCACGCGATATGGCCTATTCCAAACCCTATTATCCGACAGAGGGACTATTTTCACCTCGAGAGTACTCCAACAGTTTCTGGAGATACTAAGGATAAGGGCATATACAACTACGAGTTTTTCACCACAGACCAATGGGCTCACAGAAAGCATGAATAAAATAATCGGGACAGCGCTAGCCAAATTCACGGCGGACACAGGGACAGACTGGGATAATTACCTACAGCCCATCACATTCAGTTACAACACTTCGATATCCACAGCCACAAAACACTCTCCACACTTTCTGTTGCATGGCTTCACGCCCAGAAGTCCAATAGACAATATATGCATCCCCCAGGACACTCTCGCAGACAATACGGCCCGGTTAGAGTATTTGCAGATAGCGCGCATGAACGCAAGGAAGAACATAACCGCGGTACAGAAAAAACAAAAAGAACGGTACGATCGTCAACGCAAAAGCGTGGAATACACACCCGGGCAACTGGTTATGGTTGCCAATTCCGCCCGCAAAAAGAACGTGTCCGAGTTTCTGCTACCACGTTGGACAGGTCCCTTCTAGGTTTGCAGGAAGGTATCTGATCTAAACTACATAGTGAACGTGCGGCATGGACATAAACTCATTAAGGACACTATACACGCCCGCCGCATGAAGGCGTACCACACTCGAAAATCAACACTCAAAAATAAGGGTGGAAACGCCGCAAAAAGGATAGGAAGTGGCTCCACTTGCAGACAGGGTAAGAAAGCCAAGAGATAGGCCTCGAGCAGCGAGGACCTCACCAGGATACGAACTTGCCACAGACACCTAGCTGCCACACATGCAACTAGAGGCCAGGAGTTACGAGGGGGCGTGGTGGCTCAGCGGTCTAGCTGTATGCCTCTCACCAAGGCGGTCCGGGTTCGATTCCCGATCAATGCATGTGAGATTTTCGAAGTGAAATGCCATGTCCTGTGGTTCGGATTCCACGTAAAATGGAGGTCCCGTGGCTTATAATCACAAGATTCACGGTCACGTAAAACTACAATCTTCCTTTTTTACGAGCAGAAGAACGATTGAGCCACACAAACATGAACACGGGGAGGTTCTTTTACATACAGGGAGTACATGTACTAACTCGAGAACACACAGATAGAGACACTGACACGTAGCTGCGAGACATAACACTAGATGCCACACGGACAGACAGCGGGCACAGATGACATAAATGCCACACTACACAACTCGGACACATGTAGCGTCATCATAATAGGGAGGCCAAAAGATAAGGCACGGTAATTATAAAGAAACGGAGGGCCTTGTGGAAAACATATTTTAACATGCTCACACCATTTGTAGCAAGGTTACGACATGAGTGCTGTGCACTTCAAATGTCAACAGGCGGACAGGAAACACTGTAACAACAGCAGGGGTCATCGCATGAGGTTATCTAATACTTTGCAGACTCAGTGCGAATACGTGACGCACTGGGCGGCCAGAGCCATTCTACAGCCTTAGTAGAATTACGCCCGGCAGAGAATCATTCACTAGGGATTCAAAACCACACTACGCCCACAAATTAAGACCAGGGCCAACCAAAACTCACACAGACGACATACACGGGTCATACTTACATGTGCGTAGGCCCGTTCCATGGTATTCGCTATAACGACCTAATTAGGGCATTAGCGACCCCGGGACTACCAATAGAGGACGTACCGGAAACACCAGGCCTCTACGGAGACCACAAAATACTCTTTCAGACCATTACGCCCGAAATCTAAATACGAGAGACGTCCAAGAGTACACGGAACACCCACACTAGGTGAACACAGACACAGTAGACAATCTACAAACTCTAGTAGAGTACACGGGACTAATACCAGTTACCCAATGACACTTAGTTTCGTATTACAATACCAGAAGCCACACAGGCACACACAGCAGAGATACGCAATTTAGGGTGCGCATCATAGATAAGGACAAGCGAGCCCAACAGACATTAAACACACAAGGGGGGAAAACCACATGTCAACAAGGGACGGTATAAAAAAATAGTGCGGGACATTTAACAATGCCCCGGAAATAGGCCAGGATACACTCCGAAAAGGGAGACAATAGGCACAGTGATAGAGAGTGAGCAAATTAGGAAGGAGAGGCAGTACAGTCCGAAAATAGACAGCCTAGAGCATTAATCAAAATCACACTCTATCACACAAAAACACACCAGGGCAGACATATTCCACGAACACGGGGAATATTATGGGACCAGGCACACCACCACACAAAGTATGGTAACACCACATGTCAACGGCCAAAAATCACGAATATTCAGTACAAGGGGCGGTAGATTACCCCGAACATAGGCCATAGACTTGCTAGACACAAATCATAGATAATTATATAAACCAGAGGTACTGCGGAAGCAAAGTCCAAACAAGCTTGACAAGGAAAATATGACAGGTGAACACATTGTCCTTCCTAGAACACAAACACATGTCGACACACGGATAGTGGCAGACGTCACGTTTTGTTATTCTTCCTGCATGTCACTGAAGACAGTCAGTAAACAAGAGCGATAAACAAATATACAGGAAATAATGCGCTGCAAATAAGCGAATTCCAACGTGTTGCCACCCACTGTATGCGGAAATATTTTTTGCAACAGCGGAACGTGACAATAATACACAGACATGATGACACTAACACAAAACAATAACAGGATGCCATACATTGGCAACGCGGATATTACACAGGAAGTGAGGACGGCATTACATTAGATTTTGCCTAAAATATTACACAAATATTGCAGACCAGATTGATCTGAGAAAACACACTATTTTGGGCCTACCAGTAATAGATGATGATGATGATAATTGTTGTTTTAAGGGGCCTAACATCTAGGTTATCGGCCCAACCAGTAATAGAACTGGAACATGTATACAGAGGTGATAACGGACACTACACAGCGTGTGGCAGTGGCCACGTGACAACTGATAAGCCCGACCAGATAACAAGGCACGCGTAGGCCACAGTCCAGTGGCAGACGGTATACTGAACACATCGCGCTGCAGACTGCAGCCACGGGCGCTTCCCTCCTACACGCACCCAACACTTTTGGGTAGCAACGCAACTGCATCAAACACACAGACTACTTAAGGGCGGATAACTCAGAAGACATAGAGGAACCATTCACACACACCCCCTAATAATTTCTTTTTTTTTGCTCTTTTACCCTAAAACTACTACAGGCAATTATGCTATACCGGTTTACACTCGCAAGCCACAACCTTTTTTTATCGCGATACAGAGGCAAATACAGATAAAACACACCCCAATTTTTATTAGAAGACCTAGCATACAACATGTATTGCAGAACTACTCAGCCCACGCGCAGACGGTCAGGCAAACTCCCGCCATAGGACAAACATTTTTCATATGAACACAGACATAGAGGGTAGTATACAGTAGTCACATAAAGGTACGGCTACATTTAAAACCAGACATATAGGCCTAAGGCAAAACTATCCCCACCCACATTATAAACAGGGGACCAGATAAGACCGTGAACGGCATAGCGTCACCACACTTAGAGATCATAGGGACAGCCAGAGGGCGGGGCCCAGAGACATAGATATTTTACACGACGTAGGGATGATAGGCCCACGGGCATTACACGGATTAGTATTTTGGTAGACGCTAGGTGCTATATGGCATCTCAGCTCAGCGAGCGTAAATCCCAAAGAGCGGAAGAAAACACATAGCAGCCAAGAGAGGCTGACACACCACAATAGTAGTAGAGGTGGATAATGCCATCAGAATGGCCATAGTACAAGCTACGGGCTAACATCCCCATACCCTCCCTCCTATACACCCCAATACCTAAAACACTATCCTGCACAGACATACAGACACATAAAAACACCTACACTACATTGATAATTATACATAGGGGTTGGTAGACTTCATGCTCTTCACAAATTAAGGTCTACTACACCTTGGACCAGCATGCCTACACCTGAATATTAGAGGTGATTCGGAAACCAATATTAAGCGCTGATGAACATCTCCTTATAGAGAGATGAGGCCATACTAGATACTAACAAATATTTTATTAAATAATCCCGCATGCAGGGGACACAGACTTATTATAACTTAACACATGCCTTCTCCTCAAATGAGAGCATACATGCGCTCATATCCATCTCACTGCATGAGATATCCCACCCACACACCAAGGGTTGTATTATTATCACACCTGCATGATATTTTCAATTCTGGACATCTGGGAAAAACCCACCCCATCCACTCACAGTAAATACGTCCTAGTAGCATCACCAGCTCCTGGCCACCATAAACATGGAGTTCAACGATGCATAACCCTCTCCCACCACGCTTTAACCCTACTCAGCAAATAACACCCTCTCGGATCCTAATAATAAAGGACCAGACACCCCATAAACCTACTAATACCTCCAGAAACGTAACAAGGCATCAGCGCTGGAGATCCGATATGGCAATAATAGGCCTAAAGTAGTCACTGCATTTCGAAGATTCTACAACCCCCAAAACACTAAGAATTTTACCTAATTACACAGTACACAAAATTATACCTAAATATTACATTAATCACTACAGCATACAGTATCACACTTATTTATTAATAATTCAAAGGAACCTGAGGTCACACTAGGTGGTGACAAACAGGTATATTGATGGGAGCAGGATCACCACACGAGGGAAGAACCGGAGAAGGCGGCGATGGATCCTGACCCAGCTTAATGACAGGTCGAAGCGCCGATGACTCAGTGCGGGCAAACTTCGAAATCCTGGGTGTACCTAGCCTGTCCCCGGGACAAAGAAACGTTACACCCATTATGCACTGCGGTCATCGAAGCCAGACCTGCAGGGGAGACTTTTGACGTCTAGTAGGAGAATTAGCCAGCTCAGTATTAGACTCAGGGGACAAACCTAGAGACGACCACTTGGACTAGACTAATAGCTAGATGTAAGTTAGGTCAATCCTCGGAGGCGTAGAGGATAGTCTTCCATTCGTGTGAAGTGAAGAAGTGCCTCAGAGTTCAGCGGGACCAACCCTTGAGCACGCCAAGTCATTCTGGAAAGGGGGTGAAGATGATTTAATAAATGATATATAATAAATAATGAATGATAAATAATGCGTATGGAATGAATGCGATCATTCGGTTCCGTGCCCACATAAATGGATGACACCGAGTCTCCAGATTTTAAATGGTAACGCAACGAGCGGCCAGAGATGTACATGGGGAATGCAGCGAGCTCCCAGAGGGGTTTGTGGGCAACCCATTAATAAATATAAAATGGCGAATAAAACGAATATTAGCTATATAAATATAAACGAAATGGATATCCGCGCGCAGCGTTTGCACCTAGCAACGCAGTCACACAGGCCTACACACACTACACATTAGTTATTAAGGGGGGAAGTCGACAGTTAGCCTTAAGGAAGCGGAATCTAAAAGGGCCTTACGGCCTGGTGGTTTTGGAAATGATCGGCGTTTCCAAAATACACACGGGTGGTGCCCTGAGGGTTGCGACATGCCTCAGGCGATCGCTTCGATCAAAATTCTAGTATGTAAGGCAGTTGCATTTGGAAGGCAACTTAGACTTAAGCAAATTCAACAAGCACTGTTATAAAACAGTAGCTACAGCATATTTCGGCATTAGGTTAAGGACTATTTCGGCATGTATATACAAATATTTTTTTTCTCATAGCATTAATTAGTTTAATCTAGATTAAGTACACTCTACATATTAATAATAGTTCGGCACCGTCTAGGGTAAGACCGACACCACATAGGTTTAATTGGAAATTTTATGCGAACGCAACATAGGGCGTTCGGCACCGTCTAGGGTAAGACCGACACGACATAGGTTTAATTGGAAATGATATGCGAACGCAACATAGGGCGTTCGGCACCGTCTAGGGTAAGACCGATAACACGTCAACGATAAACGGTGCAGCCACCGAGGCTGACCAACCGCAGCAATACACGAGACGTCCGAAGAGGTCTCAAGGGCGGTGGCACTATCCAAGCCAACCCTTAAACAGCACTAAGCGATATAGGCGCATAACAGTAATATTTGGCCAAGGGTATATTCACCACATGTCTCTGTATTTCAGTAAAGAGCTCCTTCACTGCAGCATCGTGGGAACGCTGACAACATGATCATTATCAGGTAAAGGTGACGTCACGACACACAAATACACTCATACACTTGTATACACGGAGGAGACATGACAACTACACAGGTAGACAGGAGTACATTCATAAGTATATCAGTAAGGATGTAGCCGGCTTAGGTTAAGCTAGAATTAAAAAGGTGCACAGTAGACATAAGTATGTGTACGAGATATAACCAAAATGTATGTGGATATTATATCACACTCTATTTCAGGCACACCAGGAGGCGCTTTCTACGCACGTTCCACCGGAGAGGGGAACTAATTAATAAATCATTATTTTTTCAGATCATCAGCACCACACACATATCTTTTGTAAATATATTTCCAACACCAACTTGTACACACTCTCCACTATGACACACACACACACAAAATGTTCACCGATTTCCCGTCACACTAATAAAGTGATGACAACAGGCGGCGGTTACGCGAGGTGACCGTGGGGCACCGAGCGGCGCTGACGCAACACACGACAGACGCTTGAATAAGGAGCGGATGCGATAGACAGGAAAGACGTAGCTTTGTGAACGTCTATCCTAGCCATCAAGGTGAATTCTTCCACTCACGGAGGGAAATTCACGAAAGCGGTTGAGCGGTTTAACCACTAAACCACAGAGGCAGGTCAAAAGCCACAAATGAATGGCGCAAGGTAAAGGTGGCCAAGAAGGAAAGCGCTTCGGCCATATGCATACGAGAAAGGTACTCATGAGCAGAAAAGGTTTAGTAGTAATAGTAATATAATAAGGCTAGCATGTAAGCATTGTAATCAAAAATTGTAATAAATTGTAAAACCGTCAAAGCACGAGAAATATGAAGAATACACATAAAATACTGCAACATTCTAACACCATTCACACCGTAATACACTTTTGTCTCTTCCTTTCTATCCTACTAACGATAACATTTGTGAAGGTGCCCTGTTTCATCCCGACAAAGTAAACTATTTGATATATACCTTTAACTAACACCCTGGGGCACCTGTTTTTCTATTTTCTTCCATCTTTCATACAATAACACTTTGCCTATACTTCCCACACAACGACGGATGGCACAACCACCCGTCCAACCATGTTTTTTTCCTTCCTGCATGGCACACCAATATGCACATATCTATGTTTTTTTCTTTTTATTAACAGCAATAGCATCAAGAGCATAATAATAATAATAATAATAATAATAAACTATGTATATGTATATACCCAAAACCCACCCTCTCTGAGCACACTCTAAACTCACATCACCAACCAGAAGGACGACACGACATCTACACATCTACACGACACCAAAGAAGAAGAGGAACAAGAAGAAGAAGAACCACTACACCGACACACCTACTCTATTTTCCGTTCGCGAGGCCGCGAACAAAGGCCGAGGAGGTCTTGTACAGCCCAGGGGCAGTACCCCTAGAACCCACCCCTTCATATTTAACCATAAACTACCCTCACAGGCATGCCATAAGCCTCACACACTTCCTTGACTCAAGCAGGCACAGCGGTATTGCTGCCAGCCACGCTTACACAACTTACAAACAAACACACTATCTGGAACAGCAACAGTGATGAATCGCTATGTAAGCAGCTCGGGGAAGCCTTAAAAGGTAGACCCAGGAGAGCCCAATTGTCTATTCGTGGCCAGCGGCTCTGCACCTCCAGGTCCGTTCCAGCTCCATCACGAGTCACCAGGTGAGAATTAGCAGTGTGCTTAGATCTCCTAATTACTTGTAACACCTCACCCAGAACACATTTGTATTTGTACACCTTGTTTCATACTCGTCCACTACTTGAAGGGACAGCACATTATCGCCACTGACCAATAAATACTTGGTCAGTAAACACATACTTCTTGTAATCATTTCACACATCTTTACATCCTTACGCCCCACCCGCACTTATTCCTAATTGCCCCTGACCGTGAATGCTGAGAACTGCATCGTCAGGAAACCCATTGTGTTAGCATAACAGGCAGCAGCCAAGTGCCGACTCTGCACGTGAGCTCGTCTTCACTCGCTCACGCTAATTGGTAAGCTAAGTTAATAGCTCCGTCTTAGACATTCATCCCTTAGCAGGTAGACGCACCCCGTAGGATCGCACCCCAACAGATCACATCCTTTCACCAACACTTACACTAGTAGTCTCCCCCGATTACGGGAAACCACACCCTTTCGGGAACTACCCCCAAATTAATACATCTACACTACCCTGTTTATCCCATCCCCCAACACCGGGATAAAACATTATGCACGAATAGATTGTTTCCCTTAAGTAGATCGGCGGCTTCGGTGGCGTAGTTGATAGCATGCTGAGCTTCTATGCCCAAGATCGCGGGTTCAAACCCGGCTGAAGTCGTCGGATTTTTTAAGAGCGTTAAAATCCCTCAGTATGCCTTCCTTCGTAGGGGAAGCAAAGCTGGCGGTCCCATGTCATAGGTTTATGGCATGTTAAAGAACCTTCCACTAATTGCACCTGTGTGAAGCTTAATTAACTTATAGGTTAAACAACGCTCTTAAGGTTCCTACGTTCGTCGCCAGGAGCCGACTGCGGTGGCGTCTAGTAGCCAAGTTCTGAACTAGTAGTCGTTGACGGTTGCGGTGGCAAAAGTAGGAACTACTTGAAATCGAATGTCTGAAGTCCTTGAATTAAAAACAGACAACACACACTAATACAGACATCATAACTAACACCGGTTATCAGACAGAATCTACACACACTCAAAGTACACGGGGATGATCGCGTTGTCGCAGCCCCTAAAATAATGAACCAACGAACCTTACGTAGATCCGAATATACAGCTATCACACACAGTGCCCAAGTCATCACTCATTGTCCGTCTGCGCGGCTAAATGTTTAGCACGCTAGGCTTTGGCCCGAAATGCCCCGGGTTTGATTCCCGGGCGAGCCATTAGGGATTTTAGTCTCCTGGGGTTAATTCCCGTGATTCGGGGACTGGGTGTATGTGACGTATTCATCATCACATCATCCTCATTACGACGCGCAGGTCGCCTACGGAAGTCAGCTAAAAATACCTGCACTCGGCCTCTCCGGAGGCCACACGATCATTCATGCGTCACTGAACTTCACTTCATAGTTCGCTTCCTGACGTCACGAGCTTGTGTTCTTACAACTGAATCTAATCACTGGCATAGGCAGCTGCCCGCTTGTCTGTGTAGTGCAGTGAATTGCATAACATGACAATGGCAAGACATTAGAGCGAATACTGTACTTAAGTATGTGCATTACGTACAGCCCAGGGCCCTGCGTAGCTAGTGCCTGTAGTATGTTCTATCCTGCTGCTCCCTTACGGACAGTCTAAGAAGTAAGCCACAAGCGCGTGACGTCATGTCCTTGCCTCTCCCCACCTGCCGCTCGCTACATGTGCGAGCGAGCTGTGTATAGTATGGCGTAGTGCCCTGCAAGCCTGGCAAGTGCTTTTAGGGGCGTATGACCTAGCCTCACACTGTCAGCACTGTCTACGCTGGAACTCGTCAGTTCAGGAGCGCACGGCCAGCCCGTACCGACATGGTTTCGTAAAGCCGTTCTTCCCTTCATATTATTATTATTATTATTATTATTATTATTATTATACAATTAATATTAGCAATAAAATGTTATTGGGTACCAATAGACTACGTCTCATACTGTTCCCGAGTACATTGAAGATGAATTCTCTATTATTGAATGGATTCATTGATAGCAAAATTAGGTCATTTATACTTAGGCATACCCAAACTTGATGAGTGATTTAAAAATGGTGATGTTGATCCTCTCGCTTATTCGAAACGTACCACAAGCTTTCACTTCTCTTTGAAGCCTATCATTTTCTCTAAACGACCTGTTTTGTTATGCCGAAGGTTACTTCACATCTGATGGTGGGGTCCAGCATAAATCTAGTATCCTTCTTATGGCCAATAACAATTATTATGCCCATTGTATTTTTGCTTCTAACACGAGAAAGACACAAAAACATGGATCGCGTAACATTTCTAAAATGATACAGCTGCATCTTAGATCTATTTCGGTGATTCCTAACTTTTGTAGTAAATCCCCTTCTTAATTATGTTTTTGAACGTGAGCTAGGGTATCAGGCACGCCGCAGTGTTTGCAGTATACAGAGTCCTGGCTACGCCCATGGAGGTCTCACACAAGAGCATCCTTTGCTTCCACCTATTTGTACTAGGCTACTCCCTTTCATGTCTACTTCAGGATTAGTCAATCTCCATAAAATATCGTGATTGGATAGTTTCTGTACTTTCGCAATCAACCTGCAATTTCATTTTGTGTTTACCATAGATCCGCTTCAGTCTTAAGTATCGGTTATTTATATTCCCTTGGTTCCTAACTAATTAATCACTGTCTTCATCGTTATCACCATTTTCATCATCATCACCGTCCTGACAACCTCCTTCGTTGTACGAGCACAAATTACGCACTATGTCACCATGTCTTCAAGCAATGCATGCTCTCTCTGGTACAGTCTCCCCACATGATGCTTACTATAGGCTACTTAGGATGTTCATTCACTGAAAATTGCAAAATTAGATTCGAGGTTTTCCTACTGTATGCCCAGAACTTAGAATGCAATGAAAATCAAATGTCTTAAATACCATATCTGGATTAGCCTACATATACATATGCAATTGGATTAACTCATGAGGGCTACTTGTAGCATAGGCCTTTGAGAATATTTTACGGAAGCTATTCTTACAACTCTACGGAGTGATGTGCTCTCAATTCGAGTTGCAGAATAAGAATGTATAAAAAAGAAAACTCGTGCCCACTGGCCTGGCGCAAGTCCTCGAAATGAGCACCGCTTGGATGACTTACGTATCATCGATACAATTTCAGTACCCCAAACCGAAATTCAATTTCGTGGCAGGGCAGGGAATCAAACCCGGACCACCGGCGACAGCCAAGAATGTTAGCCGCTACACCACAAGGTGGTCCCTTTCATTGTCAGTGCAATCAATTGCACGATACCATGTAATTTCTACACTGGGTGAACTATAATAGTACACATTTCTTCGTATTTTTGGCATTACATAGCCCCTGGTAAGTTAGGAAGACGGTTCGCGTACCGTACCATAATCCTAAAGTCGAATAGTTCCAAGAACTAACAAACAAAACAGTTTTAGGCACTCCACCGAAAGAAATACCGACAAGCTGGTAGAAAGACAGTCAACATATTTTGTAATTTTCAGAGCAAAATAGGCTAATTGTTATATAATGAATAGCACTCTTGGTCTCCATATGTTGAAATAATGAATATTGTCCTAAAACATGAAGGTTTGAAGGATTTCGTGTCTTCTTGCTTATTTTGCCGTATATCTTATGTGTGCCAACGGCCTAGCCGTGTTGAAACACCGGATCCCATGAGAACTCCGCAGTTAAGCAACATTGGGCGCAGTCAGAACTTGGATGGTATGCCGGTTCCAGGCACTGTGCGCTGTTGGCCAACATTAGGAGGAGCGGAAAGGCCCTGGCCACCCTACCGCAAGTAAACTCCGGCTGGGGGTAGCCTCTTCGGAGGCTCGGACCTGCCTTCGGGCAGAATACCAATTAATTATTTTATTATCTTATGTGTAGGTAAATTCCACGAGGTATTGTTTCAGGCCATGTTGAATATAAGAATTCTTTCTTTTTTATCATTTACCCTCCAGGGTTGGCTTTTCCCATGGACTAAGCGAGGGATCCCACCTTTACCGCCACTGGTAGTGTCCTGGAGCTGGAGACTCTGAGTCGGGGATACAACTGGGGAGTGTGACTAGCACGTCACCCGGGCGGCCTCACCTGTAAAGCGAACAAGGGCCTGATGAAGAGATGGGAAGAGTGGGAGCATTAGGCAAGGAAGAGGGAAGGAGGCGGCCGTGGCCTTACGTTAGGTACTGCCCCCGGAAATTGAATTATATTGAGACCACGATGGCTGTATTGGAAAATATCAGTAAAGTTATGGATGTCATAGTTATGACGTGGATATTCATGACGTAGGCACGGATGACGTAGGATTCATGCCAGTAGGCTGATTGAGCTGAGATTCTTGGTGACGTCATGATTTTCTTCGAGAAAGATCCGAGATTTACGACGCAGTCGCAGGAAACAAGGTATTGTGCTAAGGAAGAAGCTACGCTATTGGAGGAGAGACGGGAACCAATGAACGATAGTTTGGAAGGAAGACGGAAATTGCTGAAACTACGATATTCGATTACTTTTGGCATGCAGATTTGTGGAAATCTATTTTCAGTTATGGCATTGATTTGGAATTTTGAAGAAATTAATTTTGAGTTTTTGAATTTTGAAAATCCGTCAAGTATAGCCAAAGTTAAAACTTCCAGCAATGACGCAGCAACAGGCTATGGTAGGGATGGTTACGCCCCTTAAGAAGTTGATAAAAGGTCGTGCACAGGAGAGAGGAGCTCTCATACTCAGATCTCATACGCTCAGATCTAATACTTGTGATCGCATATATATATTTCTGGTGATATAGAGTTATTTTCAAGTGATTCAGTGAAGTAAGGTGTCTTTAGCGTGAGGCGAAAGCCTTGCCGCATCGAACGAACTCGGGGCAGTTCCATTTCACGCTGCTCAAAACTAGGTGAAGTTGAAACGCGCACATTAACGTTTCCACCAGTCAAGATATTAAGCGCTAACTTCAGCCTGTTTGATAATTCTATTAGGCAGTATAACATTAAGGTGTATACAAGATTTGAAGAATTTCACAGTGATACTTCGAAAGATATTGGAACTTTTAGGCTGCCAACAAAAGTGATTTTCTCGCCACAGGAGAAACACTTTTATATTCCACATTATACACTACGGCTGACACGTGGAGTGCAACAGTTTGGTATTACAACGATACATTCGACTATGGAACACTATAATATTGCAGTGCTTTTGATCATTATAACTGCAGTTGAGATGAAAGGCTAAGGCTTTGATGCAATTGGGACATACATTATTGGAGTAAAGTAACAGCATGGAACTTCGTTAATCGTCTTTCTACTGAAGCGAGCATGTAGTGAACATCCAACTACACTCATGCATCGTTAATCCATCGCTGAATTATACCAGATAACAGTGGAAATATTTTCATACTCCACAACTATGAATATTTCTGCGGAAATAGCTACATTAAACTTCATGATGAATTCCTGCAAGAACTTCAGAGAACTTTCAAGAGAGGCCAGGGTTATCCCGGCGCACAATGAAGAATTTTGCCGGAAGGATGTTTCTCGTATCCACGGAGCAGTGCCATTTCGGAGGAGGAAGCAGTTCGATTCTCCGAGGACGCTGATTCCTGTTTCGAGGATGGAGCTCATCTTTAAGTTGGTGAAATGGATCCATCAGCAGTCTTCTTTGGGGAATTTTCCTCTGGAACTTCAATCGGCAGATAAGGTAGTCGTGAACGTTTCTTGTATTATTTGAGTTTGTAGCGATATTTGAGCAACCATTCTTCCCATATTTTCTGTCCTACCTTTTGCCCCATTTTATTGATTGATATTTTTGTACTCAGTACACTTCGATGATTTATGCATTTTTCTTCGATTTTTGAGACATTGCTATGTCATTGGCATACTTAACTAATTTTGGATCAGTTGAGACTGATGATTTAGATTCTTTCAGTAATTTGCATATTTTTGTAGTCACGAGTTGACTGTAAAGTTAACGATTTGCTATGGCAGATTTGAATTCAGACAGCGTGTCATTTTATTAAAGTAATTCTATTCAGTTAATTACTTTGACCAATTTTCTGTCATCCTCAAGAAAGAAGAATAATTTAAAAGATTTTAGAGCATTAAAATCTACTACGATATCGACGATCTTTGAAATACTAGTCGTCTTATGAACATGATTGCAACATAGACATTTATCATTGCATTATAGACAATTTTATGAAACATGAACGTTAATTACAATTTATTGAATACACTATAGTAATGAATAATGAAGATAGGAGTTTTTCTCAATTCTAGATTGGAACAATAATGTTTGCATTCCACAATCTAATTGTATTCTATTCGACTATTTTGCAGTTTAGTTGAACTTTGTTTGAAGATAGTATTTTTATACTGCGTTACTTTGAAGATGTTAATCTCAATTTTGATAGACCAGGCAGGAGTGTCTAATCGTATTTGCTATTAAATTTATTTGTGATTGGCAAATTTTTTTCATATCGATTCATGAATGAAACCCACGAAGGTTAAATAATAACAGTCATTATTACAATTGATGAATATAAGAATTTTTAAAGAGGAACAATGGATGTATAATCGATAGTTCAGTGGACGTGTAAAAGTCGCTGTTGAATAATGCCCTTGAATAATGAAGGAGGTTCCCACAATTATTAATGAAGTTGATGAATTAATAGTGGAGGTTTTTGTGTGTAGTTTGGAAGATTTTTATGCCATATATATGAAGATATATGATGAATTTTGGGCCAATTGTTGTGGCATTTTTGTGCGTTATGAGCGAAGTATTTTCCCGCTGAATGTTATTGTTCTTGTTCTTTGAAAGATTGTTCATATGAAGATACTGTTAAAATTAACAAGAGTGTTAAATAATTTGAGATAAAGATTTTGAATGGAGGTTACAGTCACAAATATTAATAATTATTATTAAACATTATTAAACCTGAATTTGACAGCTTAATATAACTAACCTTCATTGGTCGATTATATCAACACGATTTGAGTAATTATCAACCGGATAGACGTGTGGTTCAATGTATTCCTTGTATAAATAATATAAACAATTTAATATTGTAAAATAATTTTGTAGATATCTTTGTTAAATAATTTGAAATGATAGTGATTAATAGAAGCGTGTATTAAATTTTCAATGGTCATTTGACATTGTTATAAACAATTTATTATTGTTATAAATAATTAATGAACTTTTGTTATTAACATTTAGAGTTTTTTTATATACTCTAAACAATGCAAGTTAAGCAAGTGATTTAAACAAATAATCATGATTTGGGATTGTTGGAGGAATCCAATGGTGTTTGAATGAAGCATGTAAGACATTTGCGTGATAATATTTCAGTTGAGATGTGAACATTTACGTGTTTAAAGGGAGAGCCGAGCTCTGAGGTAGCACGCTTATGGTAGGGTTGAACGAACGGGTGTCCGCTTTGACGACACAGGTGTTTTGCAGCTGGTCCGGACAACTGTGTTACTGAGACCAAGGGCGTTTCATAATAGCCTTGTGGCTATAAATAAAATGTGCCGGATATAAACACGCAAAGCAATTGATATGTGTGTCTCATCCCAAATCCCGTTTCCATTCCCATTGCATTGTTATATTTTCGTTGCTATAAGCTTGAGAAAGCTAAAACATTATATGTGTAGAATACAGGTCCTACAGGAGGACATGGTTATGTGGTCAATGGCTTCTGATTGCCACGTATATTTTGTTGTTTCATTTTGTTAAATATCATTCTTTATGTGAAATAAATTATTGTGCAGTTTAAAGTTTCTCGTCTTCGATCTGGTTCATTTTAAATATCATGGTGGAGGTTATTGTGAGGACATACTTTTAAGTGATCCAGTTGACAACCCAGTCCCCGAGATATATTTAAGAGGTAAGTCAAGGTAAGTATGAACCCCCGTATATTTTGGTGTGTTACACAATAATTTTCTTGTTAACTATTGTGCTCTAATCTCGATAGTATCTGTCAGTGCCATTTTCATTGATGTAGCTATGCCGGCGCGTTTGATTATTGGCAATCCGATTGAGGGGGCGGATATCTGACAGCCTACTATCCGGATATCGGGTACAGTACCACCCCGGTATTTTCCCGAAGACGAAGTGGGAAACCACGGAAAACCACTTCGAGGATGGTTGAGGTGGGAGTCGAACTCCCTCTACTCATTTGGACCACCCGAGGCTGAGTAGACCCCAATCCAGACCTCATACCACTTTTCAAATTGGTAATCGAACCGCGGACCTCCTGGGTGGCAGCTAATCATGCTGACCACTACACCACGGAGGCGACTTGAATATAAGAATAAAATACATAAATGACCCTAGATTGCGACGGAATATGTTTCTTTTTAAAATCCTGATGAATGTACAAACGCATGTTTCTCGAACTCACATATCCCTGAAGAGCATCAATCTAGTCATTTCGTGAATTCAGAATCTTGTTATTGAAATACAGTTTTATAGTCCTAACGTAGTTTTTTTGGTTCTACCCATAATTATTCCGGTTGCTATGAGGTAGGAGATGTGGTGAGACAGTTTCCTTGTGGGAATGATTTCGCGGATAGATGCCTTCATGACGCCAATCTTATGAGAGGAGTTAATGACAAATGAAATTAATGAGGTAATGTATGGAGTGGCTGTGTGTGGTCTTTCGAGTTTGGAGTAGTCTGACCATGCACGTTAACGTGTTTAGCTACCTCGGCTGGTTTGTGACATTATGTCAACAAATTAAAAAATGTATTTTAACTCTCCTGATTCCATACCGGCCCCAGATTCTATTTTAGGACTATTATATCTCGCTGCACCTGCTACATCACCCAAAAAGTATGCAAATTTCTGTATCCTTGCGGCAAATCTGGTTCATGTGCGTCCAAATATCATGTTTTATATGTCTTCGGTTTGATTCATTAATGTGTGACTCTCCCACTATGCTATTTTTGTCCTCCCCACGTTATGAGCACGGCAGACCACACGCATATGACACAATGTTGGCTCTAGTGCGCCTAGTGTCCAGGCTCCGCGCTCAGTACTAAACGTACTTCAGTACCCAGTCAAATGGACAGTGCTTGTGCGACTAAGCGCTGCAGTGCTAGTGTTCTGTCGTGCTGCACTGCTCAGAAATGGACCGAGTAGGGCTACGCTCGGCTGGCACGAGTAAATTTCCCGCTAGCACTGCTTCACCTTGCCCATTGCACGGCCCTGGCTACAGCCTGTACCGATTCAACACGGAACTGTAAAATGGGTTGCCTACCAACTCGAAATCAGCTTGAAATCTGCTGGCTGTGCGCTAGCGGCGGGGCTGAGTTCGATTTCACTGATTGCCGCCTTCTTATGCAGTATTGCAAAGAATTTTGCTGTTTCAAAATATATTTACACAGGCTTCACAATAAGTTTGAACGATTTCTGTTTCAGAACTTGTTATTTTACGCTTCTGTTAATGGCTTTTGCAGAGTATTTCTATGAAATAATAGTACATTATGCAACGAGCCTATAATGGCAATAATTAAGATACGAGTATGTTTATAAAACGAGCGTATGCGACTTTTATAATTTCCATACGAGTGTCTTAATTACCATTATAGGCGAGTTGCATACGACTGTTTATGTTCGACGATAATTATTATAACTATTTTATGTTCGAACATTAATAATTATAAATATCTGTCGAGATTTCGCCAGTTTTATGTACTGAACAGAGCGCATGGGACGCAGGGAATGCCTTGTATTTGACCACGGCCACCTCGATTACCCCACTATGACACTAGGTAACGCAGTGAAATTTAAATTAGAAGGCCTTGGAACTCAACGCAGATACGATGCTATTCTTATCTAATAGGGATGTAGCCGGAGAAAGTTCGCGCCATATAGTGCTCATGTAGTACTGGGTAAGCGCAAGGCGATCGTCTTATGTTTCTCCCAGTCAGCTGCGATGAATTTATAAATTGTGACAGAGTTCTCTAAGCTAACGTAAATTATATCTTCTCTAATTTTATTCCAAGTCTATGTTAATTAATTCTATAGGTATATCTCCTAATATATTATGGACGATTTTCAGCGTTTAAGCGTTAAACAGCTGCAAAATGAGCTAGGGACTAGAGGCACTAAAACTAGCGGGAGAAAGGAAGAATTAATACAGCGGTAATAACAAAATTCTAACACGCTGTATTATTCAAATAATGAATATATGTCAGCAAGCTTTCTCCTAAAGATTACAATTACTTGAGTATTGTAGGCCTGCATTGATAAATATATCTCCATAAGACTTTAATCATAAATAGAGATTTAAATATTCACTTGCTCCCCTTGCTTATAGACTTCGATTCATGTCTTTTTTTAAGGATAATAACTTACCGGTACATGAAACTGTCATGTTTTAAGTTTTAAGGTAAACATAATAAAAGAAATTTGATACCGGTACTGTATACCTCGAAAATGCATTGCAAAGTTTGGTTCTTATGTCATTTTGTCTATTTCTCCATAAGAATCGTTCCCGTACTCCTGGAAAAGGACTTGGGGGTACCATTTTTTTAAAGATTGAGAATCCCTCCTTTAGGGCCACGAACTGTTTCCATTCATCTGACTATGTCTCAAGAATGTAGAAGTCTCTCGCTACCACTTTCTCCGTCGCGCAGATGGAAGTTGACGATTAATTCTGATTTCAAGAAACCAACCTTACTGTAATACGTTTGTGACTGACAATGTTGCAACACTTATTCTTGAAGTATTTGTCCGAATATTGATGTCTTTGAAAATGGGAGTCAGAAATGTTACATTCACTTCTCCGTGTATATTGACGATTTCTTCCCGTACTTCAATGGAGATGATTTCTGCAGATTCCGATATTGTAGGCTTATCGTGATAATCCGGCAATTTTCTTGTGTATGGCCTCTTACTTATTTTTGTTGTGTTCGTGGTCCACGGAAAAAGCGATGGAACAGCGCCCGGTTTTAATCTTGCTCTCTCACCTTCAAATACAAACGCGTAAATTCAGTGGTTGTTCTCGAAATGTCTCATCAGTTTATAGGTACAAAATGGGAATTATTTCCCTTTGTAAATCACAGTTATCCAACACAGTTTTCGTGAAGTCATCGGGTTGTAAATGATGGGAACACTCTTTAATATATTCGCTCAGATTTTTTTCAACGAAATTTTCCCTTCTAATAGCATGTAACCATTTCTTCCTCATTTCTTTATTTTGTTGAAATTGGTGAAACGAAAACGGGCTTCCCTGATTTTTGCAAAGAGGAACACTGCAATAGCTCGGCATAGTCACGAAAATAACCATTTAAACAACTTAAATTCGTACATATTAGCGGCATGAGAACACAGAAGACAAATGAAGAGCGCCTTGCGCTTACCCAGTGCAACAGCAGTGCGCTCTATCGGTGCTAGTTCTATACATCCATATTGGTCAAACAACTGTTTCTTGAACTGTGATTGGTGGGAGAGACTGTTTCATAATGAAAAATAGTGTTATAATGAGCCTCATCATAGTACAGTTTTCTGACATATAATAGGCAGGGTCGAACATAATATGTTATTTTACAACATATTTTATTACAACACAATGTATTTTATTTATTGCCTGTGTAAATATATATTGATATTGCAAAATACTTTGGAATGCTGCATAAGAAGGCGGCAATCAGTCAAATCGAACTCAGCCCCGATGCTAGCGCGCTGCGAGCAGATTTCAAGGCAATTGCGGGTGGGTAGGCAACCCATTTTACAGTTCCGTGCTTAATCGGAACAGGCTGTACGTTAATTTATTGGATAAGGAAATGCCAACCATAAAACTTGCGTCTAAACAAAGAGTGAGTGTTTATTTGTACAAACTGAATCATGTAGAGAAGTGTGTAGACAATTTCAGGATACATTTCCTCGCATTCCAGCTCCGAGTAGGGAGACTGAGCTCTTTTTAATAAATGATTGCTGTTAATTCTTACAGTATTTTAGGAGCTGCGACATTATGATCATAGAGCCCCGTGCATTTGGGTGTGTGTGGAAATTGTGTAATAACCTGTATTATTGCGATGACTGTACTGGGAGCGTGATGGCGCAGTGGCTTAGCTGCTCGTCTTTCACCCGGACGGCGTGGGTTCGAATCCCGGTGACAGCGGGGTAGAATTTTCAACTGAAAAATCACGTGGCGTCAGGAAGGGCATTCGGTCTTAAATCCCTGGCCAAAACCAAAATGAGCCTGGTTGGCTCCGGCGACCCCAATTAATTGGGAACAAGCCGAAGAAAGAAAGATTGCGATGACTGTACTAGTGTGTGTATTCGTAAATTGGGGATAGGTTTGGAAAGGAGGCAGCCGTGGCCTTAAGTAAGGAACCATCCCAGCATTTGCCTGAAGTAGAAGTGTTGGGAAACCACGGAAAACCATTTCTAAGATGGCTCAAGTGAGTATAGAATCCTCCTCTTCTCAAATATAACTCACGAGCTCTGATATCAGAATTAAATTTTCTTGGCAGAGCCGGGATTCGAACCCGAACATCAGTGGTAACAGCCAAGAACGCTAGCCCCTACACCACGAGGTGGTCTTTTTAATAAATGAAGTGACCACCTGATGATGCCCCAATTTTATTTTGTAATTATCGTAAATTATGGACTACACAAATGGAAAGTTCTCAAAATGAACATACCTTATATGCTACACGTGCTATTGAACAGGTCACTGGTAGGTGGATAAAATGTAATAGTGTGAGGAACAAAATACTCTGCTACATATTGTTGTTAATTCATTCTAGGGGCTTGGGTCATCTTGGTTATCAGCCCCGTGTAGTTGGGTGTGTGTTCAAATCGTCTGACAATCTATATTGCTGTGACGTCTGTAGTAGTGTGTGTAATTGTATTAGGCACAGGGAGGAGGTAGGTGGCCCAGGATTTGATGTAAGGTCCTATCCCGGCATTTTCCTGGAGGGAGTGTGGAAAAGCCCTGGAGAAAACTACATTTATCCATTTTATTGAAGCTACTGCTTCATTATCCGACTGTGAGCCCTTGCTTTCCAGTGCTGGAGATGTGCTGATAGGAGATATCTTGGGCAAAGATGGGAGTGTTGTTTCAAGACGAGCTAAGAGTGGTTGTTGTTGTCTCGCTGACTAAAAATGGTTGTTGTTGTTTGAGTCTTCAGTCTATTGACTGGTTTGATGCACCCCTCCATACCTCCCTGTCCTGAGCTAATCGTTTCATCTCTACATAGCTACCACACCCTACATCCAAGGCAATCTGTTTAACATATTCTAACCTTGGTCTACTCCTACAGTTCTTGTCCTCGACCCTTTCTTCCATAACTAAGCTTGCTATTCTTGGGAGTCTTAGTATGTGTCCTACCAACCTATCTCTTCTCTTCATTAGCAATCGCCAGAAACAACTCTCCTCTCCCACTAGTCTTAATACCTCTTCGTTTGTAACCCTATCGACCTATCTGATCTTCATCATTCTCCTGTAACACCACATTTCAAATGCTTCAATTCTCCTCTTTTATGCTGCAACAATAGTCAAAGTTTCACTTCCATAGAGTGCCACGCTCCAGACAAAGGCCTTCATAAATGACTTCCTAATACCTTAATCTATATTCGATGTCAACAAATTCCTTTTCTGTGGAAATACTTTCCTTGCCTGAGCTAACCTACTTTTTATATCCTCTTTGCTTCGTCCATCACTGGTTATTTTGCTTCCTAAATAACAGACGTCTCCTACTTCCTTTAGTTTTCCACCTGCCAATTTGATGTCCATAGTGGTTTCTGATTTATTTCGGCTGCATTCCAATAGACTATTTTTGTTTTACATTTATTAATTTTCATCATGAATTCATTCCTCAAGACGGAGTCCATACCATTCAAAAACTCATTCAAATCCTCAGGCGTATCGGCCAAGATGACGATGTAATCAGCATATCTCGGAGTTGAAATTAGTTCTCCTTGAATCTTTACTCACACTTTAAATTTTTCCCCAATTTTCTTCTTAGTTTGTTCAATGTAAAGATTGAAAAGTATGGTTACAATGATTTAATACTGACAATGAGTTGCGGGTTTGATAGATTTACCCTATTTATTTCATCATAGTGTACGCCATAAACCAAAAGTTATTTAGTTTATCACACGGATGTGGGCATACTACAAAGTGACTGTTAATGACTGCCGGACCGAATAATGGCGGTTGGGAGAGTGCACATAATTGGGCAAGCCACGTTGCGTGAACAGGGCTCTTTAGCACGCAGGATCGTTGGGCTGTCGTAGTTTGTGATGTGTCACAAACAAATTGAAGGCTCTCATTACCACAACAACCTCGTTATAATTACGGACGAGCCCAGCATCGTAGCCTAGTGCAATGAGGCACGCCCTACGACTGCAAGCCTAAGATCCATGGTCAATCCCTGCATTTATAGTGGCCTTTCTGAGTGTTGTTCTTCCCCGGGTATTTGCACACTAACTGCAGGCTAATACCATGATTTTACCTTAATTCAAGTTTAGGGGCATCCTAGATTCCAATAATTGCAATTTAACACATTTTAGAGTCATCACAATAACACAGGTTGTTCTAAAAGCATGCGGGGCTGATGACCAAGAATATAACAAATTCTCAATTAAATCAATAACAATAACACAAATAAGGAAGACTGCTTCTTTAAACCCTTCCAGGTCAAGTAAGAGTTTTTACGCAATTTAGGCTGGCGTACTTTTAGTGGCAAAGATATGTCTAAAGCGTGCGGAATACATATTAAGTACGGTATTATTCATATGAAATTAGTGAAACTTATTAAATTAGACTAGTGAAAACCGGTTGTGGATCGATACCTTATTTTGATTGATTAGCAATAACACTTGAAATAGGAATACTTTCGCGCAGCTCTTTTAAACATTCCACTGCAGATAAGAACACTCATAGGACTCGCTCGCAAAAACTAACGTTCGTTGATTTTCATTGTCTCAGCAGCGAACGGCATTGTCACCATAGTGTCACATCATCACTGACTGAACTACCAACTGACTTCTGCACCGGGCAGCGGTCTTGGTTAAGGGACACTGGGACTGAGTTTTCATATTTCTGTAATTATCAATGGATATTGTTCTAATTTTACACACATCAATCACATACTAATATACACTATACTACTGATTTACACTTTTTTATCTCTAACCGTTTAGGAGATATGATTATTTTTATATAGAAATTATGCAAATTTTGAAAATGGTCCTTGCGTTAAACTGATAGAGGTAGCTCATTTATCATGACTTTCCCATATAGATATTTAGTATGAAAGCAATCCTAGTGATTGGTTTTGAGTTCATATGAATATGTGTTGAGATATAAATTAACTCATTTCACAATTTCTTTTATCCCATTTTAATTGCATATTATTTAAAATTAAAATATTTTTAATGGCAAGCCTAAGAATACTACAGTAAAACTAATCACTGAACTTATGGATGCATTAATATAGAATATGAATACAAATTTGCAATATTATAGCAGCAAATCTAATGCGCAAGGACCAAATGCTGTATCAAAAAATGGGAAGACGCGATAAATGGACTTTTATAAAAACATGCATATTTTTTGGTTATCAGCTTTCAATTTTAGGTAATTATCAATGGATATTTTTATAATGTTACACACAGCACTCTAATAGTAATATACACTAGACTTCTGATTTACACTTTTCTATCTCTAACCGTTTAGGAGATATGATTATTTTAATATGAAAAATATGCAAATTTTGAAAATGGTCCTTGCGTTAAATGGATAGAGCTAGGTCATTTATCATGACTTTCCCATATAGATATTTAGTATGTACGCAATCCTAGTGATTGGTTTTAAGATCATATGAATATTTGTTGAGATATAAATTAACATATTTCACAATTTATTTATCCCATTAATTGCCTATTATTTGAAAATTAAAATATTTTGAATGGCAAAACTATGAATACTACAGTAAAACTAATCGCTGTGCTTATGGATGCATTAATATAAAATATGTATAAAAATTTTCTACATTATAGCTACAAGTCTCATGCATATGGGGTGAATTTTGTTTCAAAAAAAGAGAAGCTCAGAAAAATGCACTTTTATAAAGCCATGCATATTTTATAGTTATCAGCTTACCTTGTCAGCTAAAACTGCCCAGCACCATATGTTAACACCCTCTTTCTTGCTTTTCTGAGCTCCTTATTAGGAAAATAAGTACAGAAATACTCGCCTCAGTGAAAGTCCATGAATAGGGGGCGTTTAGATACCATGCACTAGACATTTCAAGAATTCGCTGGGCCTTTAAATATGGCGTAATTCGGAAAAGACT
Organism: Meconema thalassinum; assembly: GCA_946902985.2. Taxonomy (NCBI): domain Eukaryota; kingdom Metazoa; phylum Arthropoda; class Insecta; order Orthoptera; family Tettigoniidae; genus Meconema; species Meconema thalassinum. The sequence continues at coordinate 215,633,606 of OX336389.2, read as the reverse complement.
TTCACTGAATTATCCGCTGGAGTCAGGGGCATAATTATATCAAAGAATAAAAAAATCTATATTTTTGCGATTTCTGATAAAAACTCAGTCCCAGTGTCCCTTAAATACTCTGACGGAAGCTTCCAGCTTCCTCTGAGCTAACGTAACAATAGGGACACATTCGAGAATATGACTCGGGAAAATTCTAAACAAGGAAACAACTTCCAGAATGAACAGACAATGCAACGACCATTCAGAACAAAGATGTAGTAGAAATAACATTTCTCGACTATTCCCTAACACACGGAGGGCAAGTTGAGCAATACAGACAGATGGGTAACATGACGAGACATACAGTACTGCTCAGAGACATTCAATTCGTGGGCATACCCTCCAGCAGGTCTTCAAGCCAAATTTGGCCCAGCTTGTTTAATTCCTCAACGGAGATTCGTGGTTGGTCAGCCAGTTTGCCAGGTTGGGGTAGGCGTACATAAATAGCTTGTTTCAATCGATCCCAGACATGCGATGTTCATTGCAGGGGAACAGGAAGGACACTCCAGTCAGGTGATATCAGTACAGTGCAGGTACATGTTCACGAGAACTGCAAGACGGACACGATGGAGAAGAAACCTCCCAACCCCCTCCCCCTTGTTGCTCTACAGCCTACTAACCGACCGTTGCTCAGTCACATGGCCTGCAGATTGCCAAGAGGTGCTTGGTCAGCGAGACGTGTCCTCTCGGCCGTTAATTTTGCCTCTCATGACCAGAGCCGCTGCCTTCGGATCATGGGGGCGTGGTGGCGCAGCGTTCAAGCTGTTGGCCTCTCACCACGGCGGACCGGGTTCGATTCCTGGTTAATGCAATTGAGATTTTCAAAGTGGTTCGGATTCCACGTAAAAAGGAGGTCCCGTGGCTCGTGATTGCGAGATTAACAGTCATGTTAAACTACAAACTTACTTTCTTCCTTCCTTCTTTCGGATCAAAACAATAAGGACACTTCCCATAAACTGAAAAAATTGTATTATTAAGTCATGCATTCCATTTCAAAATTAATAAGAAATCAATTCACACTCATTACAATGTTAATACATGCTGCACCATAGAGTCAATAAGGGTGCGGCACTCTTCCTTGTTCGCCTTCCTCCAGAGCTCGAGCAGATTGAGACACATCTCTTCCTTATTCTTAGGTTTCTTCTTGTTCAGCTGTAGTCCAATCATGTTCCATAGGTTATCATAGGATTGAGATCAGGGCTACGAGCTGGCCATAGCAGCAGTTCCACGTCATTGGTCTCCATCCAGGCCATCGGATGTCTTGCATTGTCTTGTTGGAAAATGAAGTTCTCTCCCAACAGCGGTTTGACAGATGGTAACATGACTTCCTCCATGGTTGTGTAGTAACATTCTGAATTAATAGAACCATCTACCACATAACATTCCCAGGTCCCTCACTGGTGATGCATGCCCAGATCATAACGGCATCACCGCCCTGCTGAAACGCCGGGGCCAGGTATTGAGGAAAAAGTTTCTGTGTTACCATGCGCCTGACACGAACCTTTCTGCGTGGGAAAATCTACTCTCATTCGATAAAACTACACACGTCCAAGCTTCTGCAAGCCAACCTTTTTTTAAATCACGACACCACTGTAGTCTTTTAATTCAGTGCTGTTCAGTAAGCAGGCCACAGGGATTTTTGCAAAGCATGTCGAGATTGAAGATCAACCTCACGCAACCGTCGGCTAACTGTTGACTGACTAAGATATTGAATTCTTGGTTTAAAACAGTACTTACATCACCCTGAATAGCCCTCCTATTCACTTTATACAAATGAATAAGCTTTCTGTCCTGTCTAGGAGAAGTTTTCCTTGGCCTACCACACTTGATGTTGTGGCAGTCTCTGCAAATATCTTCAATGTCTGCTCTACACATGTTTTCCTAACGTCCAAATTATTCCCAATTTGTCGATATCTCACGCCACCCTTATGCATACCTACAATTTGCCACTTTATTTCATCTGGAACACATCGACGACCCATTTTGTTCCAACAAATTCCCGAACTCGAAGGAGTACGCACTTTACCTGAAAAATTTCACAAGCTGCTCAGAGAACAAAGCAATCGGCTGTTCCCAAACATCATTTCCCAACTAAACAAACGTGTATCAAGTAGGCTGTGACAACACTTGAGCTCTGGTGCCAAACATAAAATTTTTAAAAGACCATAAAAAATTGGGACTTTTCCTGAAAATTTCAAAGAATTTCAAAGACATATATCACTCTCTCACTCATCCTTACGTTTTTCCTCAATATTTGTACACTATACGTTTGATAGGTCTTTATGAGGTTTATTGATATGCCAAATTTCAAATGTGTACGTGTCCCCGTTTTCTCTTAGGATGGGGGTTTCCGTGCATACGAGTGTCAATTTTTGTGCAATAATTAAAAAGGAAATTGCCAGTATCTTTCGTATTTTTCAACCAAAATCCATGTGTTTTTACTACACGCCTGATCATTCTCTGTAGGTTTTATTAATAATGAAGAAAATTGCACATTACCAATACATTGAGGACAAGAGGCAAACATTACTTTATGGGTAGTGTCCTTATTGTTTTGACCAGCACTTTACTGTAATAAAATATCCCCACTTAGCTCATTGTACTCCGTTTCAGCGCTTACTTCATTTCACTCATTCAAAAATCCCTTACGGAACCGGGAATTGAACCCTAGGTAAGAGTTGCTTGCTACCCCTACACCACACGGCCAGCCCATTAGGATGAAGCCTTCACGATTGAAGTGGCCTTCCTGTTCCTCTGACATGAACTTCATAAGTCCTGTACTGTTGAGCATTTAGTGTGCTTTGAACTACCATGAGAAATGTTCGGTGATGCTACCTCAGAACATCACTGCACAATCCCCTTGCTGCACATTTTTAATAACGCAGTATCGAAAGCGTGCGGTGTAACCGGGTTCCCTTCAAACAAGTCGTCTGCAATCGTTGGGGGTAAGGCATACCCAACATTTGCTGGATGCCAACCCGCAGTGATCTATGTGGCACAGTGAGACAACCTATGGCCCTCACGGGCATTCAGCTTGTGGGTCCTATGTGCCAAAGGTCGGAGATACTGGTCATCAGCTGCAGTTGTTGATATTACCTCCATGTGTCCTGGGGTGAAACTGACCTTCTTGGTTGATACTTAAAATTGTATTTCAATATGCAATTCAGTGAAGAAATTCGCCTATTCTTGTACCGTACGTTGTTACAGTAGATTTACAGTATTTGTCTGAATTAGACTCGGTAATCAATTTGTATGTAATAACTTTCTTTTCTTTTTCTACATTATGTAAATAATAGGGTTGATGGACAGTGGCGAATGAGAGCTAATGACATGTACAACAACATAGACCCGATCACAGCATCAACTAAGAAGAGACGGCTAGTATTTAATGGTTACCTTTTGAGGATGAATGATGATCGATTAACCAAAAGAATATGGAGTTTCAAGTCTAAGGCAACAAGGCCGAGATGGTTCGAGGAATGCGAAAAAGATCTCAGGTAAATTGGTATTCTAGACCGAGAAATTCCGGACAGGAACACATTTAGGAGATTGGTAAACAACTACCAAGGTTTTAAAATGGTATCAACTTCCGGAAGACGGAGAGGGACTTTGTCCGAAGAACATAAACAGGCACTCGTCGCCGGGGTCAGAAGATACTGGCAGGAAGTCAAAGCCGGAATAAGAACAAGACCTAGACACTAAAGTAAAGTTGGTTGTTACCACGCAGTCCATAGAGGCTCAAATCGATGTATAAAAAAATAAAAAGTAATAACAATGTTATTGGTTTTACGTCCTTTTTAACCACTGCAGCATTTAGGGACGCCGGGATGCCTGAATTGTGCCCTGAAGGGGATCTTTAATATGCCAGTAAATCTACTGACACGGCTCCCTCGCATTTGCACACCATCAAATCCCAACTGACTGCACCAGGATTCGATCCTGCACCGTTGGACATAGACGGCGAGAACGTTACCGCTGCATGTATTTTATTAACAAGTGTATTCAGAGAACACTGGTGGAAGAAATAATACAAACATGAATGATGAATGGACTAAGTCAAAACAACAAATATCGATAGGGATGCGGTATGCTTGCGGAAGAATGAGCCTAGTTTCGTTTGGCCAGCGATTGAAGATTTAGGTACTTTCGAGTACTCAGATGATGTTGTTGATGATTCCTTTATGAACCTTGCGACATCGTGGTCATGTAGCCCCGAGTACTTGGGTGTGTGTAGTATTTGTCTAATGACCTGTATCATTGTGATGTCTGTACTAGTGTGTGTATTTGTAATTGAAGTAGGGTTTGGCTAGGAAGCGGCCGTGGTATTGAGTTAGGAACCATCCTAGCATTTGCCTGGAGTAGAAGTGGGAAAACACGGAAAAACACTTCCAGGATGAATGAGGTAGGAATCAATCCCACTTCTTCTCAGATTTGCCTCCGAGGCTGAGTGTACCCCGTTCCAGCCGTCAGACCAGAATTAAATTTCTTGTCAGAGTTGGGATTCATACCCTAGCCTCCGTGGTGACATCCAAGAATGCTAGCCACTACGCAACGAGGTGGACCTTTGATGATGTAAGAGAATTACAGACTCCCACAATAGGAAGAAAGGGGAATTGTTGTTTGAAGTTGACTTATTTGAATATTGTAGTAGAATTAAGTTTGGTATTGCGCCCGAATTTATTTAAGGCCAGTACCAAAGATCCAGACCGGATATGAAATGGGACCCAGGAAAAATAAAAGAACGAATTAAAATCTTTTATTCCTCAAAATTCGTGAGATATGGAAAACCTAAGTTGAAATAGTGTAATACTATGCATCATTAATAATTAAACAATTACGGAAGGCAAGAAGGAACGATTTAAATATGGTTGTATATTTATTATCTGAATGTAGGGAGGCCTACATTGTAAGAGTGCGTCACGCCACGAGGAGTGAGAGAAACGTCATGCAAGGGGAGACGGGATCAAGGTTGATGACACACTGAGTGAGGAGAAGTTTATGGAGCTACGTCACGCCGCAAGAGGGGAGGCAGAGCAGGGAACTTGCCGTACTTGGAGGGCAAGAGCGAGGAGTTCTTTCCAAATTCAGATCGCGACGAGACAAGACGGCGAGTGGAGAAACAAGTAGTTTTTCAGAATAGTGCTACGCATCACGAAAGTGGAGAGGATGAGTGTGGAGGACAGAAGGCTGTGACTTGCGGAGCAAGGAACATTCTAACGCAGACCAGCACAGCATATAGACCAGTGATTTTGAAACACAGCTTGATATTACAGTATTTCAAAAACGAAGCTATTATACATCGCATGCAGATAGATGAAAACGTTTCACTTCTACAGAAGAGCTTCATTATTTCTACAATTTAGCTCATACTTGGAAATTATATAGAATGCAGTTCGTGAATTGGCAACGGGGAAGTTGTACCAGTGTAATCATTAAAATGAGTATGACTACGTGCTACGGTGCACATTAAAGGGAAGTAGAAGCTACAAAAATGAACAGTTGAATCCAGAATTCCACAACATGGACGGCGCAGCGGAACATCTACGCGATGCACAGAAATGCAGGACAAATCTCTACTTCTTAACACGAGTTCATATACATTCAGTATACTCTCAAAGACTTTTATAAAACAAACGAATTTCAACCTTGAGAAGCGATGTCGGCGCAGTGAAGGGGTATCGTAAGAAGATCCGGACAACGTGCGGGAGACGAGCGAGGGAGTGCGGAAGAGACATGCTGTTTCACGGCGAGGTCGCTAACCCGGTTATGTCACCGACCTTGTTCCACTGGGAGAGATGTCCAGCAGGTCCCGTCACAACCGGTCCGCATAGCTGTGGGCGGTGCGCTCACACACACATTTGGCTTGCCAAACGAGACATGGTACATCTGAGACCGTCTTCAACTCAAGGTAGAGAAGAGATTGATTTATATTTGGTAGAATTGTAGTCATGTTCTGTGTTTATCCTTATTGATCAACCGTATAATTTTGTCATTGTATTTAAAATTGTGTAGATTTTGATCTAGTATTTTTCGTATTTTCTTAGGAGTCATTTTTCATTGAAAATTTCCGTCATTTGGACGAAATTTTACTTGCGTATCGCAGTTGTTAACGTTAAAATCATTTCATTATAAAATCGTTTAGAATTATAGATACTTGCGTTAAATTAAATAAATCTGTTTTATGCGCAGCGATGGAACGTATATTGAACAATTTAAGTACCGCATACTCAAAAAGCTATGTCACGAAGTGTAAAATATTTCGACAACACATGATGTTGATTTGAATGTCAGAAATTTATTTTATACCAATTGTGAACAAAATTGAATTGTTACATGACACAAAATCTGATAAAAGATAGTCCAAATACTTGGTAGATAATTAAACCAATGAATACCAAATTCACTGTAATGAAACAGATAGATATGTAGAACTATGCTGTAACGTGATAAACCATATTTCCTAGTAACAAAGGTATTTCAAGAACCTTTATATATATATATTGAACCCTTATTGATCTTCGATAAATAAGTATTCATATTTATTATTATTATTACTACGGCCCAGGCAGCACATAAGGAAGTCGACTTGGATATTAGGGAGGCCAGCATTTCGTAATGGTTGCAACAGAAGCTGAGTTGGTAGCTATTCCTGGGGACGGCCAGAATTAGTCGAGTTCAAGGCCAAATTGTGCAACTACTGTACCAAAATTGGAGACATAAAGGAAGAATCACGAGGTCCTCTCAACGAACATACGATTGAATCAGCCAATCGCAAGAGACCAAGCCGTGACCACGAGGTGGACGGCGTCAGTAGTAAAAAGCGCGCGGAAGTGTGTATCTAAGGAACCGCCGAACGGATTAATCTCCGCTCGAGTAATTTGAGACGTTGGATTCATTTGGAGAAGAATGACACTAGCCCCATCTTTGTGAGACATAAACTCTGGAAGTTTTTATCCGACTCCGCCCCACTCCACCGCCCTTGTCAGTTTCTCATAAATAGTCTGGCCTGACGCCTATCTAAGTACTTATTGTGTGGAGCCTTCAGAGGCATACTCCACGCCAGTTTGAAGGGTGATTTGGACGCTCGAATTTATCTGAGTACTATTCTTGTGGAGCCTTCAGAGGTATACTCCACGCCAGTTTGAAATGTGATTTTTACGCTCTAAAATCAGTGAAGCTAATTTTATTTTCTGAGCTCTGGGGAGCTAAAGTCGCAGCGTTTGCAATATCGAATTTTAAAAGCTATAATACATTTTGTTCTAAAATCAACTAAGTTGTGTGATCTAAATATTTCACGCCAGCGCGTGATAAACTGTAACATTCTTTTAAAGACGACGGGTTCAACTTTAAGGGGGAAGTATCGTATCACCCTCATTAGCGCTTACCAGAACCGAAGTCCATAAGACGGGACGGAAATACCGGACGAGATAGCGACTGCGAGTGCAGCCAGGATTTTGAACTTGTTAACGAGCCAGTGGCGCGGACTCGAGATGTATATTTTATGTATAAATTGTGTGTATTGTATGTGTTTTTATAGTGCGTATGTGCGATATAATTAGGGCCAGTCTTCGCTATTAATCGCAGTAGGACAATTGTGGGTGAACTGAGTAGCCTGCAAGCGATTATAGATAGGCAAATATTTAACATTGAACTTTTCTGCCAAGGAGTCGAGACCAAGATGATCAGCACGTGGTTTGAAGTTGGGATGAGCTTCAAGAAATCAACGCAGACGACTACTATGGAGTGCTAAATTGTCCATAGGGCAATGGGTTGAGGAGGATGTCCTTAGTCCTACATGCAGAAGCGGTGATGTACTAAAATTGGATTATTTCAATTATGTAGTTAGATTTGGCCGGGGAACTTTGTAAATAGTCATGTTTTTCTTTCTTGTTTTTAGCTGTTTTTCTTGTACCGACACTATATGTTTAAATGTCCGTTGGCGCGTGGCCAAAGTGTTTGTTGATATTTTGATTTTTTCTTGAGTCATGTGTAATGTACGCGGCGTGCGTGCGTGATTTTTATCCTTGCAATTGCGGAACCCGTTACATTCGATAAATGGTGCTTTATTAACGTTAATACTTTGAAATAGGAATGGGAGGAAATGATTGTAAAACATTTTGCTGAACAGGTTATTATTCATGTTAGGGTAGCCGAGTGCACCAACTTAAAAGTAATTATAGAACACCTTCGTTCTAATTTTGATAGATTTTTCTTGAGTCCTTTTCAGGTGACTAGTCACGGCATAGAACGATGGCGCCAGCATGTGGATATGATTTGTGTCTTTTATTTCAGGGTCTGTCACAACCCATACGTGTGATTCAGTGTGTGTTGATGTGTCTTGTGTGTGTTGATTCTACGTGAGGAGGGGGTAGTTGTCCTACCGCCCTTATATATTTTTGCTGCTGTTGTATTTTTAGATGGAAAGACAGAGTGCTCTTGGGAGACTGCTGATTCTTGTCCATATGTTTTTCTGACACACACGTATTATTGTGCTTTGGGGCACATTTCTTCGAGGTTCGACCCCATGTTCTGGGAGGTCGAGGTTATTGACACGTGGGTTGACAGACATGCAGAGTTCCACAAACCGCCCGTTTTGCCTGTGACTTATTTTGATAGGCAGTCCTATTTGTCCGACTGAACCCTGTAAGCTTTCATGTAGCAAACTTGTTCATTGTGATGGCTAATTTTTAAGCCATAATTAATTGGGGAGTTCGCCATGTGTGTAACGGATTGTTGTACCTTGTATGGATAAGAATATTGTGATTAACGTAAATGTTGGCTGTTTGCCTATTGCTTTGTTGATGACTCGATTTCATGTAATTTTGTTTGTCACACCCGTGTGGTGTAGTGGTAGAGTATTTGTAAATTTTGACAGCGGTCATTTGAGTATTTTTTCTATTGGTCACGTGTTAATGCACTTGTGTTGATTTGTGTGAGAAGTCCTAGGTTTTTAGGCAGTAAATGTTGCTACGGCAATTTAAGTCCAATTTCACACGGAAATTTTGTGTTTGTTTATAGTAGATTTAGGAAGTGTCGATTTAACTTAAGTATTGTAGTTGTGTTCCCTTGTGTCGGTCTAGCTCTAGGAAATGCGGATTCGTTGTTTGAAGGGTCATTCTGGATGATAACGAATCACGCATTCAAAGTACACATCGTGGTGCATGTAGAACGGCGTACGCACTTATATGGTCATTTTTTTTTGTATCGTTTTATTTAAGGACGCTCGGTCCAGGTAATTAATCTCTCCAGAGATATCGCCTAAGTTTTTGGCATTTTTATTAAGCGGGAGTCAAGTGGGAGTTTTTGTTGTTAATTGTTTATGTAAATATGGTGATTTGTTATTAAATTCAGTTTTTTAACCCTGGCTTCACTCTTTCCTGCATGTTATTTTGTTATATGTTACCCTGCAAGTTAATGAAGCGCCCTGACAGCAACTTACGAATATGACCTGTTACGCCCCGAATCTGAGTCTCATATGCTTCTTTGCAAGGGTTCATAAAACAAAAATGGCGCCCAACGTTAAAATTAGAAATTTGCATTATTAATGAACTCAGTCAAAGCAGGAAGATGTTGCCTTATATTTGACATTTAATTGACTTCGGTTAATTGGTGTTTCGTAAATTCTGTTGGTTAGGAATTTAAAAGCAGATCACTAGGGGTTATTTTGTTGTTTGGGAATAAATGTCATTGTATTCAGTAAATTTTGTTACTGAAATTTTCATTAAATTAGAGCCAGTAATATTTAAATGTGTGACATGTATGTGCGTATAGGGCTGAAACCTTAGCCCATAACCCTGTTTTTCTCTGAATATATTTGTGTGTGTGAAATGGCGATTGTTGATGAAATTAAGGCATTGTTAGAACAGATGTCGATCCAAATGTCCGCGAAAACGGAGGAACAATTAGAACAGATGTCCGCGAAAACGGAAGAACAATTAGTGCAGATGTCCGTAAAGACGGAAGAACAATTAAAAGAACAATTAGAAGCTCAGCGTGAGCATAGTGAAAAACAATTAGAACAAATGTCCACGAAAACGGAAGAACAATTAAAAGAACAATTAGAAGCTCAGCGTGAGCATAGTGAAAAACAATTACTTGATATGAGCGGTAACATTTCGGTCCAGTTAGAAGTCCAGAAATTAGACACGGACAAACAATTCAATGAACTAAACCACAAATTGTCACAACAGGCGGTAACACAAACCGAACAGTTAGGAAAAATCACGAATGATATTAATCAGAGCGTTCAAAAAGTAGAGAAACTGGCAGGCGAGGTTGCGGAAAACAATATCAAACAGTTAGGCGAAATGAAGAAATTGGAGGCGAAATTTGATAACAAATTAGTACAATTTGACGAGATGGTGGCAGATAAACTCAAGCAGATAGAGGCAGCATGTGTCAGTAACACCGCGGGAGTGAAGAAGACCCAAGAGAAACTACAGCAGCAAATTAATTCGGTAGATAACAACGTGCTGGAATTAATAAAGGAAATAGATAAAGTCGAAGTTAAGGCTGAAACCGAGCGGATACACTTGCGGGAAAATTTAGAGGAGCAATTAGGCCGAACACAAGAGATCATAAGAAAAGAGATGGAAGGCCAGCTAATAAACACACAAGAGGTCATAAGACAAGAAGTAGGGGAGCAGCTCGTCAAAACTCAGGATAATTTGGAAGGTCAGCTAATAAAAACGCAAGAGGCTATAAGAGAAGAGGTGGGGGGAACAACTAGTGAAAACGCAGGAACGGATAAGTGAAGAGCTAGAGAAAAATCAGGAGAGGAACGAGGAGAAAATAAATAGCTTAAAAAGTAGGATCCGGCGAGATTGGGACCAGCAGGCTCATGCGAATAAGGAAGACAGGCTGGCAGTTTTAAAGCGAATGCAGGCACTGGAGGAAAATATGAAGTCGAAATTACAGGAACATTCAGAATTAATCATAAAAAACGAGATTAGATCGTTAGAGAATGCGACATTATTTTCAAACGAAAATATTCCGGAAAAGCAAACAAGTATTGGAAGTCCGGCAGGTTCGAAGTTGGCTGAGGACACGAGTCGGGGTCAAAGTCCCAGACTAACGACTAATGCATTCCAGCAGTACAGGGGGGAGACTTCAACTCCGCAACCGAACTTGGCACCAGCCCAAGTCATCCAAGTCATTCGGGGTAATGATTTTAAGCCCGATAAGTTTAAAGAACATTCAGGAACCACTCCCAAAGCATTTCTACGGCAATTAACTGACTACTTTAATGACCAACACATTGGCCCGGAGAAACAATTAAGACTGGTGGAGAAATTTTTAGAAGGACCTAGCCTGACCTGGTTTTTAAGTTTCAAGTACACGTTTACAGACATGGCTCAATTCCGCGAGGCGTTTTTGAAGAAGTTTTGGAGTCCTTCGTTACAGCAAGGGTTAAGAATGGACCTGTACACGCGCAAATACCACAGTACACATCCAACCCGTTTTTCAGAATTCTTCAGTCAGCAATTGGTAAAATTCAGGGATTTTGATGACCCGCCTAGCGAGCCGAATATGGTTCTAACCATCGGAAAACAACTCCCAATGCATATCCAACAATTATTAGTCGCAGGAAATATTCAGACCGCAGTCCAAGCCGAAGAATTACTCAGACACTTAGATGAGACGAGTATGGTAAGCCCACAGACAGGAAGAAGGAATTTGGAATGTGTCAACACGGCAGAGGTAGTTCAGGGACTCCAAAATAACCACGGCCAGGGGAACCAAAGTAAGACACAGTCCACAGGGACACAGTTCACGCCAAGAAGACAAGATTTTAACGGCCGAAACCAGTTCCATAACAACAATCAGAATTATCAGAATAACCGCGGGAGATATTATCAGAATAACCAAAATCAAAATAATCAGTGGACGTACCAGCGGGAATACACGAATTGGAGGGGAAACCAGAGACAAGGTAGACCTTACCAAAGAAATGGAGATGGTAGATGGAGTAACGGCAGGGACTATCGCCAAGAAAACAGAGGGGATTATAGGAATAACTGGGACGAACGATATATTGAATCCCGTAAATACTTGGATCAGTTAAGTAATGAAGAAGCGGAGAAGGAGAAGTGGGGGCGTGCCATGGCGAACAGACAGAGCCCAGACAACCATCAAGGAGAGGGGGCAGAAAGTTTACTGAGGCAACAGGAGCGACAGAATGATAACCGGCGAAACACATCTAATGGGGCCCGGGATAAAAAAAAACCAAATGAACTGAAAGGAGACAGGCTAGAAACGGAGATCGCCAGGGAGCAAGAAGAGATGATAGTGGCCAATAAAGAAGAGTGGGTAGCATTCCCAGACGACTGCCTGGAGGAAGTGGTGAAGAACCGTGAAAATGTTATCAGACAGCTACCAATTATTTACGCGCATATTGGAGGTATGAGGGTGAGATGTTTGATTGATACAGGTAGCCAGGTGAGCTTAGTCACTGAAATTTTGATAAAAGAAATAGCAAGAAAACAGACTGTTCCTATTATGCCGGTACCGCTAATGAAAGTCAGAGGTGTCATTCCTGACAAAACTATGAATTGTAAACAGCAAGCATTTCTAGATCTGGAAATATTGAACCATACTTTTTCACAAACATTCATTGTTATTCCAAAGATGAACTACAATATAATTTTAGGAGCCAACTTCATCCGCGATTTTCATGCTGTAATTGATTTACATAACAACACTGTAAGCTTCAAACAAGTAGAAGGATTGGATCATGTGGGTTTAAATATGGAAGAGAATCCGCTGTAGAGAGAGGCAAATACTTGGGTTGTTGAGGAATGCACTAATGAGGCCGGAGATAAGATCTTGAGGGGAGAACAAGTTAACCAGACAGCAGTGCTAGAGATGGATAGCCGAGATATTTCGCAGGAACTTTGGGTGCATTTGGCGGAAGAAGAAATGGGCGGAACCAAATTCGAAATTCTACTTCAGGAGCGACTTAAGGAAGCCATCGTAGGGGAATCTGATAGAAGAAGATTGGAAGAAATTTTAAGATTACATAAAGGAGCGTTTGACACCGTACCTGGGAAAGTTTTAAATTTTCAATATGCGATGCAGGTAACAGATTGGACCCCATTTAAAAGTAAATTGTACCCGATCCCAGAGAAGCATTTTTCTCAGGTGAGGGATATCATTACTAACTTATTAGATTCTGGCATGATAAGGAAAGCTGCAACTCCTTATCTGAACGCAATATTGGCTGTGACCAAGCCAAACGGATCAATTAGGCTGTGCCTAGACGCGCGAGTTTTAAATAGCAAACTGCTAGTTGAGCACGACCAAGCACCGAGGATCAAAGATGTTTTGAAAGGCTTCCGTGGGAAGAAGATATACTCAAGTGTTGATTTGACGAATAGTTTCCACCATCTTGAACTTGAAGAAAAATCCCAACTGTTGACGGGATTTTTATTCGATAATCAAAGTTATATCTGGTGTCGAATGCCCTTTGGCGTGAAAACTGCGGGATGTGCACTCATTAGAGCACTCGATCGAAATCTGACTGAGGAGGTCAAGAACTTCACCACGAGATATGTTGATGACATATTAATCGCTTCTGAGACAATGGAAGAACACTTGATAAATTTAAATAAACTGCTGGACAACCTGAGAACCATGAACTTCAAGATCAACTTAAAAAAGTCACATTTTTGCCAGAGCGAAATTTTATATTTGGGACATATAATTGATGTCGAGGACGTGCGGCCTAATCCAGCCAAGATTGATGCTATTAAGAAATTTTCCACACCTACCAAAGTCAAACATGTTAGAGCATTTTTGGGAGTGACAGGTTTCTTCAAAGAAAATTGCCCTGGTTACACAGAAACAGTAGCGCCCATGCAGGAGATGTTGAAGAAAGCGAATCGATGGCCGTGGAACGAGGAGTGCGACAGGTCTTTTAAAGCAACGAAGGATTTATTGGAAAACTGTGTGAAACTTGGATATCCGGATTTTGAGAAACAATTTATCATTCAAGCAGATGCTTCGTTAATTGGGATTGGTGCTATGCTGTACCAAGAGGACGCTGAAGGACCCAAGAAGAAATCCTATTTGGCATTCACGAGTCGTAAATTACGGAAACATGAGAGGAACTACACAGTTACGGAACTTGAGCTACTAGCAATTCTATATTATCTCCAACAGTGGCGCAAGATGATCTATGGTTATTCCATCATTGTTAGAACCGACCACCATGCACTGACATTTTTATTTAAGACAACAATAGCAAGTGAGAGAGTTACGCGCTGGTCCATCTACATACAGCAGTTTGACATCACAATAGAGCATTGTCCTGGGAAATTGAACGTCATACCAGATGCCTTGAGTAGAAACCCTGAGGACGGAAACGAAGTAACAGCGGAAGTTCACAATATTACCTTGACACCTAAGGCTCGTGAGTTTTTGGCAAGATTGAGGGATATTCGGAAGGAGCAAGAAGCTGACCCATGGATGATGATGATGATAAAATTCTATAGGAAGGAGTTACAACCAAATTCACCGGAGTACCGGGAAGCCAGTGCTAAACAAGCGAGATTTCACTACTTGAATAACTTGTTACATAAGTACGTGGATGAGCATCATACTAAACTGCGGATCTTAGTTCCAGCATCACTACAGAGGGGATTAACTTGGCATGTTCACGAGAGCCTAGCACATATCGGCACGGATAAGACTGAAGCTACGATAGGGGAGACCTTTACTTGGCCCAAGATGAGATTCACCATTGTTGAAGTAATTAGAACGTGTGACGCTTGTCAGCGCACAAAGCCGAACAACTTTATTCTGAAACAACCTCCAAGACCACTATTACCGCAGAAACCATGCGAGATGCTCGCGATTGATTGCTTTGGTCCTTTAGTAAAAGGAAAGCGTGGATGCCGACACCTCTTGGTATGTGTCGATGTATTTTCGAAGATGGTCGTGCTATGTCCTATTCAGAAGACGACATCAAGACAGGTCCTTAGTCGAATTAAGAACAAAGTCATTCCGATGCTTGGGAAGCCGGAATCCATTCTATCAGATCACGGTACCTATTTCACAAGCAATGTTTTTAGGCAAGGTTTGGAGAGCCTAGGAATCAAACACATATTTTCAAGTATTCGTCATCCTTGTGGAAATCCGAGCGAAAGAACAATTCGCTGTGTCGCTAAATACTACAGAGTAATGATTCCTAACGAACACAATAAATGGGTAGACAAAGTAGGGGAAATTGAGATGTGCATGAACACTACTAAGCACGAGTCGACGGGTCAAGTCCCACTGATTGTACACCACAACATATTGCCGGAAAGAACTTGGGACAAGATCATTCCTTGCCCAAGGGATCCATTATTAGCGCATGATTTGCGAATCCAGCGAACGAGGGAACACATGAGGAACCAAGCGGACCGAAGGCTGAGACGGTACCGAGGAAAGAAGTTTCACCGAGAGTTACAAGAACAAGAATTAGTGCTGGTTCGTAGACCACCGATCTCCGACCCTAAGAACAAAGTCTTCGCCAAGTTCTGTCCGAAATTCATTGGCCCGTTCCGGGTAATTAAGAATCTGGGTAACAATGCCTACAGATTAGAAGAAGTGAGCACTGGTGCAAAATCTGTTTTTAATAGCGCCAATTTGAAACCGTACTACAGAAGGGAACCATTTGATGATTAGGAAAGATGATTATGCAGAATCTGTATTGCCAGAAATTTATTTATTTTTTTTGAAAGCAAACACTCAAATCCACGGGGAGCGCGTGAGTACGCACTTTGTTTGTAAACAACGAGCAGCTGAGACGACGGGAGTGGCAACTACGTGAGGAGAAGGGGGAGACCTAATGAAAATATGAATGACATTCCAGCGAGAAGGGAGCACACTAAGTGAGTCAGAGGGGCATACACTCGAGCAGCTGAGTGAGATTTAAAGAGATGTGTTGTTACTACAGTGGATTTTGTTTTTTGAAATCCAAACCAATAAATTGTTTCGAATTTCAAAACCTTGCTGAGGATAAATGAACCCTTATTGATCTTCGATAAATAAGTATTCATATTTATTATTATTATTACTACGGCCCAGGCAGCACATAAGGAAGTCGACTTGGATATTAGGGAGGCCAGCATTTCGTAATGGTTGCAACAGAAGCTGAGTTGGTAGCTATTCCTGGGGACGGCCAGAATTAGTCGAGTTCAAGGCCAAATTGTGCAACTACTGTACCAAAATTGGAGACATAAAGGAAGAATCACGAGGTCCTCTCAACGAACATACGATTGAATCAGCCAATCGCAAGAGACCAAGCCGTGACCACGAGGTGGACGGCGTCAGTAGTAAAAAGCGCGCGGAAGTGTGTATCTAAGGAACCGCCGAACGGATTAATCTCCGCTCGAGTAATTTGAGACGTTGGATTCATTTGGAGAAGAATGACACTAGCCCCATCTTTGTGAGACATAAACTCTGGAAGTTTTTATCCGACTCCGCCCCACTCCACCGCCCTTGTCAGTTTCTCATAAATAGTCTGGCCTGACGCCTATCTAAGTACTTATTGTGTGGAGCCTTCAGAGGCATACTCCACGCCAGTTTGAAGGGTGATTTGGACGCTCGAATTTATCTGAGTACTATTCTTGTGGAGCCTTCAGAGGTATACTCCACGCCAGTTTGAAATGTGATTTTTACGCTCTAAAATCAGTGAAGCTAATTTTATTTTCTGAGCTCTGGGGAGCTAAAGTCGCAGCGTTTGCAATATCGAATTTTAAAAGCTATAATACATTTTGTTCTAAAATCAACTAAGTTGTGTGATCTAAATATTTCACGCCAGCGCGTGATAAACTGTAACATTCTTTTAAAGACGACGGGTTCAACTTTAAGGGGGAAGTATCGTATCACCCTCATTAGCGCTTACCAGAACCGAAGTCCATAAGACGGGACGGAAATACCGGACGAGATAGCGACTGCGAGTGCAGCCAGGATTTTGAACTTGTTAACGAGCCAGTGGCGCGGACTCGAGATGTATATTTTATGTATAAATTGTGTGTATTGTATGTGTTTTTATAGTGCGTATGTGCGATATAATTAGGGCCAGTCTTCGCTATTAATCGCAGTAGGACAATTGTGGGTGAACTGAGTAGCCTGCAAGCGATTATAGATAGGCAAATATTTAACATTGAACTTTTCTGCCAAGGAGTCGAGACCAAGATGATCAGCACGTGGTTTGAAGTTGGGATGAGCTTCAAGAAATCAACGCAGACGACTACTATGGAGTGCTAAATTGTCCATAGGGCAATGGGTTGAGGAGGATGTCCTTAGTCCTACATGCAGAAGCGGTGATGTACTAAAATTGGATTATTTCAATTATGTAGTTAGATTTGGCCGGGGAACTTTGTAAATAGTCATGTTTTTCTTTCTTGTTTTTAGCTGTTTTTCTTGTACCGACACTATATGTTTAAATGTCCGTTGGCGCGTGGCCAAAGTGTTTGTTGATATTTTGATTTTTTCTTGAGTCATGTGTAATGTACGCGGCGTGCGTGCGTGATTTTTATCCTTGCAATTGCGGAACCCGTTACATTCGATAAATGGTGCTTTATTAACGTTAATACTTTGAAATAGGAATGGGAGGAAATGATTGTAAAACATTTTGCTGAACAGGTTATTATTCATGTTAGGGTAGCCGAGTGCACCAACTTAAAAGTAATTATAGAACACCTTCGTTCTAATTTTGATAGATTTTTCTTGAGTCCTTTTCAGGTGACTAGTCACGGCATAGAACGATGGCGCCAGCATGTGGATATGATTTGTGTCTTTTATTTCAGGGTCTGTCACAACCCATACGTGTGATTCAGTGTGTGTGTTGATGTGTCTTGTGTGTGTTGATTCTACGTGAGGAGGGGGTAGTTGTCCTACCGCCCTTATATATTTTTGCTGCTGTTGTATTTTTTAGATGGAAAGACAGAGTGCTCTTGGGAGACTGCTGATTCTTGTCCATATGTTTTTCTGACACACACGTATTATTGTGCTTTGGGGCACATTTCTTCGAGGTTCGACCCCATGTTCTGGGAGGTCGAGGTTATTGACACGTGGGTTGACAGACATGCAGAGTTCCACAAACCGCCCGTTTTGCCTGTGACTTATTTTGATAGGCAGTCCTATTTGTCCGACTGAACCCTGTAAGCTTTCATGTAGCAAACCTGTTCATTGTGATGGCTAATTTTTAAGCCATAATTAATTGGGGAGTTCGCCATGTGTGTAACGGATTGTTGTACCTTGTATGGATAAGAATATTGTGATTAACGTAAATGTTGGCTGTTTGCCTATTGCTTTGTTGATGACTCGATTTCATGTAATTTTGTTTGTCACACCCGTGTGGTGTAGTGGTAGAGTATTTGTAAATTTTGACAGCGGTCATTTGAGTATTTTTTCTATTGGTCACGTGTTAATGCACTTGTGTTGATTTGTGTGAGAAGTCCTAGGTTTTTAGGCAGTAAATGTTGCTACGGCAATTTAAGTCCAATTTCACACGGAAATTTTGTGTTTGTTTATAGTAGATTTAGGAAGTGTCGATTTAACTTAAGTATTGTAGTTGTGTTCCCTTGTGTCGGTCTAGCTCTAGGAAATGCGGATTCGTTGTTTGAAGGGTCATTCTGGATGATAACGAATCACGCATTCAAAGTACACATCGTGGTGCATGTAGAACGGCGTACGCACTTATATGGTCATTTTTTTTTGGTATCGTTTTATTTAAGGACGCTCGGTCCAGGTAATTAATCTCTCCAGAGATATCGCCTAAGTTTTTGGCATTTTTATTAAGCGGGAGTCAAGTGGGAGTTTTTGTTGTTAATTGTTTATGTAAATATGGTGATTTGTTATTAAATTCAGTTTTTTAACCCTGGCTTCACTCTTTCCTGCATGTTATTTTGTTATATGTTACCCTGCAAGTTAATGAAGCGCCCTGACAGCAACTTACGAATATGACCTGTTACGCCCCGAATCTGAGTCTCATATGCTTCTTTGCAAGGGTTCAATATATATGTCCAATAAAACATTTAGAGCATTAAAAGGCCTAGATAAATTTGTTAAACAAATATTCCAGGAAGATAGTTAAGGCTTAAATATTTTCACGAAAGGAAGACACACTTATATTATTTGTTAAATATGAATTCTTGCTGATAATTCTTTGAAAGTTGCAATAATGTAAAACTGAATTTAAATACGTGAAAAGGTGTTAGGAAAGTTAAATCACAGGGTGATATAAAAGTAACTGTACAGAAGTAATTACAGAAGTGAAGTTATAGGCACGATGAAATTTTGTATAAGGATAGAGGAGATTGTTAAAGTTTGTTTCTTGAACAATATTCACAATGGACGTGGATATTTAATAAAGTTACTAATTTCTTTGCATTGAGTAAGAAAATGCACTTAAATGGGAGTTTAGATTTGGAATACCGTGCAAGAAAGGAATAGTAGACGTAAATGAGTTACGTATTTTCACGAAAGGAAACTGAGGAGTCTCGTTTTTCTAGTTTTGATCACAGCGAATGTGACATTGTTTAAGTGTATTCGAGGAAAGTTCTGTACAGGGTGTTTAAGAAATAATGTGATTGTTGTATATTTTTGGAAGAGAAGTGTGTAATGAAGGTCAAATGCCATGCACTTCGAGTATTCACGTTTATCAAAGAAAATGTAAGCCAAGCAAAGAATTTCAGGAATTTTTCGAGATTTAATTATCAAATGGGAGAAGACAAAGTAAGAACAGTGCTTAACTTAAATGTTTGTCACCTATGTTCTATTGATTCAGACTAGTATTTATATTTTCAACCGATAGAGTTACGGTGTTTGTTACGGTAGTTGAGTGGTAAGGACTCATTTGTATTATAGGTAATTTAATCACTTCAACACAATTAAGTGTATAGTTGTGCGAACCACGAATTATTGTATATATGAATATATTTAATACTGAGTAAATTTTTATTTTACATATTTAGATGTGGAACTACGGTTCAAATATGAAACGGAATGTATGATATAGGGTAATGTTTGAAATCATGCCGTTTCATAATTTTTCTCATATTTAAATGGAGTACCGAATTCTCCAATCTTTAATTTCAGGACATGTTATATTAGTGCCACGTTTTAGTTTATTTTGAGTTTATTTATTGCAGTGTCAGGTAGACACTATTGATAGACAGGCAGTCAGTATATGTCTGTATTTCTTCTTAGCACAATAAACGGCTGGCGCTCCTTAGCGAATCAGCCAATTTTTATCTTAGCTGACATCGTTTTCATTTTGACATCGCCGAAAATAGTACTGCTAGGTAAGATACAGGCGCTCACTATAGACAGACCTTATCACCCCTCGAGATTGGAGTTTCTCGATTTGCTCAAATGGAAATGATAGTAGAAATTTGTACCTACGCTGGTAGTACTATTTTCTTTTATAGATCTACCCTGTGTGTTCCTGAAATTTCCAATTTTTACTTAGCAGACAATGGTAAGTTTGTGAGCTGGGTAGTTACGTGTCTGCAATCCTTTACAGTGCAGCGGATATAGGTACTGATTGGTGAATTCGGGCGCAGTATGTATATTTCTTTATTATTTTGTAGCCTATTCAAGGAAAAGCCTGTGAAGACGAACAGAAAGTTGGTTAATTTCTCATAATTTATTGCTCCTAGTACAGTCTCCGTAGCTTAGGTGGCAGGACGCCGGCCTCTCACCACCGGGTCCGTGGTTGAAATCCCGGTCACTCCATGTGCTGGAAAATGCTGACCCAGAGAGGTTTTTCTCCGGGTACTCCGGTTTTCTCTGTCGCAAATTTCATTCCAGCAACACTTTCCAGCATCATTTCATTTCATCTGTCACTCATTTAATCATTGCCCCGGGGGTAAAGGGGGGCAGGAGGGAAGGGGGCGGCGGCGACAGGCTTCGGCAGCCAGCACAGTTCATATCCTCGCCGCTAGATGGGGGCTTCATTCATTCCATTCCCTGACTCTGTCGGTCGACTGGAAGCAGGCTGTGGATTTTCATTTTCATTATTGCTCCTACTAATTAACATTTGCGATTTATTTAATGAAAATACAGATAAAAAATGATGCATTTTACGTAATCTAGGCAAAATGAGATCAGAGTATCGCCTTGGCAGTCATAAGTCCAGAAGACTAAATACTGAAGTTCTGTGAAAGCCACTAAGGCACAGTTAAAGAAACAATGTTGCCTGTCCATTGAAATCACTGTTGTGAAAATGAGGTGCATGAGGAAGTTAAAAATGAATAGTGAAAATTGTAGTTCTACGAGACCGTTAATCTCGCGATCATAACCCAAGGGACCTCCATTAATACGTGAAATCCGAACTACAGGAAGTGATATTTCACTTCGAAAATCTCACATACATTGACCAGAAATCGATCCAAGACTCCCTTGGTGAAAGGCAAGTAGTTTTACCACTGCACCATCGCGACCCTACCGTAAATGTTAGTAAGACTGTTCGAGAGTACATTCAAAAACTGACGTACATTACATTTTGTAAAGCCTGTGAGACGTTAGTTTAAGGCGGCAATACCACCATCGTCATTCAATGCCACTGTGCCGCTAATGTTCCTATAGTCTCATTCAATTTAACACTTTAAATTAATTCGCTACTAGTCTCATTAAATGACTCTGCACTCTTTAACCAATATGAACATATTATATTGAGGATTATTTTTCGGATTAGGATTCTTCTATTAATGTTAAATACAATAAAGACCAATATACAATTCTAGGTGCTGATGATTCACAATTAAAATATTAGAAGCCAATTTCCAGTGTTGCCTAAGTAATGTATTATTAGAAGCTTTTCAGTCAGTCAACATGAGTGTACCCAATTAGATTGGGTGGAGATTAACAATTAAGTGCCTGAAATAAAATACATGAATTATTTATACACTAATCAAAACATTTCTCTCATAAATGGGGGGGGGGGGGCTAAATTGGATGAGTAAATTGGTTTGTGAAGGGAACATATCCACTGGGCCTAAATAAAGCCTAAGTGAGCAAGACCTGAGGATGCTCGCTTGACTATCGAAATTAGTCTTCCGATTTATGATGATGAAGATAATTGTTGTTTTAAGGGGCCTAACATCTGGGTTATCGGTCCCTAATGGTCTGGGTGATAGCAAAAATGACAATCAATTGGAAACCAGAACGAAAATTAAGTGAAAAGGAAAATACTTACAAAAAGTAACTCAGATTGAAACTACTCACAAAGTGGAGAGCGGTAATACTTACAAAAGGGAATTTAGAACAAAAATACTCACAAAAGGAATAGATTGAAAAATACGCATAAAATGTAGGTTAGGTTCAAAATACGTACAACATGCAATGCACAGTCGAAATACTTACAAAATGCGAATGAAATTCAAAATACTAAAAAAATTCAGATGAGATTGAAAATACGTACAAAATGCAATTAAGGTTCAAAATACTTAGAAAATGTAGTTCAAATTGAAAATACACAATGCAATTTAGATTGAAAAACGAGCATTTCAGATTCCAAATAATCACAAAGTGCAATTGAAATTCAAAATACTTAAAAAATGCAATTGAAATTGAAAATGCTTACAAAATTCACGGTAGATTCAAACTACTCAATTGGATGGACAATACTTACAAAATACAATTTAGATTGAAAATACTTACAAAATGTAATATAGATTCAAAATATCCACAAAATGCATTTGAGAATCAAAATACTTGCAAAATGCCCACCATACAAAATGCAATTGAGATTAAAAATACTTGCAAAAAGCGGGTTAGGTTGAAAATACAAAATTCAATTGAAATTCAAAATACTCACAAAAGTCCCATCTCCTACCGTAGAAAAAACAATTTAGATTGTCAATCCTTAGAAAATGCAAGTGGGGTTGAAAACACTCGCAAAATGCAATTTAGATCGAAAAGACTTACAAAATGCAACGTAGATTGAAAACACCTACAAAATGGAGTGTAGATGCAAAAAAATCGCTAAATGGAATTTAGATATACGGGGAGCCAATTTACAAAAACAGTGCGGGAATCTTAAAGTGAAAAGGATATATAATGAAAAGAAAACAAGAGGTCTGACCCCTCGAAGAAGGAGGGATCAGGAAAGAGACGAGGGCCAATTAAGGCGGGAAAGTGAAAGACTCCCTAGGCCTCGGATACCCTAATACCGTCGGGGTCGGAAAAGAACAAGGGTTGACCAAGGGAGGTCGACAGGAAAGAAGACGGAGAGGAGCCCGGCAAAAGTAAGTGGAAGCATTGCCGGACTCAGCTGGGGTCCGTGGTCGCCAACCCACGTCCCACTAGATTGAGCCCCTGGGGGATCTTCCGATTTAGTCCCCCGTTTCTGTGATAAGTGTATAAATAATTAATGCAATTTATTTCAGGCACAGGGACAGAGATGAGTTAGGTACCCCAGGACTTCAAGTAAGGTATTATCCCAGCATTTCTCTCGGGGAGTTTGGAAAAACCCGGGAAAAACCACACTCAGGATAGCCGTTGTCAGCGCCGGTATTCGAACCTCTGATCTCTGGACTTGCTGCAATGTCCTCGCGCCCGTGGTACACGATTTAACGAGCTCGGCTACACCACGGGACTAAGAGCACACAGGAATTCAACCTCCCCGATTTGGACGAAATGTCGTACAGGCCGGACGTTTGTTTTAGACGAGTGAAAAATTTTAATGGAAGCCTGGAGGCGAGTTACTACAGTACCTGTGTTGTTATCAGCTGCCCCTAGCGATCCGATGATTG
This sequence comes from Meconema thalassinum, assembly GCA_946902985.2. Classification (NCBI taxonomy): domain Eukaryota; kingdom Metazoa; phylum Arthropoda; class Insecta; order Orthoptera; family Tettigoniidae; genus Meconema; species Meconema thalassinum. The sequence continues at coordinate 215,609,826 of OX336389.2, read as the reverse complement.
ACAAATCTGTTTCACACTTCTGCTGAAGTACAGTCATTGGCAAATATTATGACGGTCTGTTCGTAACCACGTAACGTGTACTTCCGCCCGTCACACAATACTTCGACGTGAACTGTACTGTCTGCTCCAGTCTGGAATTCCATTACATCAGATCGGTGGTGACAAGTGTGAAGTGATAGGGTGAGAGAGCGAGTGTGTGTAGGCTCACCCGCAGGCTTCAAGGTCAAGGGCAATCGTCTAAAACAAACGTCCGGCCTGTAGGCGTCATGGTTGTGGGTTCAAGAGTTGACTGAATCTTAAATATTTAAACTTAACGCTGATAAGCGTTTGTACGTATGCGTGAGTCAGCTACATTACCACCGACAGTAGTGGCTATGCGGGCTAAAGCGCTGCGTTAGGCCATGGAGCCAAGCTCTCTGCTAACTCGGTAGACGCGTGGGTTCGAGCCCCACCGTCGGCTGTCCTTGAAATGGTTTTCCGTGGTTTCCCATTTTCATCACCAGGCAAATGCTGGGACAGTACCTTCTGACAGGCCACGGCCGCTTCCTTCCACATCCTTGCCCAGTTTCATTCATCTTCATCCATTCCATCTCTCATCCCGACGCGCAGGTCGCCCACGGGCGTCGCATAGAAAGACCTGCACTCGGCCTCTCAGGAGGCCACACGACAAAAAAGCTACATTACCAGCCCCAGATCGCTGTGACGAGGGCAAGGGAGACTGGCAACCGACGGGTGGTGTTATCCTGGCTCGTGGCAGCCTGTTCTCCCACACCGGCCTAGCAGAGCAATACTGATAAACTCCTCTTATAACAAACATTATACAGTAATAGTTCTTAATCAGTGTGCACGTAATCGAAAGTCCCTGCCAGGCTCTGAGGGTTAAATAATAAATCATTTCGTTCGTTGGCTCCCATTTGAATAGCTTAAAACCCGTCAAAACATTCTTCTCCAAATGCTTTAATATTTCATCACCTTTACGTTTGATATGTTTATTTTGCGCCTTATATTGACTTTTTAAGATGAACTGTTTTCCAAATAAACATGTGAAAAACGTAGTTAGGTTTCACATCGTCCTAATTCAATATCTCAAGGGCAGTCAGCAACATTGTGCGCAGCGACTCTGCATTATTGCACCTCGCAAGCAAAGTGTGGACTTACGAAGACCCATTTAACACACTTAGGTGTGCAAGGTTGATGACCAAGATATCCCAGTTCCTAAATAAATTAATAACAACGATGTGTAAGAGATCGAAAATAGAATAAGGACAGCCTTCACCTCCAGTGAAGTGTACATAAAAGCAATAGTGATAAGTAAGTCGGATGTAGAGAAACACAAATATGTAGTAGCTATATGCACACATGAGTTTGTAGTTGATACAAATAAGTTATATAGCAACACGTACAATTATCCACGGAATATAGTTTAAATACCCACAAATTATAGAGTGGAAAATTGCTTTTTAAACCGCAGGACCCAGTTGTATCACCCCGATCAGATGTATCAAGCTCCAAGACACTGCCCGTAAAGGTGGTAATGGTGGGATCCCTCACTGAGTCCGTGGGAAAACCCAACCCGGAGGGTAAAATCGACTAAAAGAAAAATCATGAATAGTATCCATTCATGGTATTGAACAGTATTTAGGGACAATACCCATTTAAATGAGACGATAAAACTACTTTCACTATCGTCTTCCTAGATAATGTGACAAAACCAAGTTGAAATCTTGCTGTTCGAGGTAGGGAGGGTATAATAAAATAGTTTAAAAGAATTAAAAATGTCCGCCGTTGGATAGTCTTGAACACGGGATTTTCGAAACAGCGAGTGGGCGTGATACCACTCGCATACTTTTCCAACACACTCTGAAGGTTTTTGTTACGCTTCTTATTAACGCGTATGGTAAAATATTCAATTATTACAGTTAGATCTTAAATATTGAATGGAATGCATTCATTCAGTACCTGGCATGTTTTCTAATTTACTTAAAGCAAGTTTCGCGACCACTTTGCATCAATATGGCGAATGAACTGCAAATAATGCCCTCAAATGACAGCACTTCGCTACGTTTTATTTCATACAACTTTGCGTACAAAATGCTAGCGTGTGATACACTTCGGTCATACAAGCAGGTGTACTGACGAAGAGAACAGAATCATACAGGATTTTGTACCAGCGATCACAACAGCTTCCTTGCCAGCGAGTGTCGTGTGATACGCTAAGAAATTTTGTTAAAATTTAATAACAAAATAATTACCGTAGCTTTATTTTTTCGCTATCGGTTTACCCTCCAGGTTCGGCTTTTCCCACGACTAAGTGAGGGATCCCACCTCTACCGCCACTGAGGGCAGTGTCCTGGAGCTTGAGACTCTGAGGCGGGAATAAAACTGGGGTGTTTGACCAGCACTACGCCCAGGTGGCCTCACCTGCAAAGCGAACAGGGGGCCTGATGAAGGGATGGGAGGAGTGGGAGGGTTAGGCAAGGAAGTGGGAAGGAGGCGGCTGTGGCCTTACGGTAGTCACCATCCCGGCATTTGCCCGAAGACTAAGTGGGAAACCACGGAAAACCACTTCGAGGATGGTTGAGGTGTGAATCGAACCCCCTCTAGCTCATTTGCACCACCCGAGGCTGAGTAGACCCCGTTCCAGTCCTCATACCACTTTTCAAATTTCGTGGCAGAGCCGGGAATCAAACCCAGGACTTCCAGGACGGCAGCTAACCATGCTGACCGCTACGCTACGGAGGCGACATAACAAAATAATTCCAAGGGAAATTCTAAGGAATACGTATACTTCGACGCAAGCACTGGCGATCAGAATATCCTTCGATATGTTGTTGTTTTTTTTCATTTAAGGGGCTAGAACATCGCGGTCATTTAACCCCGTGTACTTGGGTGTGTGTGTAGAATCTGTCTGATAACCTGAGTTATTGCGGGCTTGTAATGTGTATGTACAGTATGTGTGTCTACCCCTTATTATTCCCGTTTTCCAACGGGGTCGGGGATGAGATGCGATGGAAGTCTTTGTGGCGATGGTTTTTACGGCCGGATGCCCTTCCTGACGCCAACCTCATGAGAGGAGTTAATGAGAGATGAAATGAATGGTGGTGAACGAAACTGGGCAAGGATGTGGAAGGAAGCGGCCGTGGCCTGTCAGAAGTTACCGTCCCAGCATTTACCTGGTGTTGAAAATGGGAAACCACGGAAAACCATTTCAAGGACGGCCGACGGTGGGGCTCGAACCCACGCGTCTACCGAGTCAGCAGAGAGCTTGGCCCCATGACCTAATGCTGCGCGTTAGCCAGCGTAGATACTACTGTCGGTTATTGCGGGCTTGTAATAATGTGTGTAATTGCAGTTAAGGAGTGAGAAGTAGGCGTCCGTGGCCTTAAGACAGAAATTTGCCCGGAGTAGACGTGGGAAACCACGGAAAACCACTTCCAGGTTGGCTGAGGTGGGAATTGAACCCACCTCTTCTCATATTTGCTTCACGAGGCTGAGTGTACCCAATTTCAGCTCTCAGACAAGTATTAAATTTCTTGGCAGAGCTGGGAATCGAACCCGGACCTCCGGAGCGACACTTCGATATGTTATGTTAATATCCATGCCATTTTTTTTAATTTTCTGCCATTACAGGTCACGTGGCACAACGTATCAATTCGATCGTATTCCCTTTTTTAAATCAGCAAAATTCAACGTACTCTTCACAAAAATGCATCGTAAGGGAATAAGTGTGGCAATGTAGTTACATCCCCACTAAAATGGAGCGTGGGCTTTCGTTCAAAAAAGTATGCCTACCACTGGATTCGAAGCACTATTCTACCCATTCGCGCCCACTACGTACGGTCAGGCTTTAACAGACTCAGCCACCAATACGTGGTCGATACCACGCGCTAAACGTGCAGTAGTTACTGTGGCCGTACCACCCCAAACGTTTAAGTCCATGTCAAAGTCTTGAATCATGGTTTACGGTGTTGATTTAACTTTCTACTATTACAGATCACGTGGCGTAAGCTATTAATTCGATCGTATTACGTGTATGTGTGTTATTTCGAGGAGCAATATGTAATTTGTTAGTGTAATGAGCCATAGTATTTGGCGTGGAAAAGTTTACGGTCGGTTTCTCTTTGCTAGACACATGACCCAATTACATTGCTGTCACACAGTCAGAGCGCAGAGCGATATCGACCATCGGGAGAAATGCAATGTTAGTTGGGTTTCATAAAACTAAATAATAAGGGGCTGGTGGACCAGGTGAAATGCTAAAATGGTGATAGAAATCCGGAGTTTGTCTGTTTGGAGTGACTATATGGTTGTAAAAAGTCAACTATGGTTGTACTGCATAGTACAGGCTACTACTTATCTGGTTGGATGTTTTCCTCGCTGGAGCTACGAGCAGTTTCAACTTCACTCTTACATCAGTTGCGGTCGACTAAATAATTGTACATATTGAAAATATTTTCACCTGTATTTTCAAACATAGATTTTATAGCCTACTAGCAGTAGTGCCCGGCTTCAACCAGTGGATGTATTTGTTTTATGGATGATAATGAATACTACTACAGAACTGGCACAGGTACTTAAACTAACAGAAAAAATATATAATATAACTGGTTGCGGTGGTGGTGGTAATGCGAATGATAGTACAGTATAATGAAAGTAACATCAAGGTCTTTTTTCCCGTAGTGATATTAATGAACAGGGAAACGGCTATAAGTAAGTGAAATAAAACAAACTGCCTAGGGCCTATATCTCATTGGTGGTTAGAAATGTAGAGACCAACAGTGTCGTCATTTGTTGCGTAGCTCCATAGAAAAATAATCAGAGCACTTTTGAAAACTTCGGCTGTCCTGAGCTCCTGAGGTAGCAATAGTGTCATTTATCGCCACATTAGCGTTCAAGGATGGACGGAATAAATGAAAGTAAATTTGAAAGCACCATCGCTTAGTGCATTTGATAACCTCAATGCACTGAACCAACACCATCGCACTTATACAGAGGCATGATATTTTCATTATGATAACTGTTTTAAGGGGCCGAAGAAATCTTTTTGCACTAATTTCTCCCCGTGGCTGCAATTTATAACCAGCGCAAGATGTAACTAATTTTGCAATTATGCACCAGAACACGGGTAGAGGCAGCGTGATGGAGCCAGCATTGCCAGCCAACAATAGACTACTACGGACATGAATGGTTCTAGAGCCTTTAAACGTGGCTTTCAAGTTCCTCTTGTCTGTTATTCTAAATGCAGGGAATGGAGAAAATTTTCCAAAATATCAGCAGGGTTTCAAAGGGTATGTACAATTTGGTGCAACTAGGTGAAACGGTGCATATTTGAACTAAAAGGCCTAAATGCAGGGAATGAAGTGGTCCGTCCGATATTTAAAGTGGGCAGTGTTACCCACTGGGTTCCATAGGGTAGGCCTAAGTATGTAAAATTTGGTTCAGATCAGTGAAACGGTGTAGATTTGCGCCAAAGGGCCTAAATGCAGGGAATGGAACGGTCTGTCCGAAAATTAAAGTGGAAAGTGTTACTCGTAGAGTTCCAAATGGTAAGTACATAAAGTTTGGTTCAGATCGGTGAAACGATGTAGATTTGTGCCAAAGGGCCTAAATGCAGAGAATGGAGTGGTCTGTCCGAAATTTCATGTGGGCAGTGTTACTCGTTGGGCTCCAAAGGGTATGTATGTAAAATTTGGTTCAGATCGGTGAAACGGTGTAGATTTGTTCCAAAGGGCCTAAATGCAGGCAATGGTGTGGTCTGTGCGAAAATTAAAGTGGAAAGTGTTACTCGTCGGGTTCCAGAGGATAAGTATGTAAAATTTGGTTCAGATCAGTGATACGTTGTAGATTTGTGCCAAAGGACCTAAATGCAGGGAAATTTAAAGTAGACAGTGTTACCCGCAGGGTTCCAAAGGGTAGGTATACAAATTTTTTTTCAGTTCAGTGAAACTATATAGATTTGTGTCAAAGGGCCTAAATGCGGAGAATGGTGTGGTCAGTCCGAAATATAATGTGAACAGTGTTACTCGCATGGTTCCAAAGGGTAAGTATACAAATTTTGGTTCAGATCGGTGAAACGGTGTAGATTTGTGCCAAAGGGCCTTAATACAGGGAATGGAGTGGTCTGTCCGAAATTTGAAGTGGAGAGTGTTACCCGCAGGGTTCTAAAGGATAAGTATACAAATTTTGCTTCAGATCGTGAAACTGTGTAGATTTGTGCCCGAGGGCCTAAATGCAGGGAAAGGAGTGGCGTTACCAGTAGGAAATAAAGAGCGGTTCTGGCGCAGGGGCTAATGGGCAAGATGGCCGCCGCGCGCAACCAGCCCTATGTTATTCTTATGGAGGGGTCATTCAGAGCTGGCGCAGTGGCTAATGGCCAAATGGCCACCACTCTGTCACAGGGGGAGGTCGGCCGTGTAGTTACTAAATGGAAAATTTATTATTATTATTATTAATAATAATAATTTTATTAGGTAATTATTGATTGATAGCTTGCCACGGTGGGTGAGTGGTTATCGTGTCGGACTACCAACCCCAAGCTTGCAGGTTCGCTCTTGGTCGTGGTAAGTGATTTTTGAAAGGCGGCAAAAATTAAGACACGCATGTCATACGATGTAGGCATGTACAAGAACCCAGGGAGAGGTCGGCTATGTAGTTGCTAAATGGAATATTTATTATTATTATTAATTTTTTTTTATTTAGTCAATTTACCCTCTAGGTTGGTGGATCCCACGGACTCAGCGAGGGAACTCACCACAGCCGCCTCTATGGGCAGTGTCCTGGAGCTTGGAACATCTGGTCGAGATGGATACAACTGGGGAGGTGTGATCAGCACTTCGCCCAGGCGGCCTCACCTGCAAAGCGAACAGGGGCCTCATGAGGGATGGGAACGGATGGAAGATTGGGATGGATAGGCTAGGAAGAGGGAAGGAGGCGGCCGTGGCCTTACAGTAGGTACCATCCCGGCATTTGCCCGAAAACGAAGTGGGAAACCACCGGAAACCACTTCGAGGATCGCTGAGGGAGAATCGAACCCCCTCTACTCATTTGGGCCACCCGAGGCTGACTAGACCCCATTCCAGTCCTCGTACCACTTTTCAAATTTCGTGGCAGAGCTGGGAATCGAACCCAGGACCTCCGTGGCGGCAGCTAACCATGCTGACCGCTACGCTACGGAGGCGACATTTTTATTATTATTATTATTATTATTATTATTAGGTAATTATTGATTGATCATGTACAATCAAGACCAGCCTTATATTGCCCCACTTTATGGTGTAGTGGCTAGCATTTTTAGCTGTTACTGTGGAGGCTCGGGTTCGAGTCCTGGCTCTGTCAAGAAATTTCATTCTAGGCTGAGGGTTGGAATGGGGTACACTCAACCTTGTGAGGCAAAACGGACAAGAGCTGGCTTTTGATTCATACCGCAGCCATTCTGCCTAACCCAACATCACCTAACCTAACCTAACCTAACCTAACCTTACCTAACCTAACCAAATCCCACCTTACCTTACCTAACCTAACCTAACCTAGCATAACCTAACTTCAAAGTCAGAATGTACAATACATCTATTGTTTTTATACCCTTATAAATTAGATATAGAGAATGTCCACCACGATTTAGATCCTCGAGCACACTTTCTGACATATCATTAAAACGTGTAGAAAGGAATGTCTGAAAATTTTCACTAACACATAGTACACGTTCACCATTCATTGTGTCCACTTTTTGAATGTTAATGATACGGAAAAGAATATGCATTGGTAATTCAGTGAGCTTTTTTCTCTCTAATCAACAGTTCTGCCCCCATAGCATTGAGAATATTTATTGTAGTAGCCTATAAAGAAACAAAAAAAATCATATCTATTACAGTTTAGCTATAAGTGACCAGAACCACTATAACATTTTATTCTAATAAGGAGATTTCCATAATGATAAGAAAAAAAACTTACTATAATGATGGATTGTGTAAGTAAACGTCTTTCGCTGCTTGATGCCACTACTAAACTGTTACTCATACAACGGACAAGTGAGTTCATGTTTCGCTGACGTAATTGTATGTTCCCACGCACTTCCTGTGTGTTGCACGCACCGTAGTGGCTAAATTTGAAACTAGATGAGATGATTTGCTGATGTAATCGTATGTTCCCCTGCACGCACACGCCGGTCCCTGTGGACGGGTCCTAATAAGGAGATTTCCATAATGATAAGAAAAAAAGCTTACCATAATGATGGATTGTGTAAGTAAACGTCTTTTGCTGCATGATGCCACTACTAAAGTGATACTCGTACAACAGACAAGTGAGTTCATGTTTCGCTGACGTAATCGTATGTTCCCACGCACTTCCTGTGTGTTGCACGCGCCGTAGTGGCTAAATTTGGAACTAGATGAGATGATTTGCTGACGTAATCGTATGTTCCCCTGCACACACACGCAGGCCCCTGTCGATGGATCCTTGTGGACGAGTCCCTGTGGACGGGTTCCTGTTGACGGGTACTTGTTGACGGATCCTTGTGGACGAGCCCCTGTGGAAGGGTCCGTTGTTGACGGGTCCTTTTTGACTAATCCCTTTAGACCGGTCCCTTTGGACTGGTCCCTAATGCTGTAATGAAATTAAACGTTGTTCCACATGAAACGCAAGCGAAGAGCCGATCGCTACTATGAATTAACATGTTTTTTTTTTGTTTGTTTTTACACATGTGCACTTGGGTTTTTTGTAAGAGGGCGGGCTTTTTGAATACAGATTTATAGATGAGTTATTTTTTTAAATTACCAAAAGATCCAAAACTAATAGGTCATTAGCTTTTTAATATTTCATGAACCAATAAGGCTAGGGACTTGTATGAGAGGTCGTTGGACTTGAGGTGACATTCTGTTTTTGAATGTATTAGTTATATTTTGTCTAAAGGGCTTAACTACACTTTTGTTAATGTCTCGCTAACTAATAATCAGAGAGGGTTAAGTGAGGTGTCATGGGACTCAGGATGGTCAACCCTTTTCCATGGCCAAGGAATTTACCCAAAATACCCAATACATTAAGGTCATTGACCCGAGATTTTATAAACTAATAATTGGCTACGAACATGTGAGATGTTTACCATGTGTGATGAAACATAGCTAGGTAGAGAAAGAATTAGTGTAGGCTACATGTATGGTGACTGACAAGTCTTTTACCATTGAAACTTGTTTTCAGATCAAACTGCAGTATAGAGAGAGTATAGGTTGCAGGTATGGGTTAATAAATGAGAAACGGTGGACGCAAACTCTGATTTATCAAGAATTAAGAGTAGACTATCTTTAATTGATTGGTTGAAGATGATAGCTAACACACAAAAATGCTCAGTGGTTACCGAGACCAAATGGTCGCTACACACAACAAGCTTTAAATACTTGAAGCTAATAATCTATACACACACACACACTCGCTTGTTGTAAACTAAACTGTGTTGCAGTCAGTGCTCAGACAGTAGGCTGATGACAAAATGCATTGCTAACAGAAATATAATCATTTCCGGTTGTCTAATGTTACCAGCTATCCATTTTTTGTGTTGCAGTGGTAAGCACTTTTAACTCTTGTACTGGTGGTCTTAACTCGATTTCCAGGTCTGAGGCCTAGAACAAGTTGAACTTAGAAACAAGGGCATAGTGGTGCAGTGGTTAAGCTGTTAGCCTTTCACCAGGGGTTCGATTTCAGGTTAATATGCATGTCATAAACATATTAAACAAAACAAAACAGATATATCGTTTAAAACTTATTACATTTGTGTCTTTTCAAATTATTACTTGGATTACAAATACAAAGGTGAACTGGGTTTGATATACAGTTAATGCTGTCTATCACACACTAGACTGTAAGAAAGCCAAAAGAGCAAAAGGCGTAGGTAGAGCAGTGGTAAAATTGCTATATGTAGAGAACTACCTGGCAAAGCTATATCGCATAAACAGTGCAGGATACAATCCAGCAATTAAATTTGTATCTTGTGGAACAGAGAAATGCACTTACGTGAGAAAATGTAAGTTCATGTGTAATATGACCTAACACACAAGTGTTCACCTGTGCACATGCATGATAAGAGCTAACAAGTCACATTCTGTTTAGTTCGTACGTAACGTTAGGTTAGGGCTACGAGGCGTATGCCATTTGAGAGTAGGCCAAGGGATCTCACTTGGTGGATGGATGTGTTCTAACGAGTCATTTGTAGTTGAAAGAGAATGATACATGTTCTTAAGATGTTAAAACTGTGCAGATGGCACGTGCAGTAAGACGTCTTGTTATATTTACTGTGTCATATTACAGACATGGCAGAGAGCGCGCAGATCTGTTGCTATGACTAACGCTGCAGTGATTTGAAACCCCACGTGTTCATCAAGACAATGGGTGATGATCATGCAAAGTTAGTAGTTATTGGATATTACACAGGTGTTCCTTTCGGTGTCATGTTGCTGACATGCCAGAGAGCGCACACTGCAGTTGCTATGACTGACGCTGCAGTAATTTGAAACCTCAGCTGTTGATCAAGACAATGAGTGATGATCATGCATAGTCAGCAGTAATTGGATACCACACATCAACATGGACTAAATCATAAACGTGTTGTCATAACCTGCAGAAACCTCAATTAAAGATTTTAGATTTTACATTTTTAATTTAAGATTTTTTGATTTTTAGATTTTACTTTTTTTTACATTTTTCTAAAAGAGTAAACTACAAGGTCACATACCTAACCTCATTAAACCTAACTTTACCAAACCTAACTTAAGCTAATCCAAAGGCTAATGCACATACACAATGTATATAAGGTACATGCAACTATCCTTATGCTAGTCTTACAGGTTACTGTACAACATGATCACTACCCCAAACGGATTTTTTTCATTTTGTCGTTTACACATATGTCAATTTTCCAATTTCCCATTATCAGTTTTTTTAATGTCAGTTTTTATTTTTTCAATTTCATAATATGGAAAACATGGATTTTTGCATTTTGTTGTTTACACATTTATTAATTTCACAATTTCCCATTTTCAGTTCTTAAAATGTCAGTTTAAAGTTTTTCAATTTCATGATATAGAAACATGGATTTTCCAATTTGTTGTCTTCACATTTATTAATTTGCCAAATTCACATTTGCAGTTTTTTAAATTTAAAGTTTAATGTTTTTTGTTCTATTTGTTAACATGGAAACATGGATGTTTTACATGTCATGCAACTATCCTTATGCTAGTCTTATAGGTTACTATACAACATGATCACTCCCCCCACCGGATATTTTTTTTCATTTGTTGTTTACACATATGTCAATTTTCCAATTTCCCATTTTCAGTTTTTTTTAATGTCAGTTTTAAGTTTTTCAATTTCATAATATAGAAACATGGATTTCATATTTTGTTGTTGACACATTTATCAATTTCACAATTTCCCATTTACAGTTCTTAAAATGTCAGTTTAAAGTTTTTCAATTTCATGATATAGAAACATGGATATTCCAATTTGTTTTTTTCACATTGGTCAATTTACCAAATTCCCATTTACATTTTTTTAAATTTCAGTTTAATGTTTTTTTTCTATTTGTCAATATGGAAACATGGCTTTTTTCAATTTGTGTTTTACATGCTCATTTTGCATTAGGAGTGGAGAAAGGTGGGTAGTAATTAAAAATGTGCAAGCAGTGTCCATTGTTGACAGGTCATTGTTGACGAGTCCTTTTCATACAACAGACAAGTGAGTTCATGTTTCGCATGCATTACCTAAAATGTAATACCATGCAAGTGTTTAACATTTTTACAAATTAGCTTATGTATTAGTTTATGTGGGACGAAGCCTCCGTGGCTTAGGCGGCAGCACGCCGGCCTCTCACCACTGGGTCCGTTGTTCAAATCCCGGTCACTCCATGTGAGATCTGTGCTGGACAAAACGGAGGCAGACAGGTTTTTCTCCGGGTACTCCGGTTTTCCCTGTCAACATTTCATTCCAGCAACACTCTCCACTATCATTTCATTTCATCTGTCATTCATTTAATCATTGCCCCAGAGGAGTGCGTCAGGCCTCGGCAGCCGGCACAGTTCATATCCTCGCCGCTAGATGGGGGCTTCATTCACTCCATTCCTGACCCGGTCGGAGACCGGAAGCAGGCTGTGGATTTTCATTTTCATTTTCATTAGTTTATGTGGGGATCTTATGTTGGGCATTTTGTGTTGGCTTATTTGACAAGTTATTTTGTCAATGCATTTAGTGGATTTTTCTCTTGGTCTTGGAAAGTATATCAGTCCATTTTATCACAACATAATGCTTACTGCCATGTTTGTAAGCTACAACAACAACACACTAAACTTTCAAAAAATCTAAAGTACTCTAAGGTACTCTCAACTCGTACTCTTACCTCTACCCCTTACCTAGTCAAGAACATTATTTTCTTTCCAAAAAAAGGTGAATGGGGAAAGTAGACTATATGTTTAAACTAAAAAAAATCATATAAAGTCATATGTTAACTCTAACACGAGTTTAGTGCTTTTCAGTCGGTCAACACGAATGTACCCAAAAGAGATGGGTTATGCCCTAATCCTGAAATAAATTACATGAGATTAATAAAACACTAGGATGACCAGTTTCGATCGTCAAGCGATCATCATCAGATCCATTACACTTAGGCTGCAAAATCTATGTTGAAATACAGGTGAAAATATTTACAATATGTACAATTATTTAGTTGCAGTATTGGTACTGCAACTGTCAGTGTATGCTAAATGCAGTATATATGTTAGGTGAAATGCTAAATGGTGATAGCTATCCGTAGATTGTACTTTAGAGAGATTATATGGTTGTAAACTATGGTTAAACTATAAAATTTTAGGCTAACTACTTATCTGATTGTCTTCCGTATAACAGCTACTCGCAGTTTTCGTGCTCACTGGAACTCACTATGCGGTAGACTGCGGTGGTTATCTTAACGACTGGTTTTTCCCTGCTTTCTCCCCCCTGCTCCTACGTGCTGTGGGGAGTGATAGCGATGTGTTTATGTGAGGTGTTGCCAACCTAGATAAGATGTATGTTATTGAATGAGGTGGGTCTACAATTATTAAAGACCGTGGATTAGCCCTCGCCACGCGTGGAGCATAACCCATTCGAACTAAGCGTTGACGGTCTTATGAGGACGTCCCGGCACCTTTAATACTGCCGCGAATATGGGCCTTGGTTTATTGCAGAAGAAAAGTACATCGTACACCTGATCCAGATAACATTTACCTATTAATAACCCCCTAATTTCCCCCCTTTTTTATCTAGCTTGGCTGTGTCGCTAAATTGTGTTTTGTTTCCGTCAGGGTGTGTTTTTAGTAGCGTGAAGAGGGGTGAGCTCTCCATGAACGTGTGTTCATTTAGATTGTTGGGATTGTTTCGTTTGGCTAGGTGTATCTCGATTGCTTCCTTTATGTCAAGAGCTCTGCCTCTCGATTCGTGATGGATTATTTTAAGGTCCGACTCTATGTTGGTAAAGCTGTGCCCTGCGTCACACATATGTTCGCACACGGCTGAATGTGTTCCGTATCTTATCGCATTCCTATGTTCATTATAACGTGTGTCTACTCGCCTTCCACTCTGCCCGATGTAATTAGCTTGACAATCGGTGTCTTGGCACGTTATAGAATATACCCCTGACCTTGAATATGGGTCACGTTTATTTAGATTACTATTTAGGAGGTGCCTAGCGGTTGTGTTTTTCGTCGTGAAAGCTATCTTTATGCCTTGCTTTTTGAATAGGTTAGTGATTTTATATGTATTCGCGTTCACATAGTTGAAACGCGCAAATTTTTTCTCATTATTGTCCGGTTTGGGAATCGTTTTATCTTTATTTTTATGTTTGGCTATAATTTGATTTATTTTGCTTGGCGAGAAGTTGTTTTCCTTTGCTATTTGCATAATAGTTCTTATTTCCTTATTATAGTTGTCTTTTGACATAGGTATGTTTAAAGCTCTGTGCACCATTGAATTGAAACCCGCTAGTTTGTGCGTACTGGGGTGATTAGACTGATTGTCGATTGCATGCGAGGTTAGTGTTGCTTTCCGGAATATGGAATATGAAAGGTCGTTGTCTTTACGTTCAATAGTTATATCGAGATCATTTATTTTCCGGTCTATTTCGGATTCCTTAGTGAATTTGATAGAGAGGTGAAGGCTATTAATGGATTGGAGAATTGTTTCTTCGCTTGTTAGTTCAGTATCGTAGATGCAAATTACATCATCTACGTATCATTTCCATATTACTATTCCCTTTGTTGAAGTCTTTTCTAAGAACGCATTTTCTAGTGCATTGATGAAGATGTCAGCGATTAACCCACTTAGTGGCGATCCCATTGCTAGGCCTTCTCTCTGTGTGTATATTTTATTGTCGAATTGAAACACGTTTTGGGTGAGAACGACCCTCAGTAATCTCACAATCTCTTCAATTTCTTTTACCGAATTGTTGGATTTTAAGTTGTTTTCGATAGTGTTGATTGCTTCATTAATCGGAATATTGGTGTACATGTTAGTTACGTCGAAGGATACTAGCCTGAAGCTAGGTTTCATTTGTAGGGTGTTCAATGCTGTTACTAGTTCTGTTGTGTTCTTTACAGAGTTGTTTTTGTCGTTGGAAAGACGGCATTTTAAGATTTTTAGTAACTCTTTGCTGATTTTGTAATTAGGGGCATTCCTAAAATTGACTATTGGTCTCATTGGGCATTCCTTTTTGTGTATTTTTGGTTGTCCCCTCAATGACGGTATATTCGGGTTCATGTTTATTAGTTAATCACAGATATTGAGATAGCCAGTCACAAGCTCCCAGCGGAAGACAGGGAATTAACCAAAAATCTCGCCACCAACGAAGCCAAAAAAAATCCTCAAACGAGAGGGCGATAGCAATAACATTCAAAACAACAAACAACTCAAAGAAATAAAGTCGTTGAAACAAAAAATAAAAGAACATGACTTAATCATCACAAAAGCAGATAAGGGAAACACTACAGTAATTTTGAACAAAACAGAATACATTGAAAAAACAGTTGAATTCCTAAACAGCAACGAAATCAAGGAATTAACAAAAGACCCCACCAACAAATTCCAAAAACAAATAAAAAGTGCGCTAAAAGAAACAGAATACATACTGACCAAAGCCGAAAAATCAAAACTAATAAACATGAACCCGAAAATACCGTCACTGAGGGGACAACCAAAAATACACAAAAAGGAATGCCCAATGAGACCAATAGTCAATTGTAGGAATGCCCCTAATTACAAAATCAGCAAAGAGTTACTAAAAATCTTAAAATGCCGTCTTTCCAACGACAAAAACAACTCTGTAAAGAACACAACAGAACTAGTAACAGCATTGAACACCCTACAAATGAAACCTAGCTTCAGGCTAGTATCCTTCGACGTAACTAACATGTACACCAATATTCCGATTAATGAAGCAATCAACACTATCGAAAACAACTTAAAATCCAACAATTCGGTAAAAGAAATTGAAGAGATTGTGAGATTACTGAGGGTCGTTCTCACCCAAAACGTGTTTCAATTCGACAATAAAATATACACACAGAGAGAAGGCCTAGCAATGGGATCGCCACTAAGTGGGTTAATCGCTGACATCTTCATCAATGCACTAGAAAATGCGTTCTTAGAAAAGACTTCAACAAAGGGAATAGTAATATGGAAAAGATACGTAGATGATGTAATTTGCATCTACGATACTGAACTAACAAGCGAAGAAACAATTCTCCAATACATTAATAGCCTTCACCACTCTATCAAATTCACTAAGGAATCCGAAATAGACCGGAAAATAAATGATCTCGATATAACTATTGAACGTAAAGACAACGACCTTTCATATTCCATATTCCGGAAAGCAACACAAACCTCGCATGCAATCGACAATCAGTCTAATCACCCCAGTACGCACAAACTAGCGGGTTTCAATTCAATGGTGCACAGAGCTTTAAACATACCTATGTCAAAAGACAACTATAATAAGGAAATAAGAACTATTATGCAAATAGCAAAGGAAAACAACTTCTCGCCAAGCAAAATAAATCAAATTATAGCCAAACATAAAAATAAAGATAAAACGATTCCCAAACCGGACAATAATGAGAAAAAATTTGCGCGTTTCAACTATGTGAACGCGAATACATATAAAATCACTAACCTATTCAAAAAGCAAGGCATAAAGATAGCTTTCACGACGAAAAACACAACCGCTAGGCACCTCCTAAATAGTAATCTAAATAAGTGTGACCCATATTCAAGGTCAGGAGTATATTCTATAACGTGCCAAGACACCGATTGTCAAGCTAATTACATCGGGCAGAGTGGAAGGCGAGTAGACACACGTTATAATGAACATAGGAATGCGATAAGATACGGAACACATTCAGCCGTGTGCGAACATATGTGTGACGCAGGGCACAGCTTTACCAACATAGAGTCGGACCTTAAAATAATCCATCACGAATCGAAAGGCAGAGCTCTTGACATAAAGGAAGCAATCGAGATACACCTAGCCAAACGAAACAATCCCAACAATCTAAATGAACACACGTTCATGGAGAGCTCACCCCTCTTCACGCTTCTATGAAACACACCCTGTCGGAAACAAAACACAATTTAGCGACACAGCCAAGCTAGATAAAAAGGGGGGAAATTAGGCGGTTATTAATAGGTAAATGTTATCTGGATCTGGTGTACGATGTACTTTTCTTCTGCAATAAACCAAGGCCCATATTCGCGGCAGTATTAAAGGTGCCGGGACGTCCTCATAAGACCGTCAACGCTTAGTTCGAATGGGTTATGCTCCACGCGTGGCGAGGGCTAATCCACGGTCTTTAATAATTGTAGACCCACCTCATTCAATAACATACATCTTATCTAGGTTGGCAACACCTCACATAAACACATCGCTATCACTCCCCACAGCACGTAGGAGCAGGGGGGAGAAAGCAGGGAAAAACCAGTCGTTAAGATAACCACCGCAGTCTACCGCATAGTGAGTTCCAGTGAGCACGAAAACTGCGAGTAGCTGTTATACGGAAGACAATCAGATAAGTAGTTAGCCTAAAATTTTATAGTTTAACCATAGTTTACAACCATATAATCTCTCTAAAGTACAATCTACGGATAGCTATCACCATTTAGCATTTCACCTAACATATATACTGCATTTAGCATACACTGACAGTTGCAGTACCAATACTGCAACTAAATAATTGTACATATTGTAAATATTTTCACCTGTATTTCAAACATAGATTTTGCAGCCTAAGTGTAATGGATCTGATGATGATCGCTTGACGATCGAAACTGGTCATCCTAGTGTTTTATTAATCTCATGTAATTTATTTCAGGATTAGGGCATAACCCATCTCTTTTGGGTACATTCGTGTTGACCGACTGAAAAGCACTAAACTCTTGTTTACTAAGGCAACACTGAAAATATGGCTTCAAACACCACAATTAACTCTAACACCTACCAATCGCGCCTACTAGTAATTGCGTCTACTACCAATTGCGCCTACTACCAATCGCGCCTACTATCAATCACGGCTACTGTCAATTGAACTTACTATCAATCGCGCCTACTATCAATAGTGCCTACTAGCAATTACGCCCACTACCAATCGCGCCTACTGTCAATTGCGCCTAATACCAATCGCGCCTACTACCAATCGCGCCTACTATCAATCGCACCTACTATCAATTACGTCCACTACCAATCGCGCCTACTATCAATCGTGTCTACTAGTAATTGCGTCTACTACCAATTGCGCCTACTACCAATCGCGCCTACTACTAATCGCGCCTACTATCAATCGCGCCTACTGTCAATTGAACCTACTATCAATAGCGCCTACTATCAATTACGTTCAATTGACAGTAGGCGCGATTGATAGTAGGCGCGATTAGTAGTAGGCGCGATTGGTAGTAGGCTCAATTGGTAGTAGACGCAATTACTAGTAGGCGCTATTGATAGTAGGCACGATTGATAGTAAGTTCAATTGACAGTAGGCGCGATTAGTAGTAGGCGCGATTAGTAGTAAGCGCAATTGGTAGTAGACGCAATTAGTAGTAGGCGTGATTGGTAGTAGGCGCAATTGATAGTAGGCGCAATTCACAGTAGGCGAGATTGGTAGTGGGTGTAATTGCTAGTAGGCGCTATTGATAGTAGGTGCAATTGACAATAGGCGCAATTAGGGCGCAATTGATAGCAGGCGCTATTTGTAGAGGCGATTGATAGTAGGCGCGATTGGTAGTGGACGTAATTGATAGTAGGCGCTATTGATAGTAGGTGTGATTGATAGTAGGCGCGATTGATAGTAGGCGTGATTGGTAGCAGGCGCGATTAGTAGACGCGATTGGTAGTAGGCGCGATTGATATTAGGCGCAATAAGTCATATATAGACTCAAACCAATGGCTTTTATGTCCTTAATCGTTAGAACAAAACATGGAATTTTTGACATTTTTTCCAAAAAATGTTCATTTTAAAAAATGGGCTATATTTTGTAAACTATGAAATTTACAACAAAAAAAAGTGTTTGACATAAATGACAGGTATTTACCCCCTCTACCCAAAAATTCAAGTCCTAGGTCTCTGGAACAAAATCCAAAAAGGTTCAATTTTGAAAGTAGACAATATTTTGAAAACTAATCATTCTAAAATGTCATATATATACTCAAACTCATTTTCTCTATAGTCCTTTAACGTTAGAACAAAACTTAACACATTTTCAATTTTTCAAAAGAAGGCCAATTTTCAAAATTGCCTATATTTTGGAAACTAAAGAATTTTACAAAAAAGTTTGTTTAACGTAAATGAAAGACCTTTACCCCCTCTACCCTAAAAATAAATTGTAGGTGCCTTGGACAAAAACTGTGCAGTAGTGTGTTTGTAACAGTTCTACACCCTCCTCCTCCTCCCCTCCTCATAGATGGGGGCCGTAGCTTAACTTAACCTAGCCTAACCTAACAAGATGGCGGCCGTAGCTTAACTTAACCTAGCCTAACCTAACAAAATGGCGGCCGTAGCATAACCTAACCTAACCTACGAGGTGTGATCAAAAAGTTCCAAAAATGTGGCTGCAACTTAACCAAACCTAGCCTAACCTAACCTAACCTACAAGGTGTGATCAAAAAGTTCCAAAATGGCGGCTGTAGCTTTACTTAACCTAACCTAACCTAACTTAACCTAAACCTACGAGGTGTGGTCAAAAAGTTCCAAAATGACGGCTGTAGGTTAACTTAACCTAACCTAACCTAAACCTACGAGGTGTTATCATAAAGTTCCAAAATGGCGGCCGTAGCTTAACTCAACCTAACCTAACCCTACGAGGAGTGATCAAAAAGTTCCAAAATGTGTGGAGGAATGTGGAGGAGGAGGGTGTTGGTAGAACTCTTAAAAACTACTGGGGTAGGGTGGGGGTAGTAAGAAATAAAAAACAGTATTAATTATTATTCAGCATGAGAGTTTTTTAATTCGTTAAAACGTACAATACATCTATTGTTTTTTATACCCCTATAAATTAGTTATAGAGAATGTCCACCATGATTTAGATCCTCGAGCACACTTTCTGACATATCATTAAAACGTGTAGGAAGGAATGTCTGAAAATTTTCACTAACACATAGTACACGTTCACCATACATTGTGTCCACTTTTTGAATGTTGATGATACGGAATGGAGTATGCATTGGTAATTCAGTGGGCTTTTTTCTCTCAAATCCGCAGTTCTGCCCCATAGCATTGAGAATGTTTATTGTAGTAGCCTATAAAGAAACAAAAAAAATGTCTATTACAGTTTAGCTAAAGTCACCAGGACAACTACATATATATCATTTTATTCTAAGAGCTTTCCATGATGATAAGAAAAAAAGTGCTTACCATAATGATGGATTGAGTGTGAGAAAACGTCTTTTGCTGCTTGATGTCACTACTAAAGTGGTACTCTTACAACAGACAAGTGAGTTCATGTTTCGCTGACGTAATCGTATGTTTCCACGCACTTCCTATGTTGAGCGCGTCATAGTGGCTAAATTTAAAACTCTAGATGAGATGTTTTGCTGACGTAATCGTATGTTCCCCGCACGCACACTTTGGACGGTCCTTTTTGAAGGGAGTCATTTTTTTACGGGTCCCGGAGGACGGGTCCTTGTTGACGGGTCCCTGTGGGCGGGTCCTTTGGACTGATCCCTATGGACTGGCCCATGCAATTTATCCAAATTATGTCAAAGGGACCCGCCCACAGGGACCCGTCAACAAGGACCCGTCCTCCGGGACCCGTAAAAAAATGACTCCCTTCAAAACGGACCCGTCCAAAGTGTGCGTGCGGGGAACATACGATTACGTCAGCAAAACATCTCATCTAGAGTTTTAAATTTAGCCACTATGACGCGCTCAACACAGGAAGTGCGTGGAAACATACGATTACGTCAGCGAAACATGAACTCACTTGTCTGTTGTAAGAGTATCACTTTAGTAGTGACATCAAGCAGCAAAATACGTTTTCTTACACTCAATCCATCATTATGGTAAGCTCTTTTTTTCTTATCATCATAGAAAGCTCTTAGAATAAAATGATATATATATAGTTGTTCTGGTCACTTATAGCTAAACTGTAATAGACATTTTTTTGTTTCGTTATAGGCTACTACAATAAACATTCTCAATGCTATGGGGCAGAACTGCGGATTAGAGAGAAAAAAGCACACTGAATTACCAATGCATACTCCATTCCGTATCATCAACATTCAAAAAGTGGACACAATGTATGGTGAACGTGTACTATGTGTTAGTGAAAATTTTCAGACATTCCTTCCTACACGTTTTAATGATATGTCAGAAAGTGTGCTCGAGGATCTAAATCATGGTGGACATTCTCTATATCTAATTTATAAGGGTATAAAAACAATAGATGTATTGTACGTTTTAACGAATTAAAAACTCTCATGCTGAATAATAATTAATACTGTTTTTTATTTCTTACTACCCCCACCCTACCCCGGTAGTTTTTATGAGTTCTACAAACACCCTCCTCCTCCACATTCCTCCACACATTTTGGAACTTTTTGATCACTCCTCGTAGGGTTAGGTCAGGTTAGGTTAGGTTAGGTTAAGTTAACCTACAGCCGTCATTTTGGAACTTTTTGACCACACCTCGTAGGTTTAGGTTAAGTTAGGTTAGGTTAGGTTAAGTAAAGCTACGGCCGCCATTTTGGAACTTTTTGATCACACCTTATAGGTTAGGTTAGGTTAGGCTAGGTTTGGTTAAGTTGCAGCCACATTTTGGAACTTTTTGATCACACCTCGTAGGTTAGGTTAGGTTAGGCAACGGCCACCATTTTGTTAGGTTAGGCTAGGTTAAGTTAAGCTACGGCCGCCATCTTGTTAGGTTAGGCTAGGTTAAGTTAAGCTACGGCCGCCATCTTGTGAGGAGGGGAGGAGGAGGAGGGTGTAGAACTGTTACGAACACACTACTGCACAGTTTTTGTCCTAGGCACCTACAATTTATTTTAGGGATAGAGGGGGTAAAGATCTTCCATTTACGTTAAACAAACTTTTTTGTAAAATTCTTTAGTTTCCAAAATATAGGCAATTTTGAAAATTGGCCTTTTTTGGAAAAATTGAAAATGTGTTAAGTTTTGTTCTAACGTTAAAGGACTTAGAGAAAATGTGTTTGAGTCTATATATGACTTTTTAGAATGATTAGTTTTCAAAATATTGTCTACTTTCAAAATTGAACCTTTTGGATTTTGTCCCAGAGACCTAGGGCTAGAATTTTTAGGTAGAGGGGGTAAATACCTGTCATTTATGTCATACACTTTTTTTTGTAAATTTCATAGTTTACAAAATATAGCCCATTTTTTTAAATGAACATTTTTTGAAAAAAATGTCAAAAATTCCATGTTTTGTTCTAACGATTAAGGATATAAAAGCCATTGGTTTGAGTCTATATATGACTTATTGCGCCTAATATCAACCGCGCCTACTACCAATCGCGCCTACTATCAATCGCGTCTACTAATAGCGCCTGCTATCAATCGCGCCTGGGGGCGTGGTGGCTCAGCGGTCTAGCTGTATGCCTCTCACCAAGGCGGTCCGGGTTCGATTCCCGGTCAATGCATGTGAGATTTTCGAAGTGAAATGCCATGTCCTGTGGTTCGGATTCCACGTAAAAAGGAGGTCCCGTGGCTCATGATCTCGCGATTGACGGTCACGTTAAACTACAAGCTTCCTTTTTTCAATCGCGCCTACTACCAATCACGCCTACTATCAATCACACCTACTATCAATAGCGCCTACTATCAATTACGTCCACTACCAATCGCGCCTACTATCAATCGCCTCTATAAATAGCGCCTGCTATCAATTGCGCCCTAATTGCGCCTACTGTCAATTGCACCTACTATCAATAGCGCCTACTAGCAATTACACCCACTACCAATCTCGCCTACTGTGAATTGCGCCTACTATCAATTGCGCCTACTACCAATCACGCCTACAAGTAATTGCGCCTACTACCAATCGCGCCTACTACTAATCGCGCCTACTATCAATCACGCCTACTGTCAATTGAACCTACTATCAATCTTGCCTACTATCAATAGCGCCTACTAGTAATTGCGTCTACTACCAATTGAGCCTACTACCAATCGCGCCTACTACTAATCGCGCCTACCATCAATCGCGCCTACTGTCAATTGAACGTAATTGATAGTAGGCGCTATTGATAGTAGGTTCAATTGATAGTAGGCGCTATTGATAGTAGGTTCAATTGACAGTAGGCGCGATTGATAGTAGGCGCGTTTGGTAGTAGGCGCAATTGGTAGTAGACGGAATTACTAGTAGACGCGATTGATAGTAGGCGCGATTGGTAGTGGACGTAATTGATAGTAGGCGCGATTGATAGTAGGCGCGATTGGTAGTAGGCGCGATTGATATTAGGCGCGATTGACAGTAGGCGCGATTGGTAGTGGGCGTAATTGCTAGTAGGCGCTATTGATAGTAGGCGCGATTGATAGTAGGTTCAATTGACAGTAGGCGTGATTGATAGTAGGCGCGATTAGTAGTAGGCGATATTGTTGGTAGGCGCAATTGGTAGTAGACGCAATTACTAGTAGGCGCGATTGGTAGGTGTTAGAGTTAACATATGACTTTATATGATTTTTTTTAGTTTAAACATATAGTCTACTTTCCCCATTCACCTTATTTTGGAAAGAAAATAATGTTCTTGACTAGGCAAGGGGTAGAGGTAAGAGTACGAGTTGAGAGTACCTTAGAGTACTTCAGATTTTTTGAAAGTTTAGTGTGTTGTTGTTGTTGTTGTTGCTTACAAACATGGCAGTAAGCATTATGTTGTGATAAAATGGACTGATATACTTTCCAAGACCAAGAGAAAAATCCACTAAATGCATTGACAAAATATCTTGCCAAATAAGCCAACACAAAATGCCCAACATAAGACCCCCACATAAACTAATACATAAGCTAATTTGTAAAAATGTTAAACACTTGCATGGTATTACATTTTAGGTAATGCATGTGAAACATGTATTGACTTGTCTGTTGTATGAAAAGGACTCGTCAACAATGACCTGTCAACAATGGACACTGCTTGCACATTTTTAATTACTACCCACCTTTCTCCACTCCTAATGCAAAATGAGCATGTAAAACACAAATTGAAAAAATCCATGTTTCCATATTGACAAATAGAAAAAAAACATTAAACTGAAATTTAAAAAACTGTAAATGGGAATTTGGTAAATTTACCAATGTGGAAACAACAAATTGGAATATCCATGTTTCTATATCATGAAATTGAAAAACTTTAAACTGACATTTAAAAAAAACTGAAAATGGGAAATTGGAAAATTGACATATGTGAAAACAACAAATTAAAAAAAAATCCGGTGAGGGTAGTGATCATGTTGTATAGTAACCTATAAGACTAGCATAAGGATAGTTGCATGACATATAAAACATCCATGTTTCCATATTAATAAATAGAACAAAAAACATTAAACTGAAAATTTAAAAAACTGCAAAAATGAATTTGGTAAATTAATAAATGTGAAAACAACAAATTGGAAAATCCACGTTTCTATATCATGAAATTGAAAAACTTTAAACTGACATTTTAAGAACTGAAAATGGGAAATTGTGAAATTAATAAATGTGTAAACAACAAAATGCAAAAATCCATGTTTTCCATATTATGAAATTGAAAAACTAAAAACTGACATTAAAAAAACTGATAATGGGAAATTGGAAAATTGACATATGTGTAAACGACAAAATGAAAAAAAAATCCGTTTGGGGTAGTGATCATGTTGTACAGTAACCTGTAAGACTAGCATAAGGATAGTTGCATGTACCTTATATACATTGTGTATGTGTATTAGCCTTTGGATTAGCTTAAGTAAGGTTTGGTAAAGTTAGGTTTAATGAGGTTAGGTATGTGACCTAGTAGTTTATTCTTTTAGAAAAATGTAAAAAAAGTAAAATCTAAAAATCAAAAGATCTTAAATTTAAAATGTAAAATCTAAAATCTTTAAATGAGTTTTCTGCAGGTTATGACAACACGTTTATGATTTAGTCCATGTTGATGTGTGGTATCCAATTACTGCTGACATTGCATGATCATCACTCATTGTCTTGATCAACAGATGAGGTTTCAAATTGCTGCAGCGTCAGTCATAGCAACAGCAGTGTGCGCTCTCTGGCATGTCAGCAACATGACACCGAAAGGAACACCTGTGTAATATCCAATAACTACTAACTTTGCATGATCATCACCCATTGTCTTGATGAACACGTGGGGTTTCAAATCACTGCAGCGTTAGTCATAGCAACAGATCTGCGCGCTATCTGCCATGTCTGTAATATGACACAGGAAATATAACAAGACGTCTTACTGCACGTGCCATCTGCACAGTTTTAACACCTTAAGAACATGTATTATTCTCTTTCAACTACAAATGACTCGTTAGAACACATCCATCCACCAAGTTAGATCCCTTGGCCTGCTCTCAAATGGCATGCGCCTCGTAGCCCTAACCTAACGTTACGTACGAACCAAACAGAATGTGACTTGTTAGCTCTTATCATGCATGTGCACAGGTGAACACTTGTGTGTTAGGTCATATTACACATGAACTTACATTTTCTCACGTAAGTGCATTTCTCTGTTCCACAAGATACAAATTTAATTGCTGGATTGTATCCTGCACTGTTTATGCGATATAGCTTTGCCAGGTAGTTCTCTACATATAGCAATTTTACCACTGCTCTACCTACGCCTTTTGCTCTTTTGGCTTTCTTACAGTCTAGTGTGTGATAGACAGCATTAACTGTATATCAAACCCAGTTCACCTTTGTATTTGTAATCCAAGTAATAATTTGAAAAGACACAAATGTAATCAGTTTTAAACGATATATCTGTTTTGTTTTGTTTAATATGTTTATGACATGCATATTAACCTGAAATCGAACCCCTGGTGAAAGGCTAACAGCTTAACCACTGCACCACTATGCCCTTGTTTCTAAGTTCAACTTGTTCTAGGCCTCAGACCTGGAAATCGAGTTAAGACCACCAGTACAAGAGATAAAAGTGCTTACCACTGCAACACAAAAAATGGATAGCTGGTAATATTAGACAACCGGAAATGATTATATTTCTGTTAGCAATACATTTTGTCATCAGCCTACTGTCTGAGCACTGACAGCAACACAGTTTAGTTTACAACAAGCGAGTGTGTGTGTGTGTGTGTATAGATTATTAGCCTCAAGTATTTAAAGCTTGTTGTGTGTAGCGACCATTTTGTCTCGGTAACCACTGAGCATTTTTGTGTTTTAGCTATCATCTTCAACCAATCAATTAAAGATAGTCTACTCCTAATTCTTGATAAATCAGAGTTTGCGTCCACCGTTTCTCATTTATTAACCCATACCTGCAACCTATACTCTCTCTATACTGCAGTTTGATCTGAAAACAAGTTTCAATGGTAAAAGACTTGTCAGTCACCATACATGTAGCCTACACTAATTCTTTCTCTACCTAGCTATGTTTCATCACACATGGAAAACATCTCACTTGTTCGTATCCAATTATTAGTTTATAAAATCTTAGGTCAATGACCTTAATGTATTGGGTATTTTGGGTAAATTCCTTGGCCATGGAAAAGGGTTGACCATCCTGAGTCCCATGACACCTCACTTAACCTTCTCTGATTATTAGTTAGCGAGATATTAACAAAGGTGCAGTTAAGCCCTTTTGACAAAAAACAAATAATACATTCAAAAACAGAATGTCACCTCAAGTCCAACGAGCTCTCATACAAGTCCCTAGCCTTATTGGTTCATGAAATATTAAAAAGCTAATGACCTATTAGTTTTAGATCTTTTGGTAATTTAAAAAAATAACTCATCTATAAATCTGTATTCAAAAAGCCCGCCCTCTTACAAAAAAAACCAAGTGCACATGTGTAAAAACAAACAAAAAAAAACAAACATGTTAATTGATAGTAGCGATCGGCTCTTCGCTTGCGTTTCATGTGGAACAACGTTTAATTTCATTATAGCATTAGGGACCAGTCCAAAGGGACCGGTCTGACGGGATTAGTCAAAAAGGTCCCGTCAACAACGGACCCTTCCACAGGGGCTCGTCCACAAGGATCCGTCAACAAGGACCCGTCAACAGGAACCCGTCCACAGGGACTCGTCCACATGGATCCGTCTGCAGGGGCCTGCGTGTGTGTGCAGGGGAACATACGATTACGTCAGCAAATCATCTCATCTAGTTCCAAATTTAGCCACTACGGCGCGTGCAACACACAGGAAGTGCGTGGGAACATACGATTACATCAGCGAAACATGAACTCACTTGTCTGTTGTACGAGTATCACTTTAGTAGTGGCATCATGCAGCAAAAGACGTTTACTTACACAATCCATCATTATGGTAAGCTTTTTTTTCTTATCATTATGGAAATCTCCTTATTAGGACCCGTCCACAGGGACCGGCGTGTGCGTGCAGGGGAACATACGATTACATCAGCAAATCATCTCATCTAGTTTCAAATTTAGCCACTACGGTGCGTGCAACACACAGGAAGTGCGTGGGAACATACAATTACGTCAGCGAAACATGAACTCACTTGTCCGTTGTATGAGTATCAGTTTAGTAGTGGCATCAAGCAGCGAAAGACGTTTACTTACACAATCCATCATTATGGTAAGTTTTTTTTTCTTATCATTATGGAAATCTCCTTATTAGAATAAAATGTTATAGTGGTTCTGGTCACTTATAGCTAAACTGTAATAGATATGATTTTTTTTTGTTTCTTTATAGGCTACTACAATAAATATTCTCAATGCTATGGGGGCAGAACTGTTGATTAGAGAGAAAAAAGCTCACTGAATTACCAATGCATACTCTTTTCCGTATCATTAACATTCAAAAAGTGGACACAATGTATGGTGAACGTGTACTATGTGTTAGTGAAAATTTTCAGACATTCCTTTCTACACGTTTTAATGATATGTCAGAAAGTGTGCTCGAGGATCTAAATCGTGGTGGACATTCTCTATATCTAATTTATGAGGGTATAAATACAATAGATGAATTGTACATTCTGACTTTGAGGTTAGGTTGTGTTATGTTAGGTTAGGTTAGGTTAGGTTAGGTAAGGTGGGATTTGGTTAGGTTAGGTTAGGTAAAGTTGGGTTAGGCAGAATGGCTGCGGTATGAATTAAAAGCCAGCTCTTGTCCGTTTTGCCTCACAAGGTTGAGTGTACCCCATTCCAACCCTCAGCCTAGAATGAAATTTCTTGACAGAGCCAGGACTCGAACCCGAGCCTCCACAGTAAATGCTAAAAATGCTTGCCACTACACCATAAAGTGGGGCAATATAAGGCTGGTCTTGATTGTACATGATCAATCAATAATTACCTAATAATAATAATAATAATAATAATAATAATAATAATAATAATAATAATAATAATAATAATAAATAATAATAATAATGAATATTCCATTTAGCAACTACATAGCCGACCTCTCCCTGGGTTCTTTTACATGCCAACATCGTATGACATGCGTGTCTTAATTTTTGCCGCCTTTCAAAAATCACTTTCCACGACCAAGAGCGAACCTGCAAGCTTGGGGTTGGTAGTCCGACACGATAACCACTCACCCACCGTGGCAAGCTATCAATCAATAATTACCTAATAAAATTATTATTATTAATATTAATAATAATAATAAATTTTCCATTTAGTAACTACACGGCCGACCTCCCCCTGTGACAGAGTGGTGGCCATTTTGCCCATTAGCCAATGCGCCAGCTCTGAATGACCCCTCCATAAGAATAACATAGGGCTGGTTGCGCGCGGCGGCCATCTTGCCCATTAGCCCCTGCGCCAGAACCGCTCTTTATTTCCTACTGTTACCCGCAGGGTTCCAAAGGTTAACTGTACAAATTTTGGTTCTGATCGGTAAAACTATGTACATTTGTGCCAAAGGGCCTAAACGCAGGGAATGGAGTGGTCTGTCCAAAATTTCAAGTGAACAGTGTTACCCGCAGGGTTCCAAAGGGTAAGCATACACATTTTGCTTCAGATCGGTGAAATGGCGTAGATTTGTGCCATAGGGCCTAAATCTAGGGAATGGAGTGGTCTGTCCGAAATTATAAGTGAACAGTGTAAATCTCAGGGTTCCAAAGGGTAAGTATACACATTTTCGTTCAGATCGGTGAAACTGTGTAGATTTGTGCCGAAGGACCTAAATGCAGGGAAAGGAGTGGTCTATCTGAAATTTAAAGTGGACAGTGTTACTCGCAGGGTTCCAGAGGGCAACTATACATATACTGCTCAAAAAAATTAAAGCACCACTTTTTTCAAAGGCCACCAAATTTTGAAAAGTTGACCTACAAGCTCGAAATCTCAGTATGATGTTTGTCCTGACGCCTACGAAGCATATGCTTCAGCACAACTCCCCAACTTGAGTAGTTTCGGGGTAGCAACCCGAAAACCAGCCCATTTTCGAAAACCGCAAATTGAAGTTTACGAAAAACGCTGCAGGACTTGTCGCAGGTTGCCAAAGCAGTCGAAAATGAATGAGTCTTGCTCTTAAAGGTTCCACAAACACGTTGAAATCGTTACATTTGACGTTTGGGCATTTTCAACCCCCTTCATCATCCTCGAAACATGGACTACCATTGGGGGCGTCTGAGAAGGTACCGGGTGTGTTTAACCACCTGAAAACCTGTACACAGTCCTCAGTTGCTGATTGCAGTAAGTTCTTAAGGCCTCCGGCAATGTCCACACCCCCTAACACCCTCAACTGGCATGGGACCAAACCACCCCTTCTCGATTCACCCCTAAGGAAGGTTTTAATCGAGATGTTTATCAGTGCTGCTAATGGAGGGTCTTCCCCTAACGTTTCAAAAAAGGAACTGTGCCTTTGTCACCACCCCTTCCCCTGCAACCCCCGTTTGTATGATTTTTCGAATCAGGCCCTTTTTAAGGGCTGAAACGACGTCTTAATCGCTGAAAGGGCTGTAAAGGTCCTTAGAAGTAGTGGTGACACGAAATCAACCCCTTCCGATCGATGATTGACATTCCGTCCCCCAAATTCGAAATTTTTGCACCCCCAACCCTCCCTGTCTGGATGCGTAATGCGTCATGGCAGAGTTTTCAGAGTTGGACGAAACTGAAGCTTATGGCCTGCAATGGAGCCCAAAACAGCAGGCTGGATAGAAATTCATCGGTAGGTTGGGAAACGGGACCAAAATTTTTAAAAAAAGTGTACAGCCTACAGTAAGTACGCCCATGCATAGGCAACCCACATCACGTCCGTGCGTGTGGGTTGCCTATAATCGGTAATAGGTTACAAAGTTTGGCAATGGGAGAAAAATGACGTGATGTGGGTTGCCTATACATTGGTGTACTTACTAGAGGCTGTTAACTTTTTTGAAAATTTTTGGTCCCGTTTCCCACCCTACCGATGAATTTCCATCCAACCTGCTGTTTTGGGCACCATTTCAGGCCATAAGCTTCATTTTGATCCAAGTCTGAAAACTCTGCCATGACGCGTTACGCGTCCAGACAGGGAGGGTTGAGGGTGCAAAAATGTCAACTTTGGGGGAAAGAATGTCAATCAAACATCGGAAGGGGTTGATTTCGTGTCACCACTACTTCTAAGGACCTTTACAGCCCTTTCAGCGATTAAGACCTCATTTCAGCCCATAAAAAGAGCCTGATTCGAAAAATCATACAAAAGGGGGTAGCAAGGGAAGGGTTGGCGACACAGGCGCAGGTCCTCTTTTGAAACGTTAGGGGAAGACCCCCCCATTAGCAGCACTGATAAAAATCTCGATTTAAACCTTCCTTAGGGGTGAATCAAGACGGGGTGGTTTGGTCCCTTGCCAGTTGAAGGTGTTAGGAGGGGTGAACATTGCCGGAGGCCTTAAGAACTTACTGCAATCAGCAACTGAGGACGGTGTGCAGGTTTTTAGGTGGTTAAACACATCCGGTACCTTCTCAGGCGCCCCCAATGGTAGTCCATGTTTAGGGGATGATGAAGGGGGTTGAAAATGCCCAAATGTCAAATGTAACGATTTCAACGTGTTCGTAGAACCTTAAGAGCAAGACTCATTCATTTTCGATTGCTTTGGCAACCTGCGACAAGTCCTACAGCGTTTTTCGCAAACTTCAATTTACGGTTTTCAAAAATGGGCTGGTTTTGGGGGCGCTATTCCGAAACTACACAAGTTGGGGAGTTGTGCTGAAGCATACGCTTGGTAGGCGTCCGAGCATACGTCATACTGAGATTTCGACCTTGTGCAGTCAACTTTCCAAATTTGGTGGCCTTTGAAAAAAGTGGTGCTTTAATTTTTTTGAGCAGTATATTTTGGTTCAGATCGGTGAAACGGTGTAGATTTGTGCCAAAGGGCCTAAATCCAGGGAATGGAGTGGGGTGTCCAAAATTATAAGTGGACAGTGTTACTCGTAGGATTCCAAAGGGGAAGTATACAAATTTTGGTTCAGATCGGTGAAACGTTGTGGATTTGTGCCAAAGGGCCTAAATGCAGGGAAGGGGTCTGTCTGAAATTTAAAGAGGACAGTGTTACCCGCAGGGTTCCAAAGTATAACTATACACATTTTGGTTCAGATCGGTGAAACGGTGTAGATTTGTGCCAAAGGGCCTAAATGCAGGGATTGGAGTGGTAGGTCATGTCTGAAATTTCAAGTGGACAGTGTTACTCGCAGGGTTCCAAAGGGTATGTATACAAATTTTGGTTCAGATCGGTGAAACGGTGTAGATTTGTGCCAAAGGGCCTAAATGCCGGGAATGGAGTGGTCTGTCCGAAATTTAAAGTTGACAGGATTGCCCGCAAGGTTCCAAAGGGTAAGTATACGAATTTTTGTTTAGATCGGTGAAACTGTGTAGATTTGTATAAGTAACAGACAAACATACAAACAGACAAACAGACAGACATACTTTGTGCTTTATATATATAGAAGTGTAATGGATCTGATGTTGATCAAAACTGGACATCCTAGTGTATTTATTAATCTCATGTAATTTTTTTTAGGATTAGGGTATTACCCAACTCTTTAAGGTTAATTTGTGTTGACCGACTGAAAAGCACCAAACTTTTGTTTACTAAGGCAAGACTGAAAAATGGCTTCAATCCCCATAACTACTACACACATTAATACAGCCATCACAGAAACACATGTTATCAGACAAGTTCAACACACACACAAGTACACAAGGCCGATGACTAAGATGTTCCGACCTCCTGAAATAAATTAACAACATAATCTAGAGGGCGTATATAAAAGATGCGGCTTTTCCTTGGCCTTCTAGGGTCAAACGGAGATGGGTCCTATTTAACTCACAATTAGAACATAGGCTACATCTCGTAAGCAAAACGCAATTGATTCCTCCTGCTTCTCTTAGCTGTTTCATTTTTCTGCAAATTTGATTCCAAAGTATGGAATAATAATAATAATAATAATAATAATAATAATAATAATAATAATAATAATAATAATAATAATAATAATAATCATAATAGTACACTTGTGAAAATAAGTTTTGCATATTGCAAGCTTATGTATTTGTGGACTAAATATAATACAAGTGCTTTATCCGATAACTGTTTTATTTATTTATGTAGCGTATGTCATTACACATGAATCACAATAATAATAATAATAATAAGAAGAAGAAGAAGAAGAAGAAGAGGAAGAAGAAGAACATACGAGGCGCGTTATTTAAGTAAAAATTACAGTCAGTCTGAAAGACTAGACGTTATATCATTTCAAATGACGCATGCTACAAATGCTAAGCATGTTAGAAAGGCTCAGGAGGGCTTCTCGCGGGGCACCTCTTAAAGGGTCACCCTGTATTTGAGTTTGACATCTTTTACAACTCTTTAAGGGTCACCCATTATTTGAATCTGATATCTTGCAAACCTCTTTAAGGGTCACCCTGTATTTGAATTGAATCTAACATACTGTACACCTCGTTAAGTGTCACTCTGTATTTTCCTCTGACATCCTGCACACCTCTTTAGGAGGCACCCTGTTTTCTTATCTGGCATCTTGTATATCTCCTTAGAAGTCACCCTGTATTCTTGTGTGACATCTTGTACACCTCTTTAAGAGTCATCCTGTATTCTTGTGTGACATCTTGTGCACCTCTTTAGGAGTCACCCTGTATTCTTCTATGCCATCTTGTACACCTCTTTAAGAGTCACCTTGTATTCTTATCTGGCATCTTGTATATCTCTTTAAGAGTCACCTTGTGTTCTTATCTGGCATCTTGTATATCTCTTTAGGAGTCACCCTGTATTCTTATCTGGCATCTTGTATATCTCTTTAGAAGTCACCCTGTATTCCTGTGTGACATCTTGTACGCCCCTTTATGAGTCACCCTTTATTCTTGTCTGATAACTTGTGCACCTCTTTAGGAGTCACCCTGTATTCTTCTCTGCCATCTTGTACACCTCTTTAAGAGTCACCTTGTATTCTTATCTGGCATATTGTATATCTCTTTAGGAGTCACCCTGTATTCTTATATGGCATCTTGTACGCCTCTTTATGAGTCACCCTGTATTCTTGTCTGACAACTTGTGCACCTCTTTAGGAGTCACCCTGTAATCTTCTCTGCCGTCTTGTACACCTCTTTAGGAGTCACCCTGTATTATTTTCGCTTCGCTCGAAGCCCCAGGTCGCTCGACGCCCCAGGACTCTTCCAACAGACTCCATTAACCATTAACTTAGGCTTCGCACGTGGCTGCATGACGTCACGCACTCGCCGTCCATTACCCATTAACTTAGGCTTCCCACCCGGCTGCATGACGTCACCGTCTCCGTCTCCGTAACTCATAACTTTTGACTCAAGCATAACGATGAAGTCGACAAGAACATTTGAAATGATAAAGCCGTTGTGATATTACGCCGTTGCGGCTCTGCGGTCGGCATTCCGTGCAGGCGCGCTATGTACCTGCTTCTATTGGCAAGGCTGAGACGCCATTATGGCAACAGTCGCCCATTTGTAGGTGTGTTGACAAGCTTTTGAAATGGCATCGCCGATCGAGAGTCCCGTCGATCCGTAGACATGAGAGAAAACTTCCCTGTAAGACATGCTGCCATTTGGCCACCACTGTCAGGCAAATTGCGTATGTGCTCAGGAGAACTCCGTGTAGCCTGCCAGTGGTGGCCAAATGGCAGCATATCTTATGTACAGGGGAGTTTTCTCTCTTGTCTACGAGTCGACGGGACTCTCGATCGGCGATGCAATTTCAAAAGCTTGTCAACACACCTAAAAATGAGCGACTGTTGCCGTAATAACGTCTCAGCCTTGCCAATAGATGCAGGTACACAGCGCGCCTGCACGGAATGCCGACCACAGCGCTGCAACGGCGTAATATCACAACGGTTTTTACTTAAAGAACGCGCCTCGTATGTACTTGTTATTGTTATTATTATTATAATTATTATTATTATTATTATTATTATTATTATTATTATTATTATTTTGATTCATGTGTAATGACATACGCTACATAAATAAATAAAACAGTTATCGGATAAAGCACGTGCATTATATTTAGTCCACAAATACATAAGCTTGCAATATGCAAAACTTTTTTTTTGACCAGTGTATAATCTTATTTTTTTCTTTAGCAGGGTCGCTAATGTTTTTTTTTTTTTTTTTTACTTAACTGCACTGATCATCTTATATCGATGCTAAGATGAGCGGTCATTCGTAATATTCAGACTACTAATGCGTATTTCCGTATTTCTTTTATGTTATTTACTTTTAGTAAACGATACACATGGCTACTTGCAGTGGTACTGGTATCAGTTTAGTAGACAGCCGGCGAGGCGAAACATTCACAAGGGTATCGCAGATGGATACTGGCAGTCGCTCGCCATGTTCCGCCTGACATGGCTGGTTTATACGTTTCTAAAAGTAATATTTTAATGTGTTTATTTTAGATGTGTGTATCGAGTGGGAAAGAAGAGGTACAGTATTCAAATATTGTGTTATAAATAAGGAGCTTTAAAGTTTAAATTGAATACAGCATCTTAGCGTCAGGCAACGTTACAACCTTTGAGAGCCAAAGAAACGCAAATATAAAAAAGTGGAATTTCTTTAAGATGCCACTAGAATGTTTCTTAAAACCAACATCCCGATAGAGAAGGTAGATGAATATATATAATGTTTCAGGTAAGAAAAATAGTTAATTGTAAACTAGAAAAAATAGAAGAAAAATAAAGCAATAACCTAAATCATATTTAGCGAGAGAGAAAAAAGTAAATTTCCTTTATTTGCGAAATGTTTAATTAATGCCTCTATTCATGATCTACTGTACTGTACTGTGCCCAAATCTAGGAATGGGTATTCCAAGTTTCAGACACCTAGATATCAAGGGAAAGGCTGTAGCAGCTTTTGAAAGTTCAGATATTTGAATATCGCGCTACATTGCTTCTCGAAGCCTTTCGAAGGAAATTACCGATAGTTGGATGGTAAATGACGTAGCGAGTCATAGCAGAGGTGGAGACTATTTATTGATTAAATAGTTAACTATGGAGCAGAGACTTGAGACTGGGATCAGATTACTGGCACGGCCAAATAAAAGAGAATGCAATTAATATCAAGTAAATCGGACCAGGGATTCAAGAGATATGAGGATTTCTAGATATCAGGCGATGACGCGTGACCCTGACCGTTTTTGTATAAAAGCAAGCTGGAGCAGGGATAGTTAGCTCAATTCATCACAAGCACTTGGCAAACAAGTTGCGTCTACGCTGAGCCAATGCACATGGTTGCCGCCTCTACGAAGAAGTACTTTTCAAATCGTGATAGTCACGAGAAGTGCTGCGCAAACGAGTTGGAACTTAGTAAGTTTCTGGTGAGGAGAATCACTGAGGTGATTGTATTTCTACAGACATTGGTGGAAATATTTATATTTCCAAAAGGACATATGCTAGACTTGGTCTAGAAAATAGTATTTGTCACAGTCCAATAGTAAATTAATACTTGGATGTTTAAATCCATTTGAAGTCAGTTTTCATATTTTGTAACTATTTAACCACTTCGATCGGTCAGTACATTGAAGAATAGTCTATAACGGTGGTGTTCATTAGTCTACGCAAGGGAAACTGCAGGTTGTCTAGCGCATGGCAGATGGTGATTTTAATAAACCATGCCCAGGGAACGATCTTCAGAACAGCCGTTAACTGCTTAGACTGTCAACGTTTTTCTTGTACTGACGAGATTACAGTGAGTTATGTTACAACTGACACATTTAAGAAGAGATCACTTAGATCTGACCCTTTTCAAACAAACTGTTATGGCTTTGTTAGAAGCCCATATTAAAATGGAACCACAGTCATTTAAAACGTCGAAGGATACTACCACTATGTCTGACTAGACGATTTGTGGGTCTACAATGGCGGCCGATACAAGGATTATACGTGCTTGTCCGATAGGGCATGTTTACGGATAAATCTGGTATAGACCAGGTTTACTACACTTCAAGAACATCAAGAAATGTAAGCCACATTTGAATTATATTATGCCTAGCTAATTGGAACAAACTATTTTTCTGCAGATGACCAACACATTTTTTTCGTCGTATTTAAAGCTTGTAATGATTTACGCAAGACTTGTTAGATTTATTCTGAGCATTTTCAGCACTCAGAACAGTTTAGGATCGATGACCGAGCATTTCGAGCATTTATTTGAATTTTTCATATTTTTGGGAAATCACGGTAATCAGCCGATGTAACTGTAAAAGTTAAATTTATTTTTGTTGAGGAATGGATATTTTTTCCATATTCGAAGGTTCGAACATGTGGATTCTCACATAATGAGATGATAATTAAACATATTTGAAATAATAATAATAATAATCCACTAATAATAATAATAATAATTTTTGTAATTTTTCTAAATAATTCTTGGATATTATATTTTATAATAATCATATGTATTGAGAAAGAGCCTATGAAGTAGTTGAAACATTTCTAGTATGGAACAGGAGATTTTACGAAGGAGAGTGGTTAGCGCAAGCCCGCATTCAACCAATATTGCAGTTCTGGTTGAACAGTTGATATTTGCAATGAGCAAAGTATATGTTTCATATAACACGGAGAGGCATGAAACGGGAAGCAATTGATATTTGTATCAAATAGGATATTGTTGTATTTATATAAAATCATGACGTAAATACACTTCGAAAGTGAAATAATGCTTTTCATGAGTATGGTAAATTCACGGGTTGAACTGAATGGTAAAATAAAATAAACTTGTAAGTTTATTAATCTTCCAGTGTTGATAACAAGCAGAGGCTTGATTTATTGTATAAATTTTGGGAAGATAATTTATGTGTGTGGAGTAGTTGAAATGCCATTCCCAGGTGCGCATGTTAAGTCGCAGGAATGAAGGTTTTTTCGAGCATCAATCAAATAGCAGGTTCGATGGCTCAGGTTTATAGTAGGAGTATTGGAGCCACACATTTCGTCGTATGAATAACCCGAAGGTTATTTCTTTGAAA
Organism: Meconema thalassinum; assembly: GCA_946902985.2. Lineage (NCBI taxonomy): Eukaryota > Metazoa > Arthropoda > Insecta > Orthoptera > Tettigoniidae > Meconema > Meconema thalassinum. The sequence continues at coordinate 215,572,716 of OX336389.2, read as the reverse complement.
CCATCAGTTCTTATTTCAACCTTGTTTACGAATTCCATTTAGACTTTGATTTTGCTAGAACCCGGATTTGTCATGATAGTAGTTTATTCTTCTTCAGAGGAAGACCTTTGCCGTGGTTGTTGTTGTTATAATATTGTGTCCTTACACAAATAATAGAATGGGCCACTGCCAATTAAAAATAATTCTTTAACCACGAATAATTTGAAGGATATTTTCAATCCTAGTGCCATGAACTAAATGAATTCATTATAAGACTACAATTCTAATTTCCGCATTCTGTCGAAGAATTGCAAGTTGTGAAAGTTGCTAGAAATGGCCATAAATATAAATATTTTTTTCATAATAATTCCAAGTGGAAAATCTAATAGTTGAATGGTTCAACCATTTATTGATCAAGTTGATGATTCAGAAATCATATGTTTTGTTTGGAACTTGAAGTTCATAATCGAGTCACTTCTCGAATGTTTAATGTCAGAAGAACAATTAATTGTTGTTGTGCTTCGCACAGTTCTTCGATGCTATGCTCAATGGTCAAATACTTTTCAGATGTTGTTAATATGTGTTAATAATTTGTGTTGCTACGATGATAATAATAGTTTCAACGATATATTTTGGAAAACTGGAAAACAAATGAAAGTTTAAGAAATTCTATAAACATTTATTCTATGAGTGTTAATATCATGTAAATAGTCAAACAGTGATCTACGTTATTTCCAGTATGGACAATTCATTTTGCACTGGAGTTAAAATGTTAATAATTTTGGAACACAGTCCACAGGACTAACAATCGGACTTGTGTTTTCAAAAAGATTGTCAAATGTGTTTGGAAGATTTCTGTATATTGTGTGTATATAAGAGTGTGGATCGCCACACGTGGATGATGCTGCTTTGAGCATTATTCTTGCAGTCAGATTTTAACTTTAAATAAACTGAGATAATTTTACCAGATGTGTTTCACCCAATTAAATCTCCTTCTATCCTTATTGTTGCATTGAGCCAAAAATCAGCAAAGCATTTTTATAAATTTGATGTCGTTTTTGCGATTTGCTTTAACCCATCTGGCGCTCCGGGATATTTTAATTCTCGTGCTGACTGATTATTGGTAAAATGCATATGTGGTCGTGCGGACTCCGGTCTAAACGGGCACATAAAATAAGATAGAGAGAGAAATGGCGCCCAACGTGGGGCCCGATTTAGACATGGTCAATCGCATGCCGATTTGAAATTGTGATAATTTTTATAGAAATATTTTGGGAGTTGAGAGATGTCTGGTTTGGATGAATAAATTAGTAGGAAACCCAATTAGTGGGGAAAATTAAAAATTTAACTGGTTAATAATTAGAATGGGTTTGATTATTTTTGATAATGGCTTAACCATTAGGGCGTCAAGTAAATTCAGTAGTAAACGTTCGATGACTGGAGATACACATTATTAGAATCCAGGTGGAGGATATTTGAGAACTTGCATATTTTTCTTGTGATATTATGGTAAATGTAATTCGTAAAAGTAGAGAATTTTGTTTTTCCATCACGTCGATATTAGGACAAATCTCATTTTATTATAGTGTTCCAATTAGCTATTCATATTTCTTGTTCTAGTTATAAGCTTGTGTTTGCCACTGTTGTATACCCCTAAGTTTTGAATAATTGAAATTATGGAAGAAATGATGAGGATGATGAGGAGTTTGGAGGAGAGTTCGAAAGAGGCTGGACGGCGTGTAGCCGTTATTATGAAAGAAAATACAGAGGCTTTAGAAAAGAAACTTAAAGAAAATTCTGATTCTTTAGAAAGTAAACTTAAAGAAAATTCTGATTCTTTAGAGAATAAACTTAAAGAAAATTTGATTGATAAACTTAAAGAAAATTCTGATTCTTTAGAAAATAAACTTAAAGAAAATTCTGATTCTTTAGAAAATAAACTTAAAGAAAGTTTGGAAAATAAACTTAAAGAAAGTTCTGATTCTTTAAAAGGTAACTTAAAAGAAAGTTTAGAGGGTAAACTCAAAGAAAATTCCGACTTGTTAGAAAGCAGGTTAAAAGATAACTTAAAGGAAAATTTAAACAGTAAATTTAATTCAATGGAAAGTAAATTTAAAGAGAATTCTGAAATTTTGAAAATGACACTTGAAAGTAAAATGAATAAATTATGCGAAAAAACACATGAGCTCGAAACTTCATTAGCTACTAACGCAAGTTTAATGGACGATAAATTTCGCGATGCCGATCTTCGATCCCAAAGCTTAGCTGATAGGATAGAACATGGCCTTAGGAAAGTTGGTGAAGACATGGTCAACCTGGAAGTCAGAGTGAAGAAGGAGAGTAACGAGATGGGAATTCTAGTTGTTCAACGTTTAACGGAACAATTCAAGGAACTTGTCATGGGAGAAATAAGAGAAGGAGTGATTCATGAATTGCAAACTGAGATTAAAACCACAGTTGTCAATGAAATAAAAGACACACTCAAGCTGGAGAATCAAGAGGGAATCAAGGAGATTAGGGAATCTTTGTCATCCCACATTGAAGTAATTGCCAAGGATATTCAAGCAACTCAGAAGGACATATCAGATATGACAGGGTCATTGAAAAGTCATGAGGCTGTTATGAACCAGATATCCATTGATGTTAAAGACAATTGTAAAGAGACTGAAGCAATCAAGAAGATGGCAGAAGAAAACCAGAAGGAACTTGAGGCTATGAAAACTCAAATAAAGGATGAGAAACAGTCTGATCATCTTTTGAAAATGCCGAATGTAAAAGGAAAGGAACCGATACAGATAAATCTAGGAGGAGCTAGAGAGACTGAAAGACAGGATGAGGTTAGGACAGTATTTCAATCCAACCTCATAACTGTATTTAAGAATATAGAAGACAAGCCTTCTAAATTTTCAGGGCGAGATTCTGTAACACCCGTGGAATTTCTGAGAGAAGCAGGTGATTATCTGAAAGATTCTAAGATCCCTAAAGAAAGACAGATCAGGGTAATAGGGAAGTTCTTGGAAGGTCCCGCACTTTTGTGGTTTAGAGCATTTAGATCCACTCTAAATACTTTTGAGGAGTTTTCTCGTGGGTTATTGAAGAAGTTTTGGTCCCCTGAAACCCAACAGCAAGTTAGAGCAGAGTTGTATTCGAAGAGATTCTCGACGTCACAACCTACTCGATACTCTACGTACTTTTCTGGACAGCTGTCTAAACTCCAACATTTAGATCCGCCAATGCCAGATAACGAGTTGATTACTGCATTGATACGTCAATTTCCAGCAGACGTCCAGAGGACTTTGATCGCTGCTGACATCTACAACATGGAACAGTTTGATGAAGTATTGCAAAAGCTGGATCATACAAACGCTCAATTCTTTCATCAGAAGGGAGTATAGAGTAATAACGCTGTGTATGCTGTTATGGCTGACAGTTATTCTCAGACACCTCGAGAGATTCGAGAGGAGCGAGAAGAGAAATCGCCGAGGGAAGATTCCAATACGAGAGGATGGAACCAATACCGTAACAGATACAGTTACAAACCATATGCAAGACCAGATGGTGGTAATCGATACAACACTCGATGGAGAAGACCACGTGATACTCAAGGAAGGTACCAGGAAAGGAGATCCTATGGTAATAACTATAATAACAGAGGGAATGTAGATACTCGTCAGTCCAACGAAGAATTTAACAAGGAAACGAGGAAAAATTTGGAAGCAAGACACCAAGATAACTTACAATTTGTGGAGCAGAGGCCCAATGATCCAGGTCCATCGGGAACACAACAATCCCGGGGGAATGGTAAAATTAAGGATTTTGAATATTGTGGAAGTAAACAATAATGGAAGCTATGAAGTAGCTAATACACGAACTGGTAACATCGTGGGAACTTATAATGCTTCGAATTTGAAGATCTATTATTTAAGAACCAGATAATTTAATATGTAGATAGGAAAAATAAAAATTTTTCAATTTTTATTTTTTTGCTAGGTGTGGGGTGGATGTGCCCAAATCTAGGAATGGGTATTCCAAGTTTCAGACACCTAGATATCAAGGGAAAGGCTGTAGCAGCTTTTGAAAGTTCAGATATTTGAATATCGCGCTACATTGCTTCTCGAAGCCTTTCGAAGGAAATTACCGATAGTTGGATGGTAAATGACGTAGCGAGTCATAGCAGAGGTGGAGACTATTTATTGATTAAATAGTTAACTATGGAGCAGAGACTTGAGACTGGGATCAGATTACTGGCACGGCCAAATAAAAGAGAATGCAATTAATATCAAGTAAATCGGACCAGGGATTCAAGAGATATGAGGATTTCTAGATATCAGGCGATGACGCGTGACCCTGACCGTTTTTGTATAAAAGCAAGCTGGAGCAGGGATAGTTAGCTCAATTCATCACAAGCACTTGGCAAACAAGTTGCGTCTACGCTGAGCCAAGGCACATGGTTGCCGCCTCTACGAAGAAGTACTTTTCAAATCGTGATAGTCACGAGAAGTGCTGCGCAAACGAGTTGGAACTTAGTAAGTTTCTGGTGAGGAGAATCACTGAGGTGATTGTATTTCTACAGACATTGGTGGAAATATTTATATTTCCAAAAGGACATATGCTAGACTTGGTCTAGAAAATAGTATTTGTCACAGTCCAATAGTAAATTAATACTTGGATGTTTAAATCCATTTGAAGTCAGTTTTCATATTTTGTAACTATTTAACCACTTCGATCGGTCAGTACATTGAAGAATAGTCTATAACGGTGGTGTTCATTAGTCTACGCAAGGGAAACTGAAGGTTGTCTAGCGCATGGCAGATGGTGATTTTAATAAACCATGCCCAGGGAACGATCTTCAGAACAGCCGTTAACTGCTTAGACTGTCAACGTTTTTCTTGTACTGACGAGATTACAGTGAGTTATGTTACAACTGACACATTTAAGAAGAGATCACTTAGATCTGACCCTTTTCAAACAAACTGTTATGGCTTTGTTAGAAGCCCATATTAAAATGGAACCACAGTCATTTAAAACGTCGAAGGATACTACCACTATGTCTGACTAGACGTTTTGTGGGTCTACAATGGCGGCCGATACAAGGATTATACGTGCTTGTCCGATAGGGCATGTTTACGGATAAATCTGGTATAGACCAGGTTTACTACACTTCAAGAACATCAAGAAATGTAAGCCACATTTGAATTATATTATGCCTAGCTAATTGGAACAAACTATTTTTCTGCAGATGACCAACACATTTTTTTCGTCGTATTTAAAGCTTGTAATGATTTACGCAAGACTTGTTAGATTTATTCTGAGCATTTTCAGCACTCAGAACAGTTTAGGATCGATGACCGAGCATTTCGAGCATTTATTTGAATTTTTCATATTTTTGGGAAATCACGGTAATCAGCCGATGTAACTGTAAAAGTTAAATTTATTTTTGTTGAGGAATGGATATTTTTTCCATATTCGAAGGTTCGAACATGTGGATTCTCACATAATGAGATGATAATTAAACATATTTGAAATAATAATAATAATAATCCACTAATAATAATAATAATAATTTTTGTAATTTTTCTAAATAATTCTTGGATATTATATTTTATAATAATCATATGTATTGAGAAAGAGCCTATGAAGTAGTTGAAACATTTCTAGTATGGAACAGGAGATTTTACGAAGGAGAGTGGTTAGCGCAAGCCCGCATTCAACCAATATTGCAGTTCTGGTTGAACAGTTGATATTTGCAATGAGCAAAGTATATGTTTCATATAACACGGAGAGGCATGAAACGGGAAGCAATTGATATTTGTATCAAATAGGATATTGTTGTATTTATATAAAATCATGACGTAAATACACTTCGAAAGTGAAATAATGCTTTTCATGAGTATGGTAAATTCACGGGTTGAACTGAATGGTAAAATAAAATAAACTTGTAAGTTTATTAATCTTCCAGTGTTGATAACAAGCAGAGGCTTGATTTATTGTATAAATTTTGGGAAGATAATTTATGTGTGTGGAGTAGTTGAAATGCCATTCCCAGGTGCGCATGTTAAGTCGCAGGAATGAAGGTTTTTTCGAGCATCAATCAAATAGCAGGTTCGATGGCTCAGGTTTATAGTAGGAGTATTGGAGCCACACATTTCGTCGTATGAATAACCCGAAGGTTATTTCTTTGAAACCATCAGTTCTTATTTCAACCTTGTTTACGAATTCCATTTAGACTTTGATTTTGCTAGAACCCGGATTTGTCATGATAGTAGTTTATTCTTCTTCAGAGGAAGACCTTTGCCGTGGTTGTTGTTGTTATAATATTGTGTCCTTACACAAATAATAGAATGGGCCACTGCCAATTAAAAATAATTCTTTAACCACGAATAATTTGAAGGATATTTTCAATCCTAGTGCCATGAACTAAATGAATTCATTATAAGACTACAATTCTAATTTCCGCATTCTGTCGAAGAATTGCAAGTTGTGAAAGTTGCTAGAAATGGCCATAAATATAAATATTTTTTTCATAATAATTCCAAGTGGAAAATCTAATAGTTGAATGGTTCAACCATTTATTGATCAAGTTGATGATTCAGAAATCATATGTTTTGTTTGGAACTTGAAGTTCATAATCGAGTCACTTCTCGAATGTTTAATGTCAGAAGAACAATTAATTGTTGTTGTGCTTCGCACAGTTCTTCGATGCTATGCTCAATGGTCAAATACTTTTCAGATGTTGTTAATATGTGTTAATAATTTGTGTTGCTACGATGATAATAATAGTTTCAACGATATATTTTGGAAAACTGGAAAACAAATGAAAGTTTAAGAAATTCTATAAACATTTATTCTATGAGTGTTAATATCATGTAAATAGTCAAACAGTGATCTACGTTATTTCCAGTATGGACAATTCATTTTGCACTGGAGTTAAAATGTTAATAATTTTGGAACACAGTCCACAGGACTAACAATCGGACTTGTGTTTTCAAAAAGATTGTCAAATGTGTTTGGAAGATTTCTGTATATTGTGTGTATATAAGAGTGTGGATCGCCACACGTGGATGATGCTGCTTTGAGCATTATTCTTGCAGTCAGATTTTAACTTTAAATAAACTGAGATAATTTTACCAGATGTGTTTCACCCAATTAAATCTCCTTCTATCCTTATTGTTGCATTGAGCCAAAAATCAGCAAAGCATTTTTATAAATTTGATGTCGTTTTTGCGATTTGCTTTAACCCATCTGGCGCTCCGGGATATTTTAATTCTCGTGCTGACTGATTATTGGTAAAATGCATATGTGGTCGTGCGGACTCCGGTCTAAACGGGCACAGTACATTTAGCTCTTAACGGTCATTCATCGTTCCCTGTAGGCTATTATTGGACGCTTTATGAAGTACTACGACGTAATTGTGTGGTTCGACGATTATGTGACTGAACATTACACACATCGAATTCATGCCTGAGCCAACCTTTTTGATGTGTAACATCTTTCCACTCGGTAGCTGGACATTTTTTGTGGAAGTGATTTTGGAAAAGGGACGGAAGTGGATGGGACGGAAATGGATGTGACGGAAGTGCATGGGATGGAAACAATGAGCGCGCGTGATGGCGGAGATCGATACAACGACGTACTGTAGGCCATGTGGCTATGGGGAATGTATACCGCATAAAGTTTAGTTCAAGGTTTGGAGACCCCATTTAAGATATTCCTACAGTAAATCATCTTCATGTTGTCGTTCTTTGGTGTGAAAATATTCATTTTACCATATTTGCTGAAAACAATTACGATTAATTAAATCTTCATACTTTTGCTGTATTCTTATTTAATGTAAGCACTCGATGTACTGTCGACCATGTGGCTATGTGGAATCCATATCGCATCAACAAACACTCCAAAAAAACGTACGAATTCAGTATATTAACGCCGACTACTAACAATAATTGAAACTTCGTTGGTCTAAACATATCACTGGAAGAAACACATTTAATATACCTTCCGCACACCTAATTTTTATTCGCGCCTATACTTGGCAGTACGCTGATCGGCAAAACGAGGCCATTTTCAATAACATCGCTGGCATGGGTTCACTAACTGGACGGTATGGAGCGCAGCTCGCATCTAGTAGGCAGTGGATTGTTTCCGGTCAGGATTTGGCACTGGAGTTTTACAAGTAGTTATTTCAATGACCAACAGAGTTCCTTGTCTACAAGGGATTTGCGCTCCCGGGACACACATAGTAGGATAACATGTCACATGTTACACATCATATGCGACTACTGTAAGGCTCGTATAATATTTTTTTCGTCCTTCACTGGTTATTTTTCTTCCTAAGTAGCAGATGTCTCCTAGTTCCTTTAGTTTCTCACCTACCAATTTGACGTCAATGGGGATTTCTGGTTTCATTCGGCTTCATTTCATTATTTTTGTCGTACAATTATTGATTTTCATCATGAATTCCTTCTTCAAGACTGAGTCCATACCATTTTAAATTTCATTCAAATCCTCTGATGAATCGGTTAAGAGGACAAGATTACTTAGGCAACACCAAAATGGCTTGTAATATATTTAAATACGACCTAACAGCTGATAGTGTTCATGGAGCAGGAAACAAGCTTACCTTCGATCATCAATACACGTACTGCTCTCAATCGTGACAGAGGTCGCACGGATGAACTCGGTGGCGTGAGTTGCCTACAAACATAGAACACAGTTCAGCATCAAACACAGAGCAATAGAAACACTACAACAATCAGACATGAAAACAACTGCGGCAGAGCCATGAGCGACATTTCCCACACCACGACTGAACTAACAGTAAGTCTGAGCACAGACATCGGCCATTCTGATTGTGGATTTTTACACACCCTCTCCAGGCAAATGATGGGATGGCACCTTATTTCAAGAAACAAAGCATCTACTCAATCCTAGGTCCAAATAACAATTACATACAGTCACCACAATAATACAGGTTTTCAGACAAACTCAACATAAACCCATGTTTGTCATTAGCCCCTAAAATTAATCATCATCGACGACAACACAAAGATATGCAAACATTATGAGAAGGTGGTGGTTGTTGCTGTTAATATATTTAGGGGCTCTGCAAAATCGTGGTCAGTTAGCCCCGTTTATTTGGATGTGTGCTAAAGTAAATAAAAAATAAATAAATAAATGCATAAATAAATATAAATCATTTGTATGATAACTTGTGTTATTGAGGTGTGTATTTGTAATGCAGATGAAGATTGGGAAGGAGGTGGCCGTGGTATTTGCCTGGAGTAGAAGTTAGAAATCATGGATAACCACTTCCAGGAAGCTGAGGTGGGAATCAAACCGACCTCTCTTTAGTTTTTGTCCCACGAGGCTGAGTGGATCCCGTTCCAGCCTTCAGACCATAATACAATTTATTTACAGAGCCGGGAATCAAACCTGGAATTCGCGGCGACAGCCAAGAATGCTAGCCACTACGCCAGGAAGTGGATATGAGAAGATGGGGAAAGAAATAGTAAATACTGTTACAAGACGGAGTGATGTGCACCATCAAGATCTAACGTCAGTGATGGATTACGAGAAGAGCAAACTCCAAATCGGCATTTTGGTACGGAGCTGCATATTTTGTTGTTGTTGTAACATTGAAGCTGAAAGAACAAAACAACTTATTAATCTCGGAAAAGTCTCAAGAGGAGATAAGTGCGACCACCTCGATTCACAAGGATATACAACACACATCAGCAGCTTCCTCAATGACGTGACATAATACAAAGGAATAAATGTCAACACACCAGGACATTGAGTTGGGAATGCAGTCATAAATGAGGAGAGTAAGAGGTACTGTGCCTCCAGAGGTAGAGGCAGTGCGGCACGAGAACCAGCAAACCCGAGACTTCAACATCTGCAGAACACACAGATGAGTCCTTCCCACATCCCTTAACACCCCATTAGCTCTACATAAAGTTTTACATTACTGAACTCTCTTACTGACTTCTTGGCTGTTGCCCTAGAGGTCCGGGTTTGATTTCCGGCTCTGCCAAGAAATTTAATTCTCGTCTGAGGGCTGGAATGCAGTACACACAGCCTCTTGAGCCAAAACTGAGAAAAGGCAGATTCGATTCACTCCTCAGCAATCCTGGAAGTGGTTTTACGTGGTTTCCCACTTCTACTTAAGGGAAATGCCGGAATGGTCCCTAACGTAAGGCCTCGACTGCCTCCTTCCCAATTCTCACATCAATTACAAATACACTTTACTACAGACACCACAATAACACATGTTTTCATACAAATTTTATACACACGTAAGAACACGGGGCTAAATGACCACGAAGTCCGAGCCCCTCGAATGAAAGAACAAAAACACCTCTTATTGGCTTTTAACTGACAGAGCCAGAAGCACAAACGCTGAGCAGCCAAGCAGCGGAATGTACAGCCGCTCGCACTCCTCAGTCTCGCCTACAGACAGGGGGAAATGCTGGATTCCAGTTCCTCACAGAATTACTTGTTGAAACGTGGTAATGTGTCTATAAGATATGTAACTTCTTCAAGAGGTCACTCGAGAGAATAGGCTTATTATTGCACACCAGCTCTCGGTTGATTTACGAATTAAGTGTAGCATCAATATCAATATGTCAATATGCATGTATATGAATCTTCGGGATCTCTTTGAAATCGAACTAATTATACCAATAGTTATTGGTAAATATCAAATGGACGTACGCTAGAAGAGGATTATAAAACATTCAATAATAATTTCATTAATTGCTAAAATTAGGTTGGCCTACAGCCTACTACTGTACAAGAGGATTTAGAACAAGCTTTAATATGTTCAAATGCTCCATATGAAGTGGGCGTATACCAAAAGTGGATTGTAAAACTTAATCCCTTTAGCTACTAAACACCACGGGGGCGTATGGCAGAACATTTATTTCGTTTCTGATACAGTGAAAGACTCGTATTATCGACATATCAAATAAATTAATACCTTTCCACTGTGAATATATTTTTTCTAAGGGGCGTGAAGTTGCAGCGGTCAAGCTGATTGCCTCTCAGCAAAGTAGACTGGGTGCGATTCCACATTAATGCATGTAAGATTTTCTAAGTGTAATGTCACGTCCTGTGGATCGGATTCCACGTAAAAGGAGATTCCATAGCTTATGGTCATAAGATTAATGGTCACGTAAAACTAATAGCTTTCATTTTTTACCTAGTATGATGTTTTTCATTCGGTCAAAAGATTTATTAATCTCATGTACCTGTAAATCTTTTTTTCAGGATTAAGGAATAACCTGCAATTGGGTATAATCGTGTTGACCGACTGAAAATCATCAAACTACGTTTACTAAGGCAACACTGAAAAATGGCTTCTAACACCATAATATTCTTTATGTTCGACGATGTCGAAATGTAAACATTATGTGTCAGAAAACTGTATCATAATGAGGCTAATTTAACACTATTTTTCATTATGAAACAGTTTCTCCCACCAATTAGAGCTCAAGAAACAGTTGTGTGACCAATTAGGTGAGGATACCTTCGCGCATGCGCTCAAAATCCAACATGTCTATATAAATTACCGAAAGTGCACCGCCCATATGTTCACGTAAGTTAAATAAACTGCCAAGCACACAGAGTGCATGCGTCGGTCGGTCAGAGAGCTTGGAAAACAGAGATATCCTACCCAGCGCTGGCACTCCGACCACAAAATTCTAGTGACAATCTCAACAGACATTTATGAATATTTATGATAAAACATATAATAAAGTTATAATTATCGTCGAACATAAACAGTCGTATGCAACGAGCCTATAATGGCAATAATTAAGACACGAGTATGTTTATAAAACGAGCGTTCATCATTAGCTATTACATTCAGATTGAATACACACACTTATATTTTCAAGAGTAATGAGAAAGTAAGAGTCAATTTCTTTTCCTGTGATTGGAACGATAATATTGTCAGGCAAGCTATGATGGGTATTAAATGCGGAACTCTGCTTGACTTATGTGAAAGCATTTCCTGTTGTGCTCTGAAGAAGGTAACCTTTTATAAAGGAATAGAATGTTAATTGGGAAGGATGTACAAAGTATTTTAACAAATCTAGGCCTTAGATTTCTCAAGATTTCACCTCAAAATGTCGGGTACGATGTTCATGAAGTGAATCTAAGTCATGCCCAGGTGAAACTTGTCTAAAGTAAATTGAGAACGGTCCCAGAGCTACAATGAGGTAAGTCAATCCGTAGCGTACACCACGGATAGTTACAAGAGCATAATTATATAATAGCATTCAGTATTTTGGTATAACAATGTTTTTGTGTGCAATTTCTCATGCATTTGTTTAGTTCCGAGCATCTATCACTAATAAACCTCATGCAGAATAGTGGTGAAAGCAAGTCAGGAATGTTTGTAGGTAACATTGTCATAGATGTACCACTGCTAATAGTCACCCCACCCTCATCAGTTCAGTGGTCAAACAACAGTGTACAAATTCGGAGATTGCATGTTCGAGTCCCACAAGTATCAGACAAGTATCTATTTGTAAATTCTGTATATGACATTAACGAACTATTCATAGCAAGTGCTTAATAGTCTGGTATACTATATATAAACTAAATAACAATACGGATCTGAAAATGTCCACTTGACAATCGAAACATGCCACCCCATAAAGATGATCCAAGCGCCTAAACGAAATTACAACAGATTACAGTGGGAAATATTGACCTCGAACATGAAGTGTTGGTACGTAAAGTATCATTTTATATTTGAAACGCTAGGTAGAGTGTTAACCATTAAGGAACTAGGGGTGACAATCACAAATAATTTCTCGTTCGATGAACATATTTCAAAAATATGTCGTGAAAGTTTCCGGATCCTGGGATTTTTAAAAAGAAATTGTTTAAATTATTTTTCGGACATAACTCTATCCAAATTATTTAAGTCACTCATTCGGCCTAAATTGGAGTACTGTAGTGTGATCTAGAATCCTTTTCACAGTAATAACCTTGACGCCATCGAACGTGTGCAACAGAAATTTGTCAAATGGCTCTGTTACAGGGGTGGACGATCGTACCATAGAGCTGAGTATGAGAGTTATTGCAACGTGTACGGTCTTCCTCCACTGAGCAGTCGGCGCACAGTGGGTGACGTGAGATTCCTGTGGAAGCTGGTAGATGGCGGAATTGACTATAATCAGTTGCTAGCTGACTTGGGTTTTCACGTCCCTCAGACCAGACAGAAACACATGATCGATGGGGGCAGAATTAATGTGCACAAGAATTCATGTCTGATCCGGTTGCAGTCAACATACAGCTTGATGGAGAGGAAAAGTGCTACTGATATTCACTTCGACTCTCTATCAACTGTTATGAGAAACATCTCAAATGGGCTGTAAAGTAGTGTATGCATTTTGTGTTATTTTCTATTTGCGTTTATTGATTGATTGTTTGAACATGTGGTTGAATGAATGGTTGATTGATTTTTTGATTGAATGTACGAGCGACTGAAGTGATGTATTTTTTGTTTGCTGTTATCTAAATCCTCGAATGTCACTATTGTATTACTTTTATCCCAGTTTCTGAACTTTTTCTTCTTATCTTTTATTTTATGTTTTTGCCTTTTTCCGTTTACTGTAGATAGTTTTTTTTTGTAATAATTATTTCAATGTTTCTTGTACAAAGGTATTGTGTGAATGAATGCTTGAGATAGGATGTTTGAGTGCGTGTCTGTATGGTTGTGGTTGTTGATTTATAATAGACTATTGTATTTCTATTTTTATTCGTGTTTGCTGTTTTTGTTTTGTTTATACTTGTAAATTTTATTGTTAATTATTATATTGCCACTAGTGGATTCTATCTTTCTGACAATAAAGAATTCATACATACATACATAGCTTATTCTGTATATAATCACGAGAAGGTCTGTTTCTCACCAAATTGCATTTATATTTGAAGAAATATAAACAATTCTCACAGTTCAAATGAAACTTAACTACGGCTCACTATTTATTTTTATAATAAGTAGCGGGATGAACAGAAAACCAACAACAAGCCACTATTTATTGTGTACTCCGTATCAATGTAAGGTATAGGCTACTATGTGCGCCTCGGAACTACAACTTGAGTACCATTTTGGTGTTTGCCTAGAGTTAGGATGGGCAATTCCGGAAAAAAAAGCCACAATCAGGATGGCCATCGTCAACTCTATAAATCGACCCTCGGAACATTGAACCGCAACTCTCCTTTGCCGTTGTAGAGCGTAACATATCGCGCCCGGCTAAGCTGCTACATTATATCAATATGTATTGAGTAGTCCACTAAACGAACTCTGCATATTAATCCAGGTGACAGTATTGCAAGCGGCACATATTGGATGATAGAAATGCAATTAGCCAAATGAGTATTTTGTAAAACACGTTTCCTTTCATCACGTTGACAGACAGTATTATAAACCACTCCAAATGAACTAAACTAACAAATCATTGACGAAACCTTGAAGTTTTTGGGACTAAATTAGCTGTATCTTAATGGACCTCATGACTTAGAATAATGTAGGCTATAGATTGCAGACATGCATGTAAATTGTTTGTTGATGATGAGTTGGACAGGATCAGACAATAAAAGTTTGCAGAACGTGTTTTTTTTCATTCATTCATTCATTCATTCATTCATTCATTCATTCATTCATTTATTTGCAATTGGGGGTGTGTCCCCCGGTGGCAAATTGGGTATACATAACAAATACATAATTATACATAACACTTCAATAACAATTAACAATTAAACTGGAGTATTTACACAAATAGTCAGTATTTTCTTAAACACACCAATATGTTTGGGAAAAGGCTCTAAGACTGCGGCAGGTAGAGAGTTCCAGTTATCAATGGCCCGGTTAACAAAAGAATATTTACCATAATGTGTACGCTGTGGTCGGCCCTTAACTTTGAAAGGATGCTCACCCCTGCTCATGTAATTGGGCTTTCCCATACGTTTGCCAAGCTCACCCCATGCTGGTTGATTTGTATACGTGTTGTACATAGCGCAGAGTCTAGATTTCATCCTCCTAGCCTCCAGTGATTCCCACCCAAGTTTCTTTAACATACGGCTCACACTGCTCCTGGGATTAAAGTCGCTGAGCACAAATCTAGCTGCCTTTCTTTGTACCATAGTGGGCGCCCACAGTAGATCTTGTTTTAGATCTGTCCAATTTGTCAACCGCCGGCCCGTGGTGTTGGGGGTAGCGCGCCTGTCTCTCACCCGGAGGCCCCGGGTTCAATTCCCGGCTCCGTCAGGGAGTTTAGAAACTGACGTGAGGGCTGGAACGGTGTGCACTCAGCCTCGTGAGGACAATTGAGTAGCTGCCTGACAGTGAGGCAGCGCCCCGATCACGAAAACCAGGATTAACGGCAGAGGGGACCCGATGCGCTTTCCTGATTGTTTTATAGGAAACTGGCATTATATTTGTAGTTAGATGGTAGAGGAATGTGCTGTAGGGTGGAAGTTCCAGAGGGACCTAATCCGCATCCTTACGCCCGAGATTTTTGAGACTCTCTTTATCCTAAGTAGTTAGATGACCCTACTGTTCTGTAGTTAGATACTGCAGCACATTCCGTCTGAGAAAATCCTGTCCCTTATTCTGAGTGTTTTCGCCAAGTGGCACCATGTCGTTTTTAGCCGGGACTTCAAGATGCTACAATCCCAGATTATTTCCAGCCGGAGGATATTGGTGGATCATCCAGTTATAAGCGTACAGTACGGTACTAAAAATTTCGAACTTAGTTATACCAATCATTAATAAGGATTTTAAG
This sequence comes from Meconema thalassinum, assembly GCA_946902985.2. NCBI lineage: Eukaryota > Metazoa > Arthropoda > Insecta > Orthoptera > Tettigoniidae > Meconema > Meconema thalassinum. The sequence goes on along the minus strand of OX336389.2, from coordinate 215,556,937 downwards.
TGTTCATCAGTGAGTCAATGACCTTGGGTAGGGGTGCGAGCGCACTGCTTTGTTCAGTTGACTTTAGTTGTTTCAAAGTGTAGGCGACGCGGACGTGGAGCAGCGGGCCGGAAAAAATAGTCTCGCGGGCCGTAGATTTTTCATATTCCTTCAGATACTGGAATTATTTATGAGTTGTTTTCCTGTTAATACCAAGGATTGGCGGGCACAATTATGCACTATTCTAACAGCGTGAAGATATTTTTTCTTCCGGTTTGAGTTCCAAGCATCACAAGATTTGTGAAGAGTTGGCTCGTTACGGTTATACAACAATCAGATTATATCGCGTTGTTGAGTACTCGAGTTCTCTTGCTTTAGACTCTGATGACGATGCGATCCTCACCAAATTGAGAATAAGAGTGATAGTGATGATAAGGAGGGGAAAGGTAACGGTCCGGATAAAGGGGTCACTTCTGTGTTACCTCCTCAGAATGTAACAATTACGTATGGTACGCCTGTCGGTTTCGCATGCTAATCCAAATTACTTCATCCCATTGTAATTATGTTGAAGGAAATTTACAAGTTTAACCTAAATTCATTACGTGATAATAATTTCTTGTGGTTTGTGGTTGAATGTTTCGATCATGCCCAAGTTCTATTCAGTTATTTCAGGCTGTGCATTATTATGCTCCGAGTGTTTTTTTTTTTTTTTTCGAAAAGCCTGGCGAAGCGATAAGTGTAGGAGTTTCTTTGAAACAATTTTTAGGCTAACATGTTGTCCTTATTTATTCCAATTATTTTGGTCTTTGGCAAAGACATTTTTTTCCAGTGTTCAAACAGTACATGAATCTCTAACGCCATGTATTAAAATATTAGGCCAAAGGTTTATGCGAAGGTGTTCGTATTGATGTATGATAGTAAACACTATTGCAGAGTATAGTTCAAGGTTATGTTTTCCTTCTCCTCCTCTAACATTTCATGGTTATTGAGAGTATGCGTCTTCCGGCGGAAAGTCTAAAGGCGAAAGCTTCTAGGGACTGAAACTTCAGCTTTTGTCTATGGAGTATATCGCCTCGCTATACAACTAAAGCACAAAAACGCAGACACATCTGCTTTTCCGAAGCTCCTGGCACTGTAGGCAACCCAACTTACTGAACTGTATGTATAAGTTACACCATGTACCCAATTTGTTGTTGTTCCATTCAAGGACATGGACATCGTGGTCATTACAGCCCCGTATACTTAGGTGGGAGTAGAATGTGTCTGATATTCTGTGTAAGTGTGTGCATATGTCATTGGATTGGAATCAAGTGGCCATGATCTTAAGTTAGCAATGATCCCGGCATTTACCGGGAGTGAAATTGGGAAACGACGGAAAACCAACTCTAGGATGACAGAACCCAACTCTTCTCAGTTTGGCTTCACGAAGCTGTGTACCTCACTCCATCCCTTAGACCAGTATAAAAGTTCGTGGCAGAGCCGTGAATCGAACCCACCTCTTCTCAGTTTGGCTTCACGAAGCTATGTACCTCACTCCATCCCTTAGACCAGTATAGAAGTTCCTGGCAGAACCGTGAATCGAACTCGGACCTCATGGCTGTAAGTTAATACCCCAGGGGCTCACATGTAGTGGGACGTGGGTTGGCGACCACGGGACCCTAGCTGAGTCCAGCATTGCTTCCACTTACTTGTGCTGGGCTCCTCTCTGTTATCTTTCCTGTCGACCTCTCTTGGTCAACTCTTGTTCTCTTCCGACCCCGACGGTATTAGGGTATCCGAGGCCTAGGAAGTCTCTTCCATTCCCACCTTAATTGGCCCTTTTCTCATCTTTTCTGATACCCTCCTTCTGCGAGGGGTCATCCTTCTTTTTCTTTTCATGTTATCTTCTGCCTTCTGCTTAAGGCCCTCTAGGAGACTTCTGATGCACCTTGGATAGTGCTACACCCTCAGGTGCTCACGGCTGATCAGTTCAGGAGTTGGCGACCCCGCGGGATTCCTGAGCTGGGTCCAGTTTTCCCCCTTTTATCCATTACCTCTGGGGCGGACCCTCTCCTCTTTCACTTTCCTATCTGCCTTTCATGGCTCTCCTTCCATACAAGTCCCTCAATCCGCATTCTTCGAGGGTTGAGGGCATTTATTTTTCTCCTGTCCTTCATTTGCCTTATTCTCCTTTTGTTTCCCCTTTCTTCTAGTATATAAGTTAGTAGTTAGTTTTAGTTATAATTTACATTTCATTATCATCTTCATGCTCACCCAAGCCACTAGGGACCGATAACCTAGATGTCAGGCCCCTTAAAACAACAATTATCATCATCATCATCATCATCATCATATACTGCTCAAAAAAATTAAAGCACCACTTTTTTCAAAGGCCACCAAATTTTGAAAAGTTGACCTACAAGCTCGAAATCTCAGTATGACGTTTGTCCTGACGCCTACCAAGCATATGCTTCAGCACAACTCCCCAACTTGAGTAGTTTCGGGGTAGCACCCCGAAAACCAGCCCATTTTCGAAAACCGCAAATTGAAGTTTGCGAAAAACGCTGCAGGACTTGTCGCAGGTTGCCAAAGCAGTCGAAAATGAATGAGTCTTGCTCTTAAAGGTTCCACAAACACGTAGAAATCGTTACATTTGACGTTTGGGCATTTTCAACCCCCTTCATCATCCCCTAAACATGGACTACCATTGGGGGCGTCTGAGAAGGTACCGGGTGTGTTTAACCATCTGAAAACCTGCACACCGTCCTCAGTTGCTGATTGCAGTAAGTTCTTAAGGCCTCCGGCAATGTCCACACCCCCTAACACCCTCAACTGGCATGGGACCAAACCACCCCCTCTCGATTCACCCCTAAGGAAGGTTTTAATCGAGATGTTTATCAGTGCTGTGAATGCGGGGGTCTTCCCCTACCGTTTCAAAAAAGGAGCTGTGCCTTTGTCACCACCCCTTCCCCTGCAACCCCCGTTTGTATGATTTTTCGAATCAGGCCCTTTTTAAGGGCTGAAACGAGGTCTTAATCGCTTAAAGGGCTGTAAAGGTCCTTAGAAGTAGTGGTGACACGAAATCAACCCCTTCCGATCGATGATTGACATTCCGTCCCCGAAATTCGAAGTTGTTGCACCCCCAACCCTCCCTGTCTGGACGCGTAACGCGTCATGGCAGAGTTTTCAGAGTTGGATGGAAATGAAGCTTATGGCCTGACATGGAGCCCAAAACAGCAGGTTGGATGGAAATTCATCGGTAGGGTGGGAAACGGGACCAAAAGTTTTCAAAAAAGTTAACAGCCTCTAGTAAGTACACCAATGCATAGGCAACCCACATCACGTCATTTTTCTCTCATTGCCAAACTTTGTAACCTATTGCCGATCATAGGCAACCCACACGCACGGACGTGATGTGGGTTGCCTATGCATTGGCGTACTTACTGTAGGCTGTACACTTTTTTGAAACATTTTGGTCCCGTTTCCCAACCTACCGATGAATTTCTATCCAACCTGCTGTTTTCGGCTACATTGCAGGCCATAAGCTTCATTTCCATCCAACTCTGAAAACTCTGCCATGACGCGTTACGTGTCCAGACAGGGAGGGTTGGGGGTGCAAAAATTTCGAATTTGGGGGATGGAATGTCAATCATCGATCGGAAGGGGTTGATTTCGTGTCACCACTACTTCTAAGGACCTTTACAGCCCTTTCAGCGATTAAGACCTCGTTTCAGCCCTTAAAAAGGGCCTGATTCGAAAAATCATACAAACGGGGGTTGCAGGGGAAGGGGTGGTGACAAAGGCACAGCTCCTTTTTGAAACAGTAGGGGAAGACCCCCGCATTCACAGCACTGATAAACATCTCAATTAAAACCTTCCTTAGGGGTGAATCGAGAGGGGGTGGTTTGGTCCCATGCCAGTTGAGGGTGTTAGGGGGTGTGGATATTGCCGGAGGCCTTAAGAACTTACTGCAATCAGCAACTGAGGACGGTGTGCAGGTTTTCAGATTGTTAAACACACCCGGTACCTTCTCAGACGCCCCCAATGGTAGTCCATGTTTAGGGGATGATGAAGGGGGTTGAAAATGCCCAAACGTCAAATGTAACGATTTCTACGTGTTTGTGGAACCTTTAAGAGCAAGACTCATTCATTTTCGACTGCTTTAGCAACCTGCGACAAGTCCTGCAGCGTTTTTCGCAAACTTCAATTTGCGGTTTTCGAAAATGGGCTGGTTTTCGGGGTGCTACCCCGAAAAAACTCAAGTTGAGGAGTTGTGCTGAAGCATATGCTTGGTAGGCGTCAGGACAAACGTCATACTGAGATTTCGAGCTTGTAGGTCAACTTTTCAAAATTTGGTGGCCTTTGAAAAAAGTGGTGCTTTAATTTTTTTGAGCAGTATATTAGATAATAAGGCTAGCCATTACATCACGACGCGTACGAAGTACACAATTTGAACTAGGTTAGCGCGTAACAGTTCATAAAATGCTGATAGGTTTTCAGTGAATATTTCCGAACCTGGAAGTATACGCCAAGTTGACAAAGTGAACAGAGTGTACCGGTCTGCATTCAGAAGTCAACAACAGAGTGTACCGGTCTGTTGACTCTCGCCACGCCTATCCCTTATCGAGAGGAACATGTGAACATTTCTGCTAGCGCACGTAATTACAGTATGATAAAAGATTCTAAGCTTTGCGACATCAAAGATTCATGCTACGGTTCTCACAGTCTACTTGCTCTGTCAAATTCCAATGCCATTTTCTCTTTCTTTCACGCGAAATACTTAATTGATGCCATCTGTGGTCTTTTTTTATATTGAATTTATTGAATTTGAATTTATTGTTTCTCTTATACAGGCCACTGAGGCTACAAAGCCTCTTTATGCAGCTCTCTTCATTCAGAGGGCGGTTAAATACAATAGAATAAATGAAAAAAACTTAACCTATACATACAGTTGACAATAGAAGTTCTTGTTAATACATCCGTTCACCTTGAACATGATAATTGTATAGCTGATAGATTACAATGAAGGGAGTGTTTTATCGCTCTGATAGGAAGTCCTGAATACTGGTGCAATTTATATTTATTCCAGAGAATACTAGCTGAAATACGGAATGAACCTTTGCATTTTTCGGTTCTGTGATTAGGTATCTGGAGCATCTGTGCAGTGTGTCTATTCGCACGGTTATGCACTGATTGCATGGGAGTTAGTATGCAGTAAATATAAGACGGAATTTTGAATTTTAGAATTTTTATCACAGTCAGAGCCATGGCATACTGTCTTCGTTCCTTTAACTTAAGCCATCCAATCTGGACGTAAAATGGAGTTATATGAGACTCTCTTGGTACATTGAGAACAAACCGCAAGCAAGCATTTTGCATTCTTTGCAATTTTGTATTGAGGACCTCTCCCATATCATGGTAAATTATAGATCCATAGTCAAATATTGGTAATATCAAACTCTGTATCAGTATCTTTCGTACATTTTGAGGCAAATAGAAGCAAGTTCGCCTAATTTGATATAATGACGATGCAACCCTTTTCAGAATCATGTTTGTGTGATCCTGCCACGATAATCGAGAGTCAAAAATAACTCCCAGATTTCTTACTGCTGACTGATACGGAACTGTTTGGGATGCAAGCTGTAAAGGTGGTACTGGGTCAGGTAGGGAACTGAGTAATTTGGTATAGCCGATGATGATCGGTTGCGTTTTTTCGAAGTTAAGTATTAGATTATGATCGAGTGCGTACTGAGATAGGCTTTGAAGGTCACTGTTAATTAGTGCTACGTTCAAATGAATGGATTTCAGATCCGCGTGTAGATATAGCTGAAGGTCATCTGCGTACATATGATGTTGACAGAATTTAAGGACAGATGGAAGGTCATTTATATACACGGAGAACAGGAGTGGACCAAGGACCGAACCCTGTGGCACACCTGTTGTTACTTCACACCATTCTGAAACATTGTCATCTGCTAGGACTACTCTCTGACATCTGCTTGTTAGGTAAGACCTAAACCAGTTCGTTACTGACTTTGAAAGGCCTAGATTTCTTAATTTAACTAGTAGGATCTCATGGTGAACTCTGTCAAAAGCTTTGCTGAAATCGAATAGAGATAATATAGTTATTTCCTTCCGGTCCATTGCTAGACGAATGTCGTCTGTGACTTTGATAAGGGCTGTCAGAGTACTATGTTTTGATTTATATCCAGATTGGTTCGGGTTTAGGATATTGTTGGAATTTATATATTCATAAAACTGATCAAAAACAATCCGTTCTAACGCTTTCCCAATTGCATACAATATACTTATTGGTCTAAAGTCACTACAGTTTAAGGCGTTCGGTGGTCTTGGGGTACGTATAGAGACTCCGGTCCAGAAGATTCTGGATTCAATTCCAAATTCTGTCAACAAAGTTAATTCTGGTCTGGGATTTTGAAAGTAGTACACTCAGCTCCATGAGGTAAAACTAAGAAGAGATGGCTTCGATACCCACCACAGCCATCTTTGAAGTGGATTTTCGTAGTTTCCCACTGCTACTTCACCGACAGCAGTGGCTACGCGGGTTAAAGCGCAGCGTTAGGTCATGGGGACAAGCTCCCTGCTGACTCGGTAGACGCGTGGGTTCGAACCCCACCGTCGTCCGTCCTTGAAATGGTTTTCCGTGGTTTCCCCATTTTCAACACCAGGAAAATGCTGGGACGGTACCTTCTGATAGGCCACGGCCGCTTCCTTCCACATCCTTGCCCAGTTTAATTCATCTTCATCCATTCCATCTCTCATCCCGACGCGCAGGTCGCCCACGGGCGTCAAACAGGAAGACCTGCACTTGGTCTCTGAGGAGGCCACACGACAAAAAAAACGGCTACTTCGACAAATGCCAGGATGGTTCCAAACTTACGGACACGGGCACCTCCATCCCAATCCTAGACTTAATGATGCACATACTACTACAAACAGCGCGATAGCAAAAGTCATCAAACTAATTGTACAGCTGTGCCACGTTATATTTTGTAGAACACCTTGTCACTAGAGTTGACTGGTTTTAACGTCGTTCATTCTCTTACAGATCTACGTATAGCTTTATTAGCAGTCGCAAGCACAAGGAGAAATGCGCAAGTGAGGGGCTGGAGTAATCAGTGGAGGGATGAAGTCACACAGAATAGTTGTACGGCCACAGTACATCCTGCGGCTATACCTATCTCTGCATGCTAGGAAATAGTAGGCTGCTTAGAGAAAGAGTGCTCGCTTATTAGCGTATAAAAACAATGAGCGTTATCCTTTGAACGATTTAATGTGGTACGTGTTTTGTTAACACGCGTGTGTCTTCCTATTCCCTTTGTAAGCTTGGATTTTGATAGAAATTATTGTTAGGCCTGTTTGAAGCTGTCATTTTATATATAGGCCTGTATCCGTCGGCTTCAATGATGAGTGGACGCCGACGTGCCATTGACTAAACGGACTTTCCGAAGTTTTTCTCGTCTAGGACGATATCTTGCCAAGTGTCCGACATCGTGTGAAAGTGGCATGGGTTTCCGCCTTGTCCATACATTTTCAGTGAAATTAATGTCTGTAGTTTGAGGGACCAAATCGATTAAGATACTAGGGTTCTGACCCGAAACCCATTGAACGTTACCACTGATGTGGATGAACAATTTGATGTGGTTAAACTGTGTTGTCTTATTCGGATCACGCTCTGTCACACTTGGCACAATTATAGTATGCATACTGTGAAATATCTGTCCGATGTGTGATTGCCATCAATCCCATAATATCTATCCTAACAGAACAAAGAAACCTGACTACTATGTGAACGCACAGCTATATATATTTAATTTCGTGTCGACGTCATCGTCCCCACCCGACCCCTAGCCGTGACCTGTAAACAAGGACCGGCCTAATTGGTAATTGGAAATGAACACTTGGACGGCAGTTTCATAGCAAATGAGTCCAGCTTTTCGTGGCAGCCCTAAGCAAAACACCACATAACACGTCAGTTTGGATTAGAGCCTGCACACGCTAAGTGTACCGTGCCCGATGTTCCCGAAGTGAAACAGAACATTGTCAAATTTCGTGTATCAAAAAGATCTGATGATTTGTGTTTGAACAATACAGGGCATTACAGTTTATTGACGTCATTATTAGAGTTTATCAAACGAAAGTGGTGAAATCAAATTCACTCTGCACAGAATCCAAGCTACTTACCACAAGTGAGAAATGATGCTCTTTGAATAAAATATATTTAAAGATATGTTATTCTGCGAAACGTAAGATTTCGAGTTTATCCCCCTCCCCCTTTAAAGAATCAAAAATCTTTTGTACATCAATGATACCCAGATATCTTCAGTGATGATAACTGAAAAAATTCGTACTTACATTTCACAAACTAAATAAGTTACTACATTATTGCATTTCATTTTTCTAAATTAGCCTGTAATAAGGAAATCAGCTCATATGGAAAATAAAGCCTCCGTGGCTTAGGCGGCAGCACGCCGGCCTCTCACCGCTGGGTCCGTGGTTCAAATCCCGGTCACTCCATGTGAGATCTGTGCTGGACAGAACGGAGGCAGACAGGTTTTTCTCCGGGTACTCCGGTTTTCCCTGTCAAAATTTCATTCCAGCAACACTCTCTACTATCATTTCATTTCATCTGTCATTCATTTAATCATTGCCCCAGAGGAGTGCGTCAGGCCTCGGCAGCCGGCACAGTTCAAATCCTCGCCGCTAGATGGGGGCTTCATTCATTCCATTCCTGACCCGGTCGGAGACTGGAAGCAGGCTGTGGATTTTCATGGAAAATAAACAAGGATGTATTCCTTCATTGAAGTACAAAAAATACACTCACATCCACCGTTACTTTCTTACTCCATGGTGCTACAGCCCGGGGTGGGTGTTGGCCTCTTGAACAACTGCTCTCCATGTTGATCTATCCATCGCCTTGCTCCTCCATCCTCTCACTCCCAATGCGACAAGGTCTGCATTCACACTATCCAACCATCTCTTCTTAGGACGTCCTTTCCTCCTCCTGGAAAATAATCACCCTTTCAACATTTACTTGGGCATCTGGCTCTCCGGCATCCTATCTCAATGTCCCAGCCATTGGATTCTCAGTGCATTAATAAACTTTACGATATCTTGTTTTCCAATCAATTCGTTTAGTTCATGGTTATATCGTATTCTCCATCCGTCTTCCTCTCTAACAGGGCCATATATTCATCGCATTATTTTCCTTTCAAAACACTTCACAGTATTCTCATCATCCATAGTTAATGTCCAAGCTTCAGAGCCATAGGTCACTACTGGTCTTATATATCTTCGTTTTGGTTGTTCGTGATATAAGTTGATTCCTGAGCATCTTGATGTTTGCATAGTATGCTCTGTTTCCAGCCTGTAATCGATCTTAAATACAGTTTGTCATATCACACTGGTTGTTAATAAGTACTCCTAGATACTTAAATTGTGTCACACACTCAAATGTCTTATCGCCTATTGTAATATCCTGCGGGGCTCTTCGTGTGTTAGATGTGGACATTGTGACTGTTCCGGTCACAATGTTCCCAAACCCTTATTTGGTTGACTGCAAGAGAAGTCAGGTTAGGGTAATTTGTTCATACCATTTCTTTTCTTGTTCATCATCATCATTTAGGTTGTAGAATTTCATTTTATTTAGTGTATATATATCTTGTGTATCTCGGGGACTCAGTCAGGAATATTTCATTTAATTTGTATGGGAGATGTCAGTATACAAGACAGCGGATTGTGTAGGTAAGCTACAAGATGTTGCAACAGCAGGAAACTCTAGGCCAAATTTAGATTGGGCCGAGAATAACTTCCCTTGTCTTGAAGAAAGCTTTGTGTAAATTGTGTAAGGTTCTGACGTCAGAGAAGAGTTTCGCGCCACGAGTTGTAAGAAATATACATGGGTTCGAGATTATTGGTGTATTTTGTATGGGTTGGAGGGTATCATGACCCTGGCGGAGAAAGACGAAAACATGTGTTTACAAGATGAGAGGTGGGATTTTCGTGTATAGCGGGGCTTCACTTCTATTGTAGCGTCTGATTGGAAAGGTCGCGTTCTCGTAATTTGGCGTAGGCCTATTTGGAGAAACAGTTTTGTTGAAAGCATGGCTTGTGAATGTACTCGAAACGGCTACATATCACAACGATGTTATCTCTGTTAGCACAATTCAAGTTGGGTACGGAAGCACATTCATTTCTCTCGCAGAGATGTGGCTATGTAAACCAGTAAACATCTCTAACCTCAAACCACGTGTGGAAAATCTTAGAAATGCTGGGGAGAACTGATCTATCGAGCATGTCTCGTAGATTATCTGCTAGATCGTCGATGAGTGAGTAACAAACATCTTTATATTCCAACATTCATTTTGGGTCACATGTTTTCGTCATTGCCGAGGAGAGAAGATAGTAAACCATAGTCTGTTCGACGAGAGTCCCCGCCATATGTTTAAAGTTGATATTAATACACATATTTTGAAGGTTATAATTAGTTTTCTTTATAGGGAATTACACCTAATAGTTGAACGCCCAAATGATACCAGTTAGGTTGACCAAATGTGTGTCCAACACTCCACGACCCTGCCATTTCAATTGTGTGGTATATGATGAAGTACTTCCGATCAAAAATAGGAGGATGATTTTGGGAAGTTTTAAATCAGTCGCCCAAGAAGGGCTGGTAAAAAGTTACAACATAGCACCTCAACGTGGGGCAAGAGTAGGGAAACCTAGCAGGTATCATTAGGGCACATATGCACACAGCCGATAGACACCTTAGGAGTATTAGGGTTCACAGTAATTTGTTTTGTTTTAAGGGGTATGTCCACATCAGACAATTTAGAATTAAGGTCAAGGGTTGTGTGTAAATCAAACAGTAAAATGTCAGGTAATCAGGAAACTGAGGGAAGTGGCAGTGAGGAAGATGTGGAAAAGACAGTGGGAACATATGTTACCATTGTTACTACTGAGTCGCAGCTGATCGCTGAAGGTAGTAACTTAAATGTAAATGGGGGGGTTATGAACGATAGTTTGATCCAAATGCTACTGAGTGAAATAAAAGAGATTAAGAAGCAAGGAGAATCTATGAGTAAGGAAATTAAGGAGCAGGTAGGCTCTGTAAATGAGAAGGTAGAGTCAGTGACCAAACAGATAGTAGAAGTGAAGGAATTTGTAAGTAAGGAAATTCAGGAGAGCAACAGGGCCACGAACACAAGGATAGAGAGTCTCAGCAAAGAAATACGGGACCATAAGTCTGTCCTTAATAGTAGAATGGAGAGTATGAACCTGGAATTAAGTGGGGAAATTAGCAAACAGGGAGAGGAAATCAGGGCAGAAATGCAGGGGAATCAGGCTGGGATCACAAGTAGGCTAGAAGGAATGGAAGGCCATCAGAACCAGCAAGATGTGGAAATAACGAAAATTAAGTCAGAGATAGCTAGTTCAAGGGCAGAAGTACAGAATGTAACGGGAAAGTGTGATGAGATATGCAACACTGTAAGTGGGAATAAGAGGGAATATTTAGATAGAGTAGGTGCCGTTGAAAATAAGTTGGGAGAGATTGAGGGTCTGAGAGGGAAGCAGGTGGCATTGACCGAGAAAAACGAAAAGCTGCAGGAAGAGCTGATAAAGGTCAGGAGAGAGTTGAAAGAGCGACCGATGAGTCAAAGGGTTGTGATGCCATCTAGTTTGCTACTCAGGGACCCTGGTCTGCCACAATTTAACTCAAGGCAGTTCAACCCTATGGAGTTTTTAAAAACCATTGAGAAGAAATTCAGCAAGGATCTAGAAGACGGGGTTGTCGAATGGGAAACAGTGTTGGAGATCTTGTCTAACTCATTTCAAGGGGATGTGAAAGCATGGTTCCAAATATACAGGCCTAACATGAATAGTTTAAGGGAATTCAGGGATAAATTCAAAGCTAAGTTCTGGGGGGAGGGGGTACAGTCCAGGGAAAGGGAAAAATTAACTTTTGGGAAATATAAGGAGAGAGAAGGGGTATCCCTGACAGAATATTTTTTGGCACATGTACTTATTTGGAAGAATTTGGATGGGCTGACCTCTGACAGTGATGTGGTTAGGGTCATGTTGAAGCACTTCCCACCTAGAATTCAGGAGGCAGCTTGTATGCAGAAGGTAAGGACGGTAGAAGAGTTGGAAGAGCTTCTTACGAGCTTTGACGTTTTAGGCAAGCAGCACATGGAGAGGCCAGAGGTCAAACAGGAATTTAGGGGCAATAGGGGGAATAATCAGGAGTTTAATAGGGGTAGATTTAATCAGGAGCAAAGAGATTATCAGCAGAGGCAGGAAAACTATCAGAGAGGTGGGGGGCGTCAGGATAATTCACAGCGACAGGAAGGTAACTATCAGAGAGGTGGGGGGCGTCAGGAAGGTGGTAACGAAAGAGTACAGGTGAACCAGAGGAGACAAGAACAAGATGGTCAAGGAGCTTTAAACTCCGAACGGGCTGTGCAGGGAGGTCAGTCAGGCAGTCCGTAAGAAATGAAGTCAAGCAGTGTGTTATTGTGGGTGAGGAGGATTTTATGCCTATGAGTCGGGAGGATCTGCTAGCTGACCAGCAGGAGTTCTCATGTATCGGGGAGAAGGAGGCTTTTATGTCAACTGTTGAGTTGAGCATACTAGGTAAGAGAGTGCAGGCATTGGTGGATTCGGGGAGTGAGAGAAGTGTCATCAGTAAGGGATTTTATGATACTTTAATCAAGGACGGTGGTAAGTTGGAAGAAATTCCAGTTAAGTCGACATATGTGGTAACTGCTGTTGGTAATAAATCCCAAAGAGTGGGAAAGCAGGTATTGTTGCCCATGAGGTTTGGTAATGAAGTTGACCACAAGACTTGCTTGGTAATTCCTAACCTAATTTATGAAATGATTTTGGGGATAGACTGGCTTAACGAGCATAGTGCTGTTATTGATTTTGACCGGGGTGTCATCAACTTTGTGAGGGGGAATATAAGCCAGGAGATGAGAATGAAATGCAAGAGTGTAGATAAGACAGTAAAGGCATGTGTTACTGAGGTCACTGTAGGGGATATGGCAGAAGGTAAGGCTGACGATGAGGAGGAAGTTGTGGATTTATGTCACATTGCTGTGGAGGGTGATAAGTGTGATCAACTCCAGCAGGCTGTGGATAAGAGTGGTTTAAGTGTTGAGGAGAGGGATAAGTTGTTAGAGGTTTTAGAGCTAAACCAAGAAGTTTTCAGTGACAAGCCAGGGCTAACACATGTCTATACGCATCAGTTCGAAATTGTAGATCATTCTCCATTTTCAGGACCCAAGTACCCGATACCTCACAAATTTGCTGATGCTGTGGAGAAAGAAATAGGCATTATGCTGAATCAGGGTATTATTGAGCCTTCAACTAGTGCATATCTGAATCCCTTAGTTGTGGTTGGGAAGAGTGATGGCTCGGTCAGGTTGTGTATTGATGCCAGGCAGCTCAATTGTAGGATATCTGGGGACCAACAGAGGCCAGAATGTGTTGAGGAACTGGTTCAGAAATTCAATGGTAAGCAATGGTTTTCCACTATGGATCTGAGTGCATCATTTTGGCAGGTACCGTTGAGAGAACAGGACAGGAAGTTGACTGCGTTTAGCTTTAAGAGTGGTTTGTACCAATTCAGGGTCGTTCCTTTCGGAACAAAGACCAGCAGTTCAGCGTTGATTAGGGCCTTAAATCTAGTGTTAGGGAGGGACACACACGAGTTTGTGACAATGTACATAGATGATTTAATTGTTGCATCTTACACATTAAAGGAACACCTGGATCACTTAGACATTGTTTTGGGGAAATTAAGGGACGGGGAATTTACAATTAAACTTAAGAAGTCTCTGTTTTGCACAACATCAATCACATTTTTAGGGCATACTATCACAACACAAGGGGTGTCTCCCGAACAGTCACGATTAGACAAGATTCACAACACTGCTACACCACGTAACGCCAAACAATTGAGGTCAATATTAGGGGTTTTCAATTATTTTCGTAGATTCGTAGTTAAATATTCCTGTCTTGTAGAACCGTTTAGGGAATTGCTGAAGCAGGGTACTAAGTGGGTATGGACCCAGGTGCACGATGAGGCTTTTAAGGAGTTGAAGAGAGGCTTTGTAGAGACTGTCATGCTTAGGTATCCTCGTCTGGATTGTCCCTACATTTTGATGACTGATGCGAGCATGCAAGGCATCTCAGGCATTTTGTGTCAGGAGGATAGTGAGGGCAATCTAGGGATTGTCTCATTAGCAAGCAGAGGGCTAAGCATGGCGGAGAAGAGATATACAATTACTGAAATAGAGATGTTAGCAATCGTATACTCTCTAGGGAAGTTTAGGAGTTATGTGTTGGGCAGTAAGTTGCAGATACTGACTGACCATCATGCATTACTTTTTATTGGATCCTGCAAGCTCACTTCGAACAGGATGTCAAGGTGGATATTGGCTATAAGTGAATATAACTTTGAGGTAAGGCATATTAAGGGTACTGAGAACATTGTGGCTGACTTCATGAGTAGAAACATTGGGGGTGATGAGGGTCATCAGGTACTGGAGGTACAGGAAGGTGTTGTTATCTGCGTAACCAAGGTAAGCGAGTGTGATTATGAGATACGCTGCTTAAGGAATCTGCTTGTAGAGCAGGAGAAGGATGAGGTCTTAGGTGATATCTTGACTCAGTTGAGAGGTATGGATGTGGATAGTAGAATTAAGGTTGGAAAGTATTGGTACAAGTTGGAGTGTGGTTTCTTGGCTAGGCTGTGCCATGAAGGTGCCTGGAGAGTGTGTGTGCCAAGCTCATTGCAGGTAACGATGATTTGGTATCATCACAAGGCTTTAGGGCATTTTGGATCAAGCAAGGTTCTTTTTGCTGTTCAGCAGCATTTCATTTGGAAGAACATGGGAAGGCAGATTAGGAAAGTTCTGGCAAGTTGTGACTCGTGTCAACGGTGTAAATGCCCAACGAGGTTTCTTGAGGGACCTCGGCAAATGGTGATCACAGAAAAACCAAGGGATTTACTCTGTGTCGATCTGTATGGTCCATTGGTTAAAGCTCAGTTTGGATATCAGTATATCTTCGTGGTTGTTGACGCATTCAGTAAACTCGTCAAACTGTATCCCCTGAGAAAAGCGACCGGGAAGGGTTGTGTCCTACAGATCACTGATAAGTATGTACCTGAGTTTGGGGTGCCTCTCAGGATACTATCAGACCACGGTAGTCAATTCACCTCAAAGATCTGGAAAACCAAGTTGAGTGAATTGGGTATCAAGCACATATTCTCATCTATTCGATATCCTCAAGGGAATTTGTCCCAACGAGTTATGAGAGAATTAGGGAGAGTATTTCGCACCTATGTGAGCAATCGCCACAATGCGTGGTTCTCCAAGTTAGGAGATATTGAACGATGGTTCAATAGTACGTTCCATGAGAGTGTAAAATGCACTCCCTATGAAATTCAGTATGGTAGGAAGCCTACCAATGAGCTTGCTAGAATGCTAGGTTTGGTCACGGGAGAGGAGATTGGGAAGGATGTTTGTATCCAGCTGGCTAGGGACAACTTAATCAAGGCAGGGAATAAGCGTAGGCGCCAGCAGAAGCGGGTAAAGTTTGATTCTTTTGAAGTAGGCGATCAGGTGCTTCTGAGGGTTCCATATCCGTCTTCAGCTGTAGATAAGGAGATAGGGAAGTTTTTTCATCTATTTCAGGGGCCTTTTAAGGTGGTTAAACGTATTGGTGAGTGTGCCTATAGTTTAACGGACCAGGATGGTAAGTCTGTCAGTACACATAATATTAGGAATCTCCGTAGATATCACTCTGTAAAATAATATGGCATGGACTCTTAGAGAATCAGTCAACATAACGTGATGGCATGACAAAACTCAAGAGATGTGACGAAGAATGCTAACCAGCAAAGTGGCATCGAGTGTTAGATGGATAGATGGTATGATAAGGCCTGTGCAGGCAAATACCATGGCTTGTGAAGCGATAGGGTCTCATGATGAGACGAAGAAAATGAAGTGGTAGACCTAAGACACTTGAGAGAAATCAGTGAGGCTAGGAAATGGACACAATAAGACATTCGAGAGAGTGAGAATGTGTGAAAATTTGACAAGTGTGTATGTATATATGTCTTCCAGGGTTTATTTATGTAATAGTGTAATTCTTTGTGTTTTCAGTGCGTTGCTTGTTTGAGTGTTTGTGATCCACACTTGTTTCACCCGTGTGAATCACATGGGGGCGTATTGTGACTGTTCCGGTCACAATGTTCCCAAACCCTTATTTGGTTGACTGCAAGAGAAGTCAGGTTAGGGTAATTTGTTCATACCATTTCTTTTCTTGTTCATCATCATCATTTAGGTTGTAGAATTTCATTTTATTTAGTGTATATATATCTTGTGTATCTCGGGGACTCAGTCAGGAATATTTCATTTAATTTGTATGGGAGATGTCAGTATACAAGACAGCGGATTGTGTAGGTAAGCTACAAGATGTTGCAACAGCAGGAAACTCTAGGCCAAATTTAGATTGGGCCGAGAATAACTTCCCTTGTCTTGAAGAAAGCTTTGTGTAAATTGTGTAAGGTTCTGACGTCAGAGAAGAGTTTCGCGCCACGAGTTGTAAGAAATATACATGGGTTCGAGATTATTGGTGTATTTTGTATGGGTTGGAGGGTATCATGACCCTGGCGGAGAAAGACGAAAACATGTGTTTACAAGATGAGAGGTGGGATTTTCGTGTATAGCGGGGCTTCACTTCTATTGTAGCGTCTGATTGGAAAGGTCGCGTTCTCGTAATTTGGCGTAGGCCTATTTGGAGAAACAGTTTTGTTGAAAGCATGGCTTGTGAATGTACTCGAAACGGCTACATATCACAACGATGTTATCTCTGTTAGCACAATTCAAGTTGGGTACGGAAGCACATTCATTTCTCTCGCAGAGATGTGGCTATGTAAACCAGTAAACATCTCTAACCTCAAACCACGTGTGGAAAATCTTAGAAATGCTGGGGAGAACTGATCTATCGAGCATGTCTCGTAGATTATCTGCTAGATCGTCGATGAGTGAGTAACAAACATCTTTATATTCCAACATTCATTTTGGGTCACATGTTTTCGTCATTGCCGAGGAGAGAAGATAGTAAACCATAGTCTGTTCGACGAGAGTCCCCGCCATATGTTTAAAGTTGATATTAATACACATATTTTGAAGGTTATAATTAGTTTTCTTTATAGGGAATTACACCTAATAGTTGAACGCCCAAATGATACCAGTTAGGTTGACCAAATGTGTGTCCAACACTCCACGACCCTGCCATTTCAATTGTGTGGTATATGATGAAGTACTTCCGATCAAAAATAGGAGGATGATTTTGGGAAGTTTTAAATCAGTCGCCCAAGAAGGGCTGGTAAAAAGTTACAACATTACCATGTTCTTAGTTTTACTCTCATTCACTATTAACCCAATATGTGTAGCTTCTTTCCCTAATTCTAAATATACTTTTTTCAGTGTACGCTTCTCTCTTGCTATGATCACTACATCATCTGCATAAGCACAGATCTGACTTGATTTGTTAAAAATAGTGTCTCCCTGGTCTACTTTACTAATTGTTTTATGCAGTGCAAGGTTAAAGAGTGCTGCAGGCAATCCATCTCCTAGTTTTACACCCATATTAATTGTAAAGGGTTTATTCAAATTATTTCAATTTTTCACTCGTGTCCGTGTGTTATCTAGTGCCGTCCTTATCAGCCGGATTATCTTTCCAGGTATCTGAATTTCTCCTAGTAATTCATATAGTCTTCCTCTACATACACTACCGAAAGCTTGCTTAAATTCTATAAAGAGCATGTGGAGGTCAATGTCATGTTCATATAAATTTTCCAACATCTGCCTACTTACAAAGATTTGATCCGTTGTACTACGGTTAGGTCTAAAACCACACTGATATTCACTCAGAATTTCTTCTGAAAATATCTTCATTCTTTCTTTCAAGATACCTGATAGGATCTTGTAAATAACATTCAATAGAGTGATTCCTCTGTAATTCTCACATGCTATTTTATCTCCTTTCGTAAATATAGGACATATTATTCCTCCCCTCCATCCATATTCTTTCCAATAGTTTATGTATTCTATCTTCCAATGCCGCTCCTCCATATTTTATCATGTCTGTTACTATACTGTCTTCCTCTGGTGATTTGTTGTTTTTCATCTTCTTCATTACATTTGCCACTTCAAATCTTGTAGGACTCATAATACTTGCATTCTCATTCTCTGATTCTGATCTAATTACTTCTTGACTCTCATTTATTGCCTATGTTGTTCAATTTCTATCTCTACCCTTTCACTTAGAAGTTCCTTAAAGTGCTCATACCATCTATCCAACACTTTGTTCTCATCATTCAGTATCATCCCTTGTTTATCTTTGCATCTTCTTTCCCTCGGTTGGAAACCTTTCCCCATTTTACCAATTGCCACATATAATTTTCTTACTTCACTTCCCTGGTTTAATTCCTCTATTTCTATAAATTGTTTCTTTATGTGTTCCTCTTTCTTTCTTCTACATACTTTGTCGGCATTCAACCTCAGCTGCCTATATTCTTGACAGTTGCTTCTTGTTTCTCTCAAGATCATCTTTTCTCTTGCTCTATTCTTCTCTTCAATCGCTTCCCTACACTCTTCATCAAACCATTCATTCCGGGTTTGCTGCCTCTTGCACATTATTTCTTCTGCAGCTAGTTTAACTACTTCCTATATTTTCTTACCCTCTTCATTGAGATCATATCTCTCTTTTTGTTCTTCTAATTTCTTTTGTATTTCTCTCTGATATTCCTCCTTAATTCTTTCATCTCCTAGTCTTTCAACGTTTATACTGTTCTTTCAGGTTTCAGATTTCGTTTTCGTTTTAGCCAGCTTTTCTCTAAGTACTGCTTTGACTAGATAGTGATCTGAATCACAATTTGGTCCTCTACAACTCTGCACATCTATAATTGACGAAGAGTATCTTGCATTGATTAACACACGGTCTATTTGATTCACGGTTGCAGATTCAGGATTCTTCCAAGTACCTAGGTGTATTCGTTTGTGTGGGAAACATGTGCTTTTGATCACCATATTGTTCCTGATGGCAAAATGCCCAAGTAGTGTGCCATTTTGATTACTAACATCATGTAGTGTATGTTCCCCCGCACATCTCATCGATAGATTCTTCCCAATCTTTGCATTAAAGTCACCCATTATTATCAATGTACACACATCAAAAAAAGTTTTGCATCACCTCGGTTCCCAGATCTCCGGCATATAGACGTTGACTGTGTATATTGTATCAAAGATACAGTCCCTTTGACTGTTCATAGATGTCACTAAAACTGCTCAAAGATGTAAACAACCATGCATGAGCAGGGCCTATTAGACGGAGGGGGTATGACAGCCGATCAGTTCCAGTCATTCCACCAGGACGAAGGTACGCTGCTCATGTTGTCTGTAGTTCTACCATGCCTAGAAGGTCAATACCGCAGTTCGATCGCGTCCGCATTGTTACTTTGTGTCAAGAAGGGCTCTCAACAAGGGAAGTTTCCAGGCGTCTCAGAGTGAACCAAAGCGATGTTGTTCGGACATGGAGGAGGTACAGAGATACAGGAACTGTCGATGACAGGCCTCGCTCAGGCCGCCCAAGGGCTACTACTGTAGTGGATGACCGCTACTTACGGATTGCCGCTCGGAGGAACCCTGACAGCAATGCCACCATGTTGAATAATGCGTTTCGTTCAGCCACAGGACGTCGTGTTTCAACTCAAACTGTGCGCAATAGGCTGCATGATGCGCAACTTCACTCCCGACGTCCATGGCGAGGTCCAGCTTTGCAACCCCGACACCATGCAGCGCGGTACAGATGGGCCCAACAACATGCTGAATGGACCCCACGGAATTGGCATCACGTTCTCTTCACCGATGAGTGTCGCATATGCCTTCAACCAGACAATCGTCGGAGACGTGTTTGGAGGCACCCTGGTCAGGCTGAACGTCTTAGACACACTGTCCAGCGAGTGCAGCAAGGTGGTGGTTCCCTGATGTTTTGGGGTGGCATTATGTGGGGCCGACGTACGCCACTGGTGGTCATGGAAGGCTCCGAAACGGCTTTACGATACCTGAATGACATCCTCCGACCCATAGTGCACCCATATCGGCAGAATATTGGAGAGGCATTTGTCTTCATGGACGACAATTCTCGACCTCATCGTGCACATCTTGTGAATGCGTTCCTTCAAGATAACGACATCGCTCGACTACAGTGGCCAGCATGTTCGCCAGACATGAACCCTATCGAACATGCCTGGGATATGTTGAAAAGGGCTGTTTATGGACGTCTTGACCCACCAACCACTCTGAGAGATTTACGCCGAATTGTCGTTGAGGAGTGGGACAATGTGGACCAACAGTGTCTTGATGAACTTGTGGATAGTATGCCACGACGAATACAGGCATGCATCAATGCAAGAGGACGTGCTACTGGGTATTAGAGGTAGTGGTGTGTACTGCAATCTGGACCACAAATGCTGAAAGTCTAGCTGTATGATGGTACAACATGCAATGTGTGGGTCTCATGAGCAATAAAACGAGCTGAAATGTTGTTTGTGTTGATCTATATTCCCTTTGTATTTAAAGGTTCCGGAACTCTTGGAACCGAGGTGATGCAAAACTTTTTTTGATGTGTGTATAATATCTCTGTATCTCACCGCAAATTTGTTATAATTGTTCATAGAACTCTTCCTTCTCATCCTCATCTTTCTCTTCAGTTGGTGCATACACTGACAATATGGATATGTTCCTGAATCTTCCTTTGATCCGCAATTTACAAAATCTTTCATTTATGGCTTCATATTCTATAATACTATTCCTTACTGCCTTGGATACTATAAATCCAGTACCATGTTGTCCTGTTCTGCTATTTGGACCACTATACAATAGTGAATATTCCCCTTTTTTCTATCCTTCCTTGTCCTTGCCATCTTACCTCTTGTAACGCTACAATGTCTAAATTAAATTTAATTACCTCTTCTCCTATTTCATTCATCTTTCCTGGTCTCAACATCGTTCTTACATTCCACGTCGCTATATACAAATCTCTTTTCCGTAATCCAGGCCAAAGTTGTCTTCTATTAAGTCCGTCCTTACGAGGCAATTGTCCTTGTTTCGTAACAGGTTCTTTTTTATGTTTTGGGGTTATTAGCCCCTCGTCCAACCGCCAACCTGGAGGGCCAGAGTATCCCGTTTAGTCTGGATCATCACTTCCGACCTGTCCGGCTTGGGAGACCCTACCAGTAGCTACGCCACCGCCGGCATAGCTCTCAGGATCATTTGACCACGCAAGCTCCACCACCGCGTCAAGGTAAGAACACCATTGGTGGAGCACATCCACACGTTAGAAATGCATAACACCTACGTATTTCAATTAAAATATTCACAAAGTACCATTCCCCATTTGATAGATTCCACTGAGATATGGTAGTATCAGTCGCTTTCTCCAAAGCGCAGCGTACGGTCATTATCGATTCAATTGTTAGTGTTTACAAGGCTGCCCATTGACACTTTGCACTTCATTGTTGGTAGGGTGGGAAAAAATATGGACTTTACTTTGCACTACGTGTCACCAGAAATTATTTTGTTAAGATAATAAATTGTATTTACAAAATCTAAATAATTCGCGAAAAGTTGCCCAAATGCCGAAAATCAAGAATATTTTCGAAATTGGTGAAAACTTGCGATTATATTCTGTATTAAAAGAAAAGAAAACAGAGTAATGAAGCTTCTGATGATACGCAAGCATTAACTATAAATATTACATCGACTTGTAGTACTGGTAACTGTTATATGCTGGTATCCACTCCTAAGTAGTGAGGCGACTAGGAAACGAGCACAAGTGACGGATTTAAGGCTAGTGCTAAACCTCCCAATTCGAACCACCTTGCTTCATTGGAACCAAGGCGAAGATAATTAGAAGATCATGACAAATATCATGGCTGTTGTATCGACTTTTGAGTGTGGTATAGGTTCGTGTATGTCCGTACCCTCAAATAACTTCTTATCAACGAGACTGATATTTACGAAATTTGGTAGCAAATTACTTTCATCTTCGGATACCTCAGTATTAATTTTTATATTTCACCAGTATTTAATAGCTCGGAACCTATTATAGACTAATCTGCCATTTTTTTTTTTTCGTGTGGTCTCCTCAGAGACCTAGTGCAGGTCTTTCTATTCGACGCCCGTGGGCGACCTGCGCGTCGGGATGCGAGATGGAATTGATTAAGGTGAATGAAATTGGAGAAGGATGTGGAAGGAAGCGGCCGTGGCCTGTCAGTAGGTACCGTCCCAGCATTTGCCTGGTGTTGAAAATGGGGAAACCACGGAAAACCATTTCAAGGACGGCCGACGGTGGGGCTCGAACCCACGCGTCTACCGAGTCAGCAGAGAGCTTGGCCCCATGACCTAACGCTGCGCTATAGCCAGCGTAGCCAGTACTGTCGGTCATCTGCCATGATAATGACTAAGGGCCAGTTGTACGAACTCGGGTTATCCATCGGAATAGCTATACCTGGGCTAGCGTCTTCCTTGGTATATCTCCAAGGGTGGGTTGTACGACAAGATGTTATTCCGGGGCTAGCTATTCCGTGTTTGTCTGAGAGTCCAGCTAAGTTGGTAACAAACGGAGCTAATTTTGTGGGCACATTCATACCAAATATGAACTTCCTTGGAAACAGATGAATATCGAATTGACCAATGCGATACTCCATGAGAGGCCGTGAGAATAACAAACCACGGCCGTGGACAAACATACCGTAATAAATCCATGCATTGGTTACAAATAATGGTATAAATCGTAGGCTATACATAAATATAATGCAAACTAATATAGCATATCCAAGAATTAAGTACCGGTAGGTGCAGGATAGGCTACTACATGTTATTATCATACATTTTACCTGTCAGTCATATGTTCCAGTCCATCGATAATTTGATCTAATAACCTCAAAACTGTGTATATTTCCTGTCTGAACCGTATATAGAATTAATTTTCATCACAGTTCAGAAAATGAGCCGGCCTCTGTCAGATCTTCTTTGCTTTTCTCCTTTGCAGAAATAGTATTTCTATTAATGGATCCTCCGCATCAGCATGACTCTTGAATAATTATGAGTAATAATATGTATGTAATTACTGTGCTGCTATTAAGATTATACATTTTCAAGTACATATATGAATAGTTCACTCGAATTAAAAGTTTGCGATGATTTAACTTCGTTTTTTTTTCTCCTAATAAGTGATGAGCCTCTGCATCACTTTCTACATTAATTCCTGGCATCTCCAGCATGATGCTCTCGATTGACGCGGAGTTATTATTAATTACCCTGTTGAACCTAGGATCACCCCAAGTGATTACTGGTAGGCTACAAATAAAAGATAATGCAAAAACACCAAGCATAACATAGAAACAAAAACTAATAAGCAAAAAAAGTTGGAACTGGTGGGGTTCGATCCACAAAATTTATGTTCTTCCGTCGTGAGTCTGGCGCGCTAACCATTGGACCACTGCAACATGGCATTCAGTGCTGAAGACAAGGCATATGATGCGTACATTTGTAATGTCGTTGGCTTGTTTTGGTATTTTGTCTGTAAAAATGTGTATGTAATTATTGTGCTGCTATTAAAATTATACGTTCTCATGTTCATTTATGAATAGCTCACTGAAATTACGAGTTTGCGATGATTTAACTTCGGATGTTGTAGCGGTCTCTCCCGTCCGCCATATATATACTCGGTATAAGCAGATAGCTCGCCATTCCAAGCCCGGTTAGCTATGCCGTCGTTTATACCCGGATTATCTCTTATACCAATGTCGTACAACTCAATTCTGCGCTAACTACGGAGATAACTTTAGCCGAGGTATAACCCGAGTTCGTACAACTGGCCCTAAGACCATGACACGCAAGAAACTGGCTTGCTGGATTTCTCGTTTGTTTTTCTTTAGCAGTTGTTATATTTATGTATTTTATATTTAGCTAGGTTTGGTTTAATGCTGTGATTACTGTTTGTTTTTCTTGTGTTCATGGACTTTGGAATCGGGAATGATAAAGGTACCAGTCGGTTTGGTTCTGTGGCTCCTTGTGTAATGACGCGTTAACTGTCCTCCTCCCCTTTCATGGGATTGCCCTGATCAGGTTTTGTGATTTATTACTTGTTTAGTGTTTGATCACAATTGGAGAGGTCGATCTGGTGAGTGCTTCTTGTATTTGCGTCCCGAGTAGTCTGAATCGGTTTGAACTGCACGTTTGTCGCTCGCAAATGTTTTGTACACCATTGACGCATGCGCCCCAACTCGTCACTGGACACTAATTTATGTATATGAATATGTTGTGTTCGTATAGTGTGTTGAAATAGTTGGTGGTTAGACGGAAAAAGAGTGTGCTTTTAACAAGCGAAACTTAATTAATACTAAGTTTCATCAAACAACTGCCTACGTACCTGAAAGCAAATGATCATCTGCGAGTTGTCGAATCTACCTATACCTTACTTTTCCCCACAATGTATATCAATAATTCCTTAAAACCACAACGTTACAGTTGTAATTGGCATTGGAGGGATGTAAGGTAACAAGATTGTCTGTTACCTTATTTAACTAATCCGCCTCGTTGCGTAGTGGCTAGCATTCTTGGTTGTCACCGCGGAGGCCCGGGTTCGATTCCTGGCTCTGCCAAGAATTGTTATTCTAGTCTGAGGGCTGAAACAGGGTCCACTCAGACTCGTGAGGCAAAACTGAGAAGAGGTGGTTTCCATTCCCACCACAGCTGTCCTTGAAGTGGTTTTCTGTGATTTCCCCACTTCTACTCTAGGCGAATGTCGGGATGGTTCCTAAATTAAGGCCACGGCTGCCGCCTTCTCAATCCTCATCTGAATTACAAATACTCACACTAATACAGCCAATACAATTGCACATATTATCAGACAAATTCCACACACACACACACACACAAGTACATGAGACTACATGACTACGATGTCGCAAAGCCCCTCAATGAATCAAAATCCACAACTCAGTCCAGACGTACCTGCAGTCGTAGAGGACTGTGGGTGCCATGAAACCAATTCCCTTCAGCGAAGTGCTTGGAAATGCAATGAAGGTACCACACGTTTCTGGATGGTAAGCGCCAAATCAGCTGGATCTGCACTTCTCTGATACTCCATTAAGGGTGTCCTGAGCTCTATCACTGTGTATGCACACCCTCAAGCATCCACTGGTCCCAGGACGCACGAACAGTCTTGTCAGAAAGGCCCAGCTGCCTGGCGACTCATCGATACAATCGTCCATCCTCACACTGCCCAATTATGCGTTCCCTCTCCAGTCGAGTTAAATGGTTAAATGCACATCAAATGAATCGTCAAGGAATCTCAAATGGTCGAAGAGTTTCCCGCAACTGGGAACAACAGTCCACTACGTCTCATACTGTAGATCTCTGATGGGGCACATACTGTACATGAACTCTTGTGGCGAGACCGTCGAACTAATCACGTTCTTACACTAATCATGTGACTATCAGCCAGAGATGTAACTACATGTGGAAGTGTGAGGCAAACCGACAATTCCTTCATGGTGCATGATTTTTTGTCGGCTAGTGTATATTTTCGCCCACGCACAGGACACGTGCCTCGTAAAGGACAGTTGCTCAAATGCCCAATTCATGAACACAAAAAGTGAATATCAAACTCAGCACTCACTATCCAGAGGGATGTTGGGGACCTTGACAGAAATCTCGCAGTTCTCGCATTAAAACAGCCAAAGTCTTGGTTGTTACTGATAACGACTAAGTGATTGCATGCAACTTCATAATGATTTAGTCTCACCGGCTCTCATCATGTCTCTTCCCGTAAAGAACATGGTCATCATTAAACAGTTCCGCTCTAATTGTGGAAAATCTGCATTCAAACTTCACCAGTGCCGCTTCAGAGCTTTGATTGAATATGACTGTGGCAAAGCGTTCCAGATTGTGCTGCACATTGTAGACTAAATGTGTGCTCTATTCGTGCTTATCAAGGCGAAAGGGGTGAATTAATGATGCTCCACCTTTCCTGGTGCAATATGCTCAGTCCTTTGGATGGATTACTCGTCACACGAGTCTTTGCCGTCTTTAAGTGAGTGCGATCTCTTCTGTTTACATATTGTGTCTACCGGCGAGTAAGGGCTAGTGCGGGTTAAGGGGGAAGGCACATACACTCCGCATCAAGCGTTATTGACACTAGCAGATTGCGTGCTGTTGTGCTGATGGTACTCCTACTATTAATAACAATTAATGAAATGAAAACCCACAGCCTGCTTCCAGTCTCTGACCGGGTCAGGAATGGAATGAATGAAGCCCCCATCTAGAGGCGAGGATATGGACTTTGCCGGCTGCCAAGGCCTGACGCACTCCTCTGGGGCAATGATTAAATGAATGACAGATGAAATGAAATGATAGTGGAGAGTGTTGCTGGAATGAAATTTTGACAGGGAAAACCGGAGTACCCGGAGAAAAACCTGTCTGCCTCCGTTTTGTCCAGCACAGATCTCACATGGAGTGACCGGGATTTGAACCACGGACCCAGCGGTGAGAGGCCGGCGTGCTGCCGCCTAAGCCACGGAGGCTTCAATAACAATTAATGAAAATCCACAGCCTGCTTCCAGTCTCCGACCGGGTCAGGAATGGAATGAATGAAGCCCCCATCTAGCGGCGAGGATATGAACTGTGCCGGCTGCCGAGGCCTGACGCACCCCTCTGGGGCAATGATTAAATGAATGACAGATGAAATGAAATGATAGTGGAGAGTGTTGCTGGAATGAAATGTTGACAGGGAAAACCGGAGTACCCGGAGAAAAACCTGTCTGCCTCCGTTTCGTCCAGCACAGATCTCACATGGAGTGACCGGGATTTGAACCACGGACCCAGCGGTGAGAGACCGGCGTGCTGCTGCCTAAGCCACGGAGGCTTCAATAACAATTAATCATAGTAATAATAAAGTAATTGCAGATAATATGAAACTGTATACGAATTAACGTTATGTTAATGGTTTAACAGATGTCATCCAGCGTGGACAACCATTATCTGGGGTTCGAATTTCTGTCCCGTCCTTTTCGACTTTCTCACACTTCCGGGCAATAATACGCACAGTCAGGAGTATGACACTTCTACCAACAGCTTTTCTTGTCATTTCCAGTGATTTCTATCACGGAATGGCGAGAACTTTCTTCCTTTCTTCATTACAGAATTTTTGAATACTGCATATGACTCTCCTACTCTGAGATTAGATCACTTCACACAAATTAAGTTCGTAAGTAAATGTGGAAACTACTCTCAAGCATGTAAGGCCCCAAGAAACATCTGAGCTTCATTCATAAAATCAAGCGGGGATCTGAGTGCAGACACTTCACACCATCATTCAGGAATGATTAGTGGCCTTGATTATCGCGCATCGTTTGGTTAAAATTTGGACTGACATCAGAAGTTACTGTATAATACGAGAGTATTACCGTACGCTCAGCGTAAGTAAAATAGCTCAACAGGCTGGTCCATCGCGCTTATTATCTACAGTTCCCGAGTTCGAGGAGTATATTAGTGAACTGTTGGCTCCCACCTTAGGAGGTCCGGGTCTGGTTACCGGCCCTAGCAACAAAATTAATTCTGGCCTGAGGGCCGAAGTGGGGGTACACTCAGCCTTGTGAAGCAGATTTGAGAAGAGGTGGGTTCGATTTCCACCCCAACCGTTCTAGAAGTGGTTTTCGTGGCTTCCCATTTCTACTCCAGGCAAATGCAGGTGTGGTTCTTAACTTTTGTCCTTGGCCGCATCATCCCTAAACCTCAATTCAATTGTAAATACACACGCAATAATATACTAGGTATACACCACGATCAAAATAACAATTTCTTCAAGAATTGTAACATTTAGACAGTGCATTTGATTCATGGGCGCCCGCTCGATTTTTTCCACGTGGGGGGAAAGTAATATTCTTCATTTCACCAGGTGATGATGAGACGTACCCCCACCCCGCAATATTTGTTTCATCTTTTACTTGCGTCGTGTCGGATGCTCTGAAACCGTTGGATAGATTATCTTTATGGCACGAATGGGAGGAATAGTTTTTGACAAAATAAGTTCGTTTTTCTATGTGAATCATCGCCATAATGTTCATTTCTTGAATACGGGTAAAAAGTGGTTGTATCACCATGTATCGACAAAAATAAAAATCAAGCAGTTCAATTAAATGGTAATGTTAATCCCGATCACCGATTTTCTAAATAACTGGAGATATTTTCATTTCCAATTAATCCCAAATTACTAAGTTAAATTGAATTATCCCTACATCTACATCAGTTAACTATCAGTAACTTTAATTTATGAGATAAACTAGTGGGACAATGAAGAATCGAAATATTCTCAGGTTTCCAGAAGGGGGTGGGGGTGGCGGCGCACTGCCCCTCCTTGCAACCCCCCTCCTCCCCCCCCCCCTGGGGGCGTCCAAGTCAAGGACAAGATCTGTAGGGGTAGACCAAGGTTACAATATGTTAAACAGATTGCCTCGTAAGAAGGATGTGGTACTATTATTAGCTCAGGACAGGGAGGTACGGAGGGCTGCATCAAGCCAGTCAAAAGATTGAACACTCAAACAAACAACAAATACATGTGAAATCATCACCATAGCACTCTTATGATATGACAAATTAAAATATTGAAATATTATTTGATTGGGGCAGTGGACTCCTATGTTCCGCCTCAATCAGTATCTTACCATGGGGATAAGAGATGTTACTAGAATCTAGCAACTTCATGTGCGGACGTTGGATAGCGTGCGACTTAAATGATAGGCCTTTGGCGAAGCTCTTCATGTATGGTAACTCATTGGAGGTCTAGGGATACAAATTAAATCTTTAGTTTGAGAGATCGTGCCAAGGATTTGGAAAATTTTGGTGTGAGGGTTAGATCGAGTGCAGATGGTACCTCACTGAAGGCCTCGGCTTCCTCCTTCCGAATCCAGGTACCAGTTACAAGTATGCCCACTAGTAAAAGGGACTGATTACCAGAATGTTGGAAGCTCTTAAAAATTAAGCAACAAAATACAAAAGAGGTTCGTTAAAACCATTCTCGCTACAATTTGGAAGCTCTGTCTGTCCGTTAGGTAATCAGCCCAGAGACTGGTCGGATCCGCAAAATGTAGGCCTACTGATGTAGGATATATGGGTAGAACTCCACATAAACCCAAGGTGAGGAGGGAGGTGGTTTGCCACTACTAAATTGAAACAAACTGTCGTACATTGAAGACTGAGGAGTGTGCAACATTGTGAATTAAAAATGGATAAATTCATTCATTAGAAATGTTGTAAATAATGTGATTAAATAGAATTTATAGGTTATTTTACATTCACCCGAAATTATAAAAAAGTATTTTCAATAATACCGATTTCATTTGCATATCCCTCCTCAATTCAAAATAAACACAATAAGTTCATAATTCTGGCTGGTAATACGCAAAACATTCATTTTAGCGCCAGATCCAGTCCCCATTTATTCCAAATCCGTACAGCTTTTTAACAAAGTCAGTTTACCATTGTTAATGAGTTGTTATTTGTGTTTGTTGTTGATTCTTTAGGAGCTTTGCGACATCAGGGTCATGTATCCCCGTGTACTTGGCTGTTTGTGGAATTTGTCGGATAACCTGCGTTATTGTGATGGCTGTAGTAGTGTTCGCATATGTAATTTAGATGAGGATAGAGAGGAGGGACCATGGCCTTAAGTTAGGAACCATCCCGGCATTTGCCTGGAGTAGAACTGGGGAACCTCCGAAAACTACTTCCAGGAATGCTGAGGTGGGAATTGAACCGACCTCTTCTCAGATTTGCCTCACGAGGCTGAGTGTACCCCATTCCATCCCTCAGACCAGAATTAAATTTCTTGCCAAAGCCGGGAATGCTAGCCACTACACAACGAGGCCATTGTTCATGAAGGAGTTGAGTAGTAGTCCGCGGTGTCCAACAATGTGCTGACATAACACATTTCTGACACAACTTTTGGATTTGATGATCAAGGAGGCTTTCAGCTATCGGGTCACGTTATGTAGCCTACATTGAGTGACTAACAAGGATCCAGTGTCGGGTGTTGAGTTGACACTGTATCTAACTACGGAAGGTAGTTAGGTCTAATAGTTGTTTAATGTTGTATATCATCTAGAAAATGCACTTTAAACTTAGAACTAACAAAATATGCTTAAACAACACAATTTGTTATGTTGGCACTTACTAATTTACTGCACATAGAAAACATTGAGCGATCAACCTAACCACTAGCCATCTTGAAAGACGATCGCTAACAAGCGCAAAACACGAATTGACCTTATCTTAGCCGAGAGACAGAAGAAGAATGTAGGAAAAGACTCAGTCAACGAGTCGATCTGGATTTGTCCAAGACTAGGTGAATAGAAAACCCACAGCTGTGGTTGTGTATCAGTTGGTTACCTGAAACAACGAGCCGAGCCGAAGAGGGAAGCAACAGAATAATAGGATGTTGTCAGCAGACACTTCTCGCCCATTTACAGAGAGAGAGAAATGGAAAATTGATCTACTATTGCATTGGCCATCTGTTAATCTGTTTGCCAGAGCGAAGATAGTAATTTGGAAATAGACCTGTCTCGAAAAGGGCTGGTTTTCGGGCCTTAAAATGTGGTTTCGGGGTCCCCCTGGGATTTTCCAAATATTATTCCACGTGCCGAGCCGAGAAGCGTAAAATGTGCTATATCCAGTCTTTGTACAACTTCGATTTTTCCTATATTAACCCACGCATGAGTGCCAAATGGCCGAACAGATCCACTTAAAGCTTGAATACTCTAAGAACATTTCTTAGTGAGCACCTACAAACTGAGAGTAATCAACATGCAAAATTTCAGTTTCATAGCCGTTGTGGTTACAAAGATGCGATGATTAATGAGTCAGTACCTCGTTTTTGGATTATATACAATAATATAAGATTACATTACTCACTTTTAAATTAAATATAAATCCATTCGTATACCATGCACACGAAATAGGCTAAATAAATAAATAATACTATAAGCACACAGACACAGTCAAGGCGGCCGTTCTAGTGAACACAATACACTCGAATTAAATGTACTCGCATATAAATTCTAATATTTCTTTGTAATATTACTCAAGTGTCTTAATATAAAGCGAAAGCACACCAGCACCATTGCATAAGTGAGATATGTAGGATGATTTTAACCTTCCAGTGGGTGCAACTGATCTGACAGGCACACGATTAATTCTTATCTCATATTCGTCATTCACGGGGGCCACGCTACTTCCACCTTTTAGTAGTTACCTCTTTCCACATGACATTCAAGTCAATATCGGCCAGTTTGTCAGTGACCCTCCTACGCATATGCTGTTGTTGCAAAAGTGATCTGCCAGGAAGATTGTGCCTGATCGTGCACCTATACGTAATACAGGGTGTCTCAAAAAATGTACCAACACTTTGAATGACTATAAATGATTATTTATGAACATAGAGACAAGTTTAAGGGCTTCAATTATAAAAGAGACATGCAATTAAATACTCATGTTCGCAAATGTTCAAATTGATCACCGCCAGTGTCCAGGAGTTCGACAAACCGCCACCAATGCACCAGACAATTGCTCGCATCAGAGATAAATTTGAAGCAGATGGAACCGTTCACAACGTCAACAAGTAACGTTCTGGACGACCACGGACATCCACCAGTTCTAGAAAAGAAGAACAAGTGCAGGAAGCCCTCACTCGATCCCCACCGAAATCACTACGACAAACGGCTCGAGAGACACACATCTCAAAAGATAGCGTCCATCGCATCATGAAGCGTTTGCGCTGGAAATCCGACATTCCAACACGAAATTGGAAATTCGAAACTCCAAATGAACTTTGTCGTAACGTTCGCAAATCCATTGTTTCGCGTTATCAGCTTTGTCTGGACACTGGCGGTCTTCAATTTGAACATTTGCGAACATGATTCTTTAATTACATGTCTCCTCTATAATTGAAGCCCTTAAACTTGACTCTATGTTAATAAATAATCATTTTAAAGTCATTCAAAGTGTTGGTACATTTTTGAGACACCCTGAATGTATAGAAAGAATGAGTGTATTCACTATTGTAGCAAAACTTTTCTTCAGCAAATATTATAATTTTTTAAAACTCAGATATCTGAGGTGTGCAAGAAAGGCCGCTATATTTAATGTTGCGCCTGACGGAAGGTTAGCGCAAAATTAATTAGAATACTGTAAGCACTTTTGCAAAAAACGTTTGTTCTCAGTCTCATTTTCATATAGTGTTACTTTTTAAGATTCCAGGGGGGCGGGGGGGCATGGCCCCTCTCTCTGCGCCCCCACTGCTCCCCCTGTCCCCCCCCCCCCCGCCTGCGGGTGCCCATAATTTGATTGTATTCAGAGACCGGAATTCCATAGCTCCGAGACGCCTTTCACTCTGGTGAACACAACAGAACAATCTGCAGTAGCTAGGAAGTTAATGATCATGTTTAAATACTGAGGCACTGCAGGCAAAACCAGACAGGAAGTTGCGAGCAATAAATGCACTGTATTTCACAGAGATGACCTAACGCAAACTTGGGCTCAGTAATTATGCATGTCTGCTTCAAGTTTTCAGTGCAATATAAAAATATAGAAATATATATAAATGTGCATATTTGCCAGAGTCATTACTGTCGCCAACTGTCTAGTAATACTCACTGGATATTTGAATCTCAGATTCGGTATTGCTGACTTAACGAATGGAGAAAACTAAAAACGCAGTACACTTCTAGAGTACACCAGTATAGACATATTTGGAGTAACTCAGATACGTCAGTGTTGCCAACATGTATCTATGTTTGCTTATAGGTTCCATGCTTAACTGCCGTACCAAATTTTACAAAGTCAACGTATGCCTCAATAAACATTGCCCATTCTGAGGTCTGACATAGTACAATATAAAACACACTGTCCTAGCCTACTCTACAATTGTACGACCAGTAATGGAATATGCCAGTTCTGTTTGAGGGTAAACTCCGCCATAGCCGGTCCCAAGCCCGGGTTGACAAAGGAGGAGGGAAGGAGCTACAACCTGGAGGGAGGAAAGAATTCTCGTCCCAGAGTATTGAGCACCGAAATAACCTGAAGTAGCTCCAGGGCAGCCTGTTGCCCAAGGTGGTAGCTCCATCATCAGGCTCGGGGACTGTAAGCTAATAACCTGCACCCCTTAAATTTATTTATCACTGAAACTGAAGCAAGAGCAAACCGGACGGATCTCACGATGACGGCTTTCAGCATGCAGAGGAAAACGGAGAATTGGTTTATGGAATGTGAGAACAAAGTGGGAGAGAGGAAAACTGGCACAGGTGAAATGAGAGATGGATTGTTATAGACTGGATATACTAGGGGTGAGCGAAACAAGGTGGGAAGGATTTGGAGAGATCAACACAGCTGATGGGCACACACTTCTCTATTCGGGTACAGTTGAGGGCACAGGACACCGTGAAGGAGTCGGATTTCTGCTAACCAGAAGATTTAGGAGCAGTCTAATGGAATGAAAGCCGATATCAGAGCGGATCATAACCGCCAGGTTTAGATGTGCTGCGAGAAATGTTCATGTGATCCAGTGTTATGCACCAACTGAACAGGCGGACCAAGAGAAAAAAGACCAGTTCTACGAACAACTGAACTGTGTCCTTTCATCCATCAAACGTAAAGAGAAGAACTTTCCGCCATTGAGAGGTCCTGGAACGGGGTGAAGAAGACTGCTGTCAACAGAGTTCGCTGGAAAGCTCTTGTGGAAGCCCTTTGCTCCTAGGAGGAGCTTAAAAGGGCATAAGTCAAAGTAAGTCAAGTTTGAGGGTACGCCACCCCCTCTACAATCAAGAACTAGCAAGTCGTGCAAAATAAAGCTCTACGCACGTTCACAGGTGCCCACTGTGAGCGTAACGTCCAACTCCACACGGAGTACAACCTAGAAACTATTCAGGCACGCATCAGAAAGTAGGCAATTAAGTTGTATACCAAAGCCACCACCAAGCCCAATCACCTCATAAACACGTTGGGTGACTACCAAGCCATTGGGACACGCCATAAGCGACCCCGGCTTCTAATTGAATAACTTCCGGGGAGGCGTGGTGACGCAGCAGTCAAGCTCTTCGCCTCTAACCAAGGCGGACCGCGCCAATGCATGTGAGACTTTTGAAGCCACGTCCTGCGGTTCGGATTCCACGTTAAACTGAGATCCCGTGGCTCATGATCGCGAGATTAACGGTCACGTTAAACAACAACCTTCCTTGAATACAGTAACTTCCTCCTTCCTTACTTCATTCTACCTGCCAACCGCGGCACTTAATGATTTATTTTTCTTCTTCTGTTTCTCTTTGTGCCTCGTGCACCAGGCTACACTCTGGCCAATAAGATCACCCAACCCTCTAAAAACAAGTGCTGTCAGGTTAATTTCGTTACAAATGAAGCTATAAAGATCCTAGAGCCGAAAGGTCCTACAGCAACATTCAAGTCAGCCATCGATGGTTGAAGTTCAGTCAGGCAGGTCCACTACCCCAGCTGCGGTTCAGGCAGGTTTACCAGGAGCCTGCTGAAGAGCCTAACTTGGTGCACCTAGTCGAAACCCTGCCAAAGACACGGCAAACACATAGAAGAAAATCTAGACTTTTTTATATAACAAGTAGTTCCGGTGTTGTGGTCCATATCCCTCTCATTCGTTGACAAGATAAGATGTTTCAATCGGGTCAAGTATCTATTTCCCCACCGGGCTCGTCTGAGGTTTGAGAAATGATAAAGGTGGTGGTGATTGTAGCTATAAGAGGCTGAATAATTGGTTCTTGAAGATATGCACCGAAGTATTTTCTCTTGGAAAGCTGGAGAGGTCACTGGATGCCTCTCTGCCACATGGCTGAGTTCAGGGTTTCTCACGCTCTAAATGAACATAGTTCATCCTTTCCAGTTGTGCTGAAAAATCTAATCTGCATACAGTATTATGCTATGCTTATTATTATTATTATTAAGAGATAATGGATAAGTTAGAAGTGAACATGCTAGATAAAACTGTCTGGCTGCGTGGCTCAGCGGTAACGTTCTTGCCTGCTGTTTCCAAGGTTTCCTGGCGCAGTCAGCTGGCATTTGAGGGTGCAAAACTGCGAGGGAACCATGTCAGTAGATATACTGGCACGTTAAAGATCCTCTTCGGGACAAATTTCAGGCACCCCGGCGTCTCTAAAAGCCGCCCTAGTTAAAAGGGACGTAAAATCAATAACATTATTATTAATAGATGAATCTCTACGTATGAGCCGACTGAGATAGCCGTTTCATGTGAAGTAATGGGGGAGGAGAGATTACCTAAGAGGTTGATGAGTTTGGAAGTAAAGGGCAAGAAAAGCAGGGTAAGCCTAGGAGTGATGACCGATTTCGAAGTGCGAGGTGTAGAAGCAGGGGAGGCCATAGTACTAACTGCTATTAAGGGATCATGGAGGCGACTTGTTCTCAAACAGAAGATTGCAGACGAGACAGGACGCTAAAAGGCAACAGTGTCTTAAAAGTTTTATTATTATTACTATTATTATTATTACTATTATTATTATTATTATTATTATTATTATTATTATTATTATTACAGAAGAGATGGCTTAATTTGACGTTAAAATTGTACTATAGTCCAAGTTCAATTTGTTCTCCAGCACTACAAACATAGTGATTTTCATGCTGTTCTATTGCATCAGGTCAGCATTCACTGATGCCACTCATTTACAGACAGGCATAATGTAGCCTAACTTAAATAATGGCAGAATTAGCAGATGGTCAGATTGTCGTCCTTCATTTGCTATTTGTTGTTTGTATTCTGGTATACGATTGTGCCACGGTTATGTTGTTAAAGCGTCAATTTTGTTGTTGATTCATTTAGGGACTCGGCGACATCCAGGTCATGAAGTTTCGTGCGATTGGTTATGTGCAAAATCTGTCTCATAACCTGTGTCATTATGATGGCTGTATTAGTGCGTGTACTTGTAATTGGGGATAGGATTTGTGTGGGAGGAGGCCGTGACTTTAATTTCCCTGGAGTAGAAGTGGGGGGAGGGAAACCACCGAAAACTAAAAAAAAAAACGAAGCTTGTAGTTTAACGTGACCGTTAATCTTGAGATCATGAGCCACGGGACCTCCTTTTTACGTGGAATCCGAACCACAGGACATGGCATTTCACTTCGAAAATCTCACATGCATTGACCAGGAATCGAACCCGGACGGCCTTGGTGAGAGGCATACAGCTAGACCGCTGAGCCACCACGCCCCTCAGCACCGAAAACTACTTCCAGGATGGCTGACGTGGGAATCGAATCCAGTTCTGCCACACGATGCTTAGTAAGCCCCGTTTGACCTCTCGGACCAGAATTAAATGTTTTGGCAATGCCAGGAATCGAACTCGAACGTTCACGGTGACAGTCAAAAACACTAACCTTTACACACGACGGTCGTGAAAGTGTATTTCTATGTTGGCATGTTTTTTTTTTTTTTCTTTTAGAAGAAATAACTGACTTTTTAATATGACTGCAACTACTGGCGAAATGGTGCCACTGCTCCGCCCTGTGATGTCACCATTCTCTCTGTCTCACATTTGGAGTAAGGAGGGGAGTGGGACATCAGTTAGCATCTCTTGAATTAAGGAACGACTGTTTCATTGTCTTAAATACTGTATCTCCCCAGGCAGAACTCTGCTCAAGCAGTCCAGCCAGGATCTGCCGGTTGTTCCGCTATTCACTGCAGACACACAGCTAACATTCAGGCCCCTTCTTCAATCTAGATTCAAATGGATTAAGAGGAAATAAGAGCATTAATAAAACAACCGACAGTAGTGGCTATGCTGGCTAAAGCGCAGCATTAGGTCATGGGGCCAAGCTCTCTGCTGACTCGGAAGACGCGTGGGTTCGAGCCCCACCGTCGGCCGTCCTTGAAATGGTTTTCCATGGTTTCCCATTTTCAACACCAGGCAAATGCTGGGACGGTACCTTCTGACAGGCCACGGCCGCTTCCTTCCCCATCATTGCCCAGTTTCATTCACCATCATTCATTTCATCTCTCATTAACTCCTCTCATGAGGTTGGCGTCAGGAAGAGCATCCGGCCGTAAAAACCGTTCGCCACATAGACTTCCATCGCATCTCATCCCCGACCCCGTTGGAAAAACGGGAATAATAAGGGGTAGACATACAAGAGCATTAATAAAACAAAGTGTATCGCGTTCTCTCCGGGATATTCACACCGTCTCAAGACTAATAAGACGAAGGAGCACAATCAGTTTTCCGCGGTTTTTTTTATTGATGCCACTATTGTGGTCAAGTTGAGCCTCCGCGGCTTAGGCGGCAGCACGCTGGCCTCTCACCGCTGGGTCCGTGGTTCAAATCCCGGCCACTCCATGTGAGATCTGTGCTGGACAAAACGGAGGCAGACAGGTTTTTCTCCGGGTACTCCGGTTTAGCCCTGACACAATTTCATTTCATTTCATCTGTCATTCATTTAATCTTTGCCCCAGGGGAGTGCAACAGGCTTCGGGAGCCGTCACAGTTCATATCCTCGCCACTAGATGGGGGCTTCATTCATTCCATTCCTGACCCGGTCGGTTGACTGGAAGCAGGCTGTGGATTTTTATTTTCATTGTGGTCAAGTTAGGGCTCATGGCCCTTTCTTACACTTAACCACGCACAATGTAACTTGTTTTATATCACTCTTACCTAACATACGTAAATACTAGATAACGTAGCTTTTCAGTCGGTCAACACGATTGTGCTCAATGAATGGGTGGGGTACAAGATATAAATATATAAATACACTCCTGGAAAAAATACATGTATTAGTTGAAATGAAAATCCACAGCCTGCTTCCAGTCTCCGACCGGGTCAGGAATGGAATGAATGAAGCCTCCATCTAGCGGCGAGGATATGATCTGTGCCGGCTGCCGAGGCCTGACGCACTCCTCTGGGGCAATGATTAAATGAATGACAGATGTAATGAAATGATAGTGGAGAGTGTTGCTGGAATGAAATGTTGACAGGGAAAACCGGAGTACCCGGAGAAAAACCTGTCTGCCTCCGTTTTGTCCAGCACAGATCTCACATGGAGTGACCGGGATTTGAACCACGGACCCAGCGGTGAGAGGCCGGCGTGCTGCCGCCTAAGCCACGGAGGCTACATGTATTAGTTAATATTCACAATTAAATGGGGGCAATATTATGAGTATTAACTAACTAACTAATACGACCGACTGAAAAAGCTACAAAAAGTCAATTTGTGTAGGCAACACTGAAAAAAGATGGCTTCAAATCTCTACATTACTAGATAACGATGATAATTGTTGTTTTTAGGGGCCTAACATATAGGTTATCGGTCCCTAATGGTTTGAAGGTAAATAATGTAATGGATACTATAACTAAAACCACCTGCAGACTTACAAGTAGAAGAACAAATGGAAAACAAGAAAAAAAAGGGTAAATAAAAGACAAGACGAAAAGAAATATTCTCAACCCTCGAAGAATGAGAATTGATGAACTTGGAAGAAAGGAGAGCTATGAAAGGCAGATAGGAAAGGGAAAGAGAAGAGGGCCAACTCAACGGCAATGGAAAATGGGGAAAAACTGGACCAAGCTCAGGAATCCCTCGGGGTCACGAACTCCAGAGCTCACCAGCCGTGAACACTTGAGGGTGTAGCACTATCCAGGGTGCACCATATGTGGTGGGGCTACACGGACTCTGCCTCCTTTAGGGTCTTGAGAAGAAAGCAGGAGACACCATGAAAAGAAAAACAAGAGGTCTGACCCCTCAATGAATGAGCGATCAGGAAAGATGAGACAAGGGCCAATTAAGGCGGGAAATAGAAATAATCCCTACGCCTCGGATACCCTAATACCGTCGGGGTCGGAAGAGAACAAGAATTCACCGAGGAAGGTCGACAGAAAGGAAGACAGAAAGGAGCCAACCCATGTTCCACTAGTCGTGAGCCCCTGGGAGATGGTAACTAAGCTATAACAATTTATGAAGGATTTTAAAAAAAAATACTATATTCATTCACTCACACATTTACACACAATATGTTCTAGTTGGTCTACGAATTCAAGAGAAAATCTTAACATGCAAGCTTGAAAGTTGTTAGGGATGTACAATTTCTAACATCACGAGGACAATTATTGCAAATTCTAGTTCCCGATACGAGGAAAAAGTTATTGAAGAGGAATTGCAATTATAGATCCATATCACGTGTGACGATAATGAAAGGAAGAAAGAAAACAAAAATTGCTATAGATATATTGAGGTGTACTTTCATTGAGAAATCAATCGATAGGCCTAAGTGTACATATGTTGAGATTTCTTTGTTGATCAACTTTTTAACCAGAAAAGGAGAGCATAACAAAGGAGAATTTCAAGTGGAAAAAAATTACAGTCAGTCTGAAAGACTAGACGTTATATCATTTCAAATGACGCATGCTACAAATGCTACACACTCTTTCAACAGACTCCATTACCCATTAGCTTAGGCTTCCCGCGCGGGCACCTCCTTAAGGGTCACCCTGTATTTGAGTCTGATATCTTTTACAACTCTTTAAGAGTCACCCATTATTTGAATCTGATATCTCGCAAACCTCTTTAAGGGTCACCCTGTATTTGAATTGAATCTAACATACTGTACACCTCGTTAAGTGTCACCCTGTAATTTGCTCTGACATCCTGCACTCCTCTTTAGGAGGCACCCTGTATTCTTATCTGGCATCTTGTACACCTCGTTAAGAGTCACCTTGTATTCTTATCTGGCATCTTGTATATCTCTTTTAGGAGTCACCCTGTATTCTTGTGTGACATCTTGTACACCTCTTTAGGAGTCACCCTGTAATCTTGTCTGACATCTTGTGCACCTCTTTAGGGGTCACCCTGTATTCTTCTCTGACATCTTGCACACCTCTTTAAGAGTCACCTTGTATTCTTATCTGGCATCTTGTATATCTCTTTATGAGTCACCCTGTATTATTATCTGGCATCTTGTACTGTATTTTGCTCTGACATCCTGCACACCTCTTTAGGAGGCACTCTGTATTCTTGTCTGACATCTTGTGCACCTCTTTAGGAGTCACCCTGTATTCTTCTCTGCCATTTTGGACACCTCTTTAAGAGTCACCTTGTATTCTTATCTGGCATCTTGTATCTCTCTTTAGGAGTCACCCTGTATTGTTATCTGGCATATTGTACTGTATTTTGCTCTGGCATCCTGCACACCTCTTTAGGAGGCACCCTGTATGCTTATATGGCATCTTGTATATCTCTTTAGAAGTCACCCTGTATTCTTGTGTTCACGTCGCTCAAAGCCTCAGGTTGCTCGACGCCCCAGGACTCTTTCAACTGACTCCAATAACCATTAGCTTCTGCTTCCCGCTTCCCGCGCGGCTGCATGACGTCACTTCCCGCGCGACTGCAGGACGTCACTTCCATCTCCGTCTCCGTCTCCGTAACGCATAACGTTGGACCCAAGCATAACGACGAAGTCGACAAGATCATTTGAAATGATAAAATAAACCTAATGCAAGAATTTGAAAATCTCTGAAGTTTCTTTATGTGTTGTCCAATAGCAACATCGTAGTAGTTACAGCGAGTATCAAGGTTTGGAGAGGTTTATTTTCAAGTTACGGGGTAGAACGAACTGGTGAATCTTAAGTGGATGAAGTGATGAGTAAATGTTCCTGTATAAGTTATATTAGTAACGCACTCATCCCAATTCAATGTTTCATTCAGTTTGACCTCGAGACGTTCTACCGATTTAGAGAACGGAATAGCAACTCCAATACGTTGAATTAAGGGAAGTGGTCTAGTGTGTAAATGGAAAAGCAATTTAGTCTGTCCTATTATGATAGCTTGTGCTTTAGTTGGGTTGATGGCAAGAGGTGGTTTCGATTCCCACCTCAGTCATCCTAGGCGTGATTTTCTGTGGATTCCCCATTTCTACTCCAGGCAAATGCAAGGATAGTGACTAACGTAAAATGATGGCCCTCTCCTTCCAAATTCTAGCACAAAGTACAAATACACACACTAATACAGCCATCACAATGACACAAATTATCAGGGAAATTTCACACATACCCAAGTACACAGGACTATACGACCACGATGTCGCAAAACCCTAAATTAATGAACAGTCAATAGAATTTCAATTTCAGACTGTCGCTTGGTTGCATTGTACTGGGTGACAAAAATCTTCCCCTTTTTGAGCCGTTGTTGGGTACAAGGAATGGGGATGATGTTGATTATTAATTGGGCTCGGATTTATAGGTAAATAAATATTTTTTATGTAAATACATATTTTAAGCATTTTTACTACGAATACATAAATACCTGCTTTTCACTTATTAACACATAAAAAGACATAGTATTTACATTTTTTAAATCAGTATGCTAGATCATTCAGTGTATTGCAATTTTGTTCTGTGTTACTTCAACGGGGTAGAACCTGTGAGCTATCTAATCTTCATGCGGAGCGTATGTCAGCTTGCAACTGTGTTATTCTTCACTTGTCGCCC
The DNA here is from genome assembly GCA_946902985.2 of Meconema thalassinum. NCBI lineage: Eukaryota > Metazoa > Arthropoda > Insecta > Orthoptera > Tettigoniidae > Meconema > Meconema thalassinum. Next base: position 215,515,320 of record OX336389.2, on the reverse strand, counting down.
CGTGCCACTCACTGTGGAAGCCGGGAATTTCCTTGTCCATAGCCATATTGTACCATGTGCTATACCTCCCCCTCCCCCAGCTACCTAGAACCAGTGTCACTCACATGTAGTTCATTTCTGGTACTGTGAAGTGTAAGGCAGTTCTACGATGCCTAAAGTAAGAACAACTACAAGTCTGTTGCAGAATTAAAAGATTGTTCTACTTCTGATGGGGGCGTTCTGTTCTGCCAACCATGTGGGAAAGCTATCAAGGCTGAACAGCGATCTCAAGTTACAGAACACCTCAAGGGCAAGAATTATATTGCCGCAGTTTCATCGTCGGTCATTTGTGTTGGACAACCTGAAGATGTATCTCGTTGTGTATTGCAATGCTTCAGTAGTCAGTGAGACATAGCATAAATTGCATTCGTGAGAACTGCATATTGTTTATATTCACATTAATAAACTAAATTATAATTACATATTTTTACTTTTTTGTCACATATTTCAGGTATTTTTAATACATAAAAAATAAATATTTTCCGGATTTTTTGCACCTAAAAATCCGAGCCCTAATTATTAACCTTGAAGCATTGCATAAAGATTTCGTAAATCTCATTTTAACCAATGATTTTAGATTTTTACGGTCAACATTTATTACAAATGTCAAAGGAGCGCTATCAATTGGAAGGGAAACCAGGCTGAGTGAGGCCCAACTTGCCTCACGGTAGCACCGCTTCTGCGCGGGCGACTTCTATAGGCCTACAGGAATTGGATGAGCAGACTTGAGTCCAATGCTTAACTGTATAATTTTTTTCTATATAGGGGCTTAGAACACCGATGATGATGATTATGATGACGATGATGATAATTGTTGTTTTAAGGGGCCAAACATCTAGGTTATCGGCCCCTAATGGTCTCGGTGATAGCGAAAATGACAATGAAATGGAAACCAGAACGAAAATTAAGTGAGGCGGAAAATACAAAATGGAACGCAGATTGAAACGATTCACAAACTCGAGAGTGGTAATACTTTCAAAAGTGAATTTAGAAGGAAAAGACTCTCAAAAGGAATAGATTGAAAAATACGCACAAAATGTGGGTTATGTTCAAAATACGTACAAAATGCAATGTAGAGTCGAAATACTTACAAAATGCAATTGAAATTCAAAATACTGGACTTACAAAATGCAAATGAGATTGAAAATACTTATAAAATGCAATTGAGGTTCAAAATACTTACAAAATGCAATTGAAATTGATAATACACAATGTAATTTAGATTGAAAAATGCACATTTCAGATCCAAAATACTCACAAAGTGCAATTGAAATTCAAAATGCTTACAAAATGCAATTGAAATTGAAAATGCTTACAAAATGTATGGTAGATTCAAACTACTCATTTGAATGGACAATATTTACAAAATGTAATTTAGATTGAAAATACTTACAAAATGTAATTTAGATTCAAAATATCCACAAAATGCAATTGAGAATCAAAATACTCGCAAAATGCCCACCATACAAAATGCAATTTAGATTGAAAATACTTGCAAAAAGCGGTTTAGGTTGAAAATACTTACAAAATGCAATTGAAATTAAAAATACACACTAAAGTCCCAGACCCTATATTGAAAGACTTACTGTACCCATGTGAGTAATCTCCATGGCAAATATGCTCCTGCCTTCAGCTAGCTTCAGTTCTCAGGCGTGTACCGTCCACCCACTGAGCAGTTGCATAATTTTGATCTGAGACTAAAAGGTATCAACTCTACAATGATAAAACACAACTCTATTCTAAAGACTTTAATTCAGCACTAAATCATGGCTTCAAACATATAAGAACACAATCCCAACAAACATAATACAAAATCAAACAAAATTACTCCCCCAATCCACTAATTAATCACACATTATCCCATTAAATTCACATAATTATTCAATCCTTTACCCTGAGATTGACTTCAACATTTCACTCTCAAGTGCGCTGATGCACATGTAACTTCCATAAAAACTGTACTTTTTTTAATCATATGTCACCTGGTGTGACTTCTTTAATTTTCACAAGAATAATTATTTCTCACAACACATCTTACTTTACATTATGTTCTCAAAACACATCTTACTTTACATTATGAGTGCCTTTTGTGTTTTACTCTACATTATGAGTGCCTTCTGTGTTCTGTATCTCTCTTCCCACCAAATGCTTTAGCATGCATTAGCCAATTCATGGGTTGCACTACAAATCTACTTGCAACTCCACAATTATGTAAATATACCCCTAAGTTTCCCTTTTTATAGTTCCACTGCATGCCGTTGTGATTTCAATTTCAAAACATTCGTTACCACTGTGTCGGATGGTATATTAGGCTACCCTTGCGAGAGAATAGCCTATGGCATCTAGTGCCAAGCTGCATAGCTACGTGTCAGTGTCAGAATAAAATGCAACTTCCAACAATTCATAAGTTTGCTAAATATTAAATCATCAGGATGATCTTTACTTATCAATGTGTTTCAAACCACACAATTACCTTATACAATATAACAATGGCTCTTTCAATAACAACAGGTTTGAAAGTCTGTCCTTTCTAAACGTTAACTTTCACGGTTCGTTTTACAACTCAGCCCCCTTAGAGCGGCTCGTATACAATGGAGCGAAGTGGACCGTCCCTCGCTTTCTGACTCCTGGCTTTTATCCCCAAGCAGTAACAAGATTCTAAATACAATAGAGCATTCTCAAAGACGCACATATCCCATATGATTTAAACTGACTGGTATGCAATTTAGGCTCTGGACGAGCTTAAACATTTATTCCTAACCTTAGGATATTAATAACTGGCCTCAATAGGTCCATTTCATTATATGAAGGCACGAGATTCATCAAACACAGGTCGAGTTGGCTAGCCGGTATCTTAATAAATGCTACGGTCAGTCACAAGCTGCCGTCAATAAGATTCGCTTCACAAGAGCCGAATCATTCAATAACAAGTTCTCGGTCGATCAGGTATGGGGCAGAGGTTTCCATTGTTCTCCTCTCACCTACCACAGGATTCGAACCCGGAACATTCCATATCCATCATCAGAGTTAGGGTACAACACTAAATACACTCTGGCACAAAATAAATATCTCTGTACGCCCTAGGCTATACGAGATTACACACGTCGAACAGATTACCTGGCTCCATGACCCGATGCTATGATCTCGTCCTTTAATTATTAAGAGAAATCTATCAATTACTCTACAAGCTTATTCACAAGCTACAAATTCAATTCATTATTAAACTCTTCCATTTCCTTGCATAATTATATTCCCATTAACACAATATATTCTGATATTAAACTCTTTTCTCATCCCTTAATGTATAATCTTACTGCTTGGATAGATAAATATTCCAATTAGCGTAAATATTTCTTGCTTATAACATTTTATCCTCATGTATTCATTTATACCTTTTGTTATTATTATTATTATTCTTATTACTGACATAAATTACCATAACCCGACACAACGCAACCATTTTAATAATCGAACATCCGTGTTCATTACGTTAAGTTTTTACATAACTGATTTGCCATTTTTTAATAGTGGTAACGATTTATCCACTCACTGATGTACACAAACATCTCAACTCTACAAAAAATTCAACACAACAATAAATATTTGAGGGTCTACCTCCTAATATTGATTCTTACTGGCACATTTTATAATTTTGAAATCACTTTGCATACAGTGGACTATAGCTACTATAACATCACGGTTTTGGGTACTTACATACTGTAGGCTATCCAGGTGGCTCCAACCACTCAATCATCCCAGTAACGCCTGCCATTTGCATAATTAGCGAGACATTTCTACACTGATAACACCCATTTTATATGACCTTTGCCTCCCGAAACACACGGCACTTTTCTTTTCCATATTGAGGCACATAACACTGTATAACACTTGTTACAATATTAATTTTATAGATATTTCACAGATCAACACTATAAAACACACGTCACTATTTACATTTCTTACTGGTTGAATTTTCCTGGCAAGATATCAGAACTGCAGGTGTTGACGGACTCTTCCTCGCTCCTATCCACATCCTGACTGAAAGTCTCGATCATCTGCCTACGGATTCCTATAGATTCACCAACTGTCTATCCACTATCCTTCGATAAACTTCCTGATTTGCATGAATATGCTTACTTTCCGTCCTGAGCGTTACTTATTGGTATTCTTATGACATTTCACCGAAACGCATCATAAAGTTTATCCTGCGCAGTCCGGCATACTAATATAAGTCCACTCACTATTTTACATACTGCGCTCAACATTGTACATTGTATTTATACAAATTATTACTCTCAATAGTTCTACATAGTATATCACACGGTACATTTCCTACGTGCACACTAACAATCGTTCGTACTGCCGACTATACAAATCTGGCACGACAGTCCTTAATAAAGAGGATTATAAATGTTTCACTGCACGGCTTCTCATACTGAAGTCCGAGCCTCCCTTCTTGACTTCGGTAACGCGCATTTCGCCTAATAAAGTTTATTGATTACATTACTTATTATTACTTCATGACTTAATTTGTGCATTACACTGCACGGCGAATATATTGATTAACATTAAAAATGTTCAAGTCTTTGTGCGCGCGTCCTTTCCTGGTCCCGAGCAGCATACGCTCCGCGCTAGATTCTGTTACAACTGTCCTCTCTGACCTGAGTCCACTCCCTTATATTCATTTCACAAGAAAAAGTAGATCGAGAATTCCCTCGCAGAGTCATCTTCTGTCCCAGGATGATTCTGGTCTTGAAATAATGCTCATAGGGTTCCTTTCTCCTCGCTGGTCACAAAACTATCTGCGTGCTCGAGGATCGATCGGCCAATTAATTAATATTAATTGTCTTTGCCATGGCGTGGGTACGCGGCGTCCTGTAAAAATCCCCGGCGACATGGTTATGGCATTCCGCTAACTTCCACAGTCCTGTGTCCTTGCGCAGTCCCTTAAATATGCCTAGATTTCACAGTTTAAAGGCTTGATAATTACCCTCCTGGCTAAACATTTACATATGTGCAACTCGCATGTCACTGCGTTGCTCCAATCACGAGTAATCAATGATTTTCACTGGGATCTTCCCACTCCATTCTCGTTTCTATTCTGAAACGGGGAAGAAATCGGTCATTAGTTAGCCCCCTGGCTTGCTCCAGATGACATAAGTAGGTCAGCAAGATTGACACGGCTCCACGGATCTCCTCCCACAATTCTGGGGCTATTAGTTAGATGTCAAACTCTCCAACTTTTGTGCTCAAGCCCAGCATAGCCTACCTCATACAGTCCAATAATGCTGTATTCCAGTCATATTCCCTGCATTATATTAATAAATAATGTCAACATCAGTTGGTATCACAACAGTGATTTCATATATAATTTCCTCTAGGGGTTTTTACAACTAAAACTCCCTCTAAAGATCTCGGGTTCGTTCCTAGGTGGAACCTTCATTCTGAGCTCACAGTCTCTGAGATCCACGTTCGATACCAGTCAGCCCAACCCCCTCGGGTTCATTACTAAAAAGCAATTTAGATTGTCAATTCATACAGAGCTTAGTACACCGTGGTAATTATCCCTGTATACTTGTTGTTGCTGCTTCATATAGGAACTTAGGATATCGTAATAATCATGCCTGTATATTTATTGTTGCTGCTTCATTTCGGGACTTAGGATATCGTGGTCATCACTCCGTGCACTTGTTGTTGCTGATTCATTTCAGACGCTGAACATCGTCATCATCACTCCCGTGTACTTGTTGCTGCTTTATTTGGGTCTTCAGACATCGTTGTCATCAGCCTCGTCTACTTGTTATTGCTGATTTATTTAGGATCTTTTATAGCATTGTCATCAGTCCCGTGTACTTGTTACAGCTTCATTTAGGGACATAGTGCAACGTGGTAAACAAACCTGTGTACCTGTTGTAGTTGTTGTTGCTTCATTTAGGAGCTGGGCATCGTAGTGTAAATGGGTGTGTATAGATTATCTGAATACCTGAGTTATCGTGGTGTCTGAGGTACTGTGCGTATTTGTAATTGAAGCTAGGGTAGATCATTCCGTCAATTTAAACGCGCGCACGGGAGTTACTGTAGATTATTCCAGACGGATTGAATTGCTGACCTATGCTATGCTCTCATACAAATCCTACCTCTACAAGCTCGCTTCCTAAGCCCCCTTATCGTGGACTACGCAGTGCTTTTGATAACAGCAACTAGTAGCCTATATACTAGTATTATAAATGCAGTCTGTTGATCCCTTATGAGTAGCGAGCAACACCACAAATTTCAGTCTCCCGATCTCATTGAAACTTAGCAAAACATTAATTTAAAAAAGGATAGATTTTTGTTGCACATCTCTGCATATATTCTGTGAATTTAAACGTGTGCATGGGAGTCAGATTATTCCAAAGTGATGGGATTGCCGAGCTATCATATGCTCTAATGCACATCGTACCGCAACAGGCACGATTCCTAAGCCCTCTTATCGTAGATTTGCTGCTGAGGGAATGGTTGACGTATTGCGCTTCGTTGGAGAGAATATAAGCCCACTCACCTGGTCTTCTCCAAGCTCACCCTCTCTAGGGATGGCCGAATTATATATCACAAATGTCTTGAATGTAAAGATTTAGTGAGATTAAGAGATTGACGTTGTCAGTGGCTCATGTGAAAATTTTGGAACTTCTATAAAAATGTTGACCGAGTCAAGGGGGCATTTCAAACATCGACAGTGGAAGATTATAGAAGCGCACATTTTCAAAGTCGATTCCGCATATTGAAGTAGAAAAGGTTCACCTTCTGGTGTAGTAGCTAGCATTCTTGGCTGTCACCTCAGAGACACGGGTTCGATTCCTAGCTCTGCCAAGAGATTTAATTCTGCTCTGAGGGCTGGAGCGGAGTACACTCAGCCTCGTGGGGCTAAACTGAGAAGCTTAGGGTTCTATTCCCATCTCAGCCATGCGGGAGGTGGCTCTCCGTGGTTTCTCACTTCTACTCGAAGCTAATGCCGGGATGGTTCCGAACTTAAGGCCGCGTCCTTCCCAATCCTCACCTGAATTACAAATGCACACCCTACTGCACACACGACAGTAACAAAGGAGTGCATACAAATTCCACACACACGCAAGTATACGGGGCTAAATGACCAAACCAAGCCCTTCAAATGAAACAACAGCAACAACACGAAGTAGAAAGGATCTTCAAAAAATTAGGTAACAACAGCTCGCTCGTTGAATATTTACTTTGAATGCAGATATAACGATACACAGACATAGAGCACGCATACGCATTGTTATTCAACGTAGACACCAGTCTTTTCAAAGCATTTATTCAAACTCTAATGGAAAGGCATCGGTGCGGCATGGAAAAATTCTATGTCGGTCACTGAAGCCCATGTTGAAAAAGCACCTGTGCGGTAAAAGTGGCACAGTAACTGTCACTCCCCTGGTGAGGAAATCAACAAAAAGCACACACCTGTTGTCCCTGAAGACCGCCACCATAACTTTCTTCACGGATGGAGCTGGATGCATTTTTTGCGACAAGGATATGACGCCTCGAACGTTTCCATGGCATGAGTGCTAGTTTCGTCTCCTGTATTGCATGAATGCAGTTGCTACACTAGGCAAACACTGTAGTGCACCACGCATCTGCCACCACCTCCTGGCTGTCGTCCCATAGGTCCGGGCTCAATTCCCGGCTCGGCAACGAAATTTAATTCTGGCCTGTGGGCTGGAACGGAATAAACTCACGAGGGAACCACGCCTACTCGCCATCACTGATTTCGTCAAAATCTATGGTGTATGCGTGGTTTGTCCAGAAGTGAACCTAACATCTAGGATATAGGCCCCTAATGGTCTGGGTGACAGCGAAAATGACAATGAAATGGAGACCATAATGAAAATTAAACTGGATGAAAATAGTTACATTATGGAATTCAGATTGTAATGACTCACAAAATGTGGAGTTGAAATACTTACAAAATGTAATTTAGAAGGAAAATACTCACAAAAGAAATTAGGTTGAAAAATACGCACAAAATGTAGTTTAGGTTCAAAATACTTACAAAATGCAATAAAGATTCGAAATACTCACAAAATGCAATTGAAATTCAAAATACTTACAAAATGCAATTGAAATTGAAAATACGTACAAAATGCAATTGAGGTTCAAAATACTTGCAAAATGCAATTGAAATTGAAAATACACAATGCAAGTTAGATTGAAAAATACTGGTTCATATTCAAAATATTCACAATGTGCAATTGAAATTCTAAATACTTTCAAAATGCAGTTGAAATTGAAAATGCTTACAAAATGTATGGTAGATTCAAAATACTCACAATAGGCCTATGTGGAAGCCCGTGATCCAAAATACTGTACTGACAAAATGCAATTGAGATTGAAAATACTTACAAAATGGAGTTTAGATCAAAAATATTTAAAAAATTCAATGTAGATTGAAAATACTTACAAAATGTGGTTGAGATTCAAAATACTCACAAAATGTAATTTAGAGACACGGGGAGCCAATTCAGAAAAGCAGGGCGGGAGTCTTAAAGAGAAAAGGAACTATAATGAAAAGAAAAAGAAGGCTGATCCCTAGAAGAATGAGGGAACAGAGAATATGAGAGAAGGGCCAATGAAGGCGGGAAAGGAAGAGACTCCCTAGGCCTCGGATACCCTAATACCGTCGGGGTCAGAAGAAAACAAGAGTTGACCAAGTGAGGTCGACAGGAAAGAAGACGGAGAGGAGCCCGTCACAAGTAAGTGGAAGCAATGCCGGACTCAGCTGGGGGTCCCATGGTCGCCAACCCAAGTCCCACTAGATGTGAGCCCCTGAGGGGAGAAGTGAAAGTGACAGAAGTGGCAGCTTCAGATAGCAAAGCGTTTAGAAAAAATAGCATTTTGGGTGCGGGTCGGGAAAGGCTTGAGCCACGTATGTTTATTGTTTTTTCTATAGCAACTTGAAAACAACCACGTAATTCTAAAAAATACGACGTTTATAGCGTGAATAAGATGCCGAGTATAATTATTGCTTCCCCTGTTTTTACGATACATATTACCAATAAAATCTACAATGTATCTAATGTTGTGTGCGACGCTCTCTTGTAAGCCTTAATTGCAATCCCTTCCTGAAAATTTATTTCCCAAATTTTCCTTCCGTTTCATGAATTTTATGGAAATATTAATAGATACAATGAGCATTATTTCGGTTTATTTGCGGAGTAAGTACCGTACAAATTAAAAATTAAAAGACAAGACAGCTTCCGCGAAGGGACTCGACCCCAGGACCCGCGGATTACCGTTCTGTACTCTTCCCGCTGCGCCAACCGTTGCCTGGAAACTACGCTAACATACGTGGCTCGTGCCTCGCCCAACCCGAACCAAATATTCTATTTTTTCTAAATGCTTCGCTATCTGGAGCTCCTGGCCAAACCCTGCATATACCATACATTTGGACGAAATCGGTAATGATGAGTAGCCGCGGTGCCCTTGTCAGCCTCGCTAGGCAAAACTGAGATGAGATGAATTTAATTCAAACCCTGGAAGTGGTTTTCTGTGGTTTCCCACTTCTACCCCAGGAGAATGGCGGGATGGTTTCTAACCTAAGTCTACGGCCACTTCCTTCCAAATCCTCATTTGAATTATAAATCCGTACACTAATACAGTCTTCTCAATAACACGGGTTACCAGACAAACTTCTCCATTCACACACCAAAGTACACGGTGCTAAATGACCACGAAGTCCAAGCCCCGCAAATGAAACAACAACAACAATAACTACACATCTCCACGTTTGACTACGTTTACAAGTGTGCTGTCACATTTCAACTGATATTGCGTTGGTCTGACGCAACACATGCAACAAAACCCAACGTCTGCGTGATGAAGCTGTTATCTCCTTTTTCTGTGTTGGCAGAATCTGTCCTGTTAGTCCAATTATTCAAACTTCCTTGTAAAGTATAAATTTGTAATGTGTAACTTGTAGAATATACAGTTTTTACTTAACATACTTTGCATATTTTTAGCATTTCCTTTGATAAATGCCCGTTTGTACATATTTCGCTTAAATAGTGTAACTTACATCATTACCGAACGCTGTAGCTACTTCAATTCTCTGTCAAGATTAGTTTACGTTCATCCATCTCATTTCCCATTAACTCTTCTCAAGAGGTTGGCATCAGGAAGGACATCCGACCGGAACACCCAATCACCCCATACAAAGTCATCGCATCTCATCCCAAGCCCTGAGAAAAGGGATAGTATAGGATGTGGCTATGTCCAATAGATTCTAAACATGTTGTCATTTTTTTTTTCACAGAGAAGCCTAACATATACGAGAATCACTGAATTCTTGACGGGTAGGACGAGAGAAGCACGGCGCACGCGCTGAGTGCCAGAGCAGAGAGAGAAGCAGCAGATCGGCGTGCCCAAGTTTATTCCGATGCAAACCAGTATGGCAGAAATACCCGTGCTGAAAACTCGGTCATTAATGAATGGGCCTTTGGTACTAGTATATCAGGTATTCATCACCACCTACAGAGCATCTATGAAGACAAGTGATGCACCCAAGGCTGATTCAAGGGAGCTTGGGCACCAAACTTTATTAGGAGGTCCTCTTGAAAATGATTTCACGGTATGACAAATGCATCAATGTTCGTGGAGAAATAGCCAAATGTTTGTGATTTGTTGTGACAATGTGTGTTCTCACATTGTAATACAGCTCCCCAGGATGTTTTGCGACTGTTTCATGCATGACATCTTAATCATACATACTTAAATGTAATGACGATCACATCTCTAAGTGGGTTTACTCAACGGAAGCCATACTATCTGACTATTCCTAAGCTGGTGTTGTTTTTCAGCCCGTAGATTACCTCAGACAGTTGATCTACTCTGACCGTGAGTAATATACGCTGAGGATCTAACTATGGATTTTGCTGATGCACGAAATTACGAGGTCGGCGAACGGAATGTCTGCGAGACTGAACAGCTTTGACGTGTGACGTATAAGCACTTTAGCACGCTAACCAAAGGAAGAATGACAACATGCACCTGTGAATCTCGCCACTACAACAATTAAAAACATGTACGAGAATTATAGTGTACTACGTCCTTACCGAGTTTCATTAAAATCGCACCAGCCGTTTAGATTTTATTAGGGGGACACACACTCACATACGCTCACACACACGGACAAAAGGCAATATCATAAATCTATATTTTCATATGATGAAAACAGGCTAACAATAGTACAAATTGAGTGCGGGAATTTTTACAGTCATCAAAACAAGAAAAAAAAGCCTTACAGCGAAGAATACTCGATGAACTAAGGAATGGAATTTAACACATTGGAAGTGAGCCAATAATTTAATCTGGTTGGGGAATAAAAGCCACTTCTCCATGGTAATTTGTGCAGGAGTGTTGGAGATTACACGAGAACCTTATCGACATCAGGACAATGAGGGGTATGACTACCACAAAATGAAGGTACTGGAAGCTTAAAAATTCATATTATCGTCTGCAGTGTGTTGGTAATATGTAAGTTTAGAAACTCATTTTCTTCCATCAGAATAAATATTTGTCAATCATATCGAAGGATTAAGAGTATTTTTGGGGAAAGGAAGACTACGTGTTGTAATATTAAGGACTCAGATGGAAAACCTCTAATAGATAGGGAAGAAAAGGTTGAGAGATGGAAAGCTTACATAGAGTGTTTGTGTAAGGGAAAGAAGATTGAGAATCATGTTAGGGAAAGGGAAGTGGAAATTGATGAGGATGAGAAAGGAGATTTAATATTGAGATCAGAATTGACAGATCATTGGAAGACTATACTGATATAGTTACTACGGTGCATAGCTGATGAAGGTCTGATCTGTTTATTTAACTTGGTGTGTAGGATTTATGAGACAGGTGAGTTACCCTTTGATTTCAAGAAGAATGTTATCAACCCTATACCGAAGAAAGCAGGAGCTGACAGATGTGAAGATTACCGAACTATCTACTTGATCACTCATGCTTCAAAGATCCTGGCTAGAATAATTTACAAGAGGATGGAAAGACAGATAGAAGACCAGTTTGTCTTCAGGAGAAACGGAAGTTGTACTAAGTCTTAGGCTGATTTTGCACGGTAGAATAAGGAAAGATAATAGAACGTTCACGGCATTTGTAGACTTAGAAATGACTTTTGATAACGTTGATTGGAGTAAGTCGTTTAACATTCTGAAATCGATTGGAATAAAATACAGGGATAGGAGGGTGCTCTACAATATCTACAGAAACCAGACAGCAGTTATTCGAGCAGAAGGACATTAGAGTGAAGCTGGTATTCAGAAAGGTGTAAGGCAAGGCTACAACTTATCACCCGTACTTTTCAATCTATACATTGAACAAGCAATGAGGGAAATTGGAGAAAAATTCAAAGTAGGAGTAAAAATTCAAGGAGAAATAATTTCAACTCTGAGATTTCCTGATAACATCGTCATCTTAGCCGACACACCAGAGGATTTGAATGAGTTTTTAAATGGTAAGGATTCTGTCTTGAGGAAGGAACTCATGATGAAAATTAATAAATATTAATATTAACAAAAATATTGTAATGCAGTCGAAAGAAATCAGAAACACCTATGGATGTCGAATTGGCAGGTGAAAAGCTAAAGAAAGTAGGAGACTGCTGTAACTTAGGAAGCAAAATAACTAGTGATGGACGAAGGGAAGAGGATACTGTATAAAAATAGGCTAGCACAGGCAAGGAAAGCATTTCTACAGAAAATGAATACGTTGACATCGAATATAGATTTAGGTATTAGCCTCCGTGGCTTAGGCGGCAGCACGCCGGCCTCTCACCGCTGAGTCCGTGGTTCAAATCCCGGTCACTCCATGTGAGATCTGTGCTGGACAAAACGGAGGCAGACAGGTTTTTCTCCGGGTACTCCGGTTTTCCCTGTCAAAATTTCATTCCAGCAACACTCTCCACCATCATTTCATTTCATTTGTCATTCATTTAATCAATGCCCCAGAGGAGTGCGTCAGGCCTCGGCAGCCGGCACAGTTCATATCCTCGCCGCTTAGATGGGGGCTTCATTCATTCCATTCCTGACCCGGTCGGAGACTGGAAGCAGGCTGTGGATTTTTTCATTAGTAAGTCAGTTTTGAAGGCCTTTGTCTGGAGCGTGGCGCTCTATGGAAGTGAAACTTGGACTGTTGAGGCAGCAGAAAAGAGGAGAATTGAAGCGTTTGAAACGTGGTGTTACAGGAGAATAATGAAGATCAGATGGGTAGATAGGGTTACGAATGAAGATGTATTAAGACGAGTGGGAGAGGAGAAATTGTTCTGGCAACTGCTAATGAAGGTAAGAGATAGGTTGGTAGGACAAATACTAAGACACCCATGAATAGCAAACTTAGTTATAGTTGGAAGGGTCGAGGATAAGAACTGTAGGGGTAGACCAAGGTTAGAATATGTTAATAGATTGCCTCGGATGTAGGGTGTGGTAGCTATGTAGAGATGAAACGATTAGCCCAGGACAGGGAAGCATGGAGCGCTGCATCAAACCAGTCGAAAGACTGAAGACTCAAACAACAACAAGCATATAATTTAACTGCATAGCAGCAGTAATTTTTCTGATGCTACTTTAATTTTTCTGGTTCTATATAAGTAGGCGTCAATAAATTAACTTATAATTATTCAAAGATCTAATTAATTTATTTATTGAGGATTAATTAAAATCTTAGTCATATTAGTTAGTAGTGCGTGTGACTATTATAAATGGAACTATACGCAGGTAGTGGTAGGTATACTTCATGCAGTTAGACATGATGGTTGTGTAGGAAGCCATTATATGCATACTGGAAGATAAAACGACATTTCGCGAACTACTATAAATTGTGTGACAGAGTGTGCAAGGAATTCAGATCATTTTCACACAGGACTACAATGTAAAATAATTATTTGGAACCTTAAAATACGAAATATATGGTTATAATTGCAGTTGGAAATTTAATATGAGTGAATAGAAAATTGAAATTGTTAGATTTAATGCTTACAATTATTTGAGAAGGCATTAGTCACCAATATGGAAAAGCAAACATCTGATTGGAATAAATATGATATTTTGTCACGTCTTGTATTATTGTTATTAAGGTTGAATATGTCATGCGTATAATTATGTCGTGAGGAGTTCATGCCACGATAATTGAAGGTATTTACAATTAAGTGATGGTAATTATATTATTTTAAATATGACAAAGTTGCAACGAAATATGAAATATGTGATATGGTGATAAGGAGCATTGTGTAATGTTAACGCAGCAGATTGTTCATTGATACAGTGTGCTTTTAAAGTTTATTATGGTGGGCATATAAGGTGTTAAACATGTACCTAATTCGTGATCTCGGGAATAAACACGACATAAAAGAATTAAAAGTAATAAACAGCAGACAAATAATCAGGGGTTGCTATAAGTGATATATTGTGCCCAAATCCAGTTGCCTCGATTGAAGGGTATAAGCCGTGAGCCTATATTTGAGGGAACAGGCCGCGATTCTAAGTTCGGATATGGATGTTTGAATAGCGTGCTCCAAACCTTCTTAGAAGCTTTCCGAAGGAATTTACAGCCAAGAAGTGGATAAGTGACGTAAGAGGAGAGCGTCATAGTCGAGGCTATATGTCACTAAATATTTCCCGTTGAGATGGAAACATGAAACCTATATCAGATTACTGGCAAGAACAAGAGAAGAAGAATGAGCTTTGTTTCAAAGAAATTGATCGAACAGAAGCCGAGTTATAAGCTGTTTTAGTTCCAGCGTTTTTGCCGCAGTGACCTCGAGCCAGCAAGCGGATGGGTATATAAGGCGAGCCTCGCAGGCAGAGGTATATTCACTTCGTCACAAGCACTTCGTTGACTTGGTCATGCTACGCTACGTAAGCGCTCTAGCCGCTTGACTATCACCGAACTTCGTGTTATCGCCGAGCACATGGTTGCATTTGAACTTCAACTTACAGCACAAGCTGTGGGCTTAGAATTTTCGACAGTACATGGTTACTGAAAGTGTTGAACTATTCCGAGTGAGTTTAGAACTTTTCTTCGATTTCACAGAAGTGAAATAAGTCTGTGGCACTTGGTAATTCTTACCGCTACAACTTGGACATATGGTAGACTATGTCTACAACTTTTTCTTCAGTCCACATTCACTTATAGCTGGATTATTTATATCCAATAGTTGGACCAGCCAAGATAATTCAGTAACTTCAAAACCAGTCTTGCATATTACAATTCGAAAGCCGAATGGGAATACAGGTTTAGCCTTGTGCGATCTGAAAAGTGAGAAGCTTTGCCCAGCCAACTCGACAGAATTTGTAATTGTGCTGAAAAGATTGTAAGAGTATTGGAATACTGATTGTATCACAGTGGGTCTTGGTAATTATTTCATCATGGATCGCTTAGATTAGACCCCTGTCAACTACACTTCAGCTCTTGAAGTTGCCAACATTTTCTGCAAGACATTATAAACGCCACTATGTCTGCGTAAACAGCTTGTGGGTATAACATGGAAGCTGATACGAGAATATAAGTACGCGTCCTAATGGGACAGACAACAGGAAGACTGAGTATTCTGGTTCAGTCCAGATTTCTACCATCAAGACCTACAAGAATGTAAGCTGCAATTTACATTATTTCTATGCGTAGTTAGTTGGATTTTCTCGTATTTTCTACAGTCTTGCCAACACATTTTTTTTCTCTATAGTCATCGATATGTTCATTTGCTTTTGCAAATATTTTCTTTCGAAACCTGAGCTAGGACCTGAGTTGATTTTTACTCAGATTTATACGATTCGATATTTATGGACGAGCAGAACGTGCATTTATTTTAGTTGAATATTTTTTTCTTATTGCTGTCATTAGCCATCATAATTTGAGATTTAAGAATTAATCTAAGTTGAGGAATGAATCCATCATTATGAAGTCGAGGGTGATATTCCCCGACCAGTTTGATAACTTTAAACCTAATTTTGAACATAATAATTATAATAATAATTATTATTATTATTATTATTATTATTATTATTATTATTATTATTCTATTTTCCTGGAATAATAATAATAATAATAAACAGTTAAATTCAGTGAAATTGTATCACGTTTGCATTTCATATTTAAAGCTTTGATAAAGACATGGAGAGAAGTGAAATGGGAAGCTAAGCATGTATAAAGCAGGGTTTTTGCTAGAGTTTATATAAAATAAAATCATTATGACGCAGCGTCTTTCACAACGTTTGCTAATATTAACACTGTGTGGAATTTCTGATGGTGAAATTATATTGGATATTGTCGTAAACTCATTGGTGAGGTTTATTGATTTTTGAATCTTCCATTTGTCATAACAAGCAAAGGCTTGATTATTTTGTATAATTTGGGAAGATGTCATTGTGTGTGTGCAGATAATTATATGCCATTCTGATTGCGCAATTTAAGTCGCAGGAATGAGGTTGTGTAAAATGGAGCACCATTGTAGGTTGGATGTTTTTTATGTAGTAGGAGAGTCGTTTTTCGCCACACTTTCGTCGTAATATAACCACAGGTTATTTTGTGAACCATCATTATTAAATTACTGTTGATCCACGTGTTTGAAAATATTTCTAGTAATTGCTTACCCGGGAAATTATTATTCTACTAGTTCCTTTCATTCAGGAATGCTTTACCGTTGTCTAAATGCTGATTTATAATTCTGTGATTTTTTTTATCACGTGTCAATCATATGGGCCAATGCTGTTGTTTGAAATTGTTACTTATTAACAACCCCTATAAGCTGAAAGGATTTTCAGATCCTATAAAAAATAAATACACATTTCTTTAATAAGTTGATGCTGAACATATTTGACATTTTGTCAAAATCACTTTGATGATAATAATAATAATTTGTTTCATTTTAAAACATGTTAAATGATATTTCAAATTTCCTAATTAATGTTTTCAAGGAATAATTAATTAATTCGTTGACTGAATCCATGTGGAATGGAAGTTATATTTGGGATAATTATATTTTTGATTAAGTCAAAATTATTTATGACAGACTTTGGAGTGAGGACTATGTTTCAATAGATATTTTCTGTTTTTTTTTTTTAATCCACAAAAACGCTCAAGGTCCATGTAAATCATAGTGTATTTCACTTATTATGAACAACTTTGTATTTGACAAATCCTAATATTACTATTGCCTAGAAGTGTTAGTCGAAATGCTACGATAATAACTTTGAGAAATGAACAGTCAAAGTGATTTTCCAACCAGTGATAAATTTTCTTATTGATCTTCAACGTGTGAATGCTAAATAATTTAGGGATCAGTATGGACGATTGACTTTGCGCTGATAAAACCCTACCCCTGTACATAATTATGTTGAACGAAGTCAACAGGACTGATATTCTGACCTCTCGTTTCAACTTTGTTAGTGTTCATGTGTTGGCGATATTGTATATTGTGTACATAATTTATTCTTTTCCAGTCATCTTTTATGCCATTTTGGGCATATTTTCTTCATGTCATTTTAAAGTTTTAATAAAATGAGATAATTTTATGGTATGCAATCACCGTTTTCATGAATCTCCTTCTATCCTTATTGTTGCGTCGAGCCGAAAATCAGTCAAGCATTTTTTGTTGGGTCTTTGCATTCGACTTTAACCCATCTGGCGCCCCGGGATATTTTGATTCTCGTACTGACTGATTTTTGGTGAAATGCATATGTGGTCGTCCGGACTTCGGTCCAAACGGGCACATAAAATAAGATAGAAGAGAGAAATGGCGCCCAACGTGGTATGCGATTTTTATACGGTTGGTTGTACGCCGATTTGATTTTGCAATAGATATTTTGGGAATAGGAAAATGTCTGGTTCGGACAAATAAATTCATAGGAAACCCAATTAGTGGGGAAACTTAATTTAAATTAAATATTCAAATAGTTAGAGTGGGACTTGTTTTGTTGTATAATGGCTTATCCATTAGGGTGTCAAATAAAATTTTAGTATACGTTCGATTGTCAGAAAGATTGCATTACATTAGAATCCAGGTGGAGGATATTGACTTTGTATTTTTTTGATATTGTTGTTTAAATCTAACTGTTAATAGTAGAGATTTTTTCCATCACGTCGATATTAGGGAATACCTCATTTTATTCTGAGAAATCCAAGTA
This sequence comes from Meconema thalassinum, assembly GCA_946902985.2. Classification (NCBI taxonomy): domain Eukaryota; kingdom Metazoa; phylum Arthropoda; class Insecta; order Orthoptera; family Tettigoniidae; genus Meconema; species Meconema thalassinum. The sequence continues at coordinate 215,497,108 of OX336389.2, read as the reverse complement.
GTTACGCATAATTCTTGTTTTAGATTTAAGTCTCTGTGTCCGCTTACATTTATACCCCTAATTTTGAATTATATTCTGATAAATCATGGATGAGATCATGAGGATATTGAAACGTATGGAGGATAGCTCCAAGAGCGCTGCACTGCAAATGGCAGAAATTTTTGATAAAACTGATCAAATGGAGGTTAAGCTTAAAGAAAACTCTGATACTTCAAAGGAAAAATTAATGGAAAATTCCGATACCCTAGAAGATAGGTTAACCGCTTCTTTAAAAGTTAATCTAGAGAATTCAATGGAAAGTAAATTTAGGGAAAACTCTAATTCTTTAGAAAACAAACTTCAAGAAAATGCTATTTCTTCAGAAAATAAACTTAAAGAAAACTCTGATGTTTTAGACAACAGATTAAAAGTAAATCTTGAAAACTCATTAGAGGAAAACTCAGTAAATTTGAAACCTAAAATGAGGGAAAATTCCGATGCATTAGGAGCTTCTTTAGAAACCAAAATGTCTAAACTGTTCGAGAAAACTCATGAACTCGAAAGTTCTTTATCTTTAAATACTAGTAAAATGGAAGATAAATTTCGCGATGCCGACCAAAAATCTCAGTCATTAGCTGATAGGATCGAGCGAGGTATCAGGAAAGTAGGAGAAGACATGGTAAAGTTAGAAATTCGCGTTCAGAAAGAAAATACTGATATGGCAAATAACGTCATACAACGTTTAACTGAACAATTTCAAGAACTGGTAGTAGGAGAGATTCAGCAGAGTGTAGTCAAGGAGTTGACAACTGAGATCAAGACAACAGTTATCCAGGAGGTCAAAGACGCACTTAAGACGGAAACTCAAGACGGAATCAAAGAGATTAGGGAAACTTTGACGTCACATGTCCAGGTCATTACGAAAGATATCCAGATAGCTCAAAAGGACATCGTGGATATGACAAGTTCACTGAAAAATCATGAAAAGATGATGAACCAAATTTCCAATAACTTGAAGGAGAATTGTAAGGAAACAGAAGGAATCAAAAGAGACACCGAAGAGATCAGAAAGAAGTCTGAAGAAAATCAGAAGGAGATCGAGGACATCAAGAATCAAGTTAAAGAGAAAAGTCAGGGTGATTATTTTCATAGCAAGGATGATAGCGAGGAGATAAAGAGATTAGTAGGTGAAGAGAATGCCGAACTTAAGGAAACCATAAAAGCCCTTAATGACAAATTTTTGAATTATCCAAAACAAGCGAAGAGCATTGTTGAACCTCAGAGTAAAACTACATCTACAAGTAGAGATAAAGACATCGAGGAAATAAATAGAGTAGGAAATCACCATAGACCACAGGAGGTTAGGACGATGATGCAATCCACACCGGTAACCTTCTATAAAAATGTAGAAGATAAACCTTCAAAATTCTCTGGAACCGGAAGTATGACGCCTGTAGAATTTCTGAGAGAAGTAGGCGACTACCTTAAAGATTCCAAAATTGGGAAGGAAAGAGAGATTAGAGTGATAGGAAAATTTCTGGAAGGATCCGCCTTGACGTGGTTTAGAGCTTTTAGATCTAACCAATTTCGAAGAATTTTCTAGAGGATTATTAAAGAAATTCTGGTCCCCGGAAACCCAACAGCAAGTGAGAGCAGAGTTGTACTCGAAGAGATATTCCACTTCACAATCTACTCGTTACTCAACTTATTTCTCAGGACAGTTGTCCAAACTCCAACCTTTAGATCCGCCGATGCCCGACAATGAACTGATTACTGCTTTGATCAGGCAATTTCCTGCAGATGTCCAGAGAACACTGATAGCAGCGGACATATACAGCATGGAGCAATTCGACGAAGTTTTACAGAGACTGGATCACACGAACGCCAATTCTTTCATCAGAAGGCTGGAAAGAACGACAACACGGTATTTACGGTGATGGCCGACCGACATTCTCAGACACCTCGCAACGGAAGAGAAGAGAAAACGCCGAGGGATGATCCAAGACAAGAAAGATGGAACCAGAGCAATTCTAGGTCATACGAAAATGGACCTTATGCAAGACCTGGAAACAACTACCGAAATCATTGGGGAAGACAACGAGGAAATCAAGGGCGATATCAAGAGAAAAGGTACTTTGGGAGAAGTAATGGATATTACCCAAGGAATGAAAATCCAAGAGAATCCAACGAAGAGTTCAAGCAGGAGGCGAGGAAGAACTTGGAAGAACGACACCAGGAAAACAAACAATACCTGGAACAATTGAGGCAGAGTGAATCCGGTACTTCAGTGACTTCACAAAATAAGGGTAGAGATGAAAAAAAATCCAAATGTGCAGTAGCAAACGGCTTCACTAAGACTTTCACTTATAGAATTACCAAATGGCAGGTAGAGGACGAGGATTTAGTACAAAATAATGATGAACGGAAGGAGATGGGAACAAGGATCAAATTGCCAATTATTGTATGTGAAGTATTCGGCAAGCCTGTCGATACACTGATTGACACTGGGGCGATGTTATGCTTGATAAGTGAGAAATTGTATGCCTTATGGAAACTCACTGAGAATCTTGAAGAAATTCCTGTGTCCGGAATAAAGATCCAAGGAATCATTCCCAACAAGACATCCCTGTGTAAAACTCAGCTATACTTATGCATCAGGATAGGAGGACATGATTTTCGACATGTATTTGTGATTATGAATGACATGGCTTTCGACATGATCTTAGGGGCAGATTTCATCCAGAAATATAAAGCCGTGATTGATATGAGTGCCGAAACGGTAAGATTTCAAAATACCGAGGAAATATACTTCGAGGGAAACGAAGAAGAAGACATCGAGGGAGATGCCCAATGATCCTTGATATTTCGCGAGTCCTCAGAAGATAGCAAGTCAGAGAGATTGTCAGAGTTAGAAAATGTTCTTGACGAGTTCAAGGATATATTTGATATTCGACCTGGGGAAATTAAGGATTTCGAATACCAGATTCGAGTCACTGATGACGCACCCCACCACGCAAATTTGTATCCAGTAGCCGAGAAGCATCGAGACAAGGTGAAGGTTCTGATCAAAGATATGGAAGATAACAAAATTATTGAAAAATTCACAACTTCTTATGTGAATCCTTCGACAGTGGTGTCCAAACCAGATGGCAGTTTGCGGCTATGATTAGACGCGCGGAATTTGAATTTGAGACCATTACCTGAATACGACAGACCACCTATTATTAGGGAATTACTCCGGAATTCCAAGGCAAGAGTTGGTTCTCAAATATTGATCTCACTTCGTCCTACCATCATATTAGGCTTAGTGAAGACTCAAAAAAAGTTTACAGGGTTTATGTTTGACAAACAAACCTATGTTTTTCGACGTCTACCATTTGGAATCAAACCGTCTGGATCTGTTTTGATTAGAGCTCTTGAACAGAATTTGAGTCCAGCAGTAAAGGAAATAGCAGTCCGATATATAGATGATATTCTAATTGCATCTGAGAGCAAAGAAGAACATTTATTACATCTCCGAATGTTGTTCGAAGATTTGAGGAAGGCAAATTTTAAGGTCAACCTTCGAAAGTGTCAGTTCTTTCAGAAAGAGATCAAATTTTTGGGACACATATTGGATGGTGAGGGCAACCGCCCAAATGAGACGAAAATCCAAGCTATTGCGAATTTTCCCAGACCTTCTAGAGTGAAGCATGTTCGCAGTTTTCTAGGCACATGCCAATTCTTCGCAGGGCATTGTCCTAAGTACACTGAGACAGTCGCACCTCTCCAGGAATTGTTGAAAAAGGATAATAATGAAAATGGAATGAAGATTGTGAGCAGTCGTTTCAAGATGCCATGAGTCTATTGGTAAATAGCATCAAGTTAGAGTATCCTGATTTCACGAAGAATTTTATTATAGAATCTGATGCGTCCACCGTAGGGATTGGCGCGATTCTTTTTCAAGAAGACGACGATCATAGAAGACATCTGGCTTTTATAAGTAGGAAATTCCGTCCATCAGAGAGGAACTATTATACTACCGAGCTAGAAGCACTCGCAGTCATATTTGCTTTGGAAACATGGAAGAAGATTTTGATAGGACATTCGGTTATTGTTAGAACCGATCACCATGCTCTAGAGTTTATTCTGAGAACAAACTTTGCAAGTGAAAGGATAACGAGATGGTCGCTCTTCATACAGCAATTCAACTTAGTCATTGAACACACTCCAGGGAAGTTGAATATAGGAGCAGATTTACTGAGCAGAGCAGTGGAATCTACACCGAAAGTTTTGCAAGTGACTTATAACCTTGGAAGATGGAGAAACCTTGAGGAAGCTCAGACATTTGCCATTATCTCAGAGGAGAAATAGACCACTTAGGAACATTTATCGTTTTCTTCATGGTGACATGGATCCAGCAGATGCTGATTTTGTTACAACGGAAAGAATTTCCGGGGATCTTTTGGTATTGGATGGCCTGATTTATAAGTTTGTGGATCCAGACCATACCGAGTTGAGAGTTGTTGTACCTCCACGCATGCAAGTCCCCATCATCTGGATGGCACATCGCATGTCAGGTCACGTTGGAGTAGACAAAACCATTAAAGTGATTCAAGAGAGATTTTCGTGGGAACTGATGAGAAAGTCTGTTACAAACACCATCCGTAAATTCGACTTATGCCAGAGAAGTAAGCATAATTCCAAATTGTTAAGGGAATCTCCGAGGCCTATTATTCCTACAAAGCCTTGTGAAATCTTTGCTACCGATATTTATGGTCCAATTCCAAAATCGAAGAGAGGAAATCGGTACATTCTTGTGACAATTGATGTTTTCACCAAGTACACTATGTTGCATCCTATGCAGAAGGCGAATACAAAACATTGTGCAAACAGGATCAGGAATAACGTAATCCCGGAAGCAGGCAAACCGGAATTCCTTTTGTAAGACCATGGATCCCAATTTACATCTTTGGAATTCAGGATCGCCATGGATAATTTAGGCATCAAATAACTTTATGTTCAATTAGACATCCAGAGAGCAATCCTGCTGAATGCGTTATGGCTGAATTATCCAAATTTTGCCGATTGTATTGTCCAAACGAGCTTTGGAAATGGATGGATGTGATTCTTTTAGCAGCCGAATCCATAAATTCTACAGTCCATGAGAGTACTGGACAGATACCCATGTTGCTTCACCATGGAATCAAGCCAACGAGACTTTGGGATCAGATAATCTCAATTCCACCTGAGATCGAACCCAGTCGTCAAAGGAGGGAAATTCTAGCTTTAGACAGTTTGAGAAGCAGAGCTTTAAAGAGAGAGCGCTGAATCAGAGGGAGACGATTCCTCAGACCCTTGCGTGTAGGAACCCTTGTTTTGGTAAGACGACCAGTACCCTCTGATGTCCAAAACCGCATCTTTTCCAAATTTGCGAGTTTATACTCTGGACCCTACCGAATTCATGAGTGTAACAACAATGGTAGTTACAAGATAGCCAATACACGAACTAGTATCATCGTGGGAACCTTTAATTCTGCAAGTTTGAAGATCTATCATTCAAGAACCAGATAGCTTGATGTGTGAAAAAAAAAATCTTTCCAAAATTTGTTTTGGCTATGTGTGGGGTGGATGTGCCCAAATCCAGTTGCCTAGATTGAAGGGTAAAACCTGTGAGCCTAGATTTGAGGGAACAGGCACGATTCTAAGTTCGGATATGAATGTTTGAATAGCGCGCTACAAACCTTCTTAGAAGCTTTTCGAAGGAATTTACAGCCAAGAAGTGGATAAGTGATATAGGAGGAGAGCGTCATAGTCAAGGCTATATGTCACTAAATATTTCCCGTTGAGAAGGAAACATGAAACCTATATAAGATTACTGGCAAGAACAAGAGAAGAAGAATGAGCTTTGTTTCAAAGAAATTGATCGAACAGAAGCCGAGTTATGAGCTGTTTTAGTTCCAGAGTTTTCGCCGCAGTGACCTCGAGCCAGCAAGCGGATGGGTATATAAGGCGAGCCTCGCAGGCAGAGGTATGTTCACTTCGTCACAAGCACTTCGTTGACTTGGTCGTGCTACGTTAAATAAGTGCTCTAGCCGCTTGACTATCACCGAACTTCGAACATCGTTATTATTGCCGAGCACATGGTTGCATTTGAACTTCAACTTACAGCACAAGCTGTGGACTTAGAATTTTCGACAGTACATGGTTACTGAAAGTGTTAAACTATTTCGAGTGAGTTTAGAACTTTTCTTCGATTTCACAGAAGTGAAATAAGTCTGTGGCACTTGGTAATTCTTACCGCTACAACTTGGACATATGGTAGACTATGTCTACAACTTTTTCTTCAGTCCACATTCATTTATAGCTGGATTATTTATATCCAATAGTTGGACCAGCCAAGATAATTCAGTAACTTCAAAACCAGTCTTGCATATTACAATTCGAAAGCCGAATGGGAATACAGGTTTAGCCATGTGCGATCTGAAAAGTGAGAAGCTTTGCCCAGCCAACTCGACAGAATTTGTAATTGTGCTGAAAAGATTGTAAGAGTATTGGAATACTGATTGTATCACAGTGGGTCTTGGTAATTATTTCATCATGGATCGCTTAGATTAGACCCCTGTCAACTACACTTCAGCTCTTGAAGTTGCCAACATTTTTCTGCAAGACATTATAAACGCCACTATGTCTGCGTAAACAGCTTGTGGGTATAACATGGAAGCTGATACGAGAATATAAGTACGCGTCCTAATGGGACAGACAACAGGAAGACTGAGTATTCTGGTTCAGTCCAGATTTCTACTATCAAGACCTACAAGAATGTAAGCTGCAATTTACATTATTTCTATGCGTAGTTAGTTGGATTTTTTCGTATTTTCTACAGTCTTGCCAACACATTTTTTTTCTCTATAGTCATCGATATGTTTATTTGCTTTTGCAAATATTTTCTTTCGAAACCTGAGCTAGGACCTGAGTTGATTTTTACTCAGATTTAAACGATTCGATATTTATGGACGAGCAGAACGAGCATTTATTTTAGTTGAATATTTTTTAACCTACTTTCCACATTTTGCAAAAATGAGGAAAAAGTAGACTTATTAGATCGGGCAAATGTGTGTCTATCTGTCTGTCCTTCTCTCTGTCTGTCTGTCTGTCCTTCTGTCTGTCTGTCTGTCTGGCTGGCTGGTTGTGTGTGTGTGTCCCCCCCCCCCTATCAACTCCTAAACGGCTGCAGCAATCGAAACGAAATTTGGTAGGAGTAAAGATCTATACCTGAATATCTCACGGCCATATTTGAAAATGATGTCAGTGCTACCAACTGCTGAAAAATCGCAATTGAAATTTGAGCTCCATGTTGGATATCATGGAAGGTATGAATGGGAGCTATTTCAAAATTGGCACACGTATAGATAATAATATTGCAGTTTAATTTCCATGAGGCCATACATCGCAGTGTTGCCAAAATGATTATAAGCCTGCTGATAGGTCCAATTTTTAAATGCATATAACTTCTACACTATCAATTGGAATTCAACCAAATTTCATATGTTGTATGTGTACATAACCAGATATGACTGAGCGTATTCTTAAGAGCCACCAGGGCTGCCAACTGTTAATAAATGCTCTCAATTTTTTAAACCAATTACCCATATATCAGAAAGTATGCAAGCCGACAGCTGGAAACTATGCACACGCATAGTACCTGACATTCTACATTAATTTGGAGTAACTTATATACGTCAGTGCTACCAACATGATTCTAAGCCTGCTGAGAGGTCCAACTTAAATTACATGTAACTTCCATACTATCATTTGGATTTCAACCCAATTTCGTGTGTGCTATGTGTACCATAACATATATGAATATGCCGATTCTTAAAAGTACCCAGGGCTGCCAACTGTTAATAAATACTGTCTCTATTTTTGTTACCCTAATATCAATATATCAAGAAGTATGCAACCCAATAGCTCTAAACTTTGCACACGTATAGTACCTGGCATTCTAGATTAATTTGGAGTAACTAATATACGTCAGTACGGCCAACATGATTCTAAGCCTGCTGATAAGTCCAATTTTAAAATGCATGTAACTTCTCTACTAACTAATGGATTTGATTCTAAATTGACACAACAATAGAACATATTATTTCAGATTATTTCTGGCCAATACATGTATGTCATTGATGCCAACATGATTTTACGCGCGCTGTTAGATGCAATGTTTAACTGCATGGAACGTCCATGCTATCCTTTGGACTTCAACCAAATTTTGTATTCTGTACCTTAAGAGATGGAACTAAGAATATACTCAGTCACCAGGGCTGCCAACTGTAGTTCTCTATTAGGCTACATTATGCCAGGTATACAGTATTTCGAACTAATTAGAAATTTCGATATTACCAACTTAATTTCGTTATTATTTTAGATAGATCCATTTAGATTAATCATTGGCATGAATCTTAAATTTTAAGAAAAGTAGGCTCTTTAGTTCGTCACGGAACTTCTTGTTTCTTATTGCTGTCATTAGCCGTCATAATTTGAGATTTAAGAATTAATCTAAGTTGAGGAATGGATAGTTATCCATCATTATGAAGTCGAGGGTGATATTCCCCGAACAGTTTGATAACTTTAAACCTAATTTTGAACATAATAATAATAATAATAATAATAATAATAATAATAATAATAATAATAATAATAATGATAATGGGATTTAGTAATAATTATTATTTTTCTATTTTTCTGGAATAATAATAATAAACATTTGTGGTTTATAATAATCATTTTCTGGTTGTATGATTAATACTGTTGACATTTGAAGTCATACTCTAAATCGGATATTTGTTAATTCCGAAGGTTAGTGGTTAACACATGCCCACTTATAATGAACAGTTAAATTCAGTGAAATTTTTCACGTTTGCATTTCATATTTAAAGCTTTGATAATGACACGGAAAGAAGTGAAATGGGAAGCTAAGCATGTATAAAGCAGGGTTTTTGCTAGAGTTTATATAAAATAAAATCATTATGACGCAGCGTCTTTCACAACGTTTGCTAATATTAACACTGTGTGGAATTTCTGATGGTGAAATTATATTGGATATTGTCGTAAACTCATTGGTGAGGTTTATTAATTTTTAGCCTACTTTTCGCATTTTGCAAAAATGAGGAAAAAGTAGACTTATGAGATCGGGCAAATGTGTGTCTATCTGTCTGTCCTTCTCCCTGTCTGTCTGTCTGTCCTTCTGTCTGTCTGTCTGGCTGGCTGGCTGGCTGGCTGGCTGGCTGTGTATGTGTGTCCCCCCCCCCCTATCAACTCCTAAACGGCTGCAGCAATCGAAACAAAATTTGGCAGGAGTAAAGATCTATACCTGAATATCTCACGGCCATATTTGTAAATGATGTCAGTGCTACCAACTGCTGAAAAATCGCAATTGAAATTTGAGCTCCATGTTGGATATCATGGAAGGTATGAATGGGAGCTATTTCAAAATTGGCACACGTATAGATAATAATATTGCAGTTTAATTTCCATGAGGCCATACATCGCAGTGTTGCCAAAATGATTATAAGCCTGCTGATAGGTCCAATTTTTAAATGCATATAACTTCTACACTATCAATTGGAATTCAACCAAATTTCATATGTTGTATGTGTACATAACCAGATATGACTGAGCGTATTCTTAAGAGCCACCAGGGCTGCCAACTGTTAATAAATGCTCTCAATTTTTTAAACCAATTACCCATATATCAGAAAGTATGCAAGCCGACAGCTGGAAACTATGCACACGCATAGTACCTGACATTCTATATTAATTTGGAGTAACTTATATACGTCAGTGCTACCAACATGATTCTAAGCCTGCTGAGAGGTCCAACTTTAAATACATGTAACTTCCATACTATCATTTGGATTTCAACCCAATTTCGTGTGTGCTATGTGTATCATAACATATATGAATATGCCGATTCTTAAAAGTACCCAGGGCTGCCAACTGTTAATAAATACTGTCTCTATTTTTGTTACCCTAATATCAATATATCAGGAAGTATGCAAGCCAATAGCTCTAAACTTTGCACACGTATAGTACCTGGCATTCTAGATTAATTTGGAGTAACTAATATAGGCCTACGCCAGTGCTGCCAACATGATTCTAAGCCTGCTGATAAGTCCAATTTTAAAACGCATGTAACTTCTCTACTAACTAATGGATTTGATTCTAAATTGACACAACAATAGAACATATTATTTCAGATTATTTCTGACCAATACATGTATGTCATTGTTGCCAACATGATTTTACGCGCGCTGTTAGATGCAATGTTTAACTGCATGGAACATTTAGGATACATTATGCCAGGTATACAGTATTTCGAACTAATTAGAAATGTCTATATTACCAACTTAATTTCGTTATTATTTTAGATAGATCCATTTAGATTAATCATTGGCATGAATTTTAATTTTAAGAAAAGTAGGCTCTTTAGTTCGTCACGGAACTTCTTGTTTCTTATTGCTGTCATTAGCCGTCATAATTTGAGATTTAAGAATTAATCTAAGTTGAGGAATGCATAGTTATCCATCATTATGAAGTCGAGGGTGATATTCCCCGATCAGTTTGATAACTTTAAACCTAATTTTGAACATAATAATAATAATAATAATAATAATAATAATAATAATAATAATAATAATAATGGGATTTAGTAATAATTATTATTTTTCTATTTTTCTGGATTAATAATAATAAACATTTGTGGTTTATAATAATCATTTTCTGGTTGTATGATTAATACTGTTGACATTTGAAGTCATACTCTAAATCGGATATTTGTTAATTCCGAAGGTTAGTGGTTAACACATGCCCACTTATAATGAACAGTTAAATTCAGTGAAATGTTTCACGTTTGCATTTCATATTTAAAGCTTTGATAATGACACGGAAAGAAGTGAAATGGGAAGCTAAGCATGTATAAAGCAGAGTTTTTGCTAGAGTTTATATAAAATAAAATCATTATGACGCAGCGTCTTTCACAACGTTTGCTAATATTAACACTGTGTAGAATTTCTGATGGTGAAATTATATTGGATATTGTCGTAAACTCATTGGTAAGGTTAATTGATTTTTAGCCTACTTTTCACATTTTGCAAAAATGAGGAAAAAGTAGACTTATGAGATCGGGCAAATGTGTGTCTGTCTGTCTGTCCTTTTCTCTGTCTGTCTGTCCTTCTGTCTGTCTGTCTGGCTGGCTGGCTGTGTGTGTCCCCCCCATCAACTCCTAAACGGCTGCAGCAATCGAAACAAAATTTGGTAGGAGTAAAGATCTATACCTGAATATCTCACGGCCATATTTGAAAATGATGTCAGTGCTACCAACTGCTGAAAAATCGCAATTGAAATTTGAGCTCCATGTTGGATATCATGGAAGGTATGAATGGGAACTATTTCAAAATTGGCACACGTGTAGATAATAATATTGCAGTTTAATTTCCATGAGGCCATACATCGCAGTGTTGCCAAAATGATTATAAGCCTGCTGATAGGTCCAATTTTAAATGCATATAACTTCTACACTATCAATTGGAATTCAACCAAATTTCATATGTTGTATGTGTACATAACCAGATATGACTGAGCGTATTCTTAAGAGCCACCAGGGCTGCCAACTGTTAATAAATGCTCTCAATTTTTTAAACCAATTACCTATATATCAGAAAGTATGCAAGCCGACAGCTGGAAACTATGCACACGCATAATACCTGACATTCTATATTAATTTGGAGTAACTTATATACGTCAGTGCTACCAACATGATTCTAAGCCTGCTGAGAGGTCAACATTTAAATACATGTAACTTCCATACTATCATTTGGATTTCAACCCAATTTCGTGTGTGCTATGTGTATCATAACATATATGAATTTGCCGATTCTTAAAAGTACCTAGGGCTGCCAACTGTTAATAAATACTGTCTCTATTTTTGTTACCCTAATATCAATATATCAGGAAGTATGCAAGCCAATAGCTCTAAACATTGCACACGTATAGTACCTGGCATTCTTGATTAATTTGGAGTAACTAATATAGGCCTACGCCAGTGCTGCCAACATGATTCTATGCCTGCTGATAAGTCCAATTTTAAAACGCATTTAACTTCTATACTAACTAATGGATTTCATTCAAAATTGACACAACAATAAATGATATTATTTCAGATTATATCTGATCAATACATGTATGTCATTGTTGCCAACATGATTTTACGCGCGCTGTTAGATGCAATGTTTAACTGCATGGAACGTCCATGCTATCCTTTGGACTTCAACCAAATTTTGTATTCTGTACCTTAAGAGATGGAACTAAGAATATACTCAGTCACCAGGGCTGCCAACTGTAGTTCTCTATTAGGCTACATTATGCCAGGTATACAGTATTTCGAACTAATTAGAAATTTCGATATTACCAACTTAATTTCGTTATTATTTTAGATAGATCCATTTAGATTAATCATTGGCATGAATCTTAAATTTTAAGAAATGTAGGCTCTTTAGTTCGTCACGGAACTTCTTGTTTCTTATTGCTGTCATTAGCCGTCATAATTTGAGATTTAAGAATTAATCTAAGTTGAGGAATGGATAGTTATCCATCATTATGAAGTCGAGGGTGATATTCCCCGAACAGTTTGATAACTTTAAACCTAATTTTGAACATAATAATAATAATAATAATAATAATAATAATAATAATAATAATAATAATAATAATAATAATGGGATTTAGTAATAATTATTATTTTTCTATTTTTCTGGAATAATAATAATAATAAACATTTGTGGTTTATAATAATCATTTTCTGGTTGTATGATTAATACTGTTGACATTTGAAGTCATACTCTAAATCGGATATTTGTTAATTCCGAAGGTTAGTGGTTAACACATGCCCACTTATAATGAACAGTTAAATTCAGTGAAATGTTTCACGTTTGCATTTCATATTTAAAGCTTTGATAATGACACGGAAAGAAGTGAAATGGGAAGCTAAGCATGTATAAAGCAGAGTTTTTGCTAGAGTTTATATAAAATAAAATCATTATGACGCAGCGTCTTTCACAACGTTTGCTAATATTAACACTGTGTAGAATTTCTGATGGTGAAATTATATTGGATATTGTCGTAAACTCATTGGTAAGGTTAATTGATTTTTAGCCTACTTTTCACATTTTGCAAAAATGAGGAAAAAGTAGACTTATGAGATCGGGCAAATGTGTGTCTGTCTGTCTGTCCTTTTCTCTGTCTGTCTGTCCTTCTGTCTGTCTGTCTGGCTGGCTGGCTGTGTGTGTCCCCCCCATCAACTCCTAAACGGCTGCAGCAATCGAAACAAAATTTGGTAGGAGTAAAGATCTATACCTGAATATCTCACGGCCATATTTGAAAATTATGTCAGTGCTACCAACTGCTGAAAAATCACAATTGAAATTTGAGCTCCATGTTGGATATCATGGAAGGTATGAATGGGAACTATTTCAAAATTGGCACACGTGTAGATAATAATATTGCAGTTTAATTTCCATGAGGCCATACATCGCAGTGTTGCCAAAATGAGTATAAGCCTGCTGATAGGTCCAATTTTTAAATGCATATAACTTCTACACTATCAATTGGAATTCAACCAAATTTCATATGTTGTATGTGTACATATCCAGATATGACTGAGCGTATTTTTAAGAGCCACCAGGGCTGCCAACTGTTAATAAATGCTCTCAATTTTTTTAATCCAAACATCCATATATCAGAAAGTATGCAAGCCGACAGCTTTAAACTATGCACACGTATAGTACCTGACATTCTATATTAATTTGGAATAACTTATATACGTCAGTGCTACCAACATGATTCTAAGCCTGGTGAGAGGTCCAACTTTAAATACATGTAACTTCTATACTATAATTTGGATTTCAACCAAATTTCGTGTGTGCTATGTGTACCATAACTGATATGACTATGCCGATTCTTAAGAGTAACCAGGGCTGCCAACTGTTAATAAATACTGTCTCTATTTTTGTTACCCTAATATCAATATATCAGAAAGTATGCAAGCCAATAGCTCTAAACTTGGCACACGTATAGTACCTGGCATTCTAGATTAATTTGGAGTAACTAATATACGTCAGTGTTGCCAAATTGATTCTAAGCCTGCTGATAGGTCCAATTTTAAAATGCATCTAACTTCTATACTAACTAATGGATTTCATTCAAAATTGACACAACAATAAATGATATTATTTCAGATTATATCTGATCAATACATGTATGTCATTGTTGCCAACATGATTTTACGCGCGCTGTTAGATCCAATGTTTTAACTGCATGTAACGTCCATGCTATCCTTTCGACTTCAACCAAATTTTGTATTCTGTACCTTATGAGATGGAACTATGAATATATTCAGTCTCCAGGGCTGCCAACTGTAGTTCTCTATTAGGCTACATTATGCCAGGTATACAGTATTTCAAACTAATTAAAAATTTCTATATTACCACTTAATTTCGTCATTATTCTAGATAGATCCATATAGATTAATTATTGGCATGAATCTTAAATTTTAAGAAAAGTAGCCTCTTTAGTTCGTCACGGAACTTCTTGTTGAATCTTCCATTTGTCATAACAAGCAAAGGCTTGATTATTTTGTATAATTTGGGAAGATGTCATTGTGTGTGTGCAGATAATTATATGCCATTCTGATTGCGCAATTTAAGTCGCAGGAATGAGGTTGTGTAAAATGGAGCACCATTGTAGGTTGGATGTTTTTTATGTAGTAGGAGAGTCGTTTTTCGCCACACTTTCGTCGTAATATAACCACAGGTTATTTTGTTAACCATCATTATTAAATTACTGTTGATCCACGTGTTTGAAAATATTTCTAGTAATTGCTTACCCGGGAAATTATTATTCTACTAGTTCCTTTCATTTAGGAAAGCTTTACCGTTGTCTAAATGCTGATTTATAATTCTGTGATTTTTATCACGTGTCAATCATATGGGCCAATGCTGTTGTTTGAAATTGTTACTTATTAACAACCACTATAAGCTGAAAGGATTTTCAGATCCTATAAAAATAAATACACATTTTCTTTAATAAGTTGATGCTGAACATATTTGACATTTTGTCAAAATCACTTTGATGATAATAATAATAATTTGTTTCATTATAAAACATGTTAAATGATATTTCAAATTTCCTAATTAATGTTTTCAAGGAATAATTAATTAATTCGTTGACTGAATCCATGTGGAATGGAAGTTATATTTGGGATAATTTTATTTTTGATTAAGTCAAAATTATTTTTGACAGACTTTGGAGTGAGATCTATGTTTCAATAGATATTTTCTGTTGTTTTTTTTTTTTTTTGAATCTACAAAAATGCTCAAGGTCCATGTAAATCATAGTGTATTTCACTTATTATGAACAACTTTGTATTTGACAAATCCTAATATTTCTGTTGCCTAGAAGTGTTTGTCGAAATGCTACGATAATAATTTTGAGAAATGAACAGTGAAAGTGATTTTCCAACCAGTGATAAATTTTCTTATTGATCTTCAATGTGTGAATGCTAAATAATTTAGGGATCAGTATGGACGATTGACTTTACGCTGATAAAACCCTACCCCTGTTCATAATTATGTTGATCTAAGTCAACAGGACTGATATTCTGACCTCTCGTTTCAACTTTGTTAGTGTTCATGTGTTGGCGATATTGTATATTGTGTACATAATTTATTCTTTTCCAGTCATCTTTTATGCCGTTTTGGGCATATTTTCTTCATGTCATTTTAAAGTTTTAATAAAATGAGATAATTTTATGGTATGCAATCACCGTTTTCATGAATCTCCTTCTATCCTTATTGTTGCGTCGAGCCGAAAATCAGTTAAGCATTTTTTGTTGGGTCTTTGCATTCGACTTTAACCCATCTGGCGCCCCGGGATATTTTGATTCTCGTGCTGACTGATTTTTGGTGAAATGCATATGTGGTCGTCCGGACTTCGGTCCAAACGGGCACAATATGATGTATTATTATTATTATTATATTATTATTATTATTATTATTATTATTATAAATCATTATAAGTGGAGATAATTTAATGGTAAGTGGAATACGAGTAAAATATCCTTCGATAAAAATGGACTTAATGATTATTTATGTAACTATAAAGTGGTGCATGAACTCAATTATAGATAAATATTTTGATTAAACGACAGATGTGTTTGTTTGTAGTCAAGGATAGAATGACGTGTATGTAACTAGGATGCTGTATCATTCAATATAATGTTGTAGATATTGTGAATTTGGAAGAATTATGGATGTCATAATGATAGTGTAGAATAGAGAAGGATTGGTTTTAGTTCAACTTAAGAATAAATATACAGGTGGCAAACTTCGTGATTTAATTGGGGGTATTTATTATTATTATTATTATTATTATTATTATTATGTTAATTGTATCGATTGTTCTTCAGTCAACTTAGTGGATGAGGCTAAGACCGATGTGGGATTGAACATAATTTTTCGACTTTATTATGTCTTGTTGTGTCTTAGATGCCAACATGAAAGAAATATATCCGTCACCTTCTCTCATGTTAGGCAACGAAAATTAAATACAAAATCTAACTAATATCACCCTCCTAGAAAAGAACCATCCTACTTGTAAGTCCTTTGAAATCCCTCAGAGAAGTCCTATCATTCAAGAATATACAAAGCTAATCTAGTGGTGAATGCAAGAAACCCCTATCTAATTCTATTTAGAATACAGTCTTAGAACAATTAGTAGTGACATCGATCCTGCGTCGGTCGTGCCCAAAATGAGAGTAGGTGAGGGATATTTTTCGGATAGATTATGTTATTGATTAAATGGTTTGTTTTTGATTGATGATATTAGGAAATAAATCCCAATGGAATTGGAATTGTTATTTTACCTTAAACTTGTTTTCTCATGATTGTTGTTGTTTGTTAGATGTGGTGTGTATCCTGAACTGGAGCTCAACCCACTTGCCCGATGCGCTCTGAGACAGGAATTTCGTCCTCTTGGCCCATTTCAGATATTATATAGGTTGTTCATGGATAAGGCACATACGGGAACGGATTACCATATCGCGATCCTGGGTAAAGAGGCACAATATATTGCAGCTGAGGTACGGCCGACTTTAGGATTTCCCAGCTTTCAATATCCCAGCTGTTGTGTGATTCTCCAACAGATTCCCTTTCGTGTGTATGCTCAAGAACAATGAAGATAAAAAATCAAAAGAATACTTCTCTTTATTCCAGCAATGGGTGACTTCAACCATGACTTACCGTTCTCCATTTCTCTGATGATACTACTTCGTGAGACAAAATCTGAAGCGTTCCCAAACTTAACAAGCAATTACTGAAAGTTTGTTCGATAATTATGGCACAACTCCACAATGCTCGTGCTCTCACATAGTCTATTGAACCCCCGCTGGAAAATCAATTGCCGCTTCCACCATTTGAATACGTCGACAATAGGCTCCAGTCTCGGATATTAATGCATACCTATCAGAAGTTCATGTATACATCCCTAGTCGTCCTTTCGTGTGCTGTGCTGGGACAACTCCAATAACACCTCCCAAATACTCGTCTAACTAGCATGTTGCATAATATAAGAATTATGTAGTTACAGTTAACTTTCTGGTGGGAATAGGGCGGGGAAGAGGATAGCTTTGTGTAAGCAGTTAAAAAGCGTGATTTTCAATCCGATACGTCTATCACTTGGGCAGCATAGATTCTTTCTACAAAACTCCTTATAAGCCAACTGTCGTTAAATCATGAGTTACGGATTGAAATGTTTAAATGCTTCACACTATCACCATCTTGAAAGTACACAACTGATGACCTTGTAACATGGCCCGATAACGTTTTCGAAATTTGGTAGTGATCCGATGATTAATGTAATCGGTCCTTGGTTTAAGCGTTGAAAACTCCGATGGTTGCCGTTTTGTTTTCATTTATATGGTGGCAATATGAAATATGTGATTGTTGTACCTTATACCAGAGATAACCCCCCCCCCCCCCCACTAATTTGTATTCAACATTGCTCCATTGTTTATGAATTGACAGAGGGTCAGGACACATACAGGCAGACCAACTTACAGACAAACAGACGGACATCTAACTGTGTTGATCTCACAAGACTGCTTTATTATTCTTATTGATTGTATTATTATTGTTTCTATTATTCTGTGTAGATAGAAGGATGGGCTATATAATAAATGGATAAGAAACAAAAAATAACACTGATACTAAAGCAGAAAATAAGGCATTTAGAAATACACATACCAAGACTAAAACCAAACAGTATTATATAAATAATATTGATGAATGCCAAAAAGATACAAAAAGTATGTAGAAAATTAATAAAAGGCAATAAAACACTTACAGTCAGTGAAATAGGCTTAAAATACACTATGACATACATTCTACGCCACTAACACATATAAACTATAATTATTATAATTATTTGAAGTACATTATAATATGTAATGTGTATATCGTTTTTCATCTATTTATTTTAATACTTAGCATTATTTAATCTTGTGCAAGCTCGTTCATCAATTTCATATAGAATCTAATACAAGTAATGCAATGATCTGAGTAGAATCTTAAATCTTCTACTATCCCATTATAAAAAATAATGAATAATGAAATTATTATTCATACAACTTACATATTTTTACATTTTTATCTTCTTTTTCGTAATAGTTAAATACATTTATCTGTTCATTAACTTAATAACTTTGAGATATGTACCACTCGCACATGTAATGTACAATACTAATGTGATTATGAGTCGACAACGTTTATTATTATTATTATTATTGATTTAAGCCCACTACGGAACGCTTATGACTGGTTCTTCTTCGATGCTCTTTTCCGTTCCATTCAGATTTTGAAATTTATTATGGCGTCTCATAATTTGCTTCAAAAAATGTTACCCTCTACATCGATTTAACACGGCATTATTTCATTACACAAATTCCTTACAATATCAGAGTACAATTTCTCAATGATCAACTCTCAAATAATTATAAACTATTCCTCAAATTTCAAAATCGTGCTCTCAGTTTTCAATAATCGTCAATAATGCAGTCGTTCGTATAACATTACATCACCACACGTTTCACAAGCATCTTTTCGACTTCGCTCTCTCCTGCTTCAATGGTATCACTCCCTAATCATATCATAAATGCACACGCATTTCCTAGATCTTCAAACCTGCTCATCGCTGAGATTGGCACAGTTAAAATTTTAGTAATTATGTTATTATGTAAGGTAATTATGTAAGGTAATTATGTAATTTGTCGGCTGTATCGATATAATTGTCAGCCTCCGTGGCTTAGGCGGCAGCACGCCGGCCTCTCACCGCTGGGTCCGTGGTTCACATCCCTGTCACTCCATGTGAGATCTGTGCTGGACAAAACGGCGGCAGACAGGTTTTTCTCCGGGTACTCCGGTTTTCCCTGTCAAAATTTCATTCCAGCAACACTCTCCACTATCATTTCATTTCATCTCTGTCATTCATTTAATCATTGCCCCAGAGGAGTGTGTCAGGCCTCGACAGCCGGCACAGTCCATATCCTCGCCGCTAGATGGGGGCTTCATTCATTCCATTCCTGACCCGGTCGGAGACTGGAAGCAGGCTGTGGATTTTCATCGATATAATTATCGGTACTCAATAAATTTTGTTCTACAATATCTGACCTCGTGGTCCAATAAATTGGTATTGTTCACGATGAAAAATGTGGTACAAAAGAACTCAATCAATCAGCTTGAAATACGAGTTCTCTCCATTGATTCGTTAATTCCAATACATACTCAGTTATAATGGTATTCAATAATTTAATTCCGTTCGACTTACCACCGCATGATACTGTACTTCACGGGATATAATCAAGCAACACGTCAGGCTTGCTCAATGGCTGCCATAAAATCTGTGTCAAACTCGCCTCCTAAGTAACGTCGGGTCTTGAGGCAATGAAAGATGAGTATTCCCAGCGTATTCCACTTCTTTCAAGTGTGGTCCAGAATGAAGTAGTGTAAAAAATATAGAAAAGATAAGAAATTCTGGCCGTGTTAAAATGTTAACATTTTAATCCATCACTACTCTCAATAAGACAGATTTTAAATTCCATAGCACCAGGTTATTTTGTCCCCCCCCCCCCCCCCCCCCCCCCCTTACAAGCCAGAGCTCTTCAGTCGTTCCTACGTGTCACTCGCCAGTAATTATCTTGCGTTACGACACAGTTCACGGATCACATCTCGGACAATATTCCATACGGTCAGGATATCATTGCTGAAATATAAGATATCACAGAAACAGGAGCTTTTATAATGTTTACACTTGATAAATAATACGTCCCTTAAACGAGATTTACACGGGGAAAAGTGTTTACAATATGTGCCTCATTGTTCGAGGGACTTAGGACCTTATATCTATCTAATTCTCAGTAATTTACACTTAAAAAGTATGCAATATATTTCTTTGATCTTCCTGATTTTTAGCCTACTTTTCACATTTTGCAAAAATGGGGAAAAAGTAGACTTATGAGATCGATCCGGGAAAATGTGTGTCTGTCTGTCTGGCTGGCTGTGTGTGTGTCCCCCCCCCCCCTATCAACTCCTAAACGGCTGCAGAAATCAAAACCAAATTTAGTATGAGTAAAGATGTGCACCGGAATAGCTCACGTCCATATTTGAAAATGATGTCAGTGCTACCAACTGCTGAAAAAACGCACTAGAAATTTGAGCTCCATGTTGGATATCTTGCAAGGTATGCATGGGAGCTATTCCAAAATTGGCACACATGTAGATAATACTATTTCAGTTTAATTTCCAGGAGGCCAACCATGACAGTGTTGCCAAAATAATTTTAAGCCTTCTGATAGGTCCAATGTTTAAATGCATATAACTTCTACACTATCAATTGGATTTCAACCAAATTTTGTATGTAATATCTGTACATAAACAGATATGACTGAGCGTATTCTTAAGAGCCACCAGGGCTGCCAACTGTTAATAATTGCTCTCTCTATTTTTTTTTATCCAAATACCAATATATCAGAAAGTATGCAAGCCAACAGCTTTAAACTATGCACACGTATATTCTGACATTTTAGATTAATTTGGAGTAACTTATATACGTCAGTTCTACCAACATGATTATAAGCCTGCTGATAGTACCTATTTTTAAATACATGTAACTTCTATACTATCAGTTGGATTTCAACCAAATTTCGTATGTGCTATGTGTACCATAACAGATATGACTATAAGTATTGTTAAGAGCAATCAGGGATGCCAACTGTTAATAAATTGTTTTTACCCTAATATCAATATATCAGAAAGTATGCAAGCCAACAGCTCTATACTTTGCACACGTATAGCACCTGGCATTCTAGATTAATTTGGAGTAATTAATACAAGGCAGTGCTGCCAACATGATTCTATGCCTGCTGATATGTCCAATTTTAAAATACATGTAACTTCTATACTAACAAATGGATTTCATCCAAAATTGGCACAACAAGATATCATAATAATTCAGATTATTTCTGACCAGCACACGCATGGTATTGTTGGCAACATGTTTTTACGCGTGCTGATAGATCCAGTGTCTAACTGCATGTAACGTCCATTGGACTTCAACCAAATTTCGTATTTTGTACCTTAAGAGGTGGAACTAAGAATATATTCAGTCACCAGGGCTGCCAACGGTAGTGCTCTATTAGGCTACATTATACCAGGTATATTTTGAACTATTTAGATATTTCGATATTACCAACTTAATTTCGTCATTATTCTAGATAGGTTCATATACTGTAGAATAATCATTGGCATGAAAAGTAGGCTGTATAGTTCTTCACGGAACTTCTTGTTTGTTATTGTGCTCTCGGGGCAAAAACTGTTATCTATTTCATGCCGAGAAGTGAGGACTGCGAGGCCACGTGGGGGGACGGGGGTGAAAAACAATACGTGATATATCGTGTCAAAAGCCTTCAGTATCAGAGATAATAAAATACATGTATTATAGCGAGATCCGTATAAACCTGAAATTTTTTTATGAGTTTTAACTTCTGAATCAATAATAGCAAACATGCTGTTGTTAATTAATTTTAGGGGTTTGGGATATCTTGGCCATCAGCCCCGTGTAGTTGTGTGTGTGTTCAACCTGTCTGATAACCACTATTTATGTAATGACTCTAGTAGTGTGTGTAATTGTATTAGGGACAGGGATGAGATAGGTGCCCCGGGACTATGTACTATCCCGGCTTTCGTCTGGAGGGAGTATGGAAAGACACAGGGAAACCCCACACACAACATTGCCGCTGTAATTGCCGGGATTCGAACCTGCGATGTCCGCACTTGCTGCAGCTGCTGTTGCAGCCATGTTGCACGATTTAACGAGCACGGCTACGCCGTGGGGTAGCTAATAGCTTAGGCTATAAGCAGTAATTTGTTCTGACTAACATAGTAACCTTGGGAGATTCTTCAGAGTAGATGTTGAAATCACCCACCATCTGCATACATGTACAACTGGACTTATCGCACCGTATTCTGTGACGTTCTCCGAAGGTCATTCTCGTCATTGTTGCTTATTTCATTCCTGATAGCCTCATGGAGTTCAACAAGTGACCGGGAACTGTTGTCGTACGCTCGTTTTGTAGGATTACCCCACAAGAAAAAGTCGGGTGGGGCTAGGTCAGGTGATCTGGGAGGCCACAGATTTTTTGAGATCAGACGATCATTAATAAGCTGGCTACAAGTTGCATGGAATTGTCAGACGCATGGAATGTTGCTCATCTTGTTGGAAGTAATCTTCTGTCAATTCAATACCATCGAGCTGATCCACAAATATATTGAAGATGGGTCAACAAACTGCAGGGTAGCGAATAAACAATCCTGGAAGCTAACACCGCACACTAGACTCCAACCTTATCGTGGATGACATTCGGGTTTGTAGCTGCACAACATCTGCTACTTTGTGAGTTGAAACAATCTCTCATCCGTAAACCAATTTACGGTGAGAATATTTCTACAGGGTCAAGGACAGACTGCGATTAATTTCTATGTGGCAGGAGCTTTTCTACAGCTAAGTATCCTTTCTGACGCCTACATCATAAAAGGAATTAGTGAGAGTTGAACTGAATGAAGATTAATGAAACTGGGCAAGGAATTGGAGTGAAGCAGCCGTCGATTATTAAAAAGTACGGTCCTGGCATTCGCGTGGAGTTGAAAATGGGAGACGACGGAAAATAATTTGTAGGATGGCCAATGGCGTGATTCGAATGAATAAATGAATGAATGAATGAATGAATGAACGAATGAATGAAAAAGTAAGAAAGATAGAAACAAATAAATAAACAAATACATAAATAAATAAAAAATAAACAAATAAATAAAATATATAAATAAATAAATACATAAATAAATAAATGCGAATGGTCTAAGATGGCGTGTGAGTGATTTTAATGTTCTAGCCCGCAGGACATATACAGTAATATTGAGTAGGCTAGTTGCCCCGCAGTGAAACTCTGCCGTATACCTCGCCTCACTGCACTTTTTATTTGCTCTTTTGTGATCTCTGAAAGAAATGCCCAACATTTATCTAATCAAATGTTTACTAGTAGTCTTCAGTACGAAAATGTCCCCTCAATTCCCGAAATACGTGCATAATTTGCTAAACTTAGGGCCATTTGAGGATGAAGATATAAATTAGCAATTATTTTTGTCACCACCTGTATACTAATCCAAATTACGAATAATTTAGGTTTCGGAAACTTCAGAGCGTTTGTTTCCTTAACATAAACGGTAAGACGTCGCAAATTTGCAATTAAGCACGTCTACTGTTTCCTTAAGTGGGACCCGTGTACAATGTTTGCACTTAACTTATTGAAATGTCTAATTCCTTGTAAATCATTTCAGTAGGTTCCAGTAATGGTACCTTGATATTTATTACCTGCTGTATTTTATTGCAGCTAACGGCCATTAAAATGATAAATATAATAGGAGCAGTAACTATACGTTTCTACCCTAGGATCTATTCTCAAGGAACCACCTTCTGCGATTGAGACTTCAGTCCCAATAGTCCTGGGTGTGTTTCCCTGCTCTTCTAAGTAACATAAATCTGATTCTGTTTCGTAGACATTCCCGGCCGGAGCTGATATTTGTAATGTCTTGAGCTATTTTACAGCGTCAGGAGTTCCTTTTGCCAACCCATCAACATCGTTACAAAAGTCTTAATCAAGGCTGCCAACCCGTCAAACAGCTCCAGCCATCCACAGGAAGCAAGAGGTTCGGTTGTTTGTTGTTGTTGTCGATTCTATAAGGGCTTTGTAAAATCGTGGTCATGTCAAGTGTACTTGGGTGTGCGTAGAATGCCTGATAACCTGTGTCACTGTGATGTCTCTACTAGTGTGTGACATCGCCAACGCGTGGGCGTGGCATTAAGTTAGGTACTGTACCTGTACTACCTACCAATACCTGCTGAAATCCAACGATGACAGCTGGATCGTAGAAACTGAAATCCCCGGCTAGAAAAAGAGCCAGATCATACCAACAAGTAGAAGGGATAATAGGGCACAAGTCATTCCAAACAAGGTGGCATTAAGAATGACCATAGCGAATAAAAATTAAAGACGCGCAGAGAACACAAGATTCCAGTCAAATAAATATCTCAGGAATGTGGGAAACTCCAGAAAACCCTCAGCGATGGCCTTCTTAACGCGACCTTCCACCACCTTTATAAACCATCACGCCATAACGATTAAAATCAGATAACAAAATGTATTCACAAAAAGACATTACATGAGAAGCAATGTCAATCAAAGAAAAATCCTTATTGAAAAGCATCGAGAAAATCGATGAATTAAATGCAGCACACCGTCCCATCGGATCTGCCGGTGCAGATATCCTATTCACTTATATAATACAGAAATATGTACAACAATAATTATCCATGAAAAAGAAACCCCTAATGGATCATTAACATAGACATTCCATGTTTGAAGTTACCGCATGTTGATTATAAGTTTCATATTTACAAATGTACATTTTCATTCGTACACCCTTAAGTGTATTCGCAATTGACTTAACACTATTATCTTCCAGATTTGCATAATTCTGTATTTAATTTCGTTGAGTTTATTTTAGTCATTATCAGTGTAATTCGACCAAGCACTGTAGCTAAGAAGAAATGTTCATCCAAAAATCAATACAAATATGTTTTTATAGGGGCGACTAAAATATCCTTGCTGGCATCGTTATTAAAACTTTCAATTTGGAATCAATAAATATTTTCCAATCAACAACTTTCAACCTGTGCTTCGAATATTATCATTAACAAACATGTTATTACAGCGTAACTCCACTATGACACGGTTCAACAATACTTAATGTCATACTTGACATTCACATTCCATTCGCAAACGGATTTATACCATAAACATTGTCTTTGAATATTCCACTGAAGTTCTTCACACAATTGGCTCTCAATAGCTCAATTTGACACGTACTTCAACTAGTACTGTATTCATAAATACCAACTAATATCCACAGATATTCATAATCAATTAGCACCTTCATGGTGACCAATAAACCATTCTACACGTATCGAGTATCATAATAACTATCGCACATAACATCGTGCCGATCAAAAGTATTTAATACCTTTGCACTCTGTTTAAATCATTAAAATAATATGAATTACAAATTAATTCTTATGAAGTAGAATTGCTTTGCCTTACAAGAATGCTCTTCGTCACATATTTCAATAAAAATACTCATCCACTCTCAAATTCATCCTTGGGAATCATGTCGATAAATCTGAATGTTCATCGGAAATAAATTCTCATTTCAAAAATACTCCAACGATGGAGATAAATCACCTCTAAATCAAAAAATCCTCCATGCACACAATACACGTGGGATCCATAAGAAGTGAAAATGATCTGACTAAATGAGGCTCTCCTCCACTCAAATGAACTCGTAAAATATCAACAATGACTTTTACACCATGAATCCAGGTAACATTTAAGGTTAGGCTACTGTTGATTCATTAGAAATCACTGCAAATACAAGTCATTTATGAGAACAAAGAATGCTCTCAAAAAATTAGAAAGATCAAAACTTCTCATCAAAGCTAAATTCCAACAACTAAATTCATGAGAGTGATATTCACTGATTATTCCAGAACAAATAACTTTCGGCATCAACGCAGATGAAAACCTCGATTTCGAGATATTAGTCGAAAAGTTCATTAAATTCCTAACAGTGTTCAAAAATAATTACATGTTTAATTAATCTTCATAGCAAATACGCATTTATTCCACCTAACGATTCTCTTCTTAACATTTAAAAATATCCATATCATTTAATTGAATTTCAAAACGCGAAATAGTAATTTTAAAGTAAATTCATAAATCAAAACTGAAAAATGGATGCAATCGTTATTCAAATCAAAATCCAATTTAAAATGAGGCCAGTCACGAAACAGATATCGAACCTGAACCCCACCTCAATCATACTAATCGAAAAGAAAGAATGGCAATCATGGCTACTTTAGAATACCTTATTCTGCTACTACTAGAAATATTGACTTGCTTCTACCTTTCGACGATTCTCAAAGGAGGTATATAATGGGGATACATGCCCTAGTCTCGAATTCCAAATCATACTGTGGTAAAGTATGTCCATCCAGCCTACCAGGACTAGAACTGGGGAACCTCTCACGTTCTCCTGGCTCCAACCTCGAGGCTGGATTGCAACACAGGAGCAGTAATGGCCTCCAACATTGGGTTGTAGACCCCGTCTCGCTTGTATGAAGTTCGTCATCTCGTAGTAGCATTTCGACACTCGAATATTACCATGGATTATATCCATCTTCTTCGTGGTTTCAAGAATTCTAAGATTCATGTTCGAAAAGCTGCTCCATAAGCGCTTCTCATGTTTGTAAGCAGCAGTAGTTTCTCACGAAATATTCATGCTTATGCTCAGTACGTAGTTTTCATGTTTAAGTTTAGCCCGACATGGCTATTAATTCCATTCTCATTGCACTTTTCCTCCCGACGTCTTATGCGTGAACATGACGTATAATTTGAGAAATGTATTTATGGTAGAAGTTCTTTGGTTAAAGACTATGTTCAAAGTTACCATCACAGCTGTTATTATCGGCATGAAACATGAAATTACAAGTCCTTTGTAGTGTAGCATCAGCAAACGTTGCTTCTTATTAGTATCAATACGCGTCTACGAAGTTCCATTTTAAGTGATCGTACTCGCAATCTTCACAAGATTGACTAAAAATTTACAAAATCCTATCTCGCCGTACTTTCTTAATATTCACAAGTCTGAAAATACACTAAGTTCCTTCGCCACATGGAACCAACATAGCGATAATCATCGCCGGTACACGTTTTAGAAATGTACTGTTCACGCCCGAGGTAGATGTGAATCGAACCGAGACACGTTAAGATCTAATTCTTCTTCTGATACTGCAGATTACAAGTAAACACCGTTTCCCCCACTCCGGTGCATCGGAAGTCGATGTTAATCACATAAGCATACTGATGAATACATCTCACGCCTCACACAGCATTCATCTCAACGAAAATACAATTGTATACACGTCATGGTATTATAAGATAACATCTTATATAGAAGAAACTTCACAAATAGCTCTCAATTCATTATAATCAGTATAATCATGTCTCAGGTGAGCGGTTCGATATGAATAACCAGATTATCGATCGCTGTTGACCTGCGCTACAAGCTTCGTCTCCCTTCGTGCATGTCCGCCGGGACCTTGAAACGTCCACCGGGGTTCGGCGACCCGCTTGCTACTATCTAAGCTGCGAGTGACGTAACAGATGCCTGGCTGCCTCCCATCTCACAGAGTTGTAGTGCAGCGCTCGAAAATATTCTGAACCCAGGACTATAAAATAACGGTACAGTACCATCCCAGCATTTGACTGAAAAAGAAGTCACAAACCACGGAAGACCACTTCCAGCATAGCTGAGGTAGCAATCGAACCCGCCACTTCTCAGTTTTGCGTCACGAGGCTGAGCGTACCCCCGTTCCGTTCCTCCAACCAGATTTAAATGTCTTGGCAGAGCCGGGAAACCACGTCTCCGTGGTGACAGCCAAGAATGCTAGCCACTAAGCAACGAGGTGAGCGCAAGAGATTGCGTACGCGGTCCGACACTGCAGAATAAATACCAGGAACATATTACCTTCGGCCATTCTGCCACGACTCAGCAGATTGTAAGGAAGGCGAAACATCGGCACTGCCCAAGGCTGTACAGATAACAACAATTCTGTTCTTGGAACGGGATACTCTTAGCCTCGTGAGGTAAATCCAAGAAGAGGTGAGCCGGGAATCGAACTCGGACCACAGGGGTGACAGTCAAGAATGCTGGCCACGAAGTGTCAAGGAGAATAAAGGTTCTAACGAGGAGAGGTTTTACTGTAATGTAAAGAGAAACGTCGTTCGGAAGGATATGGTTCAACGTAGGACCGTATGTTCTGTCACCTAACTATTAACTCTCCGTAAAAAAAGAACATAAACATTACATTAAGTATGCAACAAAAAGAGTAGTAAAGCACTAAATAACTCAACATTTTATCTTCAAAGAAGATCTCTAGAAAAAGTCGTGATATTTTTTGTTATGTAACTGTTCATTACTTTGCGAATTTAGTTTCAAGTGTCACAAAGGGAAGGCGTGCTAGCCTGTAACAGACGCTTCGGTACAGATAATGCAATTAGCCTTGCATGGAGGCGATGACGCATGACGAGAGCAGTGAGCAGCCTCTCTGTGGCGGTAGCGCTCCGACAAGGAACGTTTATATACGGGCTCTAACATCAAGGTCATCAGGACCACTATATTTTGCTGTAAGCAGGATTTGTCAATGTCTTTGTGGTGTCTGAAGGAGCGTGCTTATTTGTTATTGTCGGCCTCGTTGCGTAGTTGTTACCATTCTTAGCTGTCACAACGGAGGCCCAGATTCGATTCTCGGCTCTGCCGAGAAATTTAATTCTGGGTTGAGGGCTGGGACGGGGTACCCTCAGCGTCGTGAGGCAAAACTGAGAAGAGGAGTGTTCGATTCCCACCTCAGCTATCCTGGAAGTGGTTATCCGTCGTTTCCCCACTTCTACTTCAGGAAAATGCTGGGAGGGTTCCTAGCTTATGGCCACAGCCACCTCCTTCCCAACCCTTCCTCCAATTTACAAATACACACACTAAAACAGACACGACAATAACACAGGTTATCAGATAATAAATAAATAAATAAATAAATAAATAAATAAATAAATAAATAAATAAATAAATAAATAAATAAATAAATAAATAAATAAATAAATATTCAGGGTGTAACAAAAAAAAAGTACAGCACAAATTGCAGGACACATACCTCACACGTAGACGAAGAAATTATGTTATATGAACATGGGTCCGGAAACGCTTTGTTGCCATGTTATACTTAATTATTTCCACCTCATTTATCATGGGAACATACAAGAACAGAACGTACCAGCTTACCACATGCAACTCTTTCTTATAGGAAATGTTCAGTATGCCCTACGTGCGCATTGATACATTCATCAACCCACCGCCGTAGTGAATCTCGGATGCGCTGATGTACCCCTGGAGTACTAAGTATGGTGTCGTAGCCTTCCATCTTCCATAATACGGGCACGGAGACTCTGAGCATCTTGTACTGGGGTTCGATACACAAGAACTTTTGAATGCTCTCACAAATAAAGTTCAGTGATTTTAGGTCCGGAGACCGTGGAGGCCAAGCAATTGGTCCACCTCTACCTATCCATTTGTCACCAAATCTGTTATTTAAAAGCCGACGGACATTAGAACTAAAATGAGGAGGTGCTCCATCGTGCATGAAGTTCATGTTTTTTCACACAGCTAAAGGCACATCTGCTAAGTCGCATGGCAACGGGGCCATATAAAACAAAACACTGGCGGTGCACCTACCATAATTCAACGTAACCAGGCGCAACCAAGAGTGCATGTTCCCCATGAGTCTAACGTTCTGTTCTTGTGTGTTTCCCAAGATTAATGAGTTGGAGACAATGAGGTGTAACATGGAAACAAAGCGTTTCCGGACCCATGTTCATATAACATAATTTCTTCGTCTACGTGTGAGGAATGTGTCCTGCAATTTGTGCCATACCTTTTTGCTACACCCTGTATACACACGCACCCAAGTACACGGGGCTGAAATTTTGACGATGTCTAAGTCCCTAGGTTTAAGTGAGATCAGGAGATTCACGCTTCCTATGTTCCGTAGTCACACCAGAACCCAGCACTTTGGGATAGGAGTCGTTGTTGTCATTCAGCCCCATGTACTTGGGTGGGTGTGGAATCTTGTCTTACAACCTCTGTTATCGTGATAGCTGTATTAGTGTTTGTTTTTGTAATTCAGGTGAGGATTGAAAAGGAGGCGGCTGTGTTCTTAAATTAGGAACCATCCCAGCATTTGCCACTTCCAAGATCGCTAAGGTAAGAATCCAGCTCATCCCTTCTCAGCTTTGCCACACGAGTCTGAGTGTACCCCACTCCAGCCTTCAGACCAGAATTAAATTTCTGGGATCGAACTGGGACCTCCGGGGCGACAGCCAAGAATGCTAGGCACTACACCACGAGGTGGTCAAGATTAGGAGTCACAGACCTCATTATATAGCTGCCAAGAAATGTGTGTATGGTCTGAGGGCCGAAACGAAGTATACTCAGTCTTGTGACTCAAAACTGTGAATAGGAGGGTTCGATTCTCACTTCAGCCATCCTGAAAGTGGTTTTCCATGGTTTCCTACTTCTCCTCCAGGCCATTGCCTGGATGGTTTTTAAATCAGGAGCACTGCCGCCTCCTTCCCAATCCCCACCTAGATTACAAACACACACACTACTACTACAGACAACGCAATAATCCAAGTTATCAGAGACATTGCACTCACACCCAAGTACATGAGGGTAAATGGCAAAAAAAGCGCATTGATGTATCCTTGGCCGTGGTGGTGGTAGTGGTGGTGATGGTGGTGGTGGGAACAAAATCTACCCTTCTACGAAGTGTATTTTGAACACGATTAATTGTGCGTATAAACTTTTAATATGAAATTACTATTATTTCTGTAGCTGCATATAAACTACCTTCACCACCACCAAGGAAATATCAATGCGCGTTGTCTGCCATGTTTCATTGTCGGGCGTTTCAAGTTGGCCGTACCACGTGGACCGGTGCTTAGAGCTCCGGAAATCGGGTTCTGCGGTCCATAACGTAAACGGGTGAGCTGGACGATTTGCCTCATTTGCTGAGCACAGATCTGTGTGTGTTTATGTATGTCCATCCCCTCACAAATAACTTTCAATCGGTCGGACGGGTGATAATGAAATTTTGCAGTCATCATCATCATCATCTTCATTTCCCCTTTTCCAGCTGACACTGGGTGGGGGGAAATATGGTTCCTCTCCACTTTGTTTTGCCGTTCCACTATTCCTCTTCCGACATGGTGTTCCAACCCAGGTTTCGTTTTCTAATCCTATACTTCACCGAGTCCATCCAACGCATTCTTGGTCTTCCTCGTCCTCTCTTCCCTGTCATCCGTCGTTCCAGTACTCGTCTTGGTAGCCTTACTTCATTCATCCGTTTAACATGTCCAAACCATCTCAATCTGTTTTTCTCCAGTTTGTCATTTAGTTTCTGTACTCCCAGTTCTTTCCGTATATCTTCATTTCTCGCTCTGTCTCTTCTCGTTTTCTGGACCATACTTTTCAGGAATCTCATCTCAGCTGCCTGTACTCTGCTCTCATCCCTCTTAGTCATTGTCCAAGTTTCTGCTGCATATGTCATTATAGGAACATAATGTGCTTTGTACATAACTTATTTAGCCTTAATTGGTATATCCTTGTTCCATACTAGTCCCCGCACCTGTTGGTAGAAAGCACTCCCGAGTTGTATTTTTCTGATAATTTCCAAATATAGTTTTCCATCTTCATTCAGTTCACTTTCCAACTATTTGAAGTGTTTCACCACTTCCAATTCCTTATTTCCGACTTTGATTACTCCTTTTCCTTCTTTCTTACCTCTACTCATCACCAGTGTTTTACTCATTTCTACATTTATCTTCAATGCCCATTGCCCATTTTGCAATAAATTAGTCAATTTTCCAACGAGCTCAACCATGTATTTATTACAGTATTTCCATAATTCCCACCACTTGGACATGGCGACCGAATTAAATATTTCATCACACCAGAGTTCAATATTTTAGAACTCTTGGTCTTCCTTTTATGCAGTGTTCTAGAGCAGGGGTCTCCAAACTACGGCCCGGGGGCCACATCCGGCCCGCGGACAGATTTTGTCCGGCCCGCGGAGAGCTAGCATACTTGAAAACTCCTTTTAGAGAACATATTTTTTATAGCAAATTAAATTTAGTTTACTGAAGTATTCTAATTTTATGTTGAATAATTATTAATATGACATCTACATTGATATGGTCATGGGCTAACTACTCATAACATTGTTGTAGGCTTATTGTTATTGTTTTTGTGATAAGTTGGATAAAGAAACACAGAATTGTAATGAGTAAAGACATGTATAACATGAAGACATATGAAATACTAATGAGATTTATGTAATTGAGATTTTCCACTGACAATAGTTTGTAGTTGTGGACTAATTTTACTTGTACCAATTATTAAAAGAGATTTAAGATGCTCATCAGTTAATTTAGATCTGTAAACATTTTTTGTGTACTTCATTTTGGAGAAAGTCTTCTCACACAAATAAGTAGTACCAAAAACAGAAAACAGCCCACGAGCAAATTTATGCAAATTATCAAATTGTGTCAGTGGAAGACTCCTATAAAATTCCAACAAAGATGAGTTTTGATATTTGTTCTTAATTATATCACTGCACTGTAGTTCAATCATTTCCATTTGAAGTTCCGGGGCTAGGGTTTCAATGTCAGTATCAAAAGGATCCTGAAAAATCTTAATTTGATTCGCAAAGGCATCGAAGTCCGAGAAACGAGTATCAAAATTTATTTTCAAAGCACTCAAAGTTTCGATTGCAAAATCGATAGGAAACTCAGTCTCAGTGGTGTGGCTGAATATTTCACATGTTTTAAAATGTGAAAAACATTTACTTCGTAGTTGTGATTGAAACAGTATCAATTTCTTCCGGAATGATTTGATATTAGTGTATAAATCAGGAAGATGCTGGTTTTCTCCTTGCAATCTCAAATTCAGTTCGTTCACATGTTTTGTCAAATCAACATAGAATGCTAACTTCCACAGCCATTCGTTGTTTTGTAATTCAGTAAGAGGGCGATGCTTTTCATTCAAAAAAATTTCGATCCCTGCTCGAAGTTCAAAAAAGCGCTGAAGGACTTTCCCACAACTAAGCCAACGTACGGCAGTATGATAAGGTAAGTCATTTTCTCCAATCTCTTCAATAAATTTTCGGAATTGTCGGTGATTCAGCCCAAAAGATCTCATAAAATTAACAGTTGATATGACTGGTTTCAGAACTTCAGACATATCCAAACATTTTCCGCACAAAGACTGTTGATGAATGATACAATGTAAGACTAATGGTTTTGAACCACCATCATTTTCTACAGCCTTTGACACAAGAGCGACCACTCCTTTATCTTTCACACTCATGTTTTTGCCTCCATCAGTTGTAATACATTTCAAGTTTTTCCATTGAAGGTTCTTTTGATTAATGGCCATTTCAACTCCTTTAAAATATCTGTACCAGTAGTTGTGCCATGAATACTATACATATCAAGAAGTTCTTCATGCACTTCATAGCTTTTATCTACTCCTCGAATATAAATCAACACCTGAGCAGTATCTGACACATCCGTTGACTCATCCAAGGCCAAAGAAAACCACTCAACATCTCCATTTTTGTCGAACAGTTGAGAGGATATATTTTCAGCGATGTTTTCTACCCTTCGAGCCACAGTGTTTGCTGACATACTGACAGTTTTTAATAAATTTACCTTTTCAGGGCACATTTCTTCGGCTGCTGCAATTATGCATTCTTTGATCATTTCTCCATCGGTGAATGGTTTTCCACGTTTTGCAATTTCAAGAGCCACACGAAAGCTGGCACGAGTTGCAGCCTCTTGTTCGGTTTTTAGTTTTGTAAATGAAGATTGCTGCGATTTCAATCCGCGCTTCATAGCTTCGAATTTTTCTGTCCGCAAACTTCCTGTATATTTTGAGTAATTTTGAAAATGTTTTGTTTCATAATGACGTTTAATGTTATATTCCTTGAGAACGGCTATGCTTTCATTGCAAATCAAACATAGCGCCTTGTTACTGGACTCAATTACGAAATACTGAATGTTCCACTCATCTTTGAATTTTCTGCATTCACTATCAATTTTTCGCTTCTTTTCCATACTACTAAATCACACACAAAAGCAACAATTCAAATCAAAATACTGTTACAAAGATGTCTTAAACTTAAACACGCACAAACACGTTTTAAGGAGGTACGCACTATTTTATTTCACAACAGTGTCATAGGAAATGACTTGTGGTTGCGCAACTAGCCTTCTTATATATTCCAATTACTGCCATCTAGAAGTGAGTGGAAGACACCAGAACTCTCTCGAACCAACGAGATTACTCTGTACGTGCTATTAGCGCCATCTGTTAGCGATAGAAGGTACTACCTATTTCCGCTTGTGTCCACCAGATGTCGTGTCAGGTTACTCCTCATGGCTCGTACTCTACGACTAATCTAGAAATTACAGATAATGACAGGAAAATTAATAATATGCAGTGTTGCCGTTTTGCGGACTTTAGTCCGATTTGCAGCCTTTTTTCAACGTTGCGTACTTTTTCGGACTTTTTTTTTCATCAGTGGACTATTTCACTTTTTACCACCGGCAACAATGATAATATGGTTTTGGCCCTCGGAATTTACTGGAGTAATCAGTATGGCCCTAAGGCTGGAAAGTTTGGAGACCCCTGTTCTAGAGGATTGAAACTTCCAAATTGAG
Organism: Meconema thalassinum; assembly: GCA_946902985.2. Classification (NCBI taxonomy): domain Eukaryota; kingdom Metazoa; phylum Arthropoda; class Insecta; order Orthoptera; family Tettigoniidae; genus Meconema; species Meconema thalassinum. The sequence continues at coordinate 215,462,043 of OX336389.2, read as the reverse complement.
ACAAGCTATAAGCCAACATGGAGGTCACGGTGATTATTTCAAATTAGTTACATTTTCTAGGAACGTATCAGATCAATCCACCAGAAAGATTGTGGCATGGTCGAGAACAATAAAACATTATTGCATGACACGTTTTAGAAGTCCTGTAAGGGAACTACTTTTATAATCATCTAAGACTTGAAAAGGTGTCGCTGTCGAAGCGTAGCCATATTGGTGTAAGTAGTTACACTCATCTACCCAGACGCCTGGAGATTCGTGTCCGAATCCCAGCTAAAGTCACATTTTTAAGTCTTACCTAACAGATTATGAGACAAGTTGACTGATATGACTTCTAAAATCGTTGCAAGTAAGCATTTAAAACGGTGACCGAGCAAATTTCCCTTTCTAGAAACTTATAATTGTACATCTATCTGCAAACATTTTGCAGCATGATAGATGAATATAAAACTAGTTCTCTCACAGGACTTTCTAAAACGCGTCATGCAAGAATCTAACATTGTGGCTGTTTAAACAATTAGAATTAATTGTTCTTTCAAGGAACTCATTAGCTTAACACATGTTCACTATTTGTAACAAGTAGTGTGCCCAATTAGACACGGCAGACTGGCATCGAACTCGGGTCTTATCAAAGAAGACCAGGCCCATGATTCTGCCCAGAATCGAATCATTGATCTCAGAGGGGGAACAGCTACAGGGAACCCGAAGAGCAATGAGTTATATCTGCATATAATCATAATAACAAGATTTCACGGCTAGAACGGGAATATCATAGCTTTTAAGGTAGATCTTTGCAAGAAAATACAAAGCCCATGTACGTTTTAGAAGCCTGAATGCAGGAAAGCAAACCAGCTTGACAGTTGACAAATCGTAGTTAGCGAAGGGGCGTTTTTAGGTGACGCCAAGGAACTAATTTTCGTCTGGACCGCAGAGGCAGCTCAAGATTAATGGCTCTGGGATCCACCGTCTCACAAGGCATAAAGGTGGAGAGGGGGCAGTCGCCCACAGAAATTAATTGATTACAGCCAATTGGAGCATTGAAATAAAATAAAACTTACACCCAGGTGAATGTATTCTAGGAATGATAATTTAGGAGTGTTCTCACGCCTAAATTAAAGCCTACATCTATAAACGAGCCTCTGCACAAACTGCTTCCGCTCGGGAGGAAGGTTTTGGAGATCAGCAGAGGGGGAATTACCAGGATAGCGTCATAACGCCATGGAAGAAGGCAATTAATTGTAATTAATTGGCCGAAGTGATCGCTTGCACGCGAGTGATTTTGGGACCTCCACACTTAGACAAACGAGGTTTATACTTCACTTTGTCTGGAAATGTATTATTTCAAGAAGGGAGTCGGTCCTGAATGTCCAGTGGACTATGTTTCACAAGAAAGCCTTATATAGGGGAAGCTTCGCAGGGAAGTTAGTTCGTCTTCAGTTCGTCTTCAGTTCGTCTTGACTCAACACGTGAACTAACACGCTGCCAGATCACGCAAGAAAGTGCGCGAAATTATAAAGTGTCGACGCTCAAATGTATTTGGAGAACAATGGTAGCGCATCATGCAGCTTCACAACAGTAATTATGCATCGTGTAAGATTTAGTCTACAGCAGACGTTTAACCAATAACATACGCGAGTATAAATTCAGTACAGCGTAGGGATAATTTAGGATGTTTATAGACAACGAACATACCAGGAGGCGTTGTCATAGTTAAAAATGACACATTATTGTCAGGATCACTACAGTTACGGGAGCCTGGAAGGCGTCACAAATAGTTGTGCCAGAGGATTGAACAGAATTGCAGTAGAGGTGATATAAACTGTAGGTGACGGGAATCGAACACACACACACGCAAGATAGACTTTCATGGAGACCAGCGGTTGTCAGGAGTTAGCTGCATCGCATCTCTGAGGTCAGGCGATAGTTGGAGTCCAATCAAGGATCCATGTGTGAAATAGTGCGGGAATTGTATATAAAGTTATATTACAGTGATTTTTAAAAGTGTTTATGTGTATATGGTAAAATAATATGTATTGTGTCAAAGTGAGAAAAGCCAGTGATGGAAAATATGATTACCATGTGTGAAGTGTATACCATGTGTCGTGTGATAGATATCATGATGGCTTAAGCTAAGCATCATGGTAGGCTCGTGGCTGGACTAACCCAGTAAAAATGAAAGTGAGTACAAATTTAATATGTTGATATGATTAAATAGCTTACCATACAACGAAGCATCACTCTAAGACTAAGAATTAACATTCATTTATGTATGAGCTCACATCCCTCGTATTTTGGTAAAATATGGCTTGGAGGATGATTTGTTTACGGCCATTTCGGCGTAAGACAATGATGAAAGTAACGGTAACGTTAAATAATAATAATAATAATAATCTGGGGTCGGTAACAGTAATGAATAAAATAATGGGCATGTCAGGCCTAGAGTACGTGCAAAGTGTGTCATGTCTAATGTAAGAATATTGTGTTATTGTAAACAGTAAGAAAGAAACGTAAAATGTCGAGATAATGAGAGTTTTTCAGTGTCGTTGAATTGTTGAATGCATGTTTATTATGGTAAATTATACAGGGTTGTATTTGAGAACCATTAAGGTAGTTAATGTAAGCCAGTAAATTTATACTTGTTTTGGGAGCTACATAAAGCTTTGGCTTATGAGTAATTGCAGAGAGGACGGGAGTGCTTTAATAATTGAGTCATCTATAAGAAGTATTGTTTGAGCCGCGCACAGCGAGCAAGTTACGTAGAATCAAGAGATTTACGTAAATAAGTCGCGGGGATCATCCAAACATAGCTTGCGCGTTAGGCGAATCTAGTCGGCTAATCTTCGATATCTACGAGATAGTATCGCCTTGGAGCATACTTGTATTATTCGCAACGAAGTGGGACAGAGGCTGTCTGTATCCACCGTTTGCAGAATTGTTGCCACCAAGGATAACTATTAGAGACCCTGTGTGAGCCCATATATTAATTGATCTGCCCTTAGAGGTAAGACTAATGGTTCGTCGTATAGGAAACGCCGATTTCCTCTTGTTATAGGCAGCTGCGCCAGTGAGAGAACTTTGATACTCACTTGATATGCGCGCCAGAGCCACTAATGTCGCCACAGAACGGCAAAGCTATCCGTGATCCATCCCCTGCCATGAATATTAATTAGGAGCCGAGTTGAGCCCATTATACTCTAAATGTAGGTGTTAAATATTTAGAATGACTCAATTACTAAGGACACAACCCACTCAGGGTACCTCCAGTGTAACTGCACCAGTAAATAAACTTGACCTTGCAAGGAGCCAGATGGGGTGGCAGGAAGGCCACTAGACCGGCGGCCATCTTTCTCAGGCAGCCGAAACTAATTTATTGTCCGCTTGGAAAGGAAGTCTGTTGACCTGATTCTTTTATTTTAAAAGCGTAGTGGGACACCGAAGAATCTCGATATTTCGAAAAGTAATTAAGATATGATTGATGTGATGATGCCAATTGAATTAAATGCTTTATTTCCACACACATACCATTTTGGAACGCTGTGATCGGATAATATTTGGCCCAGTTATTCTCTGAGGAGGAATACTGCACCAAATAAATATAGGCATCTTTGTAAAGTGTATTTGCCCAGTTCGCACTAATTTATTCATACGGGTAGCGTAATTTCAATGACATGACACGTTTGTAACGATAATGTTTGACCAGACCCAGAAAATCGTTGTATGATGAAACTATAAAACATCTCTATCCATGTGTATTTTGGAAGGGAAAGTGTACTACTTCAGCGTTTCAAATTGATGGGGAAAAGAATACGATTTGCACGACACAACACTTGTTAATTAAGGCATAAGCTAATGAATTAATGTTACTGAAAGTAAATGCCCCGTGTAAAACGGATAAATGTTTAATAATTGCAGATTTAATGTCATTTAAAGATAATTTGTGTTTATTGTGTTGTGATATTCCAGTTGTGTTAAATTGTGCCACGTGAAGAACACTATGGACACTCGCAAATGTCAGAGAGTATCAATAATAGGATGTTTTGAATAGACTTGAGTGCGGTGAAGCACTAATTTTAAGGAGAGACTCACAGATAACTTTGATTTTCGTTGTGGGAAGTAAATGTAAAGTATCTTTTGTTTGTGTTTTATGTTGTATAGCCATGATTTTCTATCATTAAATGTTATACTTAGGAATATGTTGTTTCTTTCAAGTAGAGTAGTCTCCTGACAGACTCAAATCCCGAGCATGTGATCGTATGGTGGGCATGAACGTCCCATACCTCGAAAGACCGTGAGTTAGCTGGGATACGAACACATGTTCCATATGATGACGATTGGGTACAGTAGTAGAGGAACATTATTCAAATTTTGATGTGACTTTTGAAATTGAAACTATCAAGAAAGCAAAATGGTGCCTAAGAAAGTTTAAAAAAATGTATTGTCTTTTCTAGGAGCCTTATATTCCTGTACCACGATGGCAAGGAAGCAACTAAAATGGTGGCTGCAAAAATATTTTGTACCACAATAGAGGAGTATGAGACAGGTTCCTGTTGTGTGAATTTCAAACGCAAGAAACCAACATGGTATCCACACAAATGTTATTAATGGAATTGCCACTTCTAGGAACCTCTTACAGCTCTCCACCTGAATGCCGTGATAGACGTTTATAAAACACCATCGCTGAAATGACTTCGGAAATCATGCCAAGCAAGAAATCGTCATGGCAGCTGTGTATTATTTCAAACACTGGGAACCTATTCCAGCAATCAGCCTGATATTTTGTACGATTAAACAGGACTATAAATCAAGTTCACTAATATCATTCGCAAAATCGAATGCAAGAATCCATCATGGCAGCCACGCGAGGTATTAAAATTCATTAACGCTTTCTGATGACCTTATCATTCGAGTGCTGTGAAACTTGGCAGAACTAATAAATATATTCAGTTAACAAAAGAGTATATAGTAAATATCCAATTATACATTCCATATGGCAGCCATGCGAATTCCTAAATAATACATTTCAGAAGGGAGTAACATCTGGTACTGTTGAACCACTACGTAGATGACACGCAGTAACATCTGTAGCTCATCAAGGAATGTTATCCTTGTCATTTGAGTGGAGTAAAACTTGGTAGAACTAATATATTGTTATAAACTATATATTGATGAACTCTAGTAGGCCTATAAAAAGGAAGGAAGGAAGCTTGTAGTTTAACGTGACCGTTAATCTTGAGATCATGAGCCACGGGAACTCCTTTTTAAGTGGAATCCGAACCACAGGACATGGCATTTCACTTCGAAAATCTCACATGCATTGACTGGGAATCGAACCCGGACCGCCTTGGTGAGAGGCATTCAGCTAGACCGCTGAGCCACCACGCCCCCCTAGTAGGCCTATAATGTACCACTACTACCTATGTATAATCCAACCAATTAAGTGCATAAATCTGTAGATTACTTTTCATAAACTGTAGAAAGCGCGCACGTCACTTCATATACAGTATATAGTATTTATACACACGCTCTGTCTGAAAAGTTCGGTGAATGGGTCGATATTACGAACGGATTCTTGGCTTACCTGAAACAGCCGTTACTATCCTTCGAAGTAATCCCCGTGGATGGTTATGCACTTCTTAGAACGGCTGTACAAGACCTGGCATAGTCTTCCTGAGGGATAGCCTTCAGTTGGGTCGTCATATTACGTTGGATGTCCGAAATGTCCGAAAACCTTTGGTCCTTCAGGGCTTTTCGGCGACCCTGGACCACGATTCTCCATACTTTGACCGTTGCCTTCGAGGTCGTACCTCAGGCACCAGGTCTCGTCACCCGTGACGATGGTTTTCATGACCATTCCATTCCACGGAACATTCACCCTGCTCACTGCCACGTTAGGTTGCATAAATTCACCCTTCTCACTGCCACCCGTCTATCAGGTGTGCAAGGCAGGTTGCATAAATTCACGCTTCTCTCTTGCTTTCAATTTAGAGTTTTGACGACCCAAACTGAAGGCTATTCCTAAAGAAGACGATGCCAGGAGTTTCCAGGGACTGTTCAGCAATCCGTTCGTAATATAGCCCATTCATCGTACTTTTCAGACAGAGGGTGTAAATCAGGTGATTCATCTCTCCCTAATTATATTGTTTTATGCAGCCCAACTAGCGTTGTTATCAGGATATCATACGAGGTGAAAATAATAATAGTGTTCAGTATAGTTTGCGGGATATGCATGCTGTACATCAGTACCATATGGGATGCAGGCAGAGAAATATTGACCTCCCTGACAACACGCGCTAGTTGGACTGCATAAAACAATATTATTAGGGGCAGCTGATTCACCCAGTATATTACTTTTACTTGTTGCATAATGATTCTATCCCTCTGAACCAATATTATGAGTGCAACACGGACATATGACTTGGTAGTGTATTTATTATTAATCAGAGATGGCGCTTGACCATTTTTAAAAAGGAACATCGGTTTCTCAATGTCACTGGAATCGATCACTGTGAAAGTTGACAAAATGTACCTTACATTGTTGATATTGGGCCATCATATGGAAACTTGCCTTAACTGTGTGCTGATAGGGAAATATAATCTACTATATAAAGCTCAAATACCACTCACTCACTCACTCACTCACTCACTCACTCACTGACTGATTCATTCATCACGAAATCACAGAAACCACCGAACGGATTGGAATGAAATTTGGTATGCAGCTTCCTCAAGGGCCGCAAACGCCCACAAAGAAAGGATATTTGGATATTCAGGTTCTAAAGGGGTGTTAAGGGGGTAGACCTGCATTTCATTGAATAGCAATATCTCACGATTGGTTTCATTGGGGGATGTGATACTCGGCATATAAACTCATCATTAAAAAAAGAAGACACGTGTCTGAGGGTTTTTTGATGTGGTGTATATTATGAGGTGAAAGGGGTGAAAAGTGGGGGTTGAAGGATTCCTAACGGAGCGGGTATCCCTTAAACGACATAGGCCAGGAGTTTGGAACTCAGCGGGAAAAAATCAGCATAAAAATAAGTAAATAGGTGTTTGACCGTTTTTTTCATAAATCCAATTTAAGGGGCCCATGGGGAGGGGTGAAATTATGGGGGGGACGTAATATGTCTGAGTGTAAAATTATACATGGCCTATGTTGTAGACAATAAAACATTACATCTTTTTTGTCTCTTGCTATTTCATCATACGAAGAATACTTACGGAGTTATTAATGATTTTGTACTTTTTGGCCGGAATTTTCTAAGTCCCAGGAATGACATAAAAATTGATTCGAATGAAATTTCAAAAAATAGGTTTTTAAAATACTTTTATTATATTTTTCACGTCTTTTAGGGTCCAAAACCAACATGATATTTTGATGTTTTTTTTCGTCCCATGCATTTTTGGTTTCAGGTGATAGAATTATTTTCCACTAGGACCCATGCTTATCTACTACATAAAGCTCAAATACCACTCACTCACTGACTCATTCATTCATCACGAAATCTCAGAAACCACCAAACGGATTGGAATGAAATTTGGTATGCAGCTTCCTCAGAAAGGCCGCAAACGCCCACTAAAAAGGATTTTTGGATATTCAGGTTCTAAAGGGGTGTTAAGGGGGTAGACTTATGGGGGAGGGGGGGGGGGGAACGTAATATGTCTCAGTGTAAAATTATACATGGTCTATGTTGTAGACAATAACAGATTACATCTTTTTTGTCTCTTGCTATTTCATCATACGACGAATACTTACGCAGTTATTAATGATTTTGTATTTTTTGGCCGGAATTTTCTAAGTCCCAGGAATGACATAAAAATTGATTCGAATGAAATTTCAAAAAATAGTTCTTTTTAATACTTTTATTATATTTTTCACGTCTTTTAGGGTCCGAAACCAACATGATATTTTGATGTTTTTTTTCGTTCCATGCATTTTTGGTTTCAGGTGATAGAATTATTTTCCACTAGGACCGATGCTTATCTACTATATAAAGCTCAAATACCACTGACTCATTCATACATCACGAAATCTCAGAAACCACCGAACGGATTGGAATGAAATTTGGTATCCAGCTTCCTCAAGGGCCGCAAACGCCCACTAAGAAAGGATTTTTGGATATTCAGGTTCTAAAGGGGTGTTAAGGGGGTAGACTTATGGGGGAGGGGGGGGGGAAACGTAATATGTCTCAGTGTAAAATTATACATGGCCTATGTTGTAGACAATAACACATTACATCTTTTTTGTCTCTTGCTATTTCATCATACGACGAATACTTACGGAGTTATTAATGATTTTGTATTTTTTGGCCGGAATTTTCTAAGTCCCAGGAATGACATAAAAATTGATTCGAATTAAATTTCAAAAAATAGTTCTTTTTAATACTTTTATTATATTTTTCACGTCTTTTAGGGTCCGAAACCAACATGATATTTTGATGTTTTTTTTCGTTCCATGCATTTTTGGTTTCAGGTGATAGAATTATTTTCCACTAGGACCGATGCTTATCTACTATATAAAGCTCAAATACCACTAACTCATTCATACATCACGAAATCTCAGAAACCACCGAACGGATTGGAATGAAATTTGGTATCCAGCTTCCTCAAGGGCCGCAAACGCCCACTAAGAAAGGATTTTTGGATATTCAGGTTCTAAAGGGGTGTTAAGGGGGTAGACTTATGGGGGAGGGGGGGGGGGAAACGTAATATGTCTCAGTGTAAAATTATACATGGCCTATGTTGTAGACAATAACACATTACATCTTTTTTGTCTCTTGCTATTTCATCATACGACGAATACTTACGGAGTTATTAATGATTTTGTATTTTTTGGCCGGAATTTTCTAAGTCCCAGGAATGACATAAAAATTGATTCGAATGAAATTTCAAAAAATAGTTCTTTTTAATACTTTTATTATTTTTTCACGTCTTTTAGGGTCCGAAACCAACATGACATTATGATGTTTTTTTTTCGTTCCATGCATTTTTGGTTTCAGGTGATAGAATTATTTTCCACTAGGACCGATGCTTATCTACTATATAAAGCTCAAATACCACTGACTCATTCATACATCACGAAATCTCAGAAACCACCGAACGGATTGGAATGAAATTTGGTATCCAGCTTCCTCAAGGGCCGCAAACGCCCACTAAGAAAGGATTTTTGGATATTCAGGTTCTAAAGGGGTGTTAAGGGGGTAGACTTATGGGGGAGGGGGGGGGGAACGTAATATGTCTCAGTGTAAAATTATACATGGCCTATTTTGTAGACAATAACACATTACATCTTTTTTGTCTCTTGCTATTTCATCATACGACGAATACTTACGGAGTTATTAATGATTTTGTATTTTTTGGCCGGAATTTTCTAAGTCCCAGGAATGACATAAAAATTGATTCGAATGAAATTTCAAAAAATAGTTCTTTTTAATACTTTTATTATATTTTTCACGTCTTTTAGGGTCCGAAACCAACATGATATTTTGATGTTTTTTTTCGTTCCTTGCATTTTTGGTTTCAGGTGATAGAATTATTTTCCACTAGGACCGATGCTTATCTACTATATAAAGCTCAAATACCACTGACTCATTCATACATCACGAAATCTCAGAAACCACCGAACGGATTGGAATGAAATTTGGTATCCAGCTTCCTCAAGGGCCGCAAACGCCCACTAAGAAAGGATTTTTGGATATTCAGGTTCTAAAGGGGTGTTAAGGGGGTAGACTTATGGGGGAGGGGGGGGAACGTAATATGTCTCAGTGTAAAATTATACATGGCCTATGTTGTAGACAATAACACATTACATCTTTTTTGTCTCTTGCTATTTCATCATACGACGAATACTTACGGAGTTATTAATGATTTTGTATTTTTGGCCGGAATTTTCTAAGTCCCAGGAATGACATAAAAATTGATTCGAATGAAATTTCAAAAAATAGTTCTTTTTAATACTTTTATTATATTTTTCACGTCTTTTAGGGTCCGAAACCAACATGATATTTAGATGGTTTTTTTTTCGTCCCATGCATTTTTGGTTTCAGGTGATAGAATTATTTTCCACTAGGACCGATGCTTATCTACTATATAAAGCTCAAATACCACTGACTCATTCATACATCACGAAATCTCAGAAACCACCGAACGGATTGGAATGAAATTTGGTATCCAGCTTCCTCAAGGGCCGCAAACGCCCACTAAGAAAGGATTTTTGGATATTCAGGTTCTAAAGGGGTGTTAAGGGGGTAGACTTATGGGGGAGGGTGGGGGGAAACGTAATATGTCTCAGTGTAAAATTATACATGGCCTATGTTGTAGACAATAACACATTACATCTTTTTTGTCTCTTGCTATTTCATCATACGACGAATACTTACGGAGTTATTAATGATTTTGTATTTTTGGCCGGAATTTTCTAAGTCCCAGGAATGACATAAAAATTGATTCGAATGAAATTTCAAAAAATAGTTCTTTTTAATACTTTTATTATATTTTTCACGTCTTTTAGGGTCCGAAACCAACATGATATTTAGATGTTTTTTTTTCGTCCCATGCATTTTTGGTTTCAGGTGATAGAATTATTTTCCACTAGGACCGATGCTTATCTACTATATAAAGCTCAAATACCACTGACTCATTCATACATCATGAAATCTCAGAAACCACCGAACGGATTGGAATGAAATTTGGTATCCAGCTTCCTCAAGGGCCGCAAACGCCCACTAAGAAAGGATTTTTGGATATTCAGGTTCTAAAGGGGTGTTAAGGGGGTAGACTTATGGGGGAGGGGGGGGGGACGTAATATGTCTCAGTGTAAAATTATACATGGCCTATGTTGTAGACAATAACACATTACATCTTTTTTGTCTCTTGCTATTTCAACATACGACGAATACTTACGGAGTTATTAATGATTTTGTATTTTTTGGCCGGAATTTTCTAAGTCCCAGGAATGACATAAAAATTGATTCGAATGAAATTTCAAAAAATAGTTCTTTTTAATACTTTTATTATTTTTTCACGTCTTTTAGGGTCCGAAACCAACATGACATTATGATGTTTTTTTTTCGTTCCATGCATTTTTGGTTTCAGGTGATAGAATTATTTTCCACTAGGACCGATGCTTATCTACTATATAAAGCTCAAATACCACTGACTCATTCATACATCACGAAATCTCAGAAACCACCGAACGGATTGGAATGAAATTTGGTATCCAGCTTCCTCAAGGGCCGCAAACGCCCACTAAGAAAGGATTTTTGGATATTCAGGTTCTAAAGGGGTGTTAAGGGGGTAGACTTATGGGGGAGGGGGGGGGAACGTAATATGTCTCAGTGTAAAATTATACATGGCCTATTTTGTAGACAATAACACATTACATCTTTTTTGTCTCTTGCTATTTCATCATACGACGAATACTTACGGAGTTATTAATGATTTTGTATTTTTTGGCCGGAATTTTCTAAGTCCCAGGAATGACATAAAAATTGATTCGAATGAAATTTCAAAAAATAGTTCTTTTTAATACTTTTATTATATTTTTCACGTCTTTTAGGGTCCGAAACCAACATGATATTTAGATGGTTTTTTTTTCGTCCCATGCATTTTTGGTTTCAGGTGATAGAATTATTTTCCACTAGGACCGATGCTTATCTACTATATAAAGCTCAAATACCACTGACTCATTCATACATCACGAAATCTCAGAAACCACCGAACGGATTGGAATGAAATTTGGTATCCAGCTTCCTCAAGGGCCGCAAACGCCCACTAAGAAAGGATTTTTGGATATTCAGGTTCTAAAGGGGTGTTAAGGGGGTAGACTTATGGGGGAGGGGGGGGGGGAAACGTAATATGTCTCAGTGTAAAATTATACATGGCCTATGTTGTAGACAATAACACATTACATCTTTTTTGTCTCTTGCTATTTCATCATACGACGAATACTTACGGAGTTATTAATGATTTTGTATTTTTGGCCGGAATTTTCTAAGTCCCAGGAATGACATAAAAATTGATTCGAATGAAATTTCAAAAAATAGTTCTTTTTAATACTTTTATTATATTTTTCACGTCTTTTAGGGTCCGAAACCAACATGATATTTAGATGTTTTTTTTTTCGTCCCATGCATTTTTGGTTTCAGGTGATAGAATTATTTTCCACTAGGACCGATGCTTATCTACTATATAAAGCTCAAATACCACTGACTCATTCATACATCATGAAATCTCAGAAACCACCGAACGGATTGGAATGAAATTTGGTATCCAGCTTCCTCAAGGGCCGCAAACGCCCACTAAGAAAGGATTTTTGGATATTCAGGTTCTAAAGGGGTGTTAAGGGGGTAGACTTATGGGGGAGGGGGGGGGGGGAACGTAATATGTCTCAGTGTAAAATTATACATGGCCTATGTTGTAGACAATAACACATTACATCTTTTTTGTCTCTTGCTATTTCAACATACGACGAATACTTACGGAGTTATTAATGATTTTGTATTTTTTGGCCGGAATTTTCTAAGTCCCAGGAATGACATAAAAATTGATTCGAATGAAATTTCAAAAAATAGTTCTTTTTAATACTTTTATTATTTTTTCACGTCTTTTAGGGTCCGAAACCAACATGACATTATGATGTTTTTTTTTCGTTCCATGCATTTTTGGTTTCAGGTGATAGAATTATTTTCCACTAGGACCGATGCTTATCTACTATATAAAGCTCAAATACCACTGACTCATTCATACATCACGAAATCTCAGAAACCACCGAACGGATTGGAATGAAATTTGGTATCCAGCTTCCTCAAGGGCCGCAAACGCCCACTAAGAAAGGATTTTTGGATATTCAGGTTCTAAAGGGGTGCTAAGGGGGTAGACTTATGGGGGAGGGGGGGGGGAACGTAATATGTCTCAGTGTAAAATTATACATGGCCTATTTTGTAGACAATAACACATTACATCTTTTTTGTCTCTTGCTATTTCATCATACGACGAATACTTACGGAGTTATTAATGATTTTGTATTTTTTGGCCGGAATTTTCTAAGTCCCAGGAATGACATAAAAATTGATTCGAATGAAATTTCAAAAAATAGTTCTTTTTAATACTTTTATTATATTTTTCACGTCTTTTAGGGTCCGAAACCAACATGATATTTTGATGTTTTTTTTTCGTTCCTTGCATTTTTGGTTTCAGGTGATAGAATTATTTTCCACTAGGACCGATGCTTATCTACTATATAAAGCTCAAATACCACTGACTCATTCATACATCACGAAATCTCAGAAACCACCGAACGGATTGGAATGAAATTTGGTATCCAGCTTCCTCAAGGGCCGCAAACGCCCACTAAGAAAGGATTTTTGGATATTCAGGTTCTAAAGGGGTGTTAAGGGGGTAGACTTATGGGGGAGGGGGGGGAACGTAATATGTCTCAGTGTAAAATTATACATGGCCTATGTTGTAGACAATAACACATTACATCTTTTTTGTCTCTTGCTATTTCATCATACGACGAATACTTACGGAGTTATTAATGATTTTGTATTTTTGGCCGGAATTTTCTAAGTCCCAGGAATGACATAAAAATTGATTCGAATTAAATTTCAAAAAATAGTTCTTTTTAATACTTTTATTATATTTTTCACGTCTTTTAGGGTCCGAAACCAACATGATATTTAGATGGTTTTTTTTTCGTCCCATGCATTTTTGGTTTCAGGTGATAGAATTATTTTCCACTAGGACCGATGCTTATCTACTATATAAAGCTCAAATACCACTGACTCATTCATACATCACGAAATCTCAGAAACCACCGAACGGATTGGAATGAAATTTGGTATCCAGCTTCCTCAAGGGCCGCAAACGCCCACTAAGAAAGGATTTTTGGATATTCAGGTTCTAAAGGGGTGTTAAGGGGGTAGACTTATGGGGGAGGGGGGGGAACGTAATATGTCTCAGTGTAAAATTATACATGGCCTATGTTGTAGACAATAACACATTACATCTTTTTTGTCTCTTGCTATTTCATCATACGACGAATACTTACGGAGTTATTAATGATTTTGTATTTTTGGCCGGAATTTTCTAAGTCCCAGGAATGACATAAAAATTGATTCGAATTAAATTTCAAAAAATAGTTCTTTTTAATACTTTTATTATATTTTTCACGTCTTTTAGGGTCCGAAACCAACATGATATTTAGATGGTTTTTTTTTCGTCCCATGCATTTTTGGTTTCAGGTGATAGAATTATTTTCCACTAGGACCGATGCTTATCTACTATATAAAGCTCAAATACCACTGACTCATTCATACATCACGAAATCTCAGAAACCACCGAACGGATTGGAATGAAATTTGGTATCCAGCTTCCTCAAGGGCCGCAAACGCCCACTAAGAAAGGATTTTTGGATATTCAGGTTCTAAAGGGGTGTTAAGGGGGTAGACTTATGGGGGAGGGGGGGGGGAAACGTAATATGTCTCAGTGTAAAATTATACATGGCCTATGTTGTAGACAATAACACATTACATCTTTTTTGTCTCTTGCTATTTCATCATACGACGAATACTTACGGAGTTATTAATGATTTTGTATTTTTGGCCGGAATTTTCTAAGTCCCAGGAATGACATAAAAATTGATTCGAATGAAATTTCAAAAAATAGTTCTTTTTAATACTTTTATTATATTTTTCACGTCTTTTAGGGTCCGAAACCAACATGATATTTAGATGTTTTTTTTTTTCGTCCCATGCATTTTTGGTTTCAGGTGATAGAATTATTTTCCACTAGGACCGATGCTTATCTACTATATAAAGCTCAAATACCACTGACTCATTCATACATCATGAAATCTCAGAAACCACCGAACGGATTGGAATGAAATTTGGTATCCAGCTTCCTCAAGGGCCGCAAACGCCCACTAAGAAAGGATTTTTGGATATTCAGGTTCTAAAGGGGTGTTAAGGGGGTAGACTTATGGGGGAGGGGGGGGGGGGAACGTAATATGTCTCAGTGTAAAATTATACATGGCCTATGTTGTAGACAATAACACATTACATCTTTTTTGTCTCTTGCTATTTCAACATACGACGAATACTTACGGAGTTATTAATGATTTTGTATTTTTTGGCCGGAATTTTCTAAGTCCCAGGAATGACATAAAAATTGATTCGAATGAAATTTCAAAAAATAGTTCTTTTTAATACTTTTATTATTTTTTCACGTCTTTTAGGGTCCGAAACCAACATGACATTATGATGTTTTTTTTTCGTTCCATGCATTTTTGGTTTCAGGTGATAGAATTATTTTCCACTAGGACCGATGCTTATCTACTATATAAAGCTCAAATACCACTGACTCATTCATACATCACGAAATCTCAGAAACCACCGAACGGATTGGAATGAAATTTGGTATCCAGCTTCCTCAAGGGCCGCAAACGCCCACTAAGAAAGGATTTTTGGATATTCAGGTTCTAAAGGGGTGTTAAGGGGGTAGACTTATGGGGGAGGGGGGGGGAACGTAATATGTCTCAGTGTAAAATTATACATGGCCTATTTTGTAGACAATAACACATTACATCTTTTTTGTCTCTTGCTATTTCATCATACGACGAATACTTACGGAGTTATTAATGATTTTGTATTTTTTGGCCGGAATTTTCTAAGTCCCAGGAATGACATAAAAATTGATTCGAATGAAATTTCAAAAAATAGTTCTTTTTAATACTTTTATTATATTTTTCACGTCTTTTAGGGTCCGAAACCAACATGATATTTTGATGTTTTTTTTTCGTTCCTTGCATTTTTGGTTTCAGGTGATAGAATTATTTTCCACTAGGACCGATGCTTATCTACTATATAAAGCTCAAATACCACTGACTCATTCATACATCACGAAATCTCAGAAACCACCGAACGGATTGGAATGAAATTTGGTATCCAGCTTCCTCAAGGGCCGCAAACGCCCACTAAGAAAGGATTTTTGGATATTCAGGTTCTAAAGGGGTGTTAAGGGGGTAGACTTATGGGGGAGGGGGGGGAACGTAATATGTCTCAGTGTAAAATTATACATGGCCTATGTTGTAGACAATAACACATTACATCTTTTTTGTCTCTTGCTATTTCATCATACGACGAATACTTACGGAGTTATTAATGATTTTGTATTTTTGGCCGGAATTTTCTAAGTCCCAGGAATGACATAAAAATTGATTCGAATTAAATTTCAAAAAATAGTTCTTTTTAATACTTTTATTATATTTTTCACGTCTTTTAGGGTCCGAAACCAACATGATATTTAGATGGTTTTTTTTTCGTCCCATGCATTTTTGGTTTCAGGTGATAGAATTATTTTCCACTAGGACCGATGCTTATCTACTATATAAAGCTCAAATACCACTGACTCATTCATACATCACGAAATCTCAGAAACCACCGAACGGATTGGAATGAAATTTGGTATCCAGCTTCCTCAAGGGCCGCAAACGCCCACTAAGAAAGGATTTTTGGATATTCAGGTTCTAAAGGGGTGTTAAGGGGGTAGACTTATGGGGGAGGGGGGGGAACGTAATATGTCTCAGTGTAAAATTATACATGGCCTATGTTGTAGACAATAACACATTACATCTTTTTTGTCTCTTGCTATTTCATCATACGACGAATACTTACGGAGTTATTAATGATTTTGTATTTTTGGCCGGAATTTTCTAAGTCCCAGGAATGACATAAAAATTGATTCGAATTAAATTTCAAAAAATAGTTCTTTTTAATACTTTTATTATATTTTTCACGTCTTTTAGGGTCCGAAACCAACATGATATTTAGATGGTTTTTTTTTCGTCCCATGCATTTTTGGTTTCAGGTGATAGAATTATTTTCCACTAGGACCGATGCTTATCTACTATATAAAGCTCAAATACCACTGACTCATTCATACATCACGAAATCTCAGAAACCACCGAACGGATTGGAATGAAATTTGGTATCCAGCTTCCTCAAGGGCCGCAAACGCCCACTAAGAAAGGATTTTTGGATATTCAGGTTCTAAAGGGGTGTTAAGGGGGTAGACTTATGGGGGAGGGGGGGGGGGGAAACGTAATATGTCTCAGTGTAAAATTATACATGGCCTATGTTGTAGACAATAACACATTACATCTTTTTTGTCTCTTGCTATTTCATCATACGACGAATACTTACGGAGTTATTAATGCTTTTGTATTTTTGGCCGGAATTTTCTAAGTCCCAGGAATGACATAAAAATTGATTCGAATGAAATTTCAAAAAATAGTTCTTTTTAATACTTTTATTATATTTTTCACGTCTTTTAGGGTCCGAAACCAACATGATATTTAGATGTTTTTTTTTTTTCGTCCCATGCATTTTTGGTTTCAGGTGATAGAATTATTTTCCACTAGGACCGATGCTTATCTACTATATAAAGCTCAAATACCACTGACTCATTCATACATCATGAAATCTCAGAAACCACCGAACGGATTGGAATGAAATTTGGTATCCAGCTTCCTCAAGGGCCGCAAACGCCCACTAAGAAAGGATTTTTGGATATTCAGGTTCTAAAGGGGTGTTAAGGGGGTAGACGTATGGGGGAGGGGGGGGGGGAAACGTAATATGTCTCAGTGTAAAATTATACATGGCCTATGTTGTAGACAATAACACATTACATCTTTTTTGTCTCTTGCTATTTCATCATACGACGAATACTTACGGAGTTATTAATGATTTTGTATTTTTTGGCCGGAATTTTCTAGGTCCCAGAAATGACATAAAAATTGATTCGAATGAAATTTCAAAAAATAGTTCTTTTTAATACTTTTATTATATTTTTCACGTCTTTTAGGGTCCGAAACCAACATGATATTTAGATGTTTTTTTTTTCGTCCCATGCCTATTTTGTTTCAGGTGATAGAATTATTTTCCACTAGGACCCATGCTTATCTATCTATATAACTAATGTTATAACGGGATTCCAAATGTTAATGCGGGCGAAGCCGCGGGTAACAGCTAGTTTATAATATTAAGTAGAATAATTCGTACAGCCTCCGTGGCTTAGGCGGCAGCACGCCGGCCTCTCACCGCTGGGTCCGTGGTTCAAATCCCGGTCACTCCATGTGATATCTGTGCTGGACAAAACTGAGGCAGACAGGTTTTTCTCCGGGTACTCCGGTTTTCCCTGTCAAAATTTCATTCCCGCAACACTCTCCACTATCATTTCATTTCATCTGTCATTCATTTAATCATTGCCCCCAGAGGAGTGCGTCAGGCCTCGGCAACCGGCACAGTTCATATCCTCGCAGCTAGATGGGGGCTTCATTCATTCCATTCCTGACCCGGTCGGAGACTGGAAGCAGGCTGTGGATTTTCATTCAAGTAGAATAATTCACGGAGCTGCTCGTATATCGTTTTGTGATGTCATTACTACAAACGTTTTATTGTTCAGCTACTTTACCTAGGTGTCTATTCACACTCAGCAGCGTAGCCGAGTACGTTAATTCATGCTGCATTACTACAATGGGGAGTTGCATGGCTGGGTATCTGAGGTTCAAACCCTCGCCCTGGCCGCGGCTATCATGTGTGGATTTTCCCTGGGTTTATCTATACAGACATTGTTCCGAAAAAATGCCAAGATAATAGGCTACCTTATTTCTAGTCCTGGGGTACCTACTCCCTTCAAGGCTCTGTGCTGGTTCCTCTTCTCTTTATGCTAATTGAGACGCTTAGAGGACAAGGGATCTAAGTGACATATTACATCTCTTGGAAATTCACCTTTAGGTAGCTATGTTTCTAGCGGCATTTTCCCACACCTCTCAGTTATCACTTGTCCCCGTTTACGTTTAAGCGCCTCAATGTAGCCTATTATACAGGATGTAACAAAAATGTACGTCACAAATTGCTGGACACATTCCTCACACGTAGACGAAGAAATTATGTTATATGAACATGGGTCCGGAAACGCTTTGTTTCCATGTTACAACTCATTGTCTCCAACTCATTACGCATGGGAATCACCCAAGAACAGAACGTTAGAAATGTGGAGAACATGGACCCTTGGTTACGCCTGGTTACGTTGTCACTATCGTAGGTGCACCGCCAGTGGTTTGTTTTACATGGCCCCGTTTCCATGCGACTTAGCAGATGTGCCTTTAGCTGTGTGACAAAACATGTTTCTTCATGCACGATGGAGCACCTCCTCATTTTAGTACTAATGTCCGTCGCCTTCTAAATAACAGATTTGGTGACAAATGAATATGTAGATGTGGACCAATTGCCTGGCCTCCACGCTCTCCGGACATAAAATCACTGAACTTTATTTGTGAGGGCATTTGAAAGTTCTTGTATATCGAACCCCAGTACAAGATGTTCAGAGTTTCCGTGCCTGTATTATGGATGGCTACGAAACCTTACGCAGTACTCCAGGGATACATCAGCGCATCCGAGATTCACTACGACGGTGGGTTGATGAATATATCAATGCGCACGTAGGGCATATTGAACATTTCCTGTGAGAAAGAGTAGCATGTGGTAAGCTGGTACGTTCTGTTCTTGTATGTTCCCATGATAAATTAGTTGGAAATAATTAGGTATAACATGGAAACAAAGCGTTTCCGGACCCATGTTCATATAACATAATTTCTTCGTCAACGTGTAAGGAATGTGTCCTGGATTTTGTGCCGTACATTTTTGCTACACCCTGTATATGGTATTGCGGACACTACGATATGCTGATGCTCAGTAGATATATTCGGATGGTGCCCCAGAAGCTCTGAATCATCCCGGTGCAGATATTGCCAAAATTATGACATGATCCTCATAATATGGTCTAGAAATAAATCCCTCTAAATATCAAGCTATCCTTATTGGATATATCAAGCTCCTTACAAAAGGAAATCGATAAGCCTTTCCTCCGATGAATCTCTGAGGCAGTCGCATATCACTCACATGTAAAATATCTTGGCATTACATTCAAAAGTATTTTCATCTCTTCTCTCTTCAAACAATCTGAAATACATAGGCTATTTACCATAGGGAATTTTCAGTGGGTCAACACGAGTGGGCCCAATTAGTTTGGGCGGGGAGTTACAATTAATTTTTAGTGCCTGAGATAAATTAAATGAATTATTATTACACTTAATTAAACACTTCTCACATAAATGGGGGGCTACATTCGATCTACATAGTTTCGTTCGTCAGGCGAACATCATCAGATCATCCTCACTTAGGCTTCATTTAGGTTCAGCAGATATGTACAGCCTGTTCCGATTCAACACTGAACTGTAAAATGGGTTGCCTACCCACCTGCATTCGGCTTGAAATCTTCTCGCAGCGCGCTAGCGACTGGGCTGAGTTCGATTTCACTTATTGCCATCTTCTTATGCAGCATTGCGAAGTATTTTGCTCATTCAAAATATATTTAAACAGGGTTCACAATAAGTTTGAACGATTTCTGTTTCAGAACTTGTTATTTTACGCTTCTGTTAATGGCTTTTGCAGAGCATTTCAATGAAATAACATTTTATTATACAACATAGTTTATTACAACACAATGTATTTTTGTCTTGTATTTTATTTACAACACTTTAATGCTTCTTAACCCAATACCACAAAACGAGATACAATTTGGAATTGATTTGTTACAAAATTGTAATCAGTCTTCGATGCGTCTAAAAAAGTTTATTTATCACAGACGTTACATCTACGTTACATGTGTACAACAGCCGGCCCCGTGGTGTAGGGGTAGCGCGACTGCCTCTCAACCTCAACAAACTGTTGAACCACTTCCCTTAACCACACAGAGGTAAACCAAGATATTTACCCGTAATTTCATAGCCAAGTGCATTGAGTCACGCTAAAAAAACGGCAATGGGGAACTGTAGTAAGCTGGAGATCATAGGTTCATATCCTGACGCTGACAGGGACCTTGGTGAATGTGGTTCTCTCTTGCCAAATGTCACACTACCAACCAGGCAAATGCCGATATCTTACTTTATTTCAATTCATGGGCCACCTAGTCTTCGTCCCTAATGATTGCAGTTACGCATACAACAGCAGTTGCCAGAGATACACAGGTTACCAGACAAATCCAACACACATCTAAGTACACGCTGCTAATGACCAAGATATCATTATCCCCTTAAATGAATTATTAACATCATGTATCACTCTACTGAAGTAATCTCAAAATCACAATTGACCAGATAGCACACAGGGCCAGAGGATTTCCCAGCCCCCAAATCAAACAAAAGAGGGAAGACCGTAGGTTTACATGACCGTGAATCTTGAAGTTACGAGCCACGAGACCTCCTTCTTACGTGGAATCCGAACCACAGGACATGACATTTCTCTTCGAAAATCTCACATGTATTGACCGGGAATCGAACCCAGTCCAACTTGGTGAGAGTCCAACAGCTTGACCGCTGCGCCACCATGCCCCCTCCAATAGAAACAGAAAAATAGCAAATATAAGTTCGTGTGAGAGTCAAGACCATCTAGCTACTGCAATTAGGAGCATTTTAGAGAGCTTAGACGCCGAAGAAAACAATGTTATTTAGTGTCCGAAAAGTATCATGGCATTAGGTTATTTTATAACAACTCGAGATGTACAGCGTATAACAGATACATAGAACTCAGTAAATTGGGTTGCCTTCAATAATAGGAGCTTCGGAAAAACAGCTTTCCAGTCCAAATCCCTGATGTGCAGCAAGATGATCGAGTCTAAAGCTGAAAGTTTCAAATGACTGACATTTTTTAGATTAGAGTAAGTAAATCTGCAGCTTTCGCCTGAAGACCAGATCGTCCCGCTGCACAGCTAAAGCAGAGAATTTGCCGACATATCAGGGGCTAAGACTTGCAGGTTACCTTACTACAGATGGCCGAGAGCCATGTAATTCTTGGCACCTAAGACTTCAGCTCCGTCTGGCGAATGGGCGGCGTGTAGCCTACCTCCCACCCACTCCCATCTAACCCACCCCTTCCCCTCGTCCCGCTAAATGTTCTAGTCCTAAATGTTCTGTCCACTTCAACGTTCTCAAAATCATAATCTTCCCACGTTATTAGGTGTGGAGATAATAATATGATCTAAAACAAATAAATCACAATCAAAATACCAATAACAGAAAAATTAATAAAAATAATACCAAAGTGTGAAATTGTGAATTCCAGAGGAGATATTCCTATTTGAATTGTCTTGAGAGACGGTCGTGTTTTTGGAGCTCGTCAATTTGAGTGCGCGAGAAGTTTATATTTGTATAAAATATTCTCCAACACAAAAACTATAATTACGAGGACGCTACTGTTGAAATTATTTCAACAACAGTTGCGAAGAATTGTTACACTTCGCCGAGTCTTACAATTATTGGCTACGATAGTCTACAAAACAT
Source organism: Meconema thalassinum (assembly GCA_946902985.2). Lineage (NCBI taxonomy): Eukaryota > Metazoa > Arthropoda > Insecta > Orthoptera > Tettigoniidae > Meconema > Meconema thalassinum. Next base: position 215,439,650 of record OX336389.2, on the reverse strand, counting down.
CATTCCATAGGATATTGCAAAATGTACAAAATTCTACAACATTTATTCGGCGATTTTGAAAATGGAACTTCAGAAATAAGAGATAAGGGGGAGATCAACAACTTGAAGATGAGTCAGTAAACTGCCGTGATTTGGGAAACTGGATAATTGAACATATAATGAGAGGAGTGACTTCAAATACCAAATTACAAATTATCTTCTAGAATCTACGTTGAAGATACTTGACGGTGCATGACCGCGAGAAGTATGCTGTATGAAGTTGTACGTGGCGACGGATCGAGTTCAGGCAGTCGAGGGACGGAGATGGAAGACGGCGAGGTTCAACCCATTGCTGTTTCAACACCAAGGACAAGGCGAATGCAGAGTTGGTAACATCAACGTGGGAGCCGAAGGAGTGAGTCCGATATCCAACAGGGTATGATGAACCGATGTCACCGTTGTTGCAGAGAAGGTAGATGAAGATTTTTCCTTATTCGAGTAGTTTCTGGAACATGGAGAGATTTCAGCGAAGACCATATTTATTAGATTTTTCTACCTTATTTGGAGACATTTTAGAGTAAATTCGATATTTGATGTTTTGAATAGATTTTCTGCGATTTTTGCGTATTATGAGATTTATTCCTGTTGGAGATTCTTTCGTATTCGTCGGAAGTATTTTTATTCAGATGCTATTGTGGAAGTAGCATTATTATGGCATCTTTGATGTATTTTCTTGCAGTATTTGCAAATGCCATATTTTTAGAAGAGTATAGTATTTTTAGTATGGTTATATTGATATGAGTATTTTCCAGGATTGTTCAGTAATGTTTCTGAGGATAGAAAGTCGAGACGTTAGGTCTTTGTGAATGTAGGTAGGATTATTGAAGCCAGGACATTTGTTAAGATGATCCCATTTTCAGACATATTTTCAGATCGAGTATGCTGATCTATAAATCATATAGTCTTTAGTTATGTAGTAGGTGTGACATGATGTAGTCATGATGGTTATCTAGAAGCTTGACTATTCACTTAAGGTGATAATGCTACGTTGAATCCTGACGATGTTTAGATGAAAACATCTGTCGTGTAATACATTGTTATTATTAATATTCCATGATTGACAAGAATGAGGAGATGATACACGTATTTAGTGCAGTAATCCATTTAGAACTGAATATGTTATGTTACATGGAATTTCAGAGGTTATTCAAGTTATGAATATTTAAACGAAGAAGCTGTGGAATTTAATGGTTATTGGAAGTTGCCTTTATGGTAGAATGTTGTTGTGTTTTTGCACAAGGATTTTGTGTAGATTGTGAAGGTTCATTCCACAATCGAAGGCCGTTGTTTATATAATTTACGGTAAGGCAGATATAGTAGGCCTATGCTTCCGACGTTAAGGTTGTGAAGGTTTATTCCACAATAGTAGTACAAAAATGAGCACTTTGAATATTGCATCATCACGACCATATATTGCGTAATCGCGATGACGTCATGGGTCCATAGAGCGAGCACGTACACTGCACGTGTTAGCATGGGAAGGGGTGACCTTTTGGCTTGTTTATGCGATGGTGATAAAGCCTCCGTGGCTTAGGCGGCAGCACGCCGGCCTCTCACCGCTGGTTCCGTGGTTCAAATCCCGGTCACTCCATGTGAGATCTGTGCTGGACAAAACGGAGGCAGACAGGTTTTTCTCCGGGTACTCCGGTTTTCCCTGTCAAAATTTCATTCCAGCAACACTCTCCACTATCATTTCATTTCATCTGTCATTCATTTAATCATTGCCCCAGAGGAGTGCGTCAGGCCTCGGCAGCCGGCACAGTTCATATGCTCGCCGCTAGATAGGGGCTCCATTCATTCCATTCCTGACCCGGTCGGAGACTGGAAGCAGGCTGTGGATTTTTCATGCGATGGTGATAAAAAGTTAATGGGTGTTAACGTCATGGGGGTTGTTTATTAGGATGCTAACTGTCATCTGACACCTGTGCGAGTGTGAGCATGTGTGCCAGTGCGAGCGATCCGCACATGTGGTGTGCAGCTGTTATGTTTTTTTTTTTTGCCCGCGCCGGGTGGGCTGAGCGGAGAGGCGGCTCCTATCCACACATGTGGTGTGCAGCTGTTATTGTTTTTGCTTAGGATGCTAACCGTCATTTGACACCCGTGCAAGTTTGAGCATGTGCAGCAGTGTGAGTGATCACGTCTGCAGTGTTCGCGTGAGACAGAGTTGACCTTTAGCGTCATTGGCTAAGAATGTAATCTTTGACTTCGTTAAGCAATAGTGGAAAAAAAGAAATGTTTGCGTTAGAAGCTAGTTTGCAGCATATGGTTTCTTGAGTGTGGGTGGGGGTGAAGGATATATAAATGGACGAGTGCATGGAAAGAGTTTAACTTTTACTTTTGAGAGAGAGAGAGAGAGGGGGGGTTGTGGGTGTGGGTGTGGGTGTGTGAAAGAAATAAAGAAAGTCAACGACGAGGAACAAATTGTGTGATGGATGCTCTAACGAAGTTCAATAACTTATCCACTTGTATTGAGTATTCTAATAAGAAAGTAGCAGAACTAGTCATTGATTTACCGTATGTGGTCCAAATTATTCGACCTGTGGAGACGAGGTATGGAAGAAAAATAGTGGTGGACATTATCTTTGAAGACAAAGTAACAAGTGTATTTCTACCAGCAGTATTTGCAAAACTAAGCGCATCAGAGATCGATCAACTAAACTCAATGGGAGGCACACTGATGATGGTGTATTTAGGGTTGAAGATCCGCTCACATCAAGTCATTTTGAAACAGTACTCGGAGGCAAACTGATGACGGTGTATTTTGGGTTGAAGAACCGCTCACATCAACATGTTTTTAAGGCAGTATTTTTTTTTTTGGTGAGTATTGGATTATATATATATGTATTCATTGATATAACGATTGATATATTTAGTTGCTAATTATTTCTTAATTTGTTTAATTTTTCAGATTATCTAAAAACTAATAAAACGAACAGCATAATGAAGTGGAAAACTGTTAATTTCCTGAGTGGAACTGAACATCGATCGCACCCGCTAATAGAGTATCATCGTGTATGCTTTCAACAGCCGGAAGAAGAGGAAGAAGATGATAATGAGGTGAGTCGTAATGAGAAAGAAGCTTGTTTTAACAAATGGACATCTTCGAGTGTAATTTCAACATTTTCAGTCTACGTTACCAATGTTAGAAAATCAGATGATAGTCAGCGAGAGGTGACAGAAACAGTTCTAAGATATCTATTGAAAGAATTATGTGATGATGAACATTTTATTTGTTTCTTCGGATACAATACATTTGATGAGGATTTCAAAATCGAATTTTCCATGACTTGTTACGATGTAACAAAATTGAATGAGTATAGAAACAAATTGCTTGGTAAACGTCAGGATGAATTTCCTTTTGAAGCTGTTCATTGTTCATTGGAGATTACAGGCAGTAATTTATCTCAATGGCTTGAATATACTTTAAAAGATTATAGGTTTATGGTAAACCGATGTTACAGCAACTGCTGGTGGTGTATTAACAATAGTGCAAATTGGACATATGCTTAGACATCAGTGATGATACACCAACTGTTGGTGGTGTATTAACATTAGTGCAAATTGGACAATTGCTTAGACAACAACAACAATGGCCTCACCTCCTAGCAAACGTAGAAATGTTGATATTGTAATACATAATAACAGTGAAAATATAAGAAACCAATTGGACAATGCATTTGAAAGTGTTTCTGAAGCCTCCGTGGCTTAGGCGGCAGCACGCCGGCCTCTCACCGCTGGGTCCGTGGTTCAAATCCCGGTCACTCCATGTGAGATCTGTGCTGGACAAAACGGAGGCAGACAGGTTTTTCTCCGGGTACTCCGGTTTTCCCTGTCAAAAATTTCATTCCAGCAACACTCTCCATTATCATTTCATTTCATCTGTCATTCATTTAATCATTGCCCCAGAGGAGTGCGCCAGGCCTCGGCACCCGGCACAGTTCATATCCTCGCCGCTAGTTGGGGGCTTCATTCATTCCATTCCTGACCCGGTCGGAGACTGGAAGCAGGCTGTGGATTTTCATTCATTTGAAAGTGTTTCTAATTTTAGAAGTGAACTAAACGGTGCTATTTCAGTATCATACCAAATCAGGGAAAACACTCAAACCGACTTGATTGAGAACAGTGATGAGTTGATTGAATGTTGGAGAGTTATTAGTGAGCACATATTGCAACTAGCTGTGAATTTCGAAGAAATTACAATTCAAATAAAGGATGAATCTTTCTTGAGCTGTGAGTTAATTGAAACGGAATTCAATTCTAGAGTGTACACACTTGCAGTATCAAATGTTAAGAATGAGTTTTTGGATCCTCGCGAATTTTTAGCAAATGCTAATATTTGGTTTACAAAGTATGTTAAGAAAGCGTTAACTGTGCAAGCTTTAAAGGTGAATTCAGTTTTGTGTGCACAATATGTGCTTCGCGACATATCAGAAACAAAATATTTTGCAATCAAAAATGAAGTAGGTTTCGAGTATACTGATTTAAATGAATTTTATAATAATCATATCATTGAAGGTACATTGACAAAAATGAGCGAATTTGAAGCAAATGGTTCTGGGTGGGCTTTAGAAAAAATTCATAGTTTGAGAATTAACATAAATAAATATGTTGGATTTCAAGTAGGAATGTCCAATACTAGTCGATTGCCTGACGTAATAGTCAATAAACATGCAGTGCTAAATTTGTATGATACAAAGGAAGCTTGTTTTGCGTGGAGTGTGGTTGCTGGTTTTTATCCAAAAACTTGAAACGTGAATCATCTTTCTTCCTATCCTAATTACAGAGATGTTTTAAATTTAGATGGTATTCCAATTCCGATGGAAATGAAATATTTAAACAAGTTTGAAAACCAAAACAATATTTCTGTAAATGTGTATGGAGCAAAATATGATGAAAACAAATGGGTATGTATGGGAACAAACGAAGTAAAAGGAAAAAAACTTTTACTATTGTACCTTTGTATGTATCAGATAAAGTATATGAAAGGAGTGTAGACTTATTGATATTGCTGATTGGAAACAGTGAAAGTTATCACTTTTGTTTAATTAGAAATCTTGCTCGCCTTGTGCGTTCAAGCCTCACTAGCATTAAGAGACAGATTTATATATGTAGACGTTGTTTGTCATATTATTTTCTTGAGGATGAGTTAAATGTTCACTTTGCAGACAGTGAACAGTTTCCTGTTGCAAAAAGCATAATGCCAACTGATGAACAAAGATTTGTTAATTTTACAGAATTCCGAGTTAAAGATACAGTTCCATTTAAAATATATGCAGACACTGAATGCGTTTTGTCTCCAATTTCCTCCTGTTTTCCAAATAGTGACATTCCTAACTCTACTTTAACACATAAACATATTCCTTACAGCATTTCTTTATACCTTCATTGTTATTTTGATAGTGAATTGTGCAGTTTCAAACACTTTAGGGGAAATAATTGCATTGAATTGTTTGTAAAGGAACTTTATAGTATTGTGGATAAACTTCAAACATATTACTTATCGGCTAAGCCAATGTTAAAGATGACCGAAAATGAAGAAAGATTATTTTTGTCAAGTAAAATTTGTCACATTTGCGAGAAACCGATTGCAGATAATGAACTCAATGTACGCGATCATTGTCACTTAACTGGAAAATATAGAGGAAGCGCACACAATAGTTGTAATTTAAATTACAAAGTAACAAAGATTTTGCCTATAGCATTTCATAATCTAACGGCCTATGATGGACATTTTATAATTAAAGAAATTTGTGAGAAACATGATGGAGAGGTGTTACATAATCCAGGTCGTATTAGTTTGTTGGCGGTGAATATGGAACGTTAAAAAGGGTTTACAAAGTATGTAGGGGTTAAGAATGGATTCATTCAGTTAAGATTTATCGATACATATAATTTCTTGTCCTGTTCACTAGATCAATGTTCATCTTCGTTAAGTGAAGATTCAAAGCAAATAACTCGACGTTATTTTAATGATGATGCACAGTTTCGACTTACTGCGAGAAAAGGCATGTTTCCCTATGAATACGTCACGAGTATGGATGTACTTAACGAAACTAAATTACCTGAAATATCCAAGTTTTATAGCAGTCTTAATGATCAAACAATATCGAATGAAGAGTATGAGTTTGCTCGATCGGTGTGGGAAACGTTTTCCTGTCAAACATTAGGAGAATACGCCGATTTGTTTTTAAAAGTTGACACACTTCTTTTGGCAGATGTATTTGAAAATTTTAGATCGAATGGCATGGAAACTTACGGCATTGATGCAGCTCATTTTTACACTGCTCCATCTATGTCTTGGTGTGCGATGAAAAAGATAACCAACGTTCAACTCAAATTGCTTCAAGATATTGATATGTTACACTTTTTTGAACGATCTATTCGAAGAGGAAATGTTCAGTTTATAACACGACATGCGATTGCTAATAATAAGTATATGAAAACTTATGATGAGAAAAAGCAATAGTCCTACATAATGTACTTTGACGTTAATAATTTATATGGATATGCGATGATGGAATATCTTCCAACGGGTGGCTTTAAATGGGTTGCAAATGTTGAAGGCTTTGATGTTTTAACTATTGATGATACTTCAGAAATTGGATATATTTTGGAAGTAGATTTGACTTATCCTCAAGAGTTACATGACAAACATTCAGTTTACCCTCTATGTCCCGAAAAGTAGACAAAGCTAATGGCTACCCTAGATAATAAAGAACGTTATGTTTTGCATTATAGAATGTTAAAGCAATGTATTCAACTAGGAATGAAATTAGATCGTATTCACAGAATAATTGAATTCAATCAGAGCCAATGGCTAAAACCATATATTGATGTGAACACAGAGAAACGAAAACATGCCAAAAATGATTTTGAATTTTCTTATATAAATTGATGAATAATGCAATTTTTGGTCGTTCACTGATGAATGTGAGGAAGTTAAGGGACATCAAATGGGTCACCAAATGGCATGGAGCTCGTGGTGCTAGGTCTTTAATAGCTAAGGCTAATTTTAAACATAGAATTATATTCGATGAACAATGTATGGTCATCGAGATGAGCAGACTAAAGATTTTTCACAATCAACCAGTATATGTTGGTGCATCTATATTAGATTTGTCTAAATATAAAATGAATGACTTTCATTACAATGTTATTTTAGCAAATCCTGAATCAAATGTGAGGTTGTTATACACAGACACCGATAGTTTTATGTATATATTCTATTATGATATTTATGAGTTCATGAAACAGCATTCAAATTTGTTTGATACCGGAAACTATGAAACAAACAATCCTTTTGGCCTTGTGAGACAAAATAAAGGTGAAAATGGTTTAATGAAAGATGAACATGCTGGAAGGATTGTTGAAGAATTTGTGGGGTTAAGACCCAAAATGTATGCAATAAAATTGTGTGATGAAATGAATAGCTTGTGTAAGGCTAAAGGCATTAAGAAGAATGTGAGTAAAAGTATGAATATTTAAGAGTATCGAGAGTGTCTTTATAACAGAGATCAAGTCAACAAAGTTCAAGTTTGTATAATTTCAAAATCTCATTCTGTATTTACTGTTCGGCAAAATAAGTTGGCAATTTCATCAAACGATGATAAAAGACACATAACTGAAAACGGAATTGTTACTTTACCGTTTGGTCATTTTTCTCTGAAAAAATGATTAGAAACAAATTTCAGATTAAAGCACTTCATCTCACTTACTTTATTTCTTTCACACACACACACACACACTTTTATTCTGTTAATAATACTAATTTTTGTGTGTTCCTTTGCTTATGAAAAAAAGAATAAATAATAACCCAAATTGTGTGTGTATTATTTTAAAAAAACACCTCCCCCCACAATTGCCATTTTCCAGTAATATATATATATATATGTATAATTACGTTATATTACATATCATTTAGTAATGGTGCGTTGTAAGAGGAGCAACTCTACCACTCAATATAAACGAACAGGAAGTGGATCACTAATTAGTCGTGTACTTAATAAAACTATTGATAATTTACCCGTGGAATTACACATCCCGGGATATGAATATTGTGGACCAGGAACATAATTAGAAAAGCGATTGAGCCGTGGTGATCCAGGAATAAATATATTAGATAAAGCGTGCAAAGAGCACGACATTGCTTACGCAAAGCATAAAGATTCAAACAAAAGAAGAGAGGCTGATGAAATTTTAGCTTCAAAAGCTTGGTCTCGTGTAAAATCCCGTGACGCATCATTTGGAGAGAGAGCGGCTGCACTAACAGTTGGTGGCATAATGAAAGCTAAGTCTAAGATTGGAGGAGGTAAGCGAAACTTAAATAAAAAAACAAGAAAAGATTAACAAAAAAAAACATCGAAAAAGCAAGGTGGTATTTTACCCCTACTTCCGATATTTGCAGCCTTGTCGGGCTTGGGGGGTCTAGCAGGTGGAACAGCCGGGGTGGCGTCTGCTATAAACAAAGCGAAAGCTGCTCAAGAAGAACTAAAAGAAATGAAAAGACTCAATCGAATGATAGAAGCAATGCGAGGAAAAGGAGGTCAAGGCATTTATTTAAATCCTCCTGCATACAAAAGATAATTAACCAAATACCAAATAAAGCATTAAGTAATTTTGATTTAGCTAAATACGCACATCAATTAAAGATTCCAAATTTTAGAGGAGTCTTTATGCGAGATACGTTACCAAGATATCCTCGAAAAATTGAAAACTGTATTGTTAACCTTGAACCGATGGATAAATCCGGTTCACATTGGGCGGCTTTCAGTAAACGTGGTAAATATGTGCATTATTTTGATAGTATTGGTAATTTAAGACCACCATTAGAAATTTTAACATATCTTAAAAATTGCTATCTACAGTATAATTTTCATTCATATCAATCGATTATTTCTTCGATTTGTGGACATTTATGTTTAGTCTTCTTGTATTGTATAAATAAGGGAAACACAGACCGTCTTTAAACATTTCAAATATGGCTTTCGAAAGACGGATAACTCTTGAAGGTAAAGGCTCGAAGATTAATGTTACATTGGAGCACGCGATTCATCTTGTAGGAGCAGAGTTTTTTGAAATAGGACTTGCAGGATTGTATACATCTAATTCTATTCGAAATGTTACCAACAGAAATAATAAATTTCGCATTCATTTTACTAATTTTTTATCAATTGATTTAGTGGTACCACCAGGTATTTATGAATTTGAAGATCTAGCATCAACATTTGATGATTTACTTAGTTATCACTCATTGTCGAAACGTATACCAAAACATTTAGAAAAAACAAATATGTATGTGGAAGAGGATATAGACGGAAAAAGAGACAACCGTCTCGTTTTGTCTTCTCCGTTTAATATTGATTTCACTGTAGCCAACAGTGTAGCAGGGCCTTTAGGTATTGAAAAGAAAGTTTACCCTAAAGAGAATAAAAGAGAAATTGAAATTGATCGAAATAGAATCGAAAATGAAGTAATAATTAGCGACAATAATAACGTTTTGGCTATAAAGTTGAACGAAGCGGATAGAGCGATTTTAATAATACCCAATGCTAGCTATACGTTAAAACAATTAAGTGAAAAGATTAATGAATTATTAGTTGAACATTTATTAGGTGACAAAGACAAATTCCCATCATTTTATATTAATTATGATAAAGTCTTTTATCATTGTAAACTACATTCGAAAATGTTTGCTATAGATTTTGGTGTTGCAGATTCTATTGCAGATTTGTTAGGATTTTCTCATAAAAAGTTCGAGGCAAACACAACTCATCATTCTGAATATATGATTAAAATTAACACTGTTAATAGTATTCGAGTATGTTGCAACCTTGTGCTTGGTACGAGTTCTTATTTGAACCATAAACCAACACACTCTTTATATAATTTTAAAGCTCATGTTCCTGCAGGTTACCCAATTGTTGTACAACCAACAACAATTAATTTTTTGCCTATGAACACCAAGGTTATTCAACATGTATCTGTGCAACTTGAAGATCATCTTCAACAGCTCATTGATTTGAAAGATGAAGATTTAACTGTAGAATTAATTATTCGTCCAGCACGATATCTTGCTATATAAAGTAATGAAATACTGTTATATTTTCATTCTACTTGAGTAAGCATACTAGAAAACATTCACAAATATGGTTATACTATATAATACTCAAAGTTTGAAAAAAAAGAAGTCGACTCTGATTCGAAAAAGTAATATAAATCAATCAGCTAAAATTTCTATAAAAAACAAACAACGACATCGCACCTTGAAATCTAAGAAACAGTTATCGAGTAACAACAAACATTTCTTACAGTCTTTAGGCTATCTCGTACTTTAATTTCAATATAAATATATGTGCAATTGTTAATCTTATTTAGTTTCTATCTATATTTGAAGCTGTTAACATGTTTAGCATGTTTAACATAACAGATAAAAGAGAGGTTGACAACAGAGTTGTGCGACGAGAAGAAAGAGTTTATCAACCTTATTCAGCTAATACATTCGAAAATAATGATGAAATTCGAATACCGATTCCACATTAAGAAAACATAGTTTTATTATCAGAAGGTGTTCTTCACTTAGAAGGTCAAATTATTACTTCTAACATAAATCCAGCTGCTTCTACTACAGCACATCCTGACCAAAATTTTGGGGCTAATCTTTTTAGCGAAATTCGCATCACGTTAAATGGTAAAGAAATTGGTCGTACACGCCATCTAGGTATAACAAATTCTATAAAAACCATTGCATCATATTCAAAAAACGAATATACAGCTTTACAAAATGCTGGTTATTTTCCCTCTTTGTCAACACCAGCAAGTGAAGCAAATATTGTTGATAGTATCACAAAACGTTTTCATGTAATACTTCCTTTAAGCAACTTGTTAGGTTTAGCAGAGGATTACAGAAAGCCGATTTTAAACTGCAAGCATGAGGTAATACTTCTCCGATCGTCAAGTGACGCACGTGCGTTGCAATCGACAACCGAAAACGATCTTTCTAAGGTCAAGTTATTTAAAGTTTATCTAAAAATTCCCGTTTTATTATTATCGGACGAAGAACAAATTAAAAGATTAAAACTAATGCAGAAAAATATTCCCATTCAGGTTGGTTTTCGATCATGGGATGTTCATGTCTTGCCTCCTCTTCCTAGAACAACTAAATATAGTTGGAGTAATGACAACTTCTGAAACTCAAAAACCACGTCAATTTTTATTAGGTTTTCAAACTAGAAGAAATTTACTAAATACATTCTCTTCCTATTTTGACCATTGTAATATTAAATCTATAAGAGTTTTTTTTAAATTCAATTTTGTCCATATTTAAGAGGGTTTTACGTCGGCAACGTTGATTTAAATCCTGAAAATCCTACTATTATTCCTTATAATACAAGTTATGATACGTGTGGAAGCAATATATGTTGATGTGATGTGATTTTTTGTGCAGTGTGCATTCTCAGACGTAAACGTAGACATGCTGAAGTTTATTATATAACAAAGGAGAAACTGTTCCGCCTAGTCAATACATTTATTTACAACAAGTTATAAACTTGCTATTATATGGTACATGTTTCGGGGCCTCTAGTACTGGTCCCTTCTTCAGCCATAAATTAAGTTGCAAAATCCAGCATAATTAAATATATCATAATAAAAAATACATAAAATGAAGAGTGAATGGATGAAATGAGGAGAAAAAGAACATATTACTCATGAGAAGTAATGTGAGTGCACATCAGTAAAAATTAACACCATTGGTATTGCTAGGTACTTGAGAATACACTTATATAGCACTGTTCTAATGTTTGAGCATGTGGAAATCACTCCACTTGGGATTTATAGCCTGTTGTTTACAATGCTGTTGACTGAAACTTGCTGTTCAAGCTGGGGCTTCTGAGCTTATAGTCTTGCATTAGAGGGAAAACATCGAATGTCATGTAATGAAATACATCATCATGATGAGGAGACGTCCAAGTATGGAAAAAACATATTTTACTTAGACCAAATAAAACAATTTCCTTTGTTGATCTAATTCACAGAATCTCAATTTACTTCATGGCCCCATTAATGCTTCATCCAGTTGCTTAGATACCTTGGATCCAAGGCTTCTAGATTATATGCCTTGCCTAGGTCATGAAGTATCTAAATTTGTAACCATTGCACTCTCATTATTAATATATTATTACATTTAAAAATAATAATGACAATAAAAAAACATAAAATACAATATGAGATTTAAATTAAAATAAGGTGAGGTAATATAATATTATATCTTTGTGACCTGGAATTGTTGTAAATGGAATATAGAAAGGTAGATGGGGTTATAAGGGTGAGAGGAAATGGAAGAGGGGGGATATTGGGGGCGTTTGTGTTGGGGAATTCACGGTGGTTTGTTGTTGTCAACAATTTTATTCTTTATATATTCCGTTAGGGTGTTGTACAGGATATTCGTTTCAAAATTTATTTCATTAAGATTATGTATTTTGTGGCATTAAAATGTTCGTAGTATCTGATTGTGAATGCTCTACCCGTTTGTCCCAAATAATTCGCATCGCACTCGGAACAATTAAGTCTATAAATGCCTGATGTATGGAATTTGCCTATAGAATTTACTTTGTTCGAATTAAAGAAGAAATTGGCATTGGTGTTGGATGTTTTATAGGCCATTTTTAAACCGTGTTTTTGAATATGTTAGAGATGCTGTATGTACGTGCATTAAAATAAGTGAAAACCGCGTATACAGGTTTTTCTTTATGATCTGGTGTTAAATGGGTGGGAGGTCTATTTCTTATTTTGTTTATAATGTTGGAGATGAATTGATAGTTAAAACCATTAACTTTTGCTATTTGGCGTATGGTCTTTATTTCACTGGTGAGGTCATTTTTTGAAAGGGGAAGGTTGAAAGCTCTGTGAATCATACTGAAGAAGGCTGCCTTTTTGTGGTTGCCAGGATGATTAGAACTATTGCTTATGGTAGTATGAGTTTGTGTAGGCTTTCTGAAAATGTTATAGGAAAGTCTATTGTTCATTATGGAAACTGTGGTATCCAAAAAATTAATCGAGTTATTGACTGCAGATTCTGGGACGAACTGTATATTGCTGTCAATGCTGTTAAGTTTCTCTACAAGTTGGTCAATTTTCTGTATTGTGTTATCAATGATGATGAAAATGTCATCAACATATCGACCCCAGTATGTCAAACCTGCAATTTTTCCATGTATTTTAGTGTAGTCCATATGACCCATATAAATATTTGCTATAATGCCAGATAAAGGGGAGCCCATGGGAAGGCCTTCCTTCTGCCTGTATATTTTATTATTGAAGGTTAAATAATTGCTATTAAGGGTGAATTCCAACAATGATATGAATTCGTTGATTTCAAAAAAGGCAAAAAATAAAATATACAGGCAGAAGGAAGGCCTTCCCATGGGCTCCCCTTTATCTGGCATTATAGCAAATATTTATATGGATCATATGGAATACACTAAAATACATGGAAAAATTGCAGGTTTGACATACTGGGGTCGATATGTTGATGACATTTTCATCATCATTGATAACACGATAAAGAAAATTGACCAACTTGTAGAGAAACTTAACAGCATTGACAGCAATATACAGTTCGTCCCAGAATCTGCAGTCAATAACTCGATTAATTTTTTGGATACCACAGTTTCCATAAAGAACAATAGACTTTCCTATAAAATTTTCAGAAAGCCTACACAAACTCATACTACTATAAGCAATAGTTCTAATCATCCTGGCAACCACAAAAAGGCAGCCTTCTTCAGTATGATTCACAGAGCTTTCAACCTTCCCTTTCAAAAAATGACCTCACCAATGAAATAAAGACCATACGCCAAATAGCTAAAGTTAATGGTTTTAACTATCAATTCATCTCCAACATTATAAACAAAATAAGAAATAGACCTCCCACCCATTGAACACCAGATCATAAAGAAAAACCTGTATACGCGGTTTTCACTTATTTTAATGCACGTACATACAGCATCTCTAACATATTCAAAAACACGGTTTTAAAATGGCCTATAAAACATCCAACACCAATGCCAATTTCTTCTTTAATTCGAACAAAGTAAATTCTATAGACAAATTCCATAGATCAGGCATTTATAGACTTAATTGTTCCGAGTGCGATGCGAATTATTTGGGACAAACGGGTAGAGCATTCACAATCAGATACTACGAACATTTTAATGCCACAAAATACAGAAGATTCTCAGCAATGGCAACACACATGGAGGAGTCACATCATAAATTCACCAACATCGAGAAAGACCTAGAAATCCTCCATTTTACAGGAAAGGGGACCACTATGAATGTACTAGAAGCGATAGAAATTAACACCGCACAGAAACTATCTCCTCTCCATAATCTTAATGAAATAAATTTTGAAACGAATATCCTGTACAACACCCTAACGGAATATATAAAGAATAAAATTGTTGACAACAACAAACCACCGTGAATTCCCCAACACAAACTCCCCCAATATCCCCCCTCTTCCATTTCCTCTCACCCTTATAACCCCATCTACCTTTCTATATTCCGTTTATAACAATTCCAGGTCACAAAGATATAATATTATATTACCTCACCTTATTTTAATTTAAATCTCATATTGTATTTTATGTTTTTTTTATTGTCATTATTATTTTTAAATGTAATAATATATTAATAATGAGAGTGCAATGGTTACAAATTTAGATACTTCATGACCAAGGCAAGGCATATAATCTAGAAGCCTTGGATCAAAGGTATCTAAGCAACTGGATGAAGCAATACTGGGGCCATGAAGTAAATTGAGATTCTGTGAATTAGATCAACAAAGGAAATTGTTTTAGTTGGTCTAAGTAAAATATGTTTTTTCCATACTTGGACGTCTCCTCATCATGATGATGTATTTCATTACATGACATTCGATGTTTTCCCTCTAATGCAAGACTATAAGCTCAGAAGCCCCAGCTTGAACAGCAAGTTTCAGTCAACAGCATTGTAAACAACAGGCTATAAATCCCAAGTGAAGTGATTTCCACATGCTCAAACATTAGAACAGTGCTATATAAGTGTATTCTCAAGAACCTAGCAATACCAATGGTGTTAATTTTTACTGATGTGCACTCACATTACTTCTCATGAGTAATATGTTCTTTTTCGCCTCATTTCATCCATTCACTCATCATTTTATGTATTTTTTATTATGATATCTTTAATTATGCTGGATTTTGCAACTTAATTTATGGCTGAAGAAGGGACCAGTACTAGAGGCCCCGAAACATGTACCATATAATAGCAAGTTTATAACTTGTTGTAAATAAATGTATTGACTAGACGGAACAGTTTTTCCTTTGTTATATAGTGAATCTGTCAATACGGAAAATGAACTTCTTTCAGAGCACAATTTATGCTGAAGTTTGTTAAGCAGTCAAACACTCTACCAGTAATTTCATTTACTAATGGTGAAAACCAGAGTAAAAGTGAAAAAAGAAAGCATGGTGTTTTACTACCGAACACTATTCGATGTATCATTTGCGGTCCATCGAACTGTGGCAAAACAAACGTAATGCTAAATTTATTATGTCATAAAAATGGAGTTCGTTTTGAAAACGTTTATATTTATTCTAAATCACTTGCTCAAAGTAAATATGTTGAATTAAAAAAGTTTTTGGACTCCATAAAAGAAATAAAAAGTGATTTTTTTCCGATAATGATGAAGTTATGCCTCCAGAAATGGCTAGAAAAAACTCTATATTTGTTTTTGATGATGTAGCCAGCAATAAACAACAACACATGAAAGATTATTTCAGTAGAGGTCGTCATCACGACGTTGACGTATTTTATCTTTGTCAAACATATTCTTGTATACCTAAACATCTAATTAGAGATAACGCTAATTTTTAATTCTTTTTAAACAAGACGGAACAAACTTGCGTCACGTATATAACGATCATGTAAATACAGATATGAGCTATGATCAGTTCTTTGATATTTGGTCGTATTGTTGGCTTTTTGGTTATCGATAAAGATAGCGATTTACAAAACGGTCGATATCGCAATGGATTTGATGTTTATTTTCAGTTATAAATATGACTTCAAAAAGAGCTAAATGCCAATTCGTGTTATAGCTTTTGTGTGGTTTACAACTTAACTATGACATCGTTTAACAAAACCAATAATGTGTCTATTGGACGACCGACTTCACGACATGATATTGCAACTAAATCGTATGTTGATGATAAGCTAGTGCAATATGGAAATCAACTAACAACAACAAGCGACAGACATCTAAGTATTAACGGCAAACGGTTAAAAAATGTTGGAACGCCAATACATGTTGAAGATGCGTGCAACAAAGGTTATGTACTGAAGTTATTGAATGAGCTAAATAAAATAGAGTCTAAAGAAGACATACAACGAAACTTTAACGACCTTAAAGGTTTATTTTTTTTCAATTTGTAAAATAGAGAAAAAAGAACTTGACTTTCAAAACAAACGTCTCGTGGGCTTAGCTTTACCATCATCTGCAAATGATGCAGTAAACCTTATTGCAATGCAGCAACATACATCGAATATAAAAAAAATCTAGACACCCGAATAACCGAAGTGTTACAACGAGTAGAATTCATTCATGGTTTAGTGCGTGAATTTTCAGAAGATTACTTTCCGTATGATGATGATACTCTCGACTTGGGTAGCAAAAGAATAAGAAATGTTAAAGATCCAATTCAAAATCAAGATGTGGTAACGTATTCTTTTCTTAAAACTCATGTAACAAATGAACTCGATGAAATTAAAAAATCTCTTTTGAATATAAACAGAGATGATGAAACTGTAGATATGTTAAATAGAAGAATAACAAACATATCTCAACCAATCGATTCGTTAGATGCAATAAACAAATATTACTTAGAATACTTTGCTGCTTCTCGAAAAGATCTAGAAGACTTAATCACTAAATTTAATAAACAAAACTTCTTAAACGTAGACGATGGTGGAACTTTAAATATGATGAGTAAACGAATTACTCACGTAAACAATCCCATATACGATAACGATGTTGCAAATAAGACGTTTGTTGAACAATATGCCGCTTCTCGACGTGAATTTGAACAAATGAAACAGACTGTCAACAATCTACAACATCAAAAACAAACAAATGTTGAGTTTCCTGTTAACGACCAAGATGTGACAAATAAATGGTTTGAAGAACACTATGCTGCTTCACGAACTGAAGTTAATCAACTAAAAGAAATTTTAAGCAATTTACAAACTCGTATTGAGGGTGTTGTGAACAATCTCAATATTGTTAAAAAAGCAGATCTTGAAAGTTATGCTGCTGCATCCAAAGATGAATATAACAAGTTAAAAAAAACTGAACTAGAAAAAATTGAGCAATTGGTTAACAAAGAACCACTCGAAAGTTTTACTGCATCCAAAGAAGAATATCGTATATTACAAGATGAAGTAAAGAAAAAGAACTTATCGAAATTTATTCTGAAATTCTCCAACACGCCATCAATCCATTCACCAGTATACACGCTTCATAATCATAACATGAAGTGCAAAAAGCCATAACAAATCTCGACTGTTGGGCAAGGGATAACAAGTATTAACGGCAAACGGTTAAAAAATGTTGGAACGCCAATACATGTTGAAGATGCGTGCAACAAAGGTTATGTACTGAAGTTATTGAATGAGCTAAATAAAATCGAGTCTAAAGAAGACATACAACGAAACTTTAACGACCTTAAAGGTTTATTTTTTTTTCAATTTGTAAAATAGAGAAAAAAGAACTTGACTTTCAAAACAAACGTCTCGTGGGCTTAGCTTTACCATCATCTGCAAATGATGCAGTAAACCTTATTGCAATGCAGCAACATACATCGAATATTAAAAAAAATCTAGACACCCGAATAACCGAAGTGTTACAACGAGTAGAATTCATTCATGGTTTAGTGCGTGAATTTTCAGAAGATTACTTTCCGTATGATGATGATACTCTCGACTTGGGTAGCAAAAGAATAAGAAATGTTAAAGATCCAATTCAAAATCAAGATGTGGTAACGTATTCTTTTCTTAAAACTCATGTAACAAATGAACTCGATGAAATTAAAAAATCTCTTTTGAATATAAACAGAGATGATGAAACTGTAGATATGTTAAATAGAAGAATAACAAACATATCTCAACCAATCGATTCGTTAGATGCAATAAACAAATATTACTTAGAATACTTTGCTGCTTCTCGAAAAGATCTAGAAGACTTAATCACTAAATTTAATAAACAAAACTTCTTAAACGTAGACGATGGTGGAACTTTAAATATGATGAGTAAACGAATTACTCACGTAAACAATCCCATATACGATAACGATGTTGCAAATAAGACGTTTGTTGAACAATATGCCGCTTCTCGACGTGAATTTGAACAAATGAAACAGACTGTCAACAATCTACAACATCAAAAACAAACAAATGTTGAGTTTCCTGTTAACGACCAAGATGTGACAAATAAATGGTTTGAAGAACACTATGCTGCTTCACGAACTGAAGTTAATCAACTAAAAGAAATTTTAAGCAATTTACAAACTCGTATTGAGGGTGTTGTGAACAATCTCAATATTGTTAAAAAAGCAGATCTTGAAAGTTATGCTGCTGCATCCAAAGATGAATATAACAAGTTAAAATAACTGAACTAGAAAAAATTGAGCAATTGGTTAACAAAGAACCACTCGAAAGTTTTACTGCATCCAAAGAAGAATATCGTATATTACAAGATGAAGTAAAGAAAAAGAACTTATCGAAATTTATTCTGAAATTCTCCAACACGCCATCAATCCATTCACCAGTATACACGCTTCATAATCATAACATGAAGTGCAAAAAGCCATAACAAATCTCGACTGTTGGGCAAGGGATAACAAGATGGAAATTAACACAGAGAAGACAGTAAAAATGACGTTTCGGAAAGGTGGCAGAGAGGCCTCGGGAGACAGAATATACCTAGGATTTAATCCCCTCAAGACAGTAAATACATTCACATACTTAGGATTGACAATGCAAACAACAGCTAGAGCCTACCGAGTCCACATCAAGTCTCGTGCAACGGCAGCAACTAAAGCCATATATGACATTAAATCACTCACGAAGCTCTCTTTGGGAACTGCTATGAGATTATTTGATGCGAAAATAGCGCCCATCGCCACATACGGGATAGAAATCATCTGGGAGAAACTGACCCTGGCGGACTTGAGGACTCTCGAGGCAGTGAAGTCGCGCTTCCTAAAAGCAACCCGTGGATTATCAAAATATGCAAAATCTAGACTAGTGTACGAACTTGCCAAGGAGAACTTTTTCATTGAGGACCTACGGACAAAGAGAGGACTACCATCTACGGACGCCTGGAAAAGACTAATGCAAGAGAGAGTGAAGAAGAGAGATGAAATCTGGCCTGAATTTTACATAACGGAAGCCATGACGAATAGGGTATGGACTGACACCAATCAAGACCTACGACACTTCGTTAACTCGATGGCGGTACACGGGTACCACCATAAACTGTGCGTCACCGAGTACTTTTATGACATAGACGTATCCTGTACTTGTAAATTATGTGGTAAACAATGTAGTTGGTACCACGTAATCACATGTAAGAACCGGGGTCCTTCCATTGTGAAATTTTGTGAAGGTGGAAGGTGAAAACATTAATGTATATTCACATTTATTAACCCTATGCACAATTTGTGCTCTGTATTTTCAATAATAATCATAACATACAGTACCAACTTCCCTACAAAGGCATATTAAAACCAATTTTTGTTTCACCAATATCTCCAATTGTGTATGCAATTTTAAATATACGTCAAGAGATTGAACTGGATGGCAGTGATATTGTTGTTGACGAGCAAGATGAAATTCAGTTTCGACTTAGAGACCCTAAAAAACATAAAACCAATGATCTTCCTCTTCAAATCGATTTTGAATATACTATAAATAAGTAAAACAACCACAATTTCAGTTTAGTCATGGAAAAGAGCTCGAAGATTAAAGCTGAAAGTCGAGTAAAGGATAAACTTTCTCGCTTAAAAAAAGATGTTAAAGACAAGTATATTTCACTTCAAAATGATGTTAGACGTAAAGAATTAGATATAGAGACTAACTTTAAACCAGTAACAAATTCATTAAATCAACTTGTAGCTATTGCTAATACGTCAACTCAAAATAAAGAAAATCGAAAAAGAAAAGGAAAATATGACGATTCTGAATCAACTACTACTTCAGACGAAGAAGATGGAGATAGCATCAAAATAATTTCACTACTTAACCGCTACTTTGATCCGTTCATTAAACAAAACGTGGATAGAACATTTGGTATAACGATAAGAAATGATAAACAATACTTGGG
This sequence comes from Meconema thalassinum, assembly GCA_946902985.2. Classification (NCBI taxonomy): domain Eukaryota; kingdom Metazoa; phylum Arthropoda; class Insecta; order Orthoptera; family Tettigoniidae; genus Meconema; species Meconema thalassinum. Next base: position 215,419,192 of record OX336389.2, on the reverse strand, counting down.
GCGTGAACGAGTTTTCTTTGATAAAAAGTGGATAAAAGTTGGTGGTGAAAAATTTCCTATAACAGAAGGTCTACTTGAATTGATTCAAAGGAAAGTACCAGACCCCACTCTAATAGATAGGAGTGATTTAAGTTCATATTTGAACTTATTAAATGTTTCAAACGTGCACAAAAGAAATTATAGAAGCAATGCAGCTCCGAGAGGAACGCAATCTTATAAGTATAGACATATAATTGAACCCCTTCTTACTGAAGACATAGATAGAATTATAAAAACAGCAGATGAAAATGAAGAAGCAAATACTACGATGCATACTGGATATGGCCAAAATAAAAACACATCACACCACAAGCCATTTGGAAATTTGAAGGCGGAAACAATATTGAATACGTTCACTGGAATGAACAAAACAAATTGGTATCAAGACTTAAAAAATTAATTGCATCGAAAGCTGCAGGTCACACGGGACTCGACAGCGAAATCTTTGCAATTGAAGAAGAACTAAGAAATGCAGGATATATTGAATACAAATTCAAACGTTTGTAAAACAATGCACAGTATGTTATAAAACAGTGTTTGGAAAATAACTATGAACGAAATCAGACGAGAAATTGCAAAAGAACTTCACGCACCGCTTAGAAAAAAGTTTAAAAGACGACGTGGTATTAGCAAAGGAATCTATGACCTCCATGAAGCAGACCTTGTGGACATGTCCAAACTTGCAAAATGGAATAATGGATTTAAATATTTATTAACCATTTTTGACGTTTACTCAAAATATGCATGGGCAATTCCTCTTAAAACCAAAAAAGGAAGTGAGATTGTAAAAAGTTTAAAATTTGTTTATTCTCAAAGTAAAAGATTGCCCAATTATTTTCACACCGATCGAGGAACGGAATTTTATAACAGTGAATTCAAAACATGGTCTCAGAAACAAAATCTAAAGCATTATTCCACTGGGAGCTCCATTAAAGCGAGCGTGGTAGAAAGATTTAATCGAACTCTTAAGGAATCGACGTGGAAAGAATTCACAACACGAGGTTCATACCGATGGGTACATATTTTGCCTGAGTTATTAGTAAAGTATAATCACAAAATACATCGCAGCATTGGCATGAAACCTATTGATGTAAAAAGTAACAATCCACCCAGCTTGCCAAAACAATATAATGAAACTTTAAAAAATCCAAAGTATAAAATCGGTGACATTGTGCGAATATCAAAAATCAAGAAACACTTCACCAAGGGCTACGAAGCTAATTGGACTACGGAATTATTTACAATTTATAAAGTTCAAAATACTAATCCACGAACATATCTTTTAAAAGATAATACAAATTTGCCGATATTTGGGGCGTTTTATGAAGCAGAGTTACAACGAACAAAACATCCGAATATTTACTTAGTCGACAAAGTACTACGTAGAAAAGGAACCCGAGCCTTCGTATCTTGGCTTGGATTCGATTCAACTCACAACTCTTGGATCCCCAACAAAAATATCTTCTAATTACAACAGTGTAAGTTTTGTTTTTTAATTCCTCGCAAAAATATTATTATTATTATTATTATTATTATTATTATTATTATTATTATTATTATTATTATTATTAATGTGTCTCTATATATTTTTCAGCTCACTAAAACCAACACACGCAAGAAAGAAAAGAATGATTGTACTTACCCGTGTACAAGACCAGCATATTCAACTCTGCAAACAACACAGCATCTTCAATTCTCCGCAGCTTGTTGGAAAAAAGAACTACTTACCACTTTAAGAACGAAGATCATATCATTTTTCACTATTTCATATTATATAATTAATGTAAACCACAAATGATCAAAATAAATATATTTTCTAGAAAAAACGTCTTACACATTTTTGAAAAAATAAAAAGTAAAAATTAACTCCCCCATCCACTGTTCATTTAAATGATTTGTACTTCATCGTCCACTTCTTCTTCCATGTCCTCTTCCACACGCTCCCCAACACTCCCATCTTCTTCTCTTTCTTCTCTTTCCTCTTCTTCTTCAGCTAGAAGAGGAGGAAAATACGCCATCACATCTTGCAGCCTCCGAGTTACATCACCGTCACTGAACATTCTCAGTCTGTTTATCATAACCTCTAAAATCCTGTCAGTTAATCCATTAAAGAAAATTTCCTGACAGTAAATGTCATCTTTAAAAATTTCAGATATTTCAATGTTGATGAGTTGTTTCTCCAATGCGGTGAAGCTATTGAAGATGATATCTTCTTCCGCTTTTCTTGATGATGCAATGACGTTAAAATTCATCCTCCTCGCTTGGTCTGTAGGGACCCTGATTTTCTTCAGCTCCATCAACTTCTCTAACAAAGTGCTGCACAAGGACATGGTGAACTAGTGCATCATGATATAAAACTCGGTGTTATATACTATGAAGTTAAAGCTGCAAAAAGCTCTTTTAAACATTTCACATGGATCTCTGGGAACCGACATCCAATCTCGTTCTCTCATTAAAAATTACAGACTTGACTAATGACGGCTATGAAACTAAAAACAAACACACCAAGATTCATTTCACACTTGACTTATAAAACAGCGTAACCAGATTGAGACCATGAAGCAAGCCGGAACACAAAAAATGTTAACATCATTTAAATTAAACAGACATAACATAGCGACAACGAGTAACACAAGTTCACTCCCACGCTCTGGTGTACTTAAACACAGTCTAGCTTTACGACGCCACTTAACTTATTTAGCGAGCGCGAGCAAAAAACTTTTAACAGCTGTGCACCACATGTGTGGAGAGCGCGGGCTGCTCACATGCCTCGCCCGCTCGGCGCGAGCAAAAAAACAGAACAGCTGCACGCCACATGTCGGGTAGCGAGCCAGCTATGTTTACTGCCTCGCCGTACACTCTCATTCAAAAAGTTATGACACCCAAGACTCTCTCCACTCCCTTGAGCAAATACCTAAATATAATTCAACAATCAATCAATAAATAATAGCCATGATACACAGCTGACCTCTCCATGCGAACACAAGGCGTGGCGGTCATCCTAGCCATTAACCAATCACCTGATCCCCCCTGGACCACGTGCTCGCTCTAAGGACCCATGACGTCATCGCGATTACGCAATATCTGGTCGTGATGATGCAATATTCAAAGTGCTCATTTTTGTACTACTCACAATTGACGATTGTTTGAGAGGTATTTCCGCAGAGTTGCATGAGTATGTACCGTCAACGCTTAGGATTTAAATGTGAAGATATATGCTACATATAAGGAAATAAAGCCATTATTAGCAAGATTACATTTAAAGTCAATGTAAACCCAGCTGTTTATTTTGTTAAGATTGGTAACTTATGTAAAGGGAAAGTACTTAAAGATCAATAACATTCATTAGAAGTTATTATTCATATTATAATTATTAACGATTATGGCAATTTAAGAGCTTATTTCCAAAGTGACGTAAATCCAAAATTGACGGTTTTTCAGTTTCTCTTTCATAAGCAATTTTATAGGTTCTCTCAACGTACAGCAAAGGTTTTAAGTTGCAATACGTCGTATATCCCATATTAACAGAGATCTAAGAACTAATGTTGTTTGCAAAGTGACGTAACTCCAACGTGTATTTATTTCCAAAGTGAGTTATATCCATGTTCACCAATCAGATGGCTCTCTGGACATCACGTGATATCACGTGATAAATCAAGGCCATGGCTAACTTTGAAGAATATGTAGAGCATCAGTTTATGTTAGTTGTATTTAAACCATTTAAATGTTCATAAATGTCACTCAAAACGTATCTCAATTATGATTTATTTCCAAAACGTCCCAACTCCAACTTATAGGAGACGATTTCCACCATTTCCATTGATAGAAGATTTTCAAAACACAGTGTCAGGATGTGCATAAAAGTAATGAATGAAATTACATTATATTCATAATCATATCTGAATTTAATTATACGAAGAAACAAAAACGCGATTTCTGAAGTTTTGCATTTCATGGATTTACGTCACTTTGGAAATAAGATCTTCAATTTTCGATTGCTAAGCTTAACCGCTTGGATGATCAGGCCAAGAAGTAACAATTTGTAACACGAATGAGAAGAATTGGTAGTGACATTATCATGATAAGATAGTTATGTGATGTGGTAACAGTGAAATGAAAGAAATATTTTCTCTTCAGAGATTAATGGATAAACTTATTCGATGAATGTGATTTAACTGATATTAATAATTTAATAGTGCAAATATTTGTGTAGGATTTTATAATATTAGGCAGGGTACTTTCATTTCCGTGTATGTTTGGAATTTAGCTATGTTAGGAAGTAGGACTGATATGAGTCATTGTATAGATTAAAAGTTATTTATGTATTCTAAATTCGGTAAAAGAACAGGGTGTTCTGAAAGTTAGTTTTCATATTTTATTTTCATTCGAGGATCGAAACTTAATTATTTTCATTTTTGGAGACTCCTAGAAGTAGTAGGTATTTTTTCAACGTAGCTATATTAGAATAGGAAGCTCATTGACATAATTGTTAGTTTATTTCAGTTTTAATTAATTTTATTTAGTCGAAGTTCAGACAAGATGAGGAATGTTATTTATTTTATTATTGTCGTTGTTTTAGTAAATGCACTTGAGAACACGATTTGCTTTGCACGTCCTTTTTTTTACAGAAATTCCGACTTATATTTGTAATAGTAAGATGATGTGCTATGTATATTAGGCACCCATGTTTATCCATCTAAACCAGTTGCTACCTGAGATTCTAAGAATCTCACTCTCTATCCGTAGTTGGAATATATATTCCAGTAGATAAATCCGTAGTACAACATCTTTAAAAATGTTCTAAATGAGCAACTTGTCTTTAGACTGAGGTTTGCCTAGCCGAGGACTTCAGTGTTTCTGCAATCCTTTTTCATCCTTGGATAGTGACAAGTACCGAGCTTGCTCGGGCACATTTTTGGGTATAGTGCTATTTACTCGCTTTTCTTAGTTTGCAGATCTAATTACTGGAGCCGTTGTAAATAGCGTCAAAAAGTAATTTTCCCACTGGCCAATATCAGTTACATGACAGGCGCACTCCTTCTCTGTCGCGTGTTCATCGCACGTCGTCGAGTTTCCTCTCTAGTGGATTTAACTTTTATATTTCGCTTTGATGCTCCACGCCGACTCAATTAGTTTCTTTTATTTTATGTTGCGACTTCCCTTATAATAAAACGGGATAAGAGCTGTCCACCACTCTGTCTCACCTTTGACAATCTAATGCCGGCACTAAGTCTCCCTCTCTCTGTTGATCGCGGGTCACATCTCTTCTAAGTATAAAACAAAATCTCCGATTCTTGGATGTTCCAGGTAATCTCGAAAATCACTGGATGGATATTGATGCTGTTTTCACCATTCTGGAAAGGATTTCTCGAGCAAGGTTTCTGTAGAAAATAATTAATTTATGACCATAGGAAGCCGAGCAGTAATGATTTCAGTGAATCGAGTCGAAAACAATCTACCGTCCGTGCGCCTCTTAAGCTAACGTTGGGTAAACCGTTAAACATATCTATACACTAGGAGGGTAAGAATTGTTCAGCATGAAAAGTTCTACAAAGAAAGTCCGCGACGCACATCTCTATCTTCAATACATCACTGTAAGTGTATTAACGTTTTTATTTCTTCCAACCATCTCCATTCAATTACTAGCTTCCTAGCGAGCGAGCCTATCACCCCAGTTTTAGCCTTCATTCCGCAGAATACACAGTCAAGTTTAGGTTGGACGGAAGGGGGAATTGTGTTTCATGCTCCACGCCATTCTTAAATTACGTCTGACAAGTATTCGTTGCAGATGCTATCTCCTCGATAATATAATTAAAAGTCCAGTCAGTCATTTTAACCGATCGTGCCAGAGACGGAAAACGGATATAGGTCGTAGTTCATTTATATCGAAAAAAATACGTATTTTAAAGGGATTCGTAAAGCCCTATGGAGAAGTATAAATGCTGTCCTAAAACTTCCCCATACGGGAGAACGAAACGCATCAGGCGAAAGCCTGGCCAAAATAACTACTGTGGTCAAGAAAATTAGACTGAAACGATGCGGGGATATTGAGCATGAAATACGTGACTAGAAAACCAATATAGGGAGCAATGCATTAACAATTTTTATTCCTAATAATAAATTTATAAGGAACAAACAAATTGCACTTAAGTGCTTATTACAGAAATTAACAATTATAAATGTAGCAAAGTGTGAGGGCCTGATTACAGAACCCAGATTATAGAAAGGTCCATGAAAAGCTTGCTTGATTGGAGAAAAGTTGAGCTTAATATATAAAAATGCAGTTTATAAAAAGAGAGAACCATAAAAAATAATTAAGAGTGTAATAACTGGTATGATATAAGCTCTTTATAAAATTGAACTTATCTTTGAAGAGAGTTGAAGAGAGTTGAAGAGCGTTGAAGAGCCAGCTCCTTAAAAAGTTCCAGCTAGCACACGTTGATTTAAAAGTCTTCACGGTTTACTTGGAAGGAGGCGTACATGGCCTAGAGTTATGTGCACCATCGATAAAATGTCAACTTTCTTTTCTTGCGCAGGAATGACCTTTATAGTTTCCAAGAGGTGATCCAGAGATATTTTGAAGGACGATTTTGAAGGTGATGTTGAAGAGTACAGCGGCTGGCAATTATTCTTGCCATCTTGAGCAATACGTCATGGTGCAGATCTTGTGACGTAACTGCTCGCTAGCGTAGATATCAGCGATGGTGTCATGAGAGGTAGCGGTGACCAGCGGGTTGAAGTGATTCAGAAGTGGCGGTTGATCCGAAGTGATAAAGAACGCCAGCAAGCGGCGTCTTAAATAGGGACCATAGAACTCTCTCGAAGTTTGGAGATCGCCCGACCAGACAAAGACCTGCCATTGGTCGAACGAAAGTCAGGGTGACGTCAGTCGACACTACTCAGCAGACAGTGGATCAACCAGTAGATATCTGGTATGTCATGAGTGAGGACGCCTGAGATAGCGAGACTGAAACACTCGAGGTGAGAACTATAATATCTATGAATAAGTGATTGATAACAAGATTATGCATATGGTTTAAGCAATTAACAATTGTAAATAAATAATTACCATTCGGGGATCTCAGTAACAATAAATAAAATTTGACCGACAAATGGGCCAAGCTAAACATTGAAAATATCACAACAGTGATCATGCTCCGAGAACTACGAATGAAAACAAACAAAAGAATCAGTCAAAGCAAAACATGGATAACAGACGAGGAGAAACTAAGACTCGAAAGGCAAAACAGAAATAGCAGAGATGGGTCTAGTATAACGACCTTTAGTAGTTAAAACATCAACAACTCTGACACGTTTATCACGGCCAAAATGGCAGTGAATAACTCTACCTAGGTTCCACACGAGAGGCGGAGATGGGCCTCGAAGAAGAACCATGTCCCCCACTCGTACATCTGGTTGAGGAAGCCGCCATTTCTCACGCCTATTTAGCAAGCTGAGATATTCTAACTTCCATCGGCGCCAAAAAGAACAGCGCAAAGATTCTACTTTTCTCCAAAAGATAGGTAAGTTAGGATCACAGCGTCGAACCAGCAAAGGCGGAGTAGCAGCAAGCGAACAGCCAATCAGGAAGTGACTGGGTGTTAAAGGTAAAAGATCCTTAGGATCGTTTGAAAGAGGGGTCAGAGGTCTGGAATTTACAATACCTTCAATTTGAATAATCAAAGAGTTGAATTCCTCATAAGAAAGTATGGTAGGACCAAGAGTTTTCTTAAGCTGTCTTTTAGTAAGTTTGATGCAGGACTCCCATCGGCCCCCATGATGGGGAGCATAAGGCGGGGTGAAATGCCATTTGAAACCTTTAGAATAGGAAAAGTTGGAAATTTTTTCTTTAGCAGAAGGGGAGCTTAACACTTTTTTCCAGAGATCAGAAGCGCTTACAAACATTTTTGCATTATCTGAAAAAACTTTAGATGGAACACCCCTTCTAGCAGCAAATCTAGAAAAGGCGGCCAGAAAGTAGGATACAGAAGCGTTCGTAACCAACTCAAGGTGGATAGCTCCCATCATCATACATACAAATAACGAGATGTAGAGTTTACCTAAGATTTTGCGCTTAGATGAAGAGGGATTGGTCTGATATATGTAAGGACCTGCGTAATCGATCCCAGTAAGAGCAAAGGGCTTACTAGGTTCCGAACGAAATGGAGGTAAATTACCCATAATCTGCGTGGCGGGCCGTGGTTTAACCTTGAAGCAAGGTATACACTTTTTGACAACAGAAGAAACCTCATGAACGCCATTGATGATCCAGTAAAGTTCACGAATTAGACAGAGCAAGGTGCGAGTGCCAGCATGAAGGTGTTTATAATGAAACTTTTTTTATTATAAGGGTAGTGATAGGATGCTTTGAAGGAAGGATGATGGGATGCTTTTTCCCATCCTCACAACTAGACATAGCTAATCTTCCACCCACACGTATTATGCCGTCCTGGTCTAGAAAAGGAGTGAGTGGTGAAAGCCTGCTAGACTTGGGTAAATCTTTACCACTTATAAGAGCTTGCTTTTCAGGAGCAAATACTTCCTGCTGAACAAGTAACAAAATCTTGCAAGTAGCAAATTCTAACTCTTCTCTGGAAAGAAAGGGTTGAGGCTTCAATGGTTGATCAATTACTAAATATTTCCATCGGAAGATATAAGACACTACACGAATCAATTTATCAAATGAAGAGTATCTATGAAAAAGGCTAGTAGAAGTAGAAGTAAGATGCGACGTGACAGGGTCATTACGGGCATCAGGTATTTCTTCTACAGATTGATTAGCTAAGCGAGGCCAGCAAGATTATTCCTGACTTAGCCAAGGAGGACCATTCCAGTACAGGTCTGAAGAAATCAATTTTTTAGGTGTGCAACCACGTGATATTATATCCGCGGGGTTTTCACGGCTAGGAACATGTCTCCATTGTTCAGAATGAGAGACTTCATGAATCTTAGAAACGCGATTTGCCACAAAGGTATTCCAATGAGAAGAAGGCTTGGAAATCCAAGCTAATACAATAGAAGAATCGCTCCAAAAAATGTGCGGGAAAATTTTAACTTTAAACTGACATTTAGTTTAGTAGCTAATTCTGTTGCCATTAAAGCAGAGCATAATTCTAATCTCGGCAATGATACTGTTTTAAGTGGAGCAACCTTAGATTTAGCGCACACTAAATTAGAAAATCCAGGGAAAGTGTCTGAGGAACGTCCTACTATGTATGCACAACAGCCATAAGCTCGTTCTGAACTATCAGAAAATACATGCAGTTCATACTGCTGGTATAAGGGATTAGAAATTAAAGGGCGGGGTATAGAAACCTTGGAGAGATCCAGCAAACTGCTGCGATACTCTAACCATTCTTCTACAAGAGGAAGGGGGAGATTTTCATCCCAGTCTGATTTTAATGACCAAAGCTTTTGCAAGAACATTTTTGCAACAATAACTATAGGAGCAATATATTGCAAAGGATCAAAGATCTTTGCGATTTCTGACAGAACTTGTCTCTTAGTTACAGGGGGAGATTCTGACATATGTACCTGATAAGAGAAGGTATCAGAAGAAGGACGCCAAAAAACACCCAATGCTTTTACGGCTGCTTCATCAGTAGGAATGGCAACAAATTCATCAACTGGGACCTCTGATGAAAATTTTGATATAAATTCAGTGGAATTTGAAGTCCATTTATGGAGCGGAAAACCACCTCCTAAGAGTAGGGATTTCAAATCTTCGCACACAAGGAGCGCTTCAGAAATATTAGGGAAAGAGCACAAGAAATCGTCGACATAAAATGCCGTTTTTAATGACTCAGAGGCCAAAGGATGATACAGATGACCATCTTGCTCGGCTAACATGTGGAGAGACCGAATCGCAAGAAAGGCTGAAGGCTTCAGGCCATATGTCACAGTCTTCAATCTAAATATCTTTATGGGTTTGGAACTCTCATCGCGCCACAATATTCTTTGCAGATCTTGCTGCTCAGAATTTACGAGAATCTGCCGATACATCTGCTTAATATCTGAGATTACAGCAATAGGAAACCTTCGAAAATTAAGCAAAACAGAGGTGAGATCTGTTTGAATCGCGGGACCACATTGCAAGGTATAATTTAAAGAGATTCCATTGGAATCTGGTGATGAGCCATTGAAAACTACTCTTATATTGTCCTGTGTTAAGGAATTTTTCCATACCGGATGATGATTTAAATAAACTATTTCATTTAAAGGATGGTCAATTTCTTCTGATTTAGAAATTACCTCCATGTGATTGGATGATTCGTATTCCTCCATAAAGGAAGCATACTGAGTTTTGACAGAAGCATCTTGTTTGAACCGATTTTCAATAGCAAATAGTGCCCTAAGTGCTCTGGAATGCGAGCCCGTAATGGCGGGAGGATTGGGAATACGTGGAAGAGTTACTATAAATCTGCCTTCAGTATTACGGACAGTGGTTTCCTTATATAACTTTTCACAAATTTCGTTAGAAGAAGAAGAAGAAGAAGTAGCCTGAACATACTCAAGATCCCAGAACTTGGTTAGCTCTTGGCTCAAATCGGTACCAACAAAATAACAATTCGATACAGTTTGAATAGGATTACGGTATATTTGGCCAGTAGCAATCCAACCAATATCAGTTTCGCGGAAGAAAACATTAGGAGCAATTTTTACTTTATTGGAATGAAGACATTGCCAAAATACGCTTGAGCTGAAAAGAAGCTCTACGGGTGAAGCTCTGTTGAAATGAGGGTCAGCTAGCTGGACAAAATTCGGGATATTCCAACTTTGAATAGGATAAGAAGTGCCAGGAATATTGTTGCCTATAGACTTGATAATCAAACAATCTAATTGCAACTGCGTACCAAGATTATTAGAGTCCTTCAGATCCACTTTAGCAAAGCTTAAGGATTGTGATTTAGAGCAGTTTATTCCTGTAACCTCTATTGAGGTAGGATGTTTTGGAAGGCCTAACTTTTGTACCAAAGATTCATTAATAAAATTGTTGGTAGCGGCATTATCCAATAATCCCCTAACAGATACCCATTTTCCGTGAGAATTTTTCAATAGAACCTGCACGGTAGATAATAAAACCTGGACTTTGCCAAGCGAGGTAGAACTTTGAGCATACGACTGCGCACTATTTTGAGAAGTCTCCGAGTTAGACTTGGTATTGGAACTGCTTGGTCCTGATAACCGTGGTCTTTCATGCCTGTGCAAAAGTGAATGGTGTCTTGCCCTACAATGAAAGCATAAACGTTGTGAACGGCAATTGTTTAACATATGCGTTCCTGACAAACAGTTGAAACAATGTTTTTTGTTCGTAATGAACTTTCGTCTTTCATCTACTGATAAAGATTTAAATTCATCACAATTGTATAAATTATGCGATTGCTGACACAGACCGCACGTTTGCATTTGGTTAGGTGACCGAGCATCAACAGGAAGAGCCTGTGATCTTAAAATTCTTTGATTAGAACTGCTAACCTTATGTTTTGAGAAGGCTTTTGAATCTGAACTACTAGTTTTTTGATTAGCTATGGCGGAAAAGACTTGGCTTCTGGCCTTCAAAAAGTTAATAATCGCCTCATAAGTGCATTGCAAATTCTGGGAAAGTTCTGTTTCCCAGGCTTTTAATGTATTTGCATCCAATCTTGCAGAAATGAGGTGAACTAGAAATAAATCCCAGTGATTTACAGGTTGGTTTAAATTGGACAATGCTCTGACGTGTAACTCTGCGGTGTCAATCAACTTACGAAGTGATAAACTGTTATCTGCTTGCACGTTAGGTAACTCGAATAAGCTTTGTATATGGCGTTGAATAGATAAACGAATGTTCCCATATCTATCCTTAAGAAGATTCAGAGCAACTTCATAATTATCACTGGTCAAAGAAAGTGCTTGAATCAGGTTAAGTGCGTTGCCTTGAACTGCCAGACGCAAGTAGTGAAATTTTTGTATTACTGGTATAGAAGTATTCTCATGTACCAAAGAATTGAATAATTCAAAAAATGGTTCCCATTCTATGTCTTTACCAGTAAATTTGGGTATTTCTAATTTGGGTAATATAATGCGTGAAGAAGATGTAGCAGATGCTGCAGAAGTTTGATCTTCTTGTTTTTCTTTTAAAGTTAAAGCCCTAATAAGCTGTTTAGCTTCAGCAAATCCCTGATAGTATAATTTTTCAACTTCCAACCTATCACTTTGCTGGTCCGGATGCTGAGTTTCTATACTGCATTGTATCTCATCATATTTCTCAAAGGCTTGTTCATAATTCTTAAGCCTCAGCGAAATTATGTCAAGATTATGCTCTTGGGGTTTGAGTTCAGTTAAGAAAGTACGAAACCGTGTGAGCTTGCCCTTACAAGAGGCTCTGGAGTTGCTAAGTTTTTCATCAAGGTTAGGCATATTACAAGTTGTTTGTTACTCACGTCAATATTGTGACTTCGAGTACTGGAAGTCAGAGGATGACAGCTTGCTATGTAGTAAGGTTTAGTCTGATGCGGAAGAAACCGGCTTAGCTTACGTTTCTCTCCTCTGCCGCACATGCGCCTTAAGCTGAAACGTATAATGTGAATTAGTGTTGAAACACAATGAACAAAAATTGTTAATGCAAAATTCACAATATTAAACTTATATAGGGATCCAGGGTGCAACAGATATGTTTCCCGGGGGTGAGGCACCAATAAAATGTGCAAGAAAATTAGACTGAAACGATGCGGGGATATTAAGCATGAAATACGTGACTAGAAAACCAATATAGGGAGCAATGCATTAACAATTTTTATTCCTAATAATAAATTTATAAGGAACAAACAAATTGCACTTAAGTGCTTATTACAGAAATTAACAATTATAAATGTAGCAAAGTGTGAGGACCTGATTACAGAACCCAGATTATAGAAAGGTCCATGAAAAGCTTGCTTGATTGGAGAAAAGTTGAGCTTAATATATAAAAATGCAGTTTATAAAAAGAGAGAACCATAAAAAATAATTAAGAGTGTAATAACTGGTATGATATAAGCTCTTTATAAAATTGAACTTATCTTTGAAGAGAGTTGAAGAGAGTTGAAGAGCGTTGAAGAGCCAGCTCCTTAAAAAGTTCCAGCTAGCACACGTTGATTTAAAAGTCTTCACGGTTTACTTGGAAGGAGGCGTACATGGCCTAGAGTTATGTGCACCATCGATAAAATGTCAACTTTCTTTTCTTGCGCAGGAATGACCTTTATAGTTTCCAAGAGGTGATCCAGAGATATTTTGAAGGACGATTTTGAAGGTGATGTTGAAGAGTACAGCGGCTGGCAATTATTCTTGCCATCTTGAGCAATACGTCATGGTGCAGATCTTGTGACGTAACTGCTCGCTAGCGTAGATATCAGCGATGGTGTCATGAGAGGTAGCGGTGACCAGCGGGTTGAAGTGATTCAGAAGTGGCGGTTGATCCGAAGTGATGAAGAACGCCAGCAAGCGGCGTCTTAAATAGGGACCATAGAACTCTCTCGAAGTTTGGAGATCGCCCGACCAGACAAAGACCTGCCATTGGTCGAACGAAAGTCAGGGTGACGTCAGTCGACACTACTCAGCAGACAGTGGATCAACCAGTAGATATCTGGTATGTCATGAGTGAGGACGCCTGAGATAGCGAGACTGAAACACTCGAGGTGAGAACTATAATATCTATGAATAAGTGATTGATAACAAGATTATGCATATGGTTTAAGCAATTAACAATTGTAAATAAATAATTACCATTCGGGGATCTCAGTAACAATAAATAAAATTTGACCGACAAATGGGCCAAGCTAAACATTGAAAATATCACAAAAGTGATCACCCTAAATTGCCAATGTTAAAATGGCAATGTAAATGCCCATTTTCTCTGCATCTATTAGATATATGAATTAATTTTTTACAGACTGTTTATTGGTACATCCTCTGTGGACTGATCCTCATTCATATGGAAAATTTTATTAGAATTTTTTAGATATTTTTTTTTCATTGAACCGCTAATTCTATCATTAAATATTTGGAGTTTTTTTAAGAACTATCTACTTGAGAAAATGTACTCTTCGAGGATCCACAGTATCGGTGTGCAATATACACTATATGGCAAAATAATTATGAAGATACCACCAGTAGTTCCTAAGAAAACTGGGCTTATATTTTGATAAAAGTAATTTTGAGAAAATTGATGTTAAAGTAAGGCCATTTCGTTTTGAAGCATTTTCACACAGATTCACTTTCCTCCTACAAATACTGTATTACAACTAACAGTGTCACTGAAAACTGAATGCAATATAACTAATTAATATGTTAATATTTTTTACAATTGTGAAATCATGAAAAAAAATATGTATGAGATTAATAAATCAATTGATAAATACACTTGGATGGCCAGATTCGTCAAGCGATCATCATCAGATCCATTACACTTAGGCTATTATATCTATCTCTAAAGGTTTGGGTCAAAGTACTTAGTTGACGTAGTAGTAGCAAATTTATAAGTGTATTGTGCCCGTTAGCCAGGAATGTAGGGGGATCATCGACCGCTCACACTCTTCTCGACAGAATAGCCAACTGATGATTTCCTTTTGAATGTAAGCCAAATCACAGCCTTCTAGACCAAATAGTTTGTGAGATATGCTGTTTATAAAACCTTGCAAGATTTTTTTAAGAAAAATTAGGATTACAATAAAAAGATAATAATAATAATAATAATGTTATTGGTTTTACGTCCCTTTTAACTACACTGGCTTTTAGAGACGCCGGGGTGCCGGAATTTTGCCCCGAAGGGGATCTTTAACGTGCCAGTAAATCTACGGACACGGCTCTCGCGCATTTGCGCACCCTCAAATGCCAGCTGACTGCGCCAGGATACGAACCTGCAACCTTGGGCTCAGCAAGCGAGAACGTTACCCCTGAGCCACGCTGCCAGCCGCACAACACAACAATAAAAAGAAAACAAAATAGTAAATATTGGACTATTATAATAAAACACATACCAAATTAATCAGAAAGAATCATATATTATTAATGTGTAAGAAAGTGAAAATTTCAAAATTTGGACCTTGACGACTTCCCTTAAGCTTACGCTGGGTAAACCGTTAATGATACCGGGCGAAGCCGGGGTGGGTTGCTAGTTAAATATAAAATAGAAACAGGTTTTGGCTCACTTTTCAAATATAGCAATTTCATCACAATTAACTATCGTAATTATGGGCTCAGTGTCAACCATTCACTCTCAGTTCTTGATCCTTCAGTCTTGTGCTGCTCATTAATTGCGACAACAGGCGGCCCAAGGTCAGTCTTCAATAGTGGTGAAGTTATTTGATGTCAATAAAATAAAGGCTTTTAAGGCAATGCATCAACATCATGGTGGAGCTTGGAAACGGAAACAGAAGGGGAATCAGAAAAAAAGGAAGGAAGGAAGATTGTAGTTTTACGTGACCGTGAATGTTGTGATTACGAGCCACGGGACCTCCTTTTTACGTGGAATCCGAACCACAGGACATGGCATTTCACTTCGAAAATCTCACATGCATTGACCGGGAATCGAACCCGGACCACCTTGGTGAGAGGCATATAGCTAGACCGCTAAGCCACCACGCCCCTGGGAATCAGAAAAGGTGACGGATATATCGTGTATTCCGTGTATCGGATATTTTTCCACTGATAAATTTGTAAGGGATTTAATTAACCCTTTACTCATAAGCACCTGCAACCTCTAATGTTTCGGACTTGCACAAAGCAGTATGCCTATTTTTGTTCTTCTTGCCTGTAACGGTATCTGCATCCAAACAGACATTTTCAAAACTTGAACTAATAAGAAATTCTTCACGGATTGGGATGTCGTAGGTTATATTCATGGATATTGAAAGGAAAAAGTGATGTAAGAGAAACCATGGCCGATTTTGCACCACGTAAACCTCGGCTCAGTTCCAAGATGTCTGAGCTGTGAGTTTTACAGCCTTCTTAATTAGTACACATTTTTTGGAGTATTTTAAATTTTATTTACTTCTGTTTTTTCTTCACTTTAATGCCTTTATTTACGCACCAGTTTAAGGACCTATAGTTTTTGAAATGTTGCATATAAACATTCAAATAACTTTCTAACGCTTATCCCAACCGCTCTCTGATGCCAGGGGAATTACCCAGGTGGAATCAGTGACAAAATCGAAAACTAAAATCATTGAGGCACCAAGTAGGCTACACTGCCTGGGAGGAAGCAGGAACTAAGCCGCTGTGCTGTCGCTCTACTTGGGTCTGAATTAAAAAGAACTGAGTAAAGTAGAAAGCATGAAACATGGAGAGGGCTCAGATGAATCCTTGAGGGAGGGCCTCAGTGAACTTTGTTTTGCAACTGTTGGGTAATATGTGTAATTTTAAATATTAGTATACATATTAATATTGGAATAGGTGCCCAGAAATTTGAGATACGATATTATCATGGAATTTGCAGGAGTGGTTATGGAAAATCTCGAGGAATAACCAAAACGATAACTAGGATGGTCGCTGCCATCGTCCTTGGAACCTCAGTCTCTAAACTACCTTTCCCCAATGCAGTTGTGTGGTGTGACTTAACTATCTGGATATTGTTATCTCTAGACTACACGCTGACATGTATTCTAGCAAACCACCATTCCTGAATCTCTGTGAAAGTTTCCAAACTATTCACCGCGTGCCAAGCATCACGGCAAATTTCAATTAACTACCGAGTTCATATTGCTTTTCATAACGCATCGATGCCATACAACTTACAGATGGTTATTCAAGTTAATTATTAATATTCAAATTACACAGCATGAGATGTTGCTGCATAAAGGAACACTCTCACTACCTACAATAGGTATATCATAGTCCTTCTTCCAACACTGCCACTGCTTAATATACTAACTTTTAAGTTAAATTTTAGCCAACTTTCGAATTTTGCAAATAGAAATGAAAGTAGACTCATGAGATCTACACAGGCCAAATAAATAATAATTATTAAATTAATAATAATAATAATGTACTTGGTTTCACGTCCCTTTTAACAACTGCGGCTTTTAGAGACGCCAGGGTGCCGGGATTTTGCAAAGAAAGTGATCTCTTACGTGCAAGCAAATCTACTGACACATTTCCCTCGCATTTGCGCACCCCGAAATGCCAACTGGCTACGCCAGGATTCGACCCTGCAACCTTGGGCACAGCAGGCAAGAACGTTACCACTGAGCCACGCAGCCAGCCCAACGGGCCAAATGTCCGAGTGTCTGTGTGTGTGCATGTATATCTGTCTGTCTTCTCTCCTCGCCCCCCTATCAATGCAAAAGAGGAAGAAACCGAATTGAATCAAATTTGCTGTCACTAGTAAAGGGTACCCGAGTGTTATCTTTCATATTGCCACCATCTTAAAGAAAACAAAATGGCGGCCACCCGAGTGTTCAAAGCTTGAATCTAATAACGACCTAACTAAGCATAGGATCTCTACCAAAGTTTAGATAAACAGACCTTTATGTGGGAAGATACTGGAGGTGAAACTACAACATGCTGGTCGTGCGAATGATACAAGAATCATTTTCAATAACTGATGATCAAATGAATCAATGGTCACAGAACTTGGCACTCAGGAATTTATATATAAGGACCCTCTGTTAGCAACATGATCACTATATGAGATTGAACATTACGCGCAGCCACCATCTTGAAGTTATGAAATACAAATATAAATAACTCTCATCGCTTAAGAGATTCAGTAACGAGCATTGGTTGGAATGTAGGACTGTATATGAGGAGTAACGTAAGAGAAGGGCGAATCCGCCACATGTGCATTTGGTGATAATCAGTGTGCAAGGTTCGTGCTCGTGATTTGGATAAGGGCGAGGCTATCATTCGGTGCTCCGGACATGTTAATGCTGCGAGCAGTTTCAAATGCTCACTGTTTGCAATACTACGACTACTATTGAAATATGAAACCTAAAATACATACCGTATATTTATTGGTACTCGTTGTAAATGAATAGAACGAAATATAGGTTAATTTATGGAGATAAGGCACTACGTACAGTTAAGCATAGTATTGTAACATAATAGACATTGTAATACACTAAACGTGACGATAAATAACGGATAGGATAACGCAAACACTATTACAACGTCTATACAAACGTACTACATCCGCTCACCGTGGCGATGACACCGCGACCGGGGCTGTGACGGGCCGTGGCACGTTCGCCGTTCTCTGCGGGAGCATTCCAATGAATATGACACCTCGGCCGCCACCTTGTCACTGAAGACTTCAATATAATGTTCACTTTCCGGACGATAAGGGCGAGCTCGCCAGCATGGGGTACCCTTGCATTATAGAGCATTAAGCCAGCTACCTGATGCGTAAATTTAAGAAAAAAAATCACAGCGGGCTCGTCCTTCTTTTAAGGAACGCCTCATGTGTGGTCTTGTATGGTCAATGCAAAAGAACAAAAACACTATACAATCAAGATGGCGGTTGCGCGAACTATTACAACATTAAAATCTATGACTGAGAATGGAATTGCGTAATTAAGAAGAATCTTGGCAAGAGATGATTGCCATGTATGAGTTCTTTCTTGTGTTAGTCAAAATATTTTCACAATGTATATAGCGTAAAGCGGTCATCTTGACACTCCAAAATAACTCTCAGCATTTTAAATCTATAATAACGATAATATTAGTAATAAGGTAGAACCACTTAAGTTCCTTAGTATGCACAGAGAAAGGAAAACCAGCTACTCCACACATTCAAGATGGCGGCTAGGCGTACTATTAAAATATACAAACTAGTAACTGAAAATATAGTTAATTACACAACTACGATGAAACTTGATGAGGGAGGATTATCATATAAGTGGCTCAAGTAGGCTTAATGGAACATTTTTCCCATTGAATATAACGCGCGGATGCCATATTGCAGTTTCATCATTTAAAATTAAATAACTCTTTATATTTCAGAGCTACAATAACTAAAATTAGTGATAAGGTAGAACTTTATATATGGCTTCGTATGCGCAAAACAAAGTAGCAGTGACCCCAAATATTCAAGATGGCAACTTGGCGTAGATTAAAACGTAATAATGAATAATTCACTAACTGTACCTAAACAAGGTCAGCGAGTTATAGATGGTGGATGGGCGTGCTTATCTGACATTAAAATTACTAGTATGTGGCTACCCAATTAGCAGTACACGTGGTAAACGATAAGCACCAACCATAAGACTGTCACAATAAATATAGGGTGCAGCCACCATCTTGAAAATACTGTGTAAGACTTTAACATCGACAATCCACCATCTATTAAATGATAAAACTTAGCAATAAGATAGGCCCCTATAAGTGTATTTCTATGATTAAGACAAACGTTTAGTGACTTTATACTTTCAAGAAGCCAGGTGTCCATGCTGTTAAAACACTGTAAAATCAACAACTCAGGATGCAATTGCGCTATTAACACTAAACGTGCTAACAGGAAGCACAGTGAAACGTGGCTAATTCGAACTTCTATAATTCGAAATCTTCTTTAATTCGAATTTTTCTCTTGGTCCCTAGCATTTTATATACAATCAATGCTAAAAAATACCATCGTGGTTAATTCGAATTATATTTTGGATAATTCGAAGTTTTTACGTGTAAAAAAGCCCATCGGAAGCCAAACGGTTGGGTCAGGAATTCCCGAAAAACGACAAACCACATCATAGAACTTTGGCGGTTTTTTTTTTTTTTTTTTTTTTGAAAGTAGAAATGACGTAAGTGATTCTGTTTTCCGTTGCTTAAATTTGTTGGATTCTTTTGTGAAGGCCGAGAGACTTAATTGTAGGAAACAGGTAAAAATCTCTAACTTTTTTGAAAAACTGTAGAATTCTCTGACTTAACTAGATTGCTGGATTACTACTGTTGTTAAATAGGTGAATAGTACATTGTGGTTTTAATTTATCATTTGAAACATATGGGGTTAATCACGATACAGTCATTATACAGTACCGTTGTCTGTTAATCTGGTTTGTTGAATGTAAATCATTATGTAAACGTAATACAATATATTTTCTCTAACCTTTTCAAAGAACTTTCTTAATTCGAAGTTTTGGATAATTCGATTTTTTTTTACTGGTCCCTTGAGGTTCGAATGCGCAAAACAAAGTAGCAGTGACCCCAAATATTCAAGATGGCAACTTGGCGTAGATTAAAACGTAATAATGAATAATTCACTAACTGTACCTAAACAAGGTCAGCGAGTTATAGATGGTGGATGGGCGTGCTTATCTGACATTAAAATTACTAGAAACCATGTTAGTATTTGTCATTAGACTATCAGAAGCATATAGCGCACAGCCACCATCTATAAGATGTGAGTCAATAAAATCGATAACCATCTACTGTATCTATTAGAGCGGTAATGACAAAACTTCGTAAAAAAGTAGACTCATCCGAGAGACTGTATTCATGCAAACCAGAATGAATCGATGACGGGTGGTCAAGCTACTAAGATATCAAAATTAATTACTCAGGATGCGGTTGTACAATTAGCATGAAACTCGATAGACCAAGAGCATTATAAAGCATACCTCCCTAGAACTAGGCTTAAGACAATTACACCAGAAATAGCACGTGGCCGCTATCTTACGAATATAAGTTATTAAAATCGATAACCCGCCTTAACTAGAGCTACAATGGCGAACTTGGCAGAAAGCTAGACCCGTATAAGTGGCTATCTATGCCCAACGAAAATGATCAGCGACTCCATATTTTCAGGATGATGAATATGATGACTTAACTATCAAACATTAAAATCGATAACTCAGGATGTACAGTATACTCCGCCATTAACACACTAACTTGGTAAGAGAGACCTCACTAGCATAGTCATAAGATGATCGCACTGATTATAGCGTTCAGCCACCAAACTGAAAATATGACATGGCTAGCCGCTACACCACGAAATAGTCCATATTTTATGTAGCTGGTTGCCTGTCCAGTCTTGGCCTAAAGCAAATAATAATTCTAAACAAGTAGTTCCGTGAGGAACTAAATAGCCTATTTTCATATATCCTAAAATATTAATTGGCACATCAACATACAACATTTCAGTTTGATTGCTGTAATAGATTCGTAAATATCGAGAACCGTCTAAATATTTCGGATGGTCACCATATTGGATTTTATACATGTAGGCCTTATTGATATGTACTCTTAGATGACGATTATTGTGAAGGTTCTTTATTCAAACATTGACTCCGATCGCATGATTAGGACAAGAAATAAAAAAAGATAGTTTAAATTTTTGCACAGCTGCCATCTTAAGGTTATGTAAACAATTGAACTAAATGTAATGTCAGTCCGTTACAATGTGTATCAATATTTGTTGTACCACGTTTCACTGCCCTCGGATAGTTACATCGCAAGAAAAGCCTATTTAAATGTTTCAGCTTTGCTATGAGTCTCATCTCTCTGTCTCACTTTAAGAGATTCCTACTCTCCGCGCTCAGTGCTAGAGGCTGGGGCCTCGCTCATCAGGTGTGGCTATGAGTCTCGTCTCTCTGTCTCACATTAAGAGAGTCCTGCTCTCTGCGCTCAGCGCTAGCGGCTAGGGCCTCGGTCATCAGGTGTGGCTATGAGTCTCGACTCTCTGTCTCACATTAAGAGAGTCCTGCTCTCTGCGCTCAGCGCTAGCGGCTAGGGCCTCGCTCATCAGGTGTGGTTATGCGTCTCGACTCTCTGTCTCACTTTAAGAGAGTTCTGCTCTCTGCGCTCAGTGCTAGCGGCTAGGGCCTCGCTCATCAGGTGTGGCTATGAGTCTCGACTCTCTGTCTCACTTTAAGAGAGTCCTGCTCTCTGCGCCCAGTGTTAGCGGCTAGGGCCTCGCTCATCAGGTGTGGCTATGAGTCTCGACTCTCTGTCTCACTTTAAGAGAGTTCTGCTCTCTGCGCTCAGTGCTAGCGGCTAGGGCCTCGCTCATCAGGTGTGGATATGAGTCTCGACTCTCAGTCTCACTTTAAGAGAGTCCTGCTCCCTGCGCTCAGCGCTAGTGGCTGGGACCTCGCTCATCAGGTGTGGCTATGAGTCTCGTCTCTCTGTCTCACTTTAAGAGAGTCCTGCTCTCTGCGCCCAGTGCTAGCGGCTGGGGCCTCGCTCATCAGGTGTGGCTTTGAGTCTCGTCTCTCTGTCTCACTTTAAGAGAGTCCTGCTCTCTGCGCTCAGCGCTAGTGGCTAGGGCCTCGCTCATCAGGTGTGGCTATGAGTCTCGACTCTCTGTCTCACTTTAAGAGAGTCCTGCTCTCTGCGCTCAGCGCTAGCGGCTAGGGCCTCGCTCATCAGGTGTGGCTATGAGTCTCGTCTCTCTGTCTCACTTTAAGAGAGTCCTGCTCCCTGCCCTCAGTGCTAGTGGCTGGGACCTCGCTCATCAGGTGTGGCTATGAGTCTCGTCTCTCTGTCTCACTTTAAGAGAGTCCTGCTCTCTGCGCTCAGTGCTAGTGGCTGGGACCTCGCTCATCTGGTGTGGCTATGAGGCTCATCTCTCTGTCTCACTTTAAGAAAGTCCTGCTCTCTGCGCCCAGTGCTAGTGGCTGGGACCTCGCTCATCAGGTGTGGCTACGAGTCTCGACTCTCTGTCTCACATTAAGAAAGTCCTGCTCTCCGCGCTCAGTGCTAGCGGCTCGAGCCGCGCTCATCAAGTGTGACTACGAGTCTTATCTCACAGTCTCACTGTAAGGGAGTCCTGGGAATTTTCTCATACGTCGGAATCTTAGAGTTGTTTTTTTTTTTTTCGTAGTATTACCGAATTCAATGATCATAATTGAGAGTAGATGCCTGAAAGTCTGCGATTAGTACACACTGCGCTGTGATCCTGTATTGGGTGCTCCACATACGTTCAATTCCAGCTAATGATCTTTTTAGTCGGGCATTAGTGCGAAGAAAGAACAGTAACCTTCACCTATAGTATGTTTATCAAACGCCCACGAAGACATTTTAGCACAGTGATTGAAAAATCAGTCCCACAACTGTTGTTGAATTTTTCAATCAGAGTTTTAAAACGGTACTAAGTGGTTTTCACGTTCTCAGTGGCTATCTGTAGAAGCTGGAGCAACAAATACAGAAAAGTCCTGCTTATGTTTTGCTCGTTCGCGAGAAGTCTGCTCTTCGTCAGTGAATTATTGACGTTTGTATTGAAAGTAAAGAAAATGACAAATTTAACGCTGTTTTGTCGTTTTTAAAGCATAAATTGGGATATAGTGACTTTCCCTAATATGTTTGAAAGAATCTTAAGTCATCCCTCAGAACGCTTTGTTGTCAAATTGAACAACGGTGGGCTAGGTTCGCAAGATAAACTTTTTACTTTCACTACGTTGTTAGGTTACTTCTTTCTTTTCATACAGAGCTCATGTAAGGGGGTTCAATTGTCTGCGACCGCAGCATACGTACAATCACACACGTAAACAGTAATTTACAGAGAATGTGCAGTAGCTATAGGCCTATATATATTTTTGTGAAATAAACGCCATATTTGTTTTATTTTGCTCATTTAATTACGGAAATCAATACCATAAACCGAAGATAATTAGGTAGGTCCCGAACATATCATTTTGGCCTACTAGATTGCAAAATCGGCGGCCCCGTGGTGTTGGGGTAGTGTGCCTGCCTCTTACCCGGAGGCCCCGGGTTCGTCAGGGATTTTAGAAACTGACGTGATGGCTGGAAAGGGGTGCACTCTGCCGCATGAGGACAATTGAGTAGTTGTCTGACAGTGAGGCAGCACGCCGGTCACGAAAACCTAGATTAACGGTCGAGGAGACCCGATGCACTGCAATATATGCGGGCCAAATGGCTGGGCAGCGGTCGCTTGAAAGGCCTAGGCCCTTCATGGGCTGTAGTGCCACGGGAGTTTAGGGGGCATTGCAAAATGACAGTGGGCAGCGCATGCATACTACTGTATTTTAACGTTCTTCAAGCAAAGGAACAGTCACACTGCTAAAATCCCCAAATAATGAAGCAGATGTAGGCTACAGTCTATGGCAACGTATAATTTGGTTGTTCTCGTTAAGTCGTGAAGCACGTCCGCGATGGCCGCTGCATCATGTCCGAAGATTGCAGGTTCGAATCCCGGCGCTGACAGCAGCTATCCTGAGTGATGTTTCCCTCTTTTTCTCCACACTCCCTCCATGGAAATTCCAGGGGCTCCTATCTTTACCTTGTCCCTATTAAAGTTACACACACGACTACAGTCATCACATAAATACATGTTATCAGACAAGTTCAATACATGGAGCTGATGACTAAGATGTCCCAAGTACCTAAAATAAATTAACAACAACAGAATTTGGTTGTAATTTCGACAACACAGAAAGAACTCATAAGTATTCACATGTAAGGTCGGCCTGTCCATGTGTCCTGTCCATTTATGATTCAAGCAAGGACGCCCGAGCCTATCTCTTCCAGTATGACAAGGTTTGGCCAGGATCCATGCTTGTACGTGCCATACTCTCCCCCCTGCCTCCAAGGGGCTCACAGCTTATTTGTCCGGGCTCCTCTCACTCTCTCTCTCTCTCATTTCTCCTGTCGGCCTTCCTCGGTCGAATCTTGTTCTCTTCCGACTCCTATGGATTGGAGTATCCGAGGCCTAGGGAGTTCTTCGACCTCCTGCTTTAACTGACCCTTGTCTCATCTTTCCTTATACCTTTATTCTTCGAGGGGTCAGACCACTTCTGTTCCTTTTATGGTATCCCCTGTATTCTGCCCAAGGCCGTAGAAGAGGAAGGATATATGTAGTTCCATCACTTATGGTGCTCCCTGGACAGTGCAACACCCTCAAGAGCTCACGGCTGGTCAGCTAGGGATTTGGCGACTCCGAATGATTTCTAAGTTGGAGTCACTTTTCACTTTTTCCAGTTACTTGGCGATGGACTCTCTCGTCTTTCCCTTTCTTACCTTTATTTCATGGCACACCTTCTTTCCGAAGTTCCTTAATCCTCATTCTTCGTGGGTTTCCTTTTCCTGGTTGGCCTATTTCATTTCCTGAACTCCTCTCTTTGCCTTCGTCTTCTTGTAGTCCATAAATTAGTTGTAAGTCAGTTATTGTCACCAAACCATTAGGGGTTGATAGCCAATATTTTAGGCCCCTAACTAACAAATATTATCACCATCGTCTGCCTTATGCCCGGGAATCCCAGGGGACTGAGATTAGAGAACTTTCATTATTCATTATGTGTAACTTACATAATATATGTCATTCAAGCACTTCCTTAACGGACCGTACAACGAGGAAAGGGGGAAAAAACATAACTTCCCGTCATATCATTTTAATGGTATTTCACTGCTGAGTTTTGAATAAACTTCGTTAAATTTGGAAGTTACATAGGCAATATTATGATTATTTGTAACAAAAATCGTTAACCCTTCTTCGTACTGTACATTTTTGTAAACACCACATAAATTCACAGATCTCTATCCCACACAAATTCTTACACAGAAACGGACTTGTTTGTTTCATTTAAGAATTTGACCATCATGTTCACCAACTCTGCGATCATGGATTAGTGAGTAAATTGTATATGTCTGTAGTAGTATGCGAAGGCTATTTGTATTTGAGGCAAGAGTTGGGAAGGAGGTGGTTGTGGCATTGAGTAGGAACCATTCAGGCACTCAACAGGAATAGAGCTGGGAAACCACAGAAAAGCATCTCTAGGATGGCTGAGAAGTGAATCGAACCCACCGCACTTCTGCTTCGGTGGCGTAGTTGGTAGCATGCTGAACTGCTGTGCCAAAGATAGCGGGTTAAAACCCGGCCGAAGTCGTCGGATTTTTAAGAGCGTTAAAAACCCTTCAGTATGCCTTCCTTCGGAGGGGAAGTAAAGCCGGCGTTCCCATGTCATAGATTTATGGCATGTTACAGATCCTTCCACAGACTAAACTTGTGTGAAGCTAAATTGTTAGGTTAGATTTCATCGGAACGCTCTATCAAAGTTCCAACGTTCACCACTAGGTATCATTAACATCTCGTAGCGAAAGTTGGAACTACTTGAAATTGAATGGTACTTGTAGCTCACCCTAAACGTGTCCGCTGGAAGCAGCTACAGACTCAGGCGAGCCGAACATGTCCTCGGACACTCCCGGCACTAAAAGCCATAGATAAATATATTTAAAAAAAAAACGCACTTCAGTTTTGCTTCACGAGGCTGATTCACATATTATAGGCCTAAATGTCTGCAATAGAGGCGAACGCTTACGTTGCTCTGTACTATAAATCGATTTGGTCTTATCGATCGCGGATGAATAGAAAATTTGAATTCAGATAACGAAGAAGGACTATTAATCATCATCTTCATTTCCCCCTTTTCCAGTTGACACTGGGTGGGGGAAAATATGGTTCCTTTCCACTTTGTTCTGTCGTTCCACCATTCCTCTTCCGACACAGTGTTCCAATCCAGGTTCCGTTTTCTAATTCTATACTTCACCGACTCCATCCAACGCATTCATGGTCTTCCTCGTCCTCTCTTCCCTGTCATGCGTCGTTCC
Organism: Meconema thalassinum; assembly: GCA_946902985.2. Classification (NCBI taxonomy): domain Eukaryota; kingdom Metazoa; phylum Arthropoda; class Insecta; order Orthoptera; family Tettigoniidae; genus Meconema; species Meconema thalassinum. Next base: position 215,392,651 of record OX336389.2, on the reverse strand, counting down.
AGTGCTCGTCTTGGTAGCCTTACTTCATTCATCCGTTTGACATGTCCAAACCATCTCAATCTGTTTTGCTCCAGTTTGGCATTTACACTGGTCAAAACAATTAGGGGATTAGTTGAGATATCTAGGTTCTGACGTATTGTCATCGGAAGAATGACCTAAAATGGTTCGACGTCTTTCTGTCGGTTCTGCGGAGTGGAGACATCAACATTACGGCAACCGAGATAGTGGTAATAACAGAAAGTTGCTGCAGAGGGGATAGGTGTGGACGTGTGTTTACTCTACCAAACGAATGACACAAGCAGTTGGGTTCAGACGGTGTAGTGAGCAGGTAGTGCAATGCAACAATTACGTGACTTACCCGAAGGTATGGCATAGAGAGCCATAGAAAGGTTGGAAGCGGTACAGACGCAGAGGAAGGGGGCTGCAGCTATTGGAGTGTCCTAAAGTGTAATTTCCAGGACCTGGACGCGATTTCAGACAACAGGGACCGTTAAAAGAAGGCCAAGCCAAGGTCCTCCACGGGTAACATCAGCAAGAGATGACCGTTATTTCCGGTTAACAGCCCGTCGAGAGAGAAGGCTGAATGCAACTCAGCTGCAACGCACCCTCCAGGCGGCATCAGGACGCGCAATATCAACACAAACAGTCCGAAATCGCCTTCGGGAGAGTGGCCTCTACGCACGGAGGGTCCCATTAAAACCACGCCACCGTTCAGCTCGCAGAAACTGGTCGGAGGAACATCAGGATTGGCGTCGTAACGAATGGCGCCAAGTTCTGTTCACAGATGAGTCAAGATTTTGTGTTCAGGCGGACAATCGTCGTTCCCTCATCTGGAGAGAACGTGGAACTCGGAACAATCCCGCTTATGTACAGGAAACAGCGCCATATCATGGTGGTGGACGAATGAGTGGGCTGGAGTCAGTTTTGGCGGACGCACGCACCTCTATGTCGTTCAGAATGGCGCTTTGACTGCTCAGAGGTATCGAGACGAGATCCTTCGACCGTTTGTTGTGCCCTACTCTGGTGCCATAGGCGATGGGCTCATTCTGGTGGACGATAACGCACAACTCCACAGAGCTGCAATGGTGGACAACAAGCTTGACGACGAGGGCATTGAACGAATGGAGTAGCCAGCTTGTTTACCGGACTTAAACCCGATTGAGCATGTCTGGGATGCACTTGGCAGACGCACTGCAGCCAGACCAGCACCTCCCACAACGGTGCCGAGCTGGTTATTGCACTCATGGAAGAATGGCCAAATATCCCTCAAGAGCTGATTGATAACCTCATATTGTCCATACCACGCAGGTGTGCAACTGTCCTGGCCGTCCGAGGTGATCACACACCATATTAGAGGGCAACGAGAATGATTTTTCCCTATTATGGTAGCCCCATGGTGCCTCGCTCTAAGTAAATGCCATGTAAACCTCCAGTAAAGAGTTGAGACAGCACAATATCGTACTGTAGCACACACAAATTACAATTGTAACCGAACTCTGAATAAAAGACGTTACCATATGTATCCTGTGTATGATATCTCACCTGATCCCCTAATTGTTTTGACCGGTGTAGTTTCTGTATGTACTCCCAGTTCTTTCCGTACATCTTCATTTCTCACTCTATCTCTCCTCGTTTTCTGGACCATACTTCTCAGGAATCTCATCTCAGCTGCCTGTACTCTGCTCTCATCCCTCTTATTCACTGTCCAAGTTTCTGCTGCATATGTCATTATGCTATTAATGACAGTAATAAATAATTTAATATACCTCCTCCCCCAGTATTCAACTCAATTCTTGTGCATATGTTGAGTTCCCTTTGCAGATTCGTTAGTACACCGAGAATGTAGCCTAAATTGTGTAAATTCATAGGGTTAATTAATCAGTCCCGTGGCGTAGCCGAGCACGTCAAATCGTGCACCGCGGCCGCAACGTGAGCTCCAGCATCTCCGGAATTTGGAAGTTCGAATTCCGGCACTGACAGTGCCTATCCTGAGTGTGGTTTTATCGCCAGATTTTTCCACATTCTCTCCAGGCAAATTACCTTATTTCAAATTCCGAGTCGGACTGAGAGATTGAGATAGTACAGTGAGATTCTTTTGCTGGAGCGGACCAGCGGCCAGCCCAGGTGCAAGCACGCTTTCCGCCAGCCAACCAAAGTCGGGCCGCAGATAGAATCATTAACTTCAACCTAACGATGCGAGCTAACCAGGGTCACTAAACGTTCATCAACGAGGGTGTGAAGTGTCAGCACACAGATAAGAAGGTAACATAATTAGAGAAGCACAGATTTTTTTTTTTAATTTTATTTCTTGGGAATCTTTTTCCGAGGCCTGTTCCTGTTTTGAAAGCAAATGTAATATCCACTACTGGCTTGCTAGGCCTATCGTAGCTTCACCAGAGCCCCGTCAGCCGTCACTTTTCAGGGTTCCTATAGGGCCGTCACAGCTACCGTAGCGGTCCCGGGGCACACGAAGTCCCCACTGTACATCAAGACTGAGGTGGTATGGACACTTAAAGAGAACGGAAGAGAAGAAGATTCCTAAGAGGATACATGAGATGCAGATGCAGAAGAAACGACCAAAGGGAAGACCAAGAGATAGATGGCTGAAAGGAGTGGAGGAATGTGTCAAGAAGAGAGGCGAGGACTGGACTAGAGTGACAGCGGTGAGGTGGTGGGAAGAAAGGACTAAGTGGCGAGACTTTGTTCCAAACAGACCCAGCCTGGGGCTGGAAACTGTACAAGATGATGATGATTATTTCTTGGGAATCTGGATGACCTCACGTCGCCAGTTAAAGGTTAGAACTTACTTTTTCTCAGAAGATGGTGAACATGTTCTCCTTCAGCTGACAGACAGTAACTTTGGAAGCTACATCGTTACATTATGTAGCTACTCCTGTTCCACCCTGCGTGTTTACTATGATTAATCGAAGCATGGACCTAAGCCCATTTGATGTTTTTTTTGTGGGGTAATTTAAAATACAAAGTGTACAGATCAATTACCCGTACTCTAGTGGAGCTGGAGAACAATATAAGGTAGGAAATTACAACGTGTAAACGCTAATTTATTTACACGGTACAACGCCTGTCTGTCAGCTGAAGGAGAATATTTTCAGCATCTTCTTTCTTTAAAAAGGTAAGTTCTTTAATCATGATTTGCTGGTGAATTTATCATTTTTTAAGCGTATGGCTTGTAGTGTCGGGAGTGTCCGAGGACATGTTCGGCTCGCCAGTTTGTAGCTGTTTCTAGGCGGACACCCAATGGGTGAGCTACAAGTACCGTCGCGTGTGGAGTGTTGTCTGGGTAGGAAAGTTTGAATGTAAGGGCAAGGAGTTGTAAGGTAGCGGCTGTGGCCTATAGTTAGGGACCAACCCCGGTATTTGCCTGGAAGGAAGATGGGAAACCACAGAAGACACTCTTCAAGGTTGCCGTCGGGGGGATTCGAACCTCGTCGCCTCCCGAATGTGAGCGACTGCCAGCAGCCATGCCGTAACGACCACGGCTAACTCACCCGGTAATTTATCATTAATTAATGTAGACTACCCTGTTACGGTTCCTATCTGCATGCAATCTGCACACCGAGTTCGGTTAGTTGGCGGGAGGTGTGCGCGCGCGCCTGGTAGCTGGCCGCTGGCCCCGCTCCAACAATATATGTAATCAGGAGGGAGAAGGGGTTAGAATTGAGAATAAGAAGAGTCTCTAATGTTTTATTTTAATGTTATATAGGAGACAATGTGTGAATGTATGAAAGTCAGTTGCTATGGGTGAGTAGACGGTAGAAAATACAGCGCTTCTGTAGTTCAAGTCGTGGGTGGGGTAGGCCTACATGGAGAAGATCCAGCTGACGTGGAGCGGAAAGTATGTTACATTTTGTGTAGCCATTTATAATTTTCTGTAGTAAACCCAAATACATGGGGCTACATGGCCACGATGTCACAAAGACCGTAACAAATATACAACAACTTTCAGCCGTGCAGCGGTACGCAGCTTTGTCATTAGTTGGCTAATAGTGTCAATGTCTTCACTGTCTATGGGGCAGGTAAGGAATTGACTAATCTGAAAGGCTCCTACTGCTATTCAGATTAAAGTAATAAAATTAGGTTGGACCAATTGTATGACACTGCACTGTGTTACTCAACTCTATGACACTGCTCTATGTTATCCAATTTTACGACACTGCAGTTGGAATCCATCATACTCTATTTAAAAAAATAGACTGTCAGATTAACTTTCCCAATTTGACTTGAAAAACACAACATTCGTAGCATCTTGATAATTCTTCTTTCGATGCGCTGAAAGGAATTGAGGGGTTCAGTGGAATAAGGCCAAATACCAACCACCGATCAGATCGATATTATGGGATATTATTGTAATTCCACTCAAACTTTAATATTAGCCTACTCCAGTTGGAGCACTGCGGAGATAGGACCGTATTATAGAGCACACTGGATGAGGCACTAGCTTTTAAAGATTCTCAATAGCCACTTGTAACGCTACGTTCCTTCCATGCCGTCGCGTCGTGCCAAATTATAGCAGATACAATTGTTATAACTCTGCAGGTTCCACAAGTATGCAATCAAAAATAAACTCCGAGTGATCAACTCCTGCACACACGTTACTATTGTAATGCTGGCTGCCTACAGTGATCTCGGGGTACGTATTTAGAATCCGGTAGGACCTGGGTTCAATTCCCGACTTTACAAAGAAATGTTATTCTGCTTTGAGGATTTGAATGGGGTCCACTCGGCCTCCTGAAGCAAATCTTAGGAAATGTGGATTCGATTCACTGCTCAACCATTCTAGTAATGGTTTGCCATAAATTCCCACTTATGGTCCAAGTTAACCTGGGCCTTTATTTTCCAACCATAGCCTTAATTGCAAATACACAATTTACAGGCACTACAATACCCCAAGTTATCAGACAAATTCTAGGCACACCCATATGTACGAGGACGATGACCCGGATGTGTAAGTACTTAAATGAAAGAACGTACCTTTGTGGCTATCCGGGTAACCCTCCTTCCATATATGAGGCGGAATTTCTTACCTGTAAATGAAGAAGAAACTGCGTTAGTTTGACAAATACATGCAACAAGTATACAATTTACTAAATGTGGCTTCAAAGGAGGTCTGGTTCAAGGGTTTCTAGTTCTTGCAGGTGGGGAATCGGCGCGGCGTGTCATGAAGAGGAGGGAATAAACATTAAACACATCACAAACATCCCCTTACCGGGCGGAGAAAATTAACTACTGTAAATCAGAATTCCTACAGCTCGGTCGGCAATCAAACATGGGACTCTTCAAGCCAAAGCCTAGCATACCCACCTCTATCCATGAGGCCAGACATGTACAATTCACAGCAAAGTGATTAATGGGTAGACTTCACATACAGTATCTCGAATAAATCACTCCATTACGACGACTTGGTCGCTTGAAACCAAACTGGTGGCATTGTTGTTAGTTTTTATTCCCTTCTTATATCCTTATTTTTTATTTCTGTCTTTCTTTGTTTTTCTCTTTCTTTCTTTCTTTCTTTCTTCCTTTCTATATTTCTTTCTTTCTTCCTTTCTTCCTTTCTATAATTCTTTCTTTCTTTCTTTCTTCCTTTCTATACTTCTTTCTTTCTTTCTTTCTTTCTCTTTGGGCCGATAACCTAGATGTTAGGCCCCTTAAAACAACAATTATCATCATCATCATTCTTTCTCTTTCTTTCTTTCTTTCTTTCTTTCTCTTTCTTTCTTCCTTTCTATATTTCTTTCTTTCTTTCTTCCTTTCTATATTTCTTCCTTTCTTAATTCCTTTCTTTCTTCCTTTCTATATTTCTTCCTTTCTATATTCCTTTCTTCCTTTCTATATTTCTTTCTTTCTTCCTTTCTATATTTATTTCTTTCTTCCTTTCTATATTTCTTTCTTTCTTTCTTCCTTTCTATATTTCTTTCTTCCTTTCTTTCTTTCTTTCTTTCTTTCTTTCTTTCTTTCTTCCTTTCTATATTTCTTTCTTTCTTTCTTTCTTCCTTTCTATAATTCTTTCTTTCTTCCTTTCTTTCTTCCTTTCTATACTTCTTTCTTTCTTTCTCTTTGGGCCGATAACCTAGATGTTAGGCCCCTTAAAACAACAATTATCATCATCATCATTCTTTCTTTCTTTCTCTTTCTTTCTTTCTTCCTTTCTATATTTCTTTCTTTCTTTCTTTCTTTCTATATTTCTTCCTTTCTTTCTTTCTTTCTTTCTTTCTTTCTTTCTTTCTTTCTTCCTTCCTTTCTATATTTCTTTCTATATTTCTTTCTTTCTTTCTTTCTTTCTTTCTTCCTTCCTTTCTATATTTCTTTCTTTCTCTTTCTTTCTTTCTTTTATTCGGTCTTGCATTCCTTCATTTATTCTCTCATTCGTTATTTATTTTATTCTTTCTTTCTTTCTTTCTTTCTTTCTTTCTTTCTTTCTTTTAATCTATATTTGAATCGGCCATTTCTAAGAGGCCATTTATGACATTTTTGGCGAAAATGAGTTAAACATGGATTGGGGTTCTTCAGAGGTAAACACACCTTTCCGTACTGAAAAGACCTTTTTCTACCTTTTAGTGTAGTTAAGAGGATGGCAGCGTTATTTACATTCATTCCTAAAGGGCCCTTTGTGCGGTAGAAGGGGCAGTTTAGCAAGGAACCAGAGCAAGCTAGAAACAGATGCAATGGTTCTGTTCTTCGAATAAGGGCCAAAAAACGTCTCAGAGAAGTGTTTTGACAGCACCAACCATTGACCAAAGGGGTGAGAAAAATGGAGTTTTGAGAGAAAAACAATCAAACTTCCTTTAATAAGCATCATATCAAAACCGTTTAAAATCTTCTGTCTGAAAGAATTTTTGATATGACCCGTCCTGATGCCAAGAGATGAGCAAAATGTGTTCTGAATTATAAGAAGATGGGGCTTCATGTTGGCTATACGTGTGGAACTGTTGTGGGTATACAACATTATTGGCGAATTTAGTGCCCTGTGTAGGACGGACGTGTTCCCATTAAGCCGAACAAGATAGAAGACATCAAGAAAGTATGACGTACATACCGCATGAATAGGTGGAGTATTATGACGATTTATTGAAATGCCCAACAGAGGACACCTAGAGACATACACAAGAGGAATGAATGATGCTACTCCATGATATGAAATACCATTATATGTATAAAATATGTTTTCATTAGAGAATGATAACATTATAAAATAAAATTTTTAGCAAGTTTAATACAAGTGATCATTCAAAAAACAAATAACCACAAGAATATTAAACATTTAGTACATATAAATATTGACTCTTGAGAGTCATTTCTAAAAGGCCCTTATTTTGCAGAATTTAGAAGCTTATTCTGTCCTTTCTAATGAACCAAACCAAACAAATTTTGTGTCAAAACAGCTATTATGGCAGTGACATGTAATGCACAAAATATTGTTCGTCTCAGATCAATAGTTTAAATGTAAAACATATTTTTGTGTTTTACTCAAAACTAGTATCCATGCACATGGGGCCTTTTAGAAATGACCGATTCATTTTTTCTTTGATTGATTCATTCATTCATTCATTTATTTATGGCGAAGATAGGTCTCATGGCCCTCTCTCACACTTAATCACATGAAACCCAAATTATAAGGTGCGTTCAAAAAGTAACGAGCCGGAGGCATAATTACAGAAACCAGTAACTGTACGTTAGAAGTATTGGCCCTAGCTGTTGAGGCTCTAGTCCCACTGTGACACGAGGCGGTGAATGGCTGTCTCATAAAATTCCCTGTGTTGCGATGTGAACCAGTTCCGCACGTACAGCTGGACGTCGACGTCCGAGGTGAATCGTTGGCCCCTCAGAGCCCTTTTCAGGGGACCAAACATGGCGTAATCACAGGGAGAGAGGTCTGAACTGTATGGAGGGTGGTCGAGAACCTCCAATTTGAATTTCTGCAGGAGTGTCGTGACTGTGTTGGCCGTATGAGGTCGTGCATTGTCGTGGAGCAGAATGACCCCACGGGTGAGATTGCCTGGTCGTTTTGTTTTGATCGCTTGGCGAAGGGTGGTCAAGGTTTGCGAGTAACGCTGGGCATTCACTGTTGTCCCGTGCGGCATGAAGTGTATCAGAAGGGGGCCATCTTGGTCAAAGAAGAACGTCAGCATTACCTTTCCTGCACTCGTGTGGATGGCCTTGCCTTTTTTGGGTGGTGGTGACCCTGGATGCTTCCACTGGAGGCTTTGTCGTTTGGATTCTGGTTCGAAGTGATGACACCATGACTCATCTCCAGCCACCACTCGTGCCAGGAACCCATTCCCTTCCCTCGCATAGCGCTGCAGATGACCAAGATAGTGGGCCATTCGACATGCTTCCTGGTGTGGTTGAAGACTGTGGGGCACCCATTGGGCACACACTTTGCGCAAGTGTAGTCGTTCTTTCATGATGGGGTACACACTTCCGACGCTCAATCCGACCACGGTGGCTATGGCGTTCACTGTCACTCGGCGGTCCTGGGTAATGAGTGCATCAACGAGCTGGACGTTGTCATCGGTAATGCAGGGGGGTGCCCCAGTCCGGGCATCACCGGCTAACGACACCCGTCCTTCCCTGAAACGCTTGTGCCACGTCTTGACCCTTGCAAGGGACATGCAGTGTTCGCCGTACACTTGTGACATTCGGCGATGAATGTCCGTTCCCCCTACTCCTTGCGCTGTCAGAAACCGAACAACACCTCTTTGCTCTTCGTTTGACGCCTCCATGACACTGTGTGCAATGCGACTGACAGCGTTGGACGATTGATGCATGCTGCTGCTCGCTTTGTATCGTCACGTGACGTGCACGCGTGCTCTCTAGTGACGGGCTGTGACCTTCCACGGTCTGGTTGGAACCACACCTAGTTACACACGCCACGATTAGCCGATGTCGTCACCGGTTTGCGCATTCCAGCCTCCGGCTCGTTACTTTTTGAACGCACCTTATACAATAGGCAGGTCAGGCTGTATGGCTCGCTGAGCTCACTCGATGATGTGTCGAACCAGGGAGCTTGAAAACGGGCTTTCCAAGCGTCGGACCAAATGGCTCGACAAGCCTACCAGTTAAACCTGATTGATGAAGGGTATTCCTCAATCATAGTTCAATTAATTGAATGTGGTATATGGAATGTAGTTTTATAGATAATAGAAATCCCACATTAAAAGTGTTCAAAGTACTGTAAGTTGATGACTTACAGGGTAAAGGTAAGAATCATGGCTGTTGTATAGCACACGTGGTTAATAGCACACAGTGAGTTGAGAGTATACAAGACCTTGACCAAACAAGTTTCACAACAGTTATGACCAAGAGCACATAAAAGAGTTTTTATCGGATGTTTCAGTTAGTGGGCAACCTACTAAAATAGAAAGCACTTCCCAGATCCGCTTGGTCAAGGACTCCTATTCTAGGAATACCGTATATTAGGCATTACTCATCTCAAGTCAATATCGTGCACTTGGACTACCCTGTCCTTGTCACACTAGGGTAACGTTGTCCACATAAAAGACCGCCTGTGGCAGAATTCTGCAATAATAAGTTCCGTATTAGACTATTTTCATCTTGAAAATCCGCAGCCTGCTTCCAGTCGACTGACCGGGTCAGAGAATGGAATGAATGAAGCCCCCATCTAGCAGCGAGGATATGGACTGTGCCGGCTGCCGAAGCCTGTCGCACTCCCCTGGGGCAACTATTGAATGACATATGAAATGAAATGATAGTGGAGAGTGTTGCTGGAATGAAATTTGTGACAGGGAAAACCGGAGTACCCGGAGAAAAACCTGTGTGCCTCCACTTTGTCCAACACAAATCTCACATGGAGTGACCGGAGTTTGAACCACGGACCCAGCGGTGAGAGGCCGGCGTGCTGCCGCCTAAGCCACGGAGGCTGCCTATTTTCATCTTACGAAATATAAACTTATGGGGTAACCTTCTCCCCATGTTTGTGAGTGTGTTTCTCCCAAATTAAATCTAAACGACTGGAGCGATTTCAACGAAACTTGGCATCGACTTGCTGGAACCTTGTCCGACCTCGACCATATCTTTCAAATTTAAAAGTATCACCGACCCAACATGGCGGCCACGCGGAACACTTCACCAGCATTGAATATCTCCGAAACTTTTATAGCAATCAATCTGAAATTTTGTGTAGCAATATTAATTAAGAACGTATATGTGACTATCAAAAACATGCTATACACAAAAGCAACATGGCAGCGACGCAAATGTAAAAATTGAAAATGATTAGAAATGACTTTTCTGGCTATCAATTCGTCCAAAATCAGTGAAATTTGGCACAGAGAACCTTTTTTAAAGCTTAGTACAACCATAGGAGGTTCAAATTGGTACAGTATATGAGTATTAAATATTGTTCAATATTGGCGCAATAGGTCGGAAATGCAGACTGAAGAGTTAATTTGATTGCTGAGAACGAGACTTACAGATGATGTATTGTTTTCGTTGAATAGGATTTTACCTTGTTTACTTCCGTTTTTAAACGTACTGTTAGTAAGTTCATCATCTGTATACGGTGTTATTAATTCAACGAGTTTATGTATAATTTATTGTGCAACATTTTTATCATCCACTTATTAATTAAAAGTACAGGGTTCTTCTTTTTTTTATCCATCTAGCAAGTTCGTTAGTTGTTGTTTTAGGGGGAGGAACTACGTGGCCATCTGCCCCTGTCCATCTAGCAACATAGCAGCGCTATATCTCTCGGCAATGAGTCACTGGAGTCACCCGGCTACGTATGCATTTTGCCGTTGCGCTGCTATGTCGCTAGACCGAAAAAAAAGGACTCGGTATAAAAATCAGATGTATTGTGATTTAACAGTATTGTCCTACAATAATATTCTGGTAGTTTCTTATATTATAACTAATTCAGAACATCCAGTATAAGATAAGCGTAGCACTAAAGATATTAGAAAACGCATGGAAAGGAGTGACATCATAGCGGCGAGAACTGTATTTTTAAGGCTACCGGTACCGTAATGTACGAGATCGGTGAATCAGGGACATACTGCATTTATTACCTTGATGAAGCGTAATGTTAGTAAAAACTATACAAAGTCAATGTGCTGGAAAATGAGCGACGTTTCCAGAGGACTGAAAGTTCCATTGGTTAGGACGGTCCGCTCGAAAATGCAACGTCAGTAGTCGCGTGGATTACAATCGTAGGCCAATTTTTAATGGGTATTTCATTAGTTTTTTTGTTTGTTTTAAAATTTTGATTTTCGATTTTATAAGAAGGATAGAGTGTGAAAAATATACTAATCATAGACAAATACCATAGAGGAAAGAATAGGAAGGAGATGCCTTCGATGCGCTGGCTAGTGCAATATAATGTTAATGAACTCAACCTGCAACAGAATTGCATGGATGCAACTTGGAACGGTTCGGCTTCATTTGATATTGTAACTTTCAAGTATGGTAAATAATAGGTCTAGGATATTTTATGCTTCCTGGTATGTTCTGTTTTGTCGATTTGTACCACCATAGGCACTACACGCCATTATTTAAAAAAAACTCCGAAATAACTATGTACAATGCTCTGCCGCATACAAGTCACAGAACACTAGGTTACGCCCACTTTGGACTCGGCGCTTGGCTTCACTGACCGAGCTCTGGGCAACTTCTCTCTTTCTTTGCTCCATGACAAATACATGAAATACCAAATATTTGACACAACAAGAAAAACGTATCTAATTTTAACTTTTGAAAGAAATTTGGCAGTTTCCCGTATTGAGTAAAAACATGAAATATTCGCGAACAGATGAGTATTTTTCTACAATTAAGTGTTCCTTAATATATTCAGTTTCCCAATTCTCTACAATGCTATACCTATACAAGTAAACCCACGCTGTTCAAGCATAGGCACCCGAAGGATTTCTTTCCGGGAGGGGGGAGTTGTATTTGTCATTTCTTTACATACCTGTCACTAGCTGATGATGATACGTACCTCTCCCCCGCAATTAAGTTTCATTTGATACTTGCTTCATGTTATTCATTATTTGGCTGCTCTAAAACCGTTGGGTAGATATTTTTATGGCATGAATGGGAGGAATATTTTCTTTCATTTGTGAATCATCGTCATAATGTTAATTTCTGAAGAACAAGTAAAATAAAAATCAAGCAGTTCATTAAAATGGTACTGTTAATACAGTTCGGCGATTTTCTAAATATTCATTCCATTCCAACTCCGTACAGGCCATGGAGGCCCTGGGAGTAGTGGAAGGCAGAGGCTTCCACTTTTTGTGACATCGGCACTAGATGGGATGGAGTTGTCAGCTCCACGCCCGGCCGTCTTTGCTCCCAGGAATTACCCTGGTACTCATTTCTGGTGTAGGCTGAGTGAACCCCAGGGCTATTTGCGTTTCTTAAAGTGGTAGTTTTGTTTCTAAAATCCACTACCTGGGTGGGGATCGAACCCACCACCTTTCAGTTAGAGCTCAGCGCCTCTACCGACTGCGCCACGCAGCCCCTGATTTTCTAAATAACTGGAGATATTTTCAAATAATCCTAAGTTACTAAGTTAAATAAAACTATGGAATTATCCCTAAATCTAAATCAGTTAACTATCAGTAACTTCAATTAATGAAATAAACTGGTGTGACAATGAACAGTCGAAATATTCTCGGGATTTCAGAAGGGGCCCATGGCCCCTTATTGCCCCACCCCTGCGGGCGCCCATGAGTTCAAACGTAGTTCCGCAAATAGTCGCGTGGAATACAGTTGACTATTTGGTACACCACTGACACGCTATAGTGGCTATTGATGCAATATTTATACTTCTGATTAGCTTAAATGTTTGACAGATTTTATCATAATTAAGATAAGTACAACCAAATTATGACAACGAATCTTAGAATGGAGAGGTTGCAACAAGTCAAGTTAAAAGTTAATGAAAGAATACACATGAGGTGTAATTTAACGTGGTGTATCATATATATATATATATATATATATATATATATATAATTTAATTAATTGTTAGTAAATAATATTGATGATCTGATACTTCGACAATGCTTATGAAAATTAGGTCGATAATTTTAGTAGATATCCGACGACCAATATTATTTCATGAATTTAGTGCTTTTGATTAATTATGAAAATGTTGTATATACATTTTGTATATTTGTGTCAAGTTGGACACCAGATCAATGCCAGTTTTTCTTTGGCATTACCAGTTATTTTGATACTGGTATTCAGGATTAATACCCTATTTGAGGGGTAATTTCGATTACTTTTCTAGAAGGATGCAGGGATTATTTTGTCCATTGTCATTCTTTATTGAATAAACTTATTTTTCTTTTAAAAATTTTCAAGCGTGATGCTTTATAGAGGTGATGTAAGGTTGTATTAAGAATGCCATCGCTGGGTGTTTCGGAGTATGCCACGCTCCCGAGGTGCTCCACTTGTGGAAATCTCTTGTTCTTTGAGCTGTTTTGCTATTTTGGCCATGGTCTTTCTTAATGCCACCTTGTTAGATATAATTGTGCCCTTTTATCCCATTCACATGTTGGTAGGACTTGGTGGTTTTTCTAGCCGGGGATTTTCAGGTTCTACGATCCGGCTGTCTTCGTGGGATACAACAGGTAATGGTAGGTAAATTCATGCACTGTACCTAACTTAAGGCCACGGCCGCTTCCTACCCACATCCTATCTCAATTACAAATAGACCTACACACGTTAGTACAGACATCACAGTGACACAGGTTAACATACAAATTCTACACACACACCAAGCACACGGGGCTACATGACCAGAATGCCGTAAATCCCTTAATAGAATGAACAACAACTCTACCGATTGAACTATGATATTATTGGAACATTTGATAATTCATCTTGGGTCATGATTCTAAAAATTTGACCATGCTGCTGGTTGAAATGAACCCTGCCCGTGGATATGCGCCGTGATTCACCAGTGAGGTACTGTAATTATTATGTTGTTGCCACCTCATTTGATGGACTTGGACATTGTCGTCATGTAGCTCCATGTATTCGGGTGTGTGTGGAAATGTCTCATAACCTTTGTTATTCTAATGGCTGTATTAGTGCTTGTATTTGTAATACAGATCAGGATTTGGAAGGAGGCAGCTGTGGCCTTAAGTTAGGAACCATTCCGACATTTGCCTGGAGTACAAATGGGAAACCACGGAAACAGATTTCGTGGATAGCCGAGGTGGTAATCGAACCCAACTCTTCCCAATTTTGCCTCATGAGGCTGTGTGAACCCCGTTCGAGCCCTCAGACCAGATTTAAATTCCTTGGCAGAGCCCACACCTCCAGGGCGACAGCCATGGATGCTAGCCGCTACACCAAGAGGTGGACTTCACTTTTGTCTTCATAAAATCGTTCTGTATAGTTTTCTTCACATTTTCCGAATGTGCTATTGATGTTGATTGGAGTCCGTTAAACTATGAATGCCTGCAGAAAATTTGAATCATTATCAGTTACCGTAGCCACAACCTTTGAAATATCAAAATCGTAATTTGCGTACAGTCCCATCACTACGTCTTCAATGGAATCACGACTGTGTGTCCTCCCTTAAATTCTCGGCAAGCAATAGTAGCTGATTTGATTTGTATGCTTTCGTCTCCCTATCAAACGGTGCAGACGTACACACGTATTATGCCGGGGTCATGGTGGTGCAGTGGTCAAGCTGCTTGCCTCTCACCAAGGCGACCGGGCTCAATTCCCGATCAACGCATATGAAATTTTCGAAGTGAAATATCACATCCTCTGGTTCAGGTTCCACGTAAGAATGGAGGATCCGTCGCTAATGATGGCAAGAATAACGGACATATAAAACTTCAAACTTCCTTCCACCTTACACAATACGTCAATTTTAACAGTTCCTTTATTTCATAAATCTATTTAGAATATTGATATGAAATTTTCTTCCCGAGAGATCGCTGACTTGGTATTTTAATAGGATGTGCTGATATATTTAGGTTGTTACATATGAAGTACGGACTTTCTACAACCCGCAGAGATCTCAGTGAGTGAGTAAAAAAATTTACCAAGTCACTACCGATTTCCTCTTGAGATTTTTATTCAACTCTTCTCCGCATTAGTTTATTTCTATCATTCATTCTTTTATTTTACTTTCTTTATATGTCAAGTGTGAGCCTCCGTGGCTTAGGCGGCAGCACGCCGGCCTCTCACCGCTGGATCCGTGGTTCAAATCCCGGTCACTCCATGTGAGATCTGTGCTGGACAAAACGGAGGCAGACAGGTTTTTCTCCGGGTACTCCGGTTTTCCCTGTCACAATTTAATTCCAGCAACACTCTCCACTATCATTTCATTTCATCTGTCATTCATTTAATCATTGCCCCAGAGGAGTGCGACAGGCTTCGGCAGCCGGCACGCTTCATATCCTCGCCGCTAGATAGGGGCTTCATTCATTCCATTCCTGAGCCGGTCGGAGACTGGAAGCAGGCAGTGGATTTTCATTTTCATATGTCAAGTAGCCTACTTACGGTACTCTTAAATGCTTCGAACCATGTTTGGAATTCATGTGACTCACAAAATTCAAGGTATTCACTTGTATTATGGTCTTTAATTTCTTCAGTTTTGGAAGACATTTCATACAACTTCCAAATGGTTGTGCATCTGATGATTTTTTCAGGCACGCGTTTAAAATTTCCCCATGCAACGTCCTCGACAAGTTATCATTCTCTAATCCTTCATATTCATTGTTTTTGTTCATACAGGTATTTGATCACGTTGACTCAATACTTATGTCATTGAGAAATACATTAATATAATCTTCATTCTCGTCCAATTGAACCATCAAATCTTATATGTTGCGTGTTCCACTAGCAATTTGATTGGGCATTTCAATCGATTGTCGGACTCGTTTAATGTAAGCCAAGTATCCACAAGGCAAGTCCCGTATCCCCTTCCCCTCTCAACGTTCACGTGGCACCTTAACATGTGGACTTTGTGACGCGGCTCTGCGGACTCATGGAGAACACAATTCTCAACACTTAGCTGAGAAAATACTAACCGGTTTTCAGTCTAGTGCTGGGTCATCTAGTGCTTAGGACAGAAAACGTGCCGGCGGAAGATGCCTGCCGCATTCCTCCAGGTGAAATTAGAGTTCTCGGAGAAAAGCTGTCTCGCCTCTGCTTTGACCAGCACAATTTCGTCTAGCACCGATCTAGATTTGAATCCGGAATGAAGCGGTGAAAGATTGACGTCTAACCACCTGAGCTACGATAATGTTATAAATATATTCTGCCAAAATATTTACAGCAATAACGATCGAAATAACTGTTGTAATGATTGATGGTTATTTACATCAGATATGATTAATAATACTCCAGTACTGATTGCTTTAGTCATGATAGAAATTACTTGAGTGATGTATCGATTGAGAGAAATAGATGGTCTCGCGGCGTAGCTGTGCTCATCAAATCGTGCACAACGGCCACGAGGACAGATGTAGAAAGTTCGACATCGTAGGTTCGAATCCTGGCACCGGCAGTTGCTATCCTAAATGTGATATTTCCCGGTTTTTTTCCACACTCCCTCCAGACAAATGCTGGGATTGTAACTTACTTCCAGTCCCGTGGCACCTTCCTCATCTTGTTACTCACACTAGTCTACTACAGTCATCAGAGCAATACAGATTATATCAGACAACTTCAACGCACACACACCAAACTACATGGAACTAATGATCAAGGTGACCATAACCCCTCAAATGAATTAACAAGAACAACAACAACAGAAATAGGTGATCGCGAATACTGGGTGTATCTAATCAGTACTATAGGGTCTTTTAAAATATCTGTAAATTTCTGCTCTCTTGTTGCTGCCTCCAAATTCTCTTCTGGCCCTCAACTTCCACCGTAGCTGTCAATCAGTACAACGTCAACTATCAGCGGGAATGGTTCTGCTCATAGCCAATAGTTTTCTCCGCAACTTGCTTTAAACGTTGTGCGGTGCCGTTTAGGACCACATGACACCACATCATGGTGTAGTGGCTAGCATTGTTGGTTGTCACCCTGAAGTCCAACTTCGATTCCCGGCTCTGCCAAGAAATGTACTTCTGGTCTGACGGTTAGACAAGAGCACACTCAACCTTGTGAGTCAGAACTCAGCCATCCTAGAAGTGGTTTTCAATGGTTTCCTATTTCTACTCCAGGCAAATGCCGGGATGCTTCCAATCTTAAGGGCACGGCCTGATCCATCCCAATATTCGCCTCAATGATAAAATAATACATACACTAATAGAACACCACAATATCACAGGTTATCAGACAAATTCTACACGCAGACACCAGAGTACGCGGGAGTGAAATGACCACGATGTCCAAGCCCCTAAATGAAAAACAACAACGTATGGAAATCGCTCGAGCACTAATCTATCATTGCTAAACCAGTTGTTACGTCATGTATGATAATTACGCATTAATTTCCCGCATTGTTATTCAATTTATTTGCATTTGCCATTTGAAGGATTAAAATTGTAATTTATTTACAGCCTATTTTCATTTATGAAAAAAACAGGCTTATGAGATCACCTTTTGTCCGTGTGTGGGTGGGTGGGTGTCCACCTAATAAAATCTAAACGGATCGAGCGATTTCAATGAAACTCAATAACGTCATAGCACTACTTTGTCCGATCCCGTCCGTGCCCTTCAAATTTTATTACATCTCACACATCCAACATGGTGGTTGTGCGAAATATTTAACCAGCATTCTACATATATCTACGAAACTATTACCGATATCACCCAGAAATTTTGTACAGTGATAAAGGACACTATTAGAAGTTCATCCATGTAATTTTCAAAAAACTGTGAAGTACAAAACGAACATGGCGGTCAAGCGAATTTGAAATATTTAAATAAACGTTTCTCGCGATTAACCATCCGTGCGCAGTGAAACATGGTATAGCAAATGTCTATACACATTGAAATGCACTGACATCTAATTCAGTTCAATTGTTAAATAAACTCAAGATGGCGGCAGTGCAAACTTTAAAATTTGGTATATTGGCTTTCAAGGCCGGTGAATTAAAACTCAGCAATTCTTCTAGGTGTGTGCCGTGTCTTGTGTGGGGTTTCGCCTAGGACACCAAGCTCGCTCATCGGCGGGCTCTTGGTGTCCCCGCCCGGACCCCCACGGGAGTAAAGAACTGCGCTCTACCTCCCTTTATATTGAGTGCAACTGCACTACTTTCCTGCGAGAACTAAAAGCCCAAGCAGCCTCAACCTCCCTATGAAGGCTTCCAAAAAGATGGTATATTGGCTTTCACGGCTAAAACTCAGCAATGAGCTATGAGCCAGCTTGGTATCCTAGGTAAAACCACCCACAAGACACGGCACAACCCTAGAAGAATTGCTGAGTTTTAATTCACCGGCCTTGAAAGCCAATATACCAAATTTTTGGAAGCCTTCATAGGGAGGTTGAGGCTGCTTGGGCTTTTAGTTCTCGCAGCAAAGTAGTGCAGTTGCACTCAATATAAAGGGAGGTAGAGCGCAGTTAGTTACTCCCGTGGGGGTCCAGGCGGGGACACCAAGAGCCCGCCGATGAGCCAGCTTGGTGTCCTAGGCGAAACCCCACACAAGACACGGCACAAACCTAGAAGAATTGCTGAGTTTTAAAATTTGGCTTTAATTCCTTGTGTCCTAATCTTGCGATTGAAGTCAACGTTTGATTAATGAACCTATGCAATAATCGTCATCTAATAGTACACAACTCTATAGCCTACATATACAAAAATCCAACATGGCGACCATACAAAATATTTAGACGGTTTATATCTACGGATGTATTACAGCAATCAAACTGAAATTGTGTATGTTAATATGGGCAATAAACATAAGTATGGTATATGAAAATAGGCTATTTAGTTCTTCAAGGAACTTCTTGTTTATCTTGAATTTTCCCTCGTTATACGTACCATTAGTATTTATGCTGTTAGCAATGTCGTGTTTGTTCATTTGCGAGTTCGATAGCAAAAAGCCAGTGAGTGAATATATTAGATTATTAATGACTCGGATTAAATTATTTTAATTAAATCAGTCAGAAAACGCAGAAAAAAATGAAATAATAATTGAGCAACGTAGACCAATAACGGAGA
Organism: Meconema thalassinum; assembly: GCA_946902985.2. Lineage (NCBI taxonomy): Eukaryota > Metazoa > Arthropoda > Insecta > Orthoptera > Tettigoniidae > Meconema > Meconema thalassinum. The sequence continues at coordinate 215,373,533 of OX336389.2, read as the reverse complement.
TCATAGGTTTGAATCCCGGCGCAGCCAGTGACTATCCTGAGAGGGGTTCTTACCTGGGTGTTTCCACATTCCCTCCAGGTAAATGCCCTCATAGTGCCTTACTTCAAATCCTGAGGCACCTACCCCATCACTGTCCCTAACGCGGTTACACACACTACTATAGTCATCACATAAATACAGGTTATCAGGCAAGTTCAACACACATCCAACTACATGGGGCTGAAGTGCAAGACGTTCCAAGCCCCTAAAATGAATTAACAACTAACAAACAAAAGTGTTAAGGAATATAATTTTTCATATAGGCTATAACAACCGTTCGTAAATATTTGAGGTCTGGTCTCACAGTTTAGAATTTCACAATGGGAAAATAATTTCTCGTGGTCAGAAAATTTTAATGATGTTCAATACCATAGTCAAAAATGTGATAGGAGCAAGACCAAAGTTCTCACTGCTCATTCTGGCCAATTTGGTGCAATACCAACTTATTGACAATTAAAGATATCGCCAGGCATGAGCCATACGGGCTCAATAATAATATTATTACTACATAGCTCAGCAACTGTACTATTAATATTCAACCTTATTAGGGGGCGTGGGGCGAAACGATCAAGCTGTTGGCCTCTCCAAGTTGGACCGAATTCGATTCCCGGTCAGTGCATGTGAGATTTTCGAAGTGAAATGCCATGTTTTGTGGTTCGGATTCCATGTAAAAGGTAGGTCCCGTGGCTCATGATCGCAGGATTAACGGTCTCGTAAAACTAAAAGCTTCCTTCCTTTCAACCATTATTAATAATTGTAGTCATTAATCATCTAATGGTTCGATTCCAGACACTTCTCATCACTATCAATTTCATCAGATTCACTTTAACTGCCACCGTCACTGCTGCTGTCATTGTTTGCACTAGTTATTACGAGAGATTCTATACCCTCCTGTGTTATTCCCTCTCGTTCATAATACTTACTTTCTATTTTCTCTACGTGGTCACAAACGCTAATCCAATTACTTTCGTAAAACTCTTAAAACCTCTGTTCGCAAAAGCGTTTGTCATCATTAATTTTAAAGGTGGCATTTTGTGCACCAACCCACTGTTTTACATCAGCCCAGACGAGTTCTATGGGATTTAGATCTGCATGGTATGGAGGCAGTCTCAATACCGTAAGTCCATTAGCGGCCATTATTTCATCTATTATGCAGGAATTGTATTAACCCTCAACCAGTTTTTCATTGTATCCTTATTAGAATTTGATGTTGGGACCTTGCCTTTCTGCGTGTTGTGGTATGATGCGTTGTCAAAAACAAGCGCTGAGTTACGTTCGAAATTAGGGATCAACATCTCTTTTAACCAACGAATATAATATTCGCTGTTTATGTATTTGTGGTAGTCCTCATTTCTTTTATCTGACTGGTAAATAAGTAGAGCGTTAGGAACAAAACACTCCGACCACTTGCATGGAGTATAATCAGTCGTTCTCCTCTCGAGACGGGATAGAACACTTCCGATGTGCTATTTTCAGTCCAGGCTTTAGGCGTAGAATGGCTACTCTGTACACTAGTGTCCAAAAGTTAAGCATAATCATTAAACGAGGCCATACCACCTGATAGGAATGTCAGACGGATTGCTGAACAAACGGAAGCTGAATCACACACCATATGTCACACAACTTGTCCAAGAAAGCAGTGTCAGAAAGGTCCTGATAGCTAAGGTACACCTTTGACAACAACTAATAAAACTTGGTAATGGCTTCCACAACAACAAAAATGCTGTTAATAGGGTGTATAGTTACTCCTAACGGCCACACATGCTTCGCAGTGACGTGGCATGCTCTCTATCAGATGGCCAAGAGCAGTCGATCACATTCCTCCGAAAGGGCAATGTTAAGGTCTTGGAGGGTCCTTGGTGAAGGCTGACGGGATGCAATTCGCCTCCCCAATGCACCCGAGGCATGTTCTATAGGATTCAGATCCACAGACCTCGCTGGCCAGTCCATGCGATGAATGTCTTCCCCAGCCAGAAATTCATCCACCAGAGCAGCGCGGTGCGATTGGGCATTGTCGTCCATTAAGAGGAAGTATTTGCCAACCGCACCTCTGAAGAGTCGAACATGTGGTCTCCGTACCCCATCCCTGTATCTCCGAGCTTTCACAGTGTTCCCCGAACCACCCATAAAGATGTGCAGGTCCGTATGGCCATTCAATATGATGCCGCCCCACACCTTGACGCCATCACCACCATACTGGTCCCGTTCCAGAAGGTTCCTGTGGTTGTATCGGCTACCCGGTTCTCTAAAGATTAATGTACGACGGGAATCGTTCTGTAAACTGAAGCGGGATTCATCCGTGAAGAGCACATGCCTCCATGCATTCATGGTCCAGTAACGACGTTGACGGCTCCACAGTAAACGGGCCCGTCACTGTGCTGGAGTGAGCGGGACGCACACCGTTGGACGTCTGGCAAACAGTCCTGCTGTTCTGAGCCTCCGGTAGACCAACACAGTTTGCCGGGAAATGGCAACTCCTGAGACGGCTGAAAGCTCCACCGACAATATTATCTTGCAGGTGCACTCCAATTTCGTCGGACGGTTAAGGCCAGATATAGGTCCTGCTGTGGGGAGGTTACTCTTGGTCGACCTGGTACTGGCCTACGACTAACATCTCCTGTGTCTCGAAATCGTCTCCAAAGCCTGGAAACGACACTTTGTGGCACATTCAAGGATACGGTGACTTCGGTCTGCTTCTAGGCGGCCGGGGTTCAAATGGCGTCGTTGTGCCAATATGTTGTCACGTTCGCCACGATGCTACACTCTGCACACTATAACAGGGCAAACAGGAATATGGGGCGCAGGCACTGGCTGTGTTCACCTTGCGGTTACGCCGCTAGTCAAAGCAGGGAATACTCCTTTCCTAAACGGAGCGAACACGTAAGGTTGGTAGGTGGATATGTCCTGCGATTTGCGGTCTATTTCCTGCTGCCCTGCTTATTCGTAACTTATAACTTACTTAACTTTTGGACACTAGTATATATAAGTTTCGTCTTCATTTACAGTATGATGGGACGGCCTTCTTCTATGTATTTTTTATGGCTGTCAGGTAAGATACTCGCATGTTTCTTATGTATTGTTTCTCTAGTAAACCTGCCTAGTATTCCTAGTATTCTTCCACTTGAAGCTTAACTCTTTTACAATCCCTCTCTAACTGGTGCAGCCTCCTTAGATGTCAATCTCCTCTCCTAACACCGGCAGTAATTTGTATATTAATGGAGAAGTTTTCTAATGAATGTAAAATTCTTGGATTGCACGTCGAATAACACACTTATCGAAATCGTCAATGTGCGTCACACGTTTCTTCCCTTTCCGTGTTTTCCCTGGCGTACCAAATGAAGTCCGTTCAGTCTCATGTTGCCTATGTTCTGCTAAAATTCTCTTGACCGTCTTCAACGATAGTAGTGTAGCCTCTGATACCCTTTTTTGTACATTCAACAAATTTCTGCTGCATTCTTCTTGTGTCTTATTCTTACACTCATCAGCTTCCTTCTTCATAAACCTATACACATTGAAAACAATCTCTTGCGTTTGCCCTCTTCTTGTCGTAAACTTCAGTTTAGAATTCACAGGCGGCATCACTCCCTTTACGAATACAAAAATACGAATGATAGAAACATGCACTGACGAGCTGCACCGAACTGACTCTACCTCTCTGTTATAAATCTGTTACAATATGCAGTCCTCCTTATTTCGCCCCCTCTTGCTCCTTCCCAACCCTCTTCACATTACAAGTGTCAACGCACTTGAGATAGGCCCGCTGGCTAGCTTCACGTTCTCACTCACGAGCCAATTTGTTCCGAGGGACTTATAATTCGATATAAGTTATCGATTGGCCATGTCTTAGAAGATAATTTGAAGGAATAGTGCAATAGGCATATGACACCATTGCGTGACTGGAACTACACTATTGCACAAAAATTAAGGTCATACAGTATACGAAGATGTATATTTTAACGGGTGTCGGAATGGGTACAGAATGAAATCAAATGAAACTGGAAGTCATTGTGCATGCAACAGAACATCACATTTAAAAATGTGCTGTTTCCAAAAATACGCATTGAAAAAATATTACTTTATATGAATATCTCGTCCACACAACAATGAGCTCTTGAACCACCTCATATGGTGGTTTTTGACTAAATTAGGGGCTTTGCGACATCGTGGTCATGTAGCCCCGCGTACTTGGGTGTGTGATGGCTGTGTACGTGTGTTTATTAGTAAGTCAAGTGAGGATTGAGAAGGAGGAGCCTTGGCCTTAAGTTGGGAACCATTCCTGCATTTGCTTGGAGTAGAAGTGGGAAACCACAGAAAACACCTTCCAAGGTAGTTGCGGTGGGAATCGAACCCACTTGTTCTCAGTTTTTCCTCACGAGGTTAGTGTACCCCGTTCCAGCCCTCACACCAGGAATAACATTTCTTGGCAGAGCCGGGAATCAAACCCGAACCTCTGGGGCAGTACCTATAGGCTAATGATGAAAGTTCTTTTTTATTTTGGATGTTATTGAATACACGACATTTGTTATTATCTTTATTGAGGTCGAGAACACGTAATGATAAATGTGGAGATGATCCCGTGAGGGACATTTCATTGATTCTCTTTTTACTTTGAATCCACGAGGTAATTCAGTAAACTATACCAAACCCAACCCCGTGGAACCATAGTCCATGAAGAGCCTTGATCAACCAAGCGACCGCTGCCCAGCCATTTAGCCTGCAGATTGCAGGGTTTTGCGTGGCGGGTCCCCTCGGCCATTAATCTTGGTTTTCCTGATCGGAGCGCTTCCTTACTTTCAGACAGCACTCAGTTGTCCTTACGAGAGTGAGTGCACCCCGTTCCAGCCTTCACGTCAATTTCTAAAATCCCTGATGGAGCCGGGAATTGAACCCTTGGTCTCCTGGCGAGAGATAGGTGCCCCAACACCACGGGGCCACAAAATATACCTTACTATACTTTTTATTTTTCGATAGCCTATCTCCTAGTTGATGAACAGATTTGTGCTATAGCAGTCTGGGAGAAAGGTTGGTAAGACTGGCAACAGTTTCCTGAGTAGAATGTTTTTCACAATAAATATCGAATGATTTCATCGTAACATTTGAACATTTTTGGTCATTACGTAAAGATTCAAGGAGAAATAATTTCAACTCTGAGATTTGCTGATGACATCGTCATCTTGGCCGACAAGCCTGAGGATTTGAATGAGTTTTTGAATGGTATGGATTCCGTCTTACGGAAGGACTTCATGATGAAAATTAATAAATGTAAAACAAAAATACTGGAATGCAGCCGAAATAAATCAGAAACCTCTATGGAGATCAAATTGGCAGGTGAAAAGCTGAAGGAAGTAGGAGACTTCTGTTACTTAGGAAGCAGAATAACCAGTGATGGACGAAGCAAAGAGGATATAAAAAGTAGGTTGGCTCAGGCAAGGAAAGCCTTTCTACAAAAAAGGAATCTGTTGACATCGAATATAGATTTAGGTATTAGGAAGTCATTTTTGAAAGCCTTTGTCTGGAGCGTGGCGCTCTATGGAAGTGAAACTTGGACTATTGGTGCAGCAGAAAAGAGGAGAATTGAGGCATTTGAAATGTGGTGTTACAGGAGAATGATGAAGATCAGATGGGTAGATAGGGTTACAAACGAAGAGGTATTAAGGCGAGTGGGAGAGGAGAGATGTTTCTGGCGACTGCTAATGAAGAGAAGAGAAAGGTTGGTAGGACACATACTAAGAAACCCAGGAATAGCAAGCTTAGTTATGGAAGGAAGGGTCGAGGACAAGAACTGTAGGGGTAGACCAAGGTTAGAATATGTTAAACAGATTGCCTCGGATGTAGGGTGTGGTAGCTATGTAGAGATGAAACGATTAGCTCAGGACAGGGAGGCATGGAGTGCTGCATCAAACCAGTCAAAAGACTGAAGACTCAAACAACAACAACGTGTTGGAACACACATTTTGAGTTTGTATTTTCGTTGCCATTTCTATTTTTTATTTTTTTTTAGCGTAGTGCCGGGAGTGTCCGAGCACATGTTCGGCTCGCCTGGTTTTGTAGCTGCTTCTTCGCGGACACCCATGGGGTGAGCTACATGTACCGCCGCGTGTGGAGTGTTGTCTGGGGAGGAACGTTTGAATGCAAGGACTAAGAGTTGGAAGGTAGCGGCTGTGGCCTATAGTGAGGGACCAACCCCGGCATTTGCCTGGAAGGAAGATGGGAAACCACAGAAGACCATCTTCAAGGTTGCCGGTGGGGGGATTCGGACCGCCTTGCATCCCGGATGTGAGCGACTGCCTGCAGTCACGCCGTAACGAACACGGCTAACTCACCCGGTGCCATTTCATTAACCCGACACGACTGCTCCACTGCTCTACCAATTGATATAACAGGAGAGCCGTTATAATTCTCAAGGCAATAGTACAGGACAGCTGCACAGAAAAGAAATAACCTTTTGTTCCAAAAACTGTGCTATGGTTGGTTTTTTGTAAATCGTTAGAAAAGCACAAAAAAAAGCTTAACTCTGAATTTTAGAATAATTTGCGTGCTGCCGCCTAAGCCACGGAGGCTCTTAGTTCACTCCTAATGCACATAATATGCTTTTTTTCTCCATGTACGTACCGCCCTGGTTGGATTTGCACAGGCAGTTGGATGGGCGACTCTCGTAGCATGATAGGCTAGAATATAATTAGAATTAGCGTGTATCCCCAATGGGGGCAAAATCTGAAGATGTGAATTCGAGATACGCACATAGAAGACATTGTAATATCTACTGTACCTTGAGAGGAACAAATTTCTGATTCACTCTTTTGTGAAAAATCTATTTTTGCTAGGACAAAAAGTGAAAAAACACTTTTTTGGAAATTTTGGCGCCACCTAGCTTCTGCATTTCAAAACGTATGACATGACCTCAATGAGACGAATTGTAGGTGACAATGTCCTCTACATTTTTTGTTTAAAAACCTTTTCTTTAAAATACGTCGATTCAGAGAAAAACGCTTTTCAATGTTGTTGTTGTTGTTTTTTGTTTTTTTTTAGTTTTCGGACAAAATGATCGTGCAAATTATTCTAAAATTCAGAGTTAAGCATTTTTTGTGCTTTTCTAACGATTTACAAAAAGCCAACCATAGCACAGTTTTTGGAACAAAACCATTCCAGCTGTACTGTACTACAAGGGAAAGATACATCGACCAACACTAGCCCACATTGACGACTTTGCTGTTGTTAGGTATTGTGTTTTACACTCGCCGACACAGAAACTGAGTGTCTCCTACAAGGATCGCAGGCCCGTTCAGGAACGGTCTTAACGAGAGGTGTTCTATTTCGTTGTCCTTATCAGTGGCCTGCATAATGCAGTGAGACTCGCTCGCTTTAGCCTGTGTGCTTGGTGCTCAGATTTCCATCCCGCTGCTTGTACAATATGTATCACCGTAACCACAAGTGGCATGTACCGCAGTTTAGTTCTACCTGTACCGGTATGGCTTAGTTCACTCCTATGAAAATCCACAACCTGCTTCCAGTCTCCGACCGGGTCAGGGAATGGAATGAATGAAGCCCCCATCTAGCGGCGAGGATATGAACTGTGCCGGCTGCCGATGCCTGTCGCACTCCCCTGGGGCAAAGATTAAATGAATGACAGAGGAAATTAAATGATAGTGGAGAGTGTTGCTGGAATGAAATTTGTGACAGGGAAAACCGGAGAACCTGGAGAAAAACCTGTGTGCCTCCGCTTGGTCCAGCACAAATCTCACATGGAGTGACCGGGATTTGAACCACGGGCCCAGCGGTGAGAGGCCGGCGTGCTGCCGCCTAAGCCACGGAGGCTCCGAGTTCACTCCTAATGCACATAATATGCTTTTTTCTCCATGTACGTATCGCCCTGGTTAAATTAGATGGGCGACTCTCGTAGCATGATAGGCTAGAATGTCATTAGAATTAGCGTGTATCCCCAATGGGGGCAAAATCTGAAGATGTGAATTCGAGATACGCACAGAGAAGACATTGTAATATCTACTGTACCTTCCATCTGAATGGCTTGCGTTATTTGTACACTTCCTACCTAATAGCTGAATGCCTCCACTTGTACCCAGATTTAGTCTGTTCAGACTTTTTGAAGAAAAAAAACTGTTTCACTATAGAAAACCTAGTCTCTACATTGCATGGAGCCGTGGGGAGTGCATTGCTATTCACCTATAAACATGTAATTACAACACGCAGTTGGTATCACACCTCGATTATTTTTCTCTCGCATTCACTCTGTGTTCAATTTGTTATTCCCTCCATTAGACCATTTGCTGCACACTTAACATTTTACCTCGCTTTAATAGAACCTAGAAATTATTCACAAAACACTAAAATATACCCCAACGATCAAAATATGCAGATGCACTAAAAAGCTCATTAATCATCATGAGCATGAACCATACGATATCGGTAAGATATATCGTTATATTTATACATTAGCATTCTATTCGCCTTTTTTATCATTTCAAATGATCTTGTCGACTTCGTCGTTATGCTTGGGTCCAACGTTATGCGTTACGGAGACGGAGACGGAGACGAAAGTGACGTCATGCAGCCGCGCGGGAACTGAGTGCGTGACGTCATGCAGAGACGCGGGAAGCAGAAACTAATGGTTATTGGAGTCTGTTGAAAGAGTCCTGCGGCGTCGAGCGACCTGGGGCTTCGAGCGAAGCGAACACAAGAATACAGGGTGACTTCTAGAGAGATATACGAGATGCCATATAAGAATACAGGGTGCCTCCTAAAGAGGTGTGCAGGATGTCAGAGCAAAATACAGTACAAGATGCCAGATAAGAATACAGGGTGACTCATAAAGAGATATACAAGATGCCAGATAAGAATACAAGGTTACTCTTAAAGAGGTGTACAAGATGGCAGAGAAGAATACAGGGTGACCCCTAAAGAGGTGCACAAGATGTCAGACAAGATTACAGGGTGACTCCTAAAGAGGTGTACAAGATGTCACACAAGAATACAGGGGGACTTCTAAAGAGATATACAAGATGCCAGATAAGAATACAGGGTGCCTCCTTAAGAGGTGTGCAGGATGTCAGAACAAATTACAGGGTGACACTTAACGAGGTGCCCGCGCGGAAAGCCTAAGTTAATGGGTAATGGAGTCTGTTGAAAGAGTCCTGGGGCTTCGAGCGAAGCGAGAAGCCCTCCTGAGCCATTCTAACATGTGTAGCATTTGTAGCATGCGTCATTTGAAATTATATAACGTCTAGTCTTTCAGACTGACTGTAATTTTCTTAGTTACATTTATTATACAGTAAATGGAGGAACATGTCCCTCGCACGTAGGATATACCGTCCGGCCTACGACGGGCTCAGTGACAGGCTTAGTGATATCCAGTGAGAGAATAACCACAACTGCTTAACATGTGCCGCATTGATTTTCCACGAAGCAACGTGAAGCTGACACAGCAATGGAAACGGCAGGGTGGTACAGCGTGCCAGCTGCCTCGCTGGATAATTTCCCAGTAGCATCTTCGCTGCACTCTTCCGGCCCCGTTCGATTTCATGATGTGATACTGAATATCATTATCGTCATAGTAAACCAAGAGAAGTCACAGGTGTATGTTGATAATACGTAACGTGAGAAAAGCGACGGAGAATATGCCTAATAAACTCCGGAATGCTAACTATTCCACTTTGTACTTACGTTTCTCATGTGGCAACATATATTTGGAAGTATTGCATCTGCGTTATTGACATTTCGCCAGCTCTGTAACATGCTTGTTTGCAACAGTCATGTAATAACTCAAGGTACAGTTCATTGTTTAACTGAATTTGACAGTCCCAATTTTTTATGTGTAACATCTTTCCACTCGGTATCTGGATATTTTTGTGGCACTCGGTAGCAGGACATTTTTGTGGGAGTGATTTTGGAAATGAGACGGAAGTGGATGGGACGGAAGTGGATGGGACGGAAGTGGATGGGACGGAAACAATGAGTGCGCGCGGTGACGGAGATCGGTACAACGACGTACTGTAAGCCATGTGACTATGTGGAATGTAAATCGCATACGGTTTACCTCAAGGTTTGGAGGCCCCTTTAAAGAAATTCCTACAATAAATCATCTTCAAGTTGTCGTTCTTTTGTGTGAAAATATTCATTATATCATATTTGCTGAAAACAATTACGATTTATTAAATCTTCATACTTTTGCTGTATTCTTATTTAATGTAAGTACTCGATACCTCGAGTGCTATATCGCATCAACCAACACTCCAAACAACGTAGGAATTCATTATATTAACACCGACTACTAACAATAATTGAAACTTCGTTGGTCTAAACGTATCACTGGGAGAAACGCATTTAATATACCTACTGCACACCTAATTTTTAATCGCGCCTATACTTGGCAGTGCGCTATATCGGCAATAAGAGGCCATTTTCAATAACACCGCTGGCATGGGTTAACTAACTGGCCGGTATAAAGCGTAGCTCGCATCAAGTAGGCAGTGGATTGCTCCTGCATACAGTTGCAGGTATATGTCACTACTGCAGATGCATTGGAGAATCCTTTCCTGTTTGCTGGCACAAGGTAGCACTATGAGTTCATTCTTTAAAAAATGCGAGTAAGTAATATGGAATTATTCGAATAACATGTCAGATGTTACACATCATTATGCGACTACTGTAAGGCTTTGACCTTTACAGTATGATTTTAATTTTACTTTTTCTCGTTTATTTTGTGAAATATCCTTGAGATCCAATTTGATATGGTATGACATAATTTACATTTCCGAATCACTCTTACCTGTAACTTCATTGAATGTCCCATCAAGTGACCATTGCTGAAGATGCATCGAAATATGTGAATACACATTTTAACCTAAACTCTGACTCTGGTCTTTGTTAATGGTCATTGCGAAAGCAAGACGTAATGGGAACTCCTTACTTTGTAATTTGAAAGGCAGGTTAGTATCCGTAGACATAAAATAAGTCCAAGGAAGATAAATAACTTCACACCTGACAGCACGCGTAATGACTTCTAATTTTACAATATCTTTTATTAATTTATCTATCATACACACTTCATTTACTTAACCAACGATCATGTGCATATCTGTTCTACACATTAAAATTGCGCATGCGCAGGTATTCCAAAAGGGCATGGTGGTGCGTAGGTATTCCATGTGCCTGCAACTTACAAAACTAGTCATCACCACCATCATTTCCGGCTCCATTGATTACTGGTTGGTATGTTACTTTGATATTATGCATAGGTATATTTCATGAGACATATATTTTACATAATAATTTTGGTTGAAAGCCATTGATTAGTAAGTTAAGGTAGTTACATGTGCTTACACATTGATTATAATCGGGACGCTAGCATTGAATTCAGTTGAAAGCACTAACTTTCACGATTTACGTTGAAAATGTCTAAAATATCTTGGACTTACAGTGTGCCAAGTTTGAGGTTGGTTCCATACAATGTGTATTCGGAGATAATGCGTCTGGGGCTCAAAAGCTTTGAGATCATTAATATACCGTTGGTAGCACTGGTATTTCTGACAATAAGCAAGGGTTTTCTCTTAATGCATACATTGCACATAGCCTACAAAATATGGTTGAAACCTATTTGTAAGATTTTGTTGTTGTTGTTGTTAATTTATTCATCTAATAGTTACAGAGACTACTAAAGTAACCACAGAAACTCAGATTATATTCTAATTCAGCTCACACCCAACTACACAGGGCTGGTGGCCAAGACGTCCCAAGCCCCTTAAATGAATTAACAATAACAAGACTTCGTAGCACAACCTTGTTCTTATTTTTGTTGATTTTTAACTAATGTTATTATGATGTTAGTAGTGTGTGTGCAAATTAAATTATTTCGGTGTAGGATTGGTACCAGCCCAGCATTATCCAAGAGTGTGTGTATGGGATATTACTGGGACTATTCACATTGAATATGACTGCTGTCAACGCTGAGATTCGAACCTATGATCTCCTATCTTGCAGCTCCCCAGTATAGTCGTACACTAGGCTACGCTAATTGTTTAACTCTAAGGTAGTCCTATTAAGGGACGCTTTTTTACACGAGCTTGCTTTCGCAACTACTCTGCGAGTTTTGGGAAGTACTGCTGCAATTCCAAGCCATCGTTATTGATCTGTGTTTCGCAACAGAGTGCGTCTCTCACTCATCGCAACTGACGGTATTTCGCCTGTTAAATGAAGATGTGGTCGACAAATGGGAGTTAGGATCATATTCTGCACGAAATAAAATTTTATTTGGGTGCACAAAATGGCAATATTATGTAATACGTGCAGTCGATTCCTACAGACAAGTATCACATGTTTTATATCAAATATTAGAAATATTGTTATGAGTCAATAACAGAATAAATTCATTACGTTTGTGAAAATTTAAGTAAAGAGCTAATTAAAAATGTATGCTGATTTGCACAATATACAGAGTACAGAAATATTCAGAAATCACCGATGTGTACAATACGTATTACGTAAGCATACATATTTCTTCGCCTAATGGGATGTCTTTTTAAATAAAGATCTACAGGTTTCGTGAGTTGAGATTTTCCTGAAAGTCCAAATTAATTTTTAATATCAATCCCTGGGAATGTGTTCAGGGGAAATTTTCGAAATATTGTGGACCATCTTTCCTAAATATCATTGTGACATTTCTGTGCAGCGAATCGTACGGATACCGCTGGTAATAAATAGCTTAAGGACTTCGAAACAAGAAAGGGGGCCGAGGGATTTGGTTAAATTTGACCACACTGTGCACAAGCGTGCTTAGTTATAAAATATGTCGTTGTTAATTCGAACATCTTTGGTAATCATCCCCGTGTACTGGGGTGTGTGTTAAATTTCTCTGATAACCTGTGTGTTTGTGGCGACTGTAGGAGTGTGTGTAGCTGCATTAGAGACAGGGATGAGGTAGATGCCCCATAACTTGAAATAACATACTATCCCAGTATTTGCATGCAAGGAGTCTGGTAAAACCACACACAGGGTAGCCGCTGTCAGCGCCGGGATTTGAACCTCCGATCTCCGGACTATCTGCAGCACCCCGTCACAGTCATTGTAAGCTATTCGGCTACGCTGCGGGGTCATGATAAAAATAGATCGAGACTTAGAGCTCTAGTACTTAGGCATTTCGCTCTTCACTATTGGTTCCAAAGCTGTTCCACAGTCGTCCGATACTATTCACATTTCGGAATAGAAGTGCTGTTTCTTCTTGTGTGTTGATTTCAACCTGTCAGTGCTATAATGTCGTATTACCTTGGTGGGATTTCCAATAACGACAACAATAAACAGTACCCGGAATAATCAAAGCATTTGGTTCTGGCGAGCCCAGGGACTTGGTCTTTAAAGCGCTGTCCAGAAAAAAGAGCCGATACCAGCAAGCATGCGATACCATGTGCCCGGTCGTAGAGATCTGGACAAAGCGGTATACAGAGCTGTAAGTCATTAATTATGGCATGAAAGTAAATAGAAATCGATGTAATTTCTATAATCAGTAAAACTCTACCATATTATATTTAGAAACAAGTATTCTATTTCCGTGGATAACTAAAGAGCTTATTTTAATGTTCCTACTGGTCAGTTCCATTAAAAGCTCTCCCGGCTATTAAAAATTGTTCCATGTGATGTTCTAAAGATATTTTGGTACACGATCTATGATCCCACCAACACCATTACATTGAGAAGTTATATGCTAGAATATATATTGAACCCTTATTAATCTATCGATGAATAAGTATTCATGATTTTATTATTATTATTACTGATGCCCAGGCAGCCCATGTTGAAATTGACAAAGGGGGAGCCAAGGTAGTGTGTTGCAATGATTACAACAGAAGCAAGCTTGGTAGTTATTCCTGAAGACGACCGGTTAAGCCGAGTTCAAGGACAAATTTTGTAACAGCGCGCACCTAAATTAGTAAAGTTTCAACCGACCCAGGATTGAATCACCCAATCAGAAGAGACCACGCCCAAAGCCACGCGGTAAGTTGCGTACCCTGGAAAAACGCGCGAAAATGTGTATCTAAAGAACCACCGATCCGAATTAATTCCGCAGTAGTGCACTGAGACGTTTGGATAAAATGATGAAGATTGATACTAGTCCCAAGTTTGTGTGATGAAAACTCCAGATTATTTTTTCAAATTCTCCCCACTCCACCTCATTCTGTCAGTTTCCAATAAATTGATCGGTGAGAAGCTGTTTCGAGGACAACTTTATTGAGCTCTGGTGAGCAAGGTTCACGTCACTCTGCGTCACGATTTTCAAGCGCTAATGAGCGTACTTTACTAACATTTTACTTTGTGCTCAGGTGAGCAAGGTTCACGTATAGCAGTGGAGATCTCTAGGCGAGATAAGGACTGCAAGATAGACATGTTTAAGACTTGTTTTCAAGCCAGTGGCGATGAGTTTGAAGTGTGTAATTTTATGTAAATTTGTGTATAATATTTTTGAGTGATATTTGTGCGTGTGTTAAAGCCTCCGTGGCTTAGGCGGCAGCACGCCGGCCTCTCACCGCTGGGTCCGTGGTTCAAATCCCGGTCACTCCATGTGAGATCTGTGCTGGACAAAACGGAGGCAGACAGGTTTTTCTCCGGGTACTCCGGTTTTCCCTGTCAAAATTTCATTCCAGCAACACTCTCCACTATCATTTCATTTCATCTGTCATTCATTTAATCATTGCCCCAGAGGAGTGCGTCAGGCCTCGGCAGCCGGCACAGTTCATATCCTCGCCGCTAGATGGGGGCTTCATTCATTCCATTCCTGACCCGGTCGGAGACTGGAAGCAGGCTGTGGATTTTTTTCATTTGTGCGTGTGTTAAGCAAATGCTAAAATAGGACAAGTCTACGATCAACAATCGCATTAGGACATATTCGTGAGTGAAAGTAGTAGCTCACAGCGATTATAGCTAGGCAATATTATTAACATTGAACATTTCTGTCCAAGAAACTTCGCCAAGATGTCCGACGTTTGGTCATGTGATGGATTGATGTGCATCGCTTCTACAACGACGTCGACGATGGAGAGCTAAATTTCCCGTAGGGAAATGCACCGGGACGGAGGTTAATGTTCTGCAAGCTGAAGCGGTGATGTAAAAAAATTGATTTACTCAATATGTAGTTAGATAAGGCGCGGGAACATTGTAAATAGTTCATTCTTTCTTTTTCTTGTGTTTAGATTTTTTTTGTGCTGACACTATCGTCTTTAAATGTACGTTGGCGAGTGGCCAAATTTGTTTGTTGTATATTTTTCTTTGAAGTCATATTTAGTGTACACGGCGCGTGTATTTGATTTTATCCATGCGAATGCGAAACTCGTTACATTCGATAAGTGGTGCTTTATTAAAGTTCATTTTGTTATAGGAAAGGGAGGTAATTATTGTAAGATGTTTTTATGAACAGGTTATTACTCATGCTAGGGTTGCCGAGCGCAACAAATTAAGATGTAACAGTAGAACACTTTAGTTCTAATTTTTTAGCATTTTTTGAGTCCTTTTCAGGTTTGTTAGTCACGGACTAGAACGGAAGCGCACGCTGGTGGAAAAGTATCTATGTCATTTATTTCAGGTTTCTGTCAAACCCATACGTGTGATTCTGTGTTTGTTCATGTGTCAGGTGTGTGCATTGATTCTTCGTGATGAGAGGTAGGTGGTGCTACCGCCCTCATATTGTTGTTGTTGTGGTATTCTTTTTGATGGAAAGGCAGGGCGCTCATTGGAGGCTACTGTACCTTGTCCAGTGTTGATTTTCTTGGATTTCCTAGGGGAAATGCTGAGATATTTTATTCTGACACACACACGTATATTGTGCTTGGGAGCACGCTTCTTCGAGACTCGATCCCGTGCCACGGGAGGTCGAGGTTATTGACACGTGGGTTGACAGATGTGCAGATTTCCACTTAGCGCCCGTCTAGGTTCGGTGACTCATTGTTAGGCAGTCCTGCTGACCGACTGACCCCTATAAGCTATCATTAGCAAACCTGTTCTTTTGTGATGGTCATTTGGACCGTAATTAATTGGGGAGTTCGCCATGTCTGTTACGAATTATCGCATATCGTATGAATGGAATATTGTTTTAATGATGTAAATGTTGGCTTTGAGCCTAGTGATTTCCTATGACTCAGGTCATGTTAGTTTGTCTGTTATGACACCCGTGTGGTGTAGTTGTATTTACTTGTAAAATGACAGGCGGTCATATGTGTTTTCTTTTGTTGGTCACGTGTTAATTTACTTGTGTTGATTTTGAAAAGTCCTAATTTTAGGCAGTAATGTTTTTGCTACGGCAGTTCTAGATTACAATTTCAAGCGGAAATTATTTGTTGTTTATTTAGTGTAGGAAGTGTCGGTTTAATTTAAGTAGTGTATAGTTGGTTCCCCGCGTCTGTCTAGCTCTAAACAATGCAGATTCGTCCTCTGAAGGTTTATCGGATGGTGACGAATCTCGCATTTATTTGTACTCATCGTTAAGCATGTAGAACAGCCGCACACATACACAATGTCATTGAAGTCATTTGGGACATTTGGTCCAATTTATAATCTCTCCTGAGATTAAGCCTAGTTATGGCAAGTAATTTATTCAGTTGGGAGTCATTTGGGAGTTTTGTTTTGTTTATTTTTACTTGTAAATAGTTGATCTGTTATTAAATTCATTTGTTATAACCCTGGTATTCACTTCTTCCTGCATGTTATTTTGTTATGTGTTACCCTACATGTTAATGAAGCGCTTTAACAACAACTTACGAAATGGACTGTTACACCCCCCGAAACTGAGTCTCATAAGCTTCTTTGCAAGGGTTCATATATCAAAAATGGCTGCCCAAGTGGGACTGTTGTTGTTGTTGCTTTGCTGATCTTATACTTATTTCGCTGAGAAATAATGCCAGGTCAAGCGGCAAGTGTAAATTCAGTAAATTGAGGTGATGTTGTACCGCCATGTGCATTAGTAAAATCACTGAGTACTTAAAGTTAGAAATATTGAACAAGGTTAGAAGTTGATATTGCATTTGTTGTTAACTTGTTCTGGCACCCGGCATAAAATTAGAAAATTTGCATATTATTGAACTCTGTCAAAGCAGGAAGTTGTTGCCTTATTTTTACATTTAATTAACTTCGGTTAATTGGTGTTGTTCGTAAATTCTGTTAGTTAGGAATTTAAAAGCAGATCACAAGGGAGTTATTTTATTGTTTTGAAATAAGAGTCTTTATTCAGTAAAATTTTGATTACTGAAAATTTTATTAAATTAGAATCAGTAGTATTTAAATATCAAGACCTGTGTGCGTGTGTATGACTGAAATCCCAGTGCATGACCCTGTTTTTCTCTGAGTATATATTTGTGTGTTGTTCGATGGCTAGCATCGAAGAGATCAAAATTTTGTTAGAGCAGATGTCTGTGCAAATGTCTGCAAAAACGGAAGAACAGTTACAGGACATGAACAGTAACATTACGGTGCAATTGCAAACTCAGAAATTAGACAGTGACAAACAATTACAGGACGTAAACAGTAGCATTACGGTCCAATTGCAGGTCCAGAAGTTGGATACCGACAAATAGTTACACGAGTTACGGGAGCACAGTGACAAACAATTACAGGACGTGAACAGTAGTATTACGGTCCAATTGCAGGTCCAGAAATTGGATACCGATAAACAATTAAATGAATTCAACCATAAACTATCAGAGCAGGCAACAATACAAACAGTGCAGTTAGAAAAGATCACCCAGGACATGAACCAAAGTACTAGGGTAGAATTAGAGAAACTGGCAGGTGAGGTAGCGGAAAATAACTCAAAGCAATTGGGAGAAATTAAGAAGTTGGAATCTAAATTCGACAATAAACTTGTACAATTAGATGAAATGGTAGCCGAAAAATTAAAACAGATTGAGACAGCATGCGTAAACAACACGGCTGGAATAAAAAGCACGCAGGATGAATTACAGGGGCAATTTGAGAGACTAGAGGCCAAGAACGAAAACATACAGGAGCAGATTAATTCAGTCGATAATAATGTACTCGAATTAATAAAGGAACTCGACAAGCTTGAAATAAAAACGGAGAAAGAACGGATGCACTTGCGCGAAAACCTAGAAGACCAGCTAAATAAAAATCAGGAAAACTTGGAAGACCAATTAACTAAAAACCAAGAGCAGATACAAGAGATAGGAGAACAATTAACTAAGACCCAAGAGCAAATACGTGAAGAGGTAGGGGAACAATTAATTAAAACCCAGCAGCTGATACAGGAGCAAATACGAGAAGAGCTTGAGAAGAATCAGGAAAGGAGTGAAGAAAAAATTAGTGGTTTGAAGAACAGGATCCGGAAAGATTGGGAGCAGCAGGTGAACGAAACTAAAGGAGATAGGCTGACGATCTTAAAGCGGCTAGGCGAGTACAATTCTAGGATGCAGGCTTTGGAGGAAAATATGAAGTCCAAACTCCAAGAACACACAGACCTCATAATTAAGAACGAGATAAGGTCCTTAGAAAACGCTACATTATTCTCTGCAGAAAACACAGTAGGCAAACAGGGAAGTATTGTAAGTCCGGTGGGCTCGAAGCTGGCTGAGGATACGAACCGAGGTCAGAGTCCAAAGATAACGTGCGACACATTCCAACACTATAGAGGGGAGACATCAACTCCACAACCCGGCTTGGCACCTGCCCAAGTGATACAAGTAATTAGGGGGAACGACTTTAAACCCGACAAATTCTGGGAGAACACAGGATCTACTCCTAAAGCATTTTTACGTCAGCTGGATGACTACTTTAACGATCAACACGTCAGTCCCGCAAAACAGCTGCGGATGGTTGAGAAATTTTTGGAGGGCCCAAGTTTAATTTGGTTCCAGAGTTTCAAATACACATTTAATGACATGGCCCAGTTTAGAGAGGCATTCTTGAGAAAGTTCTGGAGTCCTTCTTTGCAGCAGGGGTTGAGGATGGATCTATACACCAGGAAATATCACAGTACACATCCCACCAGGTTTTCCGAGTTCTTTAGCCAACAGCTGGTTAAATTCCGTGATTTTGACGACCCGCCTACAGAGGAAAACATGGTTTTAACCATCAGTAAGCAGCTTCCAATGAATATTCAGCAGTTTTTAGTGGCCGGTAATATCAAGACCGCAGTCCAGGCCGAGGAGATACTCCGCCATTTGGATGAGACGAGTATGGTCAGTCCGCAGACAGGGAGACGGAACATGGAGTGTGTAAACACAGCTGAAGTTGTTCAAGGGCATCAAACTAATCACAATCAAAATAATCAAACCAAGACACAGTCTACCGGAACGCAATTTACGCCTAGACGGCAGGAGTTCGATGGCCGAAACCAATACCATAACAACAATAGGAACTTCCAGAATCGCCGTGATAATTATAATAATAATAATCAGAACAATCACAATCAGTGGAAGTACCAGCGAGAGTATACCAACTAGAGGGGAAATACAAGGCAGGGTAGACCTTACCAAAGGAACGGAGAAGGTAGGTGGAACAATACAAGGAATTATCGGCAAGATAATCAAGGGGACTATCGCAATGATTGGAACGAGCGGTACACTGAATCACAGAAATATTTGGAAGAGTTAAATGCCGAAGAAACAGAGAAAGAGAAGTGGGGGCGTGCGATCGCGAATAAGCAAAGCCCAGATAATCACCAAGGAGCGGGGGCGGAAAGCTTATTACGGCAGCAGGAGAGACGCGATGACAACCGGCGGAACTCAATGAATGGGTCCCAGGATTTAAAAAATCACGATTGAACCAAAATCAGATAGCCTGAGAACGGAGGACACCAGGGAACGGGAGGAGTTGATTGTTGCAAACATAGAAGAGTGGGTAGCATTCCCGGATGGTTGCCTGGAGGAAGTGGTGAAGGACCGAGACAATGTAATCAGACAATTACCGATTATTTATGCACGTATTGGAGGTATTAGAGTGAGGTGCCTGATCGACACGGGTAGCCAGGTGAGCTTAGTCACGGAAGCATTGTTGAAAGAAATTGGAAATAAACAAACCGTTCCAATTATGCCTGTACCATTAATGAAAGTCCGAGGGGTCATTCCTGACAAGACCATAGTTTGCAAGCACCAAGCATATTTAGACCTGGAGATATTAAACCACACATTTTTGCAAACTTTCATCGTGATACCAAAGATGAATTATAATGTCATTCTGGGAGCCAACTTCATCTGTGATTTTCATGCTATAATTGACTTACATAATAACACTGTGAGTTTCAAACAAGTCGAGGGGTTGAGTCATGTGGGTCTGAACATCGAAGAGAGTCCACTAGAGAGAGAGGCGAATACTTGGGTCATTGAAGAATGCCCTAATGAGGCGATCGAAGATAAGATGATGATGATAATTGTTGTTTTAAGGGGCCTAACATCGAGGTTATCGGCCCCTCGAAGATAAGAACTTGACGGAGGAACGAGTAAGCCAGACAGCAGTGGTTGAAATTTACAGTCGAGATATTTCGCAGGAACTTTGGGTACATTTGGCGGAAGAAGAAATTAGCGGGTCCAAATTTGAAATTTTACTTCAGGAGCGACTTAAGGAGGCAATAGTAGGGGAACCTGACAGAATAAAATTAGGAGAAATTTTGAGACATCATAAGGGAGCTTTCGACACGATTCCTGGAAAAGTTTTAAATTTCCAGTATGCCATGCAAGTTTCCGACTGGACCCCATTTAAGAGTAAATTGTACCCGATCCCAGAGAAACATTTTGCTCAGGTGAAGGACATTATTAGTAACTTATTAGATTCCGGCATGATAAGAAAAGCAGCAACCCCATACTTAAATGCAATATTGGCTGTGGCCAAGCCAAAAGGATCAATTAGATTATGCCTAGACGCTCGGGTTTTAAACAGTAAACTGCTAGTTGAGCATGACCAAGCACCGAGGATCAAGGATGTATTGAAGGGCTTCCGTGGGAAGACGATATATTCTAGCGTCGACCTAACGAATAGTTTCCACCATCTTGAACTTGAGGAAAAATCCCAACTATTGACGGGGTTTTTATTTGATAACCAAAGCTATATCTGGTCTCGCATGCCCTTTGGTGTAAAACAGCTGGATGTGCATTGATAAGAGCACTAGACTGGAATCTGACTGAGGAGGTCAAGAGCTTCACTACGAGGTATGTTGACGACATACTTATTGCATCAGAAACAATGGAGGAACACTTGGTAAACCTAAACAAACTATTGGATAACTTGAGAACCATGAATTTCAAAATTAATTTGAAGAAATCGCACTTTTGCCAGAGCGAGATTCTGTATTTGGATCACATAATTGATGTTGAAGGCGTGAGACCTAATCCGGCGAAAATTGACGTATTCAAGAAATTTCCCACACCAACTAAAGTAAAACACGTGAGAGCATTTTTGGGAGTGACAGGTTTCTTAAAGGAGAATTGTCCTGGATACACGGAAACAGTAGCACCGATGCAAGAGATGCTAAAGAAATCAAATCGATGGTCATGGAATGAGGAGTGCGACAGGTCCTTTAGAGCCACGAAAGACCTACTGGAGAATTGTGTGAAGCTAGGGTATCCAGACTTCGAGAAGAAATTTATAATTCAGGCAGACGCTTCATTGATTGGAATCGGTGCCATGCTGTACCAAGAGGACGCTGATGAACCCAGGAAACGATCATATTTGGCATTTACGAGTCGTAAATTAAGGAAGCACGAGAGGAACTACACTGTGACAGAGCTTGAGTTGCTAGCGATTTTGTACTCACTTCAACGATGGCACAAGATGATCTTTGGATATTCCATTGTTGTCAGAACCGACCACCATGCACTGACGTTCTTATTCAAGACGACGATGGCAAGTGAAAGAGTTACGCGTTGGTCCATTTATATACAGCAGTTCGACATTACCATAGAACATTGCCCTGGAAGGATGAACATAATACCAGATGCTCTAAGCAGGAATCCTGAAGATGAGAACGAGATAGCAGCGGATGTTCACCACATAGCACTAACACCTAAGGATCGTAGATTTTTGGACAAGCTGAAATAAATTCAGAAGGAACAAGAAAAGGACCCATGGATGATGATGATGATCAAGTTTTACAAGAAGGAACTTCAGCCAGATTCACATGAATATCGAGAAGCCCGTGCCAAGGAAGCGAAATTTCACTACTCGAATAACCTTTTGCACAAGTACGTGGATGAGGATCACACCAAACTGCGAATTCTAGTTCCAGCATCATTACAAAGAGGATTGACGTGGCATGTCCACGAGAGCCTAGCACATATCGGCACGGACAAAACAGAAGCGACAATAGGGGAAACTTTCACTTGGCCTAAGATGCGATACACCATTGTGGAAGTAATCAGAACTTGTGACGCGTGTCAGCGCACTAAATCAAATAACTTCATGTTGAAACAACCTCCAAAACCATTATTACCTCAAAAACCATGCGAGCTGATCGCTATTGACTGTTTTGGCCCTCTAGTTAAGGGGAAACGAGGATGCCGACACCTTCTTGTATGTGTCGATGTGTTTTCCAAGATGGTAGTATTATGTCCAATCCAGAAGACGACATCAAAGCAAGTCCTCAGCAGAATTCAGAACAAAGTCATTCCGATGCTTGGGAAGCCGGAATTAATCTTATCGGACCATGGTACTTATTTTACGAGCGATGTTTTTAGGCAAGGTCTAGAGAGCCTAGGGATAAAGCATGTTCTGTCGAGCATTCGTCATCCTTGTGGAAATCCGAGCGAGAGAACGATTCGCTGTGTTGCCAAGTATTACCGAGTCACGATTCCTAATGATCATAATAAGTGGGTTGACAAAGTAGGAGATATTGAGATGTGCATGAACACTACCAAGCACGAGTCGACAGGTCAAGTCCCACTAGTTGTACACCACAACAGATTACCTGAGAGATCTTGGGACAAGATTATTCCATGCCCAAGGGATCCGTTATTAGCACATGAGCTGCGAATTCAGCGAACAAGAGAGCACATGAGGAACCAAGCGGACCGAAGACTGAGGAGATACAGAGGAAAGAAATTTCATCGTGAATTACAGGAACAGGAGCTAGTACTTGTTCGAAGACCAGCGATATCTGATCCTAAAAACAAAGTATTTGCCAAGTTCTGTCCAAAATTTATTGGCCTGTTCCGCATCATTAAGAATTTGGGTAACAATGCTTACAGACTTGAAGAATTGAGCACTGGCGCTAAATTTGTCTTCAATAACGCTAATCTCAAGCCGTATTACCGAAGGGAACCATTTGACGAATAATCAGGACTATGAATGCAGATCATTATTGCAGAATTTTATTGAGAGCCAACACTCAAATATACGTGGCCATGTAGTACCTGGGTAGAGCGAGCTTTTTTGTAAACAAGACAGCTGGTCCGGCAGGAGTTGTAATCGTGCGAGAGAGAGGGGAGGTCTGGCAAGACGTGTGAATGACATTGCAGCGTGGAGCGCGCACACTAATTGGGTCAGTGGAATGTACACACAGGCAGACGAGTGAGGTACTTAAGAGATGTTATCATCACTACTGTGGATATTGTTTTTAAAATCCAAATCAATCACTTGCTTCGAATTTCAAAACCTTACTGAGGATAAATGACCCCTTATTAATCTATCGATGAATAAGTATTCATGATTTTATTATTATTATTACTGATGCCCAGGCAGCCCATGTTGAAATTGACAAAGGGGGAGCCAAGGTAGTGTGTTGCAATGATTACAACAGAAGCAAGCTTGGTAGTTATTCCTGAAGACGACCGGTTAAGCCGAGTTCAAGGACAAATTTTGTAACAGCGCGCACCTAAATTAGTAAAGTTTCAACCGACCCAGGATTGAATCACCCAATCAGAAGAGACCACGCCAAAAGCCACGCGGTAAGTTGCGTACCCTGGAAAAACGCGCGAAAATGTGTATCTAAAGAACCACCGATCCGAATTAATTCCGCAATAGTGCACTGAGACGTTTGGATAAAATGATGAAGATTGATACTAGTCCCAAGTTTGTGTGATGAAAACTCCAGATTATTTTTTTCAAATTCTCCCCACTCTACCTCATTCTGTCAGTTTCCAATAAATTGATCGGTGAGAAGCTGTTTCGAGGACAACTTTATTGAGCTCTGGTGAGCAAGGTTCACGTCACTCTGCGTCACGATTTTCAAGCGCTAATGAGCGTACTTTACTAACATTTTACTTTGTGCTCAGGTGAGCAAGGTTCACGTATAGCAGTGGAGATCTCTGGGCGAGATAAGGACTGCAAGATAGACATGTTTAAGACTTGTTTTCAAGCCAGTGGCGATGAGTTTGAAGTGTGTAATTTTATGTAAATTTGTGTATAATATTTTTGAGTGATATTTGTGCGTGTGTTAAGCAAATGCTAAAATAGGACAAGTCTACGATCAACAATCGCATTAGGACATATTCGTGAGTGAAAGTAGTAGCTCACAGCGATTATAGCTAGGCAATATTATTAACATTGAACATTCCTGTCCAAGAAACTTCGCCAAGATGTCCGACGTTTGGTCATGTGATGGATTGATGTGCATCGCTTCTACAACGACGTCGACGATGGAGAGCTAAATTTCCCGTAGGGAAATGCACCGGGACGGAGGTTAATGTTCTGCAAGCTGAAGCGGTGATGTAAAAAAATTGATTTACTCAATATGTAGTTAGATAAGGCGAGGGAACATTGTAAATAGTTCATTCTTTCTTTTTCTTGTGTTTAGATTTTTTTTGTGCTGACACTATCATCTTTAAATGTACGTTGGCGAGTGGCCAAATTTGTTTGTTGTATATTTTTCTTTGGAGTCATATTTAGTGTACACGGCGCGTGTATTTGATTTTATCCATGCGAATGCAAAACTCGTTACATTCGATAAGTGGTGCTTTATTAAAGTTCATTTTGTTATAGGAAAGGGAGGTAATTATTGTAAGATGTTTTTATGAACAGGTTATTACTCATGCTAGGGTTGCCGAGCGCAACAAATTAAGATGTAACAGTAGAACACTTTAGTTCTAATTTTTTAGCATTTTTTGAGTCCTTTTCAGGTTTGTTAGTCACGGAGTAGAACGGAAGCGCACGCTGGTGGAAAAATATCTATGTCATTTATTTCAGGTTTCTGTCAAACCCATACGTGTGATTCTGTGTGTGTTCATGTGTCAGGTGTGTGTATTGATTCTTCGTGATGAGAGGTAGGTGGTGCTACCGCCCTCATATTGTTGTTGTTGTGGTATTCTTTTTGATGGAAAGGCAGGGCGCTCATTGGAGGCTACTGTACCTTGTCCAGTGTTGATTTTCTTGGATTTCCTAGGGGAAATGCTGAGATATTTTATTCTGACACACACACGTATATTGTGCTTGGGAGCACGCTTCTTCGAGACTCGATCCCGTGCCACGGGAGGTCGAGGTTATTGACACGTGGGTTGACAGATGTGCAGATTTCCACTTAGCGCCCGTCTCGGTTCGGTGACTCATTGTTAGGCAGTCCTGCTGACCGACTGACCCCTATAAGCTATCATTAGCAAACCTGTTCTTTTTTGATGGTCATTTGGACCGTAATTAATTGGGGAGTTCGCCATGTCTGTTACGAATTATCGCATATCGTATGAATGGAATATTGTTTTAATGATTTAAATGTTGGCTTTGAGCCGAGTGATTTCCTATGACTCAGGTCATGTTAGTTTGTCTGTTATGACACCCGTGTGGTGTAGTTGTGTTTACTTGTAAAATGACAGGCGGTCATATGTGTTTTCTTTTGTTGGTCACGTGTTAATTTACTTGTGTTGATTTTGAAAAGTCCTAATTTTAGGCAGTAATGTTTTTGCTACGGCAGTTCTTGATTCCAATTTCAAGCGGAAATTATTTGTTGTTTATTTAGTGTAGGAAGTGTCGGTTTAATTTAAGTAGTGTATAGTTGGTTCCCCGCGTCTGTCTAGCTCTAAACAATGCAGATTCGTCCTCTGAAGGTTTATCGGATGGTGACGAATCTCGCATTTATTTGTACTCATCGTTAAGCATGTAGAACAGCCGCACACATACACAATGTCATTGAAGGCATTTGGGACATTTGGTCCAATTTATAATCTCTCCTGAGATTAAGCCTAGTTATGGCAAGTAATTTACCAGTTGGGAGTCATTTGGGAGTTTTGTTTTGTTTATTTTTACTTGTAAATAGTTGATCTGTTATTAAATTCATTTGTTATAACCCTGGTATTCACTTCTTCCTGCATGTTATTTTGTTATGTGTTACCCTGCATGTTAATGAAGCACTTTAACAACAACTTACGAAATGGACTGTTACACCCCCCGAAACTGAGACTCATAAGCTTCTTTGCAAGGGTTCAATATGTAACTTTCAGTATCGGTGAATAAGACTCCTCCCGCGAGATGGTATCTCTCCGTAACGAGTCAGGGGAGTTTAATTTAAGAAAAGTCAAATGCACGACTCATATGATTTACGAAAAGTAAGCTACAGAAATTAGTTCCATTAGATTATGTTGGATTGGTGAAACGTAATAAAATTTGAAGGGCACGGTCGGGGTCGACTGAAATGGTGTTATGAACTCACCAAGTTTCATTAAAATCGCTCCTGCCGTTTTGAAGTTATTACGGGGACACACGCACAGACGCACACACATACACACACACACTAACAAAAGGTGATCTCATGAGCCTTTTTTTTTTCATAAATGAAAATACGCTAAAAATCCACCAATGCACTGAAGGAGCGCAGCGAGACTGGACGTCATAAGGATCAGTCCTAAAATCCAGATAAGTTGACATATCTTCATTACATTCAGCCTATTTCCATACATCCTACTTATGTTAATTGCCTCTATCAACATACAAAATTTCAATTTGATTGCTGTAATAGATAGGTAGATATTGAGAACCGTCTGAATATTTCAGATGGTCGCCATGTTGGACTTCTTTATGTAGGTCTTAGAGTTATGTACTTATTACATGAAGATTATTGTGTATGTGTAGTATCTATATATTTGAAACAGTAAGCTGATTTTTGTTACCGCGAGATTGACACAACGGCTGAACCGATTGACTTCGTAATGCACTCTGACGAAAGCCCTTGGCCAGTACATTTGCAGAGTGTCCTTAAAATAAACAAATATGTTACCATATATTTTTAAATTTATAAACAAAATGCAAAATTATTGGCCCTAGCGCATGCGCAGAATCAGCTTGGTTAATGACAGACAAGGTGGGTGTCCACCGCGTATTAATGTAATAGTCATTTATAAGAATTATAAAGGAGGGGAAGATTCATTAATTGTTGAGAGTAGGTACTCCTCCCTTTTCATAACTTCCACAAGGCAGATTATTGAAAATATATTATTTATGATTCACATACCATTCTGGGAGTTATTACAAGTTGATTTCAATTTGAATCGTCACTGCTGCACGGGAAATATTTCTTTTATTACGACAATATATCATGTTCATACCTTATTTTATCTCTTGGGGAAGCCTCCTTGGTTTAGGTGGCAGCACGGCGCTCTCTCACCGCTGAGTCCGTGGTTGAAATCCCGGTCACTCGATGTGAGATTTGTGCCAGCAGTACAGTATGTTGCAATGTCGAGAGTGCAATCTTTTGACGCACTTAAAGTTGCAATAGTGCCAAAAAGTAATCGTACAAAGAATGTAACTTATATAGGAATCTTCTTCTGTAAATATTTTGTTCATTGTCCGTTTTGTTTTGACGGGTTTCAACTAGTCTACATATTTAAAACGCTTAGCTGTTTATTGTTACCGCGAGATTGAGAGAACGGCAGAACCGATTCACTTCGTAGAGCAATTTGACGAACGCTCTTGGGCTGTAGATTTGCAGAGTGTCTTTAAAATAAACAAATATGTTACAGAATAGTTTTAAATTAATAAACAAAAATTCAGATTTCTTGCCACTCACGCATGTGCACAATCGCCTTGCGTCATGACAGACATGGCAGTTAAAGGCCACTGCGTTTTAATTTGATACTTATTTATAAGAACTATAAAGGAGGGGAACATTGTTTATGATTTTTCAACGATATATACTGGAATAGAATTATAAAAGACGGGAAATGTTGAAACACGTAAACTGACAGTTGAGTGAGTATGTTGTTTAAGTAAATTGATATTACGGTAAATTGCCTATGATCTGGTAGCTCAGCTGGTAGCGTCGATGACTCTTTAATTTATGAACCACGCAATATAAGGAGTTCGAGACCCACCTACGACATGTTTTTACTTCCGTATTCTTCTTTCTTGCTATAGCCATTACATTGTCAAAACATATTTTACCCTTAGCATTCCCGTAAACTAAGGAATTCTGCGTGATTTACGTTGCCATACATATATTTAAAACACTAAGGTGACAAAATTATACACCAGCGTTAACAGATCAAATATTGAAGATGAAAGGCAGCCACTTCAATTCCCTACAGAATTCTTTAATTCCTTGGAATTAAGTGAATTGCTTGCACATATTCTTACTCTAAATGTTCGAGCCATAGTTATGCTCCTTAGGAATCCGAACATTTCCTAAGGGCTCCTAAATGGTGCCAGATTAATTGTAAGAAGTATGTATGAAAATTGCTTGGATTTGGAAATAATAAGTGCAGATAGACTAATATTGGGCAGAGAGTTCTAATCCTTCGACTTGATTTAACACCGTCCGATAAAATACTTCCATTTTCTTTTTAGAGGCACCAATTTCCCATTGCTTGGCGTACCTTATCACAATCAGTAAAGCTCAAGGGGAAACTCTGGAACGTGTAGGTCACTATTTGCCTCATCAAGTTTTCAGTCATGGCCAGTTATATGTCGCAAAGTCGATCTTTCTCTGTAATCATACAAAGACTGCATATAAGAAAATCCTTCAGTAAATATTTTCCCAAATGACCGTCATGTTTTGACGGTTTTCAACTAGTGCAAACTTAAATCGCATGATTACGACACAAGAAATAAAGACGAGATTTAAAAAATTCGCACAGCTGCCATCTGGTGGTTGTGAAAACAATTGAAATAAATTAGATGCCAGTGGATTACAATTTGTATATGCATTTACCATACCAAGTTTTACAGCTGCATCTCTTACACTAGATTGCCGAGCTCATTAACATCCTGGGTCATCTCTCCTCCTATTTTCATAACATGATCCCACCATCTAAGTCCGCTCATCTGAAAACCGCCATTGCTCCCATCTATTCGTCCCGGTAATCATTCGTGCTACCCTCATTTCAGTTATCTGCACTTACTGTATGTATGAGATATCGAGAATCTACCCAACTCTCACTCCCATACAGCAAAGTCAGTCTCAATGCAGTCGCTATGCCCTTCATCACCACTCTTGTTAGATCATACCTGGAGCGTTTCATTGCCCTCATTGTGTCACGGTATTTTGACCTTTACGAATTGCAATATGCATCGGATATCGCAGTGCAGGATGAAGCTCCGGTGGAGTGGGAATGACAGATTTGTACTAGACACGATTTGTTTCAATATTCTATCTCACACCACATCGTAATGTGGTCCATCTGATGTGAACACACTGTTTGTGACATCTCTCACCCAGTCGTCCGCCGACGAAATTTCTGTCATAGCTTTCGAATAACAAAAGCTACATCCAGACGACTATTTGTCACGCAAAAATGAAACCACCAACAGTGATCAATGCACCGTAAGTCTAGCACTCATGTGTTGGTCTGTATAAACCTGAAACATTAATTCTGCCAATGAACAGTTTTGGCTGGTCGTAGGCAACGGGTTCTAGTTCCCAGCGCTGCTCTCATGTCAATGATGAAGCAGATTAGTCAGCCAAAATTTGCCCTAATGAAATGGCGATCTAGTGCATTACTTAGCACAGGTTAAAGAAAGAATTATAATTTTAGCGACCGTGAATCTGGTTTTCATAATCGACACGTCCTTTTGTTTGGTGGTCATCGAAAGTCCATAACTGCCCTCAGAGGCTAACAAATTGTGGGGAATGGGTTGGTGACCACAAGACCCTAGATAAGCACTGCAATGCTTCCATTTCCACGTTCTAAACTCCTTTATTTTATATTTTCTTCCAACCTGCCTTAGTCAAATCTTGCTCTCTTCCGACTCCAAGAGTATCAGGGATTTCTCTTCCTGACTTGGCCCTGGTCTTTCTTGATATCCTCAATTTTCGTGAGATCGGACCTCTTTATTTTTACAGTATCCCCTTCATATTGTAAGAAGCCCTAAGTGTCGAGGGCTCACGACGAGTGAGTTTCGGTGTTGGCAACCATGAGAGATTCCTGAGCTAGGTCAGGTTTTCTCTTGTTTTATTGGGACAGATACTCTCTTTCGCTTTCCTATGTGCCTTTCATGACTCTACGTCCTCCCAAGTACCTGAATCCTCATTCTTCATGGATTGAGGGCCATTCATTTCTCCCTTTTAGCCTATTTTCATTTATGAAAAAATAGGCCATGAGATCACCCTTTGTCTGTGCGTGTATGTGCGTATGTGTGTGTGTGTGTGTGTGTGTGAACCCCCGCCCCCTATTAAAATCGAATTGGCTGGAGCGATTTCAATGAAACTCAGTCAGTTCCTAGAGCCATTTTGTCCAACTACAACCGTGCCCTGCAAATTTTATTTCATCTCACCAATCCAACATGGAGGCTGTGCGAAATACATGTATTTCACCGGCATTCTATGTCTCCGAAACTACTACTGATATCACCCTGAAGTTTAGTAAGATGATAGAGGGCACTACTAGAAGTCCACCCATGTGACTTTCAAATACCTGTTGAGTACAAAACGAACATGGCGGCCAAGCGAAGTTGAACCATTTAAATACACTTATCATGCGATTAACCATCCGAGCGCAGTGAAACATGGTACAGCATATGTCTTTATACATTGTAATGCAGTGACATCAAATTTAGTTCATTTGTTTAAATAACCTCGGATTGGCGGCTGTGCGAAATTTTAAAATTAAGTTTTTAATTCGTGTGTCCTAATCATGTGATCGAAGTCGACGTTTGAATAATGAACCTACGCAATAATCGTCATTTAATAGTACATTACTCTTTTGCCGACATATATGAAAATCCAACATGGCGACCATACAAAATATTTAGACGGTTCTCAATATCTACTAATCTACGACCGCAATCAAACTGAAATTTGGTATGTTGATAAAGGCTATGAACGTACGTTCACCTATTCGACTTTCAATAACCTGGTGAGCACAAGTCCAACATGGCAGCGACGCGAAATTTAAATATTTAAATGGACATTTGTCGCGATTTAACGATCCGAGCGCAGTACAATTTTGTACGGTAAATGCTTATACAAATTTTAATCCACTGAAATCAAATTTATTTAAATTGTTTTCATAACCACAAGATGGCGGCTGTACGAAATCTTTAAATCTCGGTTTTATTTCTTTTGTCCTAATGATGCGATTGAAATTTGAATAATACACCTACGTAATAATCTTCATGTATAATAATTGTACATAACTCTATGGCCTACATAATTCTATAAAAATCCAACATGGCGACCAACCGTAATATTTAGACGGTTTGAAGCAGCTGCTTGATATTGACATTTCGTTGATGTTGTGTGATTATTCCTTTCACGAATCTATTACAGCAATCAAACTGAAATGTTGTATGTTGATAGAGGCAATTAATATAAGTCGGATATATGAAAATAGGCTGTTTAATTCTTCACGGAACTACTTGTTATTTCCTTTTATTCCTAATTTTGTCTATTTGTTTCTCAAATTATGTAACTTAGTTTTCTGTTAGCTAGTGTCCCCGCGCTACAAATCACTCACCACTACCGCGATGGGGAGCTGCGGCAAGTCCAGACATCAGAGGTTCGAATTACGACGCTGACACTGAATTTCCCCTGGTTTTTCTACACTCTCTCCATGCAAAGCCTGGGACAGTACCTTATTCAAAGTCCTGGGGCGCCTATCCCATACTCAATCCTAATAATTACAGCACAAACTTTAAAACTATGTCTGCAAGTAGTACTAAAAGTACAGTAGTTTCCGTTTAATGTCCTTACCAGTAGAGTAATATTCTGGTGTAGGCTTTTACGTTTGGACTAATCTTCAGAATAGTTTTCCCGAGTTGTTAGCCCGTTTTATTTGCGTTATGTTGTGACGATTCTCCTGCAAATGCAGCTGGCGTATTAAAAGATGATTATAATAAGCGATATTCCTCCCCTTACGGCAATTATCAGCACCAGCATCACCCTCATTATTCATTGTTTCTCAGCCTTAATTGGTCTATGGCTCGACAATTCTAAGGCCCATCATCGGCACAAGCTCTTTCCCTTTTATAATTCTTAACCATCAAATTTCAGGAGATCTAGCAATTGAATATGAAACACTGTCAACGTTATTACAACAAAGTCACCAGCTGAAATAAAATGAGTAGTAGTTTAGAACATAAGCCTCGTTAAATACGACACTGACAAATCTTTAAATGTATTTACCACGAATATTTGATTACCTTTGACCCATAAGCCAACGCAGACTAACTGTAGCCGTTGTTGTCGTTGACACATTTTGAGTCTTTGCGACATTCTGGTCATGTAGCTCCGTGTACTTGAGTGTGTGTATAATCTGTAGTTTCCCTCTTCTACTCCAGGCAATCGTCGGTATGGTTCCTGACTGAAAGGCCACGGCCACCTCCTCCAAATCCTAGCATCATTTACAAATACACCCCCTACGGCAACTATCATAATGACACAGATTATCTGCAACGGACTACATGACCACGATGTCGCAAAACCCCTAAAATGGGACACAGACAACAACAAACATTCACTTGTTAACAAAATGCCAGATTGTTGAACATATATTAATGAATCTGACATGGCAACAGCTGGGCTGTAACTAGCCAGTCAAAGTTATTGTCTCCTGTGCTGGGTAAGCATTGAAAATAGAACTTTATATTTATCGTAGACAAAATAAGTTAGTAAATAAACTTGAATGCAGTAAGACCTACTTTGCCTGATTTTCACCACTATAGAAATAAAATGGATTTATAAATAAAGCACTACACATAGCTTATTATGAAGCTTTATTTATTCTAGGGTGAGCGAATACCACAAATCCAAGTTATTGGATTGAGTGTAGTTTCAGTTACAAACACAGACAAACTCTACACAGACCAAAGCACACGGGGCTTATGACCACTATGTCCGAGTTAATAAATTATACAATACCAACAATGAGTATTGAACATGCAAAATGAGCAGTTTAAACAACCATATTTGGCCTTGAAGAAAAATTTGGAAGTAAAGAGGGTAAAGCGATGGAGCTGAGAGCGAGCACTGTCTCTCCTACTCGTGCAACTTCGCCGTGTCTGGAGACGACCCTTGGTGGCAGGCAGATGATCCCGGTAACACCAGAGAAGATCCAAGTGAAATACCAACAAAAACGTCTTCCTCATATGTTCCAAGTTACATCAATGTCGGGAAGTGAACATTCGGCATTTCATCATCCATTTATAAGACCTTTAGCAGCAATTCCCTGCAGTGTGAGCTGCTTGGATGATTATGAACTACCGTACATGCTGCACACGAGGAACCTTCTTCCTGCAATTCGTCTCAATGAAGCATGTCATACTTTGCATATAGTTGAAAAATTTGGCAACATTTTCTAGTTTTCAGGATGTTTCTCTATTTTGTCATATTTTTGGTTTATCCATATTTTCCAGTTTAAAAGTGCTAGGTAACAATCCGTATTGCTTTATAATAATAATAATGTTATTGGTTTTACGTCGCTTTTGACTACTGAGGCTTTTAGAGACACCGGGGTGTCGGAATTTTGCCCCGAAGGGAATCTTTAACGTGCCAGTAAATCTACTGACATGATTCCCTCGCATTTGCACACCCTCAAATGCCAGCTGACTGCGCCAGAATTCTATTCCCCAATCTTGGGCACAGCAGGTGAGAACGTTACCGCTGAGCCACGCAAGCAGTCGTACTGATTTATAGATAACTTATAAAAATAATACGTCTGTGAATTGTATTGATGGGCTATATCATTACTAAAACATCGCATACATGGTTATTAAAATGACAGGCGAGCATTGAACTGTGTGCTCAGGAGTCAAGAACACATCGGACAATACTTGATTTTTAGCTCTAAGTTTTTGCATTCATACCCAGATATCACGATTTTAGTAGCATCTAGAAAACATAAAACAAAAGAAGAATCATTATGGTTTTTGAACCCATTTTCAGTGATGCCTTAGCAATCGAAATATATATCCGGTGTTGATTTTGCCTTGAACCGTACCGGACATACAACCTCAGGCTAACCCCAGGTCATGAGAGTCAGCGCTACGGTGCTGTGTATGCACGCGTGCGTTGGCATGATTTTTTGGATAAAAGCGGCTACCTGGAGTGTAGCGGGGTCAGCCGGGCCAGAGAGTGAGAAAGCACAGACCGGGAGGTCCGTGACGACGGCAGGAAAGGAAGGCTGCGTGCGCGAGGTTTTTGCCGATCGGGAGATCAGGCAGGAGAGGGGACCGAACGCTCGATGACCAAGGGACACGAAACTGGACGATACTCGAGAGCAACGGCTGGTGTAATCCAGGTGAGATCCAACCATTTCATTTGTTTAGAGTTTTACATCCAGCCAACTCTTGTGTCCTGGTGACAGCTTCTTTCGCCCCCTTGAACAATAAAGCGGGAGTTAAGCCTTCATTCTGTTTTATAGGGGATCATTCCCTGATTCCCGAATCCCCTCCCCTCCTACCTCTTAGGTGTAAGTGGCGTGTTAGTAATCATTGTGGAAGCTATCGGTAAGGACACGATTACGATCCGGCATCTGAGCTTTCAGAACCCCCTGAGCTTGAAGGACCCCCTGGAACTCGTGACTAATGAACCCCTGGGCGGCCTATCGCTTAAGTCCGTGCCCTCAGGTAGCGTTACAACAAGGGTAGAAGTTACGGACGAAACAATATGTATTTATTAATCCCGTGTATGTTTTTCTTCAGGATTAAGGATTAACCCATAATTATGTACAATCGTGTTGACCGACTGAACTACAAAACTTAGAACATAGGATAGCCTCTCTGTATCAATTAGGATAAGATTAAGATAGTACATAATTAATAGCCATTATTAGTGTTTTGATAATTATTTATAACATTTAATACAATGTAAAAATCAATGATAACTGGGACTTAAGTCAAGAAATTCGCTGTAGAATTAAGCAGGCCAGAAGTCCTTTCATGAAAATGAGAAAAGTTTTGACCAGTCTGTCATTACGCACCCGACTGAATCGATGCTGAATCTTGCTCTATGGAGTTGAATCATGGACACTTACCGAGGTTTTAAGTAAGAAACTGATAGGATTTGAAATGTGGACGTATCGCAGAATGTTAAGGATATCATGGACAGCTTAAGTCACAAATGTGGAAGTATTGCGGCGTATAAACAAAAACTCGGAAATTCTCAGTATCATCAAAAGAAGAAAACTAGAATACTTCGGTCATTTCATGCGCAACAACAAATTCCACCTCTTGCAATTAATTATCCAAGGGAAGGTTGATGACATTAGGGGTCCAGGACGTAGACGAATATCCTGGCTAAAGAACTTAAGCCAGTGGTTTGGACTTAATACTGTACCCGATACCTAGTTTAGGCTATCGGCTACGCCAGCAGACATTAAGCTGTAGTTGAAGTTTTGGGAAGAATTAGGAAAAGATAGCGCACCGATCGCATCAAGAAGAATGTCAAGATGACGTAGGAGGTCTAGAATCAAGGAGGCACTGACGTCTGTAAGAAGATGGAATTATGGATAGAGATGTGAAGCTTTATTGAGATATATATGGAATTATAGCAATTAAACATCTTAGAAGAGGATATATAACATGCATTATATGTGGAAATAATTTTATGGAAGTCAGATAACCCTTAAGTTATTTTATAACGGAACAGCCGAGATGATATGGGTTCGAGACTATGATCATGACGAGAGAGCACAGTGGTGGGGGACTACACCACGTGCCTGCGCCGAGCACATAAGCGAGAAGACAGTGCAAGCAAGTTCAGTTGAGCTCTGACAGACGAGCAGGTAGGAGCAGCTCTATACCGCAAGCGAGACGCACAGTGAAGGTCACGTAACATACCGAAACTGTCAGTGGCAGAGTGTAGGCGACAGTTCCTGCATCGCCGAGCAGCGAAGGCCAGGCGGGTCGTTGATCCAGGCGGGCTGGCCGAGGAAGCAATCGCAGACGGCCGGGATATTTTAGAACCGCACTGCAAGTAGTTGAAGACTTTATTATAAGCTACATTTCAACGCAGTTTGAACATAACTTTTATGAATAGCTTTATGACTATGCTTTCTATAACGCATTCGAAGCTACTTTAACTATTTCAAGTAAACGGAATGTTGTTAGCATAGGCACTGATGAACATTAGATCGTGCATTAATAAGATTTATTTCTTATGCAGTTTCATGAATTACCTAATACAGACAACTACAGGGTGTTTCGTAATCTTGAACACTCTCAAGTAAAATTTTATTTTACGAAAGTGAGACTTAGCAGTCATTTGAGATTGAACTTACAATACTCAAACTGAACATTTAACGGAACAGTGGCGTAACTTAGAAGAGGAGTAGGGGGTCCGCTGTTTCCATGAACTTTTTCGAGAAGGAGTTGGACAATATCCGCTATGGGTAATCCGAAGTTCAACATGTCCGAGTAGACGCTGATAGAGACAAGATGGCACCGCAGAGCGATGGATTCGATTCCTGACGAGAGGAGTCCACCAGCTGATTCATTTGGGATTTCGAATGCAATCGTCATTTCATGGATGGAATGATATGCACGCCGATCTTTCGAGAAATTCTTTATGTAGGGAAAATCGACGATCTTGGAAATTTAATTACAGCTGATTATGAAAGGTACTGTAAGAGTCATAACTACCTGATACGATTATTTTCATGAATACTGGGCACACATGTATATTTTTCTAATAGGAGTGATACGATTATTAAGACATGGTTTGAATTTATATTCTTCGAATTTGCTAGAATATGGAGTGACCATATGATATGGCAGGCATCATTATACGGAATTCTCACCATTGATTGGCTTTATTAAGCAGATGTTTGGTCTTTTAGACATTTTTCCAGCTAGGATATTTTTCATGAATAGTTTTTTTTGTGTAACGAGTATTTCGAACTCGTGATCTGCAATTGATTATCAAAAATTACTTCGTCAGTTCATTGCATACTAGCGAGTGTGTATTATTCATCAGTAGGGATTTTTTCCATTGGATTGTTTGGAGATGTTAAGAAGTTGTTCACTTTAGTGAATGAACATCGCTTTTATATGACAACTAGAAACTTGTCGATTCCTATCTGGTACATTCACTCATATAGACTACGAGATGGGGTCCTTCGTATTTATACGATTGTATGGTGGCTACTCATCTTACCCATCGTTCAGGGAACTATCATCCAAGTCGACGGGGCGAGGTCTTTCGTATTTATACGACTGTACGGTGGTTACACATCTTACTCGCCATTGAGGGACTCATTTTTATCATCCGAGTGTACACGAGATGTAAGTGAATCAAACAAGGAACTACTAGTCACATATCAGTCGAAATTTTGTTAAATAAAGTAACGATAAATGTCAACAGGATTGCATTTAGTAATTCTTGTTTGCCAATCCAATATTTTGTTGCTATACTCTTTTGAGAGTAATTTCAGTTTAACAGCTGTTACAGCTGATGCTTTTGATGATTTTTATAATTGTGTTTGATACCTTTGAGAAGGATTTAAAGTAATTGAATCTTGTAAGATTAATCATTAATGGTCATAATTATTTTAAGGCAGATCAGTATTGCAGATTTTGATAAGAGATTATAGCACATTGGTGTTTTTCTGCGATGTGAACTATAAGAATTTGTAAGAGAATTTATGCTATTTGAAAGCAGAGCTTAAATTACTGAAGTAATATTTTTCCAATTGTTTAAGAAGTTGTCTAGATGTGATCAGAGTAATTACAGTTATTGGAGATTGTGTGCGTTGATAATTTGAAGCCAGTTATATATTTTTTGTAGATCATGCAACATGGTTAAGTGAAGTTTGTGATAGGCATTTTGTGGAAGTTGCCATGTGATAGTTGCAACGTTGATAAAGTATTTTGAGGCGGACATGAGGTCGTCGTACCCAGTCTAGCGTAATTGTTGAGATTCATGCTGTATGTGCTGAATATTTATGGAGTTTTGTGGAGTAATTCTTGTATTCAAATGTGATATTTGAAGTATTGAAGAAATGTAATGTCGTTGTGGATAGTTAGATCCAACGTGATGTCGTGGAGGCAATAATATTTTTTTTGGCATGATAAATTAAATACGAGATATAACTTGGAAGTAATAAAACTGTAAGACAACGTTCTATAAACCTTATTAAACAATTTGTTAGGAAATTAAACAAATAAATGAAGTTGATAATACAAGATTTTCTGAAAATAATAATTAACGAAATAATAATCTGAGATTCAAGCATATTAACGATCTGACCTAATGAAATAAAAATCAGAATGACTAGATGAGATAATAAAACTAAATAACCAGATGATTGAAATTTAAATAAGTTGATAAATTAAATTTTGGAATAAATCGATGAATTAAATAAATGGATGAATTAAAGATTGAGTAAAATAAACTGATTGAAATAAATTAATAGACGATTGTAATGATGATGAATAACTGAATTAGAAGGTGATAATTAACTAAAGAAGCTGATGATTAATGAATTTATATGGAATTAAATAAATTTAATTGAGATATAATTCGAAGGAATTGCAACTTGAGTTGAGAATTTAAATGATGTAATGGTGATGAATTAAGAATTCTGACAGGAATATGTAGAATTTTGAAGTGAGAATTAATGTGAGAAATATTTAATTTTGATGATGACGATAATGATGACCAATGAGAATATGAATTTTCTGTGATTCACAGATAATTGATTGTTAATGACGATGTAAATAAGTGTAAATTAATTATTCGATGTTTATGAGCATTTGATTAACATGTTCAACATTCAAATTATACCATGCAAACCATAAATTTACGTGATATTTAATATGTGTGATTATTATATGTGTATGTTTAGACAGATTAATAACTTATTTAAACCCACATTGATGTTAAATTAAAGAGAAATTAGGTCTCAGGTTTCACAAATGTCAGTGACGAAAGACATAGTGCTACAGTGATCCTGAGAACCCAAGAGAACTTTATAAATTTTTCTTGTTATGTGGATAAAAATAATTTTGGATTAGAAAAGAGATGGTTCGATTTTTGGACAATGACAATTTAACTTTGCATTCGACCATACTCTTAGGTAGGAATTATATTTAAAATGTCTGTCTGACTATCAAAGTAAAATAAATTTGTTTTTATCTTAGTTGTGATCTGATGATGGTGTGATATTCCTTTTTCTTTCCTTGTTTTGAGTAAGGCTTATCCGGAAAGGAAGTGGTTTGCTAGGAATTCAGTTGATGGCGCCCATTTATATTTGCATTATTTTTATTAAACTTAAGCCCGTAACGACCCTAGAGATACTTTGTCTCGTGATACCCACTGCTTTTTCGAGAACTCAGCTGAATTTCCGACACATTCCTTATTTGACTAGAGGTTCATTTAACTCCGCTCTGTCCTGGAACTCCAGGAATGCGATGTTATAGCAGATGGGTCATCGCATCCCCAGGACGAACGGGTACAATACAGTGTCACTGTTTAGAACAGTTATGGACAAACAGCAGATCATGCTACTGATCGCCAATGTTCTTGGAGGACGAGGCACTTGAAGAAGAATACAATGTAAATTAGTTGTAGGATTGTGACTTTTGTTTAAATTTATGTTGCGGTTTATTGATCGTACTGAGAAGAATTTTTGTATTAGGCTATTGGGGAGTCTCTGTAACAACTGGAATAATCGTTTGTATCATACTCTCGTCACAATCTCTGGCTATTTCAGATTTGGAACAGAGTGTATTCTATTCGATATAGGCCTAGAGGTTAATAGATTTGTTAACTACTAAACAAATTACTTTGTCATGCCTGTAATGGTGAAGTCAGTCGCAATTTCCAGCAACATTTTTGAATAAATGTGGTCTCAACAATAACGATATAGTTGTAATTTCTCTTTTATATGACAGTAGCTTCACCATATCTGTTTAAACGCCCCCAGGCGCTAAA
Source organism: Meconema thalassinum (assembly GCA_946902985.2). Lineage (NCBI taxonomy): Eukaryota > Metazoa > Arthropoda > Insecta > Orthoptera > Tettigoniidae > Meconema > Meconema thalassinum. The sequence goes on along the minus strand of OX336389.2, from coordinate 215,333,269 downwards.
AGGTGACGTCAACGGACATATGGACAGTGTTTTATTAACACATCGTATGACACTGCTAAGCAGAAAAGAATTGTTTCTGTCAAATGTTAAGCGTCATCTAGTGTGTTGTTGATATGTAACAAACGGCTGACGACAAGAAACGATGAGCAATACCATCCTATGTCTATTTATGGTAAACCCAAGCGCTTAGGCTCAAATTAATTTAAAATGATACGCAAAGAGATGTCGAATTATTTCCTGATATGGACACATAATATTAGAAACTGGTTGTTGTTTTTCATTTAGGGGTTTATAACACCTTGGTCATCAGCCTCGTATACTTGGGAGTGTAGAGAATTCGTCATAAAATCTATATTATTGTGATGTTTGCAGCAGTGTGTGTATTTTGTAATGGATGCTAGGACTGAGGAGGTGGCAACTGAGTCCTTAAATTATGTACCATCCCTGCATTTTCCTGGAGTAGAAGTGGGAATCTAACCCATCTCTTCTCAGTTCTTCCTCACAAGGCTGAGTGTTTTCCAGACTTCTACTCGAGGCAACTGCCAATATAGTTCCTAATTTAAATCCAGAGCCACCTTCTTCCAAATCGCAGCCTCACTTACAATTAAGCCCACAGCTACAGTCTTCAAAATGGCACTGGTCATCAGACAGACTCCACACAACTACCCAAGTATAAGGTGCGTTCAAAAAGTAACGAGCCGGAGGCTGGAATGCGCAAACCGGTGACGACATCGGCTACTCGTGGCGTATGTAACGAGGTGTGGTTCCGACCAGAGCGTGGAAGGTCCCAGCCCGTCGCTAGAGGGCACGCGTGTACGTCACGTGACGATACAAAGCGAGCAGCAGCATGCATCTATCGTCCAACCAAGACCAAGACAGTAGGCCATTCGAAATGCTTCCTGGTGTGGCTGAAGACTGTGGGGCACCCATGGGCACACACTTTCCGCAAGTGCAGTCGTTCCTTCATGATGGTGTGCACACTTCCGACGCTCAATCCGACCACGGCGGTTATGGCGTTCACTGTCACTCGGCGGTCCTGGGTAATGAGTGCATCAACCAGCTGGACGTTGTCATCGGTAATGCAGAGGGGTGCCCCAGACCGGGCATCATCGGCTAACGACACCCGTCCTTCCCTGAAGTGCTTGTGCCACGCCTTGACTCTTGCAAGGGACATGCAATGTTCGCCGTACACTTGTGACATTCGGCGATGAATGTCCGTTCCCCCTACGCCTTCCGCTGTCATAAACCGAACAACACCTCTTTGCTCTTCGTTTGACGCCACCATGTCACTGTTTGCAATGTGACTGGCAGCGTTGGACGATTGATGCATGCTGCTGCTCGCTTTGTATCGTCACGTGACGTGCACGCGTGGCCTCCAGCGACGGGCTGTGATCTTCCACGCTCTGGTCGGAACCACACCTCGTTACACACGCCACGATAAGCCCATGGCGTCACCGGTTTGCGTATTACAGCCTCCGGCTTTTACTTTTTGAACGAACCTTATACATGGAGCTACATGGCCAAGATATTGTTAAACCCGTACAACTAAAACGTATTGTATTCTCGAAAGCAATTAGGCCTGATAAATTAATATGTACTTATGATTATTCCGCCTAATAAAATTACAGTATATGATCAGTCGGGATCAGCAAGTGTGTAGGTACCAACTGTAGGCCTACGCTTCAACCGTACTATTTATACAGCCACCATCTTAGCGGAAATAATTGGCCTCATACATTGTCATTGCCTCAGACGGCTGTCAGCAAAACCAATCGTCGGATCTTTACTAAATTAAAGAAAAAACTAAAATCCATCGAATGAGAGGAATTGAACCATCTAATAAATTCAGAATTTTAAAACTTAGCAATAAGAATAGTACCGAATAGGGTATTTACTCCACTGAAAGTTCAACTGCATTGATTTCATACATTCAAGATGGTGGTTACGCGTGAAAACTTTACAATAGATAAGTTAGGAAGTACTGTATTGAGCAATTTCCACAAGACCTATTAAATGTGGGGTCTTGCGTGGAAGACCTCAGTTGCACAAGTCATAAGTCTATGAAATTGAACATCACGAGAAACAATCATCCTGAATATGAATTTTCCACCACAGAAAGCAATCACCTTTATTAGCAAATCTTTCTTTACAGGATACGTAGAATGTTATTATTTAGCAACTGTGTTGTTTCCTTTTAAACGTTTTGAAACTACAGTAACTTAAAACGAATCCTTTTATTTGGTATGAAATGCGCTACCTATCTTGAGGAATATTGGTTTGCAGTGTTCATCAAAACGTAGCCTATGTATATAACTAGATTTTTGCGAGCTATTAATAAACTTGCAATATCGTAAAAAGAGTCAGGATTTTCACTATGATACCAGCCCTAACATTTGGTTCCATATGTAGCGTCATCTCAAAAGAAAAAAAAACTACACACATATGATAAAATCTGGGCATTTTGGTTCCGTGTATTCTTTGTCGAGACAACGGGATCAGTGACTGACAGGGGATAATGCCGTCAAAATCTGGACGTCTGTCCACCCGAAATAAAAGGGCTAATATCTACCGTAAAACTGAAGAGCTACCAAAGTTTGCAGATTATGTATATTACGGCAAATATTTCCACTTTCTTTAATGCCTCTCGTATTTCTCTGGATTTCGTGGGAGACTACTGGCCCTGACCACCAATTCAAAAGAAATAATACCGTACAGAGCATCTTGTTTTCTCCTATTATTCGTTCATTTTATAATAATTATAGTACACATTTCAATCTCAATCCTGATTGTATTCCCACTGGAACCAGGCTCAGACACAGTGCACCTGAAAGGCTAGCAGGTGACGTAACAGTCCGGCCCGACCACTTCCTGGTGTAGCGACTAGCATTCTTGGCGGGCGCCTCGGAAAACCGGGTTCGTTTCCCGGCACAACCAAGAAATTGAATTCTGGTCTGAGGGCTGGAACGGGGTACACTCAACCTCGTGAGGCAAAACTGAGAAGAAGTGGGTTCGATTCCCTCCTCAGCCATCCCTGAAGTGGTTTACCGTGGTACTTCTACTCCAGCCAAATAACGGATTGATTCCTAACATAAGATACACTACTACAGACACCACAATTTTACAGGTTATCAGACACATTCTACACACACATGGGCCAAATGACCACGATGTCTAAGCTCCTGAAATAAAACATAAACAACAACTCATTTTTTCGATTTCTACATAAACGATTTATGTGAAACCAGCTTTAATATGAAATTTGAAATTTTATCTCAACTATTTCGGCTATAAGTTCCGTAATTTTTCAATATACCGATACCTCTTCAGGTGTAGACAAATTACTTGACTAGAAACAGCCGTATTCGCCAGTTTTTTTAAACTGATATCGTTTTATCGTAATTCTGGACAGTATCATGAGTAGCATGGTTTTAAGGGGTTCATTCAAGCAAAACACTCATCGCGATTCATCAGCAGTTACGTGTGATAAAGCGAACACGTGTTGTTCTGCTTGTAACTACACTATTGTCCAAAGGTTAAGCATAAGTTACGAATAAGCAGGGCAACAGGAAATACATCACAATTCGCACTACATATGCACCTATCAATCGTACGTGTTCGCTCTGTATAGAAAAGGAGTATACCCCGCTTTGTCTAGCGGCGTAACCTTAAGGTAAACACAGCCAAAGCCTGCGCACCATATTCCCTCAGTCATGTTTGCCCTGTTATAGTGTGCGGAGTGTAGCCTCGTGGTAAATGTGACAACATAATGGCACAACGACACCATTTTGCAGGGTAGAATACTCGGCTATCTGGAAGCAGGCCAGACATAGACTGAAGTCGCCGTATCCTTGAATGTGCCACAAGGTGTCATTTACAGGCTTTGGAGACGATTTCGAGACACAGGATATGTTAGTCGTAGGACAGTACCAGGTCGACGAAGAGTAACTACACCACAGCAGGACCGATATCTAGCCTTAACCGCCAGACGAAATCGGAGTGCACCTGCAAGACAATTGTCGGCGGAACTTGCAGCCGTCTCAGGGGTTGCCGTTTCTTGGCAAACTGTGTTCTGGAGGCTGAGAACAACAGGGCTGTTTGCCAGACGTCCAGCGGTGTGCGTCCCGCTCACTCCAGCACAGAGATGGGCCCGTTTACTGTGGAGCCGTCAACGTTAAAACTGGACCATGAATGAATGGAGGCATGTGCTCTTCACAGATGCATCCCGCTTCAGTTTGCAGAACGATTCCCGTCGTTCATTAATCTGGAGAGAACCGGGTAGCCGATACGACCACAGGAACATCGTGGAACGGGACCAGTATGGTGGTGATGGCGTCATGGTGTGGGGCGGCATCATGTTGAATGGCCGTAAAGACCTGCACATCTTTATGGGTGGTCCGAGGAACACTGTGAAAGCTCGGAGATACAGGGTTGGGGAACTGAGACTACCTGTTCGACTCTTCAGAGGTGTGGTTGTTCCAGACTTCGTCTTAATGGACGATAATGCCCGACCGCACCGCGCTGCTCTGGTGGATGAATTTCTGGCTGGGGAAGACATTCATCGCATGGACTGGCCTGCGAGGTCTATGGAACTGAATCCTATAGAACATGCCTGGGATGAATTCGGGAGGTGAATTGCATCCTGTCAGCCTCCACCAAGGACCCTCCAAGACCTTCGCATTGCCCTTTCGGAGGAATGTGATCGACTGCTCTTGGCCATCTGATAGAGAGCATGCCACGTCGCTGCGAAGCATGTGTGGCCGTTAGGAGTAACTATACACCCTATTAACATCATATTTTGTTGTGGAAGACATTGCCAAGTTTTATTAGTTGTTGTCAAAGGTGTACCTTAGCTATTAGAACCTTTCTGACACTGTTTACTTGGACAAGTTGTGTGACATATGGTGTGTGATTCAGCTTCCGTTTGTTCAGCAATGCGTCTGACATTCCTATCAGGCGGTATGGCCTCGTTTAGTGATTATGCTTAACTTTTGGACACTAGTGTAAGTATAAGGGAGTGCTTTATCCCGGACTCAGCAGGGAAACATCTCCAGTTCTCAGCTCATCTATTATGCTTGTAATCGTTGAATTAATTTCTGTGTCTCAGGTTTCAACAATCTAGTCATTGCTAATTATGCTTCCTGCAAACAAACCCCTCCTAGTGTTGATATGAATTACTATCCGGTGCAGAGCAACGTTTGTAAAAACATTTTAATTAATTACATACTTATAATTCCAACAGACTCCAGGACATAGCGGAGTTGTAGAGGAACGCGTCTAAATGAAAATTAATTAAATGTCAATATTGATTTGTAAAATAAATCTAATAATCAGGGCCAAGCCCGTTGTGTACCGTAGTCTCTCTCCCCAATGTGGCATGACCACAACAGGAGGCTGCAGCAAGTCTGGATATTGGAGGATTCAATCCCGGCGCTGATAGCGTGTGGTTTGTTCCCTAGTTTATTTCACTCCTTCAGGCAAATCCTGGGATATTACCTTACTTCATTTCCCAGGGCAACTACCACCTCTTTCCTAACACAGCTACACACACTACTGCAGTAATCACAAAAACACAGGTTGTATCAACAAGTACAATATACTGTGCCCGTTTGGACCGAGATCCAACGACCACATTTTGTAAAATACCGAAATCAGATCAGCACGAGAAAATATATCTCAGGGTCTATCTAGGTGAATACTTGGGTCTAATCTGGCATCCCTGACCTCGGTAATTCACAAGTAAGGTAAGGTGAGAAATTATTTTTGAACTAGCACATTCCTTAAAATTCTCAATTTATTTATAAATAAAAAATATGATTCAACTGGTAAAACCCTCAACAAAGATTAAAAAAACACATCACACATAAGAAATCAACGGTCCCTATAATATTATTAGAATTCGAAACATGAACTAATGCCTGTCCTATAAAATCTTAGATCGAAAAATAAATTGTCAGACAGCAGTTCCATTTGTCATCCATACAAATACAATCGAAGATCTAGCTAATATCTAGCTATGGTGAAAAATGTGTGTTGATTTCTGATCGTGACTGTTCAATAATATGGAATTCTCTAATACTACTGGTTAGTGGATAGTACATGAAATGGTTGTCTTACTTCATTCTTGATGTAACCGGGTGAGTTAGCCATGGTCGTTACGGCATGACTGCTGGCAGTCGCTCACATCCGGGAGGCGAGGAGGTTGAATCCCCCCGCCGGCAATCTTGAAGATGGTCTTCTGTGGTTTCCTATCTTCCTTTCAGGCAAATGCCGGGATTGGTCCCTCACTATAGGCCACAGCCGCTACCTTCCAACTCCTGGTCCTTACATTCCAACTTTCCTCCCCAACGGTACTTGTAGCTCACCCATTGGGTGTCCGTCTCGAAGCAGCTACAAAACTGGCGAGCCGAATATGTCCTCTGACACTCCCGGCGCTAACAGCCATACGCTAAAAAAAAAATCTTGATGTAGATGACGGGCGTGTCCTGCGGTGTACACTATTCCCACAGTGTCTTCTTCCCATGGCCATCTGCCGTATCCAAATACCTCGTTCGTCTCCATGTCCTTCCAGTCCTACGAGTAGTTTTAGCGGCGCATGATGATGTTCGCAGTCATCCGTTCGAAATAACTCCCGTTATCACTAGTACCGTGTAACATGACAAAAAGTTGCTCAGTCATAGACTGGTACAGTACTTCTGTAGATTCGAGAATAAATCTCATGTTCCAATAATGCGGTTTCGTTTGCACGCTAAGATAGGAACACCTATTAGCTGCATAAACGAACAAAATGAAATAAACTTCTCCTGATGAATTCGAAGTGCCTGATGTATAGCCACCACAAGAAATACATCGTTCTGTAGGCTAACTTCTGTGAATGGTTTCGACACTACCATCACCTGACTATAGAATATGTGACCTGAAAGTCAGTGAATATTCTAAGTCCATTCGCTGCCAAAAGTTAAGTTCGTTCACTTGAACAAAAACTAAGTCGTGCTGACCACTGGTACGGCGACTAAGTCCTCCGACCGTCAGAATATCGGCGTGTATACTGTCACTTTCACGTAGCGTAGATCCGAACATGAGCAAATGCTCTGAAGATATGATGACTCTCTGCTCAGCAACGTGGCCTTTTATAGTTCAGCGAGAAATTGTTCGAGAACATTCCATCTCGTATCTCGGCTTCTACTGGACCGATTTTAATGCTTGATAGCTCAAAATCCTCCTCTTGTTATAGCCAGAAAAGTGTGCTAATTTCCTAGCGTCCATCTCTTCTCCTTAAGGTAATTCTAAAAAATTATTTCTCATGTCGTATTCAGGCTCCACGTCATAATCTCGCGTCACTCGCCCCTGCGATGTATGCTTCCCTCAGCACTCTTAAGTCTCCTCCGCGCGTTATTCAAATCATCCATTCCTTCAACCTCTTCAACTAACAACTCCACTTTCCAAAATAAGAATGTCAATAATGTCACGGACGTGTGAACGATCCGGGTATAATACACCTATGCACTCAGGGCTGATGACTTACATATCCCAATCCTCTCGAAGGATTTACCAACAACAATACCTCTCGAATGTTACCTTGTAGGCTATAAGTTAGCTTTTAACGTTGCTTTTCCATTCGAACAACACACTTGATCAGGTGACTTATAACAAGTACAGGGTGATATTTCTGCTGGAGCGGGGCCACCGGCCAGATACCAGGCGCGCGCATACCTTCCGCCAGTCAACCGAACTCGTTCCGCAGATTGCGCAGAGGTAGGAACCGTAACAAAGTACATTAATTAATGGTAAATTCACCAGCAAATCATGATTAAAAACTTACCTTTTCACAGAAGATGCCGAAAATATTCTCCATTAGCTGACAGACAGGAGTTGTACCGTGTAAATAAATTAGCGTTTACACGTTGTAATTCACTTCTGTTGTGAGGGATATGTGCTGCCGTATATTGTTCTCCAGATCCACTAGGGTGCGGGTAATTGATCTGTACACTCTGTATTTTAAATTACCCCACAATTGAACATCAAACGGGCTTAGGTCCGTGCTTCAATTAATTACAGTAAACATGCTGGGTGGTACAGGATTAGCTACAAAATGTAACGATGTAACTTCCAAAGATTTAAAATTCAAGTGTTGAGGAATGTTGGCTATTGTCATTCGTCAGCTGAGCTCAACATTATACGGCAGCAGATATCCCGGAAGGAGAATTACAACGTGTAAACGCTAAATTATTTACACTGTAGAACGCCTGTCTGCCAGCGGCCCGAGTTTGGTTGGTTGGCGGAAGACGTGCGCGCGCTGGTCGATGGCCCCACTCCAGGAAAGATATCACCCTGTAGTTCCGCTAAGAACTAAATAGCCTATTTTCATATATCTTACTGGTCATTTCCATTAAAACCTCTCCCGGCTATTAAAATGATTTTCCATGTGATGTACTAAATACCTTTTGGTACACGACCTACTGCATGTCTCCACCAACAATATTACTTTGGGAAATCATGTGCTAGAATATATAACTTTCCGAATCGGTGATTAAGACTCCTCCCGCGATATGGCATCTTTGGGCAATGAGGGAATTTATTTTAAGAAAAGTCAAATGCACGGCTTCTATGATTTACGAAAAGTAAGCTGAAGAATTGAATGCCCATAATGTATGATTATTTTAACAACCTAACATGCGAATCCTCTCTTCAGTCGCATGAATAGGGTACGTGAAATTAAAAAGATAGTTTTAGAATTTTTAACTGATGCCATCTTGAATTTTTGAAAACAATTGAACATCATTAGAAGTCTCTATACCAAGCTCTCAATAAAGATTTGCTGTTCTTAAGGGATTAGATGCCCAGAAAAGTCATTTGAAATATTTGAAAATCACTTGGCCGCCACGTTGTTTTTTTATGTCTCTCAGGATTTTGAAAGTCACTTATATGTACCTAGTCAATAGATCTCTATCATCATTAAAAATTTATTTGAATGCTTAAATAGTTAGGGAGGCATTGGGAACCAAGTAAATATATTGTATGGTCGCCATGATCGATTGCTTTATACAAAGGATATAGAATTATATGCCAGCAGATGAATATTCTAATGATATTTCATTATACCAACCTACATTTATATTGCTTTATTAGGACACAAAAAGTGAAAAATGCGATTTTAAAAATGTTTAAGTCATCATAAAATTGAATTAAATTAGACGATAATATATTAAGCCATGTTTGAAAATATACCATGCCAGGTTTTACAGCACTCGGATGATTAAATCGCGAGAAATTTCCATTTAAATATTTTAAATTCACTTGACCGCTATTTTGGATTTCTACTTCAAAAGGTTTCTGAAAGTCACATGGGTGAACTTATGGTAGTATCGTCTATCGCCGTAAAAATTCCAGGGTGATAATTGTGACAGTTTCGATGATATAGAATGCCAATGAAATATTTCACGCAGCCGCTATGTTGTATTGTTGAAACGTATTAACATTTGAAAGGCACGGCTGAGATCGAAAGATGTAGTAGTATGCCCCTAACAAGTTTCAATGAAATCGCTCCAGGCGCTTAGATTTTATAAGGGGCACACACAGATCACACACTCACACACACACTCACGGACAAACGGTGAGCTCATAAGCCTATTATTTCATGTGATAAAAATAGGCTAAATAGTCACTGTTCATAATGATACACACAACATGACAATATCACACGCACTTATTATGTACAGTTGTCTCGAAAATCATAAGTGGTTTACATGTTTTATTACGATCAAGCGTACACTCGCTTTCCTAAAATAGTGAAATGTAAATTGTTTTGCTGTTGTTAATTCATATTAGGGGCTTGGGACATCTCGGTCATCAGCCTCGTGTAGTTGGGTGTGTGTTGAATGTGCCTGATAACCTGTATTTATGTGATGGCTGTAATAGTGTGTTAACTGTATTAGGGACAGTGGATGAGGTAGGTGGCCTACTATCCCGGCATTTGCCTGGAGGGAGTGTGGAAAACCCCGGGGAAAATCACAGTCAGGATAGACGCTGTTAGCGCCAGGACCGAACCTACGTTCTCCGGACTTGCTGCAGCTACCCACAATTTAGCGAGCAAAACTTCGTCGCTGGTTAAGTTAAAAATGGAGAGTACGTATACGGAGTTAATCATCCAAGATATCCCCGGATTCATTGTGGGTATCTACGTTTGAACACATTGTGGTGTGGTGGCTAACACTTTTGGATGTCACTCTTTAGGTGCGGGATTGATTCCTTCTCTGCCCCCCCCCCCCCCCCCCAGGGGCTCACATCTAGTAGGACGTGTGATGGCGACCACGGGGCCCCAGCTGAGTCCGGCATTGCTTCCACTTACTTGTGCCGGGCTCCTCTCCGTCTTCTTTCCTGTCAACCTCACTTGGTCAACTCTTGTTCTCTTCCGACCCCGACGATATTAGGGTATCCGAGGCCTAGGGAGTCTCTTCCTTTTCCGCCTTAATTGGCCCTTGTCTCATCTTTTCTGATACCCTCCTTCTGCGAGGGGTCAGTCTTCATTTTCTTTTCATGATATCTCCTGCCTTCTGCTCAAGGCCCTCAAGGAGGCAGGGTGTATGTAGCCCCACCACTTCTGGAGTACCTTGGATAATGCTACACCCTCAGGGGCTCACGGCTGGTGAGTTCGGGAGTTGGCGACCCTGTGGGATTCCTGAGCTGGGTCCAGTTTTCCCCCTTTTATCCCTTACCTCTGGGGCGGACCCTCTCCTCTTTCCCTTTCCTATCTGCCTTTCATGGCTCTCCTTCCTTCCAAGTCCCTCAATCCACATTCTTCGAGGGTTGAGGGCATTTCTTTTCCTCCTGTCCTTTATTTGCCTTATTCTCCTTTTGTTTTCCATTTCTTCTTCTAGTATATAAGTTAGTAGTTAGTTTTAGTTATAGTTTACATTTCATTATCATCTTCACGATCACTCAAATCATTAGGGGCCGATAACCTAGATGTTCGGCCCCTTAAAACAACAATTATTATCATCATCATCCTTCTCTGCCAATAAATTTAATTCTGGTCTGAAGGTTGGATCGGGGTACACTTATCCTGGTGAAGAAAACCTGAAAAGAGGCACAATTCATTCTCACCTCAGTCAAACTGGAAGTGGTTTATCCTCTAGTTCTCCAGGAAAATGCCGGGATGGTTTCTAACTTAAGGCCATGACTGCTACCTTCCCATTCCAAGCTTCACTTACAAATACACATACTAATACTGACAGCACAATGGCACTGATTCCACAAACATACAGCAGTACGCGGCGCTTACGAACTCGATGTAGGCTACCAGTCCCTAAATGAAACAACAAAACTGCTTTCTACATCCCGTTTCCTCTTTTATGAATGGTATTAAAGGGCTCATGAAACATTGTGCGACGATCTCTCGTAGCTTTACGTGTCACAGAGTTAACGATGCCAACTTAACAGCATCCTGCTAGCAGTTTCACAAAGTCAGCAGTGTATTTATTGGGTAAATCAGACTAGTACTTTTGAAGAACGGAAATACATTCTTTCGCGAGTGAGCACTGCTGTTCAGTAGTGCACCAGCTAACCGATCATGAACACTGCTAGTTTGTATGCTCCCTTTATTCTAAGAAAATATTCGTCTGATTTTTGAAAGTTACACCTGAATTTGTTTAACTAAGAAATGTTGTGTTGGTTGCTGAAATTAACATGACCACGTGCCATAGCCATGCGAATATTCGCACACAGTGAAATAGATTGTGTTGAGATGAGAAGAGGCCCTGCATAGGGCATAACTGTTGGCCGAAAACCACGCAAAGTACAGACCAGCTTACTGATTACTTCTCGTGGTGTTGTTTGAGGCGCTTGGTCATCGTGGTCATTTAGCCCCATGTACTTGGGTGTGTAGTGGTAGTAGTAGTGTATTTGTAATTCAGGTGAGGATTGGGAAGGAGGCGGCCATGTCCTTAAGGGGGGACCTACACCTTTAAGGATCCGATAATCATGTATATTTCACTTTTTATTATTCCTTAGCAACAGAAAGTACTTAAGAATTGTAATTTGTTCTGCCAATCACACTATGCTTTGCCAATATGTTCGTGTATTTACAAGTCATATGGCGAATGCATTTACGCAAATTAGGCATTTAAAATGGCGGCTGCATATTGTGCACTGATCCACCGTTTCCCTAACATTTTACACAAATATCATTATTTCTCAAAAATTCTTGTTTCATTGTATTTACTAATACGGTATCTAGAGATTGACCTAGAATCATTGGAATCTATAAAGAAAAATATTTTTTAAAAAAGCTTATATTAAAGTGTAACTTTTTTGCAATTTTTTCACTGAACGTTTTTTTTTACCGAAACTATGACATGTACAACAACAGTTCTAGGTCATGTTGTTCTTCCTTATAGGATACACTTGTATACTAAATTTCACTTCATTATCTTGAAAACTCTGGCAGTTACTAAGAAAAAAGGAAGATTGTAGTTTTACGTGACCGTGAATCTTGTGATTATGAGCCACGAGACCTCCTTTTTACGTGGAATTCGAACCACAAGACATGGCATTTCACTTCGAAAATCCAAAGTTTCGGGAAACGAGCAACGAAGTTACCAATGTGTAGTCAAACTTCCTAAACTCCCCTGCACGTTTTTGGTCATAACTTCAAAAGTATTGTACATATTAAAGAAATTGTTGCAGTGATTTGAAGAGGAAGACTCAATAAACGTAGAAAAAAATGAAAAATGACAAATTTTGATTCTTAAAGGTGTAGGTCCCCCCTTAAGCCAGGAACTATCCCGTTATTTGCCAGGAGTAGAAGTGGGAATCCCACGGAAAGCTACTTCCTGGATAGTATATGTGGGAATTGAACCCACCTCTTCTCGGTTTTGCCTCACGAGACTGAGTGTACTCCGTTCCAGATCTCAGACCAGAATTAAATTTCTTGTCAGAGCCAGAAATCGAATCGTGACCTCCAAGGTGACAGCCAAGAATGCTAGCTCCTATACCAGGAAGTGGACTGATTCCTTTTCGCATCAGGAACCTAGTTCAGAGATGAAACCAAAGGGACGGTATTCGAGTGTTATACCAAACCAATTTATATCTGCAAAATTTGGAATGGAAACCTATTGTCCCTGAACGTCCAATATCTCGTATCCCACAATGCTCTTCTTTTCCAATAGTTTCCTTACGATTAGTCACGCCTCCCAGCTGTATGTGGATGTGTCGTCCAACATAACAATTAAGGCGGGCGAGAGTACAACTAGTTTTGAGCATGCGTCACGACTTGCTTGTTCAACTTAAGAACCCACGGCCTTGTTCAGTTCACACGGACGAAGTGTACTCGCTGGTCGTAAGTTTCTCGCTCGTTGTTCAATCATAGCAGACCATGAAGCTGCGAAAGAATACGACTAAAGCGGTCGTGCTCACTCCAACCAGTCGGAGATTTCACGCCCCACCTTTTCGAGGGCGAGCACGACCCTCACTCCGACTACCACTGGTTCACACGAGGTCGTGTCCACGATCGGCTGATCGACCAGTAGTGCTCTTGCCCGCTTCACGACTCCGTGTGAACCCGCCTTTAACGTTAGGTTCATTCTCCTGTGGATACGCACAAAGAAAAATGAACCGTAAATACACTGTACTATAAGAGTCCACAACTGCACGAAATATACGCTGCTACAGTACAATGAATTTAAAGTACATGTTTCTCTATGCTATCTACTGTTAATGCTGATGGGAGTGAAATGAAGTCGGTCATCCCTAGCTGGTCAGCTGCGAGGACAAGGGCATTCAATGATGTTGCTGGGAGTTAAATGAATCTTTAAAATATACTTACCTACAGTACTGTACAGGGTGTCATTTATGTAGTAGAGTACGCTTAAGGGGCGTGTGGGGGATGGGTATAGGATCAATTTGAGATAGGGAACCTGGGGTCGTAACGGCCTCCTAACCCCAGAAAACAGGTTTGTTTCAGGCCCTCCGCCCCTGTAAAGTAGGCAAGAGCGCCATGTTTATATCTTAGGTCAGGCACTCTTTCGCTGTCAACGGTCTTGGCGCGACTATCGCTCAACGCTGCGTTAGCCGAGAGGATAGCGGCGAGGCGCAGTGCCCCGGCGGTCCGGGGTTCGTTTCTCCTGGGGTGCCATGCCTTCATTTTTTCCCCTTTTTCTTTATTGTTAGAGGAGAAGATGAGGGCGTAGTCACAGCGCGTGTTTATTATGTGTTGATTTTTTAAACTATCGTTGATTCTGTAAATTAATTGCTTTTGATTATTAGTATCAATGAGTTACTTGTGTTTCTGTAGTAGTTACAGATGACAGAACTATCGATTGGCAAGAGGAATGCAGCTCTCGACTAACGCAGAGTTGAGCGTTGGTCGCGCCAAGACCGTTGACTGCCTGCCCTCAGAATATCACATGGCACGCTTGCCTACTTTACAGGGGTGGAGGGCCTGAAACAAACATGTTTTCTGGGGTTAGGAGGCCATCCCGACCCCAGGTTCCCTCTCTCAAATTGATCATATACCCATCCCCTACACACCCCTTAGTGGTACTCGAGTACATAAGTGACACCCTATATATTCTCTTTGTAATACATTTATGTTCGACGATGTCCAAATGTAAACATTATATCTCAGAAAACTGTGTCTTAATGAGGGTCATTATAACAATATTTTTCATTACGAAACAGTTTCTCCCACCAATCAGAACTCAAGAAACAGTTGTTTGGCCAATTAGGTGAGGATAGAATCGCACCTGCGCTGAGTTCCAAGGTCTTCTAATTTAAATTTCACTGCGTGGCCTAGTGTGATCGTGGGGTAATCGAGGAGGCCATGGTCAAATACAAGGTATTCTGTGCGTCCCATGCGCCCTGTTCAGTACATAAAACTAGCGAAATCTCGACAGATATTTATGAATATTTATGTTCGAACATAAAATAGTTATAATAATTATCGTCGAACATAAACAGTAGTATGCAACTCGCCTATAATGGTAATTGAGACACTCGTATGGAAATTATAAAACTCGCATACGCTCGTTTTAGTAACATACTCGTGTCTTAATTATTGCCATTATAGGCTCGTTGCATAATGTACTATTACATTATACCTCTTGTGTACGCATAGCACCAATCACTTCTCAAAATGGGCACCGTTTGCCTTGCCACAGGCGTCAAGTCTCTTGGGCCAGTCATCCATGGCAGCACCCACGGTCTCCAAAGGGAAATCCATCACTGCCTTCACCAGGGAGTGCTTCAGGCTGTCTATACTACGGTCTTTCTTCTTGCAAGCCATCTCCTCGAGTGCAAACTGCAGTCTGTAATCCAAAGGATTGAGGTCGGGGCTGCAGGAAGTCCAATCAGCTGGAGTTATGAACTCGGGAACATTGGTTTAAAGCCACTCCTGGGTGGGTTTGACTTTGTGTGATGGCGCTGAATCTTGTTGCACACTCCATTCTTGAATTTTTAAAGAGTGTGTTGCTGGGCTTTACTAGACTACTGCTTCTAACACTGTCCCTTTGTAGACCTTCGCTGAAATATCTCCCCCTTGCTCGCAAAAGTGGTGTCAGAATGGCTCACATTCCACCAACTCATTACTGAAGCAGGATAATAGCCTCGCTGGATCCTGGGAGCTCTTGCACGGGCTTCACGACAATAATGTTATTGGTTTTACGTCCTTTTTAACTACTCAGGCCTTAAGAGATGCCGGGGTGCCGTAATTTTGCTCCGAAAGGGATCTTTAACGTGCCAGTAAATCATCTGACACGGCTCCCTCGCATTTGCGCACCCTCTAATGCTAACTGGCTGCGCCAGGATTCGATCCTACAACCTTGAGCACAGTAGGCGAGAACGTAACCGCTGAGCCACGCAGTCAGTCGACGAGATGAAGTCATTTTGGACATTAAAAGATTCTTCAACTGTGAAAATTCTTTCACCTGTAAAAATTCTCCTATGCCCATCTCGAGCGTACCTCTTCAGGACACGCTTTGATTTTAGCATGCAATGCATCTTAAGCTGGGGGGACGTGGTGGCTCAGCGGTCTAGCTGTATGCCTCTCACCAAGGCGGTCCGGGTTCGATTCCCGGTCAATGCATGTGAGATTTTCGAAGTGAAATGCCATGCCCTGTGGTACGGATTCCACGTAAAAAGGAGGTCCCGTGGCTCATGGTCTCAAGATTAACGGTCACGTTAAACTACAAGCTTCCTTCCTTCCTTTCCATCTTAAGCTGGGCTGTGAAGTGTCCTGTACTTTGCCGGTAAGCTTTGAATCCTAGACCATTACGTACCACACTGGACATGGGTTTTTATTACCTGATATTTAGCCTACGAGCCATAATTGATCGTCTCCACATTGCATTTCTGTGGATACGAGTCGATACTGCTTTCACAGGTGCTGGAGTCTTGATGAAACGTGGTCTTTCTGATCTGTTCCGGTCTAGAGGAATCGCTTGATAGTGCGATACACAAACATTCTACTCATTTTCAATGTTTTTAATGTCTTGAAATTATAAGAAGCAGGGCAATTACAGCCAGACGGTTCGCATTCTCTGCCCCACTCCATCATAAACACTTTAGAAAAACAAGCTCTCACTTCTATGCCTGGACTCTCAAAGCCAAGAGTGACATATGACAGGGAAAGGAAACGATCGCCATAAAATCCGTTTGTACAGTACGGCTCAAAATTTATAACAGTGTTTATGACAAGACTAAGTATTCCTGGACCTCTTGCCCTTTTCCCTCCTGAAAACTTGCCTCCTCCCAGAAACTATTCTGGTCTATGAGAAAATCTGGTCGGTTTCCACCAACTTACAAAAAGTGTTGAACCATTTAAAGGCGATTGTCAAACGAGATTCACCAGCAACGTCAAAGTACGAGCCGTGACTGTGACTACTCCAACCAGTGATGTAACTGTGGTTTGCTTCTGAGGGGTGAGGACTCGGTCATAATAAAACACAATCAATGAAAGAAAATACACGATCCGAAATTTCAAAACTTATCAATATGGTTTTCGTGTTGGATTTCATTAGTCTGCCACGTTACACAGTGGCTAGTATTTCGGTGGTTTCCCCTTCTACTCCATGCAAATCCCGTGATGGTACCTATCTTAAAGACACGGCCGCTTCCTACCCAACTCCTACTTCAATTACAAATACACACACTAGTACAGACATCGTAGTGATACAGGTTATCAGAAAATGTCTATACACACCCAATCACACGGGGCTACATGACTATTATGTTGCAAAGCCCCTAATATGACCAACAACAACTGGATTTCATTCGCGTTTGATACGTTGTATTTGCTTTTATCAATGCGCAAATGCTCGAAAATTAACAGTTTTGATAATCTTAAATTACAAAATGCAGTTTTCTTCGCGAAATCATCTGGCCCTTTCTATTCCCGGCATTGTATAAATGTTCATAAACCACAGTTTACAACTAAAGTTTAACTTAAATCACCAATACAACATAACACAATGACGCTCGCAGAATGGCAAATGATAAGTGGTGTATTTTTGGAAAGAGATGAGGAAAGATAGTGCCAAACCCATCTCACTGCCACCTGAACTGCTAACTGAAAAGTTAACACTTAAGTTAGGGTAACGCTGAGAAGAAATGTTTTCAAATTAGTTAGTATAAATTTACATGATTCAATCATTTGTCATCAAGCCGAATATTTTTTATTCAAAATTTAAGAACTTCAACAAATTTCATATTTTCTGGGGGTGGGATTGATCTCCCTGATCACCCCTCGTAGGTACGCCACCAAACAAGCACCGACACCGAGGTATGGGATTAAATTCAAACTTTTACCTCTTTCAGTAACTTCTGCCTTAGTTGCAAACTCGATGCTTTTGTTGTTGTTGTTGTTGTTGTTGTTGTTGTTGTTGTTGTTGTTGTTGTTGTTGTTGTTGTTGTTTTTGTTGCTTCATTTAAGGGCTTGGACATATTGAAAATTAGCCCCACATACATGTGTGAGGAATTTATCCCATAACCTGTGCTATTTTCGTGTCTATAGTAGAGTTTTTACTCGTAATTGAGGCTAAGATTGGGAAAGAGAATGCCGTGCGTTTGCGTGAGAAGCCATGAAAACCTTCCAGGATGGTTGAGATGGGAATCGATACCACCTATTCTCAGTTTCACCTCACGAGGCTGAATGTAGGCCTATCCCATTCCAAACTCCTCACCCCTCAGATTTGATTACACTTTGAAGTTGCTGCTGTTGTTTCATTTGAGGAGCTTGTACATCGTAGACATTTAGCCCCGTGTACTTGGGTGTGTGTATGAATTTTTGTCTGATAACCGGTGTAATTGTGTTGGCTGTATTAGTGTATATATTTGTAATTCAGGTGAGAAAAGGGGAGGAGGTGGCCGTGGCCCTACCTTAGGAACCATCCCGGCATTTGCCTGGAGTAGATGTGGGAAACACGGAAAACAACTTCCAGGATGGCTGATGTGGGAATCAAGTCCATCTCTTCTCAGTATTGCCTCACGAGGCTGAGTGTACCTCGTTCCAACCCTCAGCCCAGAATTAAATTTTTGGCAGAGCCGGGAATCAAACCCGGACCTCAGGGGCGACAGCCAAGATGCTAGCCATTACGCAAAGAGGGGAAAAGAGGATGAAAGGAATCAACCGTGAAGGTAGGCTACTGTCCTTGCACTTGCCTGGTGTGGAAAGCGAGAGACCATTTTTAGGCCAGTCGACAGTGGGGGTAGAAATAGCGTGGTCCCATGTCCTCGCGCTTCAACGCGGGTCGGTACTCTGAATCTAGGGTTGCCAGACGTTCCGTTATACCCGGAACAATTCCGTTTTTTTCTTGTTTTATTCCACGTTCCGTTTTAATCTTTAACGGTACGCCAAATATTCGTTGTTTTTTTTGTTAATTTGATAATATATTCAATTTCACACCAATTTTCAAATGTCCCGCTTCAGAATTGATTGTAATATCTAGCGGGTTTTCTGGTGATACAGGTGCAAGTTTGAAAGAGAAAATTATTTCTATGTCTGTGTCAGATAGATGAGTACATGTCGTAGATTAATTAGGGGCAACGACACTCATGTTAGTCCTTATGAAGTTAATACTCAGCATTTTCCCCTCCAATGCCTTTACGGAGAGAGTTCTTTCTGTCATGAATATCAAATGGAAAGATGATAGAAACAGAAGCTCCATTAGTTTGATAAAACAAGAATTGTACACATATTACAATTATGACGAAAATTGCAGCGAATTTTATCAGAAGGTACTTACAAATAGAAAATCCTTGCAAAGGGTCGTTCAAATAAAAAGCATTTGTAAGTTGCTGGTGTCTTAGGCCTAGTATGATATGTCAACAATATGTAGTTTTAATTATGTGTATTTGATTATGTAATGTTTATTTTATACATATGTGTATTATTTATTTCAACATTTAACAACCTTGATTAAAAATACAATGTTTTGGTAAATGTGTTCCGTTTATCCATTCTTGAAATCTGGCAACACTATCTGAATCCCAAGAGCCCTTGCTTTATAAACTTGTGTATCTCTTTAAGCGGAAACTGTAAGCAATCGTAATATTTTCAAAACCTAGTTAATTCACTGAAGCAACGTTATGTTTATATTAAATAAAGTTGAGCTCTCGCCCTCCTCGCCGAGTAAAGTAACTCAGTTAGCGCGGGACAAGGAAACGAGAAATACCGAACTTAATTTGCTGCTTCAAAAGGAGGAGTGTGAAACCTTCCTAAACTTTCATATAGCCAGATATAAAGTTAGTTTTTAGAGAAGAGATGTTAAACATTTCAAGGGATGATCGGTCCCAACCAATTGTCACAATTTCCGTTCAAGCCGTCTCTCGATCTTGTCTCTGCCAGCATCATTTCCTTCTTTCGACTAGGGCAGGTGAGAAGGTTACCTCTGCGCCACGCAGCCAGCCAATACAATTAAGAAATGTTATAGTCTACAATGTAACACAATACAACCAGCATTAATAATGAAGAGGATTAACCTTACGAATAAGCCTCCGTGGCTTAGGCGGCAGCACGCCGGCCTCTCACCGCTAAGTCCGTGGTTCAAATCCCGGTCACTCCATGTGAGATTTGTGCTGGACAAAACGGAGGCAGACAAGTTTTTCTCCGGGTACTCCGGTTTTCCCTGTCAACAATTTCATTCCAGCTACACTCTCCACTATAATTTCATTTCATCTGTCATTCATTTAATCATTGCCCCAGGGGAGTGCGACAGGCTTCGGCAGCCGGCACAGTTCATATCCTCGCCGCTAGATGGGGGCTTCATTCATTCCATTCCCTGACCCGGTCGGTCGACTGGAAGCAGGCTGTGGATTTGCATTAACCTAACGTGTCACAGAAGCAGTAAGGCATTTGGCGTGACATCACCCCACACACACATCAAGCAGGTGGAAATTATGTATACAGTAATGTTTATGCCACAGTTTTGACTAGACAGACCCAGTTGCGCGTCGTACAGACGACAGTAGGTGACAGTGAGGCATGTGCATGTGATACGTGAGTTGTTTCTCCACAACTGACAACACACGTATGAATGGCACATGCCAGAGGCTCACCGAGTGTTCTCTGTGCGACTGCGCAACGGGGGCTGACCGGCCTAAAACTGTGGCGTAAACTGTGCGCGTAACAGAGGTGACAGTTCATTTGGCATTCTGACAGTCATCTCAGAAGAACTCCGCATAAGTGTCCTAACTGCAAGGAGCCATTCCAAACTGTAACTAAACAGCTAAATGTGGAAGAAGCGACCACCTGATACCGAGGTGATAATTCTCCTATGTAAAACCACGCCGAGAAATACTATTGTTACGGCTGTGAGTTTGTTTCTTCGCTCGCCGCATGAGTCACAACTGCCCCCGGGCTGGGCTGTGTTCTGCCTCAGTGTATTGCGTGCGCCTTAAGCAACAGGACTACTAGGACAAAGGGATGGTCCAGAATATTCGTGACTCCGCCAGTGAAGGAAACCTCGAGAAGCCGTGAACCCTGGATGGGTCTAGAAGCATTTATTGAGTCACCGGCCTGCTATATAAGAGCGACCTGTCAAGCAGTTGTTGTTGTGTTTTACAGGCTAGTGCGAGCGTTTATCCTGAGCGACAGAAGTGTGGTGACTTGCGAAACCCCTAGTGAAGCCGTTTCTCTTGACAGCGAGGAAGTGAGAAACATACAGGGGACTGCCTGTGTTTTGAGTGAGTGTGATTTCACTGAGCGTCAGAGATATTGTGGTGAAGTGCCGTGCGAATTACGAAATCCAGTGACATTGTTTCCCAGCTCGTGAACAGCGAAGCAGCGTGTAGCAGGTCATCGTAAGTAACTGTAATTTGTGTACATAGGGAAGAGTTGCATGTAGTTCTGTCAAGGCCACCAGACTAGCGAGAAGATTAACTGTTGACAAGTGAAAGGAGGCAAGAGCTCTCCATAAGGAAGAGACTTGAGGAAAGTGGAGTAAGGTTCTAATTACTTGTATTTGCTGATGAGTAGTGTATCTTTCTGACCGAAATAAAATTAATTATTTCTTTAAAGGAACAATCTGTGTTGTGTTTTCTACCCACCGTAATCCAGTTAACAAAAGTGCCACTAGGGGGGTGGCACGTAACAACTGGTGTCAGAAGCCGGATTACGAACTCAAGCACAAGCACAACACCTGACGGTCCTGGTTTCAAAACCCGAGCAGGTCATTTTCTCTAATTTTCTTGTGAGTGCATGCCCTTTACAAGACAAACAACTAAAATGGAGGCGCAATTGGCAGCATTGCTAGAAAAGTTAAGTGGCATGGAAACCAAGATGGAAGACGGCCAGAAGAAGATGGAAGACGGCCAGAAGAAGATGGAAGACGGCCAGAAGAAATTAGCCAAGGACCTGAAGGATGACCTGAAGAAGATGGAAGATGGCCAGAAGAAGGAGGAGGATGGCCAGAAGAAGATGGAGGACGGCCAGAAGAAGTTAGCCGAGGAACTAACTGCTAAATTAGAAGATGGCCAGAAGAATTTAACCAAGAAGATAGAGGACGGCCAGAAGAAGATGGAAGACGGGCAGAATAAGTTAGCACAGGACCTGAAGAAATTAGAACTGGGTCTGCGTGAGGAAGTCACGGCAGTGGAAAAGAAGTTCGACGCCTTAAAAGAAGAAGTTGCCGAGCTACGCCGACGCCCGCTGACGGGGGTGGAAGAGAGATTCAACACTCTACAAAAGGAATTTGCTGAGCTGCGCCGACACCCGCCGACAGGGATGGAAGAGAGATTCAAAGCCCTACAAGAGGAAGTCGCCGAGCTGCGCCGACGCCCGCCGACCGGGGTGGATGAGAGAGTCAAATCTCTACAAGAGGAAGTTGCCGAACTGCGCCAACGCCCACTCACGGGGGTGGAAGAGAAATTCAACGCTCTTCATGAGGAAGTTGCCGAGCTGCGCCGACGCCCGCCCACAGGTACACCGCGGACTTCAGGAACGTGACAGAGCAGAGTGACGCCCCCAACCTTCGACGGAAAGGTCCCGTGGAGCACCTATTTACGTCAGTTCGAGGCAGCCTGTTCCATAAACAACTGGAACAGCACGGAAAAGGCTACAGCTCTCATTGTAGCGCTGAGAGGGGACGCAACGTCCTTCAGGCCATCCCGACTGGTTCCCAGGACTACGCTTCACTGATCGCCCATATGGAGTCCCGATATGGAGATAGCCATCTTCAGCAGGCCTACCAGATGAAGCTCCGGACCCGGGTACAGAAGAAGGCGGAAACTCTACAGGAGTTCGAGATGGACATCGCCGCCTCGTAAGGCTCGCCTATCCAACAGCGCCGGCCGACTTTCTGGAACAGATTGCGACGCAGACCTTCACCGACGGGCTACGGGACTCGGACACTCAACAGGCGCTGCGACTCGCGCGCAATAAGACCTTGGCAGATGCGCTGAGCCACGCGCTTGAGTTCGAGACGGCAAAACAGGCATCTAGAATGCGCACGCGGGTGCGTCAGGTGGACGTCGACGAACCAGCGAAAGCCGACAAGACCAAGCCCCTGGCCGATGAACTGATGGAGGCGCTAGGCCGGTTCTTCAAGAGTCGCAGAACCACCAACAAAAACGTAGCCGAAGGACATCCGGAGAGGCGGCCCGGAAGAGGACTACCGACCTGCTGGACCTGCCGTAAGAGAGGCCACCTGAGCAAGGACTGCGGTGATCGCCGCCGCCAAGGGTTTCCGTCGGAACAGTCAGTCGTAGGGAAACCGCGCGGCCCAGGAAAGCAAGTATCAGCCAGCCTTGGGGAGCAAAGGTTGGATTGTGACAGTCGTCAAGCCCCGGCAGTCCATGTGCGTGTGACGAAGTTACGGAGGGACAATAGCAGCCTGATGGTCGACGGAGTCATCAACGGAGAAAGCTGGCCCATGCTAATCGACACGGGAGCATCGAGGACCATCGTTAATCCCACCGTGATCCCGAAGTGGAAAGTGCATCCCACACAAAGGAACCTCCAGCTAATAACCGCGACCGGAGAGACCGCACCGGTACATGGCGAAGCATCACTGGTGTTCGTCATTGGTCGACGGGCGATAAAGCATCCAGTGCTTGTGGCTGACGTATCAAACGAAGTGATCATCGGACTGGACTTCCTGGACCAGAACAACATCATCTTGGACCTGAGTACCAACACTCTGCACTTCGGAGATGAGGAACTTGCTTTGCAACCAGCACACGAGGCCGTCACCACACGACGAGTAAGGCTGGGAGAAGACGTCATCGTTCCCGCCAGGACGGAGGCCAGCGCCGCCGTAATTGTCGACGGAACTGCTGAGGGAGTGGCGGCTGTCATCGAGCCAAAATATGAGGACATCCAGACAAAAGGATTGCTAGTTGGCAAGACCCTCATCAACACGACGTCTCGGCCGTACGTCCGCCTGTCCAACCTGAACGACTACGATATTACGGTTCACCGGGACACCAACCTAGGAGTCAGCGAGCCCGTTACCTGGATTGCCTGCATCACAGATACGACGGACGGACACCTGCAGACGGACAACCGAAGAAGACGCGCACTGCCAGAAGAACTACAGAAGCTGTACCAAGGATCCCAGGACCATTTAGACGAGGAACAATCACGCCAACTTCAGGACCTGCTACGCGAATTCCAGGACGTCTTCTCCGTGGGGAGCAAAGACTTCGGCAGGACAAGCTTGGTCCAGCACAGAATCGACGTTGGGGACAGCGCACCGATTAGGGCCCCATTCCGGCGTGTCCCGCTCGCCAAGCAAGCCGAAGTCGACCGGATGGTAGAAGAGATGAAGGAGCAAGGGGTGATCGAGCCATCACATAGTCCTTGGAGTTCTCCGGTCGTGCTTGTGAAGAAGAAGGACGGTTCCACCAGGTTCTGCGTGGACTAAAGGCGGGTGAACGACGTCACGAAGAAGGACAGCTACCCTCTACCCCGGATCGACGACACGCTGGACACCATATCAGGATCAAGATGGTTCTCCACCTTGGATTTGAAGAGTGGCTACTGGCAGGTGGAGGTCCACCCTAAGGACCGCGAGAAAACTGCGTTCTCTGTGGGCAGCGGGCTCTGGCAGTTCACCGTCATGCCATTCGGTCTGTGCAACGCCCCTGCGACCTTCGAAAGGCTAATGGAGTCCATTCTGAGGGGACTACACTGGAAGACCTGCCTGATCTACCTAGACGACGTCATCGTTCTGGGTAGAAGCTTCGAGGAGCACTACAGCAACCTGAAGGAAATATTGATGAAGCTACGGGCTGCCCAGCTGAAGTTGAGCCCCATGAAGTGTCAGCTCTTCCAGAAGCAGGTTCAGTACCTTGGGCATATCGTCTCCGAGGAGGGGGTGCGCACCGACCCAGAGAAGACCGCAGCTGTGAGGGAGTGGCCAGTTCCGAAGGACAAATCCCAACTACGAAGCTTCCTGGGACTCTGCACCTATTACCGTCGCTTCGTGAGAGGATTTGCCGACATCGCTAAACCACTGCATCGACTGACTGAGGAGGACCAACTCTTCACGTGGACAGCAGAATGCCACGGTGCCTTCGAACAACTCAAGCAGGCTCTGTACACCGCACCTATTCTGGCCTACCCCAGACCTGGAACAAGGTGCATCGTCGATACCGATGCCAACGACTTTGGTATAGGGGGAATCCTGTCGCAAGTAGTAGACGGCGAGGAGAGAGTAGTGGCCTACTTCAGCAAAGCCTTGTCAAAGCCCGAAAGGAACTACTGCGTCACCAGGAAGGAGCTGCTCGCCATCGTGAAGACCATTGAACACTTCCACAAATACCTGTACGGGCAGGAATTTCTCATCAGGACCGACCACGCATCCCTGCGGTGGCTCCTGAACTTCAAGCAGCCCGAGGGTCAACACGCGCGGTGGTTAGAGAGGCTTCAACAGTACAACTTTGAGATCCAGCACAGGAAAGGCCAACTGCACTCTAACGCCGACGCCCTGTCACGAAGACCGTGCCCCGAAGACTGCACCTACTGTACCAGAAGAGAGGAGAACACCGGGATACAGTGCCGAAGGACTACCGTGGAACTTCAGGGGAGCTGGAGCCGCGAATCTTTCACGCGGGCACAAGCAGAAGATGATGACCTGGGACTGATAGCCGAATAGAAGAGGGCCTGTGTCCCCAGACCCGGGTGGAACATTGTGAGTGACTGCAGCCCAAAGTTTAAGTCCTACTGGGCGCAGTGGGACTCGCTGATTGTAAGGGATGGCCTCATCTGCCGTACCTGGGAGAGCACCAACGGGAAGACATCTCGGGAACAAGTCGTCGTTTCAAAGGCTATGATGGAGGAAGGAAGTTCATGGAGGATCATCTGGTGGACACCTAGGGATAAAGAAGACCCTGGAGAAGCTGAGAGAGCGGTTCTACTGGATCGGATGCCGAACCGACGTGGAGAACCACTGCGCGAGGTGCCACGATCGCGCAGCCAGCAAGGGCCCAGGACGAAGACGACGGGGTCAACTGAAGACCTACAACGTGGGCGGCCCCATGGAGAGAGTGGTCATCGATGTTGCTGGGCCATTCCCGTTAAGCGAGGCAGGGAACCGCTACATATTGGTCGTCAGCGTCTACTTCACCAAATGGCTGGAGGCGTATGCGCTCCCTAACCAAGAAGCCGCGACGATCGCAGAGACCCTGGTGAAGGAATTCGTCAGCCGGTACGGAGTACCCCTGGAGCTGCACTCCGACCAAGGGAGGAACTTCGAGTCGCAGGTGTTCCAGAACCTATGCCAGCTGCTGGGATTTCGGAAGACAAGGACGACGCCGCTACACCCTCAGTCCGACGGGATGGTAGAGTGATTCAATCGCACCATCGAGAACCATCTCCGAATAGTCGTCAGCGAGCACCAGAGGGATTGGGACAAACATCTTCCACTATTTCTCCTGGCCTACCGCGCCACCGTGCATGAAGCCACCGGGTGCACACCAGCCCGGGCCATGTTTGGGAGGGAGCTCCGTCTACCTGTCGATCTTGCCTTCGGCCGACCTGGGAATGATCCGGTCCCGGTAAGCCAGTATTGCCAAGAACTGGTCGACCAACTGGAGGACGTGCACGCGTTCGCGAGGAGGAAACTGCGGATCGAGACCGACCGAATGAAGACCCGATACGACCAACAGACGAGATGCCGGCGGATTCCACGAGGACGACCTGGTCTGGCTCTTCAACCCATTACGGAAGAAAGGCCTGTCACCCAAACTGCAGAAGTCCTGGGAGGGCCCGTACCGAGTCGCGAAACGGATCAACGATGTCGTCTACAGGATCCAGCGGAGCCCGAGGGCGAAGATGAAGATCGTCCATCGAGATCGCCTGGCAGCCTACGGAGGGACACCAACGGACCAATGATTGATCGGGACGATCAGCCTTTTAGGAAGGGGGTGGTGTTACGGCTGAGAGTTTGTTTCTTCGCTCGCCGCATGAGTCACAACTGCCCCCGGGCTGGGCTGTGTTCTGCCTCAGTGTATTGCGTGCGCCTTATGCAACAGGACTACTAGGACAAAGGGATGGTCCAGAATATTCGTGACTCCGCCAGTGAAGGAAACCTCGAGAAGCCGTGAACCCTGGATGGGTCTAGGAGCATTTATTGAGTCACCGGCCTGCTATATAAGAGCGACCTGTCAAGCAGTTGTTGTTGTTGTGTTTTACGAGCTAGTGCGAGCGTTTATCCTGAGCGACAGAAGTGTGGTGATTTGCGAAACCCCTAGTGAAGCCGTTTCTCTTGACAGCGAGGAAGTGAGAAGCATACAGGGGACTGCCTGTGTTTTGAGTGAGTGTGATTTCACTGAGCGTCAGAGATATTGTGGCGAAGTGCCGTGCGAATTACGAAATCCAGTGACATTGTTTCCCAGCTCGTGAACAGCGAAGCAGCGTGTAGCAGGTCATCGTAAGTAACTGTAATTTGTGTACATAGGGAAGAGTTGCATGTAGTTCTGTCAAGGCCACCAGACTCATTAGCGAGAAGATTAACTGTTGACAAGTGAAAGGAGGCAAGAGCTCTCCATAAGGAAGAGACTTGAGGAAACTGGAGTAAGGTTCTAATTACTTGTATTTGCTGATGAGTAGTGTATCTTTCTGGCCGAAATAAAATTATTTCTTTAAAGGAACAATCTGTGTTGTGTTTTCTACCCACCGTAATCCAGTTAACAAAAGGGCCACTAGGGGGGTGGCACGTAACACTATGTAAGCCTACGCCAATGCTAGGACAACTGGAACGCTAAGACCAAATTATACTCCTCAGGATTTGCACACCTGGTGAGTAAAAACTGAGCCCTTATGAGATTTATAAGGCTGATTTGATTTGATTTGATTTGATTTGATTTGATTTGATTTGATTTGATTGCATGATAAAAATAGTGATTATTACAAAGACAGATTCGAATTGCTAGGATGACCGCTGTTGTTGTTGCTAATTTTATGATCTTTGCGACATCGTGGTAATAAAGCCCTATGCACTTGGGTGTGTGTGGAATTTGTGTGATAACCAGTGCTCTTGTGATGGTTTTACTAGTGTGTCTAGAACTACCAAACTATAAATTACATATATAGGCGTTAAGTACTGGCCTGAAAGACCTATTTTCTCATGAAATCATTCAAAGAAACTGATCGGAAACATTGGTGGGTGGCTGTGTTGGAGGCTTGGGGCACGTGAATTGAAAGAGATATCTCAGTGCAATGCATCAAGAAACAAGTTACGCTCATTTCAAAGAACGTGGACAAATGTGAATGCTATCGATATCTAATTGAAATCTCAAATTAAGATGATTGTTGTTGTTTCATTTGAGGGGCTTGGACATCGTAGTCATTTTGCCCCGTGTACTTGGGTGTGCGTAGAATTTGTCAGATATCCCGTGTTATAGCCTAGTTTTGTATGTTGTTGTATTAGTAGTAGTGGCAGTAATAGTCACCTAGTAGTAGTAGTAGTGGTGTGTATTTGTAATTGAAGTGAAGATGGGAAGGAGGCGGCCATGTCCTGATGTTAGGAACCATTTTGGCATTCAGTTTGAGTAGAACTGGCAAACCACGGAAAAGCACTTCCAGGAACGTTGAAGGAGGAATCAAACCCACCTCTTCTCAGTTTTTTTCCCTACGAGTGTGAGTGCACCACGTTCCAGCCCTCAGACAAGAATTAAGTTTCTTGGCAGAGCTGAAAGTCGAACATGGACCTCCGGGGTGACAGCCAAGAATGCTAGCCAGTACACCAGGAGGTGGACGTCCGGCTCCATGGCTAAATGGTTAGCGCGCTAGGCTTTGGTCCGAAGTGCCCGGGTTCGATTCCCGGCCAAGCCCTTAGGGATTTTAATCTCCTAGGGTTAATTCCCATGGCTCGGGGACTGGGTGTATGTGACGTCTTCATCATCACTTCATCGTCATTATGACGCCCAGGTCGCCCACGGGCGTCAACTAGAAAGACCTGCACTCGGCCTCTCCGGAGGCCACACGCAACAAAAAAAAACGGAGGTGGACCTCAAATTAAAAAGAATCCTATTTATTGACACGAATACTGAACTATTAATGTAGCATTTCTGCCAACTTTCCAAATGATTCCAAATGTATTAGTAAAATAGACAGAAAACTCTGGGGCTTTGCACGAGAGCAGTTATGAATTGAAGGAAAAATATTCAACTTAAATCACTTAAGGAGACCACATGTCTACTCCACTCGTAAGTTTTAATTAAATGTTGCGTGATTGTATTACCTCACCATGGCCGCTTATTCTGAGAAAAGCTCGTTCGCTATAAGGAGTACCAGGTCGACAATAATGTTGGAGGCGGGACTCACCGTACGTTGCTGCTTAAGAGCTTCCCCCTCCATACACGACTTCACAAGGTCCAACAACAACGACAAGGAAGCCAGCAGCAGCGTCAAAGAGAGAGAGAGACACTTCCCCTACCTGACGCAAATGCGCAGAAGAAAGTCCAGCAGTAGACAGACAAGAGTGATGGAAATACTCTCCCCTACTTTGGTACGCGTGCGCATTGAAACATTATTTTCTACGTGGTAACCCTTTCTTTTTAATAGCTGACTGACTCCCACATTCGCTGACTAGCTAATTCGCATTTTAGCCTATTTTCATTTATGAAAACAAATAGGCTGTTGAGATCACCTTTTGTCCGTGTATGCATGTGTGTGTGTGTGTGTGTGTTTGCGCGTATAAGTGTGTGTCCCCTAATAAAATCTAAAAGGCCAAAGCGATTTCAATTAAACTCGGTAAGTGCATACTACTGCCTCGTCTGACCTCGACTATGCGTTTCAAATTTTAATAAGTTTCACCAATCCAACGTATCAGCCGTGCGAAATATTTCACCGGCATTCTGTATCTCCGCAACAGTAACAGATATCACCCTGAAATGGTGTACGGCGGAGATAAAGGGTACCACTAAAAGTTTATCTATGTAACTTTCATAAACCTGTTAAGTACAAAACCAACATGGCGGCCAAGCGAATTTGAAATATTTAAATAGACACTTCTCGCGACATTACCATCCGAGCGCAGTGAAACCTGGTAGAGCAAATTTAAATATACATTGTAATGCACTGACATCTAATTTAGTTAAATTGTTTACATAACCTCAAGATGGCGGCTGTGCGAAGTTTTAAAATTAAGTTTTTTTAAATTTCTTGTGTCCTAATCATGCGATCGAAGGGAATTTTAATAATGAACCTACGCAATAATCTTCATATAATGGTTCATAACTCTATGGCCTACATATAAAACAATCAAACATGGCGACCATTCAACATTTTTAGACAGTTCTCAATATCTACGAATCAATTACACCAATTAAACTCAAATCTTGCACGTTGATAGAAGCTATTAACATAAGTTCACCTATAGATCATTCAATACCCTGGTGAGCACAAAACCAACATGGCGGCGACGCGAAATTTAAATATTTAAAAGGATTTATCTCGTGACTTTTCATCCGAGCGCTGTGAAACTTGGCACGCTATATGTTAATACAAGCCTTAATATACGGACGTCTAATTTAATGGAATTTTGTGAGAACTTAAAAATGGGGGCTGTGTCATTTTTAAAAATCTCTTTATTTCTCGTGTCCTAAGTAAGACCAGTAGGTTACATGAAAATATGCTATTTTGTTCTTCACGGAACTACTTGTTATAGCTGAAAGTGGATTTTGTGCTGGCAGTAGTGTTAAAGATATAATAAATCTATATCAATACTATTGTTCAGCATAAAACGTACTACAAAATAAGCCCGCGCCAGCATATATCAAATACTGTAAGTGTTTTATGTTGCAATCACTAACACATTTTAACAGAATCTGACTTAGAACATTTACAGAGGGCTGTGTATCTATGATAGATGTATGCTGTATATGTTTAGCTTCCGGTAATGGGGGACAATTAGTTGTCCAGAAGTGCGAAGCTGTCGTGTTTGTATCAGAATTGTGGAAATAGAATTGTTCTGGTACATAAAAGACGGTTAAGTAATAATAGCTGTTATCAGCAAGAGATTCATATGGTCGGTGAGCTTAGAATTAGAACTAAATAAACTGAAAATACCTGTGCATGGAAATCTTCATTGTTAGATTACGGTTTTCAGCAAAGATCGATTGGGTAGGAACCTGCTAAACAAATCAGCTGCAAACCGGAAGTGACGTATAGGATTAGTTGGATTTCACCACATCGTAGCACCAATCGTACTGTAACGTGTAGTACCTCAGAGCCTTATAGCGGTTCCGTGACTAGTAAAGGACACGGGATAACACAGAAGTGACAGCTAGCGATAGTCTTATGAAATAACCAGGTATAAGAAAAAACATTTATCCCACTCGGAAAACATAAATGGAAGGATTAACGAAGGATCAACTTCCACGGACATTCTAGAAACGATCCTCTCAGAAATCAGAGAGCTAAAAGAGAAACCAAACAAGAAGTAGAAGCTCTTAAATCTGAGATTGAAAAGAAAGACGAGAAATGGGACGCGGATAAAATCTCATTTCAACAAACAATATCAACTGTCGAGCAAACGGTAGATAATGAGTTGAAGGATTTGGAGATAAGACTGCAATATAGAAGGTAAAGAGAAAATAAGAAACCAACAAGGATAGAATAAATAACATTATTATTAAAAGTACTGAAATGAGATCTTAGAGGAGGCAAATGTAATACAGGAAGTCCAAGGAGTTTTCAAGACGCATTCAGTCGATGTTGATTACGAACAAATTCGTTACATCGAGAAAGAGTGGAAGGGGCGTGAAATGGCACGTATTAAGAATGTCAAGCTCGGTTGAGAAATTGAAAGTGATAAGAAATAAATTAACAAGCAGGGAAAGATTACTATATCGAAAATGACATGACATGAAGGAAGAAAGGCACATCCAAACAACATAACGAGGGTTAGTCAAGGAAGAAATGAAGAATGTTCATGCGGCAAAACTAGGATTTCACAGCAATGGAACATGGCAACGTCATAATGCAGAAGGTACAAGGATCAAGGGTTGAAATCTGTATCACATCCAAAATTCGGAGAAAATTAACCCAAAATATTGAAGTCATATATATATCGCTACATTAAATGTGTGGACGTTAAGACTACCAGAAAATAAAATAGAACTGGACAATGCCATATGTGAAATAAAATTCAACGTCCTAGCAAACTTCTAAGAGAAGACGAGACTATCAATGAAAAACAGAATGGCAATATGTTATGTTACATAGGTCAAACAAAAGGGCAAAAGGGAGTAGGTTTCCTAATTAGAAGAAGTTTCAAGAATTTATAGGTATTAATGAGATAATAGCGGTACCGACGGTAGTGGCTACGCTGGCTAAAGCGCAGCATTAGGTCATGGGGCCAAGCTCTCTGCTGACTCGGTAGACGCGTGGGTTCGAGCCTCACCGTCGGCCGTCCTTGAAATGGTTTTCCGTGGTTTCCCATTTTCAACACCAGGCAAATGCTGGGACGGTACCTTCTGACAGGCCACGGCCGCTTCCTTCCACATCCTTGCCCAGTTTCATTCACCATCATTCATTTCATCTCTCATTAACTCCTCTAATGAGGTTGGCGTCATGAAGGGCATCCGGCCGTAAAAACCACCGCCACAAAAACTTCCATCGCATCTCATCCCCGACCCCGTTGGAAAACGGGAATAATAAGGGGTAGACATACAATGAGATAATAGCGGTACATAAGACTCAGTGAGGCTCAGAGATCATGACTCCAATACAGACTTATGCTCCTACGGAATAGTGTACTGGACGGATGAAGAAAGTTACATATTTTACGGTACTCTAGGAATTACAGTATTAAAGTATGCGACAAAAAGGATCTTCGTTCTTGGGGACTTTAACAGTATGGGATGGAGCCTTTTGAACCATATGACTATGGCTCCAGAAATGACCGAGTAGATAAGACTAATTCAGTGTGCCAAAGAAAAGAAAATCTACATCCTCAATACATGTTTCAAGAAGAATTCCTCTGCAAGATGGACATAGAGATCTCCGTATGGTAACACGAAGAATGGGATCGATTTCATCCAGAGCAAATGCTGTGATTTAATTTCAGATACACAGTCATTAATGGTCTCAAGTTTGATACAGATCACAGATTAGTACGTGCCAGGCTTGAACTCAAAGGTAATAGCAGACGAAGACGCTTCAGCATAAATTACAAGCCAATGACAATGGGAATAAGGAGGTTGTTTATCAATCTATATACATTGAAAGATACAGTACACAATCATCCCGTGGAATCGATGATGGAGTACAAAATCTATATGACCTATTCCAATCTTGCATTCTTCACTCTGCAAGAGAAGCATACATAGTTCAACAAAACGAAGACTAAAAACAGTCATAAATTAAGCGAACGTACGATAAAACTTATTGAGGAACGGGGAGATATAAAACAAATCGCTCAACAATCTGAAAGCCTCTTCAAAGCATTATATACTGAAATAAACAAACTGACCAAGAAAGAAATAAGGAAGGATTGGAGAGAGTATAATCTTCAGCTGATAAGAAGCATAATAGAACATTCTAAATCAATTAGGAAGGTAACAAGGGAACTCAATGTTGGTGAAATTCTGGATGGCAGGTGTAAAAACGGGAACGGGGGAGCGAACAGCTGGAATATCAGATATTATTTTAGCAGCCACACTCTTTAGAAGAAAAATAAGTAGAGATCTCATAACTAGCATACAAGTTTTAGAAAAAGATTCACCCATCATTCCAGCTGATGTTAAAACTCAATAGATGAACTTAAGAGTGGCAAAACAATAGGTGAAGATGGGATTATTAACGAACTTTTAAAATAGGAAAAGCCATAGCCTATTTGGTAGAATCAATAAATTTTCTTTTCAACAAAATTATAGAGAAAGGTGAGATACCCCATCTATGGTTAAAAAGTAATAGTAGTATCTAATTGCACAATAAAGAACCACGTGATGACTTAGACAGTTATTGTTGTTTTAAAGGAGCGGAACTAAGAGGTCAATGAACTCGACAACTACGGTACAGACCAATAGCTTTAATCTCAAATTTACATAAGGTGTTCATGAACATTTTTACGAAATGGCTCACTAAAATTATGGATGAAAATCATCCATCGGAACAGGCAGAATTCTGGACTCACTTTAGTACATCGATCATCTCCAAGCAGTAAACCAATTTATGAAAAAGTCTCTTCAATTCAACTTAAGAGTATACATTGCTTCGTAGATTATTAAAAAAAACGTTCGACTCAGTAGAACATGTTCGAGTTCATGATGCCCTTAAATTAATAGGAGTAAATTCAAAACCATGTGAGAATCCTAGGCTTTATGAATTTGGAAAGTTATGCTAATGCCAAAACAGAGATGGAAGGAGAACTCATTCGAATACAGAAAGGTGTTAAACAAGGAGACGGCACATCACCCAAACTCTTCACTTGTGTTCTCAAAATGTTGTTCCATAAACTAAATTGGGAGGAGAGGAACTTTGGATTCAGTATCAACGGAAGATGGTTATCAAATCTCCGATTTTCAGATAACATGAATTTGTTTGCAAAGTCAGCACAAGAACTAAATACCATGCTAAAAGAACTTAATAAGACGAGCAAAACTGCGGGGCCACAAATAAATCCGGCAAAGATAAAAGTAATTACGAATTATGTAGAGACACCAATCGTAGTGGATGATACTCCTATAGAATATTGTAGTACTGTGCCCGTTTAGACCGGAGTCCGCACGACCACATATGCATTTTACCAATAATCAGTCAGCACGAGAGTCAAAATATCCCGGAGCGCCAGATGGGTTAAAGCAAATCGCAAAAACGACATCAAATTAAAAAAATGCTTTACTGATTTTTGGCTCAATGCAACAATAAGGATAGAAGGAGATTTAATTGGGAGAAACACATCTGGTAAAATTATCTCAGTTTATTTTAAAGTTAAAATCTGACTGCAAAGATGCTCAAAGCAGCATCATCCACGTGTGGCGATCCACACCCTTATTTACACACAATATACAGAAATCTTCCAAACACATTTGACAATCTTTTTGGAAACACAAGTCCGATTAATAGTCCTGTGGACTGTGTTCCAAAATTATTAATATTTAATTCCAGTTCAAAATTAATTGTCCATACTGGAAATAACGTTGATCACTGTTTGACTATTTACATGATATTAACACTCGTAGAATAAATGTTTATAGAATTTCTTAGACTTTCATTTGTTTTCCAGTTTTCAAAAATATATCGTTGAAAATATTATTATTAACACATATTAATAACATCTGAAAAGTATTTGACCATTGAGCATAGCATCGAAGAACTGTGCGAAGCACAACAACAATTAATTGTTCTTCTGACATTAAACATTCGAGAAGTGACTCGATTATGAACTTTAAGTTCCAAACAAAATATATGATTTCTGAATCATCAACTTGATCAATAAATGGTTGAACCATTCAACTATTCAATTATCCACTTGGAATCATTATTATAAAAATATTTATATTCATGGCCATTTTTTTAGCAACTTTTACAACTTGCAATTCTTCGACAGAATGCGGAAATTAGAATTGTAGTTTTATAATGAATTCATTCAGTTCATGGCACTAGGATTGAAAATATCCTTCAAATTATTCGTGGTTAAAGAATTATTTTTAATTGGCAGTGGCCCATTCTATTATTTGTGTAAGAACACAATATTATAACAACAACAACAACGGCAAAGGTCTTCCTCTGAAGAAGAATAAACTACTATCATGACAAATCCGGGTTCTAGCAAAATCAAAGTCTAAATGGAATTCGTAAACAAGGTTGAAATAAGAACTGATGGTTTCAAAGAAATAACCTTCGGGTTATTCATACGACGAAATGTGTGGCTCCAATACTCCTACTATAAACCTGAGCCATCGAACCTGCTATTTGATTGATGCTCGAAAAAACCTTCATTCCTGCGACTTAACATGCGCACCTGGGAATGGCATTTCAACTACTCCACACACATAAATTATCTTCCCAAAATTTATACAATAAATCAAGCCTCTGCTTGTTATCAACACTGGAAGATTAATAAACTTACAAGTTTATTTTATTTTACCATTCAGTTCAACCCGTGAATTTACCATACTTATGAAAAGCTTTATTTCACTTTCGAGTGTATTTACGTCATGATTTTATATAAATAGAAAAATATCCTATTTGATACAAATATCATTTGCTTCCCGTTTCATGCCTCTCCGTGTTATATGAAAAATATACTTTGCTCAATGCAAATATCAACTGTTCAACCAGAACTGAAATGTTGGTTGAATGCGGGCTTGCGTTAACCACTCTCCTTCGGAAAATCTCCTGTTCCAAACTAGAAATGATTAAACTACTTCATAGGCTCTTTCTCAATACATATGATTATTAGAAAATATAATATCCAAGAATTATTTAGAAAAATTATGAAAATTATTATTATTATTATTAGTGGATTATTATTATTATTATTATTTGTATTATTTCAAATATGTTTAATTAGCATCTCATTATGTGAGAATCCACATGTTCGAACCTTCGAATATGGAAAAAAATATCCATTCCTCAACAAAAATAAATTTAACTTTTACAGTTACATCGGCTGATTACCGTGATTTCCTTAAAATATGAAAAATTCAAATAAATGCTCGAAATGCTCGGTCATCGATCCTAAACTGTTCTGAGTGCTGAAAATGCTCAGAATAACTCTAATAAGTCTTGCGTAAATCATTACAAGCTTTAAATACGACGAAAAAAATGTGTTGGTCATCTGCAGAAAAATAGTTTGTTCCAATTAGCTAAGCATAATATAATTCAAATGTGGCTTACATTTCTTGATGGTCTTGAAGTGTAGTAAACCTGGTCTATACCAGATTTATCCGTAGACATGCCCTATCGGACAAGCACGTATAATCCTTGTATCGGCCGCCATTGTAGACCCACAATTCGTCTAGTCAGACATAGTGGTAGTATCTTTCGACGTTTGAATAACCTGTGGTTCCATTTTAATATGGGCTTCTATCAAAGCCATAACAGTTTGTTGAAATAGGGTCAGATCTAAGTGATCTCTTCTTAAATATGTCAGTTGTAACATAACTCACTGTAATCTCATCAGTACAAGAAAAACGTTGACAGTATAAGCAGTTAACGGCTGTTCTGAAGATCGTTCCCTGGGCATGGTTTGTATATCACCATCTGCCATGCGCTAGACAACTTGCAGTTTCCCTTGCGTAGACTAATGAACGCTACCGTTATAGACTAGTCTTCAGTGTACTGACAGATCGAAGTGGTTAACTAGTTACAAAAATGAAAACTGACTTGAAATGGATTTAAACATCCAAGTATTAAGTTACTATTGGACTGTGACAAAATACTATTTCCTAGACAAAGTCTAGCATATGTCCTTTTGGAAATATAAATATTTCCACCAATGTCTGTAGAAATCAATCACCTCAGTGATTCTCCTCACCAGAAACTTACTAAGTTCCAACTCGTTTGCGCAGCACTTCTCGTGACTATCACGATTTGAAAAGAACTTCTGCGTAGATGCGGCAACCATGTGCCTTGGCTCAGCGTAGACGCAACTTGCTTGCCAAGTGCTTGTGTTAGAATGAACTGACCATGCATGCTCCAGCTGGCTTTTATTCAAAACGCTCAGGGTCACGCGTCATCGCCTGATATCTGGAAATCCTCATATCTCTTGAATCCCTGGTCCGATTTACTTGATACTAATTGCATTCTCTTTCATTTGGCCGTGCCAGTAATCTGATCCCAGTCTCAAGTCTCTACTCCATAGTTAACTATTTAATCAATAAATAGCCTCCACCTCTGCTGTTACTCGCTACGTCACTTGACATCCAACTATCGGTAAAATCCTTCGAAATGCTTCGAGAAGCAATGTAGCGCGATATTCAAATATCTGAACTTTCAAAAGCGGCTACAGCCTTTCCCTTGATATCTAGGTGTCTGAAACTTGGAATACCCATTCCTAGAGTTGGGCACATCCACCCCACACCTAGCAAAAAATAAAAATTGATTTTTTTTTATTTTTCCTATCTACACATTAAATCATCTGGTTCTTGAATAATAGATCTTCAAATTCGATGCATTATAAGTTCCCACGATGTTACCAGTTCGTGTATTGGCTACTTCATAGCTTCCATTATTGTTTACTTCCACAATATTCAAAATCTTCAATTTCACCAGGTTTAATGTCAAAAATATCTTGATACTCTTCCAAAATTTTCCCTAACTCTGGGGACTCCTTCTCAGTGTAGACTTCTCTTCCTTCAGCTTCATGAAAAATCAGAGACCATTGAGCATCTCCCTCGATGTCTTCCTCTTCTTTTCCCTCGAAGTTTATCTCTTCGGTATTCTTGATTTAATCGTCTCTGTCTTCATATCTATCACTGCTTGATATTTCTGAATGAAATCTGCTCCCAATATCATGTCAAAAGCCATGTCCTTCATTACAACAAATACATGTCGGAAATCATGTCCTCCAATCGTAATACATAAGTATAATTGTGTTTTACACAGAGACATTTTATTGGGTATTATTCCTTGGATCTTAATTCCTGATACTGGAATCTCTTCTAAATTCTCTTTGAGCTTCCACAGAATATAAAGCTTCTCACTCACCAGACAAAGCATAGCCCCAGTATGGATCAAAGTATCGACAGGCATACCGAATACTTCGCATGATATGATTGGCATTCTAATTCTGGTACCCATTTCTTTTCGTTCGTCATTCTGTTGAATTAAGTCATCATCCTCTGCTTGCCATTTAATAATTCTGGAAGTGAAAGTATTCAAAATTCTATCTTCTACTGTGAATTCGAAGTTTTTTTTTCATTACCATTCCCCCGGGATTGTTGTGTTCCCGATGGACCTGGATCATTGGGCCTCTGCTCCACAAATTGCAAGTTATCTTGGTGTCTTGCTTCCAAATTTTTCCTCGTCTCCTTGTTAAACTCTTCATTGGACTGACGAGTATCTACATTCCCTCTGTTGTTGTAGTTATTTCTACCATAGGATCTTCTTTCCTGGTACCTTCCTTGAGTATCTCGTGGTCTTCTCCATCGAGTATTGTATCGATTACCACCATCCGGTCTCGCATATGGCTTGT
This sequence comes from Meconema thalassinum, assembly GCA_946902985.2. NCBI lineage: Eukaryota > Metazoa > Arthropoda > Insecta > Orthoptera > Tettigoniidae > Meconema > Meconema thalassinum. Next base: position 215,294,192 of record OX336389.2, on the reverse strand, counting down.
AACTGTATCTGTTACTGTATTGGTTCCATCGTCTCTTATTCGGATCTTCCCTCGGCGATTTCTCTTCTCGCTCCTCTCGAATCTCTCGAGGTGTCTGAGAATAACTGTCAGCCATAACAGCATACACAGCGTTGTTACTCTTTGCTCCCTTCTGATGGAAGAATTGAGCGTTTGTATGATCCAGCTTCTGTAATACTTCATCAAATTGTTCCATATTGTAGATATCAGCAGCGATCAAAGTCCTCTGGACGTCTGCTGGAAACTGACGTATCAATGCAGTAATCAACTCGTTATCTGGCATCGGCGGATCTAAATGTTGGAGTTTAGACAGCTGTCCAGAAAAGTACGTAGAGTATCGAGTAGGTTGTGACGTCGAGAATCTCTTCGAATACAACTCTGCTCTGACTTGCTGTTGGGTTTCCGGGGACCAAAACTTCTTCAATAGCCCACGAGAAAACTCCTCAAAAGTGGTTAGAGTGGATCTAAATGCTCTAAACCACAAAAGTGCAGGACCTTCCAAGAACTTCCCTATCACTCGGATCTGTCTTTCTTTAGGGATCTTAGAATCTTTCAGGTAATCACCTGCTTCTCTCAAAAAGTCCACGGGTGTTACAGAATCTCGCCCTGAAAATTTAGAAGGCTTATCTTCTATATTCTTAAATACAGTTATGGGGTTGGATTGAAATACTGTCCTGACCTCATCCTGTCTTTCAGTCTCTCTAGCTGCTCCTAGATTTATCTGTATCTGTTCCTTTCCCCGTACATTTGGCATTTTTAACAGATGATCAGACTGTTTCTCATCCTTTATTTGACTTTTCATAGCCTCAAGTTCCTTCTGGTTTTCTTCTGCCATCTTCTTAATTGCTTCAGTCTCTTTACAAATGTCCTTAACATCAATGGATATCTGGTTCATAACAGCCTCATGACTTTTCAATGACCCTGTCATATCTGATATGTCCTTCTGAGTTGCTTGGATATCTTTGGCAATTACTTCAATATGGGATGACAAAGATTCCCTAATCTCCTTGATTCCCTCTTGATTCTCCAGCTTGAGTGTGTCTTTAATTTCATTGACAACTGTGGTTTTGATTTCAGTTTGCAATTCACTAATCACACCTTCTCTTATTTCTCCCATGACAAGTTCTTTGAATTGTTCCGTTAAACGTTGAACAACTAGAATTCCCATCTCGTTACTCTCCTTCTTCACTCGGACTTCCAGGTTGACCATGTCTTCACCAACTTTCCTAAGACCATGTTCTATCCTATCAGCTAAGCTTTGAGATCGAAGATCGGCATCGCGAAATTTTTCGTCCATTAAACTAGCGTTAGTAGCTAATGAAGTTTCGAGCTCATGTGTTTTATCGCATAATTTATTCATTTTACTTTCAAGTGTCATTTTTAAAATTTCAGAATTCTCTTTAAATTTACTTTCCATTGAATTGAATTTACTATTTAAATTTTCCTTTAAATTATCTTTTAACCTGCTCTCTAACAAATCGGAATTTTCTTTGAGTTTATCCTCTAAACTTTCTTTTAAGTTACCTTTTAACCTGCTTTCCAAGGAATCAGAATTTTCTTTAAGTTTATTTTCCAAAGAATCAGAATTTTCTTTAAGTTTATCATTCAAATTTTCCTTAAGTTTATTTTCTAAAGAATCAGAATTTTCTTTAAGTTTTTCATCTAAACTTTCTTTCAAGTTATCTTTTAATTTATTTTCTAAAGAATCAGAATTTTCTTTAAGTTTCCTTTCCAAAGCCTCAGTATTTTCTTTCATAATGGCTGCTACACGCAGTCCAGCCTCTTTTGAACTCTTCTCCAAACTCCTCATCATTCTCATCATTTCTTCCATAATTTTCAATTATTATTCAAAACTTAGGGGTATACAACAGTGGCAAACACAAGCTTATAACTAGAACAAGAAATATGAATAGCTAATTGGAACACTATAATAAAATGAGATTTTTCCTAATATCGACGTGATGGAAAAACAAAATTCTCTACTTTTACGAATTACATTTACCATAATATCACAAGAAAAATATGCAAGTTCTCAAATATCCTCCACCTGGATTCTAATAATGTGTATATCCAGTCATCGAACGTTTACTACTGAATTTACTTGACGCCCTAATGGTTAAGCCATTATCAAAAATAATCAAACCCATTCTAATTATTAACCAGTTAAATTTTTAAGTTTCCCCACTAATTGGGTTTCCTATTAATTTATTCATCCAAACCAGACATCTCTCAACTCCCAAAATATTTCTATAAAAATTATCACAATTTCAAATCGGCATGCGATTGACCATGTCTAAATCGGGACCCACGTTCGAAGCCATTTCTCTCTCTATCTTATTTTATGTGCCCGTTTAGACCGGAGTCCGCACGACCACATATGCATTTTACCAATAATCAGTCAGCACGAGAGTCAAAATATCCCGGAGCGCCAGATGGGTTAAAGCAAATCGCAAAAACGACATCAAATTAAAAAAATGCTTTACTGATTTTTGGCTCAATGCAACAATAAGGATAGAAGGAGATTTAATTGGGAGAAACACATCTGGTAAAATTATCTCAGTTTATTTTAAAGTTAAAATCTGACTGCAAAGATGCTCAAAGCAGCATCATCCACGTGTGGCGATCCACACCCTTATTTACACACAATATACAGAAATCTTCCAAACACATTTGACAATCTTTTTGGAAACACAAGTCCGATTAATAGTCCTGTGGACTGTGTTCCAAAATTATTAATATTTAATTCCAGTTCAAAATTAATTGTCCATACAGGAAATAACGTTGATCACTGTTTGACTATTTACATGATATTAACACTCGTAGAATAAATGTTTATAGAATTTCTTAGACTTTCATTTGTTTTCCAGTTTTCAAAAATATATCGTTGAAAATATTATCATCGAAGCAACACAAATTATTAACACATATTAATAACATCTGAAAAGTATTTGACCATTGAGCATAGCATCGAAGAACTGTGCGAAGCACAACAACAATTAATTGTTCTTCTGACATTAAACATTCGAGAAGTGACTCGATTATGAACTTTAAGTTCCAAACAAAATATATGATTTCTGAATCATCAACTTGATCAATAAATGGTTGAACCATTCAACTATTCAATTATCCACTTGGAATCATTATTATAAAAATATTTATATTCATGGCCATTTTTTTAGCAACTTTTACAACTTGCAATTCTTCGACAGAATGCGGAAATTAGAATTGTAGTTTTATAATGAATTCATTCAGTTCATGGCACTAGGATTGAAAATATCCTTCAAATTATTCGTGGTTAAAGAATTATTTTTAATTGGCAGTGGCCCATTCTATTATTTGTGTAAGAACACAATATTATAACAACAACAACAACGGCAAAGGTCTTCCTCTGAAGAAGAATAAACTACTATCATGACAAATCCGGGTTCTAGCAAAATCAAAGTCTAAATGGAATTCGTAAACAAGGTTGAAATAAGAACTGATGGTTTCAAAGAAATAACCTTCGGGTTATTCATACGACGAAATGTGTGGCTCCAATACTCCTACTATAAACCTGAGCCATCGAACCTGCTATTTGATTGATGCTCGAAAAAACCTTCATTCCTGCGACTTAACATGCGCACCTGGGAATGGCATTTCAACTACTCCACACACATAAATTATCTTCCCAAAATTTATACAATAAATCAAGCCTCTGCTTGTTATCAACACTGGAAGATTAATAAACTTACAAGTTTATTTTATTTTACCATTCAGTTCAACCCGTGAATTTACCATACTTATGAAAAGCTTTATTTCACTTTCGAGTGTATTTACGTCATGATTTTATATAAATAGAAAAATATCCTATTTGATACAAATATCATTTGCTTCCCGTTTCATGCCTCTCCGTGTTATATGAAAAATATACTTTGCTCAATGCAAATATCAACTGTTCAACCAGAACTGAAATGTTGGTTGAATGCGGGCTTGCGTTAACCACTCTCCTTCGGAAAATCTCCTGTTCCAAACTAGAAATGATTAAACTACTTCATAGGCTCTTTCTCAATACATATGATTATTAGAAAATATAATATCCAAGAATTATTTAGAAAAATTATGAAAATTATTATTATTATTATTAGTGGATTATTATTATTATTATTATTTGTATTATTTCAAATATGTTTAATTATCATCTCATTATGTGAGAATCCACATGTTCGAACCTTCGAATATGGAAAAAAATATCCATTCCTCAACAAAAATAAATTTAACTTTTACAGTTACATCGGCTGATTACCGTGATTTCCTTAAAATATGAAAAATTCAAATAAATGCTCGAAATGCTCGGTCATCGATCCTAAACTGTTCTGAGTGCTGAAAATGCTCAGAATAACTCTAATAAGTCTTGCGTAAATCATTACAAGCTTTAAATACGACGAAAAAAATGTGTTGGTCATCTGCAGAAAAATAGTTTGTTCCAATTAGCTAAGCATAATATAATTCAAATGTGGCTTACATTTCTTGATGGTCTTGAAGTGTAGTAAACCTGGTCTATACCAGATTTATCCGTAGACATGCCCTATCGGACAAGCACGTATAATCCTTGTATCGGCCGCCATTGTAGACCCACAATTCGTCTAGTCAGACATAGTGGTAGTATCTTTCGACGTTTGAATAACCTGTGGTTCCATTTTAATATGGGCTTCTATCAAAGCCATAACAGTTTGTTGAAATAGGGTCAGATCTAAGTGATCTCTTCTTAAATATGTCAGTTGTAACATAACTCACTGTAATCTCATCAGTACAAGAAAAACGTTGACAGTATAAGCAGTTAACGGCTGTTCTGAAGATCGTTCCCTGGGCATGGTTTGTATATCACCATCTGCCATGCGCTAGACAACTTGCAGTTTCCCTTGCGTAGACTAATGAACGCTACCGTTATAGACTAGTCTTCAGTGTACTGACAGATCGAAGTGGTTAACTAGTTACAAAAATGAAAACTGACTTGAAATGGATTTAAACATCCAAGTATTAAGTTACTATTGGACTGTGACAAAATACTATTTCCTAGACAAAGTCTAGCATATGTCCTTTTGGAAATATAAATATTTCCACCAATGTCTGTAGAAATCAATCACCTCAGTGATTCTCCTCACCAGAAACTTACTAAGTTCCAACTCGTTTGCGCAGCACTTCTCGTGACTATCACGATTTGAAAAGAACTTCTGCGTAGATGCGGCAACCATGTGCCTTGGCTCAGCGTAGACGCAACTTGCTTGCCAAGTGCTTGTGTTAGAATGAACTGACCATGCCTGCTCCAGCTGGCTTTTATTCAAAACCCTCAGGGTCACGCGTCATCGCCTGATATCTGGAAATCCTCATATCTCTTGAATCCCTGGTCCGATTTACTTGATACTAATTGCATTCTCTTTCATTTGGCCGTGCCAGTAAGCTGATCCCAGTCTCAAGTCTCTACTCCATAGTTAACTATTTAATCAATAAATAGCCTCCACCTCTGCTGTTACTCGCTACGTCACTTGACATCCAACTATCGGTAAAATCCTTCGAAATGCTTCGAGAAGCAATGTAGCGCGATATTCAAATATCTGAACTTTCAAAAGCGGCTACAGCCTTTCCCTTGATATCTAGGTGTCTGAAACTTGGAATACCCATTCCTAGAGTTGGGCACAGTACATATATCCATCTAGGCCAAACAATAAGTCTGACACATACAAGTGACATAGAAATCAAACGAAGAATAGGATTGGTATGGGGAACATTTTGGAGCCTTACATTCATTTTTCAGAATAAGCCATCGAGTCACAAAATAAGATTTGAATTCTTCCAAACATGTGGCAACCCTGTTTTACTCTATGGATGCCAAACGTGATCATTTTGCAAGCATCAGATAATATCACTACAAATTTCACAAAGGAAACTGTAAAGGAGGACGTTAGGCATTGGATTAAGTGACAGAATCAACAGCGTGTAACTAAGGAAAAGAAGTTGTATGGAAGATGCATTACAAGAGCACAACGGCTAAAATGGAGTTGGGGTGGACACGATTCCAGAGTGCACCGGGGCAGCTGGACATGGCTATAACTATCAGGACCCAAGAAACGGAGAGAAAAGTAGGGGACGTGCTTTGGAATGAACTACAATAAGTGTATGTCAGTGTTATAGTGTTGATATGTATGTTGTGTGTTAGGAAGTATGAAGAATTAGCTCACCCAATGCATCTCTCATAACTGGCTTCTCTTGGGAGATTAATTGAGCCGATTAGTAGCAGGTCCTTGCTCTTTAGGGATTTAAGGGCATATGTTACCTAATTTTAATCTTATATGCTGTTGCGGAATTTTATTTCTAGAAAGAGCAATGCTGAACAATATTAGTGATGAAATATTCGTACATCTTTACCGATTTAGCCAGCGTGAGTTGAAGAGGCACACGTTGGTGTATTTTTCTTTCACTTGCTTTACTTAAATCGTTTTGTTCGGCTTATTTTCGTGATAGAGCAATGTTTTACATATACAACGTTTTGTCATATAATGCCTTATAGAATAGCGAAAACCGCATCAAAATCCGTCCAGTAGTTCTCGGGAATAGCCCGGACAAACAGACAGACTTAATAACATGTACACATTAGGGAGATTGTTTTACACTTCTAATTACTAATATGTTTAACAGACTATACATGGTTAGTCAGGCTGATAAGTGGACACGGTATACAACGCAAAATTATCCTTCTAATTATTCGAAGTATTGAAGTGCTCAATTTACAAGTATGTCGTTTACATCAAGTGTTTGTGTAGAGTATATTAATATTAGCCGCGCAAGCTAATTGGACTCTCCTGTTCGTGTTCACTGACTGACAGAAGAGCAGTAAAAGCCCTGCGCGACATAATATGCGGAAACCCGCTTACACACATACATCACCACAAAATACCTGCATTTTCGACATTTAATGCAGCGTTCTACAATAATGATGATAATACTATAAATAGTATAAAAATGCTACATGTAATTATTGTCATTATTCCATTTGATGGCATAGACATCGTAGTCATTAAGAACCGTTTACTTGGGTGTAGATGTAGAATCGGTCTGATAACCTGTGGTGTCTGTAGTAGTGTGTGTGTATATTTGTAATTCAGGTGAAAAATGGTAAGGGGGTGACCGTGACCGTGGCCTTAAGTTAGGAACCATCCCGGCATTTACCTGGAGTAAAAGTGGGGAACCACGCTAAACCACTTCCAGGATGGCTGAAGTGGGAATCGAACACGCCTTTTCTCAGTTTTGTCTCACGAGACTGAGTGCACCCCATTCCAGCCCTCAGACCAGAATTAAATTTCTTGGCAAAGCCAGGAATCGAACTCGGAGTCCCGGATGATAACCAAGAACGCTAGCCACTACACCACAAGGTGGTCTACATGTGTTTGATGACATTCCACGGGACAAAACATTTCATCTACCACCACGAATATCTTAAAATAATTCGCTCATGTACACGACTAAATGACACTTTACAGTTAAGAGTACGTTGTTGCACTCAGCAAAAGATAATAAAATGCACACCAGTTGATCATACATTCACAGGCTGTACCGAAATAACTCTGACTGATGAGATAAACTGGGATTGGAGGCGTAGCGGCAAGCATTAATGGCCGTCAACCCTGAAGTCCGGGTTTTATTCCCAGCTCTGCCAGGAAATTTATTTCTGATCTGAGAGCTGGAACGGGGAACACTCAGCCTCGTGAGCTATAATTGAGAAGAGGCGGCTTCGACCTCGGCCAATCTAGAAGTTGTTTTCTATGGTTTCCCATTTCGACTACAGGCAGAGGATCACGGCCGTTTCCATCCCAATGCTTGCCTCAATTACTACGCTACCAGCGAATTGTTACTGGTGGCGGAAATCGGAACTAATGCGCTCCGCCCGGCCACACGCCTGCGATAGACGTGCAGTTGTCTCCAGCGAAACCTCATCGCGTGTCATTTGTGTGCATGATTCATGCTGGCTCGTGCGCTGTGCGGTGTGTTCTCATTGTATGCCTGTACATGCTTTCCCCTCTTGCCCCGGAACCGCTCGCTGCAGCCCTAACGAGGCGAGATGACGTATTGTATACACTACAGCTGCGCTCCACAGCTAGCGGTAACAATCCCCTGGTAGGGTAGTACAAACACACACACTAACACTGACATCATAATAACAAACTCTACACACATGGTATGGACTCCGTCTTGAAGGAATTCATGATGAAGCTCAATAAATATCAAACAAAAATAATGGAATACAGTCGCAATAAATCACCGACAGTGGTGGCTACGCTCGCTAAAGCGCAGCGTTAGGTCATGGGGCCAAGCTCTCTGCTGATTCGGTAGACGCGTGGGTTCGAACCCCACCGTCGGCCGTGGTGGTTTCCCATTTTCAACTCCAGGCAAATGCTGGGACGGTACCTCCTGACAGGCCACGGCCGCTTCCTTCCACATCCTTGCCAAGTTTCATTCACCATCATTCATTTCATCTCTCATTAACTCCTCTCATGAGGTTGGCGTCAGGAAGGGCATCCGGCCGTAAAATCCATCCGCCACAAAGACTTCCATCGCATCTCATCCCCGTCCCCGTTCGAAAACGGGAATAATAAGGGGTAGACTTACAAATACAGTCGCAATAAATCAAACACTCATATTGTCGTCTAATTGGCAGGCGAAAAACCTAAAGGAAGTAGTAGACTACTTCTACTTAGGAAGCAAAATAACCAGTGATGGACGAAGAACAGAGGATATAAAACGTAGGTTGACTCAGGCATAAAAGCCTATCTACAGAAATGAAATCTGTTGTTATCAAATATAGGCTAGATTTAGGTTATGGGGTTTGAAGCCATTTTTCAGTGTTGCCTTAGTAAATAAAAGTTTGGTGCTTTTCAGTCGGTCAACATGAATGTACCCAAAAGAGTTGGGTAATACCCTAATCCTGAAAAAAATTACACGAGATTAATAAATACACTAGGATGACCAGTTTCGGTCGTCAAGCGATCATCATCAGATCCATTACACTTAAACTATAAAATGAATGGGTGAAAATCATAACGGTATAAGTGACATTTAAAAAAAATGAGTTAAGTGCAAGATGTAACTCTGGAAGGATGTATCTTTTGAATACCAGAGAGGGACAAGTGATTGCGGTATTGTTCTGCCCTCTAGTGATAGGTGGTATAACTACAAATAGCCTGCTTTATATGAGTGTTACAATGTTTAAATGGCTTTTTCTATGAATGAACAAAATGTTACTTATACCGTTATGGTTTTCATCCATTCAAATATATGTTTGAAAATACAGGTGAAAATATTTACAATATGTAGCCTACAATTATTTAGTTGCAATATTGGTAATGCAACTTGTCGGTGTATGCTAGTTGTAGTGTATATGATGTTAGGTGAAATGCTAAAATGGTGATAGAAATCCGGAGTTTGTCTGTTTGGAGTGACTATATGGTTGTAAAAAGTCAACTATGGTTGTACTGTATAGTAAAGGCTACTACTTATCTGGAGTGATGTTTTCCTCGCTGGAGCTACGAGCAGTTTCAAATTCACTCTTACGCCAGTTGCGGTCGACTGAATTGGAATGTTGTCTCCTGAACTGGATTTTCCTCTCCTCCCGCCCCGTATTCCTATGTGCTGTCAGAGGTCAGTGCATGCAGATTTAGGTATTATAATGCCATTTTTGAAAGCCTTTGTCCGGAGCGTGACGCTCTATGGAAGTGAAACTGAGCCTTTTGGCGCAGCAGAAAATAGGAGAATAGAAGCATTTGAAACGCGGTGTTACAGGAGAATGATGAAGATCAGATGGGCAGATAAATTATCAAATGAAGAGGCATTAAGATGAGTGGGCGAGAAAGATGTTTCTTGCGACTACTACATGTTGTTGTTTGAGTCTTTAGTCTTTGGACTGGTTTGATGCAGCCCTCCATGCCTCCCTGTCCTACATGAAGAGAAGAGATAGGTTGGTAGAACTAATTAGGCACCAAAGAATAGCAAACTTAGTTATGGAAGAAAGAGTCGAGGCTAAGAACTGTAGGGGTAGAATATGTTAAACAGATCGCCTAGGATGTAGGGTGTGGTAGCTGTGTAGAGATAAAACGTTTAGTTAAGGACAGGGAGGCATGGAGCGCTGATCAAACCAGTAATAATAATAATAATAATAATAATAATAATAATTATTATTATTATTATAATAATATCGTATGACCTTGGGTGCCGGATGCAAGCTTTGTTATTTGACACCCAAAGGGTAGCTTGCATGTCGAATTTCGTTGTTCCTTGAAGCACTATGAAAGTCAAGGAGGTTAGATATCTAAGCTCCTTGAACACCATAGCGCTTTCTAGTAGAGAGATGAGGTACTTTGTGTTGGCGGAAAATCGCGAGATTAATTTTGCCATTATGAACACGGCCTACTGAATTCAAATGGGTTCTTTGACATGCCAACATCGTATGACATGCGTGTTGTATTTTTGCCGCCTTCAAAAATCACTTACCACGGCCAGAAGCGAACCTGTAGGCTTGGGGGTTAGTAGACCGACACGTTAACCACTCACCCACCATGGCAAGCTAGTCAAAAGGCGGATGACTCAAACAACAACAACAACAACAACACTCAATCAGGTACACGGGACTAAATGCCCACGATGTTTAAGCCCCGAAAAGTTGTATTTCAACATTCTACTGACCTTCTAACGAGTGTCCCAGCAGTTTTTCTAATGTCCGGAATCACGTGGGTAGTGTCGGATTTAGGATCCGATGTCTCGAAACTACACTATTTTATCAGTGGAAAAAAGGAAAACTGAGATCACTTGGACACCAAGTATGCCAACTGGAGCAAAGCAGTACGGTAATCCAGCCACTGTGCTCTCGCACTGTTGGGGTCTTATTTAATAATTGATGAATTATTGCGAATGTAAATTTTGTGACGCCACTGATAACATTCATACAGAATATTTCAGGAGGAATAGTAAATATTTTAGGAGGTGGTAGTATAGATGAATTGCAATAAAAAAATCCATATAACATGAGTCTTATTTGTATTGCATACCGAGATACAGATGTAGGTATGTAACTACTGTAGGTCAGAAGTCGTTTCGTGTGTTGGAACACCGGTTGCTATGGGCACATTTCTTGGCCACCAAGGTCCTCGGACCTTACCCCCTTTGGATTTTTTGCCTGTGGGGACGGTTGAAAGGCAAAGTCTACAAGGACAAAGTTAACACAAGGACCGAGTTGGTCGTTCGGATTATGCATAGTGGAGCCCTCATCAAAGAACGCCAAGACGCCTTCCGATGAGCTACACGGGGTGTTATCAAGAGAAGTGGAAAATGCATTGAAGTTGGTGATGGAATTCTTGACAATCAACTTTGAGCGTCCTCATTTGCCATGGCTTTACATTTGTTTGGGTTAAATACTACCAGCAGTATCTCTGTACGCAATACAAATTGGACACATGTTATATGGAATTGTTCATTGCAATTCATCTATACTACCACCTCCTAAAATATTTACTATTCCTCCTGAAACACCCTGTATAATAGTCCCTAATTTTTTCAAGTCAAGCAGTAGCGTGATATAATAACAATAATAATAATTATAGGGAATTGTCGAGTTCTTATTCATACATTGGGAACAAAGTATGGGATATTGAGCGAGAAGAGTATTGCCTTGGAACAGGAAGATCCTGCGCTACTATATTAAGGGGGAGAACGACACAAGAGAAAAAGTTTAACAGCCTAAAGCTGCTGTGTGTAGAATGGAGCTTAACTTAGGAAACAGATTTAAAGGAACTGAGATTGCATGTTCGAAGTTAGGAAGGAAAGCAATAATCTGAGGAATATTGTAAAGTTTCAGGTCACAAGGCGAAATGAAACAAAATTTCATACCAATATTTTGTGTGTACAGGTTGGATAAAGGCAATAGCAGTCCAGCTATGTTTACCTAATATTATTAGCTGCTGAATTACCAGATTTCGTCGGAGTCGTATAATTTTAAAAATATTGAACCCTTTATCCACAGGCTGTATAAATGATTCTAATAATTGTTCATCATCTTTTGATACATTTCTACAGACAGCAGATATGAGAGCCAGACGGTGTTGGGAAATATTGAGAAATCAGTGGCCGAGAGGACACAATGGTTTCAGCTCATGTGGTATTTTAGGAAGAAGCATAAATATTCTTGACACATAGGACAGGTGCAACTTTTAGCGCGGAGACGGCTTGGGCACGCACATTATGGCCTGTTGCTATGAAGGTTGGCGCCAAGAAGAAAATCGAATGCTACGAGGCAATTGGTCAATCTTCATGTTAACCACTCCCTACTGCAGAAATACATGTAAAAGCGCGCAAAGACATACAAGAGTCTGGGCCAATAATATCAAGACGCCTTGTTTTAGCGGCAACTCGGCTTGGTGACGCACCCTGGTAAATTAACGTGGGAGTTATCTACAGATTAATTCCACGATCGATTTGAGCCGGCTACAGCATAATCGTAACCTCCACATCGCTACGAACTCAATGATACCGATCACATGCTAGTCTGATAATTATTATGGGATATTTTCTCATAAATCCCCTTCCACACCAACCCTAGTCAGTTTCTTTTATAAGGATCCATAATGCTTCGAGAGAAGACTTATTTTCGTGCGTCTGAGGACGTAACGTTCACTCACTTATTTTTGTGCGTCTGAGGACGTAACGGTCATACACTTACTTTTGTGCGTCTGAGCACGCAACGTTCACACTCTTCATTTGTGCGTCTGAGGACGTGACGTTGATTTTTATTTGAACATGGAACAATTTCGTCAAGCTATAAGTGTAACTTCAGTGATTTATTTGTAGTCCCAGCACTACCAGTAGGACTAGTTCATCGAAATAATTCACCAAATAGATTGTCAAGGAAGTTAGTACTTGATGGGTGAATGTAGTAGGAATTATATCGTGTGTGTATCTGACAAAACTTTATTTAATTCAGCACGAGATGACGTCTAAGAACGAGACCGGATCTTGGAACCAGCAAGACATTTGCCAGAAGATGTCGATGACGAGATAAACATCTTAAAGGAGATGGCTGCAGACGTTTTCCTGACGCTGTTTTAAAGAATTGAGAACAAATGAATTTATTTATTTATTAAAATCAGCTATGGTATTATGGGACATATTTTTGTAGATATTTGTTTGCTTGTTTGGTAATGTAGATTGTTAGTTCTTGTTTTACTGACACGTTAAGTTATGGGACAAGCCGAGCGTTGTGTAATTTGTAAATATTGTGATTTGTGTGTTCAACTATACGGGGCGGCGCGCAGCTCGTGCTCGCGTTCGCTTGCGTAAACCGCGGTCAGGCATTATTATTCGGAGGTATGCCTTATAACAGAAATGGAACTGAATTAATTTTGAGATTAAAAATAGAATTTGGAGGGTAAAGATTATTTGTGAGCAGAATTTTATGACGGATCAGGATTATTTTGATAGTTGATTTTCAGCAGAGCTGAACGGGATGGCACTTTGCACCCGAGTTTTTGTTGTGTATTTTTTTTAAATGTGTCAATGGACGCAATATTGATGATCTGTTTTGAGCCGAACCAGTGATATATTTATGAGAGTCAGTCCAAGCTTTTGGTGCGCAGTGTGATTATTTTTATGATGTGCTAGCGAGAATATATCATGGTGATTATTCTGCCTTGCTCCACGTCAGCCCAGTTCATGACATCGCGAGGCTGGACTTGTGGTATATATTTGTGTTTTCTTGCCATCCAAGGGGATGAGTGAGATAGTTGGCGTTTCCAGAGGGAAACTGCACCTGGCTTGAGCGACTGAGAGAGATAATTGAGACAGCGATGACTCTTACAAGAGGGGCGCGCTCAAATCAGATAACGTGACTTGTCATTAGTAACAGGCTTGGATCCTGTACGTCAATTTTAGACGTTGTTTAATTTCACAAAACCTGATCAGTTATAATGAGTATCGATTGATTAAATGGGTGCTGTCCATAGTTGTAAGGTAGCTTCCGAGACTCCTGTTTGTCTGGCGTTTTATAAAAATGTAAACATAGTTTTTCAGCCGTTAGGCTTGTATTTTGTTGTTGTTGGTTCAATTTTTGTGTGTTTATTTTACGCGTTCAATGACCCGTGTCAACTTAGGGTGCGCGAGGCTATGTTCCCTAGTAGTGATGAGAGCGTTTTGGCCTATTTCTGGCATGCTCTTTTTGTTCATTTATGTGCTCTGGCGCCAGTAGAATCTCGGGGAGATTCTTCATATTTTTGCATTATTAGATCTTGCATGTGTCAGTAGTAATTATAGTGTATTAATTAAGGGTGGTTTCCATAGCCATAGTGTGATTTAAAAGATGCAACTCCGTGAGTAACATGACTGTTTCAGTTGTAAACGGACTCGCATCAGTACTCAGTTTCTTATTAACGAGCAGTACACCACACATTATATAAAATTCTTGACCAGGATAAATGGACTTGTATCCATATGTTGTGACGAGTGAGTTCTTACCGCTCAAAGTTTATGTTATGATTAATTATTTGTGTGAAGCTGCATTCACATTGTCTTGTTATGACGAGCGAGTTCCTACCACTCAGTGTTATATTTATTTTATTAGGGGGTGAAAGTCAGGGAGGATTTCTTTTATTTATTATTATTATTATGCACATAATTTTCAGTCATTAAATATCTTTTATTCTACTTGTTATTCATTTTATTTCTAGTATAGCCTCTGTCATGAACCTTTCTATTCATTAGAGCATGTTGTTTTAAGCGAACTTTGCTGCGTAACGCAGTCTGGACTGAACACGACCCCGTAGATGAATCTTGAGAAAAACCATGTTTTATTGAAGGGTGCAATATGTCCATTGGAATTATGTTACAAACATTGATTGTCGTATATTCACGCTGCAATAAGAAAACAGACGACAGAATCATATACCTATCAAACCACAGTTATATGCACTAGATATAGCATTTAGCCCACATGAAATGAATATTATAAAATACTTGTTGTTGAATCACTTTAGGGGCTAGCGATATCTTGATCATCAGCCCCAATCCATGTTCTTTGATTAGGTGTTACGTTAAAGTTTAAGATGAATTTTCTAATCATATTTTTAAAATGGCGTAATTTCAATAGCATTTTCGTGAACATTTCCATATGTTAAAATTAAACTTAGGTAATTTAGAAAACCTGACGTGTTAAAATATAACAGATATGAGAAGAAATTACTTCTAAAACTTTCAGCTTTTTATCATGAAAAGTTAAGGAATAATGATAATTGAAGACCCCACGGAAAAAAAACGGGGTAAGTCCACTCTTTTCGGAAATGAGTTTATGGTGCATTCTGGTGGCGAGCCATCGTAACTACGAGGGCTATTCCAAAACTAAGGTCCGGCAAAAAAAACATCCAAAATAAAACTTGTTTCCAAAACAATTGTTTTATTGACATTCCTTACGTCTTTCTCTATTTTTCTACATAATTTCCAAACTTATTTACACATTTGTCACATCGTTCCACAAGCTATTGTATGCCTAAGTCGTACAACTCGGCCGCCTGTGAAGCTAACCAGTCTTTAACAGCTTATTTCACTTCATCATCTGTGTCGAAGCGCTTGCCGCCAAGAAACTCCTTTAGGTAGCGAAACAGATGGAAATCACTTGGCGCCAAGTCCGGACTGTACGGTGGATGGTCCATCTGTTCCCATCCAAATTTCTTGTTTAGAGTTTGCGTGTCATTCGCAGTATGGGGTCTGGCATTGTCATGCAACAACAACACTCCAGACGACAATTTTCGTAAATGCAAATGTTCAGACACAATTATGTACACTGCCCTTACTTCACAATCGGCGGGCTGATTAATTGTCTTAAACATTGTGAACTGACACTATCAACAGCACTCAGCAACAGTCACAACGCTACTGGCGGCTTTTGCCGCGCAAGGCATGCCAGGAGTCGGCACGCATGCGTGTTTTGCCCTTGGCGCCGCTTTCAAATATTTACGACGAATCGGAACTTACTTCTGGAATAGCCCTCGTACATCAGTTGAAATTGATTTCAAATAAAGCGGTAAGTCACCAACATACGGAGGTTTTTATTTTTAGTGGAAATGGAAAGAACGTCCCATATTCTCTCACTTTTTCATAATTTAACTTTAGTTGTTATTTGTCTTACATGTACTTCCGTTATAAGAAATAAATTTGGCAAAATAACTATATTGCTCACACTCAATGGGGGTGTTTTTTAGTATTTCTTCTTAGTGTTGAAAGTTTAAATTGGCTCTCCTGAAAATTTTATATAATGTGACTTACCCCGCTTTTCCCGAGGAGTCTTAAATTGTTATTACATTAAGGAAATAGATTTTAGCGAGAAACTGGAGTCCACGTTTTATTCCACTAGCTGAGGTACCGACGACTGTTTAGGGGTACACTGCAACACCACAATACCAGTTTTGTTTTATTCTGTTGTTGCTGTTGATTCTTTTAGGGGTTTCGTGACATCGTGATCATGTATCCCCTTGTACTTGGGTATGTGTGAAGAATTTGTCTAATAACCTATGTCACTGTGCCATCCGTACCAGTGTGTGTGTTTGTAATTGAGGTAGGAATTGGGTAGGATGTGGCCGTACCATCCTGGATTAGAAGTGGGGGAAGCCACGGAAAATCATTTCCAGGATGGCTGAGGTAGAAATCGAACCAACCCCGTCTCAGTGTTGTCTCTGGAGGCTGAGTGTACCCCATTCCAGCCCTCAGACCCGAATAAAATTTCTCGGCAGAGCCAGGAATTTAACTCGCGCCTTCGCAGTGACAGCCAAGAATGCTAGAATGTTTTATTCTCATGGCAATTGTTTAGAGAGGAAAATAGAAACAATCTACATAAGTGGGTTTATCAATCGGACGCACCGGTGTTTGGAAATTAGCCTTCGGCATGAGCTATGAAGGAAATAACTACACCATTACAAAGCGAATTGTCCTCTGCTTGATATGACGCATTAAATGAAATTCCGAAATTTTTGGAAAGCCGGAGCTTCTTAAAGTGACGCAGACTACACGATGTTTGGTGTACATTTTGCCTTGTCCGCCGCCTTCTGTCACACTTATAGAAGACGTCGTACGTCTTCAGCACATTAATTTCTGGCGATGGCTTATAGTGACCACCCTACGGCTCGGATACTGACTTTTCTTATATTGTAGGTCTTCTCGCGAAGGGACTCTTTGATTTTTGTCATAGGGATCATAGCCGCAAAGAATCGCATCAAGCAAATATGGTGATATTTATCACCTCCCATCATCCTTCATGACAGTGCATGGTATTACAATAATAATACCGGGATAGATTTCCTGCGTCCCTGCCGATGGGAGGCACAACAATCGCTCAGGTCCGACTTATTGTGTAGTGGCTAGCATTCTTGGCTGACACCGTGGAGGTCCGGATTCGATTCACGGCTCTGCCAAGAAATTTAATTCTGGTCTGAGGGCTTGGACGAGGTACACTCAGCCTCGTGAGGCAAAACTGAGAAGAGGCGGGTTCGATTCCTACCTCAGCCATACTGCAAGTGATTATCCGTGGATTTCCAGTAGTGGAGTAGTGACAGTTCTAACGAGTGTCATGGCCGCCTCGCGAGTCTACGCCGATAACTTTCGAACCCGTGGTCGGATATTCACGAATAAAGTGTTGTTGGACTCGGGCTGATGGGGGATTTGCTATGGACCACTCGTTATATTTTTGAAAAAAAAATTGAAATTTTTTGTTTTCGAAAGTAGGTGATGGTTTGAAAACCAAACATGATAGAATGTTGTGACATGGCTCAAACGAAAGGTCTCTATGTCCTTTATGTTTTATAATAAAACTTTTTTATTGTTTTTTGAAAACACTCGAATTTTGAAATTCCTATATTTTGGAAACTAGGAAGTTTTCAAAAAAGTTTGTTTGTCGTAAATCAATGGTCCCTACCCCCTCTACCCCTAAAATAAATTTCAAGTCTCTAGGATAAAAACCTGACAGTAGTGGGGGTAGTGAGAGAGCTGTCTACTAACTTATTGAACCCTCCTCGTATTTGCCCCGAACCTAATATCTCGCTAACCAATCATGGGATATGAACATACAGGGTGTCCTAGCACTCGTAGTGATGCCCCCTACTTTCCTATAGGCTCTTTATTAAATTAAAAGACCAAAACAAAAAGGTCATCCGCTTTTAATATCTCGCGAACCAATTATGCCAGAGGCGTGTACGAGGGGTCCAAGGATGAGGGGTGACGTCGTTTTTGCTATGGACCACTCGTTATATTAAAAAAAATGGAAACTCGATTTTGGGGTAAACACGTGTTTTTTTGTGATTTTTGCTGATTTCTCACGACCCAATAACGCTAGAAACGTGTACGAAGTGTCCTAGGTTCCGGGCTCACGCCCCCTGTTTGAAACTATTTTGACAAAGGGCCTAACGCCATACATGTTGAAAAAACTTCTTTTCTTTACCTGTATAAAATGTTCATGAAGCGTGGTGGTTGAGAGAGACGATACTGCTGGGTGTGTGTGTTTTTCAACGAACCTGTCGCTGACCACGGTGGCTGTGTTCAATAAATCAATCGCTATTTCGACGGACCGGTTTATGACAGAGCGAGGGTGCGGTTTTCCTATATTTTACCCCCGAAGATGATCTTGAACGTGTACACGGTGATGAGAACTTGGTTCTATGTTGGTTGAAGCGAGTACAGAAAACAAACATGCCGAGGAGCAGACGAGCAGGAGGTGAATGTCATTTGAGCTTATTGGAAGGCGCTGATCTGACTTGACAACAGGTGCAATGGAAAATGACCAAGACGCTTGAAGGTGAAATAATCTGACCATCGTGGTGGCAGGGAAGAGCGAATTGCATGCATACACGTGTGAGATGACATGTACGCTAAACAAGTTACATCCTGTTTGCTTTGTACGTGACAAAATGCAAGTTCATGTGAAATTTGACCTAGCACAGATGTTCACCTTGGACGTTATCTGTCCACGTGCATGATAACAGAATGTTCAAAGCGTGGGAAAATATTATTATACATGCAACGTAGCATATATAAAGACATGTCGTTACCTTTTCCACTCTCATTTGGGTGACTACCTTTGAACACACTGCGTTGCGTGAAACACTTGGTCTTGTTTAACAGTTTGGTGTTGGTGGAAAATACTTTACCTTGTTGTGGGGTAGGTATTTATATACATATATATATATATATATATATATATATATATATATATTCATTTATATATTTATTGATTTATATATATATATTTACATGCAATTATTTATTGCTTAGGTAATTAATGATTTTATTTATTTATTTGTTTGCAGATAACCGGTATACCTTACATGTCTGAGAGAGAAGAAACCATTGCACTTTTGAGCCCACTAGAAGGAAACAGGAAGAAGCGACTGCAAGTGAAGGTGGGATTATTTTTTTAAACTAACTTGTTTCATTTTTGTTTTGTTTCATATTTTATTTTATGAAATGCATGTATTAACCTGAATTTGGGTATTTATAACGGTTTATTTTATTTATTTTTAGAAACTTGGAAAGAAAAGCCTTACCGCCGTAGCAGTCGCTGAAAACCCGAGGCGCAGTAAAGTGCAACCATTGTTTCCAGGCAGTGAACTATTTAAAACTCAGGTAAGCCTAACATAAAATGCCATTCCATTTTACCACTACTGAAAACTCGTAGAAAAAAATTCATTACCTGTACATGACTAGGACGATGATTGCTTTCTTGATTAATGACTATGTATTGGCAACCGGTACAAGACCATATTGGATTTTGTAAAAAACAAAAATTTTAATTTAACTGACATGTCGTTCCCTATAATAATAATAATAATAATAATAATATTAATTTCGTATGGCCTGGGGTGCAGGGTGCAAGCTTTGTTATTTGACACACAGAGAGTAGCTTGCATGTCGAATTTAGTTGTTCCTTGACTATGAAAGTCAAGGAGGTTAGATGTTAGATATCTAATCTCCTTAAACTCTATAGCGCTTTCTAGTAGAAAAATGAGTAACTTTGTACCCTATGAACTTAACGAATATTCACAGGTTTGAACATGATAATCTGAAAAAAATGACATGACATTATTATTTTTTGTTTATGTATTGGTTAAAGGGGAATGTAAATGACTGCAGCTTTATAAAAAGAAATTAACTACGTGGGTTACTGTTAGTGCCGACATACAGTTTATTATAATTTTTATGGTGTTTTGATATATTAATGCCAATTAACGTTAATGTTTTATTTACAAGTATCGATTGATTGATTGAGCGATTGGTTATTTTGTTTGCTTTTTAGGTGTCGTTATGCGCCATTAACGTAATGAACAGACAGTGAACAAGCATGTATTGTGCTTTAAAGTACTCTGTGCAACGTTAAACACTTACAATAAGAAAAAGTTTTATTATAACACATAGCGTTAGTACCAAATACAACAAGTGAGCAAGTTGGTTTACCACGTGGGTTAAATTTAAAATCAGAACATGACCGTTGGTTAACATTTGAATCCTGGCCTGTAGGCTTTTTGTCGACACATGAACTTGCAAAAGCCGTTTTTTTTACTTGAACCGAGAAGATGTGGTGCGCTGTGTGTTTTGTCGTATTCAACTTTCACACTGGGAAGAAGGGGATGATCCCTTTAGAGACCATTTGCGATGGTCTCCTTGTTGTCCTTACATGCTTGGAAAATAAGTGGGTAACATACCTGTGTATTCATTTTACCGAACCACAAGACCATTGGCCGCTACTTACGTTGCTTAATCACAAATAAATAATAATGATGTATTACCAGCCAACAACGGTAGTGTCGATATATGTGGTCCATATGCCATAGACAGTGTTGAATTGGCATGCGCTTTTGAAAAATTGGGAGTTTGCAAGACTAAAGCACTAGCACACCCAGAGTACAGCTCTGTTGACAAACGTTTAGAATCTTATAAAAATATTTGGCCATTAATATTAAAACACCTTACCAAACTACTAAGTGAAGCTGGAATTTTTTATACCGGTGAAGGGTATAAAACAATATGTTTTTATTGTGGATTTGCTTTAAAGGATTGGCAAATGACTGATGACCCTTTTGTGCAACACGCTCGTTGGTTACCTAACTGCAAATACATGGTGTTGCTTAAAGGTCAGGAATTTGTGAACACTATTCGTAAAGAAAACATGATTGCAGCCCAAGACTTAAAAGTGCCTTTAGAGTTAGAACACGCGGAGCAAATACACGAGGCTGAAAGAAGAGACTTGTCTCACGAACAGATACAAAAGTCTGACCAACAATTATGTAAAATTAGTTATCAAGATGAACTAGGTGTTGTATTTTTGCCTTGTGGACACATGATAGCCTGTGTCAAGTGTGCATTAGAACTCAACACTTGTGCTATATGCAAAAAAGCAGTATCTGCTACAGTTAGGGCATTTCTTGCATAAATAGTAAAATTTATCAGCCATGCATAGTGCAAAATCCCTAATTGCACAATATTATCGAAGCTGCTTTAGAGTGTAATAGATATGCTTTTCTTTTGTTTATAGACTACTACAATGAATGTTTTGAATGCTGTGGGTCAAGCATGTGGCTTAGAGACAAAGAAGCTCAGCGAATTGCCAACGCATATTCCATTCCGCATTATCAAGATTCGGAAATTGAAAACAGCATATGGTGATCGTGTACTTTGTGTATGTGAAAACTTGGAGACATTTCTGCCTACACGGTTTAATGATATGTCGGAGAGTGTTTTTGATGAAGTCAATAATGCTGTACAACCTGTACACTTAATTTATGAAGGTTTTAAAAACAATAGATGCATGGTTCGTTTTAATTAAATAAAAAAAACAAATGCCAAATATTAATGGAAGATATGTCATGACAATGGACTGAAAGAAAAATATGTGTATAGAATAATAATGTTTTAGTGTTTAGTATAGCATTTAAAAATATTATCATGAAACCCAAAAAAATGTATATAAAGTTTGTAAATAAATGAAAATAATGGTACAATGTTGTTTTATTTTCTACAGAAGTCAGAATATTTAACATTGCAGAGTATACATGATTATGACAATAAATGCATACTTAATACAAGTCTTTGCCTTTACGATAGTGTGATATAGTTTTAAAAACAAAACTTGTTGTACATCTTTTTTCCACGGTGAACAATAGGTATAAAAACGTCATTATCACTATCATAATGATAAGCAGCATTATGACTAACATTATAATGACCATTATTATCCTCAACATAACTAAAACCAGTCAAATTTTCCTGTTCCTCTTCCTGTTCCTCTTTCTGTTCCTCTTCCTGTTCCTCTTCCTCTACAGTGTCCTCGTATAGAGTCTCAGTGGCTTTTGATAATGTTAAGGGTTTTTTGAACATTGAACTATTTTGAGCAGATATATTATTTTCTTGTACTCGCTTTTTAACATTTTCATGATTTTCTGTTGACAGCAACAGTGTTTCATGCAGTACACTACATTGATGATCACTGACACTTAAAACCTCACTATTTTTACTTTTAGCTCACTGCGACATTGTTTTGAACGTTGTTTTCAACAACGCCAAATAACAGTTCCATTTTTATTGGTTCGTTTCACAATATATGAATATCCTTTATAGAATGCATGAGGCTTACCATACCTAGTCACAGATACTTCCATATCAACTGTCAAGCATAGACTAAGCTCTAGTAAAGACAACTTGGTAATAAGAATAATAGTTTAATGTGCGAGCATATATGGGTGCAAATGTGGGAGCAAAAAAGTGGGAGCAAAAAGAGGGAGAAAAATTGGGAGCAAAAAGTGGGAGCAAAAAAAGTAGGAGCAAGTATGGGAGCAAATGTGAAAGCAAAAGTGGGAGAAAGTATGGGAGCATATGTGAAAGCAAAAGTGGGAGCAAAAAGTGAGAGAAAAAAGTGGGAGCAAAAAGTGTAAGCAAAAGTGGGAGCAAATATGAGAGCAAAAAAGTAGGAGCAAGTATGGGAGCAAATGTGAAAGCAAAAGTGGGAGCAAAAAGTGTAAGCAAAAGTGGGAGCAAATATGAGAGCAAAAATAAGTGTGAGCAAATATGGGAGCAAAAAGATGGAGCAAAAAGTGAGAGCTAAAAGTGTAAGCAAAAGTGGGAGCAAAAAAATTGGGAGCAAAAACTGGGAGCAAAATGTGGGAGCAAAAAGTGGGATCAAAAGAAAGTAGGAGCAAGTATGAGAGTAAATGTGAAAGCAAAAGTGGGAGCAAGTATGGGAGCAAATGTGAAAGCAAAAGTGGGAGCAAAAAGTGACAGAAAAAAGTGAGAGCAAAAAGTGTGAGAAAAGTGGGAGCAAATATGAGAGCAAAAAAAAGTAGGAGCAAGTATGGGAGCAAATGTGAAAGCAAAAGTGGGAGCAAAAAGTGAGAGAATAAAGTGAGAGAAAAAAGTGGGGCCAAAAAGTGTAAGCAAAAGTGGGAGCAAAAATGAGAGCAAAAAAAGTGGGAGCAAAAATGTGGGATCAAAAAGTGGGAGCAAAACGTGTAAGCAGAAGTGGGAGCAAACAAGTGTGAGCAAATATGGGAGCAGAAAGAGGGAGCATATGTGAGTGCACAAAGTGGGAGCAAAATGTGTGAGTAAAAAGTGGGGGCAAATGTGGTGTTTTACTAAAATAATCTCCCCTAACCTAACCTAACCTAACCTAACTTCACCTAACCTAACCATCCAACTCTCAGATCAAAAATTAAATTCTGGCCATAGTCGAGTTGGAACCCAAAACCTCTGGGATAACACCCAAGTATACTAGTCACTACACCGCGAAATGGGCAAATTATCATGCAACATAACACAAAAATAAAAAGTGTCCTCTAGTGTAACTCATTGGCTGACAACCATAGTTGAGAATTCAAACCGAAGACCTCAGGACTTTTGTTTTGAACATTATCAGAAATATTATTCCATTTACATTTTGCTGTTGCTTATAGTTATAACAGTTGGCATTAATATGGGAGCAAAAGTGAAAGCAAAAAGTGGGTGCAAGCATGGCTGGTTGTACAGACTTTCATATCAACTAATACACATAAATTAAATTTTAGTAAAGTGACTTGGCTAATAATAATAATAATAATAATAATAATAATAATAATAATAATAATAATAACAGTTAAAAAAATTCAAGGGGATTGATATTTTTCAGGGTGTAATTTCCAAAGTACTGTCATGAATAATAATTACATGAACAGATTCCAAGAACTCTAGAGTGCTTTTAAGGTTAATGATTGGCTAGGAGTGAGATAGAGCTAGCTAACCTAAGTTAACCTCAGCTCAGTAAACCTAACCTTGTCACATGACATGTTCTACAAATATAGACTTGCTTTGAGACTGGCTATGACGTCACAGATTGTAACGTGTTTTTCGAGGGTATTTTACGCCACTGACATAAGTCAGTAGGAAGCCATTCTATATTTATTTACGCGGCAAATTGTTCAGCCAAGAGAAGTTTTCATGTAACTTATTATTATTATTAACTTAGTATTATTAACTTATTATTATTATTAAGGTATTTTTTGGAGCATTTTTTATAAAATTATAAGTATACAGATAGGTTTTCGATGTTATAGAAAACACTATCAAGCAAATTATTTCGAACAAAGTTATCGCGGAAAATTATATGTTTACGGAATTTTCGGATTTTTGTCAGTTAGAGTTTGTTGAGAGAGATGAGTCACTGGGAATTCGGCTACAGGCTTAATCTTGTCGAGAAGCATGACGCAAGTGGGGTTGCTGCTTCAAGAAAAGGCGAAATGGCCTGGACCGGTAATCGACATCTTCGTTGCGCCGAGTGTATTGACCCTGAGGAGGGGAGTAACGCGTGGTGGCTCAGCCAAAGGAGAGCGGGCGACTAGAAGTCGGGTCCAGAGTGGGGAGGCGACGAGTGCATATATGGGTTGCGCGCCGTGGAGGCAAGGCGATAATCTTTGTAAAACTTGACCGTTGTGGTTGCACGTGTGGTTGGTTCCGATGTGATCGGACCATAAATTATCATATCTACAAGTATCTCTTCAACTAACGAAGAAGATGACGACGTCCAGAAGGCTGTGGGAAGCTCTCTTCAACATCCAGTACGAGGGAAATGCTACGGCAATTTCCAATGGTAAGCGCGAATGACTCAGAACTACATAATCTCTCGTCTCTTTGTTTCATCTTCAGTATTTCAGTAAATTCATAGCTTGGGAATAAGAGTAAAATCAGTAATTCATCCGACTCCGTTTTCACGTAATTTTCTAGCGGTAATATTCAAATCGCAACGCTCCAATTTAAATTTAAACTTATTATTATTATTATTAATTTTGCCATACTTGCTTTATATAATAAATTCATTTCTTTTAACCATGCAATCTTTGCTTTCAGTAGGTAGCATTAGATATAGACCAAATTCCTTCTCCTGATACAATTGTTAGTTGGGTTAATGATCAAATCATACCACGATCTGAGTGAAAAGATTCTTGAAGGTGTTCAACCAGAGCTAGGTGTTGTTAAATATAAATTTAGATTTCAACATAGCGTTGAGGTCTTGGCGCCCATTAATAAAACTTATCTTAGTCAGAGTAAATATTTCAAAGTGCAAGGCAGGGCTAGTCAAAGCGTTACACTTGTCACCCGACAGAAGAAAACCGTTTCAATTGTCACCCAACGTAGAGAAACAGTTACAAGATGAATGGCGGTGGGAGGCTGGACATGACATTTTATCACACAAAAACATTTTCCTTTTTGCCAGCCTCCCACCGCCATTCATCTGTGAAGTCATAGCCAGTCTCAAAGCAAGTCTATACTTGTAGAACATGTCATGTGACAAGGTTCGGATTACTGAGCTGAGGTTTACTTAGGTTAGCTAGCTCTATCTCACTCCTAGCCAATCATTAACCTTAAAAGCACTCTAGAGTTCTTGGAATCTGTTCATGTAATTATTATTCTTGACAGTACTTTGCAATTTACACCCTGAAAAATATCAATACCCTTGATTTTTTAAAATTGTTATTATTATTATTATTATTATTATTATTATTATTATTATTATTAATATTATTATTATTATTATTAGCCAAGTCACTTTACTAAAATTTAATTTATGTGTATTAGTTGATATGAAAGTCTCTGCAACCAGCCATGCTTGCACCCACTTTTTGCTTTCACTTTTGCTCCCATATTAATGCCAACTGTTATAACTATAAGCAACAGCAAAGTGTAAATGGAATAATATTTCTGATAATGTTCAAAACAGAAGTCCTGAGGTCTTGGGTTTGAATTCTCAACTATGGTTGTCAGCCAATGAGTTTCACTACAGGAAACTTTTTATTTTTGTGTTGTGTTGCATGATAATTTGCCCATTTCGCGGTGTAGTGGCTAGTATACTTGGGTGTTATCCCAGAGGTTTTGGGTTCCAACTCGACTATGGCCAGAATTTAATTTTTGGTCTGAGAGTTGGAAGATTAGGTTAGGTGAAGTTAGGTTAGGTGAAGTTAGGTTGGGTGAAGTTAGGTTAGGTTAGGTTAGGGGAGATTGTTTTAGTAAAACACCACATTTGCCCCCACTTTTTACTCACACATTTTGCTCCCACTTTGTGCACTCACTTTTGCTCGCTCTTTTTGCTCTCACTTTTTGCTCCCACTTATGCTTTCACATTTGCTCCCACTTTCTGCTCCCATATTTGCTCACACCTGTTTGCTCCCACTTCTGCTTACACGTTTTGCTCCCACTTCTTGCTCCCAAATTTTTGTTCCCACTTTTTTTGTTCTCATATTTGCTCCCACTTCTGCTTACACTTTTTGGCCCCACTTTTTTTCTCTCACTTTTTGCTCCCACTTTTGCTTACCATTTGCTCCCATACTTGCTCCTACTTTTTTGGCTCTCATATTTGCTCTCACTTTTGTTTTCACATTTGCTCCCACATTTTGCTCCCATACTTGCTCCTACTTTTTTGCTCTCATATTTGCTCCCACTTTTGCTTACACTTTTTGCTCTCACTTTTTTCTCTCACTTTTTGCTCCCACTTTTGCTTTCACATTTGCTCCCATACTTGCTCCCAGTTTTGCTTTCACATTTACTCTCATACTTGCTCCTACTTTCTTTTGATCCCACTTTTTGCTCCCACTTTTTGCTCCCACTTTTTGCTCCCAATTTTTTTGCTCCCACTTTTGCTTACACTTTCAGCTCTCACTTTTTGCTCCCACTTTTTGCTCCCATATTTGCTCACACTTTTTTTCTCATATTTGCTCCCAATTTTGCTTACACTTTTTGCTCCCACTTTTTTTTCTCTCACTTTTTGCTCCCACTTTTGCTTTCACATTTGCTCCCATACTTGCTCCAATTTTTTTTGCTCTCATATTTGCTCCCACTTTTGCTTACACTTTTTGCTCCCACTTTTTTTCTCTCACTTTTGGCTCCCACTTTTGCTTTCACATATGCTCCCATACTTGCTCCCACTTTTGCATTCACATTTGCTCCCATACTTGCTCCTACTTTTTTTGCTCCCACTTTTTGCTCCCACTTTTTGCTCCCAATTTTTCTCCCTCTTTTTGCTCCTACTTTTTTGCTCCCACATTTGCACCCATATATGCTCGCACATTAAACTATTGTTCTTATTACCAAGTTGTCTTTACTAGAGCTTAGTCTATGCTTGACAGTTGATATGGAAGTATCTGTGACTAGGTATGGTAAGCCTCATGCATTCTATAAAGGATATTCATATATTGTGAAACGAACCAATAAAAATGGAACTGTTATTTGGCGTTGTTGAAAACAACGTTCAAAACAATGTCACAGTGAGCTAAAAAGTAAAAATAGTGAGGTTTTAAGTGTCAGTGATCATCAATGTAGTGTACTGCATGAAACACTGTTGCTGTCAACAGAAAATCATGAAAATGTTAAAAAGCGAGTACAAGAAAATAATATTCCTGCTCAAAATAGTTCAATGTTCAAAAAACCCTTAACATTATCAAAAGCCACTGAGACTCTATACGAGGACACTGTAGAGGAAGAGGAACAGGAAGAGGAACAGAAAGAGGAACAGGAAGAGGAACAGGAAAATTTGACTGGTTTTAGTTATGTTGAGGATAATAATGGTCATTATAATGTTAGTCATAATGCTGCTTATCATTATGATAGTGATAATGACGTTTTTATACCTATTGTTCGCCGTGGAAAAAAGATGTACAACAAGTTTTGTTTTTAAAACTATATCACACTATCGTAAAAGCAAAGACTTGTATTAAGTATGCATTTATTGTCATAATCATGTATACTCTGCAATGTTAAATATTCTGACTTCTGTAGAAAATAAAACAACATTGTACCATTATTTTCATTTATTTACAAACTTTATATACATTTTTTTTGGTTCAATGATAATATTTTTTTAAGGCAATACTAAACACTAAAACATTATTATGCTATACACATATTTTTCTTTCAGTCCATTGTCCAGTGTCTTCCATTATTATTTGACATTTGTATATTTATTTAATTAAAACGAACCATGCATCTATTGTTTTTAAAACCTTCATAAATTAAGTGTACAGGTTGTACAGCATTATTGACTTCATCAAAAATACTCTCCGACATATCAATAAACCGTGTAGGCAGAAATGTCTCAAAGTTTTCACATACACAAAGTACACGATCACCATATGCTGTTTTCAATTTCCGAATCTTGATAATGCGGAATGGAATATGCGTTGGCAATTCGCTGAGCTTCTTTGTCTCTAAGCCACATGCTTGACCCACAGCATTCAAAACATTCATTGTAGTAGTCTATAAACAAAAGAAAAGCATATCTATTACACTCTAAAGCAGCTTTAATAATATTGTGCAATTAGGGATTTTGCACTATGCATGGCTGATAAATTTTACTATTTATGCAAGAAATGCCCTAACTGTAGCAGATACTGCTTTTCTGCATATAGCACAAGTGTTGAGTTCTAATGCATACTTGACACAGGCTATCATGTGTCCACAAGGCAAAAATACAACACCTAGTTCATCTTGATAACTAATTTTACATAATTGTTGGTCAGACTTTTGTATCTGTTCGTGAGACAAGTCTCCTCTTTCAGCCTCGTGTATTTGCTCCGCGTGTTCTAACTCTAAAGGCACTTTTAAGTCTTGGGCTGCAATCATGTTTTCTTTACGAATAGTGTTCACAAATTCCTGACCTTTAAGCAACACCATGTATTTGCAGTTAGGTAACCAACGAGCGTGTTGCACAAAAGGGTCATCAGTCATTTGCCAATCCTTTAAAGCAAATCCACAATAAAAACGTATTGTTTATCTCCTTCACCAGTATAAAAAATCCAGCTTCACTTAGTTGTTTGGTTAGGTGTTTTAATATTAATGGCCAAATATTTTTATAAGATTCTAAACGTTTTTCAACAGAGCTGTACTCTGGGTGTGCTAGTGCTTTAGTCTTGCAAACTCCCAATTTTTCAAAAGCGCATGCCAATTCAACACTGTCTATGGCATATGGACCACATATATCGACACTACCGTTGTTGGCTGGTAATACATCATTATTATTTATTTGTGATTCAGCAACGTAAGTAGCGGCCAATGGTCTTGTGGTTCGGTAAAATGAATACACAGGTATGTTACCCACTTGTTTTCCAAGCATGTAAGGACAACAAGGAGACCATCGCAAATGGTCACTAAAGGGATCATCTCCTTCTTCCCAGTGTGAAAGTTGAATACGACAAAACACACAGCTTACCACATCTTCTCGGTTCAAGTAAAAAAAAACGGCTTTTGCAAGTTCATGTGTCGACAAAAAGCCGACAGGCCAGGATTCAAATGTTAACCAACGGTCATGTTTTGATTTTAAATTTAACCCACGTGGTAAACCAACTTGCTCACTTGTTGTATTTGGTACTAACGCCATGTGTTATAATAAAACTTTTTCTTATTGTAAGTTATTAACGTTGCACAGAGTACTTTAAAGCACAATGCATGCTTGTTCACTGTCTGTTCATTACGTTAATGGCGCATAATGACACCTAAAAAGCATACAAAATAACCAATCACTCAATCAATCAATCAATACTTGAAAATAAAACTTTAACGTTAATTGGCATTAATATATCAAAACACCATAAAAATTATAATAAACTGTATGTCGGCACTAACAGTAACCCACGTAGTTAATTTCTTTTTATAAAGCTGCAGTTATTTACATTCCCCTTTAACCAATACATAAACAAAAAATAATAATGTCGTGTCATTTTGTTCAGATTATCATGTTCAAACCTGTGAATATTCGTTGAGTTCATAGGGTACAAAGTTCCTAATTTTTCTACTAGAAAGCGCTATAGAGTTTAAGGAGATTAGATATCTAACATCTAACCTCCTTGACTTTCATAGTCAAGGAACAACTAAATTCGACATGCAAGCTACTCTCTGTGTGTCAAATAACAAAGCTTGCACCCTGCACCCCAGGCCATACGATATTAATATTATTATTATTATTATAGGGAACGACATGTCAGTTAAATTAAAATTTTTGTTTTTTACAAAATCCAATATGGTCTTGTACCGGTTGCCAATACATAGTCATTAATCAAGAAAGCAATCATCGTCCTAGTCATGTACAGGTAATGAATTTTTGTCTACGAGTTTTCAGTAGTGGTAAAATGGAATAGCATTTTATGTTAGGCTTACCTGAGTTTTAAATAGTTCACTGCCTGGAAACAATGGTTGCACTTTACTGCGTCTCTGGTTTTCAGCGACTGCTACGGCGGTAAGGCTTTTCTTTCCAAGTTTCTAAAAATAAATAAAATAAACCGTTATAAATACCCAAATTCAGGTTAATACATGCATTTCATAAAATAAAATATGAAACAAAACAAAAATGAAACAAGTTAGTTTAAAACATAATCCCACCTTCACTTGCAGTGGCTTCTTGCTGTTTCCTTCTAGTGGGCTCAAAAGTGCAATGGTTTCTTCTCTCTCAGAAATGTAAGGTATACCGCTTATCTGCAAACAAATACATAAATAAAATTATTAATTACCTAAGCAATAAATAATGGCATGTAAATATATATATATAAATCAATAAATATATAAATGAATATATATATATATGTATATATATATATATATATATATATATATATATACCTACCCCACAACAAGGTTAAGTATTTTCCACCAACACCAAAACAGTTAAAAAAGACCAAGTGTTTCACGCAACGCAGTGTGTTCAAAGGTAGTCACCCAAGTGTGAGTGGAAATGATAACGACATGTCTTTATATATGCTACGTTGCATGTATAATCATTTTTTCCCACGCTTTGAACTTTCTGTTATCATGCACGTGGACAGATAACGTCCAAGGGGAATACCTGTGCTAAGTCAAATTTCACAAGAACTTGCATTTTGTCACGTACAAAGCAAACAGGATGTAACTTGTTTAGCGTATATGTCGTCTCACACGTGTATGCATGCATTTCGCTCTTCCTTGCCACCACGATGGTCAGATTATTTCACCTTCAAGCGTCTTGGTCATTTTCCATTGCACCTGTTGTCAAGTCAGATCAGCGCTTTCCAATAAGCTCAAATGACATTCACCTCCTGCTCGTCTGCTCCTCGGCAAGTTTGTTTTCTGTACTCGCTTCAACCAACATGGAACCAAGTTTTTATCACCGTGTACACGTTCAAGATCATCTTCGGGGGTAAAATATAGGAAAACCGCACCCTCGCTCTGTCATAAACCGGTCCGTCGAAATAGCGATTTGATCTATTGAACACAGCCACCGTGGTCAGCGACAGGTTCGTTGAAAAACACACACACACCCAGCAGTATCGTCTCTCTCAACCACCACGCTTCATGAACATTTTATACAGGTAAAGAAAAGAAGTTTTTTCAACATGTATGGCGTTAGGCCCTTTGTCAAAATAGTTTCAAACAGGGGGCGTGAGCCCGGAACCTAGGACACTTCGTACACGTCTCTAGCGTTATTGGTTCGTGAGAAATCAGCAAAAATCACAAAAAAAAACACGTGTTTACCCCAAAATCGAGTTTCCAAATTTTTTTAAAAATATAACGATTGGTCCATAGCAAAAAGGACGTCACCCCTCATCCTTGGACCCCTCGTACACGCCTCTGGCATAATCGGTTCGCGAGATATTAAAAGCGGATGACCTTTTAGTTTTGGTCATTTTATTAAATAAAGAGCCTATAGGAAAGTAGGGGGCATCACTACGAGTGCTAGGACACCCTGTATGTTCAAATCCCATGATTGGTTAGCGAGATATCAGGTTCGGGGCAAATACGAGGAGGGTTCAATAAGTTAGTAGACAGCTCTCTCACTACCCCACTACTGTCAGGTTTTTATCCTAGAGACTTGAAATTTATTTTTGGGGTAGAGGGGGTAGAGACCATTGTTTTACGTCAAAGAAACCTTTTTGTAAACTTCCTAGTTTCCAAAATATAGGAATTTCAAAATTCGATTGTTTTCAAAAAAACATAAAAAATAAAAAAGTTTTATCATAAAAAATAAAGGACATAGAGGCCGTTCGTTTGAGCCATGTCACAACATTCTATCATGTTTGGTTTTCAAACCATCACCTACTTTCGAAAACAAGAATTTTCAAAAAAAAAATATAACGAGTGGTCCATAGCAAAGCCCCCGACAGCCCGAGTCCAACAATACTTTATCCGACCACGGGTTCGGGAGTTATCGGCTTAGACTCACGAGGCGGCCATGACACTCGTTAGAACTGTCACTACTCCACTACTATTTCCACTTCTACTCCAGGCAAATGTCCGGATGATACCTAATTTAAGGCCACGGCTACTTCCTACCCAAATCCTACTTCAATTACAAATACACACACTAGTACAGACATCACAGTGGCACAGGTTATCAAACCCGAAGCTATACGACCACGATGTCGCAAAGTTCCTTTAAGAATCAAAAGCAATCTCTCAGGACTCTCTCGAGATAGCCAGCGCTGGTAATCCAGGCCGTCTATCCTTACCACCAACCTACCACGACACGCCGCCAAATGTTTCACTATATTAGGAAAATTACCAGCATTGACATTTGCACAACAGAGCAACTACCTGTGTACAGATGCTTCTTCTGAAAACGTAAAGGAACGAAACTAGCATGGCAGCCGAGAACATTTCAAGGCTTGGATGGTTAAATCTGAAATTATTGAACACAGACGACCCAGATGATGTTTTTCATACATTGGAAAATGTAGCCTAGATGACCGCGAGGATTCCATGGTTGTGATAGAACGTGGCGATCAACAAATTGAAGAACAAGTCTCCAGCTGAAGACAGAATAACTTCAGAGGTGCTGAAGGCAGGAGGACACAAGATACGGAAAGAAATCTACAGCCATATTCAATTAATTTGGTGACAGGAAGAAATTCCGGAATAGTGGCAATCAGCAATCATCATTCCACTGCACTAGAACAAGAATCAAAGGGACTCTGGCAACTACAAAGGGATCACAGTCCGGAATGTTTCTGTACAAAAATTATCATTCCTGAAAAATTGAAGCCACTCGTCGAATGGGTCAAAAAAGAATATCAAGTGGAATTTTAGACAGGACGATCGACTGCCAATCAGATAAATCAGATTTGATTTTAAAATATACTGGAAGTTTAAAGAACCCATCCTAACAACGTTTGTTGGATTTTGTAAAGCGTACGACAGCATACAGTATATACAGTTTTTCTGAAGATGTATGGTGTACATTGGAAGCTGATCAGCGGGGTGTAACATGCTTCTGTTGTTGATAATGCTGTTGATGTTGATTGATTTAGGGGCTTTGCGACATCATGGTTATGTAGCCCTGCGTACTTGGGTGTGTGTGTGTGAATATACGTAGCTGAAAACCCGTGTCATTGCGACGGCTGTAGTAGATGGTGAAGTTACTGGATGTACCAGGTATAGCTGTAGCGAGCGCCTAGGTGAAGTAGCAGAGATACGTAATTATACAGGACTGCAGCTAGGAGACTCTATATCCCCAATACCCTTTAACATCATGTTCAAACACTTCATCCGAGCAATGGACAGGGACCAAATATTTATGAGTCTAAATAGTAGAACACATCATGTGACATAATTATGCTGATGACATCGTAGCCATGACAGATGTAGAAGAAGATATGGTGGAGACAGTGAAATACCTGATTAGTATTTAGGATTAGTGTTGAGTAGGCCATCCAGAGGAAATGCCCAAATAGACAGTTTGAAGTTTGGGAATGGAACCTGGCCAGGGTGGTGAACTTCAAGTGCTTAGGAAACTAGTTTCAACGCACCACAACTTACAGCTGAAAATCAGTCAGTGGATTTTGAATGCATTCAAGACATTCTAGAGCTTAAAACCGATCATGGCGTTGCGAACATTATTTAGAGAGAGACCAAGCTCAAACTCATCAGTTCAGATCCGTTCAGATGAGAGGATTATTTCACAATGTGCTCTTTATCACAGCTATCAGCATGGTATAATCTAAAGACTTAAATAATTCATTACACCGCATCAACACAGTATTGATTATACACATAGGCTAATGCTTGAAATATCACGGGTCAGGTCTGTATTTGGGACAAACAATACATCCCTTCACGGTTTGATTTCTGATGATGATGATGATGATGATAATTGTTGTTTTAAGGGGCCTAACATCTAGGTCATCGGCCCCAAGTGATCTGGGTGATAGCGAAAATGACAATGAAGTGGAAACCATAACGAAAAGTAAGCTGGACTGAATATACTTACAAAAGGGAACTCAGATTGAAATGACTCACAAAATGTTGGGTGGAAATAAACTGCTCAAAAAAATTAAAGCACCACTTTTTTCAAATGCCACCAAATTTTGAAATGTTGACCGCACAAGCTAGAAATCTCTGTATGACGTTTGTCCCGACGCCTACCAGGCATATGCTTCAGCACAACTCCCCAACTTGAGTAGTTTCGGGGTAGCGCCCCGAAAACCAGCCCATTTTCGAAAACCGCAAATTGAAGTTTGCGAAAAACGCTGTAGGACTTGTCGCAGGTTGCCAAAGCAGTCGAAAATGAATGAGACTTGATCTTAAAGGTTCCACAAACACGTTGAAATCGCTATATTTGACGTTTGAGGATTTTAAATCCCCTTCATCATCCCCTAAACATGGACTATCATTGGGGGCGTCTGAGAAGGTACCGGGTGTGTTTAACCACATGAAAACCTGCACACCGTACTCAGTTGCTGATTTCAGTAAGTTCTTAAGGCCTCTGGCAATGTTCACCCCCCCCCCCCAACACCCTCGAATGGCATGGGACCAAACCACCCCCTCTAGATTCACCCCTAAGGAAGGTTTTAATCGAAATGTTTATCAGTGCTGTGAATGGGGGAGTCTTCCCCTAACGTTTCAAAAAAGGAGCTGTGCCTGTGTCACCATCCCTTCCCCTGTTACCCCCGTTTGTATGATTTAACGAATCAGGCCTTTTTTAAGGGATGAAACGAGGTGTTAATCGCTGAAAGGGCTGTAAAGGTCCTTAGAAGTAGTGGTGACACGAAATCAACCCCTTCCGATCGTTGATTGACATTGAAATTTTTGCACCCTCAACCCTCCCTGTCTGGACGCGTAACGCGTCATGGCAGAGTTTTCAGACTTGAATGAAAATGAAGCTTATGGCCTGCAATCGAGCCCAAAATAGCAGGTAGGATGGAAATTCATCGGTAGGGTGGGAAACGGGACCAACAATTTTCAAAAAAGTTAACAGCCTTTAGTAAGTACGCCCATGCATAGGCAACCCACATCACGTCCGTGCGTGCGGGTTTTCTATGATCGGAAATAGGTTACAAAGGTTGGAAATGGGCGAAAAATGACGTGATGTGGGTTGCCTATGCATGGGTGTACTTACTAGAGGCTGTTAACTTTTTTGAAAACTTTCTGGTCCCGTTTCCCACCCTACCGATGAATTTCCATCCTACCTGCTGTTTTGGGCTGGATTGCAGGCCATAAGCTTCATTTTCATTCAAGTCTGAAAACTCTGCCATGAGGCGTTACGCGCCCAGACAGGGAGGGTTGAGGGTGCAAAAATTTCAAGTTTGGGGGATGGAATGTCAATCAACAACCGGAAGGGGTTGATTTCGTGTCACCACTACTTAAAAGGACCTTTACAGACCTTTCAGCGATTAACACCTCGTTTCAGCCCTTAAAAGGGCCTGATTCAGAAAATCATACAAACGGCGGTAGCAGTGGAAGGGGTGGTGACACAGGCAAAACTCCTTTTTTGAAATGTTAGGGGAAGACCCCCCTATTCACAGCACTGATAAACATCTCGATTAAAACCTTCCTTAGGGGTGAATCTAGAGGGGGTGGTTTGGTCCCATGACAGTTGAGGTTGTTTGGGGGGGGGTGAACATTGCCAGAGGCCTTAAGAACTAACTGCAATCAGCAACTGAGGACGGTGTGCAGGTTTTCAAGTGGTTAAACACACCCGGTACCTTCTCAGACGCCCCCAATGGTAGTCCATGTTTAGGGGTTGATGAAGGGGGTTGAAAATACTCAAACGTCAAATGTAACGATTTCAACGTGTTTGTGGAACCTTTCGGAGCAAGACTGATTCATTTTCGACTGCTTTGGCAACCTGCAAAAAGGCCTACAGCGTTTTTCGCAAACTTCAATTTGCGGTTTTCGAATATGGGCTGGTTTTCGGGGCGCTACCCCGAAACTACTCAAGTTGGGGAGTTGTGCTGAAGCATATGCTTGGTAGGAGTCAGGGCAAACGTCATACTGAGATTTAGAGCTTGTGCGGTCAACATTTCAAAATTTGGCGGCCTTTGAAAAAAGTGGTGCTTTAAGTTTTTTGAGCAGCATACTTACAAAATGTGGTTGATATTCAAAAATACTCACAAAATGGAAATTAGAGACACGGAGGAGCCAATTCATAGGAACAGGGCGGGAATCTTAAAGAGAAGAGGAACTATAATGAAACGTAAAAGAAGGCTGATCCCTAGAAGAATGAGGGATCAGGAAAGACGAAAAAAGGGCCAATGAAGGCGAGAAAGGAAGAGACTCCCTAGGCCTTGGATACCCTAATACCGTCGGGGTCGGAAGAGAACAAGAGATGACCAAGAGTGGCCGACAGGAAAGAAGACGGAGATGAGCCCGGCACAAGAAAGTGGAAACAATGCCGGACTCAGGTGGGGTCCCGTGGTCGCCAACCCACGTTCCAATAGTTGTGAGCCCCTGGGGGAGATATGAATATTTTTTTATTATCTTTTTATGTCCAACCGCCTTTATAAGCCTTAAACGAGCTCTTTTCCTGAATCAGCAACGACTCGGCCAAATGCGACTGGGGGAACACTGAGGCAGTTGATTACAGGCAAGGTTTATTGACCTTGCATAGCTCACGATGATAACTCGACCAACATACTCGTATTTGACTTCAGTGTTAGGCTTACACATTGTGACATTGTGCCTTGAAACATCAGTACTAATATGGACGATCTGCCACTGTCCAGGGTGATAGTTTCTTAAGAGTTGACGGCTTCCTCCTTTTTAGCCCATTTTCATTTATCAAAAAATAGGCTTATGAGTTCACCTTTTGTCCATGTGTGTGTGTCCCTAATAACATCTAAACGGCTGGAGCGATTTCAATGAAACATGGCAAGATCATAGAAGTATTTCGTCCGACCTTGAACGTGCCCTTACAATTTCATCACGTCTCACCAATCCGACATGGTGGCTGTGCGAAATATTTCACCGCCATTCTATATCTCCGAAACTATTACTAATATCACCCTGAAATTTTGCACGGTGATTAAGAGCACTACTAGAAATTCACCTATGTAACTTTCAGAAACCGGTTAAATACGAAACGAATATGGCGGCCAAGAGTATTTGAACCATTTAAATAGACTTTTCTCATGATTTAACCATCCGAGCGTAGTAAAACTTGGTACAGCTAATGTTTATACACATTGTAATGTATTGACATCTAATTTATTTCAATTGTTTTCATAACCCCAAGATAACGGCTGTGCGAAATTTTAAAATTTTGTTTTTATTTTTTGTGTACTAATCATGCGATTGGAGTTTGAATAAAACACCTACGCAATAATATTCATATAATAGTACATATTTCTATGGCCCACACATATAAAAATCCAACATGGCGACCATACGAAATATTTAGACGTTTCTCAATTTCTACGAATCTATTACAGCAATCAAATTGAAATTTTACATGTTGATAGAGGCAATTAACACAAGTAGGATATATGAAAATAGGCTGTTAAGTTCTTCACAGAACTACTTGTTTTCCATGGTGTGGAGGTATTTTTTCAAAGTAGTAGAACATCATGATCAGCTGCCACAAGATGGGGCTCTACTTGGATTATCGAATATAGAGTGGTAAGGAGTTGATGGCCTTATCATATTCTTCTACATATTTGTGAAAGTCTACCTCATGGCACAGTTGCATGCATTCCTGGCTGACACCGCAGAGACCCGGGTTCGATTTCCGCCAATGCCAAGAAATTTAATTCTGGTCTGAAGGCTGGAACGGGGTACACTGTGCTGAACTGAGAAGAGGCGTCCTGGAACCGGTTTTCCATGGTTTCCCCACTTCTACTCCAGGCAAATAATGGGATGGTAAAAAATGTAATTGGTATTCTGCGCGAAGGCAGGTCCGAGACTTCGAAGAAGCTATCCTCAGCCGGAGTTTACGTGCGGTAGGGTGGCCAGGGCCTTTCCGCTCCTCCTTATGTTGGCCAACAGCGCGCAGTACCTAGAATCGGTATACCATCCAAGTGCCGACCACGCCCAATGTTGCTTAACTGCGGAGTTCACATGGGATCCGGTGTTTCATCATGGCCAGGCCGTTGGCCAATGGGATGGTAACTACGATTAAGTGAACTACTAATGGGATGGTAACTACGATTAAGTGAACTACTAATGGGGTGGTAACTACGATTAAGTGAACTACTAATGGGATGGTAACTACGATTAAGTGAACTACTAATGGCATGGTAACTACGAGTATGTGAACTACTAATGACATGGTAACTACGAGTATGTGAACTACTAATGGGATGGTAACTACGAGTAAGTGAACTAATAATGGGATGGTAACTCGATTAAGTGAACTACTAATGGGATGGTAACTACGATTAAGTGAACTAATAATGGGATGGTAACTACGAGTAAGTGAACTAATAATAGGATGGTAACTACGAGTAAGTGAACTACTAATGGGATGGTAACTACGACTAAGTGAACTACTAATGGGATGGTAACTACGACTAAGTGAACTACTAATGGGATGGTAACTACGAGTAAGTGAACTACTAATGGGAAGGTAACTACGAGCAAGTGAACTACTAATGGGATGGTAACTACGAGTAAGTGAACTACTAATGGGATGGTAACTACGAGTAAGTGAACTACTAATGGGATGGTAACTACGACTAAGTGAACTAATAATGGGATGGTAACTACGGCTAAGTGAACTAATAATGGGATAGTAACTTCGGCTAAGTAAACTAATGATGGGATGGTAACTAGGACTAAGTGAACTAATAATGGGATGGTAACTAGGACTAAGTGAACTAATAATGGGATGGTAAATAGGACTAAGAGAAACTAATAATGGGATGGTAACTAGGACTAAGTGAACTAATAATGGGATAGTAACTACGGCTAAGTGAACTAATAATGGGATGGTAACTAGGACTAAGTAAACTAATAATGGGATAGTAACTACGGCTAAGTGAACTAATAATGAGATGGTAACTAGGACTAAGTGAACTAATAATGGGATGGTAACTAGGACTAAGTGAACTAATAATGGGATAGTAACTACGGCTAAGTGAACTAATAATGAGATGGTAACTAGGACTAAGTGAACTAATAATGGGATGGTAACTAGGACTAAGTGAACTAATAATGGGATGGTAACTAGGACTAAGTGAACTAATAATGGGATGGTAAATAGGACTAAGAGAAACTAATAATGGGATGGTAACTAGGACTAAGTGAACTAATAATGGGATAGTAACTACGGCTAAGTGAACTAATAATGAGATGGTAACTAGGACTAAGTGAACTAATAATGGGATGGTAACTAGGACTAAGTGAACTAATAATGAGATGGTAACTAGAAGTAAGTGAACTAATAATGGGATGGTAACTAGGACTAAGTGAACTAATAATGGGATAGTAACTACGGCTAAGTGAACTAATAATGAGATGGTAACTAGGACTAAGTGAACTAATAATGGGATGGTAACTAGGACTAAGTGAACTAATAATGGGATAGTAACTACGGCTAAGTGAACTAATAATGAGATGGTAACGAGGACTAAGTGAACTAATAATGGGATGGTAACTAGGACTAAGTGAACTAATAATGGGATAGTAACTACGGCTAAGTGAACTAATAATGGGATGGTAACTAGGACTAAGTGAACTAATAATGGGATAGTAACTACGGCTAAGTGAACTAATAATGAGATGGTAACTAGGACTAAGTGAACTAATAATGGGATAGTAACTACGGCTAAGTGAACTAATAATGGGATGGTAACTTGGACTAAGTGAATGCCACGGCCAACTCCTACCCAAATCCTAGCCCCCCCTCCATTCCAAATACACACACTAGTACATCCATCAAATTAACACAGATTATCAGACATATCACACACCCCAGTACCCGGGGCCACAATAAATGAAACAACGTATTGGTGTGACAGATCTTGTATTCAGGCACTGAATTAGCGCTCTCGGCCACCGAGGCCGGTGCAAATAACATTATGTCAACCGCTCCTATTGATGACGTAGGATCTGCAGATTGCGTGTATAAGTACACAGTCCATAGCTGACGACGTACCTTTTCCTCCATAATCTCCGGGCAGTGGAGTGGTCTGATGGCCCACGCACAAGTGGAGCAGAATCATACCATTCATTTTACAACAGTCACTTTTATTCCTGGCATCCAAACACTTATAAGACATTGCATATTTTGTTTAAGAAATGCTAACTCTGGCTAATATAAAATGACTTCTGTCATTAGGGGAAAATAATAACGTTCACAAGAAAACGATAAAAAAGTAGTTTTGTTTAAACCTATGGAAGTGGACTTATTGCCTACCTTAAGCAGAGTGAAGTTCTTGCTCGATACCACTTTCTTACCAAGTTTGATAAATTGTGAGTTATCGATGTTAATATTTCATATATATAGGCCTATATACTATAGCCTATATATATATAATAAAGCTGAAGAGTTTGTGTGATTGTGTGATTAAAAGCGATAATCTCTGGAACTACCAGTCGGATTCCTTTTGTATATCATAGCCAGATTCAAGCGGAATAGTTTAGGCTATGTTAAATTTCGGACAGACCACTACTCCATTCCCTGCATTAAAGCCCTTTGGCACAAATCTACACCATTCCACTAATCTGAACCAAAATGTGTATACTTACTCTTTGGAACCCTGCAAGTAACACTGTCTACATGAAATTTATGACAGATCAGTCTATTCCCCGCATTTAGGCCCTTTGGCACAAATCTACACCTCTTCACCGATCTGAACCAAAATTAGTATACTTACCCTTTGGAACCCTGCGAGTAACACTGTTTACATGCAATTTCGGACAGACCACTCCATTCCCTGCAGTTATGCCCTTTGGTACTGCGCCCGAATTTATTTAAGGACAATACCAAAGATCCCGTCTGGATATGAACTGGGACCCAGGAAAAATAAAAGAACGAATTAAAATCTTTTATTCCTCAAAATTCGTGAGATATGGGAAATCTGAGTTGAAATAATGAAAAACTATGCATCATTAATAATTAAACAATTACGGAAGGCAAGAAGGAACGATTTAAATATGGTTATATATTTATTACCAGAATGTAGGGAGGCCTACATTGTAAGAGTACGTCACGCCACGAGGAGTGAGAGAAACGTCACGTAGGAGGAGAAGGGATCAAGGTTAAGGACACACTGAGGGAGGAGAAAATGATGGAGTTACGTCACACCGCAAGAGGGGAGGCAGAGCGAGGAACTTGCCGTACGCAGAGGGCAAGAGTGAGGAGTTCTTTCCAAATTCAGATCGCGACGAGTAAAGACCGTGAGCGGAGAAACTAGTAGTTCTTCAGCATAGTGCTACGCTATATGAAAGTGGACAAGACGAGTGTGGAGTACAGAAGGCTGTGACTTGCAGAGCAAGGAACATTCTAACGCAGACCAGCACAGCATATAGACCAGTGATCTTGAAACATAGCTTAATATTACAGTATTTCTAAAACAAAGCTATAATACATCGCATGCAGACAGATGCAAACGTCTCACTTCTACAGAAGAGCTTCATCATTTCTGCAATTTAATTCATACTTGGACATTATACAGAATGCAGTTCGTGAATTGGCAACGGGGAAGTTATAAAAGTGTCATCATTAAAATGAGTATGACCACGTGCTAAGGTGCACATCATAGGGAAGTAGAAGCTACAAAAATGAAGAGTTGAATCCAGAATTCCACAACATGGAAGGCGCAGCGGAACATCTACGCGATGTGCAAAATCACAGAACAAATCTCTACTTTTTAACACGAGTTCATATACATCCAGTATACTCTCAAAGACTTTTATGAACCAAACGAATTTCAACCTTGAGAAGCGATGTCGGCGCAGTGATGGGGTATCGCAAGAAGATCCAGACGACGTGCGGGAGACGAGCGAGGGAGTGCGGACGAGACATGCTGTTTCACGGCGAGGTCGCTAACCCGGCTATGTCTCCGACCTTGTTCCACTGGGAGAGATGTCCAGCTGGCCCCGTCACAACCGGTCTGCATAGCTGTGAGCGATGCGCTCTCACTCACATTTGGCTTGCCAGACGAGACATGGTACTTCTGAGACTGTCTTCAACTCAAGGTAGAGAAGAGATTGATTTATATTTGGTAGAATTGTAGTCATGTTCTGTGTTTATCCTAATTGACCAACCGTATAATTTTGTCATTGTATTTAAAATTGTGTGAATTTTGATCTAGTATTTTTCGTATTTTCTTAGGAGTCATTTTTGTTCATTGAAAATTTCCGTCACTTGGACGAAA
The DNA here is from genome assembly GCA_946902985.2 of Meconema thalassinum. Lineage (NCBI taxonomy): Eukaryota > Metazoa > Arthropoda > Insecta > Orthoptera > Tettigoniidae > Meconema > Meconema thalassinum. Next base: position 215,251,059 of record OX336389.2, on the reverse strand, counting down.
TTTTATTTGCGTAGCGCAGTTGTTAACGTTAAAATCATTTCAATGTAAAATCGTTTAGAATTATAGATATTTGCGTTAAATTAAATAAATCTGTTTTATGCGCAGCGATGGAACGTATATTGAACAATTTAAGTACCGTATATTCAAAAAGTTATATCACGAAGTGTCAAATATTTCGACAACTCGTGATGTTTATTCGAGTGTCAGAAATTTATTTCAACCAATTGTGAACAAAATTGAATTGTTATACGACACAAAATCTGATAAAAGATAGTTCAAATACTTGATAGATAATTAAACCAATAAATACAAAATTCACTGTTATGAAACAGATAGATATGTAGATCTATGCTGTAACGTGATAAACCTTATTTCCTTGTAACAAAGGTATTTCAAGAACTTTTTATATATATATATATGTCCAATAAAACATTTAGAGCATTAAAAAGCCTAGATAAATTTGTTAAACAAATATTTTCATGAAAGGAAGACACACTTATATCATTTGTTAAATATGAATTCTTGCTGATAATTTTTGAAAGTTGCAATAATGTAAAACTGAATTTAAATACGTGAAATGGAGTTAAGAAAGTTAAATCACAGGGTGATATAAAAGTAACTGTACAGAAGGTAATTACAGAAGTGAAGTTATAGGCACGATGAGATTTTGTATAAGGATAGAGGAGATTGTTAAAGTTTGTTTCTTGAACAATATTCACATTGGACGTGGATATCTAATAAAGTTACTAATTTTCTTTGCATGGAGTAAGAAAATGCATCGAAATGGGAGTTTAGATTTGAAATGCCGTGCAAGAAAGGAATAGTAGACGTAAATGAGTTACGTATTTTTACGAGAGGAGACTGAGGAGTCTCGTTTTTTCTAGTTTTGATCACAGCGAATGTGACATTGTTTGAGTGTATTCAAGGAAAGTCCTGTGCAGGGTGTTTAAGAAATAATGTGATTGTTGTATAATTTCGGAAGAGAAGTGTGTAATGAAGGTCAAATGCCATGCACTTCGAGTATTCACGTTTATCAAAGAAATGTAAACCGAGCAAAGAATTTCAGGAATTTTTCAAGATTTAATGATCAAATGGGAGAAGACAAAGTAAGAACAGTGCTTAACTTAAATGTTTGTCACCTATGTTCTATTGATTCAGACTAGTATTTATACTTTCATCCGATAGAGTTACGGTGTTTGTTACGGAAGTTGAGTGGTAAAGACTCATTTGTATTATAGATAATTTAATCACTTCAACACAATTAAGTGTATATTTGTGCGAACCACGAATTTTTGTATATAAGAATATAGTTAATACTGAGTAATTTTTTATTTTACATATTTAGTTGTGGAACTACGGTTCAAAGATGAAACGGAATGTATAATATAGGGTAATGTTTAAAATCACGCCGTTTCATAATTTTTCTTGTTACATTAGTACCACGTTTTAGATTATTTTGAGATTATTTATTGCAGTGTCAGGGAGACACTATTGATAGACAGGCAGGCAGTTTATGGCTGTATTTTTCTTAGCTCAATAAACGGCTGGCGCTCCTTAGTGAATCAGTCAATTTTTATCTTAGCTGACATCGTTTTCATTTTCGTCATCGCCGAAAATAGTACTGCTAGGTAATATACAAGCGCTCACTATAGACAGACCTTATCACCCCTCGAGATTGGAGTTTCTCGATTTGCTCAAATGTAAATGATAGAAGAAATTTGTATCCACGCTGGTAGTAGTATTTTCTTTCATAGATCTACCCTGTGTGTTCCTGGAATTCCCAATTTTTACTTAGCAGACAATGGTAAGTTTGTGAGCTGGGTAATTACGTGTCTGCAATCCTTTACAGTGCAGCGGATATAGGTACTAAATGGCGAATTCGGGCGCATATAGATAGTAGATTTAAATGGCGCCCAACGTGGGGCACTCGAAAGAGGTACTCGAGAGAGGCAGTTGGAAGCACTCGAGAGTGAGGCCATATACGTTTTGAGACTTTAAAAAATGCCGATCCCAAATTTAATGATATTGAGGTGAACGCAACATCAGCAGATTAGTGGAGTACACTACAGTTGTGAGGCATATTTATAGAACCAGCTAACGACAATTGGTCATGTAATATTAAATTAAAAAGTAAATTCACGTTGTTAAACATAAGTTAAGTCGGATGATAAAATGTAATGATGTCGGTTCAGTAAAATGGGACAATAAAATATACGTAATAACTCGCGATTTAAATAGACGTAAGTAGTATTAAGATGTTCAATGCATTCCATCACTTGTATAAAATGTATACGTTGGTCAATTCTGGATATTCACTTGTATTTTTTGTAGTTGATACTTCCCTTAGCCTCAAGAAAGAAGAAATTATGTCAGCGAAAGACATGACGTTCATAAGAACGATGTTCGAAAATATGGAAGAAGGTCAAAGTGTATTGACCAAAGACCTTGAAGCCCTCCACCAATTAACACACTCTAACACTAAACAAATGAAAGCCGAGATTCAGAAATCTGTAGCTACTGTAAAATCAGAAGTCAAGGCCGAGTTGTCGGTTGCTCAAACGCTTACTAAGGCTAGTATAACGTTAGCACAGGAGGAAGCCAAGTTAGCTTTAGAAAAGACCAGAAAGGAAGATAGGTTAGCTAGAGAAAAAGAAAAGGAAGAAACTAGGTTAGCTAGAGAAGAGGATAGAAAAGAACGTGAAGCAATCAGGTTAGCTCAAGAGAAGGCACAGGAGGAAATTAGGCTAACATTAGAAAAAGCACGAGAGGAAGACAGAAGGGTAGAAGAAGAGGCTAAAAGGATAAGAGCGGAGATGAGATTAGCTCAAGAAAAAGCCCGCGAAGAGGATCGATTGAGTCAGGAACAGGCTAGATTAGAAGATAGAAAAATCCAAGCCGAAATAAGAGCAGCACAGGAAGAAGCTAGGAAAATTCATGATGAGGTTAGGAAAAATCAGGAAAAAGCTCAGGAAGAAGCCAGGAAAATTCATGATGAGGTTAGGAAAAATCAGGAAAAAGCGCAGGAAGAAGCCAGGAAAATTCATGATGAGGTTAGGAGAAATCAGGAAAAGGCTCAGAAAATTTTAGAAAGGGCAGGAAATGCACAGGAAGAATTAAGAACCTCATTTGACCAAGTCAAACAGGACATTAATCTTACTAAAACAGAAGTAGGAATTTTAAGATCCGACATGATTGGCAAAGTATTAGAAGTGAAATTAGCTAACAGTAACCACATAATAGAGCTAGAGGAAAAATCACAGGCTAGTATTAGCTCCATTAAGGAAGAAAACACTACACATCATGTACACATTTCAGGTGCTCAGAACAGACTCAAGGAGCAACTTGACAGTCTAAATGATACTGTTGGTGAATTACAGGTCAAGTTGGAAGGTCAAAGGAAATTGATCGAAGATGGTATTAATGTAGACATAAATGCTTCTATTGTAAAGGCGGTTACGGACATGAAGGAGGAGGTCGTAACAGTCACCACTAAAATTGTATCTGAAATCCATCATAAATTATCTAATGATATTAAAGCCATACAATTAAGTTCAAACATAAATGTTAGTAGAGTACATGAAGCTCTATCCAAGCGGATAGATACGCTGCAAATCAATAACGTAGCCACGCTGACAGATATTGTAAATAAAACAGATTTAAGTAATTCAGACGAACTTGACAGGGTTAAACGTACAGTCGATGACATAAACATAGAACTGGCGAAAATTAGGTCGAGGCAGGAAAAGGAAACCAGCGAATTGGAACAGCAATTAAGGTCAGTCACGATTGGGGACGCTACATTTTCATCTACGTTAAGAGCTGAAGTCAGGGAGGACATCAGGAAGGACTTAACTAGATTCTTTGAAGCAAGAGATAAGAAATTGAAGGAAGAATTCAGGAAATTAGAGGCTAGGACAGATAAGATAGAAGGGGATAAGGAAAGCGTGGATAGTCAACAGTAGATTCCGAAATTCAGCTTTAACTTCATTCGAGAGCCATTTCGAACAGGAAAAGGGGAACTTGGAGGAGACTTTGAACCTTTCCAGAGTAGGTCAAATGCGAACATTATCGTCATCAAGAATAACGACGAAAAGCCCAATAAATTCAGCGGGGTTGGAAATATCACTGCTGTGGAATTTCTTAGAGACATGAGATCGTATCTAGAGGATAACAGAATACCTCGTGAACGACACATGAGGGTAGTAGAGAAATATTTGGACTCAGAGGCATTAGTTTGGCACAGAGCTTTCAGGTATACTTATCATACATTCGAGGAATTCGCTATTGCTCTACAGAAGCGATTCTGGAGCAAGGAACTTCAACAAGACATACGCGACGAAATTTATTCGAAGAAGTATGCTTACTCTACTCCGACGAAGTACGCAAGCTTCTTTACAAAACAATTAGCATACTTGCAATATCTGCAACCTCCATTGGCAGAAGAAGCCCTAGTACATGCTATTTCATGCCAGTTACCAACTGAAGTTAGAAGGCACCTCATTTCGGCAAACGTCCAAACATTAGAGGGGATGGCAGAAATTTTGATAAGACTGGATCACACGTCCAATGTGTCCAACAACTCAACCGGAAACCAGAACCAAAGAAGCAGAAATCCGGAACATAGAGAGATCCACACCATCCATGTTGATCAAACGCAGCAGACGGAAGAGAATAAAAATGGAGTAGGACCAACTAGATCGAGAATTTATGGACAAAATCGCTATCAACCAGGTTATCAGAGACCTAGAGAAGGAAGACCATACCAAAATCAGAGATGGAACGAAAATCAAAACTGGAGAAACAGCTACCACCAAAGGAACAATGATTATCGCCGAGAGGGATACTATATTAGAGATAACCCGACGAATAATTACGGATATCGAGGATATCAAAACTGGAGGAGCACAAACAACTATTCGAGACAGCAACAACAGCAGAATCAACAAAACCAAGGATGGAGAAACAACAATAACGTGAGGAGGTATTACGATGATAGAGAGAGAGAAAGTCAAGAATACCTGAGGAACCTTAGAGAAAGGGAAGAAAGAAACGCAAGAAACCAAAATCAGGGACAGCGTAACCAAAATCAGGAATCTCAGCCCGGATCAAGCAGAGACCGGAGCAATGAAGACCCAGGAGGGGTACAAAAAAAACTTCAAATTCCAAAAAGTAAAGGAGGACGAGAACATCAAAGTAACCAGACATGTAATCGAGATAAACGAGTTGTATCAAGCCACGAACGAAGATCTCCTGCATGAGCGAGAAGAGCCGAAAACAGGAAGAGTAGTGAGGCTACCCATCATAGAAATAGTATCAGAAGGTGAATGCCTGAGAACACTCCTAAATACGGGGGCGACAGCTTCAATTTTGTCGGAGAACTGTTTTCACAGATTAAAAGATGGAAATTCACTCACGTTTCAACTATCAAGGTCAGGGGTGTATTCAATGATAAGACCATGAAGTGTAAAGTCCAGGCATTAATGGAATTCTCCATAAATGAATACAAATATGAGCATATATTCATAGTCTTGAACCAGATAAATTTCGATGCTATTCTAGGTATTGATTTTATAACGAAGACAGGAGCCGTGATTGACTTGCGTAACGGAGTCATAATATTTAATGAAGGCCAATATCAGCCAGAAAACTCGAAGAAGGAGGAGAATGAGTGTAGTCTGATTGACGAAACTACAGAAGAAAATCTAGTAAGAATAGTCATGGAAGTCGAAGCAGAAGGGATACCTCACTATGGTAGGAAAATTGAGAACTTTGAAGATCAGAGAGAGAGATTAGAAGAATTGGTCACGACTTTTGCAGATGTATTTAATGATAAACCAGGCATTATCAGAGGATATAAATATCAGATCAAGCTCGCAGGTAACACACCTTTTCAAAAGAAATTGTATCCGATACCGGAGAAATGTCAATCAGAACTGACGGAGCTAATAAAAGGCATGGAGAAGGACGGTATAATAAGAAAGCAAGCCACTCCTTATTTAAACCCTCTTACAGTTGTAAAGAAAGCAGATGGAAGCCTGAGACTATGCTTAGATGTCAGAGGCATTAATACTCTTTTGTTAAAAGAATATGACAGGCCACCAAAAATCAGGGAACAACTGAGGAGATTCAAGAATAAAACCTGTTTCTCAGTGATTGATTTAACTGCCGCATTTCATCAAATAGAGCTTACAGAAGACAGCAAATGTTACACGGGGTTCATGTTCAACCAAACCTGTTACGTGTATCAGAGAATACCATACGGGTTGGTAAATTCAAGCTCATCACTCATTAGAGCCTTGGATGATAAGTTAAGTGATGAAGTAAAACAATTTGCCATTTGCTACGTGGACGACATTATCATATCTTCAGAAACGCCAGAGCAACATTTCATGCATTTGAAAAAGCTATTTGAAAACCTCAGAAATGCGAACATCAAGGTAAAATTGAATAAATGCCATTTCATTCAAGAAAAGATCAACTTTCTTGGACATACGATAGACAAATTCGATTACCACCCGAATGAAGACAAGATAGAAGCAATATTAAAGTTTCCCAAACCCAAGAAGATCAAAGACATCCGAGCTTTTGCGGGTCTTTGCCAGTTTTTCAGTAGTCATTGCCCGCGGTATTCAGAAATTATGGCACCACTACATGAGCTTCTGAAGAAAAACAATAGATGGAAATGGGATGCAGCTGCCGAGAATGCCTTTATTCAAGCAAAGGAAATGCTCAAAACAACATCAAATTAGAATACCCAGACTTCGAAAGATCATTCATAGTAGAAACTGACGCTTCACGAATTGGTATTAGCGCAGTCTTGTATCAGAAGGATCAAGACGGCAACCATCACTATATTTCCTTCAGCAGCAGGAAGTTACGCACGCACGAGTTAAATTATTTCACGACGGAGCTTGAAGCTTTAGCCGTCATAAATGCCCTACAACAGTGGAAAAAATTATTGCTGGGACACAAGATTATAATCAGAACGGATCACAAAGCATTGGAGTTCATGTTAAAGTCCGACTTGTCAAGCGATCGGATGACTAGGTGGACTATGTTTTTGCAACAATTTGATGCCACGATAGTCCATGTTCCTGGAAAAGACAACTTACTGGCAGATATTCTTTCCAGACATCCGACTCCTGAAAGTAATGTAAGAATTAACGTTATCCAGACGGACGCAGAAGATCAGGAAACGTTGGATAAACTAAGAAGAATTCCTCTCTTTCAAAAGAAGCATGCACCATTTAGGAACATTTATAGATTCTTGTCAGGGAGAATGACAAGGAGGCACGCCTCATATTTCGAAACTAGAAGGAAAGCTAGACTTTACATTCTCGTGGGAGAAACTGTATGCAGATACATCGATGCTAGACACACGAAGGTGCGAGTTGCTATTCCAACTGAACTTATTGTGCCACTAATTTGGTTAGTGCACAAAAGCATAGGTCACGGAGGAGTTGACAAAATCTACTATACCATGTTTGAAAAGTTATATTGGGTTAACATGCGAGAGTCCATTACCATAGTGGTCAGATCTTGTGAACTGTGTCAAAAAAACAAATACAACTCTGAACTATTGAAGGAACGACCTAAAGCAATTATTCCTACAAAACCACTGGAACTGTTTAGCCAGGATATTTTTGGACCTGCACCTAAAGGAGACAGGGGAAACCAATATGTGCTAGTCACGATGGATGTGTTTTCCAAAGTTGTAATGCTTAATCCAATGCAAAAAGCCACAACGAAAACTGTTTTATACCACTTGGAGAGAAACATTATTCCTAAGTTGGGAAAACCAGAATGACTTCTAACGGACCATGGAACGCAATTTACCTCTGCAGAATTTCAAGGAGCGATGGATAGGTTGGACATTGTTCACCTATTTTCATCAGTTCGCAGCCCAGAGACAAATCCCATTGAAAGAGCAATGCTTGAATTTTCTAAGTACATTCGCTTGTATAGTGCAGATAATCATGCGAATTGGGTGAAGATTGTACCCCTAGTAGAATTTTGCATAAATAACACGAGACATGAGAGCACCAACGAAATTCCAGTTATGTTCCATTTTGAGGAGAAACCCATACGACCCTGGAACGGAATCTTCAACATTCCGGAAGATAACTAATCACCGATGGACCAGAGAATCGAAGCAGCACGAGTCCAGCTAAACAAAGCGGCCGAGAAGAGATTAAAACGCTTGCAAGGGAAGAGATTCAGCGGCCCGCTAAGAGAAGGTGACCTTGTATTAGTCAGGATTCCTGTGAAAGCAGACGTACTGAAGAAGGTATACATCAAGTTCAGTAGCCTTTTTAGGGGACCTTTCAAGGTAGATACAGTATACGGTAACAATTGCAACAAGATCGTAAGGATTGAAGACAACAGATCCATTGGAAAATTTAACCACTCCAAATTAAAGAGATTTTACCCAAAGATTCAGTAAATAAATAAATTCAGTCCCAAGAACAGAGAAACCAACTGTTATTAAAGAAAGCACAGGCTATACTTTACTTTAAATTGGCAACGGGGAATTGCGCCCGAATTTATTTAAGGACAATACCAAAGATCCCGTCTGAATATGAACTGGGACCCAGGAAAAATAAAAGAATGATTTAAAATCTTTTATTCCTCAAAATTCGTGAGATATGGGAAATCTGAGTTGAAATAATGAAAAACTATGCATCATTAATAATTAAACAATTACGGAAGGCAAGAAGGAACGATTTAAATATGGTTATATATTTAGCCTACATTGTAAGAGTACGTCACGCCACGAGGAGTGAGAGAAACGTCACGTAGGAGGAGAAGAGATCAAGATTAAGGACACACTGAGAGAGGAGAAGTTGATGGAGTTACGTCACACCACATGAGGGGAGGCAGAGCGAGGAACTTGCCGTACGCAGAGGGCAAGAGTGAGGAGTTCTTTCCAAATTCAGATCGCGACGAGTAAAGACCGTGAGCGGAGAAACTAGTAGTTCTTCAGCATAGTGCTACGCTATATGAAAGTGGAAAAGACGAGTGTGGAGTACAGAAGGCTGTGACTTGCAGAGCAAGGAACATTCTAACGCAGACCAGCACAGCATATAGACCAGTGATCTTGAAACATAGCTTAATATTACAGTATTTCTAAAACAAAGCTATAATACATCGCATGCAGACAGATGCAAACGTCTCACTTCTACAGAAGAGCTTCATCATTTCTGCAATTTAATTCATACTTGGACATTTTACAGAATGCAGTTCGTGAATTGGCAACGGGGAAGTTATAAAAGTGTCATCATTAAAATGAGTATGACCACGTGCTAAGGTGCACATCATAGGGAAGTAGAAGCTACAAAAATGAAGAGTTGAATCCAGAATTCCACAACATGGAAGGCGCAGCGGAACATCTACGCGATGCGCAAAATCACAGAACAAGTCTCTACTTTTAGGTAGATTTCATTAGAAAGCTAACTATTGCAATGGGTCCCATGTTTCGACTTCCGGAAAATTTCGACATATCTTCGCGTTTCACATCCCCCAGACCCCAAAACCACCGTCAGTTCAAAAGTTTATATATAATTTATGTATGTATATATATATATATATATGTATATATATATATATATATATGTATATCAGTTTCTTATGGACACGATAACTGCCGTAATTTTGCACCAATCACTTTGATTTTTTTACGGAATATTTATACCTATAAAATCTCGGTCGAGTTCGTTACTGGGCTAAATCGGTCGAAGGGGGTGAAAATGGGGGGCTTTTTTTCGAAAAAGTGAGATATTGCTATAACTCTCTTAATATGTGAAATATAGAATCCGTTCAACGTTCATACTATGTGTCGGATAAAGCACAAAAATTTATTTTTGAAGAGTTTTTTATAGCACCAACCATTGACCAAAGGGGTGGGAAAAAGTGGGTTTTTCGGGAAACATTAATCATATCTCTCTTAATAGGCACAATATCAAAACCGTACAAAATGGACAATATTCCCCTAATAATTACCTAAAACGTTTGTCTGAAAGAATTTTTGATATGACCCACCATTATGCCAAGGGATGAGAAAAATGATTTCGGAATTATAAGAAAATGCCAAGAGCTATCAGTGGTTGCCATGGCAACACTACTAAATTGATGAGGGATGAGCCATCAGACGTTGCCAAGATAACGCACTTGCACGAGATCAGATTCAGATTTCCATCTGACTAGGTGTGAAGCGGCTTCGGTGACGTAACTGGTACCATGCTGAATGTCTATGCCCAAGGTCGCGAGTTCAAAGCCGGCCGAAGTCGTCGGATTTTCTAAGAGCGCTAAAAATCCCTCAGTATGCTTTCCTTTGGAGGGGAAGTTCCAACGTTCGTTGCGAGTTGCTGGTTGCGGTGGCATCTGGTAGCCAAGTTCAAAGCTAGGTGTCGTTGACGGTAGTACCTGGTAGCAACATTAGGAACTATTGCTTGAAATTGACCGTCTGCAGTCCTTACCCGAATTAAGACTAATACAGCCATTACAATTCACACCGTTTATCAGACAGATTCTACACTCACCCAAAGTACACGGGGTTAGATGACCGCGTTGTCGCAGCCCCTAAACTGAGGAACCAACCAGAGGTAGATTTCATTAGAAAGCTAACTATTGCAATGGGTACCATGTTTCGACTTCCGGAAAATGTCGACATATCTTCGCGTTTCACATCCTCCAGACCCCAAAACCACCGTCAGTTCAAAAGTTTATATATAATTTATGTATGTATATATATATCAGTTTCTTGTGGACACGATAACTGCCGTAATTTTGTACCAATCACTTTGAATGTTTTACCGAATATGTATACCTATAAAATGTCGGTCGAGTTCGTTTCTGGGCTAAATCGGTCGAAGGGGGTAAAAATGGGGGGCTTTTTTTCGAAAAAGTGAAATATTGCTATAACTCTCTTAATATGTGAAATATCTAATCCGTTCGACGTTCATACTGTGTGTCGGATAAAGCCCAAAAATTTATGTTTGAAGAGTTTTTTATAGCACCAACCATTGACCAAAGGGGTGGGAAAAATTGGGTTTTTCGGGAAACTTTAATCATATCTCTCTTAATAGGCACAATATCAAAACCATACAAAATGGACAATATTCCCCTAATAATTACCTAAAACTTTTGTCTGAAAGAATTTTTGATATGACCCACCATTATGCCAAGGGATGAGAAAAATGATTTCGGAATTATAAGAAAATGCCAAGAGCTATCAGTGGCTGCCATGGCAACACTACTAAATTGATGAGGGACGAGCCATCAGACGTTGCCAAGATAACGCACTTGCACGAGATCAGATTCAGATTTCCATCTGACTAAGTGTGAAGCGGCTTCGGTGACGTAACTGGTATCATGCTGAATGTCTATGCCCAAGGTCGCGAGTTCAAAGCCGGCCGAAGTCGTCGGATTTTCTAAGAGCACTAAAAATCCCTCAGTATGCTTTCCTTTGGAGGGGAAGTTCCAACGTTCGTTGCGAGTTGCTGGTTGTGGTGGCATCTAGTAGCCAAGTTCACAGCTAGGTGTCGTTGACGGTAGTACCTGGTAGCAACATTAGGAACTACTGCTTGAAATTTACCGTCTGCAGTCCTTACCTGAATTACAGACTAATACAGCCATCCCTAAGTACACGGGGTTACATGACCCGGTTGTCGCAACCCTTAAACTGAGGAACCAACCAAAATCTCTGCGGGAGATATAAGTTTGCGTGAAGAAGAACAAACCGTTACATAGTTACACATCAGTGTCGAAACCTTGCATAAGGACAGTGTGACCACAAGTATAAAAATGGACCCCAAATGACAAGAAGACAATAATATGTTTAAAATAAGCATAAAATGACGAAAAACAAAGTTAATTAAGCTCCAATTATAAAATACCTTCTCGCAATAAATGAGGTCTGATCCTTCTACGAAAACCTGCATATTCTGCCTATTTTCGCCTATCCCCAAGTTTGTCCGATGAAATCTACCCTGCCTTCCGGCGTGCCGAGAGGACTTTTTTAACACGAGTTCATATACATCCCGTATACTCTCAAAGACTTTTATGAACCAAACGAATTTCAACCTTGAGAAGCGATGTCGGCGCAGTGATGGGGTATCGCAAGAAGATCCAGACGACGTGCGGGAGACGAGCGAGGGAGTGCGGACGAGACATGCTGTTTCACGGCGAGGTCGCTAACCCGGCTATGTCTCCGACCTTGTTCCACTGGGAGAGATGTCCAGCTGGCCCCGTCACAACCGGTCTGCATAGCTGTGAGCGATGCGCTCTCACTCACATTTGGCTTGCCAGACGAGACATGGTACTTCTGAGACTGTCTTCAACTCAAGGTAGAGAAGAGATTGATTTATATTTGGTAGAATTGTAGTCATGTTCTGTGTTTATCCTAATTGACCAACCGTATAATTTTGTCATTGTATTTAAAATTGTGTAGATTTTGATCTAGTATTTTTCGTATTTTCTTAGGAGTCATTTTTGTTCATTGAAAATTTCCGTCACTTGGACGAAATTTTATTTGCGTAGCGCAGTTGCTAACGTTAAAATCATTTCAATGAAAAATCGTTTAGAATTATAGATATTTGCGTTAAGTTAAATAAATCTGTTTTATGCGCAGCGATGGAACGTATATTAAACAATTTAAGTACCGTATATTCAAAAAGTTATATCACGAAGTGTCAAATATTTCGACAACTCATGATGTTGATTCGAGTGTCAGAAATTTATTTCAACCAATTGTGAACAAAATTGAATTGTTACACGACACAAAATCTGATAAAAGATAGTTCAAATACTTGATAGATAATTAAACCAATAAATACAAAATTCACTGTTATGAAACAGATAGATATGTAGTTCTATGCCGTAACGTGATAAACCTTATTTCCTAGTAACAAAGGTATTTCAAGAACATTTTATATATATATATGTCCAATAAAACATTTAGAGCATTAGAAAGCCTAGATAAATTTGTTAAACAAATATTTTCATGAAAGGAAGACACACTTATATCATTTGTTAAATATGAATTCTTGCTGATAATCTTTGAAAGTTGCAATAATGTAAAACTGAATTTAAATACGTGAAATGGAGTTAAGAAAGTTAAATCACAGGGTGATATAAAAGTAACTGTACAGAAGGTAATTACAGAAGTGAAGTTATAGGCACGATGAGATTTTGTATAAGGATAGAGGAGATTGTTAAAGTTTGTTTCTTGAACAATATTCACATTGGACGTGGATATCTAATAAAGTTACTAATTTTCTTTGCATGGAGTAAGAAAATGCATCGAAATGGGAGTTTAGATTTGAAATGCCGTGCAAGAAAGGAATAGTAGACGTAAATGAGTTACGTATTTTTACGAGAGGAGACTGAGGAGTCTCGTTTCTTCTAGTTTTGATCACAGCGAATGTGACATTGTTTGAGTGTATTCAAGGAAAGTCCTGTACAGGGTGTTTAAGAAATAATGTGATTGTTGTATAATTTTGGAAGAGAAGTGTGTAATGAAGGTCAAATGCCATGCACTTCGAGTATTCACGTTTATCAAAGAAATGTAAACCGAGCAAAGAATTTCAGGAATTTTTCGAGATTTAATGATCAAATGGGAGAAGACAAAGTAAGAACAGTGCTTAACTTAAATGTTTGTCACCTATGTTCTATTGATTCAGACTAGTATTTATACTTTCAACCGATAGAGTTACGGTGTTTGTTACGGAAGTTGAGTGGTAAAGACTCATTTGTATTATAGATAATTTAATCACTTCAACACAATCAAGTGTATATTTGTGCGAACCACGAATTTTTGTGTATAAGAATATAGTTAATACTGAGTAATTTTTTTATTTTACACATTTAGTTGTGGAACTACGGTTCAAAGATGAAACGGAATGTATAATATAGAGTAATGTTTAAAATCACTCCGTTTCATAATTTTTCTTGTTATATTAGTACCACGTTTTAGTTTATTTTGAGTTTATTTATTGCAGTGTCAGGGAGACACTATTGATAGACAGGCAGGCAGTTTATGGCTGTATTTTTCTTAGCTCAATAAACGGCTGGCGCTCCTTAGCGAATCAGTCAATTTTTATCTTAGCTGACATCGTTTTCATTTTCGTCATCGCCGAAAATAGTACTGCTAGGTAAGATACAGGCGCTCACTATAGACAGACCTTATCACCCCTCGAGATTGGAGTTTCTCGATTTGCTCAAATGTAAATGATAGAAGAAATTTGTACCTACGCTGGTAGTACTATTTTCTTTCATAGATCTACCCTGTGTGTTCCTGGAATTCCCAAACTTTTACTTAGCAGACAATGGTAAGTTTGTGAGCTGGGTAATTACGTGTCTGCAATCCTTTACAGTGCAGCGGATATAGGTACTGATTGGTGAATTCGGGCACATATAGATAGTAGATTTAAATGGCGCCCAACGTGGGGCACTCGAAATAGGTACTCGAGAGAGGCAGTTGGAAGCACTCGAGAGTGAGGCCATATACGTTTTGAGATTTAAAAAATGCTTATCCCAAATTTAATGATTGTTGAGGTGAACGCAACATCAGCAGATTAGTGGAGTACATTACAGTTGTGAGGCATATTTATAGAACCAGCTAACGACAATTGGTCATGTAATATTAAATTAAAACGTAAATTCCCGTTGTTAAACATAAGTTAAGTCGGATGATAAAATATAATGATATCGGTTCAGTAAAATGGGACAATAAAATATACGTAATAACTCGCGATTTAAATAGACGTAAGTAGTATTAAGATGTTCAATGCATTCCATCACTTGTATAAAATGTATACGTTGGTCAATTCTGGATATTCACTTGTATTTTTGTAGGTGATACTTCCCTTAGTCTCAAGAAAGAAGAAATAATGTCAGCGAACGACATGACGTTCATAAGAACGATGTTAGAAAATATGAAAGAAGGTCAAAGTGTATTGACCAAAGACCTTGAAGCCCTCCACCAATTAACACACTCTAACACTAAACAAATGAAAGCCGAGATTCAGAAATCTGTAGCTACTGTAATATCAGAAGTCAAGGCCGAGTTGTCGGTTGCTCAAACGCTTACTAAGGCTAGTATAACGTTAGCACAGGAGGAAGCCAAGTTAGCTTTAGAAAAGGCCAGAAAGGAAGATAGGTTAGCTAGAGAAAAAGAAAAGGAAGAAACTAGGTTAGCTAGAGAAGAGGATAGAAAAGAACGTGAAGCAATCAGGTTAGCTCAAGAGAAGGCACAGGAGGAAATTAGGCTAACATTAGAAAAAGCACGAGAGGAAGACAGAAGGGTAGAAGAAGAGGCTAAAAGGATAAGAGCGGAGATGAGATTAGCTCAAGAAAAAGCCCGCGAAGAGGATCGATTGAGTCAGGAACAGGCTAGATTAGAAGATAGAAAAATCCAAGCCGAAATAAGAGCAGCACAGGAAGAAGCTAGGAAAATTCATGATGAGGTTAGGAAAAATCAGGAAAAAGCTCAGGAAGAAGCCAGGAAAATTCATGATGAGGTTAGGAAAAATCAGGAAAAAGCGCAGGAAGAAGCCAGGAAAATTCATGATGAGGTTAGGAGAAATCAGGAAAAGGCTCAGAAAATTTTAGAAAGGGCAGGAAATGCACAGGAAGAATTAAGAACCTCATTTGACCAAGTCAAACAGGACATTAATCTTACTAAAACAGAAGTAGGAATTTTAAGATCCGACATGATTGGCAAAGTATTAGAAGTGAAATTAGCTAACAGTAACCACATAATAGAGCTAGAGGAAAAATCACAGGCTAGTATTAGCTCCATTAAGGAAGAAAACACTACACATCATGTACACATTTCAGGTGCCCAGAACAGACTCAAGGAGCAACTTGACAGTCTAAATGATACTGTTGGTGAATTACAGGTCAAGTTGGAAGGTCAAAGGAAATTGATCGAAGATGGTATTAATGTAGACATAAATGCTTCTATTGTAAAGGCGGTTACGGACATGAAGGAGGAGGTCGTAACAGTCACCACTAAAATTGTATCTGAAATCCATCATAAATTATCTAATGATATTAAAGCCATAGAATTAAGTTCAAACATAAATGTTAGTAGAGTACATGAAGATCTATCCAAGCGGATAGATACGCTGCAAATCAATAACGTAGCCACGCTGACAGATATTGTAAATAAAACAGATTTAAGTAATTCAGACGAACTTGACAGGGTTAAACGTACAGTCGATGACATAAACATAGAACTGGCGAAAATTAGGTCGAGGCAGGAAAAGGAAACCAGTGAATTGGAACAGCAATTAAGGTCAGTCACGATTGGGGACGCTACATTTTCATCTACGTTAAGAGCTGAAGTCAGGGAGGACATCAGGAAGGACTTTAGATTCTTTGAAGCACGAGATGAAAAATTGAAGGAAGAAATCAGGAAAGTAGAGGCTAGGACAGATAAGATAGAAGAGGATAAAGAAAGCGTGGATAGTCAACAGTAGATTCCGAAATTCAGCTTCAACTTCATTCGAGAGCCATTTCGAACAGAAACAGGGGAACTTGGAGGAGACTTTGAACCTTACCAGAGTAGGTCAAATGCGAACATTATCGTCATCAAGAATAACGACGAAAAGCCCAATAAATTCAGCGGGGTTGGAAATATCACTGCTGTGGAATTTCTTAGAGACATGAGATCGTATCTAGAGGATAACAGAATACCTCGTGATCGACACATGAGGGTAGTAGAGAAATATTTGGACTCAGAGGCATTAGTTTGGCACAGAGCTTTCAGGTATACTTATCATACATTCGAGGAATTCGCTATTGCTCTACAGAAGCGATTCTGGAGCAAGGAACTTCAACAAGACATACGCGCCGAAATTTATTCGAAGAAGTATGCTTACTCTACTCCGACGAAGTACGCAAGCTTCTTTACAAAACAATTAGCATGCTTGCAATATCTGCAACCTCCATTGGCAGAAGAAGACCTAGTACATGCTATTTCATGCCAGTTACCAACTGAAGTTAGAAGGCACCTCATTTCGGCAAACGTCCAAACATTAGAGGGGATGGCAGAAATTTTGATAAGACTGGATCACACGTCCAATGTGTCCAACAACTCAACCGGAAACCAGAACCAAAGAAGCAGAAATCCGGAACATAGAGAGATCCACACCATCCATGTTGATCAAACGCAGCAGACGGAAGAGAATAAAAATGGAGTAGGACCAACTAGATCGAGAATTTATGGACAAAATCGCTTTCAACCAGGTTATCAGAGACCTAGAGAAGGAAGACCATACCAAAATCAGAGATGGAACGAAAATCAAAACTGGAGAAACAGCTACCACCAAAGGAACAATGATTATCGCCGAGAGGGATACTATATTAGAGATAACCCGACGAATAATTACGGATATCGAGGATATCAAAACTGGAGGAGCACAAACAACTATTCGAGACAGCAACAACAGCAGAATCAACAAAACCAAGGATGGAGAAACAACAATAACGTGAGGAGGTATTACGATGATAGAGAGAGAGAAAGTCAAGAATACCTGAGGAACCTTAGAGAAAGGGAAGAAAGAAACGCAAGAAACCAAAATCAGGGACAGCGTAACCAAAATCAGGAATCTCAGCCCGGATCAAGCAGAGACCGGAGCAATGAAGACCCAGGAGGGGTACAAAAAAAACTTCAAATTCCAAAAAGTAAAGGAGGACGAGAACATTACCGTAACCAGACATGTAATCGAGATAAACGAGTTGTATCAAGCCACGAACGAATATCTCCTGTATGAGCGAGAATAGCCGAAAACAAGAAGAGTAGCGAGGCTACCCATCATAGAAATAGTATCAGAAGGTGAATGCCTGAGAACACTCCTAAATACGGGGGCGACAGCTTCAATTTTGTCGGAGAACTGTTTTCACAGATTAAAAGATGGAAATTCACTCACGTTTCAACTATCAAGGTCAGGGGTGTATTCAATGATAAGACCATGAAGTGTAAAGTCCAGGCATTAATGGAATTCTCCATAAATGAATACAAATATGAGCATATATTCATAGTCTTGAACCAGATAAATTTCGATGCTATTCTAGGTATTGATTTTATAACGAAGACAGGAGCCATGATTGACTTGCGTAACGGAGTCATAATATTTAATGAAGGCCAATATCAGCCAGAAAACTCGAAGAAGGAGGAGAATGAGTGTAGTCTGATTGACGAAACTACAGAAGAAAATCTAGTAAGAATAGTCATGGAAGTCGAAGCAGAAGGGATACCTCACTATGGTAGGAAAATTGAGAACTTTGAAGATCAGAGAGAGAGATTAGAAGAATTGGTCACGACTTTTGCAGATGTATTTAATGATAAACCAGGCATTATCAGAGTATATAAATATCAGATCAAGCTCGCAGGTAACACACCTTTTCAAAAGAAATTGTATCCGATACCGGAGAAATGTCAATCAGAACTGACGGAGCTAATAAAAGGCATGGAGAAGGACGGTATAATAAGAAAGCAAGCCACTCCTTATTTAAACCCTCTTACAGTTGTAAAGAAAGCAGATGGAAGCCTGAGACTATGCTTAGATGTCAGAGGCATTAATACTCTTTTGTTAAAAGAATATGACAGGCCACCAAAAATCAGGGAACAACTGAGGAGATTCAAGAATAAAACCTGTTTCTCAGTGATTGATTTAACTGCCGCATTTCATCAAATAGAGCTTACAGAAGACAGCAAATGTTACACGGGGTTCATGTTCAACCAAACCTGTTACGTGTATCAGAGAATACCATACGGGTTGGTAAATTCAAGCCCATCACTCATTAGAGCCTTGGATGATAAGTTAAGTGATGAAGTAAAACAATTTGCCATTTGCTACGTGGACGACATTATCATATCTTCAGAAACGCCAGAGCAACATTTCATGCATTTGAAAAAGCTATTTGAAAACCTCAGAAATGCGAACATCAAGGTAAAATTGAATAAATGCCATTTCATTCAAGAAAAGATCAACTTTCTTGGACATACGATAGACAGATTCGATTACCACCCGAATGAAGACAAGATAGAAGCAATATTAAAGTTTCCCAAACCCAAGAAGATCAAAGACATCCGAGCTTTTGCGGGTCTTTGCCAGTTTTTCAGTAGTCATTGCCCGCGGTATTCAGAAATTATGGCACCACTACATGAGCTTCTGAAGAAAAACAATAGATGGAAATGGGATGCAGCTGCCGAGAATGTCTTTATTCAAGCAAAGGAAATGCTCAAAACAACATCAAATTAGAATACCCAGACTTCGAAAGATCATTCATAGTAGAAACTGACGCTTCACGAATTGGTATTAGCGCAGTCTTGTATCAGAAGGATCAAGACGGCAACCATCACTATATTTCCTTCAGCAGCAGGAAGTTACGCACGCACGAGTTAAATTATTTCACGACGGAGCTTGAAGCTTTAGCCGTCATAAATGTCCTACAACAGTGGAAAAAATTATTGCTGGGACACAAGATTATAATCAGAACGGATCACAAAGCATTGGAGTTCATGTTAAAGTCCGACTTGTCAAGCGATCGGATGACTAGGTGGACTATGTTTTTGCAACAATTTGATGCCACGATAGTCCATGTTCCTGGAAAAGACAACTTACTGGCAGATATTCTTTCCAGACATCCGACTCCTGAAAGTAATGTAAGAATTAACGTTATCCAGATGGACGCAGAAGATCAGGAAACGTTGGATAAACTAAGAAGAATTCCTCTCTTTCAAAAGAAGCATGCACCATTTAGGAACATTTATAGATTCTTGTCAGGGAGAATGACAAGGAGGCATGCCTCATATTTCGAAACTGGAAGGAAAGCTAGACATTACATTCTCGTGGGAGAAACTGTATGCAGATACATCGATGCTAGACACACGAAGGTGCGAGTTGCTATTCCAACTGAACTTATTGTGCCACTAATTTGGTTAGTGCACAAAAGCATAGGTCACGGAGGAGTTGACAAAACCTACTATACCATGTTAGAAAAGTTCTATTGGGTTAACATGCGAGAGTCCGTTACCATAATGGTCAGATCTTGTGAACTGTGTCAGAAAAACAAATACAACTCTGAACTATTGAAGGAACGACCTAAAGCAATTATTCCTACAAAACCACTGGAACTGTTTAGCCAGGATATTTTTTGACCTGCACCTAAAGTAGACAGGGGAAACCAATATGTGCTAGTCACGATGGATGTGTTTTCCAAAGTTGTAATGCTTAATCCAATGCAAAAAGCCACAACGAAAACTGTTTTATATCACTTGGTGAGAAACATTGTTCCTAAGTTGGGAAAACCAGAAAGACTTCTAACGGACCATGGAACGCAATTTACCTCTGCAGAATTTCAAGGAGCGATGGATAGGTAGGACATTGTTCACCTATTTTGATCAGTTCGCAGCCCAGAGACAAATCCCATTGAAAGAGCAATGCATGAATTTTCTAAGTACATTCGCTTGTATAGTGCAGACAATCATGCGAATTGGGTGAAGATTGTACCCCTAGTAGAATTTTGCATAAATAACACGAGACATGAGAGCACCAACGAAATTCCAGTTATGTTACATTTTGAGGAGAAACCCATACGACCCTGGAACGGAATCTTCAACATTCCGGAAAGTAAACGAACCACCGATAGACCAGATAATCGAAGCAGCACGAGTCCAGCTAAACAAAGCGGCCGAGAAGAGATTAAAACGCTTGCAAGGGAAGAGATTCAGCGGCCCGCTAAGAGAAGGTGACATTGTATTAGTCAGGATTCCTGTGAAAGCAGACGTACTGAAGAAGGTATACATCAAGTTCAGTAGCCTTTTTAGGGGACCTTTCAAGGTAGATACAGTATACGGTAACAATTGCAACAAGATCGTAAGGATTGAAGACAACAGATCCATTGGAAAATTTAACCACTCCAAATTAAAGAGATTTTACCCAAAGATTCAGTAAATAAATAAATTCAGTCCCAAGAACAGAGAAACCAACTGTTATTAAAGAAAGCACAGGCTATACTTTACTTTAAATTGGCAACGGGGAATTGCGCCCGAATTTATTTAAGGACAATACCAAAGATCCCGTCTGGATATGAACTGGGACCCAGGAAAAATAAAAGAACGAATTAAAATCTTTTATTCCTCAAAATTCGTGAGATATGGGAAATCTGAGTTGAAATAATGAAAAACTATGCATCATTAATAATTAAACAATTACGGAAGGCAAGAAGGAACGATTTAAATATGGTTATATATTTATTATCAGAATGTAGGGAGGCCTACATTGTAAGAGTACGTCACGCCACGAGGAGTGAGAGAAACGTCACGTAGGAGGAGAAGAGATCAAGGTTAAGGACACACTGAGAGAGGAGAAGTTGATGGAGTTACGTCACACCGCAAGAGGGGAGGCAGAGTGAGGAACTTGCCGTACGCAGAGGGCAAGAGTGAGGAGTTCTTTCCAAATTCAGATCGCGACGAGTAAAGACCGTGAGCGGAGAAACTAGTAGTTCTTCAGCATAGTGCTACGCTATATGAAAGTGGAAAAGACGAGTGTGGAGTACAGAAGGCTGTGACTTGCAGAGCAAGGAGCATTCTAACGCAGACCAGCACAGCATATAGACCAGTGATCTTGAAACATAGCTTAATATTACAGTATTTCTAAAACAAAGCTATAATACATCGCATGCAGACAGATGCAAACGTCTCACTTCTACAGAAGAGCTTCATCATTTCTGCAATTTAATTCATACTTGGACATTATACAGAATGCAGTTCGTGAATTGGCAACGGGGAAGTTATAAAAGTGTCATCATTAAAATGAGTATGACCACGTGCTAAGGTGCACATCATAGGGAAGTAGAAGCTACAAAAATGAAGAGTTGAATCCAGAATTCCACAACATGGAAGGCGCAGCGGAATATCTACGCGATGCGCAAAATCACAGAACAAATCTCTACTTTTAACACGAGTTCATATACATCCAGTATACTCTCAAAGACTTTTATGAACCAAACGAATTTCAACCTTGAGAAGCGATGTCGGCGCAGTGATGGGGTATCGAAAGAAGATCCAGACGACGTGCGGGAGACGAGCGAGGGAGTGCGGACGAGACATGCTGTTTCACGTCGAGGTCGCTAACCCGGCTATGTCTCCGACCTTGTTCCACTGGGAGAGATGTCCAGCTGGCCCCGTCACAACCGGTCTGCATAGCTGTGAGCGATGCACTCTCACTCACATTTGGCTTGCCAGACGAGACATGGTACTTCTGAGACTGTCTTCAACTCAAGGTAGAGAAGAGATTGATTTATATTTGGTAGAATTGTAGTCATGTTCTGTGTTTATCCTAATTGACCAACCGTATAATTTTGTCATTGTATTTAAAATTGTGTAGATTTTGATCTAGTATTTTTCGTATTTTCTTAGGAGTCATTTTTGTTCATTGAAAATTTCCGTCACTTGGACGAAATTTTATTTGCGTAGCGCAGTTGCTAACGTTAAAATCATTTCAATGAAAAATCGTTTAGAATTATAGATATTTGCGTTAAATTAAATAAATCTGTTTTATGCGCAGCGATGGAACGTATATTGAACAATTTAAGTACCGTATATTCAAAAAGTTATATCACGAAGTGTCATATATTTCGACAACTCATGATGTTGATTCGAGTGTCAGAAATTTATTTCAACCAATTGTGAACAAAATTGAATTGTTACACGACACAAAATCTGATAAAAGATAGTTCAAATACTTGATAGATAATTAAACCAATAAATACAAAATTCACTGTAATGAAACAGATAGATATGTAGATCTATGCTGTAACGTGATAAACCTTATTTCCTAGTAACAAAGGTATTTCAAGAACTTTTTATATATATATGTCCAATAAAACATTTAGAGCATTAAAAAGCCTGGATATCTAATAAAGTTACTAATTTTCTTTGCATGGAGTAAGAAAATGCATCGAAATGGGAGTTTAGATTTGAAATGTCGTGCAAGAAAGGAATAGTAGCCGTAAATGAGTTACGTATTTTTACGAGAGGAGACTGAGGAGTCTCGTTTTTTCTAGTTTTGATCACAGCGAATGTGACATTGTTTGAGTGTATTCAAGGAAAGTCCTGTACAGGGTGTTTAAGAAATAATGTGATTGTTGTATAATTTTGGAAGAGAAGTGTGTAATGAAGGTCAAATGCCATGCACTTCGAGTATTCACGTTTATCAAAGAAATGTAAACCGAGCAAAGAATTTCAGGAATTTTTCGAGATTTAATGATCAAATGGGAGAAGACAAAGTAAGAACAGTGCTTAACTTAAATGTTTGTCACCTATGTTCTATTGATTCAGACTAGTATTTATACTTTCAACCGATAGAGTTACGGTGTTTGTTACGGAAGTTGAGTGGTAAAGACTCATTTGTATTATAGATAATTTAATCACTTCAACACAATTAAGTGTATATTTGTGCGAACCACGAATTTTTGTGTATAAGAATATAGTTAATACTGAGTAATTTTTTTATTTTACACATTTAGTTGTGGAACTACGGTTCAAAGATGAAACGGAATGTATAATATAGAGTAATGTTTAAAATCACTCCGTTTCATAATTTTTCTTGTTATATTAGTACCACGTTTTAGTTTATTTTGAGTTTATTTATTGCAGTGTCAGGGAGACACTATTGATAGACAGGCAGGCAGTTTATGGCTGTAATTTTCTTAGCTCAATAAACGGCTGGCGCTCCTTAGCGAATCAGTCTATTTTTATCTTAGCTGACTTCGTTTTCATTTTCGTCATCGCCGAAAATAGTACTGCTAGGTAAGATACAGGCGCTCACTATAGACAGACCTTATCACCCCTCGAGATTGGAGTTTCTCGATTTGCTCAAATATAAATGATAGTAGAAATTTGTACCTATGCTGGTAGTACTATTTATTTTCATAGATCTACCCTGTGTTTTCCTGGATTTCCCAATTTTTACTTAGCAGACAATGGTAAGTTTGTGAGCTGGGTAATTACGTGTCTGCAATCCTTTACAGTGCAGCGGATATAGGTACTGATTGGTGAATTCGGGCGCAGTACAAATGTACACCGTTTCACTGATCTGAACCAAAATTTGTATACTTACCCTTTGGAACCCTGCGAGTAACACTGTCTGCATGAAATTTCGGACAGACAACTCCATTCCCTGCATTAGGCCCTTTGGCACAAATCTACACTGTTTCACCGATCTGAACCAAATTTCACATATTTACCCTCTGGTACCGGACGAGGGACACTGTCTGCTTGAAATTTCGTACAGACCACTCCATTCCCTGCATTTAGGTCCTTAGGCGCAAATCTACACCGTTTCACTGATCTGAACCACATTTTGTATACTTAACCTTTGGAACCCTGCGGGTGACACTGTCCACTTTAGATTTCGGACAGACCACACCATTCCCTGTATTTAGGCCCATTATCACAAATCTACACCTTTCCTCCAAATTGCACCAAATTTTACTTACACTTTGAAACCCTGCTGGTAACACTGTCCATATGATATTTTGGACAACGCTCTCCATTCCCTACATTTAGAATAACAAACAAACTGAACTTGAAAACCACGTATTAAGGCCCTAGAACCATTCATGTCCGTAGTGGTTTAACTGTAAGAGTATTTTAATAAGTCCATGGTTGCCTGGCAATTCGGGCTGCATCACGTCGCCCCTACCAGTGTTCTGGTGCAGAATTGCAAAAATAGTTAAATCTTGCGCTGCTTATAAATTGCAGTCACGGGGAATAACTATTGCAAAAAGATTTCTTGGGCCCCTTAAAACAGTTACCATCATGAACATATTATGCCTCTGTATAAGTGCAATGGTGTTGGTGCAGTACGTTGAGGTTATCAGCTGCAATAAGCGTTGGTGCTTTCAAATTTACCTTCATTTATTACGAAACTTATCGTTGAGCGTTATGTGGCGATAAATGATACTATTCTACCTCAGGAGCTCGGGGCAGCCGAAGTTTTCCAAAGTGTTCTGATTATTTTCCTACGGCGCTATGCAACAAAAGACGACACTGTTGGTCTCTACATTTCTAACAGACAATGAGATATTGGCCCTAGACAGTGTCTTATTTCACTTATTCCTCTTTCTAAACATATTTTAAAATTAGTTTTTAAATTACATGTGTCAGTTCTGTAAACAGCCGTTTCCCTATTCATTATTATCATAACGGGAAAATGACCTTAATGTTACGTCCATTATACTGTACTACTTATCACCCCCACTACAACCACCACCACAAAAAGTTATATTAAAAAAATATTTCTTTTCTGTTAGTTTAAGTATCATGTGCCAGTTCTGTAGTAGTAGACTGTTAATTATCATCCATAAAACAAATAAATCCACCGGGCGAAGCCGGGCACTACTGCTAGTTCAATATAACGAAAGCATGAAATTCAGCGTCATAATCCCGTAACTTGTGCAAGGGAGGTCTTTTACACAAGACTCCTGTTTACGGAATCTTGCGCTCATTGCCAAATTACCGTATATCCTGCTAAGCCTACTTTTAAGTTTCATTGGTTGAATATGTTAAGTCGATGGACTTACGCCTTCAGCAGAGGTTTCGAAATTGCAAAATTATTAGATGGCGACTTGCCGACTTCATGTAATCAATATGGCGCATGCGCGTGATATTCAAAATGGTGTATCTGCTCTCTCATCCCGACGCGCAGGTCGCCCACGGGCGTCGAATAGAAAGACCTGCACTCGGCCTCTCAGGAGACCACACGACAAAAAAAAAAAAAAAAAAAAAAACTGTATTCATTTTCATATAATTAAAGTGAATGGTTTTGGAGCTACGGAGTCTAGTGTCAAAATTCAAAATGATATGTTATTTGCAGTTGGCTGCAATGGCATACTTGAAAATTTGAGAAGTCAGATATTGACTGATGCATGCCAAATTTTGTGGAACTCAATGTAGAACTTCAAGTTGTGTAAGTTGGGAATACACACAGACCGGCTCACAAAAAGCACCTGAAGGATATCAAAGCCCTATTTGTATTTCTTTTTCAAAATACAGGCTAAAAATCCAAGACCGTAAACTGTGTCCTTTTCATTTCCACGAACATTGCAGTACGTTGTGCCTGCAATAAAAGCTTAACATTTATGAAGAGGTAGTGTTCCAAACCCCGCTAACGAGGAGGCGGCACAAGGTCATATTCCAATTTGCAAAGAAACACACAAGAAAGGAAAGTACGTCGAAAATAAAGGGACAGGTGTAGTGGCTTTCAATATATACTGTAGGGCCTACACCATACACAAAAAATGTTCTTATTCAATAGCGTTGAACATTGTATGGAGTAACAACCTGTTTGTTCTTTCGGAGGAATTCTTAATCGTCCCAAGTCAATTGAGAAAAGACCATATATTATTTGGCTTATTTTGCTAGTCTACAGTTTGGAAGGCAACACTGATTGGAATGAAGTAACTCCGTGACCAACTAAATAGCCTATTTTCATATATCCCATTGGTTTTTTGCCGTTAAAATTATTCTGACTATTAAAAGGATTTTCAATTTTTGGTTCACGGCCTATGTCTTCACCAACGCCATTACAATGAGAAGTGATTTGCTAGAATATAATTATAGCTTTCAATATCGATGACTCCTTCCGCGGTATGGTATCTCTCTGTAACGAACCACGGGAATTAATTCTTCGAAAATTCAAATGCACGGACTCTATGGTATAGCCTACGAAAAGTTAGTTACAGAGGTAAGTGCCATTACGTAATGATTATTATAATAGCCTATTATACGAATCATCTATCCAATCGCCTGAATAAGATACATTTTTTTTAAATTTCGAACTGATGCCATCGTGACTTTTTTTATTTTAAATTAACATCATTAGATATGTCTTCACTAAGCCCTGAATAAAGATTCACTGTGTCAAGAGTCATTGCACTTGGGTGATTAGATCGCCAGAATAATTATTTTTAATATTTGAAAATCATTTGGCCGCCATGATGCTTTTGTGTTTCTCAGAATTTGGAAAGTCACGCATGTGTCCTTACTTAACAGTCCTCCAACACGATACAAAATGTCAGTATGATTGCTTAAAAAGTTTTGGAGACATTGAGAACCGGTGAAATGTATCATACGGACGCCATGTTGGATTGTTTTATATATATGCTATAGAATTATATGCCAGCAGATGAATATTATAATCGTGGCTCATTATGCCAACCTACATTCCTATCACCTCTTTAGGACACGAGAAATATAAACGTGATTACACACATTTAGCACAGCCGCCATTTTAAAGTTCTCATAGAAATTCAATTAACTTAGACGCCAATATATTAAGCCTTGTATGAAGATTTACGGTGCTATGTTTCACTGCGCTCGGATTGTTAGGTCACGAAAAAAGATTCATTTAAATATCTAAATTTCGCGCCACCGCCAAGCTGGATTGGTGTTCATTAGGTTATTGAAAGGCTCATACATGAACTTACATTAATAGCCTCTATCAACATACAAAATTTCAGTTGATTACTATAATAGATTCGCAGGTATTGAGAATTGTCTACATATTTCGGATTATCGCCATGTTGGAATATTTTATATATAGACGATAGAGTTATAGACCATTAGTTGAAGATTATTGCTTATGTTCGTTATGCAAACGTTCACTTTGATCGCATGATTAGGACACAAAAAATTAGACACTTAATTTTAAATTTTTGCACAGCCACCATCTTGCTTTTATGAGAAGAATTTAATTGAATTAGATGCCAGTAAATGAAATCTTGTATAGACATGCCGGCTGTTAGGTTTCACTGCGGTCAGTTGATTAAATCTAGAGAAAATTCCATTTTTTTTTAATTTCGCTTGACCGCCATGTTGATTTCGTACTTGTTTTAAGTCTTACATAGCAACATAGCTGAACGTACGTTAGTATTTTCTATCACAAAAAGAAAATCAGGGTTATATCAGTAATCATTTCGGAGGTAAAGAATGCCGGTGAAATATTTCTCGGCCGCCATGATAGATTGGTGAAACGTATTAGAATTTGAAGGGCACGATCGGGGTCGAGCAAACTGGTACTATGATCATGCAGAGTTTTATTGAAATCGCTCTAGCCGTTTAATTAGGGACACACACGCACTGATCACACACACACGGGCAAAAGGAGATCTCTTGAGCCTAAATTTCATGTGATGAAAATAGGCTAAAAATATGGCTGTCTTAGTTTAGAATATTGAGATTTCACTCAATGGTAATCTTGGGATTCATGTCTGATTGGACAAGCGCTAAGATTCTAAAATCACTATTTGGAATATTATTGATACCGTATTTTCAAGTAGTAACTCCCCGACTTTTGAATAAATGACTTCCCTGGATTCGTTATTGCTTGAAATATTCTGTTAGCGGTAGAAGATAGTATTGTTCCAATTACGAAACCAAAATTACTAGTAATCCCATATAAAAGTGGAGCACATTATTTTATTAGCACCTTCATATTATTTGAGAATCTGAAAAATGCTCCGATCTCTTCAGTTACATTCTGGGTGAATAACTCTGATTAACGATACGGGCTATCATTGCACGTTGTTTATGAGCACTCTATAATAATTTATTAAATGAAAACGGAATGTAGATATTATTAGAAGATCAGAAGATATTTGAGAGGGACTTCGTAGCTGACAAATTCGTATAGAGAATACCTACTTATCTGATTTTACAGGGTACAGGAGCTTATGTCTGAATAGAATTACGGAGATAGTCGACCTACACAGTCCTACCATTCAGGGTAAGTCAAAGAGACAGAGAACGGAGAGGATTTATTATAACTGGAAACGTTTTTAAATTTGAAGGGCATGGTCGGGGTTGAACAAAATGGTAATATGTCCTTACCGAGTTTCATTGAAATCGTTCCAACCGTTTCATTTTATTAGCGACACACACACGGACAAAAGGTGATCTCATAAGCCTTTTGATGAATATTGGCTGGAAATGAGTTCTCAAATGTATATTATTTATCTAGACTTTTCGATTGAAGTGAATATAATAAACAAACATCGCTCTTCTGTCATGACCCATCGCGGGGATTATTCAGTGTACTAGTCATCAATTTCTATTGTTACTTTTTGATAGATATAGCTCTTTAAGTTTGTATATTTTGTTGTCGCCACTCTTGTTTTCACGATGGTCTGAGCGATAAACCTACAAAGGGATGTTCCATTTGTACGATCTCCGTGGCGTTTGATCATGAATTCAATGGTCTTGTAGAACGTCCTTCCTTCCTTCCACCTTTCCTTCCTTCCATTTGTACGATGAAATCATGACTAGTTTAGAAGAGCCTGATGTTTGTCTGGAGGGCCATTAGAACTCACCATATGTCCTATTATTAAATTACAAGCTGCAGAGTTAGGGGCTAAGTGCAGGCTGAGTGGCTAAACAGTACAGGTAGTGGTTTACGAAATTCAATATTACAAAACCAACTCTGTAATTGAAGAATAACTCAATTAGTAGAAGTAACTGGCACAGGATGAAAAGGCAAATGAACATTCATAGGCTATTGAGATTAGTGAGCCCCGACTGCATCCTGAGTTCAAATCTTGGTTGCTGTAATTGAAATTTGCGCTGGTCAAAGTGGAAAAGCGACAGGTTTACAATAATTTTCCCCGTCAATTCTATTGCAGTAATTCTCCTGTAATCATATAATTATATCGCATGACACAAGGAAAAGCAGGGGGCAGGGCGTGATGGTGCATAGTAGCTTGTCCTTCGCCCAAACGGCAACGGGAAGATTTTCACCCTAAGAAATCACGTGGTGCCAGCAGGAACATCCAGTCTTAAATACTCGGACAAAACCATAATGTATACGCGTGTGCCCCTAATAGCGTTTAATCAGCAGGACGACCAAGAGCCGAGACTACCGATAACTGATATCGAAAAAGCTCCTCTTTTCCCTCTCGTGGTCATTTCGTCGTGGGTGTCTGCCGTGTTCTCTTGGCACAGAAACGTTAACTCGGCACCATTAATGAACCCTTGTTAGCAGTGGCTACGCTCGCTAAAGCGCAGCGTTAGGTCATGTGGCCATGTTCCCTGCTGACTCGGTAGACGCGTAGGTTCGAGCCCGACCGTCGGTCGTCCTTGAAATGATTTTCCATGGTTTCCCATTTTTAACACCACTGTCAAAAATTTGGGACAGTACCTTCTGACAGGCCACGGCCGTTCCCAGTTTCATTAATCTTCATCCATTCAATCTCTAATCCCAACGCGCAGGTCGCCCACGGGCGTCGACTAGAAAGACCTGTACTCGGCCTCTCAGGAGGCCACACGACAAAAAAGAATCCCGGGATGAACAAAGGCAAACCACGGAAACCATTTCGAGGATGGCTGAGGTAGGAATCGAACCCGCCTCTTCTCAGTTTTGTCTGATGAAGTTGAGTACACCCCGTTCCAGCCCTCAGACCAGAATTAAATTTCTTGGCAGAGCCGGGATTCAAACCCGGGCCTCCGCGGTGACAGCCAAGAATGCTGGCCACTACGCAACGAGACGGACAATTTATAAAGAACACCAGGACCAGTTCATTTAACAGTTTAACTTCACACCATAAATTACCCTCCATCAAACGCAGTCGGGGAGATAGCCTATGGGTAGAGCCCTGTGCGGATAAACAAAACGTTATCCGCATCCGCCCCGCATCCGCACGACTGTTATCCGCATCCGCCCCGCATCCGCACTGCTGTTATCCGCATTCGCACGTTTGTTATCCGAATCTACTGGCATTACAATAATATTTTTATGTTCGACCCTGACTATTATATGTCAGAAAATTCTTATCATAATGATGGTCATTATAACACTATTTTTCATTATGAAACAGTTTCTCCCACCAATCACAGCTCAAGAAACAGTTGTTTGACCAATTAGATAAGGTTAGCATCGCACCCGCGCTGAGTTCCAAGGCCTTCTAATTTAAATTTCACTGCGTTGACTAGTGTCATAGTGGGGTAATCGAGGAGGCCATGGTCAGATACATGGCATTCTCGGCGTCCCATGAGCTCTGTTCAGTACATAAAACTGGCGAAATCTCGACAGATATTTATGAATATTTATCTTCAAACATAAAATAGTTATAATAATTATCGTCGATCATAAACAGTTGTCTGCAACTCGCCTATAATGGTAATTAAGACACTCCTATGGAAATTATAAATCTCGCATACGCTCGTTTTATAAACATACTCGTGTCTTAATTATTGCCATTATAGGCTCGTTGCATAATGTACTATTAATTAGATAAAGCATAAATTACTAAGGCAACATACAGTATTTGGACATTTGAGGAAAACGTCGTTCCGTAAGGCTTTTAGTATGCCATGTGCTATGCATAAAATGAATGTTACACAGACAGAATTGCAACCCTTCCCTGTTCGGAGTGTTAATAGGGATGTATAGAACTAGCACCGACAGAGCGCACTGCTGTTGTACTGGGTAAGCGCAAGGCGCTCTTCATTTGTCTCCTGTGTTCTCATGCCGCTAATATGTACGAATTTAAGTGGTTAAAATTGTTATTTTCGTGACTATGCCGAGCTATTGCAGTGTTCCTCTTTGCAAATATCAGGGAAGCCCGTTTTCGTTTCACCAATTACCACAAAATAAAGAAATGAGGAAGAAATGTTCACATGTTATTAGAAGGAAAAATGTCGGTGAGAAAAATCTGACCGAATATATTAAACAGTGTTTCCATCATTTACAACCCGATGACTTCACGAAAACTGTGTTGGATTAGTGTGACTTACAAAGGGAAATAATTCCTGTTTTGTACCTATAAACTGATTAGACATTTATGCGTTTTTATTTGAAGGTGAGAGAGCAAGATAAAAACCGGGCGCTGTTCCATCGCTTTTTCCGTGGACCACGAACACAACAAAAATAATTATTTAGGAAGAGGCCATACACAAGAAAATTGCCGGATTATCACGATAAGCCTACAATATCGGAATCTGCAGAAATCATCTCCATTGAAGTACGGGAAGAAATCGTCAATATACACGAAGAAGTGAATGTAACATTTCTGACTCCCATTTTCAAAGACATCAATAGGCTACTCGGTCAAATACTTCAAGAATAAATGTCGCAACATTAACAGTCACAAACGTACGGTATTATGGTTGGTTTCTTGAATCAGAATTAATCGTCAACTTCCATCTGCCCGACGGAGAATGTGGTAGCGACTGACTTCTACATTCTTGAGACATAGTCAGATGAATGGAAACAGTTCGTGGCTCTAAAGCAGGGATTCTCAAACTTTAAAAAATTGTACCCCCAAGTCCTTTCCAAGGGGTAAGGGAACGATTCTTATTGAGAAATTGACAAAATTACATAAGAACCAAACGTTGCTATGCATTTTCGAGGTACACATTACCACAATCCTTAAAACACGACAGTTTCATGTAAGCTATCAACCTAAAAAAAAAAAAAAAAAACATGAATCGAAGTCTGTAAGCAGGGGGAGCAAGTGAATATTTAAATCTCTATTTATGATTTAAGTCTGATATATTAACAATATAGGCCTACAATACTACAGTAATTGTAATCTTTAGGAGAAAGCATGTTGACTCTTATTCATTATTTGAATAATAAAGCGAGTTAGAATTTTTATTACCGCTGTAGGCTATTAATTATTCCTTCCTCCCGCTAGTTTTACTGTCTCTAGTCCGTAGCTCATTTTGCAGCTGTTTAACGCTTAAACGCTGAAAATCGTCCATAATATATTAGGAGATATACCTATAGAATTAATTAATATAGTCTTGGAGTAAAATTAGAGAAGATATAATTTACTTTAGCTTAGAAAACTCGGTCACAATTTATACATTCTTCGCAGCTGACTGGGAGAAACATAAGACGATCGCCTTGCGCTTACCCAGTACTACACGAGCGCTATCTGGCGCGAACTTTCTCCCGCTACATCCCTATTATGCTTGATGACATAATTTCAATGAGCTTAAATCATCATATTACATTCGTCATGAAAACAAAAACATAACGGAAAGTATGATAACTTATGACATAAACATCCGGGTCCTAGTAATGATATTAAACAAGTTCAGATTATATTCTAAAGACTATCCGCAATTCTTCTCCAAACATTATCCGCAGCTCATCCGCTATCCGCACAGCCATGCAAACTATATCCGCATGGTGAATTTTTTGCGGATATCCGTGGGTTTATCCGCGGATTTCCGCATCCGCACAGGGCTTTACCTATGGGCCACTGAGTAAACAAACCTTCGGTGCGTCAGCGCTGGGCGGGAGGAGTCGTGACCAACACAAGTGCGATAACTTATGAATGCTATCTGATATCGAGCTCAGGTTTGTTTTAAAAACCATTTCAGACATTAATGAACATTTCTTCTCGCTTAGTCACCAACGTAAAGTCAACAACAAAAATGTTTCTCGCTACCTAACTTTTGTGTGATACCGTACCATACCAGATTTTTCAAATAACATTTAAGAAAAAAAAGTATAACTTTCTTATTATGAAAATAATTACACCCCTGAGAAATAGGGTGTCTTCTACCAACATCAGGCAAACTAAAAATAAATTCTTGATCTGTTGCGATCATTAGTTCATTATCTATGGCGTGATAAGTTTTATATCTGCAAAAATATAGATTCGCGCCAAAATATCGTAAATGTGAAAATTGGGCCATGTATTAATTATTTATGGCTTTTATTTCTACATCATCATAAAGAGCGGAAAATTCTCTATAAGACTACGAAAACATTTTCTTAGATTTGTCACTTTCAATAATTATTATTGGAAAATGGCAACATCGCCGGGGTAGAAGAGGACGAAGCTAATTGCAGGATATAGGAGTGCGAGTGAGAGGCAAATACTACATTTAATTCCATACTGTCCTTTAATTTAGAGACGCACTATAGAGGCATCCTACGCAAGTACATACCGTACGTTTCCAAATGCATATCGTAGATTTTCCGTGGTGTCTCCTGTTCGCGAGAAAAAACATACAGTAGTTGCCATGACTTATGACTCGACCTCCGTATTTATTAAGTAATTTTTTGTCACTTTTCTGAGTAGTTTATTTGTAGGTCATTTCCTCGCTGTTGGTAGTTATTCAGTGCTCCACTGCGTTGGTCTCGGCAGCACTTCCTTGACGCCCTGTCTCGGGGTTAGTCGGCCGGCCGCGTGATCATGTGACCTGGGGCGACTCGAGGCTTCTCGAGGCATGCAGCACATGGCTGACTGACATCAGGACAAGCATGGCGCGGCTTGAAAGGGACCGAATTAAATCGTGGCCATCACGGCTACAACCAGTGTATTTAGTTGTGATGTATGTGTAAATATATAGTATAAATGTTAATGTGGGTGTGTAACGTATTATTTTTGAACTCTGCTAACCTGAACATACATAACCAGCGAGCATCTCCTGGCCACCGCATGGTGCCAGGAATCGTTCCGGTAGAGAAAGGAACACTCGCTTTTCTC
The DNA here is from genome assembly GCA_946902985.2 of Meconema thalassinum. Classification (NCBI taxonomy): domain Eukaryota; kingdom Metazoa; phylum Arthropoda; class Insecta; order Orthoptera; family Tettigoniidae; genus Meconema; species Meconema thalassinum. The sequence continues at coordinate 215,216,547 of OX336389.2, read as the reverse complement.
GTCATTAATATGTCATTTTATAGAATTTATTAGAATATTTTGTATGTGTTGAGTCATTTTCTCACATGTTTAGTGGTTTATGATTCATTCTTTGCGTATGATATTGGATATTAACGGAACTGAAAGTGAGGATGAATACGAAGACATAAGAATCTTCACAACTTTGTTCACCCCTTATTCCTTAGAATATCCACATTCCAGTAGACACGCTGAGCTTGCAACTAATCCGGAAGCGATGTTGAAATTGAGGGGGTAGGAAGACAGACAACATTAGGTCCAGTATATGTGTGCTAAGTGGAATTGTGTTATCGGCCACCATTGTTAATTCGAGTTTATTTGAAATGCCGAAGTTACAGCCATCTAGGGCTGTCAATTTCAAACAAATAATTTTGGAATTCGGTGATTTAGTGCACTTCAAGTATGCTCCAATAGATTCCGTAGACGATGAAAGGAGCTTATCAAAGTACAAAAACCTGTTGAACGACAATCGTCTTTCTTTTTCCAGTGAGAATCTACGAATGGTCACAGTCATCTACTGGAACGCGGAGTGAGGGCAGCCTGTATAGCCATCATGTATTTTAAGTACACGTTTTTCTTAATACCTCTAATCCGAGAATGAATTCGAGTACCTAACGGCAAATACGAATTATTTCCACACAAATACAGGTTATTATTTCAGTCTATAGTATTGTTTGGCACTCCAAGTTCTGTGTTCTTTTTTCTTTTTAAGGAAATTAACACTTCACGGTATGTGGATTTATAAGGCTGCAACATCTGAAGAACAAAAATTATGTCAGTTTCATTCAAATTGTCAGGTTATTTTTTTAAGTTTTCGGGTCATTTTAGGGAATTTTTGCTGTCATTTTATAGGCCATTCTTTAACCATTTTTAGGTCATCAAAATACGGGCCCTGCTCATAAGACTGAATACTGTGACCAGGAGGGCTATGAGCTCCAGGTTTCCCAATTGAAAGATTACCTGTGTGCTCAGTAGGGAAGGAATCACAATGAAATTATATTTGCCAGTTATAGAGGCTTAGCCAGGCCAATTGCTACTCATTACCGAATGAAAACACCGAGCATGCTCATGTTACTGGAAGTGGCGTGCCATCAAAATGTGCAGCAAGACGAGAAGTGGGAGCGTCAGAGAAACTGATCTATCATTACGTCTATTATTAGAATTGCTGTACTTCAGCATGTAAATATTATATTTCAAAATGCTTACCCATTTAAAGAGACCAAAAGGCAATTTTTTCGTGGAATGTCGCTTGTCCCTTAATACAGATCTCACTGCTTAAATAAGTAGACTATTCAAGAGCGTAGCCGAGCTCCTTGAGTCACACTCAAACACTGAAATGGAAGCTGCAGAAATTCCAGTAATCACAGTTTTGAATCCCAATGTTAACAGCCGCCTTCCAAAGTGTTGTTTACCATCACTCTCTCCAGGCAAATGCCAGAATGGTACTCTATTTCAAATTGCGGAGCACCTGCCCCAATCCTTGACCTAAATAATTATAAAAAAAAAAGGAAGGAAGGAAGCTTGTAGTTTAACGTGACCGTTAATCTCGAGATCATGAGCCACGGGACCTCCTTTTTACGTGGAATCCGAACCACAGGACATGGCATTTCACTTCGAAAATCTCACATGCATTGACCGGGAATCGAACCCGGACCGCCTTGGTGAGAGCTAAATAATTATAGTGACAATCACCACAGTAATGTAGGTTTTTAGATGTATCCAGCACACGCACACAAGTACACGGGGTTGATGACCAAGATATCCCATTGGATTAAGTTAGATATTGTTAGTTAGTTATTGTTGTTTTAAGGAACGGAACTACGAAGTCGTCTGCCCCACATTGGATGAAGTCCAATAGATAGTACGGACGTTACATACAGTTAAGAATTGTACTTATCAGCACGCGTAGACTCATATTGGCAACACTGCCATGTCCGTAATGCTCAAAATTTATTTGAAATACTGTATTATGAACTGCATATGTGTCAATTTTGGAAGAAATCCATTTGTTAGTATGGTAGTTACATGCAGTTGAACATTGAACCTATAGGCACGCGTAGAATCATGCTGGCAACACTGTCGTATATCAGTTACTCAAAATTATTGTAAAAGTGTATATACTATACTCGTGTAAATTTTGTATCTGTTGGTCTACATACTTTGATATATTGAGACTACGATATAAAAATAGAAAGAGCATTTATCAACAGTTGGCATCTCTGGTGACTCTAAATAATATGCAAAGCCATATACTGTTCGTCCACCAGCTCATGGTCTTAGGGGACTGAAGGGGAGAGGAGACGCATTCCAGCTGCGTTGATTGAGTGAACGTGCCGCTGCAGGTATTGCCAACTTAGCACCGATGTTATTCACGCTATGTTTAATCACTGCTACTTGCGTTTAGTTTCAATTGTGAAATCGCACGGGTCAGTAGTGTTTTGACGGAAGTGAAGAAAAAAAGAGTGATACATTCTGAGGGTAAGCAAATAATTAGGAAAGTGATTGAGGGATGTGATGAAGAAGCTAGGAACAAGTGTATAAAACTTCCACTGAGTCAAGCAACTGCAAGAGCTGCCGATTATACAGGGGTTTCTGAAACAACAATCCAAAGAATAAAACTTAGTAATTTATGTTTTATCTAATTAAAATATTATTGTAATACCAGTAGATTCGGATAACAAACGTGCAAATGCGGAAAAAGTCGTGCGGATGCGGGGCGGATGCGGATTACAGTAGTGCGGATGCGGATAACGTTTAGTTTATCTAAGCGCGACACATTCTAAACTTGAGCGATAATATTACTTAGAAATTATTACTGTGCTGTGTCCACACCATCCACACACACACACCAAAAAAAAAGCCCGTGTTTGCCACACAGCCTGTGCGGAGTGGAGCGCATACGTATCTGAGGTTGCCACTATTGTCGTTCGCGCAGAGGCCAGCTGACTCCAGCTGACTCATTGAATTCCTGCCACGGATCTTGAGCTGGTGGACGGACAGTATGTTACGGTACACAAAGCACATATGAAATGTCATTGAAATCCGATTCATAGTATGGACGTTACATGCATTTAAAAATTGGACGCGTAGAATCATGTTGGCAACACGGTCATGTATGGACTCCCAAAATTAATCTGAAATATTATTATCTATATCTATGCCAATTTTGGAATAGCTCCCGTGTATACCTTCTTAGATATCCAAATTAGAGCTCAAATTGCAATTGTACTTTTTCAGCAGTTGGTAACACTGACGTCATTTTCAAATATGGCCGCAAGGTATCCTGGTATAGATCTGTATTCATACCAAATTTGGTTTCGTTAGATGCAGCAATTTAGGAGTTGATGAGGACACACACACACATAGACAGAAGAAGAGACTGACACACACACACACTTGCCCGGATTGATCTCATAACTCTACTGTCTCATCATTTTTTGCAAAATGTGGAAAGAAGGCTAAAAAAGGTTAGGAAGTCAACTCAATACGATTATTATTATTATGATATTATTTTTATTGCCAGCCCCGGTACTGCGCCTGCCTCTCACTCGGGAGGTCCCGGCTCCGTCAGGTATGTTACAAACTGGCGTGAGGGCTGGAACGGGGTGCACTCAGCCTCGTGAGGACAATTGAGTAGATGTCTGCAGTGAGGCAGCGTCCGGACAAGAAAACGAAAATTAACGGTCGAGGGAACCCTACGTGCTGACCACGCGTCACCCCACAATCTGAAGGCCAACATAACTGGACAGCGGTCGCTTCGTTAGGTTAAGGCACTTCAGGGGCTAGGTGCCACGGGGTTTGGTTTTGTATTAATTGTTATTATTGTATTATTATTAAAAGACAGTGGTAGCTACGTTCGCTAACGCGCAGCGCTAGGCTACCTGCGGACTCGGTAGACGTGGGTTCGAGCTACAAATGACAATTTTTTACAGACACCACTTTTTTAGCATATGGCTGTTAGTGCCGGGAGTGTCCAAGGACATGTTCGGCCCGCCAGTTTTGTAGGTGCTTCGAGACGGATACCCAATGGGTGAGCTACAAGTACTGTTGGGGAGGGAAGTTGGAATGTAAGGACGAGGAGTTAGAAGGTAGCGGCTGTGGCCTATAGTTAGGGACCTACCCCGGCATTTGCCTGGAAGGAAGATGGGAAACCACAGAAGACCATCTTCAAGGTTGCCGGCGGGGGTATTCGAACCTTCTCGCCTCCCGGATGTGAGCGACTGCCAGCAGTCATGCCGTAACGACCACGGCTAACTCACCCGGTGCAGACACCACTGAATGAATTATAATACATGTATTAGTTAATTATTGCCCCATTTAATAGTGATAATAAACCAATACATGTAATGTTTTCCAAGGGTGTATTTTTTGTATTTTTATATTTATATCTTGTACCCCGCCCATTCATTGGGCAAAATGGTGTTGACCGACTGAAGAGCTACAAATGACAATAAGTAAGTAAATATCACACCTATTAATTTCTGCCATGCCTCAGCAATTCCCTTCCATACAGCAAATTAAAAATACCCTGTTACGTTGTTACCAGTGAGTATCATTGTGATAGTGTTGCATCGTGTGTTTACTTAAGCGGTTTGCTTGTTCATATTTCATTGTGCGGATGGAAGGAAGTTTCCACAATTCATGTTTTAAATATTCTGTATCAGACATTAAGTGCATCAAATCACGTGGGTGAAAAAGCGAGGTGAAAGAAAGAGTTGAGAATGGAGAAGGGATAGAACGAGACCTCCCCTCGAAAACGAGCTAGCGTTTGGCTTACGTCATTTATATCCCTCCCACCATCCCGCTCGTGGCTGGAGCTGTGGGAATCACTTTACAGCCAACTGTTGCTGTGCTTTGCCTGAGCCTATGCTGTAAGCTTGCACTGGGTTGCCCTTAAAGCTCTTTAGAGACCTTGAGATTACCCTCGAGTCTCATGGTCACGCAAGCAATGTCCAGTTTATGTCTGCAATGTATTGGTTGTAGCTTGTAGTAATGCCACCTACAGCTCTTGCCTGATACAGTCTGTCGCAACGATACGTTTCGGAGGAAATACCCTGGTATAGAACATGTCATTTAGTGATGTATAATGAGACAGAGCTGATTCTCACTGCTCCTCATATGACCGCCAGAAGGTGAAATTACAATGATAAGTTTTCCTCAGAAGAACATCGTGGAATCAGTCGATGATATTTCTTTTTTTTTTATCGTATGGCCTCGGGTGCCGGGTGCAAGCTTTGTTATTTGACACCCAAAGGGTAGCTTGCATGTCGAATTTCGTTGTTGCTTGAAGCACTATGAAAGTCAAGGAGGTTAGATATCTAAGCTCCTTGAACATTATAGCGCTTTCGAGTAGAGAAATGAGAGGAACTTAGTGTTGGTGGAAACTCCCGAGATTAATGTTTCCATTATGAACACGGCCTACTGAATTCAAATGGGTTCTTTTACATGCCAACATCGTATGACATGGTGTCGCATTTTTTTTTCGCCTTTCAAATATCGCTTACCATGGCCAGGAGCGAACCTGCAAGCTTGGGGTTAGTAGGCCGACACGTTGACCAATCACCCACCGTGGCAAACTACTAGATGATGATGATGATGATTGTTGTTTTAAGGGGCTTAACATCTAGGTTATCGGCCCCTTATTGTTTGGGTGATCGTGAAGATGATAATGAAATGTAAACTATGAAGTATGACCCTGCGTGAGCGCTAGCTCCGTCAGCCAGAGTGACAGAGAGTACAGCGGGCTTGTAGTTCGCATTTTTTCCGGGGTTTCAGTCGGAGTTGCTGCGCTCTAACTTATATACTAGAAGAAGAAATGGAAAACAAAAGGAGAATAAGGCAAATAAAGGACAGGAGGAAAAGAAACACCCCCAATCCTCGAAGAATGAGGATTGAGGGACTTGGAAAGAAGGAGAGCCATGAAAGACAGATAGGAAAGTGAAAGAGGAGAGGGTCCGCCCCAGGGGCAATGGAAAAAGGGGGAGGGGAAACCGGACTCAGCTCAGGAATCCCTCGGCTCGCCAACTCCCGAACTCACCAGCCGTGAACCCTTGAGGGTGTAGCACTATCGAGGGTGCACCAGAAGTGGTGAGGCTACACACACCCTGCCTCCTTAAGGGCCTTGAGCAGAAGGCAGGAGATATCATGAAAAGAAAAGAAGGCTGACACTTCGAAGAATGAAGGTATCAGGAAAGATGAGACAAGGGCCAATTAAGGCGGGAAAGTGAAAGGCTCCCTAGGCCTCGGACACCCAAATACCGTCGGGGTCGGTAAAGAACAAGAGTTGACCAAGGGAAGGTCGATAGGAAAGATGACAGAAAGGAGCCCGGCAGAAGTAAGTGGAAGTAATGCCGAGCTCAGCGGGGGCCCCGTGGTCGCCAATCCACGTCCCACTAGTCGTGAGCCCCTGGGGGAGTAATCACTAGAGCAGGCGTTCTCAACCTGGTGCTCGCAAGCACCAAAGTGCTCTTTAAATGACATTTGCTACCCTCGTCACACGAGCCACCTGAGATCCATTCCTCAACACAAATTCTGATGCACGAACCGGAATAATTGTGTTTCCATTACAAGTTTTAACAGTTAGAAATTGTATTATTTTGTGAAATATAAATAACTAGGTTTCGGAAGGTAAGACCTAAAGAAGTGCAAAATATGCAAGCAAATATGCCCTAAAAACTAGTCAAATATGACCTAAAAATATAAAATATGACCTAAAAATCTATGAAATATGACATGAATTTTTGGGGTAGGTAGAGTATCACTAACATACAGTAAACGTCTTAAGTGCCAAAAAAAATCTAGTGTAACGGGCATGTGATATTTCGATTTTACAAGTGATTTTTTAATGAACTATGTGTATTTGCAATGTATTTTATGCCCATAAGTGTTTACAATATGTATATCTGGCTGATGAAGAACAATATTATTGTTCGAAACATATACCAGTACAAAACAGTGCTAATAATATTACAAGTATTGAAAAGACGGAAATAAGTGTAAGTCATTTATTGGAATTTAAATTCAATACGGACCATTATGGATAAAAACAATTTCCTTGTTTGCTAATTGCTTCTGAGCTTTTTTTTTTTTTAGCGTATGGCTTTTAGTGCCAGGAGTGTCCGAGGACATGTTCGGCTCGCCAGTTTTGTAGCTACTTCGAGACGGACACCCAATGGGTGAGCTACAAGTACCGTTGGGGAGGAAAGTTGGAATGGAAGGGTGAGGAGTTGGAAGGTAGCGGCTGTGGCCTATAGTTAGGGACCAACCCCGGCATTTGCCTGGAAGGAAGATGGGAAACCACAGAAGACCATCTTCAAGGTTGCCGGCGGGGGGATTCGAACCTCCTCGCCTCCCGGATGTGAGCGACTGCCAGCAGTCATGCCGTAACGACCTCGGCTAACTCACCCGGTACAGAGCTAAATATATCTACTGGAGTGACATCCTGTTGAAAGGCGGAAGCACACTATCGTCATGTTCCGTGACCTTATGCGTATAGTGTCGCAATCCAACTTGTCAAGAAAGATGAGCTAAAAGGCGTCCGTAGAGGAGCGCCTTCTTGGAATCAGATCTTCTAAACCTGCTACCTGCCTGTTCCGGGAAAAGAAAGAAAAATATATCTACTACACTATTCGGAAATCCTGTGTTTGAAACTCGACACAGATAACACGTACCTTGTTAACGACGCCTCAATTTAAACAAAAATGCTGAAATTATAACCAAATATGACCTTATATCACTAAAATATGACCAAATATGACCAAAACAATAAAAATGGCCGAAATATGCATTTATAGGCAACATCAAATTGCTTTAAACGTAGTCAGGGGCCCGTCATTCAAACTTATATTTCAGATTTCGGGTAAAATGAGCTCAGGAAAAAATATGACTTTTCCTTAACATCCGAACCTTATAAATAACATACAGTAAATAATTGGACATCCCTATTTTATGAATAACACGAAAGATGCTGACTCCATTAGACTGCCCACACGTAAATTTATCTTACCTACATGAGCCATGCAAGCAATTGCAGCATGCCTGGTGAGAGGTCAATCCCTAACTATCTCAGCATTTCTGAGCGAGAGAAAGATTTAAAAAAAGGAAAGAGAGGTGCATACTTGTTGCATCATTATAATAATAGTAAGATTTATTATTCTTATTATTTTACTTCGTTTAAAGCCATTAGAGACCATATGTCAAAAACTATTACACATTCGTAGAAGCCTTCTTTGCAGAGCAGTATATTTGCATTATTTATCCTGGCAGACTGTCTCATTCCCTTTGTTAGACCATTATTGTTATTATTATTATTATTATTACCTGGCCCCTGGTGTTGTAATAGCGCGCCTGCCTCTCACCCGGAGGCCCCGAGTTCGATTCCCGGCTCCGTCAGGGATTTTAGAAACTGACGTGAGGGCTGGAACGGGGTGCACTCAGACTCGTGAGGACAATTGAGGACCTGTCTGACAGTGAGGCAGCGTCCCGATCACGAAAACCAAGATTAACGGCCGAGGGGACCCAATGCGCTGATAACGCGTCACCCCAATATCTGCAGGCCAAATGGCTGGGCAACGGTCGCTTGGTAGGCCTGGGCCCTTCATAGGCTGTAGTGCCAGGGGTTATCTATTTATTATTATTATTATATTATTATTATTATTATTACTATTATTATTATATAATGTTTCATTAAATGGTGCCCAGGTACTTGGTATGGCTTGAGGATGGTGCTGATAATCATGAAAAGATTGAGAAAGCCTGTCCTAGAACATGTGTGAAATTGTGTCCATGACCCATTACCCTTCTCCATTGTAAATGAGAAGGAATTTACAGCCAAACTTTTCTAGTAAATATTGGTGGAATGCACAAAAATAAAACAGTGTCGAATGATGACCCAAGTTGCAGACATGCTGTCAAATGGCAAGATAGAGACTGAACAAGAGGGATAACTCACTGCACTTATTTAAGTTTCTTTTAGTTCCGCCTCGTGCGCAGTGGCTAGCATTCTTGGCTGTCACCGTGGAGGCCCGGATTCGATTCCCAGCTCTGCCAAGAAATTTAATTCTGATTTGAGGGCTGGAACGGGGCATACTCAGCCTCGTTAGGCAAAACTGAGAAGAGGTGAATTTGATTCATACCTTAGCCAACCTGGAAGTGTTTCTCCGTGGTTTCCCCACTTCTCCTCCAGGCAAATTCCGGAATTGTACCTAACTTAAAGCCACGGCCACTTCCTACGCAAATACTACCTTAATTGCAAATACACACATTAGTACAGATATCGGCTCGTCACCCCGAGTGCCACAACCCCTCATACAAGTCCCTAGCCTTATTGGTTCGCCAGATAGGCTATAACAAAAACTCCAAAAATCATGTTTTACCCCAAAATACGTTTACCTCATTTTAGAAAAATTTGAACGGGCTCTCCAGTCCTTCATGTCGCTAGCCCCGCTCGACCGTCATCGTAAAGACCCCCACGGGATTCGAACCTCCACCAAAAAAACTTCAAAGACACTTTTTTTTACCCAAAATGCCTTCCATTTTTCCCTCGTTTACAAAAAAAATGACAAATCTTCGACACCATCGCCACAAGGACAACATCCTCCAACATTTCCTACCACCCCCACCCTAATCCGACCATCCATTCCCGTAATATCCACAAAAATGACCAAGAAAACACGTTTTCACCCCAAAATGTATATCTTAACGACTCAACATGCACATCCTCGTTAACAGGACAGCGCGACGAAAAACATGACATGTCAAACGTAGTTCTAGCCTTACCGGTTTCCCAAATATTAGGAAAAATGTGAAAAACGCATTTTTAGCCCAAAAACCGTATTCCATCTAGTCACCACAAGCATCCTCGCAAGAGAACAACGCCATCGAAAAAACAACATCTCAATCATTGTTATAGCTTTATCTGTTTCCCAAATATCACTAAAAATGACCAAAACCAATGTTTACCCCCCAAACACCATGTTCACACCTATTCACCACACACATCCCCTTAAAGAGCACATCGTCCTACCCTTACCGCTTCGTCAAATATCCACAAAATGTCAAAAACACGTGTTTACCCCAAAGTACCATTCCAATAATCCACCAATTACAAAAAATAACCTCACCATCAAATAGAGCAGAAAAAATACCATCAAAAGGAATCTTCGCTTGACCCTTCACACTCTTCGTTCCCTAGCCAACGCTCTGCCGTCACAGAGCATCGCGAAGACCGGCTCCAAGTGAGTTAGCTCTATCACTACCACAAAACTTTTGTACAGACCCAAGTACACGAGGCTACATGATCATGAGGTCGCAAAGCCCCTAAAAGAATCACGATTGACAATCCCACGGCAATAAGCAGGAATGGAACATGTAAGAATCCATGATATTTAGATAAATGAAAATATCGCACTGAATGGTCTAATATAATATTTGAGGAAGTGAATTAAGTACATATTTTGTTTTCTTTCTTTTCATATGTGTTAAATAACATTCGAATCATTGTACTAGTACTTAACGCACTTTGCCTCATTATTAACTAGGAAAATTTTAAATTGCTCCTCGAGAAAAAAATTAATCTATTATGAAGGGTTGTTGGTGAAATATGATACACATCGCTGTAATTTCAAAACAGCGGTATCAAAACACACACTGTGCTAGGAAGAAGTGTCTGCCTCGTTGCGCAATGGCTAGCATTCTTGGCTGTCACCGTGGAAGCCCGGGTTCGATTCCCGGCTCTGCCAAGAAATGTAATTACGATTTGGGGGCTGGAATCGGGCTACACTCAGGCTCGGGAGGCAAAACTGAGAAGAGATGGGTTCGAATCCTACCTCAACTAACCTGGAAGTGGTTTTTCGTGGTTTCTCACTTCTACTCTAGTCAAATGCCGGGATGGTACCCAACGTAAGACCACGCACGCTCCCTACCCAAATCTTACCTCAATTACAAATACACACACTAGTACAGACATCACAGTGACACAGGTCATCAGACAGCTTCTACACACATACAAATACACGGTGCTACATGACCACGATATCGCACATCCCCTAAAGAATCAAAAACAACAACAACAACAGGAAGCAGAGTGTGCGCGCTGGATTCCCATTACACAAGTGGTACCTCTGCTTCCACAGTATATACACAATATCGTTATAACCCCAACACTCCCTAAGGGTTGCGGCTACAACTATACTAAAATCAGTTAATAGTATAAGTTGGAGCTGTAGGATATAAGCGTACGGATGTAGCAAGCTAACATCGTCCTACATTCGTAAGTACGGTGAACGCAAGCTGGCAGTATTAGGCAATAGTTATACAAGACCACTGTAACACTATCAAATACCGCTGACCAGTTGACCTGGTTGGAGAACCTACAAATAAAGGATACTTCCACGCGCGCAGCCTCTTTGGCAGATGGACGCTTCTTCATTTGAGTATCAGTGCTTCGTAAGGATCGGTAGGGCGCTGCCCTAACCGCGGTCCCAACGCCACCAACAATGGAGAACTGGACGAGGTAGGGTGAGTGTGTCGGTCTAATTCCTTTTCATCCCCTTATTTTATTCCCCCCCCCCCCTCTAACCCCCATTAGTACGAATAAATCCCTCCTTTCACAGTCAAGGGATCTATCTTTTTATTTCACTTAGTTATAGAATCCTTCCCCCTTAGCTTGTAGTTAGGTTAAGATCCAGTGTTTCCCGCTGCTGCATGGTGTCGATCAGTAATGTGAAGACGACTAGCGTGCTAAAGCCCCCAAGGTAAGTAAGGCAAGTATCGCCCCTAAACAATGGTAAAGCATCACGGTATATCTCCGTAAATACCGAAGATGTCCCTCCATTTAAACCCCTTTCAAACGGTAGTTAGGCACCGAACCAATTACCCCACAAAATGTTGGAGACACTGGGTACACATCCAAGATAACCAACAATATATACAACTGAACATAATGTAGTCATGCAATATTACAACGATACTCAAAAATATACTCTGGGCATATGTTCAACCCACTGTCTGTATTACTTTTCTTTGGAAGGTTACGAAAGCCCCATATTATTCCACGGTTGTTGGTTACGCATAGGCTATACTTAATAGACTACATCATTGTTAAGTTTTGTAAGGATTATATGAATTATCCGAGCATTATCTAACTACTTGGTTGGTTGGTGGTATATATGACTTGTATTATGGTTTAGAGAAACTAAGTTCACCATTTGAATTTACCCAATGTGAAGGAGCTAGTGATGTTACTTTCTCTATCATTTTAAGGTACCCCAGAGGGAAGCTGGGCAAAACAGCTGTGATATACCATTAAGCCGCTATCAAACAAGGTTATATTCCTATCCCCTTTCCTACTAGTACGCTAAAGAAAATTCTTAATGTTGAAAGTTTTTTAGACTCGGCTTTAAATGACAAATCTATACTAATATAATAAAGTTGAAGAATTTGTTTTTTGTGTGTTGAAACGCGCTAATCTCTTGAACTACCAGTCGGATTCGAAAAATTATTTTTGTATATGATAACCAGATCCAAGATGAATAGTTTAGGCTGTGTAGCATTAGGCTACACCTCTCAGGTAACCATAAATATGGATTTTTGTTCAGTAAGTCGGAAGAACAAGCACTCCAGAACAGCTTCAATAATACCTAAGTCTATTGTTACCTGACAATGCGGGCTGCATCACGTTGCCCCTACCAGTGTTCTGGTGCAGAATTGCGAGCTGCTTATAAATTGCAGTCACGGGGAGTAATTAGTGCAAAAAGATTTCTTAGGCCCCTTAAAACAGTTATCACCATGACAATAGTATGCCTCTGTATAAGGGCGATGGTTTTGGTGCAGTATACTGAGGTTATCAGCTGCAATAAGCGTTGGTGCTTTCCGATCCTTATCCTTAAGCGATCCAGTTCTGTAGTAGTATTCATTATCATCCATAAAACAAATAAATCCACTGGGCGAAGCCGGGCACTACTGCTAGTTAGGTATATACCAGGTGAATCAGCTGCCCCTAATAATATCGTTCTATGCACCCCAACTGGCGTTGTTATCACGTAGGTCAATATTCCTCTGCTTCCATCCTGTATGGTACTAATGCGCTGCCAGCAAATCCTGTTAATGAGAGCCTACTGAACACTGTCGTTTTCCCTCGTATTAGTCTGTAGTCACATTCGGGGAAAAATAATATGATGATGATAATTGTTGTTTTAAGGGGCCTAACAACTAGGTTATCGGCCCCTAATGGTCTGGGTGATAGCGAAAATGACAATGAAATGGAAACCAGAACGAAAATTAAGTGCGACTGAAAATACTTACAAAATGTAACTCAGATAGAAACGACAAACAAAATGGACAGTGGTAATACTTACAAAAGGGAATTCAGAAGGAAAATACTCACAAAAGGAAGAGATTGAAAAATACGCACAAAATGTAGTTTAGGTTCAAAATACGTAGGCTAACAATGCAATGTAGAGTCGAAATACTTACAAACTGCAAGTGAAATTCAAAATACTTACAAAATGCAAATGAGATTGAAAATACGTACAAAATGTAATTTAGATTCAAAATACCTACAAAATGCAATTGAGAATCAAAATACTTACAAAATGCCCACCATACAAAATGCAATTTAGATTGAAAATATGTGCAAAATGCGGTTTAGGTTGAAAATACTTACAAAATGCAATTGAAATTCAAAATACTCACTAAAATGTCTGCTCCTACACTGGAAGACTTACTAAAAAGCAATTTAGATTGTTAATTCCTACAAAATGCAATTGAAGTTGAAAATACTCGCAAAATGCAATTTAGACCGAAAAGACTTACAAAATGCAACGTAGATTGAAAATACCTACAAAATGGAGTGTAGATGCAACATATTCGCTAAAGGGAATTTAGATACACGGGGAGACAATTTACAAACACAGGGCGGGAATCTTGAAGAGAAAAGGAAATATAAAGAAAAGAAAAAGAAGGCTGATCCCTAGAAGAATGAGGGATTAGGAAAAATGAGAGATGGTCCAATTAAGGCGGAAAAGTGGAAGACTCCCTAGGCCTCGGATACCCTAATACCGTCAGGGTCGGAAGAGAACATGAGTTGGCCAAGGGAGGCCGATAGGAAAGACGACGGAGAGGAGCCCGGCACAAGTAAGTGGAAGCAATGCCGGACTCAGCTGGGGTCCCGTGGTCGCCAACCCACGTCCCACTAGATGTGAGTCCCTGGGAGAGGAAAAATAATAGTGTTCAGTATCGCTTGCAAGATATTATTGCAGCGCATCAGTACCATACGGGATGCAAGCAGAGAAGTATCGCCCTTCCTGATAACAACGCTAGTTGGACTGCATAAAACAATATTATTAGGGGCAGCTGATTCACCTGGTATACGATAGTGTGCAATGATAAAATAATAAAAGTTCACAGCCCGAGTCCCGTGAGATTCTCGGACACAACGTGAGTTCTGAATAAACCTCAAGCCAAGTTGATTATGTTATGGAAATTGGCTCGTCCAACTTTGCATGAATTGTAAACAGAGTGGGCACATGATAGGTGAAAAAAAATCAAATTTATTATTTTGTATATACAGTGTTTCCACGTGCCCGGCAATAATTGCAAATACACCAAACTAGAAGAAGTTTCCTGTGTAGTGAAATGCAACCAAATTATACGATGTCATATACGTGATTGTTTTGCCTAACATTCACTGTTACCATAAATATCTGAATTGGAGTATCTTGATTACTTGTTTCCCACTGTCTTTTGTTGAGTACGCTTCAACTGAATGCTCGTACTTCCCGGCGCGATCAATGAAAGCGAGTCGACTGAGATTGTAAAGCATCTCTCTGATGAGTGAAACTGAGAGCTGAGAACTAGACTCGCTTCCATGTTGTTGTTTCATTTGGTCATTTAGCCCCTTTTATTTCGGTGTGTAAGAATTTGACTGATAATCTGTGTTATTTCGGTGTCTCTAGTACTGTGTAGGCTATATTTGAATCCATCATTAGAAAAAGGAAACAAGTCACATTTTTTTACAAAAATGACATAAGGACATTTTCATAAGCTATGACTCAATCCTCATCGTTATGGTAAAAAGGAGACAATTCCCATTAATGTAAAAGCTTCGTTTTGTCATATAAAATTATGTTTCATTTAAAGAAAGTTATAAGTCCAGTAGTTAACATGGACTTGTAATCTTCTTCCAATGACAGGAGGTTGTGGTTTGCAGTTTATGGTAAAATCTTCCACTCCCGGTGATACCTGTACAAGAGATGTTTTACAGTAGGAGCTATGGGTAAATGTATTTCATGTATATGACATGAGAACAGGATATTCGCGTTTCTTTGTCTATCATGAAGGACAAGCGCGGAGAGGTTCCATTGAAGTATGTACTTTCTTGCATCAGCACATTTAAGAAGAAATTTCCGTAACGGACTTACTTAATTGCAGCACTTCCTCGTGGCCACGTACCATTAAATTGAAAGTAGAAGACGTCAAATAAATGATAAAATACATTCCTGACTATTTGGGTTTCTATGAAGAAATATTGGAATGGCCAACCACTGAGGGCGAAGAAGAAAGCAATGACTGAATGAATGAAAATCAGAAAACCGTTTTGTACTTGCATAATATATTGTATTTGAACCTGAATAAATTGTTCTGAATTATATTTACGATTATTTAATCAAGCTGCTTGATAATACTGTATCATTTAAAAGTATGGTTCATTTGAAAAACTTGACAAGTCCATGATATATTTTGACCACTGGAGTTATGATAACAGTTTAAATGGTAATATGTTTATGTGTAACGTAATGCCTAATCAACCCTTTACATTTTCAGTTAGTTTTGAATACAGAATAATTAGAATGAATCACTTTATACAGTTCTTTTTCATTCCTGGAAAGTTACTTGCAATGGACTCGTCTCCTTTTTCAAATGATGGATTAATTTGTAATTGAGCCTACGATTGGGAAGGAAGTGGTCGTTACCTTAAGATAGAAACCATCTCGGCATTTGTCCGGAGTAGATGTAGGGAAACCACGGAAAATCACTTCCAACATGGCCCTCAGACCATAATTAAGTTTCTTGCCAGAGCAGGGAATCGAACTCGGACCTCCAGGGCGAACACTAAGAATGTTAGCCGCTTGACTCACTTCCAGGGGAGAGAGGACGAGAATCATAGCCACGCGTGGTGAGCGGTACGAGCGAGAACCGTATACTCTTCATCACCTACTGTATGTCTACCCCTGTTGATTCAAGTTTCAACGGAGGCGAAAATATAATATGTGGTGGATGGTTTATTACTGTCAGATACCCTTCCTGACGCCAACCTCATGAGGGTCAATGAAAGTGGACATGGAGTTGGTAGGAAACGTCTCGGCATTTCACTGCAGTTGAAAATGGGGAACCACGGAAAACCATTTCAAACATAGCCGACAGGTGGGGGTTCGAACCCAGAGTTCGGAGATAGCTTGGTACCATGTTCTTGGCCTGCACCTTGGCGAGCTTGGCTACCGCGGTGGTAGCGACCGCTACTCAGCCATATGGCCTGCACATTGCCTTTACAGCAGTTATACAATTCCCGATGCAGCTGGGAATCGAACCCGAGGACTCATAGGTATGAGGCAAGCACCTTGTGGGACCTTTTCACACTATATAGTATACTACTACTACTAATAATAATAATAATAGTGACGCCTATTTCCATCACTTATTATTCCCATTTCTGCGGGGGCCAGTGATGTGAGATGAGTTTTTATATGGTTGACATTTGTTTTTCGGCCGGATGCCAACCTGCTGCCAAGATTTCACGAGAAAGAAAATATGAATTAATATGGAACAGGGCAAGGAGTTGGGATGAAGTGACAGTGGCCTGTCAGATAGTACTGTCTTGATATTTGCCTGAAAATAGGAGCTGAACACTTGGTCGGTAATAATAATAATAATAATAATGTGTTGTATTTGAGTCTTCCGTCATTAGACTAGTATGATATAGCCCTCCATATCTCACTGTCTTGAGCTAATCGTTGGGTGTATATTGAACCCATGTACCATTGGCTCAAAAGGGGTCGAATCCATGTATATTTGTGAAAGGAAGGAAAGAAATATACAGTCTTTAATGGAACATAGAAAGATTTCATGCAAGGATGCTAGCATAACGTTGCGTAAGAAGTTAGACCCAGGTGGCCGAGAAATGAGATCATGCCTGACTGATAAAGAGCCAGTCACGAGTATAAATAGACTGAGTGGAAAGTTTCAGCTGTATGAGAGAGAAGCACGTTTCGGAAATCGCCCTTACTTTGCATTAAAACGGCAACAGCGCAACTGTGCCAGAAGAAGAATAATTAGATTTAACCCATTTGGAAGAATAAAAGTAAGTTAATAAATACAGCGTTGTGAATGATTTCAGAAGAGAGATTTTTGTGTGAAGAAAAAGCTTTTAATAATTGTCCAGGAAAGAAGTGCAAACGTAGCCATACGTCATAGGGGAATTACCGAGGCCCGAGGAGTGGGGAAGTAAAAATCAACAGCAACACCCACACAGCTGAAGACTAAAAATTAATTAATATCTCAGAAATGCACGATCGATTTTCATGCGCAGTGAGATCATTTTACGTTTGGAAGACGAGCTTTCTGGAGATATAATTTTTATAATTGTGCGACAATTATTTCAAAAGTTGGTCACGAAAAGGACTAGGATTTTATCTTTTTTTGACTAAAGAGTATAAAACTCCTGGCAGCACCAAGCTAATCATGCAGTTATTGTCAGCCTGCGGGCATGACACTGTGTCACATACATCGAATGCAGTTATTCCGACAGCCCGAGGGGGGCGTCACGCTGTATCACATCGAAGGCAATATTATTCCGTCCAGGGGACGTGAAGCTACATCAAGCAGTAAATGCAGTTACTAGTCCGTCCAGGGGGCGTGACGTTGGAGCATCACCAAATGCAGTTTACCAGTACTCCTTGAGGGGAGATGCTACATCACATCGTGCAGTTTCCGATAGCCCAGGGGCGTCATAGTGCTACATCACACCGAAGATTTTACAAGCTTTCCTTGAGAGGAAACGCTGTATCTCAGCGAGATAGACATTATCCGACAGCCAAGAGCGTCGCGGTGTCGATAACCAACGAGCATCCGAAGGGAGTAGCCAAGAAGTATTATTACAGTATCGCCGTGTGGAGAATTAGGAAAATCCTAGTTACAGGATTTAGTCCGACAGTATAAAGTTTACAGTGAAAAGTTCAGAAATTACAGTCAAAGTAGGCTGCGAACTTAGAGCCCAGGGCGATAGGTCTTAAATTAAATGACCAAAAGTATCAGAACGTATTGAAGTAACGTAACAGCGAGATAAACATTCTATCAACTTTAAAGAACCCAAGTAGGGACGGACAGAACAAGGTTCGCAAGGTATTCCGGAAAGATAGGAATTCGAGAACCGAATAAGCGGAAAGGAGAAGGAAATTATAGACATTGCTTCAAGAAAGCAGACGAACTATTAAAAAGCACTAAGTTACGAGGAGTATTAGTTGCTAGAAATCAATAGGTCACCGATAGATTATTTGGGGGACCGTGGACAAGATAGACTTTCGCTAGACCAACCAATAGGGTCTAAAAGGGAGCCGTTCGAGTCAGAGATAATAGCAGATCGTCAGGAAACGGGATTTGAAGGAGAACTATTCCAGGGAGGAAGTAGATGATTCGAGACTTTCACATTCTGACAGGATAGGAAGCCGACATTTACTAAATTTCACCCTTGGAGACGGGAGGTCAAGAATTCACGTGTGAAAGGCTTAATAGCAGCCTCAGTGATTAGAATCTGTGAAGTGTAAATATTTAAAATTAGTGTTAAAAGGAAATATTTTCAGTGTTTTTATCGTGTATTCTAAACGAATACACCAGTGTATTTTAAAAATGTTATCAGTGTTAAATGTATACGAGTTAAATGTGTGTCAAGATATGTCTGTACATGAAATGAATTTGTACAAGATGGTGTAATTCCAAAATAGTGGGCAAAAATGAAACATCGCAAGAAAAAAAGGAAGGTCAGGGACCGACCTATAACATGTGAGTAAAGATTTTCATTATGTTTTGTGTTGGGAAAGTGTTTGTGTACAATCCACCGGAGTTTGAGATAGAGGGATGTTTCTGAATAACAAATAACAGAGTAGGAGCGCGGTCTGAACAAATAAAATTTGAGAAATTATAAATAATTATGTGAAATGAATAAATCTTGTAGAGGAAATGTATGAAATAAAATGTCAGTGTATTTGACAAATGTTACAAAAGCAAGCGTAATAAATAATAATAATAATAATAATAATAATAAAAGAAATATAAATAAAGATTAAATTGAATGATATGAAAGTAAGAGCGTTGGAGCCTTAATAAAAGTGTAAAGACATGGTGTTAATGCATGTTCTTAAAATATAGCGATTATTGTCAAGGGAAAGGATTAATATAAAAATTGAGATATGGATCAATTGTTAATGTGGAATTTATCAGTTCTTTGGAAGACGCTAGGCCTTAAAATAATGTATAGCGCAAGGTAGCGCATTAAAGTAAAATGTCACGCTAGGAATGCGTAGAATCTAAATGTACTTGGTAAATTACTTATGAGGGGTAGTTGATTGCGATAATTGAGCCATGATAAAGTCCTCAAATAGTGACGTAGATCACGAGGCTATGTGTGTTATGTTGTATAATAGGGAGCAAATGTATGGTATTTTGAGCGCAGGTAATATAGGCCACGGCCGACCCTAAGTCGTATTTATATAAGTCCTCTAGTATGGGAATGGTTCCCGATGCATGTTAAGAGAGTCGAACCTAGACTCGTCTAGTTGTTGAAGTCCCTAAGTATTCGTCGTTGTATGTTAATTACTCTTACCAATCAATGATGACCCTTCATAATTAATAAATGCCAAGGTTACGAAAGTGGTTTATGAACCTAATAATGTTGTTGAAAGTAAATGTGAGCAGTAAAACGCCAGGTCTCCCCAGAGAACTGAAGAAAAGAAAGATCTGTTTTAAAAGCATTGAGTATAGCTGCCACGCGTGGGCTAGGCAGGAGGTTCCCCTCTCAGCCATAAATCTCGCCCAAGTGATTACGGTCCAACCCTTGTTATTGTAAGTTGTCCTAGGTCGGAAAGGAACGTCTAAGAGAAGTAGTAACACACCATGAGTGTTTAAAAGTTGTAAATGACCCGGGGTTTGAACCGAGGTCCATGTAGATGAAAATATCGCTTGCCAGTTCAGATCGTAGCTTTCTTGTGTGATAATGGTCTTATAAGACAAATAAATAAATAAAAATCCCTAATGTAATGTTGTATGGATGTAGGATTCCATGAGTTCAATGAAGATAACTAGATTCCGGGAGTAATCATAGTTTTTGACTTTGTCAAGTAATCTTTTGTAACTCTGGAGTACACAAGTATTTTCCCGATCACTGTAGTGGATTTTGTGAAACTTGAGAGAGATGGTAACGTGGAGAACATTGTGGAATGCCCAAACATTTAAGTAGAGAAGTAATATGTACTTTTAATATGATTATATGTTTGTTTGATGAGAAGAAAACTCATAAAATAGTTATTGAGGTGTGTGAAAGAAGGACACCGTCATTATTGGAAAGTATCGAGCCATTAGAGCTCGTGATTATATTGGACTTTAAGATAGAGACTTTATGGAAGTGAAAATAATTATGAGTTGCTGGTTTGAAAGAAACCATTTATTTTAATATAATGTTTGTTTAATTTTTATATTTTTATTGTTCAATTTGAACAAGTTTAGAAGGATTTGGTCAATAGTTTAATTGTTTTATTTGTTTGTAGCGCCATAATTTTGGTTAATTAAATATGTTAAAATAGGAGTTGAATTTGTTTTTATTTTGAAAGTGTATCCTCTATTTAATCCAAAATGTGTAGGTCACAGAGTGGGAGAACTTACCATAACCCCGAAAATCCCGATTTGAGCATTGCTGGCATACTGTGATTTGCGTATTTCTTGCTGGAAGGGCACAATATATTCCCATACAGTTTTGTCCTCGACCTTTCCTTCCACAACTTAGTTTGCTATTCCTGGGTACCTTATACCGGGTGAATCAGATGCCCCTAATAATATTGTTTGATGCAGCCCAACTAGCGCATGTTGTCAGGAAGGTCGATATTTCTCTGCCTGCTTTCCGTATGGAATCCTGAGTGATCTAAACTTCTACCAATGTTTCCCTTTGCAGATTTTGTTATTTCATTCTTCAAATCTACCTATTAACCTGCATTCGACGTTCATTCAAGGTTATTCATTATACTTTCCTTCATAGTCCCCTTGATCTTTCCTTCACATTTTAGTCTATTTTCATTTTATGAAAAAATAGGCTTATGAGATCACCTTTTGTCCACGTGTGTGTGTGTGATGTGTGTGTGTCCCCCCTTCATAAATTCTAAACGGCTGGAGCGATATCACTGAAACTCGGTAAGGTCATAGCAACATTTTGGCCGACCCCGACCGAGCCCTTTAAATTTTATTATGTCCCACCAATCCAACATGGCGACTGTGCGAAATATTTCACCAACATTGAATATCTCCGATACTATTACCGATATCGCCCTTAAATTGTGTACAGTAATAAAGGGCACTACTTGAAGTTCACCTACAGTATGAGACTTTCAAAACGTGATAACTACAAAAACAACATGGCGGCCAAGCGAAGTTCAGACTTTCAAATAGACTTTTCTCGCGATTTAAGCATCCAAACGTAATGAAACTTGGTACAGCAAATGTTTATACACATTGTAATGTACTGGCGTCTGATTTAGATAAATTGTTTACACAACCTCAAAATGGCGGTTGTGCGAAATATTTCACTGGCATTCTATATCTCCGAAACTATTACTGATCACCCTGAAATTTTGTACGGTGTAAAGGGTACTACTAGACGTTCACCTATGAGACTTCCAAAAACCTGTAAATATACAAAACAAACATGGCGGCCAAGCGAAGGTGAAATATTTTAATAGGCTTTTCTCGCGATTTAACCATCTGAGCGCAGTGAAATGTGGTACAGTAAATAATTATACATATTGCAATGCACTGACATCTAATCTAGTTCAATTGTTTACATAACCTCAAGATGGCGGCTGTGCGAAATTTCAAAATTAAGTTTGTATTTCCTGTGTCTTAATTATGCGATCGAAGTGAACGTTTGAATAATGAAGCTACGCAATAATTTTCCTTTAATGATACATAGGCCTAACTCTATGGCCTATACATATAACAATCCAAAATGGCGGCCATCCGAAATATCTGGACGGTTCTCAATATCTACGAACCTCTTACAGCAATCAAACTGATTTTTTATGTTCATAGAGGCTATGAACATAAGTTCACCTATAGGAATTTCAGTAACCAGGTGAGCACAAATCCAACATGGCGGCAACGCGAAGTATAAATATATAAATGGATGTTTCTCGGGATTTAACCGTCCGAGTGTAGTTAAACTTTGTACGTAAAATGCTTATACAAATGTTAATTCACTGGCATCTAATTTATTTCAATTTTTTTCATAACCACAAGATGGCAGCTGTGCAAAATTTTAAAATCTCGTTTTTTAATTCTTGTTTCCTAATCATACGATTGAAGTTTGAGTACCACACGTACCACATAGTACATAAATAAAAATCCAACATGGCGACCATCTTAAATATTTAGACGGTTCTCAATATCTACGAATCTATTACAAAAATCAAACTGAAATGTTGTATGTTGATAGAGGCAATTAACATGAGTAGGATAAATGAAAATAGGCTGTATATTTCTTCACGGAACTACTCGTTTTCTTTCAGTTTATCTCCCTTTCTCCAGCAGTAATCCGTAATTCGTAACAATCACATCGATGTCAGAGTTTACATCGACCCCAGAAAATGTTTTACAATCCAAAATCTGCTTGACCATAATGAAGTAAATTTATAATCCTCCTGTAAAACCCGGTTTCACCCATGTATATATTCATCTTTACTGGTTGTTGAATAATGTCTTAGCCAAACCCAAATTTTGTGGAGTGAAAAACTATAATTTTACTTCCTCGATCGTCGCTTTCAACCAGTCCAAATTCTCCTCCTAACTATAGGCCTACTTATATTCATTGTACTACTACATCATTCCAGTCTCTCATTACTATAATATTTTCGCCACACTTAATATACTTCAGGAGTTCATCGGTTTCTTCGTAGACATTTTTCAACTTCGTCATCATCTGCTTGCCTAGTAGGCATATACAGTGCACTTGTACTACTGTGATGCACTTAGGTTTCCAGTGATGATAAGATCACTAAATGTAGGAGATTTTATTAATATTTAATACGAAGTAACTCACCACAAAATTGGCAGGAAACTTACGGTATTTAGCAACAGGTGTGTTTAACAAGAAATAAGGAAGACACATTGTATACCATAAGAAGAAGGGTACGACTGTAGACTAGGGTCCCGTTCCTTGTTAAAAATAAAATAAATATTAAACTGTATATACTGTACAGTAAAGTGTCACCTACCGCCTTCTGAGCTGTGATTACGAGGTGCTGCCATCGGCACTGCCAACTCGCGAATTATTTAAAGGTTTGCAAAAGTGATGCTGAATTAGACGTAGTTCTGCCAGGAACTTGAGACTACTTTTCATATAGAGTAACGTAATTTTCAAACCAATTATTTATTCATTTAGACCAATTCAGAATAATAAGTGAGTTGGTAACACAGGCATTTATGATTTACTCAAAATATATCTCAGATATTGAGACTAGTAGGGCACTGCAGAATGTTTGAAATGGTTTCCTTGCATGATTCTGAGATATGGAGAGAAGCTAGGACTGCTGCCTTTGAAAATGTGCACAATCATATCACTGGTTAATTACAACGTCATGTCTCAAATATCACCATTTTGCTGGAAATGAACTGAAATATTTGACTTCTTTGACACACCAGTGCATAATGAAAGCAGTTGGCATGTTTGAGCAAAATACTTTTATATATGACGTACATACGAAATCACATTAAACCGTATACATAAGTAAAAGATGCTAAGTTTTGAGGTATGACGTTGCTGTATTGAATGAGATAAATCTTCTATGACCTACTGAACCCGTAAATCCGGAAAGTAGCCTGTTGGAATATACATTGCCCCAGCTGGATCGCCTATTTCTAACAGAACCGGCCTATTACTACGTTAGAAATCGCTCCCTACATGGCCTTTAGGGATTTACATACAGCAGTAACAAGAATATTGTGGATCAACAACAAACTACACGGGGCACACCTACCTTTACTTACGTTCTCGGGGACTGGGAATTCAGCTTCGCCTACAATACATCCACAATACTCTACTCCTAATATTTAAAATAAATCACACGCCAACAACAACAACAACAACTAACGAACTGAACAAAATTTATTAACAATGGTAAAGTAACCTAGTATAAACAAAATAACAATAAAATAATCTAACCATAACAGGAAAAAAAACATACAATCATTCACAATTCCTTTCTACTCCACATCTTATTACAATGCTGTGCAAAAATAATATGAGCATAAAAGCTTTGGCTTGATTTAGGCCTACACTTACGTAAAAAGAAAAACGTTTAAGGAAGGCTCTTACATTCATGGCATTCCTAGGAACTGGTTTCGTTTACTAGCACGCGTTTGGAGAACGCACGTGCACTGGCCTGTTTCATCAATGTAGCACCAGCACCACGCTGCACTCGGAACTAAATACAATTTATACAAGGCGGTGAGTCTTCACCTGTTCATATTATGTCACACCGCTCTCCAAATCTAACGGTGAATCACTCTAGCCAGCCCACATTGAGACTGCTTTGTGTGCGTTTATAATACACGTGAAATTAACATTCATATCTTACAAAAAAAAAGCTCATAACTTCTAAGTTTCTTTAACAATCAATCTGAAAATTTTTATACACTCTTTCATTGTTCATGACCAATTCGGTTCAACAAATCATTCATACAAAAACATTTGCTCACAAAACACACGCTATTCCAAAACATTCGATTAATAAATCCTACCAAATATTATTTAACTAATTAAATCATTTCCAAAAAAAATTTACGTATTATTTGTTCATAATAATAGGCACTATTTAGTGTTGCTAACACGTTACTTTCGAGATTCTGGCTTCTCGGTTACATTACATCTCTCAATTAATTATATACACTGTATTTCCACATAACCATTCTCTAACATTCCGTAATTTTGATATACTGCTTACACATCGTCTTATATAGGTTTCATGACATTGTCGGTCTAATACAATCGACTGATTAAGGTTAACTGTACGTAATTACATAACTTCGGGTTTTATAAAATATAATAGTTGTATTATAGACATCAGTAGACAATCGTTCTCTAGTTGTATTTCCGCTAAAACCCTTCCTGTCAACACAGCTAAAACGTTACTTCACATGAACTGGACTACTTGTATACAACGACTGTTATCATGATCCATGCCTTTCTTATCAAAGAACACTAATACTTTGACTTCCTTTAAAATGCGGAACCTCCTTCGCACGAGCATTCTTCATAACTCTACAAATCCTCAAAACTTGAACATCTATGTAAGTATTGACACAATACTTTAGATGTTTCCTCAGTTCCAAATACTGAGATGGATCTGCATTCGAACCTCGGATCTGCGACCTCAGAGCTAGGAAACGTCCCTCTCTGGAATTCACCAACATTCGCCTGGGCTCGAACGACACCTTCTGGCAAATTCTTCTGTGGTTGCTGGGCTACCCTAGCATCTTGACAAATCTTCTCTGTAGAATCTTCATTCTCCGTCGCAAATATGTATCAGCCTCATCATTGGAATATAATTTAAGGAAAAATTCATATAAATTGTGAATGAAGTATTTCTATTGCTAATTGATGTTACATTAGTGTTCGTAGACTGACGAAAATGTACAAGATGGACCGTACACTACGTCTGTATTGAAGAATACGTCGTCTAACGAAGTTCCATCGTTGTATCTTAACTCCTATTACCGAATATGTCTCTGGCGCTTGACTATTTAGTTCATCATATCAACACTGTTAAGTATGTTGAATGAAAACACTTGAAGAATAATGATAGTCATTCTGTTAATGATTAGTTGCTGCGCCAATGTTACAAGTTCTTCGCTACTGTTCACTTGAACTGCGTTCGCCAACTTCACGTTGCAATTTAAATGATATTCAGCTTTATTTCCAACACATTTGAAAACCTGTCTTAACAGGCTTATATTGTCGAAACGGTAAGATTTAGAGCGCTCGACTTTTCACAGAATGTAGTATTCGACCTGTTCTTTATATATATTCGCTTAGTTAAATTCAGATCTCAATTATATAAAAGATATAATTATTTCAATGTTCCTCGCAACTTCACATAAAATGGAAGTGCGGCAATCTCCTACGTTCCACCTAGCAATCTTCGCGTCTCCACATGTCGACAGTCGTCGCACTCGGACAAAGCCTTGGGATCTCTGTTAACCCAGTAAAAACACTTCCTCACTCTTCAAAGACTGCTGGAATAAGAACATCGATCCTTGGATCTCCCCCTCCAAGTCGAAATTTTGGCGGCCATATCAATCTCCCACCATAACTTTAGCGCGTAGATTACTAATGCTTATTATTGCGGAGGTTAACCGATCTGCGGTTTTTAAAGTATCAGACATAATTTCTCTTAATTTTCTCCTCGTTACCATATAAGAAAATCTTCTTCTAAGGGCCTAAATGCATAATTTCATCAAATTATGTAGTTGAAGTTGATCCCGTCTTCAATAAGACCTCTTCTCATTGGCTCTGGGCTGGGATCCAATAGCATAATTTATAACAATATTTATAATATAAATTCCAAACTCGCTGTTGCTATGCCAATTTTAGCCTTCTAGAAGCGTCTATTGTGCAATATATCACGTGATTGGGCTCTCCCACGGCCGCGAGCTTGCAACACTACCCTCCTGTGTCACACTTCCAGAAACTATCTTTGCTGGTTAAATTTTATCATGGGGACGGAAAATACTCTCATTTTGTCTCAGAATAATTCAATTTACGGGGGCATTCCTCCGTCATCTCAAGTTAAAAACAGTTGCAAATTGTTTTTAATCATTCTAATTCAAGACTTTTGATATGTCACTTGAACTCGAATGTTGAATTATTTTAGCCTATTTTCTTATGATACTTTTTTAAATTCTTAGCATTGAATTTTCCTAGAATAACGCTATTTTCATCATTAAACAACTCATAACAGTTATTCCCATCAGCATTAGTTATACGGAACGTGCCAATAAAGATAACTCCGAACTTGGGGTACATGTTTTTGCTCACGTCCGCTTTCACTGGTTTTAGCAATAAAACCATATTTCCAATTTCTAACGGCGTACCGAAACGTTTTCCTGCAACTCGTTTCAAGCGCTTCCCCGCTGCTTTCTGAAGTCTTTCTTCTGCCTTATCGATCCTTGCTTGTCTTCCTAGATCAGGATCTCGGGGATTGAAATCAAATACATTATCCCACGGCCTTTCTGGATTACTTCCCAAGTGAAGAATCATAGGAACTTCTGCCGTGCTTTCTTGAACTGTGGAGTTCAAACAATCCTCAATCATTGGCACGTATTTTACCCAACTGGGGTGATCATCTGGGCAGAAAATTCTGCAGAATTTACTAAATTCCGCCATATAGCGTTCGCTTGAATTTGACTCTGGATAACGCACGCTTGAAAAGATGTGCTTAATTCTCAACCTTTCCATGTCTGCTGCGAATTCGGCTGAAGTGAACTGCGCTCCATGGTCCGATAAGAGATATTCTGGTTTCCCAGCCTTCGGAAACACAGCATTCTCTAATCTACTGACAACATTTCTGGTATTGGCTTTTTGCATAGGATTCATGGTAACGAATTTAGTGAAAACATCAACAGTCACTAACAGGAACTGATAACCCTGATATCCCTTCGGACAAGGACCAAAAATGTCCGTGACAATCAGCTTACATAGCTTAGAAGGAATCATAGCTCTGGGTCTTCCTTTCAACAATTCTGATGCGAATTTTCCTCTCTGGCATTTTCACAAGATCTTATAATCTTCGCTATAGTGGATCTCATGTTGGTCCAGATAAACCTCTCCTTAAGTGTACTGAGGATTTTATCTAAACCTCCATGTCCGATAGAGTGGTGTGCCAACCACACTAACTTTGTGACAAGATTAGGGGGCACGACTATGCGAATCTTAGTGTGATCGGAGTCAGCGTATTTACACACGAGATCTCCGCTCAATACAAAGTGTCGTGATCGACTTTGAGTAGCAGCATAATCAAGGTCTCCTATGTCCATGTAACCCTTAAGGAACCTGTACATTTTCCTAATTGGAGCGTGTCTCTTCTGTGAAACACCGATTCGGACTAATCTCCTAACGGTTTCTTGATCTTCTTCCTCCAATTGTACATGGTTAATCTGCAAATTTCTAACTGGGTTACGTGATAATGCGTCAGCCAACAAGTTGTCCTTACCTGGCTGACGAACTATTGTAGCATTAAACTGTTGTGTGAATATGGCCCAGCGAGTTAATCTATCGCTTGACATATCGGTTTGAAGCATAAATTGGAGTGCCTTATGATCGGTGATAATTATAATCTGGTGTCCGATTAATATCTTCTTCCACACTTGAAGAGCTGTCACGAAAGCCAACGCCTCAAGTTCTGTCGTGAAGTAGTTCTCTTCGTGTTTCTTAAGCATTCTTCCGGTGAACGCAATGTAGTGATTATTTGCTTCTTCGTCCTTTTGGTATAAGACTGCACTAATGCCTACACGTGAAGCATCGGATTCTATGTAGAATATTCGTTCAAAATCCGGATATTCTAATTTCACGTTGTTTTTCAACATTTCCTCAGCTTTCTCAAACGCGTCGTCAGCGGTACTGCTCCACTTCCAACGGTTACTTTTCTTTAACAAGTCATAGAGAGGTGCCATAATCTCTGAATACTTTGGACAATGACTGCTAATAAATTGGCACGCACCTACAAATTCTCGCACTTGTTTGACCTTGGTGGGCTTTGGGAACCTCATAATAGCTTCCACTTTCTGCAAGTTCGGGTGATAACCATGCTGGTCAATGGTGTGTCTGAGAAAATTAATTTCCTTTTTCAAGAAACGGCACATGTCGAAGTTTACATTTATATTGGAGTCTCTCAGGTTTTCAAACAGCTTACGCAAGTGTATAAGATGTTCCTGGACATTTGGTGAAGATGTGATTAGATCATCCATATAACAAAGCACGTTCTTTTTAACTTCATCGGTGAGTTTGTTATCAAGGGCTCTAATCAGGGCTGGACCACTGTTGACCATGCCAAAAGGAATTCTCTGGAAAACCCAGGACGTCTGGTCAAACAGAAACCCTGTGTACTGTTTGTTTCTTCTTCAAGCTCAATCTCATAAAACGAAGAAGTTAAATCCAGGAGGTAAAACAGGCTTTTCCTCTGAACTTTCTGAGCAAATCTCGTATTTTAGGCGGTCGGTCTGCCTCGAGCAAAATCTTTAAGTTAATGGTCCTGGCGTCGAGAATAGGCGTAATTGACCATTATTTTACTTGACTACAGTTATAGGGTTGATGTAAGACGACGCCTGCTTCTATATAATCCCGTCAGCTTTCATTTTCTTGATTATCCCTCGTACTTCTTCATAGTACTTTTCTGGTATCGGGTAAATCCTCTTCTGATAAGGAGTTTCATCTGTAAGCCAAATCTTATACTTGTAGTCCTTTATCAATCCAGGCTTATCATCAAAAATGTCTTTAAACTCGATGATCTATTCCTCAAATTCATCCTGAATTTCGTCAAACCCATCTGCTTGGAGAGTAGGCATTTCCCTTCCATTTTATACCTCTTCAACAATGTTGTTAATAATTTCTTCCCTAGGATCTTTATCTAGACTGTCATTCGAATCCTGTTCTTCTAACTCTTCTGTGTTTATTAACCCTTCACTAAATTTTATGACTCGGTTTTTCATATCAATTACTGCTCCAACTTTAGTAATGAAGTCAATGCCTAGCACGATATCAAAATTGATTTTGCTCACCACAATAAAAATGTGTTCATATGTGCTGCCATTTATCTCAAAGTTTAATAAAACTAGGATTTTGCATTTTACCGCTTTGTCTTGAAAAATACCACGCACTTTAACAGCAGATGCGGGTAAAACTGTCATCTTATTGCCCTTAGATTATCTCTGATAACAATCATCCGACATGATAGACATAATGGCACCAGTATCCATTAATGACTTGTATATTCGTCCATCAACATTAACACATATAATCGGTAACTCAAATGGTCTTTCTTCTCTAACAATCTCTTTCTCGAAGAGTAGGTCTTCGTCTGTTACCTCATAGATTTCGTTTATCATAATCTGGTTTTGTGTAGCAGTATATCCTGTCCCCTCTAATTCCGTTTCAAAATTGTTTTTTTTTTTTTTTGTCCTTGAGGCTCATTCTCATGGTTCCCCTTCTGACTAGTAGATGGACCGGGATCTATACTCAAGCTTTTATTTTCCCTTCCATTACCATTCTCATTGTTTCTCAATTCCTTGCGATACTCTTTTCCTTCCTTATGACGTTCACCATACTTCTCCTTCGTCATTATTTCATCTTGGGAGTTTCTGTTACGATTATAGCTCTGGTTATTCCTATTGTTATTCCTGTTATAATAACCATTATTATTGTATCTGTAGTTATTATTATTGTGATAATAATCACTTCTACGGTTGCCATTGCTATTATCGTTACTACGTCCTTGCTGTTGCTGATATGACAGCCTCCACGGAATCTCCTGTATCTGGGTTCTGGTCTGCGATCACGGAAATAGTTATTCCTTTCAGGACCAATATTTCCCTTTTCTGGTTCTTTCGGATTGTCTGTCTGTTGTGTTTGGTCAAGATATACTCTATTAATGTCTTTGTAATCTTGCCTTTGGTTCTTCGCAACAACGTTCGGCATCGGGCTCGTGTAATCGAGTCTTCTGAGCAGTTCGTCCATGCTCGCTAGATCGTTGATCCCTGACGAAATAATTAGACGTCTGACTTCAACAGGGAGCATCCTGGCTATCGCGTCTATCAACTGAGCTGTAGATAACGGGGGTTGAAGAAATCTGAGTCTGCGAGCTGACTCGTGAAGAAGTCTGCGTATCGTGTAGGAAGAGTTCCTGAATACTTTCGTGAGTATACTTCTGCGCGTAGGGAATTTTGAGCTTCAATAGACCAGAAACGCTTTATCAGTGCTTCTGCGAATTCATCGAAGTTCATAAAGGTATATCTAAAGGAGAAAAACCATTCAAGGGGCCCGTCTGACAGACAGCGTTCTACGATCTTCATTTCTCTCTCTCTTGGAATAGGCGCTTCGATAAAGTAATCTTTGAGATTTCTGATGTACTCTATCGGTGTGAAACTATCTAGGTTGCTGAACTTACGTGGTTTGTCTCCGAATTTTCTTATGACCGTCAGGTTTCTCGGATATGAATCCTGAAGGTTTGGTCGAAAATCTCTATTGTAACTTTCGGGCTCTTTACTCTTCTCCTCTACACCTTCCGTAAACCTGAATAATCTTTCTTCCGGCCTGTTTTCCCTTTCTTCCACTTCTAGGCTACTTCTTCTAGTCTGATTCCTCGAATCTTCGAATTCTATCTTCTCCATTTCCTTTTCTTCTATCTCATAGATAATCTTCAGCTGTTGGCCTACTTCGGTCTTTAAATCTTCCTTATACGTCTCACGACTGGCTACATCTCCTAGATTAAGACTTTGTAATTTCTTGGTTACGTATTCTTCTAGTTCATTAGTTTTCTCCTCACTCATGGTATTAACGTTAGTGACAACCTTGTTTAACCGTTCCTCTATCGTTTTAGTCTTACTCTCTAACGATTCTTTCAAAGCTTGCACATCCTGACCAGATTGAGTTCTATCTTCTACTTGCTTTTCAGTGAGCGTATCAATCCTTTTACCTAATTCCTTTCTTACTTCAATAACCTCTGGATTAATTTCAACGTGAGTACTGACTAATTTCTTTTCTGTGTTATCTTGGATTTGCTTAACATGTTCCCCACTGGATTTGTTCCACTCGTCTTTCCAGACAACTACATTAGCTTTTAACATTTCAGCTATGTCTTCCTCAATATCTGACTTAAGAATTTTATTGTGATCAATGACCTGCGTTCGTAAAGTTTCTACATTACCTTTTAATTCGGCCAGAGAAACTGTGGTTTTTAACGCATCGTTAACAAAAATTGTCGTTAAAGCAGTTATATTCTGAGTACACGATTCTTTAGAAGCCTCTACCTCTTGTCTAATTTTGTTAATGTCCACCTGGACTTTTGCTACATCCACAAACACCGTATTGACTTCTGTTTGTATTTTACCTACGTCAGACAGCACATCAGTGACATCTGACTGCATATTGTTTATGTCAACCTGAACATTAGTGACATCGGCTTGGACTGAATCTACCTTAGATTAGACATTGGATACATCTACCCTCACATTACCAATATCGGACTGTACATTAGACACATCCGCTTGTACTGAGTCTACTTTGGATTGGACAGTGGATACATCTACTTGGACTGTATCAACTTTACTTTGGACATTACTAACATCAGTTCGGACATCTCCGACATCTGTCCGTACACCACTTACATCATCCTGAATCTGCTTTGAGCTGGCCTGTAAACGCGTGACATTTGCAACCATTTTAGAGGCACTAGTTCGTAAACCCTCTAGAGAAGTCTGAACTTCTTGAATTTCAGTTTTGAAACTCTCGTTGACACTTTCTGCAACTTTATCTGTAATAGAATCAACAACGTGAACAATCACTATGTCAAGGTCCTCCTTTCGTACACGCTTCAGTTGTTCTAAGTCCTGCTTCGCTTCCTGAAATTTACCTTCAACAACATTCAAATTTGCCTTCATTTCACTTTGGACATTCTTTATACTGCCCTGCAGTTGCTCCTCCAAATTCTGCTGCATCTCCTCCAACATCCTCTTTACATCCTCGGTTACAATTGCAATAACCCTTTATATAATGCTAGAGAGACACATTCGACAACAGAGCAAAATAACAACATCTGAGCAACGTCTTACTCCATATATACTTTGCGCACCTTATTGTCTAAAAGTAACGTAAAATTACCTTAGCATTAACTTATTGTACACCCTATGTTAAATAAACTTACTCATAATGTCCGTTCTCCTGTGACTCACTTTAAATATATTACCACAAAGAAAATTCTACAATTACAATCATTAAAACAAGTTAGCTTTATTTTTAAAATGACCTTAGCAATCGCCATGTACCGGTGAAATAAAATAAATATTCAGATCGTAGGTGGTTTTTCGAAACTATCTACCTACTACACCTCTCTCAGGTTTCTAAGATCTGATCTTTATCTGAGTGTAACCTTCCTAATATCAATTTAAATTAAGCCTATATAATTACACTCACATCCCTACAAAATTGGACAAGATATCCCACAAGTCTGGTAATTATTTCTTTCACTAGAAATGTTCAAACCAACTTCCTTTAGAGGCACTACGAAGCTAATTTCGTAGCCCCAAAGTTCATAGGGCGCCATTCCTACTGTACCCGTAAATCCGGAAAGTAGCCTGTTGGTATATACATTGCCCCTGCTGGATCGCCTATTTCCAACAGCACCGGCCTATTACTACATTACAAATCGCTCCCAACATGGCCTTTAGGGATTTACAAACAGCAGTTACAAGAATATTGTTGATCAACAACAAACTACACGGGGCACACCTACCTTTACTTACGTTCTCGGGGACTGGGAATTCAGCTTCGCCTACAATACATCTACAATACTCTACTCCTTATATTTAAAATGAATCACACGCCAACAACAACTAACGAACTGAACAAAATGTATTAACAATGGTAAACTAACATAGTATAAACAAAATAACAATAAACTAATCTAACCATAAAAGGAAAAAAACATACAATCATTCACACTTCCTTTCTACTCCACATCTTACTACAATGCTGTGCAAAAAATATGAGCATAAAAGCTTTGGCTTGATTTAGGCCTACACTTACGTAAAAAGAAAAACGTTTAAGGAAGGCTCTTACATTCATGGCATTCCTAGCAACTGGTTTCGTTTACTAGCACGCGTTTGGAGAACGCACGTGCACTGGCCTGTTTCATCAATGAAACACCAGCACCACGCTGCACTCGGAACTAAATACAATTTATACAAGGCGGTGAGTCTTCACCTGTTCATATTATGTCACATCGCTCTCCAACTCTAACGGTGAATCATTCTGGCCAGCCCACATTGAGACTGCTTTGCGTGCGTTTATAATACACGTGAAATTAACATTCATATCTTACAAAAAAAAAGCTCATAACTTCTAAGTTTCTTTAACAATCAATCTGAAAATTTTTATACACTCTTTCATTGTTCATGACCAATTCGGTTCAACAAATCATTCATACAAAAACATTTGCTCACAAAACACACGCTATTCCAAAACATTCGATTAATAAATCCTACCAAATATTATTTAACTAATTAAATCATTTCCAAAAAAAATTTACGTATTATTTGTTCATAATAATAGGCACTATTTAGTGTTGCTAACACGTTACTTTCGAGATTCTGGCTTCTCGGTTACATTACATCTCTCAATTAATTATATACACTGTATTTCCACATAACCATTCTCTAACATTCCGTAATTTTGATATACTGCTTACACATCGTCTTATATAGGTTTCATGACATTGTCGGTCTAATACAATCGACTGATTAAGGTTAACTGTACGTAATTACATAACTTCGGGTTTTATAAAATATAATAGTTGTATTATAGACATCAGTAGACAATCGTTCTCTAGTTGTATTTCCGCTAAAACCCTTCCTGTCAACACAGCTAAAACGTTACTTCACATGAACTGGACTACTTGTATACAACGACTCTTATCATGATCCAAGCCTTTCTTATCAAAGAACAATAATACTTTGACTTCCTTTAAAATGCGGAACCTCCTTCGCACGAGCATTCTTCATAGCTCTACAAATCCTCATATAACAGTATATATGGCATAAACAATTATCATCCACTATGTTAAACAATAACCAAAAACGGATTAATTGTTATTAACATTTCTTCTGTAGGAACTTCTCTCAAATAAAGGCATGACCCTCGGTATCATTCCACATGACTACTGAACTACAATTATACATGCTTAAGTTCTTCAAACGAAACTTCCAATTGTAATGGACGATATTAGACTGTCGTGATTGACCTCCTAAAGTTTACTCCACAACAAGATAATTAACTTTTAACTCGTCTGTCGCAAATACATGTAATAAAAATAATACTCCTGTCTCATCTCACTTATCAAGCTTTAAATTGTTTTTCGTTGTAATATCAGGTCGACATAGTGACGTGATGTTACACACATAGTGTAAAATAACACATGTTATTTATAGTGTCAAATAGAATTCAATTTTGACCGGGATAAACTAGCTTTGAATTCCTAGCCAAAGATTGAATAATCTATATCAAAAGTTATTTCCTCTAACATATTAAATGAAAAAAGCTCTCAGCTTTACAAATAATAAGAAGGTTTGTCAATGTCGTAATGTTTTTCCACTCTACACAAAGAATGTTTATAGGGATTAAGACTTCGGTCTTATCAAATGACTAGCATTTCTTAGATCGTCGATAGTTTATGTACAAAAATTGTATAACAAGATCATTCGATGTTTCTTCTGCTCTTGAAGTTAGATGTTGTTACATTAAAGTGCTCAAATTACATTTAATAAGAATTTAATTTCAAGCTATGACACAATGTCAGAATACTTGGTATAAATAAAATTCTTAAAATTCGAGAATCGAAACGACTAGTCTTCTATGAGGCGATGTAATTCCTCAAACAAAAATTTTAATGTCAGTTCCACAACTGATCCGTAGAATAAAATTGAAAAATAGATGAAAGGCAATCATCTCCTAAATAATCTTGAAGCAAAAAAATCTTAGCACACATCTGAACTGTAAAATACATGAAAACACTGGAATACATGAAATGTGAAAATATGGAGTAAGATCGTTGGCTCAGGATGTCACTAATCAAGCTCTATACTAAAAATAAGAAACACTGCTACCTTATTTGGACGAAAACTTGAAGATCTATGTAAGTATTGACACAATACTTTAGATGTTTCCTCAGTTCAAAATACTAAGATGGATCTGCATTCGAACCTCGGATCTGCGACCTCAGAGATAGGAAACGTCCCTCTCTGGAATTCACCAACATTCGCCTGGGCTCGAACGAGATCCTTCTGGCAAATTCTTCTGTGGTTGCTGGGCTACCCTAGCATCTTGACAAATCTCTTCTGTAGAATCTTCATTCTCCGTCGCAAATATGTATCAGCCTCATCATTGGAATATAATTTATAGAGGCACGATAGTTGGATTGACGTCTTGCCTATTTTGGAATTTTGTATTAATGCTACAGTGCATGAAAGCACTCGCCAAATTCCCAAAGTGCTACATTTCAACATCAAACCAATCCGACCATGGGACAACATTGTCAAGACACCACCCGAGTCGGAACCAAGTCGGGAGAGAAGAATTCAGATGGCAACTGAGAGACTTCAAATTCAAGCAGAGAAGAGGAATAAGAGGAATGAGAAAGGAAGATACAATAAACCCTCGCAAGAGGGAGATCTAGTATTGATACGCCGACCGATATCCTCAAATCTACCTCAGAAGACATATGGGAAATTTGCTAGATTGTTCTACGGTCCATACCGTGTACAGCAAGTGTACGGGAACAACAGATACGACATTGCATATATTTCAACGAGGAACAGGATTGGAAGATACAATGCTGCCAATTTAAGGAGATATTACCAATGAGGCATGGTTGAGCACTTGGTGGGCACATGATGAGAGCGTATAAATTGTAATAGACTGAAATAAGCTCATTTATTCGCTTATATCATGGGGAAGGAGGAGTATGTACCAAACACCAAGAGGCCATGTTAGGTTGACGCGTGTATGGATATGGCAACATTGTATGCAACCGACCTGCGTTTACGTCACGCAAGCGATATATGTGTCCACGTTGCTGGTTCATTGACCAGCGGTTACATCACGCAACAGGTGACTGATTAACGCCAGAGTGCGTGCGCGGAATAACCACGTGACTGCCTCAGTGCAGCGGTGAGTTGTCAAGACTCATATGTAGACAGAGAGAATTTTGTGTTCTAGGGAAAAGTATCGCAGCCATGCGTAAGGTGGATTTATCTATCGTGTGCGGGACGCATTGCAAGTGACGGAGAGCATGGTACGGCTTTGTGGACAGCGGGAGCGCTAGAATACGAATCTTGAAACCTGTGAATATAAAATGCACTGGCATTCTTATTTTTATATTTTGGAGTTATGCAAAAGGGCCCTATGGCCATGTATGACTGGCTATATTAGTTCGTGCTTTTCTACCTATCAGAATGGGAACTTACTGCTCAAGTCGCTTGGCAGAGGCTTGTTATGAACTTGTGTATTCGAAGGTCGAGGCATTTAAGATCACAGCGTTTCGGCACTTACAATCTGTGCTAAGTTGGTCGTAATTGTACTAATCCTTGAGGAGTACAGAACATTATCGTCGCGGTGGACTCGTGGCACTCCAAGGGGTGGAATATCACCATTTATGTTGAAATAGGGGCCGTGTACCACATAAGGACTTGTGAAATCCGTCATGGAGCCAGAACTTTTCCTAACGTGCGCATATTTGTGGCCGTATTATTTCAATCCGAACTTTTTCTCATTTAACATGGGTAACTAGACCGTCACGAGGAGGCTCGATGGGATGATTTAACCACCAATGGGAGATGCAGATTTTGTGGGAAGCCGCATTCGGACTGGCATGGAACGGTACGGGGAGTTCCGAGCTCGAATTCTGGGGGCAAAAAATCATCTTACTGGAAAATGGAAAAAGAAGAAAGAAAATGGGGAGGACGATGGAAAACGTGGTACCCTGCTTCAAGATCCAGATTTGTGCCAGGCTTGTTCCACAATTATCTAACCATTTTTCGACCAGTCGGTGAGCCACACTTCTCCTTACTTAAGTAGAATGAGTAGACTATCTACTCATTTTAGTTAGCCATTATACCAGTCATGTGATTAATTAGTTAATTATTTAATTACGTAGGTAATGAATAAGTCAACATTTTGAGATTAGAAAGCATGCTTTTTGGAACCAGAATTTATAGTCTGATTACCATTATCAGATGCTCACAGCACTTAGGTGAATTTTAAGGGTGTAATTAGTTGTCATTGTGCTAGTATGGGACTTCATCGTATTTCAGTTCAAATCCAATTACAATATTTTTATTTTTTTCCTCACAAGCTTTAAGTGGACGATCATTATCGTTTGATGATTATGATGATGATTACATTTGCTTCACATCGTAATGACCTTCAATATTCTCAAATATTTTGGAAAATTTCTTCGAATATTTCTGCTTTCTGACAGATGCATATTTTCAGTTCGAATTTGAGATCTAATTGATTATGGTAGGCCAGAAGGGTTTTCGAGTAATGATATTCATCTATGGTATAGATTTGAGCCATGCTACCCTATTTTTGATTTTGGATCACACGTTTCTAATTAAAGGAGATAACGTCTCCAATTTCAGAGATCGTTCTTTGTTTTCAGTTTGAGTTTGAATTTGAATTTGACTTTGAATTTGTAATTTTTTGGTTTTTCAACACGCTCTGTTCATTTGACTTTGTTATTCTAACACAAAAGAAAATTATTGGCATGCTTTCTTATGTGCACAGGTGATCTACGTTAATGATAAATAATAACTAAGAAAAATACAGTCAGATATATCAGTAGCGGTCGATACTATAAAAAAGATGAATCATAAGAATTATATTCACATATTCTGTGAAGAATTACTAAGTAGTAGCCAGTAAAAAATGTAATATTGCAATATAAACAAAAAAATGGATTTATAAGATAATAGTTAATAGTTGAAACGTGGACCTACTATTTGATTTTTCTATGAAAACTAGTCAGTGTACAGAGTCGTGCTGATGTATAAATTTCACTATGCATTGATCGTGATGGCAGAATTGACTTATTACTAGAAGAATTTTCGTTATCAAATGAGACCACGTAATTTCTTAATTGGATAATTAATGATAGCAGACCTGATACGCATTGTTGGTTTTTTTTAATCTATACATAATTTTGTCAACGTCGTAATAATTATAGAAAGGTCTGATGGATATTTAAATGGCTGAATTGATGAATTTGTTAAACAATTAAATGGTAAATAATTAAATGGATAGAGAAAGGATTTGTAAAAAGGAAAGGAAAGAGTTTGTAAATAAGTAAATCATTTATTGATGGACACGTGGATAATTAATATTAGACAATTATGTCATGAACAATTTGAAGCTTGGAAACTTGTGAACAATGCAGTTTTTTGCAGACGAATAGTTCATTGTTGGAACACATGCGAATTAAGCATAAATGATTGATCATTCCACATATTGTAGAAGATCATTGGTGTTTGCAATTAACTCACTAATTAGAAATATTATGCACTGATGAACTGAATTTACCACAAATAATATTAAATGAAAATGTTGTAAATATTAGGAAAATATAGTTGTAAAATAGATAATTTAATTAAATGTAAATTTGTTAATATTATGAAGTTGATTGAAGGTGTGATAGAGACTTTAATTATTTAGTTATTTAATTATTTTTGATTGCGGTTGGCACTTAGGTTTGTGCAATTTGAGGTCATTTTTTTAGCTAGAATGGAGATCCACATGACTTATTTCCAGGCGAGTTAATTTTTCCTAAATTAATTTGTCCATCCTCAATACGTTGTAATCTGGTTACGTAATTTCACATTTAATTAATTGAGGCACCATATGATGAACATTCTGGGTGTACGACAGTTACTCATAGTCAAATTGGACACTCTCTAAATTTGTATTTTCAGTCAGAAATCACTTTATCAAATCTCCTAATTTCATTATATCCAAGGTTAGGACCGAGGAGATTCATTGACCCTATTCAACTAAATTTTCTTTTTCTCTCGATAAGAGTTTTATATTTTTTTTCAGTCCACAGCAAGTAATAAGTTAGATTGAATCCCTGAGGTAGGATAGGACTGGATATTTTATTTTGGTTGTTACTTGTTGGTTTGTGGGCTGAAAATAAACGAAACCTTTTTGATTTTATGAACGTTTTTGCACTTCTGATTTTTACTAATCTGTATTTTCTTTTCAGTGTTAGGATTGATTTGGATCTAGGGGGAAATTGATTTTCCCAGGTACGCCTCTCCTTTTAACCACACCGAGATCACTCGAGGTCTCATTCCTCTGGCATTTTTTTTGTGTGATCAAATTGCACCTAGATCCCAATCAGGTTTTTTATGTATGCTTTGATCCCGGTTTTTTCGGCGTGTATCGCGATGTCTTTTGCCGGGCCATCCGATCCACTGTCGATGGACGGGGACAATATCAACAATGTTAAGTGTGTTGAATGAAAACACTTGAAGAATAATGATAGTCATTCTGTTAATGTTTATTTGCTGCGCCAAAGTTACAAGTTCTTCGCTACTGTTCACTTGAACTGTGTTCGCCAACTTCACGTTGCAATCTAAAATGATATTCAGCTTTATTTCCAACACATTTGAAAATCTGTCTTAACAGGCTTATATTGTCGAAACGGTAAGATTTAGAACGCTCGACTTTTCACAGAATGTAGTATTCGACCTGTTCTTTATATATATTCGCTTAGTTAAATTCAGATCTCAATTATATAAAAGATATAATTATTTCAATGTTCCTCACAACTTCACATAAAATGGAAGTGCGGCAATCTCCTACGTTCCACCTAGCTATCCTCGCGTCTCCACAAGTCGACAGTCGTCGCACTCGGACAAAGCCTTGGGATCTCTGTTAACCCAGTAAAAACAATTCCTCACTCTTCAAAGACTGCTGGAATAAGAACATCGATCCTTGGATCACCCCCTCCAAATCGAAATTTTGGCGGCCATATCAATCTCCCACCATAACTTTAGCGCGTAGATTACTAATGCTTATTACTGCGGAGATTAACCGATCTGCGGTTTTTAAAGTATCAGACATAATTTCTCTTAATTTTCTCTTCATTACCAAATAAGAAAATCTTCTTCTAAGGGCCTAAATGTATAATTTCATCAAATTATGTAGTTGAAGTTGATCCCGTCTTCAATAAGACCTCTTCTTATTGGCTCTGGGCTGGGATCCAATAGCATAATTTATAACAATATTTACAATATTAATTTCCAAACTCGCTGTTGCTATGCCAATTTTAGCCTTCTAGAAGCGTCTATTGTGCAATATATCACGTGATCGGGCTCTCCCACGGCCTCGAGCTTGTAACACTACCCTCCTGTGTCACACTTCCAGAATCTATCTTTGCTGTTTAAATTTTATCATGGGGACGGAAAATACTCTCATTTTGTCCCAGAATAATTCAATTTACGGGGGCAGTACACGGTATATAAAAACTGGTATAAGTCTATTAATATTTTAGAAGCTACATGCAGTTAAACGTGGAATCCATAAACGTGAGTAGAATTTTTGTAGTAACACTTGGCATAGCGCCTCTACCGACTGAAATCTGCAGAACTAAAATCCCCCCACAGTTTGTTGCAGAATGACTTCAGATATCGCTTTCACATGGATTAAATGGCAACATTCAGTGACATGCAGTTCCCAATCTGCTGTACTAGACGCATTAAATCAATTTATCGCTTGGATCCTCTGCATTCGTATTATGTTGCAGTGGTTCTCAGTTCTACGCACGTGTAACTATATTCCAATTACAGGCAAGTGCTATTAACGGTAATGGATTGATTACCTAGTGAGGTGAGTGAATGCTCTCTATTTCACTCCTTTATTACAATATATTCCGGAGGTTAGTTAGGAATTATCCACGCAGAACTACTGTATTCCTGGCGTGAACAGTCAGATTGTATTGCTGTTGTAGTATTGTTATTGTTTCAAGGAGCGGAACAGCGAGGTCATCTGCCCTTGAACAGTCAGATTAGCCATGGCAAACTAAAGTGCCAGTCAGTGTTTCTATCCTATTACCATTATGAAAAGTGCCATTGATTACCGAACAGAAACTGTGCATGGAATGAGCAAGTATGAAGTAACTTGTGTTTTAATCACTAGGTGACAGAATGAAACTGCAAACCTGAGCAGCCTGCTCTGGCCTCATTGAACGAGGAGCAGATGTAGAACAGATGGATACATTTGTTTACTTAGGAAGTGTGGTAACGAGAATTGGAGGACGTCAAGAGCAGAATGCGAAAAGCAAATGGGGATTTTGTACAGCTCTATCCAGTCTGGAGAAACCGAAACATATCGAGAAAGACGAAAATCAGACTTTTAAACCCCGGAGTGGTAACGTGGATTTTTGTAACGTCAATAGCAACGTGGGGTGTTCCTGGACCCCCAGCAGTTTTCCATCTTCTGTTTTACTGGAATGGACACTATATTATATTTTCATACATAATCACATAAGATAGGTTTTAGCAGTGAATTAGACTAGAACACAACGTATGGAATGTCATTGGCACATCAACTAACGGATACAAATCATTGATGCAACATAACCTTAGTTTGCCGTCGTATGAACTTCTATTGCAATTCTGTTTCATTGTAAGTCTCAATCAGATATACTGGTCGTGTGTTAACGAACATCAATGCAAGATTCACAAAACATTTTTCATGTGCTTTATGCACATACGGTAAACACTTATTAGAGAATGACCAAGTCTTTATGTCCTTACTCCTAGGACAATTAGTGCATTTTGACTTGCTACTGGGACCTGGCTCTGCTTGTGAACCATAATTTCAATCTGCACTGTTGACAACATTAGCACAGTTTTCTTTTTCTTTTCGGCATAAGACACAAGTGCCATATATGTTTCTGTCACCCAAATATTGAGGAGACATATTTTCATTCTGCACAACAAATTCTTACGGCACTTCCCTATTATCCTTTCTGAGTGTTCCCACGAAAGTTAAATTGGCTTGCCAAAGTCTTTCTGCTAATGTGATGCTGGAAAACCAGTTGTCTGCGGTTATGTTCCTCCCTGTCCCTTGAATAGGTATTGAAATTCTCATAATGTCTGAAGCAATGTTGGAACATGTATAGGGTCCATCAGGTTGAGAACCTGCATATATATATATATATATATATC
Source organism: Meconema thalassinum (assembly GCA_946902985.2). Taxonomy (NCBI): domain Eukaryota; kingdom Metazoa; phylum Arthropoda; class Insecta; order Orthoptera; family Tettigoniidae; genus Meconema; species Meconema thalassinum. The sequence continues at coordinate 215,173,227 of OX336389.2, read as the reverse complement.
TCTCCATTGAAAGTGTATACCACGTTCTTGCGTCAGCTCGTGAAACATTTCACATCGTACTTAGCAGGCTAATTAATATTTGTTAGTGGGACGAATACCCACCCCAAAACCACACGCAGTAGCTCGAGAATGACCGTGGGGTTCTGATAGCACCCGTCTTACCATTCTCGGGTTAATGTCAATGTGAAAGCTGTCCAATTGTATGCATGTGAAACATGGAAAGTTACCAATCCTATTAGCCACCAACTTCAAGTATTCATTAATCGTTGTCTGGCCGAATTCTGGGTATACGATGGCCAGATATACGGTAATCCCCAAAGGAAGAGTTGTGGCAAAGGGATAACCAACAGCCTATAGAAGTCCAAAATAAACAGAAAAAATGGTGCTGGACCAGACATACTCTGCGGAAATAGAACGATGCAGTAGAAAGGGGAGCTCTGGACTGTAATGCTCAAGGGTCTCGGAGACGAGGAAGACCAAGGAAGACCTGGAAACGTACCGTTGAAGAGGAGGCCAGGAAAGCTGGAAAGACTTGGAGGGAAGTGAAGAACTTGGCAGCAAATAAGAGTCAGATTGAAATCATTCCTGGATGCCCTATGCTCCGCATGGAGCGAAAGGAAATATGTCAAAAGAGTAGCCAACTGTTTTAATCATTGTGGAGGGGGGGGGGGGGAAGAAATATTAATCAGGATATTTTGGAAAGAATGCTCAAGGTTTAATAATCTATGTCCATAAATTATTATTTACTGTTTCAAAATGAAATTATTTTTAATATTTATTCAAATGGCTCATGTATATCTTAAATAAGGAAAGTGCCCATAACCGCGCCACTACCCCTAATGCGGACCCCCGGTCTCCTGGCTCTGCATTCTCCTGAACTCTAGCGGGATCGAGTGTAAATAGCAGTTTAGGCATCTACCACACTGTAGTGGAGCAAAAACTCTGCCTGCTACACGTTTTGCTTATCAGTTCGCCATTACGTGTTTTGACAGTGGTAAAAGTTTTTACACTGATCTATATGATTCGTTATTTCTCCCAGGTATAGGCAGGTAAGTCTTTCAAACTCTATGTAATCTTAAATGGTAAGGGTTAAGGTTATGTTTATCACGAAACCATTTCATATAGATTTGTGGCTAAAATGTATTGGGTTAACAAAATGTTGGCTATAGTCGCGCAAACTGGACCCCCCACAGTTGCCTAAACCGGACCCCTTATATTTTCATGCATAAAGTCTGCCTGTATTTGTACGCACCCTTATTCTCTTGGAATTCTGCTGCAGGTTCCAAGAGGATAATGGGGAAGGTTAATCAAAGAAAGTGGAGCCCGTCTAAAATGACTCAAGTTATTGATGCTGTTCGGAAAAAGAAGATGGGTTGGAAGAAGGCCAGTAAACAGTTGAATGTTCCAAAAACAACACTCATGAGGTTGTCCAATACGAAGTGCGGTACACCTGAGGAAGCAGCAAAACAAAATAAAGTTTTGGGTGAAGCTCTTGAAGAAGGGATGGTTCACTATTGTCTTGCTATGGAAGCTTTTTTGGGCTTACTGGTAATGTAACATGCGAAGAATGGCCGTACAATTGGCAGAGAGAAATAACATTGAACATCATTTCAAGACGAAATTGCTGGGAAGAAATGGGTTAGACTTTTTCTTCATCACCACAAAACCAAACTGTCAGAAAGGAAGCTTACTGGAACATTCTATAGCAGAGCTCTTGGGATTGGAATATATTGTGCATATATATTAAACTGTAACCTGTAATAGTTATATTCTACTTTGGAAACTGATTAGGCTATGTTCTCTCTGATTTAATATATTTTTCTAATTCTGTTTAGTGTTATTCTAATTTTTTTACAAGGGGTCTGATTTTGGCAACTTTTTTTAATTGCCAAAGTGTAAGGTTTTAGGATTTTTTTAATACTGACTTTGAATTATATTTTCTAAAAACAAAATGTAAACGGTGCATAACCTTATGAAGTAAATAATACATGCTCTTAAAACATTTTTTTTAATATTTTCTACTATTTATTAATCGAAAACAAACTGGGGGTCCTGTTTTGGGCACTTTCCTCTACAAATTGTACAGTCTTACTGTAGTTTTTCGCAATTACTCTTTGTTTTATGGTCCATGGGTGGGGTTCGGTTAGGTGGAAACCAGTTAAGCTGTCTTCTTGATGAGCTGGTTGTAATGATAAATCCTGTCAATAGCTTAGAAGCTAACATGTTAGAACTTGATCAGAAATATAGGTAATATGGTATGCAAATTAGCACTTCAAAAACGAAAATGATGTCGGTAGGAAGAATCACAAGATAGTAGGACGCCAAGTAAGAGGAAATAAAAAGGAGCAGGTGGACCATTTGAAGTATTTGGGTTGTGTTCTCTCAGGATGGTAGTAAAAGCCAATGCTGCGAGTTCTCCGTTCCGATCTACTGTATTTTTCAATAAAGAAGTTAGTGTAGTGATCAAACTCTTCCTACAACACTCAGTATTTCGACCGACCTTGCTGTATAGGGGTGAAGGCTGGGAGGGTTCAATATCTTATGCATTACCTAGAGGTAACTGATATGAGGATAGCACGAATGATTGCTGGGACAAGTAGATGGGAGCAATGTCAGAAAGGTAGGCCTACTCGTAGTGAAGGGATAAAGGCTAAGTTAGAAATGAACATGTTAGATGAAACTGCTCGTATATGGTGACTCAGATGGCAGAATTATGTAAAGAGAATGCGAGGAGATATGACATAGGATGTTAGTGAGCTCGGCAATAGAGGGCGAGAGAAGCAGAGGTAGACCTGAGAAATGATGGTTAAATTCAGTCGTTAATGATATTGAATAAATGGTCTTAATGTCCATAAATGTTTTCCTTGGACTATTTATTATGATTTTTTTCATCTGGCAGAGTACGTATTCCAAGTATTCAACAAGTAACTTATCTTCAACAGTTAAATTTCACAATGACTTCTCTATGAAAAACGGGCAGATGACCTCGCTGTCCCGCCCCTTTAAACCTCAATAACTAAATAAATAAATAAATAAATAAATAACTCTATGAAACAGTTGTTTGTGTTGTTGTTAATTCATTATAGGGGCTTGGGACATCTTGGTCATCAGCCCCGCACATGATATCTCAGTCCTAACCATGATGTAAACACTTGGATCAATATTTGGCTTCCAGCAATATTTGGCTTCCAGAGAGACTAACTAGCCTGCTAACGTTAAATTCGGAGCAGAAAGGAAGAGGAAATAACTTTGTTTGTGGTTCTCATAGTAATACGTGTAGTGGTTCGAGACTCCGTAGGCTACAATTATTCCACGCCCCCTTTTATTTGATATTTATATGCACAGTCGTGTTTTGTTCGTTTAAATACTTTCCCTTGCTCGCCTTCTGTGATCTCGGGGTATGTATAGAAACTCCGCATTCAAAGGTCCTGGGTTTGTTTCCCGACTCTGCCAAGAAATGTATTTCTGGTCTGAGGGATGGAACGGGGCTCACTCAGCTTCTTGAGGCAGATATGTAATAATAATAATGCTATTGGTTTTACGCCCTTTTAAACTACTGAGGCACTTGGAGACAACGGGTTGCCGGAGTTTTGCTCCGAAGGGGATCATTAACGTGCCAGTCAATATATTGACACAAGCACTTACGCACCCTCAAATGCCAACTGACTGCGTCAGTATTCGATCCTGCAACCTTGGGAACAGCAGGCAAGAATGTTACCGCTGCTCCACGCAGCCAGTCCTAAATTAAATAAGCAAGCGGTTTTTAAGAAAAGATTTAAGTAAGTAAATAAGTGAGTGAGTGAGTGAGTGAGTGAGTGAGTGAGTGAGTGAGTGAGTAAAATAAATCAATCAATACCGGTACATTAATAAATCGACAAATGAGTCAGTAAGTAAAATGTTCTAATATCTGTATCATAACATTAATATTGGCATTATATGCTCTTAGAATATTCAGGTTTGAGTTACTTTTCCACCTACAGGGCTAGTGCTTGTCTGAAGTTGGTCGGGGATGTGCCTCTGACAGAGCATGCCACATCGTTCCACAGTCGTGCAGTAGAAACCACAAAAGCGATGATGTAGCGTGCCGTGCGGTGAATAGATATCGACAAGAGATTGTCAATTTTCGACCGTATTCCATGACTGTGGTCACATGAAACTGAGAGTGCAGGTAAACTGGAGAGGGAATCAACAGTATTCCATCAAGACGACATAAAGAATGGAGATAGTGACCTAACCATCCAAATGTTGTTAATAGGCAAGGGTGACGCTGCCATACTAAAAGTAGCGCACGCAGTCATTTTGGGCAAGATGGAGTAGAGTAGCAGTCAGGCCGTTGTATACCTCATCGCAGAAACCGAAATGAGAACTAGTGTGGGACCCAAAGGCGTACCCGCACGCATAAAAGCGCGCACCACGACTACGATGGGGGGCTGTAGGAAGTCCGGAGATTGGGGGTTCGAGTTCCGACACTGACAGCGACTACCCACACTCCCTCTTGGCAAATGCCGGGAGAGTATATGATTTCAAATCCCAGGGCACCTACTCCAACCCAGTCCCTAATACAGCCACACACACACACACTACTACAGTCATCAGAGAAACACAGGTTATCAGATAAATTCAACACACACCCAAAAACATGGGGCTGATGACGAAGATGTTATAAGCTCCTAAAAGTAATTATCTAGTGTGGAAACGAGTTGTTCCTTTAATACACGAAATGAAGTATTCCAGAACGTTCTCAATGAATTCAGCGCGGAAAATACTTTCCTAGAGATGCTGCTGGCATGCTGCGTCCAGAAGGGATGTTGGTCTACAATTGGGGAGTCACGCAGTTATAATTTTGGTCGAGCGCGATTATATTTTACTTTTAAGCGAAGTTTCGGGTGAGACATGATAGTTTTTGAGTTTCTCCTCGTTGAGTCGTAGCCCGTATAAATAAGACCAGTTGTAGATTTCTATAAGTCGTTATTGAATCTTCATGTTTCCATGGGACGCCGAGATAACACTTCGTTTGAATTATCTTTTAAACGTCGCTGTAGCCCATCCATTGGATACTGTTTATAGCTTAAATAGGATAGAGAGTAATACTTCACTATCTACAGAATCAAATTCTTTACTGAAATCAAGCAGTGTTATTGTAGCTCGCCCAGTGTTCATCGCTTTTCCTATATCATCTGTGACATTTAGTAGCGCCATGCTGGTGCTGTGATTCCTGCGAAATCCAGATTGGTACAAAGTTGTTTGCAAATGATACGCTATACAGTATTCCGGGTTCGTGCCTGTCTTCACCGAGCAATTACATACATCATACGTATGTATTATTATGGGAAGCACAATGCCAATGATATCGTTTTATTAACTTTAATTCTCTATTGTCAATCTGCTTAAAAATCGATTTGATTTTAAGAATGCCTCGTTTCACTTGTAATAACATTGATGAGAGTTACGTGTTCCATATCTAAATCAACCAAATGTTCGGTGGTTTTGCAATATCCCCAAGATCCTTAGTTCCTTCCATGCCGTACAGGTTTTGCAATACTGAAACTGCCCCAACACGTTGTGCATATGACAAATTCCAGCGTTACGTACTGTTTGGGCTGTTTTGGAGCCTTTTACAGTTGCTAAAATTGTGTTGTGCGGGTACACTCTGTGTGCAACAACTCACCGAGCCATTAGTTCTTTCAGTTCCATGCTGAGATCAAGACGCGGAAGGTCGTGTTGCTCTGGAGCGTGTCTGTTATAACGTCCGTTAAGTATTCGTTCAGTACAATGTTATGGGCAGTCAATATATCGTGCCGTAGAACACGAAAAGCGTCTTCTATCAAATAGTCATTAACAATTTTAGATAAGTTTGCTCTCTCCGACATTTTAACGAGTGGGCAAAAATGCTGAATTAATTCGTTAGTTGTGTATTTACTTTTAGTACCCGATGATGACCTAAATCACTAAATTATGGAGATAATGAATGTTGACAATTTACGCGTATAAAGCAGTGAGTTACAGTACATGCAGTTGCACTTTTGAATCAGGAAGACTCTTATAAATACTTCGCTCTTGTCAATTTTCTTCATTATCACTCAATGTAATCATGCTTTGTTGATTCTAATACCTTACTCATTAAAAGGAATCTTGTATTTCAACGTGACCGTTAGTCTCGCGACCTCCATTTTCAAGTGGAATCCGAATCACAAGACGTGACATTTCACTTCGAAAATCTCGCATGCATTGACCGGGAATCCGCCTTGGTGAGAAGCAAGCAGCTTGACCACTGCACCATTACGGCCCCAATATGCTATTTCTACAGAATGCCGGTGGTTTATGATATTTCGTCAAATGGTCACATGCAAACTAGGTCTCTAACATAAGCTATCTCTTTTGCTAAGTTTCATGCCAATTACTCTGTTACATCTTGATTCAACAATTTTAAAGTTTTGAAACTACGCAAGACCACTTAATCTTACAGTACAGTAGGGCTGTAGGTATATGAAACTGCTTTAACCCATATATTGCGACTTGAGATACTGTACTACCCTCAATAATAATTTCATGAGAATTCTAAAGAAGATCGGCTATTTTGTATCTGCTTTTAATATCCAGAGAAGCCCTAAATCACTAAATCAAGGAGGAGATAAATGTTGACCATTCATAATCCAGCAACGTACACGAAATTCTGGCTTTAGAATTTAAACACTACTTAATTAATAATTTTCTACATTATCGCTCAATTGCATCATGTGCATCATAGGCCTTCGCGACCGGTGTCCAGTTTCTCCTCTAGGCTTACAGGATAGAGCCTCATCGTCACCGATATACGACGTGGCTCCATTCTTTAAGCCTAGATGATAAACTGCAACATGTGTTGTTGATTTTAATATTTTATGCATTCAAAATGGCGGCTGTGTCTAATATTCCATCATACAGTCTCGTGTACGTGAGTTTCTCTCACAAGATTTCTGTTATACATCCAAAGTGATCTATTTTGAAGTTTCGAATGTACACAAGGCCGTCATCTCGAATGCATGAAGTCAATGGTTTTGTGTCTTCAAGATCCTAAGCAATATTACTTTGAAACCAAGTTTTGAAATTACAAGTTTATTAGATGGCAAATTATCTATTTTAAATATTCAAGATTGCCGATGTGCGTTATATCCAATGTTACAGTCTTGTGACTTGTATAGTCTAAATGAAGTTATCTTTACAAAATTCCTCTTTCACAAAATAAAATACACCCCGGCCATAGATCATTACATATTTCTATATACTTTAAGTTTTGTTGGTAAACATGCTTGCCACCATGAATGTATAAAGTCGATGGACTTGTGTCTTCAGCAGAGTAAAACGCTTGCTCGATGATATTTTCTTGCCATGTTTCGTGATTGCTAATTTATTAGATTAGGAATTATTCGTTTTAATCTCTATAAGGTAAGTAAGCTTTCTGTCTGAACATTTTGTATTTTTGGCTATAACTTAGTATATAACCAGGATGAGGTGCACAATGACCAAAAGTGCCCTCAGTTTAACGTTTGTCTGCTTGTTATGAGTTGGCGTCAAAACTAACGGAGCAAATGTCATGAAAAGTCTTATAAATTAACACTCAAATCCAGGATGCAAATTATTTATATAATACAAGGAGTGAGGGGGTTAAGAGGGAACCTCAGCAAGGCAATTGCGCAGTCTGTACTGCTCGAGTCTAAGCTGCGTGAACCTGAGAGGAATGTGCATCGCGGACTATGATTAGTGGTGTTGACGAGTGATGAGGTTTCTCGGTCCGTTCATAGTACAGAACCAAATACATTGGTCGGTGACTCACTCAGTCATTCCTAACACCACAGTGGTATGAGCAACGGCCGAATGTTAGCAGTATTGGAATAGAAAGGAATACCATATATCACGGTGGGCTGTTGACAGATCCTTCTCTTCACGCCCGACCCTTCCCTGCTCTTTCTCCTCATCCCGCAAGTTCATAGAGCTTGGACTCTAGCAGTATCCATCTCTTGACATGACAAGGCCAGGTGACTCACCAATTACCGCTAATCTGAGAATATCGCGAAGTGAAAGGGTCACCTTCTTGACGTAGATACGTCAGTCACAACAAAGTTCTAATGCATGCGTCTCAATCAAGCATGTAAGATGTCACAAGATCATTTACTTCGCACGGACCGTGAAGTGAGTCCATTCGCACGCTGTCTCCGGCCAGGAGTAGGGATGATCAATTCACTTCAGAATTATTTTATGTTTATTGCTGTCTAGATCCACTGGAATATCTCCACAAAAGATGTGCCAACATTGTTTACAGCCTGCATGATGTCTAGTGCCGATCAGAACTAGCATTCACTAATATTGTCACCGAAGTCGTTTGAAAGCAATGCGCTGTGTAGAAATTGGAGTTCGGGATATTAAGGTACAGTGCTATTTCTTGTCTCATATTCACCAGTTTATTTACGCGAACATATGGCTGGTGCACTTTCCATGTCGGTAATTTATGTAGAAGGATGCTGTGTTGCTAACTTCTGGACGTAGATTCATAAATTTATTGCATATGTCATAGTATTTTTTGTTACCGTAAAGGTTCGTGCTGATTTTGTCTTTGTGTTTGTGATTTGTAACTACAATGGTTAATCCAATATCCAATTTGAACTTTCAAATCATGTAATTCATGTCCGACATGCTGGATTTTGAGCGCATGCGCGAAGCTATCCTTACCTAATTAGTCAATGAATGAGCTCTAATTGGCTGGAGAAACTGTTTAATAATGAAGAATAGAACTAGGCATATAATGACCTTCCTTATGATACAGTTTTCTGACATATAATATTTACAATTTGATATCGCCGAACATAAAATATTTTCAGATGTAGCTAAACGGTCGTGCTATGGTAAAAGTGCATGCACTCAAGACAACCTACATCAACCCTGGAATATATGTGTCATACGATGAAGCGTTATTAACAATGCATGAATAAAACACTAAGCGATTGTGTATCAGAATATTTAGTTCATGGTTTTAGTTTTTCAGCCTTAGGGAACCCAGTTCGGTAGAACTTCAGTAAAACATGCGCATAATCCATGATTTACGATCCACTGTAAAATTGGGGAAGATGACCTTGGTGGCTACCCAATAAACAATCACCACCACCACCGCCGCTGTAATAAAAAATAATATCTTAGAATATATAACTTGCAGTATCGCTGAATTATGGCATCTTTCCTAACGAGATACAAGAGTTAATTTTAAGAAAAGTCAAATGAACGGCTTCTAAAATTTACGAAAATTAAACAAGAGAATTCAGTGCAAGTAGCTGAATATTACTATCGTAGTTCATTGTATGAAGCTTCTCTTCGATCGCTTGTAGGCTATAGGACACGAGAAAAACATTTTTAAACATTCGAACTGACGCCATCTTGAATATTTGAAAACAATTGAACAATCTTAGATCTAATACTTATACTAAGCTCTAAATAATGATCCACTGTGTTAAGTATCACTGCGACCGGATGATCAGATAACCACAAGAATAGTTCTTTATATTTGAAATTCGCGTGACGCCATGGTATTTTTTCTGTTTATCAGGTTTTTAAAAGTCACATAATGCAATTATTTGATAGTTCTCTATAACAATAATAAATTTCAGTTTTATTACTGAAATAGTTTTTGAGATATAATGAACTGGTAAAATATTTCGCGTTGCTGCCATGTTGGATAGTTTTAAATATACGCTTTGGAACTATGGACAAGCAAATGAAAAAGTTTATTTTATACAAAGTTTTAATTCGATCGCTTGATTAAGATATCAGGAATAAAACATGAGTTTTAAATTTCGCTCAGCCACCATCTTGTATTTCACAAAAATAATTGAATTTAGTTAGATGCCAGTAAATTAAGACGTGTATAAATACTTATTGTGCCATGTTTCACTGCGCACGGATTAATATGTCGCGAATAAAGAGCATATAAATATTTGAAAGTAACATAGGCTAGGTGATGTTATTTTTGTAGCCTCTATCATCATACAATATTTCAGGTTGATAACAGCAATAGTTTCGGAGATATTGAATGACGGTTAAATATTTCGCGCGGCCGTCATATTGAATTAGTGAAGTGGTAGTAAGTTCTTAGCAAGTTTTAATGAAATCGCTTCAGTTGTTTAGAATTATTGGGATGGAGGGGGGGGGGTGAGTAGGCCTACACCCATACTCATACGCAGTTTCATGTAGTGACTCACTATTAATTCATGGCCAATATTGCCATCTTCTACGGACACTGGACAATCTAGTTAAAATTGACTGGCAGAATGGCTCAGCGGTAGATTTCTCGCCTGCTGTGCCTAGGGTAGCAGGATCGAATCCTGACACAGTCAGATGGCATTTGAGTGTGCACAAATGTGAGGGAGCCGTGTCCGTAGATTTACTAACACGTTAAAGTTCCTCTTTCGGGCAACATTCCGTCACTCCGGTGTCTCTATAAGCCGCAGTAGTTAAAAGGGGCGTAAAACCAATAACATTATTATTGTTATTATTGTTATTATTAATCTAGCTAATATGTCTGAGAGGATTATATACTCAAATCCTGAACAGACCATGTCTGACGTACAATCTCGCTAACTCAATGTCAAGCCTTTTACTTCTAAGTTCGATCACATCTCTCTCCTAAAAGATGATGATGATGATGATAATTGTTGTTTTATGAGGCCTAACATCTAGGTTATCGGCCCCTAATGGTTTGGTTGATCGTGAAGATGATAATGAAATATAAACTATACCTAAAAGTAACAACTAACTTATATACTAGAAGAAGAAACGAAAAACCAAAGGAGAATAAGGAAAATAAAGGACAGGAGGAGAAGAAATGCCCTCAACCCTCGAAGAATGCGGATTGAGGGACTTTGAAGGAAGGAGAGCCGTGGAAGGCAGATAGGAAAGTGAAAGAGGAGAGGGTCCGCCCCAGAGGTAATGGATAAAAGGGGGAAATCCGGACCCAGCTCAGGAATCCCTCGGACTCCTCAACTCCCGAACTCATCAGCCGTGAGCCCCTGAGGGTGTAGCAATATCTAGCATGCACCAGAAGAGGTGGGGCTACATACACCCTGCCTCCTTGAGGGCCTTGAGCAGAAGGCAGGAGATAACATGAAAAGAAAAAGAAGGCTGACCCCTCGCAGAAGGAGGGTATCAGAAAAGATGAGACAAGGGCCAATTAAGGCGGAAAAGGAAGATACCCCCTAGGCCTCGGATACCCTAATACCGTCGGCTTCGGAAGAGAACAAGAGTTGACCAAGTAAAGTCGACGGGAAAGAAGACGGAGAGGAGCCCGGCACAAGTAAGTGGAAGCAATGCCGGACTCAGCTGGGGCCCCGTGGTCGCCAACCCACGTCCTACTAGATGTGAGCCCCTGGGAGGGGTCTCCTAAAAGAGCAGATCGAACGACTTCTTACACAAATCACACAAATTGGGGACTTAATTGGATCTAAATTATCCTATTAAAGCCCCCATTTGTGTGAGAAGCATTATATTGAGTGTTTAAGTAGTTCTTGTATTTTATTTCAGGTACCAGGAAATGAATTGTTACTCTCCGCGCAATCTAGTTGGGTCGACTCGTGTTGACCGACTCAAAAGCTTCTACTAATGGTATTGTAACAATGGCAATGAAAATACATGATGTAATTATGTAAAAAAAGATACAGTCAGCCTGAGAGACAAGACCTTATATCATTTCAAATGACGAATGCTACAAATGCTACACATGTTAGAAAGGCTCAGGAGGGTTTCTCGCTTCGCTCGAAGCCCCAGGACTCTTTCAACAGACTCCATTACCCAATAACTTAGGCTTCCCGCGCGGGTACCTCTTTAAGGGTCACCCTGTATTTGAGTCTGACATCTTTTACAACTCTTCAAGGGTCACCCATTATTTGAATCTGATATCTTGCAAACCTCTTTAAGAGTCACCCTGTATTTGAATTGAATCTAACATACTGTACACCTCGTTAAGTGTCACCCTGTATTTTTCTCTGACATCCTGCACACCTCTTTAGGAGACACCCTGTATTCTTATCTGGCATCTTGTATATCTCTTTAGAAGTCACCCTGTATTCTTGTGTAACATCCTGTACACCTCTTTAGGAGTCACCCTGTATTTTTGTCTGACATTTTGTGCACCTCTTTAAGAGTCACCCTATATTCTCGTCTGACATCTTGTGCACCTCTTTAGGAGTCACCCTGTATTCTTCTCTGCCATCTTGTACACCTCTTTATGAGTAACCTTGTATTCTTATCTGGCATCTTGTATATCTCTTTAGGAGTCACCCTGTATTCTTATCTGGCATCTTGTACACCTCTTTAGGAGTCACCCTGTATTCTTATATGACGTCTTGTATATCTCTTTAGGAGTCACCCTGTATTCTTGTGTAACATCTTGTACACCTCTTTAGGAGTCACCCTGTATTCCTGTCTGACACCGTGTACACCTCTTTAGGAGTCACCCTGTAGTCTTATCTGACGTCGTGTACATCTCTTTAGGAGTCACCCTGTATTCCTGTCTGACATCCTGCACACCTCTTTAGGAGTCACCCTGTTTTCCTGTCTGACATCACGCACTCGCCGTCTCCAAGGAGTAAACTCAGACTCGGTGCATAGACACTGAACAACATGATGACGTCATACATGCCGTAACCGTAACCGTAACGCATAACGTTAGACCCAAGCATAACGACGAATTCGACAAGATCATTTGAAATGATACAAAAAAAACACGTACACATCTACAAATGTTACCTTGCATGAAAATGCATGGACTCGAACCAACTCACTTCATTCTGGATTGAGGGCTCAACCAGAGTTCACTCATCCTCGAGAAAGCAACTGAGAAGATTGTGCCTTCAGGCAAACTATTAACACCCAAGTTCACACAGATGATGACCACGATGTCACAAGCCCACACTGCCATGAATCAAACTAATGCTGTATGGACCCTGCATACACCACGCTCGTAAGCTTGACCTATATTTAATCAGGAAGCCCATTGAGGACAGGTGGAATTCATGATTGCCTCTCTAATCCGATTCACAGAGTTAGCTCGTAATTATCAATTGAACATGTGTTACTGGCTGCATACCACAGACAGAGAACATGAATGGACAGACAGATTCAATACCAATCCAGTGTTCATTAATGGTTCTCACTTTGGGTTCTTGTATCATTCATACTTTCTGTAGAGCTCCTATATCTACAGTATGTATTTCTACCCCTCATGACTCCCCATTCTGCAGGGCCTGGGATAGTATGTGGCAAGAGGTTTTACTGCAGGATGGTCTTCCTGACGTCTACCACATCATTTGAGTTAATGAGCGAGGAAGTGAGTATGTATGTCTGCCCCTATTATTCCCGTATTCAACGAGGTCGGGGATGAGATGTGATGAAATTCTATGTGGTGGATGTTTTTACGGCCGGATGCCCTTGATCGAGGAAGTGAGTGAAGATGAATAAAACTAAGCAATAAGTCGGGAGAAAGCAACAGTGGCCAATTCAAATTTACCGTCTCAGCATCTTATTTTGTGAAGGCTATGATGGCAAATGCAGACACAATCGAAGTTACCCAAGAATACTGCAGATGGTTGGCATGTCTCGTTCCCTCAGCAAAAGTGGATGAGTAACACCTGAATTGAAACGGATGTAGAACGACGCGGTACGTTTCCAGACTCGGGCTCCTGTTCAAAATACTACCGTACAGTATATTCTTACTCATCTCTACAAGTGTGACCGGAATCTCCAAACACCCTGAATATAGAATAAAGTGCCATCGTCTAAGACATACAGATGATGATAATTGTTGTTCTATGGGGCCTAACATCTAGGTTATCGGCCCCTAATGTAATGAAATGGCGTGAAATGAAAGGATGAAGATAAAAACAGCTCACTGCCATGGATGAAACAAAAATGGTTTATATAAAACCCCAACAATTATGCCTTATTTGAATAAAAATACTAAAAGGCGGATGGTAAAAAACAATAAAACAAATAAGGCATAGTGAACAATAAAATAGATGAACGCAATAAACAACGTAAAACGCACTTAACCTGAATTAAAACTTTAAAAAGTAACCACTCTCCCTCATGAACCGGATGACGAGGTCTACTGACGGCCCGTCATCACGGAGAATAAGGGAGAGGGTGTTAGTCAGTTTATACGAGTCCTTCGCAGATCGACCAGATCCACACACTCCAAGAGAAGGTGTGCCACGGTTAGGTGGGTGCCGCAAGTACACACAGGGGATCTTCTCTCTTTAGCAAGTGGGAGTGCGTAGCAATCCCATGGCCGATCCGGAGTCGACAAAGTACCACAGCTTCCTTCCGGAGAGATCGTAAGGAAGATTTCCACACCTTCGTTGTCTCCCTGATGCCTGTCAGTTTGTAGGGTGGAGGCGTGGCATGCCACGCTTCCTCCCAATGCGATAGGGCAAAGGCATACAGAGAAGTGTGCACTCTGCACAATTGAAAGCACAGTCAATCATTAAATAACACACGAGTCAGAAAATGTTTGCCTTCCCTGCTACAAAACAATAGCCTATTTTCCGCTATGGTTGTAGGAAATGAATCGGCAAAATTCAAATTAAAAATTAAAAGGAAGTTCTTCTTAGTTCGAAGTTTGTTTACTTTCTCTACTTGAAGCCACCTCCTGTGTTTTGGGGGGAGGGAGGTATGTATTAAGACTCCCATGCCATAAGTCCCGGAATCGACTTCCCGCTCTGTCAAGAAGCTTGATTCTGGTCTGAGAATTGGAAAGATGTTTACTCAAGCTTTAACAAGACAATTGAGAAGAGGTGTCAATTACTCCGCTAACCAGACCGCTCCTTCCTATTCCTATCCTCAGCTACAAATATGCACGTAATTACAGAGATCACAATAACAAAATGTTACAGGAAATTTCAAACACACCCAAACGCACCGGTCAGATGACAACGATGTTACAAGCTCCTAAATGGTAAGAGTTGAACTACTTGAAAAGCAAAGCGAAGCCTCCGCCCTTACCTTCACAGCTGAACCTACAAGTAATATACGGTACATCATTTGTTTCGTAACATAAAGAAATGGTGAGATAACTCCTGGAATATAATATAAAATAACTACTTTATAACTTGTTTAGAAATCTCATTTCTTGGAGCTCATTAAGTTAAGTATAATGCATAGCAGTATTTCCGTGTTGCTAAATATACAGCCTGCCAGGAACAGAAATTACAATGCAATTAAAATCTCGATTTAAAAATTATAAAGTTACGATGGAATTGGGACGTGACTTACATACCCCCGAACAAAAGGTTCCTAGCACTTTCTTTAATATTTATGTGTGTTCCCAAACACTATGTTATTAGTACACTATGCAACGAGTATGGAAATTATAAAACTCGCATACGCTCGTTTTATAAACATACTCGTGTCTTAATTACCATTATAGGCGAGTTGCATACGACTGTTTATGTTCGACGATAATTATTATAACTATTTTAAGTTCGAACATAAATATTCATAAATATCTGTCGAGATTTCGCCAATTTTATGTACTGAACAGAGCGCATGGGACGTAGAGAATACCTTGTATTTGACCATGGCCTCCTCGATTACCCCACTAAGACACTAGGACACGCAGTGAAATTTAAATTAGAAGGCCTTGGAACTCAGCGCAGGTGCGATGCTATCCTTACCTAATTGGTCAAACAACTGTTTCTTGTGCTCTGATTGGTGGGAGAAACTGTCCCATAATGAAAACTTGTACTATAATGAGCCTCATTATAGTACAGTTTTCTGACATATAATATTTACATTTCGACATCGTCGAACATAAATATTTATGTGAGTTCCCAAACACTATGTTAAATGTTTACATCTGTTCCCAGCAGATTATTAAATATTTATATTTCGTCCCAAACACGTTGTTAGGTATTCTTATTTTTTCACTCGGGCCGGTTGGCTTTGTTGAAAGGCCAAGTAATAGTTGAAAGTGAGTTCTTGCATAGTGGCTAGCATTGTTGGCTGTCACCGTGGAGGCCCGGGTTCGATTCCAGGATCTGCCAAGAAAATTAATTCTGAGCTGAGAATTGGTACGGGGTACGCTCGGCCTCGTGAGGCAAAACTGAGCAGAGGTGGGTTCGAATCCTACCTCAGCCATCCTGGAAGTAGTTTTCCATGGTTTCCACTTCCACTCCAGGCATATGCCGGGATTAAACCTGGTATATTCTTAGAATATACGCTCAATGTAACTTTGCACCCATATTGGGTTTATTTTAATTTTTCGCCTTATCTTTTTCCAGGGAAAACCACCAACAGAGAGTTCTGTGTGATTTTGCTCTCGTCTTGTGCTTTTTTATATTTTGTATTAGTATGTTGCAGAGTACGAGTCGCCTTTCCCCTTTTTTAAGGAAACATCAAGCTTTGCCTTGCTGCGCTATCATGCGGTGCCTCGCATAACTCACTAGTCCCTTGTGGACAGTGCGGGAACTCGCTATCAACAGCTACTCAAGAATGCTCATTAATTCAACTCATTCCAAGGAGATGGCAGCCTTCTCTCTCCTACGTTCTTTGAACATAGCGTCAAGAAAGGAACTTGTGTATTTGAGGGCATTTATTTTTCTTATGTTTGAATGTGTCACGTCACCTCCCCTCCCCTCCGTCCCCCTTCCTGGTTTTTCGCAACTCGGGAACTCTGTGAGCTTGTTAGTCTTCTGAGTACAGCCGGCAGACTTAACATGTGGTTCACGGGCAGTACTCGTCTTGCCATTGGGCCAAGCTCATGTGTGCCCAGTAACGTAATAAATTTAAAAAAAAACAGGTGGTCATTTGTTGCCCGACATCTTGTGAAAATCATGAGTTGACACTTGTGTATCAGCACCGCCAGCCGACATGAAAGATAAGTTATCAATACAATCTTAAACTAACTCTCATGGAATTCTTTTAAGTTCACTTGCAAGAAACGTCATACTTTCAGTCTTATCCTGCTGGCAGGAATATTTGCCATGATGTTATTTCTTAATTTCGTCCACCGTGGGAGAGCTTTATGTGTATGAAGTATAGTTAACGGCTAGGTGCGACGAGGGATTTGATTTATTTTTCATCTTTATTCTGTCAAAGTAAACAGCTTGACGCATCGTGGGAGAGCACCACTTAACTCTGCCCAATGCAAATAAATGGGCCCATCGCGGCGGGACTATATCGGCACTCCTTACAATCTAGGCAAACTCGTCTCAGAAGTTCTTCTAGTAAAATCGTTGAATTCAAATTCTGTGATTGACATTTGTGAAATCCCCCTAACTCCGTCAAATATGTAGACTTTGCTCAAACCCTAGATTCTCAAATTCACGCAAACACATCCATGTTCAAGATTGAAATAGTTTGAAAGCTAAGCAATTTCTCAACCAGGAAATAATTCACCACGTTAATCAGTGACATTTTTATAGAGAAGTTCTATCCACAAACTCTAAAGTGCTTCGTGCCTGAAACTAGTCTGCGTTACAAGTTACAGTGTCGTACATAAATACATGCGTGAACTTACAGTGAAACAATCCTATTTCCTATTCTCCCCTATTTTACTCCACTAACAATCAACTATCTAATTTAAGTAATCTGATTTTTTTTTTTTTTTTTTTTTTTTTTTTTTTGTAATTCTGAGGTTCGGTCCATGGACGTCCTTCCCATTTTCAATGTAGCACTTCCGTCACTTCTGTAAAAATTCAGTGGCATTGCCCACAACTTTCCTTTGTCCAACTGACAAATAAGTTGGAACTTTCTCGAAGCTAAAACGCTTCAAATCTATTGTAATTTTACAAAGCTTGCAAGCTCTTTATATTCTTGTACCGTCTAGGTCAGGTATCATTCTGGCGCCGTCTGGGCCCAATCGCTTATCATTCTCTTGCCGTAGAGGCCCTTTTTTATGTTTTTTTTCTATTCTCAAGTGGTAGTTAAAAATTTTGCAGCAATCAATGCTGTCACCAAGTTGCTAGGATCAACTTAAGATTTTTATCGTAACTCTATGTAGTTCTAATGGTGTATATTGCGGCACTCTAATATGTGATATACTGGCTCATCTAGCCTACGCAACAATTGTAATTTTAAATGAATAAGCTATTCGAGAGTATCCTTGGTCTGAGACCAACTTTCAGCAGCAACTGCTCTATTTTGGATATTAGACTTACAGCAATTGAATTGCTCTTCTCTTCGAGCACAACAACCCTTTTAGTACTAAAAGCTTTAAGCTTATTTATATTTATAATTATACTATCGACAATATTTGTAAATGGGCCACGAGACCCTCCCCTCACCCCCCCCCCCCTCCCCCTCACCCCCCCCCCCCTCACCCCCCCCCCCCCCCCCCGCTCCCTGCTTTGGCAAGTTCAACATATTATACTTGTCTAATTATTTTGTTGTCTTCTACACTTCTTATAAATAAATGTATTGTTTGTTTTAGGTTCTTCCCATTTATCCGATCTTGTGATTTCACTCCTAAACCTGTTCCTCATTCTACCTCATCTTCCATAAGGTGGCGATTGGACTCTCTTCAAATTGCTCCAGTACATAACTTAAGGCCGCGGCCGCATCCTACCCAAATACTACCTCAATTACAAATACACACGCTAGAACAGATATCACAGTGTCACAGGTTATCAGACAAGTTCTACACACTGAGCCCGTCAGACGAGCTGTCAGGGTTGCCACTAACCGCAATGACTCCCCAGACAACTCACCTGCCGAACGCATAAGCCGAAGAGGATTGGATGTACTTCTTATAGGTCAGAACGCACGAGACGCATGATCACGGGGGGATCTGGGCAGACATGGTATTTGTCATAACAACCCAAGAAGTACACCGCAGAAACACTTAAAACTACAAAATAAGAACATCCAGACTTAAGTAAACTCGTGATAAATTTATTAAAAAGATAACAAACACCTATCCTAGTTCGGAGGGTTTGTCTCGGGCTAATCCCGCAAGCTAATAAAAACATCCAAGTACAAAGGACTAAATGACAACGATGTCGCAAAGCCCTAAAAGGAATCAACAACACTAGTGTGCTCAGCTAAAGAAGAGCTTCATTCTCTGCTCGTTTCGTGCATCCACGTTACCGCAACATTAAGCGATATTCGGTTTCCTTCATTGATCACTAGCTTTGCATACACATCATTGTCGGGTCGGGTTCAACTCTGTTCTGAGGGCTGGAACGGGACACACTCAACCTCGAGGGGCACCTCAGCCATCCTGGAAGTGGTTTTCCGGGGTTTCCCACGTCTACTCCAGCCAATGCTGGGATGCCTCCTCACTCGAATTACAAATACACACTACTACAGAATCCAGAATAATAAAGGTTATCAGACAAATTCTACACACACCCAAGTACACGGGGATAAATGACCAAATGACACAACAACATAGCAAAAGATACTTTGCTTATCTGACATCAATGGTTGTGAGACTGACAGGCAGACCGATGTCGTGGCTTAGTTATTGGACTTAGAGGACCTGTTTGGCTAGCACTTGTGCATTTTCATATAATAATAATGTTATTGGTGTTACGTCCCTTTTAACTACTGTGGCTTTTAGAGACGCCGGGGTGCTGGAATTTTGCCCCGAAGGGGATTTTTAACGTACCAATAAATCTATTGACAGGGCTCCCTCGCATTTGCGCACCCCCAAATGCCAGCTGACTGCGCCAGGAAACGAACCTGCAACCTAGGGCCCAGTAAGCGAGAACGTTACCGCTGAGCCACGCAGCCAGTCCGACATTTTCATATATTTTATGCTGCACATAATTCTGCTTACAATGTTAAGTATTGATTAAGAAGCGGAGTTATGGCGACAAAAATGAGCTTAAAACAGTTGTTAAGACAAATCCACTACACGCCAGCGATCAAATTATATAATAATAATAATGTTATTGTCTTTACGTGGCTTTTAGAGACACTGGGATGCCGGATTTTTGCCCCGTAGGGGATCTTTAACATGCCAGTAAAATCTACAAACACGGCTTTTTCGCATTTGCGCACCCTCAAATACCAAATGGCTGCGCCAGGATATTGATCCTGCAACCTTGGGAACAGCAGGGGAGAACGTTACCACTGAGCCACGCAGCCACCTCTACATCAGTTAGAAAAGAGTCCACCTCGTTGCGTAGTGGCTAGCAATCTTGGCTGTCACCGCGGAGGTCCGGGTTCGATTCCCGGCTCTGCAGGGAGTTTAATTCTGGCCTGAGGGCTGGAACGGGGTACACTCAGCCTCGTGAGGCAAAACTAAGAAGAAGTGGGTTCGAATCCTACCTCAGCCGTCCTGGAAATGGTTTCCCATGGTTTCCCACTTCTACTCCAGGCAAAGGCCGGATTGGTACCTAACTTAAGGCCACGGCTGCTTCCTACCCACATTCTACCTCAATTACAAATAGGCCTACATACACTAGTACAGACATCACAGAGACACAGGTTATCAGTCAACTTCTACATACACCCAAGTATACTGGGCTACATGACAACGATGTCGCAAAGCCCCTGAAGAATCAACAACAGTAACAAAGGTGATGAACTTGTCCACTTGCTCTACGCTTATGGGCCCAGAGCCAATGTGTAGGGATAGGGGCAAATGACCTCACTGATCCGCTTCTTAAAACAGCAATTACCACCAGCACCAATGTAATAGGAATCATTTGTAGTGAGTTCACATGTTATCGTGATTGAACGATGCAAGTCACAAAGCAGGTGTCAATAAAGTGCGCAAGTCCCCGAGGAAAAAAACCGTAAGTTAATTTACTCTGCGCATACAAAAATATCAAAATTATTCACTTAAAGAGTTAAATATTACTAAATGAAAATGTTCATAGTTGAATTTCTGATCTATTAGTTTTTAAAATTAAACTGACCGTTTCGAAAATAACAACAAAAAATTATTTAAGGCTTCCTCCACTCCTCACTGTTACATACGAGAATTTAAGCTTTCTTTTCTTCTAGGGATGCCTTGTCCCTTATATGGCATTTACTTCAGTACTTTTGATTTCAACCCGTAACTAACAGAAACAAAAAAGAACAGACGAAAGATTAACTGAGAGTATATTTTGAACATTATACCACACACACCGTTCGGGATAAATACAATGGATTAGCAAATAATTCAAAACGTACAGACAGGAGAATAATTACTAGAGATAGATAAGACATTTTATTGTTTATTGTCATCAAAAATTACGAATAGAAATAAACGTTCTATATTATGCTATGCTACATGTAACACTCACAAAGCACAAGTGTGCTTGCCTGCGAGACATCTAAATGGATTTGTACAGAAATAAAACTCAAACTTCAAATTATAAAAAACAAACCTAATTTATTTTAATAGGAATAACATACAAGAGTATTAAATAATGAACTATAAAATTAAAAATACGAAGAATACTTTACAGCGGATAGTAAGGTTTTTAATCTACAATATACATGGATGTTTACATTTCGAAACGAATGGATTTATATATTGTTGTTTGAGTCTTCAGTCTTTTGACTGGTTTGATGCAGCTCTCCATGCTTCCCTGTCTTGAGCTAATCGTTTCATCTCTACATAGCTACCACACCCTACATCCGAGGCAATCTGTTAACATATTCTAACCTTGGTCTATTCCTACAGTTCTTATCCTCAACCCTTCCTTCTATAACTAATTTTGCTATTCCTGGGTGTCTTAGTATGTATCCTACCAACCTATCTCTTCTCTTCATTAGCAGTCGCCAGAAACATCTCTCCTCTCCCACTCGTCTTAATACCTATTCATTCGTAACCCTATCTACCCATCTGATCTTCTTCATTCTCCGGTAACACCACATTTCAAACGCTTCAATTCTCCTCTCCTCTGCTGCTCCAACAGCCCAAGTTTCACTTCCATACTGCGCCACGCTCCAAAAAAGGCTTTCAAAAATGACTTCCTAGTACCTAAATCTATATTCGATGTCACAGATTCCTTTTCTGTAGAAATGCTTTCCTTGCCTGTGCTAGCCTACTTTTTCATGTCCTCTTTGCTTCGTCCATCACTGGTTATTTTGCTTCCCAAGTAACAGAAGTCACCTACTTCCTTTAGCTCTTTACCTGTCAATTCGACATCCATAGGGGTTTCTGATTTCTTTCGACTGCATTCCTTAATTTTTGTTTTCAATTTCAATAAGTTAACACTAATTTGAACTATTAAAATTAACATTTTAGTGCATTGGCTGATAAAATTCTTGACCTACTATTTGTACCAGCTGAATCGGCTGCCCGTAATAATAATGTTTTGCGCAGCCTAATTAATGCGTGCTGTTAGGAAGGTCGATATTTCTCTGCTTGCATCCCGTGTGGTATTAATGCACTGCAAGCATACACTGCAGAGACTCTGAACACTATTCGTTTTCCCTCGGTAACAGTCTGTAGTCACATCGAGGGAAAACTAATAGTGTTCAGTATCGTTTGCAGGATATAAGTGCAGTACATTAGAACCACACGGGATGCTAGCAGAGACAGCACGCGTTAGTTGGCCTGCATATAACAATGTTATTATGGGCAGCTACTTCACCTGGTGTATCTAAAGAGATTTCTAAACGAATAAGATAGTTAGATATAGGCTATACCAAAACAGCTCAGCAAAAGTAAGAACAGAAAGAGACGGAGAATGGTTCCAAATCAGAAGAGGGGTGAAACAAGGGGACCCTCTATCACGAAAATTATTCACAAGTGTGCTGGAACATCAATTCAGAAAAATGAAATGGAAGCACAATCACGGAATAAATATAGACGGCCAGAAACTGACACATCTAAGATTTGCGGACGACATAACGCTAATAACAAGGTCATCAAAAACACTAGAAGAAATGATCAATGAGCTGGACAAAATAAGCAGAGAAGTAGGCCTCACAATGAACCCCACAAAAACAAAAATAATGACAAATGGAATACAAGATCCAATTCAAGTCCATCAATCACCACTGGAGTATGTGCAACAGTATGTGTACCTAGGACAAAGCATCTCCCTGAGCAAAGACACAGAGAGTGAAATCAAACGCCGTATAGGACTGGCGTGGAACAAATTTTGGTCGCTTAAGTTCTTACTCACAGACCAGAGACTAAAAGTAAGCACAAAAGCAGAAATCCTAGACAAATGTGTTATGCCAACACTACTTTATGGTTGTCAAGCATGGTCCTTGACAGAAAAACTGAAAAAGCAGCTTCAGGAATGTCAAAGAAGAATGGAGTGTAAGATCCTAAACGTTTCTCTAAGAGACAGAATCAGGAACGAGGAACTAAGAAGGACAAACATACGCGACGTGGTAGAAAGGGCAGAGAGCCTTAAATGGAAATGGGGAGGACACGTATCACGCATGTATCACCAGAAATGGACGCATCGTACCACAATGTGGGACCCGAGAGAAGGACGAATAAACGTGGGACGCCAAAAATCCAGATGGGCAGACTACTTTAGAGCTAAAGCGAGAAACCAATGGTCGAGAGTGGCAAGAGACAGGGAAGCATGGAGACAGCTGGAGCCAAACAGGAATCAACATGCACCAAACAGGACAGAAAGACAATGACAGTGAGTGCAACAAGACAAAAGCTCCCAAGGATGCTCACCTTCGGAGCCTAATCACGAGCACGTCCCTGTGCAAACAGGAGGCCCTTGCTCTTACGGGATGTCTATAGGCTAATTTTATTTATGTATGTACACACATCAAAAAAAGTTTTGCATCACCTCGGTTCCAAGAGTTCCGGGACCGTTAAATACAAAGGGAATAGAGATCAACACAAACAACATTTCAGCTCGTTTTATTGCTCATGAGACCCACACATTGCATGTTGTACCATCATACAGCTAGACTTTCAGCATTTGTGGTCCAGATTGCAGTACACACCACTACCTCTAATACCCAGTAGCACGTCCTCTTGCATTGATGCATGCCTGTATTCGCCGTGGCATACTATCCACAAGTTCATCAAGACACTGTTGGTCCAAATTGTCCCACTCCTCAACGACAATTCGGCGTAAATCTCTCAGAGTGGTTGGTGGGTCAAGACGTCCATAAACAGCCCTTTTCAACATATCCCAGGCATGTTCGATAGGGTTCATGTCTGGCGAACATGCTGGCCACTGTAGTCGAGCGATGTCGTTATCTTGAAGGAACGCATTCACAAGATGTGCACGATGAGGTCGAGAATTGTCGTCCATGAAGACAAATGCCTCTCCAATATTCTGCCGATATGGTTGCACTATGGGTCGGAGGATGTCATTCAGGTATCGTAAAGCCGTTTCGGAGCCTTCCATGACCACCAGTGGCGTACGTCGGCCCCACATAATGCCACCCCAAAACATCAGGGAACCACCACCTTGCTGCACTCGCTGGACAGTGTGTCTAAGACGTTCAGCCTGACCAGGGTGCCTCCAAACACGTCTCCGACGATTGTCTGGTTGAAGGCATATGCGACACTCATCGGTGAAGAGAACGTGATGCCAATTCCGTGGGGTCCATTCAGCATGTTGTTGGGCCCATCTGTACCGCGCTGCATGGTGTCGGGGTTGCAAAGCTGGACCTCGCCATGGACGTCGGGAGTGAAGTTGCGCATCATGCAGCCTATTGCGCACAGTTTGAGTTGAAACACGACGTCCTGTGGCTGAACGAAACGCATTATTCAACATGGTGGCATTGCTGTCAGGGTTCCTCCGAGCGGCAATCCGTAAGTAGCGGTCATCCACTACAGTAGTAGCCCTTGGGCGGCCTGAGCGAGGCCTGTCATCGACAGTTCCTGTATCTCTGTACCTCCTCCATGTCCGAACAACATCGCTTTGGTTCACTCTGAGACGCCTGGAAACTTCCCTTGTTGAGAGCCCTTCTTGACACAAAGTAACAATGCGGACGCGATCGAACTGCGGTATTGACCTTCTAGGCATGGTAGAACTACAGACAACATGAGCAGCGTACCTTCGTCCTGGTGGAATGACTGGAACTGATCGGCTGTCGTACCCCCTCCGTCTAATAGGCCCTGCTCATGCATGGTTGTTTACATCTTTGAGCAGTTTTAGTGGCATCTATGAACAGTCAAAGGGACTGTATCTTGGATACAATATACACAGTCAACGTCTATATGCCGGAGATCTGGGAACCGAGGTGATGCAGAACTTTTTTTGATGTGTGTATTTATTTATTTATTTATATAAGCTAAGGAACGAAGCTGGTAGTTTTACGTGACCGTTAATCTCACCTCCATAAGCCACGTGACCTCCATTTTACGTGGAATCCGAACCACAGAACGTGATATTTCACTATTCACTATTTCACATGCATTGACTGGGAATCGAATACAGTCTGCCATGGTGAGAGGCAAGCTACTTGACCACTGCCCAATCACGCCCCCGATTTGAAGGTAAAAGAAATAGAGCAAACGCCGCTCAGTGCTGAACACTTACAAATAGCAGGTAATCTGCACACAAGTTTATGATAAATCCATTGCAAGCGCAGTAGAAAACATCCGAGTTGCGCAGACACGGTTACCTATAGTCATACCAGTTGCGTACACGACCTTGGTTGTTCAGTTTTCCGCTCATGTTTTGGAACAGTACATCGAGCCTGAGTGTAAATTTCGTCAGTCACATTGGTCACAATTCTCTTCTTTCGTGACACGAACGACAAATGTGTGTGAAGATTTTCATTCCAAGATGAACGGTATGTTTTATCACTCACCTCCAAACATACACCCTCTGTCTGAAAAGTTCGGTGAATGGGCTATATTACGAACAGATTGTTGGCTTTCCTGAAACGCCGTTACTGTCCTTCGAAGTAATCCCCGTGGATGGTTATACACTTCTGAGAACGACTGAACTAGTCCTGGAAACCCCTGACATAGTCTTCTTTAGGAATAGCCTTCAGTTTGGGTCGTCAAAACTCTAAATTGAAAGCAACAGAGAAGCGTGAATTTATGCAACCTGCCTTGCACACCTGATAGACGGGCGGCTGTGAGAAGGGTGAATTTATGCAACCTAACGTGCACACCTGTTCGACGGGTGGCAGTGAGTTGGGTGAATGTTCCGTGGAATGGAATGGTCCTGAAAACCATCGTCACGGGTGACGAGACCTGGTGCCTGAGGTACGACCTCGAAGGCAAGCGTCAAAGTATGGAGTATCGGGGTCCAGGGTCGCCGAAAAGCCCTGAAGGGCCAGAGGTTTTCGGATATTTCGGAGATCCAAGGTAATGTGACGACCCAACTGAATGCTATCCCTCAGGAAGACTATGCCAGGACTTGTACATCCGTTCTAAGAAGTGCATAACCATTCACGGGAATTACTTCGAAGGATAGTAATGGCTGTTTCAGGTAAGCCAACAATCCGTTCGTAATATAGACCCATTCGCCGAACTTTTCAGACAGAGGGTGTATTTCAATTCATAGACGCCGTCAATGAGGCACAAACCACCACTAATGTAAAGTAAATAGTGTCAATTCCAGAAACATCAGACGAAACAAAAACACACTGGATAAGTAGTAAATTCTGCAAAATAAAATGATCCAATGTCGACACGGCGAAATAAACACACTAAAATAGGTTACATGAAAGTCGTGGCATATAAATGTCTAGTAATAGTGGTGGCAAACGTTCCGCCTAATCAATATCTATATTGTGATAAATGATCACTTGGTGGTCATTGGGTACATGTTTTGAGGCGTAATTGTTTTGGCCCTTTCATCAGCCGATATAGATTTAAATATCAAGGAAAACAGGTGGTTGGAAAACTTAACATTAAAAACATTCACATCAATAACCCTATTATGGTGCACCATAATGGAAAGGTGGAAGATGCTTACCCCAAAGACACATTAAAAATAAGTGACTGAATATAAAGAAAGACTGAATATAAAGAAAGAAAGAAAGAAAGAAAGAAAGAAAGAAAGAAATAGTTGAAATTTGAAAACCAAAACACAATATTAACAAAGTCTAAAATGTCACCCTTGGGGTTGTGTCGGCTCTCAAACACAAACTTATAGTTTAACCTCAAACTAGAGGCCTATTCCATCACTGAATAAGTTTGAAGTGATACACTCCATAATTAAGTATTCCAGAGCATTCTTTGTAAGATGTTATTTCGGCACTGCAGCTTCATCGTTTTTAGATGATGATGATGATGATAATTGTTGTTTTAAGGGGCCTAACATCGAGGTTATCGGCCCCTGATGAAATGAAATGGCGTGAAATGAAAGGATGAAGATAAAAAACAGCTCACTGCTATGGATGAAACGAAAATGGTTTAGATAAAATAGACAGTGAGCCCCAACAACTATGCCTTATGTAGCAGGGAAAATACTTACAAAAAGGAACTCAGATTGAAACTACTCACCAAATGGAGAGCGGTAATACGTACATAAGGGAATTTCGAACGAAAATACTCACAAAAGGAATAGATTGAAAAATACGCACAAAATGTAGGTTAAGTCCAAAATACGTACAAAATGCAACGTACAGTCGAAATACCTACAAAATGCAAGTGAAATCAAAATACTTACAAAATGCAAATGAGATTGAAAATACGCACAAAAAGTAATGGAGATTCAAAATACCCACAAAATTGCAATTGAGACTTAACTACTTGAACAAAGCGGGGTAGGTTGAAAATACAAAATGCAATTGAAATTCAAAAAACTCACAAATGCCCCGGCCCGGATATTGAAAGACTTACTAAAAAGCAATTTAGATTGTCAATCCTTACAAAATGCAATTGAAATTGAAAAACACTCACAAAATGCAATCTAGATCGAAAAGACTTACAAAATGCAACGTAGATTAAAAATACCTACAAAAAAAATCGCTAAAAGGGAATTTAGATACACGGGGAACCAAGTAACAAAAACAGTGCGGGAATCTGAAAGAGAAAAGGAAATATAAGGAAAAGAGGAGAGGATTGGAGAGGAGAGGGGAGGGGAGAGAGGAGAGGGTCCGCCCCAAAGGTAAGGGACAAAAGGGGAAAACGGCCCCAGCTCAGGAATCCCTCGGGGTCGCCAACTCCCGAACTCACCAGCCGTGAGCCCCTGAGGGTGTAGCATTATCTAGGGTGCACCAGAAGTGGTGGGGCTACATACACCCTGCCTCCTTAAGGGCCTTGAGCACAAGGCAGGAGGTAAAAGGAAATGAAAAAGAAGGCTGACCCCTCACAGAAGGAGGGTGTCAGGAAAGATGAGACAAGGGCCAATTAAGGCGGGAAAGGAAGAGACTCCCTAGGCCTCGGATACCCTAATACCGTCGGGGTCGGCAGAGAACAAGAGTTGACCAAGTGAGGTCGACAGGAAAGAAGACGGAGAGGAGCCCGGCACAAGTAAGTGGAAGCAATGCCGGACTCAGCTGGGACCCCGTGGTCGCCAACCCACGCCCACTAGAAGTGTGCCTCTGGGGGGTCATCGTTTTTAGAGCTCTACATCTTTGGTGAAGTATTATAATCTTTACAATACATTTCCATTGTCACTGGTAGGTTCTATTTGACATGTTGATAGCATCTCGAGTGCTGCTACGGAGCAAATTATTATCTCGGTTAACGTCAGCAGACCGCAGTGAGGCAGAACTGCTACAGAGATGAACCATTACCATTTCGTTGGCGTATATAAACCACAATACAGCGTGTGTTTGTCTTCAAATTTGTAATATTGTTCACCGCATTGTAACGTGTTTTTCGAGGGGTTTTTATGCAACTGGCATAAATCAGTAGGAAGCCATTCTATATTTATTTACGTGGCAAATTGTTCAGCCAAGAGAATTTTTCATGTTAATTTATTATTATTATTAATTTATTATAATTATTATTAAGGTATTTTTCGGAGCATTTTATAAAAATTATAAGCATACAGATAGGTTTTCTATGTCTTAGGAAACACTATCAAGCAAATTATTACGAACGACATTATCATAGAAAATTATATGATTACGGAATTTTACGGAGTTTCGTCAGTTAGGGTATATTGAGAGACATGACTCACTGGGAATTCAAATACAGGCTTATGCTTATCAAGTAGTATGACGCAAGGCTGGGTCACATCGTCAAGAAAAGGCGGATGTATGGAACGGCAAACGACTTCACCCTCCCGCCGAGTGTAATGAGCCAGAAGAGGGAGTAGCGCGTGAGGGGTCAGCCAATCAGTGGAGACCACGTAAGCTGGAAGTCGGGACTGGAGTGGGAGATCAACGAGTGCATATATGGTTGGCCCGCCGTGGAAACGAGGACTATCGTTATAAAATTTAACCAGTATGGTTGCACGAGTGAGTGGCTCCGATGTTCAGTGGAGTTAGCGACTATCTTTGTGAAACTTAACCGTGGTGGTTGTACGTGTTGGTTCCGATGTACGGACCATAAATCTTCATATCTACAAATATATCATCAACAACGAAGAAGATGACGACGTCCAGGAGGCTATGGGAAGCTCACTTCAACATCCAGTACGAGGGAAATGCTACGGCAATTTCCAGTGGTAAGCGCGAATGACACATAGCTACGCAATCTCTCGTCTTTCTTTGTTTCATATTCAGTAATTCAGTAAATTCATAGAGTAAAATCAGTAATTTATCCGACTCCGTTTTCACGTAATTTTCTAGCGATAATATTTAAATCGCAACGCTCCAATTTAAATTCAAACTTATTATTATTATTATTATTATTATTATTATTATTATTATTAATTTTGCTATACTTGTTTTTTATACAATAAATTCATTTCTTTTAACCATGCAATCTTTGTTTTCAGTAGGTAGCATTGGATATAGACCAATTCCTTCTCCTGATACAATTGTTTGTTGGGTTAATGATCCAATCATACCACGATCTGAGAGTAAAGATTCTTGAAGGTGTTCTACCAGAGCTAGGTGTTGTTAAATACAAATTTAGATTTCAACATAGCGTTGAGGTCTTGGCGCCCATTAAAACAACATATCTTAGTAGAAAACGGTATATTTGTCACGCAACAGTGAGGGCTATAGAAAACATTACATTTGTCGCTACCAACTTGGGGCTGAAAACTTAATAACATTTGTGGAAGGAGAAGGGTATATATTTCTGTGCCTGTATTTTGGGGGTTTTTCATTTATCGGTGTGTATCAGCATGGGTAGTGTTGAGGAAGAGATGAAGTTGCGTAGTGGTCACCAGTTGGATAGTGAAGATACGAGCAGTATGGCTAGTCTTGGAAATGAAAGCAGTACAGGGATGTCGGAGGTAAATCCCGATACTGAGGGGGGTAATCAAAACAGTCAAGCAGGGTTAGAGAGTTTGCTTCTCCAATTTATGCAACAAATCAAAATTAGTACTGATGCTTTAAACTCTAGACTTGAACAAAATAGTAGGGAAAATAAAGAGAGTACTGAAGCTTTAAACGCTAAACTTGAACAAAACAGTAGGGAAAATAAAGAGAGTACTGAAGCTTTAAACACTAGACTTGAACAAAATAGTAGGGAAAATAAAGAGAGTACTGAAGCTTTAAACACTAGACTTGAACAAAATAGTAGGGAAAATAAAGAGAGTACTGAAGCTTTAAACGCTAAACTTGAACAAAATAGTAGGGAAAATAAAGAGAGTAATAGGGAATTGAGCGATAGTTTAAATACTAAACTTGAACAAAACAGTAGGGAAATTAGTGATAAATTTGAGCTGATTAGAGGTGAGATCAGAGGGGTGATGGAAGAGAAGGCTAAAGAGATTATTGCAGATGTAGACAGAAAATTAGGAAAAGTACAGGAGAAGTTAGAAAGTAGAATCAGTACACAGGCTGAAAATTTAAAAGAACTAGTGCAACTTGAAACACAGCAGGTCAAAAAGCAATTGGGGGGAGAAATTGATAAGATTCAGGTAGCAACAAAAGAGGTTAAAGAACAGCTGGGGGGAAGAATTGATAAAGTACATGCAGAAATAATCACTGAAGTTAATACTTTAAGGGAGAGGAATAAGGAAAGCATTAATGAGATTAGTGAGAAACAAGCTCAGTTAAGTGGTAAAGTTGAAGCATCGGAAGGGAGCATTAGGTTAATGTAACTAACATAGAAAGAAAAGCTGAGGAGAAAATTGCTGAATTAGAACAGAAGTTGAAAGCTAGAATTAGGCTGGAAAATAGCCAGAGTAGGCCAGTTTATGTGAATAGCACACACAGGGAAATAGAACTAGGCAAATTTAGTAATCAGCAGGGTTGTCCAATGGAGTTCATGAATACTATAGAAAATAAATTCGGGGAGAGGCTGGAAGATGGTAGTGTTGAGTGGTGCCAGGTAGTTGAAATTTTAGAGCAAGCGTTTGTAGGGGAGACAAGAAACTGGTTTGCTGTCTACAGAGACAATTTTGAGAATATTACAGAATTCAAAGTTAAATTTTGTGAGAAATTTTGGAATGAGGTCATTCAGTCTCAGCATCGTGAGGGAATTGTGTGTGGGAAATATAACCCGAGAGGCAACTACACTATGACCGAGTACTTTTTAGGACATGTATTAACGTGCAAATATCTAGATGGTTTGAAGGAGGAGAGTGATGTAGTCAGGCTATTACTAAGACATTTTCCATACATAATCAAAGAAGCTGCCTGTATCCAAAATGTTAAATCTATCTCACAAGTGGAGAATTTATTGAGTACATTCGATGCTCTGGGAAGAGGCGGTTACGAGGAGAATTTCGGTAGGAACCAGGGTAACAATAATAACAGGCCTAATGAGAATAGGAACCAGGAAGTTCAAGGGAACAGTGGCGAAGGGGCCAGCGTTCAAAATAGGGGGAACCAAAATAGTAATAATAATAATCATCAAAACCAGTACAGAGGAAATGGGTATGGTACGAACTACCAAGGTAGAAATAATTATTTCAGGGGAAATCAAGGCCGAAATAACGATTATAGGGGTAACCAAGAGCGGTATAATAATAATAATAATTATAACCAGAACAGGGGTCAAGGAGGGAATCAGCCCAATGGTAATAACGGACAGAGAGATACCGTTAATACAACCCAGAACAACCAGACCAGTACAGTAGTCAGTAGTACTACACCAAGCGGTAGCAATGCTTTAAACACGAACCAGGCTGCGAAGTAAGGTCAGAATCTCAGTCTGTAACATGCCCTGTCCATACACTTATACAGGAACCCTATGACCTAAATGTAAGAAATGAATTATTACGTGAACTAAATGATGAAGGCATTATTCAGGAAGTGGCTAGTAAGAGCCCCATAGTTAAATTTAACGTGTCCGAGGCGTACAAAGATGTTTTAATTGATAGTGGTTGTATGAAGAGTTGCATAAATAGTGCATTTTATGATAAAATGAAAGGAACTGGAGTAAATTTTGAGGAGATGCCAATTAAAAGCACTTTTGTTATCACAGCTGTTGGGAAGAGGTCTAAAGTAATTTCTAAGCAAGTTTTAGTAGACATTAAAATTAATAATCATGTAGAGAAGCTGATTTTCCTTGTAATTCCAAATTTAGTATTCAGTGTTATCTTGGGTTCAGAGTGGCTAAGTAGAGTGTCTGGTAACTTATGTTATGATGTAGGTAGTTTGAAATTTAAATGGGGAGATTCTGAAGTAGAAGTAGCGTTCAATGACCATATTCAGAGAAGTAGTATTGTAGGTGTGATTTGTACTTTAGATGAGATATCGCCAGCCGTAGAGCGGGGTTCTCCATGTTTAGTGGGCAGTGTGATTACGAACGGAAGTCTAGAGGACTCGTTACGTGATGCTGCATTTCAGGGAAATATAGAGGTGGAACAATGTGTTCGGCTCTATGATGTGTTATTGTGTAATAGGAGAGTTTTTGAGGATCGCATTGGTATGGCCAATTGCTATACACATTCATTGAACGTTATTGATAGGTCAGTATTCACAGGACATAGATATCCTGTACCTTTCGCTTATCAGAGTGCAGTTGAGGCACAAATTAATCAGATGCTTGAATATGGGATTATTGAGCACCCTAACAGTCCATATGTTAATTCTTTGATCACGGTACCCAAGACCGACGGCACAGTTCGTATTTGTTTAGACGCTCGTTTGGTTAACAGTAGAATTAGTTCAGATCAGCTGAAATCTATGTCAATAGAGGAATTAATGCAAACATTTGAGGGGAAGAAGTATTTCACTTGTGTAGATTTGAGTTCCAGTTTTTGGCAAGTGTCACTTATGTACGAAGATAGACCATTTACAGCTTTTAGTCATAAATATAATCTTCATCAATTTTGTATAACACCTTATGGGTTAAAGAGTAGTTCAGCAGCTTTAATTCGGGCTTTAAACATCGCTTTAGGGGATGACACAGGAGAGTTTGTAACCATTTACATTGATGATATGGTAATTAGTTCACGCAGTTTTGAGGAGCATCTACGTCATTTAAATATAGTTTTTCAGAAGTTAGATCAGGCAGGGTTCACTTTGAAGCTGTCTAAGTCGTCATTCTGTCAGTCAGAAGTGACATTTTTAGGTGATAGAGTGTCGAGTAGAGGTGTGACACCAGAGGAAAGTAGGGTTAATAAGATTCTTAACGCAGAGGTGCCACAGAATGTTAAACAGTTAAAAACATACCTGGGAATTTGCAACTTTTTCAGGAGGCTCGTTCTTAAATACTCAGGGTTGGTAGAACCATTCAGGGAATTGCTTAAATGTGGGACTCGGTGGAGATGGGAGTCCAAGCATGATCAGGCTTTCAGAGCGCTAAAGGAAGGTTTTGAGAAAGCTGTAGTGCTGAAATATCCTTTAAAAAATAAGGAATATGTGGTTATGACAGATGCTTCACATATAGGCATTGCTGGAGTGTTATGTCAGAAAGATGATGAGGGTAATCTGTGTATTGTATCTTTAGCCTCGCGAGGACTGACAGCAGCAGAGAAAAGATACACGATTACTGAGTTAGAGCTTTTAGGTATTGTTTTCAGTTTAGGGAAATTTAGAATGTATTTAGTAGGGGGGAAATTTTAGATCCATACAGATCACCATGCATTACTGTATATGAGGACTTGTAAACTCAGTTCTAACAGAGTTAGTAGGTGGATTCTTGCTCTGCAGGAATACGAATTCACAGTAAAATATATTAAAAGTAAAGATAACATTCTTGCTGACATGCTATCAAGGGACACTAATTTATGTAGGGATTATCCTGTGATTAAAGCAGAGGACGGTATTTTAATATGTGCATGTGTGGACAGTAGCAACAGGGCATCGTTACAGACACTGAGAAATATGCTGGTGGAGCAACGTGATGACGTTAAGTTAGGGGAGCCACTGGCTAGGTTGGAAGGAAGTGAAGAAGGATATGTGAAAGTAGGACGGTTCACGTGCAAGATGCAGGATGGGCTTCTTGCACGGAAATGTAGGAATAATCGGTGGGCAATATGTGTTCCTGCCACTTTGCGGGAGGAGCTAATTTGGTTCATTCATAGGGAATTAGGACACTTTGGTGCTGCCAAGGTCTTCTATGAAATTGGTCGTGACTTCATTTGGAGTAAAATGGGAAGGGATGTTAGGAGGATTTTAGCTAAGTGTGACACCTGTCAAAGGAGTAAATATCCAGTTAAATATTTAGTGGGGGAGAGATCTGAAGTTCTCACAAGTAGTCCCGGCGAACTACTGTGTGTGGATTTATTTGGCCCGATCGTTAAAGGACAGTACGGCTACGAGTACATTTTTATAGTTATTGACGCTTTTAGTAAGTATGTCAAGCTATATCCGCTAAGGAAAGCCACGGGACTAGCGTGTAGCCGTCTGATCATTAATAAGTATGTACCTGAGTATGGCCTTCCTCTCAGGATACTATCTGACAGTGGACCACAGTTTACTGCAAAGAAATGGAGAACCAGTATGCAGGAAGCTGGTATAACACACGTTCATTCCTCTGTAAGGTACCCTCAGGGTAATTCTGCAGAGCGTCCATTAAGGGAAGAGGCTCGTCTTTTTCGGACTCTAGTGCATGACAAGCATACGGCCTGGGTTGGACATCTTCCCAAGGTCGAGACTTGACTGAATTCTGTCCAGCATGAGAGCACGAAATTGACGCCATACGAAGTTCACTTCGGAAAGAGACCACAAAATGAACTAGCGAGGGTGTTGGGATTAAATGAGGGTAAGCAACCGGGGATGGATTACATTGTCCAGTTGACGAAACAGAATTTTTCTAAGTCAGCACAAAAGAGAATTCGCCAACAAAAAGAAACTAAATTTGACCTATTCGAGCCGGGAGACAGAGTCTTACTTAGAGTGCCGAAACAGTCAAATAAGCTAGAGAAAGTCATGTCCAAGTTCTTTTATCTCTACGAGGGCCCATTTATAGTTTCCAAACGTATTGGCAAAACAGCATATGTGCTGGAGGATAGTAAGGGAAACAGATTATACGGGACGTATAATATACATAGTCTACGAAAATATGTGTCATAAAGTGAGTGTGTTTAGCTGGCGAGCCAGCCTATCAAATGAGTAAGTGTGGTATTTGGTGCGTGGTAGATCTGGTCTTCAAGGCAGGCGTATCAGAAGTCACACAGGGGGGTAGTATGTAAGTAAATGAGAGTTTTTAAGGTACAGGGAAATATGACGGGATTGTCGGATGCTCTTGAGCACTAAAATGTCTCGATACACCAAGGCCAGAATTTGGTAGCGCAGGTGAATTCCCATTTGTCTCCTAGAGATGGGTGAGCGCTTGAACAGGGTATTTTTGCTTAAGGCGTCCACGAGACAAAAGATGGGCCATCAGAAGGCGAGACAGTCCTTCATGAAACTCATACATATCAGCGCACGTGATTTCTGTTTACGGCCTCGCCATGTAAGATTTGTAAGTGTGTAATTTAAGGTAATTTGTACAAAGGTATTATTTGTGTGAGGAGAACTGGTCTGTGTTGAGAACTAGTATTAAGTAGAATATGGTCTACGGGAACTTAAGAAGACAGGGCGATTACGGCACAGAAATATTTGGTGTTATATGTAACGCGCACTTACTGTCTTTTTTTAGAAGTCAATATTAATTTAATCTACTTTAAAGAGAGATTAAGTATTATGGTCACGAGGCGCTGCCACAATAGTGTGATCGTGTGCTCAGTGATAAGTGGGATTAATTTCACAATAAGGAAGGAACCTCCAGTGAAATTAGGAAGTTCTAGGGAGATATGCATATATCAGAACACCTTGAAGCGTGTGAGGTGACATCTCATATACATAGTGCTCACACAGTATTTATGTCTATTTTCCAACATAGAGAAATTTGAGAGGCGGAAATATCCGTGGAACACTATTCTATATGAAAAACATTGGACTGGTTGCAAATTGCAATCCATCGTGACAACAAACTTTGACGCAAAGTGCGTGAAGAAGAATTATGAGTGTATATATATATATGTAATTTAGGGTGATTTCATTTATGTAATATGTATTTTGGATGGGGATTATTAATTTGTCTGGGATAATCGGATAATGGACCGTCGTCACGGTAAATCATCCGATGATCCGAGGCGAATATGTAACGTGTTTTTCGAGGGGTTTTTATGCAACTGACATAAGTCAGTAGGAAGCCATTCTATATTTATTTACGTGGCAAATTGTTCAGCCAAGAGAATTTTTCATGTTAATTTATTATTATTATTAATTTATTATAATTATTATTAAGGTATTTTTCGGAGCATTTTATAAAAATTATAAGCATACAGATAGGTTTTCTATGTCTTAGGAAACACTATCAAGCAAATTATTACGAACGACATTATCATAGAAAATTATATGATTACGGAATTTTACGGAGTTTCGTCAGTTAGGGTATATTGAGAGACATGACTCACTGGGAATTCAAATACAGGCTTATGCTTGTCAAGTAGTATGACGCAAGGCTGGGTCACATCGTCAAGAAAAGGCGGATGTATGGAACGGCAAACGACTTCACCCACCCGCCGAGTGCAATGAGCCAGAAGAGGGAGTAGCGCGTGAGGGGTCAGCCAATCAGTGGAGACCACGTAAGCTGGAAGTCGGGACTGGAGTGGGAGACCGACGAGTGCATATATGGTTGGCACGCCGTGGAAACGAGGACTATCGTTATAAAATTTAACTAGTATGGTTGCACGAGTGAGTGGCTCCGATGTTCAGTGGAGTTAGCGACTATCTTTGTGAAACTTAACCGTGGTGGTTGTACGTGTTGGTTCCGATGTACGGACCATAAATCTTCATATCTACAAATATATCATCAACAACGAAGAAGATGACGACGTCCAGGAGGCTATGGGAAGCTCACTTCAACATCCAGTACGAGGGAAATGCTACGGCAATTTCCAGTGGTAAGCGCGAATGACACATAGCTACGCAATCTCTCGTCTTTCTTTGTTTCATATTCAGTAATTCAGTAAATTCATAGCTTGGGAATAAGAGTAAAATCAGTAATTTATCCGACTCCGTTTTCACGTACGGTAATTTTCTAGCGGTAATATTTAAATTGCAACACTCCAATTTAAATTCAAACTTATTATTATTATTATTATTAATTTTGCTATACTTGTTTTTTATACAAAAAATTCATTTATTTTAACCATGCAATCTTTGTTTTCAGTAGGTAGCATTAGATATAGACCAATTCCTTCTCCTGATACAATTGTTTGTTGGGTTAATGATCCAATCATACCACGATCTGAGAGTAAAGATTCTTAAAGTTGTTCTACCAGAGCTAGGTGTTGTTAAATACAAATTTAGATTTCAACATAGCGTTGAGGTCTTGGCGCCCATTAAAACAACATATCTTAGTAGAAAACGGTATATTTGTCACGCAACAGTGAGGGCTATAGAAGACATTACAGCATGTTTTTCGGAACAATTGGACCACATGACTGTTTCCCAAATGAAGAGTGCACAATACAGTTTGTTAATATTGTGTTTTGGTTTTTAAATTTCAACTATTTCTTTTTTCTTTCTTTCTTTCTTTCTTTCTTTACATTCAGTCACTTATTTTTAATGTATCTTTGGGGTAAGCATCTTCCACCTTTCCATTATGGTGCACCATAATAGGGTTATTGATGGGAATGTTTTTAGTGTTAAGCTTTCCAACCACCTGTTTTCCTTGATATTTAAATCTATATCGGCTGATGAAGGGGCCAAAACAGTTAGGCCTCTAAACATGTACCCAATTACCACCAAGTGATCATTTATCAAAATATATTGATTAGGCGTGGAGAAGATCTGCCCTAATCTTTCCCATAAAGGGAGAACGCGAACCAGGCGTAAGCCTGACCAAAATAACTACTGTGAAAGGGCTATGAAACTGAAGTGATGTGGGGTAGAGGGCATCGAGCTACATAACCAGAAAATCAAAGGTTAGATAACAATATTTATTGCTCAAGTGCAAATTGATAACACAGTAAACAACAAATGCACATAAGTGCTCAAATGAATAGTTTAAATATATCAATTGTAAGGGTTTGAGTACAGAAACCCTAATTAAGAGAAACCAATAGAATGCTTGATTCTGACTAGAGAAAAGTTGAGCTTGACATATAAATATTGCGCTTGAATCACTTAATAATAAAACGGAATGAAGAAATGCATGACAATAGTAAAATTGAAATTTTACATAAAATGAACTTATCTTCTCAAAAGAGAGTTGAAGATATATCCTTGCAGAGCCAGCTCCTTAAAAATTCCAGTTACCAAACAAATGGTGTTGAGAAGTCTTTACAGTTCCTTTGGAAGGAGGCGTTCATGGCCTTAAGATATGTATGCCAGAAGTAGAAAAGTCCAACTCTTCTTCCATCTCTCTTGTAGTATCCAGGCGATGATTGATAAGAAATTTGAAGTTGGCTAGCAGTCGGGAAAACTGCTGTTGCCTTGCAGGATGAATCAAAATAGACACCATCTAAGAGGTGGCTCGCTGAGCAAGACAGCTGGTATTTACTTCTACCAGCTGGATCTGAATGATGCAGGACAGCACCAAGCAGCGTCTCTTATACAGGAGCGATAGAACACTCTCGAACCAGTAGCCCACCTGACTACAGAGTCTTGCTATTGGCTGAATGAAGGTCGAGCTGACGTCATTCCAACACCGGCATGCGGCAAGCCGAAAGCACAATAGTAGACGCTCTGTATGCCGAGGGTGTGGATGGCTGAGAATGTGAGCGCTAGAACACTTGAGGTAAGACCTTTAGAAAATCGAAGCTTACATATATATGTATAAATCAATAAATTAATTACAATACAACAACATATTAACTTGTTTGGAAGTTTTCGGGACAGAAAAAAAGCGAACAGTAAAACAGGGCTGTCGCAAAGAAGTAAACATGTACAAACTTATACTGTCACGAAAGTGACCAAGGCGGAACTTTTGCCACAACTATTAGTAATTAGTTCATCAATACGGAACCAGCATGAACCTTTCAAATACTAAAATATAAATGTCTGCCTTAAATTTTTAAATGCTAAATTGTAATACGAAGTGACACATAATTTTAACCACACTTATCGAATCGTACTGAACTTGGCAGCCTATCCTCAGTGGGAAGGGAAATACAGTATGTGTGACGCAACTCACATACCGTATCTCCGGATACGCAATTCGTATAATATCTGACAAATGATGATGGTAGGCCTACGCATCATTCTCGTATTTGGTACGCAAGTAGGGAACACGGAATCGGGTACACTGGTCAACTGCCGACCTGCTCCACTGTTGAACGGGTGAACTGGTAATACTCTTAACTGATTGAGCTCAAGAGCCGCGATTATGACAAAATGGTCAGGAGTACGCACAAACAGCCCATTATCCGCGTCACACTAACAGTATCCTTCCGTTATAAACCAATTAGTCAAATCGTGGCTACTAGTTGGAGTTCCAGAACGTCCACTCTGCAATAAACCAATTACAGTCTGTTTGTACTGTAATTCCCTTGTGATAAGCAGTCATAGGCGCAACTACTGTCGACCAAAATATTATGTGCACTCGAGTTTGAAGGTTGTTTCTGAAGTAACCAATAGACCTACATAAAATCCAATAATATCATCATTGTCATCGTTCTATTTTACGTTAGTTCATGTAGGTTTGGAATTTTTAATTTATATTTTAATATTTTTTATCGCAGATGAAACACAAAAAGTGCCCGTTTTAAGCGTGTTTCATCTATGCGTCACATTTAAGAATTATCTCACAAACCCGTCATCAGATCGAATCCAAATTTTAACACAATATACATTGAAATGTTGTATAACTGGTTTATTAATTTCAAAATTTTGTGCGTTCAAGAACGAAAGTTGTTATCATTTGTGTAAGGTAACTTTTTCTCGGCTCGGGGTGGTCGGAAAATGTAGTTCTTGATTGCGTTGTAATCGTTACACATCAAAGGGTTATGCTGTATGGCTGTGAAATACGTAAATTAATTCACTTATTTTATATCGGTTTGTATTTGTACGGGGAATGAAGTCATGGTTCACCAGCTAGCCGCTCCGGGAAATGCTGTACAGCGTTGCTGTTATGGAGCCCATCACTTACGAGCGAGGCGCGCCATGACGCGTGATGGAGCCCATCTTGGCAACGTTGTACAGCTTTCACCGGAGCGGCTAACTGGTGAACCATGTCTTAATTCCCCGTACAAATACAAACCGATATAAAATAAGTGAATTAATTTACGTATTTCACAATCATACAGGATACCTTTTTGATGTAGAAGGATTACAACGCAACGAAGAACTACATTTTCCAACCACCCCGAGCCGAGAAAAAGTTATCTTACAAAAATGAAAACAACTTTGTTTCTTGGACACACAAAATTTGAAAATTAATAAACCAGTTATACAACATTCCAATTTATATTGTGTTAAAATATGGATTCGATCTGATGACGGGTTTGTGAGATAATTCCTAAATGTGACGCATGGTTGAAACACGCTTAAAAACGGGCACTTTTTGTGTTCCAACTGCGATAAAAAATATTAAAATATAAATTTTAAATTCCAAACCTACATGAACTAACGTAAAATAGAATGACGAAAATGATGATGTTATTGGATTTTATGTAGGTCTATTGGTTACTTCACAAACAACCTTCAAACTCGAGTACACATAATATTTTGGTCGACAGTAGTTCACCGCCTTCTCTACTAAAACCCACGTGATATCGGCATTGCCAGTCCCTGTTCACAGCGCGTCGTGGGTCGTTCCTATGACTCCACATAAACACCATGTATCTGAAATACAGAACTACCTTAAATGGCTACCTACACAGTTTACTTGTTGTTTCGTTTGAGAGACTTGGACTTCGAGGTAATTTATCCCCGTGCACTTGGGTGTGTGTACAGTTGGTTCGATAACCAGTGTTATTGTGGTATCTGTAGCAGGGTTTTCTTATTTGTAATTCAGGTGAGGATTGGGAAGGAGGAGGCCGTGGTCTTAACTTAGGAACCATCCCAACATTTGCCTGGACTAGAAGTAGAAACTCACGGAAAACACTTCTAGGATGGCTGAAGTGGGAAACAAATCCACCTCTTCTCAGATTTACCTCACGAGTCTGAGTGAACCCCGTTCCAACCATCAGACCAGAATTAAATTTCTTGGCAGAGCCAGGAATTGAACCAGGACCTCCACTGTGACAGCTAAGAATGCTAGCCACATCGCCTGGAGGTGAAC
Organism: Meconema thalassinum; assembly: GCA_946902985.2. Lineage (NCBI taxonomy): Eukaryota > Metazoa > Arthropoda > Insecta > Orthoptera > Tettigoniidae > Meconema > Meconema thalassinum. The sequence continues at coordinate 215,131,634 of OX336389.2, read as the reverse complement.
CACACAGTTTGCTGAACGTCTACTCCAGTCAAATGCCGGGATGCTTCCTAACTGAAGACCACGGCCGCCTACTTCCCAATCCCCACCTGTATTACAAATGCACACACTAATAAAGCCATCGCAGTAACACAGGTTATCTGACAATTTACCCACACACAAGTGGCCTATACGGGGCTGCATGACCAAGATGTTGCAAAGCCCCTAAATAAATCAACAACAACCACTACTTTGATATAAAGTTGAATCTGCATCTGCCACGAATTGACTAATACAATTGAACGCGTTGCCAACACAATAAAATTTCCTATATAAAAATATCCAATGAACTAAACACCTAGGTACATAAATCAACCTGGCATGGGAGACTCATAATAAGATATTGGTTACAGTGTAAAGCTTTTCACCTACGAGAATATTATTTATCAGCGCCTGAACTGAATTTGTGTCGTGTGATCAGCGAGGGATCTTCGAAATCTTCAGGTACTGAATCAGTGCCAGCGTGATGAACTTCAAAGGTATTATCATCAAGTTTCCAATATTGTCATATACTGACAAGTTTATTAAAGACACAAACCATCAAAAATTGGGAGAAAATCAACATTTGCGTTTACATTCTTTTGAAAATCAATTAATTCTTGCAATATTATTTGTCAGTAATGTACGGCAAGCTAAGCCCAGTTCAGCCTGTGGTTGGTGCGCTCCGCTGACTCATATCGTTAGTTCACACGTGTTTTGTGATTCATATGGGCGTGTATTTGCAAAGCTTAGACGTTAGTGTTGCACGTTTAGTGAGTATTGTAATTACTGTGATTGTTGGTCATGCCTAGACACCAATTCACATTGCGCGAACGTGTGTATATCCATAATTCGTACATGAAAAGCAGAAAATCTTGTTCTGAAACGAGACAAAAATTTCGAATCAAGTTTCCAGGAAGGCCTGTGCCTAATTCCAGTACAATTAAGAGACTCGCAAAACGAATCAAGGAAACAGGCTCCGTAAATAATAAAAGAGTTGACAGACATTCTTTCATCAGAAGATGTCAGGTGTGTGTTACAAGAGAAGGATGACATTTTCAACATCGCCTATAAGCGCTGTAAGTACACATTATTGAACATGTTTGGTAAAAGAGTGAAAGTGCGCGCCTACCACGGGCTGAACCAGGTTCGCGCGACCGCGATACATAATGACACTGTACCTAGGGATTTTATTCACTAATGTACAGTATATTATAATATAATATTTGTGTGCAGCAGTATTGCCGTAATAATAATAATAATAATAATATCGTATGGCCTCGGATGCCGGGTGCAAGCTTTGTTATTTGACACCCAGAAGGTAGCTTGCATGTCGAATTTCGTTGTTCCTTGACTATGAAAGTCAAGGAGGTTAGATGTTAGATATCTAAGCTCCTTGAACACAATAGCGCTTTCTAGTAGAGAAATGAGGAACTTTGTGTTGGCGGAAACTCCCGAGATTAATGTTGCCATTATGAACTCGGCCTATTGAATTCAAATGGGTTCTTTGACATGCCAACATCGTATGACATGCGTATCGTATTTTTGCCGCCTTTCAAGAATCACTTACCACGGCCAGGAGCGAACCTGCAATCTTGGGGTTAGTAGACCGACACGATATCAACTCACCCACCGTGGCAAGCAGTATTGCCGTGATCCTGATCGATAGTTGACTGAACGATCCTCAGATAATTCAACCACATTTCGTATTTCATTTTAAAACGAAACAATTCAAAATAATTCCACCAATCCACACTGAAAAATGGCTTTCAAACACCATAAAATTCCCGTTGTTTCAAAAATTTCAATCAATTCCCATTTGAAATATACTTTCGATTTTGTTTTGATCATAAACCCCTAAAAATTCATGTGAGGAGTAACTGGCCATATTGCTCTATGAATTCAATTATACAGTACATTAAAAATTCCAAGAAAACGAAAAGTGTAGAATTCCACCCATGCGCAAACTTACGAACACCAAGGGTAGCGACGCCTTCAAGCGCTTAGTGTTCAGGCAGAATGCTTCTTCAACACGCATTGTGACCCAGTCCCATTTGGCTCAGTTAAGAATATTCCCATTTTCTTTGGTTGTTGTTTGAGTCTTCAGTCTTTTGACTGGTTTGATGCAGCACTCCAGGCCTCCCTGTCCTGAGCTAATCGTTTCATCTCTACATAGCTACCACACCCTACATCCGAGGCAATCTGTTTAACATATTCTAACCTTGGTCTACCCCTACAGTTCTTGTCCTCGACCCTTCCCTCCATAACTAAGCTTGCTATTCCTGGGTGTCTTAGTAAGTGTCCTACCAACCTATCTCTTCTCTTCATTAGCAGTCGCCAGAAACATCTCTCCTCTCCCACTAGTCTTAATACCTCTTTGTTTGTAACCCTATCTACCCATCTGATCTTCATCATTCTCCTGTAACACCACATTTCAAATGCTTCAATTCTCCTCTTTTCTTCTGCACCAATAGTCCAAGTTTCACTTCCATAGAGCGCCACGCTCCAGACAAAGGCTTTCAAAAATGACTTCCTAATACCTAAATCTATATTCGATGTCAGCAGATTCCTTTTTTGTAGAAATGCTTTCTTTGCCTGAGCCAACCTACTTTTTATATCCTCTTTGGTATTTATATACATTTCGGTTTTGTAAACTTTACCTATAACTTGCCCCGTGGTGTTTGGGTAGCGCGCCTGCCTCGCACCCGGAGACCCCGGGTTCGATTCCCGGCTCAGTCAGGGCTGGAACGAGGTTCACTCAGCCTCGTGAAGACAATTGAGTACCTGTCTTACAGTGAGGCAGCGCCCCGGTCACGAAAACCAAGATAATGACCGAGGGAACCTGATAAGCTGACGACGCGGGGCAGCGGTCGCTTGGTACGCCTGGGCCCTTCATGTGCAGTAGTGCCACGAGGAGGGGGGGGGGTATACTTTAGCTATAAGGTAGCTATAGCATTTTTCATCGTTCAGTTAATATTTCAGGAAAATAGCTATACTCACACTGGGCGCACACACAGGACCTTCTAAGATAAGGAAACAAAAGCTTACAGGAATAATGTTTATTGTGCAGCCAGATATAAGGGCATACCGTACTAGGGCACTGATACGCATTACTCTTCAACCAATCTTGTTCCACCGGTTCAACTAAGGCATCGACGTCAACACTGAATAAATCTGTGCCCAGTCCCTGAAGCCACGTTGAAGAACCATCTGGATGGTAAGAGGGTCACAGCAGAAGCACGCTGTTATGGTCTCAAGAAGCCGCCACCAAACTTTCTTCGTGGATGGAGCTATTCCGATTTTCTTGCAAGATGGTCACGGAGGGTGCTTCTATGACCAGGATGAGCGCTTCGCTTCTGGTGTCGCATGATGCACCCACATTTACAATGCGCAAAAATTTCCACGTTCACCATGCTTCTGCACGCGCAGCCATCTGTCAACTGACACTACATATGCACCATCTGATGGCTGCAAGATAAATCTGTGCACTCCAGTGTCAGCCCTCGAACACGACTGGGAATATGTCACCCGTGATAATTCTTGTAATCTTATTTTTTGAAGCTACCTTGTATCTGCAATTTCCGTCAATCACTGCACGGGAAGAAAGAGAGTCAGGAAGGTCAGTCTTCACAATATTCTCTCTCCGCTTTTCTTTCATTTTTTTCTCGAATTTCAAAATTAATGAACATGGCCGTTATTCCATAGGCTGGTTGAGTTGTATCTAGTGATCAGCTCTACAGGACAGAATACTCGAAACCATTGATAGGCCTACTGATGTTCCTCAGGCCAAGGAGACATTCCGTCAATTAGGAGTGAAGAAACAATCTCACTCTATCCATACATCTTCATCATATGAAGATGTATGGTGCTGATGAAGTTCTGACCAGAGCATTGCGCGATACAGGAAAGTCATAGCACTTGTCAACTCAAGACTTATCAGCGGTTTTCTGTGACTCATATGGTATTGAGCCCCTTAACGCTGTGCTGAAACCCAAAGAACATTTCTGATTTGATTGTTGTTTTGTTGATGAATCTTTTAGGATCTTTCCAACATCGTGGTTATGTAGCCCCGTGTAGTTGGGTGTGTATAGAATTTGTCTGATAACCTGTGTCACTGGGATGTCTGTACTAGTGTATGTATTTGTAATTGAGGATAAAAATTGGGTAGGAAGCAGCTTTGGCCATAAGTTAGATACCATTCCGGCATTTGCCTGGAGTAGAGGTGGGAAACCACGGAAAACTACTTCCAGGATGGCTGAAGTAGGAATAGAAACCGCTTTTCTCGGTTTTGCCTCACGAGGCTGAGTGAACCTCCGATCCAGACCTCAGACCAGAATTAAATTCCTTGACAAAACCGGGATTCAGACCCGGGCCTCTGTGATAACAGCCAAGAATGCTAGCCACTACGCAACGAGGCGGACTTGATTTGATTGAGCCATAAGGACTTCCCAGTATATTATTTATTACCTGGGTATGAAAAATGATCAGAACATTTGTATCTGTATGATCATAACCCTTTCCTTTTTTCTTTGCTTTTAGATATGTTTTAATTTCTTTCAGTTGGAATTTTAGAAACGTTAAACTATTGAAATACAGGAAACGCACGCAGTCCATTGTGCAGAAACTTCACAGTGGTATGAAAATGAAAATCCACAGCCTGCTTCCAGTCGACCGACCGGGTCAGGGATGGAATGAATGAAGCCCCCATCTAGCGGCGAGGATATGAACTGTGCCGGCTGCCGAAGCCTGTCGCACTCCTCTGAGGTAATGATTAAATGAATGACATATGAAATGAAATGATAGTGGAGAGTGTTGCTGGAATGTGGAGAGTGTTGCTGAAATGAAGTTTTTGACAGGGAATACCGGAGTACCCGGAGAAAAACCTGACTGCCTCAGTTTTGTCCAGCACAGCTCTCACATGGAGTGACTGGGATTTGAACCACGGACCCAGCGGTGAGAGGCCGGCGTGCTACCGCCTATGCCACTGAGGGTTCCCTCACAATTGTATGCTAAACTTTAAATGTATTTTCGTTCAAGCTTCCAATGCCTTACCCAATTTGAATCTAACTGCACCGTACCCCCTGTCGACCTGACGCACGCAATTATCACGAACTCCCTGACTGTAAATTACTCAGCTGGTGCTCTTCTTCGCATCGTGTTACAACTCCCTTTTGTTCAGTAAAGCGCTCCCCTGATCAAAATTCTAATTGGATACAGATCTAGTTACCACTCAATTTTGTACTCTAGCAACGTTGCAAAGGATTCAGTTCAATTCAACTCACTCGCTACTTACGTTGATTGAACAAAAGGTAGAGGTTCGGATTTCCATTTGAAGACCATAAGAGCCATTGAAAGGAATTGTTCTATAAATTAGATTGAAATGCCAGGCAAGTTATGTCAGGATTGGTTTGCCTCGGTGTCCCGAAGATCCTGGGTTCGATTCTCAGCTATTCAAGAAATAATAATAATAATAAAATACGGTTCTTTAGAGACATCATGTATCTGAAATTTTTCCTGAAGGGGATCTTTATCGTGCCGGTAAATCTACTGACATGGCTGCCTCACATTTAGGAACCCTCAAATGCCTTCGATCCCGCCATCTTGGACACAACGGGCGAGAACTGTAGCGTTTCGCCACGCAGAAGAAATGTAACTCTTGTCAGAAGATTGAAATGGGATCTGCATTTCAGAATTCCATTGGTCGAGTTGTAAATTGTGTTATTAGATTATATTAGATGCACTATTTCAGATACGTAGGTAAGACACAGTTGGTGATTGCCTCACTCTTTAAGAGAAAGGAGATCGTTGCTCTACTTGGTAAATTTTCTCATTTTAATAATGATTGGCGCCCAGAAAACAATTCAATTCAAATTCTATCCAACAGGATATCAAAAAGTGTCACCCAACAGTTGCCTCACTTCAAGTATTAATTACAACCCTAAAAACAAGTAGTTCCGCAAAGAACTAAATAGCCTATTTTCATATATCCCACTGGTCTTTTCCATTAAAACTTTCCTGCCTATTAAGGACTTTCCATGTGATATACTAAATAGCATCTGGTTCAAGACCTATGTCTTCAACAACACCATTATAACGAGAAGTTATGTGCTAGAATATAGAGGATGTAACAAAACGTTACGGCACAAAATGCAGGACATATTCCTCACACGTAAACGAAGAAATTATGTTATATGAACATGGGTCCGGAAACGCTTTGTTTCCATGTTACACCTCATTGTCTCCAACTCATTACGCATGGGAATCACACAAGAACAGAACGTTAAAATCGTGGGGAACATGCACTCTTGGTTACGTCTGGTTACGTTATCACTATCGTAGGTGCACCGCCAGTGGTTTGTTTTAAATGGCCCCGTTGCCATGCGACTTAGCAGATGTGCCTTTAGCTGTGCGACAAAACATGTACTTCATGCACGATGGAGCACCTCCTCATTTTAGTGTTAATGTCCGTCGGCTTCTAAATAACAGATTGGGTGACAAATGGATAGGTAGAGGTGGACCAATTGCCTGGCCACCACGCTCTCCGGACCTAAAATCACAGAACTTTATTTGTGAAGGCATTTAAAAGTTCTTGTGTATCGAACCCCAGTACAAGATGTCTCCGTGCCCGTATTATGGAAGGCTACGAAACCATACGCAGTACTCCAGGGACACATCAGCGCATCCGGGATTCACTACGACGGTGGGTTGATGCATGTATCAATGCGCACGGAGGGCATATTGAACATTTCCTGTGGGAAAGAGTTGCATGTGGTATGCTGGTACGTTCTGTTCTTGTATGTTCCCATGATAAATGAGTTGGAAACAATGAGGTATAACATGGAAACAAAGCGTTTCCGGACCCATGTTCATATAACATAATTTCTTCGTCTACGTGTGAGGAATGTGTCCTGTAATTTGTGCCGTACATTTTTGTTACACCCTGTATAGCTTTCAATATCTCCTCCCGTGAGATGGCATCGTTCTGTAACGAACCACGGGAATTCAGTGACATTAGATAATGATTGTTATCATAGCCCATACGAATCAATCATATTTTCAATCGTCTTAATAAGATACGAGGAATAAAATATAAAGATCTAAAATTTCGTACTGATGCCTCTTAAATTTTTGATAAAAATTTAACTTCATTAGATGTATCTACACTAAGCTCTGTATAAAGATTAACTGAGACAAGTTTCTTTGCACTCGAGTGATTAGATCTCCAGACAAGTTATTGTAAATATTTGAAAATCACTTGGTCGCCAGGATGTTTTTGTGTTCCTCAGGATTTGAAAAGCCACATATGTGTCCTTACTTAACAGTTCTCTAACTCCAAACAAAACTTCAGTTTGATGGCTTAAATCGTTCCGGAGATATTAAGAACCAGTGAAATGTATCGCATGGACACCATGTTGGAATGTTTTATATATTCTATAGAATTATATGCCAGCAGATGAATATTATAACCGTGGCTCATTATATCAACGTTGTTATCTAACGCATGTATAGGGCACGAGAAATAAAAACGTGATTTTAAAAGTTTAGCACAGCCGCCATTTTAAGTTCTCATAGAAATTAAATTAAATTAGACGCCAGTACATTAGGCCTTGTATGACGATTTACCGTGTTAAGTTTCATTGCTCTCGGATAATTAGGTCGTGAGAAAAGTCTATATAAATATTTAAATTTCTCGTCGCGGCTCTTTTGGTTCTGTGCTCATCCGGTTATTCAAAGACTCATAGGTGAACTTACGTTAATATCCTCTATCAACATACAAAATTTCAGTTTGATTGCTGTAATCGATTCATAGATATTGAGAACCATCTAAAATTTTGGATGATTACCATGTTCGATTGTCCTATATATTGGTCATAGAGTTATGTACCTTTAGATAAAGATTATTGCGCAGGTTCATAATACAAAACATTCACATGATCGCATGATTAGGACACAAAAAATAAAATCTTCATATTAAAATTTCGCACAGCCGCCATCTTGCTTTTATGAAATAATTGAATTGAGATAGATGCCAATAGATCAAATCCTGTATAGACATGTAGGGTGTTACGGTTCACGGTGCTCGGTTGATTAAATCTGGATAAAATTCCATTTAAATATTTCAAACTTCGCTTGGCCGCCATGTTGAGTTTGCACTTAACAGGTTTTAAAGTGTCGCATGACGGAACGTACCTTAGTATTCTCTATCATCATGCAATATTTCAGGCTGATGCCAGTAATAGTTTCAGAGGTATAGAATGCTGGTATATTTCGCGCGGCCGCCATGTTGGATCGGTGAAATTTATTATAATTTGAAATGCTTTGTCGGGGTTGCAAAAGATAGTAACTTACTATGTTTTAACCGAGCTTCATTGAAATCGCTCCAGCCGTTTGGGTTGTATTAGAGACAAACCCACAGGACACACACATATACGCACGCACACACGCACACGACAAAAGGTGATCTCATCACACTGCTAAGTCATCACAATATCAACAAGAAGTTCCGTGACGAACTAAAGAGCCTACTTTTCTTAAAATTTAAGATTCATGCCAATGATTAATCTATATGAATCTATCTAGAATAAAGACGAAATTAAGTTGCTAATATCGAAATTTCTAATTAGTTCGAAATACTGTATACCTGGCATAATGTAGCCTAATAGAGGACTACAGTTGGCAGCCCTGGTGACTGAATATATTCTTAGTTCCATCTCTTAAGGTACAGAATACTAAATTTGGTTGAAGTCCAATGAATTGCATGGACGTTACATGCAGTTAAACATTGGATCTAACAGCACGCGTAAAATCATGTTGGCAACAATGTCATGCATGTAATGGGCAGAAATAATCTGTAATAATATGATCGATTGTTGTGCCAATTTTGAATGAAATCCATTAGTTAGTATAGATGTTACATGCATTTTAAAATTGGACCTATCAGCAGGCTTAGAATCATGTTGGCAGCACTGGCGTAGGCCTATATTAGTTACTCCAAATTAATCTAGAATGCCAGGTACTATACGTGTGCAAAGTTTAGAGCTATTGGCTTGCATACTTCCTGATATATTGATATTAGGGTAACAAAAATAGAGACAGTATTTATTAACAGTTGTCAGCCCTGAGTACTTTTAAGAATCGGCATATTCATATATGTTATGGTACACATAGCACACACGAAATCGGGTTGAAATCCAAATGATAGTATGGAAGTTACATGTATTTAAAGTTGGACATCGCAGCAGGCTTAGAATCATGTTGGTAGCACTGACGTATATACGTTACTCCAAATTAATATAGAATGTCAGGTACTATACGTGTGCATAGTTTCAAGCTGTCGGCTTGCATACTTTCTGATATATGGGTAATTGGTTTAAAAAATTTGAGAGCATTTATTAACAGTTGGCAGCCCTGGTGGCTCTTAAGAATACGCTCAGTCATATCTGGTTATGTACACATACAACATACGAAATTTGGTTGAATTCCAATTGATAGTGTAGAAGTTATATGCATTTAAAAATTGGACCTATCAGCAGGCTTATAATCATTTTGGAAACACTGCCATGTATGGCCTCCTGGAAATTAAACTGCAATATTATTATCTATAAGTGTGCCAATTTTGAAATAGCTCCCATTCATACCTTCCAAGATATCCAACATGGAGCTCAAATTTCAATTGCGATTTTTTAGCAGTTGGTAGCACTGACATCATTTTCAAATATGGCCGTGAGATATTCAGGTGTAGATCTTTACTCCTACCAAATTTTGTTTCGATTGCTCCAGCCGTTTAGGAGTTGATAGGGGGGGACACACACACAGCCAGACAGACAGACAGACAGACAGAAGAACACACATTTGCCCGATCTCATAAGTCTACTTTTTCCTCATTTTTGCGAAATGTGAAAAGTAGGCTAAAAATCACATACTCCCTAGTACATGGGGTTGACGACCACAAATTCCAAGGTTAGCTAATGTGTTAGCTAATGTGGATGGTCGGTCTCTTCACATCTGCGTACACTTTGCGCTCATTCTCTTAAGTCTCACATTCTTTTCAATTTCGTTCGCTGTCTCAATATTCATTGTATCCTACAAGGAAACGCACTCCACATCTTGCCAGTAGTATTGACGACTTCTCAGCGTCGGAGGCGAGGGTGTGTTCACATCAAGTCTGAATATAGATGGCAGCAATCCCGGCACTGAGAGTGAGTGTGATATTTACCCGAGTTTTTCCATATTTCCTGAAGGTAAATACCTTATTTCAAGTCCAGGGATGTCAACCCAAACCCCAGGCACTAAACAATGCACGTTCATTCTTGTAATAACCCTGGTCGGTGTCAATGATTAGGGGTCATCGGAGCCACACCTGGCTCTTGTTGGTTGATGATGATGAAGATAATTGTTGTTTTAAGGGGCCTAACATCTAGCTGATCGCCCCTAATGGTTTGGGTGATAGTGAAAGAAGAGATGAGAATGAAAACTATAACTAATACTAACTAGAAACTTAGGGGGCTGCGTGACGCAGTCGGTAGAGGCGCTGAGCTTCTAACTGAAAGAGAGTGGGTTCGAGCCCCACCCAGGTAGTGGATTTTAGAAACAAAACTACCACTTTCGGAAACGCAAATAGCCCTGGGGTTCACTCAGCCTACACCAGAAATGAGTACCAGGGTAATTCCTGGGAGCAAAGGCGGCCGGGCGTGGAGCTGACAACTTCATCCCATCTAGTGCCGATGTCAGATAAAGTGGAAGCCTCTACCCTCCACTCCTCCCAGGGCCTCCATGGCCTGTACGAGGTAGGCTAACTAATACTAACTAGAAACTAGAAGAAGAAATGGTAAACAAAGGGTAAGGCAAATAAAGGACAGGAAGAAAAGAAATGCCCTCAACCCTCGAAGAATGAGGATTGAGTGACTTGGAAGGAAGGAGAGCCATGAAAGGCAGGTAAGAAAGGGTAAGAGGTAAGGGCTGGCTCTTATTGGTTTTGACCGGATGCCGTTTCTGACGCCACGTGAATATTCAGGTGAAAATGTCACTTTGCAGTCACCAGGATTCAAACCTCAGCTGTCCGTGCAAAAGACAAGCAGCAACGCCACTGCACCATCACGCCCTATCCACCTTTACACACACAAATTCTGAAGTAAATAGCAAACGGATTAGTTATACTGTATAACTTGTTTGTACTTCGCTTGTGAGTGGAGGCTCTGTAGTGCCCTGCGTGGGGAAACAAAAAGTTATCCGCATTCGCCCCTCATCCGCACAACTTTTATCCTCATCCGAACGACTGTTATCCGCCCCTAAGTTTATCCGCATCCGCGCGACTTTTATCCGCATACGAACGACTGTTATCAGCATCCGCCCCACATCCGCACGACTGTTATCCGCATCCGCCCCGCATCCGCACGACTTTTATCCGCATCCGAACGACTATTATCCGCATCCGCCCCGCATCCGCACGACCGTTATCCGCATCTGCCCCGCAGCCGAACGACTGTTATCCGCCCCGCATCTGCTTAACTTTCATCCGCATCCGCACGTTTATTATCCGAATCTACTGGCATTGCAATAATAGTTTTAATTAGATAACGCATGTCGGTCTACTAACCCCAAGCTTGCAGGTTTGCTCCTGGCCGTGGTAAGTGATTTTTGAAAGGCGGCAAAAATTTACGACACGCATGTCACACGATGTTGGCATGTAAAAGAACCCATTCGAATTCAGTAGGCCGTGTTCATAATGGCAAAATTAATCTCGGGAGTTTCCGCCAACACAAAGTTCCTCATTTCTCTACTAGAAAGCGCTATAGTATTCAAGGAGCTTAGATACCTAACCTCATTGACTGTCATAGTGCTTCAAGGACCAACGAAATTCGACATGCAAGCTACCCTCTGGGTGTCAAATAACAATAATGCTATTGGTTTTACGTCCCTTTTAACTACACAGGCTTTTAGAGACGCCGGGGTGCCGGAATTTTGCCCCGAAGGGGATCTTTAACGTGCCAGTAAATCTACTGACACGGCTCCCTCGCATTTTCGCACCCTCAAATGCCAGCTGACTGCGCCAGGTTTCGAACCTGCAACCTTGGGATCAGCAAGCGAGAACGTTACCCCTGAGCCACGCAGCCAGACTGTCAAATAACAAAGCTTGCACCCGACATCGAGGCCATACGATAGTATTATTATTGTTGATGTGTAACATCTTTCCGCTCGGTTGCTGGATAGTTTTGTGGGAGTGATTTTGAAAATTGGGGACGGAAGTGGACCGGAACGATCGAGCTGGCAGTGGTGGATCAAACGGAAGTATGCACTGCCCGCTCGATCGATCAAACGGAAGTGTACTAGCTGGCAGTGGTGGACAACGGAAGTATGCACTGCCCGCTCGATCGATCGAATGGAAGTGTGCCCCAGCTGGCAGTGGTGGATCGAACGGTAGTATAAGACGCACTGCCAACTCGATCGATCGATCCAGCTGGCACTGGTAAGTGAAACAATCAGCGCGCGGTGTCGAAAATTGATACCATGACGCACTCTCTGCCATGTGGAATGTATATGACATACTGAACGGAAAACGCTCATGCGAACTCTGGTGTCAAGTGATTTAAACAGATGACATGGTACATGTTCGAAGTCTTCGTATCAGTATTTAAATGGTAAAATGCCTTAATATCAAACATTGTAAGTAGTCGGCAATGCATTGGCATAAGGCATTTTAAACTCAATGTCACTCAGGAACATTATCGAAACAAGCAAAATATAAATGAAACTTAATTGCTTAATGCAGTATTATTGGAACGTGGAAATAAGTCACCATCTTGTGCACGTTATTTGCGTAGTCGAAATAGCCGTGGGGTTAGTGCGTATGACTGTCAATCTAGAGATCTTGGGTTCGAATCCTGGGCGGGGTAGATATTTTTGCTACCAGATTATCTTTTTAAACGATATTTATCGTATCAATATGACTCATTTTAACCGAAACCATATGAAATTACGTGTTGGTCTGTGAATCAAGAGGACCTGTTTATAAGGAATTTAAGGTTACGAGCGGTGTCGCGTCTATTAATCTAGTTGATCCATATCGTATTTTTTATTTAGGCTAGTGCTGGTGGAAGCTACAACTCATCTAATAAAATGTGTTCCGTATTATAAACTACAATATCTGTAAAACACTCCCTTTTACAATAGATTAATATTTGTGCCAATAATACTATAAAATACCGGTGTATCAACAAATTCACGTGAGGTTTCTTCTATGTCAGATGTTACACATCATATGCGACTACTGTAAGGCTCGTAATTTTTCTTATTATTATTATTATTATTATTATTATTATTAGATAACGCATAAAGTATTAAAGCAACACATCTAGACATTTAAGGAGAAAGTCGTTCCCCTATTTACTGCCAGAAGGTTAAGGCTACTTGAGCTTTTAGTTCTCGCAGTAAATAGGTGCAGTTGCACTTTATATAAAGGGCGGTAGCGCGCAGTTCACTACTCCAGTGGGGGTTCGGGCGGGGACACCAAGAGCCCGCTGATGAGCCAGCTTAGTGTCCTAGGCGAAACCCCACACATGACACGGCACAAACCTAGAAGAATTGCTGAGTTTAAATTCACCGGCCGTGAACGCCAATAAACTATGGTTTCTAGTACTTTGATATTTATTTGTCATTTCATACTGGAACTGAGACACCATGGTCATCAGCCCCATGTACTTAAGTGTGTACAGAACATGTCTCATAACATGTGTACTGTAATTGTGAGTGTACTTGTGACTGGAATAACATTGAGAGGGAAGGGGCTGTGGCCGTAAATTTAGGTACCATCAGAGAATTTGCCTGAAGTAAAATTAGAAAACCATACAAAACGACTTGTTAAGTGGTGAAGGTAGAAATCAATCCCACCCCTTTTCAATTCTCTCTCTAAGGCTGATATACGCTCCAACCCTCAGACCAGAATTAAATTCCATAACAGAGTCAGGTTTCGAGTCCAGGACGTTTGGGACAGCAGTCATGTAATTTTTCAACCAATCACCCAGTGATTCAAGTAGTGAGTACAGTACATTATTTCTGAAATTAAAAATAAGAGGATAGCAATCCAGTGTCAACTCTCGTTTTTCTGATCACTAATTGGTCGTTCATTTATTGGTTCGCAGAAGTCCTTACATTGAGTTTTTGTCACAAACAATGGTTAACGAACACTTGAAGCTTGGCACAAGGACTGGCTCCATATTGTTGTTGTTCAAACGAACATTTATTGTTCTTGAATCGTTCCTGTTTCGTCAACAATGAGAACAAATTCAGAATAGCTCCATTTGTTTCCGTAATTAGCCTTAAACGTCTTAATCAGGCGCTCAACTTATTATGGCAATACTCATAATCGTGATGATGATATTGATGATAATCATAATGACGATGATGATAATTATTGTTTTAAGGGGCCTAACATCTAGGTTATCGGCCCCTGATGGTTTGGGTGATCGTGAAGATGAAAATGAAAAGCGAACTTAAAACTAAAACTAACTACTAACCTACATACTAGAAGAAGAAATGGAAAACTAAAGGAGAATAAGGCAAATAAAGGACAGGAGGAAAAGAAATGCCCTCAACCCTCGAAGAAGGCGGATTGAGGGACTTTGAAGGAAGGAGAGCCGTGGAAGGCAGATAGGAAAGTGAAAGAGGAGAGGGTCCGCCCCAGAGGTAATGGATAAAAGGGGGAAATCCGGACCCAGCTCAGGAATCCCTCGGACTCCTCAACTCCCGAACTCATCAGCCGTGAGCCCCTGAGGGTGTAGCAATATCTAGCATGCACCAGAAGAGGTGGGGCTACATACACCCTGCCTCCTTGAGGGCCTTGAGCAGAAGGCAGGAGGTAAAAGGAAAAGAAAATGATGGCTGACCCCTCACAGATGGAGGGTGTCAGGAAAGATGAGACAAGGGCCAATTACGGCGGGAAAGGAAGAGACTCCCTAGGCCTCGGATACCCTAATACCGTCGGGGTCGGAAGAGAACAAGAGTTGACCAAGTGAGGTCGACAGGAAAGAAGACAGAGAGGAGCCCGGCACAAGTAAGTGGAAGCAATGCCGGACTCAGCTGGGGCCCCGTGGTCGCCAACCCACGCCCACTAGAAGTGAGCCCCTGGGGGAATATAATGACGATGAAAATGATGCTAATGATAATGATAAATATGATGATAATGATAAAGTTAGTCATCAACTCATCAATGTCAATGTTCCGTTTTCTGCTGTCATCTAGCAGAGAATACCATACTCTATGAGTGCAAGCTGTAGTTGATATTTAATTTTGTCACGTTATCACAAGTTGTAAGTACCACTTCGTGGTGTAGCGAGTACCGTTCTTGGCTGTTGATCTGGAGGTCCGGGTTTGCTTCCCGGCTCTACCAAGAAATTTTAATTCTGGTGCGAGAGCTGGAACGGGGTACACACAGCCTCGTGAGGGAAAACTGAGAAGAGGAGGATTCGATTCGCACATCAGCTATCCTGGAAGTTGTTTCCCGTGGTTTCCCACTCCTACCCCAGGAAAAACTGGGATGGTTCTTAACTCCAGGCCACGGCTTCCTACTTTCCAACCCTATCCCCAATTTACAAATACAAACAATAGTACAGCCATCACAATAGCACAAGTTATCACACACATTCGGCACACACACACCGAAATACACGGAGCTGTATGACCACGATCTCGCAGATAAAATAAGCAACATCAACATCTTGTTCATTTCGTAGTGTCATGGATATTTCCCGTTTCTCCAAAATCAATCAATCTGGGAGGAAGAAGGGGAAGGAATTATAATTTCAGATCATAAGTCAAACAGCACCACTGATCCAAAGAGAAATCTACTTTTTGTGGTAAAATGTCATATAAAATCTGCATATTCACCCAGCTCATTTATGCGCTTAGGGTAGATTTTCAGTCCCTATGACATTAATAACACTCGGTCTTTAGGGACGAACTGGTAGTGGTTATTCTTTATCGATAGAAGCATACACACACTTTGTGCTTCTCAAACTCCTGAACAGTAACAAACATCCATGAATTACATTTTTATAGCCGCATTCTTGACCAACCTACGATATTGGCCGCCCCTGTATTAGCTTACCACTGAGCTAATAAAGTAGACACATCTATTCTCTCTGCAAAGAAACTTTAGTGTTACCAACTGTTTGGTAGAATTCCAAGAATTTGATTGGTTACTACCGCACATTGCACTCAACACGACCTAGTTGGTGAAAGCCTTGATGGTCATCAGTGCGGTCGTGAATTAAGCCCAACAGTGGGCTACAAAACAGAGTAACTGTTAGCACATGCTATGTGGTTGCTGTTTCATTTCGAGGCCTGGACAACGTCCTTATTTCAACATTGGGTAAGTGTACAATTTGTCTGATAGCCTGTGTTGTTGTAGTGTGAGTAGAAGTGTGTGTATTTGCAACTAGGGCTAGGATTGGGTAGGAGGTGACCGTGGCCGTTAGAGAATTAGGAACCACCCCGGCATTTGCCTGAAGTAGATGTGGGATACCACGGAAATCCACTTGTAGGACAGTTGAGGTGGAAATCAAACCACCTTTTCTCAGTTTTACCTCATGCGGCTGAGTGTACCCCATCCCAAAGCTCAGACCAGAATTACATTTCTTTGCTGAGCCGGGAATTGAACCCGAACTTCAGGAGTGGCAGGCAAGAATGCCAGCCGCTATACCACGACGTGGTTGTCACGCTAAGGCACGCTGATGTCTTCTTGCAGCGAAAAGTGAGGAGTCTAATGCATCAGCTGAATGGCAGAGCATTGTCAGCCAAAGTCGTAATTTGGGGGATTGAATCCCACAGTCGTCATGATGTTTTAATTCTCTTCTTCACTTCTAATCGTTTTGTACGTAAGTAAACTACACAACACGATCAAAAGAAAGCTTCGTTACAAATTCTAAATGCAGAATTACTATGTCACAAAACTGTTCGTAGTTAACTTCCAGGCGCGGATCTAGAGTTTGGCTTGGGGGGGGGGGGGTCACAGAATCGAAATTGTTAAGAAAATTGTATCACTAACAACGCAATCACAAAATAACCAAACGTACAAAACCAGACCAATTTTTTTGCAAGCTACATGGATAGAAATTTGATGCGTTTAGCGCACCAAAAATATTCGTACAAATCGCAACGGCGTGTTTTGCGACTTTCACATCGAGCTTCGAGAAAAGTATCAAGGTACGTTACAGTTTCGACAAGGCGAGTTGGTACCGACAAAGGGAGAAAGTCACAGCTTAAATTGCCAACCAAGCTTGCAGTTTGGACGTCGGCAAAAATTTTTGGTGCGAAAAAAAAAGCCCCAAATTCCTATCCGTACATTGCTGCACATTCATCGTGACATCACATCGATTCGGTAATCACAAGGTTTGCTAAACAAAATAGACGAGTTGATTTTGTTATATAAATAATCGTTTTTATATAACAGGTATGAAGTTGTAAATATGTACAGTTGTAACAGAACGTAATAATTGCAATAAAGATATTTTCAGTATTGAATAAAATAAAATAAAAACTGTTTTTCAATTAAAATTCGTTAAGTTTTATTTGTCTGGTTATTGTGTTTTCGTTTTTTGAGTTTGCAAAAAAATTTGGTCTCCGTTTGGGGGAGGGGGGGTCATGACCCCCGTGACCCCCTCCCCCCTGAATCCGCGCCTGTTAACTTCAACAAAATAGAGAATATTCTCCCGCGATGGCTGTATACCACGCTAGACGTCACGGTTAACCATGACCACAACGCGTAGCCTACAGGTGCACCTCTGGTGGCACGTAAAGGAACTGAGAACAGGCTGCACAGATTAGCGGCTAATTGTGAGCAAGGCGGAACTCACTCCCAGCAACGACCGGTCTGCTATCAGTTTCTTGTTATGGTCCGAGAGTTAAAATTAAACAAAGTAGAATAACATAGTGTGGAAATCGGGCAAGCCATTCTCACAGCCAAGAACCAGTGAATGAAAAACACATTTTGGATTCTTGAAAATGTAATCAATTTCAAACCGTAAAATTTAGTGTTTTATTTATTTTCTGTGTACCAACGTACTATATGGCGAGTAAAATGATATTCAATCATTGTAAATAAAAATGTGCGAACTTGTTTTGATCGTGAAAATATAAGTTAGCAACTTTCTTCGCAGCACTGCGATTTCAGACACTGACAGATACTTGATAACTTCAGCTAGAACAAATTAATCTACAAATGGGGTTAATTACAGGTGTAAAACCATCTTGTTTTCTTTATACTGTACGCATGATCTCCTTTGAAGATGCGCATTTCAGAATATCTAGATTCATAGGAGAATATACTGTGAGTCCGGGAATGTTCTCCGCAGCGCCTACATGCGTCAGTGAGAGCTAGCTACAGACGTTACGTTGGCAGCACGGCTGCCGCTTGCATCATATTAGCCTTTCACGAAATGATTGCCGGCGGTCGAGATGGGAACTATTCTTTGTTTACTTGTGTCACACGTCAGCCTGCTTCGTTGACAGGTACAGTTGCGCGAGTAGGATATGACTCAGCTCAAGTAGCCTCTGTCATCGTTTAACTGTCCGTGGTGACATGAGCTCCTATGACGCGCAATGCTGCTTGACTTATGTGCAGAATGCATTCTGTCATCGCTGAGTTCCCTAATAACAAGCAAACAGAATAGTTTGTACTCACCACAGCCATTCATAACAGATGCTGGAAGTGCCGTTGATACATACGCTCGCTAATTGCAATACACACTGACGATTTCGACAGGCTACACCCCACACGTGTGGGATTCACCCTGTCAAATACACCGTACCAACTAAACCGATGAAGCAACCACTCACAGCTGCAAGTAACCACTGCGGAGAACATTCTCGGGCGCCCTGTATAATAAGTTTAAAATGTGATCAAGTATTATTATTATTATTATTATTATTATTATTATTATTATCAACATCACCGTTATAGAACCATTTTTTTATAGACACAGCATATTTCCTGCTAAAGTGGAGATTGCTTTCTGTGAAGAAACAGAGGAAACGATACAGCGATAAGGAGTGTGTTGTCATGAACACGGCCACTGGGCCCAGCAGAAAGTACAAACCAACCCAGCATTGGCCTGGAGTAGAAGTGGAAAATATATGGAAAGCCACTTCTAGAATGACTCCTTAGTCTTGACTCACGAAGCTGCGTGTGCCCCGTTTCAATCCTCCTACCAGAATTAAATTTTCCTTGGCAGAGCCTGGAATCGAACTCAGACCTCAGAGGTGACAGCGACTACACTGTTTGGGCTGTCACGGCACGCGCTCTCTTGGAAGACTCAACATGCAGCGAATGCATTACGGCTGAGAAGTGCCGCTGTCGAACACACACTGTCCAGGATCGATTCCAGTTAGTGTTCATTGAACATTAGGCTACTCTAAATATTGCACGAATATTAAAAGCAATATGATAAACAAACAACTATTCAGTAGCTGATTTAGTGAATATGGTGGTGTGCAAATAACCTACTGATTGTGAATACAGCACATTGAAGGAAACATGTCAATCGCACAATGACACAAATTGGCTTCCAATGACAATTACATAAGAAGGACTTTCAATATGACTAGCTGAACACTTTCCTTGTAAGTCAAGGCACATGCAGCTTACCATGACTGGATTGTGCGGCAGTTTTGCCCTCACGGTAATGAACAGTTTCAGATGCAAAAAATGTTCCTCGTATCTTCCATGCGTGC
Source organism: Meconema thalassinum (assembly GCA_946902985.2). Taxonomy (NCBI): domain Eukaryota; kingdom Metazoa; phylum Arthropoda; class Insecta; order Orthoptera; family Tettigoniidae; genus Meconema; species Meconema thalassinum. Next base: position 215,111,894 of record OX336389.2, on the reverse strand, counting down.
ATGATATTCTATTCAACGCTACTGACAAGTCTAGACCAAGGTCAGTCATAAACACCATGGATTGGACTTCTTTACTCGCGAAGATCGGCTCTGTATCAGCTAAAGCCCAACCTAGTGGCCTGAACATGAGTAGGAACAGACATACATGACTTATTATATTGAGGTCCTGAAGAGGCTCTTGCACTTCACAGTAGCCGATACGAGGTCAGTGAGATTTTCGAAGTGAAATGCCATGTCCTGTGGTTCGGATTCCACGTATAAAGGAGGTCCCGTGGCTCATGATCGCGAGATTAACAGTCACGTTAAACCACGAGCTTCGAGCTTCGAAACGAGGTCAGATAAATTTAGAGTTGGTTGGTTCCTTAGTTTAGGGGCTGCGACAACGCAGTCATGTAGCCCCGTGTACTTTGGGTGTGTGTAGAATGTGTCTGATAACCGGTGTTAATTGTGATGGCTGTATTAGTGTGTGTTAACTGTTTTAATTCAAGTAAGGACTGCAGACAATAATTTCAAGTAGTTACTACTTTTGCTACCGTCCACGACACCTAGCTTTCGGACTTGGCTACTAGATGGCATCGCAGTCAGCACCTGGCGGCAAACGTTGGGAACTAATAGACCGTTATCAATTCTAACCTACACAGTTTGGCTTCACACAAGTGTAGTTAGTGAAAGGTTCTTTTTCATGCCTTTTTTAGCGTATGGCTTTTAGTGCCGGGAGTGTCCGACGACATGTTCGGCTCTCCAGGGTTTGTAACTACTTCTATGCGGACACCCAAGGGGTGAGCTACACGTACCGTCTGTGTGGAGTGTTGTCTGGGGAGGAATGTGTGAATGTAAGGACAATGAACTGGAAGGTAGCGGCTGTGGCCTATAGTTAGGGACCAACCCCGGCATTTGCCTGGAAGGAAGATGGGAAACCACAGAAGACCATCTTCAAGGTTGCCGGCGGGGGGTTTTGATCCTCCTTGCCTTCCGGATGTGAGCGACTGCCTGCAGCCACACCGTAACGACCACGGCTAGCTCACCCGGTTTTCATGCCATAAATCTATCACATGGGACCGCCGGCTTTACTTCTCCTCCGAAGGAAGACATAGGCTACTGAGGGATATTTAACGCTCTTAAAAATCCGACGACTTCGGCCGGGTTTGAACCCATGACCTTGGGCATAGAAACTCGGCATGCTCCAACTACGCCATCGAAGCCACCAAAAATTTAGAGTTTGTGTTCAAGTTTTTTTTATTAAGGTACAAGCTGTACCCGGCATGCGTTGCAATGCCAATCAAAGAAAGTGTTGGCGTTGAAATTCTGTTTCTTGAAGTGCTTTTGGATACACAACATGTTAACTGCCTCTAAGCTATCGTAAAATTGATTTTCTAATTTAGAACCATTGGTGGAAGCGTGCACAACAACTTTCAAAAGTTTCATCGCTGTCACTCATTTGTTGAATCTACTCGTACGCTACCTGTTGTGAAATGGATTTACTAAGTCGAAACCCTTCCCTGGCGCGTACACAATAACTCATCAATGGTTCATCGCAATCGGATGAATTGTATATGCACGTATATGGGGTTTTGTTTAAACGATTCGTGCGCTGTCACTCATTTGTTGAATCTACTCGTGCGCTACCTATTGAGAAATGTATTACTAAGTCGAAGCCCTTCCCTGGCGTGTACACAATAACTCATCAAGGTTTCATCGCAATCGAAGAATGTTATATGAACGCAATAGGGGATTTTGTTGAAACGCTTCGCGCGTCGTCCCTCATTTGTTGAATCAACTTGTGCGCTGCATATTGTATAGTGGATTTACTAAGCCAGAAATTTTCCATGACGTGTACACAACATCTCGCCCAAGTTTCATAGCTACGGACGAATGGTACAAGAATGCATACGGGACTTGGTTGAAACGCTTCGCGTGTCGTCGCTCATTTGTTGATTCTACTCTTGCGCTACATATTGTAATATGGATGTACTCATCCAGAAACCTTCCCTGGAGTGTACACAACATCTCACCCAAGTTTCATCGCAATCGGATGAATGGTATGTGAACGTATACGGGACGTTGTCGAAACGCTTCGCGCGTAGTCACTCATTTGTTGAATATAAACGTGCGCTTCGTATTGTAAAATGGATTTACATAGCCAGAAACCTTTCCTGGAGTGTACACAACAATTCACCAAACATTTATCACTATCAGACGACTGGTATATGACTTTATACGGGACTTTGTTGAAACGCTTCGCGTGTCATCGCTCATTTGTTGAATCTACTGGTGCGATACCCATTGTAAAATGTATGTACTAAGCCAGAAACCTTCCCTGGAGTGTACACAACATCTCACCCAAGTTTCATCGCTATCGGATGAATGGTATATGAAATTATATGGGACTTTGTTGAAACGCTTCGCGCGCCGTTGCTCATTTGTTGATTCTACTCGTGCTCTACCTATTTTTAAAGGGATTTACTAAGCTAGAAACCTTCCCTGGAGTGCACACAAAATCTCAGCCTAGTTTCATCGCTATCTGACGAATGGTATATGAATGCATACGGGACTTTGTTGAAACGCATTGCGTGTCGTCGCTCATTTGTTGAATCTACTTGTGCGCTATCTACTGTGAAATGTATTCACTGATTTTGAAACCTTCACGTAAGTGTACACAACATCTCACCCAAGTTTCATCGCTATCGAACGAATGGTATATGAACACATACGGGACTTTGTAGAAATGCTTCGCGCATCGTCGCTCATTTGTTGAATCTACGCGTGCGCTACCTATTGTAAAATGGATTTACTAAGTCAGAAACCTTCCTTGGAGTGTACTCAACATCTCACCCAAGTTTCATCGCAATCGGACGAATGGTATATGAACGCATAGGAGACATACCCACAGACATACCCACAGACAAACTATCACGTTACATTGATTTTTATATATATAGATTTGTATAGAAACCATTTACTTTAAATATACTGGCTGGTTATACTGTAATTAAACATTCCCTACTTCACCATCCATATACATTGTATGTTTGGAGATTCCGGTCACAAACTTCTAGGACTTGTATAGGGGAGTGAGGACTGAAGAGGAAGCCATATCCGTTCCACATCCGTTTCAATTCAGGTGTTTAACTCATCCACTGTTATTAGGCGTAACTAAGTTCATTATGTTTCTAACAACAAAACCCAATTAGTACAACTCCAGGGGGAAAATAAACAAACTGCTACATGTATCACTTGAACACTTTTGTCCGTAGTAAAATGTCAGTTGGTGTTTAAGACAGGCCATGGTCTAGACTTGTCAGCAGTGTTCAATAGGATATCATACAAGCATGGAAGATACGAGGAACACTTTTGGCATCTGAAGCTGTTTATTACCGTGAGGGCAAAACTGTCGCACAAACCAGAAAGTAAACTTGTGCTGCGAATGAAGATGCAGTGACGAATTGGGCCTGCCAAAAGTCGTTTCCTCGATTCTTTTCATCTGGGAATGTTGCCATAAAAGACTATCCTCGCACAGGAAGGCATTTACGACGAGGAAAGAATAAATGACACCTATATTTTGAAGAAAAAAAACCTAAAAATATTATGGTCTGTTCTTCAATCTCTGGATCAAAGTGATGGACATCTACTCCTGAAGTAACTTTATCCATAATTTTTATTCCTTCGGCATTCGGAACCAAACGTTACTCCATGGGCTTTTACCCGTCAGAAGTATCTACGAACGGCAACAGTGTGGGTTATAGGATTGGTCAAAATTGAACTTTGTCTGGTGAACGCTCACCGCTTTACTATGTGAACTCTTGGTGTCGAACTTGTTGAAACGCGAACCGCATAGGCTCAGAATTTGTATCGGTAGTTAAATGATAACATACTTCAATATAAAACATTGTAACTAGTCAGCAATAGTGGTATTATGTTTCTGCACAATTCCGATATTAATCCATATTGCGGCAATTAAGTTATCAACTTATTATATATCAATGTGGTCATACGAGAACTAAACTATTGCACACATTACCTTTACCGTCGAGTATTCAGATGGAAATTAGAACTCAATTCTACGCAGGAACATTATCGAAAAGAGCAAAATATTAATGGAGCTTAAAATATTGCTTCCATATTATTAGGTACGTGAAAATAAGCTGCTGTCTTGTGCTTAGTAATTTCGTGGTTGTTATGGCCATAGCGATAGCGCTTCGGGCTGAGAATCATGAGGTCACGGATTGGAGACTCAGTCAGATTATCGATTTATACAATATTTTATCACACTAATATTGCTCATTTTAACAGAATCCACAAGAAATTACGATTTATCTAATTATTTGAATATGCGGCAACAAGTAGGATTTGAGAAATTTGATTGAATTGGACGTCATATCTAGTATAGTGGTCTATAAGTAAGATATAAGTAGTTTGATGAATAATGTAGACTACCATCTTTCCTCTTTGCAGTACCATAATAAAATGTAGGCCGAATATTTGCTTACACAAGTGTGAGTATCCTATCTCCAATTAATTCTATACATTCATCGTGGGATTTGATAAGATTAAAACGGATCGTAAATTCACACTCTTCACAATGTCAAGGGGTGTAGTATCACAGATCATTGCCATTTCTGATATTCTATTACCGCATAGTGTATACACTGTGTGCGTACCGAAGCCGATAATATAGCGCAGCCATTACAGCACTTTGCGATAAACGAAAACAAGCCATGAAATAAGGATTCAATACAGTCAGAATGAAAATCCACGATATAAATTATAAACTGCACAGCTGGTATGAGAATAACAACGAGCAACTACGGAGTATCACTGCTCCTAACGTTTAATGTTTATCCAGCACAAAGAGCACCAAGTAAATATGGCCCACTTGCCCATCACATTTATTCCTTTCGCAGCGCTGTCTAGCGATTCCAAAACACAATATGGCGTTATGTGATGGGAGTACGCTACTCTGAACTTTGCCCTACGATTGACAGACCCTTGGAATGTGGAAATATATTGTTGACAACAATATATTGAGTTGTTGTTGTTGCATGAAATGAATGGCCTGGACATAGCGGCCATTCAGCCCCGTGTTCAAGGGTGCGTTTAGAATTTGGCTGCTAACCTGTGTTATTGTGGTGTCTATAGTAGTGTGTGTATTTGTAGTTCAGATGAAGATTGTGAAGGAAACGGCCATGGCATTCGTCTAGAGTAGAAGTGGGAAAACACAGAAAACATCTTCCACGATAGCTGAGATGGGAATCGAACCCACTTATCCTCAGTTTTGCCTCACGAGGCTGAGTGTACCCCGTTTATTAGTAATTGAAAGTAACGAAGAATAATAATTGAATGTTATTGGTTTTACATCCCTTTCAACTACTGCGGCTTTTAAGGACGCCGGGGTGCTGGAATTTTGCCCCGAAGGGTATCTTTAACGTGTCCCCAAATTTGCGCACCCTCAAATGCCAACTGACTGCACCGGGATTCGATCCCGCTATCTAACGAAGAATAGAACGAATGCAAGAGTCAATCGGATACAATTGGCTGAGGGTCTATTATCCTGCACGTTATACATAGAAAATGAACCCTAATGTACGCGTCTCCAGACATGGCAAGGGGGAAGTTATCGGTCACATGTGTGGTATTCTAATCTAAATGACGACAGGCAAACAGGATATCACTTACATTGCGTTCTAACTCATGTGTAGTGGACCTGAATAATATTAATAACAATAATAATAATAGTATTGATAATGTTATTGGTTTACGTCCCTTTTAACTATAGCGGGTTTTAGAGACGCCGGGATACCGGAATTTAGCCTAGAAAGTGATCTTAATCGTGCCAGTAAATCTACTGACACGGCTCCTTCGCAACCCTTAAATGCCAACTGACTGCGCCAAAATTCCATCTTGCAACCTTGGGCACAGCAGGCGAGAACGTTACCGCTGCGGCACGCAGTGTGGACATGACCGACTACAGGAGGAACATACAAGGTGTCGGAAAATAAGAGGTAAAAAATCAAACCACGCATGGGGGTGGGTCTGGGGAGAAATATAAGTTAAGATACCTGTAGGTGCAAACCAACCGTTAAACCCCTGTGAGCATTTGTAATTACGAGGAAACTTGGCAACGTCACGCAATGAGCAGCATCGAGTGCGGCGTCGATACTCTTGTGTGTTTCGAGCTGAGCATCGCACCTGTTGTTCTCGTAGTTCATTGGGGATGGCGCTGGCGCCGTTCAGTGTGCTTCCATCTGTTACGGTAATTGCAGCTCTTTTTAATGACGCAATTAATTAGAAATTAAATAATTTGATAAGAGACGAGCCACTTGAAAACCGATTTAAATAAAATTACTTCATCATAAGGACAAAATGAATACAAGACAAAGTAGAATTTATCGCGGTGAGCGAATAAACAAAGAATAAAGAGCTTTTTTTTTTCGAGTTTACCCTCCAAGGAGGTGGCTCCCTCGGACTCAGCGAGGGAACTCACCCCTACCGCCATTTTTCAGGTAGTGTCCTAGAGTTGGGAACATCTAATCAGAGTGGATACAACTGGTGAGATGGGATTAGCTCCTCGCCCAGGCGCCCTCACCTGCAAAGCGAACAGGGGCCTCATGAGGGAAGGGAATGGAAGCCTAGGATGGATAGGCAAGGAAGAGGGAAGGAGGCGGTCGTGGCCTTACAGTAGGTACTATACCAGTATAGTGGCTTGTAATAGAACACTGGTATGTTTAAGAAACGTATTTTGCATTTTTATGACAAGATTCCAACTTGCAGTGAAGAGTTATAGCAAGCAGACGCGCGGTTAGGGAAGCTGGATAGGCAACCCTGCAACGCATCGCAGACCATATATTTTGGAGAGGTACAGTTAGTTCACAAGATGGCTGCCTTATCAGCATGGCATTGATACATACTATTATTAACCATTACAGAGATAACAGAGGGGATCGACGACATGGAAATACAATGAAATATATGAAGGAATGATTTGAAGATATTTATGGAATTACCAAAGCTTATATAATGCTATCAGATGTTTATCGCAATAATGGTATGCCAACTTCGATTCTTATATCGACCGGACAGAGTTGTATTATGGGTAAGTTTTAGTCCAGCAGAAAGCAGCACGGGTTTGAGACAGACCTTGCTTGTTGGCTCGGTCAGAGGAATTATCTCCAGTATCATTGATATATTTGTGCGATCTGTGACAGTACGGGACGGTACAAGTGCGTCTCTGCTTTCAAGCAGACACGAGCGAGACACTCGGGACGACCGTATACCCAGTGTATGAACATAGTGCGATATGACAGGACCGCGATTGAACTTCGTGTTTCGCATAGATTGTTCTGTAGCACTCTTGCTATCACGAAAGGACTTGTAACGTTATCCAGTGATCATTCTACATTTCAACATGGATTTTAGTACTGCATTGAAGGAAAGAATGAACCAGTATTCCACGAGAGTAGCAATGAATTGCTAAACACTGAAAAGGAATGCCGCACTCAAGCAGAGTTGAACTTCTGGAAATGATCAATGCTGAATGATGGAATTTTTTAAGCAGAAGGCTATTTAAACAGAGACTAAAGGCAGTTTATATCATGACACTGAGATAATTACCTCTACGATATGGATCTTCAAAGAAGAGAAGAGGTGGCATTAATCTCTTCCCTACTAAGGCAACCTAGGCAGTTACCGAGAGATGAACATTGCGTTCCGGACAGCTGTTTGGAGCCACGGGGAGATGGGTTATAGTACGTGCAGTCCTGACCAATATTTCAACTACTCAACGCTATGGATGACTGTTGGATCTCTACAAGGGATGTATGTTCTGACATACATTTTACGTATATCAAGACGCCTAAGGTAGCTGGAAATCATTTTATCTGTAGACGGTATGAATCATGTCATATCTATAGAATGCCCTTTTTCACCTTTTTTTCAGTAGTTTGAAAATGGACTTGAGAATTAGACCTGACGTTTCTGTCATTTCTGTTCGATGGTCTATTTTAGGTTTTGATCTAACTAAGGATGCACCTATATAGTCATTTTTCAGTAATTAATCTTTAACGTAGTGTTATTTTTGCAACATTACTTTTTAAATTTTGGTAATAATTACGAGCATTATAATTCATTGAGAAGAAGCATATTTCAAGAAGAATTTAGGACCAAGACTACGATATCATTATATAAGTACAGGAGATAGGAAGATGATGTGCTACCACGATTATATGAACATTTCTCTACATTAATTCTGTTTAGTACTGAGCATCGAAACAGAATTTCTTCGACAGTTCAAACAGCATTACATATTAGATGACTGTATAAGCTAGTTATAGACATTGAAATGTAGCAACATTAATTGAAGTGAACAATCTTGCAGTTTTTAATTAGGCAATTATAGCCAATTTTTTAATCACGTTTTGAGTATTGATATTTTTGTTGAGACTTAGTTCGTTCAGTTTTTCGACTTTTATAATTCATTTTTGGAATACTCCTGTTCTGATTCCGTATGATTCTAATGGTCTATTTGTATTCTACTCATAGACTCATACGACTTTCTTAAGGAGAGGACCCATTTTTTAATTTGTTTATGCGAATCTGAATTAATTCTTACACAGTAATAAATTTATAATATCTTGTGTGATATGTTTGTGAATATGGAGATTTTGATGAAATGAAGTATAAGTGAGATATAAAGCTCAATGTTGTGTAAAATATATTCCGTCATGAAACAGAATGACATTTTTGGGAATTTACAAATGTAATGATTTAATCGTGTAATTATGCAATTATTATTACAGTTTTTATGATAATAGATTAACACTTTGATACATGTGTTAATTATGAACCATGATATATTTAGGTGATTGTTTGAAACATACATGAATTTTATAAAGGTGTGTAAAATTATTTACAGCCATTAAGAGCTACTTTTCGTATTGGATAAAATAACATTTGTGTTATTGAAATATTTTTGAAGTACATTTCGACATCAATGGATGGTCAGAAATAATTTAAGGTGGATATTAGGAATCTCATATGTGGAGAGATTGCCGTGTTTGTTATGAATTTTAAGGATTGTGCGAGCTATTGAGCTATCGCTGAATTATATTATAATGAAGTATATTTAAACGTGAGATGGTCACGAATATCGAAACTAGAAGGCTGGTAGTTAAATAAACCCACCATTTAAACATCGTTTGAGCAGAAAACAATTCATTTAGATTTGATTGTAGATAACATATATCTAGTGTGAACCTTTGATCTGAAAACATAAAATAATTTGTAAAACATTGGAGAAATAATTGAAAAATTAATTGGAGAAACTATACGTTCGATAAGGTTAATTGATCGTCGAATAAGACAAACTATGACTATAAGAAATGTTTAAATACTTGGCAATGGAAAATGATAGAAAATCATGGCGAAATTCGGCAAAGGAATTAAATTGTATATTCTTGTAAATAATGTATTACTTAAAAATTTTTAGGGTACTTGTATTAAATAGAATGTGAAATAGTTAATCATACATCAGGTGTTCATGATTTGAATGTTGCTTGATGATGCAATTTCATGCTGTATATTCTCACCAAGATTAAGGCGATTTTCATATTTATTTGTGATTTGCCACGGTAGGTAATAATCTACAGTTTGCTTAGTAGATTTAGATCTACGATTCTTCGCCTTCAGTAAATAAACTGATTATTTAATTTTAAATTCAAAATGATTTAGTGATTTATATTAGAAACAGGATGTGCTAGGAGAACCAGTGGGCAAACTTTTCCAACGTTTAGACATATGCCCGAGATTAATTTTAAGAGTTTTCGAGTTCACTTTGAGCTAGTTAATCATTTTTGTTCTTTTACCACTGGCATTTTCTTATCACATTATTTTATATTGAGATGTCTTTATCCCAGGTTGATCCTTGTTGGTAGAATTTTGGGGGTTATTTCAGCCGGGTACTTCCAGATTCTACGATCCAGTTTTGCCATCGGATTTCAACAGGTAAGACCATGTGGATACGGGTACAGTACCATCCCGGTATTTGCCCGAAGACGAAGTGGGAAACCACGGAAAACCACTTCGAGGATGGCTGAGGTGAGAATCGAACCCCCTCTACTCATTTGGACCACCCGAGGCTGAGTAGACCCCGTTCCAGTCCTCGTACCACTTTTCAAATTTCATGGCAGAGCCGGGAATCGAACCCAGGACCTCCGGGGCGGCAGCTAACCACGCTGACCGCTACGCTACGGAGGCGACAAAGAGCTTATTTAATTTATAAAATTAAAATGAGACCCAGTATTAACCAGGTTAATGTCGTGATTAATGCACAATATCTGTCATGCAAAGGAAAATAATTACAAAACAAGTCGGGAAAAAATAAGTTTTTCCGAATTCGAACCCGACGCGGATGGGAGCACACTGAACGGCGCCAGCGCCTTGCCCACTGAGCTACGAGAACAACAGGTCAGATGCTCAGCTCGAAACAAGCAAGAGAGTAGACGCCGCATTCGATGCTGCTCATTGCGCGACGTTGCCAAGTTTCCTCGTAATTACAAATGCTCACAGGGGCTTAACGGTTGGTTTGCGCCCACATGTATCTTAACTCCCATTGCTCCCCAGACCCACCCCCATGCGTGGTTTGATTTTCTACCTCTTATTTTCCGACACCCTGTATATATTCTGTATCTACTAGAAAGGCAGAGATGGCCAGCTGCTGGGCGTAGTCGGCAAGGCTGTCGTCTACCGTGCTCAAGCGTGTAGGGTCGAATCCCGGCACAATTAATTTGCATACGAGGGTTCTTAAATGCGAGATCCTTGCCAGTGGATTTATTGGCAAGTTGAAGATACCCTTCAGGGCAAAATTCTGACAAGCCAGCTCCTCTAAAACCTCAGTAGTTATAATGGATATTATTATTATTATTATTATTATTATTATTATTAGATTAGGCTATTATTATTAATGTTAAAATATGTTTTAGTTCTGGACTAATACCTTAAATATTCTTAAATCCCCGTTCAAAAACTGGTGAGACCTATAGGTTCAGTTATTGACTTTGTGAAACAGTTTATAAAAAAAGTTTTGTTTGGAAGATTGACCCTACCCAGATAGGTCACTGAAGTTCCTCTCAACAGTGTAAGCTGTTAAAATGAGATGCTTCTTAAGACTCAGAGTAAGACTTGAAAATAAGTCCACCGTCCTTCTTGACACGAACTCTGATCTCCTGCATTCCAGGCAGGCACGCTTTCCGTCAGCTGCGATATACGCTCATAAACAGCCCACTCATGGAGAGATGGAACACAAGAACTATTGGTCTGAATCCCGATGGTCTAATATTCAAGTCTTACCCTACAGATACTGTATATCTGCTTTATGAGGAGCCATTCTCTCAAGTATTTTTTCTAAATTAAATGGGACGATGCCCAAGTTCTGCTTCAGAACATAATTTGAATGTGGTCAAGATGAGAAATCCCCTCTGGCCATTGGAGATAACGCATCTCAAAATAGAATTTGCGATTGTTTATATGCATAACGATTGTAGGAAAGGAAATATCTTGTAGAACTCTGCTTAATGGGTATCGAGTACACACCGGGAATAGGTACCGCAAGTTATTAACATCGTTCCTACCCACTCTCATATCCAAGGATTTGCGCCCCATGGATATATTGGAGACTTGATAGTTGTGTTGTTGTTGTTTTTTTCTTCTTTTTTATGTGTAACGTCTTTCCGCTCGGTTGCTGGATAGTTTTGTGGAAGTGATTTTGAAAATTGGGGACGGAAGTAGATCGGAACGATCGAGCTGGCAGTGGTGGATCGAACGGAAGTGTGCTAGCTGGCAGTGGTGGAAACCGGAAGTATGCACTGCCCGCTCGATCGATCGAACGGAAGTGTACTAGCTGGCAGTGGTGGAAAACGGAAGTATGAACTGCCCGCTCGATCGATCGAACGGAAGTGTACTAGCTGGCAGTGGTGGAAAACGGAAGTATGCACTGCCCGCTCGATCGAGCGATCCAGCGAGCAGTGGTAAGACCCAGCTGGCAGTGGTACGAGAAACAATGAGCGCGCGGTGTCAGAAATTGATACCATGACGTACTCTCGGCCATGTGGAATGTATATGACATACTGAACGGAAAACGCTCATGCGAACTCTGGTGTCAAGTGATTGAAACAAATGACATGGTACATGTTCGAAGTCTTCGTATCAGTATTTAAATGGTAAAATGCCTTAATATCAAACATTGTAAGTAGTCGGCATTGCCAGTATTATGTTTCTGCACAATGGCTATTCAAATATTAACCCACATAACGGTAATGCAGTCATCAATATAATATAATCGTCGTGGTTATACGAGAATTGAGCAAGCCTTCATGAACTATTACTCAATACATACTCTTTACTCACAAGAGGGCTTATTAAGGCATTTTAAACTCAATTTCACGCAGGAACATTATCGAAACAAGCAAAATATAAATGAAGCTTAATTCCGTAATGCAGTATTATTGGAACGTGGAAATAAGTCACCATCTTGTGCACCAAATTTGCGTAGACGAAATAGCCGTGGGGTTAGTGCTTATGACTGTGAATCTAGAGATCTTGGGTTCGAATCCCGGACGGGGTAGATATTTTTGCTACCAGTTTATCATTTTAAACGATATTTATCATATCAATATGACTCATTTTAACAGATTCCATATGAAATTACGTGTTGGACTGTGAATGAAGAGGACCTGTTTATAAGGAATTTAAGGTTATGAGCGGTGTACGGTCTATTAATCTAGTTGATCCATATCGTATTCTTCATTTAGGCTAGTGCTGGTGGAAGCTACAAATCATCTAATAAAATGAGTTCCGTATTATAAACTACAATATCTGTAAAACACTCCCTTTTACAATAGATTAATATTTGTGCCAATAATACTATAAAATACCGGTGTATCAACAATTTCACGTGAGGTTTCTTCTATGTCAGATGTTACACATCATATGCGACTACTGTAAGGCTCGTAAACATTTTTGTTTGTTTGTTTTCTCTCATTTTCTCGTCATTTGCAGCCAATTGTTTGTCCCGTTGGTTCCACTGTTTGGAACAAGGAACACCATCTTGTCCGATTGAACGCTCCATTACGTTGCAGATTTCCAATGTGTCCTGCCATCTTCGTCTTGGTCAACCCCTTGGTAGATGTTCACCAATTTCCAGATGAGAGGCAGATATAGCTAAGGTGTACCACGCATGACGTAGCCATACAATAGGAGACGTCTCTCGGGCATTATTTTAGCCTAAATTAAATAGGACGATGCCACCTTTCAGTTTCACAACATAACTGTAATGCGGTCAAGATGAAAGATCCTCACTGATCATTGGAGATAACGCATCTCAAAGTAGGTGTTTTTCTCTCTCGGTAACTATCCAGCGCTAGATCCAATACTGGGACACTTGGTGCTCCTCAGTGCACTTCCATGGCATCCATCTTACATACAGTATACCCTTGCACTCACATCAAGACTAATATCGGTTCTGCCATATAGACGTGATCACAAATATTGGAATATATAATAGATATACAGTACATCGTTGGTTAAGGATTTATCGTCATTTTTGCTCATTATTATGTGCAAAGTCATCTTGATGTAAAGGTGAAAACCAAACCTGTCATTCCTGGGTTGGACCTGATGTTGCAGATAATCTGGAATGCATGACGTTAATAGCAAGTAAGCTGCAAGGAACATCACGGAGGACTTGTCCAGAACACTGAAGGAGACATGAAAGCAACACGCCAAAAAATGTGTTTGTGGTGTTGCTCTTAATAAGTTTCAGGGGCATGGGATATCTTAGTCATCAGTTACTGAAACCATTATTTCAAAAATACAGTGCTTTATTGTCTGCCTCATTCCCTGAATTCATGTAGAATGGGACTGGGTTTAAAAGTTCTTTGTTATTTACTTAATTTAAATCGCCTCTCCGAGTAGTTCGACTGTTTATTTTAAAAACAGAACAAGATTCGTCACAAAACGGAAGGAATTGGAAAGATATATAATAGAAAGTACTTATTACAACAGCTAAGCACCTGTTATTCAGATTGGAAACCTGGCTGCAATTAAAATAATGGCAAAATAATATGACATACAATGCTTATAAACCCTAAAGAACACTAACGAATACACATACCATTGATCCTCTGAGCTCTAACGGAACACATTGATAAGTAATCGGCTTTCCATTCCTTGTTTCAGCTTAAAGTCTTCTTCCGAACATTAAAATGAACCACTTCAGATGGAGAAGTGCCTCTCCAGTTGAATTGAGCACGCAATTATGAATAACAATACTCATTATCCTACTTCAAGTTCTGAGGATTTTATTCAGTTATTATTACCATCCTACACAGGGTTATTTTGTAATTTGTATAATGTGATGTATGCCTTCTAAATACCTACTTTCTTGGTTGAAATTCAAACTGGCAGCAGACGCAACGCACAGTTCTAGAGTTTCAGCACATTCCCAGTCCATTTATCGGCCACGCAGGAGGTTTCTCATTGTAATTTGTCTACTTCAGAACTGGCTTCATACAGATTAAAAAGGCTGAGGAAGACAGAAGTAAGAACAATTCAGAGAATTCTACAGATGCACACGGTTCGTCAAGACAGGGTAGTGATGGAAAATAATATAGGTGACATGGTGGCTGGACAAGAAGAAGGCGTGAACTTATGGAAGGAGTATTTCGAAGATTTACTGAATGTCCCTACAGAGGAAGAGGGGACAGAGGAAAATAGAATCTACGAAGGACCCCAACGAAATGCAGTGGAGCCTACAATGAGAGAAGTAGATGCAGTGCTACGGCAAATGTAGAACAACAAGGCGCTAGGAATTGATGGCATGGCAATGGAACTAATGAAGCAATGGGGAGAAGCGTGCAGAAAAGCACTGTATGGATTAATTCTGCACATTTGGAGAAGAGAAAAGATGCCCAAAGAATAGCAAGAAGCAATAATATGTCCAATACACAAGGAAGGGAAGAGATCCAAATGTGAGAACTACAGGGGGGGTATCATTATTATGTAGCGCATACCAGATATTTGCGCGAATCCTATTACAAAAGCTACAACCGTATGTGGAGGAAAACCATGAACAGCACAAGGCCGGATTTCGAAAAAGCATGTCAACGACAGACCAAATATTTATACTCAGGCAAGAAATCGAAAGGTTTACTGCCTGTTTATAGACTTCAAGAAAGCTTATGATAGTGTCAACAGAGAGAGCAAATGGAGGACAATGGAAGAATCAGGAATACCCTCGAAACTGATTAGATTGACTAGAATGAACATGGAGAAAAATAAGTGTAAAGAGAGGGTTGAGGGCAGGGAATCTGATAGTTTTAATGTGGTGTCAGGATTAAAGCAGGGAGACAGCATCTCCCCCAGCCTGTTTAATCTGGTATTGGAAAAGGCACTAAAGAAGGTGTCATCGATGGAAGAGGTGTGAACATAGGTGGTCAGGTCAAACTGCTAGCATTTGCCTACGATATTGTTGGCATAACAGAGAATGAAGAGGAACTAAAAAGGACAGCTAAAGTGTTAATAGAGGAGGCACAAATAGTGGGTCTGAGGATCAATCAAGAGAAAACGGAGTGTATGGTAGTTACAAGGGAGAATAAAGAAGAAGCGATGGGGGCACTAAAGGTAGGAAGCTTGCTGTTTAAGAAGACTGGATCCTTCAAATATCTAGAAAGTATCGTAAATTGGAATAACAACATAGAGAAAGAGATAATGCACCATATAAAATCTGCAGAGAGGTGCATGTTTGTGATGAATAAACTATTTAACAGCAAACTGTTTTCAAAGACATCAAAACTCCGGGTTTATAAGACAATTGTACGTCCAGTATTAATATTTGGGGCAGAGACATGGACGCTGAGCAAGAAGATGGAGAGGAGAATATTGACCTTTGAAAGCAAAGTGTTAAGAAAAATCTTCGGGTTGGTATTAGAGCAGGGAAACTTCAGTGGAAGAAAAAACACAGAAATTCACGCACTGTATAACGAACCGGATGTGATAGCAGAAATAAGGAGCAGAAAAACAGAATGGCTGGGACATGTACTGAGAAGGGAAGAAGGAATGGTAAAAAGAGTGCTAGAAGGAAAACCAGAAGGGAAAATACCCCTTGGTAGACCAAAGTTGAGATGGCAGGATGGAGTCAGGAAAAACCTGGAGGCCCTGGGAGCCAACGAGAATATGGCCGGAGACAGAAAGCAATGGAAGAGGCTGAAGAGTGAGGCAATGACCTGACTTCGGTTCGTGTGGCCAAATAAGTAAGTAGGCCTAAGTAACAATGATATAATAATAATGTTATTGGTTTTAAGTCCCTTTTAACTACCCTGGCTTTTAGAGACGCCGGGGTGCCGGAATTTTGCCCCGAAGGGGATCTTTAACGTTAAGTAACAATGATATTAACAATGAAACCAATGAAATAAAATAGGTATTTTAAGAATCATAAGATAATAAATCACTCAAATAAAATACCAAAACTCTCTGAAAAGCTTAAATGTTTCCAGATCACTTTCAAAATATGATATCAATGAGGCATCTCTAGCGGATTGCTGTGCGGCAACTCTCGCAAATGTCAGATAGAGACGCCGCACTCTCCTGTTGTTGTACCCCAAACCCAACATGGCCTAAAATAAGCTTACAATCTACTTCAGTAACGGCTAAGACTTATTCTGAACTATAAATTGCTGATTTAAGCGTTTGAAACCAACATAATATACAATAAATGAACGCAAGGAAGAACTTTATCAGCAGGAAACATGCACTCGCCTCACGTTATCGACTACAATTTGCGTAATATGCGAGTAACTTGCACCATACCCACAGACAGTGGTTACTGCTTGGATACCGAAATAGCTTACACACTGCCTCCTAGCGGTAACGATGGAAACTTGTATGCAGCGTCTGTACCGCAGCGGCATCTGTACCGGATTTACCTTAGAAGTGGGAAACCACAGGAAACCACTTCCAAGTGGCTGAATTGGGAATCAGACCCACCTCTTCTCAGTCCTACATCACGAGGCTGAGTGTACCACGTTCTGGCACTCATACCTGAATTATAACACTTGGCAGAGCCGGGAATCGAACCTGGACCATCTGGGCGTCAACCAAAAATGCTAGCTGCTATAACTGAAAATCTGATGATGCTGTTGATGATTGTTGTTTTAAGGGTCTAACATCTAGGTTATCGGCCCCTAATGGTGTGGGTCATAGCAAAAATAACAATGAAATGGAAACTATAACGAAAATTAAGCTGGACTGAAAATACTTACAAAATGAAACTTAGATTGAAACGACTTACAAAATGAAGAGTGAAAATACTGGGGGGAAAAGGGTAATTTAGGAGGAAAATACTCACCAGAGGAATTTAGATTGAAAAACACGCACATAATCTAGTTTAGGTTCAAAATACTTACAAATTGCGAAGTAGATTCGAAATACTCAACAAAATAAAATTTAAATTCAAAATACTTACAAAATGTAATTGAAATTGCAAATACTGTGCGTACAAAATGCAATATTGGGGTTCAAAATACATGTACTTACAAAATGCAACTGGAATTGAAAATACACAATGCAAGTTAGATTGAAAATGACCGATTCAGATTCAAAATACACACAAAGTGCAATTGAAATTCAAAATACTTACAAAATGCAATTGAAATTCAAAATGCTTACAAAATCTATGGTAGATTCAAAATACTCACAATATGTGGAAGCCCGAGATTCATAATACTGTACTGACAAAATGCAATTTAGATTGAAGATACTTACAAAATGTGGTTGGGATTCAAAATACTTACAAAATGTAAGAGACACGGGGAGCGAATTCAGAAAAACAGGGCGGGAAACTTAAAGAGAAAAGGAACTATAATGATAAGAAAAAGAAGGCTGATCCCTAGAAGAATGAGGGATCAGGAAAGATGAAAGAAGGGCCAATGAAGGCGGGAAAGGAAGAGACTCCATAGGCCTTGGATACCCTAATACCGTCGGGGTCAGAAGGAAACAAGAGTTGACCAAGAGAGGTCGACAGGAAAGAAGATGGAGAGGAGTCCGGCACAAGTAAGTGGAAGCAATACCGGACTCATCTGGGGTCCCGTGGTTGCCAACCCACGTCCCACTAGATGGGAGCCCCTGGGGGAGATGAAAATCTAAAACCATGTCAAATCATTTCAAAACAGCCGACGGGAGGCTTCGAAATTAAACGCTCGTAGCTACCCTGAAATAGAAGGGTAGTTGAAATGATTCATTCAGGAGAATAAGAAATGGGAAATACCTTCACGGAGAATCCCACATGCATGACCTGGGTAGTGCTAGACCCAACCGCTTACTGTGGCCTCATTAACATGCCATGCAATAAAATGCAGAAAATTACTGTATATTGTTCAGTTGAAATGAAATGCTAATTATTTTTCGATCTAATACCACCTATAGCGCGTCCAGAGGGAGGTCTCATTGATCGCATTACTTACACTAGCTGATGATATAAATCCCTCACACTCGTGTGTGTCCGTCATTCTTTGAACACTTTCCAACTCATTTATCAAGCCAATACAATATTGTAATATGACTCTGTATGTTTGGATGGCATACTCTTTCATACCGCACATGACAATATAGCTATCATAAATGTACAAATTAATATGAGCAAATGAATTTCTTCCAACCAAACAACGTAGCATTGCGCTTTAAGCAGAGCATCACGACTGCAAAGGGGAGCTCGAAAGTCGCGACATCGAGGTTCGAATAATCGTTATCTTTTCATGTCATATCACTTCCGTATTTTGCTTATCAATTGTTTTAAGTATTTCTTATTACTTTGATTGCCTTTACAGAGTTTTGTTGTTGCTGTTGCTTATTTTAGGGTCTGTGACATCGTGGTCATATATCCCCATGTATTTGGTTGTGTGTGGCACTTTTGTGATAACCTGTGTCATTGTGACAGTTGTATAAGTGTGTGTATTTGTAATTCAGGTGAGAATTGGGATGGATGTGGCCATGGCCTTAAGTTAGGAACCATCCCAGCATTTGCCTGGAGTAGAAGTGTAAAACCACGGGAAAACACTTCAAGGATGACTGAGGTGATAATCAAACCCTCCCCTTCTCAGTTTTGCCTCACGAGGCTGAGTGTATCCCATTCCTGCCCTCAGGACAGAATTAACATTTCTTGCCAGAGCCAAAAATCGAATCCGAACCTCTGAGGTGACAGCCAAGAACGCTAGCCGCTACATCACGTGGTGGTCTCACAGAGATTAGTTACCATTTCTGTAAAATAATCGACAAACATTTATGTACTCAAGACATGGAGTTTACTGCTCAATGGTATGTTTGTCTATGAATACCTATGACATTGGATACTTCGGCTATAGGCCTATGCCGCGGTTACTTCAGCTACAAACTACTCTTACAATGCTCAGTTCATATTTCAAGGGGCCGATAACCTGGATGTTAGGCCCCTTAAAACAACAATTATCATCATCATCATCATATTTCATAAAACTTACTGAAATAATGTTATTTCTTTGTGAGGTTTGAAGCCATTTTTCAGTGTTGCCTTAGTAAACAAAAGTTTGGTGCTTTTCAGTCGGTCAACACGAATGTACCCATAAGAGTTGGGTTATACCCTAATCCTGAAAAATTACATTTACTAATCTCATGTAATTTTTTTTCAGGATTAGGGTATAACCCAACTCTTTTGGATACATTCGTGTTGACCGACTGAAAAGCACCAAACTTTTGTTTAATGTTATTTCAATGTTCGAGATTGGGTAATTGGCTCCATTGTTAGTTTACTTTTCGCATTTTGCAAAATTGATTTTAAAAAGCAGACATACGAGATTAATCTGAGGCGATGTGTGTGTCTGTCCTTCTGTCTGTGTGTGTTGATCCCCTATCAATCGTAACCTGTTACAGCTATTAAAACCAAATTTGGTACGAGTGAAGATCTATGCTAGGACATCTCACGACCATATTTCAAAATTACTTTATTGCTGCCACTGCTGAAAAAACACAACTGTAGTTTGAAACCAATGTTGAATACCACAGAAAGTATGCATGAAAACGGTTCCAAAATAGCTACACATAATATTGCACATTTATTTTGAGCAACACATACATATTAGTGTGGCCAACATGATTCTATGCGGGAGCTTGAAACCACTGAGCTGCGTTGATGAGTTTCTTTCTAATCGGCTGATACGAGTGATACCCAGGGCTACAATTCGGACATTCAATCAGCACAATTAGCAAATGTTTAGCTACGCCATCTGTACACATCTATCACCGGTATTCAATAAATACTTTTTTTAGCGTATGGCTTTTAGTGCCGGGAGTGTCGGAGGACATGTTCGGCTCGCCAGTTTTGTAGCTGCTTTGAGGCGGACACCCAATGGGTGAGCTACACGTACCGTCGCGTGTGGAGTGTTGTCTGGGGAGGAAAGTGTGAATGTAAGGACAAGGAGTTGGAAGGTAGCGGCTGTGGCCTTTAGTTAAGGACCAACCCCGGCATATGCCTGGAAGGAAGATGGGAAACCACAGAAGACCATCTTCAAGGTTGCCGGCGGGGGGATTCGAACCACCTCGCCTCCCGGATGTGAGCGACTGCCAGCAGTCATGCCGTAACGATCACGGCTAACTCACCCGGTTCAATAAATACTAAAAAGAAGTCAAACATTGTACATATAATGCAAAGTAATCACCTCGTAATAAGTGAGCAGGAATTAGGCCTACTTATGATTATCCTTCAAGTTTGAAACAAGTCTGGGTGGTCTATCACAACTCAGTCAACACAGAAACGTCTAGCACTCACTGTATAGCGCGACACTTGACTATTATTCACGTAGTTCGTGACAATACAAAAGTTACAGGGCGTCAGGAAATGTTCTCCGCAGCAACTATGTGCTGCTGCCAGGGGTAGCATCGGCTGTTTAGTTGGCAGCACGGTGTCCTTGATAGCACAGCAGTACAGTTAAGGCCACACGTGTGGGTTGTGGGGTGTCGAAATCGTCAGTGTGTATTGCAGTAAGTGAGCGTTCAGATAGATTATTGGAAGAGTGCATCAGAATACAGGTGGTAATGTGTACTAGTGAAGAGAGAGCTTTTTTGGTAGAATATGTTTTTCGTGAAAGCGATCGGTTAACAGAAAATCTAAAACTAAAATTTCAGGTGCGTTTTCGTAATTCCAAGTGTTAAAACCGGGATACCGTTCGGGATTTGATAAGTAAATTTCGTGTGACCGGCTCAGTTCACGATGTACCGGGAACTGGCAGGCCTACGCTTTTAACAGACGAAAAACTTGATGAAATCTCCGATATAATGCTGCGTAGTCCAAAAATATCAACACTTAAATTAGCTAAAGAAAGTCTTCGACAATATGTGTAGACGTGTTGAAGTCTGTCTTCGGACACTTCCGGCATTTGTTATGAATGGCTGTCGTGAGTACAATATACAACGTTTACTGTTTTTTGTTTTTTTTTATACAAGTGGCAGCCGTGCTGCCAACGTAACTGCTGATGCTAGCTCTCGCAGCAGTAAGTAGGCACTGTGGAGAACGTTTCCTGGCGCCCTGTATGATGTGGTAAAATTATATGAGGACTGAACACTCAAACAAATTACTTTGTGGCAATATTATTATCGTATTTTATCTTTGTCAAGTTGTATTACATTGGAGCGAAAATGTCTTAACACTAAGATGCGAAACAACAGCCTGGAATGTCAAGCATACACTTGTGATGCGACCCGAAATAAAGAAAAAAAGAAAAAGTAAATAAATAAACAAAATATAGAAAATAAAGAATAACAAATAAAAATAAATGTTGTTGTTGTTTGAGTCTTCAATTTTTTTACTGGTTTGATGCAGATCTCCATGCTTCCCTGTCCTGAGCTAATCGTTTCATCTCTACATAGCTATCACACCCAACATCCGTGTCAATCAGCTTAACATATTCTAACCTTGGTCTACCCCTACATTTCTTATACTCGACCCTTTCTTCTATAACTAAGCTTGCTATTCCTGGGTGTCTTAGTATGTGTCCTCCCAACCTATCTCTTCTCTTCATTAGCAATTGCCAGACACATTTCTCCTCTCCCACTCGTCTTAATACCTCTTCATTCGCAACTCTTTCTACTCATCAGATCTTCACCATTCTCCTGTAACACCACATTTCAAACGCTTCAATTCTCCTCTTTTCTACTGCTCCAACAGTCAAAGTTTCACATTCAGAGAGTGCCACGCTCCAGACAAAGGCCTTCTAAGGGATTGCCTAATACCTAAATCTATATTCTATGTCAACAGCTTCCTTTTCTGTAGAAATTCTTCCCCTGCCTGTGCTAACCTACTTTTTATATCCTCTTTGCTTCATCCATCACTGGTTATTTTGCTTCCTAAGTTACAGAAGTCACCTACTTCCTTTAGCTTTTCACCTGCCAATTTGACATCCATTGGGATTTCTGATTTCGTTTGACTGCATTCCAATTTTTTTTTTTTTTCATTTATTCATTGTCATCATAAATATTCTTTCTTCAAGACAGAATCCATACCATTTAAAAACTCATTCAAATCCTTTGGTGTGTCGGCTAAGAATCTCTGAGTTGAAATTATTTATCCTTGAATTTTTGCTTCTACTTTGAATTTTTCTCCAATTCCCTTAATTGCTTGTTCAATGTGTAGATTGAAAATTATGGATGATAAATTACAGCCTTCCCTTACACCTTTACGAATACCAGCTTCTCTCTCATGTTCTTCAGCTCGAATGACTGCTGTCCGGTTTCTGTATAGATTGTAGAGCACCCTCCTATCCCTGTACTTTATTCCAATCGTTTTCAAAATATCAAACAACTTACTCTAATCAACGTTATTAAAAGCCTTTTTATTTCTAAGTCTACAAATGCCATGAACTTTCTCCCATTCTTCCTTATTCTAGCTTCCAAAATCAGCATAAGACTTAGTACAGCTTCCCTTGTTCCTACGTTTCTCCTGTAGCCAAACTGGTCTTCACCTAACTCTCTTTACATCTGTTTTTCCATCCTCTTGTAAATTATTCTAGTCAGGATCTTTGGAGCACGAGTTATCAAGCTGATTGTACGGTAATCTACACATCTGTCAGCTCCCGGTTTCTTCGGTATACATATATAGTTAATTAACTAAGTAAATCAATGAGTCAGTTGGCAAGGGTTTGATACTTTCAATGGACGTGTCAAGTCTTCAGATCGAACCTCGGAGAAACCCTTTCTAACTGGATCCCCTGCCTCAGCCAAAGTAAACACTTTGTTCTTTCCATATACTGTAATAGACCCCTTGCCTCAAGCTAGACTATATTCATTGTAATGTATGGAAGTGGCAGTGATGCGAAAGCAATCTGATGACTTCATGACCATGAGTTCTAGTCAGTGGTAAAATGAACTCGCGCTGACAACGTGGTGCACTAGTTGTTAAACTCCAATCAATAGGATCTCACCAGCAGCCATTTTCTATCACATCTGCCAAATCCGTCACGGTTCTTCTTTGGAAATACAGAGTTTAGACCGCTCAGCTACATTAGTGGGTTTAATAATACTCATAACAGAATTTGGCATGATACAATCTCAAAATTGTGCTTATATAGCACCAAACATTCAAGCATTTTAGGGGGGAGGTGGGGGCTGTAGCCCTTCCTCAGGATATACCCCTGATATATATAAGTGTAACCAATAAACCTCCATATACGTATAAAGGTTCCATTTTTAACTGCATATACAGTAACTTCCGTAACAATCAATGGATTTCTACAGAATTTTGTATACACTGTACAGTGTATGATATACACACATCAAAAAAAGTTTTGCATCACCTCGGTTCCAAGAGTTCCGGAACCTTTAAATACAAAGGGAATAGAGATCAACACAAACAACATTTCAGCTCGTTTTATTGCTCATGAGACCCACACATTGCATGTTGTACCATCATACAGCTAGACTTTCAGCATTTGTGGTCCAGATTGCAGTACACACCACTACCTCTAATACCCAGTAGCACGTCCTCTTGCATTGATGCATGCCTGTATTCGTCGTGGCATACTATCCACAAGTTCATCAAGACACTGTTGGTCCAAATTGTCCCACTCCTCAACGACAATTCGGCGTAAATCTCTCAGAGTGGTTGGTGGGTCAAGACGTCCATAAACAGCCCTTTTCAACATATCCCAGGCATGTTCGATAGGGTTCATGTCTGGCGAACATGCTGGCCACTGTAGTCGAGCGATGTCGTTATCTTGAAGGAACGCATTCACAAGATGTGCACGATGAGGTCGAGAATTGTCGTCCATGAAGACAAATGCCTCTCCAATATTCTGCCGATATGGGTGCACTATGGGTCGGAGGATGTCATTCAGGTATCGTAAAGCCGTTTCGGAGCCTTCCATGACCACCAGTGGCGTACGTCGGCCCCACATAATGCCACCCCAAAACATCAGGGAACCACCACCTTGCTGCACTCGCTGGACAGTGTGTCTAAGACGTTCAGCCTGACCAGGGTGCCTCCAAACACGTCTCCGACGATTGTCTGGTTGAAGGCATATGCGACACTCATCGGTGAAGAGAACGTGATGCCAATTCTGTGGGGTCCATTCAGCATGTTGTTGGGCCCATCTGTACCGCGCTGCATGGTGTCGGGGTTGCAAAGCTGGACCTCGCCATGGACGTCGGGAGTGAAGTTGCGCATCATGCAGCCTATTGCGCACAGTTTGAGTTGAAACACGACGTCCTGTGGCTGAACGAAACGCATTATTCAACATGGTGGCATTGCTGTCAGGGTTCCTCCGAGCGGCAATCCGTAAGTAGCGGTCATCCACTACAGTAGTAGCCCTTGGGCGGCCTGAGCGAGGCCTGTCATCGACAGTTCCTGTATCTCTGTACCTCCTCCATGTCCGAACAACATCGCTTTGGTTCACTCTGAGACGCCTGGAAACTTCCCTTGTTGAGAGCCCTTCTTGACACAAAGTAACAATGCGGACGCGATCGAACTGCGGTATTGACCTTCTAGGCATGGTAGAACTACAGACAACATGAGCAGCGTACCTTCGTCCTGGTGGAATGACTGGAACTGATCGGCTGTCGTACCCCCTCCGTCTAATAGGCCCTGCTCATGCATGGTTGTTTACATCTTTGAGCAGTTTTAGTGACATCTATGAACAGTCAAAGGGACTGTATCTTTGATACAATATACACAGTCAACGTCTATATGCCGGAGATCTGGGAACCGAGGTGATGCAAAACTTTTTTTGATGTGTGTATAATGTAGTTATGCACATTTTAGAGGCAGTAGTCCTACCAGTTACCTAATGACTCTCTGAGCATTTGAGCCGTAGACTCTCAATATCTATGCAAGGAAGCAATTAGTGCTCTTTTTGGGCTCAATATTTCAGTTAGGCTATGTTTTGAGCAAATCGTATAATTGCAGTGTTTCCAAATTAATTCCATAGACAAAATTATTATTCTAAATAGGTCCAAATAGATGAATGACTGGAATGAATCGTAAATGTTATGAAAAGTAGGCTCTCTAGTTCGTCACAGAACCTACTTCTTAAATTGTTGTTGTGTTGTTGCTGTTGTTGTTAATTTTAGGGGCTTGGGACATGTTGATCTTCAGCCACGTATAGTTGAGTGTGTGCTGATAACCTGTATTTACGCGAGGATTGTGGTAGTGTGTGTAACAGGGATGAGGTAGGTGACCCGGGACTTGAAGTAAGGTACTCCGCTACACTGAGAAACATCGAGTCATGAATATGATTTTCACTGTACAACTGCTTCTCGCCTGGCAGAGGCAGCAGTGAGATGCGGGTAGTATCTGCGCACGCCCACTTACTGTCGACCAAAGTATTATGTGTACTCGAGTTTGAAGGTTGTTTGTTAAGTAACCAATAGACCTACATAAAATCCAATACCATCAACATTTTCGTCGTTCTATTTTACGTTAGTTCATGTAGGTTTGGATTTTTTAATTTATATTTTAATATTTTTTATCGCAGTCGGAACACAAAAAGTGCACGTTTTTAAGCATGTTTCAACCATGCGTCACATTTAAGAATTATTATCTCAAAAGCCCGTCTTCAGATCGAATCCAAATTTTAACACAATATACATTGGAATGTTGTATAATTGGTTTATTAATTTCACAACTTTGTGTGTCCAAGAAACAAAGTTATCATTGTTGTAAGGTAACTTTTTCTCGTCTCGGGGTGGTTGGAAAATGTAGTTCTTGGTTGCGTTGTTATCGTTATACATCAAAAGGTTATGCTGTATGACTGTGAAATACGTAAATTAATTCACTTATTTTATATCGGCTTGTATTTGTACCAGGAAATAACACATGGTTCACCTGCTAGCCGCTCCGGGAATTGCTGTACAGCGATGCTGATATGGAGCCCATCACTTCCAAGCGAGACGCGCCATGATGCGTGTGGGCACCATTTCGGCAACGCTGTACAGTTTTTTCCGGAGCGGCTAGCAGGTGAACCATATGTTATTTCCTCGTACAAATACAAACCGATATAAAATAAGTGAATTAATTTACGTATTTCACAGTCATACAGCATAACTTTTTGATATATAACGATTACAACGCAACCAAGAACTACATTTTCCAACTACCCCCGAGCCGATAAAAAGTTACCTTACAAAAATTACAACAACTTTGTTTCTTGGACACACACAATTTTGAAATTAATAAACCAGTTATACAACATTCCAATGTATATTGTGTTAAAATTTGGATTCGATCTGATGACGGGTTTTTGAGATAATAATTCGTAAATGTGAGGCATGGTTGAAACACGCTTAAAAACGTGCACGTTTTGTGTTCCAACTGCGATAAAAAATATTAAAATATAAATTAAAAATTCCAAACCTACATGGCCTAACGTAAAATAGAACGACGAAAATGGTTATGTTAATGGATTTTATGTAGGTCTATTGCTTACTTCACAAACAACCTTCCAACTCGAGTGCACATAATACTTTGGTCGACAGTAGGGACAAGGTGCACTTTCAATGTATATCACGCAAATCTTGGCTTGACCCCCATTCCAAGAACATTCCCATGCTCAATTTACACACAGGATAGCCGCTGTCAGCGCCAAGATACAAACCTGCGATCTCTGGACTTGTTGCAGCTGCCCTCGCGGCTGTGGTGCATTAGTAAACGAGCACGGGACAACTTATTAGGTGAATGTAAGTACTCAACGATATACAGGTTGTAACAAAATATGTGGGAAAGCTCCGGAGATTCGATAGAGGACCTGACAACAAGCAAAATATGTCCTGTAAACATATCGTGTATTTGCTTTCGTTTCCGTAATACAAGCATTGTTTGCGGTGTAGGTTACATAACACAGACCGCTTCACTATGCAGGTTGGTCATTTGCTAATTACAGTTCTGTACAGAAGGTGCTCAATATGGCTACCACGAGCTGTAATGTAGGCGTCTATGCGCCGCATCATTGACTGTCTCACACGCTCCAATATCCCCAGCGTCTGTCGTATCTGCTGACATCCTTGCTCTATTCGCTGAAGCAGTATGTCCACGTTATGAATAGGTGTGGCATACACAATGGCCTTGAAACAATCCCGTAAGTAGAAGTCTAATGGGTTGAGATCGGGAGAACGAGCAGGCCACGGTGTCGGTCCCTGACGCCCTATCCATTTGTTTGGGAATCGCTGATGTAAAATTGCTCTAGCAGCAAGAGGCAAATCAGGCGGTGCTCCATCATGCATGAACCACATGCGCTGAATTAAATCCAGTGGAACGTCTCGCAACAAACCAGTTAAATAATTTGTTAAAAAGGCGCAGAATTACGCTCCTGTTTATTTTCCTGGTAAAATGAATGGACCAATTAATGTATCACCGATTATTCCAGCCCACACATTAATACTGAACTGTGTCGATGTCTGGTTTGCATCAGCCCAGACATGCGTAATGTGAAAGGTCTGCACTCCCATCTCGGGTAAACTTCGCTTCAGCAGTAAATAGAATAGCAGCGAGGAACTGTTGCTCCTGAACACACGTCTGTCGTAACCAGGTACAAAATGCTGCTCTGGGTGGAAAGTCAGCTGCAGTAAGACATTGAATTCTTTGAAGGTGATATGGATAAAGGAGCTGTCCTCGTAGAATTCTCCACACTGTCATATGACTCACATCTACAATTGCCGCTATTTCCCTGGTGTTGCTCCTGTTATTTTCCTCAATATTGTTGAGAACTCGTTCCTCTGTGTCAGGTGTTCTTGTGCTCCTAGGTCGTCCATTATCAGCAACACTTCTGCTAATCGAGCCTGTTTCGCAAAGACGTGCATGTACTCTTTGGAACGTCTTGGTTTTGGGTAAACGTCTATTAGGAAAGTGTTCCGCATAAAAACGCTGTGCTTCATTTGCGTTACACTGCGCCCGTCCATATAGAAGATGCATGTCTGCCATTTCCGGATTCGAGTACCCCATTGTATCACGACGTGTACTGTCCGTCCGCTCAATAACAACTGACAATACGTATCACTCCACTCCACTCTACTCTAGCTTATGACCTGTGTGGACCTGTTTACGTGTTAGCTAAGCACCTGACATAACGTGGCTTTCAATGTCAAAACAAATGCAGACTTGAATAGCGACGAAACGTACAAGTGGCCTGTGTGCCCTCCACAAATGACCATCTAGCATCGTACCGCCATCTGTGTTATGCACACCACAAACAATGCTTGTAACATGACAACGAACGCACACACACCATACGTTTACCGGACATGTTTTGCTTGTTGTCAGGTCCTCTATCGAATCCCTGGAGCTTTCCCACATATTTAGTTACACCCTTTAAATTTCCCATACTCTCTATAACACTGTGCCTGAAAGATGTGTAGACTATTATGATAGTGCCTAAATGTCCATTGACACGCCATTACAAACACAGAAATAGACTCAACAATTCTAAAGTATGAGTATAACGACCAATTTCTAAACATTTACGGATCTATACCAGTTAACTTAGAAAAGAGAACCCACCAGTCTAATTTAAGTAGTCAGACTTGGCTTTCAGCTCCGTGTGATCAAATGAGTTCGAATGTTGTATGGAATGTCTGCTTTAAATTGTGTCCAACCAGAAATGAGTAACCATCACAAGTGTGGGAAACACAACAATCCAATTACCACTCCACTCTGTCCTCCAAAGCCTGTGTCCCCTTAGCCTCATGGAAACTGAAATATATTGACCTGGCGATCCAGCTAGTCCCACCGCTACTGCCTGTCTTGCAACGCAAGAGCGTATTGTCATCTACTTACCTACAAGTTTGAGGGCCTGCGGGCAATGACAACAACAAATCAATACCATCAGAAAATGGGGATATTGTGACGGCAGGCCTGATTGAAGTGCACTCAAGTCAAAGAAATTGCCCATGTGATGAGGTCTGCTTCTGCTAGTTATGGCAAAACTACAGCCCTGTCTTTGTGTCCTCTTGACTAACTTCCGTCAGTTTCAAGTTATCTCCAAAGCCTCACTTCAGATTTTAAAAAAGAGGATTAACCGAAATCTTGGAGACAATGTACAGTTATTGCGGAATGCAATAATACCTCTGTCCTGCTTTACTGTTGTTTCATGTTAGAGATATACTACAACTCACCCACGAGTTTATTTCCAGCCATAGCCGGAGGGAATGAGGCTACGTCAGCAACTGGCCACCAGTGGCCACCTTTGACGTCACCGCCTTAACTTACCTCGACATTGATAAGCAGTATCGCAACGAGAAGAAAGTGAAGTCTTCCATTTGGTGAGATCTAACAATTTTCAGTCTTCTCTTTGAACCTGGTGCAAATTTGAAAGTCGAGAATCTACAATGAAATACTGTATGTAATGCTATATGTAAGATGTAGAATGCCATTTACAATGTGTATGGCCTTCTCGGGTTCGGGGATAAGGCGAGGGGAATTTTTATGTATCGGATGTTTCTTTTTAATGAAAGGAAGTGGTCTATTAGAAGTCATCCCCCCTCTGACTGCCTGGAGGAGTTTAAAATGAGAAACCTCAGAAAACATTTTCAAAGGCAGCCAACGTTGGGATTCAAACCCACTCATCTACCGAGCCTTGACATAGACTGACGTCATTGCACGCATGGTTGATAGAGAATGTTACTTGCAGTTATTTAACAAAATTACGAACATGAAGAAGTAGAAGAGGAAGAAGATGATGATGATGATGATGATGATGAAGACGATGATGATTGTGAGATCTGAGACCTTAGTTATCCGTCCCTAATGACGATTATTATTATTATTTTGGAATACCTACTACTAAATTACTAGAGGAGGAAATTACAATAAAAATTGAATAATTTAAGAGGAGAGAAAAGTAATGTCGTCAGCCCTATAAAAATGAGGAATTAGAGACTTGGATCCGAGTTGGGCGATATAAGGCAGAAAGGAAGGAAAGAGGAGGGGGTACAACCCAAATTAACTGGAAAAGGCAAAATTGAACCCAGCTCAGAAATCCCTTGGGGTCGCCAATTCCCGAACCCACCAGCAGAGTGCCCGTGAGTTGTTTGCGTATGAGACACGTGTCAAGGATGGCCGCCAGTAGCTTCATGCTTTGTGTTCTGATATATATTAGCAATACGCACACCCATAGAGATGCCAGTCTTCGTAGGTATATGGAGCTCCACCTGACTGACGTCATTCGTCCAAGTAGAGAGGACAACAGGCCACTTGTATCCAAGAGCAGCAGAGACAGTCTTGCTACTAATGAATACTATCCTTGGACTCTCATATGTCAGTGTAGTAACCCGCACAATGCTGACATTGTCTAAAAATACGATAATGCATTATCGATTCATAAAGCAGACAAATATTTACAGTCATCACCACATCCCCAGGGGTACTTTCATCTCAAACTGTCTAGCAATAAGCATACTGGAAGTTCAGATTTCTTCACAAAGCAGGTTTCAGGTAAATCGATGCCATACTGGTCAGGCAATTTTAAAAAAACTCACTGAAAAGAATGAGTTGTTTCCCAGTGCGAGGGCTACATGGTCAAAATATCTAGGGATTTAAAACCTGAGTTTCTGGATGTTTTAACATTGGTTTTTGTTTTACATCAGTCTGTTTAAATGCAGATTTGTCATGCCACAGTGTGACAAAATAACATTAATTTTGAAGAGGGACCTTTCATTGGTCCCCATCTAATGCTTGGTACGGTGAAGAATTACAGAAATAATTGCCTCACGAGGCTCTGTGTACTCTGTTCCATCCCTCAGACTAAAATTACATTCTCTTGACAGAGACGGGAATTGAACCCACGATCGTTGACACCGTATTCTCTATACGTATGCAGACACCACAGAAGGTGGCGTGATAAAACAAAGAAACCATTCGCTCTTTATAAAGTACAGGTATTTGTCTAACTTAAGCGAAACTTGCCCATGTTTGGATCTTTGTATCATGTCTGACGACCTGTGCCAATAAGGTATCTTTAGTAGTGTACTTACTCTCCAACGCTTCTCCACTTTAACAAAAGCTGTTGCGTCAGAAGTAATTAATTTTATCTTGTGCTGCTATAAATGATTAAGAATCATCTTGTAATTT
Organism: Meconema thalassinum; assembly: GCA_946902985.2. NCBI lineage: Eukaryota > Metazoa > Arthropoda > Insecta > Orthoptera > Tettigoniidae > Meconema > Meconema thalassinum. Next base: position 215,080,273 of record OX336389.2, on the reverse strand, counting down.
CACAAACTTAAAAGAAACAGTTATGAAAGACAATAGTACTAATGAGATTAAAGCAATCTTCACTTTCCTGAGAACACAATACCTACTCAAAGACAGAAGTTTACCGACCTCCATAGCATGCATAATGAAATGAAAATCCACAGTCTGCTTCCAGTCGACCGACCGGGTCAGGGAATGGAATGAATGAATCCCCCCGTCTAGGGGCGAGGATAAAAACAGTGCCGGCTGCCGAAGCCTGTCGCACTCCCCTGGGGCAATGATTAAATGAATGACAGATGAAATGAAATGATAGTGGAGGGTGGTGCTGGAATGAAATTGTGACAGGGAAAACCGGAGTACCCGGAGAAAAGCCTGTCTGCCTCCGCTTTGTCCAGCACAAATCTCACATGGAGTGACCGGGATTTGAACCACGGACCCAGCGGTGAGAAGCTGGCGTGCTGCCGACTAAGCCACGGAGGCTTTACAGCATGCATAATCCATAACGAAATTGACCAGCTGGACTGACATCCAAGATCCTTGTATTCTGCATTTCGCTTCGTCTGCTCAATCAGACTCTGCTCTAGATTTAGGTCGAATCCACCTTCCCACACCGAACTCAACATCAGCTGAGTGGTTAGAATACAGGACGTGGAATCGGTGGCTTAAAGATGGTGCTGTTGTTTCAGTTACGTGGTTGGATATCACAACCATCAGCCCCGTGCACTAATATGTATAGAATGTGCCTGACGACATGTGCCAATATGGTATCTTTAGTGGCTGGCTGCGTGGCTCAGCGGTAACGTTCTCGCCTGCTATGCTCAAGGTTGCAGGATCGAATCCTGGCGCAGTCAGCTGGCATTTGAGTGTGCGCAAATGTGAGGGAGCCGTGTCAGTAGATTTACTGGCATGTTAATGATCCCCTTCGGGGCAAAATTCCGGCACGCTGGCGTCTCTAAAAGCCGCAGTAGTTAAAAAGGACGTAAAGCAAATAGCATTATTATTATTATTATTATTATTATTATTATTATTATTATTAGGTATCTTTAGTAGTTTATGTATTTGCCATTGGAAAGAAGGCGGCCATGGCCTTGGGTTAAGAGCCATCACGGCATTTGCTTAGAGATGAATAGGGAAACCGCAGAAAACTACTTCTAGGATGGCCTCATGAGGCTGATTGTCGTCGTCGCCACCCTCCCCTCCCAGACTAGAATTAAATTTCTTGGCAGAGCTGGATCGCAGGGGTGCTAGCCACAACGCCACGAGGTGGGTCACGCTCATTCAAGGCGCATGGCAGGGTGGAAGCCTGTCAAGAACATGTCAATTCCCTTTATTGCCGTACACATGTTACACCGCAGAATAGCAGCGCACAGCTACAAAGAGGAGCTGGAAGTTATGATGCAAATCCTGACGCTGACAGAGGCTATCCTAAGTGTGGTTTCCCTCTCTGAATTCTCCCCCAGATTCCCTCCAAAAAATATCAGGATGATATCTTACTTCCAGTCCCGAGACACCTACCCCAATCTTCGATTCTATAATTATAGTTACACACACAACTACAACCATCACACGAACACAAGCTTTCAGAAAAATTCGACACACACCCAAGTAAATGAGACCTGATGTCTCAAGCCCCTTAAATTAATTAATTAATAACTAAAACCATATATTTCTTACAGCATAACATCCCTCACTTGCTTGTTTTTCTGGCTCGTTGCATATTCTTAATTGAGTCCATTTGTAATCGCTTGCCCAAAGCTCTCATTATTTACACTATCAATCTAACGATACATAGTCATTTTACTGTCGATCTAGTAAATTCGTGACACATTTTCTGAATCGAAACATAGTGTTGGTTGATAAACTTGCCCGAAGTGAAAGTTTCAAATATCGTGCAGTTACTGTAACAGCTTCCGAATATCGCCTTCAAAACATCATTGCATTTATTTTACAAAAGGAAGCATTCTTAAGACGAGCAACAGTGTCAGCCAGACCATATGTAATGGCTTACGAATTTTCTCAGCAAGTATTACAGGATGGAATTCTTCTCGCTCTTCACAACAGAGCTTAATATCTCTCGTACGTAGAGTAGTGCAACTCACTTTCCTCCACAACGTAAGCAAAGACTTTTTTTTCTGAATGAAAAGCTCTTACTCGTAATAATCCGTTGTAAATAGCGCGGTTGCTGAGGCCAAACATTTGACTAATTGCTACCACGGCTTTCCATACTCGCTGGCGGCATAGTCCCCATTGAAACACACATTTAGCTCGTCGGCTTGTCTTTCAGATGCATTCTAAGGCGTGTAGATGATAGCCAGAGAAGCATTCCTCTTCTCTTCTCTTCTCTTCTCTTCTCTTCTCTTCTCTTCTCTTCTCTTCTCTTCTCGCTTCGGCTATGAGACTTTACGGAATACCAAGTACCTTGTACTGGTTCCCACCGTAACTTCTCATGTGTCCGCCTCGTGGCACAGTGGCTAGCAGTCTTATCTGTCACCCCTGAGGTCCAGGTTCGATTCCCGACTCTACCAAAAAAAAAAATTCTAGTCTGAAGGCAGGAACGGGGTATACTCAGCCTAATGAGGCAAACGCCAATAATTACGTACAGCAGTGCTAATAATAAAATGGTATGGTGAAGCAACATACATATTCCTGAATATAGCTAGCATAAGTTTTGTCATTCTGAAGCGCCTTGGTTGTATTATTGTGATCTCTAAAGGCTGGCACTATCACAGATGATCATCATGATGATTATTGTTGTTTGAGGGGCGTAACATTTAGGTCATTTGACCCTAATGGTATGGAAGGTAATGACAGTTAAAATGATGACTACTATTACTATTATTGACTTACATGTACTGTAACTTCCATAATGGAAGGAGAAATGGGCAAATAAATAAGATGTTCAGTAAAGAACACATAGCCAAATGTTTCTGAAATTCATTATCTATTATTATCTATTTTACTTATCATGCAGTATAATTTGGTAGAATTTGGGTGGTCAGCTTTTAATGTCATGTACAGACAGCGCTCAAACTCTAGAAATACGCACACGTATCGTCATAGTGGTAAAACAGCAAGGTTTGGAAACCTGCCACGACGCATAACACATACTTGCATAGTGATATCTTGAATGTGAGAATTCACCGATTTTGTGTCTCATACAGAGAAACCATCTAATAAGAGTCTACTACAGACGTAAGTGTCATCATTGTAACTGGTTTATATTGTGCCCTACGTTGCTTGTACCGATTATAACATTTTATATTTTCAAGATACCGATTGCACAAAAATCATTTTTATATTCTTGCAACATGCGCTCAATTTTCATCCTGTATAATACATTTCCTTTACTACATTGCTTGTAATTCTTCAATTGCATCCTGAGTAATTGACTTTAACAACAGTGCACCAACCCATTATTAAATGTTTGAAATCGTTCATCTTCTGCCTTTTACAGACACAGAGATTCTTATGTGAGATTACCTACTTACTATGTTTCGTATTATACCTCTAATAAATGGTGGGTTATTAATATTAATGATTTATATTTTCAAGATTGTGGCTGCACTCTATATTCATTGTCGTAAGACCAGTGCTAGCAAGGTGTGTTTTATAATGCTCTTAGTCTACTAATTTTCTTCCTAATTGCTCAACGGTATTATGAATAATTTATTTTAATGTTTTATTTGCATGCCCACCTACCATGATCAATTCATTAAATCGTGTGCCTTGTGCCCCGTGAAAATCAAGTTTACCTTCTTGAAAAGTGTTGTCATCAGAGCTCGAATACAATGAGGATTATTGTTTTTAATAACTTATATATTCAAAATGGCATCTGCACGCTATATTTTGATAGTCATGTGGCTAATACTAGTGAGATCTCTTATATTATACTCCATTTTTCCAAGTTTTGTGTAAATTGTGCTTTACATCCTAAGTTATACATTCAAATTTCAAATATCTCAAAGTTTCTCCTATCCACCATTTTGAAAGTATGGAGTCGTTGATCTCTTGCCTTGGGCATAGAAAGTCTCTTATACGGACCTATATTACTAAGTTTCGTCATTGTAGCTCTAATAGATAGTGGTTCTCAATTTTAATAATTCATCTTTCCAATCTATGAATCTGACTGTTGTTAATTATGCGCGTTTGATAAATCTTCTTGTTTCCCAAATTTCCTGCTGTTTGTGCAATGCTAAGTAACTGCTTTTAACCCCTAAGCATGCCCACCAGCCACATTAGATTTATTGACTCGCCGACCTAGTGCTGTGTGTATATAACGTCTATTGTAAAAGGCTTGCAACTTCGGCTGGCTGTGTGGCTCAGCGGTAACGTTCTCGCCTGCTGTGCTCAAGGTTGCAGCATCGAATCCTGGCGTAGCCAGTTGGCATTTGAGGGTACGCAAATGTGAGTGAGCCATGTCAGTAGATTTACTGGCACGTTAAAGATCCCTTCAGGGCAAAATTTCGCACCCCGGCGTCTCTAAAAGCCGCAGTTGTTAAAAGGGACGTAAAACCAACAACATTATTATTCTTGCAAAGTTTCGTCGTTTTAACTCTAATACAGTAGATTTCGGGTTATCGATTTTAATGGCTTAGATTTTCAATATGGCGGCTGATCATCATATGCTGCCTGATAGTCTTATGGCGAATGCTAGCGATGTATCTTATATGATACTCCTATTATAACAAGTTGCGTGTTAATTACGCAATTACATCCTGAGTTATTGGTTGAAATATGTAAATAGTACATGCAGTCGCCATCTTGAAGTATGGGGTTACCGTTCTTTTGCCTTGAACACAGCAGAGCCACTTATAAGGCTCACTGCTATAAAGTTATTGTGGCCCAAAAATATTGAGAGATTTATTTTAATTTCCTTTAATTACAAACTGGCAGCTGCACTTAATATCAATATGATTAAGTTATTACTTGGTTAGCATAAGTCTCTAATGTTCCTCTCTGTGTACCAACTACTGTGAGCACTGCTTCATTGGAGCACGAGTTACGGATTATTATACTTGAAACGTTTTACACGGTCGCCAAACTGAAATTATACAACTGATGATCTTATCTGAGTCTGTAACGCTTCACATAAGATAGTTTGTTTTCAGAAAAATTGGTAGTTTTTCGATGATTAGTTTAGGTAGAATTTTATTTAGGCGTTGAATACTCTATTGACTGTCCTTTGTCTTCGTTTAGATGGCAGCGATATAAAATATCGGATTGAGTGTTACCTCTGCACCACATTTTACTGACATAGGCAGACGGACATTTCACCCGTGTAGATCTCGCAAGTCTTCTTTAATATTATTTGTCAACACTCTTAAAGGATATACGGAAAGCCCTGTCTTTACAATGTTAAAATACATCATATTTAAGTAACATTTTCTCACTAACTGTTTGACACAGACACTTGATTTTTTTATATATTATAAACAAGTATATTACCGTTGTATGGATGCAAAGATCTTGAAAGTAAAGCTCACTGTTTGGAAAATATATATTTAAGAAATGCACAATTATTTGCACATTTTCTCATGATTTGTTTCCAACCCTGTTCATAAATTTTCCAATATGTTTGTTTTTATAGCTTCAGAATGTATGTGATAATCTTACAAAAGAGCCCTGAAAATTTTAAAATGATATCAGCAATAGTTTCTGAGATAATGTTCCTTTTTCAGGAAAAAAATGAATTTATGGGAAATCAGCTCCAAAGTTTCAACATAAGTGCATGCCTGGTGCATAGCTGGGAATTATCAGCATCCTCTTGTAATTCATCAAGAAGCTTCCTTTTGGTGGCTCTCCTGTTTCTTCCACAGTTCATGATGTCTTTGATAGCATTTTCTGATGATCGTAGTCTCTCTATATCTATAGAATACATAGCCTTTACCGTTCGGGAGCCCACACACAATCCTAGCTTCTCCAGAACTTTGCATTTTGTAATGTTACCCTGATTGAAGCATGCAACAGCATCATACACACCAAGATGAAGTGTATTAATTCCAGCAAACACTGTTTTGGTAGTCTGTCCCACATGACCTTATTCACACATTCATTGGGATTCTGAGTTCTACCATGCAAGCACTTCTTCAGACGATTGAGGTCTGCAAGATCCCTGAAGATAGGCTTGAAGGTCTCTATTATAGCTTGTGGCAAACTTTGATGATGATCATATTCCTTTTTTTTTTCCTGTTGTATTGACACCAGCTGTCTGCACCAGCTGGATAAAGACCATGTTGTGGTTTGTCGTTAGTAGAAGCAACATGCAAAAACAGTGCCCCTACCACGTTCCTCATTGCCTCTGCACTATGGGTGTTCTGTCTTATAGCTAATACATCACACCTTTGTAAATGGTCTATTACAGGATCTGTAAGTCTTCTGCCATCTAATGTTCTTCCATCGGACAGTTTCTTGCCTTTCATGCTTGTTTTCAGCCTCCTTAGTCTGGAACCCATTCGATTCTGTACGTGTCTTACACATTCTAATTTTGTAATTTCCACATCTTCCCCATAAGGTTTCATTGCCAGGACCTCCTTGAATGCTTTTGAGTCCTCATCACCCAAATAATTGATGCAGCGTGCATTATACCACCGCAAAGAACGCTGGAAAATTATCTTCACTCCTGCTACTTCCATGCCACCGTTAGAGCCATAATAATTAGCTATGCAGTTGTCATTATGTTCGTTTTTTTAATCTGCCTAGACATTTACAATGTTTTGACAAACACAGCAACATCAATAACTTTGCCAGTATCGACACTAGTGGTAGTTACAACACCGTTTAGAGATGTATGGCCTCTCTTTTGCCAGCTTCCATCTAAAGCTACAGTCAGGTCACGGCTGTTCCCATTTTCCTCAACAGCTTCTTCGACTGCTTCCTTCATACACTCCAGAGCAACATCTTCTACAGCGGATCCTAACATGTTGTTGTAATGATTAAACTTAGAAGATGGACTAGGTTAAGTTCATAACTCCACACAACATGACACCTGCTGCTCTGCCCTTCCCTGTTGACGGAAGGCCATAAACAAATCTAATATTTACAAAGTACAGGCTCTTGTCTTGCTGTGAGCTATTTACAGTTGAGGAATTTAAAAACTTGACACTGTATTTACAATATGTACAGAAAAGTTCTAATTCAGCAGCAAGGCCAATATGTCTGTTCTCAAGGAAATTCCACACTTGCCACACTCTCTGCAACATACATTAAGTTTTAATATATCCGATAGAATTGATATGTCTATCACTTCATTCATTTCACGTCCAGTACGTATTTCTGTTCAGTTTTCTATTGAATGAGCTCTGTGTTCCAGCAGCCGTCTTATCAAAAGGAATTTCACGATTTTTTTCACTCACGTTTTTTAGGTTAAGCGTACTTGTCCCTGATTTACAACGTGAAGGTTCTAGCCTTGAAGAAGCACATTTCTTCTTTTGCCAGGGCTCACGTTTCATGAACACTTTGTTCGAAAATCGAGGCATAACTTCCACAAACTTCACATAAACACACAGAAATAACTTGCGAATAAACACGGCAAAACTTGTTGCTAATCAGCAAACAAAGGACCATCAATAATGTAAGCGCTTACAATATGACCAACGGACAATACTAGACGACAAAACTTCATTCAAATATAGTAATAATTCCTAGTTCAGCACGATATGCGAACAAATAATGAAACGTCATAATATTGACAGAAAGCCATCCGCCTCACCAGAGCCGGACACTCGCCGCGCATAAGACAATATTTTTTTAAAGAAATAATTAAAATACTTCCATATATTATTTCTTCAAGATTTATATGTCATTTTAAAAAGGAAATTCCAAAGTTTAATAATATGCAAATATATATATATATATTCCCCACAAAATTGGTTTCCGTATACCCAGCAAGTGGGCCGATAAAATAAAAGGCAGGGAGAATAAATGTTCGAATTGGTCCAATAATTAAGATTGAGGGACTTAGAATGAACTACATGCATTAAGGACAGATAGAAATGGGGAAAATATGACAGAGCCCACCCAAAAATCAATGGAAAGTAGAGGAGGAATCCTACCCAGCTCAGAAATCTCTCTGGGTCGTCAACTCGTCGTGAACCCTTGGTGGTGTAGCGTTACCCAGGTTGCACATCTGGTGGGGCTGATCACACTCTGCCTCTTCTAGGGCCTCTTACAGTAAGCAGAGGAAATCTTTTTTAAAAAAGAAGAAGGGGTATGGCCGCCAAAAATGATGGTATCATGGATCAAGAGAGAAGTAACAATTAAATCAGGGAAATGAAAGACACCCTAGGAATTGGATACCCAAACCGTCGGGGTCGGAAGAAACCAAGAGTTGACCAAGGGAGGTTGTCAGGTAAGTTGAAAGAGAGGAGCTTGGCATAAGCTAATGGAAACAATTCCGTGCTCAGTCGTGTTCCTCTCGTTGCCAACGCACATACCATAATTTGTGAGCCCCTGAGGGATGATCTGCTTGGACGTACATTTTACACGCTGGTATAACACAGATACATCCAGGTCAGTAAGTTGGTCTGCCTACGGTAATAGGAACTTCTGATCCCCTGACGAGTCGGCAATTCTCTGCCTTAGTTGTGTAGCGGGACAATATACCCCCCAGGCGAAAGCTACGGGTTGAGTCAATCGAGGCTTTCGGCTGTAGTTATGATTGACCGGCTATACATCTAAGGCAGAAAAGTTGCTGATACATCCAGGACTTAAGATTGCAATAATCTACTTTTCAAAGCTCCTGTTACTGTAGGTAGCCCAACTTGCTGAACGTGTTACCCCTGTACGCATAAACTAAAGTCATGGGTGAGTGCTCGAACCACCACAACTCAGAACGTACTGTAACTTCCGAGGCTAAGAGTGTGCACAAACATCAACAGACACTTTCCAAGTTACCTCTTCCTTCTTTCGTTGGGAAGCTAAATTTCACCACAATTTTATCGACATAGGTTTGGGTGAGGGATCACATGGTGACGTCTATTTCACCCTGTGAATTGGCTGGGAATACCGTGCATAGCATGAGCACCTTCTACTGAAAAACGGCTATAGTTGACACACTGGAAGAGCACCTTAACGATCGTTCACTTCCTCAGTATTGTGGCGTACAGTCACAAATGGACATCTGACGTGTGTGTGGGTTGCGGAAGGGGGGGGGGGGGGGGGGAATAGCAATTGCAAGGAGAAATAAAATATATAAAAGGCTAGAATTTTACCCCCTCATACATTTACAAATACCTACACCTTACCAGCAGTAGCCAAACTGAAACACCTGTACTGCTATGTAGCTGGGGGTTTTGTTGTTGTTGTTACTTTATTCAGGGCCTCAGAACAACTTAATGATCAATCCAATCAATCAATTGTATATATATATATATATATATATATATATATATATATTGTTAGCCTATGTCCCGGTATCGGTTCAAGGCAAAATCGTATCGGACATTAAACCTCAATGCAACCTGGTCAGCAACAACCAGCTCGCTTTCTTACTATGAAAAGCTGCGGACTCGAGTCAGAGTAGGTCAGTCAGGCACTGTAGAGGTCGATTGACTGCCGATCGGGAGATCAGGCAAGTTGGGTCGTCAAACACGCGTTGAACAAGGGGCACAGAGCTGAGCCTTGCTTATACGACAAACGTTCATGCGTGTACCTCGCATATAACGTAAATTTCAACCTCAGTTTGTAATAAGATTTTCCAAGAACCAACCTACAAGGTAACGTGTTGTTGAAATCTGGCTATAGTCCGGGACGGCTTAAATAAGTTAGCCAAAAACGTGTAGCCAACATTAACAGCCTATACCTACGTAAATGTTGGTTTATGCTTGAATTTCTTGAATTTAAGTTGTTTTCATGTGCCAGCACATTGTCGCCAACCCTGCTTAAAATCTCGCCATCTCCAAAGACCATAATACCACTAAAATTTCTTAACACACAGTTGCCGACATAATAATTGCGACTTTCACTAATGACCATTATCTGAATAATTTCACAGTTTTCTTTGGAATTGCAAGTCTAATGAAGTTAAAACATGCTGTACAAGGTATGTACTACTAATATACATCGATTAAAACAGTTTTTACAGTTATTATAGACTATTGATTATGGAATATGTGCGTGTTCATACCCACTCGTCTGAGATTTTTGGAAGCTTTTATTTAAGGAATTTTTGGATAAATTCTTATTTAGATTTCATCATGACGCCTAAAAACACGAGAACAAGGCTGGAGATGGATTGGAGAAACTCTACGAAGATCACTGGCTAATCGACTTCGGTTTGAGTAAGTAGGCCTACATAATTAAAAGTACAAAGTTATTTAATCGTTGTTTTATTTATTTTTATGTTCAGTCAGAGCACAAATAACGTAATAAAGAACCTTAATGGTATTTGGAAATTTTGAAATAGTCTTCTGACTGCATTTTTCGTATAATACAAACCAAACATAACCTAAAATATAGCCTATGTAAGTTCACTCCCAGGAACATATTCTTTAGGATCAATTCGCCTTCTAATATTGTAATGTATCTTATTCTCGACTTCCAAGTGCCGTCAGCCATAATATTATAATACATTGCAGATGTTACTCGTAAGCATGGAAGTGTAGTAGTGTGAATGTATTGGTGATTATTTATGTAGTTGGCTACTGACCTATAGCCTACTTAGTAGTAGGCAGATAAAATATTTTTATTAGGCCTATTTTTATTTGTTTCAGTCATGGTTGCGACAGATTAGTGTGGTAACCTTCAACGAACTTCTAGGGTTGTGCAACATGAATCAATCATCATTCTGAAGAGCCTATACTCACAAGTGCACGGGATATGCACTGCGCTTGAGTCACAGATGCACATTTTCAGAGAATACCAACAATATCTCTTGGCTGTCTTTTAGTTCTCGACATAAGTTACTGCACCACTAAATGTCTGGGTGAAAATTATAAAAGGAAAGGAAGGAAACTTGTAGTTTAACGTGACCGTTAATCTCGAGACCATGAGCCATGGGACCTCCTTTTTTACGTGGAATCCGAACCACAGGACATGGCATTTCACTTCGAAAATCTCACATGCATTGACCGGGAATCGAATCCGGACCGCCTTGGTGAGAGGCATACAGCTAGACCGCTGAGCCGCCACGCCCCTCGGGGGGTGAAAATTACTGATGTACTTTAGGTGGGTGAGACAAAGTCATCGTTTGCTACTTGGTTAGATGACACAGTTCTGGCGAAGCTACTGGTTGCAATGCGTTATAAATATTCCTCGCAACTATAGCCTAGGCTACAGTACTTGTATTATTAATTCTGAATGAAAGTAGAACACGGCTTATACACTTGCATCGGACATGAATGTGACTTTTACATACTGTACCTTGTGTCCTTGTTTTTTCTTCTGGGCGATATTACGTATTGCAATTAGGAACCCTGGTCACTACTGCACTTCATATATGTACGTAAGTACATAAATATGCGTTTTTTTATTTACTCAATTTACCCTCTAGGTTGGTGGTTCCCACGGACTCAGCGAGGGAACTCACCACTACCGCCTCTATGGGCAGTGTCCCGGAGCTTGGAACATCTGGTCAGGTTGAATACAACTGGGGAGGGGTGATCAACACTTCGCCCATGTGGCCTCACCTGCAAAGCTACCAGGGGCCTCATGAGGGATGGGAAGGGATGGATAGGCTAGGAAGAGGGAAGGAGGCGGCCGTGGCCTTACAGTAGGTACTGCCCCCGTAAATTGAATTATACTGAGACCACGGTGGCTGTATTGGCATATGTGAATAAAGTTATGGCCGTCATAGTTGTGACGTGTATATTCAAGACGTAGGCACGGATGACGCAGACTTCATGCAAGTAGGCTGGATGAGATGAGATTCTTGGTGACGTCATGATTTTGTTCGAGAAGGATCTGAGATTTACGACGCAGTCGCAGGGAAGCAAGGAATTGTGCTGAGGAAGAAGTTACGCTATTGGAGGAGAGGCTCGAACCAATGAATGATAGCTTGGAGGGAGACGGAGATTACTGAAATTACCATATTTAATTACTTTTGGCATGCAGAATTGTGGAAAACTATTTTCAGTTATGGCATTGATTTGGAATTTTGAAGAAATTAATTATGAGTTTTTGAAATTTGAAAATCCGTCAAGTATAGCCAAAGTTAGAACTTCTAGCAATGACGGAGGAACAAGCTATGGTAGGGATGGATACGCCCCTTAAGAAGTTGATAAAAGGCCTTGCACAGCAGAGAGGAGGCTCTCATGGCTCATTTTCTTATTCTCATATTGTCAGACTTCGAGTTCTTAATTCCGATAGAACAAGTATATATTATTCAGTGAAGCAAGTCGTCATTAGCAAGTGTGGCAGAGCCCACAGCATCGAACAAGCACTGAGCGTGCAGCAGTGCAATTTTACGGTTACTAAAACTAGGCGAAGTTGGAGCGCACACATAAACGAGTCTACAAGATTATCTATCAAGAGTTAGCTACTACATTTATGCTAATTCAATTGTGCATTACAATATTGAGGCGTGTACGAAAGTTGAACATTTTCACTATTATACTTTGGAAGATATTCGCATTTTAAGACTGCAGAGAAAAGTGTTTTTCTCGAATCCTGAGAAGCACTTTTATAATACCACATTCTACGCTACGGCAGACACGTGTATTGCAACCGTGATACTGAAGATTACATTTGGTGATACAACGCTACATTCTACAATGGAACTATATAATCTGGCAGTACTTTCGACTATTATTATAACGGAAGTGGAGATGGAAGACTAAAACTTTAATGCAATTGGGACATACATCAATGGAGTGAAGTGGCAACATGGAGCTTCGTTAATCGTCATTCTACAAAAGCGAGCATGTAGTGAACATCCAACTACACTCATGCATCGTAATCCATCGCTGAATTACATCAAATGGCAGTGGAAATATCTTCATACTCCACAATTATGAACATTTCTGCGGAAATAATTGCAATAAACTTCATGGCGAATTTCTACCAGAACTTCAGGGAACTTTCAAGAGAGGCCAGGGTGGACCCGGCTCACACAGAAGAGTTTTGCCAGAAGGATGTCTATCGTCTACACGGAGCAGTGCGATTTCCGGAGGAGGAAGCTGTTCTATTCTCCGAGGGCGCAGGTTCCAGGTTCGAGGTCGGAGCACATCTTTACGGTGGTGAAATGGAACCAACAGCAGTCTTCTTTGGAAATGTTCCTCTAGAACTTCAATCAACACATAAGGTAGTCGTGAACGTTTCTTGATTTATTTGAGCCATTTAGCGATATCTGAGCAACCATTTTTCCCATATTTTCAGTCTCATATATTTTGCCTCATATTCTTGCTTGATATTTCTGTACTCTATACACTTTGCTGAGTTATGCCTTTTTCTACGATTTATTGAGACATTATTATGTCATTGGCATATTTATATAATTTTGGATCAGTTGAGACTGATAATATATATTCTTTCAGTAATTTGCATATTTTTGTAGTCACGATTTAACTGTAAAGTTAACGATTCTCTATGGCAAGTTTGAATTCAGACAGCGTGTCATTTTATTAATGTAATTCTATTCAGCAAATTACTTTGACCAATTTTCTGTCATCCTCAAGAAAGAAGAATGATTAAAAGATTTTAGAGCGTTAAAATCTACTACTTTATCGACGATCTTAGAAATACTAGTCGTTTTATGAACATGATTGCAACATAGACATTTATCGTCAATTCTGAAATACCATTGCATTATAGACAATTTTATGAAATATGAACTTTGAGTACGAATTTTTGAGTACACTATAGTAATGAACATTTGATAGGAGTTTTTCTCAATTGTAGATTGGAACAATAATGTTTGCAGTCCACAGTCTAATTGTATTCTATTCGACTATTTATGCAGTTTAGATGAACTTTGATTGAAGATAGTATTTTTATACTGCGATACTTTGATGATATTAATCTCAATTTTGATAGACCAGGGAGGCGTGTCTAATCGTATTTGCTATTAAATTTATTTGTGACTGGCAAATTTTTACTTCATATCGCTTCATGAATGAAACCCACGAAGGTTAAATATAATAACAGTTTTCGATACAATTGATGAATATAAGAATTTTTAAAGAGGAACTATGGATGTATAATCGTTAGTTCAGTGGACGTGTAAAAGTCGCTGATGAATAATGCCCTTTAATAAGTGAAGGAGGTTCCCACAGTAATATTGATGATGATGATGATGAATTTATAAGTGGAGGTTTTTTTTGTATGTATTGTGGAAGATTTTGATGCCATATATAATGAGATATATGATGAATTATGGGCCAATTTTTGGTGCACTTTTGTGCGTTTTGAGCGAGGTATTTTTCCGCTGAGTGTATTGTTCAGGTCCATTGAAAATTATTCATGTGAAGTGACTGTTAAAATTAACAAGAGTGTTTAAATAATTTGAGATAAAGATTTTGAATGGAGGTTACCGTCACAAATAATAATTATTAAATCTTATTAAACCTGAATCTAAATTTTAAATATAACTAACCTTCATTGGTCGATTATATCACCACGATTTAAGTAATTATCAACCGGATAAACGTGTGGTTTAATGTATTTCTAATATAAATAATATAAATAATGTAAATAACTATGTAAATATCTTTAACAATAATTTGAAACGAACGGGATTAATAGAGGCATGTATAAATTTTTCAATTGTCGTTTGACAATGTTATAAAAAAATTAAAATGTTATAAATAATTAATGAACATTTTGTTATAAACATTAAGAGTTTTCGTTATTATACTCTAAACAACGCTAGTTCAACAATTGGAATATACAATTAAACAAGATTTGGGATTATTAGAGTAATCCATTGATGTTTGAACGGAGCATTTAAAAGATTTGCGTGATAATATTTGAGTTGAGATGTGAACATTTAAAGTGTTTTGAAAAGGAGCTAGGCTCTGAGGTAACTAGCATATGCTAACATTGGTTGGACAGGTGCGTCCATTTGACGAAGCAAGCATGCGACACGGTGCAGGGTGTATTGCAGGTGACCAGATAACTGAATGGTAGAGGCCAAGGTCATCTACATAGCAGCCTTGCGGTTATAAATAAAATGTGAAGTTCATGAACAAGGAAACAAATGCTATATGTCTCGTCCCAACTCCCTTATCCATTCCAATGTGCATTGTTGTTATTATTACGTTCTTTTGAGCTAGAGAAAGCTGAATTTTTGTATGTGAAGTCTACAAGTCCTACAGGAGGACATGGTTGCATTGACAATGGCTTCTGATTGCCACGTATATTTTGTTGTTAAATTTTGTTAAATTATTTTTTTCTTTATGTGAAATAAATTATTGTGCAGTTTAAATTTTCTTGTTTTCGTTTTGGTTCATTTTAAATATCATGGTGGAGGTTATTGTGAGGGCATACTATTAAGTGATCCAGTTGAAAACCCAGACCCGAGATTAAATTGAATAGGTAAGTAAAAGGTAAGTATGAACCCCCGTATATTTTGGTGTGTTCCACAATAATTTTCATGTTAACTACTGTGCTCTAATCTCGGTAGTATCTGTCAGTGCCATTTTCATTGATGTAGCTGTGCCGGTGCGATTGATTATTGGCAATCCGATTGAGGGGGCGGATTTCTGACAGCCTACTATCCGGATTATCGGGGACAGTACCATCCCGGCATTTGCCCGAAGACGAAGTGGGAAACCACGGAAAACCACTTCGAGGATGGCTGAGGTGGGAATCGAACCCCCTCTACTCATTTGGACCACCCGAGGCTGAGTAGACCCCGTTCCAGTCCTCATACCACGTTTCAAATTTCGTGGCAGAGCCGGGAATCGAACCCAGGACCTCCGGGGCGGCAGCTAACCATGCTGACCGCTACGCTACGGAGGCGACTGTTTTTATTTATTGCTCTTTAAAAACGGCTGCCATCTTCAACTGTCAACAAGGCACACTCTAGCGACACACACCGATTCGCACACATTGTTGCCAACATGTGGGATACAAAATCGGCTTCCTTTGGTCATAAATGTATATTTTTTTCTAAAATAACCTCCCTCGAGAACAGTGCAAACCACATCAAAATCCATCCAGTGGTTCTCGAGATTACCCGTTATATCCAAGAATCGGGGACTATGTTTTATACTCTGTAGAGATGTGCACCGAAAAATGTAAGCACTTTGATTTTTTACTAACCATTTGAATAGGCCTAACACTTACTAATAATGTTATTCATATTATGATCATGTAAAAATGAGCGGATGCGTGGTGGACGTAAGCATATTGTAGGTGTAGCCAGCAGCATTCGTGGCAACGCTTCCTTCAGTTCAAAGGCTTATCCGCCGAACTGTCAGAACACATCTCTGAAAAATACAACTCTAGAATAGACGACTGTCCGGACGAAACAATTGGCCGTTACTAGGCCGATTAGTTCGAAACATGGAATCCTTGCGATCAGCGTTCATTACAGTGGTAAATTCGGTTCTACATACAAAACAAACCTAGCCTGGGACTTACGCCCAGACCACCTTCCTTGTAGAGCAATCAGTAATTTTCGTCCAGACAGTCATCTAACCAAGTAGCGACCAATGGTTTCGTCCAGACAGTCGTCTAAGAAGAGCCCGATTATTTCTTTCTTTTTACATAATTGCAACATTACATGTGTCGTCTAATGTAGGCCTATTTTGTATCGGATATGTTGGTAACTAATGACTAGGGCCCGGATTCATATGCACTTAAAACTACAAAAACATGCATGCACATATGCACTAAAAATGTTGAAAATATGCACGAAAATATGCACTAAAAATAAAACAAAGTACACTTACCAAACGTATTATTTTAACCCAGCTTTACATTGATACACATGTTTTATTCCTTGCAAAATGTTGCATGGCAGTAGTTTATCACTAGTTTTTCAATGTTTTCAGGGGTCAATGACTTTCTGTTGTCGAACAGAATTAATGTATATGCTGAAAATGATCGTTCTACGTCGACGGACTTAACTGGGCAGTACTTTTACACTGGCACTGACTACTCTGAACATTCTTCTGGTAAAGATTGCCTGATTCCACTTATGTACCTTAGTTGCTTATGGATTGATTTTCTTCAGTCCTGGGTTTGAGTCAAACACCGTACTGAGTTTCCTTTTCACTTTTTCTCCACTTTCACCAGGGACACCATTTAAAGAACTAATGGTGTTTTGAATTACCATAACTAAAGGGATTCGTGTAGAGGTGCACCGCGAGTTTCTAGGCCCTTAATCGCCTTCGAAAGTGACGAATAATGCGCATGTATTACTCCATCGATAAAGCTTGCCTTTCAACGCGTGTATTTAACTAGTCAATTTGTCAGTGAATTCAGTGAATTTTCTGCAAGTGGCTTTTAATGTGCCAGGTGACGAGATGTCAGGAGAGATTCTACCAACCATCTCGCGCTGTGCGGCTAGCATTTTTTGGCAGTTGGTCCAGGTTCGATTTCCGGCTCTGCCGAGAAATTTTAATTTTAGTCTGAGGGATGGAACAAGGCACACTTAGCCTCGTGAAGCAAAACTGGGAAGAGGATGGTTCGATTCCCATCTTAGCCATCTTGGAAGTGGTTTCCGCACTTCTACTCCAGGCAAATGCTGGGATGGTTCCTAATTTAAGGCCATGGCCGCCTCGCTCCCAATCCTCATCTGAATAATACATGCCCACACTAATACAGTCATCACAATAACACAGGTTACCAGACAAATTCCACATGCCCAAGTAAACAGATCTACCTGACCATGATGTCGCAAAGCCCCAAAATCAACCAACAACTGCTGCTTTCTACCAATCCAAGAAGAAATCTAAAGAGTTGCCATTACAGTCTTATGCCCCTAAAATCCACGGCTAGTTTGAATGGTTTTAGGCCTAAGCATTGGATCAACCATCTTCTTGCATCTCAATAGGGATTTGCCAATACGCTTTCAATAGCATGTCTCAATTCTGCCTCCATATATGTAGGCCGATACATGCAAGAAATGAGTATGGTACTTATCAAAATAAAGAAATAATAAGCTAATATGTACCCTACTATTCTATTTCTCTCCTACTCTTAAATCCTTCTCTGAACACTCATCTTAAAACAGAATGGTCTGCATTTCTGGACTAATTATAAAAATGTAGCCTATAAGAAGAAATGAACATAATCATCTTTAGCTCCCCGGCAAAACTGGAAAGAACCTTGAGTAAGTATTAATGTTTCTGTTTTTTGCATTTTATATGATGCTTTAAAAATCAATCTAGAAGAGCTAATTTATGTTAACTTCACTACCATAATACTGCTTAACAGTTAGACTGTTGAGGACTGATGACCAAGATGTCCCTAACTTGAGCAAGGACTGCTTCACAACTTTATGTAAAATGTATTTTCGTAAAAGGGCCTTTACTTAGTTTGGATCATTTGCGATACGTGTTACGAGGATATGTGTACTGACTTTTTGGTGTTAAATGTTGTAGGATGGCAACACCAAATGTGGCGGCCATATTAGTTTTCTAGTAACTTATTTAAGGTGTCCCGGACTATACCTGCCAAAGTCTTTTCCCTCCCCTTCTGTCATTAGTGCATACAGTTTCCTCCTGTAAACACAGCCTGTAAGGTGGCAGGCCTACTTCAAGATCAATTCTGTAGATTCCCCGCCTCATTGCAACCCTTGGGCATTCTACAGAACTAATTAACTCTACATACTCGAAGTCAGTTTCCATAATTTCTTCACCAAGTGGACGCATTTTAGTGCAGCATTGCGCAAAAAAAGAAGAGTTTTAACATTGGAAGAAAGGGTGATTCATGGAAATGAAAATGGAATGAAGAAAAGCTGATGTGTGACGACAATTTGACCTAGTTAATCCCACAATTCAAACGATTTGGAAGAGCAAAGATAAAATTATTGCACCATTGGAACAGAATGGGTTGAAAATTAAGCGGGTTTGAAACCCTGAACGGAGCATCGTGGATGAAGCACTGCTTAAGTGGTTTAAGCAACAGGGAATCTACACTCTGCGCATTGGTTGACCTCTTAATGTGATGAAAGCAGAAGAATTTGCCAATAAATTAAAAGATGAAGAATGTGTGTGCAGCAGTGGGTGGATTGACAGATGCAAACAACACAAGATTACTTTCCGTAAAGTGAGTGGCGAAGTGTGGTGAGTACTCGAAAAACTGTTCTAATTGTAGTGTATGTCCATGTAGGCGTAAAAGTGGGTATATCAAATAAAATAGGGCTAATTAAGCTCATTCTCTTTCAATTCCACCTCACTAGACTGAAATCATGAATCTCGGTTACAACGACACTTGTTTATAACGACATAATGTAAATCCGGAAGAGTTGCCGCACGTTTTACACCATCTGTCAGAAAAGTTCGATGAATGGGTCTATATTACGAACGGATTGTTGGCTTACCTGAAACAGCCGTTACTATCCTTCGAAGTAATCCCCGTGGATGGTTATGCACTTCTTAGAACGACTGTACAAGTCCTGGCATAGATTTCCTGTGGGATAGCCTTCAGTTGGGTCGTCACATTACGTTGGATGTCCGAAACGTCCGAAAACATCTGGCCCTTCAGGGCTTTTCGGTGACCCTGGACCCCGATACTCCATACTTTGACGCTTGCTTTTGAGGTCGTACCTCGGGCACCAGGTCTCGTCACCCGTGACGATGGTTTTCAGGACCATTCCATTCCACGGAACATTCACCCTTCTCACTACCACCCGTCGAACAGGTGTGCACGTTAGGTTGCATAAATTCACCCTTCTCACTACCGCCCGTCTATCAGGTGTGTAAGGCAAATTGCATAAATTCACGCTTCTCTCTTGCTTTCAATTGAGAGTTTTGACGATCCAAACTGAAGGTTATTCCTAAAGAAGACTATGCTAGGAGTTTCCAGGACTTGTTCAGTCGTTCTCAGAAGTGCATAACCATCCACGGGGATTACTTCGAAGGACAGTAACGGCTGTTTCAGGTAAGCAAACAATCCGTTCGTAATATAGCATATTCACCGAAATTCTCAGACAGATGGTGTATGTACATTTTGTGTTATATCTCGGGAGAATTACTTTAAAAGTTGCTGCAAATTGATAGAGCATAATTTGAAAATGTTTGCATTACATCACGTATGAGCAAAACATAGGTATTTGTAAATAAATCGGAGAAAAGAAGAAGCAAAGAAATTGTTGCCTCGGCGGAGTCTCTCCCTGGAACGCGGGAGAGATGCCGCAAGTACAATAATTAATAACAAACTCAAAGTTAAGCTAATTTCTTCAACTCGAATACAATTGAGTATTAGAACATACTACAAGACAATTATATTCTGAAAAATAGAATTTATATTTTGAAAATACTCCACCTCGTCAATACAAACTAGCCTACGTTTTATTTTAATTCACATTAGAAATGTTCATCATCATCATCATCATCATCATCATCTTCATTACCCCTTTTCCAGTTGACACTGGGTGGGGGCAATACGGTTCCTCTCCACTTTGCTCTGTCGTTCCACCATTCCTCCTCCGACACAGTGTTCCAATCCAGGTTCCGTTTTCTAATACTATTCTCCACCGAGTCCATCCAATGTATTCTTGGTCTTCCTCGTCCTCTCTTCCCAGTCATCCATCGTTCCAGTGCTTGTCTTGGTAGCCTTACTTCATTCATCCGTTCGACATGTCCAAACCATCTCAATCTGTTTTGCTCCAGTTTGTCATTTAGTTTCTGTACTCCCAGTTCTCTCCGTATATCTTCATTTCTCACTCTGTCCCTCCTCGTTTTCTGGACCATACTTCTCAGGAATCTCATCTCAGCTGCTTATACTCTGCTCTCATCCCTCTTAGTCATTGTCCAAGTTTCCGCTGCATATGTCATTATAGGAACATAATATGCTTTGTACATAACTTATTTAGCCTTAATTGGTATATCCTTGTTCCATACTAGTCCCCGTACCTGTATGTTAGAAATGTTATATGTGTTTATACTGGCCTCATTTAACAAACAAATATGGACCCATTGTGCCTTATCCACCTTTTGGCCATCCTGAATAGTATTTCCTTTGTTTTCAGCCTTTTTACAACTTCTCTTAAATTTTCCTCTCCCACTGAGCTCTTTTGACTGTGCCCTTACATGTGTACTGAGTAGGCATGGAATAATTGTTTATTTCAAAATAATATACTGTAATTGCATATACAGTAAGTAACAATGATGTTAACAATGAAACCAATGAAATAAACTGGGTATTTTAAGAATCATAAGATAATAAAATACTCGAATAGAATTCCGGTACCACAGCCTCCGTGCCTTAGGCGGCAGCACGCCGGCCTCTCACCGCTGGGTCCGTGGGTTAAGTCCCGGTCCCTCCATGTGAGATCTGTGCAGGACAAAACGGAGGAAAACAGGTTTTTCTCCGGGTACTCCGGTTTTCCCTGACAAAATTTAATTCCAGCAACACACTCCACTATCATTCCATTTCATCTGTCATTCATGTAATCATTGCCCCAGAGGGGTGTGACAGGCTTCGGCAGCCAGCACAGTTCATATCCTCGCCGCTAGATGCGGGCTTCATTCATTCCATTCCTGACCCGGTCGGAGACTGGAAGCAGGCTGTGGATTTTCATTTTCAATTCCGGTACCCTCTGAATAGCATGTTTCCAGATCGCTTTTAAAATATATCAATGAGGCATCTCAAGCGGATTTCTGTGCGGCAACTCTCCCAAATGTCAGGTAGAGACGCCGCACAGTGGATCACAATCTAGAAAACGTGGCCAAAATATAAATAGTTGTTCAATTTGTACCAATGTTAGTATGTAAAGTTTATCGAAGTTGCCGATTAAGAATATGATATCAAAAAGTGAAAAGAACAAAATGGCGGGTCCAAGATGGCGGGCAAATATTGATAATTTCATATAAACGTGTTTTTTGGGGAGAATTATGGAGGTTGCTGATGAAGATTATAAGTTCAATTTTTTTTTAAAACAAAATGGTGGATCCAAGATGTCGGACAAAAGTTATTCAAATTATTTTATGAAATTTTATGAAAAAATAGGCTTATGAGATCACCTTTTGTCCGTGTGTCTGTCTGTGTGTGCGTGTCGGTGTGTGTCCCCCCCTAATAACTTCTAAACGGCTAGAGCGATTTCAATAAAACTCGGTAAGTTCATAGCACTATTCCAAACGACCCCGACTGTGCCCTCCAAATTTTGCTACGTCTCACCAATCCAACATGGCGGCTGTGCGAAATATTTCACCAGCTTTCAATATCTCCGAAACTATTACCCATATCACCCTGGAATAATTTACGGTGATAAAGGAAACTACTAGAAGTTCACCTATGTGACTTTGGAAACCTGGTAACTACAAAACCAACATGGCTGCCAAGCAATGTTGCGACTTTTAAATAGACGTTTCTCGCGATTTAACCAACCAAACGAAATTAAACTTGGTACAGTATATGTTTATACACATTGCAATGCACCAACATCTAACTTCGTTCAATTGTTTACATAATCTCAAGATGGCTGTTGTGCGAAATATTTCACCGGTATTCTATATATCTGAAACTATTAGCGGTATCACCCTGAAATTCTGTACGGAGATGAAGGGCATTACTGGAAGTTCATCCTCAAGACTTTCAAAAACCGGTTTACTACAGAACGAATATGGCGGCCAGGCGAATTTGAAAATTTTAAATAGACCTTTCTTGCGATTTAAGGATCCAATCGCAATGCAACTTGGTATAGGAAATGTTTATACACATTGTAATGCACTGGTATCTAATTTAGTTCATTTGTTTACATAACCTCAATATGGCGGCTGTGCGAATTTTAAAATTAAGTTTTTATGTCTTGTGTAGTAATCATGCGATCGATGTGATAGTTTGAATAATGAACCTACGCAATAATTTTCCTTTAATGGTGCATAACAATCCAACATGGCGACCATCCGAAATATTTAGACGGATCTTAATATCTACGAATTTATTACAGCAATCAAACTGAAATGCTTAATGTCCATTGGGGCTATGAACATAAGTTCACCTATAGGACTTTCAATAACCTGGTGATCACAAATCCAACATGGCGGCGACGCGAAGTATAAATATTCACATGGTCGTTTCTCGCAGTTTAACCGTCCGAGTGCAGTGACACTTGGTACAGTAAATCCTTATACAAATGTTAATCCACTGGCATATAATTTTTTTAATTGTTTCCATAACCACAAGATGGCAGCTGTGCGAAATTTTAAAATCTCGTTTTTACTTCTTGTGTCCTAATCATGCGATTGAAGTTTGAATACTACATACTACATACAGTACATAACTCTAAGACCTACTGAACCCAACGGTGTTAGGCTGACTGGTGTCGAATCTGGATCTCTGGGATAAATGAGTACAGACTAGAGATACCAGCAAGAAACGAACACAAGATCTTTTGAGGGAGTTTAAGCTATAAAAACCCCTAGAGAAAATACACATTAAATCACTGTTGTGATATAAACAAATGCTGACATTATTTGTTAATATAATGTAGAAAAAATTAGCAGAATACGGCAGTATTGGGCTGTAGGAGGCATACAATTCTGGACTTAGTGCAGAGAGTGAGAACTCTTGACAGATTGTAAATGAGCTTGGAATAGAGGCGTGGTTTCGTGGAGCCATGCCAGTCACTATGACCTATTTATGCTGTCTGAGACAAGGCAGGACGGTAATATATGGGCAAGTGAATCCCCGATACAAAAGGAGAAGTCCAGGGAGGTGAGAAGATGCCAGAATAATTTAATGATTACTCGTGAATGGAGTAACTCAGAGATATGAGGATTGCACCTATGTGAATGAATGGCCAGGAGGCTAATTATCAAGCCGTCAAACATTGAAATCGAGGCAGATTTAATGTATCGCGCAAGGACATTGGAGAAATGAGGCCAGCGCCATAATCTGACCATGTCTTCGGGGAAAAACCAGCGACGCGGCGTTGGGACGCGCTGGCAAAAGCAATTAATATTAATTAATTGGCCGATCGATCCTCGAGCACATAGACGGATATGTGATCATCGAGGCAAAATGGACCAGGAAAGCGTTATTTCAAGACCAGAAAGGTACGGAGAGAAGAGATGAAGCTCCAAGGAAATTTTAGACCTACGTTTTGTCTCCAAACAGATATAAGGTCAGTGGAGCGAACAGTCGGGGTCAGTTGAACCATACGCTAGTGCGAAGCGCACGTCGCCGGAGTCCAGGAGGGGACGCGCGCACTTTAGTATGTTGAGTGCTCATCAACATATTAACCATGCAGTAAGGCACTAATTAAGAACGATTAATATAGTCAGTTGAACCATACACTAGTGCAGAGCACACGCCGCCCGAGTCCAGAGAGGGGCGCGCGTACTTTAACATATTTAGTGTTCAACATAGTAACCATGCAGTAAGGCACTAATTAAGAACGATTAATATAGTCAGTTGAACCATACGCTAGTGCGAAGCGCACGTCGCCGGAGTCCAGGAGGGGACGCGCGCACTTTAGTATGTTTAAGTGCATCAACATATTAAACAGGCAGTATAACGCACTGATTAGAACAATTAATAAGGACAGTCGTGCCATACTTTTATAGTCGGCATTACAAGTGATTACTATTGAGTACGCAGTAAATGTACCGTGTGATATACAAGTTAAGACAATGTCAGATTAGGCAAATCGTACCTCATGACGAGGAGATATTATGTGGTATCATAATAATGCACGTGGAACTGTCCAATGTTTTGTTATAAGCAGATCATTCAGGGGGACTGTAAGTTCGGCCGAAGGACAATTGAAAGTGGTAATTGTACAAGTACAATGTACAATGGACGAGCGCAATATATAAGCTATTGGTTAGACATATAATAGGATGTCGAACGGCGCAGGTATAAACTTTGTTATACGAGTGATGAAATTTCGCAGGGATACCACTGTAATTAATGCTCAGGACGATGTGGAAGCATATCTGTGCTATATCGGGAAATTATCTAAGGATAGAAATTGATAGACAGATTGGGGGACCACTAGGAATCATTAGGCAGAGAATCGAGACTTTCGAACGAGATGCGGGATAGTCGTGAAGGAAAGATCTTCAACGCCTGCATTTCTGAAATTCTGCAAGGAAGGGTCAACCATTAAGAAATGTACATAGTGATCGTGTGATTTTAGTGATGGTCAGTTATATATGTAAAATTAACGGTGTAATAATTGATATAACGTGGTTTGTGAAAACGGAAGCGACAGCTTCGACATGGAGAAGCAAAGTGCAGTGTGTTTTGTAATGCAAAAATTATGTAAAATGTGTGTGAAAAGTGTGATAATGCCTTGCTAACTTGAAAATGATGGTAGGCATTACTGGAGAAAATGTTTGGTCGGAGACGCCAGATTAGCCAATGTAAGTACCCAAAACCATGATTTTGTAGTGAATGTAGTCCACTGTATGTTGAGTGACGTCAAAATTGTAGAATATGCCAATAAGAGTCAATTTTGGGAGGTAGAACCTCGAGATATTAATGTTGTGTTGATTTTAGTCAAGTTGAGATGTCTTTGTACATCATTGAGTGGATAAATCGTTACCACTAATGTAAAATGGCAATTGAGTTAAATAGAAAGTTAACGTAACGAACACGGAGGTTCGGATATTGATTATATAAATACGGTTACGTTGTGTCGGTATAGGGAAAAATTTATATCAATGATAATAATAATAATAATAATAATAATGAGAATAAATGAATACACATAAGGAAGAATGTTTGTAAGCAAATTATATAGGCTAATTGGAATACTTGTGTATCCAAGCAGTAGTATTATACGTGATGGGCTAAGCAAAGGAATTTAATATCAGAGTATATTATGATAATGGAAATAAATATGCAAGAATATAGGAACTGGAAGGGTTTAATAGTGAATTGAATCGCAGCTTGATGAATAAGCTTATAAGAGTAATTGATAGTGATTATCTTACTAATTAAAGGACGGGATCATATCACAATGGTCATGGGAGCCAGGTAGTCTAATCGACGTGTGAAATCTCGTATAGCCACGGGCATACAGAGATATTATTATTTGCCAGAGCGTATTTAGTGAAGGAAACCCTAGCTCTGAGTATTGCTATGAAATGTTCCGGGTTCGAATCCAGTGGTGCATGGGAGGATAACAATGGACACCTCAGCATGACACCTGATATCGACTGAGAACTAGCTATTATATGAATAAATTCAGCTCCTGGGAGTGAATTTGGACGGCAGGAAGTTGTACCTGACCGTGTTCTTTAACAAAAAAAGATGCCGGTTATCCCAATTCGACATGTGTTTGATGAATCTCGTTCTTTCATATGAATGTAAATGGACCTGTTGAGGCCAGCTATTAATATCCTTAGGATAGGAATAAATGCTTAAACAATTCCATATTCCGTCTTGCATACAGTTCAGTTAGATCATCTGTGTTGTGCAGGTCATTGAGACGGCACTATTGTATTTGAAGCCACGTGCTACTGCTTGGAAATAAAAGAAAAGAAAGGGCAAGAGGGAGGTAGCAAGTGTTGTGTTACAGCCCGTCGTAGACCAATTGTATACAGGAAGGGCCAGGAGGAAGAGATTTTAAACTACCCTTGGAGGGTGACGTTTAGAGTGGAAAGACTTTGAAACCCTGTTTGTAATAAAAGAATCATTGTTGTATTGTATAATGAATTTGTGTGGTTTGAAACACATTGATAATTAAGGATCATTCTGATATCTTAATACTTGGCAAACTTATGAGATGTTGAAAGTTGCATTTTTATACTGACATTGTCACCTATTTACGAAGCTGGACACCAGATGCCATATGCTATGCCCACGCAATGGTAGCATAAAATCCCACCCAACACAGCGGTAACGGAATCATTGAAATTGAACTCATGACGGCATACAGTGGAACTGCATAAAGGGGTGGAATTACAAGTAACAATGGAGTTGCAAGTAAATCTGATGTGCAACTCATAAATTGGTTAATGCATGGTAGAGCATTTTGGTGGGAAGAGAAATACAGAACATAATTGTACGCTTAATGTAAAGTAGGATGTGTTGAGAATAAACAACTAGATTGTGAAATTAAAGTGATCACACTTGGTGACGTAAGATTGTAAGTACAGTTGTACGTGTATTTTACCAGTGCATCAGCGCACTTGAGAATGAATTTCATGTTAATCTCATGGTAAATGAATCAATAATCATTTGGATTTGCGAGGATAAAATGCGAATAATAGTGGATTGAAGGAATAAGTTTTGCATTGTTTTGTGTATTATTGTTGGGATTGTGTTTTTGTTTGTGTGAAGCCATGATTTAGAGCTCAATTAAAGTCTTTAGTATAGAGTTGTGCCTTATTGTAGAGTTGATACCTTTTAGTCTCAGATCAAAAATATGCAACTGCTCAGTGGGTGAACGGTACACGCCTGAGGACTGATGCTAGCTGGAGGCAGAAGCATGTTTTCCATGGAAATTATTCACATGGGTACACTACATATATAAAAATCCAACATGGCGACCATCCGCAATATTTAGTCGGTTCTCAAAATCTACGAATCTATTACAGCAATCAAACTGATATTTTGTATGTTGATAGAGGCAATTAACATACGTAGGATATATGAAAATAGGCTGTATAGGTCTTCACGGAACTACTTGTTTTTCTTCCTCTGCTTCTTCAACTGAATCATCATCATCGTCATCATCAGCAGCATCATCTTCAAAGACTGTTTCCTCATCATCTGCATCGGAATCTTCATAATCTTCCACCACAGGAACTAAGAGGGCAACGGCTTCTGGCGACAAACTCTTCAGTTTCTTTTGTGATGATTTGCGTGTAGAAGAAATATAGGGGTTTGTGGTTGCCAACAATCTCATGAACACATCTTAAATAGTCTTAACTCTGGAAAACTTTCGAGAAAAACTCAGGCGATAGGACTTTTGTTTTATCAACTTATTGGTTGATTCTGGAGCATCCTTCGACAGTTGACCGATGGGTAAAATAGCCGAAGAAATAATGTCTGGTGTGTGGATCAACAATCTATGGACTGCTGTTGGCATGTTGTACGAGGGGTATTCATTGACGTAGTGCCTGGCAGTTGCTATGGTGTAAGCTCGAAACTTTTCAACGTCGATTTGATGTCCGCTCGAAATCGTCTGCAAAATAATGTTAAAACGACATCTTGCAAGTATCACAGAAAACATGACTCAAAGCCGGAGTTGGTACCAGTAGGTGGACTTTGAGGTTAATTCACAAAGGTAATAATATATACTGGCGAACACAGTGCAAAAGAAAGCGGAATGTCGTGGAATTCGTAACTTATCTCTATTTTTTAAGCACATCCTACAATTTTCTCATGATTTTTCCGGTATTAAGTCAATTTAAAAAACACCATGTATAACTAATGATTTAATAATGATATGAGTGTGTTTTAATTAGTACATACCTACTATAACACCTTACGTATTGAAAATAGTCGCTTCAGTATCACAGAACACAAATATTTATCTTTAACGTCAAGACTATTTTGTTGCCTGGCCGGCTGCACGCACCGCTAAGAATGAATTGCCGCGATTGACCTGAGATATAACGAACGAAATGAACAACTGCTCGTCCGCACAACCGGTATTAAGTAGCCCCAATATTACTGTAGCCAACCTGATAGTCCAAAATTCCCATCTAGAAACTTTTTTTCCCCCTTTTTGGCCACGTTTTCAAGAATCTGGCCCACTGTGCGCCGCACCCTCCTGTTGTACCTCAAAGCTAACATGGTCGAAAATAAGCTTACCATCTACTACACTACAGTAACGGTTAAGACGTATTCGTTACTAAAGACGGCTGATTTTAGGGTTTGAAATCAAATTAATATACAATACATGAACAAAAGGAAAAACTTTGTCAGGAGGAAACATGTACTCGCCTCACGTTATCGACTACAATTTGCGTAATATGCAAGAAACTTGCACCTTACCCAAAGAAAGTGGTTATTGCTTAGATACCGAAATACCTTACACACTGCCATCTAGCTGCAACGATGGGAACCTATGGCTACAGTGAATGCGGCGTCTCTACCGGTGCGGCATCAGTCCCGGAATTACCTTAATATACAAGGTCCCTTGGATGGCGTTGTAACAAAATTCATCTGTAACCTCTATTGTTTCAACTTTTGAAGCACCTCTGATATAGGCTACATTACCATACTACATGCCGCGAGGTAGCCGTGCGCGTTAAATCGCTCACCACGACCGCAATGAGGGGCTGCAGGATGCCCGGAGAACGGAGGTTCGAATCCCAGCACTAACAGCGGCTATCCTGAGCGTGGTTTTCCCGGTTTCTTAACACTCCCTCCGGGCCAATGGCGTGACAGTACCTAAGTCCCGGGACATCACCAACCCTAATAATTACAACTATTCACAGTACCTGAGTCACCATAGAAACACAGATTACCAGAATATTTCACCACACACCTAAGTACATGGGCTAATGACCAAAAATGTCCCTATCCACTAATACGATGAAATTTTCAGGATAAAAATAGATGTTAACTTCATGGTTTGTTTCAATCCTAGTGTTGAGGGAGCATTTCTCCGGAATATTCCACGTGTACACCATGTCACTCTTGGCATGGTACATCATTTCAAGTCCCGGGGATCCTGACCCAAATGTATTCCTTAATACTGTAATAAAAATTTCACACACGTTTATAGAAACCAAAATAACAAAGGTTATCAAACACCGTACACACAAGTACACGGGATTGATGATCGCAACTCCTAATTGAAGCAACAAATAACATTTGATATGCGCTGTGCACTGTATACGCGTAGAGACTTGATTTCCTGTGAATCAATTAGCCTTGCGCATAAAATGAGCCAAAACGTGTCTGTCCTGTTCCACCTTTCAGCGCACTTCTCGTACATCTAACTGCAAACTGTTTCCCCCAATAAACCTTTAAAAAACCTCAACATCTGATATTTATGTCAACTTACCTCCAAATGTCGATATTATCACCTGTTGCCAGGAAACGGAATACCGGAACCTGAAAGAAAAAGAACACAATTAGGAAATATTCAATAAACGATCGCCAATTGTGTTCAATTAATGTTTTGGAGCAAATAATAATCGCGCGGTCTAGTGATGATCTTTGGAATTGGAGCCACCTAGGCGATCTACCGGATCTCTGTTTGGCGACCTGGACTAAGATTTTATTAACTTCGACATGTAATCACCAAATGCGATACGAGAGATCTTTTACAAACCGACAGAGTGGCATAGATTTATCCACTCTTCAAACCAGCAACTTACTGGCCCGGGAACCGATCCCTTCAAGTTGGGACGCTGGGTCTGACGCTTGTTTTGGAGTAAAATATACAATATGAATCATTCATTGTTTAAAATATTGTTCTTGCTGATTGATTTAGGGGTTTTTCGACATCAGGGTCATTTAGCCTCGTGTACTTGGGTGAGTGTGGAATTTGTCTGACAACCTGTATTATTGTAATGAATGTATTAGTGTAGGTATTTGTAATTCAGATGAAGGAGGTGACCGTGGCCTGAAGTCAGAACGATCCCGGAATTTGCCTTGAGTAAAAGTGGGAAACCACGGAAAACCACTTCCAAGATGACTGAGATGTGAATCAAATTCTCCTTCTCTCAGTTTTGCCTCGCGAGGCTGAGTGTACCCTGTTCCAGCCCTGAGCCCCGAATTAAAATTTATTTGCAGAGCCGGGAATCGACCTCGTACCTTCGGAGCGATAGTCAAGAGCGCTAGCCGCTACACCACGAGGTGGTCGATTGTTAAATTGAGACCAAAGTCACCTAAGCCATTTCAAGTAATATGCTTTTTGAGTTTACCCAACGGTCGCTGCACATCTGAGTGTAGCAATTTAACAACAACCCAAGCATCCTAGCATAATACTGCCTGTATTCTCGTTGTGAATTATTTATGACCGTTTATCACTCATCACCAACAACATGTTCCACAGATGTGTTCTGCCTAATTGAGCAACTGTGTCTTAAGCAAAGCCTCGTACCTATGGGAGTGAAGTAGTCCCGTGTTGATATGCTCTGTGCACTGTATACGCGTAGAGACTTGATTTCCTGTGAATCAATTAGCCTTGTGTATAAAATGAGCCAAAACGTGTCTGTGCTGTTCCGCCTTTCAGTGCACTTCTCGTACCTACAGAAAGATCAAGGACTGCTTAGAAATAAACAGGTGATTGAAGCGGTACCTGAAATATCAATGGCAGACAGACAACGAAGAACGTTGAATTTGGTAAGTCAGTTGAAAGGATGAGACTGTTAGGCACTAATGAAGTTCAGATAAAGGAATCAAGGTAAAGTGAGAGATTGTCGAATGTAAAACGTGATGGCATATCCAGTCTTCTTCAATAGCATGCCCTAAGAGGCATTCACTCAGAGCAAGTAAGACCAAGGATACAGGATCAAAAATGTAAGGAACTGTGGGCAGTAATGTACAGGGTCCTTCATAAAGAATGAACCAAATCAATCAAGCTATATCTCCCTAACAGTCAGTGGTACAAGATTGCAAGATGTATGTGACTGATGTTGAAGTTGTGTTCCTTCTCCAACAAGTGTTTAATATGACCACCAGCAGCAGGGACCACTTACAAGGCGATATGAGAATTCCTCCAAAGTGCGTCGCAGCAATCACGATCCACTTAGTCAATCTCACGTGTTATCCTATCTTTAAGGTCATCCTGTGTAGTGGGTAGACGGGACATAAGCATTGTCCATAACGTATCCCCACAGGATGAAGTCGCATGGGATGAGGTCTGGGGATTTTGGAGGCCACGTGAGTAGAGCGCAATCCGGAGGAGTATTACGACCAATCCATCGTTGAGGGACTGTCCCATTCAAAAATGCTCGCACTGCTAAGCTCCAATAGGAGCATGAGTGTGTTTGCAGCAATGGGCAGAGTCAGGATCGTAACATTTCATGATAGTTTTGCCCTGTGACAGTGTTGTTCTGGAGGAACACGTCTTGCTGTGGTGTAGGCTGTAGGCTCTAGTACTTTGTCAAGATTTATTTAGCTTTTCATACTTCAACATCATAATTGAGTAGGCTACTATGATCTGACTGACACGGAGGCGAAGAATACTTTTTAGTTACCGTCTGATCAAAACTTGAACTGCATCTCCTCCACTTCATTACGCGAACAGCTCGCTGCCCTTTAATGAAGGACGCTGGCACCGGAGGTTGTAGCACTATACCCGTAGGTTGCACATACTGTAGTTCCTGCCAGGGGTTAACAATCCAACATGAGAGTTTGGTAAGAATTCGACTCTACTAACCTACAATCACATCCCAGAGAACATTTATCAACGTGGTCATAATGACAAGATCAAAGCTAAGTTACGAATCAACAAGTTGTATGAAGTCGTCAGCTTAGTTGGTGATGAATAGTGTGCCATATGAAGTGAGAACTTATTTGAAATCTGAAACTACTAGTGTAATATTGTGTTCCCAAATTAACAATCCGGATGTCTTCCCGAAAAGAACACAGTGATCTATAAGCCTTAATTCAGAAAAACAGTTTCTCCTGGTGACTCTCTAAACTCTATCTTCTGGGCCTTAGTTCAGGACAACAGTTCCTCCTGGTGGCTTCTCTAAATGCTATTCTGCTAGCCTTAGATAGGGACATAAGTTCCCGCTGGAGGCTTCCCCAAATACATTCCTTCAAACCTTAGTTCAGAACTGTCCTATTAGCCTTAGTACAGGACATATGTTCCCTCTAGAACCCTCCTTAAAACTATCCTGTTAGCCGTATGTCAGGACATAAGTTCCCTCTGGAGGCTTCCCAAACACTGGCACTGTCCTACATAACTTATTTCAGGACTCTAGAAGGAGACACAGGAGACGAAATAAGGTTCCATCTTAGCATTTGTTTGGAATGGATGTCCTGATATCTAGGGAAAATCTCATTCTGAATGAAGGCTGGGATCCGAACCTAGGATCTTCAACTCCAGCTACACAGCCCAATTGTCGAGCATAGCATACGCTAGTAGGTTGTGGTGGTGGATCACAGCAATACAGTCCGGCTCCATGGCTAATTGGTTCGAGTGCTAGGCTTTGGCCCGAAAGGTCCCGGGTTCGATTCCTGGCCAGGCCATTCGGGTTTATAATCCCCTGGGGTTGATTCCCGTGGCCCGGGGACTGGGTGTATGTGACGTCTTCATCATCACTCTTCATCCTTATTACGACGCGCAGGTCACCCCCGGACGTCAACTAGAAAGACCTGCACTCGGCCTCACAGGAAGCCACACGAAAAAGGAACAGCAATACAGAATCAAGTAGCCTACTTGCATTCCTCGCTTTCCTCAATATGCCAAACAACAATTCTTAAGTAATTAAGATTGTAATTTTACGTCCCGACACATCTAGTTACCTTAAGCACCCAAACAGAGATATTCACGTGGAATACGAACCACATCGATATGAATTTTTAATTTTAAAAATCTCGTATTCCAGCTACAACGGCCTCTGTGAGAAGCTCAGCAACTTTTAATTCTTCTTATTATTATTCTCACTAGACAAGGACTTATTTACTTCATGTTCTCTTATCGATTACACCGAGCAGTCAGGATGAGACATCTCTGATTAGAGTGCTGGTGCGGAGCAGTGAGCTCCTGTGCTATCGCCTTTCATAAACAAATAATAAACTTCACTGCGGGAAACTCTATTGTGTGTGGTCCTGACTTTTCAACACGTACTTTTGATTGAGCTGAACAGGAATTTCCATTTCTCTAATTCCCCTCGAGTCTCGCATCTGCAACTCGTAAACAACACGACAGCTCGTAGCTCATGTAGTGCTCTGTAAAAACTAGTTACAGTAGTCTATTCTCGCCCTCCATCTTCGTCTTCGTTCCCTCTCCTTCTATAGGTTGATTGTCATCGCAAACATTATATCTCTGTTGATCCCCACATTAAGAATCAAATGCAAAACAAATGTTATCAGCTGAACTTCCTTCTGTGCGAAGAACATGATTATTTGCAAATTATGTCGTACGTCCACGGGATTTGAATTAGGGAGGTTCCAGTTCACTATAGCCTCCGCGATCGAATCAGTCCGACAAGGTGTTGTAAATGAAACGTCCGTGGTACATTTAAAAGATAAATGGGAATGGGGAATGGTCGATGGTAGGATACCAGTCACTAATCTACCGAGTAGTAATATTTTTATCAGAGACTGGGGAGAGGGAAGCGGTAATGATTTAAACAAGATGTTCAGTAAAGATAATATAGCCTACTTTCTCCTAAATGCATGGATATTGTTATAACTCTTTGTCCTTTTCAAGGAGTATAATTGAATGCTGGTTGTAGTAGCTTGTTGAAATACAACGTGCTATACGGATATTAAACATGAATATGAGGTGCCCTTAGCTAGTGCTACCTCTGTAAAAATGTCCATTCAATTCGGTTTCACCGTGTTTGAATTGATATGGGGAATCGATTTGCACACATACATGGCCGCTATCTGCAAACTATTGGGCTGATGACCTTGTAGTTCATTCAAAAGATGCTTCCCACAAAAAGGCACGTTGTTGCAATATTTGGTAGAGATCAAATGATTAGGTTGGTCGTAATTTGATTTAAGCTTTTTACATTTGGGTGGCCACCATTCCGTTTCCGTCAAGATGGTGGCAATATAAAACATGACACTGAGGTGCCCTTTGCTAGTGCTACCTCTGTACCAAATTTCGTTCAATTCGGTTTTACCGTGTTTGAAAAGATAGGGGGAATTGATTTGCACACATACATGGCCGCCATCCGCAAATTATTGGGCTGATGATCTTGTAGTTTGGTCAAAAGATTTTTTTTTATACATAAAGGTATAATGTTGCAAAAGTTGGTAGAGATCAGATGATTAGGTTGGTCGTAATTTGATTCAAGCTTTTAACATTTGGGTGGCCGCCATTACGTTTTCGTCAAGATGGCGAAGATATAAAACATGACACTGAGGTGACCTTTGCTAGTTCTACCTCTATACCAAATTTCGTCCAATTCAGTTTCACCGTGTTCGAATTAATAGGGAGGGGGGACAGACATTCAGAGTACACACACTCACACACAGACTCACACACACACAGACAGACACACAATTTTTGGCCCTGTGTAGATCTCACAAGCCTACTTTCATTTTTTGCAAAAATCGAAAGTAGGCTAAAGATAGTTGACACATACGGGCAGATGGATAAAGATTACAATAGCATGACTGTAAACCTATAAACCCAGGATTAGAAATACATACAACATGTTTCAGGATGGTGTGTAAATCTGAAAAGCACAACATCCATAAGCCATCCAACATTACTGCCTTTGGAACTGAGCTCTGAGCCTCCCGATAGGTAAGAAATACAATAGAGCAATAGAGATACCCAGCCCCAGTGTGAAGGACACCACATCATTCATTCAAAGGTTTTTGCCATGAGAGGCGTGCAGCTAAGGATAAAGTTCATCACTGTAGGAGCTAAAATAATAAGAAGAACAAGAGGACGTACTCATTTCGTGGAACTGTGTCTCTAAGCTATGTAGCACGTGATCTCTAATGTAACTGCCTACTGTCACGTGTCAAGTCTAGAGCATGTCTCCAGAGTTTATAGACGAAAGTCGTCAAATTTTGAACGCTAATATCTATTGAACTAAAGGAACTATTTGAGTGCTCCAAAAGGCATTATCATTATTTAAATCTGTATAAGTCTCCTGAAACCTAGGACTATGACAATCACCAGAACGGTAGCATAAAATATAGCAATATTCTCCTCAACAAAGCAGCTCCGGACTTCGCGACGGACAGTATTCCACATGAGACGACCTGAAAAGAAGGTGCCGCATTTTAAGGCTAAATGTCCCGACACTTTGGTAAGAATATATTTCAACAGATGGCAGCACAAGCGAAGCTGAATTTATTTATTTATTTATCTTTGTATCGAAGGGGAGCTCCGATCTGCGATCTGAAAACTGCTATGTACTCTGTCTAGTAGCAGAATTGATATTAATTCATTGCTTACTTTATAATTTCAAAAACAGGAAAGTCGCTGTTTGTTTTTCAAATATCTGATTAAAATTCGAAAGAAAACGGGTAATACAAAAGTTGAGTTTCACTCTCTGATTCCAAAGCCGCAACGAAAACCTAAATCGGTTGAATAGATTCGTCGGGATCACTTTGGGAAGTTTGTGAATAAAAGTGTTACAAGGCGCGGCAGTAGATCAAGGTCATGGAGTGCGGGTTGGTGGAGGGGGGGGTGGGGAGGGGATGGGAGCTAGAGTGATTTGAGAGAGTTACAACCTTGCCAGACGGTATGGAATTCCCGAGCATCTAGTCTAATGTTGTGATTGACTGTGCTGGTTAGTTCTGAATTATTGTCAATGTCTGGATATTTCTGAGTGATCCTTTGATATTTTACCAGTTCCTAGTTACGACTTCTTGTTTTTAGTTCATCGATATCATTAATTACTTTTTGTTTAATTTATTTTACCTACAACTGTATTATTTTTAATGCCCGTTAGGTGTTCTATTTTCGGCACTTTATTTTTTGGACAGAATTTCTGGTAGAATAGATACATGTACATATAGGTAGGCTACGACTGGTGGAGAGCATTACGGTCATCACGTGGAGTTATTGTATCGTTTTTGTTGAAAAATGGAGCCATCACCAAAACCGATTCAAGGGCGTTTCACTAAACCCCAGGGGAGATTGCGACTATAAGTACCAAGAAAAGGAAGCCAGGTCCTAAACAAGGGAAAACACCTCTACACACCCATAAGTTTTTTTCCTAGTTTATATTTGAATTTATATATTTCTTTACGCTTGCATTAGAGAATCGGTGATGCACTGAACAGTTATGATTTCACTTATATTTTACCTGTAGCCTACAAGTTGGATGACTAAGCGTCACCCCGCAATCTGCAGGCTACATGGTTGAATAGCGCAGCGGTTGCTTGGTAGGCCTAGGCCCTTTACGGGCTTTCGCGCCACGGGTGTTGTTTGTTTTTTACTTCTAATACATAAGTGTAGGAGTACAAAATCACGAACTATAAGTGTCAACTTTTTCAGAGAAGCAAGTTTGACTTCAAATGAAAACAATGCGTTGTGTGGAAAAATAAAGGCGTAGCGATTGTGAAAATGGAAAATTGGTTTCCGTAGAAACTGGATTGGATTGGGATCCACAATGACTGCAAACAGTACTTTTGAACAACCAGCGGGCGAGGTGAAGACAAACAGCTAACTGCAACCAAATTTATGCGTTATTGCTTGCAGCCCCTAATTGCAAAATGTTCCCAGCTAGTATCAAACACCACCTGCAATGCTGCCGAAAATTATATGTCCCTTGTTGCAAAATTCATGGGAGGTAAGCAGATCAATCGAGGGAAACGAGGTTCCTTCACTCATAGAACCAAAGCTGCCGGGCTGGTCTTTCAGGTTGGGCCATCCTGGCACTATAAAACAATGAAATCAGTTAAGAAAAAAATGCCACAATATTTAGTGAAGGACACTGCACAGCAGAAAGAGAAGAAGAGCAGCTTTCCGAAAAAGTTTATTTCCGTCACGAGAAGGGAAAAGAATGTCCCAACAACAGTCTATTAAAATGAAACGTAGACTACTGTCTCATGTGATTATGGAAACCGATCAATGCAGTTGGATTTCGATGAGGTACTGTTGAGAGAGTTTAGTGATGAGAAGATCAAGCAACTAACGCTTAGTGAAGGCCATATACAAAAACTGGAAAAGGAAACAAGGGGCCAAATGGAAAATGAAAAGTGGCACACAGCTAGAAAGGACAGACTTACGTCATCCAATTTTGGATGGAGGAAACCTACTTCGAAATGGGCTCCAGTAGCAAAAAACATTCTGTACGCGAATTTCACTCAAAAGCAATGCAGTATGACCGTGATAATGAGCGAATTGCAAAACGAAATTTAGAGGGGAAATCGGTAGTAAAGTCTAAGAATGTGGTCTTTTCGTACATAAAACTTATGGGTTTTTAGGTGCCTCCCCAGACGGATTAATATGAGATGACGCTATAGTCGAAGTCAATTGCCCTTATTCTGCACGGAATATGACCATACTGGAAGCCTGCAAAAAGCTAAAGGATTTTGTTTGGCAGAAAGTAAGCGGAAAAAAAAGCCTGGAGAATGTCAAAATCAGTGCCATTCGGAAGAGAACACTCACATGATTTTTATTTCAAGAACCAGGGCCAGCGGGAAATATGTTATTTTGTGGTATGGACGCCTAAGGACATTCACATAGAAACAATAAAGAGGGACGAAAAGTTCTGGAGACAAAAAATGCTTAGATAACTGACATTCTGCTACGAGACAATCTTGTTGCATGAGATCATTCATCCCAGGATGACCAGATCAAGAAATATTATCTTTGATATGGAACAAAATTGAAGCATTGATTTCAAGAACAGGAAATAATTAGGTATAATATTTTTTGTTTGTTTATAGTACGCAGTACTGCCTGTGCTAACAATAGGCAGATGAGAATATCTTAGGAATTTTAATTCTATATAAATGTTAATAATAATTTTGCCCTTGGTATGCATTTTCATTATTTGTTTATTGTAATATTATGTCCTACATAAATGAACTTTTATTAATACGGTACTTCCATGAAAATTTAAGTAAGTTATAGCGATTGGCCCTACGGAGTCGTTTCAGATCTCACGAAACAAAAAGGGAATTCGAGTCAAAAGAACCAAAGACCCATACGAATCACCAAAATAAATGTATGTATGTATGTATATATGTAGGTCTATGTGCGTGCGCATTTGGCCTCTTATAAATTGATAATAGATGGCTCCATTGATTAGAATTTCTGGTCTTGTTTGTTATGTCTAGAAGATTATACCTAGAGTTGGACGTCCGCATCGGATGGAATTTAGAATAGATATTCCCAATAAACCTGAACACGAACATATCTTGTCCATCTGTTTTCTAAAAAAATCAAGACCGTGCTAACTACAAACCAGTCATATCTTTCTATACAGAATTCAATTTCGCATCGAGTGAAACCAGTCGCTGCTCTGTGCGGTAAGAATTATGCCCTACAAAGTATTTCTAATGTCGGAACAATATGTTTTTGTTCGGGAGTTTATACTCAAATAACTCTAAAACAGTTACCTAGAAGGGAATCCAGCGCTGTGAGCATCTATCCTGTGTGTGTTTTCACCGGTTTTTCCACAATCCCTCCAGGTAAATGCCGAGATAGTACCGTACGTGAAGTTTCAGGGCACCTGCCCCATCCCTGACTCTAATCCAGTTACACACATAATCAACTACACGGGACTGATGATAATAATAATAATAAATATAATAATAACGTTATTGGTTTTACGTCCATTTTAACTACTGTGGCTTTTAGAGACGCCGGGGTGCCGGAATTTTGTCCCGAAGGGGATCTTTAACGTGCCAGTAAATCTAATGACACGGCTCCCTCGCGCACCCTCGAGTGCCAACTGGCTGCACCAGGATTCAATTCTGCAACCTTGGGCACAGCAAGCGTAAATGATACCGCTGAGCCACGCAGCCAGCCAAAGGGACTGATGACCAAGATGTCCCAAGCCCCTAGAATGTATTATCAACAAGAATGTTTGTGGAAGTAAGAAATGAATCTGTACTAACACATTGTGTCAACGCTTCATATTGTGACACTACTATAGTATAATTTAATTGCTCAGATATTGTTC
The DNA here is from genome assembly GCA_946902985.2 of Meconema thalassinum. Lineage (NCBI taxonomy): Eukaryota > Metazoa > Arthropoda > Insecta > Orthoptera > Tettigoniidae > Meconema > Meconema thalassinum. Next base: position 215,040,548 of record OX336389.2, on the reverse strand, counting down.
CACGACTAGGCACTTGTGCATGTAACCTGCCGAACTAGAGTATTTATGACAAGAGGAAGACAACTCCTTCCTGTCGTCAAATTGTTCCCTTCTCCCTCCGCCCTGTTAGCGTGTTCATCATTTTCCTTGCGCAAGAGATCTAGTAAAGCCGCGCCGCCTACCTCCCTTTTCAAAACAATTCCCAAACTAATGCTGTCGATTCCATTCACCCGATTTTAATTCTGAAAAATGCATTGGAATCAGGAAATAAATCCCCGTTTTCGTATTACCAGTTATTTTTCATATTCTAGGCAGAGATATAAAAAACTGTTAGTAACTTTTTTGTTTTTCACATTTTGGTAAAGGCATTGAATTAATATCAATTCAATTGCAGTCTAGTATACACAGTAGTTTTCAGATCGCAAATACGAGCTTTCGTTCAAGAGAAAACTGAAAAACGAAATTGTCTCACTTTGGTGCTGCTAGGTGGTGTTAGAATTACAAACTAAAAAACGGGACATTTAGCCTTAACACCATTATGCCCTCGTATATATACAGGATGATTCTTATTAACGTTTAAAACTCTCTGTAGCGACGTAGATGGCATTGAGACGAGTAATTTGATACAGGACACGTAGGGTCGCAAGTGTCCGAAAATACCTTAAAATTGAACCACAACTGTTAAACATATGACGTCATCAGGTGACGGCTACGCTCGAGTGGTCAGGCCCGTGCTCTCTTACGCACATCAAAGCATCCAAAGCAAACGTCGAATGTCATATCACTATGGCTCCGAGTCTGCGTGTGCGACTTGGGCGCGTGGGGTTCGAGGTTCAAATCCGGGGCCTATACATCAGCTTTCTTTGTTCTCTGTCTTCTCCATTCAAGTGGAAGCAGGACACGGCACTAGAGTGTTATAATATTCAACGTTTGCTTTGGTGTGCGTAAGGGAGCACGGGCCTGACCGCTCGAGCTGAGTCGTCACCTAATGGCGTCATATGTTTAACAGTTGTGGTTCAATTTTAAGGTATTTCCGGACACTTGCGACCCTATGTGTCCTATATCAAATTACTTGTCCCAAAGCCATCTACGTCGCTACATAGAGTTTTAAACGTTAATAAGAATTACCCTGTATAATTTGCTTTAAAACTGAGGTAGACAGAAATCAAGAGGGTTAGGTGCGACACGTGGCTTTTCCATCCCCCATCACTCCACTCCCATTCTTCTCTGATGTATCAGATGCTAATTCACGCAGTCCCACCAGGAATGACTGTAAGATTATTGAAGTTGGCTCTTCCACAAATATAAATTAGATTTGAAATCTTCTCTGATTTGTTGTTGTTCGTATTGCTTCATTTATGTGCTTGGGCGTCGAGCTCAGCATTCCCGTGTGTGTGCGTGTGCGTGTGCGCGCGCGTGTGTGTGTGTGTGTGTGTGCGTGTGTGCGTACGTGTGTGTGTGTGTCTCATATCCTGTGTCATTGTGGTGTATGTAGTAGTGAGTGTATTTGTAATTGAGGCTAGGAGGTGGGAGTGGCCTTTAGTTAGGAACCATCACGGCATTTCCATGAAGTACAAGTGGGGAGCCTAGGGAAAGATGATGATGATGATGATGATGATGATGACAATTGTTGTTTCAAGGGGCCTAACATCTCGGTTATCGGCCCCTAATGGTCTGGGTGATAGCGAAAATGACAATGAAATGGAAACCAAAACGAAAATCCAGCTGGACTGAAAATACTTACAAAATGGAACTCAGATGGAAATGGCTCACAAAATGAAGAATGGAAATACTGTACTTCTAAAAGGTAAAAGTAATTTAGAAGAAAAAATACTCATAAAAGGAATTTAGATTGAAAAATACGCACAAAATGTAGTTTAGGTTCAAATTACTTATAAAATGCAATGTAGATTCGAAATACTCAACAAACTGCAATTGAAATTCAAAATATTGACAAAATGCAATTGAAATTGAAAATACACAATGCAAGAGAGATTCAAAAAGGCAGGTTCAGATTCAAAATACTAACAAAGTGCAATTGAAATTCAAAATACTTACAAAATGCAATTTAATTTTAAAATGCTTACAAAATCTATGGTTGATTCAAAATACTCACAATATGTGGAAGCCCGAGATTCATAATACTGTACTGACAAAATGCAATTGAGATTGAAAATACTTACAAAATGGAGTTTAGATCGAAAGACTTACAAAGTGCAATGTAGATTGAAAAAACTTACAAAATGTTCTTGAGTTTAAAAAACTCACAAAATGTAATTTAGAGACACGGGGAGCCAACTCATAAAAACAGGGCGGGAATCTTAAAGAGAAAAGGAACTACAATGAAAAGAAGGCTGATCCCACGAAGAATGAGGGATCAGGAAAGGTGAGAGAAGAGCCAATGAAGGCGGGAAAGGAAAAGACTCCCGAGTCCTCGGATACCCTAATACCGTCGGGGTCGGAAGAGAACAAGAGTTGACCAAGAGAGGTCGACAGGAAATAAGACAGAGAGGAGCCCGGCACAAGTAAGTGGAAGCAATGCCGGACTCTGTTGGGGTCCCGTGGTCATCAACCCACGTCCCACTAGATGTGAGCCCCTGGGGGACCTAGGGAAAGAACGCAAAGGTGGGAATCAAACACATCACTTCTTACTTTTATTTCTTGAAGCTGAATGTATCTCGTTCCAACCTCCAGACTCAAATTAACTTGATTGGCAGAGCCGGGACTCGAACCCAGAACCTCTCAGATTTCAGCATGTACTGTATGGCTACTGTTGTTAGTCGTTAGTGTTAATTATTACTAGACTTTGAAAGTTCATGCGTTAACTACTTTGTGGTGTAGTGACTAGCATTCTTGATATCACGCCTGACGTCTGGGTCCGATTACCCGCTCTGTCAAGAAACTTAATTGGTTGGAAAAACCACTTCCAGGATAACTGAGGTGGGAATCGATCCCTACTCTTCTCAGTTTTGCCTCACGAGGCTGATTGTACCTCGTTCCAGCTCTCACACCAAACATTTCATGGCAGAGTCGGGAATCGAATAGCCAATAACGCTAGTTGCTACACTACGAGGTGGTCCTGATCACTAGGGCTAGGGTTCCTACGAAATTGCATCATTTTCTGGTTCACATGCTTTAAACAAAAGGATTACTTCAAAACAGGGCATACTTTTACATTTTGAGGTATTTCGAAGGATAGGGCAATATTTTTAGCAAAATAAGGGTCATTTTAGCATTTTCCACATCTTTGACAAGTTGTGTAGTGTCCTGCTTATTTTTAATTGAAGTTTATACCAGGTAGTCATTGCATATTGTGAGTGAGAACTTAAGCACAGTAGTATTTGCAACAAGTTGGTGAAAAGTTATCTGTGCAGTAAAATTCATGTCTCTTGTTTCCTTGCCACCCCTTATATTGAGACAATGAAAATCCACAGCCTGCTTCAAGTCTCCGACCGGGTCAGGAATGGAATGAATGAAGCCCCTATCTAGCGGCGAGGATATGAACTGTGCCGGCTGCCGAGGCCTGACGCACTCCTCTGGGGCAATGATTAAATGAATGACAGATGAAATGAAGTGATAGTGGAGTGTGTTGCTGGAATGAAATGTTGACAGGGAAAACCGGAGTACCCGGAGAAAAACCTGTCTGCCTCCGTTTTGTCCAGCACAGATCTCACATGGAGTGACCGGGATTTGAACCATGGACCCAGCGGTGAGAGGCCGGCGTGCTGCCGCCTAAGCCACGGAGGCTTATCTTATATTGAGACAATACGTTTGGTAATTAACGACTGATATTATTGTTAGGGCACATATTTTGGTACTTTTAGGTCATATAATTGAGGAGCGAACTTTCAAAAGGCGTTTTCTCCCTCCCCGAAAAAAAAATGAGTTCCGCACGTCACTGTCTTTGTCTTGTCAATAGCAATCATGGTTCAACAATGTTTTCGTTCAAAAGGTGTTTTATCCCGTTAAATCTGGAGGTTGAAAATTAGTTTCAATCAAAAGGGTTTTACTCCATAGCCTGGTTTCGAACAAATGGCATTTTCTCCCTTCAACCAACCATCTGCTCCCTAGGCTGACATCTGATTGGCCGGCCATTTTGTTTGTTTTGTTTGGAGGTTATGAGGCTAACATATCCAAACAAAGCAAATTTTACACATCCATATCATGAATTTAAGTAATTACGGGTACCTTTGTAATAATGAACTACAGCTTTAATCCAATGTCAGCCTCAAAACAGTCACAAGTGTCCTCATCTTCATTTGTATGCTCACTGTAGACATGATCAGCCACAATTGTTTTATACCAAGAAAAAAAACACTGGCGTCTGGCTGTATGGATTATCCGCTGACCTCTCCCTTATATAATTCTACAATTTTCATTTTTACATAAAAGTTTAACATGTATTCATATAGGCTAATAAAAGTTTGTAACTCAGTTTGCAAGAATGTTGGTATAATTCAATTAAAAAGAGTTTTCTCCACTTCACTTTCAAACAAAAGGTAATTCCTCCACTGCTTTCAATCATAAGGTGTTTTCTCCAAAGTTTAGAGTTAAATTACACGAAATACTCCTGTTCTAGATTTGTTTCACCATGTCACAATGTAAATATATGCTAACATAAATCACATGTTAAAAAATTGTACACGTATCATAGTTCTTTCAAGAAATATAAGTTTTTCTCATTTTCTCAAAAATTGATTTGGTGGAGAAAACTCCTTTTGAAAGTTTGCTCCTCAATTGTAGCCCTATTGATTAGTGACAGCGCAGCGCAGCGCAGCGCCTGGAGTATCGTGTGACAGCATCCTAATTACAAGTGCTTTCTGCTCGCAAGAACACGCCACGCCACGCCATGCGTACAGCCACACACAGCTTAGTAATGAACTCGTGTCGTGGGTGGGCTTACTTGAGTCTACAAGTTGTTATCCGATATTAAATGAACACGGGGACTCATTGTACGGTGCAGGGAGGTAACGAATCTCCTCTCATTTGCAAGAGCAATAGCACAAGTGTTCTCTGAGTGTGCGAACCCCACACCAGGTAACAAGAAAACCATACTAGCTCAGCAAGGTATTTCACCACCAAGTAAGTCACTAAGTCTCTAAAATTACACAGCCACCAGGTTATTAATAAAGGGGACAGTTTCTTATCATAAAATATATCTCGTTTGTTGTTTCAAATGATTAACCCCAGGCAAGTGCTGGGACGATACCTCCATCCATCCTACAAGGGATGTCCCATAAGTAATGTCGGATGTTTAACCCTGCGTTACCCACGCTAACACAGTCACACCAAAGCCCGCGCATGGAATCAGTGACCATGTTTTCTTTTCATTGCTAAAATTGACTTATAATGAACAAATTTTGATATTTTTGGCAAACTCTAATTTGTATAAGAAGTATACAAGTAAGCTAGTGGTAATTACCTGTTTTACGTACGGTAAGTGCAAGCCTACAATAATATGTGTAATTATAAACTAAAAACGTATAACTTAAGAACTAATAACTGAAAAACCTTTTTACTGGAGATAACTTATCAAACAACATTGCTTTTGAAAATGACATCTTAGAAAACGTGAATGTAAAGAAATCCGTTTGGTTAGCATATTGTCAATTCTGTAAACATCTGACAATTTTACATATACACACTGATACTTTTTAGTCTGAATCTGTTTCTTCCAGAAGATCATCAAATATATCAGGTTCACTTGACACTTCATTAGTAGACGAAGAATCCTATTCTCCTCATTATGATCCATTTTGTTTAGGATTTAGACATAACAGTCTATACTAAAAAGTTGAAAAAGCACGAACACATTTACTTACGCACGGAATAACAAACCGCGCTTGGAGAAAACTGCACTGTTACAACTCAAGGTCACACTGCAGACTGAACGAAACAGTAGGGGTGGGGTTGGGGGGTTGGAAACCGATGCTATACAGACTCGCCGCACTTTTTGCCAACTTATAGCTATGTAATAACAACAACAAAAAACAACGCCTGGACCGTGAGACCGTGCGCGAGTAACGCAGGGTTAAGAAAGTTTTATTTGGAAAGTTTTCTGACAAGATATTAAACTATTCTTCAAAGTAGAGAACATCAGATTCTATGGTATTGGTTCATCTTTCGGCGAGGTTTTGTATCTCGCGACGGTACCAGTCTCCGGGGTTTGATGCGAAGAATTCGGCGAGACCCACTTCCACAGCATAAATGTTTTTGAAATTTCTTCCACGCAAGAAATGGGTCATGGATCGAAAATGATGGTAATCTGAAGGCGCAAGATCAGGGCTGTATGCTGGATGTGGTAGCAAATCGACTCCCCACAATTCCTGAATTTTTGCCATGGTTGTTCGTGCAGTATGAAGACTCGCATTGTCCTGTTGCAAGAGAACTCTATTTCGGTTAACTAATGCTGGGTATCTCCATCTAAAAATTTTATGAAGTCGTTCCAGTAGTTGAGAATAAAGATCCACATTGACCGCTCGCCCGTTTGGAACAAACTCCCAGTGAATCACTCTTTTAAAATTCTACCAGACACACATCACTTTGGGGCCGAATAGATCCTTTTTAACGATAACTTTGGCAGTTGACTGGGACTGAGCCACTGTTTCAAGGCGTCAGCGTTGCGGTAATAGACCCATTTATCATCACATGTGACAATTCTGCTGATAAATCTATCATCCATGGGGTTACCGATAAGGTGACGACAGCTATCCACTCTACGTTGAGTCTGTTCAGGGTTCAATTCATGAGGTACAGATATATAAGTGCGTTCAAAAAGTAACGAGCCGGAGGCTGTAATGCGCAAACCGGTGACGACATCGGCTAATCGTGGCGTGTGTAACGAGGTGTGGTTCCGACCAGAGCGTGGAAGGTCACAGTCCGTCGCTAGAGGGCACGCGTGCACGTCACGTGACGATACAAAGCGAGCAGCAGCATGCATCAATCGTCCAACGCTGCCAGTCACATTGCAAACAGTGACATGGAGGCGTCAAACGAAGAGCAAAGAGGTGTTGTTCGGTTTCGGACAGCGAAAGGAGTAGGGGGAACGGACATTCATCGCCGAATGTCACAAGTGTACGGCGAACACTGCATGTCCTTTACAAGGGTCAAGGCGTGGCACAAGCGCTTCAGGGAAGGACGGGTGTCGTTAGCCGATGATGCCCGGTCTGGGGCACCCCCTGCATTACCGATGACAACGTCCAGCTGGTTAATGCACTCATTACCCAGGACCACCGAGTGACAGTGAACGCCATAGCCGCCGTGGTCGGATTGAGCGTCGGAAGTGTGCACACCATCATGAAGGAACGACTGCACTTGCGGAAAGTGTGTGCCCAATAGGTGCCCCGCAGTCTTCAACCACACCAGGAAGCATGTATAATGGCCTACTGTCTTGGTCTTGGTTGGACGATTGATGCATGCTGCTGCTCGCTTTGTATCGTCACGTGACGTGTACGCGTGCCCTCCAGCGACGGGATGTGACCTTCCACGTTCTGGTCGGAACCACACCTCGTTACACACACCACGAATAGCCGATGTCGTCACCGGTTTGCGCATCACAGCCTCCGGCTCGTTACTTTTTGAACGCACCTTATACATATTCTGTTCGATTTTCCAAGTTTCTTAATCTGGCAATGTGTGGTATCTTCTGATGTACCAAGTTCTTCTGGCAACTTCTTTGCGGATTTGCTTCCAAACCTCTGCGTGTAATCTCAATATCCCATAGTTTAAGTCCTCCAGAACGCGGTAAATCTGTAGTGTTTTCTTCTCCAGTGTTGCAACGTTGGAACCATCGTTGTGCTATACGTCCACTAACGACACCTTCTCCTTCCACTTCACGTATTCTTCGAGCCACGGCAGCAGCTTTGTAATCTTGCTTTCAGTAGTGCTTTAGAATGACCCTAACCTCCAACTCTGTAAGTTCCATTTGTGATTGTGTATCAACAACTGACGACTGATACATTCTCGCAATATGCGCAATTCTAGTCATGGCCTCCTGTAAACACCATTGGTGAACCAAAGAAAACGAATTCTACCTTATAACACACCAAACTTAAAAAACGACATTACATTTGAGACATTCTAATATTGTTCAGTTTCATTAGTCTTCATTTATTTAATGTATACCTCAATATGGAATAGTAGTTGTTTATTCATTTAGGGCTTTTGGGACATCGTAGTTATGAAGCCCCGTGTGATTCATATTTTGGTACTATTAGGTCATATAATTGTTTGGGACAGGAAGGCGATGCAGCTGTAAAATCCATCCGCAACATGAATTCATCTCGCCACATCCTCAACCCCGTGGGAGCGGGAGTTATAAGCCATCATAATAACACTGGTTATCAAACAGATTTCCTGCACACACACATACAAGTACACGGGGCTACATAACTACGATTTCGCAAAACCCCTAAATGAATCAACAACTCTTCCAAATGTTGAGGTATAGACACCATATTTCGTCACCCGTTACACCAGCAAGCAAGGTGTAGTGTGGTGTACGGAAACCACGGGAATCGCTATTCAGCAGTACCGGGTTAGTGTGACGTGATAGTGGGCAATGTCACTCAACAGGTGGAGGTTATGGTGGTGGTGATGGCAGCCGTGGTTGTAGCGACGTTGTTGATAATTGGAGGAGTCGAGTCAAACCCAGGACCTACAGTTAGGATGGAAAGACCTTGGAAAAATAAAGGAAATTGTAAACGAAGCGTCCCAAACCAATCAGACTCATTACATTCTACGTAACCAATGCAATGAAATTAAGGAGAAGACGACATGTGTAAAGGAAGAGATGAGAATGGTGACAGAAAGGCTGGCTAAAAACTACAAAGAAGTAAAAGATATTTCTGTAAACTGTTTACTAGAACACGTAAAGGTTAGGCATAACAACTTCTCTTTGCTCTTGTCACCACTGTAAACCATCAACCGTTAACCATCGAAAAGTCACATAGTTGCAGTTCGTCTCTCTGGTGTAGGCTACACATGTGCATAACATTACTGCAGACTAAAGGTTCTTTTAATAGACTGCTCACTCCACATTTCGGCAACGAAGTCGTACCCTGTAAAAATAACAAGTAGTTCCATGAGGAACTAAATAGCCTATTTTCATATATTCCCCTGAAAGTATCAATTTCAAAATTCCCCCGTCAAGTAAATATAATTTGCATTTGATGGATTAAATAGCTCTTAGTAGCAGTGGCGATTCCTCCATGTAGGACGTGAGGATCATCCTACAGTCAGCTCTCAGCTGTAACTGGTTTGTCTTTTTTTTTTTTTTTTGTAAAAGAGTCTTTGGGGCCACCTTGCGCGCCCTCTCGATAAGCTCTGTCTCGCTGTTACCAGGGGGTGTCAACCAGATAGGGATTATTTGGTACCATCGGTGTAGTAGCGCGGCCAGACGTAAGGAGCGGATTAAGCGCTGTATATCGTCCTGCCAACATATGCATGATACACGTTGTAATTAAATTGCAAATATATCCCTATATTTAGTCAATAAATATACACATAATTCCTAATTGACATTTCCTTGCAATTATCTTGCTCACCGACGATAATTACGGCACTTATCATTAAATAAACATTATTTCTACTGGGTTGGCGGCATTGACCAAAATGGACGCACTGTTTATGTCGTGCTTGATGTAAACAATATTGGCCGTACATTAATATTTTATAATAAGCTAATGTTGTGTTCTTTCTCATCTTTCTTTCATCAAATCGTCTTCTTGGTAATGAGAAGTGAACAGTTCTTGTTCTGCTACGCCAAGTAAGTACGCTTATTTTAAGAGTTTAAGTGAAAACTTGTTTCTGTAGTGCCTGTGAAAAATATACCTTACCGGTAGCCTAGTTTTGAATTGATATTAGACGCAGTGTACAGGTGATATTCTACTTGACATATTAATTAACTTGCACTATTATTTATTCCACAGGTAGGCCTACCAAATTCTGTGAACAAACAAATCGTAAATTGCTGTTCTCGAAATAGCAGATGAATGTGGCATAGGCCTACTCTCCTGAGAAATGACCAGGTAAGTGTCTATGTTACCGTAATGTTTTCAACTTGATATATTTGGACCAAAATGTAGACCTCTGAAATAAATTTTAATGTTGGACCTGTAATTACAGGTTCTAAAATCTTAACACACACTGGTCCTATGGGTGGCTGTGTGCTCTTGTCCTGTGGAGCAAAGTCCAACATTAAAATTTATTTCAGAGGTCTACATTTTGGTCCAAATATACAAATGAACGAAGCACCAAATGGTGAACGCATTTGTACTCTGAATTTGAAGCATATTAAGTTCATCAGAATGGTTTCATTTTATGCGTATGTTGTTATTTTAGAATAGGCTATATTTATTTTTCTTCCCATCATTCCATAATTATTTTTAGAAAATTCAGCAGCTACAGCACTATTCATGCGTTGCAAAACTATTTCTCCTCTGGCAGAAGATTAAGAATAGAATTAGAAACGATGAGACTGCAGAAGCAGTAACAAAACCACTCACCAGACACATCAAAAATCTAGAAGATATGCTGGATTAACCCTTAATTGTTGTGTAATAGAAACACACGTGGATTAGTTACATTAATCGCAGAATTAAAATTTTAGTTATTTTCTGAAAGGTGAGAGAGGCAATCTTATGGGTTTCATCAATCATAGATGTCTATTACATTAATAAATAAGCTTCTGTGTCCAACTAAAATAAATCCTCATCAGTTTTGATGTGGCTCATTATAGTACAAGTTTTCATTATGATACAGTTTCTCCCACCAATCAGAGCTCAAGAAACAGTTGTGTGACCAATTAGGTGAGGATAGCATCGCACCTGCGCTCACTTCCATGGCCCCCTATTTTAAATTTCACTGCGTGGCGAGTGTCATAGTGAGGTATTCCAGGAGGCCATGGTCAAATACAAGGTATTCTTTGCATCCCATGCGCTCTGTTCAGTATATAAAACTGGTGAAATCTCGACAGATATTTATGAATATTTATGTTCGAACATAAAATAGTTATAATTATCGTCGAACATAAACAGTCGTATGCAACTCGTCTGTAATTGTAATTAAGACACTCGTATGGAAATTATAAAACTCGTGTCTTAATTATTGTCATTATAGGCTCGTTGCATAATGTACTATTAAGTTACAAGGTGCACATATAATAAGCCACTACAACAGAGATCTGAGGGAAATCACATGAAATTTTATTAACAAATAGGTTCAGGCTAGAACTATTACCACTGTGTTGTATTGTTTCTTCCAGTATCACAGTAAACAATTTGTTTTAAAGGACTCTTCATCTTGTATTATGTTATATCGTGGGATAGATAGATACAAGATAAATATAATTCATTTAATATATGCCAATGTAATGGTTGACATACCTATATTTTATTCCTACACGTTACTTACAATATTTTTCAACACGTAGGATGCTAATGTCTAAGCCAGTCACAGCTCGTGCTCAGTAGCGGCTGGTGTAGAAAATTAGTTGTGTGTAGAGATGGGCAGCAGTCGACTGAAAACAGTCGAATTAGTCGATAGTTAAAACAATCGACTTATTCGACTGCTTTTAAAAACCAGTCGAATGAATTCAACGACTACTCACCGTATCATAAACAAGTCGTTTGCAAACGACTGATCTCAAAACAATCGTTGGAAATCATTGGAATGAAACAAGTCGTTGGCAAACGACTAATTCCAAGCGAATGGAATCATTCGAATTTAAGTAGTCGTTCTAATCAAACGACTTCTTCAGGATAACTTCATGCTACAATTCATTGTGCTGTATGTTTATTGTAGAGCTTTAATTAATAAGTTAAGTAAGTATACCTGTAGGTGCCTATAGTTTTATACAGTTCGTTGATTCTTTCAATGAAATAGCCTAAATCCAGTTGTCCAAGTTATTGGAAATGTTAAGCATTCAATATTTAGGTTATGCTTGAACTCCAGATACCGGTTTTCTGGCCCATCATCCCAGGCAAGCCTCCCAGTCAGATGGATCATTTGGCTGTAATTTTGAATTAGAGTAAGGTTGTAGTATGCGTGGTCAGATTTAGACAATAGCCTACTCCATGAAGGGGTCATGGCTACGCCTTCTATGTTTGTTTATTGAATAGAGTAACTGAAATGAGGGATGTATACTGATTTTAAGATTTGTGGAATGAGTTTATGAATTTTTAATAGAATTTAATGAAGTCTTCAGTAAAGTTGAAGGAGACATGATCGTGTTTAGACAATAGCCTACTCCATGAAGGGGTCATGACTATGCTTTCTATGTCTGTTTAAGGTGTAGTGTGGCTGAAATGAGGGAGGTTTACTGATTTTGGTGTTTGTGGAGTAGTCTTTTTGTTTTTAATTTAGGTTTTGTGAAGCTCGTTGCGGAGTTGTTTTATGGATTTTATTGCTCTGCAAATGAAGTGTATTAGGGGGGGGTTTGGTTTAGCTGTAGTTTACAGGGTTATGGCTGAGAGTTGTTGTAGCAGGCCTAACAACTGTGTCAGAGCAGTGGCATGCTGTGTGGGAAGGGGGGTTAGTGGCAAAGACATGAGGGCAGGGATGGAAGAGTTTATGTGTTCCCTCACAGTTGGCGCACTTAGGCTTATCTCAAGGTACCGTACAGATAGAGTGGTGATGTAAATCTCCAGCGGGTACTGTGAGGACAGCTTGACGGCTGTAGGTGCCTATAGTTTTATACAGTTTCTTGTTCGTTGATTCTTTCAATGAAATAGCCTACGTCCAGTTGTCCAAATATATATGTATGTCATTTCATTGGAAATGTTAAGCATTCAATATTTAGGTTATGTTTGAACTCCTTAACACAGTCTATTGACGTCAGAAAAGTTGGATGGCGCAGCCACGCGGCAGAATGTTGAAGCTGTAACATTGTGACTGGTGAGATTTATTAAGATGGTGAAGCATTGACGTCGTAATGGAAACAGAAAGAAATTTCTCAAATTCGAGGAGGTACTGCTCTGTATACGGTTGCAAATCGTATAAAACGGCTACGAAATATCGTCACTACTTTCCTGTACAAAAAGTTCAGAGAGAAAGATGGGCTTCGGCGTTGTCAATTGGAAAACGTGTTACATGTTACATGACAGTGTGCACTCTGCATTTTTGTGAAGACTACTTCTTTCCACCGGTACTGTTGATTATTGATAGTTATTGTCTCTAATTTGTATTCTCATGGATTTAGCTACATCAAAAATACTGATAAACTTATAGCCTATTACTTCTGTGCCGTACAAAGAATGTAATCCGCTCTTCGTAAACTTATTTTAGGGGTTCTTCCGATTGACAATAGCCGAATGGTTAGAAAACTTAAGAAAAATGCTGTTCCTAGCCTTAATTTGCCAGAGAATTTATATTCTTGCCTTTGAACAGCAAGTATGTAGGTCATTGAAGTATGATTTGGATTAAATTGTGTTTTTGGCTATGATCTCCCTACTGTTGAATTTAGTTAATTAAAATGTAAAATCTTAGTTTTAAGTACCGGTTTGGTGACCCATCATCCCAGGCAGGCCGGTAACACCTATACTACTCAGGCAGATAGGTCACTTAGCCGTAATTTTGAAGTTATAGTGATGTTAATTAAACATATGCGGTAATGTAGCAGGAGACCGGATCGGCCTAGGCTATTCTATTTTTAATTAGTTCCCATTTCAGGGTTTTACAGATTTGAGTGCGAATAGTTGGTTTGAAAGTTGTACAACAGTAAGGAGAGTATGTTTTGTATAGGTTTTAATTGGTATTATGGTTTATGTCGAGCTGAGGAGTGAATTTGGTTTGGCTTATAGTGTAGTTTTTGATCTGTTCCGTTTGCTTATGACAAGTTCTAATGGAGACTCCAGCTTTGTTAAATATCTGTATTTTAAATATTTAATTAAATATATTGATAAAGAGGATGTCTCCATTTTAACTTGCCTGTGGCGAGAGATTAATAAATTAACATTCTTGCCTTTGAACAGCAAGTATGTAGGTCAATATTTGCAATATTGAAGTATGATTTGAGCATCCCAAGTAACGCTTCTTTGAACCCAAAACATTCATGCAAATTCAGGGTTGCTTGATTCAATTTATTATCAGGGAGTCGTCCTTTGTGTTATGTGAGATATATATATTGTGAAATTAATAAAAACATCGATACCGCTAGGCTCCCAAGTACAGGCTTCATATGTAACAGCAGACAGTAAATTAACGATCTACAGGTGGGTAATATTTTTAACTGTTAGTAATTAGGCACTGCATTTAAATTGATTATAAAAATATTTCTATCAATGAAAGGAAATATGTAGTATTTTGCCATCATAAATTAGAAGCCATAACAAACGCACACCCAATTACTTCACGTCACTATATCGCCGCCATATTGCAAACAGCTGACCGTAAGCTCCTCCCCCGTTTCGGACGTCAATACACTTTTAATGAGAATTGGGTGCATTCTTGAATTATTACACAACTTGAACATGGGCTTACCAATTATGGCTTAGAGTTCTATTTATTTTATGATTGAATTTCATTCATTTATTCTACCGCGTGATAAATGAATTACAAGAAAATTATTATGAAATTCTCCCCATAGCGTGATGGTAATGATCGATGCAAACATAGAATAGATTTTCCAGGAAAATTAAATCAGAAAATATTTTATATTGGGATCCAATATTAATAGCATTTTAGCCAGTCGGAGGGTGTGTACGCTCAAATTGATTCTGGTTGTCAATTGGTTTGTAGAGATGGGCATCAATAGTCGACTGACAAAAGTTAAAACCATCGACTTGTTGACTGCTTTTAGAAAACAGTCGAATGAATTCAACGACTACTCACCTTAACATAAACAAGTCGTTTGCAAACGACTGAACTGATCCCAATTGTTTTAACATGCTCTGAGCGCTGGCATAGTTTTACGTTCTGGTCATAAATTGTTTGTATTCACATGGTTGCCAACATCTCCACTGAAAGTTCGCTCTCGTTACTGTTCTAAAGTGCTCTATTTTCGTGTCTCGTGTGTATTTATTCTAGGCTGTCGTGTTCTTGTTCAAGTTGTATTTCAACTCTACACTCTTAGTATGGTATTTTCTGCAAAACAACTAAGAAATAAAAGGCACGTCACAATTTTGGCTATGGAATTGTTACCGGTACTTTCAGTTCTAGTAATTTAATTAAGTATTGCTCTATTCCTTCACTTATTCAGAGTACATACAGGTAATGTGTCCTATACCAATATCGGGGAACATTTACTCATTGCAACATTGGATATAATGGCTGCACTATACACAACGCCGCAACCTCCATTCGAAGCACAGTAAAAATAAATAACTTGGATCAATTTCAATTTCTTTTCAGTACATATTATTCTTAAAAATAAATGAGACCAACCAGGTGGTATAGTTCTTGGTTGACACTTCTGGGGTCCATGTTTGATTGCTGAATGTCAAGAAATCTAATTCTAGTCTGAGGGTAAGAACAGGGTACACACAGCCTAGTGAGGTAAACCGGGAAATGTTGGGTTTGATTCTCTGCTTAGCCACCCAGCAAGTGGTTTATCATGGGTTCCCACACATACAGAATTTAAATTTCTAGGTAATTCCCATCTTGACTGCCTCCTGTAAATCCGAAAACAAGTAGGGTAGTCGTATTCATTCATTCCTATTCATGAGCTTAAATGGCACTCTGTCAAACACATACATGTGTCAGAATCCAACACAACACAAAATAACATAATGACTTGATTTTGTCTGCTGTTAATTCATTTTATGGGCTTGGGACATCTTGGTCATCAGCCCCATGCAGTTGGGTGTGGGTAGAATTGCTCCGATTATGTGATGACTGTAGTAGTGTGTGTAGCTTTATAAGGGACAGGCTTGGGGAGGTGCCCCAGGAGTTGAAATAAGGTACTACCGGATTTCCATCAGGAAAGGAATAAAATAAAATAATGTTGAGGCCCACAGGAGAGATCTGCAGAATTATCTTGGCTGAGTGGACAGGGAATTTGTAACTGTTCCTGTTGGTATTTCAATTTCATTTTAGTACATATTATTAAAAATTCTTAAAAATAAATGTCCCTAACTATGGCTGCCACCTTTCCAGTCCTCATCTGAATTACAGAAAGTATAGCCTACACACTACTACAGATACCACAATAACAGAGATTATCATATAAATCCTATACACTTCCAAATATATGGGGCTAAATGAATATGTTATCAAAAGCCCTAAAATTAATATAAAAAACACAATGATTCTACAATAAGAGATTCTTTTAAAATATAGTTATAGTAGGTGCAAACATACACATAACAGCAAATTCAAGTTCTCCATTTCAAGCATTACACATTTATTAAGTTAACTGTTTCAACATACAAACTTGCATGTGTTGTAGGAATTTGCGGTTCATCGGTGTCAGCCATGGCGTCAAGGAGGTAATAGGTCCATTATCATGTGCTGTAGCCTACCGTTATACCTTGGCAAGAAAGAAGAACATGCCTCAACACATACTTTTAAAAGGACCAGATTTGATTACTGTATTTTTGCTAAGTTTGATTTTGGCTCTCCCTGTTATTTTTTCTTCGTTGACAAACTTTTTAAATAAAACATGATGATTTCTAGCAGTATTGAGTGTGTTTCTTGTTTTTCATTGAAAGTCCTATTTCTCCTTTCCCCTTCACAGCATGTCATAGAATTTACTGTATTAGTGTGCCATGAAATTTGTTTATGTACATGTACTTACTGTATTTCACCCTTCAAAATTGGTGGAATGGATATATTTTAAAGGGAATATCAAATGAACTACTGTATATAAATTTTGTGATATCCAATTATTTTTCTGAAACTAATGAATTTGGCATTAATTACACTAACAATTTTAGTGTGATGAGGATCAGGTTACACCACCTATTTCCTTGGTATTCTCTCTTAAAATTTTCCTGTTATTGCGAACAGCATCAATCATTTTAAGATATGAATATTCTCCCTTCCCAGTACTTTTCCTTTCTAGTTTAATCTCGGAACTAATCGGCTATAATTGGGCCTACTGTGGTTAATTGGAAGGGACCATTTTTTTTTATTGAGTAATAATATGCTGCAGACCTTATAGTAGCCTAATTCTTGTCAATGCAATATGCTCCAATTGCAACTGAAAGAAATGTAAACATGTAAATTATTGATGAGGTCATGTCCTAAATGCTGTGATTGCTCATTTCAGAGTTCCGGAATTCACAATTTCCCACTTTGGTATTATTTAAAAAAAAAAACTGTTATTGCTATTTTGAATGTGATTTATTTCGTGTAGATCATATTATTATCTCCACACTTAAAAACGTGTGCTATAAGTATTGGGAAGATTGTGATTTTCGGAACATTGAAGTGGGCAGAGCAGTTAGGACGAGAATATTTAGCGGAACGAGGGGAAGGGGTGGGGTAGGCTACCCGCACGGCCGTGCTCAACTAGTACCGCGGTCAAACACCAGACAGCGCTGAAGTCTTAGTGACCAAGAATTAGCATGGCTGTCGGCTATCTGTAGTAGTAGGTAATCTGTGGCTGTTACTGTCAGTACTTGCAACTAGTTCTACATTTCACCCCTAGATGGGTGAAGTGTGACCTTCACCGCCCAGAGTAGAAAGCTGTGAGGAAGTAAGCTTTGCATCCTCAAGTCTCGCTACTGGTTGATTTTAAACCAACGCTACGGGCTTAGCCTATTGGTTCCGATTTCGCGCGGATAAATGGATAGTCTGTTTTCAGTGTGTGCACATCTTTGAGGGTGTATTCAATCGTATTGTATTGTGTAATGTGTTCGTAATAGTGCTGTGCGACTGAATAATTAATATTAGACCGAGTCTAATAGCTCAATTAAGCCCAACCTTAATAATTATCTTAGGTTAATAAGTAGCCTATCTTATTACGTCCTACACGTTATAAAAATCAGGAGTCGCCACTGCTTAGTAGGCTACACATTCTGAGATAAAGTAGCCTACATGGCGACAATTTCAAACTTAAAACTCAATATCCAAATATTCTAGTCAGTTTAGACATTTATCATAAAATAGGCTAATATTATCAGATTTTAAATGGTATTCATATAGTATTTGTTGTTACTTCGTTGAAGGGTTTGGGGCACCTTGTTTATCAGCCCCATGTACTTGGATGCGTATTGACTTTATGATGACCTGTGTTCTGTGGTGACTAGTAGTGTTTGTGTAGCTGTTTTTAATATTATTGTTATTATTATATTTCGTAGGCTACACTGTCAGGCACACAGCCCGGGGCCCATCGGTAAGGTAGGTGGCTTTTGTGCACACTGACTAGTGAAGTTCCTCGAGCAATGAAAGTCCGGTTCATCAGATTTCAAACAGCGATGGGAATTTTTTAAAGGTAAAATAGTCTCCATTGAATATCGTTTTCATCTACCTCTTATGGTGAGAAAAACCTGGGGAGAAACGTGAAGTTTGAATTCATTGATTTCAATGGAAGTGCCCACACACCAAGAGTCTCGCTGTCACATCGCTGGAGGCGAACGATTTTGCCACACAGATCGCTCAGCCAGTGAAATTTTGTGACACATATCGCCACAAGCTTTAGCGGCCTGTCAAGCAACGTTATCTCTACAAGTATCGACAGCTGACGCTCTACAAGATCATGGGCATGCATGGAACTGTTGCTTGAAATTACGAGGTGAGCTGACAGAAACAGATTTTAGGGAATATGAAAGTTTCGAGATCATTATTTTGAATTAATAAATGAACCATTCACCGCCCTCCTTACGCTTATAGTAGCGATACCTTATTTCTTATACGTACAGTACTACCCCGAACTACAGTAATATTGAAGTTACGAGAATGGCTGTGAGTTAAAGAGTGAACATCACTCCAATAATTGGATTTTCGCAGGGATTGATTCCCAATCAATATAAGTGGGATTTTCGAGATGAACTGTCACGTCCCGTTGGCTTCGAATCCACTAAAAGAGACTTATGATCACGAGATTGACGTAAACTTCAATCTCTATTTTATTTCATGCTTAAATACATTTATAAATTAATGAAAGACCCCCCTCGTGGTGTAGCGGCTAGCGTTCTTGGGTGTCGCCCCGGAGGTCCGGGTTTGATTCCTGGCTCGGCCAAGAAGTTCAGTTCTGGTCTGAGAGCTGGAACAGGGTACGCTCAACCTAGTGTGGAAAAATTGAGAAGAGGTGGGTTTCCACGCCGTAACAACCACGGCTAACTCAACCGGTGTACTAGCGGTGTAGGGCAAGCAATTCTGGTGCAACTAGTTAGCTAGAAGATTGTAAATCGAGATGCAACTAGTTAGCTAGAAGATTGTAAATCGATGATGATGATAATTGGTGTTTTAAGGGGCCTAACATCTAGGGTATTGGCCCCTAGTGGTCTGGGTGATAGCGAAAATGTCAATGAAATGGAAACCAGAACGAAAATTAAGGGAGAAGGAAAATACTTACAAAAAGGAACTCAGATTGAAACTACTCACTAAATGGAGAGTGGTAATAATTACAAAAGGGATTTTAGGACGAAAACACTCTCAAAAGGTATAGATTGAAAACTGCGCACAAAATGTAGGGTAAGTTCAAAATACGTACAAAATGCAATTGAAATTGAAAATACACAATGCAATTCAGATTGAAAGTTCCCATTTCCAATCCAAAAAATCCACAAAGTGCAATTGAAATTCAAAATGCTTACAAAATGCAATTGAAATTGAAAATGCCCACAAAATGCCCGGTAGTCTCAAACTACTCATTTGGATAGACAATACTTACAAAATGCAATTTAGATTGAAAATTCTTACAAAGTGTAATTTAGATTCAAAATACCCCAAAATGCAATTGAGAATCAAAATACTTGCAAAATGCCGATGGCACAAAATGCAATTTAGATTGAAAATACTTGCAAAAAGCGGTTTTGGTTGAAAATTCAAAATGCAATTGAAATTCAAAATACTCAAAAAGTCCCGGCCCGGATATTGAAAGACTTACCAAAAAGCAATTTAGATTGTCAATCCTTACAAAATGCAACTTTGGTTGAAAACACTCGCAAAATGCAATTTAGATCGAAAAAACGTACAAAATGCAACGTAGATTGAAAATACCTACAAAATGATGTTGGTGAAAAAAAAATCGCTAGGGAATTTAGATACACGGGGGGAATTAACAAAAACAGTGCGGGAAACTTAAAGAAAAAAGGAAATTTAACGAAAAGAAAACAAGAGGTCTGCCCCCTCGAAGAAAGAGGGATCAGGATGGATGAGACAAGGGCCAATTAAGGTGGGAAAGTGAAAGACTCCCTAGGCCTCGGATACCCTAATACCGTCGGGGTCGGAAAAGAACAAGAGTTGACCAAGGGAGGTCGACAGGAAAGAAGACAGAGAGGAGCCCGGCACAAGTAAGTTGAAGCAATGCCGCTTCAGCTGGGGTCCCGTGGTTGCCAACCCACGTGATTGTAAATCAAACGAAAAGCAATGCATGTCCACAACCTGGTGATGGACGTGTGCCGTGTGGTATGCACAGCCTTGGTCTCGCCACGTAGCAGGGCGCACCACGCTCGTCAAGGCTGGGGCCGGCCAGCTCTTCAAAGGCTCTTCGTGAATTGGAGCAGAATGTGAACTGAACTTCCGCCGCGCCGCGCCGGGGCGGGAGCAGGGGAGAAGAGTACCGGTAACCCACTTTTATACTGCTGTTTGTTGGTGAAAGGAAAGATTCGCTCTTCAGTTGAACGTTCAACAGGCCTAAACGTCATAGGCTAAACACCTGGTACTCCCAAGAATTTAAATTCTAACCTAACGAGGAACAGATATTGGTATACTATTGAAGTTGTTGTCGATTCTTTAGGAGCTTTGCGACATTGTGGTCATGAACTAAACTACAATTAATATTAAGATACAATTGGTGATAAAATTGCGAGTCTATTAATGTATTAAGTGGTGTTGTCGTCGTTCAGCGTGAGTCAAATATATTTGGTTTTTAAAGAAAGTTCATTAGACTACTATAATGTTAAATAATCTTATATCTACCGTACTACTGTATTTATCTATAAAATTGTTAATTCAACATTTATTGTTATTGGTAAGTCCCTTAAAGTATATAAAATAAACGGTAAACTTGTTAATAATATTCAAGTTTTAAAAATACGCCCAGCCGCCGTCATTAACGTATAGAGTCGCGTTTCTTAGACTTGATCATAGGAAGAGAGCCGGCCCCGTGGTGTTAGGGTAGCGCGCCTGCCTCTCACCCGGAGGCCATGGGTTCGATTCCCGGTTTCGTTAGGGATTTGAGAAACTGACGTGAGGGCTGGAATGGGGTCCACTCAGCCTCGTGAGGACAATTGAGTAGATGTCTGTCAGTGAGGCAGCGCCCCGATCACGAAAACGAAGATTAACGGCCGAGGGGACCCGATGCGCTGATCACGCGTCACCCCAATATCTGCAGGCCAAATGGCTGGGCAGCGGTCTCTTGGTAGGCCTAGGCCCTTCACGGGCTGTAGTGACAGGAGTTATTATTATTATTATTATTATTATTATTATTATTTACATAGGAAGACACAAGATTCTACATTACTGCTAATTTTCGTTGTACTCGTTTCTAATTATTGTTACTTGTGCTACGAAAATGTATTATATATGCAATATTTCCCGCAATTATTCCAAGTGGTCTGAAGTTACAGCCCACATAGTCGACGCATTTTCCTTTATAACTTGCTCATTTGGCACTTGGCTGCAATTTGACTTATTCCTACCTGAATTTCTAGCTGTGTTTTCATCATCGCTTATGTTGTTATTTGAAGTGCTGGACACGTTTCCACCATGTTGCAATTTTAATTTATCCCGAGTTTTGCACTACCATAAATGAATAGCCTAGTTTGCTGCATTCTTTTTTTTTTTACAATTATGGATATTCAGATCATCTACATACGAATTAGGAATGCTCCGGATGACAAAATGAATATTCCACGAGGATATTACAGTATATTCAAAGACTTGAAAACATACTATATAATTAACTGAACATCCATAATAACTGAATCAAATGCATTCCCATTTTGTCCCACGGTATTGCAAAAATATTCCGTTAAGAACTCAACACCATACTTCCCAAGAGTTAATTTCTTCTTCCGAAGTTAGGAAATAAATCATATCTGGCCTTTAAGAGTTATTCAAATATTTAAGTTGGTACCAAATATCACTTGAGTTTACCGTTATTACAAACACCTAAAACTCAATGAATCCATGTTGTTGGTACGTACCTAATTCGTAAAACAAATAATCAAAATTGAGTTAGTCTCTTGTGAGTTATTCAAGGGTAGCTGTAAAGTTAGTACCATGGAGGAAAGAATAAGAGGAGATGCCCTGAGCTCGTATGAGTGAAGCCAAGCGCTGCAACCGAAGTGGGCGTAACCTTAACTCGTATTCGGTGTTCTGTGACTTGCATGAGGCATTGTGCATGGCTAAACCTTATTTTGGCCCCGGTTTTTATCGCACTCCGGTTATGCAACTTTGGAAACCTAATAACAGTAGTGATAAGTTATTTAAAAAAAACTCTTCAATTCTAATCTCAGCATGTGTAGGCCTACCCTATATACCAAAAAAAATAAAAATCATTCCTCTGGAGATCCCAAATTATCAAACGGCTGTCGGTCAATAATTACGGTAGGCCTACGTAATTAATCAATTCGAGGCTAATCGTCAAGTTTCTACCCCCCCCCCCCCCCCCCCCCCCAAAGGAAATACCGTACGGTACCGAAACGTATAGGCTAGACCGTATTTTTGCGCAAATATGCGTCCTTTTTTAATTGTTCTGTTTATTAATTTTGAGGTTCGTAATCTTGAATATCAAAATGTGTACGACCAATGAGTGAAAGTGGCTGTGCTCGAAATTAGGCCTAAAAACTGATGAATGCCTCAACACCAATAAGAACATAAAACTCAATTTGGTGTAAATACCGTAATTAGTTTGGCATCATTAATTCCCAAGATGTTCCTTCTCGCATCTTCAGACACCTGTATTCAATTTAATCAGTGTTTCAGCGTATTATTTCGTTTTGCCGCGTCTTCCTTACAAAACTAGCCTCGCAAAGGTGCTCTCATATTTATATTTAAATTGGCTTTTAAAACGATAACGCAGCTTATTTGTGCCAAGTACCGTGATGTACAGAGTGTATTCTGCCTATCCAAGAAAAAATCTTGACTTGTCATTGCAGTTTTATGTCACTAAAATCCATTACTAGTTGGAGTGGTTTACGGCTTTAAGCATAGGGACAGCCATTTTCTTGCAACCAAAGTGGGCGAGCCGTTTGGCTTCAGCAGCTTGCGCTAGGCAGCGAAGGCCCCTTAAAACAACAATTATCATCATCATCAGCATCTCCTTCCTTTCTTTCCTCCATGGGTAGTACATCCTATTACCAACGGTTAGCATTATTGGGATAGCCTAAAAAGTACAAATCGTATGTTGGTGTTGCTTACACACTTCGTACAAATGTTGGTAGAAATTGTTTTAGTCGTTTGCGAGTGTCTCCAGAATAACTGTAAAGTTGGTATTACTTATTACCAGCAGTTGGTAAAAGTTATGTTTATGAAAATAGCAAACGTCGAATTACCTACGGCAATACTACGAGTACTATCGCATACAATGTCATTGCTACTTTCTACTAATTTTATTAGTAAAGTAGGCTAATTGTCGAGAGGTGCTCATGTTTCTGTTATATTTAAACCCTACAAATCGCTACAATTTGATACCGTTATCTGCTTACTAATTATATTATCCTGATTAAAGGTCCAGTCTGTGTATGTATCATGAAACGATGCATGTTCATATACAGCTTTGAGAAGTCGAATTGGTTGTCAAGGAAAAGTGATTCCACGAAATAGAATATGAGCTTCATGAAGTTTCACAATGCATATTGACGTGATATTAACTTCAGCAATCCATAGGTTGTTGTTAGTATTTTCTAAATTATATATTCCTCGGGTAGAACTGAGCACGCCCAACCCGAACTGACATTTCTGAGCGTCCGTTTATTTGGGTGAGCAAACAAAGCTCTAGTCGAGTAGGGGCTGACTTCCCCACACACAGAGGTTGAATGGCTCGTCGGGTGTATGGTACGCACTCGCCCGATGCAACAGTGGATGTTAACAATTGGCTTCTGACTTGGCCTACAGCAATATATTTCAAATTGATTATATTAACGGTCTTACCGCATGAACATGTTGTACATCGAACTATGAAATTAAATGAGATTATAATCGCATTATTATTATTATTATTATTTATTATTATTATTATTATTATTATCATTTATAGCCTATTTTCATTTTATGAAAAAATAGGCTGATGAGATCACCTTTTGTCCGTGTGTGTGTGTGTGTGTGTATGTGTGTGTGTGTCCCCCTTTAATAACTTCCAAACGGCTGGAGCGATTTCAATGAACCTCGGTAAGGACATAGTACTATTCCGGAGGACCCCGACCGTGGCATTCAAATTTTATTACGTCTCACCAATCCAACATGGCGACTGTGCAAAATATTTCACTGGCATTCTATATCTCTGAAACTATTACAAATATCACCCTGAAATTGTGTACGGTGATTACACTTTGAAAAAACTATTAACTACAAAACGAATATGGCGGAAAGTGAAGTTGAGACTTTTAAATAGACTTTTCTCGCGATTTAACCATCCAAATGCAATGAAACTTGGTACAGCAAGTGTTTATGCACATTGTAATGCACTGGCTACTAATTTAGTTCAATTTTTTACATGATCTCAATAATGCGGCTGTGCAAAATATTTCACCGGCATTCTATATCTCCGAAATTATTACTGATAACACCCTGAAATTTTTACGGTGATAAAGGGCAGTACTAAAAGGTTACTTATGAGACTTTCAAAACCTGTTAACAACAAAACGAACATGGCGGCCAAGCGAAGTTGAAACTTTTATATAGACTTTTTTCGCGATTTGACCATCCAAACGCATTGAACCTTGGTACAGAAAATGTTCAAACACATTGTAATGGACTGGCATCTAATTTAGTTCAATTGTCTACATAACCTCAAGATGGCGGCTGTGCGAAGTATTTCACCGGCATTCTATATCTCCGAAACTATTACTGATATCACCCTGACGTTTTGTACTGTGATAAAGAGTACTGCTAGAAGTTCAGCTATGAGACTTCCAAAACACTGTAAAATACTAAACGAACATGGTGGTCAAGCGAAGGGGAAACATTTTAATAGACTTTTCTTGCGATTTAAACATCTGAGCGCAGCGAAATATGGTACAGTAAATGTTTATACACATTGTAATGCACTGCCATCTAATTTAGTTCAATTGTCCTTATAACCTCAAGATGGCGGCTGTGCGAAATTTTAAAATTAAATTTTCATTTCTTGTGTATTAGTCATGCGATCGAAGTGAACGTTTGAATAATGACCCTACGCAAAAATCGTTATATAATAGTACATAACTCTACGGCCTACATATACAAAAATCCAACATGGCGACCATCCAAAATAATTAGACGGTTCTCAATATCTACGAATCTATTACAGCAATCAAGCTGTCCATTTGTATGTTGATAGAGGCAATTAACATAAGGTGGTTATATGAAAATAGGCTGTATAGTTCTTCATGGAACTACTTGTTATTATTATCACACAGTCAAATGTCGCCAATTTTGCCGACGAGAACAAGTTCAATATTTCCCATCTGATGGCAAGAGAAATATGGTGAATAATAAGTAGAAAACAGACATTTCCAGCTCACAGTATATTGCACCGTGTATGCGGGTATGATATAATTCACCTGTATTATTTGTAAGCTTCAGATGGAAGACTCAAGGGGTGTGATGAAAGGCCACGACAACACAATAGAGCTACCCTCTGTGAAAGGAAACCACAGCTCTACGCTGTGTGAATGCTCCAGAACTCAATCGTAATTAGGTTCGCACATCTCAACTATTCTGTATCGTAATCGGCTCTAAACAGACTCCATGACGAGGCAAATGGTATAGATTCCTTTTGTCGTGACGAAGGAACAGCAGCTGTTTAAAAAAACTTTACGAACCTTACAGTAGTCGCATATGATGTGTAACATCTGACATAGAAAAAACCTCACGTGAAATTGTTGATTCATCGGTATTTTATAATATTATTGGCACAAATATTAATCTATTGTAAAAGGGAGTGTTTTACAGATATTGTAGTATATAATACGGAACTCATTTTATTAGATGATTTGTAGCTTCCACCAGTACTAGCCTAAATAAAGAATATGATATGGATCAACTAGATTAATAGACGCGACACCGCTCATAACCTTAAATTCCTTATAAATAGGCCAACTTGCGAGTAAATGTAATGTTCACAGCAGTAGATCATGAAAGGCTTGCCCAGTTCCCGGACCTCTTGATTCACAGACCAACACGTAATTTCATATAGATTCTGTTAAAATGAGTCATATTGATATGATTAGCAGCAGAGTATCAAGAAGGCAGTGCGAGAGTAGAAAAATCAAGTAGAGAGTGATGAAAAAAAAGAGAGTCTTGGAATTGTTATGTACCATTATTGTGTAAATAAAAAAGATTTTTGTGTGTTGATGAATGTCCAGGAGGGATACGATCCAGCTGGCAGTGCGTCTTACACACTTCCGTCCGATCCACTTCCGTCCCATTTTTCCAAATCATTCCTACAAAAATATCCAGCAACCGAGTGGAAAGATGTTGCACATCAATTAAGTGGCACGTCCCTATGTTTCAGATTCACACAAAACTATTGGTATCCTGGCTTATAAGCATTAGATTTACAGGTCGCAAATTAAAACCACATCTTTGAATTTGAATTCTCGTTAAATGTCACCAATTTTGCCGACGAGAACAAGTTCAATATTTTCCATCTAATGGCCAAAGAAATGTGTAGCAGAAAGTGAAGAATAAGTGGAAAATAGACATTTCCAACTCAATGGCAAACACGGTACAGGCAGCATCATAATCTGGAACTGCATATCTTCAGCAAAATTGGGAAAGGTGACACCTGTTCATGATAATGTGAAGAAAGAAGACTACCTCCACATCTTCAAAGACAATATGCTTAAATATGCGAACACCTGAATTACTTTTAAACTCTATCTGGACAATTACTCATAGCACAAAGCTAGCTATTGTCTCCAAGTTATTGAAACGCCTCCACAAAGCCCTGATCGCAACTCGATTGGAAATGTATCGATTGAGCTCAGAAGAAGAGCAAGACAAACTTCAGCAACATCTGAATATAAATTGGAAATAAAAATAAAAATGGAGCAATGATCCAAGGAAATGAATCTCCAAAGTTCCACATTACTTGAGGGAAGTCATACAACTAAACGAATATGCTATATAATAATCTCGTCAACAATCCAGTTCCAAAGGAAGTCTTCTAAAACCATTTTATTAAAATGAAATAACCAAGTCACTCATTGGGTTTCTCTGCCATTTATTCGACCAGTATTTCAACCACGTAAAAGATTATATTTAGCTCTGTCGTAGCGTGGTTAGTTTTACGTCTAATCATTGAAAGTCTAAACTTCAACAATTCTCCACAACGTTTATTAATTTAACTATAGCGTCAAAAACGACTTCCAAAATAGTTTTCCAAACTTAAATAAGCAAATATGGCGCCAGATCTTTCCTTCACAAATCATGTCTATAAATATTATTCTCAACTCAATATAATGTGGCTTAAACTTTGTCATATCCATTAACTGACTGTGTAAAAACAACGAATGATCCATTACAATTAATCCTTTACCTTAGGTACTGTATATCACCCTACAGCAGCAGAATATCATTAAAACATCCTTCAAATACATTCAAGCATACGCCTACCTTGGTTTTTGCCATATTTCACATACTCCTAGTGCAACTAATTATGCACACAATCTTCTAATACATAAATAATGTCTCCTGAACATTCAGTTTTAACGATCATTCAATATCTAGTACATATAATTGACGTCACATCCGAACATGATTATAATTCCATTCAGCTTTTTTTTTAATCATTTCAAATGATCTTGTCGACTTCATCGTTATGCTTGAGTCAAAAGTTATGCGTTACGGAGACGGTTGCGTGACGGAGACAGAGACGGTGACGTCATGCAGCCGCGCAGGAAGCCTAAGTTAATGGGTAATGGACGGCGAGTGCGTGACGTCATGCAGCCACGCCGGAAGCCTCAGTTAATGGTTAAAGGAGTCTGTTGAAAGAGTCCTGGGGCGTCGAGCGACCTGGGGCTTCGAGCTAAGCGAAAAGAATACAGGGTGGCTCCTAAAGAGGTGTACAAGATGCCAGATAAGAATACAGGGTGACTCCTAAAGAGATATACAAGATGCCAGATAAGAATACAAGGTGGCTCTTAAAGAGGTGTACAAGATGGCAGAGAAGAATACAGGGTGACTCCTAAAGAGGTGCACAAGATGTCAGACAAGAACACAGGGTGACTCCTAAAGAGGTGTACAAGATGTCACACAAGAATACAGGGTGCCTTCTAAAGAGATATACAAGATGCCAGATAAGAATACAGGGTGCCTCCTAAAGAGGTGTGCAGGATGTCAGAGCAAAATACAGTAAAAGATGCCAGATAAGAATAGAAGGTGACTCCTTAAGAGATATACAAGGTGCCAGATAAGAATACAAGGTGCCTCTTAAAGAGGTGTACAAGATGTCACACAACAATACGGGGTGACTTCTAAAGAGACATACAAGATGCCAGATAAGAATACAGGGTGCCTCCTAAAGAGGTGTGCAGGATGTCAGAGCAAAATTCAGTACAAGATGCCAGATAAGAATACAGGGTGACTCTTAAAGAGGTGTACAAGGTGGCAGAGAAGAATACAGGGTGACTCCTAATGAGGTGCACAAGATGTCAGACAAGAATACAGGGTGACTCCTAAAGAGGTGTACAAGATGTCACACAAGAATACAGGGTGACTTCTAAAGGGATATACAAGATGCCAGGTAAGAATACAGGGTGCCTCCTAAAGAGGTGTGCAGGATGTCAGAGCAAAATACAGGGTGACACTTAACGAGGTGTACAGTATGTTAGATTCACTTCAAATACAGGGTCACCCTTAAAGAGGTTTGCAAGATGTCAGACTCAAGTACAGGGTGACCCTTAAAGAGGTGAGCGCGCGGGAAGCCTAAGTTAATGGGTAATAGAGTCTGTTGAAAGAGTCCTGGGGCTTCGAGCGAAGCGAGAAGCCCTCCTGAGCCTTTCTAACATGTGTAGCATTTGTAGCAAGCGTCATTTGAAATGATATAACGTCTATTCTTTCAGGCTGACTGTAATTTTTTGATCATAATGAAACCTCGACAGTTTCACTACAAATACGCCTTTAAAAGTTCATTCGTTGCTTTACAATGTATACCGGTACTACAATATTATTCTGCGTCGGTCAACATCTACTTTCCTTTATTGAATATTCACATTATCTTAATGATTCAGAACTATCATATTAGTAAATAGAAAAAGCAAGGTCAAGTATCAGGACTTAATACATTCAAAACAAAATGCTTCAAACTCTACCCTGAAAAAGTCACACTAAACCTGACTGAACTCCTACCAGAATTACTACTTGAAATTACCGCTTGCTGTAAAGTTGAATGCACTCCACTGCATCTGACCTTCGTAATATGCACTATAACTCCCTAATTTATCCAATTCAGAATTTCGGAGCAAGCTGAGAACATGAAAATAAAAATTCCATAGCTTGACTACGGCGAACTAACTTACTAGAACATGTTGATATTAATTCTACCTTTAAAGTTTAGCTCGGGTTGATTTGGCTCCTCGTAAAGATGGACATCCATCAATGTGGTAGACCGGAAACGCGCCTCATCTTCAGCGAAATGATCATCCATCTCCTCTTCACATTGTTGAAGTATCACCATTCGCCCCCCCCCCCCTCCCCCCCCCTCCCCCCCCCCCCTCCCCCGTTGGCTTCTAGCCATTCATGTTGTCGCCTGGAAGTGTGGTCGAAATGTCGATGTCCGGTTTTACATATGACACCGCTATTTGTGAGCGCTCTTGAACATATTTTGGTATCATAACTACTGACGCTTTTCAACTATACATTAAAATGTTGACCGACTGGAAATTAATTATTTTATTGGACTACGTTCTTACGTAATCAGATCGCCAGAGTAAAGAGGTTGCACTGAACGACTACAGATAGTGACACCGGCCCAGTGCACGCTGAACTAGCCAGTGCGAGTTAAGTTCTAAGCAAAGGAACAGATGGTCCCCACAAGGTAATCTATGGTCTCCACAGCGACCGACAAATTGCAAAGTACCAGACTGTTTGTTATCAGTGAGTGTGCTTGAGCGAGGGGTTGTACGCGTTCTAACACGTTTTACTTACTTAATAATTATTACGTAATCCAAGAAGGTCCCTTTTTTCTTCTTTTCTTTCTCCATTGCCTTTGTTATTCCCTCCCCCTCCTTCTCTTTCCTTGCTCTACTACCTTCCAAGTCCTTCAATCCACATTCTTTGATGCTTGAGGGTAAATTTTCTCTTTTCTATTTCCCATTTTATGCATTACTTGTTCTGGTATATTGCTGTTACTGCTATCTCATTTGAGGGGCTTGGTCATCGTGGTCAATTAGCCCGTGTACTTGGGTGTGTGTAGAATTTATCTGATAACCCGTGTCACTGTGATGTCTGTACTAGTGTATTTGTTATCGAGGTAGGATTTGGTTAGGAAGCGATCGTGGCCTTTCGTAAGGGACCATCCCGCCATTTGCCAAGAGTAGAAGTGGGAAACCACGGAAAACCACTTTCAGGATGGCTGAGGTAGGAAACGATCCCACCTCTTCTCAATTCTGACTCACGAGGCTGAGTGTACCCCGTTCCAGCCTTCAGACCAGAATTAAATTTCTTGGCAGAGCCGAGAATCGAACCCGGGCCGCCGCAGTGACAGCCAAGAATGCTACCCACTACGAAACGAGGTGGACCACGAAATTAAGAAAAAACACAATATTAATATGCTTGAATATTAACATGTTTAAAAAGTTTTGGCAAGATCTGACAACTAGCCTATGCGATTGGCAATAGCCACAATACATTTAAACCACGAGGGGCATCTATTGTCGAGAGACTTGTTGGGTGAGACTTAGCGGCAGGATAATGGGGATGAAAGTGCACCGACTGGGAATCCATATCGCGATTGTTCGTGTTCGTATTTCACTTGGATATTCATATAGGCTACTCCACGCAATGTGGTTACTTCTGTAAATGGTGTGATGTTAGAATAATTGGGTCACTTCGTCATCCGTACAAGAAGAGGATTCCTAGAAAATGCTACTTGCGCTTGTAGAAGAGACAGAACGCGTGTATAATCAAAAGCAATATCTCACTTGTCAGCTGAAGAATATTCTTTTCTTGTAGGTCTACTATACTTATAATTCTTACTTATAATTGTACAGGTTTGAAAAAAATTAATTTGAAAATTGTTTTAATTTTGATAACTGATCTTATGTAGTTTTTGGCACCGATTTCAGAAATGATATTGGTTTATTTTTCTATCGCGTAAGGTTTGTCTGCAAAATGAGGTAAAACCTTTAAGAAAAATCCTAAAAAGGCCATTTTTATATCCGTATTATTTATGTACAATGTTATTAAACCACATTAAACATACTGTTTGTTAATCGTAAACATAGAGTAAGAAAAGTTGATAAGGCTTTATTGCAACACTATTACAAGTCTTTGCAGTAACGTTTTCTTTTTCCTTTAAAACTTCTTTTTGTACTTTTCCTGCTGTGGAGTTGAGGACTTTCTCTTTTTAACATTCAACAGTAGTCAGCCATCATGTTAACGTCCCAGCGCAGCGTACTTGATATGTTCGTTATAATTTGTACGTATCTTAAAAACAAAACTTAAAAGTAAAGGATTCAATGTGTGATTTGTGGCTAAACAAAGGATGGTGGAATTTCTTCAATATTTTTTCTGTATTCAGCACAAAAAAATACCATAAGAATCACTATAAATATTTGAAACATTTTTTCATCGCAGACCTGTGTTATCTGTTTATTTCTATCTCTTCCTCTCCCTTCAACTCTGACCTATTCGTATTCTTTTGCATTATAAAGTTCATAGTGTCATTCTCCATTAGACTTTCATGGGAAACTAAACACTTGGACATTTGCGATGTTGTGAAACAAATTGCCTCACTCTCAGCGCGATTTAAAAGCAGGAGTTTGCATATTAATGAGACACTCGGGCAGAAGCTGATTTCACAAACCTATATTTCATGTGATGAAAATAGGTTGAAAGGTTACTGGAGGTGTAGCGAAAGGAAAATGATTAACGGTAGCAATCTTCAAAATGTGACGGTACTATTTGCAAGAGATGATGCATGGAGCTGATGAAGCATGCATTGACGTTAAATATAACAGCTTAGGCTTTCAGGGCCGTCGTTCATAACTACGTACAAGTTCTCCGGGCTTGTACCTACTTATTGACGTTAAATACTTAAGCACCTAATGAATCGACGCATGAAGTTTGCGCGCACAACGACGAAGCATAACACTAGTAAACTAAAAAGCAGGAAGGCCGAATTTCCATTAGCCTGAAAGTACAAAAACTGCTACTATATGAAATCGTCAGATGCTTAGAATACTAAAAGTGAGAGTGTACAATGTGCACGGCTATAAATGAAGTCAAACTATTGAATATTAATTATCAGGATCTATGTTTAGCCTAGTTTCACACAAAAAACTGTAGGCTTATGAGAAGGAAGAAGGAAGGTAGATTGTAGTTTTACGTGACCGTGAATCTTGTGATTATGAGCCACAGGACCTCCTTATTACGTGGAATCCGAACCAAAGGACATGGCATTTTACTTCGAATATCTGACATGCATTGACCGGGAATCGAATCCAGTCCACCTTGGTGAGAGGCCAACAGCTTGACCGCTGCGCCACCACGCCCCTATAGACTTAAGAGAGAGAGAGAGAGAGAGTGTGTATGGGAGGTCTATCTGTCTGGTAACCTGTGTCACTCTATTGGCTGTTTTAGTGTGTGTATTTGTAACTGACGCAAGGATTTGAGCAGGAAGCTGCCGTGGTCTTGATTCACGTACCATCACAGCATTTTCTTGAATTAAAAATGAGAAAACTCGGAAAACCACTTCTAGGATTAGTGAGGTAGGAACTGAACCCACCTCATTTTAAGTCTTCCCTGTACCCCGTTCCACCGCTCAGGCCAGAATTGAACTTCTTGGCAGAATCGAAAATCAAACCAGGACTTCCGCGGTGACAGCCACTACGCCTCGCGATGGCCCCATGAAAAATAAGATCTTGATTCAGGTTTACCAACTGATAAGAGCGGCCTCAGCCTTGTGGCAACCAGTCAGTGGCCGAGCAACATGGGTAACAATTACTGTAACTGTGGGCTAAAGGAGCGTTTTCCTAGCTCCACATTTTGTGCGGAGCGCACTGCGCGCTGCGGACCTCTTTCCGCACACACCAATGCGCTGCGCGGTAGTGTTTTCCTAGCTCAGCAATGCGCTGCGTCTATTTCAAGTTTTCATTTGTTTGAGAAATGAGTGAACATGAGCTCTCGTCCTCTAAGGCAAGAAAAAATAGCGTTATTGATGTTATTAGAAGAGGAAGAAGAGATCGAAGATGAAATTTACTTCTTCGATGTCGTCTTTATAAAGTGCGGAAATCTGTCAGTTCCATGTACACATCTAGAGAACAAGAAGGAGTGTTTAAACTTTTAATCCACAGACATTTGCTCGACGACGAAGTGAAGTTCAAATCTTACTTCAGAGGTACTAGGTGTCACTTTGAATACTTGCTTAGTTTGGTAGAAAATGATCTTGCAAGCGAGTCCGGCAACAGGATTAGAAGACCGATATCAGCGGCGGAGAAGCTGGCGCTTACATTGAGGTAGGTTTGTAGAATTTATTTATTGGAACATTTAAACAAACTAATTTTTTAGGCCTACGTCTAGTCAATTAACTAAATTTGCCTAATTAAATTAAATTAATGTATCTTTCTATGAAAAATAGTTAATATATCGAATCATTCTAGAAAATATTTCTTTATTTAGTAAAAATCGATAGTAAAATTTAAAAAAATATAAAATGAGTAAAAAATGTAGTTTCTTTGGACAAAGTTAAGCTGAACTTAACTTAGAACTACTGTACACACTCAATTAGTTCTTTTTGAATTTTTTGGCAAAGAAAGAAATTTACAGTACACGAGAGAAAACTGCCCAAATACTCGTCTGTTGCGTAGCGCGGTCCGCACTTGACTGCTCTCAAAGGAGTCGTCGAGTTGCACAGAGCGCACTGCGAACCGCGGAGGGGTGAAGGAAAACGATGCCGTCTGATTCCGTGTTGTTGAGTAGGCTCCGCACTGCGGACTGCGCATTGCGTAGTGCGCTCCGCACAAAATGCGGAGCTAGGAAAACCCAGCTTTAGGGTTGCGCGGCGCAGTGCAACCAATCTGAGGAAGTCTCTCACTCGCTATTGGTAGAGGCCTGCGCGGATAAACAAAACGTTATCCCCATCCGCCCCGCATCCGCACAACTGTTATCCGCATCCGCCCCGCATCCGCACGACCTTTTACCGCATTCGCAAGTTTGTTATCCAAATCTACTGGCATTACAATGAGTGAAAATCCACAGCCTGCTTCCAGTCTCCGACCGGGTCAGGAATGGAATGAATGAAGCCCCCATCTAGCGGCGAGGATATGAACTGTGCCGGCTGCCGAGGCCTGACGCACTCCTCTGGGGCAATGATTAAATGAATGACAGATGAAATGAAATGATAGTGGAGAGTGTTGCTGGAATGAAATTTTGACAGGGAAAACCGGAGTACCCGGAGAAAAACCTGTCTGCCTCCGTTTTGTCCAGCACAGATCTCACATGGAGTGACCGGCATTTGAACCACGGACCCAGCGGTGAGAGGCCGGCGTGCTGCCGCCTAAGCCACGGAGGCTTCTGGCATTACAATAATATGTTTAATTAAATTAAGCATAAATTGCTAAAGCAACATATTTATACATTTGAGGAAAAAGTCGTTCCCTTAGACTTAGTATAGACCATGTGCTTATATTTTAAACGAATGTTATAAGTCCAGAATTGCAACCCTTTCCTGTTTGGAGTGTTAATTATGCTTAATAACATAATTTGAATGAGATTAGCTTAAAATATCTTACATTTGTCAAGAAACAAACGGAAAAATATGATGTCATAATTCATAAACATCTGGGTACCGGGTGAGTTAGCCGTGGTGGCTACGGCATGACTAATGGCAGTCGCTCACATCCGGGAGGCGAGGAGGTTCGAATCCCCCCGCCGGCAACCTTGAAGATGGTCTTCTGTGGTTTCCCATCTTCCTTCCAGGCAAATGCCGGGGTTGGTCCCTCACTATAGGCCACAGCCGCTACCTTCCAACTCCTCGCCCTTCTCTTCCAACTTTCCTCCCCAACGGTACATGTAGCTCACCCATTGGGTGTCCGTCTCGAAGCAGCTACAAAACTGGCGAGTCGAACATGTCCTCGGACACTCCCGGCACTAAAAGCCATACGCTAAAAAAAAAACATCTGGGTCTTGGGAATGATATTAAACAAGTTCAGATTATATTCTAAAACTATCCGCAAATTTTCTCCAAACATTATCCGCAGCTTATCCACTATCCGCGCAACCATGCATACTATATCCACATGGCGATTTTTTTTTTTTTTTTTTTTTTTTTTGCGGATATCCGCGGGTTTATCCGCGCAGGGCTCCAGCTATTTGTCTTGTCCCACTGCTTGTCTACTACAAGTCTCATGAGTCTGCCGTTGTGAAATGAGTGCGCTGTCAACTGTTAACATCTGTTTATCGGCACGTCAGGGCTAGTGTAGGGCAAGAGGGAAGAGATACACATTCAGTCTAACGTGTTATTGCCGGCCCCTTGGTGTTGGGGTAGCGGAGGCCCCAGGTTCGATTCTCGGCTCCGTCAGGGATTTTAGAAACTGGCATGAGGGCTGGATTGGGGTGCACTCAGCCTCGTGAGGATAATTGAGTAGCTGTCTGACAGTGAAGCAGACCAAGACTAACGGCCGCGCGCTGACCACGCATCACCACATAATCTCAGGCCAA
This sequence comes from Meconema thalassinum, assembly GCA_946902985.2. Taxonomy (NCBI): domain Eukaryota; kingdom Metazoa; phylum Arthropoda; class Insecta; order Orthoptera; family Tettigoniidae; genus Meconema; species Meconema thalassinum. Next base: position 215,004,437 of record OX336389.2, on the reverse strand, counting down.
ATGGCTGGGCAGCGGTCACTTGGTCGCTAGGCCCTTCATGGGCTGTAGTGCCATGGGGTTTGGTTTTTGGATCTTATAACGTGTTATAGACACTAGGAAATTGTATGCTGTTCTGCTGATAACACTAATAATATTATTGTGCTAATACACTACTCTTTCGTTAGGCATATGAATGCCTCAAAACTACTCACATAACACAAATTTGAAATACCCAACTGACCAAACGCAAAGCTCGTGCCACAACATGGGCGCCCGCAGGATTATTTCCAGAGGGGGGCCAAGTTATAATTTTCATTTCATTACCCCCCTCCCTCATTTTCGTTTCATTTCTTACTTGGTTCGTGAAATTCATTATTTGACTGCTCTGAAACCGTTGTCTACTTTATGGCAAGATTGGGAGGAATGTTCTGTTCTTAGTTTACAGCTTTTGTCCATGGAAGTTGACGTTTCTTCTTTTGTAATTCATTGTCATAATGTTCAGTTCTTAAAAACAGGTAAAAAAATAGTGGTATCACCAGGTATCGACAATAATATAAAAATCAAGCAGTTCAATGTAAATCCACTTCGCCTATTTTCGAATTACGATAACTGGAGGACATATTTTCAGTTATTTCCAAATTACTGAGTTAAATTCAACTGTGGTAATATCCCTACATATGAATCCGCCTAATAATTCAAATATCACTGTTTCCAAGTATCTAGTTTGCACTGGCTGTTACAGCGGATCCATCACGATTTTCCTCATCCTGCTATCAGGAATACTTCGCATTGCTCTTCTTACCGTAATGAATTTTGGGCGAAGTGATAAATTCGTATTGTACTATACCCTTATATTGTTCACTCGCACGTGAACAGATCTGACACTGACCAGCCTGACGTACCATGATAACACGGCATGACAGCTGTCAAACAAGCGTTGTGACTGCAATGTCACTTAATTCAAAGTAACAAAAGAAAACGGATCACAAGATCCAAAAATAACAAACAAATCAAATAGTACAAGGATTTAATATTTATGAGCGACACGCGTTTTAAGACTAGTTCAAGTAATGAGCACTTTGACGGGCGCTCGTTTCCGACCAAAACAGTCGGTTCGGGAACGAACTCCGTACTGCGAAGGACGAATTACGGAAATGTGGGAACAACAATTACATATTTATATACACTACTGACATGCTCTAACCTTAGATTACCACAACCAAATACACGTGTGTATTATTTAAAATAAGGGCTGCGGAATTACCGTCTTATACCACAAACACTAGGAAAGCATAACATGACATGAACAAGTTTGGCCGGTTGCCAAATTATATTTATAATGAATACAATGGCCTTGAAAATAAGAGCCAACAACAACAAAATACAAATTTTAATTTTCACGACAGAAAATTTGGCGTTTTAAAACAATGAACAAATAAGTCGTAGTCATGATAAAAGAAACCTTGGATCGACAACATGGCAACTCCCCAAATTAAACCAAATAAAATAGCCTTAACTCATTAGGCTTTAAAGCAAACATTACGTGTCATAACCGAGCTGGAGACAGCCGGGCCTGTTATCGCATCTCTGAGCAAGTGGCTGATTTCTTCCCCCAACGTAGTAATTAGTGCCACGCTAAATATAGATTCTGGCCCATAGCCAGCGTCCAGCACCTTTACTAATCGCCACCTGTTAAACGCGTACAAACAAAATATCACATTATCTCAAAACATCCTCTCAGGGATTTTTAAGAACACATCTCCAGGTCAAACTTACCCCCAAGGGTAACTAATTTGCCGGAATGATGTCGCAGTCAAGGACAGGCTTTACCTTTCCTCATCATCACTTACACCCAAACACACGTGGCACTTTCTCGAAGATCTCGTCGCAGCATGAATCAGCACACCCCTCAGATAAATGACACACAACATGTCCAAATGACAATAAAGAATTAATAACTGGAATCAGACTTAGCCCGAGTTATCAAAGCAACAAAACACTAATTTTCCCCCCACGTCTAGTTCTAGTTTAACATATCATTAATTCAGTCCATTTATCATTGTCGTTCCTAGGTTCTCATTCATGGCTACACTTTTTATTGATACGTTAATCATATGCGGCCATTTCGCTATAAGAATTGCGTATACATAAGGACAACATTTAAGTTACAACATTTACTGTACAACATAATTGTCACGCAATGCCAAAAATTACTACACGCATGTCAGTTAAGAAATCAAACCCTAAAATTTAAATTAAACCACACAAATAAAATCTGTACAAAGTTCCACACATCTCTCGCGATTCCCCTCGTCCAAAATCAATAAATCAATTTTTTAATACTCATCACTTAAACCGCTTTCCAGAGGCCTTCCGCCTCGTCATTTCCCACCATTAGACCGTTAGCCCATAACACTGATGGTAATGGAGGATGAAACTTGTTGTCTTCTCTCCATGGTCGTCATCTTGCTGCTGTTAAAACACAATTATATTATAGTTTTAAAACTGTTCTATCTGCTTTACGAGTATTTTATTTCCTCATATTGTCCTATGCAGAATCGTAGACTTTCCCTATTCTATGGCTAATTGCCATCTCACAATTTATGAAATTTATAACTTCGTTGTCGACACACAACTAGAATTTTAAAACCATGCCGTCTTAAGGACGTCTTAAATTGACTGTCGAAGAATAATTAGGAGTGCCCCGGTTCATCTCAGACATTTGTATATATACAGAAAGCCTAAAGTTCCAATGGTGGGAGAAAACAGCTCCTCAATATTTTAAATAATGGGCCTATAATTATGTGTGACCTCTCAAAAATCTTGTATTTTCTCACAGGTTGCGAATCTGCCGCCGAACATGCAAACCGATCGCTAGATCTTTTTATAACCGATTGGCGCGCAAAACACACTGACGCTATGTTCTGGCGTCCTGTTTTCTTATTGGTCAGAAAAGTTGGCGTCGGAGTTCTGACCTTACAAATCCCGCCCTTATTTTGACGTCACGACAATTCTCCTCTCTCTCACTCCTTGCCTTGGACCAGCATTGTGGCCTGTCGATGGTCACGTACGCCTCAGCGTCATACCTGATTTTCTCAGAAATATAAGAATAGCATTGGTTGTGAAACTGTCGGTAGTTTCCAGCCAGCACGTAGCCCGTCTTACCAAGTCCAGATTGCTTGCTACATCAATTTTACTCAAATATCCAGCATATCATGTATTTAGTATTTCCAGCGTTTTTTAATAATATGAAACATTATTATTGGACACAATGATAAGGGTTCATCGGACCCCTAGTTGATGAAATTCGAACTCAATATGAAGTCGAATTTCACACCCTCTACTTTTCTGGCTCAAATTTGAAGTTTCTGGTCACCCTCAAAATATAATGACTGTCCGCCTGTGTCTGTTTCAGTAGCCGTCTCGCTCCAAACTCATTAGGAAATTCCTGTACGCCTGTGCCCTCCGGCGTCTTTCCTCGCTACTCGTCTCCCCTCTCACTCTTTCCAAACATCAACATTGCTCATTTACAACTTCCGCCTGAATTTGTAAACACGTCAGAGCCGTCTTTCGAGCGCATTCACCACTAGAGTACCCCCGTATCTTTTGTTGTATGTTATCACGCGAATGTTTAATTTGCTGCAGTAACATTATTTCTCGGTTCGTATGGCTCTCTCTGATGATACAATTTTAAATTTGAAATATTATACACTGCCAAGTTTCCTGTGCTCACCTCCCGGACTCTGTAGGCGTTTTTACCTAAGTTCGTAACCCCTAGTTGAACTTCCTTAAGCCGCTCCTGTCTTTTCTCCATTCTACCGTGATGTCATCTCCTTCTTCTCTGCCGCGTTGCCATCTTCTTCCTTCTCCCTTCTTCTTCTTCTCCGACTCCCGTACAATAAATTTCTTTACCATATTTCGAGACCCTTGCCTGACACGGCCTGCGAATCTCTCCTGCTATTCTTCTGTTTCCTATTGTCAGCTGCTCTATTTTCTTCTTCTCCATGCAGCTCCTCCAAATATCTCTGGGTTTCTACATGCATGGCCTCCAACATTTGATGTGTTCCGTTTTCCTCCTCGTGGTTGTCGGGATTCTTCCGCCGATCTATTGCTCTTTCCCATTTATCCTTATTGTTTCCCTCTATGTTATGTGGCTCCTCCAGGTACTGTTGTGGGTCAGCGTGTCTCTCGTTCCAATTTCTTCGGTCCTCCCTTGGATCCGATTGCTCGTTAAACCGCTGGTTATTTTGTGCGTTATGTTGTTGGTTGTAACGCCTATTGTTCCTGGGCCTATATTGTTGATTATAGAGTCCTCCACGCCATCCCCGATTATAAGGTGCGTTATTATTATTATTCCTATTGTATGACGTTTGGTATCTCCTATTATCTCGCCACTGCTGATTGTTTGTGTTCCGGTAGCGGTTAGTTTCTTCCTGATTGTAATGGTTTTTGCCCCTATTTTCATATCTGGGTTGAGATCTCGGCTCATATTCTTCGGTGTTCTGCCGTCTTTGATTATCCCCAGTGTTTGTAGCTTGCGACCTCGTGTTTTTGTTCGGTGTCTTGACTACTTCGACTGCATTAACTAACTCTATCTGTCTCTTCTCTCTCGGGTTGATGTAATTAGTGGTTTCATCTATCCTCCTTAATACCTCTTCTGCCTGGACCACGGTCGTAATATTTGCCGCCACCAAGAATTGCTGAACGCTAATAGGCATCTGTTTTCCTATAGTAGTTATTAGCTCCATTTCGCTCGGGGGATTATCAAGATCCTGCAATTTAACAAGTTGCATGGCGAAAAAATCTGCATGTTTCGTCTGATGCGTGGAATGGTATTTGCGCGAGTATAAGTCCATTCGCAAGCTTTGTTGATATGACACACTCCAATATTTGCTTAGGAAGGCCTTGTGGAACCCTTCCATTGATTTAAATGTGTTCTTAAATCCAAGATACCAGGTAAGTGCTGAACCCGCCAAAAACATTTCAACCATTCTTAATTGTCGCGTTGAGCTAACATTTTGGTCCGAAAAATATTCTGTCAGTTCCCTTAAGAAAGCATTAGGTGTCCCTCCGCTCTCTGGTAAAAACTTATTCGGTTTAAATTCGTTTCCACGGATGACTTGTATAACTTGCGTGGGAAGTTGTGTGTTTTGAGGTGTCGAGCTACGACCCTCATAATTCTGGAGTACTTGCGTGTCTATCGTTCTTGGACTTTGCCCAAGCTCGTGGCTGTCTACTGTGTGCTCTCTTTCCGCATTCTCCCCTTTCCCCTTTTCCATTAGTGTCGCAAACATCGTATTATGTCCAAGTGACTGCAACTCCGATTTTATCATGCGGTCCTCTTGAATTTGAAATCTTAACTTCATATTTTCTTCTAACGCCTGTATTTTCGCGTTATTTTCCCCTAGCTTCTTGCTTACTGCGAGCCGTTCATCTTTCGAATCAGCGCTCATCTTGGCCCAATCTTTTCTAATAGTATCCTTCAATTTAACAATGTGTTTTTCGACTTCCTGTTGATTAGCCTCCTGATTATCTTCGAGTTTATCTATCCTTTCTCCCCGAGAAATGTTGTTCTGCTCTAATGTTTGTTTAATTTCTTCCTGGTCAATTTCTAACTTTTTCCATTTCTCAATTGATTGTATTTCTAATTTGTTGAGTTCCGTCACTAAGCCCGTGATATTGTTATCTACTGTAATTATCTGATCTTGCATACCCTGTGTCCCTCGTTCGATCTTCTCAAACCTTTTTTCTAAGTTTGTGTGTGCTTCTTTAATCTCAGATGAGTTGGTCAAACACGCTTGCTCGATTTGTGCTAGTTTTGCCATAACAGTCTCATCCATTCCTTTTATTTCCTTTTTAAACGAATCTTCGATACCTTTTATTATTCCTAATTGTTTGGTATTGTTAGTGCTAACGTCCTTTGCTAATTGGATTAGCTGTTCTTTTGTGTGCTCTTTGATTTCTACCGTTAGCGCAGCTAGATTTTGAGTGTTCCTTTCGTCTTGTGCGTTTAACATTTCATTGTTTTTCTCAGACTGCCTATGTAATTGCTCACTAACCAGAATGTTTTGTGTAGCGATTTTCTGATTTATATTCTCGTTAACTTCAGATAGTTTTGTGTTTAACTGTGTCTGCATTTCTACACTATTTGCCGTTAACTGTGTCTGCATTTCTACACTATTCGCCGCTAACTGTTTCTGCATTTCTACATTATTTGCCGCCAACTGTGTCTGCGTTTCTGCCGATTGTTTATTTATGGTCGTTAACTGTGTCTGCGTTTCTTCACTATTCGCCGCTAACTGTGTCTGTATTTCATTGGTTATGTCCTTTCTCATCTCACTAAGCTGTTCTCGCGTACGAGCGGATGCTAATTCAATCACTTCGCGGATTTCTCCAAGAGTTGCCATCACAACAATAATATATTTGAGACATAGGGAAATGACATAAGGGCGGAGCCCTGGATACGCGCGCTCACATATATTAAATATACACACATTAACCCTTTACATACTCAGTTCATTTACTTTAAATTACTCCCACAAACTATAGCATCACTGAGTATAATTTACTTATTATTCCATTTAATTTTTAACCCTTTGATTCAGTTATAATCTTCCTGACCTTATTTCACTTACAAATTTTAACCAATTAATAGAGTATTAATTAGTTTTTAAGGTTTAACCTTCCTGTCAAATAATTCTTTGAGTTTGGCTTTTCTACACAAAGCTAATTTAATTTTATTGGGCGCCTGGAACAGTTTGTTCTAATTTTAATCAAAGTTCAAACACTTAACTTGTTCCACATTTATTTTACTGCAAACTCCATGACTTTATATTTTCAAACATTTGGCGGTACTATCTTCGCCTAACTTACGTTAATAAACTTATCACATGCCGGTGATCTATTTTTTTACTCTAAAACACAAATGCCACACGTTCGGAAGCCAAAGTAACTCTTATATACCCTTATATTGTTCACTCGCACGTGAACAGATCTGACACTGACCAGCCTGACGTACCATGATAACACGGCATGACAGCTGTCAAACAAGCGTTGTGACTGCAATGTCACTTAATTCAAAGTAACAAAAGAAAACGGATCACAAGATCCAAAAATAACAAACAAATCAAATAGTACAAGGATTTAATATTTATGAGCGACACGCGTTTTAAGACTAGTTCAAGTAATGAGCACTTTGACGGGCGCTCGTTTCCGACCAAAACAGTCGGTTCGGGAACGAACTCCGTACTGCGAAGGACGAATTACGGAAATGTGGGAACAACAATTACATATTTATATACACTACTGACATGCTCTAACCTTAGATTACCACAACCAAATACACGTGTGTATTATTTAAAATAAGGGCTGCGGAATTACCGTCTTATACCACAAACACTAGGAAAGCATAACATGACATGAACAAGTTTGGCCGGTTGCCAAATTATATTTATAATGAATACAATGGCCTTGAAAATAAGAGCCAACAACAACAACAAAATACAAATTTTAATTTTCACGCCAGAAAATTTGGCGTTTTAAAACAATGAACAAATAAGTCGTAGTCATGATAAAAGAAACCTTGGATCGACAACATGGCAACTCCCCAAATTAAACCAAATAAAATAACCTTAACTCATTAGGCTTTAAAGCAAACATTACGTGTCATAACCGAGCTGGAGACAGCCGGGCCTGTTATCGCATCTCTGAGCAAGTGGCTGATTTCTTCCCCAACGTAGTAATTAGTGCCACGCTAAATATAGATTCTGGCCCATAGCCAGCGTCCAGCACCTTTGCTAATCGCCACCTGTTAAACGCGTACAAACAAAATATCACATTATCTCAAAACATCCTCTCAGGGATTTTTAAGAACACATCTCCTGGTCAAACTTACCCCCAAGGGTAACTAATTTGCCGGAATGATGTCGCAGTCAAGGACAGGCTTTACCTTTCCTCATCATCACTTACACCCAAACACACGTGGCACTTTCTCGAAGATCTCGTCGCAGCATGAATCAGCACACCCCTCAGATAAATGACACACAACATGTCCAAATGACAATAAAGAATTAATAACTGGAATCAGACTTAGCCCGAGTTATCAAAGCAACAAAACACTAATTTTCCCCCCACGTCTAGTTCTAGTTTAACATATCATTAATTCAGTCCATTTATCATTGTCGTTCCTAGGTTCTCATTCATGGCTACACTTTTTATTGATACGATAATCATATGCGGCCATTTCGCTATAAGAATTACGTATACATAAGGACAACATTTAAGTTACAAAATTTACTGTACAACATAATTGTCACGCAATGCCAAAAATTACTACACGCATGTCAGTTAAGAAATCAAACCCTAAAATTTAAATTAAACCACACAAATAAAATCTGTACAAAGTTCCACACATCTCTCGCGATTCCCCTCGTCCAAAATCAATAAATCAATTTTTTAATACTCATCACTTAAACCGCTTTCCAGAGGCCTTCCGCCTCGTCATTTCCCACCATTAGGCCGTTAGCCCATAACACTGATGGTAATGGAGGATGAAACTTGTTGTCTTCTCTCCATGGTCGTCATCTTGCTGCTGTTAAATCACAATTATATTAAAGTTTTAAAACTGTTCTATCTGCTTTACGAGTATTTTATTTCCTCATATTGTCCTATGCAGAATCGTAGACTTTCCCTATTCTATGGCTAATTGCCATCTCACAATTTATGAAATTTATAACTTCGTTGTCGACACACAACTAGAATTTTAAAACCATACCGTCTTAAGGACGTCTTAAATTGACTGTCGAAGAATAATTAGGAGTGCCCCGGTTCATCTCAGACATTTGTATATATACAGAAAGCCTAAAGTTCCAATGGTGGGAGAAAACAGCTCCTCAATATTTTAAATAATGGGCCTATAGTTATGTGTGACCTCTCAAAAATCTTGTATTTTCTCACAGGTTGCGAATCTGCCGCCGAACATGCAAACCGATCGCTAGATCTTTTTATAACCGATTGGCGCGCAAAACACACTGACGCTATGTTCTGGCGTCCTGTTTTCTTATTGGTCAGATAAGTTGGCGTCGGAGTTCTGACCTTACAAATCCCGCCCTTATTTTGACGTCACGACAATTCTCCTCTCTCTCACTCCTTGCCTTGGACCAGCATTGTGGCCTGTCGATGGTCACGTACGCCTCAGCGTCATACCTGATTTTCTCAGAAATATAAGAATAGCATTGGTTGTGAAACTGTCGGTAGTTTCCAGCCAGCACGTAGCCCGTCTTACCAAGTCCAGATTGCTTACTACATCAATTTTACTCAAATATCCAGCATGTATTTAGTATTTCCAGCGTTTTTAATAATATGAAACATTATTATTGGACACAATGATAAGGGTTCAGTACGTTACTCGTACTTGTGACGCCCATGGTTTTAGCAAATTTTCGTTTTAGAAAGAAAAAAGTTCATTTGATTATTGCTGGCTGTTAAGTAAAATATATCACACTCACTAAATCATGTACTTCTTACTTAGGCGCTTTGATAACGACAAACATTGCAGGATCATTTAACTAATATACATTCGTACTTAAGAATGTCACATAAATGTTCCATGAGTTAAGAGCCAGCCAAAGTCCGTTCTGTAAATTTCTTCTTTCAGAAGCACATGATTAGCAATCCCCCCTTGAACTTTGGCTTGATCACCTAATTGATCTATATTGAATTGTAACTTTCAGTCAGCCAATACGACTAAAAGCCCAATTAAATTAGGATTAATTTAGCTTCTCCACTGATATAAGTAGGTTACATGTTGCGCATCGAAAATTGCCCTGCAAGAAGGATCCATTGGAATCATTTAGCCTACAAGATTACGAACTCGATCAGTATTGAATTCACCACTTTGTCTCCACTGATCTACGGTCTACATTCGATTGAGAGTGCGAATCTCAGTGGCTCTGATAACGGCACAAAAACACCGCAGAACAATTTAACTATTAGCCTATAGAGTGCTTCGATCCTAGAAGATTTAACACTACAGGTTAAGAATCTACAACAATGGTAGATTGCTGTGCATTAGTAGCAATAATTGCTCTGTTCTTAAGAAATGGACCACAGTACTATGACAAATCTTGAATAAAATGATACGGCATTTCGCAGCACGAATAACGATCGCACTAAGGCAGAACGGGGCAAAATTAGACGAGTGTACAACACACTCAGGCCCGTATTTGGGGCTCCTGAAGTCCCTGGAGGCGGGGGGGAGTAAAAATCTTTGCTACCCCTGACTTAGATTCATTAAAGTTTCCTTAACATACGCAGAGCATACACAATCACCTGGAGTCCTATCATAGGCACTCGACGCAACTGAGACATCGTCACTCACAATTCACATCAAGGACATAGAGAAAATTGAACTACAGATACTAAGGAATAGATTCGGGCCCAAGTTTCAAGAGGGTATATGGATGCGAAATAGCTCGGAAGAACTCTATGCATTAACTGAACGATTTTCTTCAGTAGCACGCTAACGACGTATGAAATTTTATGGACATTTAACACGAATGGATGATTCACATCTGACAAAGAAAATATTTCTATCAATGGGAGCGTGATGGCGCAGTGGCTTAGCTGCTCGTCTTTCACCCGCACGGCCGGGGTTCGAATCCCGGCGACAGCTGAGTGGAATTTTCAAGTGAAAAATCACGTGGCGTCGGGAAGGGCATCCGGCCTTAAATCCCCGGCCAAAACCAAAATGAGTCTGGTTGGCTCCGGTGACCCCAATTAATTGGGAAATGCCGAAGAAAGAAAGAAAATGGGAACCGACAAACCAAAACTCGCTGGCTAGTAGATACACAAATGGACCTTACTGAAGTCGACATTGATCCAATGACTACAACAAGGACTACATACAGACAAAAGATCAACACCCACAAATTTGCACCCAAGAATCCATCCGAGAAAAGCTTGAAACTCCAAAACTCAAGTACACAAGAAAGATGGCAGGCCCAGATGTAAAGAATTAAGACATTTTGGGCGAATAAGAAGTCCAAAAAGATGAAGAATTCCAGTGCTATTTAATGGTTCCACTTGCTCCTTAGGAGGCTGAACGAATACAATAATAATAATAATAATATGGGACTGTTTCTTCACTGAGCGTGTATTTAACTATGAGTTGCAAACACTCTAAATATGGTTATCATCTAGGTTTACAGGATGGAGCCGCGTCTTGTATTGGTGATTGTTTCCCGACGTTTCGGCTGTCATTGCAGCAGCCTTAATCATGGCTCCATCCTGTAAACCAAGATGATAAACTAGACAACGACTGCGAAAGCCTACGATCTAACTATAAATATGTGTTTACTAAAATTACAGATAGAAAAAAAAAACTGAGTACAAAGAATTTACATTTAAATTTTAAAAGATATCATACACAACCAATGGCAAAAAACACCAATTATTGAAATAACAAGGGGCTTCCTTCTTGCCTTGTCATTTGCAAACAAGATTAGGATTTCATTAGTCCAATTTCACTTTCAAGTCAGATTCAAAAGCAAGAACACCAAGATGACTAACACAATCCCGGTTTGTGTGTCCTTCAATAATCAACATTACAAATGTGTGAATAATTATCTTGTGTGAGTGTGTGTGTAGGGAGGGGGGTAAATTTTAATAACTTGGCGTTAAATGCCCAAGTTTTGGCGGCTTTGGTGGCGTAGTTGGTAGCATGCTGAGCTACTATGCCCAAGATAGCGGGTTCAAACCCAGCCGAAGCCGTCGGATTTTTTAAGAGCGTTAAAAATCCCTCAGTATGCCTTCCTTCGGAGGGGACGTAAAGCCGGCGGTCCCATGTCATAGATTTATGGCATGTTAATGAACCTTCCACTAATTACACCTGTGTGAAGCTAAATTGGATAGGTTAAGAATGTAAACAACGCTCTTAGGTTTCTACGTTCGTTTCTAAGAGCCGACTGTGGTGGCGTCTAATAGCTAAGTTCTGAATTAGGCCTAGTAGTCGTTGACGGTGGCGTTTGGCGGCAAAAGTAGGAACTATTTGAAAAATTCTAAGTTGCAGTCTGTACTTAAATTTAAAAAAAAACAGATACACACACTAATACAGCCATAACAATTAACACCGGTTATCAGACAGATTCTACACTCCCCCAAAGTACACGGGGCTACATGACCTCGTTGTCGCAGACCCTAAACTGAGGAACCAACCAACCAATGCCCAAGTTGCTTTGTAAAGTTTTCCAGAATTAGTTCAGCCCCTAAAAGAAGCCTCCGTGGCTTAGGCGGCAGCACGCCGGCCTCTCACCGCTGGGTCCGTGGTTCAAATCCCGGTCACTCCATGTGAGATCTGTGCTGGACAAAACGGAGGCAGACAGGTTTTTCTCCGGGTACTCCGGTTTTCCCTGCCAACATTTCATTCCAGCAACACTCTCCACTATCATTTCATTTCATCTGTCATTCATTTAATCATTGCTCCAGAGGAGTGCGTCAGGCCTCGGCAGCCGGCACAGTTCATATCCTCGCCGCTAGATGGGGGCTTCATTCATTCCATTCCTGACCAGGTCGGAGACTGGAAACAGGCTGTGGATTTTCATTTTTCAGTTCAGCCCCTAAAACCTGCCGCCCTGGGCAGCTGCCCTATTTGTTCCCCCATAATTACGGGCCTGAATACAGTAAATGACCCCATATTGTAAGCACGAACTTAAGGGGCCAGTGTTTTACTAGTCGGCAAAGAAAACCTCGTTTTAGTGGCTGAAATCCGCTATCGGTGTTGCAATGTATAACAAGTAGTTCCGTGAAGAGCTAAAGCCTATTTTCATATATCCTACTTATGTTAATTGCCTGTATCAACATACAAAATTTCAGTTTGATTGCTGTAGATTCCTAGATATTGAGAACCAACTAAATATTGCGGATGGTCGCCATGTTGGATTTTTATATATGCAGGTCTTAGAGGTATGTACTGTTACATGAAGATTATTGTGTAAGTGTAGTATTCAAACTTCAATCGCATGATTTGGACACAAGAAGTAAAAACGAGATTTTGAAATTACGCACAGCTGCCATCTTGTGGTTTTGCAAACAATTGAAATTAATTAGATGCCAAAGGATTAACATTTGTATAGGCATTTACCGTATTAAGTTTCACTGCACTCGGATGGTTAAATCGCGAGAAACGTCTATTTAAATATTTATAGTTCTCGTCGCCGCCATGTTGGATTTGTGCTCACCAGGTTATTGAAAGTCTTATAGGTGAACTTATGTTCATATTCATAGCCTCTATGATCGTTAAAAATTCAGTTTGATTGCTGTAAAAGATTCGTAGATAATGAGAACCGTCTAAATATTTTGGATGGTCGCCATGTTGCATTGTAATCATAGGCCATAGAGTTATGTACCATTACGAGAGGAAAATTATTGCGTAGGTTCATTATTCAAACTTACACTTCCATCGCATGATTGCGACACAAGAAATAAAAACTTAATTTAAATTTCGCACAGCCACCATCTTGAGGTTATGTAAACAATTGAACTAAATCAGATCCCAGTGCATTACAATATGTATAAACATTTACTGTACCATATTTCACTACGCTCAGATGGTCACGAGAAAGTCTATTAAAATGTGTCAACTTTGCTTGGCTGCCATGTTCGTTTTGAACTTTACAGGTTTTTGAAACTTACATATATACACTTGTAGTAGTGCCCTTTATCACCGTACAAACTTACAGGGTGATATCAGTAATAGTTTCGGAGATATAGAATGCTGGTGAAATATTTCGCACAACCGCCATATTGAGGTTATGTAAACAATTGAACTAAAACGATGCCAGTGCATTAAATGTGTATAAACATTCGCTGTACCAAGTTTCATTGCGTTTGGATGGTTAAATCGCAAGAAAAGTCTCTTTTAGAAGTTTCAACTTCACTTAGCCACCATGTTTGTTTTGTAGTTAACAGGTTTTTGAAAAACTCATAGGTGAACGTAAAAAAAATCAGGATGATATCAATAATAGATTCGGAGATATAGAATGCCGGTGGAATATTTCCCACAGGCGCCATGTTGGATTGGTGAGACGTAATAAAATTTGAAGGGCACGGTCGGGGTCGACCAGAATAGTACTATGACCTTACCGAGTTTCATTGGAATCGCTCGAGCTGTTTACAAGTTATTAGAGGGGGACACACAACCACACAGACACATACGCACACACACACACACACACACACACACACACGCGCGCGCGCGCGGACAAAAGGTGATCTCATAAGCCTTTTTTTTTGTTTTCATAAAACGAAAATAGGATAAATATGGAGCTATGTTTACAATGGTGGTCTAGTGCATGGCATCATTAGAATCATATATTTTTGAATATCAGAAACTTCAATTTATGAAATAAACTGGTGACAATGACCAATCGAATATCAACATTCTCGGAATTCCAGGGAGGGGGGGGGGGGGGCACGGCTCCACATTGACTCTCCCTGCGGGCGCCCATGTGCCACAATGATCCACCGATAAACAATCCAGACTGCACCGACATCTCTGAAAAAAAAAAGACAGATTACGTCCCACTGCTGACAACTTTCTACTTCATATCTACCGCCGACAATGATTCCTCAGACGCGTAACACTGGTCAATATTGTTGAACTGATACCTTAATAGATCAATACAATGCCGGTCTATCGATCGATCACATAAAATTAAATTACACTGTAAACAAGGGTAGTTTCCTTTCAAAATAGACGCGGAATGATTCAGCCAACTCCGCCTACGCATTAAAACCGCAATGAGAATAAAGGCAGGAGAAAATGTGACTGACGCGAGATATCCTGTACAGATGTAGAATCAGTTTCAAACTAGAACCATTGTCTGTTCCTGAGGCTCTGACAGAACGCCAATGGTATGTCGATAAGAGGGGGGGGGGGGGGGACGCCACTTCATCGGAGATAAGATTGGAATGAACCTCCTAGGGTAGATTAGAATTGATCTGTCAAGTTAATGTTGGATGACACTATCTAACATGGTACCTTTAACATGCTGACAGGCTGGTGGCAAGCAAAGTAATCTTTGTTGTTCTTCTTGTTGCTTCATTTAAAAGGATCATTCGTTTATTCGAGCCTCCGTGGCTTAGGCGGCAGCACACCGGCCTCTCACCGCTGGGTCCTTGGTTCAAATCCCGGTCACTCCATGTGAGATTTGTGCTGGACAAAGCGGAGGCAGACAGGTTTTTCTCCGGATACTCCGGTTTTCCCTGTCACAATTTCATTCCAGCAACACTCTGCACTGTAATTTCATTTCATCTGTCATTCATTTAATAATTGCCCCAGGGGACTGCGACAGGCTTCGGCAACCGGCACAGTTCCTATCCTCGCCGCTAGATGGGGCTTCATTCCATTCCCTGACCCGTTCGGTCGACTGGAAGCAGGCAGTGGATTTTCATTTTCATTCATTTATTCAGTCAGTCAGTCAGTGGTCATTCATCCCCGTGTACTTGGGTGTGTGTAATGTTATCTTATAACCTGTGTTACTGTGATGCCTGTACTATTTTTTGTATCTGATGTGATGATTGGAAGGAGGCAACCGTGGCCTTAAGTTAGGAACCATCCCGGCATTTGCTGGAGTATAAGTGGGAAACCACGGAAAACCACTTCCAGGATGGCTGAGGTGGGAGTCGAACCCACCTCTTCTCAGTTTTAGCTCACGAGGCTGAGTGTAACCCGTTCCAGCCCTCATACAAGTCATTTTTAGGCGGAGCCAGGAATCGAACCCAGACCTCTGGGAATGCTAGCCACTACACCACGAGATGGTCTACCAAAGGTAGTCCAAGTAGGCTTCTAGACTGTCGACGGGCAGGTTGAACCCACTTGCTCGTTCACTAGAAACAGTTTGTGGCTATCAGAACTGTCGTGGGGATGGCGTTTCGCGTTTGCACAGGAAGTGTGATGAGAAGGGAAATGTAAAAATTATTACTTCCAGGTTTTTATTCTTTGAACGGAATGTTCTATTACTACATGCAGGGGCGTATATAGAGTTTTATTTCGGGGGGTACCCAACCGGGGGTTAGGGGGCATGATATAGGCCCAACGAATAGGGGGTCCGGGGTTCTTTCCGGGAATCTTTTGTATACTTTGGGGCAAAATTATGAGTTTTAAGGCTATCTGGCATCACTCTTTCAACCAATTTGTTGTCGTGTTTTATATTTGGTTAATATCAAACACAACTAAGACCATCTTATGACACTATTTATTAATACAATCATCTTGCTCACTTGATAGTATTTATATGGAAAGAATTAATGTTACTATTTTCTTCTTCTCTTCTTTTTGCGTTTTGCCCATTATAGAGCGCACTTGAACTTGTTTTTCGGCTTGATGATATTCGCCTTCCTATCTTCCCAAAATCTCTTCATGAAGTAACTGTGCTGCTTCTTCCGTTCTTCTGTCCACTTGGTTCCAGTCCTGCCACTAGTTTTCACCCTAAACTTGTGCTTTGTTACTGCGGTCCTGAAGACTTTGCGGTTTCTCAGAATATTTTCTCCGATGTTCAACTCTTGCAGGTCCTCTCTTGATTCATCCAGCCAGGCTATCCTTGACTTCTGAGAATTTATTACATTGAATAACCTTTTTGTAAGTCTATAATCGTCCATCCTGAAGAGGTGTCCATAAAATGTTAAACGTCTTCTTCGTACAGTGTTGCTGAAACTATCTGTGTGACGGTATAGATCTGAATTTCGTCTTTTAATCCAAATTCCGTTTTCTTGTATGGGGCCGAATATTTTTCTAAGAATTTTACGTTCTTGCTTTTCTATATTTGCAATTTTAGAATGACCTCCTAAAGCTATGGTTTCTGAAGAATATAGAGCTTCCGGTAGTACAACTGTTTTGTAGTGTTTCAGTTTTGCATTATGTGACATTACTCTTTTATTATAGTGATCCCATGATAGTCTGAATGCTCTATGAAGTTTTGAGGCTCTTTCTGTGTTAGCCAAACTGTCCAATCCTGAAGGAAGAATTATTTCTCCAAGGTATTTAAAAAATTCTACTTGGGATATTGCTCCATACGCTGTTTCTATTTTTTCTTTCTTGTTCTTTTGCTGAAAATTCTGCATGTACTTGGTTTTTTCAAATGATATTTGAAGGCCTGCTTGTGATGCTATTCTGTATAATGTCTCAATAGCATGCTTAGTTTCTTCTTTGTTCCTAGTGATAATCGCTAGGTCATCTGCGAAAGCCAAGCATTTCACATTGATTTTGTTTCCAGCAGTTCCTATGCTAACGCCTTTGATGTTCTTTTCCCACTCTCTGATGACTTTATCTAGAACCAGGTTAAATAGAAGGGGTGAAAGTCCGTCTCCTTGGCGAACACCTGTTCGTACTTCAAAAGAGTCAGAAATTTCCCCAAGAAACTTCACCTTCGATGTTGTATTGGTGAGAGTCTGACGAATCAGTTCTCTGGTCTTCCTGTCCACTTGAAGTTCTTCTAGCGTCTCAAACAAGGTCTGCCTGTCCACAGAATCATATGCTTTCTTTAGGTCCACAAAGGTGACAATTGTGGGGTTGGATCTGCGGATCTTCAAAATCATCTTCAGATTCCATATCTGTTCAGCACATGAACGCCCTTTCCTAAAACCCGATTGATATTCACCAATCAAATGGTCTGTTTGTTTCTCTAGTCTGTTCAGAAAAGCTTTAGATAGGATTTTATAGGCCACAGATAATAGGGATAAACCTCTATAGATGATTGGATCAGTTTTGTTACCTCTCTTGTGCAATGGATGTATTAACGCGCACTTCCAGTCCTGTGGGATCACTTCTGTTTCCCAAATTGCTTTTAAAATTGCGTGGATTCTTCTGGTGACCTCTTCCCCTCCGAGTTTCAACATTTCAGCGGTAATACAGTCTTCTCCTGGTGCTTTGTTATTTTTAAGAGATTGAATGATTTCTGCTGTTTCTTCCATTGTCGGTGGATGTGAATCTGGATTCGGTGCAAGCTTTTCAAAGTGCATTTTTTTCTTTCGGTGGGTCACAATTGAGTAGGTCTTGGAAGTAATCTGCTAAGATCTTGCAGTTTTCCTTGGTGTTTGTTTCTAGTGAGCCATCTGGTCTGCTGAAACATATGCTAGGTGGTTGATAACTAGACAGACTCTCACGGAAGGTCTTATAGAAATGTCTGGTGTTGTCTTTTAGGAAATCCTGTTCTATCTCTATGAGTTTATTCCTGTCATATGTCCGCTTCTCCCTGCGGATGACCTTAGCTGTTGATTTCTGGATCTTAAGGAATAATTCCCATCGTTCAGTTGTATGATGTCCGTTCCATTTATTCCAGGCTTTAATTCTGTCTTCAATTGCTTTATCACAGGTTGTGTTCCACCATCTGTGTTTCCTTTTCCTTGGTGGCTGCCTTAACTTCTGTGGTGATGTCAGAATTGAATTTCCTAAGTCCCTCCAGTCTTCGGGATTTTGCTCTTTTATGGCCTGAAGAAATTCTTTGGCGTTCTGCTTGAGGTGCTCCGGATCCACTCTTAGTAATCTCTTAGTTTTTGGTTTGGATCTATTAGGCTGGAATTTCACTTTGATTTGGCTTAAGTAGTGATCAGAGTCAATCACTCCCCTGCGCACTCTAACATTTAGGATTTCACATGTGTTCTGTTTGGACACTGCTACATGATCAATTTGGAATTCTCCTAGTGCTGGATTTGGTGATTTCCATGTTTTCTTCTTGTGTGGAGACCTGGTGAAATATGTAGACATGAGCCTCAAATTAAAGGATTTACAGCAATTTATCAGATGCTCACCATTCTGATTTGTTCTCCAATGTGCTGGATGATGACCAACTATGGATCTATACTTCTTTTCTCTACCAACCTGTGCGTTAAAGTCACCGAGTAAAATTTTCACATGATGTTTAGGAATTTTGCTGATGGTTTCCTCAAGGAGTTCCCAAAAGTCTTCCACTTTCTGAGGGTTTTTTCTTATTGTCATTGTTTATGGGAGCGTGGGCATTAATCAATGTGTATGCCTTGTTGCTTGATTTTATTGAGAGAACGGAGATCCTTTCGGAGGGAGAAGTAAAGTTGAGTACTGAACTGGCTATTGTTTTTCTTACAAAAAACGCTGTTCCGAATTGTGATAAATTATCTCCAATTTTTATGGCTGGTTTCCCCTTATATATCCCAAAGTTTTCTGAATCAAAATGGTTTTCGACTTGGAAACGTGTTTCCTGAATGGCTGCAATTTGAATATCAAATTTATTCAAGGTGTCAATTAACTGTTTAAGTTTCCCAGTTTTGAGCAAAGTGTTCACATTGACTGTTCCGATGAAGTTCTTTTTCTTCAGGCGAAGAGATTTTGAGAAGCTCCGACTCTTCTCAGCATGATGCTCCCGGTCCCCCAGAATCCGATGATCGGGAGAACCCGAACTGTATAAGTCCGGGGCCTGGGGTAGTTGCTGTGATCCAATACGGTCCATCATGCCAGGTTCACAAGTTGAAAGTGAAAGGTTGGGGTGATCACACGAAATGATCACATGGTTGCTACTCGATTGTTGAGATCGAGAGGTGCCACTCGATGTTCTGCAGCTGTTTACAGAGTGTTTGGTCCGCGAGAGGTATTTTATTTCCCTCAAGTCCGCTGGCAAGCCAGTGAGGACCCCTATCCGCCACCTGGGACGCGCCACATGGGAGTATCACCTCTCCCCCTGCTACGACAACGTAGTAGGTTCGTGGTAATGTTACTATGTTACTGTTTTAATTTACAACTTGCACTATAATATAAAGTCAAGGTTTCTTGAAGCATTACCAAATCGGTTTATAACTTCATCGTCAGTGATGTAGCCTATATCTCTGTGAATATATAACAATACTAGACCATTGAGTCTGTTTTCAGAAGTAGAATTTCTTAAGTATGTTTTCAACCAATTCAAACTCCGTTCGGCAGTACCGGTCGCTACAGAGAGAGGCAAATTTGCCAAAAGTTTGATATGGGTAAAAAAAAGTTAGAGAAAAAACTTTTGTCACACGCTTCAAGGGCACATGTTGCTGTTCTTGGTGCGTTCTTAAGAGCCAAGGCAATGGAGAGTAATAAGAGGTTATGTTGTTACACATAAAATCAGAGCAAACTGATGTCACACTGTTTACATCGCTCTAACTTCGCCTTGCTTTGCAACGTTGCCATACGTCACTTAATAACAATAGTACATGATAAGTGTAATGGTTTTAATGTTTTAATTCATAAACAAATAATTCATATGACAAAAATTCCCCCCCCCCCCTTATATACGCCCCTGACTACATGAACAACTTAAAATACTTTTTCTTGTTCTCTTACAAATGCATTCATTATACTTTTATGTTCGACGATGTCGAAATGTAAATATTATATTCAGAAAACTGTATCATAATGAGGGTCATTATAACATTATTTTATCTTTCTAAACGATCTTGTCGACTTCGTCGTTACGCTGAGGTCTGGCGTTACGTTACGGTGATGGGACGAAATGTACCGAGAATGCACTGAAGTGTGTGACGTGATAGTACGATGTAGCAGCCGAGTACCAAGAAGGCAGTGCGAGAACAGAGTTTCAAGGAGGCAGAGCGAGAACAATCAAGTAGGCAGTGAAGAAACAAAATAGAATCTTGAAACTCTGTTCTCGCACTGCCTTCTTGGTACTCGGCTGCTAGCATTTAAAATGATATAATGTCCAGTCTTTCAGACTGACTGTGAGTCTCTTTTTTCATTATGAAACAGTTTCTCCCACCAATCAGAGCTCAAGAAACAGTTGTGTGACCAATTAGGCAAGGATAGCATCGCACCTGCGCTGACTTCCATGGTCTCCTATTTTAAATGTCACTGCGTGGCTAATGTCATAGTGGGATATTTGAGGAGGCCATGGTCAAATACAAGGTATTCTCTGCGTCCCATGCGCTCTGTTCAGTACATAAAACTGGCGAAATCTCGACAGATATTTATAAATATGTATGTTCGTAAATAAAATAGTTATAATTATCGTCGAACATAAACAGTCGTACGCAACTCGCCTATAATGGTAATTAAGACACTCGTATGGAAATTATAGAACTCGCTTCGCTCAATTTAAAAACATACTCGTGTCTTAATTATTGCCATTATAGGCTCGTTGCATAATGTACTATTACAGTATGTTACTTCTCATGTAGAAAATTCATTGAGGAAATGTCAAATTTGACTAATAAGAAACGAACGTTCTCTTCAACCATAAATATGACTCTTTGTTTTAACTTAAAAAGATCAATAAAATAATGTAACGCAATTTCTATTTGATGAGTAAGATTTGAAAAGGTGTGTAGTCAGGATTCTAACCCGAGTCTCCTGCTGTCTAAACACCAATGCGAATCCCTACTGGGGTTACATATTAAAGAATCACTAGAACGATATGACTGCTCGGAAGAGAGCAGTGTCCTAAAGACATTTCTACATTTCCTGCTGATGTTAATGCGTATTAGGGTTTGGGATATCTTTGTTCACCTGCCCCTATACTTGGGTGTGACTGATAACCTGTGTTTCTGTGGGAATTGCAGGGTTTTTTTTCGTGTGGTCTCCTCAGAGACCTAGTGCAGGTCTTTCTATTCGACGCCCGTTGGCGACCTGCGCGTCGGGATGAGAGATGGAATTGATTAAGGTGAATGAAATTGGAGAAGGATGTGGAAGGAAGCGGCCGTGGCCTGTCAGAAGGTACCGTCCCAGCATTTTCCTGGTGTGAAAATTACAAACCACGGAAAACCATTTCAAGGACGGCCGACGGTGGGGCTAGAACCCACGCGTCTACCGAGTCAGCAGAGAGCTTGGCCCCATGACCTAACACTGCGCTTTAGCCAGCGTAGCCACTACTGTCGGTGGAATTGCAATAGTGTGCGTTGTCTAAATGATTAGGGACGAGGTTCGGGTAGATGTTCCGGGACTTGAAGTAAGATTACATTTCCGCCATATGCTGGAGTAAAAACGCGGGAAGAAACCACACTCAGAATAGCGTCTGCCAGCACCGGGTTGAACCCCCAATCTCCGGACTTACTGAAGCTCCCCATCACGGTCGCGGTGAGCCATTTAACGCGCACGGCTACTGTTCTGTACTCCAATTATTATTTATAATTTTTATCTACACATTTCTCAGCTACCAAATCCTTCTCTTTTTACAGAATGTTTTCTGTCGGTTCTGTTTTCGTCCAATTTGCATACATGTCTGAACATATCTAATGCTCAGTACCTTTCCATATTCATTACACGAAGCAAATGTTTAGTTGCGTCTTTACAACCTTTCAAGAAATTTTCTCACACAGGACTTGAGTAATAATATTACATCTCCACTTTGCAATTTCTGCTGAACACCCTTGTCGGCAAGTTTTTCCGTTTTACTCGCTCTTCCACAACTCACTGAACTCTGCCGACACCCACTCAAGTGTCGTCACAACAAATACCGATAAACCTTTGGCGCACCTCCAGGCTTGCATTGAACTGAACTAATGTTCGGTTTTGGACTCTTGTGTCAATGTGGCAAAAGTTTACATTGTAGCTGGTGGCGGAGCCTTCAGGCGATCTGATAAAGGCAGGTTCAATATGTACACCTCTGACTAACCCATTTATAGCGCGATATATGACATTAAATCTGAAATGAGATGGTATTAGCACAGTAGTTAGCAGCGATGTCCGGTATTTACCGCATCAGTTAACAAACGTCGTTCATCTCTTTAAGCAAACAGTTATTTAGTGTGCTGACGCCGAGTAAACCTCATTAATACCTCCCTCGTTCACAAATCCTGCAATTAGATTTGAGAGGCGTGAGCTTTATTCACTTCTGACAGGATATCTAGTTTTAATGTTTCTCCGTTGGGCTATGTGTACCATTACACGAGTGTAGTCGAGTATTCTTTTCAATGCACATGGTGGTGGTGCTTTGGACATCTTGGTCATCAGTAAGGGGTGAAGATCTTAAAATGTACAATCTTAAGGGAACCATCTCGATAATGTTCATTTAGCCATATGCAGGGTAACTCTTCCCTTAATTAATGTCAGATGGTGATCTGAAACGTTTATATGCATTACAAAGCCTTATAGGAGGCTCGTTCTATTGTAATGACCCTTTAAAATACAAAATACATGTGTTGGATTGGACTGTAAGATTTTTTAGGAGAGGCTTAAGTTTGAAGAAAAAAATTGAAATGATATGTTTTCTTTTAAAATTTTCAAACGTTTACCTCACTTAGAGGTTCGTTGTTTGTAAGCAAGTGTTATTGAACTATTACAGAAGCTTCAGTCTTATGGTTCTAGAGATGAAATGCTTTTGTTTCGAAAAACTCCATTTTTCAGGAATTCGCTTTAAGTTGGAAGGTGTTAAAATTATCCCTTACATGTTTATGTTCTTTCAAAAGACCACGGACGCTACAATCCCAATCCTTGCCTCCATTACATATACACACAATAATACAAACAATACAATAACACAGGTTATCAAATTAGTAATTTATTTATTTATTTAATTTTGAAGTGTAACATGTCAAAATTCTATAAGTTTTCTTGAATGCAGTTACACTTTCAAAAAGTAAAATGAAACAGTTCAAATTAGATTCTCTTCACACATTATAGGCCTATGTCATTTTGCCCAGAAATTTCCGAATAATTTAATGAGCTACGTTTTAGAAAATGTCATAATTTTCACATTTCTCCCGGGAATGGTCCCCTTAAAATTATCAATGAAATTCCCTTAAATTATTGAAAACAATACTATGGGGTGAATGGAAAAATGATTTCTAAATAGACCCAACTGAACTTTGTTGAATGTATGTACAGCAGATGTACTAAATATAACATTTCCTGTAATATTCATTGCGCGATTCTGGCCACTTCCTTCTAGCTCCTTGCATGCTTTCATCCCTTTTCATTCCCTCAATCTCTCATTAACTCCCCTGATGAAGTTGGTGTCAGGAAGAGCATCCAACCTAACTCCACCCCTACCCAGTAGTAATGGGAATAACAGGTGGCAGACATGCATACAACTGTACTTTGAATATTATGCATTTAAATTCTCAAAAAATTCATGGAAGTAGTATATATTGCCCTAAATTATCGAAAAATAAAAGAATGATGATTCAACATCCATATTTAACAACCAAAAAACCAAAATAATCCAAAATAAAAATTAAATATTTCCCTTTGCCATAAGCTCTGTTAGGGTGCATAGCTTTGAAGTGAAAAAAAATAGCATTTCAACAACATCCGCTCCTTACTCATGAGTCCGCTATACTTGGGTGTTCCCCCAGAGGCGCACATCACGTGGGACGTGGGTTGGCGACCACGGGACCCCAGCTGAGTCCGACATTGCTTCCACTTACTTGTGCCGGGCTCCTCTCTGTCTTTTTTCCTGTCGACCTCCCTTGGTCAAATCTTGTTCTTTTCCGACCCCGACGGTATCAGGGTATCCGAGGCCTATGGAGTCTTTCACTTTCCCGCCTTAATTGGTCCTTGTCTCATCTTCCTTGATCCCTCCTTCTTCGAGGGGTCAGACCTCTTGATTTCTTTTCATTATATTTCCTTTTCTCTTTACGATTCCCGCACTGTTTTTGTTAATTGGCTCCCCGTGTATCTAAATTCCATTTAGCGTTTATTTTGCATCTACACTCCACTTTGTAGGTGTTTTCAATCTCCGTTGCATTTTGTAAGTTTTTTCGATCTAAATTGCATTTTGTAAGTGTTTTCAACCTCAATTGCATTTTGTAAGGATTGACAATTTAAATTGCTTTTTAGTAAGTCTTTCAATATAGGGGCTGGGACTTTTGTGGGTATTTTGAATGTCGATTGCATTTTGTATTTTCAACCTAAACCGCTTTTTGCAAGTATCTTCAATCTAAATTGCATTTTGTAGGGTGGGCATTTTGCAAGTATTTTGATTCTCAATTGCATTTTGTGGGTATTTTGAATCTAAATTACATTTTGTAAGTATTTTCCATCTAAATTGCATTTTGTAAGTATTGTCCATCCAATTGGGTAGTTGGAATCTACCAGACATTTTGTAAGCATTTTCAATTTCAATTGCATTTTGTAAGTATTTTGAATATCAATTGCACTTTGTGATTATTTGGAATCTGAAATGCGCATCTTTCAATTTAAATTGCATTGTGTATTTTCAATTTCAATTGCATTTTGTAAGTATTTTGAACCTCGATTGCATTTTGTAATTATGTTGAATTTCACTTGCATTTTGTAAGTATTTCGACTGTACATTGCATTTTGTACGTATTTTGAACTTAACCTACATTTTGTGAGTATTTTTCAATCTATTCCTTTTGTGAGTATTTTCGTTCTAAATTCTCTTTTGTAAGTATTACCGCTCTCCATTTTGTGAGTAGTTTCAGTCTGAGTACCTTTTTGTAAGTATTTTCCTTCTCACTTAATTTTCGTTCTGGTTTCCACTTCATTGACATTTTCGCTATTACCCAGACCATTAGGGGCCGATAACCTAGATATTAGGCCCCTTAAAAGAACAATTATCATCATCATCATCATCATCATACTTGGGTGTGTGCTGAACTTTTATGTTAATCTGTGCTTCTGTGGTAAGTGTTGATTAGGGTCTAGGGTTGGAGTAGGTGTTCTAGCACTTTAAAAAAGAACCATTTCGGTATTTGCCTGAGGGAGTGTGGAAAAGCACGAGGAAAAAACACACTCACGATCGCTATTGTCGACACCGGAATTCGAACCTTCGATCTCCGGAGTGAACTTCAGCTCCTCATTGCAGTCTTGGTACGCGAATTCACCACGGCTACCCTGCTGGTACAGTAACTGGCCACATTATTCGTTTTCTCTACCCTCTGATAGCTTTCCCATTTCCTATTATTTTCTTTACCTATCACACCGCCTCATTTGATAGGTAGTATTCCCTTTAAGCGGATTATTGCTCTTACTTGCTAGTTGCACGAAAACAGAGACCCTTTTCTAAGCTGAAGCGTTTCTCAATTTCCTCATCTTAATGGAGATTATGTCAAAATGAAGAAGTAGCCGATAACAGAATGAATAAAAGGATGTATGTTTTACCAAGAACAACCACAAATTAAGTATTATCTACAATACAGCTGTAAAACAGAATCCATAATACAGTAATCCCTCATAGCTGCATTTAGTTATACGAGGGCTATTCCAAATGTAAGGTCCGATTCGCCGTAAATATTTGAAAGCGGCACCAAGGGCAAAACACGCATGCGCGCCGACTCCTGGCATGCCTTGCGCGGCAAAAGTCGCCAGTAGCGTTGTGACTGTTGCTGTGTGCTGTTGATAGTGTCAGTTCACAATGTTTAAGACAATTAATGAGCCCGCCGATTGTGAAGTAAGGGCAGTGTACAGAATTGTGTCTGAACGTTTGCATTTCCGAAAATTGTCGTCTGGAGTGTTGTTGTTGCATGACAATGCCAGACCCCATACTGCGAATGACACGCAAACTTTAATTAAGAAATTTGGATGGGAACAGATGGACCACCCTCCGTACAGTCCGGACTTGGCGCCAAGTGATTTCCACCTGTTCCGCTACCTAAAGGAGTTTCTTGGCGGCAAGCGCTTCGACACAGATGATGAAGTGAAAGAAGCTGTTAAAGACTGGTTAGCTTCGCAGGCGGCCGAGTTGTACGACTTAGGCATTCAAAAGCTTGTGGAACGATGAGACAAATGTGTAAATAAGTATGGAAATTATGTAGAAAAATAGAGACAGAAGTAAGGAATGTCAATAAAACAATTGTTTTGGAAACAAGTTTTATTTTGGATTTTTTTTTTGACCGGACCTTAGTTTTGGAATAGCCCTCGTAGTTAGTTAGTTATTGTTGTTTTAAGGGGCGGAACTACGAGGTCTGCGCCTTTAGAAACCAGCCAAGCACAATATAGAAATACTAACAAACTTGGAAGAGAGTTAATAAACTACATTCAACAGAAATGTCATACAAAGAGCGAAGAAAGCCAGTAGCTGATAAATACATTACAGGTACTGTAGCTATATTTAAATCTAGACTGCCGTTTTCGTTAGTGACATTACCACCGCGAAGTGAGATTGATATTCTCTCAAGGTAAAATAATTGGCAGCGGTGGAAATGGAGGGACCTATTGCATTCGCTGGTCGCTACCAGCATGTGCACTGGAGGCCTGCTCGTATGGCTGCTAACCATGTCACATCCCTATCCTACCGCCTAATGTGGAGAGTGGTTTCCCTCGGCTGGCTTTAACTCCTGCGAAAAGGTTCATTTTAGGGACTTTGCGACATCGTAGTCATATAGCCCCGTGTACATGTGTGTGTGGGGAATGTGTCTGATAACCTGTGTTATTGAGATGGCTGTATTAGTGTGTGTATTTGTAATTTAGATGAGGATTGGGAAGGAGAAGGCCGTGGCTTTAAGTTAGTACCCAACCCGGCATTTGCCTGGAGTAGAATTGGGAAACCACGGAAAACCACTTCCAGGACGGCTGAGGCCGGAATCGAGCCCGCCTCTTCTCAGTTTTGCCTCACGAGGCTGTGTACTCCGTTCCAGCCCTCAGACCAGAATTGAATTTCTTGGCAGAGCCTGGAATCGAACCCGGGGCTCCGCGGTGACAGCCAAGATTGCTAGCCACTACGTAACGAGGCGAACGAAAGAAGGTTATATTTACATTTGAACACTGGCCTACAGTTCTCAGCAATACAGATATTAACCTACCGAGCTGCTGAAGCTAGGCTTTTCATGTAAGAAACATGCATCGTTTCTAATGTTGCAACTATCAGTAAGCCCAATGTCAACACTCACGTATGATAGTATTATTGTATAAGGTGCGTTCAAAAAGTAACGAGCCGGAGGCTGGAATGCGCAAACCGGTGACTACATCGGCTAATCGTGGCATGTGTAACGAGGTGTGGTTCCGACCTGAGCATGGAAGGCCACAGCCCGTCGCTAGAGGGCACGCGTGCACGTCACGTGACGATACAAAGCGAGCAGCAGCATGCATCAATCGTCCAACGCTGCCAGTCGCTTTGCAAACAGTGACATGGAGGCGTCAACCGAAGAGCAAAGAGGTGCTGTTCGGTTTCTGATAGCGGAAGGAGTAGGGGGAACGGACATTCATCGCCGAATGTCACAAGTGTACGGCAAACATTGCATGTCCCTTGCAAGGGTCAAGGCGTGGCACAAGCGCTTCAGGGAAGGACGGGTGTCGTTAGCCGATGATGCCCGGTCTGGGGCAGCCCCCTGTATTACCGATGACAACGTCCAGCTGGTTGATGCACTCATTACCCAGGACCGCAGAGAGACAGTGAACGCCATAGCCATGGTCGCTCCACGACAATGCACGACCTCATACGTCCAACACAGTCGCGGCACTCCTGCAGAAATTCAAATGGGAGGTTCTCGGCCATCCTCCATACAGTCCAGACCTCTCTCCCTGTGATTACGCCATGTTTGGTCCCATGAAAAGGGCTCTGCGGGGCCAACGATTCACCTCGGTCGCCGACGTCCAGCTCTACGTGCGGAACTGGTTCACATCGCAGCCCAGGGAATTTTATGAGACAGCCATTCACCGCCTCGTGTCACAGTGGGACAAGTGCCTCAACAGCCAGGGCCAATACTTCTAACATACAGGTACTGGTTTCTGTAATTATGCCTCCGGCTCGTTACTTTTTGAACGCACCTTATATTACTATTATTATTATTATTATTATTATTATTATTAATGATAAAACTATGAACAACAGTTTACTGCTTTTCAGTCGGTCAACACGAGGGGTAAACTGTACTCTAAAATTGTTTATTTTCGTGCAGGGTATTAAAAAATTCAATTATATAATTGTCCACCTCGTTGCGTAGTGGCTAGCATTCCTGGCTCTCACTGCGAAGGCCCGGGTCGATTCCCAGCTCTGCCAAGAAATTTAATTCTGGTCTGGAGGCTGGAAAGGGGTACACTTAGCCTCGTGAGGCAAAACTCAGAAGAGGCGGGTTCGATTTCTACTTCAGCCAGGCAAATGCTGGGATAGTACCTAACTTAAGGCCACGACCGCTTCCTACCTAAATCCCTCCTCAATTACAAATACACACACTAGTACAGACATCACAGGGACACAGGTTATCAGACAAATTCTACACATACACACACATTATATTTCTTGTTATTGATTTTAGGGGCTTTTTGACATCGTGGTCATGTAACCCCGTGTACTTTTTTTTTAGCGTATGGCTTTAGTGCCGGGAGTGCCCGAGGATATGTTCGGCTCGCCAGTTTTGTAGCTGCTTCGAGACGGACACCCAATGGGTGAGCTACAAGTACCGTTGGGGAGGAAAGTTAGAATGGAAGGTCGAGGAGTTGGAAGGTAGCGGCTGTGGCCTATAGTTAGGGACCAACCCCGGCATTTGCCTGGAAGGAAGATGGGAAACCACAAAAGACCATCTTCAAGGTTGCCGGCGGGGGGATTCGAACCTCCTCGCCTCCCGGATGTGAGCGACTACCAGCAGTCATGCCGTAACGACCACGGCTAACTCACCCGGTACCCCGTGTGCTTGGGTGTGTGTAGAATTTGTATGATAACCTGTGTCACTGAGATGTCTGTACTAGTGTCTGTAATTGAGGTAGGAAACGGCGGTGGCCTTAAGTTAGATACAATTCTGGCATTTACCTGGAGTAGAAGTGGGAAACCACGGAAATCAACTTCCAGGATGGCTGAGGTAGGAATCGAACACGCCCCTTCTCAGATTTGCCTCACGAGGCGGAGCGTACCCCGTTCCAGCCCTCAGACCAGAATAAAATTTCTTGTCAGAGCTAGGAATCGAACCTGGGCCTCCGTGGTGATAGCCAAGAATGCTAGCCACTACGCAACGAGGCGGACACTGTTCAATACGGGGTCCTGTTACACGAAGCTACGTGAGATTATACCAATTCTCTAGGAGTGTAAAAGCCACATAGGCCTAGTACCTCAGTCGTTTTGAATGTTTGAACTGTACAAGGTATTGAAGTATTTTATTCGTTCAGATAACCACGACGCAAACCAATGCACACGCATCTAATTTCTTACGCCTTGTATCTTACGTAGGCAAGGAAACCAGAGACTATCAATGTGCAATGAATTATTCATAGCAACACTTTTGACTTGTGGCGCTGCAGTAACATTAACATAATGTTTGATATTCTCGGCAAAAATAGGAGGCTGCTTGACATAGAGGCGAGTAAACCGCATGCTGATCTGTTCAACTTGACCTTTTATAACGTGAATATACACAGCATCCATAATGACAAAAATATGGAAAATAAGAAAAAAAATGCCAGAGATTCCAGTGATGTGCGTCCAACCATAAAATATAATCTACTTCTACGCGTCAACAACGCGTATGTAATGTAAATGACGTAGGCTATGTAATATATAGCGTAAACGTCGTCCTTTTTTTTATTGATTCCATAATTATCTAGCAAATGTATACCGTACTTTTCCAATCAATACAACGTGAAGTTAGTAACACAGCGGATGGGAAACAGTAGGGCATTAGTTGGGCCGGTACTCACCGGCTCTCAGTGCTGGTAGTTATATAATTGCCAGAATAGAGTACCGGAAGTTCTAAAACCTACAATTTTATGGCGGTATGCAACGGCTCTTAATATACCAATCATATAGTTGTTTTAATATGCCATAAATTACTGAATCGGTCGGGTAATAGAAAATAATTGCATACGATACACTTAATAATGTTAAGACGATAATATTGAAGAAATATATTTCTTTTTGCCGCACATTTCAAAGGAATAGATAGAAAAATGCGCTTCAACAATGTTTTAGTTCGTCTGTCGTTAACGATTGGCGTCCGCTTGCACCAAACCAAGTTACATTTTATCGGTAATAGTCAATACAATACCTTACTCCTTAACAGTAAAATAAAGATTTAATCTTCGTTTAATGTTAACGAGCTGTATGGAGAATTAGGTTACATTTGAAACAGTAGGTATTGTTACTCGTTAGGGATCAGATGTTAAGGTAGGAAGGAAGCTTGTAGTTTTACGTGACCGTTAATTTTGTGATCATGAACCACGGGACCTCCTTCTTACGTGGAATCCGAGCCACAGGACATGGCATTTCACTGCGAAAATCTCACATACATTGACCGGGAATCGAACCTGGTCCACCTTGGTGAGAGGCGAATAGCTTGACCGCTGCGCCACCACGCCCTAAGAATCAGATGTTGTGTATGTGGCCATGAAATAAGAAGCAAAATGAGTATACTAAAGTGGTTAAAGCAAAATAAATATGTTAAAACCGGTGAAGGTGAAAGTAAAATTGAAGAAATTTCTGTTAAAGATAATGACACTGATAGTGCCGAAAGTGAAGTGAAAAAAAAAACTGCCGCAGTGGAAAGTGCAGTAAGTACCTCTGAAAGCTCTGCAATAAATATAAATAGTTCATTGAATGACACCACTTTTTTGCCTCCTTTTTAGACCTCGGATCAGTGGAATTATTTTAGTACTGGGAATTCATGGATGGTTATTAATGAAGGTAACCTAGGACGTAAGATAGGTTTAGAAGCAAATTTTATTCCTAAGAAGCCTCCGGGGCTTCACATTTCGCAGGAATTGGCACAGGGAAAATATTGCTATGGAAGTTATAAGAAAGCTCAACAACAGGGAAAATTGATGAACATCAATTAAGTAAATTACACATATCTGCGTCAGAAATAGTAGAATTAGGCAAAAGGCAACACTTAGAACAAGGAGTTATAACAATGCAACAAGGAGAAGTTGAAACCACTGCTCGTGTTTTAAGAACGGCTTACAAAATTGCAAAATATCAGAGACCTTATACTGATATGCCAATTGATATAGATCTCCAAACTCTTAACGGTCTCAATATGGGAAGAATTCCTCAGAAAAAAAAATCTTGCACTAATAGCACAGCTCTTATCGCTAAAACAATGCATGAAAGTATCGTGAAACATATAAATTGTAGAAAACAAATGAAAAGTAAATACCGGTATATTAATAGATAAATCTACCATACTAAGCAAAAAGCAGACACTAGTTGTGTATTTAACATTTTCTATGGACGTCACTGACAGTTGTCAAACTATGTTTTTAGATCTGATTGAACTAGAAAGTGGAACAGCTTCTAGTATTACTATCTGCCCTTCTTAAAAAACTCAACTTGTTAGGAATGAGTGAAGAATATTTAAAAGAATGTCTTACATGTTTTTCATGTGATGGTGCCTCAACAATGATAGGCAGAAAGAGTGGTGTAGGGGCAGAACTTTAGAATTTATTTCCCTCTATCATAATCTGGCATTGCAGCAACCATAGTATTTTTAGCGTATGGCTTTTAGTGCCGGGAGTGTCCGAGGACATGTTCGGCTCACCAGTTTTGTAGCTGCTTCGAGACGGACACCCAATTGGTGAGCTACAAGTACCGTCGCGTGTGGAGTGTTGTCTGGGGAGGAAAGTTTGAATGTAAGGACAAGGAGTTGGAAGGTAGCGGCTGTGGCCTATAGTTAGGAGCCAACCCCGGCATTTGCCTGGAAGGAAGATGGGAAACCACAGAAGACCATCTTCAAGGTTGCCGGCGGGGGGATTCGAACATCCTCGCCTCCCGGATATGAGCGACTGCCAGCAGTCATGCCGAAACGATCACGGCTAACTCACCCGGTTTGTTGTTAATGATTCCATCAGAGAAGCCCATGGAATAAATTACTTTCAGATATTTCAGTCTAAAGGATCTAATGACTTTGGAAGCAGTCAAATCACTATTCTTGAAAGCCACCCTAGGTGTTTCGAAACAAACAAAGTCGAGGCTAGTATACGAACTCGCCAGAGAACCCTTCTTTATAGAAGACCTACGTATGAGTCTTCAATTCACCGTCAGCTCGAATAAACTGCTCCTTGAAATAGAAAAGAAAAGAATGGAGATTTGGATGGACATTTATACAACAGAAGCCATGATAAATATCAACACAAATCAAGAACTCCGACGTCTGGTGGCCACAATAGCTGTGCGTGGATACCACCACAAATTGTCCAAGACGAAGTGTTTTTACGACCCCGGGAATAACTGTGTTTGTGAATTTTGTGATCAACCCTGTGACCGTTACCACGTGACCACCTGTAAAAAACGATTGAAATCCTTGTAGACTTTTGTGCATAATAAACAATATATACCAATGCGGCGTACAAAGATACCAATAAAACTTACGTTATGTAGCCTATAACTTATACACAACTTCTGTGCATTTCATTATTATATTTATTTGTAGAAAAACGGTATGCTCTATACAATCAATCTCCCGAGAACCAAAGGGAAACAAACAACTGAGCAAAAGCTTTGGAGCAACGAATTTTGCACATTGGTATAATTTTCACAATTTGGTGGGTTGCATCAACTAAAAGAACTCTACAGGATGTATGAGAAAAATTTGAGAGTTTATATTCTCATTTTGACATGGCTGAAAATTATTTTTCGAGAAATCAGAAACAAACAGCTAAATATTCTGGTTTACGGAAATATTCAGGAGGTGCAGAGTTTGTAGAAAATTTAGGAATAATGTTGGATTCACTGATAGAATTATCTGATCTTTCATGTGATCTTAAAAAGACGGAAATGATACTGAGAACAGCAGATAAACTGGTAAAGAGAACTGTTAGAGTATTTCAGTCATTGCAGCAGAACCCAGGCCATAATGCCAAAGTAGCTAACAGTATGACTAAATTGAGTAATTTCAAATATGTGTCTCCGTCAAGATCCAATAAAATACAAAGCATACATGCAGGACAGTTTTACAGGAGTATTGCTGCCAATTTAGAATCAAGATTGTTGACTACTCAGTCTTCTCATAGTCACAGAGAAATGAATGAAGATTTGCAAAATAGTTGTAGCTATAATTATCTCATCTGTCATCTAACAGTGTTAAGTCTATCTGAATGGCCCGAGAAACAAGATCTGATGTATGGAGAAGAAAGTATAGTTCATCTATGCAATCAATTTAGAATCTCAGATAACAGGAGAATTATAAGAGCTTTCAGGGAGTACCAGGAATATTGAGCTATTGAAAGGAAGCCTCGTAATCTACTGCCACTGCTTTGTGCTTCAAGCATTATTTCCATATCAACAGCTGAGTGTGAACGTTCATTTAGCTCCATGAATGAGATTGTAACCCTTTTAAGAAATGCCCTTTTGGTGGATCATGTGTCGGACTTGATGTTCATCAATTTAACTAGACCTCCTCTTTCTGAATTCGACCCACTGCCTTATGTGAAATCCTGGCTGACAACTGGGAGTCGATCAGCATAGGAACTCTCCTGTCGTACAAGAAAAAGGACTGCAGAGCAACTTCCATTTGAGCCTGTCTGGAAAATTTTGAAGGATTAGGTGAGTACCGGAAGTTATAATTTTCCAACTAAAGGCCTGGGAAACAGATGAATATTGGGCGTGCAATATTAACACAGTAGCTTTTCTTTTATTGTCATTGTTCCACATCTCAGGACTGACACTAAATGTTTGGAACAATGGTACTATTCCATAAAGTTTGTTTCATTATAAATATACCGGTACTGTATTCTTGGTGATCCTAATCTCCTTAATTTTAACATAACCACATAGTTTCTGGGCTATTATATTAAAACTTGGGCATAATGCGCTATAATACTGACAATATCTGAAGTGCATATACTGTACTGTATAAAGAAATAAAACAATTATTCCAGCATTATATCGGTATTTTTCCTTGACGTTCTTCGAGAATTATTCCATAGCTTGTGATGCAAACCAATTATTTGCATTCTTAATTATAATTTTTTCCTCATACAGATTATATCTGAAATACATTTAAGCAATATCAGGACGGTCATCGTTGGAGGAATAAAGAACAGACTGTACAAGTGGTGTATCTGGGAAGTACTGTTGTTCGAAGAAATATGTGATTGCAAAAATACTACGAAACTTGAAGCAGGCGGGAAGTAAGACTGTGTGTGTGGT
The DNA here is from genome assembly GCA_946902985.2 of Meconema thalassinum. Lineage (NCBI taxonomy): Eukaryota > Metazoa > Arthropoda > Insecta > Orthoptera > Tettigoniidae > Meconema > Meconema thalassinum. Next base: position 214,969,482 of record OX336389.2, on the reverse strand, counting down.
TGTGACAAAATAAACGCGTGAAACATGAACGGAATTTGATGTTTACCTAATATGATGGATGACGCGTCTAATGGCCTAAAATACGTTATTTAATGCTCTCACGTAATTGTGTCCAATCCGGTTTTTATTCGCCCAGGAAATGTGTTTGTAAAACTTTTCAAACCCTGCCTTGCCTTATTTTAGGCAGATAGGCTAACAGTGAATCTTGGCCCGTTAGAACAATATTTATAATGATTCTTTATTTAAATGTGTTTAAAAGTTACTGTTGTTGCTGTTGTTATTAATTCATTTGAAGGGTTTGGAACATCTTAGCAATCAACCCCGTGTAGTTGGGTGTGTGTTGAAGCTGTCCAATAACCTGCATTTATGTGATGACTGTAGTAGTGTGTGTAACTGTATTAGGGACAGGGGTGTGGAAGGTACCCCAGGACTTGAATTACGTTACTCTTCCGGCATTTGCATGGTGAAGGTGTGGAAAACTCCTCGGAAAACCACTCTCAACACCGGGATTAAACCTACGATATCCAAACTTACTACAGCTGCCCGGACGGGCGTTGTGCACAATTTCACGGGCACGGCTAGGCCTCAGGGCTACAAATTGCTAAATGTATCATTACCTGCAGTACTTTCGTCATGCCGAGGTACACCTACAGTAATGACAGTGATGACTTTGCATCCCAATCAAAAAATAATGGATATGAGTGTCATTACTGTGTATGTTTGAACTTCATACTACATAATAATGTTATTTCTATGGTATAGGCTCAGTGGTTTCAATAATACAACAAGCGTAATTGTAACGAAACGTTTTACAAGTTAAAAGAACTACGAGTTCCGTGAAAAACTAAATAGCATATTTTCATTTATCCTATTGGTCTTTTCCAGTAAAAAAATTCCGCCTTTTAAAAGTCTACTGAATAGCATTTGGCACACGACCTACAGTATCTTGTGATAACGCACCGAGCAACAATTACAAATTCAAAGCTCAATAACCATAAGTTGTGATCATTTCAGACAAGAAACCTAAAAATAATATTTTCAGAAAGCATAATGATCTGACTATGGTGCTAGTGCATGTCCTGTTTAAATCAAAGCTTCCATTGTTCATCTAGATAACTCACGTCAACACACCTCCAGCACTGGAAAATACGTTACATGATGAGGCTTATCTCCAATACACTAATAGCCTACAACACTAAGGAATTGTGTTCTGGTTTATCAACTTACCGAGAGATAGGTTCAATAGCAGTAAAATATGTTCTTTTCAAATTTGAACATGCATATAAACCATAATTTACGATGCCTGCAATAGAAAATTCGGGCAGATGACCTTCGTGTTTTACCCATTAAAACAATCTCCACTAACACTTTCACATTGAGAAATCATGTACTAAAATAGGGACTTTCAGCATCAGTGATGACTCCGCGCGTGTGATATAGAATATAGAATTAATTTAACATGGGCAGTACGGTTCTCTTTAGTTAGATGCCTGTAGTTAGCCTTCCTACCATTTATACGCTTTTAGGAGGTTTTGGTAAGGCATATGCACGAGCCAGTTCCTTTCAGGATCTCTGCACTCCCCCCGGGAATATGAAAAGAGTCTATCCTAGCGCAGTCAGCTGGCAATGGAGGGTGCGCAAATGCGAGGGAGCCGTGTCAGTAGATTTACTGACACGTTAAAGATCTCTTTCGGGGCGAAATTCCAGCACCCTGGCGTCTCTAATAGCCAGAATAGTTAAAATGGACGTAAAACCAATAACATTAACATTATTAAAAAGAGTCTTTGACAAGTTGTTGGATATTATAATTTATTCTTTTTTTTTTTTGAGTCGTTTCGGCCATCAATGGACCACGATGTTCTTCACTCATATGATCACTGTAAAGCTTGTTTTCTTGTCTGCCAGTAGATCTTCATTCTTGACGAATGTTCAGCTCTCCTTTCTTCCGTCCACTTGCAGTGAGGGCGAGGCATCACAGATGTCAAAGGGTGTAGATTACTAGTTGATTTAACCGCCTTTCTGAACAGGTTCCTATCCCAAACCAGAGCTTGATTGATTCGAGCTTCTGTTAGGTCCTTTTTAACTTGCATCGACCATTTACAATAGGAATTTTTTTTAGAGATTGATGAGTGGATTCGATATGAAAGTCGATGATGCTCCATCCGCTCCAAATGTCCAAAGAAAGACATTCTCCTTTTTCTCATCACACTCACCAAATCTTCTATATGTTCAAATAATTCATTGTTATGTCTTCTTCTGTAAGTACCATTATCATTAACAGGTCCTAATATTTTCCTTAGAATTTTCCGATCCTTAAGTTCTAATTTTCTCAATGGGCCTTTGTTTGTCATCTGTAAGCATTCTGCAGCATACAGTGCTGACGGCCTAATTACTGTATTATAATGACAAAGTTTGACATTCCGGGACAAGCTTTTACTTTTGTAAATGTTTTTGCAGGTTTGAAAGGCACCTTCCAATTTGTTACATCTGCTCTCAATGGCAGCTATTTCTGAATTATTAGGGGTAATCCATTCGCCTAGGTATTTAAATTTTTGGACTTTTTTGATTTTTTGCAGACCAATCGTGATGAATTTTGAGGCATCTTTGACATTTGTGATAAAATTAGTTTTATGGAAGGCCACTTTAAGTCCAGTTTTAGCAGCTATGATTTGTAGTTTATTAAGTTGGTCAGTGGCCTCTTCCATTGAATTAGCGAACAAAGCAATGTCATCTGCAAAAGCGAGACAGTTTATATTCAGGTCTTCTTTTTTATAACCAATTCGAATACCATAATTATTTGGTAAGATTGTTAACCATTCTCTTATAATTTTTTCCAAGACACAGTTGAACAGCATCGGTGATCCCAGATCACCTTGTCTACAGCCAGTCTTGATTGCAAAGGCTTCGGACAATTCACCACGAAATTTGACCTTAGAAATGGTGTTTTCTAAGCTTGCTTTGAACAAATTAATTGATTTATTGTCTAGGCCAAACTCACGTAAGGTGTTAATTATTGTGTCTCTATGAATGCAATCATAAGCCTTTTGAAAGTCCACAAAAATCACAACATAAGGTTTTGATCGTACCGTACAGTAGGAAATTATGGTCTTAATGTTATGAATTTGTTCAGGACAGGATCTTGATTTCCTGAACCCAGCTTGATATTCCCCTAACTGACGGTCTAATATCGGTTCTGCTCTGTTCAGAAGAGCCCTTGCAAATATTTTGTACGTTACCGATACCAGTGAAATACCTCTATAATTATTTGGGTCGGATTTATCCCCTTTCTTATGTATAGGATGAATGATGGCAGAAGTCCAATCCTCCGGCAACTTTTCACTATGCCATATTTCTTCAATGGTTTTCTGGAGACAAATGATGGAGTCATTATCTGCATATTTCCATAATTCAGCCACAATACTATCCTCCCCAGAGGCTTTATTATTTTTTAGCGCCTTGATGATTTGTGTTATTTCTTCGACGGAGGGTGGTGAACTGTCGTGGTATGCAATGCTAGGATAGAAAGCAAGTTGTTCAGTAGGTATGTCCGTGTTCAAAAGGGTTTTAAAATATTCTCCAAAAGCTTTAGCACAGTCTTTATTATTGAGATTAAGTTTACCATCAGATCCTCGGATGTGAAGAGTAGGGGCGACGTATTTGGACAGTTGGTGTTTAAAAGTTTTATTCTAATAATCATTCTTGCAATTTACTTAAAATTGCAAATGAGGCCATTTATTAGGTAACTTAATTTTATTATATTTTTTGTAAAATAGTTACAAACTATTTCTTGTAGCTAGCATATATCACCTCACACAATGACGATGATAGTCAAACAGACTTTAAAATTGTGCATGCGTGAATTTTTGATTGTTCATCTACACATGCCTGATTGGTATTCCAATGCATGTTGAATTCCAAACAGAACTATTCAAACCTAGCTACTGTAATAATTTCCTGCACCCAATGAGCATTGCCATCACCTGCTCTGAATTCAGGCTATTGATTATATTAGTCATTCATCATATTTGAAGTCCATATGAATTATTTTGTATTTAGAAGGCACAATAATGCACAGTAACTGTAAATGGAGTCACAATTATCGCGTGTTAGACTGACCTCAAACTCAAACCAAGTTTTACAGATACCATGCTCATTGTGTGCAACTTGCCCTTTATTAAAACTGCGATACATGGTATGTTGTGGAGTCATTGTATTCTACAAACAAAATCGTTTTGAATACAAACATCACTGCTCTCCTGTATTGAATTCTTGGTACGCATGCCATCACTCGATTGCCCTTTGAAGTTATTATACGTAGATGGAAATAGTTCGATTGAAATAAAGGAATTATGCTATATGAGCTGAATCATAATTAGCTGGTGATAAAATGCGACCTACATGGCATATGCAGCTCTAATTAGTCACGGGTAATCTCGAGAACTACTGGATCGATTTTGATGCGGTGTTCACCATTCTGCAAAGGATATCTCGAGGAAGGTTTCTGTAGAAAATTATTAATTTATGATCAAAGGAAGCCAAGCAGTAACGATTTCAGTGTAGAAAACGAAAAAAAACTGGCGTCCGAGCGCTTTGTAAGCTTACGCTGGGCAAACCGTTAACAATATCGATATACTATGCGTGTAAGAATTGTTCAGCATGAAAAAATCTACGAAAAAGTGCGGGAGAGCATATCTCTATCTTCAATACATCGCCCATTATAAGTGTTCTTACGTTTTCATTTCTTCCAATAATCTCCATTCAATTACTGAGGCGACAGTTGACGAGCTAGCTACGGGCCAGCCAATCACCCCAGTTACAGCCTAGCTAGCGGGCGAGCCTATTATCCCAGATACAGCCAGCCAGTGGCGGACTGGCCCGGGCGGGCACTCGGGGGTCCCCGAGTGGGCCCTCGGTGGGTCGGGGGTCCTTGAACCCCCGGCCTACCGAAAATTTGTATTGAGCCGTAGCACTACCTTTCGGGATTTTGTGTGGGCCGTAACGATAGCCGCAACTTAGAGTCCTTGGGCCACTGGTTGAAGCTAAAAAATACACCACCTCCCTATTGAAATAAAATGAATCGATCCAGGTCTTTAATCGAATTTGTGTTGTTTTAATTTATTTTGGTCCTTTCATTTTTAAAACAACTTATTGGCTTTCTAGGGGCCCTTTTCAGCTAAGGACCCCTTTAAGCTAAGGGCCCCTTTAAGATAAGGGCCCCTTTTAGCTAAGGGCCCCTTTCAGCTCGGGGCTCCTTTCTGTAGTCTCAAACTAAGACCCAAGCCCTCTCATATTGAAACGCATTCTGTTACATTGAGACGCCAGCGTTTGGATGCTTCTGAGGAGACGGCCAACGTCTCAATTTGATTTTTAAAAAAGGATGTCCCCTACGCAGCTCCAAGTGGCTCTTTTCTTTCCTGTTCTGTTTTATTAAGACAGAACAATCACTACTCAAAAAAAAAATCAAAAGCTAATTTTCCGGAAACACCCGCCTGAGTAGTCGCATCGCCTGCCAGGACGGTGCACAGTTGTCTGGAGGGGGAGAATTGGATGTTTGCGAAAGTGTTAATTTTAAATAAATATCGATCTTATTTGTTTCATAAAGGTCCAAAGCTTCGTGTGATGACAAAAAATTTTGAAACAAAATCATTATTTGATGGCAGAATGAGCGTTCAAAGTCGACTATTTTTCTACAAAAAAAAATGCCTCTGCTAACAGCTAGGGTTCGCGTATTTTCAATTTTTCGTGGGTTACCGTTACTAAACCCCTATAACCATATACATATTTGGAAAGGTCATAATTTTTCCTAAAAGATGGTTCTATTACACATAGATATAGCACTCAATATAATTGTTTTAACTGTACGTAAACTAGACAAAAAAAAAACTTTGAAAATCCGCAAGTTTAAGGCGAGATATAAACCTTGTACCAACGAGTACCAAGGTGCGACGAACACCTTTACAATCCTTAATGTATATAGAATATCATTGAACTTGTCAAAGTCTGCGCATGTCTGCGCAAAAATGAACGCCGAGCGATTAAATTATGCTCCGATATCGTTTTTCCGTGCACCGCGCCGACCGAAAGACGTTAAGAGTTGTACAGTAAGCCCGAACGTCCAACGTTTGATTTTGCGAAGGAACCCATTTTGTTTTCGCAACTTTTCAATATTTCCTTTTTGTGCTGTACTGAGATATATATATCAAATTAAAGCTTGGAATCTTTCTGTAGCGATAGATTTTTGTTTCCGTAAACTTCGTCAGCGACTTTATGCGATCGTAGCGGAGCAGGCGGTACTACAGCCATGTTATCAGCTTAGTCCGTCACACTGCCTGCTTCGCTACAATCGCAAAAAGTCGCTGACGAAGTTTACGGAATCCGAATCCGAGGCCCTGCCTGCACCTGCGCGCGCATGGTGATCAAGCCGAGGCTGGGCTGCGTGTCTTGACGAGTTGGTGACATCCCTATTATTTTAACCTGCGCGCTGTTGTGATTTTTTTGTTGCCGTCCCAGGAGCCTTAACAGTGCAATTAAGGTGTGATGAAACTTTTTGAAGTGCGTACCGCAGTCGTTATAAACAAGTTTGCCATTAAGTGCAGTGCGAATCGAGTGTGCGTCTGATTGTTAACGTGAAGCGAAGTCTTACCCTGGATTACTTTGGGGCGGAATAACTACTGACTGATCTGATCTGAGTGTGTATGGGAAAAGGTCCTGTAAATCAGTTGTCAGTTACACATTAAACCTACGTGTACCTTAATTAAGGTATAGGAAATCCCCAAAACTATGCCACGATAGACTAATGCTCGACAACAATGCCGCAACCAAGCAAGAAGCCTCAGCAACGCAAAAGCGGACACGAAAAGAAGAAAATACGCGAGAGAAATGCTCTGGAAGCTGCTGGATCAGATCCTAAGCAAAAGAAACTGTTCACTGTGCTTGATTACGAAGCAAGGAGCGCAGGTATGTAGTACTATGTTTAAAATAAGTGCAGTGTTTTGTCCGCATTTACACTCATTACTAATATAATTTATAAAAATTATGTCAACTCTAAGAAAGCATATGTCGTCAAAGGATCATACGCAAATCACGTAATTGAAAAGGGGGAGGGCAGAGGGTCGGAGAAAATCTCATCGCAACTTTTCATGGGAGGGTAGGGAAGACGGCGAGGGAGGTTGGCGTGTTGGCGAGATCTTGCGCGTGAGAATTTTTGCTACGGTCTTAAGAAGATGATACCGTATCTTTTACGACGAAACGCGGTTCGGTAGTTTGCTGTGTGTCTCTTGTAGATAAGTAAATACTTAGAACCTAAATGTATTTTTATTTTGCTCATTTTGTAAAAAAAAATGAACAATACCTAATCAAATCACTTTTACTCTGAGTTGATGCGATAATGATCCTTTTTAGTGGCAATATTTTTAAAAGGGGTGAACAGGTCATTAAATTGCAAAGGTCGTAAATTATCGTTGATTTATTCAAGTTTCTCTACGAAACGAAAATCTTGCAAGAGTATGGGGAGGGGATTCGAGAAAATACTACTGATGAAATATTAACATCTATATGAAACACAACCTTGTTGTAGGGTTGGGGTAGGCACGGATACCAAATTGGAAAAAAAAAGTCTTACGTAATTTGAGTTATGACTTGACTTTCGCTTTGCGCTATGCAAGGTTAGCAAGCTGCAATTTCAACGTACTTCTTTTCTTCTGTAATTTAAAAATTCCTGTGCCCAGGGTTTTCTTTTTTAATTTTGTCGTCTACTGTGAAGAAAAATCACTTTTTTCCTAATACATACATCAAATATTTTTGATTTGTAACGCTATGTTCTAAAACTCGTGCTTTAAAACGTGCACATCGCTCAATTCATATGTATAAAGTAAGTTTGTTTTTGCATTCACAGATCGAGAAAGCCGAGGTGTCGTCGACAAACCGCTCTCGGACTCGGAGGATGGTGATAAGAACAAAGGCGACGGACTCGGAACTAATAACCGAGATGAACCTCCTTCTGCTCTGTCAACTCATCCAAAGGAATCCCATGGGGTCGATGGAGAAAACAGTGGAAGCTGCCAGCAGAGCTCAGTGTCGTTTCCGAGCGAAGCCTATCGAGAAGCCGCAGCCGGGGTTGACGCTACTACGTCTCGGGAGCCCGTGGACTTACAGGGCACGACGAGCGCTTCTTCAACAAACGAGCAGAACGCTGGCGACGACGTACCGGTACCGGTACAGGTAGAGGCTGTGTCAACTCCCGATAGTGAGCGTGCCGTGGACATTGAAATTGAAGCAAAAGATAACAGTGCCGAACACAGCTCGGCCTTTTCAGGGAACCAGGATACAGAACAAACTAACAAGGCTAATAAATCTGAAAAAGAAGGTTGTAGTAGCAATAGTGCTTTCCCTCGAAGCAAGCGCGAGCCACTTTCAGCGTACGTGTCTCTTATAGATTTTTTACCTTCCACAAAGGATTCTAGTGTTGATGCCAAATTAGCATTTTTTTAAATCATCCGATTCAGCCTTCTTCGGAAGAGTGTCCTTATAAGTTGCCTTTTGCAACAAACAAACTTTAATTTTATACGTTGCCATCAGGCGAGAAAATAAAGCGCAAGTGGCTTTCGTATTGCAGTGAGAAAAAGCAAATTTTCTTCACAACATGCATGTTTTTTTGGGAGAAACGTTGACTTTCGAGGTAACTTATCCAGCTTTGTTACTGGTCATGACGTAAAAGACGCTAAACATGTTTACAGTTCTGTTGAAAGTCATGAGAAATCCAAGAATCACTTAAATGCCTGTGAAGCTTTGTTGCAAGCAGCCGTTAGTAGGGACATTACTAGTTGCATTGATGTCAATCTTAGGGAAATGCGTAGGCAAGAGGTTGAGCTAAGGCGCCAGATTGTAAAGAGGTTGATTGATGTAATTGTGTTTGTTGGGAGGCAAGGGCTCGCTTATAGAGGAACGTCGGATGAGGCTGCCTATAGTTTGGAGGATAGGTCTGTTAACGACGGCAACTATTTAGAGTTGGTGTTATTGCTTGAAGACTATGATGTCGTACTCAAAGAACATATCGATAAGTGCATTGACCTTAGTAAGCGAATGAAGGAAAAACGAAAAGAAAAAGGGGGAGAAACTTCAGCAGGGAGAGGGTCTCTGGTCACTTTTCTGTCAAAAACGTTCATTAACAAGTTAATTAAAGCTATTGGTGAATGCTTGCAAGCACAGATAATCTCAGATTTAAAGGAAGCAACGTGGTTTGGTCTTCTTGTTGGTTCCACTCAGGACGTTTCTGTTTTGGATCAAATGGCTGTGGTAGTGCGTTACGTATTACACGGAAAAGTTCATGAAAGATTGCTTCGTTTGCTCGCTGTTCATGACTCTAGAGGAAAAGCTCTCTACAATCTCATCAGTAAAGAATTTTCCGAAATGAAAGTAGAAATCGTAAAATTGAATGGTTGTTCATTTGACGGCGCTGCCAATATGTCAGCTAAGTACGAGGGATTGCAAGCCCACTTTAAAATTTTGAATCCAGACATATTGTTTACGCACTGCGTTGGACACGTTCTTAATCTAGTCATGGTAGACACGACCGAATGTTGCCTTTCTATCGAAAACTTGTTCGGTTTAGTGCAGAAAACAGCAGTGTTTTTCTCCGAATCGCATAAGCGTATGGATGTTGTAAGGGAAGTGAAAAAGCAGGCTGAGTCTGGTCATGGGAAAATGAGCAGGTTACAGGTTATCGGAAAAACCAGGTGGTGGAGCAAGGACAAAGCTCTTTTGTCCCAAATAGATCTAGATGTTCACGAGGAATCGATTTCTACTTCAAAATTCGCTATTTTATTGGAAGCCTTGTTGAAAATTGTTTCACGGGACTCGACTTTTGATGCAAAGACAAAGTTGCTAGCAAATACACTGTTAAAAAACTAGAGCAAGTTTGAGAGCATTTTAACTGCTGCTGTGTACCTAGATATTTTAAGGCCAGTTCAGTTGCGTCAAAATATTTACAATCTAAGTCTTTAAACTACTTGACCGCGTTCAATATGGTGGAAAAACTTGCAAAAGAGATTGAGAAAAAAAGGAACGACGAACACTGTATGTGTCGCTGTATGAGAAGAGCAATAATGTTGCTGCCCTTTTAAACGAGAGATTGAATTTACATGATCCCGATATGGCTGGTGTCCCAGAGGATTTTCATTTGCAGGAGGACTTTAAACCAATGAAAATGAAAAGAACCAAAAAAATGGCTGGTGAACAAGCTGATGACGAAAGACCAAAAAATCCAAAAGATGTGTACAGGATTGAGACGTACTTGAATATTCTCGATGTAGCTAAGGCTAGCATAGATCGTAGATTTATTGCTAACACGGATCTTCTCAAAGATTGTGCTTGCTTAGATCCTAAAAATTTTATGATGCTATCACAAACGGGTTGCCTGAAAACTCGTTAAGGGAAGTTGCAAGATTAGCTAAGTTAGATAAAGATACACTATCCAAAGAATTAAAAACTTTTGCGGCGCAGTACTCTTCCTTAACCAAAGATTTAAATGAAACATTTGAGCCTAGCAAAGATGATGTTCCCCTTGAAACTGACTTACATGTTGATGTTGATGAAGAATCTGACGAGATCAAAGAAAGTTATCCTAGATGTAAAAGATGTTTAAAGTGTGCGTTTGATATCGTCCGGGATATTGTCCAGCAATCAGGATTGTTTCCTAATCTGTATTGCGTCTATCAATTCGTTCTGACACTACCTTACACGCAAATAACTTGTGAGAGGGTGTTTTTAAAACTCAAGATTGTCAAAACTAAGTTAAGGTCCACGATTTCGCAAGAGATATTTGAACCTCTGTTTTTTATGAACGTCGAGTACGACCTGGTGGCGTCGATTGAAAAGACAAAATTATAGATAGTGTTGCTAGAACATCCTCTGAACTTTCGCGATTGTTGCTGTGATTTTATTGTTCAAGCATATTGCCTCTGTAATTAGCTGCTAAACTGTTTTCTGCTTCAATTGTTTATGTTTATTGTGTTTGTGTTCAATAAGTAAAATTAAACGGAAAAAGCTAGGAATTATTTTTTGCCTATTTTCCCTACATTTCCCACTACGGGGGTACGGGGAGGGGGAGGGGGGGGCTTCTGTCAGAACTCCCGAGTGGGCCCTTGAGAGCCAGTCGGACACTGAGCAAACTGTCGAGTCATGTTGAGTTAGGACTTCAGAGAAGAGTGGTTGTGCTTGGAGTTTCCCTGGAAGTGCAACTCTGCTTTTCTTCATTTCGTCTGTGAATTTTTCGTTCCGAAGTTAAGATTGGACGGAAGGGGAATTTGTGTTTCATGCACCTCGCCATTCTTAAATTACGTCTGACAAGAATTCGTTTCACATGCATCTCCACGATAGTATAATTAATAGTCCAGTCATTGATTTTAACCCATCATGCCGAGACGTGAAACGGATATAAGTCGTAGTTAATTGACAACAAAAAGAAAGCGCTTATAACGTAATGCATTCATAACTGTCCCCGGGCGAAGCTGGGGCGGGTTACTAGTTTCATTATAAACAAGGCCATTCAGCACTACTAGGAATAATGTGAATACATTGAGATAAATCGCAGCACTTTTGAAAATATGCTACCCTTTGGCTGATATAAAATTACTACTGACCTTAACACTGAAACTTATGTTTATCATTAGGAAACACAGCTGACTGGTTGTATATGAGACCGTCCTGTGTGTAGACTTCTTCCTAATTTTGCACTCTGTTCTGTCAAGTCTCAAATGATGTTTTCATCTCCTATCCCCAATTAGGTACTTAAACCAACATGCCCCACGATTCAAGATTATTGACTACATTTTATGCCATTTCAACTTGCTATGCTCTTGTGGCTCATTTGTTATTGAATTGAATTTTTATTAAAGTTGGTGGTACTGCATGCACAAGAAAATTATCACCGAAGAAAACATTAAGTCGAGAAATGTAAGTGTATACTGGAAAGAAGGAGGCTAAACGTCATTATCAAGGAAGGTTTTCAACAATGAAAAGAAGAATCATGTGAATAATTTCTCATACACAGTATGGTATGATGCATCTAAACTGGCGTGACATGAATAAAGCAAAGCTGGAACTACTGCAAAGAAGTTCCTTGAGGAAAGCTGTGGGAGCAAGAGAAATTACTCTCCCTTCATGTACGCTCAACTTTCCGGTCTCGTGACATGTACAGTGCACCCCAAAATTACTATCATGATCGGAACGAATGTGTCACTAGTTTTCCCAGATATAGTAATGGCACAAGCAGATATTTTTGAGGAAGAGGAAATGGTTTCACAAACGCATAAACATCCTAACAAAGCGTCCTAAATTCAAAGATAAATGGCCATGCATCAACAGCAAAAGAATGGACGTTTGATCTTGTGGGTCATTAGGGCTGGAGTGTAGCAGTGGAAGAGGGGACTACATTGGAAGTTGTGACGTGACGTCCTGTTCGATGTCCACAGAACTACATCAAGTTTGAAGCTTTGCACATGAAAAATTACATAATAGAACATAACATTCAGCATGGGCTAATTATGACTCCTCCCGCGAGAAGGCGTCGCGTCGTTCCGTAACGGGTCACAGGAGTTATGTAAAGAAAAGTCAAATGTACGGCTTTTATAATTTAATAAAGACAAGCTACAGAATTCAATGACATTAAATAATAATAATTATTGTAAGGGTTCATTATACGAAGCTTCTCTTCGACCGCCTGAATAGGATGCGACAAACGAAAAGAATGTCTTGAACAATTCGAACTGAAGTCATCTTGAATTTCTCGAAAAGAATTGAACACTAAAGTTCAAAATATAGACTTTCAGTGCCAATTTTCTCTGCTCTCTGATAATTACATCGCCAGAAAAGTAACTTTACACTAGTGTCCAAAAGTTAAGCATACGTTACGAATAAGCAGGGCAACAGGAAATAGACCGCAAATCGCACGACATATGCACCTATCAACCTTATATGTTCGCTCTGTATTGGAAAGGAGTATTCCCTGCTTTGCCTAGTGGCGTAATCACAAGGTAAACACAGCCAGTGACTGCGCCCCATATTCCTTCAGTCGTGTTTGCCCTGTTTTAGTGTGCGGAGTGTAGCCTCGTGGTGAACGTGACAACATAATGGCGCAACGACGCCATTTGGACCCCGTTTTGCAGGGTAGAATACTCGGTCGCCTGGAAGCAGGCCAGACACAGACCGAAGTCACAGTATCCTTGAATGTGCCACGAAGTGTCATTTTCGGGCTTTGGAGACGATTTCGAGACACAAGAGATGTTAGCTGTAGGCCAGTACCAGGTCGACCATGAGTAACCACTGTCAACGTCGAAAAAGGACCATGCATGAATGGAGGCATGTGCTCTTCACAGATGAATCCCGCTTCAGTTTGCAGAACGATTCCCATCGCACATTTATCTGGAGAGAATCGGATAGCCGATACAACCACAGGAACATCGTGGAACGGGACCAGTATGGTGGTGGTAGCATAATGATGTGAGGCGGCATCATGTTGAATGGCCGTACGAACCTGCACATCTTCATAGGTGGTCCGAGGAACACTGAACGCTCGGAGATAGGCCTACAGAGATGAAGTACTGAGACCACATGTTTGATTCGTCAGAGGTGCGGTTGGTCCAGACTTCCTCTTAATGGATTACAATACCCGACCACTCCGCGCTGCTCTGGCTGGGGAAGACACTCATTGCATGTACTGGCCAGCAAGGTCTGTGGATCTGAATCCTATAGAGCATGCCTGTGATGCATTGGGGAGGCGAATTGCTTCCCGTCAGCCTCCACCAAAGACCCTCCAAGAACTTCGCATTGCCCTTTCGGAGGAATGGGATCGACTGCCACAACAGCTCTTGGACCGTCTGATAGAGAGCATGCCACGTCGCTGCGAAGCATGTGTGACCGTTAGGGGTAACCATACACTCTATTAACAGCATATTTTGTTGTGGAAGACTTTGAAAAGTTTTGTTAGTTGATGTCAAAGCTGTATCTTAGCTATCACAACCTTTCTGACACTGTATTTTTGGACAAGTTGTGTGACATATGGTGTGTGATTCAGCTTCCGTTTGTTCAGCAATCCGTCTGACATTCCTATCAGACGGCATGGCCTCGTTTAGTGATTATTCTTAACTTATGGATCCTAGTGTATTTGAACGTCACATGGCTGCCATGTTGTTTCTGTGTTTATCAGGTTTTTGAAAATTACATGTATGTACTTCAATTAATAGTACTCTATCGCCATACAAAATTTCAGTTTGATTGTTTTTATAGATTCCCAGTTATTGAGTATAGGTGAAATGATTCCCTTGGCCCCAATGTTGGATTGTTTCACATGTAGGCCATTGAGTTAATTATCAGTACATGAGGATTATTACGGTGGTTCACTTTGTTCCACATCAATCGCTTGATTAGCGCACCTCACTTCCCATTGTGGACATGGAAGTGAAGTGGGCACCAATACAAGAACAATCGCAAATCAGCTAACTCGACAAAACCACATTGTCAACTCAGTTAATTTAAGTGTTTGTTTAAGTGATTGCCCAAACTAGCCAATTGCAAAAGCTCATTACGTAAATGAGAAATTTGAAAAGAAACCGTTAAAACAAAACAGTGTAATGCAATCACTTCAATACCTCGCTATGGTAGAAATTAACATTTCAAAAGGGTTTCCACACTCACACACATGAAAAGTGCTAACAAATAACGCAAAATGTATATGTTGTTAATTATTTTGAGGGGCATGCGACATCGAGGTCTTGTAGCCCCGTGTAGTTGGGTGTTTTTAGAATTTGTGTGATAACCTGTGTCACTGTGATGTCTGTAAGAGTGTGTGTATTTGTAATTGAGGTAGGACTTGGATAGGAAGCGGCCGTGTTCTTAATTATGGTACCATCCCAGCATTTGTCTGAGGTAGAAGTGAGGAAACCACGAAAAACCACTTCCAAGATGGCTAAGGTAGGAGTCGAACCCGCCTCTTCTCAGTTTTGCCTCACGAGGCTAAGTGTACCCCGTCCCAGCCCTCAGACCAGAATTATATTCCTTGCCAGAGCCGGGAATTGAACCCGGGCCTCCGTGGTGACAGCCAAGAATGCTAGCCGCTACATTATGAGGTGGTCCAGCATACGAGAGGAATGGGCCTATCTTGTAGCCTATTCTCATCATATGAAACATTGACTCATGAGATAACCTTCTGTCCGTGTGTATGTGCGTATGTGTGTGTATCTTTCTCCCCCTAATAAAATCTAAATGGCTAGAGCGATTTCAGGGGAGGTGGACGACATGTGGCTTCAACATTTTGAATTTTCTTTTTTTATGTTATTTAATACCTTAAGGTTTTCTGAACATATAATGGTAACTTTTATCATGATGTGACAACAGTCAGCCCTTTAAATCAGTAGATTTAAAAATGGCGCTCATGTGCCACGCCTACTCTCAGTTGCTTATAGATGCTACCAGTTCATTTGAATTGATACCACTTTGAATATCTTTCCTTTTTACCTCTCTTGTTGTGAAGGATAGTTCTCTTCACTGCTGGATTTCTTTGGACTGTCATGGCGTATCCTTATTGCTTGTTTACATTTTGTCACGTGTCAGTTTCTAATAGTCTGTTTGAAGGTTTTTATTTGTTTTGCGATATTTTTATAAGGGAATATGGGCAGGATAAGGAAATTTGGGGCTAAGAGGAAGTTTTTTGGCAATAGGTATGCCAATGTAGAGAGTAAATCCTCGCCTACTTCTCTAAACGAGGTTAGGCCTAATTCTAACCAAGACAATAACACAAGAAGTAGTGCATCAAAGTCCAGGGTGCTGTTTCAATTTTTAAGCGATCTGAAGCAAAGCGTGGTTTGAGATACATTAATTACCTGGGGGATGGGGACTCTAAAGGATTCACTGCTGTACAAGAAGCTAAAGTGTATGGCGATAATGTACTTGTTAAAAAATTAGAATGTATGGGCCATGTGCAAAAGAGGATGGGTTGTAGGCTAAGAAAATTGAAAAAGTATAAAAATATACAAAACTGTCAGATGGCATGACACTATCTGGAAAGGGGCGTCTAACTGATCCCAATATTGATCTTCTACAGCGGTATTATGGCCAGGCTATTAGGAGAACAGCTGGACTTAATGATGTAACAAAGATGATGGCAGATATATGGGCAACATACTATCATAAACTTAGCATTGATGAACATCCCCAGCATTACTTATGTCCCAAGGGTGCGGACAGCTGGTGCAAATTCAACAAGGGAAAAGAAACAGGACAACAGTACAGCCATAAGATCTCACTGCCAGAACCTGTCTTACTGGCAATTAAACAAGTATATCGGGACCTGGCTGACAAAAGGCTGCTTGAAAAGTGTTTACATGGGAACACTCAAAATCCAAATGAGAGTTTCAACAATTGCATTTGGACTAGACTGCCAAAAACAACATTTGTAGGTATGAGAACAATGCAGATAGGTGTTATGGATGCAACTATTTGCCTTAATGAAGGGGTCATAAGCAGAGTGCAAGTATTGAAAAATCTAGGCATACTGGTAGGGACCAACATGCTGTCAGATCTGAAAATTATTGACAACAAACGCATTGAGGCTACAGAAAAGGACATTTTACAGCCAACCAAACAGGTTAGGGTGAACAAAAGGGTTCAGAAGAAGGAGATGGAGAAAGAAAAAATAAGAGAGGATGAATATGGCCCAGGAATGTTCTGAGAACAAGTAAAGTTCATGATAAACTTTAAACAGATTTTCTAAAAATGCCATTTTTTTTAGATTAAGGTACACTTTTCTCAGAAACTATTGAAGATATACAGCTGTTATTTTCCATGTTATTTGTGTGAATGGTTATCTGTAAAATAGATTAAGAATAATCATATATTTGTTATTTTGTGACACATAGGAGCAAAAAAAGTTAATAAAATTTATTCAATTTTCGGAGACCAAAATTTAAAATGGCTGTAAAAAAACATAAACGGAATTCAATTTCAAGTAATAAGTCTATTACATCAAACCAAGCATTTTAAACACAGATCTGAAATTTTATTTCCTCAACCGCAGTTGTTAGTGAGAAAAGTGTACCTGAAACTCAGCATGTATACTGAAAAAAAATACCACATATTATTTTCAAAAGACAATAACATCACTCTCCAGATATATATATAGGACTTTAAATAAGCTTAAAAATAAGGGGAATTGCTAGTTGACAGAATCTGAGAATTTAGAAGTTGTATTGTAAAAACTGAGCGAGATATAAAGTGCTTAATACCTATAATATTTTACGAGATTTTCCCTGTGATGACGTCCACCTCCCCTTCAATGAAACTAGGTAAGGACATAGTACTACTTCGTCCAACCTCGATCGTGTCTTCTAAGTTTTATACGATCCACCAATCCAACATAACGACCACGCAAAATATTTCACGGGCATTCTATATTTCCGAATGTGTTACTGGTATCTCCCTTACAATATATTAACTTAATAGCAACCCACCCTGGCTTCGCCCACGAACAGTTATGAATGCAAGGTGATAGGCTACTTTTAACAGGAGTTTTGTAAGATTTCCTTGTATAGGCCTACGGCATTAGTTGTTTTCCCTCCAGCAGTGAACACGAAAGCTAGCTCGTAAACTGTCGCCTCAGTAATTGAATGGAGATAGTTGGAAGAAATAAAAACGTAAAAACACTTATAGTGGGCGATGTATTGAAGATAAGAGATATGCTCTCGCGGACTTGTTTTGTAGAACATTTCATGCTAAACAATTCTTACACTCAATAGTATATAGATATTTGTTACGGTTTACCCAGCGTAAGCTTAAAAAGCGCACGGACACCAGGTTTTTTTTCGACCCGTTCACTTAAATCGTTACTCCTTGGCTTCCTTTGATTATAAATAAGTAATTATCTATAGAAACCTTCCTCGAGAAATCCTTTACAGAATGGTGAAAACCGCATCAAAATCCATCCAGTGATTCTCGAGATTACCCGTGACATCCAAGAATCGGGGACTATGTTTTATACTAAGTAGAGATTTAGTCGCAGTAGTTATTAAACTAATGCTACTAGTCAAGAGTTGTTAGCTATATGTTTCTTTTTTTTCTTTTGTTTTATGTTAAGATATTGTAGTGGTGATTGACCTTTAAGTTGCTGGCTTAGTGTGATATCTGTGATGGTTATTAAATGGTCAGGTTGGAATGGATTGTGAACTTAACTGACTGGATGAGCAACGTGTGTAGCATTTGGTTAATAACTACTGCGACAAAGTAAGAGTCTATTGTAAATATCAAAACCCATACTTGTTGACATGGATTTAACAGCCTAAGTGAAGAATGATCTGATGATGACCGCTTGACGATCGAAACTGCTCATCCAGGTGTATTTATTAATCTCATGTATTTTTTTCAGGATTTGGGTACCACCCATTACAAAATTGGCCCATTCCTCTCGTATGCTGGACCACCTCATGATGTAGTGGCTAGCATTCTTGGCTGTCACCGCGGAGGCCCGGGTTCAATTCCTGGCTCTGCCAAGAAATATAATTCTGGTCTGAGGGCTGGAACGAGGTACACTTAGCCTCGTGAGGTAAAACTGAGAAGAGGCGGGTTTGACTCCTACCTTAGCCATCATGGAAGTGGATTCCCCACTTCTACCCCAGACAAATGCTGGGATGGTACCAAAATTAAGACCACGGCCGCTTCCTACCCAAATCCTACCTCAATTGCAAATACACATACTCTTACTGACATCACAGTGACTCAGGTTATCATACAAATTCTAAAAACACCCAACTACACGGGGCTACAAGACCTTGATGTCGCAATGCCCCTCAAAATAATTAACAACATATACATTTTGCGTTATTTGTTAGCACTTTTCATGTGTGTGGGTGTGGAAACCCTTTTGAATTGTTAACTTCTACCATAGCGAGGTATTGAAATGATTGCATTCGACACTATTTTGTTATTAACGGTTTCTTTTCAAATTTCTCATTTACGTAATGAGCTTTTGCAATTGGCTAGTTAGGGCAATCACTTACACAAACACTTAAATTACCTGAGTTGACTGACTGAATAGCATTAAATGTCGATTACTATGGCAACACTGAGAAAGGGCTTCCTACACGATAATCTCCATCAACAAGTTTCTCGGCGCATTACAAACCCGCCATACCTCTGTGGGCGTTAAGTATTGATATTGTCTTTAGAAACTTTAGAGGATATCAGCAGTGGTATAATATTACCGTTATCCGTGAGTAATTAAGGGAAATGTCAGACTTAATATTCATTAGCGGTAAGACTGTTTCTGCTGCTAATCACAGATACAAGATAGCTAATTATCCTGCTTGGGTAATATACTCTACTGTATTACGAAACTGGCTGCTTCAATCAGGCAGAAAAGGCAGATGCAATCCAATGCCTGTCTGCCGGGCAAGCTTGTGGAGGTACGGTGTTTGGTGTAAACGAAACTGGAGATGGAGATTGTTCACGAGGCATTGAATGGAATATGTAGTTAGCTACTCGTGAATACGGGGAGAATTACCTACTGAATTTGCTGCGGCAAACGAGATGTTGGTAAAGAATGAGATTCCTCAAAGTTCTGACAAAGCATTTCAGAGCGTGGAGTATCCTTTGTTTTGAAGTAGGGCCTACTGAGGTTTAATTCGGCGACTTGCGTTATGTTGAGGGTCGGAAGTTGAGAACCGCAAGGTGATATTGAGTCTGAGCTGAGCATTGTCACGTCATGCGGCCCTGCTCATCAGCTAAATCTCCGACTTGGTTGTTAGGGGTTTGGGACATCTTGGTCATCAGCCCCATGTAGTTGGGTGTGTGTTGAACTTGTCTGATAACCTATATTTATGTGATGACTGTACTAGTGTGTGCAACTGTATTAGGGACAGGGATGAGGTAGGAACCCGGGACTTGAAGTAAGTTACTATCCCGGCATTTCTTCTGGAGGGAGTGTGGAATAACCCGGGGTGAAAACACACGCTGTCAACGCCGGAATTAGAACCTCCGAGCTCCGGACTTGTTGCAGCTGCCCTCGCGGCCGTGGTGTAGGATTTAACGAGCACGGCTACGCCGCGGTTTCTCTCTCAGACTTGGGTCACGTAAAACTGTGTGTGGGAGGGGGGAGGGGACGTTGGTCTGAACTAGCCAGCGTTTCGCATGCCTCTAAAATATGTTTAGTATACTGTATGTTATACACTAATCATGATAATTATTAGATGTACTGGGAGTGGAATATTTACTTCACGTTCATTGAGTTTTCTTACTGGAACATTTAACACGCATAACCGAAAGTTCACACTTCTCCCCTCAGCTTATCCTCATTGAGAGAAATAGCTTCATCCTTAATGATATCCATCCTACTGCTTACTAAGTATACGTCAAGGTTCTGTTCTCTAAAAAAGCAGAAGTTAGTAGCTGATTTGCTACCACACCGAAGTGTTTCCTATTCGAAGCTTGTTTTGCCCTAACAGGACTGATATCAATTATGTTTTAGTTATGAGCCACAGGCCTATAATATATGCTGAACATACGATTGTCGATGGCCATGGGATGTAGATTCCCCCCCCTATTTGTTTTCACCTTCAAGAATGGCACAGAACGGGTCACTGCCATAACGTACGCAATGATTAAAAGTATTCTTACTATTACGTGATAAAGGACCAGAGCTATGTGGAATTACACACGGCATGGTCATATTCTCTTCCAGTAGTAGAAATTTCAGAATCGGTTTCCACTGCACGCGAGACATACTGTTCATCTGACACTCTCATCGCTGTATGCGTTGTGTTCCTGTAGTATTTAGAAATGGTCAGTAATTCCCTGGACTAATAGGCTTAGCCCACTATGAACATGCAAAACAATATAACAAGCGCACACATAACTAAAAGCAAATTTTCATCGGCAAGTGTTCAAATCATTAAAACAAAATAAGACTGTAAGTTGGCCTCAGTATTTTTCACATTTCATATCAATACATCCTTCCTCTCGTAATTGCATTATGAGGGTTAGCCATAACATTGGAGAGATGTGAGGTAGAGAAATTGTTCATCAGCTTATTTTACTCTTTACTTTTCAGATACCATGATAAAACTTCACAACACATAAAAATATGACTACGGAACGCCAAAGAGAGACCAATGACAAAAAATGCTAGAAAAAATGATTGCCAAAGAATCCAATTATATATATATAGTATATATATACCAATTATTGCATTGTAGCACAACTCTCCGACTGGGCAGCATCAATACTTGAAATACTTGAAATGTAACTCGAAGTGTTCTTAGAATCCACTACCAATCATACCCGGCTTAATAGCTTACCCACTCTCGAGTTTCTGTATGTGAAAATATCTCTCACTATCAGTTGTATTTTGAAGTTATAAAAGATGCATGTGATGGAGCTGTATCCATGGATCTGTACCAATTTTCACTTAAATTCCCCCAGCTGTTCTCAATTTCGTTCATGAAAGGTTTTCAGCCCGTAACATTGTAAAGGGAATGTTCTAAAGATGTGTACAAAACTTATTTAAGAACGTCTCAGAAAACATCTTTAAGACATCTTGTACAAACACCCTTAAGACATTTTGTACAAACATCTTTAAGACATCTTGTAAGAACATATTTAAGACATCTTGTAAAAAGTCTTAAAGACATCTTGTAAAACGAATTTAAGACATCTTGTAAAACGTCTTCCACTGCATCCATCAAGAGATGGTAAACAGGCAATCTATATTATTATTATTATTATTATTATTATTATTATTATTATTATATTATGATTATTATTATTAATATTATTATTATTATTATGGTTACAAAATATTCTATAGTTTGACTGCATACTTTTCATACATTTAATTATTTTTAATGCATGATGTGTGCTACCACACGACGAGCGCCAGGTCATTGTAGCGTTGTGGTGATAGCTCATTGTATTGTTCCATATTACCATGACGAATAGAATACATAGTGTTATCACTGACCGAGTTCAAGCGCGACCCCCTGTTGCCTAGCGCTAGCGGCGCAGACCCCCAACTCTACACAGTCAGCCGCATACAGCTGTTCAGAAATGGGATACGCACTGGGCTACGTAAACCTCTCTATGAAGGCTGTGGTTACGCCGATTACAACAAATTGTTTGTTTAGACTTATAAATAATACCGTCAAAAATCTATTATTAATATTCTCAGTCTCCAAGTAGAACTATCTTTTAAAACCCTCCGTTAGTCGCGCATTGGTCTGACAGCTCCATGGTTCGTTTTAGTTTTAATATCAAGCCAAGAGTTCAAGTTATGATCTTATCGTCTGGAGACATCTTACACCATACCTTAGTAAGCATTTCGCTGGAGTTGTGAAATGACGAGCCTAAAAACAACTCTACACGTGTAACATTTTGTCAGCGTGGGATTTATAGTACCAGCGCGCCAAATGATGTAACATTCTGTCAGTGAGTTGCACGTGTGTGTTATACAGTACCTAGGCTTGTCATATTTTTGGTGAGTGAAACCGGGACACATTAATATGGGATGGCTCTACCGGGGGGTCTGGGGGAATACCCCCCCCCCCCACTACAGCAGCAGGTTCAATTTTTTTTTAATTAGAAGCAAAATGGTGAGTTTTAAGCCTTTTTTTTAAGCCTCGCAAGTGACGGGAGGGGGGAATCTGGCACCCTAAATTGTTAGTTCTACACCCCTTTTAAAAATTAAAAAAAGGAATTTTTGCTACATAAAAATATATAATTTTTACTTTTTATGCTATTTTTTCTGGTCTACCATCTAGAAAGAAGTGTTAATAAAATACAATTTAAAATACTTCATAAAATTGTTTAATAGAACAATTCCTAACAAAGTCTTATTGTTTTCTGAAAAACTACAACTTTTTGTCTAACTACAAAAACAATTTCAGCAGTTTGGGCTATTGTTTTGTGTCATTCGTCTGAATACTTCTTACCTCTTTGACGCTGTGCGCGATAGTCAACGACGTTGATTGTTGAAAAGTAACCAATTCATAAAAGATTCTTAAACACATAAATCCATTACTTTTTACATCTTACAGCCATTTTCCGGGACATTGATAAAACCGGGCGGGTCACCGGGAAAAGAGCAAAATACCGGGACTGACCCGGTCAAACCGGGACGTATGGCAACCCTAGTTATACCGATTATTTGGCTTGGTACGTTGCCTTAGTGAATATCAGAAAAGAGATTACGCCTTACGAAAACCTAACGATGTAGATGAAGTGTGTCGCCTTCTGCTGAAAGATAACGAATCGCTAGTTTATGATTCAGTAATTTCAAAGAAATTTGTGACTGATACTGAAGACAAAGTTGAAACAAGATCCGAAGACTCGAATACTGACCATGATATTGATCAGGAGGACGGTAACGGAAGCGAGGAATTGGATGGCCGTTTATACTATTGGCAGGTTGGCCATTATTATTATTAGTATATGTCCGTCTCATTCTTGGCTATCACCATGGAGGCCCAGGTTCGATTGCCAGCTCTGCCAAGAAATATAATTCTGGTCTGAGGGCTGGAACTGTGTTCACTCAGCCTCGTGAGGCAAAAATGATATGAGGCGCGTTCGATTCCTACCTCAACTATCCTGGAAGTGGTTTTCCGTGGTTTCCCACTTCTACTCCAGGCAAATACTGGGATGGTACCTAACTGAAGGCCACGGCCTCATCCTACCCAAATCCTATCTCAATTCCAAATACACACACTACTACAGACATCACAATGACACAGGTTATCATAAAAATTCTACACACACACACACCCAAAAGCACAGAACTATTATCATTTTAGGCCTATTATTATTAAGACGGATTATATATTATTATTTTTTTCGTTTTATGTAAGGATGGCACGAAGTAGAACAAGTAACCATGGAAGGCTGCCTTCATTCCGTATCCGATTGGGCGCCTTTCGTGATTTAACTCAGTGGATAGATATTTCGGTAAATGTTGAAAAATGTGAGGCACTGATCCTGGTTTTAATTTCCACTTCACGCGAGGAAGTTCCACGTTCTCACAGTTCGCTACGAAACAGTCCGCCTTTATAATAATTAAATCCTCCGAAAAAGGCACGTCACAGATTCTACTTTCGTTCGACAGCTTATCTCTCTGCAGAATTACTCTCGCCCATTTCGCAAACAGATTTGCTTTCGTAACTCGATTTACATTCAGGAACGAAACAGTAGGCTACTACATTTTCCCGAAAGGGATGAAGTTGTTTGCACACACAAAACACTGCATAGACATTCGTAAACTATTACAAAGAAACAAATTCCCTCGCATAATATGTCTTCTCGCGCACAGAATACCACAATACTAACCTCGTGGGCTACTTGTCACACGTGCTTAAGGTTCGGCGCGACTTCCGCGCCACACACTGGCTGGACCATGAACTACAATGCTAAAGGAGTGGAGTGATGACACTGTTTATTTCTATTCGTCATGATATTACTATCAATCCACTATCCGTTCAATTCAAGTAAGTTATAGTAGCGCGAAAATGTTATTAAGCGACTATATTTTATAGAAAAGTAACGAAGAAGTAACGATTCGTTACTTCGACAGTTGTAACTGTAACTAAGGAATTAGACCACCCAACCCTGGTTGTAATAGTCCGTCATATGGCACGAAATTGCATTTGAGTGTGGCAGGAATAATTAGCAGTTCTCACTTTTCGACTATCTATCGCAGCATTTTATACCAGTCCGCCTTGTAGCATAGTGGATAGTACTCTTCGCTGCCACCACGGAAGCCCGAGTTAGACTCCCGACTCTGCCAAGAAATTTATTTCTTGTCTGAGTGCTTGAACGGGGTACACACAGCCTCGTGAGGCAACGATGAGAAGAGGCGGGTTCGATTCCCACCTCAGTCATCCTGGAAGTAGTTTCCCTTGGTTTCCCCACTTCTACTGCAGTTGAATGCCGGGATGGTACCCAAATTAAGGCCACGACCAATCTCCTTCCCAGTCCTCATCTGTATTACAACTACACACACTAATAGAGCCATCGGGATACATGACCACGATGTCGCAAAGCCCCTCAATGAATCAACAACAAAACAAACATTTTATGATGATGATGATGATGATGATGATGATGATGATGATGATGATGATGATGATAATTGTTGCTTTAAGGGGCCTAACATCTAGTTTATCGGCCCCTAATGGTTTGGGTAATCGTGAAGATGAAAATGAAATGTAAACTATAACTAAAACTAACTACTAAGTTATATACTAGAAGAAGAAATGAAAAACAAAAGGAGAATAAAGCAAATAAAAGACAGGAGGAAAAGAAATGCCCTCAACCCTCGATGAATGCGGGTTGAGGGACTTGGAAGGAAGGAGAGCAATGAAAGGCAGATAGGAAAGTGTAAGAGGAGAGGGTCCACCCCAGAGGTAATGGATAAAAGGGGGAAAACCGGACTCAGCTCAGGAATCCCATGGGTCGCCAACTCCCGAACTCACCAGCCGTGAGCCCCTGAGGGTGTACCAATATCCAGTGTGCACCAGAAGTGGTGGGGCTACATACACCCTGCCTCCTTGAGGGCCTTGAGCAGATGGCAGGAGATACCATGATAAGAAAAAGGAGGCTGACCCCTCGCAGAAGGAGGGTATCAGAAAAGATGAGAAAAGGGCCAATTAAGGCGGGAAAGGAAGAGACTCCCTAGGCCTCGGATACCCTAATACCGTCGGGGTCGGAAGAGAGCAAGAGTTGACCAAGTGAGGTCGACAGGAAAGAAGACGGAGAGGAGCCCGGCACAAGTAAGTGGAAGCAATGCCGGACTCAGCTAGGGCCTCGTGGTCGCCAACCCAGATCTCACTAGATGTGAGTCTTGGTGGGGGGGGGGGGCGTAAATCGATTTCGGACCTGCGAATTGGTAGCCAACAATGATAATTCAGATACTACAATGCTTACTTGAAAATACTTTGCTCGTCCAACCACTGTCAGGCATTTCTAGCCGTGTGGCATGTCGCAATTCCCATCATCCCCGGGGAAAAGAATCATCAATGGTTTTACGTAATCTACAAGTCTAGTCTCATAAATAAATGGATCGAGAGGACCCAGAGAATGCCACGATATCATTCTATTAATTGATACTTTCCAGTTGGTCAACATGCTTTTGCCCAATTAGATTAGGCTTAATCGGCAGCACGCCGGCCTCCCACCACTGGGTCCGTGGTTCAAATTCCGGTCACTCCATGTGAGATTTGTGCTGGACAAAGCGGAGGCAGACAAGTTTTTCTCCGGGTACTCCGGCTTTCCTTGTCACAAATTTCATTCCAGCAACACTCTCCACTGTAATTTCATTTCACCTGTCATTCATTTAATCATTGCCCCAGGGGAGTGAGACAGGCTTCGGCAGGCGGCACAGTTCACATCCTCGCCGCTAGATGGGAGCCTCATTCATTCCATTCCCTGACCCGGTCGGTCGACTGAAAGCAGGCTGTGGATTTTCATGGATTTTCATTAGATTAGGCTGGGTAACTACTGTATATATAGCACACTTTCCTAAAAAAAATGCATGTATTAATTTTGTTCACTGATAAAGGGGGGATTTTAGGACTACGCGTTTCGACCGTCACGCGGTCATCACCGACTCAAAAGTATAAATTCATAGCTTGTATAGGCGACATTGAAAAAATGGCTTCAAAACTTCACAAACGAAAACATTCCCTAGACCAGAGATGGTCAAGTTGTGTAGAAGTTCACGCGGACGGAGTGTGTTGCTCGCATGCAAGGCTGAAGGCATGTCCGATCCAGTTCATCACCATGTTATGTGGTCTTGTCCGAGTTGTTCGTTTCTGATTGGCCTGTTTATCCGCTAAAGAGAGTCATATTTGGGTGGGGGGTAGAAGGAGAAGTGCGCAGCTAGGAGGGCCCTTCAGGCGAGCAAAGTCTCTGGCCGATCATGCTCTAGACCAGATGTTCTCAACCTGGTGATCGGGAGCCCCACGGTGATCTTTAAATGAAATTTGGTGCTCTCGTCATACGAGCCAAATAAAATGCTCTCGAGCATAAGTTCCCCTGAGATCCATTCTTCAATTCCAATTCTGTTTTACGAACCGAAATAGTGTTTTTATCAAAAGTTTTAACAGAAATGTTATCGTTTAGTGAAATAGTAGCCTATGTTTAATTTACGGTAAAAATAATTGAACATCCCTGTTTTAAGAATAACACGAAAGGTGCTGATTCGACTTGACTGCCCACACGTAAATGTATCTTACCTGCGTGAGTCATGCGAGTAGTTGCAGCATGCCTGGTGGGCGGTGAATCCCTAGCTATTTCAGCACTTCTGAGGGAGATAGAGTTACGAAAAGGGAAGAGAGGTGCTTGCCTGTTGCATTATAATTATTATCATTGTTCTTATTATTATTATTATTATTATTATTATATTCGATTTAATGGTGCTTGGGCATGAAGGTGGTGTTCACAGACTCTAAACGGTTGAGAACGCTTGCTCTAGACCACTGGTTCTTAACCAAAGGTGGTCCGTGAGAGCCTCGGGAGTGGTCCGCGGGAGAAAATGATCCATCAGCCTGGATAAAAAAAAGTGGCCAAGAAATGGAGATTTCGAAAACGATGTGCGTTAAAGAGGAATCGTCCGAATGTATCCGCGGCGATGTCGAACAAGTTTTGAATTTAAATATCTCTAAAATAAGTATTATAAAAAGTTTTTTTAATTAAATAATTTGTAATTAATATGTACTGTACATTAATTAATAGTAAGAATAAATAGTGTGTCCTGTTTTGCTTAATCATCTTTGAATATTCGGATGGTGAAGGCGCTGAGGAAGGGTTACAACTGATAAGGTGTATCGAGGGAGGGGGGGGGGGGGATAGGAGGGGGGGGGGGGGGCGCAGACTTCTACGGGTTTAGAACCACTGCTCTAGACGCTACCGCCACGAACTTGTGATCTTCCAACGATGGTGTCAAGGTGTTCGTTCCACGCACCAATGTCCATCCGCTCAATAAAGGAGAGCACTGCACACAGGTGCGGATTCAAGGGGGGAGGGTCACGGGGGTCATGACCCCCCCCAAACGGAGACCATTTTTTTTTTCAAACTCAAACAACGAAAACACAATAACCAGACAAATAAAACTAAACGAATTTTAACTGAAAAACAGTTTTTTTTTTTTCATTTTATTCAATACTGAAAATATCTTTATTGCAATTATTATGTTCTGTTACAAGTGTACATATTTACAACTTCATACCTGTTATATAAAAACGATTATTTATATAACAAAATCAACTCGTCTATTTTGTTTAGCAAACCTTGTGATTACCGAATCGATGTTTATAGAGATGTCACGATGAATGTGCAGCAATGCACGGATAGGAATTTGGGGCTTTCTTCACACCAAAAAATTTTGCCGATGTCCAAACTGCAAGCTTGGTTGGCAATTTAAGCTGTGACTTTCTCCCTTTGTCGGTACCAACTCGACTTGCCGAAACTGTAACGTACCTTGGTACTTTTCTCGAAGTTCGATGTAAAAGTCGCAAAACACGCCGTTGCAATTTGTACGAATATTTTTGGTTCGCTAAACTCATCAAATTTCTATCCATGTAGCTTGCAAAAAAAATTGGTCTGGTTTTGTACGTTTGGTTATTTTGTGATTGCGTTTTTAGTGATACCATTTTTCTTAACAATTTCGATTCTCTGACTCCCCCCAAAGCCAAACCCTAGATCCGCGCCTGACTGCACACATCAAGACGCACTATAGACTACAAGCTGCCGACGTCAAATGAGTAGGCGTGTGATTTTTACGAGCTTTAGATGCGAGACTCGAGGGGAATTAAAGAAATGGAAATCCCTGTTCAGCTCAAGCAAAGGCACGTTTTGAAAGGTCAGGATGATTCAATAGAGCGTCTCTCAGTGAAGTGTGGTTCCTCTATAAAAGACGATAGCACAGGAGCTCACAGCTCCGCACCAGCACTCTGTCTTAATAAACACTAATTAATTGAAATCAGAGATGCTTTCATCTGTGCCAGCTAAGAGAACTTGAAGTGATTGGGACATCTGTCTAGTTCTTGTTGCATTTAGGAGCTTGAACATCTTGCTCCTTTAAGGAGTGTTTTCCTAGCTCCGCATTTTGTGCGGAGCGCACTGCGCACTGCGCACTGCGGACCTCTCTCCGCACATCCCAATGCGCTGTGCGGTAGTGTTTTCCTAGCTCAGGAATGTGCTGCGTCTATTTTAAGTTTCCATTTGTTTGAGAAGTGAGTGAACATGAGCTCTCGTGCTCTGCGCAAGAGAAAAAAAAATAGTTAAAATTGATGTTATTAGAAGAGGAAGAAGAGATCGAAGATGAAATTTACTTTATTGTTGGTAGTTTTTATAAAGTGCGGAAATCTGTCAGCTCCATGTATACATCTAGAGAACAAGAAGGAGTGTTTAAACTTTTAATCCACAGACATTTGCTCGACGACGAAGTGAAGTTCAAATCTTACTTCAGAGTTATTAGGTGTCAGTTTGAATACTTGCTTAGTTTGGTAGAAAATGATCCTGCAACAGATTAGAAGACCGATATCAATACACAAGAGAAAACTGCCCAAATACTCGTCTGTTGCGTAGCGTGGTCCGCACTTGACTGCTCTCAAAGGAGTCGTCCAGTACTGCGCACCACGGAGGGGTGTAGGAAAACGATGCACAGTGGGTCAAAATCGAAATCTAGGGGGACAACATTATGTTTATGTTTTAATCATGAATTTAGAGTGAAAGAAACGTACATAATTTGTTTACTTCATAATAAACATCAGTTAAGACCTTTTTCAAGCTACGTCTACACATACAAGATATTGTCTATGACTAGGAGTTGGATAGAGAATTCAGTTATCTCTTCAGGACAATTTTCTACCCCTAATTTACTTTTAACAAAGTCACAAAGTTCCACTTTTGACATAATCGTCGAACCCAGTGCTTCAAACAGTTGTAGACGTGTGAGAACTGGTTGCGCGGCATCGTCTAAAACGTAAAATAACTAAGTAAGTTGCAAAAAGAAGCAAAAAATCTTATAACAGGCGTAAACTACAAGACTTTATCTACATTTTAACATTAAGTAGAAAGTGACGCAGAGTGACGCGACATACTAAAAATCTAAGTGAAAATATAATTTTAAAAATAATAGTTAAATATTATATAATGCAAATATAGCTAAAATTACGGAACAATTACGCCCATTAATAACTGAAACAAGTTACAAAGATCATACCATCAGCTGCATGTTCCATTTTAAAGCATCACACTAACCACAAAGACAACCAAACCACAGCCACTTACATTCACCCTCCAATTCAGACTGCTCGAACAGTGGTGACAGATTTACACTAACTTGTAAGATGCGTTTATATCCCAGAATAGTGAGCGGCAATTATATGAGAATGCTGTAGAAGTAATCAATTTTGATTTTTTAATTATGAAAATAAGTAATTTTGTCCTCCTAGATTTCGATTTTGACCCACTGTGCGATGCAGTCTGATTCCGTGTTGTTGAGTAGGCTCCGCACTGCGGACTGCGCATTGCGCAGTGTGCTCCGCACAAAATGCGGAGCTAGGAAAACCCAGCTTTAGCCCCATGTACTTCTGTGTGTGTGTTTGTATGGAATCTGTCTGATAACCTATGTCCGTGTGGTGTCTGTATCAGTGTGGGCATTTGTCATTGAGGCGAGGATCAGGAAGGAGGCGGCCATGGCCTTACAGAAAGGGCTAGTAAACATCCTGGTATTTGCCTGGGGTAGAAATGGGAAACCGCGGACACAATTCTAGATGTCTGATGGGACAATCGAACCCACCTCTATTCAGTTTTGCATCACGAGACTGAGTGTATCCCGTTCCAGTCAGAATATTTAATTCTCGTCCGAGGGCTGGAAAGAAGTACACTCAGCCTCGTGAGGCAAAACTGAGCATAGCAGGGTTCGATTCCCACCTCAACCATCCTGGAAGTGGACTTCCGTTGTGTTCCACTTACTCCAGGCAAATCCCGGGATGGTTCCTAACTTACGGCCACGGCCGCTTCCTTCCCAATCCTCGCCTCAGTTACAAAGAATACACACTACTACAAACACCACAATAACACAGGTTATCAGTCAATTTCTACATACATACTGAACCCTTATTGATTTTCCGATCAATAAGTCTTCATGATTTTTATTATTATTATTTTTACTGATGCCCAGGCAGTACTGTGCCCAACTCTAGGAATGGGTATTCCAAGTTTCAGACACCTAGATATCAAGGGAAAGGCTGTAGCCGCTTTTGAAAGTTCAGATATTTGAATATCGCGCTACATTGCTTCGAGAAGCATTTCGAAGGATTTTACCGATAGTTGGATGTCAAGTGACGTAGCGAGTAATAGCAGAGGTGGAGGCTATTTATTGATTAAATAGTTAACTATGGAGTAGAGACTTGAGACTGGGATCAGATTACTGGCACGGCCAAATGAAAGAGAATGCAATTAGTATCAAGTAAATCGGACCAGGGATTCAAGAGATATGAGGATTTCTAGATATCAGGTGATGACGCGTGACCCTGACCGTTTTGAATAAAAGCCAGCTGGAACAGGCATGGTTAGCTCATTCTAACACAAGCACTTGGCAAGCAAGTTGCGTCTACGCTGAGCCAAGGCACATGGTTGCCGAATCTACGCAGAAGTTCTTTTCAAATCGTGATAGTCACGAGAAGTGCTGCGCAAACGAGTTGGAACTTAGTAAGTTTCTGGTGAGGAGAATCACTGAGGTGATTGATTTCTACAGACATTGGTGGAAATATTTATATTTCTAAAAGGACATATGCTAGACTTTGTCTAGAAAATAGTATTTTGTCACAGTCCAGTAGTAACTTAATACTTGGATGTTTAAATCCATTTCAAGTCAGTTTTCATTTTAGTAACTAGTTAACCACTTCGATCTGTCAGTACACTGAAGACTAGTCTATAACGGTGGCGTTCATTAGTCTACGCAAGGGAAACTGCAAGTTGTCTAGCGCATGGCAGATGGTGATATACAAACCATGCCCAGGGAACGATCTTCAGAACAGCCGTTAATTGCTTAGACTGTCAATGTTTTTCTTGTACTGATGAGATTACAGTGAGTTATGTTACAACTGACATATCTGAGAAGAGATCACTTAGACCTGACCCTATTTCAACAAACTGTTATGGCTTTGATAGAAGCCCATATTAAAATGGAACCACAGTTTATTCAAACGTCGAAAGATACTACCACTATGTCTGACTAGACGAATTGTGGGTCTACAATGGCGGCCGATACAAGGATTATACATGCTTGTCCAATAGGGCATGTCTATGGATAAATCTGGTACAGACCAGGTTTACTACACTTCAAGACCATCAAGAAATGTAAGCCACATTTGAATTATATTATGCCTAGCTAATTGGAACAAACTATTTTTCTGCAGATGACCAACACATTTTTTTCGTCGTATTTAAAGCTTGCAATGATTTACGCAAGACTTATTAAGAGTTATTCTGAGCATTTTGCAACACTCAGAACAGTTTAGGATCGATGACCGAGCATTTCGAAGTTTTATTTGAATTTTTCATATTTTTGGGAAATCACGGTAATCAGCCGATGTAACTGTAAAAGTTAAATTTATTTTTGTTGAGGAATGGATATTTTTTCCATATTCGAAGGTTCGAACATGTGGATTCTCACATAATGAGATGATAACTAAACATATTTAAAATGATATAAATAATAATAATAATAATAATCCACTAATAATAATAATAATAATTCTCATAATTTTTCTAAATAATTCTTGGATATTATATTTTATAATAATCATATGTATTGAGAAAGAGCCTATGAAGTAGTTTAATCATTTCTAGTCTGGAACAGGAGATTTTCCGAAGGAGAGTGGTTAGCGCAAGCCCGCATTCAACCAACATGTCAGTTCTGGTTGAACAGTTGATATTTGCACTGAGCAAAGTATATTTTTCAGATAACACGGAGAGGCATGAAACGGGAAGCAAATGATATTTGTATCAAATAGGATATTTTTGTATTTATATAAAATCATGACGTAAATACACTCGAAAGTGAAATGAAGATTTTCATAAGTATGGTAAATTCACGGGTTGAACTGAATGGTAAAATAAAATAAACTTGTAAGTTTATTAATCTTCCAGTGTTGATAACAAGCAGAGGCTTGATTTATTGTATAAATTTTGGGAAGATAATTTATATGTGTGGAGTAGTTGAAATGCCATTCCCAGGTGCGCATGTTAAGTCGCAGGAATGAAGAGGTTTTTTCGAGCATCAATCAAATAGCAGGTTCGATGGCTCAGGTTTATAGTAGGAGTATTGGAGCCACACATTTCGTCGTATGAATAACCCGAAGGTTATTTCTTTGAAACCATCAGTTCTTATTTCAACCTTGTTTACGAATTCCATTTAGACTTTGATTTTGCTAGAACCCGGTTTTGTCATGATAGTAGTTTATTCTTCTTCAGAGGAAGACCTTTGCCGTTGTCGTTGTTATAATATTGTGTTCTTACACAGATAGTAGAATGGGCCACTGCCAATTAAAAATAATTCTTTAACCACGAATAATTTGAAGGATATTTTCAATCCTAGTGCCATGACCTAAATGAATTCATTATTGAAACTACAATTCTAATTTCCGCATTCTGTCGAAGAATTGCAAGTTGTGAAAGTTGCTAAAAATGGCCATGAATATAAATATTTTTATAATAATGATTTCAAGTGGGAAATCTAATAGTTGAATGGTTCAACCATTTATTGATCAAGTTGATGATTCAGAAATCATATATTTTGTTAGGAACTTGAAGTTCATAATCGAGTCACTTCTCGAATGTTTAATGTCAGAAGAACAATTAATTGTTGTTGTGCTTCGCACAGTTCTTCGATGCTATGCTCAATGGTCAAATACTTTTCAGATGTTATTAATATGTATAAATAATTTGTGTTGCTTCTATGATAATATTTTCGACGATATATTTTTGAAAACTGGAAAACAAGTGAAAATTTAAGAATTCTATAAACATTTAATCTACGAGTGTTAATATCATGTAAATAGTCAAACAGTGATCTACGTTATTTCCAGTATAGACAATTAATTTTGAACTGGAATTAAATATTAATAATTTTGGAACACAGTCCACAGGACTATTAATCGGACTTGTGTTTCCAAAAAGATTGTCAAATGTGTTTGGAAGATTTCTGTATATTGTGTGTAAATAAGAGTGTGGATCGCCACACGTGGATGATGCTGCTTTGAGCATTCTTGCAGTCAGATTTTAACTTTAAAATAAACTGAGATAATTTTACCAGATGTGTTTCTCCCAATTAAATCTCCTTCTATCCTTATTGTTGCATTGAGCCAAAAATCAGCAAAGCATTTTTTAAATTTGATGTCGTTTTTGCGATTTGCTTTAACCCATCTGGCGCTACGGGATATTTTGACTCTCGTGCTGGCTGATTATTGGTAAAATGCATATGTGGTCGTGCGGACTCCGGTCTAAACGGGCACATAAAATGTTGAAATTGACAAAGGGGAGTCAGGTAGTGTGTCGCAACGATTACAACAGAAGCAGCTTGGTAGTTATTCCTGAAGATGACCGGCAAAGCCGAGTTCAAGGACAAATTCTGTACGAACGCGCACCTCAATCGGCGTCATTATGGGTGTGCCAGAAGTGAAGTTCCAACCGATCCACGATTGAATCAGCAAATCAGGAGAGAGGAAGCCAAAGCCACGCGGTGGATCGCGTACCTTAGAAAAAGGCGCTAAAACGCGTATCTGAAGAACCGCCGATACGAATTAATTCCGCATAAGTCCATTGAGACGTTCGGGTGAAAATAAGAAGATTGATACTAGTCCCAAGTCTGTGAGGTGAAATCTACAGATTATTTTCACAAATTGCCCCCACCCTACCCCATTCTGTCAGTTTCTAATAAATTGATCGGTGATGAGCTGTTTGAGACACAACTTTATTGAGCTCTGGTGAGCAACGTTCACGCTAGTTTGCGTCACGATTTATCAAGCTCTAGTGAGCATACTTCACGTCTGTTTGACAAACATTTTATCTTGTGCTCAAGGGAGCAGAGTTCACGCTTAGCGGTGGGAGATCTCTAGTCGAGATAAGCGCTACGTGATAGACATATTTGAGACTTGTTAGAAGCCAGTTGCGTGGTGATTTGAAGAGTGTAATTTATGTAAATTTTTGTATTATTTTGAGTGATATATTGTGCGTGTGTTAAGCAAATGCTGAGATAGGGCCAGTTCTACGTTAAGTAATCGCCTAGGACATTATTGTGAGTGAAAGTCAGTAGCTCATAGCAATTCTAGCTAGGCAAACTAATAACTTTGAACATTTCTTTCCAAGAAGCAACGCCGAGATGTCTGCTGAAAGGTCGTGTGATGGAATGAAGTGCATCGCCTCTACCAATACGTCGACGATGGACGAGTAGATTTCCCGTAGGGAAATGCTTTGGGATGGAGGTTAAGTTCTACAAGCTGCAACGGTGATGTACAAACCATTGATTTACTCAATATGTAGTTAGATTAGACGGGAAAGTTGTAAATATTTTATTCATTGTTTTTTTTTTGTATATAGATTTTTTTTTGTGTGCCGACACTATTAGATTTAAATGTACATTGGCACGTGGCCAAAGTGTTTGTTTGATGTATATTTTGTCTTATGAGTCATATTTAGTATACACGGCGTGTGTATTTGATTTTATCCATGCGAATGCGAAACTCGTCACGGTCGACAAGTGGTGCTTTATTCAAGTTCATTTTTTTTTTTTTTAGGAAAAGAGGGTAATTGTTGTAAGATGTTGTTGTACGAACAGGTTTTTATTCATACTAGGGTTGCCGAGCGCAACAAATTAAGATGTCACTGTAGAACACCTTAGTTCTATTTTTTGTGTTTGTTTTAGTCCTTTTCAGGTTCTGTAGGCACAGACTAGATTGGGAGCGCAAGTTGGTGGAAAATATTCTATGTCATTTATTTCAGGTTTCTGTCAAACCCATACGTGTGATTCTGTGTATGTTCTTGTGTCAGGTGTGTGTATTGATTCTTTGTGATGAGGGGTAGAATGTGCTACCGCCCTCAAATATTGTTGTTGTATTTTGATGGAAAGGCAGAGCACTCTCAGAGGCTACTGTACCTTGTCCAGTGCTGATTCTTGGATTTCCGTGGGAAATGCTGAGATATTTTATTCTGACACACACACGTATATTATGTGCTTTTGGGAGCACGCTTCTTCGAGACTCGAACCTGTGCCACGGCAGGTCGAGGTCATTGACACGTGGGTTGACAGATGTGCAGATTCCACTTAGCGCCCGTCTATGTCTGGTGATTCATATTTTAGGCAGTCCAGCTGACCGACTGACCCTGTAAACTATCAGTAGCAAACCTGTTATTTGATGGTCATTCGATCATAATTTTATTTGGGAGTTCGCCATGTCCGTTACGAATTACCGCATATCGTATGAGATGAAATATTGTTTTATGTTGTAAATGTTGGCTTTGAGCCTAGTGAT
This sequence comes from Meconema thalassinum, assembly GCA_946902985.2. Lineage (NCBI taxonomy): Eukaryota > Metazoa > Arthropoda > Insecta > Orthoptera > Tettigoniidae > Meconema > Meconema thalassinum. The sequence continues at coordinate 214,932,916 of OX336389.2, read as the reverse complement.
TTCTATGACTCATTTCATGTTAGATTTGTCTGTGGTGACACCATTGGTTGTACTTTGTATTTATTTTTCTGGTAAAAATGGCAAGCGGCCATATGTGTTCGTTTTCTTGATTGGTCACGTGTTAATTTACTTGTGTTGATTTTTGAAAAGTCCTAGTTTTAGGCGTTAATGTTGTTTGCTTTGGCAGTTCTTTGATTCCAATTTCATGCGGAAATTATTGTTGTTATATTTAGTGTAGGAAGTGTCGGATTAATTTAATTAGTGTTTAGTTGGTTCCAGTGTCTGTCTAGCTCTAGACAATGCAGATTCGTCCCCTGAAGGTTTACTGGATGGTAACGGATCTCGCATTAATTTGTACACATCGTAACGCATGTAGAACAGCCGCACACGCACATTGTCATTGTAGCAATTTGGGACATTTGGTCCAGTTATTTTACAATCTCTCCTGAGATTAGGCCTAGTCTTGGCATTTTATTAATTCAATTGGGAGTCATTTGGGAGACCTTGTTAGTTTTGTTTATTTGTAAATAGTGTTAATAGTTGATCTGTTATTAAATTCATACGTTTTTAACCCTGGTATTCACTTCTTCCTGCATGTTATTTTGTTATATGTTACCCTGCATGTTATAAGAAGCGCTTAACAACAACTTAACGAAATGGACTGTTAGACCCCCCGAAACTGAGTCTCATATGCTTCTTTGCAAGGGTTCATATATCAAAAATGGCTGCCCAAGTGGGGATTGTTGTTGTTGTTGCTTTGTTGACCTCATACTTATTTCGCTGAGAAATGATGCCAGGTCAGCAGGACAAGAATAAATTCAGTAAATTGAGGCGAAGTTGTACCGCCATGTGTATTAGTTAAATCACTGAGTTCTTAAAGTTAGAAATGTTGAACAAGGTTAGAAGTTGATATTGTATTTGCTGTTAACTTGTTCTGGCGCCCGGCTTAAAATTAGAAAATTTGCATATTTAGTGAACTCAGTCAAAGCAGGAAGGTGTTGCCTTACTTTACATTTAATTAACTTCGGTTAATTAAAGTGTTGTTCGTAAATTCTGTTAGTTAGGAATTTAAAAGCAGATCACAAGGGAGTTATTTTGTTGTTTGGAAATAAGAGTCATTATTCAGTAAGATTTTGATTACTGAAAATTTATTTAAATTAGAATCAATGTATTTTAAATATCAAGGCATGTGTGTGTGTACGACTGAAATCCCATTGCATGACCCTATTTTTCTCAGTATATATTTGTGTGTTTTGCGATGGCTAGCATCGAGGAGATCAAAGTGATGATGGAGCAGATGTCTGTGCAATTATCTGCAAAGACGGAGGAACAGTTAAAGAACATGAGTGAACAGAGTGATAAACAATTACAGGACATGAACAGTAACATTACGGCGCAATTGAAAATCCAGAAATTAGATAGCGATAAACAATTACAGGACGTGAACAGTAACATTACGGTCCAATTGCAAATTCAGAAATTGGATAGTGACAAACAATTACACGAGTTGCGTGAACATAATGATAAACAATTAAACGAGTTACGTGAACAGAGTGATAATAATAATAAACAGTTAGCGGAACTAAACCATAAGTTATCAGAGCAGGCAACCTTACAAACAGTTCAGTTAGAGAAGATCACACTTGAAATAAATCAGAGTACTAAAGTAGAATTAGAGAAACTGGCAGGAGAGGTGGCAGAAAATAATTCGAGGCAATTAGGAGAAATGAAGAAGCTAGAATCTAAATTCGACGATAAACTAGTACAGTTAGACGGAATGGTACCCGCCAAATTGAAACAAATCGAGACAGCATGCGTGAACAATACGGCAGGGATCAAAAGCACGCAGGATGAATTACAGGGGCAATTCAATAGAGTAGAGGCGAAGAACGTAAACATACAGGAGCAGATTAATTCAGTCGACAACAATGTGTTAGAATTGATAAAGGAACTTGACAAGCTGGAGATAAAAAACGGAGAAAGAACGGATGCACTTGCGCGAAAACCTGGAAGACCAGTTAACTAAAACCCAAGAGCAAATACGAGATGAGGTAGGAGAACAATTAATTAAAACTCAGCAGTTAATACAAGAGCAAATAGGGGATCAGCTTGAGAAGAACCAGGAAAGAAACGAAGAAAAAATTAATAATTTGATGAGTAGGATCCGGAAAGATTGGGAACAGCAGGCGAATGAGACTAAAGGAGATAGGCTGAATATATTAAAGCGGCTAGACGAGAATAACTCTAGAATGCAGGCTCTGGAGGAAAGCATCAAGTCCAAGTTCCAAGAACACGCAGACCTCATCGTTAAGAACGAGATAAGATCTTTAGAGAATGCCACTTTATTCTCTTCAGAAAATGCAGTAGGGAAACATGGAAGTATTGGGAGTCCGGAGGGCTCGAAGCTAGCTGAGGATACGAGCCGAGGTCGGAATCCAAAGATAACGTGCGACACATTCCAAAATTACAGAGGGGAGACATCAACTCCACAACCTGGTTTGTCACCTGCCCAAGTCATACAAGTAATTAGGGGAAACGACTTTAAACCCGACAAATTCAGGGAGAATTCAGGATCTACTCCAAAAGCATTTTTGCGTCAGCTGGATGATTACTTTAATGACCAACACGTTAGTCCCGCAAAACAGCTGCGACTGGTGGAAACTTTTTTAGAGGGCCCAAGTTTAATCTGGTTTCAAAGCTTCAAGTATACGTTTAATGACATGGCCCAGTTTAAAGAGGTGTTTTTTAGGAAGTTCTGGAGTCCTTCACTGCAGCAGGGGTTGAGGATGGATTTATATACCAGGAAATATCATAGCACACACCCTACAAGGTTTTCTGAGTTCTTTAGCCAACAGCTGGTTAAATTCCGGGATTTTGATGAGCCCCCTTCAGAGGAAAACATGATTTTAACTATCGGCAAGCAGCTTCCGATGAATATTCAACAATTTTTAGTGGCATGATATATCAAAACCGCAGTTCAGGCCGAGGAGATACTCCGCCACTTGGATGAGACGAGTATGGTCAGTCCGCAGACAGGGGGACGGAATATGGAGTGCGTAAACACTGCAGAAGTAGTTCAAGGGCATCAAAACGGTCACAATCAGAATAATCAGACGAAGACACAGTCCACCAGCACACAATTTACGCCCAGACGGCAGGAGTTCGACGGTCGGAACCAATATAATAATAATAATAGGAACTTCCAGAATCGCCGTGATAATTATAATAATAATCAGAACAACAATCACAATCAGAGGACGTACCAGCGAGAATATACCAACTGGAGGGGAAACCAAAGGCTGGGTAGACCTTACCAAAGGAACGGGGACGGAAGATGGAATAATCAGAGGAATTATCGGCAAGAAAACCAGGGAGATTTCCGTGATGAATGGAACAAGCGTTACGCTGAGTCACAAAAATATTTGGACGAATTAAATGCAGAAGAAGAAACAGAGAAAGGGAACTGGGGACGAGCCATGAAAAATAGCAGAAGAAATTCGCGGGTCGAAGTTTCAGGCAAGAGCCTGGAAATATAGTAAAGAAGACGGTAGCAGAAGAAGAGGACGATAGCGGAAGAAGATGAGGAGCCAAGCGGACCGAAGACTGAGGAGATACAGAGGGAAGAAATTTCATCGTGAACTACAGGAACAGGAACTAGTGCTTGTTCGGAGACCACCGATATCAGATCCTAAGAACAAAGTATTTGCCAAGTTCTGTCCAAAATTTATCGGCCCGTTCCGTATTATCAAAAATTTGGGTAATAATGCTTACAGACTTGAATAATTGAGCACTGGCGCTAAATCTGTTTTCAATAGCGCTAATCTCAAGCCGTATTACAGAAGGGAACCATTTGATGAATAATCAGGACAAGGGATGCAGAATCATTATTGCAAAATTAAATTTGAGAACCCACACTCAAATGTACGTGGCTACGTGGTACTCGGGAGAGCGAGCTTTGTTTGTAAACAAGACAGCCGGTCCGGCAGGAGTTGTAATTGTGTGAGTGAGAGGGGGGAGGTCTAGCGAGACGTGTGAACGACATTGCAGCGAGGAGCGCGCACACTAATTGGGGCAGTGGAATGCACACTCAGAGACGAGTGAGGTACTTAAGAGATGTTATCTATACTACTGTGGATATTGTTTTTAAAATCCAAATCAATCACTTGCTTCGAATTTCAAAACCTTGCTGAGGATAAATGAACCCTTATTGATTTGCCGATTAATAAGTCTTCATGATTTTTATTATTATTATTACTGATGCCCAGGCAGTACATGTTGAAATTGACAAAGGGGAGTCAGGTAGTGTGTCGCAACGATTACAACAGAAGCAGCTTGGTAGTTATTCCTGAAGATGACCGGCAAAGCCGAGTTCAAGGACAAATTCTGTACGAACGCGCACCTCAATCGGCGTCATTATGGGTGTGCCAGAAGTGAAGTTCCAACCGATCCACGATTGAATCAGCAAATCAGGAGAGAGGAAGCCAAAGCCACGCGGTGGATCGCGTACCTTAGAAAAAGGCGCTAAAACGCGTATCTGAAGAACCGCCGATACGAATTAATTCCGCATTAGTCCATTGAGACGTTTGGGTGAAAAGAAGAAGATTGATACTAGTCCCAAGTCTGTGAGGTGAAATCTACAGATTATTTTCACAAATTGCCCCCACCCTACCCCATTCTGTCAGTTTCTAATAAATTGATCGGTGATGAGCTGTTTGAGACACAACTTTATTGAGCTCTGGTGAGCAACGTTCACGCTAGTTTGCGTCACGATTTATCAAGCTCTAGTGAGCATACTTCACGTCTGTTTGACAAACATTTTATCTTGTGCTCAAGGGAGCAGAGATCACGCTTAGCGGTGGGAGATCTCTAGTCGAGATAAGCGCTACGTGATAGACATATTTGAGACTTGTTAGAAGCCAGTTACGTGGTGATTGAAGAGTGTAATTTATGTAAATTTTTGTATTATTTTGAGTGATATATTGTGCGTGTGTTAAGCAAACGCTGAGATAGGGCCAGTTCTACGTTAAGTAATCGCCTAGGACATTATTGTGAGTAAAAGTCAGTAGCTCATAGCGATTCTAGCTAGGCAAACTAATAACTTTGAACATTTCTTTCCAAGAAGCAACGCCGAGATGTCTGCTGAAAGGTCGTGTGATGGAATGAAGTGCATCGCCTCTACCAATACGTCGACGATGGACGAGTAGATTTCCCGTAGGGAAATGCTTTGGGATGGAGGTTAAGTTCTACAAGCAGCAACGGTGATGTACAAACCATTGATTTACTCAATATGTAGTTAGATTAGACGCGGGAACGTTGTAAATATTTTATTCATTGTTGTTGGTTTTTTTTGTATTTAGATTTTTTTTGTGTGCCGACACTATTAGATTTAAATGTACGTTGGCACGTGGCCAAAGTGTTTGTTTGATGTATATTTTGTCTTATGAGTCATATTTAGTATACACGGCGTGTGTATTTGATTTTATCCATTGAATGCGAAACTCGTCACGGTCGATAAGTTCAAGTTCATTTTTTTTTGTAGGAAAAGGGGGTAATTGTTGTAAGATGTTGTTGTACGAACAGGTTTTTATTCATACTAGGGTTGCCGAGCGCAACAAATTAAGAGGTCACTGTAGAACACCTTAGTTCTATTTTTTTTGGAGTTTTTTTAGTCCTTTTCGGGTTCTGTAGTCACGGACTAGATTGGGAGCGCAAGTTGGTAGAAAATATTCTATGTCATTTATTTCAGGTTTCTGTCAAACCCATACGTGTGATTCTGTGTGTGTTCTTGTGTCAGGTGTGTGTATTGATTCTTCGTGATGAGGGGTAGAATGTGCTACCGCCCTCAAATATTGTTGTTGTATTTTGATGGAAAGGCAGAGCACTCTCAGAGGCTACTGTACCTTGTCCAGTGCTGATTCTTGGATTTCCGTGGGGAATGCTGAGATATTTTATTCTGACACACACACGTATATTATGTGCTTTTGGGATCACGCTTCTTCGAGACTCGAACTTGTGCCACGGCAGGTCGAGGTCATTGACACGTGGGTTGACAGATGTGCAGATTCCACTTAGCGCCCGTCTATGTCTGGTGATTCATATTTTAGGCAGTCCAGCTGACCGACTGACCCTGTAACCTATCAGTAGCAAACCTGTTCTTTGATGGTCATTGGATCATAATTTTATTTGAGAGTTCGCCATGTCCGTTACGAATTACCGCATATCGTATGAGATGAAATATTGTTTTATGCTGTAAATGTTGGCTTTGAGCCTAGTGATTTCTATGACTCATTTCATGTTAGATTTGTATGTGGTGACACCATAGGTTGTACTTTGTATTTATTTTTCTGGTAAAAATGGCAAGCGGCCATATGTGTTCTTTTTCTTGATTGGTCACGTGTTAATTTACTTGTGTTGATTTTTGAAAAGTCCTAGTTTTAGGCGTTAATGTTGTTTGCTTCGGCAGTTCCTTGATTCTAATTTCATGCGGAAATTATTGTTGTTTTATTTAGTGTAGGAAGTGTCGGATCAATTTAATTAGTGTTTAGTTGGTTCCCGTGTCTGTCTAGCTCTACACAATGCAGATTCGTCCCCTGAAGGTTTACTGGATGGTAACGGATCTCGCATTAATTTGTACACATCGTAACGCATGTAGAACAGCCGCACACGCACATTGTCATTGTAGCAATTTGGGACATTTGGTCCAGTTATTTTACAATCTCTCCTGAGATTAGGCCTAGTCTTGGCATTTTATTAATTCAAGTGGGAGTCATTTGGGAGACCTTGTTAGTTTTGTTTATTTGTAAATAGTGTTAATAGTTGATCTGTTATTAAATTCATACGTTTTTAACCCTGGTATTCACTTCTTCCTGCATGTTATTTTGTTATATGTTACCCTGCATGTTATAAGAAGCGCTTAACATCAACTTAACGAAATGGACTGTTACACCCCCCGAAACTGAGTCTCATATGCTTCTTTGCAAGGGTGCAATAAATACATACATACATACATACACACACGCACCCAATTATATGAGGCTGATATCAAGCGCCTAAATGAAACAACAGAGATCAAACATAGAGATGTTAAACTCACGCTTTTTAAAGTGACTGATGCGACCAGGACTCGAACCTAGGGCCTGCGGATTTCCGACCCGATATTCCTACCATGCACAGAAGGGCGACCACTACTGACACCGTCACAGCACTGTGTCGGAAGGGCCCTCTGTGATTCTTAATGGAATTCGCTTTTTCGCGTATCTGGCCCGACCAGGACTTAAACCTGAGTCCTTCGGATGTCCGACCAGACAATTCATCTTTGCCTGGCGAAGCTACGTCTACTGGGGCGATGACTGCTGCTACCTCAACAGTTGATATTTAAATGGTCGTGAAACATACAAAATCCACGAAACCCACAGCGTGCCTTATTAACACTGACCTTTTCGAGTTGAATGGTTTCTCTCCAATTTCCACGTACATGACCTACAAAATATTGTACCGCTTATCCTCCCACCGACTCTGCGAGGTATCATTCCTCTACCGTCGCACGGATGGTGGCTGGAACTGGAACACACTTAGTCAGCAGATACAACTGGGGATGATGACGGGATGATGACGGGCTGATCGCACAGGTGGCCGCTAACTTGTGCATTTGCCTGGTGGTGAAAATGGGAAACCACGAAATCCATTTTCAGGACGGCCGAGGTGGGAGTCGAACCCACGAGCTAGCGCGTTAGCGCTCTCGGCCACCGTGGCTGGTTCCTACATGTTTCTCCCCTTAAAACAACAATCACCACACACACACAAGTACACGAGACCAATATTCCAAGCTATTTATTGATGCAACCACAAGACGTATGTCTAGTCTCGAACAGTGTTTCTTAATTGGTGGTTCACAATTCCCTGTAGACACTCAGTGCTGTGTAAAGACGTCCACAATGATTAGACTGCGAGTGATAATACTAATACACTATTATGCTGTGAAGCGAGTTAGTCGTATTCTGGGTTAACGTTGCCGGTACCCACACAGTTAGGCTGCACTGGAAGAAAGTGGAATCAGCTCGACCGTCGACGACAGTTTCATCAGATCAAGTACTAAAACCATTTTGTATCTCCCCAGGGACTCACATCTAGTTGAACATATGTTCTCGACGACGGGACCACAGCTGAGTCCGGCATTGCTCCTACTTATTTGTGCTAGGCTCCTCTCTTTCAACGTTCCTGTCAACCTCCCTTGGTCAACTCTTATTCTCTTCCAACCCCGACGGTATTAGGGCATCCAAGGGCTAGGGAGTCTTTTACTTTCCCACCTTAATCGGTCGTGGTTTCATCTTTCCTGATATCCTCATTTTTCGAGGGGTCAGACCTCTTCTATTTCGTTTCATGGTATCTCCTGCCTTCTGTTCAAGGCCCCAAAGGAGGCAGGAGGCACACGAGAGGGACAGCGCGGTACACCCAGTGGAGCGAGTGGATGAACACAGGAGAAGGAAGGAATGCTTCCCTTAAGGGTCTCAGGAATACCCTACATGGCTCATGTTAGTTTTCAACATTATATTTGCCTTTCTCTCAGGAATGAATCGCAATTTCTCAGGGGTGTTCTTTATGACTCTCTTGTTACAATAACTGAGGATTTTTGAAAATACAGTACATGTATTTTTGATTTTTCATGAATATTTTCAAAATAAAATAATCTTATGCCAATTTCATGAAAATTTCCGTCTGGCAATATTAAACTGAAGTAAATTTTGGAAAACGGATTTGTTAAAATAACACATATCTGGGCGAATCATTTATGAAAAATTAAGTTTTTTGTTGAAAAATTACGGAAGAAGGTATTTTTAAATTAAGAAATACATATTAGAATGAAATTGGCTTCACATATTTTTTGTTTTCAAAATAGACCATTCTATAGTATTTAGGATCGCTCATCTTCCATTTTAAGCATCCATTTTCCATTAGTCCCGTGCACTTTAACCCCAGCAAACTATTTCTTATGTATTTATTTATTAATTCATTTATTTATTGTCTAAAGTAATAAAGATAAAAATCAAATTTAGCGGGCTTATTAATAGAACGTATGGTTGTAAGAGAGCAAAAGGAAAGTAGTCTTAGGAATGAGCTAAGAAAAATGTACAATTAGAAAGTTTAGGGTGGAAGATTAATATCGCACAAATATCAACATTTTGAAAACCTGGAAACTTTTTTGCATTCCGGAGTTCCTTAGCCGTAATGGCCTTTACACAACACCCTGGCTTAACCTATATACTGCAGTGCTACTGCGAAACCATAATGGCTAGAAAAATGAATATTATTTGCCAAACAAGAGACTAAACCTGGTTTTATTATAACAAGTAGGCCTAGTTCTGAGAAGAACTAATCATACATTCTGCTGGTCCCTTCCCTTTCAAAACTCTCCCGTCAATTAAGTAGATTCTTTATGTGATGGACTAAGTAGCTTTTGGCATATGACCTACATTTTTATAAAGTACAGGACAACCACTTAAATTAAAAAATCAATAATCAAGCATTGTAGTCATTTTAGATAGTAAACATCATATTTTAAGATAGCAAAATGGTTTTACTGTGGTCTTAAAGCATAGCTTTCGGCGTTGCTCGAGATAACTCACATAACACACCTCCAGCGCTGAAAGACGTAGGATCGTGCCCAAACTCACTTGATGAGATGCTCTCTACAATGCATGAATATCACACTAAAGAATCAATTTTCCAAACACCAATACAATAGAACATCAGTAATATATTTTACTTTTCAGGAATTAATGTGCGTATCATTATCATTTTCGATCTACTGTACATGAGAAGATTGGGACAAATGTTCTCGATGTTCCACCCCTTAAAACAATAACCACCAACACCACTACAATAAATAATTACGTACTTGAATACATAACTTTCAGTCTCGGTTTATTACGTCTCCTCCCACAAAATAGCATATTTCTGTAAGGAGTCACAGGAGTTTATTTTAAGGAAAGTCATATGCATGTCTTCCATTCATGAAAGAATTCAGTGCCAGTAGATAACATGTATTATGTTGGTTCATATACGAAGCTTAAAACTTTGATCGCTTGAACAGGATACGAGAAATAACAATATGTTTTGTGTTTTTAATTTCGCACTGGCACCATCTAGAATTGATAAAAGCAATTTAGCTCTTAATAAAGCTTCGCTACGCCAAGTTTCACAGCGCTCGGATAATTAGATAGTCAGTGAAGTCAAAATATCTTAAATTCGCTTGGCCGTCGTGCCATTTTGTTCTTATGCTTTTCAATGTCACAAATGTGTACAGTACTTACTATACTCACTATACAAAATTTCTGTTTAATTGCTGTAATAGTTTCAGAGATATTGATAACTTAAGACATTTTTCGCGTTTCTGCTATGTTAGATATAGGCAAACGAGTTATGTATTTGGTAATAACAACAACAATAATAATAATAATAGTAATAATAATAATAATAATAATAGCGCTCCTTTATCATGGTGATTGTTCTCAAGTCTTGTGCTGCCTCCTAGCAACAATTAACACTTTCCCTACTCCATCACCATCAACTCTTGTTCTCTTCCGACTCCGACATTATTAGGGTGTCCGACGTCTTTCATTTTCCCACCTCTGAATTTCCTGATGCCCTCATTCTTCAAGGGTACAGATCTATTCTTATCTACTGGCTTCTGTAGGAGGCATGGTGCATACTCAACGGCCCACGGCTGGTAAGTTGGGGAGTTTGCGACCCTGAGGGATTCCTGAGTTAGTGTCCACTTAGTCCTTAGTGTCCACTTCTTTTTCTAGTAAGTAGTCAGTTGTAGCGATGTCCAGCTTCTGGTGTAGCGGCTAGCATTCTTGGCTGTGACCCCAGAGGTCCGGGTTAGATTCCCGGCACTTCCAAGAAATGGCATTCCGGTCTGGGGGATGGAATGGGGTACACTCAGCCTCGTGAGGCAAAACTGAGAAGAGGTGGGTTTGATTCCCACCTCAGCCATCCTGGAAGTGGTTTTCCACTTCTACAGCAGGCGAAGTACGGGGGTGATTTCTAACCTAAGGCCACTGCTCCGGGACCTTCGGGCAACTTCGAGTGCTTTCGTATATGATAATGTATTCCGGAATTCCTATTAGTTTTCTATTGAAGTAGGCGGGGCTGCGGTAGTTTAATAACTGCTGCAACTAAATATGTGTATATATTGTAAATACCATCACCCACATACTATACTTGTAGACATACATTTAATAGCCTATGTGTAGGCTAATGGGTCTGATGATGATCGCTTGACGATCGAAACTGGTCATCCAAGGTATTTGTTAATCTTATGCAATTTGTTTTACAGGATTAGGTTAACACCCATTACAATTGGGTACAATCATCTTAACCCACTGAAAATCATTAAATTTCGATTGCTGTAGAAAAGTATATTTTGCGTCTAGTTATGCACTCCTACAGTAGACTATAGTTTATTTGAGGTATTAGGCAACGCGCGTTTGCAAGGCCCGGTCAGCCGGAGAAATATGCAAGCGCAAGGGTTACCGTCGCATAGACGCCGACACGGCGGCTAAACAAGTGGAAAGGACACTGGCCCAGATGATCTCCCAGCCGAACTCTGGTATTCCCGTTGTTGGGAGGCAGCAGAATGGTTAACAGAGATTTTCAACAGAATCATCGAGGAAGGACGAAGGCCAACCGATTGGCAACAAAGTATCACTCTACCCATCTTCAAAAAGAAGGGAAGTCCCGCAGAGTGTTACAACCATCGTCCAATTCGACTATTGTGTCACGCTCTAAAAATCTTCGAGCGTGTTCTGGACCAAAGGATCCGAGAGATCATCAAGCTTACCAGAAACCAAGCAGGATTTGTTACGAATTGTAGTACAGCCGATGCAATTCATGCTTCTAGACTCTTAGTTGAAAAACACCGAGAGAAGAGCAAGCCGTTGCATCTTGCTTTCTCGGACCTCGAAATGGCCTTGGACCGGGTGCCACACAGTCTCATTTCGAGGACACGGTGCGCCCGAATACCTTATAAAGTGGGTTCAACTGTTGTATGCACAAACAAGGAGTAACGTCCAAACCACCGCAGGACCATCGAAAGATTTCCCAATAACAGTCGGCGTCCACCAAGGTTCTGCTCTATCACCACTATTGTTCAACCTAGTAATGGACACAGTAACAGCTGACCTGTATCGGTTATTTCCATGAACCCTTCTTTATGCTGATGACGTCATGTTGGCTGCGGAAAACAAGTTGGATCTGTAAAATCAATCCCAACAATGGAGTGTTCGCCTGGCGCAATACGGCCTGCACCTTAATGTGCAGAAAACAGTGTATATGACGTCAGATGCCCTTGAAACAAGAACCATCCAAGTGAACGGTGCAGATCTGCTGCGAGTGAGCAAATTTAAATATCTTGGTTCCACAATTTCTGATGACGGGCGAATTTTTGAAGAGGTCAATTCAAGAACTAATGCTGCGTGGATGAAATGGCGAACAACAACGGGATGAACGCAGGGTGAAAGATCGTCTAAAATCAAAACACTATCGTACTGTCAACCGTCCAGTAGCCCTCTACGGCTCGGAATGTTGGCCGGCTACAGCGGAAACACAACGCCGTTGAAGTGTTATGGAGACTAAGATGCTAAGGTGGACAGCTGGCCTTACTAAGTTAGATCGTGTTTGCAATTACAGCGTCAGGAAACGGTTGGGTGTTGCACCAATCCGAGACAAAATGCGCGAGGGCCGTTTGCGCTGGTTTGGACATGTTTTACGGGCAGGAGATGAAACGATTGTCTAGGCGGGATACACACTTGAAGTCGTCGGCAGAAGACCAAAAGGACGACCTTTGCAACGTTGGTGTGACCCGCTACACAAAGACGCGTGAATCTCCATCCTTATGCGGCCTCAGACAGAGCAAAATGGAGACAACTGATCCATGCAGCGGACCCTGCAACAACGCGGGACAAACGCTGAAGAAGAGGAAGAATCTGTGTTGTGGCAGTTTGTTGAAATTGCCTTTATTGCCTTTAATTTCTCTTATTGCCTCATTTCCAGCAATACGATCAGACGACCTTCTGCGTTCTATGGGTCACTATGAAGTGAAATCAACCCTTCGGATCAAAGAAAATCAACCAATTCACTTATCCACGAAGCCAGGCAAGAATATAATTTAAGGACATAATAGCTCAAATAAAGCCTCCGTGGCTCAGGCGGCAGCACGCCGGCCTCTCACCGCTGGGTCTGTGGTTCAAATCCCGGTCACTCCATGTGAGATCTGTGCTGGACAAAACGGAGGCAGACAGGTTTTTCTCCGGGTACTCCGGTTTTCCCTGTCAAAATTTCATTCCAGCAACACTCTCCACTATCATTTCATTTCATCTGTCATTCATTAATCGTTGCCCCAGAGGAGTGCGTCAGGCCTCGGCAGCCGGCACAGTTCATATCCTCGCCGCTAGATGGGGGCTTCATTCATTCCATTCCTGACCCGGTCGGAGACTGGAAGCAGGCTGTGGATTTTCATTTCAATAGCTCAAATAATGCACGTTACACATTCGACATCCCACAGAATTTCACCCAACATAATGAAGCGAAAGATATTAGGATCTCTTAACTTATAACTAGAGCTGGGATTTCTATGTAATTACATATTTTACATATGTTTTCATATTTGTGGGTATTCTACATATTCTTAGTGATATTACATAAAATTACATATTTCAGAGTTTTTCTGTTTTTATATAAAATAAATTGCTGAATTGAAGTTTCACACTCTAAATGTGGGGCTGTTGTCTGTCCTCTCAACAGGGGGGATTACGGTAATTATGAGTGACAGGTATTTGAGAGGACGATAGGATGATAAGTGCTGTGCATGGGGAAACTGGTGCAAGTGTACTGAGTAAATTGCAAAAAGTGTTGAAGAGAAATCCTGATTATTCAACATTTCTCAGTGTGTGCCGAATTCTAAATGGAGATGACGTTGATCCTCCCGAGGACATTTCTCCAGCGAAAATTCCTCTCCTAAAATTTGCCCCAGTTACATAATGTGATGTTGAAAGATCTTTCTCTGCAAATAGGAACACCCTAAGTGACAAACACCTTTCTATGACCCCAGAGAACATCGAAAAATACTTAATAGTTCACTGTGCTACAAAATTTAATGAATAAATGTGCTTCGAGTTATGAAAATATTAATTTTCTATTGAATATGTTTGTGATATATTCATATAATATGACTCCAAAGAACATTGAAAAATACTTAATTATTCACTGTGCTACAAAATGTAATATAAAGCGTGTTTAATGTGTTGTAACTGACAAAATGGTAAGTTTATATTAATTATATGATATTACATATTTTGCCCAATCTACATAATATTTTGCTACATATTTTGGTGCTTTTTGTTACATATTTATGTACATATTATGCCACTTGATATTACATAAAAATCCCAGCTCTACTTATAACTAATAAAACCCGAACAACGTCGGGTACTATGGTAGGCACTGATACAAGAGAATTTTATATTTTTCTGTGCGTCGGTGAATTCACTTCGTTGTCATGAATGAGAGTATAACGCTTGATATATTTACGAGACGACAGCAATATCTCGCTTGAGTGGCTGCATTCATATAAATATGATGGCTCAACATATAAAGCCAATTCCCCTCCAAATCACGAGCCACAAGATAAAATAGATTTCTACGTTTGTTTTTCAATATCGTAAAGCCGAATGCCCCAAGTACAGCACTTCAATCCAACGACGCGACCCGAGGAAAGGTTAGATACTAACAGATGAAAGCTGGTTATAAAATCGAAGCAAAGAGACAAAATAATTCGTATTTCTGTGGTTTAAGGTAACTCCATGCATTATATCAAAATGTTTATTGGTTGTGATATTACCTCATATACTGTATTTCAATATCATACACAGGGTATTTCATAAAGAATGAACTGATTGCAAAGCTGCATTACGCAGTAAGCGAGGAACGCAACAGAACGAGTCACATGGAGTGTAGACTGACGTTTCGAATAGTTACCAGTAGTTTTCTGTTGCCCCCCCCCCCTCCCCCCCCCCCCCCCCACATTGACTAAGTGGATCGTGATTGCTGCGACGCGCTTTGGAGGAATTCTCATATCGCCTTGCAAGTGGTCCGTGCTGCTGCTGGTGGTCATATTAAACACTTGTTGGTGAAGGAACAAAACTTCAACATAAGTCACATACATCTTGCAATCTTATACCACTGACTGTTACGGAGATATAGCTTGATTAATTTGGTTCATTCTTTATAAAAGACCCCAGGCGCGGATTCAGGGGGGGGGGGGGGAGGGGTCACGAGGGTTATGACCCCCCCATACGGAGACCAATTTTTTTTTGCAAACTCAAAAATCGAAAACACAATAACCAGACAAATAAAACTTAACGAATTTTAACTGAAAAACAGTTTTTTTTTTTTTCATTTTATTCAATACTGAAAATATCTTTATTGCAATTATTATGTTTTGTTACAAGTGTACATATTTACAACTTCATACCTGTTATATAAAAACGATTATTTGTATAACAAAATCAACTCGTCTATTTTGTTTGGGGCCGATAACCTAGATGTTAGGCCCCTTAAAAAACAATTATCATCATCATCATCTATTTTGTTTAGCAAACCTTGTGATTACCGAATCGATGTCTATAGTGATGTCACGATGAATGTGCAGCAATGCACGGATAGGAATTTGGGGCTTTTTTTCGCACCAAAAAATTTTGCCGACGTGAAAACTGCAAGCTTGGTTGGCAATTTAAGCTGTGACTTCCTCCCTTTGTCGGTACCAACTCGACTTGCCGAAACTGTAACGTACCTTGATACTTTTCTCGAAGCTCGATGTGAATGTCGCAAAACACGCCGTTGCAATTTGTACGAATATTTTTGGTGCGCTAAACGCATCAAATTTCTATCCATGTAGCTTGCAAAAAATTGGTCTGGTTTTGTTATTTTGTGATTGCGTTGTTAGTGATACCATTTTTCTTAATAATTTCGATTCTGTGACCCCCCCCCCCCCCCCCCCCGAAGCCAAACTCTAGATCCGCGCCTGAATATCGAACAAAACACTTTTTTTTTTTTTAACTTTGAAGAATTTTTGCATTCCGGAGCTCCGTAAGCCGTAATGGCCTTTACACAACACCCTGTCCTGTCCTACTTACTGCAGTGCTACTGCGAAACCATAATGGCTAGAAAAATGAATATTAATGCCAAACAAGAGACTAAACCTGGTTTTATTATAACAAGTAGACGTAGTTCTGTGAAGAACTAATCATACTGTTACGTGCTACCCCCCTAGTGACACTTTTGTTAACTGGATTACGGTGGGTAGAAAGCACAACACAGATTGTTCCTTTAAAGAAATAATTAATTTCATTGCGGCCAGAAAGATACACTACTCATCAGCAAATACAAGCAATTAGAACCTTACTCCAGTTTCCTCAAGTCTCTTGCTTATGGAGAGCTCTTGCCCCCTTTCACTTGTCAACAGTTAATCCTCTCGCTAATGAGTCTGGTGGCCTTGACAGAACTACATGCAACTCTTCCTTATGTACACAAATTACAGTTACTTACGATAACCTGCTACACGCTGGTTCGCTGTTCACGAGCTGGGAAACAATGTCACTGGATTTCGTAACTCGCACGGCACTTCACCACAATATCTCTGACGCTCAGTGAAATCACACTCACTCAAAACACAAGCAGTCCCCTGTATGCTTCTCACTTCCTCGCTGTCAAGAGAAACGGCTTCACTAGGGGTTTCGCAAGTCACCACACTTCTGTCGCTCAGGATAAACGCTCGCACTAGCTTGTAAAACACGACAACACTGCTTGACAGGTCGCTCTTATATAGCAGGCCGGTGACTCAATAAATGCTTCTAGACCCATCCAGGGTTCACGGCTTCTCGAGGTTTCCTTCACTGGCTGAGTCACGAATATTCTGGACCATCCCTTTGTCCTAGTAGCCCTGTTGCATAAGGCGTACGCAATACACTGAGGCAGAGCACAGCCCAGCCCTGGGACAGTTGTGACTCATGCGGCGAGCGATGAAACAAACTCACAGCCGTAACACCACCCCCTTCCTATAAAGCTGATCGTCCCGATCAATCATTGGTCCGTCTGTGTCCCTCCGTAGGCTGCCAGGCAATCTCGATGCACGATCTTCATCTTCGCCCTCGGGCTCCGCTGGATACTTTAAACGACATCGTTGATCCATTTCACGACTCGGTACGGGCCCTCCCAGGACTTCTGCAGTTTGGGTGACAGGCCTTTCTTCCGTAATGGGTTGAGGAGCCAGACCAGGTCGTCCTCGTGGAATACGCCGGCATCCATCTGTTGGTCGTACCGGGTCTTCATTCGGTCGGTCTCGATCCGCAGTTTCCTCCTCGCGAACGCGTGCACGTCCTCCAGTTGGTCGACCAGTTCTTGACAATACTGGCTTACCGGGACCGGATCATTCCCAGGTCGGCCGAAGGCAAGATCGACAGGTAGACGGAGCTCCCTCCCAAACATGGCCCGGGCTGGTGTGCACCCGGTGGCTTCATGCACGGCGGCGCGGTAGGCCAGCAGAAATAGTGGAAGATATTTGTCCCAATCCCTCTGGTGCTCGCTGACGACTATTCGGAGATGGTTCTCGATGGTGCGATTGAATCGCTCTACCATCCCGTCGGACTGAGGGTGTAGCGGCGTTGTCCTTGTCTTCCGGATTCCCAGCAGCTGGAATAGGTTCTGGAACACCTGCGACTCGAAGTTCCTCCCTTGGTCGGAGTGCAGCTCCAGGGGTACTCCTTACCGGCTGAAGAATTCCTTCACCAGGGTCTCTGCGATCGTCGCGGCTTCTTGGTTAGGGAGCGCATACGCCTCCGGCCATTTGGTGATGTAGTCGCTGATGACCAATATGTAGCGGTTCCCTGCCTCGCTTAACGGGAATGGCCCAGCAACATCGAAGGCCACTCTCTCCATGGGGCCTCCCACGTTGTAGGTCTTCAGTTGACCCCGTCGTCTTCGTCCTGGGCCCTTGCTGGCTGTGCAATCGTGGCACCTCGCGCAGTGGTTTTCCACGTCGGTTCGGCATCCGATCCAGTAGAACCGCTCTCTCAGCTTCTCCAGGGTCTTCTTTATCCCTAGGTGTCCACCAGATGATCCTCCATGGACTTCCCTCAGGACTTCCTCCGTCATAGCCTTTGGTACGACGACTTGTTCCCGAGATGTCTTCCCGTCGGTGCTCTCCCAGGTCCAGCAGATGAGGCCATCCCTTACAATCAGCGAGTCCCACTGCGCCCAGTAGGACTTGAACTTTGGACTGCAGTCGCTCACAATGTTCCACCCGGGTCTGGGAACACAGGTCCTCTTCCACTCGGCTATCAGTCCCAGGTCATCATAATCTGCTTGTGCCCGCGTGAAAGATTCGTGGCTCCAGTTCCCTTGAAGTTCCACAGTAGTCCGTCGGCACTGTATACCGGTGTTCTCCTCCCTCCTAGTACAGAAGGTGCAGTCTTCGGACAAGGTCTTCGTGACAGGGCGTCGGCATTAGAATGCAGTTGGCCTTTCCTGTGCTAGATCTCGAAGTTGTACTGTTGAAGCCTCTCTAACCACCGCGCGAGTTGACCCTCGGGCTGTTTGAAGTTCAGGAGCCACCGTAGGGATGCATGGTCAGCACTGATGAGAAATTCTTGCCCGTACAGGTACTTGTGGAAGTGTTCGACGGTCTTCACGATGGCGAGCAGTTCCTTCCTGGTGACGCAGTAGTTCCTCTCTGGCTTTGACAAGGCTTTGCTGAAGTAGGCCACTACTCTCTCCTCGCCGTCCACTATTTGCGACAGGATTCCCCCTATACCAAATTCGCTGGCATCGGTATCGACGATGAACCTTGTTCCAGGTCTGGGGTAGGCCAGAATAAGCGCGGTGCACAGAGCCTGCTTGAGTTGTTCGAAGGCACTGTGGCATTCTGCTGTCCATGTGAAGAGTTGGTCCTTCTCAGTCAGTCGATGCAGTGGTGTGGCGATGTCAGCGAATCCTCTCACGAAGCGACGGTAATAAGTGCAGAGTCCCAGGAAGCTTCGTAGTTGGGACTTGTCCTTCGGAACTAGCCACTCCCTCACAGCTGCGGTCTTCTCTGGGTCGGTGCGCACCCCTTCCTCGGAGACGATATGCCCAAGGTACTGGACCTGCTTCTGGAAGAGCTGACACTTCTTGGGGCTCAACTTCAGCTGGGCAGCCCATAGCTTCATCAAGATCTCCTTCAGGTTGCTGTAGTGCTCCTCGAAGCTTCTTCCCAGTACGATGACGTCGACTAGGTAGACCAGGCAGGTCTTCCAGTGTAGTCCCCTCAGAATGGACTCTATTAGCCTTTCGAAGGTCGCAGGTGCGTTGCACTGACCAAATGGCATGACGGTGAACTGCCAGAGCCCGCTGCCCACAGAGAACGCCGTTTTCTCGCGGTCCTTAGGGTGGACCTCCACCTGCCAGTAGCCACTCTTCAAATCCAAGGTGGAGAACCATCTTGATCCTGATATGGTGTCCAGCGTGTCGTCGATCCGGGGTAGAGGGTAGCTGTCCTTCTTCGTGACGTCATTCACCCGCCTGTAGTCCACGCAGAACCTGGTGGAACCGTCCTTCTTCTTCCTAAGCACGACCGGAGAACTCCAAGGACTATGTGATGGCTCGATCACCCCTTGCTCCTTCATCTCTTCTACCATCCGGTCGACTTCGGCTGGCTTGGCGAGCGGGACACGTCGGAATGGGGCCCTAATCGGTGCGCTGTCCCCAACGTGAATTCTGTGCTGGACCAAGCTTGTTCTGCCGAAGTCTTTGCTCCCCACGGAGAAGACGTCATGGAATTCGCGTAGCAGGTCCTGAAGTTGGCGTGATTGTTCCTCGTCTAAATGGTCCTGGGATCCTTGGTACAGCTTCTGTAGTTCTTCTGGCAGTGCGCGTCTTCTTCGGTTGTCCGTCTGCAGGTGTCCGTCCGTCGTATCTGTGATGCGGGCAATCCAGGTAACGGGCTCGCAGACTCCTAGGTTGGTGTCCCGGTGAACCATAATATCGTAGTCGTTCAGGTTGGACAGGCGGACGTACGGCTGAGACGTCGTGTTGATGAGAGTCTTGGCAACTAGCAATCCTTTTGTCTGGATGTCCTCATATTTTGGCTCGATGACCGCCGCCACTCCCTCAGCTGTTCCGTCGACAATTACGGCAGCGCTGACTTCCGTCCTGGTGGGAACGATGACGTCCTCTCTCAGCCTTACTCGTCGATCGGCGACGGCCTCGTGTGCTGGTTGCAAAGCAAGTTCCTCACTTCCGAAGTGCAGAGTGTTGGTACTCAGATCCAAGATGATGTTGTTCTGGTCCAGGAAGTCCAGTCCGATGATCACTTCATTTGATACGTCAGCCACAAGCACTGGATGCTTTATCGCCCGTCCACCAATGACGAACTTCAGTGATGCTTCGCCATGTACCGGTGCGGTCTCTCCGGTCGCGGTTATTAGCTGGAGGTGCCTTTGTGTGGGTTGCACTCTCCACTTCGGGATCACGGTGGGACTGACGATGGTCCTCGATGCTCCCGTGTCGAATAGCATGGGCCAGCTCTCTCCGTTTAAGACTCTGTCGACCATCAGGCTGCTATTATCCCTCCGTAACTGCGTCACACGCACTTGGACTGCCGGGGCTTGACGACTGTCACAAGCCAACCTTTGCCCCTCAAGGCTGGCTGATACTTGCTTTCCAGGGCCGCGCGGTTTCCCTACGACTAACTGTCCCGACGGAAACCCTTGGCGGCGGCGATCACCGCAGTCCTTGCTCAGGTGGCCTCTCTTACGGCAGGTCCAGCAGGTCGGTAGTCCTCTTCCGGGCCGCCTCTCCGGATGTCCTTCGGCTACGTTTTTGTTGGTGGTACTGCGACTCTTGAAGAACCGGCCTAGCGCCTCCATCAGTTCATCGGCCAGGGGCTTGGTCTTGTCGGCTTTGGCTGGTTCGTCGACGTCCACCTGACGCACCCGCGCGCGCATTCTAGATACCTGCTTTGCCGTCTCGAACTCAAGTGCGTGGCTCAGCGCATCTGCCAGGGTCTTATTGCGCGCGAGTCGCAGCGCCTGTTAAGTGTCCGAGTCCCGTAGCCCGTCGGTGAAGGCCTGCGTCGCAATCTGTTCCAGAAAGTCGGCCGGCGCTGTTGGGTAGGCGAGCCTTACGAGGCGTGCGATGTCCATCTCGAACTCCTGTAGGGTTTCCGCGCTCTTTTGTACCCGGGTCCGGAGCTGCATCTGGTAGGCCTGCTGAAGATGGCTATCTCCATATCGGGACTCCATATGGGCGATTAGTGAAGTGTAGTCCTGAGATCCAGTCGGGATGGCCTGAAGGACGTTAAGGGCGTCACCTCTCAGCGCTACAATAAGGGCTGTAGCCTTTTCTGTGTTGTTCCAGTTATTTATGGAACAGGCTGCCTCGAACTGACGTAAGTAGGTGCTCCACGGGACCTTTCCGTGGAAGGTTGGGGGCGTCACTCTGCTATGTCCCGTTCCTGATATTCCCGGTGTAACGGTGGGCGGGCGTTGGTGCAGCTCGGCAACTTCCTCTTGTAGAGCGTTGAATCTCGCTTCCATCCCCGTCGGCGGGCGTTGGCTCAGCTCAGCAATTTCCTTTTGTAAAGCGTTGAATTTCTCTTCCACCCCAGTCAGTGGGCGTTGGCGCAGCTCGGCCACTTCCTTTTGAAAGGCGTTGAATTTCTCCTCCACCCCCATCAGCGGGCGTTGGCGCAGCTCGGCAACTTCCACTTGTAAGGCGTCGAACTTCTTTTCCACTGCCGTGACTTCCTCACGCAGACCCTGTTCTAATTTCCTTTGGCTTTCCTCTAATTTCGTCAGCAGACACTCTTCCAGATTTTTCTGGCCATCCAGAAATTTGGCGGTTAGGTCCTCTGCTAACTTATTCTGGCTGTGCTCCATCTTCCTCTGGCTGTCCTCTAATTTCGCAGTTAGGTCCTCAGTTAACTTATTCTGACAGTCTTCTAATTTAGAAGTTAGCTCCTCGGCTAACTTCTTCTGGCCGTCCTCCATCTTCTTCTGGCCGTCCTCCATCTTGGCTTCCACGCCACATAACTTTTCTAGCAATGCTGCAAATTGCGCTTCCATTTTAGATGTTTGTCTTGCAAAGGGCATGCACTCACAGGAATTTTTTTTTAAAAAATGACCTGCTCGGGTTTTGAAACCAGGACCGTCAGGTGTTGTGCTTGTGTTTGAGTTCGTAATCCCGCTTCTGACACCAGTTGTTACGTGCCACCCCCCTATTGACACTTTTATTGACTGGATTACGGTAGGTAGAAAGCACAACACAGATTGTTCCTTTAAAGAAATAATTAATTTTATTTCGGCCAGAAAGATACACTACTCATCAGCAAATACAAGCGATTAGAACCTTACTCCAGTTTCCTCAAGTCTCTTGCTTATGGAGAGCTCTTGCCCCCTTTCACTTGTCAACAGTTAATCCTCTCGCTAATGAGTCTGGTGGCCTTGACAGAACTACATGCAACTCTTCCTTATGTACACAAATTACAGTTACTTACGATAACCTGCTACACGCTGGTTCGCTGTTCACGAGCTGGGAAACAATGTCACTGGATTTCGTAACTCGCACGGCACTTCACCACAATATCTCTGACGCTCAGTGAAATCACACTCACTCAAAACACAGGCAGTCCCCTGTATGCTTCTCACTTCCTCGCTGTCAAGAGAAACTGCTTCACTAGGGGTTTCGCAAGTCAACACACTTCTGTCGCTCAGGATAAACGCTCGCACTAGCTTGTAAAACACGACAACACTGCTTGACAGGTCGCTCTTATATAGCAGGCCGGTGACTCAATAAATGCTTCTAGACCCATCCAGGGTTCACGGCTTCTCGAGGTTTCCTTCACTGGCAGAGTCACGAATATTCTGGACCATCCCTTTGTCCTAGTAGCCCTGTTGCATAAGGCGTACGCAATACACTGAGGCAGAGCACAGCCCAGCCCTGGGGCAGTTGTGACTCATGCGGCGAGCGATGAAACAAACTCACAGCCGTAACAATACATTCTGCTAGCCCCTTCCCTTCCAAAACTCTCCCGGCAATTAAGTAGATTATTTATGTGATGAACTAAGTAGCTTTTGGCCCATGACCTACATTTTGATAAAGTATAGGACAACCATTTAAATTAAAAAATCAATAATCAAGCATTGTAGTCATTTTTTATTGTTATCATATTTTAAGATAGCAAAATGGTTTTACTGTGGTCTTAAAGCATAGCTTTCGTCGTTGCTCGAGATAACTCACATTAACACACCTCCAGCGCTGAAAGACGTAGGCTATATCGTGCCCAAACTCACTTGATGAGACGCTCTCTACAATGCATGAATATCACACTAAAGAATTACGCACCTCAATCAAGGTACTGACTTATCAATTTTCCAAACACCAATTCAATAGAACATCAGTAATATATTTTACTTTTCAGGAATGAATGCGTATCATTATCATTTTCGATCAACTGTACATGAGAAGTTTGGGACAAATGTTCTCGATGTTCCAGCCTTTAAAACAATCACCACCACCACCACTACAATAAATAATTACGTACTAGAATACATAACTTTCAGTATCGGTTTATTGTGTCTCCTCCCACAAAATAGCATATTTCTGTAAGGAGTCACAGGAGTTTATTTTAAGGAAAGTCATATGCACGTCTTCTATTAATGAAAGAATTCATTGCCAGTATATAACAATTATTATGTTGGTTCATTATACGAAGCTTAACTCTGATCGCTTGAACAGGATACGAGAAATAAAAATATGTTTTTAAAATTTCGCACTGGCACCATCTAGAATTGATAAAAGCAATTTAGCTCTTAATAAAGCTTCGCTGCGCCAAGTATCACAGCGCTCGGATAATTAGATCGTCAGTGAAGTCAAAATATCTTAAATTCGCTTGGCCGTCGTGCCATTTTTTTCTTATGCTTTTCAATGTCACAAATGTGTACAGTACTTACTATAGTCACAATACAACATTTCTGTTTAATTGCTGTAATAGTTTCAGAAATATTGATAACTTAAGACATTTTTCGCGTTTCTGCTATGTTAGATATAGGCCAACGAGTTATGTATTTGGTAATGAAATGAAAATCCACAGCCTGCTTCCAGTCGACCGACCGGGTCAGAGAATGGAATGATTGAGCCCCCATCTAGCGGCCAGGATCTGAACTTTGCTGGCTGCCGAAGCCTGTCACACTCCCCTGGGGCAATGATTAAATGAATGACAGATGAAATGAAATGATAGTGGAGAGTGTTGCTGGAATGAAATGTTGACAGGGAAAACCGGAGTACCCGGAGAAAAACCTGTCTGCCTCCGTTTTGTCCAGCACAGATCTCACATGGAGTGACCGGGATTTGAACCACGGACCCAGCGGTGAGAGGCCGGCGTGCTGCCGTCTAAGCCACGGAGGCTTACTGTATTTGGTAATAATAACAATAATAATAATAGTAGTGGTAATAATAATAATAGCGCTCCTTTATCATGGTGATTGTACTCAAGTCTTGTGCTGCCTCCTTGCAACAATTAACACTTTCCCGACTCCATCACCAAATTGAAAGAGACTCGAGACTCCGGGAATCACGGTATCTCAATTGTCCAACGAAAATACCATGTAAAAGAGTACTCTGACTTGTAATCAAAATGATATGCACTTCTCATTAATTTGAAAGCCTTACCCACTGCCCAATACGCTTTCAAGAGAAGCATTTCATTTAGACTAGAGTCGCGAGCTGTGGCTAATAGTTTCCAAATTCACAGCTGGCGGGATTAGGGGTTTGGATAAAGCCATCCACGTGTGATATCCTAGGGTACAAACCCTTCTAAGCGTAGCCAGGCGGGTTTTCAACTGGTGATCCCGCATTACTTCCACTTACTTTATCTCTCCTATCGACCTTCCTTTGTCAATTCTTGTTCTCTTCCGACTCCGACATTATTAGAGTGTCCGAAGTCTTTCATTTCCCCACCTTTATTAGTCCTTGCCTTTGAATTCCCGTATGCCCTCATTCTTCGAGGGTACAGATCTATTCTTATCTACTGCCTTCTGTAGGAGGCATGGTGAATACTCAACGGCTCACGGCTGGTAAGTTTGGGAATTAGCGACCCTGAGGGATTCCTGAGTTGGGACCGTTTGTATCCCTTTTTCCAATGTCTTGAGGGCAGACCTTCTCCTATTTCCCTTCCCTGTTAGCCTTTCATGGCACTGCTTCCTTCCAAGTCCCTCAATCCTCATCCTTCCAGGATTGGTGGCAGCTCTTTTTTTGCTATCATTTATTTCCCTTATTCCTATTAGTATCCACTTGTTTTTCTAGTGATTATTCAGTTGTTGCGATGTCCAACTTCTGGTGTAGCAGCTAGCATTCTTGGCCGTCACCCCGGAGGTCCGGGTTCAATTCCCGCCTCTTCCAAGAAATGGAATTCCGGTATGGGGACTGGAACGGGGTACACTCAGCCTCGTGAGGCAAAATTGAGAGAAGGTGGGTTCAATTCCCACCTCAGCCATCCTGGAAGTGGTTTTCTATGGTTTCCCACTTCTACTGCAGGCGAAGTAGGGGGGTGATTTCTAACCTAATAAGGCCACTGCTCCGGGACCTTCGAGCAACTTCGGGTGCTTTCATATATGATCATGTAATCCGGAATTTCTATTCGTTTTCTATTGAAGTAGGCGGGTCTGCGCTAATTTAACCCTTTGTGTGCTTCGCCCGTCTATAAACGTTGCAAATTAACTATTATTATTTCATATTCCCCATTCACTTTCGAGTACCGAGTTGATCTCTGGCATGTTCTGCCATCTATTGACATTATGCAGTAGTACTTGAGTTTGGAATTTTGCTTCCGGAAGTAACTAACTGACAGAGCATTTTGTAGGCGTCTGTCCTCTACAGCTGGAGTTCATCTGAGATGTTAACAGTCATGGCAGAATATGAGGCAAATTCTTCACGCCGAGTTGTTATTTCGGATCATAGGATATCAATTGTTGTACTAGTAAAAAGCAACAAGTGTTAATTGCCTACTGATTTTAGGAACTAGTTGTATTTTTGACCCTACATTTGGTATAATGATTGGTGCAATAATTTTAATTTGGATTCTTCTGAAAATAAAAATTTATATGAATTGAGGATTTTGAATTTACATTTAGATAAATAAATACCCAATATCTATAGACATTTTAACCCCCTCCTCTTCCCCCCCTCCGCCCCCCCCCCCCCCTGATAAGTTTAAAATTATTACATATACAATCTTTTTAAATGCAAATGATAAAAACTCAGCACTTAAAAGGTTAATAACTGCTACAACTAAATAATTGTATATATTGTAAATACCATCACCCACATACTTGTAGACGTAGATTTAATAGCCTAAGTGTAGGCTAATGGGGCCGATGATGATCGCTTGACGATCGAAACTGGTCATCCAAGGTATTTGTTAATCTAGTGGTTTTTGTTTTGTTTTTGTTTTTTTCTCAGGATTAGGGAAACGCCCATTACATTTGGATACAGTCGTCTTGATCCACTGATAGACATTAAATTTAGATTACTGTAGAAAAGTATATCTTGCGTTTAGAAATTATGCACTCGTACATTTCGGTATATTAAAGATTCATTTTCCTTTAGGCTTGTACACAGGAAAGAGAACCTAGCGGTACATCCACATACAGTAGGAGGCATGACCAATCATAAGGAAACTATTTGAAAAGAAGAGCATTGTGGTATAAGTGGTATTGTATTGTCACCGTCAATATGAAGTACCTCTGCTGAAGTAATCCGCAGGATTAAATGGACCCATGATGCTGTACTACTTTGTTTGCTCACCACGTCACATTTCCAACTTCACTAAGCCTGTGCGGAGATTTGCGATGCTCACATTAAATCGAGCTCGTTTCATCTTTATAATCGGATGAGTATAATCACTAAAACTTGTGTACAAAGCCTCCGATTCGGAGAAGAGTAACATACACGAGTCTCATCCAGAAATTACGGTTCCCTATTTTACAAATAAAATGTAAACATAGTTACATTAAAAGATGTATTGGCACCAGATACAACAATGTTTGATCTAGTATCGACATAAGTACAGAAAGTTCTAGTGCTAATCACGCCCTGCGACAATTACTGCGGTATTCTTACGGGCAATCACGCTTCACTGATTGTGAATTATAGTCTCAACTAGTAACTCACACAGCCCTAGTGCACTAACCAAGTTTCCTCAATAACCTAATAAGTTCAAAAAGCCAAGCACACATCCAGTGGAAAAGACTAAGTGAGATAGTTAGTGGTCAATTACAAACATTCACCGGCACCAACTTATGTTTTCAGCACAAAGTTCCTATTTGCTGTCGGCGTGGCTTGCGTGGCCTTGTCTTACAGGCGATGCGGACTCAGCACTTCTCGTAGACTGCTAACGACGATAATGCTCACACAAAGATCACTGATGCAAAGAATGCTGTCCCAACGATCGCTGTTGCGACATTTCTACTGCCTGGTAGTGTGACTTACTGTCCAGATGACGTAATGCTCCAAAACTTCTTTCATTAATATCTCATGAACGCGTGCCGATAGAAATATAAATCTTTTTGCAGTTTCATCATAAAAATCAAGCCTATTTTATAGAGTAGTCATCTCCTCTGTTGGGCAACGGGATAATCTTTAGTCAGTTATTCTCGCAACTTCGATGGCTCGTCATTCGCTGCGGTCAGCAGCGGCAGCAGCGGACTGGTCCCCCACTAACACGGCGCTCGTTTGGAAATGCAACGTGGCGCTTCATTCAAACTCCTCAAACGACATGACCGCTCCCGGTCACGGGTGCAGTATTGAGCAACAACTTAAAACTCAACATCCGTAAGTTGCAGTCATTTCAGACAAGAAACATAAAAAAAAAAGCACAATGATCTTACTATTGGTACTAGTGCATGTCCTGTTTAAATCAAAGCTTTCATTGCTCCTCAAGGTCACCCACGTCAACACTGAAAAATATGTTACACGCTGAGTCTTATCGAGAATACACGAATACAGAACTGAAACTTGTGTACAGGTTTATCAACTTACAGAGAGACAGGTTCAATAGAATACAGCAAAATATATTCTCTACAGATATGAACATCCATATAATCCATAATTTATGATGCCTGCAATAGAAAATGGGGGTAGATGACCTTGGTGTTACCCCTTAAAACTATCTCCACCAACACCATTGCATTGGGAAATTGTGTGCTAGAATATGTAACTTTCAGTATCGATGATATAGGACTCCTCCCGTGAGATGGCATCCTTCGGTAACGAGTCATGGGAGTTTATTTTAACAAAAGTCAAATGCACGGCTTCTATGATTTACGGAAAGGAAGCTACAGTACATAGTGCCATTAGATATGATTATTATAAGAGCCCGTCATAAGATTCTTCTCTTCATTCGCTTGAATAGGTTAAGTCAGTGGTCGCCAAACTTTTAAGTGACTGAGCCACCTTACAGCTCATAAACCTTACCGTGAGCTACCCAACAAAGTAGGGTATCCGCAGCTTCTAAAAACGCCTCTTTGATTAATTCGTAAGGTTTCTTATTTCGAGCAATAATTTTGGAAAAATGAAAAGACGCCTCAGTTGCTGCTTTGTTTCTGTCTAATTTCTTGAAAAAAAAAGTAGATTGTTGAGCATTTAATTGAGATTCCAGTTGTATTACCTTCTCTTTCTTTCTTAAGGAAGAATTCTGAGGGAAATCCTTTTAAATACTGGAGTGAACGGTTTTGTAATGACGTTCGACGTTTGATTTCTTTGATTTCTTCCCAACTGCTACACTTGCATTATAGAAAGTAAGCACACACATTTGTCCTTTACCTGGGTAAAAAAAAAATATCAGATACCCATTCAACATGAAAATGATATATATTTTTTTTTTTTTTTGCTGGAACTCGCAATAATTAGAACCGTCCGCAGTCCGCAGTATGCATAAAATACAAGAAAAAAAACCTACACTGACGATCACACACCAGACACTGACTGACAGACCCGCGGGACGCGCAGAGGGAATCAGGGGGATGAGTAGTGCAGATTAGCCAACTCAAGAGCTGCGTCTGAAATTCCCCCACGAGCTACCAAAAATTTACCTGCGAGCTACGGTTTGGCGACCACTGGGTTAAGTCCTCTATCACCATACAATACTTCAGTTTAATTGCTTAAATAGTTTTGGAGATATTGTGAACCAGTTAAATGTATCGCATTGATGCCATGTTGGATTGTTTGATGTATAGGCTATAGAATTATAAGCCAGCAAATGAATATTATAATCGTTGTTTATTATACTAACTTACATCGCTTGATTGTGTGTGTTAGATAGTCAGCCCGAAGGCTGGTTGGATCCTCAAAAAGCACCGCCGTTACGTTATGTGAGTAGATACCCACAAAAACCCAAGGCAGGGCTATATTGAGGCGTTCTAGGCAAGAAGAGGAGTGAGGTAGTTTGCCATTGCTTTCCTCACTGAGTCAGAACAGTAGTCCTAACCCTACGAGTAGAACCTTTCACAGCATTCACAGGCACTGACTGTGCCCTGAATGCCATTACTAAGCACCACACATACCTCAGTAGCTTCCATATAATCACAGCCATGAGTGAGACTGAGACATCGGTGAAAAGCCACCTTTTACTCTAGCCTGTGCCAACTGACAAATGCAAATGTACTGTATTCATCAAGAGATGGCAAACAGGCCAATCGCTTGATTAGGACACAAGAAATGAAAACGTGATTTTAAAAATATTGCACAGCCGCCATCTTAAGTTCTCATAAATATTGAATTAAATTAGGCGCTTCAACCAAGCCCCATAAATGAATGAAGAACAACAATCTCCCGCTATGTCACCATATTCTGTAGTTGTGTCACTGACCAAGTTCTACTCCAATGAGTGTCACTGCCAGACTGCTCCTCATGAGCCTTCTGGCCTTAGTTCATATGAAATTATAAGATTTTTTGTGTTTATATCTTTCCTCTGTCCATGTCCTTCCTTACCCATATCCTCCCGCCTTTCAGATTCTTGATGTTCGCGAGAAGTTTTTTGTATCATCAGCATTGAAACAAATGACACTTTCACCGACCGCTCGCCTTTAACTCTGCCTACCCTGAGAGCATTGCCCACATCAGAATCCTCACAGTTTAATTTCAAACCATCCTTAGTAATCAAGAGAACTTTGCTAAGAAATTCGTTGTCACTCTCATTCCCTTTTTCGGGCGTGGTGGTGCAGTGGTCAAGCTGCTTGTCTCTCACCAATGTTCGATTCCCGGTCATTACATGTGAGATTTTTGAAGTGAAATGTCACGTACTGCTCGGTTCCAAGCTCTGTGAACTTGCGGGATGAAGGGCAGAGGCAGGGTAGGAACAGACGAGAATTGACAAGCCTGTCGACAGCCTGCCGTGTTACCTGACATTCTCGTCTATTCCAATACTGCTAACATAGGGTCTTTTCTGAAACCAGTGTGATGTTACGAATAAGTCAGCGAGTCACCGACCAATATATTTGGTTCGGTACTATGCACGGACCGAGAAACCTCATCACTCGTCAACACCATTTCTTATAGTCCGCGATGCACATTCCTCTCAGGTTCACGCAGCTTAGACTCGAGCAGTACTGGTTCGGATTCCACGCAAAGAAAATGGAAGTCCCGTGGCTCATGATCATGAGATTAACGGTCACGTAAAACTACAAGCTTCCTTTCCCTTTCCATTCCCTTTTCCTTCCCTCATTCCATAAATGAAGAAGTTTTCCCTTGTCTCATCCTTATTGCTCCGCTGCACAGTGGGTCAAAATCGAAATCTAGGAGGACAAAATTATTTATTTTCATAATAAAAAAATAAAAAATTTATTACTTCTACAGCATTCTCATATAACTGCCGCTCACCATTCTGGGATATAAACGCATCTTAGTGTAAATCTGTCACCACTCTTCGAGCAGTCTGAATTGGAGGGTGAATGTAAGTGGCTGTGGTTTGGTTGTCTTTGTGGTTAGTGCGATGCTTTAAGATGGAACATGCAGCTGAAGGTATGATCTTTGTAACATGTTTCAGTTATTAATGGGCATAATTGTTACGTAATTTTAGCTATATTTGCATTATATAATATTTAACTATTATTTTTAAAATTATATTTTCACTTAGATTTTTAGTATGTCGCGTCACTCTGCGTCACTTTCTACTTAATTTTAAAATGTAGATAAAGTCTTGTAGTTCACGCCTGTTATAAGATTTTTTGCATCTTTTTGCAACTTACTTAGTTATTTTACGTTTTAGAAGATGCCGCGCAACCAGTTCTCACACGTTTACAACTGTTTGAAGCACTGAGTTCGACGATTATGTCAAAAGTGGAACTTTGTGACATTGTTAAAAGTAAATTATGGGTAGAAAATTCTTCTGAAGGGATAACTGAATGCTCTATCCAACTCCTAGTCAAAGACAATTTCTTGCATGTGTAGACGTAACTTAAAAAAGGTCTTAACTGATGTATATTATGAAATAAACAAATTATATACGTTGCTTTCACTCTAAATTAATGATTAAAACGTAAAAATAATGTTGGCCCCCCTAGATTTTGATTTTGACCCACTGTGCGCTGGTCCAGCCTTCTTCGTTCGCTTATATATCTTCTAATAGCTTTACTTTTTTTATCTTAGCTTCTTTACCTCTTCCGTTGTTTTGCACCAGTCTGTCACCAGTCTCATTTCTTCCTTTATTCCAGCTTAGATTACTCACAAGGAATGTAACGGATCTGCTCTGTTTGGGAAGACTCCTTTAAAATTTACTTTATTTTTCCAATTTCCTGTAATCCTAATCGTCCATGCCCTGGGTTCGACTTGACTCCTTCGATCATCAACAGCATCACTACTATCACCGGTGCCCTCACCATCACCATAATCTCCATCTGCTCAATGGTATTTTCCACTGTCACTTTCCCAGCACCGATATCGTGCTTAAGTCTAGCCTGCCAGTGACTGATGACCGCCTGCCACTGCTGAATAGCAATACCCATAGCTCGGTACATCTTCCCTGCTTGGTTGCAATTGGGCATGAGAGACTACTGGTGGCATTAACGTAGCTAGCTGCTTGGGACAGGAGACGGAGATACGCTCTTCCTTCTTCCCTCCTACACAAATACTGAGAAGAAATTAAATCATATTGCCAAAGGGAGTTCATATGTAGCGATGCAACTGGCATAGTATTGATGAGAAAGGTGAGGTAAGTGATTGTTGGTCTCAACTTACTTCGAAATTAACAGGGATGGCAGCGATCTGCTTTCTATGCACTCTTCATTAACTGCTTTGTGAAGAGAATCCCTGTTATGGTTTACTGAGACTTTCTCGAGGGAAATCTTCCATTTAATAATGGTGAAAACTTATTCTGCCCGCTGGCACGATCAAAGCATTGACGGTAAAGGTTAATTAATTACAAGTTATAAGAATTGACTTTGTGCTCGCAACGTGATGAGGTAAAAAGAAAAGCGTGTGTACCATCAACCAGCTTCCTCACTTTGCAGCATGTAAAGGTCAAATGAAGTCGTGAACAATAGTACCGTATATGCACAGTAGTTAAGGGCAGATGACCTCGCTGTTCAGCCCCTTCAAACAACAATAACTAAATAACTGCACAGTAGTCGAAGAAGAACATTTATTAGATTAACGTCCATTTTAACTGCCAGGACATCAGCCTTTCACGTGCCAAAAGAAAAAAATTTACACTGTCACATCCCATCAGTCTGAATTGGAATCGAAAACGCATTATTGGGTCTTGAAAGTTAGCACGTGCCACTCAGTCCATTGACCATGTATTGTTATCGCAGCCAAAGACTCTTAACATGTTAGAAAATTATCTGCATAACACTTATCTTGCTTTATAACACTTTACCTTGTTTCAAATTACTGCGAACGGCAAGTGCAAACCAAGGGCAAAGCAAGATCACGCGCGCGGAGGGAGATGGCTGGATGACGTGCCCCTTCCATCCAGTCTAAAAACACTTATAGTGGGCGATGTATTGAAGATAGAGATATGCTCTCGCGGACTTTTTTGTAGAACATTTCATGCTGACCAATTCTTACGCTCATAGTATACTGATATTTTTAACGGTTTGCCCAGCGTAAGCTTAAGAAGCGCACGGACGCCAAGTTTGTTTTCGACTTTGTCACTGAAATCGTTACTGCTTGGCTTCCTTGGATCATACATACATTATTTTCTACAGAATCCTTCCTCGAGATATCCTTTACAGAATGGTGAAACCCGAATCAAAATCCATCCAGTGGTTCTCGAGATTACCCGTGACATCCAAGAATCGGGGATAGAGATTGTCGGGGTACACATGCACCAAGCGGTACTATGACGTCACACACCTCAGTGCATCTGGGTACATTTCGTCCCGTCACCGTAACGTAACGCCAGATCCCAGCGTAACGACGAAGTCGACAAGATCATTTAAAATGATAAAATAGATAACGTGTGCTCGGTAGTCGTGTGTGTAACTGAGAAAGTTTGTGTGTTTAAATTTAATAAGGTGCAGTCCCGGCAAGCCTCCGTGGCTTAGGCGGCAGCACGCCGGCCTCTCACCGCTGGGTCCGTGGTTCAAATCCCGGTCACTCCATGAGAAATCTGTGCTGGACAAAACGGAGGCAGACAGGTTTTTCTCCGGGTACTCCGGTTTTCCCTGTCAAAAATTTCATTCCAGCAACACTCTCCACTATCATTTCATTTCATCTGTCATTCATTTAATCATTGACCCAGAGGAGTGCGTCAGGCCTCGGCAGCCGGCACAGTTCATATCCTCGCCGCTAGATGGGGGCTTCATTCATTCCATTCCTGACCCTGTCGGAGACTGGAAGCAGGCTGTGGATTTTCATTTCAAGGTGCAGTCCCGGCATTTGGACGGCTGTGAGGCGCTCGCTGTGTCCATAAAGTAAAAGTGGGAAACCACAGAAACCCACTTCTAGGATGGTTGAGGAGAGTAACAAACCCTTTCTTCTCAATTCCCCTCACGAAGCTGAGTGCACCTCGTTCTCACAAAACTGAATTTCTTCACCGAGCAGGGAATCTTTGAAATAGGAATCTCAATACGTAGGCTACCCCTTGATCCTTTATGGTTCACGCAAACGCAATATTTGCAGGAGAGCTGTAACACTAACGGGACATCAATAAAACATTTGACATGTTATAAAATGAGTTTTTATGACTAAATAATTGTATATAAGTAGAGACACGGGGAAATCGCAACTGCGATAAATGCGAATTTTATTTTATGTTCGACGGTGTCGAAATGTAAACATTACGTGTCAGAAAACTGTATCATAATGAGGCTCTTTATAACACTATTTTTCATTATGAAACAGTTTCTCCCACCAATCAGAACTCAAGAAACAGTTGTGTGACCAATTAGGTAAGGATACCTTCGCGCATGCGCTCAAAATCCAACATGTCTATATAAATTACTGACATTGAAAGTGCACCGTCCATATGTTCGCGTTAATAAACTGGCGAATATGAGACAAGAAATAGCACTGTACCTTAATATCCCCAACCCCAATTTATACACAGCGCATTGATTTCAAACGACGTCGATGACAATATTAGTGAATGCTATAGAGCTGGATGGCAGGCTGTAAACAATAGGTGATCTGTGTTGACAAGCAAAGTGAATGGTCTCTGCTTTCGGAGTGCCTTGGCCCACGCATGCGCTCTGTTCAGTCAGCAAAGCCAGCGCGCCCTGTTCACTACCTGAATTAACTGAATCCCACATATATAATGATCGTCGAACATAAACAGTCGGTTGCAACTCGCCAATAATGGTAATTAAGACACTCGTATGGAAATTATAATACTCGCTTACGCTCGTGTCTTAATTATTGCCATTATAGGCTCGTTGCATAATGTACTATTTTCTCGTTTTTTTACTATTTGTTAACTATTATGACTATGTACTGTATACCCTGAATTTGCGAAACTGAATGTGTGGCAGATCGATATCTAAGGGTTCTTGCAAATTTACCCGACAAATGCGACAAATGCGATAAATGCGAAAAGTGCCCAATTTACCGAAAAATATTGATTATATTTTATTCAAAATGTTCGCGACGCACTTTGAAATATCGGCACAGTAACCGATATTTACGAGTAATAATCGATATATATATGTATATATGAACATCGATTATTGTCGAGAAAACAATCGTTTACGGCAGTTTGAAAATGGCTGCTGTTCTTGCCACATATCCACTGTTTATCGCCAATAAAACGATATTTTGGGAGAAATTATTTCGTAGTTTCATTTGGTTGTGCTAATAAAAGGACTGTTTTAATTGTTTGTATAGATTCTTCTTTGAAAATTAGAGTAATAAGGTTATGCTTATATTGGTTTATATCGCGCCGGCCCTTCTTTCTAGTATTTGACCATTATAAATAAAACTGGAAAGTACTGTACGTATCGTGATATGAATAGACAATTTTTGTTTGGCGTTCTCCTCGTTTTAAAGAATGTTGTTTAATATGATGAAAGTATTCTCTACAATGTGTGAGTTATATAGGTTATGTTTCATGTCGTCCAACGATTTCTCCTTGAATTTGGATTCTGCTTTACAGATTGTCAGTGAAGAGTCGCAAAAAGGTGTATCAGTAATTGCATGTTTAGATACTCTGCTTAACCCTGGAACAGTACAGTGGGGCACACAATGCCCCCAGAGAATTTCCCTTCCCCGATTACGTTATGTGGGTACGCCTGATAATCGGCCACCTCCTGTGATTTTTACTTGACTTCCACTGTCTTTCAGTCAATGTGTATAGTCTATTTCTTAGCAGTGACAGCTAGATATACCCAAAGCAGTGTCTCCGGGGCATTGAGTGCTCCATCTGCCCACGAACCAAGGACACCAAAACCACTGTGGTGTGCTCAGAATGCAAGAGGTTTGTGCGTAAACATCATAGCTTGGTGTTTAGTAGTGAATGTGAGAAGTGAAAATGGTGATTATGATTATGATGACCAAAGGAAGAATATCTACAATAACATTGAAATAATGGTAATTTTTTGTTTTCTATTATATTCACACTGTTATTTTCATTTTACAGCCTTAATAATTAAATTATTCTGTGCTACAGTCTTGATTTCACTCATTTGTAATTGCAGTCATCAGTAATACAGTACATTATTTTAATGCATCAGAGTTGTGTTTCTGTACAAGATATCATTACTGTTTCTGGAAAATAAGTGTACTGTTCCAGGGTTAACTTGACTTAGGAAAACCTTTGAGACTTATAAAATGTGATCATTTAAATCTCGGGAGTAGAAATGAAAGATGCACCAAGTTCACAGGATTTTCAACATTCATATATAAAAGTTGCATTGGCAGAAGTGTTAAGTCTCCTGTTGGTTCTTTTTACTCAGGGAGTGTTAGGAGTACTAAAATCCCAATATTGGTATTAATGAAATGTAGAAACTTGACACCAAACATTGGCTACATTGCTACGTGGCAAGATTGAGCTCAAGTGCTGTCAGTTGGTTGTACGACGTGAGACAGGGGCACCTGCGCTATGCTGAAAGATCATTATGCAATCAACAATATCAGGTGTTGTGCAGCAACTCAAATTACCCTGAGCTGCTAGTGTTATCGGTGCGGTACTAACTCCACAGGCGAGATGGAAAGAATGTCGAGGGCCGGCGGAGAGTTGTACTAGTTCACTGATACCAAGGCGCCGATTGTTAGAATGAAGAGAGCTGTGGTCAGGCGGCAATGCTTGCTTGTCTTATGAAGTTAACCGTGAGGCAGCTGTTAGTGGAATGACAACAATACTGGGCTGTCCTGGACTTGGTAGACTAATCGGTTCAAATTCTGTGAGATGTCTATGAAATCCTTTTGTGTGATTTCCCTACTAACTCCTTGCCAAGTTCCATTAATTTATTTTAATAACTTGTCTTCTGAGGTTGATTTCAAGAAGTGCCATTTGACCATTAAACCACCCGTCAAATAGAAATTCAATGCACCCTATTCCTAGCTCCCATTGACAAGGAAATAATGAGAGGGTAAACGTACATTTCATTATTTAGTTAATTACCCATTGTATGGTATTTACATGAAGGTAAGTAAATGTAACTTACGATTCACATTATATATTAAGTGCCGTTTATCAGAAACAGCCATATCAAACCCTGCGCAGGCTTGGATTAGTTTCCGTGAATATTAATTTTGAACCTGTTCAATTTTTATCGTACCTGGTGACGAACTTTAAATGCTCCAAAATGCTATTTTTTTTTAAATGAAAGTGCTACAAAATATTTCAAAATGCTATTTTCTCTTATCTTCATATACTGTATAAGTTACAAGTGTTATACTTCGTGGTCATTCAGCCCCGGGTGCTTGTTTGATAGTATGTGTTATTGTGATGGCTGTACTCGGGTGAGGATAGGAAAGGAGGTGGTCCTGATCTTAAGTTAGGAACCATCCTGGCATTTGCCTGGAGTAGAAGTGGAAAACCACGGAAAACTACTTCCAAGATGGCTGAGGTGGAAATCAAACCCTCCTCAAGTCAATGCTGTCTCACGGCGCTGAATGTACCCAGTTTCAGCCCCAAAAGACAAAAATTATAATTCTTGGCAGAGCAGGTAATCAAACCCGGACCTCCGAGGTGACAGCTAAGAATGCTAGCCGCTACACCACTAGGTGGTCCATATTGAATATAGTTGGGCTCATGATTGCACAATTCGTCCTGAACTCCGAAGAAAACATCAATGATAACAAAATAAATCATGCAAAATAGTGAATATATATAGCCTATACAGTACATACAGTGAGGTTTCTTCTCTATAGAACGGAACCTCTCCGGGGCCGTGTGACGGCTAGAGAGTGATGAGTTACGGCCATATGACTAGCATCTACCAATTACACAACAGCGGGTGGAGAAGCTCTGGATGCTCTCATAGCATTAATTAGCCTAAATACGCAGTTGGCAAAATACCTTATTTGAGAGAGTTGTGACTAGTGGTGAAGTACGGTAGCCTATCTCGTATCCCGTGAACATGGTTAAGTATACAACAAAGCATCGAATTTTCGTAGTGGAAACTTACCTTCTCAAGAAGAAGTCTTACGGTAAATGTATTCGTAAGTCTTCAGCGACGTGTGATTTTTACTTGTGGAGGAACCTCAAACAAAGCGTATACAGAAACAATCCGCGTACTCTTGAGGCTCTCGAGAACTGCACTGATACGAAATATCAGTGAGGATAAATAACACAGCGAGTGTACGAAGACTTCCTACGTCGGAGCAACGTGTGTTTAGAAAATGAAGGACAGCATTTCCAGCAACTACTCTGAAAATAATGTAAGTAACAATGATTATTAAATACGTTAAAAGGTATAAATGTGTTAAACTAGTTGGGCGCTACGCTGCTGCTAGCGGCAGGAAGGACCTCACTGAATATATTATTTTTAAATGATTGATCAGAATATGCACAGTTCATTAAATGTTATTTATGGATGCAATTATAAAATAAACATTTAAAATTAGAGGATTTTTTTAAGCGCGTTAAAATAGATTGTTTAATGAGTCGATAGTTGGACGCAAACCCATGACAACACCGTTGACTCCTGGTCTGGTCTTCGAAGTTACTCCATCTGATGGTGATGATCTACTTTCCTTCCCGTGTCCACCCCTAATAATTCCTGAGCTTAATTCACTCACTGCCCCCCCCCCCACCTCCCCCTACCCCCTCCCTCTCGCCACCCCCACCCCCTCCCAAACCCCCCACGGCTAAATGGTTACCATTCTATAACTCCTTGGCGTAGCCGTCACCACGACCGCGATGGGCAGCTGCAGAAAGTCTGGAGTTTGGAGGTTCGAATCTCACCGTTGTCAGCAGCTATCCTGAGTGTGGATTTTTCCCAGTTTTTTTTTCACATGTCAAGTCCTGGAACACCTACCCCATTCCCCACCCTATACTTACACAGACTGATCCAGTCACCACAGAAACACAGGTAATCTCACATCCAAGTACGCGGGGCTGATGACCATGACATCCCAAGCTCCTAATATGAATTCACAACAACAGCATTCTAGACTTTGGCATGCGGGGCCAAGCTTGTAGTTTTACGTCACCGTTAATCTCGTAGGACCCCCATTTTTACGTGGAATCCAAACCACAGGACATGACATTGCACTTCAAAAATATCACATGCTTTGATCGGGAATCGGTGACAGGCAAACAGCTTCACCACTGCGCCCCCACGCCAGAGTTCAATTGCCGGCCGCTAGTAACTTCAATCTCCCTTGCCTCGGGAACTGGATTATTGTGACGCATATGACGACGTGCAGGTCGCCTACGGGCGTCAATTTGAAAGACCTGCACCAGGCCGCTCCGGAGGCCCCATGTCATTATTCAGGTGTTCCATTTTGTGGATTGGACATTGTTGTCATCTCAGCCCCGTGTAATTGAATGTGTGTGTAATTTGTCTGAGGATCTGTGTTATTGTGGTGTCTGTAGTAGTGTGTGTGTTTTTAATTGCTAAGAGGATCGGGAAGGACGCAGCCGTGACCTTGATTTAGAAATCATTTCGGCATTTGCCGAGAGCAGAAGTGGCAAACAATGGAAAACCACCATTGTTTCTGAATAAGTAAATCCATCTTATATTTGATGGCGCACGAGTAGTTTCAACAAATGCTCACATGTTCAGCTGTATATGGCGTGCTCACGCGTAGGAAATCCTTCGGATTTATTTATATACGCACCAGACAGAAAAACGAAGAATAGTGTTTATCCAAAGGCACTTAAGTAAACGAAATTACAATTCAAACACTCAGCGCGCGAATCGTTTCAACAAAGTCCCGTATGCGTCGATATACCATTCATCCAATTGCGATGAATCTTGGGTGAGTTGTTGTGTACACTTCAAGGAGAGTTTCTGGTTTAGTGAATCCATTTCACAATAGGTAGCGCACGAGTAGATTTAACAAATAAGTGACGGCGCGCGAATCGTTTCAACAAAGTCCTGTATGCGTGCATATGCCACTCATTTGACTGCGATGCAATTTACTTGAGTTGTTGTGCACACTGCCGCAAAGGTTTCTGAATTAGAAAAGCCATTTGGTAGTAGGTAGCATACTGTACGAGTATTTTCAACAAATGAGTGTTGGTCAGCGAATCGTTTATTTATTTATTTATTTATTTATTTATTTATTTGGATTTATTGTGCTTCTAACAGGCATATGCCTAATAAAAAGAAACACATGTACATTTGGTTACACAATTCTATCAAATTATAATATAATTGACAGACATAATGCCGAGATTGTAATGCAAATTAATTCTACAACTAAATACGAAAATATAATAATTCTGTGCAGGTAATTGGTAGGTGGAATGTACGAGTTCATGTGATCGCACAGCAGGCAGAAACAAAGGAACTATATGTGTAACTGAATAAGTCGAGGTTGTTTGCTATTGAATGTTCATTGTATAATTAAATAGCACTTATTATTGGGGAATGTTTATGCTGTTCAGTTCTAGTTCTTGGGCAGTAAAATGTAATAAACTTAGGTCGAGTTGAGGGAGGTGGGACACGTAAATAAAACTGTGATATTAAATACGGACTACACAAAAGGTTATTGAATACTTTGAAGACAAAAACAAGAATTGCAATTTTTCGTCTGTTAGCCAGAGATGTATAATTGAGGTAACTTAGAAGATTTCCATAGCTATCATATTTCGGATAAATACCCGTCATTTTATACTGCAGATATCTTAGGAATTTATTCTGAACCATTTCCATTTCACTAATGTGGTTCAAGTACCGGGGATTCCAGATGCTGGATGCATATTCTAATCTGCTTCTAACAAAATAATTGAACAATAATTTTATACTTTTTGGGTTGACGAAATCTTTAAAATTTCTTCTTATAAAGCCTAGCATTTTATAAGCACTAGCTACCATTTCATGAGTGTGCAATGAAATTGTTAGTTTTGAATCAAAATGGACTCCTAGGTCTTTGATAGAATTGTTAATAGTGAGATACGCATCCAATATCCGGTACCGAAACATCACCTGGAATTTGTTTCTAGTAAACTTCATAACTGAGCATTTCTTTATGTTAAGGCTCAAGCGATTTAATTTACTCCAGGATACCACATTATTGAGATCTTCTTGTAGTAATTGACAGTCCTGCTCTGTCTGAATATTTCTAAAAATTTTGACATCGTCCGCGAATAACAAAACGTTTGAATATTTAATACACCTTGTAAGATCATTGATAAGCAGTAAGAATAATAGAGGGCCTAGGTTTGAACCTTGTGGGACACCTGATCGGGCATAGTATGAATAGGATTCACATCCATTGCAAGCAACAAACTGTTTTCGTTCACTGAGGTATGAGGTGAACAACTTCAGCAAATTGTAGGAGAAGCCATAATATGCTAACTTATTTAAGAGGATATCATGATCTACCTTATCGAATGCCTTCGTTTCAGGAGAGTCCCGTAGGTGTCCATATACAATTCCACCAATTGGGATGAAACATTGGTGATTTGTTGTGCACAATTCCACCATTGTTTCTGAATAAGTACATCCATTTTACATTAGATGGCGCACGAGTAGTTTCAACAAATGCCCACACGGTCAGCTGTATGTGGCGTGCTCACGCGTTGGGAAGCCTTCGGATTTATTTACATAGGCTACGCACCAGATAGAAAGCAAAGAATATTAATTATCCAAAGACACTTCAGTAAACAAAATTACAATTCAAAAACTTATTTTTATTCTTTCTTTC
The DNA here is from genome assembly GCA_946902985.2 of Meconema thalassinum. Taxonomy (NCBI): domain Eukaryota; kingdom Metazoa; phylum Arthropoda; class Insecta; order Orthoptera; family Tettigoniidae; genus Meconema; species Meconema thalassinum. The sequence goes on along the minus strand of OX336389.2, from coordinate 214,891,072 downwards.
TTTCTTTCTTTGTCTGACTGCGTTCTCGCCTGCTGTGACTAAGGTTGCAGGATCGAATCCTGGCGCAGCCAGTGGGCATTTTAGGGTGCGCAAATGCGAGGGGGCCGTGTTAGTAGATTTACGAGTAGTTTCAACAAATGCCCACATGGTCAGCTGTATGTGGCGTGCTCACGCGTTGGGAAGCCTTCGGATTTATTTACATAGGCTACACACCAGATAGAAAGCAAAGAATATTAATTATCAAAAGACACTTCAGTAAACAAAATTACAATTCAAAAACTTATTTTTATTCTTTCTTTCTTTCTTTGTCTGACTGCGTTCTCGCCTGCTGTAACTAGGGTTGCCGGATCGAATCCTGGCGCAGCCAGTAGGTAGATAGATAGATAGATTTTTATTAATTCCATTTGATCAAATACATGCATTCAATACATTTTTGATATAGGACACGTCAGAATTTACATCTATAAAATAAAAGAACTAACAGGTATATATTACTAATATTATAACTATTTAACTTATTACAATAGCAAATCGTAATAGATACAATCTTATTGCACAACTATTTACACCTCACTCTATTATCACAATATGAAAACTTAATTCTATAAATACAACAACATACAGCTAGGTATTACAATTAAATTAAAAAAGTAAAATATAATTATAGATTTCATCGCTCCTATACGCTAAGATATTCAACTATTGAGTAAAAACAATGGCACTGCAAATAAGCTTTCAACATTCTATCAAAGGTTTTTATTTTTGGGGCCAGTTTTATATACTGGGGTAGTTTATTGTATAATTTAACTCCAGTGTGAAAATTTCCTTTTTGATGTGTGTGTGTGTGTGTGTGTGTGCGTGTGTGCGTGTGTGCGTGTGCGTGTGCGCGTGTGCGTGTGTGTGTGTGTGTGTGTGTGAGTGAAATATGAATGTTTTGATTTTGTCTTGTGTTATGCCTATGAACATCATTGTTTGTTTTAAGAAAAACATCTTTATTCATTAAATTCTTTTTAAAAAACATAATACTTTCAAAGATGTACAGTATATGCAGGGTAGTGGGAGAATGTTTAAATCTTTAAACAGAGGTCTACATGATTCTCTAGAGTTTACATTTGCCATAATTCTAATCGCCCTCTTTTGTATCCTAAACGTGCTTAGTACATCTGGCGACATACCCCAAAATATGATCCCATATCTTAAGTATGAATGGAAATAAGCAAAATAAGTATTTCTTAATGTGTGCATGCTAGTGCAGGTTTTCAAAATACGTAACGCAAAGCACATCGAGTTCAGTTTAGTATTCAGATATTGTATATGTTTATTCCATTTCAAGTCTTGTATCCATAGTCCTAAAAACTTTGTTTCTGATTTATTTTCTATTTGATGACCATTTAATATTATATTGGGTTTCACAGGATTCCTATTCTGTATGGTGTGGAAATTTAGACATACTGTTTTTTATAGTTTATTATGAGGCGATTATCTTGTGACCATTTGGTTAACTCTCCTGTAACGGAGTCAGCAGACTGCTGTATGACCTGTTTAGTTTCACCTTTTATTACGAGTGTTGTATCGTCCGCAAACAAAATTTCCTTATGTGAATGAACGTTCTGTGTTATATCATTGATATATAGAAGAAAGAGTAGTGGGCCCAAAACCGATCCCTGGGGTACTCCAAATTCAATAATTCCCTCATTGGACAATGTTTCATTTAGTAATTTGGTTCCATCATCCTTGTGTCTCAAGCTTACTATTTGTTTACGCCTTGTTAAGTAAGACTCTATCCATTTATTAGCTAGACCTCTAATACCATATTGATTTAGTTTGGTAAGGAGGATTTTATGGTCAACAACATCAAATGCTTTCGATAAATCCAAGAATAGGCCAGTTACATGTTCCTTATTGTCAATTAATTTCAGTATACAATTACTACATTCGTAAATTGCTGTCTGTGTAGATTTTTCCGTTCTGAATCCATGTTGTGAGTTTGATAATATTTTATTTTTTTCTATGAAACTTATCAGTCTCTTATACATAATTTTTTCCACAATTTTTGCAATACCAGTTGGTAAGGTAATAGGACGATAGTTATCTAATTCATCTTTTGAACCGTTTTTGTGCACTGGAATTACTTTTGATAACTTCAAAATATCCGGGTAAGTTCCTGAGAGAATTGAACTGTTTATTAAGTGCGTAAGTGGATTTATTATATTTTCTACACATTTCTTAATATTGCATCAGGGATGCCATCAATGCCAGCACAGAATTTATTTTTAGCTCTTTTATAACTATTCTTACCTCTTCACTTGTGACATGATTTATAAATAAAGAATCACTGCATATATTTATTTTATTATTAGAATTTAGTGTATTTTCCTGTGATTTATTTAATAATTTTTGTGGAATTTCCAGAAAATAGTCATTAAAAGTGTTTGCTATTTCCTCTGGATTATTAATCACTTTATTATTTCTGGTCAGTGTAATGTTCCTTTGTATTTTAGCAGATTTTCCAGTTTCTTTCTTTATCACGGACCACATAGCCCTGTTTTTATTAGATGATTGGGAAATAAAATTATCATTATGCATTTTCTTTGCTAGTCTTATTACCTTATTTAATATGCTAGTGTATTTTTTGTAGTATAAATTGAATTCAGGTGTTGTGTGGTATTGTTTATATAATTTGTGTAGAAATTTATTTCTATGACATGAATTTATAATCCCTGTTGTTATCCAATTGCTAGTTTTGTTATTTTGAACAGTTCTTCGTTTAAAGGGGAATGCTATTTCAAAATAGTGTTTTAGGGTACTGTTAAATGCATTAAATTTATCATTTACATTTTCTAGTTCATAAATTTCTGACCATGTTTCCTTATTTAATAAGTCATTGAAATATGTAACATTTGATTCAGTGAATGACCTGCACTTTGATTTTACTCCATTATCATTATTATTGATTGTTTCGGATACTTCAAAACTCAGTATTTGTCCATGGTGGTCACTAAAACCCGGACAATAGACTTCTATTGAATGGTGATATTTATCTGTATTTATAAAAATTTGATCATTTTAGGGCATTTTAGGGTGCGCAAATGCAAGGGGGCCGTGTTAGTAGATTTACTGGCACGTTAAATATTCCCTTCGGGCCAAAATTCCGTCACCCCGGCTTCTCTAAATGCCACAGTTGTTAAAAGAGACGTAAAACCAATAACATTATTAGTATCTTCCTTTCTTTCCATCTGTCTGTGATTGGAACTACAACGCTTGCCGGGTAGAGCTAGTAACTAAATAAATGTATGTTGTTGTTGATATATTTAGAGACTTTGCGACAACTTGATCATGTAGATCCGTGTACTTGGGAGTGTGTAGAATTTGTCTGACAACCTGTTTTATTGTGATGGCTGTATTAGTGTGAGTATTTGTAATTCAGATGAGAATTGGGAAGGAGGCGGCGGTGGCCTTAATTTAGGAACCATCCCGGCATTCGCCTGAAGTAGAAGTGGTAAATCACGGAAAACCACTTCCGGAATGGCTGAGGTGAGAATCGATCCCTTCTCTTCTCAGTTTTGTCTCACGAAGCTGAGTGTACCCATTTCCAGCCCTCAGACCACAATTAAATATATTTGCAGAGCCGGGAATTTCATTTCATTTCATATTTATTCATCAGTGACTTACACTATATTTACATTACACTGAAAGGAGTCTCTGAAAAGAGCAAAGCCCCACTTCGCATTCGGGAATCAAACCCGGTCCTCCGCGGTGACAGCCAAGAATGCTAGTCACTACGCAACGAGGCGGGCAAATAAAACTGTCTAAATTATGTTTTTTATACTTCGTGTTTCGCATTTAAGCCCATCAAATGCCAGCTGATTGTGCCAAGATTCAACCCTGTAACTGATAGAACATGCCGCGACCTTCCTTGAAATAGTGTGTTCAAAGACGATATTGGGACAAGCAATAAAACCAAAACATCGTAGTAATCCTGGAAGCTCCACAGAGTTGGGGACGAAGTGAAAGGGGACGAATATTGGAATTGCGATGCAAACAGTGTGCAGAGGATTATTAATCGATTACAGGGGATGAAAGAAGACTCGTGCAAGCGTTCGTAGCGAATGAATATCAGACAAAAGGCGATTAGATGCAGATTACAACAACCCGAGGACCCTATTAAAAAAGAGTAACTAAGTCAACATACGGGTTTATTTTACATAGATAAAACCACACGAGCTCCAAGGTCAGAGATTGCTGAGCCGGATCGTTTTCTATTGTGCCACCACTTTTCGTGTTTTGCTTTCAGACCTCCCCGCAAAACTACTATTTAAAGATAGCAGTCGTACTGAAGCCGTAATTGTCCTTCAAAACCAAGATAGCAGGTTCAATTACGGCATAATCCGATAGTGCTTAAATCATGTCAATAGATTTACTGACAAAGTTAAATATCATCTCCGAGGGCAAATATCGTATATCCCGACGTCTCTTAAGCCGGAGTAGTTTAAGGGGTGATAGTTGTAACTCTTCAGTCGGTCGACATGAATTTTCCCATTGGCTGGGCTGGGGGTACAATGTAAATAATACAAAATAATAAGGAAATAAACACTCCTGAAAAAACATTGCATCTAATAAAATATGATTACAATTAATATTGGTGTAATTTAGGATTACGTTAATATTGGTGTAATTTAGGATTATGTCAAGCGGTCATCAACAAATCCTGATCACTGGGGTTAGGTGTAAATACAGTATATACAGAAATATTGTGTGTGTGGTCTAATTATACTTAGAATAATGTGGCTAGTTAATTTTATATTACCGATTCGCAGTTTGAAACTAACTCTGTGTGTGTGGGTGGGGGGGGGGGGGGGGGGGTCGCCACTCGAGTGCTCAATGCCCAAATCAAATCCCAACTAAGCTAATCATCAGATCACTACTAAATTTTGTGATAGTAACCAATCTCATAAGAGGTGTTTATGTATAATATCAAGATGGCAACAGTTCTAAGCAGTCAGTCAAACATTATAATCCATAACACATACTGCAATAGTTGGTATACAGTTCAAGGAGTTCTACAAAGATGTTGTTTAGGGCTGCAACATCGTCGTCATATAGCCCGTGTATTTGTGTATGTGGAAGTTGTGTGATAACCTGTGTTATTTTGATGGCTATACTAGTGTGTGTATTTGTGAATTGGGAATAGGATTGGGAAGAAGGTGGCCGTGGTCTTAAGTTAGGAGTATAAGTGGGGAGGGGGGAACCACGGAAAACCACTTCCTGGATGGTTGAGGTGAGAATCGATCCTCCTTTTCTCTGTTCGCCTCACGAGGCTGAGTGTACCCCGCGCCCTCGCATCAGGATGAAAATGTCTTGGCAGAGCTGGGAATCAAACCCGACAGCCAAGAACGCTACTCCACGAGGTGGTCGCTCTACAAAGAGACTTTGCTGACGAAGTGATAACTTAGTGCTTTCAGAAATTAGCTCTAACACAGGCAAGCAATAAGCCTCGTTTTCTGTTGAGCGAGCTGGACGTGGCAGTAAAGAAAAGATGTGACCATCACTCTTCGCCTGGAACAGGCTGTCAAATAGTATTTTAGCTGAACATAAGCGCCGTTAGTGCCGGTATTCGAACCACCCCACCTGGCCATCGCAGTCGTGGTGAGCGATTTAACGTGCATGGCTAAGCCGTGGGGTTGTTTTCTTCGTAATCGTGTGCTGTTGTGTAATATAATACGGGGAAGTCATTATTTATGTTTTATATAGCCTAATTAACTAGCTCCTTTGCCGGATAAGAGAAGGTAAATACAGGAGGCATTGACATGGGGAATGATTTCTGAAGCTTTAACCTGATAGATGGGCTATTCATTAATTAATTAATTAATTAATTAATGTATGTATTTATTGATTAATTGATTGATTGATGAATCAATTTATTTATTTGTTTATTTGTTTGTTATTTATTTATTTATTTAAGTATGAAAGTTTAACAAAACTGCACTTATACAGTGAAACTTGGATAATTCGAACCTCAAGGGACCAGTAAAAAATTTCGAATTATCCAAAAATTCGAATTATGAAAGTTCTTTGAAAAGGGTAGAGAAAATAATCAAATTCAAATTTTCCGGTTCCCTCAACCCTTTTTGGCCTTTGCTACTCTCATTTTCATAACCGAGAATTTTGTCTTTATTTTTTAGGTTTGTTGACAACGTGTTTGGAGGAATCCCGAAAGCCTTTGCAATTTCAGTTTTTTTTCCTTCATTCCCGTTTCCACTTCTTTAATCACCGCTATATTCTCCACCAAAGTCAAAGTTGTTTATGGAACCCGAGGCTTTGATGATGACATCTTAGTTCTGTACACACACACTTCAAAACACAGGCAAAACCAAACTTCTATACAACAACCACAAGTCTAATCAGACCAGTCAGCACGCACTACCAGACAGGTGTAAGGGATGACACTGTTATGATTATGAGTTATGAGATGTGGAGCGTTGCAAAACAATGGGAGGGGGAGGGGTTGTGCATTGACCTTGGAAGGAGCGTCGCAGGGGTATTGTTAGTCATGTAGGCAAAACCATGAGTAGGGGCCGCATGCCAATGATACGTCGTTTTTCAGGAATTCCTGACCGAACTGTTTGGCTTTCGATCGGCTTTTTACATGTAAAAACTTCGAATTATCCAAAATATAATTCGAATTAAACACGATTTTTTAGCATTGATTGTATATAAAATGCTAGGGACCAAGAGAAAAATTCGAATTAAAGAAGATTTCGAATTATGGAAGTTCGAATTAGCCACGTTCCACTGTATTACGTACGCTTCAGCTTACATACCCTTTCATATTATCAAATAAGAGGAACATTACAACGTTTGATTGCAATGAACACTGCAATTTTGTCCACAATATTGCTATACTGCTTCCTGTTTATTAAAAAGAAAAGGGACACCCAATTTTGCTTCCAATTTCTAATTGGTTTCACACCGTACGATCAAGTCTTAAGTGTCTGTCGTCCAAATTCCCTCAGAAATAGTGAAGAAATTATCCTCCTTCCGATACTTCGGTTCCAGTCGAAGTCATGGAACTTGAAACACCTAACAATATACTGGGTTGAGAGTCTTCAGAACGGATCTTTGGGTTGTGTAAGCTACGTCTTGGTCTGTGACGTTTCTCCAGCATTGTTTATTCAGAATGGTTTGAAGTGAAGAATGTTCTGGAATAACAAGTCAACGTTGTTTCTGGTGACAGTTCCGTCCGTACACGACGAGGTTACTGTTATTGTTATCAACAAGCTGCTTTCCTAATTTCTGTTCACCAACATATCAAGAAATGGTAGGTATCATCATATATATTATTTCAGTAGTATAGATCCCTCCTGCGGCACTCACAATCGACCGATCGTGACAAATGAGCATTCAAATGAAAGAGAATAGACATTAGCAGTGACGAATTGCACTCTAATTTCATAAATACCTATAATTTCTTTAAAAAGTGGCTTTTAAAAAATTCAAAAAAAAATGCAGATACTATTGTTGTAGGAAAATACGCTCCATAATTGCTTTCCACTTCACATTTTGGCCGCTGTGTCGCCTGTTTCATGTCATTTTAACATTTTAACATCATTTTGCATGGATTTCAGAAACAGTAAATCAAAGGAATGAGTACTCAAATCGTATAATTTCCTAAATATCGAATAACTGGTGAGTGTTACAGCTAAGCTGTCAGTCAATGGACTCAGCACACAAATAATATTAGCAGTGACGAATTGCATTTTCATAAATATCAATTTTTGTAAGAAATATGCGATTTGCAAATACAGCTGTAAGAAAATACGTGACATCATTGCTTTTCAGTTCGCATTTTGGCCGTAGGGAAGCCTGAAACGTAAATAGGGTTCTATAACCATTTGGTTCAAATAAAAACATAACAACCTTTCTTCATAAGTCTCTTATTGTTACGGCTGCGCGGTTGCTTCATCACATCGCCGCGTGTTTCACAGACCGCCCCGGGCTACCCCCTGCCTCTGTGTTAACCAGCGGTTTGCGCAACGACAGCGGTGACAAATAAACCGTCTCGAACCTTCGTGGCCCACCCGGTAATGGAACTCGCGAGTAACCGCTAACCCTGGTCGCTCTGGAAACGTCTGTTGAGTCACCAGTCCCAATATATAAGAGCGACCCTGGCCGGTGGGGCACGGACTGTGTTTTGAGCGAGTGTTTTTTACCTAGTGCGACAGAGATATTGAGGTGAAGTGCCGTGAGAATTGCGAAACGCAGTGGACTGTTTCCTAGCCTGCGGACAGCGAAGCAGTGTGTAGTGGTGAGTGACTGGCTATCGTAAATATCTGTAGTTTGTGTACTCAAGGAAGAGTTGCAGGTATCTCTAGCGAGGACACGGGTATAATTAGTGGAGGATTAACTGCATGACTGAGAGGAAGGGGCGAGAGTGCTCTAAGAGGAAGAGACTTGAGTAAGACTGCTAATGGTTTCTAAATGCTTATTGTACGGTGTATATTTCTGACCTGCAATAAAGCTAATATTTCTTTAAAGGACCATTTGTGTTGTGCTTTACCTACTGTGATCCAATTAACGAACGTGATACTAGGGGTAGCGCGTTACATTATTATACACCTATTGAGAAAAGTGTGGCTTATGAATATGCGAGATTTCTCGCACGGATCCGCTAGTTCCATGATGAACTGGATATTGGTGTGGACTAAGCCCAGATAGCGGAGGAATTCTGTCAATTTGCTCTTTCTATAAATATAATGTCCACTTTACAATACAAATTTCTTTTTACTGTTGTAAAGTAGACATTATGTTTATAGACCTTTAAATCATTACGGAAAAAATAAGTAGATCATAGCCAAGGTCACGGACATACATACTGCTCGGTTCCAAGCTCTGTGAACTTGCGGGATGAGGGGCAGAGGCAGGGTAGGAGCAGGCGAGAATTGAGAAGCCCGTTGACAGCCCGCCGTGTGACCTGACATTCTCGTCTATTCCAATACTGCTAACATGGGTCTTTTCTGAAACCAGTGTGGCGTTGGGAATGAGTGACTGAGTCACCGACTAATGTATTTGCTTCTGTTACTACGCAAGGACCGAGAAACCTCATCACTCGTCACCACCACTACTGATAGTCTGCGATGCACATTCCTCTCAGGTTGTTTTTTTTTTCGTATGGCTTTTTAGTGCCGGGAGTGTCCGAGGACATGTTCGGCTCGCCAGTGTTGTAGCTCCTTCGAGACGGACACCCAATGGGTGAGCTACAAGTACCGTTGGGGAGGAAAGTTGGAATGTAAGGGCGAGGAGCTGGAAGGAAGCGGCTGTGGCCTATAGTTAGGGACCAACCCCGGCATTTGCCTGGAAGGAAGATGGGAAACCACAGAAGACCATCTTCAAGGTTGCCGGCGGGGGGATTCGAACCTCCTCGCCTCCCGGATGTGAGCGACTGCCAGCAGTCATGCCGTATAACGACCACGGCTAACTCACCCGGTTCCTCTCAGGTCCATGCAGCTTATGCCGGGTACGGCAGCCAGCCGGCCAACAATCTTTGGTCGCGCGATTGGCTGCCCTAGTGTAATAACAACCATAAGAACCAATGCCCGATGACGAGTTGTGCAACCAGTCGCGCCGCCAGTTGCGCGACCTGGCTGCCTCGTCTAATAAGGCCCTTAGACTCGAGCAGTAATTTGCTCTTTCTCCATACCACAAACCTACTGTCTATGCAACGGAACGAAGTTGAGATTTATTTACTTCGTTCTCTAGGGCCACGGCTTCAAATTCCTCCATGTAAAATTTACGACCAAAGGCCTTAAAGACTGCCCATGGCTACTCCATCTATTTTCTATATGTTTAAAAGAAAGCGGTTACTACTGAAAGTGTGTTGTTGTGACATTGTAGTGAAGCGGACTGGTAATACCGGCGGGAAGATGGTGCGTATGTAATTTATGGTTTCTTTTAGCGGCCCCACGGTGAAAACTGAGGGAAATGTCTTCTGATTAGCGTCTCATTTCCTTTAGTTTTAGCACGAAGTGAGCCGAATCCCTTACATGATGAGGCGATTATCCTTATGTGTGGTTGTAACATTTTTGCGAGATATTTTGTCAGACTGTAGCAGGGCGAGTCGATGCCATGGCGAGAAAATTTGTCGGCGGGGATTATGTTGGCAACATATACATTTATTTTTGCACTGCAATGACACAACAGCAGGTCATTAATTATAGATGGCACACAAGCATGTGCCAATCAAATGACAATAATACGGTAGAATATACTATTCACAGTCGGCCTACATCCAGTGAAAATTCATCAACGTTCTTCCGATACACGTGTTGTCAATTACAGTATGTCATGTGTTGTTATTATTTGTCAAGCGAGGTAAAGATTGGTGACCATCCATGACGTCGTAACATAAGAATGACGAACAATGACGATGGGCTCATGCAGCTAACTTTTATGTGACATTACAACTGTCAGTTTCAGTGTCTGGTCCGCCTCGTTGCGTAGTGGCTAGCATTCTTGGCCCGGGTTCGATTCCCGGCTCTACCAAGAAATTTACTTCTCGTCTGAGGGCTGGAACAGGTTACACTTAGCCTCGAGAAGCAAAACTGAGAAAAGGTGGGTTCGATTCCTACTACAGAAATTCTGTAAGTGGTTTTCTGTGGTTTTCCACTTCTACACCAGGCAAATGCGGGATGGTTCCTAACATAAGACCACAGCCGTCTCCTTCCCAATCCTCATCACAATTAAAAATACATACACTAATACAGCCATCACAATGACACAGGTTAAAAGAAATATTCCACACACACACAAGTCCACGGGGCAACATGCCCACAATGTCAAAGTCCCCTAAATAATTAACAAACAGTTTCAGTTTAAGTCTGAGTGGTGACAGAACATAAAACCCTGATGCAAGAGGCTCATCCTTATTAGAAACTTATTTCTGGTGCCGTGGACTATACTTCAAAACCATACGCTTAATGCTGAATCCACACCAAACTAGTGTCAGCTAAATGCAATAAATTGATGCTTATAATATTAGCGACCTGAAACTCCACACAAATGCCATCGTTTGATGTAATATTGTAAAGGTGATTTGTCTCCCTCCTCCCAACCTCTGTTAATGGCATTGTGAGCACGGATGTAATTTTTTATTTGATAAATTGGCAATTCAAATGCAAATTTAATTCCATGAGAGCGGTCCACAGTCAGATCGTGTGGAAGAAAGCGCCACACAGCACGAATCCATTATCAGCCATTTGTCACGTTAATAATACATACAGTAGCATACAATACACTACCCTCAATGTGGGAACTCTTGGCCAGGCTCTAAATACCATCATCTCATTACTACACTGCGTAAAATGCCCTAATCTCACTACTACAACACGTAGAATGCCCTAACCTCACTACTACATTGCGTAGAATGCCCTAACCTCACTAATACACTACGTGGAATGCCCCATCTTACTAATACACAACGTAGAATGCTCTAATCGCACTACGGCACTACGTAGAATGCATTATTCTTACTAATACACTACGTGGAATGCAAAAGCATACTACAACACTACGTAAAATGCCCTAATATCACTTCTACACTACGTAGAATGTCCTAATCTTCCTAATAAACAACGTAGAATGCCCTTATTTCACTACTACACTGCGTAGATTGCCCTAATATCACTACTACACCACGTAGAATGTTCTAATCTCACTGCTACACCACGTAGAATGTACTAATCTCACTACTACACTGCGTATAATGTTCTAATCTTACTACTACACTACGTGGAATGCCCTAATAACTTTATTACAAACTGGCTCCGTGGTAACGTTCTCGCTTGCTGGGCCCAAGGTTGCAGGATCGTATTATCCTCGCGCAGTCAGCTGGCATTTGTGGGTGCGCAAATGCGAGGGAGCCGTGTCAGTAGATTTACTGGCAAGTTATAGATCCCCTTCAGGGTAAAATTCTGGCACCCCGGCGTCTGTAAAAGCCTCAGCAGTTAAAAGGGACGTACAACCAATAACATTATTATTCTTCTTTACTACACTACGTAGAATGCCCTAATCTTACTTCTATACGTTGAATGCCCTAATCTTACTAATACACTACGTAGAATACCCTAATATTACTAATACAGTAGGTAGAATGCCCTAATCTTACTACAACACTACGTAGAATGCCCTAATCTTACTAATACACTACGTAAAATGCCCTAATCTCACTACTACACTACGTAGAATGCCCTAGTCTTCCTAATATTCTACGTAGAATGCCCCAATCTACTACTACACTACGTAGAATGCCATGATTTTGCTAATGCACTACGTAGAATGTCCTAATATTACTAATAAACTACATAGAATGCCCTAATGTTACTAATACACTACATAGAATGTCCTAATCTTGCTATTTCACTACGTAGAATGCCCTCATCTTATTACTACATTACGTAGAATGCACAAATCTTGTTACTGAACTACGTAGAACGCCCTAACCTGAGTAATATACTACGTAGAATGCCTTAATCTTAGTAATACACTACGTAGAATGCCCTAATCTCACTACTACAGGGGCAACTATAACTAACTTCACTACTACACTACGTAGAATGCCCTCGCCTTGCTACTTTCTCATGGTTCTATAGGTATAGTTTTGACTCTTTTTCCATATCAAGGAATATAATTGAATGTTCTTGTGATGAACGTTAAGAGTTGTGCCGCGTATGGGACTCCATGCACTACGTTTTGTTGTAATTCTGATTTTGCATTCAGATGAATTGATTGAAAAATTAGAAAAGTACGACCATCCACCACACTTGAACGTATGGAATCGTTTATCTTGCGCCTTCTAAAACAAAAGCCTTTTATGTGACACTACATAGTTGCTGCTTTTCGTCTTTGCTACTGTAATAAATAGTGGATTACCGATATTAATGTCTTATATATTAAATAAAAATGGCGGTTGCGTGCTATATGCAGTGTGATATTTCTATGAATAATGGTAGCGACGTATATTGTATTGTACTCCTCCCGCAATACATTTCGCGTTAATTGTATGATTATAGGCTATCGTGAGTAAAATGTATTCAAGTCTTAAGAATACGCCCAGCCGCCATCGAGAATGTACAGTACAAAGCAACTTAACTTACATGGTTCTATATTTCTGCTAATTTTCGTTGATAAATACTTTGAGTTACACATTAAAAAAAAACTAGATAGCCGCCGCGTGTTATATTCAGTGTGTTATTCTCATGACATATTTCAGCAAGGTCCCTTATATGGTACTTCATTCTTACTAAGTTTCGTACCGGGAGTTAGCCGTGGTGGTTACAGCATGGCTGCTGGCAGTTGCTCACATCCGGGAGGCGAGGAGGTTCGAATCCCCCCGTCGGCAACCTTGAAGATGGTCTTCTGTGGTTTCCCATCTTCCTTCCAGGTCAATGCCGGGGTTGGTCCCTAACTATAGACCACAGCCGCTACCTTCCACTTCCTCGTCTTTACATTCAAACTTTCCTCCCGAGACAACACTCCACACGCGACGGTACTTGTAGCTCACCCATTGGGTGTCCGCCTAGAAGCAGCTACAAACTGGCGAGCCGAACATGTCCTCGGACACTCCCGGCACTAAAAGCCATACGCTAAAAAAAACTAAGTTTCGTTTTAATTGTGCAATTACATTCTAAAAGTTGCACTTGCGTTTTAATACTGCAATACGCTTGAAAATTTAAAGTCGCAGTAACAGTTATCCGCTTCATTAACTGAAATGGAGTGTAAGGGGATACAGCAGTCAAACTTGCAAATGAAGCAAGAATAATAAGTTCTAATTGTTTCATTTTAGGGGCTTGGCCATCGTGGTCATCAGCCCCGTGCACTTTGGTGGGTGTGGGTGTCTGTTAAAGTGTGTTACTCTGATTGCTGTATTAGTGTGTGTATTTGTCATTCAGGTGAGGATGGGGAAGGAGACGGCCATGGCCATAAGTTAGGAACCATCCCAGCAATTTCCTGGAGGTGAAATGGGAAACCACGAAAAACCACTTCCAAGATGTCTGAGGTGGGAATCTAAGCCACTTCTTCACAGGTTCGCCACACGAGGCTGAGTTGACTCCGTTTCAGCCCTCAGACCAGAATTGAATGAGGCGTACAGATCTGTGCTGAATCCCTTTTCAAGTGGAGTAAAATACCTCCCCCAGTGTAACTGTGGTGCTCCCTCACAATCTACTGAGCACATCATGTCTGAATGCAGAAAGAGAAAATATCAAGGAGACATGTCTGATTCCTCGTTGACAATCCCTGCAGCTGTGCAATGGGTCAACTCACTAAACCCAAGGCTGTAATCCCACCTTTTTATGGGATTGTAAATAGGTATTGTAAATAACATGGTTATATTGACCAGATATCTTAATGCCATTCGATATGAAAAATGAAAATCCACAGCCTGCTTCCAGTCTCCGACCGGGTCAGGAATGGAATGAATGAAGCCCCCATCTAAGCGGCGAGGATATGAACTGTGCCGGCTGCCGAGGCCTGACGCACTCCTCTGGGGCAATGATTAAATGAATGACAAATGAAATGAAATGATGGTGGAGAGTGTTGCTGGAATGAAATTTTGACAGGGAAAACCGGAGTACCCGGAGAAAAACCTGTCTGCCTCCGTTTTGTCCAGCACAGATCTCACACGGAGTGACCGGGATTTGAACCACGGACTCAGCGGTGAGAGGCCGGCGTGCTGCCGCCTAAGCCACGGAGGCTTGCAATGCCATTCGATAAATAAATAAAAAATAAATCAATAAACAAATCAACAAATAACTAAATAATTAAACAATAAATAAATAAATAATAAATCAATAAAGAAATCGTTAAATAAGTCAATAAGTAAATCTATAAATAAATCAATAAATCAATGATGAAATAAATAAATAAATAAATAAATAACTCTATAAATTAATTAATTAATTTAATTTAATTAATTAATTAATTAATTAATTAGCCTCCGTGGCTCAGGCGGCAGCACGCCGGCCTCTCACCGCTGGGTCCGTGGTTCAAATCCCGGTCACTCCATGTGAGATCTGTGCTGGACAAAACGGAGGCAGACAGGTTTTTCTCCGGGTACTCCGGTTTTCCCTGTCATAATTTCATTCCAGCAACACTCTCCACTATCATTTCATTTCATCTGTCATTCATTTAATCATTGCCCCAGAGGAGTGCGTCAGGCCTCGGCAGCCGGCACAGTCCATATCCTCGCCGCTAGATGGGGGCTTCATTCATTCCATTCCTGACCCGGTCGGAGACTGGAAGCAGGCTGTGGATTTTCATTTCAATTAATTAATTAATTAACCAATGAATGTATTTATGTCTACCACTTATTATTTTAATTTTTCAACGGGGTCGGGGATGAGATACGATGGAATTCCTGACGCAAACCTCATGAGAGGAGTTAAAAGGAGATGAAATGATTGAGGATGAATGAAGTTGGGCAAGGATGTGGAAGGAAGCGGCCGTGGCCTGTCAGAAGATACAGTCCCAGCATTTGCCTGAAGTTGAAATGGGAAAACCACGGAAAACCATTTCAAGGACGGCCGGCGGTGGGGCTCGAACCCACGTCTGCCAAGTCCACTGATAGTTTGGCCCCAATGCCTCGCGCTGCGTTTTAGCGGTAAATTAATTTTTCCAATTAATTGGGGTCACAGGTGCCAACCAGGCTCATTTTGGTTTTGGCCAGGGATTTAAGGCCGGATACCCTTCCTGACGCCACGTGATTGTTCAGTTGAAAATTCCACCCCACTGTCACCTGGATTCGAATCCCGGCCGTCTGGGTGAAAGACGAGCAGATAAGCCACTGCGCCATCACGCTCCCTTTTAGCGGTAAATTAATAAATGATTAAAAGCTGGTGTTGCCTTGCGATTGCGTTGTTAAACATGCGAAATGACACGGCACATGCGATTTTGTGTGGCCATCTCGTGGTGAGCATTTAAAATGATCAAGGCTATAGATCAGTTACCGACTGTGAGATTCGTTCTTTAACTAAACATTAAACCAGTTCACATTCATCGCCAAGTACCCCGAGGCGTAGCTGTGCTCGTTAAATCGTGCACCACGTCCGCAAGGGCAGCCGTTGGAAGCCTGGAGGTCAGATGTTAAGAATCCCGGTGCTGACAGCGACTATCCTGACTGTGTTTTCCCCCGGGTTTTCCCACACTCTCCCCAGGCAAATGCCGGGATAGTATCTTACCTCAGTCCCGGGGCACCTACCTCATCCGAGTCTCTAATACATTTACACACTAGCAGTCATCACAGAATACAGGTTATCAGACATGCTTAACACACACCCAACTACAAGGGGTTGCTGACCAAGATGCCCCAAGCGCCTAAATGAAGTATTAACAACAACAACATCGCCAAGTGATTGAAGTGTATGGTGAAAATGCAATGTCGGACTGAATGGTGAGGAGACGGGTTCAAATGTTCAATGAAGGTCATCAATATGTGCTTGACGAATTGAGGAGAGGCTGACGCGACGGTCTGTCGTTACAGCAGCTCAGCCCAGAGCGTTGTATCACGCTCCAAGACGACATCGGGAAGCTGCAGAAAGCCCATAGATCAAAAGTTTGAATCCCGGCATTGACTACGACCATCCTTAGTGTAATGCTTTAATACACCCTCTAGGAAAATGTGTGGACGTTACCTTATTTCAAGTCCTGTCACATACTAGTACATTCATCACAATAACACAGGTTATAGATATCAGCCAAATACAGTACACACACAAGTACATGTGGATGATGACTAAAGATGCCTTAAGCCCGTAATCAATGCAGCAACAAATAAGAAAGAAACTGGAGGAGATGTATCTCAATGACGTCATTGTCCTGATCATAATCGTCGAGACTTGTACTGGTAGTAATGTAGCATAGGCTAATACTATGGGTATTTAAATATAAAGTAAAAGGATATATTGTCAGACATAACCTCTGTACTTCTTACCTGTTCAATTCTTCAAATATAAGGGATTTAAAGGAATTGATATCTATCTGATGCATTAGTGGAGGAAAAATGATTTTCCTTGATCCTCATTCTTGCATAGTTGATTGTGCGGCAATAAACATTACAATATGTGCGTTAATTCTTCTAAGTTTCAAAGCCAGGTATATGAACTGGGAATGAATAAAAGAAAAGATGGAATAAAATTACGATGTAAAAAATGAGTATGAAAAGTATGATATTTGGAGCAGTATTAATATAAACTAAATTAAAACACAATAGGCTACTAAAAAGTATAATAAAAAGCAGCCTGATGACGGAAACTTGGAGCGGATTTAAACCTGGGGTGAAATGTGAGGACTGCAATGTACAAACAAAAACCATTTCGTGGATTTAGAAAAATGAAGCTCAAGAGTGAAATTAAATTGTAGTTAAAAAAATGGCGTGCAAGTAAAGCAGAGATATCGGAGCATAATGCTTATTTAAAGAACCCGTACTGCATCACATACAAAACAATAATAGTGGTCTGAATCACATCGCAAAGCACATACGACAATACGTTCGTGAAGTGTTTGTATTAATACATGTAGTAAGACTTTCACTTTCATTGCTTTATAAAACATATTTTTCTTTGCGATGATAGAATATACGGCACGTCTACGAGGCGGGGAGGATACGTCTCCCTTCTCCATTCCGTTAATTACTTGTCTTCTGGTCGAACGGACGCCCAGCATGAATAGAAGGGAAAGTAGTTAATTTGCAAGACTGACTGCTTCATCTCCTTACACTCCGTTGGCCACAATGATTGCCACATTTGCCCCGCCCCAGTAAGAAGAAGAATTGAAAATTACTTTCGTGAATAGATGCCCCTGAAGCGAACTGAAATATAGAGTAAAATTTGAAAACGAGACCTTAATTGGGATTCGAAAGTGAATCTCCTGCACTCCGGGAAGACGCTGTAAGCCTATTACACTACCACGGCCTCTGCCACAACCAGTACACATTTCCAAGACCCTTCTCTGCAGTGCTCTTATCGGTTAATAAGACGAGAGTGTAATGCTTTTCAGTCGGTAAACACGATGGTACCCAAATGAGATGGGTTATTCCCTAATCCTGAAAAAGAAAATACATGAGACTTGTAAATGATTCCTACTGTCGACAAAAATATTATGTGCACTGGAGTTTGAAGGTTGTTTGTGAAGTAATCAATATA
This sequence comes from Meconema thalassinum, assembly GCA_946902985.2. Classification (NCBI taxonomy): domain Eukaryota; kingdom Metazoa; phylum Arthropoda; class Insecta; order Orthoptera; family Tettigoniidae; genus Meconema; species Meconema thalassinum. The sequence goes on along the minus strand of OX336389.2, from coordinate 214,872,881 downwards.
TAAAATCCAATAACATCAACATTTTCGTCGTTCTATTTTACGTTAGTTCATGTAGGTTTGGAGTTTTTAATTTATATTTTAATATTTTTTATCGCAGTTGGAACAAAAAAAGTGCCCGGTTTTTAAGCGCGTTTCAACCATGTGTCATATTTAAGAATTATAATCTTAAAAACCCGTCGTCAGATCGAATCCAAATTTTAACACAACATACATTGGAATGTTGTATAACTGGTTTATTATTTTCAAAATGTTGTGCGTCCAAGAAACAAAGTTGTTATCATTTTTAGCCTACTTTCGATTTTTGCAAAAAATGAAAGTAGACTTATGAGATCAACACAGGGCGAAAAAAAAGTGTGTATATCTGTGTGTGTGTGTATGTGTGTGTGTGAGTCTCTCTCTCTGTGTGTGTGTGTGTGTGTGTGTGTGTGTGTGTACTCTGAATGTCTGTCTCCCCCCGTATCAATTCGAACACGGTGAACGCGAAATGAACGAAATTTGGTACAAAGGTAGCACTAGCAAAGGACACCTCAGTGTCATGTTTTATATCGACGCCATCTTGACGGAAACGTAATGGCGGCCACACAAATGTTCAAATCTTAAATCAAATTACGACTAACCTAATCATCCGATCTCTACCAGATTTTGCAACATCATACCTTTATGGGGGGGAGCATCCTTTGACCAATCTAATAGGTCATTAACCTAATAGTTTGCGGATGGCGGCCATCTTTGTGTGAAAATCTATTCCCTTTATTAATTCGAACACGGTGAAAACGAATGGAACGAAATTTGGTACAGAGGTAGCACTAGCAAAGGGCACCTCAGTGGCATGTTTTATATCGCCGCCATCTTGACGGAAACGGAATGACGGCCACCCAAATGTTAAAGGCTTAAATCAAACTACGACCATCCTAATAATTTGATCTTTACCAGATTTTGCAACAACATGCCTTTTTGTGGAAAGCATCTTATGACGGACTACAAGGTCATCAGCCCAATAGTTTGCAAATAGAGGCCATGTATGTGTGCAAATCCATTCCCCATATCAATTCAAACACGGTGAAACCGAATTGAATGATTTTTTTTACATAGGTAGCACTAGCAAAGGGCACCTCTTATTCATGTTTAATATCCGTATAGCACGTTGTATTTCAACAAGCTACTACAACAAACATTCAATTATACTCCTTGAAAAGGAGAAAGAGTTATAACAATACCCATGCATTTAGGAGAAAGAAGGCTATATGTTCTTTACCGAACATCTTGTTGTAAGGTATTTTTTTCTCGGCTCCGGGTGGTTGGAAAATGTAGTTCTTAGTCGCGTTGTAATCCTTATACATCAAAAGGTTATGCTGTATGACTGTGAAACACGTAAATTAATTCACTTATTTTATATCGGTTTGTATTTGTACGAGAAAATAAGACATGGTTCAGCAGCTAGCCGATACGAGGAAAGCTGTACAGCGTTGCCGAGATGAGCCCATCACGCGTCATGGCGCGCCTCGCTCGGAAGTGGCGCTGCCGCGGTAGTGGTGACTGGCTAATACGTCTGCCCGGTAAGTAGGAGATTTGGGTTCATATCCCGACTGCAGTGTCATTTTCAGGTCTTACAGCACTCAACGGTTATTACCACTCCAACTAGTGCCTTTCCGAAAAGTAATTATTATTATTATCATTATGACAGTATTGATTCTCCCAAATTTATTTTATCGTCAATAGAATATTTAAAACTGCAAACAAGACGTAAGAGATCCCATACGCTGGGCACATTTCCGGCCCCGTGACTGACATAATCCTCTATTGTGAACGTAACGCGACGCCTGAAGGGGCTGTGATGAAAGACGTTGATTACAAAGTAGACTAGAATTTCTTAATAGGTGGCCCGCGAGCCACAACCATCGGGCAAAGAGGTATTGTAATTAATCGGCATAAAGGAAACTGATCAATGGCATAATTTAATTGAAAATCATAATTGTAAAAGTATGAAGCCTCCGTGGCTTAGACGGCAGCACGCCGGCCTCTCACCGCTGGGTCCGTGGTTCAAATCCCGGTCACTCCATGTGAGATCCATGCTGGACAAAACGGAGGCAGACAGGTGTTTCTCCGGGTACTCCGGTTTTCCCTGTAAAAATTTCATTCCAGCAACACTCTCCACTATCATTTCATTTCATCTGTCATTCATTTAATCATTGCCCCAGAGGAGTGCGTCAGGCCTCGGCAGCCGGCACAGTTCATATCCTCGCCGCTAGATGGGGGCTTCATTCATTCCATTCCTGACCCGGTCGGAGACTGGAAGCAGGCTGTGGATTTTTCTTGGACATTAGCAAACCTAAAGAAGAGACGTAAGTGATTAGGATCTGATGAACGAAACATATCGTTGATTTAATTCCCTCCTTCCCCCCGTATTTTTAGAGAAGTGTTCAATTATTTCATGTAAAACATCAGGTTAGTAGTTGTGATAAGATAAGTGTTACACCCTCCAAATTTAAGAGGACACCAACTAGATTGAAATCGTTAAGCCATTAGTAACTACTATTGCTGGCATTCTAGCTGATCAATCATTCTTCCTTGAGGCAACTGATTCCTTTTTGTTGCGTACCTTCACAGATGAAAAATCCACAGCCTGCTTCCAGTCTCCGACCGGGTCAGGAATGGAATGAATGAAGCCCCCATCTAGCGGCGAGGATATGAAATGTGCCGGCTGCCGAGGCCTGACGCACTCCTCTGGGGCAATGATTAAATGAATGGCAGATGAAATGAAATGATAGTGGAGAGTGTTGCTGGAATGAAATTTTGACAGGGAAAACCGGAGTACCCGGAGAAAAACCTGTCTGCCTCCGTTTTGTCCAGCACAGATCTCACATGGAGTGACCGGGATTTGAACCACGGATCCAGCGGTGAGAGGCCAGCGTGCTGCCGCCTAAGCCACGGAGGCTTACCTTCACAGATAATTCCTAAAATGCACGTTTATTCTGTATTAGTACATATTCACCAGAATAGTATCTCTAAGACAGCCCTCACTTTCTCGTTGCGCACCCCATACTGATCATAGTACTGCGTGTCCCAAAGGGCAGCAGAATCCACTGTCGCGATGTGAACAATGATTAATCTACTTATTGCCACACTTACAGCAAATAGCCGTCTACGACAGGCTGCAAGACTGAAGGGAAGGAAGAAAGGATGTAGTTTCACATGACTGTTAATCTCACTAGCATGAGCCACGGGACCTCCATTTCTACGTGGAATCCGAACCACAGCACGTGACATTTCACTCACATGTTTTGACCGGGAATTGAACCCGGTCCACCTTGGTGAGAGGCAAGCAGCCTGACGACTGCACCACCACACCCCCCGAATCCTATATCTGACACTTATTATTCAAGACCACCTCGTGGTGTACATATTCACCAGCTATGCTGTAGCTCCGGAGACCGGGTTCGATTCCCAGCTCTGCCAAGAAATTAATTCTGGTGTGAGAGCTGGAACGGGGTTAACTAAGCCTCGTGAGGCAAAATTGAGAAGACGTGGGTTCGATTGCCACCTCAGACATCTTGGAAGGGGTTTTCCGTGGTTTCCCACTTCTACTCCAGGCAAATGCCGCGATGGTTCCTATTGTAAGGCCACGACCGTCTCCTTTTCCAAATACACACACTAATACAGCCATCACAATAACACAGGTTATCAGACAAAAATTCTCCCCCCCCCACACACACACACACACACAAGTACACAGGGCTGATGACCACGATGCCAAGCCCCTCAAATGAAGCAACAAGAACTTATTATTCACGCTTCATTTGCGAAACTGACTGCTACATCCCCTTACGCTCCATTGTCCACATTTGCAGATGTCAGTTTAGACTAATGAGGCGGATGACCTTTACTCTCCGATGCCCTTCCTGATGCCAACATCATCAGAAGATTTAATGAGAGATGAAATGGATAAATGTTTTTGTTTGACAAATAAATTTCAAGTTCCCCGTATACTCAACGGTTAATTCTAATTTAATCCAAATTCTACAGAAAATGAACTATAATGATCATGTGCGTGTGTGTGGGGGGGGGGGTTATGGTCTCAGCTTATATGCCAGCCTCATTTCATACTAATGTGCCGGCTACGAATACAGTACAACTAACTTGGGGGGGGGGGGGTGTCTTAATGGGGGAGGGGTCGGCAGGGACCGTGCTCTGTGATGTCATTCGCAGGAACACTATTGCTCTGTTCTCCGTGGCTTGGCTTGGAAAGAGCTGAGTTAGCGGGGGGACTCCTGTACTCCGTACTGCCCCCGTAATTGAATTATATAGAGACCACGGTGGCTATTTTGGAAATTATAAAGAAAGTTAAGGCTGTCATAGTTATGACGTGGATGGTCATGACGTAAGCACGGATGACGCAGACGTTATACCAGCAGGCTACTTGAGCTGAGATTCTCAATGACGTCAGCATTTATTCGAGAAAGATCCGAGATTTACGACGCAGTCGCAGGAAACGTGGAATTGTGCTGAGGAAGAAATTATGCTATTGGAGGGGAGGCCCGAACCAATCAACGATTGTTTGAAGGAAGACGGAGATTGCTGAAACTATGGTATTTTTAATACTTTTTGGAATGCAGAATTGTGGAAATCCATTTGCAGTAGAGGCATTGATTTGGAATTTTGGTGAAATTTATTTCCAGTTTTTGAATTTTGAAAATCCGTCATGTATTGACGAAGCTGGAACTTCTAGCTATGACGCAGTAACACGCTATGGAAGGGATGGATACGCCCCTTATGAAGTTTATAAAAGGCCTTGCGCAGAAGAGAGGAGTCTCAATCGTCAGATCTTCAGTGATTATATAGTCGTTTTGGTGAGACGTCGAGTGATATTAGTAGAGAGAGTCGTCTTTATAACGCGTGGTGAAGCCACCGCATTAAACGTGATTCAAGCAGACAAGCAGTGCAAGTTTACTGTGAGTAAAACTAGGTGAAGTTAAAACGCACATTATAACGCGTCTACAAGAGTGGCTATGAACAGTTAGCGGTTGCCTATAAGCTAAGCATATTGGGCAGTGCTACATTAAGCAGTGTAGTAAATTTGAACAATTTCAAGGAGTTATTTTAGAAGATATTAGCACTTTTAGACGACTGACAAAAGTGATTTTCTCGCCTCCTGAGAAGCACTTTGTATCGCCAGATCCTACGCTACGGCTGACACTGCTAGTATAACAGGGAGACTTCTGATTGCTTTTGTGACACAACGCTACAGTATTATGGAGCAGTTTAATAAGGCAGTTTGTTCTACTATTACCATAACCGAGGAGAAGATGGAAGGCTAAAGGACTTTAATGCAATTGGGACATACATCGTTGGAGTAAGATAGCAGCATGGAACTTCGCTAATTGCCATTCCATACAAGCGGACATGTGGTGAACAACCATCTACACCCATGTTTCGTGGCTCAACGCTGAATACTATCAAACAGCAATGGAAACGATTTCATACTCACTGAATATGAATATTTCAATGGAAATTACTACAAAAACTTCATGGCGATTTTCTACAAGATCTTCAGGGATTTTTCAAGAGAGGTCAGGGTTGTCCCGACTCACAAAGAAGAATTTTGCCGGAAGGATGTCTTACGTCTTCTTGGAGCAGAGCAATTTCCGGAGAAGGAAGCAGTTCGATTCTCCGAGGGTGCTGTTTCCTGTTTCGAGGATGGAGCTCAGCTTTAACTTGGTGAAATGGATCCATCAGCAGTCTTCTTTGGGGAATTTTCCTCTGGAACTTCTATCGGCAGATAAGGTAGTCGTGAACGTTTATTGTATTTGAGTTTCTAGCAATATCTGAGCAACCATTTTCCCATATTTTTGTCCTCATGTATTTTGCCCTATATTCTTGTTTGAGATTCCTATTCTCAGTACACCTTGATGAGTTATGCCTTTTTCGACGATTTATTAAGACATTGTTATGTCATGGACAGAGTTAAATGATTTTGGATCAGTTGAGACTGATATTTAGATATTTCAGTAATTTGCTTATTTTTGGTAGTCACGATTTGACTATAAGTCAATGATTTTCATGGCAGATTTAATTTCAGACAGCGTGTCTCTTTATTCAAGTAATTTCTACCCCAGTTTAATTACTTTGACCAATTTTCTGTCATCATCAAGAAGGAAGAACATTTAAATGATTTTAGAGCGTTAAAATCTCTTGCGTTGTCGACGATCTTGGAAATACTAGTCGTTATTTGAAATTGATTGCAACACAGACATTTATCGTCAGTTATGAACGACCATTGCATCATAGACAATTTTGTGAAAGATGAACTTTAATTATGAATTTTTGAATGCATTAAAGTCGTGAACTTTTGTTAGGAGTTTTTTCTCAATTAGAGATTTGAATAATAATGTTTGCATTCCACAGTCTAATTGGATTCTATTCGACTATTTTGCAGTTTAGTCGCACTTTGTTTGATGATAGTATTTTTATACTACAATACTTTGAAGATGATAATCTTAAATTTTGATAGACCAGAGCGGCGTATATAAGCGTATTCACTATTAAATTTGTTTGTGATTGGCAAATTTTTACTTCATTTCGATTCATGAATGAAATCCACGAAGGTTAAATGACAACAGTTTTGAAACTATTAATGATTATAAGAATTTTTGAAGTGGAACCATGAATGTATAATCGCCAGTGCAGCGAACGTGTTGAAAGTCGCTGATGTATATTGCCCTTGTAGTAAATGAAGGAGGTTCCCACAGTAATTAATGATGTTAAAGAATTTGTTAGTGGAGGTTTTTGTAAGATTCTGTGGAAGATTTTGATGCCGTATATATTAATATATGATGAATTTTGGGCCTATTTTAATGCAGTTTTGTGCATTTTTTTTATAAGCGACGTATTTCCCGCTGGAGTGTATTGTATTTGTCCTTTGAAAATTAATCAAGTGAATTTACTGTTATAATTAACAAGAGTATTGAAAGAATTTGAGATAAGATTTTGAATGAAGATTACCGTCACAAATAATTATAATAATTATTAAACCTTTATTAAACCAGAATGTGACATTAATATGTATAACTAACCTTCATTGGTCGATTATATTGACACGATTATGAAATTACCAACCGGATGAACATGTGGTTAATGTATTTCTCAAATTAATAATTTGAATAATTTAAATGTTAATATTGTAAATAAATGATGTAAATATCTTTGACAATAATGTGGAACGAAAGTAATGTTAGAGGCGTGTTTAAAATTTTTCTTATTGTCTTCGACAATATTATGAACAATTTCTAATTGTTATAAATTAATTTATGAGTTTTTGTTAAAAACATTTAAGAGTTTGTTTTATACTCTAAACAAGGCTTATTAAACATTTTGATGCTAATTAAACAAGCTTAGGGATTGTCAGAATAATCCAGTGGTAATTGAGTAAAGCATTTGAAAGATTTGCGTAACAATATTTGTGATGTCTGCGGACATTTAAAACTTTTGAGAGTGCTGGATTCTTACGCAACGTGGCTTGGCAAGGGAGCCCATTTGACAGGTGTGCGTCAGGTTTGAAGGGTAGATGGCAGCTGGCCAGACAACTGGTTATCAGCGGACGAGGTCATCTGCATTGTGGCCTTGCGCCTATAAATACAAGTGTCATGTTTATTAAAAGAAACCAAATGCTCTATATATATGTCTCGTCCTGACTTCCTTTTTCCAATCCAAATGTGTTCTAAATATTACGTTATTTTGAGCTCGTGGGAGCTAACATGTTGTATGCTAACTTTGCAAGTCCTATAGGAGGACGTAGTCAGATTGACATGGGCTACTGATAGCCACATTTAGTTTGTTGAGTTTGTTAAAGTCATACCCTTTATTTGAAATAAAGCTTTTGTACAGTTCAAAGTTCTTGCCGTCGTTCTGGTTCATTTTTAAATGTCATGGTGGAGATTATTGTGGGAGCATACTTTAGAGATCCTGTTGTCAACCCAATCCCCGAGATATTTATAAGAGGTAAGTGACGGTAAGTATGGACCCCCGTCTATTTTGGTGTGTTCCACAATAATTCCTTGTTAACTTCTGTGCTCAAATCTCGGTAGTATCTGTCAGTGCCATTTTCATTGGTGTAGCTGAGCCGGCGCGGTGGATTATTGGCAATCCGATTGAGGGGGCGGATATCTGACAGCCTACTATCCGGGTAAACGGGGACAGAAGGATTGGCGACCCTAAAACGTGGGGATGATTCAACATAAGTGGATCACCAGGTTGAACGCCAGTAGGATTGGCAAACCTAAAACGTGTGGGTCGATTAGACTCAAATAAAGAGGTTGATTCTTTGTTAGATGTCTTGGCCAATTGTAGTATTTAAGAGTGTGATTATATAGGAATTAAATGTTGTATTGTAGTAGGAAAATTACACTCAGAAAAGATCAGATCTTATACAACTTGAGAAAGGTTAAATAGGCTGGAAACTTAGAAAAATCGCCTATGATCTGGAATCTTATTTTATTTGACCGGCTTATGACATTTTAGTCATATTAGAGAAAAATTAAATTATTTGGATTGTAAATGTAAATTATTTGTGTTAAGATATTTTAAAATGGACCAGGGAGATTTGGACATGTGCTTGGGTTTGTTTCAACATGAAGTGTCTTCGAAGGTTAATTATAAGGTAGTTATAAGTTAGATTTAAGACAGAAAATTGATCAAATTTATATATGGTGAAAAGTGTTGCTCAGATGTTGTTATTTTGCTCTATTGATGTATGTCCCTACAGCAGTTTATATTTTGAATTAATATTGTAATGGCAGACGAAAGTATGAGGATGATGTTAGAAGAGTTGAAAGCTAGCATGAATGAAAGTGCGAGGGAGATGAAAGCTAGCATGAACAGCAGTATGAAGCAGATGATGGAGGAGAATGCTAGTAATATGTCTGCTAGTTTGAAAGTTAGCATGGATGAAAGCATGAAGGAGATGGAAGCTAGGAATACTAGTCGAATGGAGGAGAATATGAAAGTTCTCCAGACCAGTTCTGCTAACTTAGAGGATAATATGTCGCGTTTACAGATTAATACCCAAGGAATCGATAATGCTGTAACTGACATGCGCTCAGACGTGTCCAATGTTAAAATAGATGTGTCTAATGTGCATAAAGATCTTACAATGTTGAATTTAGATGTTGCTAATGTCCGAAGTGATATTTCTTGTGCTAGGGCTGAGGTAGTTGTTGTTAAAAATGATGTTGCGACTGTCCAAGACAAGGTTGAGAAAGTCCAAAGAGGAATCCAAAATGTTAGAACTGATGTGTCCAATGTTCAGGTTGATATTAATAACATTCATTCGGATGTAAACGAGATGCAAGGTGACATAAATAAAATTCAAGTAGAAGTCAACACAGTTTTCGTAGATATTGCTAAAGTCCAAACTGATGTAAATAAAGTCAGGGAAGAAATAGAAAATTCGAAAACCCTTTGTACACGTAATATGAGTGCACTAACGACTAGGCTAGTTGATGAGTCAGTTAGAACGACAGCGTCTTTAGCAGGTTTAAAGTTTGATGTAGAGGTCATGAGAACCCAGGTATTAGACCATAATAGATTATTGAAAGAAGATATCGAAGTAGACATAGCAGAAATGTTAACGGCAAATGTAGCAGTATGGAAAGACGAGTGGAATAGGTCAAGTGGGGAACATGTAACCCAAATTCAAGAACGTATTGAAAGAAAAGGAAGCTTGTAGTTTAACGTGACCGTTAATCCTGAGATCATGAGCCACGGGACCTCCTTTTTACGTGGAATCCGAACCACAGGACATGGCATTTCACATCGAAAATCTCACATGCATTGACCGGGAATCGAACCCGGACCGCCTTGGTGAAAGGCATACAGCTAGACCGCTGAGCCACCACGCCCCCGTATTGAAAGAAAACTTGCCAGTACTCAAATAGATATTAACAATGAAGTAGTACAGATTAGGAAAGATTTAAGCGTCAGGATGGATTCGCTATCCGAGAGACAAGTAGAAGATAGAACACAATTAGGTCAGGATGTGCAAGCATTAAAATCTGCATTAGAGGAACAGATTCATAAAGTTGTCTCTGATGTGAATGAAACGACGAGTAAACTGCAAAATTTGAAGCTAGGAGAAGCTAGTTTGATGGAGACCTACAAAGAAGAGTTAATCAAGAAAGTCTTAACGGAGATTACTGACAAGGATACAGAAGGCTTGGCTTGCGAAACCAATAGGAATTATGCCAGAAGATATAACCTAGATCCAGAAGAGAGAGACGTGACTCCTGAAGAACGTATATCCAGATTCAGGGAGGAAGATGACGAGAGGAATATGGAACCTGAGTGGAACTATCGAGATAGTGGGAAAAACTACCCGGATTCATATCCGAGGAATGTCACGGTCATCAGGAATTTTGAAGACAAACCACAAAAGTTCAGCAACACTGACAGTTTAACGCCTATAGAATATGTCAGGAACCTCAAAGATTATTTCATCGAAGCTCACATTCCCAGAGAGAGAGAGATGAAGATAGTGGAGAGATTTTTGATTGGAGGACCCCTCGAATGGTTTCGCGCATTTAGATACACGTTCAGTAACTTTGACGAGTTTGCAGAGGCGCTAATCAAACGATTTTGGTCCATCGAAGCGCAGAATTCGTTAAGAGCGGAGGTTTATTCAAGAAAATACCCAGGTACTCTTCCAACGCGGTACGCTGATTTCTTTACGAGTCAATTGTCCCGCTTGAGATTTTTGCAACCCCCTTTGTCAACGGAGCAATTAATTGATGCGATTTCTCGTATGCTGCGTGTGGAGGTGAGGAGACTAATCATTTCATCAAACATAAGGGATTTGACCAGCATGGATGAATTACTGAGGAGGTTAGACTACACAAGTCCAATGCCTAACGTGGTACAGAAAGGTCAAAGGCATGACTTCAAAGAAATAAATACGGTATATATGGACCAAGTCCAACAAACTGACAAGCCAGATGAAGAGAAAACTGACAATGTAGGTCCTCACAGGAATAATCAGTTTAGAAATAACAGATCGCAAGGTTACCGTCCGTATCAACAGAGAAGAGGATGGAACTATAATCGAGGCAATTACAACAATGAAAGAGGCAGATATTACAACAATAATGGTTATAACAGAAATTATAATAGAAATAACCAGAACCAAAATAGAAATCAGGATTCTCAAGGTCAGGTTATGACACCCGATCAGTATCAGGAAAGAGAGAGGGAAAGCCAGCAATACCTGAAAGAACTACGGGAAAAAGAAGCCAAAAATCAAAAGAAAAGGCAGGATGTTGTAATCGATCCTGGACCTTCGACAGTCCAGCAGAACTTAGAAAATAGAAATACTGGACAGAAGAGAAAGTAGAGAGGAGAGAATGCATTTAACCACACACAACCCAGAGTAGAAGAGATTTATGATTAAGGAACATAGAGGAAATATCATACTAGAGTAAGCCAGTAATAATTCAATTTCGTGTTCAAGAGAGTTGAGGTACTTGTAACACTGAGTTTAAAAACAATTTGCAACTGTTTTTAAAACGTGGTGAGGGGAGAATGCCCCCGTAATTGAATTATATAGAGACCACGGTGGCTATTTTGGAAATTATAAAGAAAGTTAAGGGACACTGGGACTGAAATTTTCAAATTCTATATAAACTGAGGTACAGCTTTGAAATTTCATATGGTTATGAACAGTCATATTATAAACCACTGTGGGAAACGTGAGCATTGTAAGTTGATTAGTTCTCCAGATATTATTTATTTTGTACATTTATTATTCAAGTTTTATAAAGGTCAGCCGCGTTAAAAAAAACAAGATAGTGTAACTTTTATGTAATATTCTATTGCACTATAACAATTGGAAGAAACCTACGGATCCGATTTTGAATTGCATTAATGAGTGTCAAGAAATTAATTTTTTTTCATATCCAAGTTTTTTTCTACAAAAAAATCGTATTTTTTCCAGTTTGAATTTTTTTTGCAGCCAAACCAAAAGTGCAATCTAAAAAACGATCCGCAGGTTTATAGTCATTGCAATGAAGATAATAAATTCCCATTTTGAAAGCAATATCATAAGATCTATGACGCAAGTAACATTTTGAATGCCTGAAAAAGTGAATCCGAGAAAACAGGAATTTTCTAAAATGATGCACAATTTACAAGGTTTCAGCTTACCAATGACATTAGGACTGTCCTACAGCATAGGTGACACCCTCCTTCTTCTGTTTTGCAGCCTCCTCCTTCATTTCTGTCAGTTTCACCTTCCGTCGACATGCCTTTCGCTTCTCCAATTATGACCGCGGACTTACATACTTCCTGCGACTGTCACATCTTTCAAGTGTTTGTGCTGTGACATGAGATACTGAAGTTAGTCTTATTCCTGATTTCAACTCTGTTGTTGCACTACACCCCATGTTGAATTCTGCTACAGAATTCCAAACAGCAATTTCAAGTATCTTCCGCGAAATAAAAATCTCTTTTGGGCACTTCCTCCAGATAACAGAATGCAGAGACTCATTCTGATTTTCAGTAGCACCACGGATGCATCTGGATAGTAGCTCATCTGATGCCAGCCTTTGATAAACAGGCACAATCTTGACAACTAAGGGTTCTTAAAGTTCTACAGCCATTTTGTCATGACTCTGTGGTGTTTTACCAGCTGCGATACTTCGATTGTAGAAACACCAAAACTCAGAACCTTCAGGACACTTACTGTGCTGGGGCGTTTAAAGGGCACACCGTGCATTTTAAAGCTACGCCAGGGCTTTAAAAATGGCGGAATTCGGATAAAACACTGCTATATGATCCGCAGGGGATAGGGGTGTATTAATATGAAAAAAAACGAAAATCGACATTTTCCAAAAATTTCACTAAAATTTCAGTCCCAGTGTCCCTTAAGGCTGTCATAGTTATGACGTGGATGGTCATGACGTAAGCACGGATGACGCAGACGTTATACCAGCAGGCTACTTGAGCTGAGATTCTCAATGACGTCAGCATTTATTCGAGAAAGATCCGAGATTTACGACGCAGTCGCAGGAAACGTGGAATTGTGCTGAGGAAGAAATTATGCTATTGGAGGGGAGGCCCGAACCAATCAACGATTGTTTGAAGGAAGACGGAGATTGCTGAAACTATGGTATTTTTAATACTTTTTGGAATGCAGAATTGTGGAAATCCATTTGCAGTAGAGGCATTGATTTGGAATTTTGGTGAAATTTATTTCCAGTTTTTGAATTTTGAAAATCCGTCATGTATTGACGAAGCTGGAACTTCTAGCTATGACGCAGTAACACGCTATGGAAGGGATGGATACGCCCCTTATGAAGTTTATAAAAGGCCTTGCGCAGAAGAGAGGAGTCTCAATCGTCAGATCTTCAGTGATTATATAGTCGTTTTGGTGAGACGTCGAGTGATATTAGTAGAGAGAGTCGTCTTTATAACGCGTGGTGAAGCCACCGCATTAAACGTGATTCAAGCAGACAAGCAGTGCAAGTTTACTGTGAGTAAAACTAGGTGAAGTTAAAACGCACATTATAACGCGTCTACAAGAGTGGCTATGAACAGTTAGCGGTTGCTTATAAGCTAAGCATATTGGGCAGTGCTACATTAAGCAGTGTAGTAAATTTGAACAATTTCAAGGAGTTATTTTAGAAGATATTAGCACTTTTAGACGACTGACAAAAGTGATTTTCTCGCCTCCTGAGAAGCACTTTGTATCGCCAGATCCTACGCTACGGCTGACACTGCTAGTATAACAGGGAGACTTCTGATTGCTTTTGTGACACAACGCTACAGTATTATGGAGCAGTTTAATAAGGCAGTTTGTTCTACTATTACCAAAACCGAGGAGAAGATGGAAGGCTAAAGGACTTTAATGCAATTGGGACATACATCGTTGGAGTAAGATAGCAGCATGGAACTTCGCTAATTGCCATTCCATACAAGCGGACATGTGGTGAACAACCATCTACACCCATGTTTCGTGGCTCAACGCTGAATACTATCAAACAGCAATGGAAACGATTTCATACTCACTGAATATGAATATTTCAATGGAAATTACTACAAAAACTTCATGGCGATTTTCTACAAGATCTTCAGGGATTTTTCAAGAGAGGTCAGGGTTGTCCCGACTCACAAAGAAGAATTTTGCCGGAAGGATGTCTTACGTCTTCTTGGAGCAGAGCAATTTCCGGAGAAGGAAGCAGTTCGATTCTCCGAGGGTGCTGTTTCCTGTTTCGAGGATGGAGCTCAGCTTTAACTTGGTGAAATGGATCCATCAGCAGTCTTCTTTGGGGAATTTTCCTCTGGAACTTCTATCGGCAGATAAGGTAGTCGTGAACGTTTATTGTATTTGAGTTTCTAGCAATATCTGAGCAACCATTTTCCCATATTTTTGTCCTCATGTATTTTGCCCTATATTCTTGTTTGAGATTCCTATTCTCAGTACACCTTGATGAGTTATGCCTTTTTCGACGATTTATTAAGACATTGTTATGTCATGGACAGAGTTAAATGATTTTGGATCAGTTGAGACTGATATTTAGATATTTCAGTAATTTGCTTATTTTGGTAGTCACGATTTGACTATAAGTCAATGATTTTCATGGCAGATTTAATTTCAGACAGCGTGTCTCTTTATTCAAGTAATTTCTACCCCAGTTTAATTACTTTGACCAATTTTCTGTCATCATCAAGAAGGAAGAACATTTAAATGATTTTAGAGCGTTAAAATCTCTTGCGTTGTCGACGATCTTGGAAATACTAGTCGTTATTTGAAATTGATTGCAACACAGACATTTATCGTCAGTTATGAACGACCATTGCATCATAGACAATTTTGTGAAAGATGAACTTTAATTATGAATTTTTGAATGCATTAAAGTCGTGAACTTTTGTTAGGAGTTTTTTCTCAATTAGAGATTTGAATAATAATGTTTGCATTCCACAGTCTAATTGGATTCTATTCGACTATTTTGCAGTTTAGTCGCACTTTGTTTGATGATAGTATTTTTATACTACAATACTTTGAAGATGATAATCTTAAATTTTGATAGACCAGAGCGGCGTATATAAGCGTATTCACTATTAAATTTGTTTGTGATTGGCAAATTTTTACTTCATTTCGATTCATGAATGAAATCCACGAAGGTTAAATGACAACAGTTTTGAAACTATTAATGATTATAAGAATTTTTGAAGTGGAACCATGAATGTATAATCGCCAGTGCAGCGAACGTGTTGAAAGTCGCTGATGTATATTGCCCTTGTAGTAAATGAAGGAGGTTCCCACAGTAATTAATGATGTTAAAGAATTTGTTAGTGGAGGTTTTTGTAAGATTCTGTGGAAGATTTTGATGCCGTATATATTAATATATGATGAATTTTGGGCCTATTTTAATGCAGTTTTGTGCATTTTTTTTATAAGCGACGTATTTCCCGCTGGAGTGTATTGTATTTGTCCTTTGAAAATTAATCAAGTGAATTTACTGTTATAATTAACAAGAGTATTGAAAGAATTTGAGATAAGATTTTGAATGAAGATTACCGTCACAAATAATTATAATAATTATTAAACCTTTATTAAACCAGAATGTGACATTAATATGTATAACTAACCTTCATTGGTCGATTATATTGACACGATTATGAAATTACCAACCGGATGAACATGTGGTTAATGTATTTCTCAAATTAATAATTTGAATAATTTAAATGTTAATATTGTAAATAAATGATGTAAATATCTTTGACAATAATGTGGAACGAAAGTAATGTTAGAGGCGTGTTTAAAATTTTTCTTATTGTCTTCGACAATATTATGAACAATTTCTAATTGTTATAAATTAATTTATGAGTTTTTGTTAAAAACATTTAAGAGTTTGTTTTATACTCTAAACAAGGCTTATTAAACATTTGGATGCTAATTAAACAAGCTTAGGGATTGTCAGAATAATCCAGTGGTAATTGAGTAAAGCATTTGAAAGATTTGCGTAACAATATTTGTGATGTCTGCGGACATTTAAAACTTTTGAGAGTGCTGGATTCTTACGCAACGTGGCTTGACAAGGGAGCCCATTTGACAGGTGTGCGTCAGGTTTGAAGGGTAGATGGCAGCTGGCCAGACAACTGGTTATCAGCGGACGAGGTCGTCTGCATTGTGGCCTTGCGCCTATAAATACAAGTGTCATGTTTATTAAAAGAAACCAAATGCTCTATATATATGTCTCGTCCTGACTTCCTTTTTCCAATCCAAATGTGTTCTAAATATTACGTTATTTTGAGCTCGTGGGAGCTAACATGTTGTATGCTAACTTTGCAAGTCCTATAGGAGGACGTAGTCAGATTGACATGGGCTACTGATAGCCACATTTAGTTTGTTGAGTTTGTTAAAGTCATACCCTTTATTTGAAATAAAGCTTTTGTACAGTTCAAAGTTCTTGCCGTCGTTCTGGTTCATTTTTAAATGTCATGGTGGAGATTATTGTGGGAGCATACTTTAGAGATCCTGTTGTCAACCCAATCCCCGAGATATTTATAAGAGGTAAGTGACGGTAAGTATGGACCCCCGTCTATTTTGGTGTGTTCCACAATAATTCCTTGTTAACTTCTGTGCTCAAATCTCGGTAGTATCTGTCAGTGCCATTTTCATTGGTGTAGCTGAGCCGGCGCGGTGGATTATTGGCAATCCGATTGAGGGGGCGGATATCTGACAGCCTACTATCCGGGTAAACGGGGACAGTACATTTTATCGGGCGGCTAAATTTCATTTTAATTCTACCATTTTTACATATACATAATATTTTCATTCAAATTTTCAAAATAAAACAATGTAGATACATTTTCTCACGCGTCTGAAGATGTAATCCAAACATTAGTTTGTTTAAAACTCAGCAATTCTTCTAGGTTTGTGCCGTGTCTTGTGTGGGGTTTCGCCTAGGACACCAAGCTGGCTCATCGGCGGGCTCTTGGTGTCCCCGCCCAGACCCCCACAGGAGTGACGAACTGCGGGCCACCTCCCTTTATATTAGGTGCAACTGCACCACTTGACTGCGAGAACTAAAAGCTCAAGCAGCCTTAACCTCCCTATGAAGGTTTTTATTGTTTGTTTTTTTGTTTGGTTTTTTTTTGTTTTTGTTTTTAGAAAACTGAATGCACACATCTTTCATTTAGTTTTTTTTTTCTTAGTCGTTTACCCTCCAGGTTGGTGGAACCCACGGACTCAGCGAGGGAACTCACCACTACTGCCTCTACGAGCAGTGTCCTAGAGCTGGGATCATCTAATCGCAGGGGATACAACTGGTGAGGTGTGATTGGCATCTCGCCCAGGCGGCCTCACCTGCAAAGCGAACAGGGGCCTCATGAGGGAAGGTAATGGAAGGTCAGGATGGATAGGCAAGGAAGATGGAAGGAGGCGGCCGTGGCCTTGAAGAAGGTACCATCCCGGCATTTTCCCGAAGACGAAGTGGGAAACCACGGAAAACCACTTCGAGGATGGCTGAGGTGGGAATCGAACCCCCTCTACTCATTTGGAACACCCGAGGCTGAGTAGACCCCGTTCCAGTCCTCATACCACTTTTTCAAATTTCGTGGCAGAGCCGGGAATCGAACCCAGGACCTCCGGGGCGGCAGCTAACCATGCTGACCGCTACGCTACAGAGGCGACTCTTTCATTTAGTGAAGGTCTAAAAGGTACAGCTTTTTTATTTAATAACCATGACGCATATAGTGTACGTGCATACATTATCGTGTTGGAAGCCATTTTTCAGTGTTGCCTTAGTAATCGAAATTTCATTTTTCAGTCTGTGAACAGGATTGTACCCAAAGGATGGTATTCTAATCATGAAAAAAAAAACATCAAATTAAGGTATTTATTATTTATTAATCTCATGTAATTATTTTTCAGGATTAAGGGACCACCCATTACAATTGGGTACAATCGTGTTGACTCACTGAAAAACATTAAGTTTAGATACACACACACATACATACTTGCGCCGCAGCCGATTGTTTCCTACTCTTCGCCCAGATTCTACCACTGGTCCACCGGTAAAGCTCTTGGGTGGGAAATAATGGACTGTTGCAAATTTTAAAAACAATACATCTTTCATAAATTAACCCCGCGAACGACGCGAAGCGCATGATAGGAAGTAACATTATAAGCTATGCACTTTGAAATGGTCTGTACGATAGTACTCTTCAGATTCTTTCACAATCTATCAAAAATTTGTCAAAATATCCAATGTCCCATTAAACCTTTGATTTTTCCATTAACAACGTCAAAAATGTTATATTTTCAAAACTCGACACATCACGACCCATTGATTCATTGGCAACATTGGGCATATCACGACCCAATATAACATTGGCAACATTATATAATAAATAACTGATAATCCGTGCTTTGCAAAGGAATTATTTTATATGAATATGGATATTTGATGGAGCGGATTAAATTTCACAAACAGCTACCCATTATAACCATTACCGCTGAGTGCATTCTGCCTTTTAATTTACAATTCTCTGTGACCCTGCTTGATGAGCAAACACTAAATTTCAACTAACCGGTATCGTTGTCGCCTGCTGTTCCCAAGGCTAGAGAATTAAACTCTGGGGCAGTCAGTTGGCATTTGAAGGTGCTTAAATGCGGGGGGGGGGGGGGGGTCATGCCAGTATTTAACTGGCACGTTAAAGATCCCCATCGGAACAAAATTCAGGCATCCTAGCATCCCTAAAAGCCACAGTGGTTAAAAAGGACGTAAATCCATTATTATTATTATTATTATTATTATTATTAATATTATTATTATTATTATTAGACCCTATTACTATTATTATTCGAAACTTATGTTTGTCAGTCGGTCAACACGATTGTACCCAATTGTAATGGATGGTTTCCTAATCCTGAAAAAAATACATGATATTAATAAATACACTAATTGGATGACCAGTTTCGATCGTCAAGCGATCATCATCATCAGATCCATTACACTAAGGATATTGAATCTACGTCTACAAGTATGGGTGATGGTATACTAACAAAAAAATCACATATAATTAACAATAATATTGACTAGTTGTGTTAGCTTAACTAATTCTGCAACTAAATAAGTGTACATATGCCATCACCCATACTTATAACCAGGTAGACATAGATTTAATGGCCTAAGTGTAATGGATCTGATGATGATCGCTTGACGATCGAAACTGGTCATCCAAGTGTATTTATTATCATGTAAATGTTTTTCAGGATCAGGAAACAACCCATTACAATTGGATAATTAGTGTTGACTGACTGAAAAACATTTAGGCTAATTTCGATTGCTAACGCAACACTGAAAAACGGCTTCAAACACTATAATAATAATAATTATTATTATTATTAAATAATAATTATTAATATTATTATCTCAAAGCATAGCCTACGTGGCTTAGGCGGCAGCACGCCGGCCTCTCACCGCTGGGTACGTGGTTCAAATCCCGGTCACTCCATGTGAGATCTGTGCTGGACAAAACGGAGGCAGACAGGTTTTTCTCCGGGTACTCCGGTTTTCCCTGTCAAAATTTCATTCCAGCAACACTCTCCACCATCATTTCATTTCATCTGTCATTCATTTAATCATTGCCCCAGAGGAGTGCGTCAGGCCTCGGCAGCCGGCACAGTTCATATCCTCGCCGCTTAGATGGGGGCTTCATTCATTCCATTCCTGACCCGGTCGTAGACTGGAAGCAGGCTGTGGATTTTCATTCATTATCTCAAAGGACACCGTGGCTTAGGCGGCAGCACGCCGGCCTCTCACCGCTGGGTCCGTGGTTCAAATCCCGGTCACTCCATGTGAGATTTGTCCTGGACAAAGCGGAGGCAGACAGGTTTTTCTCCGAGTAATCCGGTTTTCCCTGTCACAATTTCATTCCAGCAACACTCTCCACTATCATTTCATTTCATCTGTCATTCATTTAATCATTGCCCCAGGGGAGTGTGACAGGCCTCGGCAGTCAGCAAAGTTCAGATCCTGGCCGCTAGATGGGGGCTCATTCATTCCATTCTCTGACCCGGTCGGTCGACTGGAAGCAGGCTGTGGATTTTCATTATCACAAAATTTTGACGAGCCTCTCTAGTGACAGAAAACACCTGCGCCCCTTAATGATCCCATCGCTATCAACACGCGACTTGGTGAGTAATTTTAGCTCCAAATACTGTAGACAACTCGTCTTATGTGGACAAATATCTCCGTACACCGAAAGTTCCTTTAGGGGCTTTGCGACATCGTGGTCATGTAACCCCATGTACTTGTGTGTGGAAGGGGGGGGGGGTGAATTTGTCTGGTAACCTGTGTTATTGTTATATTGGTGTTTGTATTAGTAATTCAGCTGAGGATTGGGAAGGAGGCGGCCGTGGCCATAATTTAGGAACCATCCCGGAAAGCCAAATTCAGGATTCCTGAGGTGGGACTAGAACCCACCCCTTCTCAATTTTGCCTAACGAGGCTGAGTATACCCGGTTCCAGCCCTCAGACCAGAATTAAATTTCTTGGCAGAACCGGGAATCGAAGATGGGCCTCCGTGGTGACTGCTATGAATGCTAGCCATAACGCAACGAGGCGGACGCTGAAAGAAGAGGAATATTATCGCAGGTAAGGGAATCACAACACTGTGGAGGGTTAGCTGTTCTTCAATGGCGATATTATCTATAAAAACAATTGAGGAGAAGGAACAAGGTAAGCAGAGACATGGTAATTGAAATGTACACATTCAAACAGGCATTACGAAAGAGACAACATTGTATTATATTACCAGACAGGGCTTACAGTGTTTAAAACACGCATATAATCAGTGGAACGAATCGTATAAAACCAAACTGAAATAAAGTTATGGTTTTCATCTACAAACTACAATAATAATAATAATAATAATAATAATAATAATAATAATAATAATGAAAGAAAATCCATAGCCTGCTTCCAGTCTCCGACCGGGTCAGGAATGGAATGAATGAAGCCCCCATCTAGCGGCGAGGATATGGACTGTGCCGGCTGCCGAGGCCTGACGCACTCCTCTGGGGCAATGATTTAATGAATGACAGATGAAATGAAATGATAGTGGAGAGTGTTGCTGGAATGAAATTGTGACAGGGAAAACCGGAGTACCCGGAGAAAAACCTGTCTGCCTCCGTTTCATCCAGCACAGATCTCACATGGAGTGACCGGGATTTGAACCACGGACCCAGAGGTGAGAGGCCGGCGTGCTGCCGCCTAAGCCACGGAAGCTTAATAATAATAATAATAATAATAATAATAATAATAATAATAATAATAATAATAAAAATTACGAGCCTTACAGTAGTCGCATATGATGCGTAACTTCTGACATAGAAGAAGCCTCACGTGAAATTGTTGATACACCGATATTTTATACTATTATTGGCACAAATATTAATCTATTGTAAAAGGGAGTGTTTTACTGATATTGTAGTTTATAATACGGAACTCATTTTATTTGATGATTTGTAGCTTCCACCAGCACAAGCCTAAATAAAGAATACGATATGGATCAACTAGATTAATAGACGCGACACCGCTCATAACCTTAAATTCCGTATAAACAGGTCCTCTTGATTCACAGACCAACACGTAATTTCATATGGATTCTGTTAAAATGAGTCATATTGATATGATAAATATCGTTTAAGATGATAATCTGGTAGCAAAAATATCTACCCCGTCCGGTATTCGAACCCGAGATCTCTAGATTCCCAATTATAGGCGCTAATCCCACGGCTATTAAGACTACGCAAGTACCGTGCACAAGATGGTGAGTCATTTCCACGTTCCAATAATACTGCATTACGGAATTAAGTTTCATTTATATTTTGCTTGTTTCGATCATGTTCCTGCGTGAAATTGAGTTTAAAATGCCTTATGAATAGGCCCTCTTGTGAGTAAAGAGAATGTATCAATTTCCGACACCGCGCGCTCATTGTTTCTCTTATCACTGCCAGCTGAGTCTTACCACTGCCCGCTGGATCGATCGATCGAGTTGGCAGTGCATCTTATACTTCCGTTGTGAGTAAAGAGAATGTATCAATTTCCGACACCGCGCGCTCATTGTCTCTCTTACCACTGCCAGCTGGGTCTTACCACTGCCCGCTGGATCGATCGATCGAGTTGGCAGTGCATCTTATACTTCCGTTCGATCGATCCAGCGAGCAGTGCATCTTATACTTCCGTTCCATCCACCACTGCCAGCTCGATCGTTCCCATCCACTTCCGTCCCCAATTTTCAAAATCACTCCCACAAAACTGTCCAGCAACCGGGCGGAAAGATGTTACACATAATAATAATAACCGCTGGCACTACAGCCCGTGAAGGGCCTAGGCCTACCAAGCGACCGCTGCCCAGCCATTTGGCCTGCAGATATTGGGGTGACGCGTGATCAGCGCATCGGATCCCCTCAGCCGTTAAACTTGGGTTTTCGTGATCGGGGCGCTGCCTCACTGTCAGACAGCTGCTCAATTGTCCTCACGAGGCTGAGTGAACCCCGTTCTAGCCCTCACATCAGCTTCTAAAATCCCTGACGGAGTCGGGAATCGACCCCGGGGCCTCCAGGTGAGAGGCAGGCGCGCTACCCCAACACCACGGGGCCGGCACAAACCACAATAAAATTATTAATGAATGCCATGCCTCTACATAGTAAAAAACAATGTTCCCTATTCTTGGATGGAATGGGTAATCTCGAGAACCATTGGGTGGATTTTGATGCCGTTTTCACCTTACTGTAAAGGATATCTCAAGGAAGGTTTCTATAAAAAACATTAATTTACGACCAAAGGAAGCCGAGCGTAACGATTTCAGTTAATCGAGTTGAAGAAAAACCTGCCGTCCGTGCGCCCTTAAAGCTTACGCTGGGTAAACCGTTAAACTTAACTATATATTGATGGTATATTGGCTTTCACGGCCAGTGAATTAAAACTCAGCAATTCTTCTAGGTTTCTTCACCGGCCGTGAAAGCCAATATACCATCTTTTTGAAGGCCTTCATAGAGAGGTTAAGGCTGCTTGAGCTTTTAGTTCTCGCAGACAAGTGGTGCAGTTGCACTGCATATAAAGGGAGGTAGCGCACAGTTCGCTACTCCTGTGGGGGTCCGGGCGGGGACACCAAGAGCCCGCCGATGAGCCAGCTTGGTGTCCTAGGCGAAACTCCACACAAGACACGCACAAACCTAGAAGAATTGGTGAGTTTTATATCTATATATTATGAGTGTAAGAATTGTTCAGCATGAAAAGTTCTAAAAAAGAAGTCTCCGACAGCATCTCTCTATCTATAACACATCACCCATTATAAGTGTTTTTACATTTTAATTTCTTCCAACAATCTCCATTCAGTAGAAATTTAAATTACTCGCTTCGGAGCGAGTTTACGAGCTAGCGAACCTATCACCCCAGCTTCGGCCAGCATCAAACTGTGGAGTCCTCTCGAGTTAAGACTTCAGAGAAGAGTATAAGTGTTTGGAGTTTTACTGTTCACTTCGGCTTTTCTGAATTGCGTCTGAGACCTGCCGTCCGTGCGTCGTTTAAGCTTACGGTTATCGGGTGAAGCCGGGGCGGGTTGCTAGTTATTATTATTAGAGCTACCGGGTGAGTTAGCTGTGGTCGTTTCGGCGTGGCTGTAGGCAGTCGCTCACATCCGGGAGGCGAGGAGGTTCGGACCCCTCCCCCGCCGGCAACCTTGAAGATGGTTATCTGTGGTTGCCCATCTTCCTTCCAGGCAAATGCCGGGGTTGGTCCCTAACTATAAGCCAAAGCCGCTACCTACCAATTCCTCGTCCTTACATTCACACTTCCCTCACCAGACAACATTCCACACGTGACGGTACTTGTAGCTCACCCCATGGGTGTCCGCATAGAAGCAGCTACAAACTCTGGCGAGCCGAACATGTCCTCGGACACTCCAGGCACTAAAAGCCATACGCTAAAAAAAATATATATAGCTGTCGATTTAATCGATTTATCTGAGCGATTAACCGATTAATCTAAAAATACTAAAAATACGACTAACTGATCAATGTGCTTTAGTCGATTAATCGAACCCATTAAAATTGTAGAGTGGTGTAGGATAATAATAATTGTTTTGCGCAGCACAAAACCTGTGTATTTTATTATTATTTGCCATCTGGCGTGCATCAGCTATTGTAAGATTGAACGGTCATAAAGTTAGCTGATGCTCATGCCTTTGTTTCAGAAAGATAAAAGCGATAATGTCTCCTCAATCGCTTTCTTCTCAACTGAGGGATTTGCCCACCGCTTTTACAAACAATAGGAAAGGAAATACCGGACATGCTATTATTGCCGTATTACTGAAGTCTACAATTCGTTAGTGGAACTAGAAGAGGACTTCGCAGACCCTCTACAATGGTGGAAAATACCTTCAGTCCAACTTCACATCTCGCAGGCATAGCGAAAAAATTGCTTTGCATTCCAGCTACTTCAGTTCCGTGTGAGAAGAGTATTCAGTGACGCTGGACATCAGGGGCGTATATAAGGGGGGTGCTGAGGGGGCTCCAACCCCCTCCGAAAAAAGCCAATAAAAATTAAGAAAGTGTTTCTTTGGTAAGAGCATAAAATAATTGTACATTTGGTTGTACCCTAATCTTAACTCATTGGCTAAGTTATAAACAATATTAAGATTGAAATTATACTAATTCGTGGTGTAGTGGCTAGCACACTTGGCTGCCGCCCCGGAGGTCCGAATTCGATTCCAGGCTCTGCCAAGAAATTTTAATTCTAGTCTGGGGGCTGGAACGGGGTGCACTCACCCTTGTGAGGCAAAACTGTGAATTCCACAGTACGGTACTTTTTAGAAATACCCCCCAGGGGCTCACATCTAGTGGGACGTGGGTTGGTGACCACGGGGCCCCAGCTGAGTCCGGCACTGCTTCCACTTACTTGTGCCGGGCTCCTCTCCGTCTTCTTTCCTGTCGACCTCACTTGGTCAACTCTTGTTCTCTTCTGACCCCGACGGTATTAGGGTATCCGAGGCCTAGGGACTCTCTTCCTTTTCCGCCATAATTGGCCCTTGTCTCATCTTTTCTGATACCCTCCTTCTGCGAGGGGTCAGCCTTCTTTTTCTTTTCCTGTTATCTCCTGCCTTCTGCTCAAGGCCCTCAAGGAGGCAGGGTGCATGTAGCCCCACCACTTCTGGTGCACCCTGGATATTGCTACACCCTCAGGGGCTCACAACTGGTGAGTACGGGAGTTGGCGACCCCGAGGGATTCCTGAGCTGGGTCCGGCTTCCCCCCTTTGTCCCTTACCTGTGGGGCGGACCCTCTCCTCTTTCACTTTCCTATCTGCCTTTCACGGCTCTCCTTCCTTCGAAGTCCCTCAATACGCATTCTTCGAGGGTTGAGGGCATTTCCTTTCCTCCTGTCCTTTATTTGCCTTATTCTCCATTTGTTTTCCATTTCTTCTTCTAGTATATAAGTATAGTTTACATTTCATTATCATCTTCACGATCACCCAAACCATTAGGGGCCGATAACCTAGATGTTAGGCCCCTTGAAGCAACAATTATCATCATCATTTTTAGAAATAAATTATCAAATTGGAAAAAAAACTGTTTACTTTTCTGCTTAGTAAATTGACAAATATTCAGATATTTGCCATTCATACTCCATAGATCATAATAGAAAATTCATAAAGTATAACATTTTATTTGTGTGTTGTATTTTACAACTTGTTTTGTATTGCCAGTAATTGTAGGCTATATCAAGTTTGAATCTTACCTAAAATAATTACACAAAGTTATATGCTCTAAGATATTGGTTGATATTTCTAGGGTATTTTGCGGTGACAATCCCCTGAGAATACTCACAATTTTCCAGGATAGTCAGCCAGCCCCCCCCCCGTAAAAATTGTACATACGCCCCTGCTGGACATATTGTTACTAAAAGAAGGGTAGCCCTTAGTTCTGAGTATGTCAACTTACTGACATGTCTGAAGTCCGGAAGCAAAGAAGTGTGACTGTAAGTAACTGTCAACTTCAACTTCAAACACTTGTGTCATTAAATAACCAATATTTAAATATATTTTAAATAATATTATTACCTTACATAACGTAACGGCGGTACTTTTTGAGGATCCAACCAGCCTTCGGGCTGACTACAAAAAACAAAACAACAACAATGCTTTTGAATTTTCTTTTTACTTGCACGCTACCAAAATGAAAATCCACAGCATGCTGCCAGTCTCCGACCGGGTCAGGAATGGAACGAATGAAGTCCCCATCTAGCGGCGAGGATATGGACTGTGCCGGCTGCCGAGGCCTGACGCACTCCTCTGGGGCAATGATTAAAATGAATGACAGATGAAATGAAATGATAGTGGAGAGTGTTGCTGGAATGAAATTTTGACACGGAAAACCGGAGTACCCGGAGAAAAACCTGTCTGCCTCAGTTTTGTCCAGCACAGATCGGACATGGAGTGACCGGGATTTGAACCACGGATCCAGCGGTGAGAGGCCGGCGGGCTGCCGCCTAAGCCACGGAGGCTTTCCATCAATACAATTAAAATTTTAATTTATATCATCAAATGGAATTCAAAAGTTTGTTGCTTTTCAGTCGGTCAACACGAATGTACCCTCAAAAAGTTCCGAGTTATAAGCTAATTCAGAAAAAAATTACATGAGATTAATAAATACACTAGGATGACCAGTTTCGATCGTCAAGCAATCATCATCAGATCCATTACACTTAGGCTGTGAGATCTATATTTGAAAATACAGGTGAAAATATTTACAATAAGTACAATTACAGTTCGGTGAGATAACATTCCAATTCAGTCGACAGTCACTAGTGCATGAGGGAAGTTGATACTACTCGCAGCTACAGAACGGAAGACATTCAACCAGATAAGTAATAGCCTGCACTATACAGTACAACCATAGTTGACTTTTGCAACCATATAGTCACTCCAAAGAGACAAATTCCGGATTTCGATCACCATTTTAGCATTTCACCTAACATCGTATATACTACAACTAGCATACACTGACAAGTTGCATTACCAATACTGCAACTAAATAATTGTATATATCTCTATCTCTACTTAGTATAAAACAAAGTCCCCGAATCTTGTATATTACGGGTAAACTCGAGAACCACTGGATGGATTTTGATGCGGTTTTCACCCTTCTGTAAAGGATATCTAGAGGATAATTTCTGTAGAACATAATTTATTTATGATCAAAGGAAGTCAAGCACTAACGATTTCAGTGAAAAGGTCGAAAGAAAACTGGCGTCCGTGCGCTTTTTAAGCTTACGCTGGGCAAACCGTTAAAAATATCTATATACTATGAGTGTAAGAATTGGTCAGCATGAAAAGTTCTACAAAAAAAAAGCCCGGGAGAGCATATCTCTATCTTCAGTACATCGCCTACTATAAGTTTTTTTACGTTTTCATTTCTTACAACAATCTCCATTCAGTTACTGAGACGACAGTTTACGAGCTAGCTAGGGGCGAGTCTATCACCCCAGTTACAGCTCAGCTAGCGGACGAGCTTATTGCCCCAGATACAGCCAGCTGCAAACTGTCGAGTCGTGTTGAGTTAAAAACTTTAGAGGAGAGTGGTTGTGTTTGGAGTTTCCCTGGAAGTGCAACTCGGCTTTTCTTCATTTCGCCTGTGAACTTTTCGTTCCGCAAAATTCACAGTCAATTTAAGATTGGACGGAAGGGGGATTTGTGTTTCATGCAACTCGCCATTCTTAAATTACGTCTGACAAGAATTTGTTGCACATGCACATCCATGATAATATAATTAATCGTCCAGTCAGTGATTTTAACTCATCATGCCGAGACGTAAAACGGATGATGGTCGTTGTTCATTGACACTAAAGAAAAGCGCTTATCACGTAATGCATTCATAACTGTTCCCGGGCTAAGCCGGGTCGGGTTGCTAGTTGTAAATATTTCCACCTGTATTTTCAAACATAGATTTTACAGCCTATGTGTAATGGATCCGATGATGATCGCTTGACGATCGAAACTGGTCATCCTAATGTATTTAATAATCTCATGTAAATTTTTCAGGATTAGGGTATAACCCAACTCTTTTAGGGTACATTCGTGTTGACCGACTGAAAAGCACCCAACTTTTGTTTATTAAGACAACACTGAAAAATGGCTTCAACCCCCATAATGCAAATGGAATTGTAAACATTTTAAAATATATTATTCGAAGTTCTTTTTCTCGAACTGATACAGTGTGAAACCGACTAAAATTCGATTAATCGAACGATTATCCGATTAAAGGCATTCGGTTAACCGATCAAAATGTTGAATCAATCGACAGCTCTAATTATTCGAAACACGAAACGCAATCTTCACTTCCTTTAGGGTTGACATGCATATCACATTGACCAGGCCTAAAGGTTATCGTTTATGTCGTTCGCATCGTATTTTAGGTAATAAAAGAAGTGGCACGCCCTTTTACAGAGAGAAAGGGAAAGTTCAGCTGCGGTTGTCGTAGCTACGTCTGGCCAATCCTTGATCTGTTTGCCCGAGCAAGGATAGTATTTTGAAAATATCTCGGAAAGTGTTGGCTTTAGGACCTTTAAAATGCGCTTTCGGGGTCCCTTTGGGACATCCCAAGTATTATTTCTCTTATCGAGGGGCATAAAATGACCTATTCCTGGTCCATCGAAGGCAATTTCTATATATTGCCTGCATATCATATGCCGAATAGACCCACTTAGGACTTGAATATTCTAAAATCATTTCATACCGAGCACCTACAACCTAAGAACAACTAACATGCACATGTCAGCTTCCTAGGCCTTATGGTTACAGAGATGCGATGATGAGTGAGCCCGTGCCTAGTGTTTGGGTTAAATATAATTAGGGGTTCTCATTTTTGTAAACAAAACAACAATGAGCGGCGTTTAAAGAAATAATAAAATCCACTTACGATGTTATTTCGCATAAAAACTTTCATCATATTTCATGATTTGGCTTGTTTAAGATGCATTTTCTTCTGAATACAATTAAAAAGGGAACGTTTCATGCAAAATTTTAGAAATATAAATAATAAATAATTACCGTACATACTAATTATATATGAGCAGGATGAGCATTTTCTTGGAGTTGGCTACCGGCCAGGCGCATGCACGCCTTCCTCTAGCCAACCCAACTCGGCCGCGGCTTGCGTGAAGGTGGGATTCAGTAATTTCAACGGCAAGATGCTAGAAATATTCTCCATCAGCTGACAGGCAGGCGTTGTACCGTGTAAATAAATGGC
This sequence comes from Meconema thalassinum, assembly GCA_946902985.2. Classification (NCBI taxonomy): domain Eukaryota; kingdom Metazoa; phylum Arthropoda; class Insecta; order Orthoptera; family Tettigoniidae; genus Meconema; species Meconema thalassinum. The sequence goes on along the minus strand of OX336389.2, from coordinate 214,843,579 downwards.
ATTAATAAGTTGTAATTCCCTTTTCGTTTTCAGGGATATGCTCCTGTATGAAAATGAAAATCGACAGCCTGCTTCCAGTCTCCGACCGGGTCAGGAAGGGAATGAATGAAGCCCCCATCTAGCGGCGAGGATATGAACTGTGCCGGCTGCCGAGGCCTGACGCACTCCTCTGGGGCAATGATTAAATGAATGACAGATGAAATGAAATTATAGTGGAGAGTGTTGCTGAAATGAAATGTTGACAGGGAAAACCGGAGTATCCGGAGAAAAACCTGTCTGCCTCCGTTTTACCCAGCACAGATCTCACATGGTGTGACCGGGATTTGAACCACGGACCCTGGAGTGAGAGGCAGGCGTGCTGCCGCCAAAGCCACGGAGGCTTCTCCTGTATATTTTTCTCAAGTTCCATCAGATTAAGGGGATTTGATCAGTACATTTTGTCTTTTAAACAACCCCACAAATGAACATCAAACGGGCTTAGGTCTTGGCTTCCACTCATTAAAAGAACTGATACGCAGGGTGGTACAGGAGTAGCTACACCATGTAACAATGTAACTTCAAAGAATTTTAAATTCAAGTGTTGAGAAATGTTGCCTCTTGTTATTCGTCAGATGAGAATCTACGCCTTAATTTTTATATTTTGTTTGAGCGCACCCCCAATATTCCGGCCACCTGGAGTGGCTAGTGACGACAGATACAGACCAAAAGGTCTGTTTGCTCCAACAGTTGCTATCCAGTAAAACGGATTATGGTCGTTCTCTCTTGCTGTTCCCAAGGTTGCAGGATCGAATCTTGTTGCAGCCATTTGGCATTTGAGGGTGCGCAAAAGCGAGAGAGCCGTGTCAGTAGATATACTGGCACGTTAAAGATCCCCTTCGGGGCAAAATTCCGGCACCCTGGAGTCTCTAAAAGCCACAGTTGTTAAAAGGGACGTAAATCCAATAACATTATTATTATTATTATTATTATTATTATTATTGGGGGCGTGGTGGCTCAGCGGTCTAGCTGTATGCCTCTCACCAAGGCGGTCCGGGTTCGATTCCCGGTCAATGCATGTGAGATTTTCGAAGTGAAATGCCATGTCCTGTGGTTCGGATTCCACGAAAAAAGGAGGTCCCGTGGCTCATGATCTCAAGATTGACGGTCACGTTAAACTACAAGCTTCCTTTATTATTATTATTATTATTATTATTATTATTATTATTATTATTATTATTCTTTTCGTTTGGGCCTACTGAGGACCACGGGGCTCGTTTTGACTTCTTGTAAGGAATTTATGTTTCTTCTTAGCCCAGGCAGCTTTCATCTTCTGGCTGTGTGTCTGCTTTCTTTCCTGTGTCCACTTCGGTCTGGTAGTCCCTGTACTCTTCCTGCTGGTGAGAGACACTGAAAAGACACCATGTTGAATCATCGGTCGGAATTATGATCGATCCTGTATGTTTTTGATGAAATTCCAAGTTGCTGTAGGTCTGACTTCACTGTGGTGATCCATTTGTTTTTAGACGCTTTCCCTCTTCCTCTCGTGGTGAAGATCTTGCTGGTAAGTCTATCTGGACCCATGCGTGTCAGATTCCGTAGAAAGCTAATCGTCTCTTCCTCATGGATGTGACGATATCTTCTTGATGATCATAGAGCTCATTGTTGTGCCTGATCCTGTAAGTACCACCCTCTTCCCTAATTGGTCCTAAAATCCTTCTAAGTATTTTCCGTTCCTTGAGCTCTAGTTTCCTAAGTGGGCCTTTCCGGTTCATCAGGAGACACTCAGAGGCATATAGAACGGAAGGTCTTACTACTGAGTTGTAATGTAGAAGTTTAAGGTTCTTAGAGAGGCACTTGGACGTGTAGATGCTCTTATAGGAGTGGTAGACCCTTTCCAGTTTCGTGCATCTAGTGTCTATTGCTAAGGTCTCTCTCTCGTTTGCTGGAATCCACTCCCCTAGCACTGCAGGAACTTTTTGAATTGCGGTGTCTTTCACAAGAATAGTAGATGGGGCTCCCTTTATATTTGTCATGAACACTGTTTTTTGTATATTGACCTTCAAGCCAGTTTTAGCTGCTATGTTATAGAGGCTCTGTAGTTGGTGAGTAGCTTCTTCTATGTTGTTCGCTAACAAGGTAAGGTCGTCGGCAAAGGCCAGGCAAGGTACATTGAGATTGTCTTTCTTGTACCCAATTTGCAGTCCTGTTCCTGATGGTAACGTGGTAGTCCATTCCCTGATAATCTTCTCAAGTACACAATTGAAGAGAATACAAGAAATGCCATCACCTTGTCTAACTCCTGTTTGGATAGAGAAGCTGTCTGAGAGTTCACCTCTGAACTTGACTTTGGAGGTCGTAGTCTTCAGTGTAGCCTGGTGGTCTTCGCATCCAGTCCTAATTCCCATAGAGTGGAGAAGAGGGTCTGTCTGTCTATTGAATCATACGCCTTCTGGAAATCCACTAGTATGACTACCCATCGATGTCCGCCGCAATTCTTGTACCTTAAGATTGTCTTGAGGTTCTGTATTTGCTCTATGCATGATCTATTATTATTATTATTATTATTATTATTATTGCCTCCGTGGCTTAGGCGGCAGCACGCCGGCCTCTCACCGCTGGGTCCGTGGTTCAAATCCCGGTCACTCCATGTGAGATTTGTGCTGGACAAAACGGAGGCAGACAGGTTTTTCTCCGGGTACTCCGGTTTTCCCTGTCAAAATTTCATTCCAGCAACACTCTCCACTATCATTTCATTTCACCTGTCATTCATTTAATCATTGCCCCAGAGGAGTGCGTCAGGCCTCGGCAGCCGGCACAGTTCATATCCTCGCCGCTAGATCGGGGCTTCATTCATTCCATTCCTGACCCGGCCGGAGACTGGAAGCAGGCTGTGGATTTTCATTATTATTATTATTATTATTATTAACAATATATGGCGGCCAATTTTACCACAGAACAAAGCATTTGTATTAGTTGTACTTTTATTAAGAACGATTCTGTTAATGTTACTCGCAGAGCATTTCAACATGAACTACGGGTGTTAAGGTGCCTTCGGTGAGCACTGTTCCCAAGGTTCTGATGAAGTTCAAGACTATGGGGTCAGTTGTAAATTTAAAACAAGTAGTTCCGTGAAGAACTAAAGCCTATTTTCATACATCCTACTTATGTTAATTGCACTATCAACATACAAAATTTCAGTTTCATTGCTGTAATACATTCGTAGATATTGAGAACCGTCCAAATATTTTGGATGGTCACCATGTTGCATTGTTATATGTACAGGCCATAGAGTTATGTACAATTAAAGGAAAATTATTGCGTAGGTTCATTATTCATACTTTCACTTCGATCGCATGATCACGACACAAGAAATAAGAACTTAATTTTAAAATTCGCACAGCCGCCTTCTTGAGGTTATATAAACAACTAACAGTAGTGCCCGGCTTCGCCCGGTGGATTTATTTGTTTTATGGATGATAATGAATACTACTACAGAACTTGAGCGCTCAAGGACAAGGACCGGAAAGCACCAACGCTTATTGCAGCTGATAACCTCAGTATATTGCACCAACACCATCGCCCTTATACAGAGACATACTATTGTCATGATGATAACTGTTTTAAAGGGCCTATGAAATCTTTTTGCACGAATTACTCCCCGGGACTGCAATTTATAAGCAGCTCGCAATTCTGGACCAGAACACTGGTAGGGGCGACGTGATGCAGCCCACATTACCAGGCAACAATAGACTTTGGTATTATTGGAGCTGTCCGGGAGTGCCTGTTCTTCCGACTTACTGAACAAAAATCAATCTTTATGGTTACCTGAGAGGTGTAGCATAATGCTACATAGCCTAAACTATTCCCTATGAATCTGGCTATCATAAACAAAAAGAATTTTTCGAATCCGACAGGTAGTTCCAGAGATTAGCACGTTTTAACACACAAACACACAAACTCTTCAGCTTTATTATATTAGTATACTGTAGATGGAACTAAATTAGTTACCAGTCTACTACAATGTGTATGAACATTTGCTGTACCAAGTTTCATTGCGTTTGGATCATTAAATCGCGAGAAAAGTATATTTAAAAATTTCAAATTCGCTTGGCCGCCATGTTCGAATTGTAGTTAACAGGTTTTGGAAAGTCTCATAGATGAACTTCAAGTAGTGCCCTTTATCTCCGTACAAAATTTCAGGGTGATATCGGTAATAGTTCCGGAGATATAGAATGCCGGTGAGGTTATGTAAACAATTGGACGAAGTTAGATGTCGGTGCATTACAATGTGCATAAACATATACTGTACCAAGTTTCATTGCGTTTGGTTGGTTAAATCGCGAGAAACGTCTATTTAAAAGTCGCAACTTCGCTTGGCAGTCATGTTGGTTTTGTAGTTACCAGGTTTTCGAAAATCACATAGCTGAACTTAGTAGTTCCCTTTACCACCGTACAAAATTTCAGGGTGATATCGGTAATAGTTTCGGAGATATTGAATGTTGGTGAAATATTTTGCATAGCCGCCATGTTGGATTGATGAGACGTAAAAAATATTTGAAGTACACGGTTGTGGTCGGCCAAACTGTTCCTATGACCTTACCGAGTTTCATTGAAATCGCTCCAACCGTTTAGATGTTATTAGGGGGATACACACATACGCACACACACACACACACACACATAGACAAAAGGTGATCTCATAAGCCTATTTTTTTTTTTCATAAAATGAAAATAGGCTAAAAAATTAACGGAGACATCACGCTTCGACGGAAGGAAAATTATGGGACATTAGTCCTTGAGCATTATGGTCACCGAGAAAGTCTTTGCGTTAACTTTCTCAACAAGCCGGCGTGTCAAATTCGTCACCTCGGAATGCCACAAAACTAATTAAGTATCGACCGTACAAAACTACTCAGGTTCAAACCCTCAGTCCAAGAGACCCAATGACAAGAACAAACTATTGTAATTGGTGTTTCCAGTCCGTGCATGACGGAATTTTAGATCCACAGTTAGGGATTTTCAGTGATAAAGCGTGGTTTCTTTAACATGGACGTGTATTCACAAAACAATCAATATCGGTCACCTGTGAACCCACGACTAATGCACCAAAAATCCCTGTATGACCCTGCATGACCGAAAAATTTAAAAGACCCAATTTTTTTCGTGAAAATATTAATTGTACTCGATACGTTCAGCTTATTTTGAATAACTTATTTTCCTAGTTAACAGACAGGGAAAATTATTATGTTTTTTAGCAAGACCGTGCAACTGGGCATAATTCATTGGACGCAATAAATGCTGTGTTTGGTGACCGAGTGATCAGTCCAGGATCGTGGCCACCTCGAAGCCCGAACTTAACACCGTGTGATGTTTAGCCTACTTTTCACATTTTGCAAAAATGAGGAAAAAGTAGACTTATGAGATCGATCCGGGAAAATGTGTGCCTGTCTGTCTGTCTGTCCTTCTGTCTGTCTGTCTGTCTGGCTGTGTGTGCCCCCCCCTATCAACTCCTAAACGGCTGCAGCAATCAAAACCAAATTTAGTATGAGTAAAGATGTGCACCGGAATATCTCACGTCCTTATTTGAAAATGATGTCAGGACCAACTGCTGAAAAAACGCACTAGAAATTTGAGCTCCATGTTGGATATCTTGCAAGGTATGCATGGGGGCTATTTCAAAATTGGTACACATGCAGATAATACTATTTCAGTTTAATTTCCAGGTGGCCAACAATGACAGTGTTGCCAAAATAATTTTAAGCCTTCTGATAGGTCCAATGTTTAAATGCATATAACTTCTACACTATCAATTGGATTTCAACCAAATTTTGTATGTTATATCTGTACATAAACAGAGTTGATTGAGTGTATTCTTAAGAGCCACCAGGGCTGCCAACTGTTAATAATTGCTCTCTCTATTTTTTATCCAAATACCAATATATCAGAAAGTATGCAAGCCAACAGCTTTAAACTATGCACACGTATATTCTTACATTTAGATTAATTTGAAGTAACTTATATACGTCAGTTCTACCAACATGATTATAAGCCTGCTGATAGTACCAATTTTTAAATACATGTAACTTCTATACTATCAGTTGGATTTTAACCAAATTTCGTATGTGCTATGTGTACCATAACAGATATGACTGTAAGTATTGTTAAGAGCAATCAGGGCTGCCAACTGTTAATACATGCTGTCTATATTTTTTTTACCCTAATATCAATATATCAGAAAGTATGCAAGCCAACAGCTCTATACTTTGCACCTGACATTGTAGATTAATTTGGAGTAATTAATACAAGGCAGTGCTGCCAACATGATTCTATGCCTGCTGATATGTCCAATTTAAAATACATGTAACTTCTATACTAACAAATGGATTTCATCCAAAATTGGCACAACAAGGTATCATAATATTTCAGATTATTTCTGACCAGCACACTCATGGTATTGTTGGCAACATACTTTTACGCGTGCTGATAGATCCAGTGTCTAACTGCATGTAACGTCCATTGGACTTCGACCTAATTTTGTATTCTGTACCTTAAAAGATGGAACTAAGAATATATTCAGTCACCAGGGCTGCCAACTGTAGTGCTCTATTAGGCTACATTATACCAGGTATATTTTGAACTAATTTGATATTTCGATATTACCAACTTAATTTTGTCATTATTCTAGATAGGTTCATATACTGTAGAATAATCATTGGCATGAAAAGTAGGCTGTATAGTTCTTCACGGAACTTCTTGTTATTTGTGGGTTAGTTTGAAATAAGGTATAATGCGTTTTGTTCTAATCCCCGAGCTCTAAGAGGAGCTGGAGAACAATATACGACTGCAGATATCGTTCATAACGGAAGGAAGATTTACAACCTGCAAATGCCCATTTATCTACACGGTACTACATCTGTCTGTCCGCTAACGGAGAACATTTCCAGCACCTTCTGTTAAATGGTAAGTTTTTTAAGATGAATTGCTGATGAATTTACCGTTAAATACCAAATCCTGTCTTCACGCAAGCAGCGGCCCGAGCGTGATTGGCTGGCGGAAGGCGTGCGCGCGCCTGGCCGGCCCCAGCCTGACTGGTGGTCCGCTCCAACTAAATGCAAAATATATCACAAAAGTAAGAAATTATAATAATGTTATTGGTTTTACGTCCCATTTAACTACGGCGGCTTTTAGAGACGCCGAGGTGCCGGAATTCTTCTCCGATGAGGATCTTTAACGTGCCAGTAAATCTATGGATACGGCTCCCTCGCATTTGCGCACCCTAAAGTGCCAGCTGACTGCGCCAGGATTCGATCCTTCAACCTTGGAAACAGCAGGCGATGACCTTAACACTGCCCCAAGCAGCCAGTCAAAAGTCAGGAATTAATTATTAAAGTACAAATAATAAATATTAGACTATGTAAATAAAAATATGAATGTTTAGTACCTAATGTCATGTTGTGTACAACACCCGGAGAGGTTGCTGCTCTTGGCCATTTGACGAGATTCCCTTAAGGCTCGGCCACACAGAAAGCGGCCTGTCGTGGCGGTCTGCGATTTGGGGACGTCACATAGCACGCGATACCTTTGTGTGAGCGATCCAGTCTGGTCGCTTCCTTCTAGAGAATATGTAGTGTGCTTTTATATTAATTATTGTTTGATATTATTATTGAGTAGGCCTATGAGCTCGGACGAAGAACAACTCCTCCTATTTGCTTTGCAAAACACAAAGAAGAAATGACAATGTTGAGTGCATGACATCAATAAGAAGAGAGAGCAATTAGGAGAATACCACCACTTATGTATATAACTGGAGTCACATGAAGATAGCTTTCTCAAGTATGTTCGTATGTCGCGAGAATGTTTCGAGGAATTGCACGATTCCATGCTTCAGCCTTCTTTAAAACATTTGTATAATGTTCGTGTGAACTGTCGAACAAATATGTGTATTTACGCACAGTTACAATAAAATACTTCAGTTTGGTCACTCATCACAATCGAAGGCGACACGGCGGTCAGGCGGGCAATCTGTAAGTACAACCGGATCGCTCGTCGTCACGACAGAGACTAGCGGGTGACGGTAGACCGTGTTCTGTGTGCCAGGGTTGATGCAACTTTGGGAAATACAACTGGATTGCCTGACCGCCTCAGTCAGATATCGCTTCCCGCCGCGACAGACGGCTTTCTGTGTGACCGAGCCCTTAGTCATCATGGTAAAACATGGAGAAACATGGCGATTTACGCAATCGGTGCTACTTTGGTCGTTTGCCGAGATTTCCATTGCCCTTGAAGTTGTGCACGGGAAAATGTCACTTATTTACGTAATCGGAACCGTTTGCTGTCTGTTTGACAAGAATCCCGTTGTCCTCGTCGTCGGATGGAGAGAAATATCGCAATGTTACCCAATCGGCATCGCACCCGGCCGTTCAACGACATTCCCGCCGACCTTGCAAAGTGGCGGTCGCAAGTTCGAGGTTGGTCATGGTTAAAACTCGCTAGCCTCGTCATGTTATACGGTTGGCGTCGCTCGTAAGTGGGATGACGTGAATGCCACTGTCTCTAAATTGTGGTCGCGAGTTCACGGTGGATCACGAGGAGAATGAGTATCGCGATGCTACACTGTCAATGCCGTTTATGGGCAAGTTGACGCACTTCTCGCTCTCCGTACGATTTTTTCACGATCGAGCATGGGGAAAAGTCATGAGTAAGTTTCGGAATGTTTCGTGATCGGCGCCCACTCTCCTGTGGCAAGAGTCCCACAATCTTCGTGATTACAAGCTCGCAATCGGGCACGGAAATATATTTTATTTTACACACCCGGTGCCGATCTCAGTCCGTTCGACGAGATTCCCACAGGCAAGTTGTCATTTTGTCGGATGAACGTTCGAAGTAGGTATCGAACATACGAATTATTCCGGGAGAATTGTATGACTAATAACATGCGAGGGCACATTTTTCTTTCGAATTACGAATTATACAGGTTTTCTGAGATAATCAGATAATTTTAGATAGAATATAACGTATATCCGACGGAACCAAAGTTCAAAGGATAATTTGACATAGTCTATAACAGAAATTCGAATTAACCATACTGAAGGTGGAATGAAGGATGTCGCAAACTTACAAGAAGGGGGAATTTTAAAAATAATTCGGTGTTATTTCACGAAAATATAATCGCGTTATTTCGTGACTTCAATTTGTGATATTTTTCAAATTTGGTGGTCTGTGATGAGACTGGAAGGTTTTTGTTGAGTTTCGGAAAATTTCGCGAATAAACGTGTCGCAAAAATCCAGAGTCTATATACTATATATACGAGTAAGGAGATATTGTTATTGGTTTTACGTCCCTTTCAACTACTGCGGCTTTTAGAGACACCTTGCCCCGAAGGGGATCTTAAACATGCGAGTAAATCTACTAACACGGCTCCTTCTGAATTATGCAACCTCAAATCACCACTGACTGCACCAGGATCCAATGCTGCAACCTTAGGCATAGCAGGCGAGAACGTTACCGCTGCACTATGCAGCCAGTTTACATTGGCAACACTGGATATACCACGACACAATATTACTTTGGCAACACTGATCATATCAAGACCCAATATTCCATTGGCAACACAGGGCATATCACGACAGATGTTCTCATTCCGGGCTGATGACTAAGATGTCCCTAGGCCCTTATATATTACAAAGTTCACCTTCCAGACTGACACCATTACATTGTAAGGAAGATCCCGCACCTCCAAGTACACCATGTGTACATGCAAGTGATGTTTCTATCTAATGAGCCCACATTACGCCAGGTGAATGAAACAAGCTGAAATAAATGGCACACCAGACTGAATCTGCCAACAGCATTAAATGTTACGATCACGTGTTTGACACCGGCAAGGGTCCTCGCTTCTTCAGTACATCGTATTTACAGCCAGTCAATATGGTGACGACCACGCCTGTCAGGGAAAGCTACTGAGAATGAGGCCCGTTCAATCATTTGTGTTTAATAATACTAATGTTACTGGTTTTATGTCCCTTTTAACGGCTGAGGCTTTTAGAAACGCCGGGGTGCCGGAATTTTCACCCTCAAATGCCAGCTGACTGAGCCAGGATACGAACCTGCAAACTTGGGTGGGCCGCGTCCATGACTAGGGCTACCAAGGTCATCAGCATGTAGTTTTACGTTCCTTCGAATCTCGGAACATTCATTTTACGTAGAATCCAAACCACTGGCTGTGATTATTAATTTCCAAAATATCGCAAGAAATAATAAGGAATCGAACCCCAACTACCTTGGTGAGACGTGATCAGCCGACAGCCGCTACCTTAATTGTGCATTTCCCTGGAAAATTGTCAGTTCGTTCCACGCAAATCCTGGGATTGTACCATATTTGTAGTCTCCAGGTACCCATCCCAAGCCTAGGTCAAACATATATTTAGTTATCCAATGTAGCAATTATATTACTACTTGTGTCTCACCAGGATAGTTCAGGTTCGATTCCAGACTGGTACATGTGACATTTTCGAAATGATGAATCTCGGACAATGGTTCGAAGCAAGGAAGGAAGCTTGTAGATTAACGGTCACGTGACCGTTAATCTTACGATAATGAGCCACGGGACCTCATTTTTACGTGGAATCCGAACCACAGGACATGGCATTTCACTTCGAAAATCTCACATGCATTGACCGGTAAGGACAATGGTTCGAATTCCACGTAATAAAAAGGAAATCTCGCAACTTATAATCCCAAGATCCGAGGCCATGGAAAACTGCAAGCTTGGTTGGATGCTATCATATAATGCGTTTCAGTCGGTCAACACGGTTGTGCTCAATTACATTAGGCGGGGAGTACAAATAGTTAAACACCCTAACCTGAAAGAAATATTGCATAACACACTTTTTGTGCGAAGTGGAATTTGAAATTATACTTAGTGCGAAAGGTGTCTTAATTATTTGATAAATAATTAATGAAATATTTCTTTCGGGTTAGGATGTTTAAATATTTGTACTCCCCACCTAATATGCACAACCGTTTTGACCAACTGAAAAGCATTATATGATAAGATTACTAGGCAACACTGAAAAATGGCTTCTAATACTTCATTGGTTACCAAATGGGGCTGATAACAATGGTGCCCCTAGACCACAGCAGCTAAATGCAAATTCCTCTTTGAACGGGCTTCATTCTCAACAGCTTTCTGTGACAGGCGTGGTCGTTACCATATTGACTGGCCGTGCACTGAAGAAGCGTGGAGTATTTTACAAGCCAATGTGTCATTCAATGCTGGTTAAATTAAGTGTTAGCATATTTAGTTACTTTCCCGTATTTCATTCACCTCACGTAACGGGGGATTATTTGAACCTGCCATCCGTGGGGAATTGTAGTTGGAAACACTGACATGCAGGGTGAAACAACTTTAGGGACACATTCCTACATGTAGAGAGCGCATTGCTGTATAGACATTATTAAATGTAGGTTATAATAATAATAAAAATAATAATAATAATATTGCATAACACACTCTTTGTACGAAGTGAAATTTGAAATTATACTTAGTACGAAAGGTGTCTTAATTATTTGATAAATAATTAATGACAAAGAAGCACTCAAGGAACGAGTACGCAAACTCGAAATAGCCTATCAAACATCGCGCTCAATATACAACAAAAAATGCCTGTCCAAAAATACTAAACTACGTCATTATGAAACTGTTCTGAAACCAGTAGTTATGTATGCAGCCGAAACCCTATCCCTAAATGCTAATAAAGGACTCCTTGAAGAACTGGAGAAAAAAGAGCGCAAAATCGTCAGAGGTATAATTGGATCAAATTACAAGAATGGCATCCACTACAAAAAATCCAACAAAGAAGTCTACAGTGAAATAGAGAAAGTTTCAGAATCGATCCGTAAAAGGCGGGCACGGTATTATGGTCATCTCAAACGAATGGACGGAAACAGGCTGACTAAACAGATTTTTCTTTTCTTTGACTCCAAACCCAAAACCACAATGCCCTGGTTTATGAATACCAAAGACGACCTCAAAATACTGCATCTAAAACCCGACGACGCCTTCAATAGAGATCTCTTCCGCAAAAAGATACTCACTAATGGGCTAACCCGAGACGAGACATCGAACCCGAAAAGAAGACAAGATACCACCTGGACAGCGGAGCGCAAGATGGCCCATTCACAGAGCATGAGGGAATTCTGGGCTCAGAGGAAGGCGAAACAAATTGCCAAGTGTAGCAAGACTTAACGTGGTCCTAGATGGCCTCAACGAATTATATATATATATAATAATAATAATTGTATGTTGTATGTCTACCCCTTATTATTCCCGTTTTCCAACGGGGTCGGGGATGAGATGCGATGGAAGTCTTTGTGGCGGATGTTTTTTACGGCCGGATGCCCTTCCTGACGCCAACCTCATGAGAGGAGTTAATGAGAGATGAAATGAATGATGGTGAATGAAACTGGGCAAGGATGTGGAAGGAAGCGGCCGTGGCCTGTCAGAAGGTACCATCCCAGCATTTGCCTGGTGTTGAAAATGGGGAAACCACGGAAAACCATTTCAAGGACGGCCGACGGTGGGGCTAGAACCCACGCGTCTACCGAGTCAGCAGAGAGCTTGGCCCCATGACCTAATGCTGCGCTTTAGCCAGCGTAGCCACTACTGTCGGTAATAATAATAATAATAACTCCGCCACTGCCGGTCCCAAGCCCGGGGCCTCATCTCGTAAGTGATGAGGAAGGAGGAGGGGGAGGAGTAACACCTCGTTAAAAAACCTGGGTCCATCTGGCTCCGGATGGTAGCACCCTGTAAGGGCCCCTGCCTACGGTTACTAGGTGAAAATTGGTCAACGGTCCTGATGGCGGAAGAGGAATCTAAGATTCCCAACGATGGATGGAGCGGAAGAGCTAGGTGGTTTCCCCACCAATAAAGAACTCTAAATCCAAAAGCGTTTGTTCCCAGATTGGGCGGCTTATGGTCAGCGTCTGTTCACCAAGTGGTGCGGCTGTAAACATGCTCCAGGAACTAACAATCCCTGGTTCTAAGAAACCTAGTGGATAACCACTAGACCCCATTTCTTACAAGTAACCATGGCGCGTGCAAATAATAACAGTATTACCCCAGGTGGTAACCAATCCACCCGTCAACTGACGGCACCCGGGCGTTCGGACTCTGGGGGACCCGGGCAACCACGGCCACAGAGAAAATCGGAGTTCTCTGGCAAACTTCCACATAAGACACCAACATACGTAGGCACTCTAAACATCAACACTCTCATACAGCCTGGAAAGTTGCACAATCTAGTGACAGAACTCGATAGAAGCTTCTAATCCTCGCGCTGCAGGACACACGTATCACAGATGAAGACACCATGGACTGCGGCAATTACCGCTTGTTCAAGAGCAAGACTGACAGGCGCGTTGCCAAAGGCACTCCACTTCTGGGGATGGCCTTCATGGTCCACAAGACCATAGTAGAATCCTTAGAAGAAGTTACTCCAGTAAACAACAGATTGATGAGCACGCGCTTCCGGTGCGCCAACAAAAAATACACACTGATCAACGCACACGCCCCCACTAACCAAAGTAACAAGAGCGATCCACAGTCCGCAGAAAAATTCTGGTCGACCCTTGACACAGTGATGTCCAAAGTCCCAAGGGATGACGTCAAACTCCTCATGGGCGACTTCAATGCACAGATCGGTAGAGGAAAGATGTACAGGAAAACAGTCGGAAACTATCCTGCACATAAATTCACAAATAAAAATGGCACACGACTCATAGAACTCTGCCAGCAGAATAACCTCAAGCTCATGTCAACATCTCTTAGAAAACACCCTAGAAAACAGAAAACCTGGCGTTCTCCAGTCCAGCAGTTAGGTGAGTTCCAAATCGACCATGTGGCAATCTCATATCCAGTACAGAAGGAGATTCATGATGTACAGGTACGTAGAGGAGCCAACATTGACTCTGACCATTACCTAACCCGCGTCAAGGTCAAGTTCACCCCAAAGAGAACTTTCTGTAAGAAAATCCCCCTACCAAAATTTGACACAAAAAAGATCGCAGATTCTGGAGTGAAGGAAGCCTGGGAAAAAGAACATGCCAATGACTGGCAAAATTTCCACCGAAAAATCATAGAAACAGCACAAGCTCTCATTCCTTTGAAGAAGAATTCCAAACATCCTTGGTGGGATGTTGATTGTGAGAATGCACTCATTACCAGGAAATTGGCATATCAGAAATACAACAGTAAAAAATCCCCAGAAAATTTTAAGACTTTCCATGAAACACGAAAAGCAACCGCAAAAATTATCAGATAATCCAAGAGGAGATACCTGAAGGAACAGTTGGACTCCATTGAGGACAACTTCCGTAACTACAACGTAAGGGATTTCTACAGAACGTTTGCAGGACACATCAGAGGGTACACACCACCAAACCTTTGCTTCAGAAAATGTGATGGAAAATTAGCACTAACGAATAAGGAGAATTGCAAGGTGATGGCACAATACTTCTCTGATCTTCTCAACTGTCCAGAACCAATAGAGAGATTCTCAGAGGAAGAACCTACAGTCAAGAACGCAGACTCATTACCTCCGACACAAGAGGAAGTTCGCAGGCACATCATCAAACTTAAGAACAACAGGACATCTGGTGAAGACGGCATAGTGGCCGAACTACTGAAAAACCTAGGGCCACACTCACTTAGGGAACTCACACAGATTATCACTGACATCTGGAAATCAGAAAAGCTACCAGATGAGTGGAAATGTGCATTGATCCACCCATTACACAAAAAAGGCGACCGCTCTGACGTAAACAATTACAGGGGCATTTCACTATTACAAGTTACGTACAAGATCCTCTCAGCGTGCCTACTCCAAAGGGCTCGGGACCAACTGGAACACAAGATTGGCGAGTACCAGGCGGGATTTCGTCCTGGTCGCTCCTGCGCGGAACAAATCTTCAACCTAAAAAGTATATTGAAAATCAAAGCCCTCAGGAATACTCCAGTTATATGTACCTTCGTTGACTTCAAGAAGGCATATGACTCCATTGACCGTCAGTCATTGTTCAACATTTTACACGAGCAAGGTTTGGATAGCAAGACCTTGCGATTGATCAAACAGACACTGACAGACACGACATCAAAAGTGAAATTCATGGGGGAAATGTCAGAACCATTTCAGATCAATACAGGTGTTCGCCAAGGTGACGGGCTCTCTCCGCTCCTCTTCAACCTAGTGCTGAACAAAGTTATCAAGGAATGGGAGAAAGAGCTGAGACTTCAAGGTTACTGGAGGCCAGTGCGACTAGGACGACCAATGGACGAACTGGAGGTTGGATGTCTAGCCTTCGCGGATGATCTGGCTCTACTCTCAGATAACGAAACCACATCAATCAGACAGATAGAAGTACTCCAAGAGTGCGCCGAAAAAGTAGGACTACAGATCTCGTTCCAAAAGACAGAGTTTTTCTGTACGAAATTCGACATACAGAATTTAAACACGAAATATGGCAAGATCAATAGAGTCGCCCACTTTAAATACCTAGGTGAAGTGCTTGAACCGACGGGAAAAGAGAAAATCGCGCAGAACACTAGGTTAATGAAAATGAAGAGAGCTTTATACAAGACACAGAGTGTCTACAACAAAAAATGTCTGTCCACATTCACTAAACTTCGTTATTACAACACGGTTATTAAACCTGAGGTGCTTTATGCTAGTGAGACGCTGACGTTACACACTAAGGGCGACTTGGAAAAAATCCTCACAGAGGAAAGAAAAATAATAAGGAAAATAATTGGACCAAAGCACACAGATGAAGGATACAGGCTTCACTCCAGAGACACCACAGAGAAATTGTCCAACCTCGCAGCAGACATCAGAAAGAGGCGACTAAAATTTTACGGCCACATCAGCAGACTCCCACAAACCAGACTCACCAACAAAATTCTTAGATACATACAGCGGCTCAAGATTACTACACCCTGGATGATGCAAGTCAAAATTGATCTAGTAAAAGCACAGGTCGACCCAGAAGACGTCATAGACAAAAGCGTATTTAGACACAAAGTATACAAGTGGGAAGTGTTGTCAGAGAGAGCTGCACCAACAGCCCAAAGACCAAAGTGGACCGAAGAAAGGAAGAGGGCCTTTAGTGCACGAATGAAAGAGTACTGGAAAGACAGGAAGAACAAAAAGTCATGATTGCTTCGCGTGGTCTAATAGGCCTGTAACGTGTAAAATAAATAATAATAATAATATAATAATAATAATATTGGTTTTCCGTCCCTTTTAACTACTGCGACTTTTAGAGACGCCGGGGTACCGGAATTTTGCCCCGACGGGAATCCTTAACCTGTCAGTAGATTTACTGGCACGTTAAGGCTCCCTCGCAATTGTTCACCCTCAAATGCCAACTGACTGCGCCAGGTTTCAATTCTGCAACCTTGATCACAGCAGGCGAGATCGTTACCGCAGCGCCACGAAGCCAGTCAGACATTATTAGACGGAAGATAGACAGAATGTGGGCTGGCAGACTCAATCAACGGTTCCGGGTCAAAGGCTTGGCCTAACCACTCTCCAAACCTAAACCTAGGTTACTTAACGTTTAGCTGTGGAGGCTTTGGTGC
This sequence comes from Meconema thalassinum, assembly GCA_946902985.2. NCBI lineage: Eukaryota > Metazoa > Arthropoda > Insecta > Orthoptera > Tettigoniidae > Meconema > Meconema thalassinum. The sequence continues at coordinate 214,826,960 of OX336389.2, read as the reverse complement.
AAGTTGGTTGGAGACAATTTGTTCCTGTGCTGGGGAAGACTACGAGACAATTTTCAGTACTCTACGGGGTTGTTCCAGTACGTTCAAGTCTCCTGCGATGGCAGGTACATGCACGAATTCGACTTACCGGAGAACATTTTGTCATATGATAAACTGGGTTATCCTTCATAGTGTAGCGTACACTGTGAGCGGTGATGCAAACAAGGAAACGAAGTGCTTCTAGACTCATGTTCACATGACACATTTTGATCCTCTGTATGTCAAGAATGTGTCCCTAAAATTTTGACTAAGGTGATTTTTCTACTATTAAACTCCTGTCAGATATAGATATATCTCCTGGCAATTCTTTAATCTCCACACCTAGTATTTAATCAGCTTCTTGCCAACCTTTCACAAATGGGATACAATAATTCATTTCCTCCAGACAGCCAAAATGAATACGGATAATAACTTAATCATATCGAATAGCTTTCCTTAGTGACGGTTTAGTCTGAATGAATACCAATTTACATCTTTGTTAGTCAATATTAATGAAATTAATATAGATTATTTCATAAAATGCACCAGTTTCGTCCATATTATGGCCTTGTTCAGCGGTGGTGCTATAAAGAACTAAAGTAATTGCGAGCAAAGATTTGTTGTTAATATTTCACTTGAGTTTTTAAATCAAAACATGGAAGAAATTCATTCTAATTATTAGTGAAATATAACAAAATAATTTTAACAAAATATTATGCTAGAAAATAGAACTCCCAATGAAAAGAGTTCAAACCTAACAAAATATTAATCTTAAAATTGACCTATATACTAAAAATATTGGGGTTCTAATATTTATCTATGAAATATCTTATAAACTAGTTAAAACATATAAATAATTCATGCTTTTGGGTTAATGCCGTGTGTATTTTTAATTTAAACCATACGTTTCGGAGAAACCTTGCCTCCTTTTTCCTTTTATTTCCATTGAAAAAGGAGGCAAGGTTTCTCCGAAACGTATGGTTTAAATTAAAAATACACACGGCATTAACCCAAAAGCATGAATTATTTATATAATAATCCGGGCCGTGAAAGCCTTAATATGCAAATTAGTTAAAACATATCTGTAACAAACGTTGGTTTTAATTTTATGTTGATAAGAATCATATTGCAAAACTGACATGTATAAATAAATGTTATACTGTACAGTATACCTATAAATAAGTCTAAATATGTCTTAAAAATACTTTGGAATTCATCATGTTGATTTTTTTTAAATGTCCATTGGAGCAACAACACAAATTCATAGTCCAACATATGCCCCATTCCACACTTCACACCCTGTTGACCATCTCAAGATAGCATTGCATATGGACACAAAAAATCGACATGACGAATTTATTCCAAAGTATTTTAAGACATATTTAGATTCATTTATAGGAATATACAATAACAACTATTTATACAAAAGTCATTTTAGCAATATGATTCTTATTAACATCAAATTAAAACCAACGTTTGTTACAGATCTGTTTTAGCTATTTTATAAGATATTTCATAGATAAATATTAGAACCCCATTATTTTTTGAATATAGGTCAATTTTAAGATTGATATTTTGTTAGGTTTAAACTCTTTTCATTGGGAATTCTATTTTCTAGCATAATGCGTTATTAACATTATTTCATTACATTCCACTAATAATTAGAATTAATTTCTTCCGTGTTTTGATTTAAAAACTCAAGTGAAATATTAACAACAAAGCTTTGCTCGCAATTAAGTAAGTTCTTTATAGCACCACCGCTGAACAAGGCCATAATATGGTCGAAACTGGTGCATTTTATGAATTAATTTATATTAATTTCATTATTATTGACTAACAAAGATGTAAATTGGTATTCATTCAGACTAATCCGTCACTAAGGAAAGCTATTCGATATCATTAAGTTCTTATCCCAACATAGCATTTAAAGATATTGTATATACACCCACAATCGTCAAGAAATGTTCACAAGTAACGCATCTCTTGTAGAAGATATTGAGGCATAGCAATTTTCTCACTGTGAATGTGAGATGATGTGGGGAAATTGCTCTGTGAAGGTCAACCTCTCCATCAGAACAAACACACTGCCTTCCATTATTTCTTCACCATGTAACAGACTAGACCTGTCAGCCATCCTTTATTTCTTAACGCTCTCTTTAGATTAGTTTCTCTTCATTCCCAATCCCATAAATACGATATAGAATTTCGCTAGTGTTTTAGTTTTGATATATGATTATCTAGGCGTTCAGGATGGAGCCGCGTCGTGTGTCGGTGATTGTTTCCCAACGTTTTGGCTGTCATTGCAGCAGCTGCTTCGTCATGGGTACCGTCTTCGTGTCTGAAAGTTTGAGTACAGACACGAAGAAGTACCCATAATAAAGGCTGCTGCAATAACAGCCAAAAAGTTGGGAAACAATCACCGACACACGACGCGGCTCCATCATTAAGGCCTAGATAATACACTACTGTCGACCAAAATATTATGTGCACTAGAGTTTGAAGGTTGTTTGTGAAGTAACCAATAGACCTACATAAAATCCAATAACATCATCATTTTTGTCGTTCTATTTTACGTTAGTTCATGCAGGTTTGGAATTTTTAATTTATATTTTAATTTTTTTATCGCAGTTGAAACACAAAAAGTGCCCGTTTTTAAGCGTGTTTCAACCATACGTCACATTTATGAATTATTATCTCACAAACCCGTCATCAGATCGAATCCAAATTTTAACAAAATATAAATTGAAATGTTGTATAACTGGTTTATTAATTTTAAAATTTTGTGTGTCCAAGAAACAAAGTTGTTATCATTGTTGTAAGGTAACTTTTTCTCGGCTGGGGGTGGTTTGAAAATGTAGTTCTTGGTTGCGTTGTAATCCTTATACATCAAAAAGTTATGCTGTATGATTGTGAAATACGTAAATTAACTCACTTATTTTATATCGGTTTGTATTTGTACGGGGAATTAAGACATGGTTCGCAGCTAGCCGCTCCAGGAAATGCTGTATAGCGTTGCTGATATGGAGACCATCACTTCCGAGCGAGGCGTGCCATGACGCGTGATGGAGCCCATCTTGGCAACGCTGTACAGCTTTCACCGGAGCGGCTAACTGGTGAACCAAGTCTTAATTCCCCGAACAAATACAAACCGATATAAAATAAGTGAATTAATTTACGTATTTCACAATCATACAGCATACCTTTTTGATGTATAAGGATTACAACGCGACCAAGAACTAAATTTTCAAACCACCCCGAGCCGAGTGAGCTGTCTCGCTTCAGAACAATACCGTCCCTTTTAGTTTACTGACGCCAATGTACTGAAATTTCACCCTGAAAGGGAACGTTAATGTACCGCGGATATCGTCCCTATATGCACCCTTAAATGCTAACCGACTGTGTCAGAATTCAATACCGCAACCTCCGGTGAGGAAACTGATGCATAGTCATGATGACGAGAATTTCAAGAGCAGTACAGTACAATGGATTGATGGATAGCCTATAACGACTGTCCTGAAGATAAAGCAAGAGAATTATATTGCCTGTTGAATGGGGCGAGGTTAGGGCCCTTAATAAGTACTGAAGCAGTGGGAGGGAATTTAACCACTTCTTACATGCTCCATCTAATCACACAATTAAGCTGCAATTAGCAACTTCCCATGACACTGTCACATGTATACATTTTAAAACATCGGGTTGAAGGAGGCAGTTTGTTCTGTGTTGGCATTCAAATCCTTTGCGTGCGGGTTCGATCAAGGCATCTAAAGGTGTTTGAATGCGAGTGTCAGAAGACTTACTGGCACGTTAACGATCCCTTCAAGGGCAAAATTGCGGCACCCTGGTGTCTCTAAAGCCAAAGAAGTCAAAAGAGATGTTAAGCCTATAACTTGAAGGCTTGTTATTTCATATAAAAAAATTAAAAATAGCCTACCTTTGTAGGGAAATAAACACACGACTTTTCTCATATAACAGCAATTTAAACAAGGACGGACTTTACAAGCATAACACATTCCTAAAGATCATCTTGTAAGAAATACAATGACAATGCACTACTTCTTGTTAATTTTCAGAAAATGCTGGTATTTTACCAAATATTTGTGTGCGAGCATAGGGACCAATTGTTATCACACAGTGCAAGTTTATATCTAAGACTTTTACTGATAGTAAAACAATTAACGGGGATATGCCGTGTGGAAAAATAACTTAATTTGGAATTTCATTTGGAAGTTTGTCAAACATGTTAGGGGGGGGGGGGAATACAGTTTTGCGCTAATTGAACTCGGATTATCTCACGTTCTGCAGACATTTGCCAGTCAAACGCCGAGTTTGTAACTTATTGCATACGTTACCAGGCTTCAATTTGCGTAAAAGCCTTATTTTTGGTGAAGATATTTGACTAAATTTCAAGCTAAACGTTGAATTAAAGTTAGTCTTGTACACGGCATATTCGCGTTAATTGTTGTATAATACACAAGAGTTGCGTTTGGAATTTATGGTTGCAAAGCATTTAAAAAATGAACTCACAAGTTAGAATTTAGAAGGTGAACAGAAAAATCATCTTAAATATTGACGCCTGCATTTGACATTCGTATCCAAGTTGCATTCAGTTTTGGGTCAGAATAATGTGATTATGTATGATAAATAGATTAAAGAGATTTAAACTGAAATGCATCCTGAATAAGAAGCCCGGAACTGGCACGTTTTAACATTATGTTCGTAAAACAATTTTATTTTGAACACAAACTAGAAAGGGAGTGACAGGGCAACAGGTGCTTGGTCATGAATGAAGGCTCGCAGTTTGAATGGACTGAGGTGGTTCCCTCTCGTTTTAACACACGAAGAGGAGTGCCCCATGTTGAGGGAACAGGTAAAGGGGGGCGGAGTGCTGCTTAAGATACTTACCCCAGGAGGTGGCTGGAACAGCAAGGCGGGCGTGCGATGTGTACAGCGCTTGGTCCGGAGCGACACTGAGCGGGCGTATTGCAGGCCTAGCGCCGTCGCCGCGACGGAGTGCACCGCGCCGAGCCACACGCGCAACACCCACCACTTCTGTGGACCAACAACTAGGCTATCATCCTAAATGTGGTTTCCCGTTTCCCGTGTCCCGTTTCTACTCAGAGCAGTCACAGACCACATTAACACAAATTATCCGACACATTCCACACGCACCAAGTACTAGGGGATGATGACTACGATCCCACAAGCCCCTCAAATAAATAAGTGCTAAAACGGAGTAAAGTAAATGAACAATGAAAAAAATCCACAGTCTGCTTCCAGTCGACTGACCGGGTCGCGAGATTGCAATTTCTAGTTCACTTTTAGCTTCCTGGTTGGCTGTTCCGACGTAACACGTCTGCAGCAAAGGATGTGATTAGTCAGCGTAGTTATACGCTGGAACCTATCAGCGATGTCTTTCCAGGTTTTAAAATAATATGAAGAACTCCCGCTGTTTGAACTTCGTAATGCGCCTTGAAATAATTACATGATCATTGTTCCTAGGCCATAAGTGTTTACATATCTTCTTAAATCAAGAAGAATCATTACCAGAATGTTTTTCAGCGATTAACACCCCCTTGTAGCCTACTATTTGGGTGATTCTACATATAGGGGACACTTTATGGTCCTATGGCTGTATGAAGTTTATTATTCTAACAACACAGTTATATGAAATATGTATCATTGTATACCTGAATCAAGCCTCCGTGGCTTAGGCGGCAGCACGCCGGCCTCTCACCGCTGAGTCCGTGGTTCAAATCCCGGTCACTCCATGTGAGATCTGTGCTGGACAAAACGGAGGCAGACAGGTTTTTCTCCGGGTACTCCGGTTTTCCCTGTCAAAATTTCATTCCAGCAACACTCTCCACTGTCATTTCATTTCATCTGTCATTCATTTAATCATTGCCCCAGAGGAGTGCGTCAGGCCTCGGCAGCCGGCACAGTTCATATCCTCGCCGCTAGATGGGGGCTTCATTCATTCCATTCCTGACCCGGTCGGAGACTGGAAGCAGGCTGTGGATTTTCATTGTATACCTGAATATATTACAAATAGACTAGATTTTAATACAATTTTGAGAATTGAACAAGACAACAAAACAATACGCAATTTGTCATTAGCATGGATGTCCCTAGTCATCACTTCCTAAGTGTTTGCTCTTGTCTTTATTGAAGTAGCCTATATGAGGTTTCTTTTCGTTATGAATGCATACATTTCATTAGCATATAAACCTTAACTTAATGGAACGATATCGCTGATAGATCCCACGCTATATCTACGCTGACTAATTACATCCTTTGCTGCAGTCGTGTTCCATCAGAATAGCCAATCAGGAAACCGTATCGCTCTCCAATGCTAAAAGTGAACTAGAAATTGCAATCTCGTGACCGGTCAGGGAATGGAATGAATGAAGCCCCCAACTAGCGGCGAGGATATGAATTGTGCCGGCTGCCGAAGCCTGTCGCACTCCCCCGGGGCAATGATTAATTGAATTACAGATTAAATGAAATGATAGTGGAGAGTGTTGCTGGAATGAAAGTGTGACAGGTAAAACCGGAGTACTCGGAGAAAAACCTGTCTGCCTCCGCTTTGTCCAGCACAGATCTCACATGGAGTGACCGGGATTTGAACCACGGACCCAGCGCTGAGAGGCCGGCGTGCTGCCACCTAAGTCACGGAGGCTGAATCAAGTAAATGAACAATGTGCGTGCACAATATGTGGCAAAAAGTCCAACTTTACCACTTCAATCAGTGCAAAAACAGGACATGGTCATTGAATGAACTTATAAAAACAAACAAATAGACAGTTATGAAATGCTCAATGGAGTGCAAGTTCGATTTTATTAACTGATATTGTAAACCGTTTCCTGGTTATTCGACTGCAATAAATTTATGTATTTAGAACGCAGTACCTCACAGCCCTAGTTGAATTTTTCCTTCCAAACGGAATATTGGTTAACAACTCATTTCCTTCGAACGGCCTGGTCACAAAACCTTTGAATTTTAAGACATGGTGACGCATTCAAACTACTTTTATTAATACAGATGAACTTTATTATAACAACATCCATGGAACCTTATAAATTATGTTGTAACCGACATTCAAATTTTCAGTCTAGTGAGGCGAAACATAAAAAAGAACAAACGTAATTAAGCTTATTTATTTTACTTTATTTGATATACCCACTTTTAAGCCTCTGTCGAGTATTCGCCACACTTCGCCTCTCACTTTACCGAAAGTAATCTTGAATCTGTCAATCCACCCACTGCTGCACACATATTTTTCATCTTTTAATTTCTTGGCAAATTCTTCTGCTTTCACCAAAAGAAAAGGTCCACTAAAGTTTCTCTATGGCTTTACCCACTCAAGCAGCGCTTCATTCACGTCGAACCGTTCAGGTTTTCGTAACCACTTAATTTTCGATCTATTCTGTTCACATGCAACAAAATACTTTTCCTGGCTCTTCCAAATCGTTTGAATTGAAGAATTAACCAGGCCAAATTGACGACGCACGTCAGCTTTCTTCATTCCTTTCTCAATTCCATGAATCACCTTAACTTTTTTCTTCCAACGTTAATTATTTTCTTTTACTGGTCAAGCTGCAGGAGCCTCGTGGCTTAGGCGGCAGCACGCTGGCATCTCACCGCTGGGTCCGTGGTTCAAATCCCGGTCACTCCATGTGAGATTTGTGCTGGACAAAGCGGAGGCAGACAGGTTTTTCTCCGGGTACTCTGGTTTTCCCTGTCACAAATTTCATTCCAGCAACACCCTCCCCTGTCATTTCATTGCAGCTGTCATTCATTTAATCATTGTCCCAGGGGAGTGCGACAGCCTTCGTCAGGCGACACAGTTCACATTCCCTGACCCAGTTGGTCGACTGGAAGCAGGGTGTGGATTTTCATCACTGGCCATGCTGCGCAATGCTGTTAGTCAATTCCGTGGAATGCGCAAGGATTATAATGAGGCGGGGAATCTACTGTATTGACCATGGCCTTGAAACAGACCTGCCACCTTACAGGTTGTGATCGCAGGAGGAAGCAGTATGCACCATTGGCAGAATGGAAGGGAAAGGAATTTGACAGGTTGCCAGATTTCAACAACAGATTTACGTGTATAACTGGGCCATTCCTTCTCAACCAGCGCAATTGTGTCTTCTCTCACAGTGGGCCTTCATACCTTTGTGATCAATGCACATAAAGTACACAATGTGTCCTCGGCACCGCAGGTGCATATTCAGTGGTCTCAGTGTTCTAATCGGGCTTTAAGAAGAATTCTCACGCACTTACGACCAGCCCATCTACACACTGGTTCTTGGAAAATCTTATTGCAAACTCAGGTTGAAATTGACGTCATATGAGAGGTTCACGCATAAATGATTGTCGTATTAAGCAAGGCTGAGACACATATTACTTATGAATTATGCAGTACGTCCGCACCGCAGAAAACATAGCCAAGCTTCCGCTGAAACCAACGTCGTTATAACAAAGATCAACTGTACTCACAGTATGATGTTGACCCAACTCTCTCAAAATACGACGGATACAACCAAAATGTACGTTCACTGCCTGCAAAGACATGTGGATACGATTTCACGCTAGGTTGTTAGGAGTAAACAGCTGTTTCATAATGTAGTCTCCTAATAAAAGTCGTGTCGGCTTATTTTAACTACTTCCTTCCATCTTAAAAATAACCTTCTTTGTAGCCTACCAAAACGACGGTACTCCAATTTTGGGGAGTTGAAGGCACAGGGAAACTTTAATTCATCTGAACACAAAATGTATACTCTGTGATACGTCGTTCTAAATGTCTAAATGAGTTTTACATTGAAAACTATGTTCTTAATTCTCAATTATGTTTTGAAGGGACACAATCAAGATATCCATTTAGCCCCAGTTTAACCACTAAATAACTACAGTATATAACATGGGCGATATCTAGTAAAAAAAATTACTTTCCAGTCGGAAAACACGGTGGGCTATAACACTTATCAAATCACATCTACTAACCTGGGTAAAATTTCATGGATTAATTATATATGTTATACACTATCATCTATCCTTTTGATTACGGTTGTGGTAGTGATGATGTGTTTCCGGCTAGTTAAAAATATCGCTTCCACAGTTTCCACCAACGTAAGTTAATGTCAAAACACCTTCAAAATCCAAATACCATGCATTTTCAAAACTCTTGCTGTATCCACACCCCAACATCCAGCACTTGTTTGGCAGGCTGGCATCTACCTACAAATGTCTAGATCACAACAGTCAGGTTTACTATTCGTGTCTTAGATATTTTCAAAATAGAAAATAAACTTTGTCGTGCCGGCATTATTGTGTAATGATTCCACATTTTAATATACCCTTTCTTGTTCAAAAAGCAAGTTTTTTTTAATGTTTGTGTGTATTATTTGTTTTGTAAATATCATAAATCATGTTTATCATTTCAAGTTTTTTGATCCAAAATGTTTGTCTATAGCGTAAAATTTGAATATTGTTCTTGTTTGAACTTATGAGTTGTTGTTGTTTATTCTTAAGGAGCTTTTCGACATCGCGGGCATGTATCCCCGTGTACTTAGGTATGTGTAGAATTGTTCTGATAACCTGTGTCTGTACTTGTGTGTGTATTTGTAATTAACTTAGAATAAGGGTGTGAATAGTTCGTGTCCTTTAGGTACCATCCCTGTATTTGTCTGGAGTAGAAGTGAGAAACCACGGAAACCACTTCCAGGAAGGCTGAGGTAGGAATTGAACCCATCTCTCCTCAGTTTAGCCTCATGAGGATGAGTGTACATATTGTATTTTTATTTTCCTCTTCATTTATATGTTTTTCTTTTCACTTTTGTCTAAGACTTCAGTATCTCCTATCCTGCGCTAAAATGCTCTTAATTACAGTACATACTGTATTGGTATGATTTCTTTGATATACATCGGATTGAATGAATGCTGATACGATTTATTTTCGGGAAGCTTGAATGTATGACTGTATGTTTGTGATTGTTGATAGATGTGTTTGTATTCACGTTTCGTTGGCACCTGATCCTGCTCAGCTAGCTACTGTACTTGGTTTTGGTACTGGTGGAACGCAGGCGACCGTGGTATGCTCCTGGTTGGGGCGCAGTGACACCCACGGACTACTTACAGTCTGTCACACGATGAAACTATCCTTCCTGCTGGTGGTACGACGGGATCGATCTGAGTCTTCTCGATGTTTGTGTGTACTCACACATTCCCTCTCCGTCCATCAATATAAAAGCCGTTTTTCTGACAGAATGTTAAAGTGGCGCAGCTGGCAGAGACCACATAAATTCATCCTTATAAAACTTCTGTCGTTCGCGATTTGTAGTGTAAAAGAAAAATAGAAAGGGCTGTCAGAAATGTTTGCCAATTAGGAAACTCGCTCTGGATGTTATAAATAACTTCATTATTTCCTTTTTTTAGAAATATTCAAAAGGCGAGTAATGCGTCGAAACGCTAACCTCCCTCACCAAATCCTACGACGTGGCCTCGCTCGAAAGACCTTGACAAATGAGTTGTCGGGGCATGCTGCGTGTTCATTGAACTTAGCCCCGTTAATCGCACTGCTCACAGTGCTAAAAAAAGTATCATTTCAAACACAAGATATAGACCTTCCTTACAAATTTTCGAAGTGTAAATCTGATGACAGGTTTAGCCTATGCTCATCATATGAAATATAGGCCTATGAGATCGACTTGTGTGTGTATGTGTGTGTGTGTGTGTGTGTGTGTGTGAGTATGTGTGTCGGTCCTCCTTCGAACGCCTCAAACGTGCGTTTCAAATTGTCATAATCTTCCCCAAACCAACATGGCGGCTGTACGGAATACTTCAATAGTACTCAATATCTACTGTACACAATTTTTTCAACAATCGACCTGATATTTTGTATAGTGGTAGAGGACTATAAATTAAGTCCACATACAGTACATGAGTTTAAATTCTGATAATCACAAAACCAGCATGTTGACCATGCGAAATTTATATAAATTGAATTGTCTGGCGATATAATCATCCGTGAAACAAGGTACAGCGAATCTTTATTTGAGCCATTGAGAACTAAAGTTTTGGTGTAATTCAGCTCGGAATAAAAGGAAAATCTCACCTTTGTGACAGACGGGTGCAATGCTCCTTTCGAATGCTTCGCACACACTGGACCTGAGCTACGCTTGCTTGCCATAAGAGTTAGACTTTCCTGTGATTCCGAGAAGAGTCACACCGCTTTGGCTCTCAACGGCTATTTAGAACTAAGTGTATGGGCGTTAACTGTTTCAATCGAAAAATTCAAGATGGTGGCTCTGCGAAGTTTTAAAAACATGGTTTTCCCACCTCAGTGTCTTGTTTATATCGCCGCCATCCTAGCCAAAACAAAATGGCGTCCACCCAATAGTTCAAAGCTTTAATCACATTACGACTAATTTAATCATCGTATATCTACCAAATGTTGAAGAACCATACCATTGTGTGTGAAGCGTCTGGCGCCCAAACTACAAGGATATCAAACAAACAATTTCAATTTTTCTGGCCAAGTGAATCATGCAAGCATTATAATCCATAACTTATGATCCAACGAATCAATGTTCACAGTATTTGGCATTCAGATACTTATATATAAGGACCCTCTGCTACCGACGTGATGACTATATGAGCAGCCACAATCTTGAAAATATAAAAATAAGTAACTTATTATTATTATTATTATTATTATTATTATTATTATTATCATTATTATTATTATTTATATTATTATTGTCATAGTGCTCTCGAGAAGAGGGAAACAATGAAGTTATTTTTAACATCCAGGGCTAGTTTCTTAATTGGCAAACATTTCTGACAGCCCTTTCTATTTTTCATTTACACTACAAATCGCGAACAACAGAAGTTTTATAAGGATGAATTCATGTGGTCTCTGCTAGCTGCGCCACTTTTACATTCTGTCAGGAAAACAGCTTTTCTATTGTTGTTGTTGGTAGCTGTAGGGGTTTGGATATCATGGTACTCAGTCCCATGTACGTGGATGTGTTAGAAATTGTCTGATGACGTACGCTATTGTGGTGTCTGTAATAGTGTGTGTATTTTTAATTGGGGAAGGAGGTGGCTCTGTGGCCTTACGTTAGGCATCATTCAGGTATTTTATTGGAGTAGAAGTGGGAAACCACGAAAAACAACTTCTACGATGGGTAAGGTGGGAATAAACTCACCTCAGTTTTGCTTCATGAGGTAGAACGTATACCGTTCCAACCCTAAAGCCAAAATTAAATTTCTCAGCCGAGAATAGTATTAAGGACCTGTGGATCGGAGTCTCAATACGCACGCAGAGACCACGGAAAGTGGCTAACGGTTTTATATTTTATCTAAAATATAAGTTCTCAGAGCATCAAATTGTCTCATGAAATCTACAGATTAAATCATCAACAGGACTATCATTTTAGAAATACGTTCACAAAATGTAAATTTCACTACTTCAGCGAATCTAAAAAAAAGGAAGGAAGATTGCAGTTTTACGTGACCGTGAATCTTGTGATTATGAGCCACGGGACCTCCTTTTTACGTGGAATCCGAACCACAGGACATGGCATTTCACTTCGAAAATCTCACATGCATTGACCGGGAATCGAACCCGGACCGCCTTGGTGAGAGGCATACAGCTAGACCGCTGAGCCACCACGCCCCTCTATTTCGTTTACGGGAGACGAACAAAAACCGCCCATTTCTCTGAAGGTAACGTGTCCAGGTTAATCACAACAATGTTGGTTACAATTATTCTTGGAATATTGGGATACTGTCTCAAATGAACATTCACTTCCATTGTCAACATCACGCCCAAGGCCAAGGACGTGCATTCATCGGCTGGTTTACCCTTACTCAACCATTGGTGAATAATAGCACACTGCGAACAATTCGATTATACACCATTTCCTCACTGTGTATTATTATAATGTTCACAAGCTTAGTATAGCCTATTTCCGTTTATGGCTTCAACATTAATGTGTTGTGTAGATTATGATGTGCAATGAGTGGCTTAACATTAAAATGTATTCTTCTCTTAGCAGAGCTGTGCGGCGGAATTGATTAAGTGATAGCTTCAAAGCAATAAGATTGCGGATTCGATCCAGGCTTAGTCCAACGGCATGTATAAGGGTGTGTAATCGTGAAAATATCGTGTCGTCAGATTTAGATAGAACCCCTCTAGAGTGAAGCTCCAGCACCCCGGCGTCACTTACGCCACAGCATTTCAAAGAGATGTTAAAGCTATAACCTTAACGCCATTGCTGTCTCCTTGGTAATCTTAACCCTTATTCCACGCACGCACCTACCACAATAACACTGATAAACAGATTACTTACACAATTAAGTGCACGATTCTGAAGCTCGCGATATCGCAAGTCCCAAAGTAAGAATAATAATAACCATGATGATGATAATAATGAACCCTTTCGAATGCTCATTTCGATACTGGTGCCCCGTGACATAGCACCATTCTCGTCCTCTCCCCCAATAATGAAGACAAAGTTACGTGCATGTAGTTGAGGTCTTGAACTATGCACCTGTTGCACCACTCACAAGGGGAAGATACGATGCATGGATCACCGATTCGAACCATCTTTAGTACACGTGTAGGGCATGACCAGGCGTATACCAGGTGCAAGTAGTAAGATGCGCATCTCAGCCATTTCCGAGTAATTAATTAATTGCAATTACAGTGTGGCGTCTATGTGCGTTGTACGCTAGTGAAAAACAAAGCGCGTGGTGCAGCGGTAAGAGCCCTGCTTCGTAAGCACGGGATCGCTGGTTCGAACCCCACCGGTGATCCTTTGCAGTGTCCCTTTTTTTTTTTTTTTTTTTTTTTTTTTTTTGCAATTTCCAACCAATACCCATAGCAAGAGTCACTGCTTACGGGGTGGTATGATGGTTTACAGACGTGCAATGAACGGAACAGACTGGGTCTTCAACGTATAAATGTATACATATGATAGAATACACCTGACCGTGTATAATACCAATGTATTTGCAATGCCGATACTGTACAGTATGTAATGTCACATACGTTGACCCCCATACGATGATTTCAGAATCCCTTTTCGCGCTCACAAAACACGTTATTACAATTGACTGCAAAATGAACATTATTCACGACACCTACAGTTGTACGAATTGCCTATGTTTCAGACCAAAAAAAAAGGCCCACCAGTGGGATTCGATCCAGTGATCCCACGCTTACGAAGCAGGGCTCTTATCGCTGCACCACGAGCTCCTTGGCTTCATGTTAACGTACAGCGCATATGAACGCCGTACAGCAATTACGAATAATTTATAATTAATTTCTCGGAATCGGCTGAGTAGCGCACCTTACTACTTGCACCTGGTATACGCCTAGTCATGCCCTACAAGTGTACTAAACATGGTTCGAATCGGTGACCCATGCATCGTATCCTCCCCTTGTCAGCTCCCGTTCTGACAAACCTTTTAAACCTACCACATCCTTTCATGTGCGATCTATCAGTACGTCAGTTTTTGCCCGCAGACAATCTTTCATTTGCACCTATGGGGTTATTCCCTTGCCCTTGACCAACCATACTAATCCAATTATACTCAAACGATGATGCCTGGGTGTTTAGTACTGGGACGGGCAGAAAGCCTACAAAATGCTATCCCAATCAAACCATCCGCCACCTGTTTCTTCTGCTATTTTACAATCAACTGAATGTTGGAAGCGACGCTAACTATGCGCTGGGCGTCACTAGTGGGATGCGCCCCCAGCCCCGGAAAGAAGTAGGTGAGTTCAGTCTAGCGATCGCGTCAGCAAACACGTTTTACAATTACGGGACATCAAATAGCGAGCAGTGCCTTTATTACAGTAGCCTACTACGTGATTGCGACGCGACAGGCTTTCATTTTTCATCAGACCAGACAAAATAAGTAGGTCATTTTACTTCGAAACGGTAATAATGTTTAAAAACAGAATTGTAACTAAAATTAGTTGAATTATTTATTCAACACAGTTCACGAAATAATTATTTGGTTTGTTGTTGTTAATTCATTATAGACGCTTGTGACATCTTGGTCATCTGCCCCGTGTAGTTGGGTGTGTTTTAAATCTGTCTGATAACCTGTACTTATGTGATGACTGTAGTAGTGTGTGTAACTGTATTAGGGACAGGGATGGGGTAGGCGCCCCGGAACTTGAAGTCAGGTACTATACCGGCATTTGCCTAGAGGTAGTGTTGAAAAACTCGGAGAAAAATCACACTCAGGATAACTTAGGTCTGATGCAGATCTCCACTCCCCCTGTCCTGTCGTTGCATCTCTACATAGCTACACACCTTACATCCGAGGCAATCTGTTTAACATATTCTAACCTTGGTCTACCCCTATAGTTCTTTTCCTCGACTCTTCCTTCCATAACTACATTTGCTGTTCCTGGGTTGGCGACCACGGGGCCCCAGCTGAGTGCGGCATTGCTTCCACTTACTTGTGCCGGACACCTCTCCGTCTTCTTTCCTGTCGACCTCACTTGGTCAACTCTTGTTCTCTTCCGACCCCGACGGTATTAGGGTATCCGAGGCCTAGGGAGTCTCTTCCTTTCCCGCCTTAATTGGCCCTTGTCTCATGTTTTCTGTTGTCCTCCTTCTGCGAGGGGTCAGCCTTCTCTTTCTCTTCATGTTATCTCCTGCCTTTGCTCAAGGCCCTCAAGGAGGCAGGGCGTATGTAGCCCCACCACTTCTGGTGCACCCTGGATATTTTTACACCCTCAGGGGCTCACGACTGGTGAGTTTGGGAGTTGGCAACCCGAGGGATTCCTGAGCTGGGTCCGGTTTTCCCCCTTTTATCCATTACCTCTGGGGCGGACCCTCTCCTCTTTCACTTTCCTATCTGACTTTCATGGCTCTCCTTCCTTCCAAGTCCCTCAATCCGCATTCTTCCAGGGTTGAGGGCATTTCTTTTCCTCCTGTCCTTTATTTGCCTTATTCTCCATTTGTTTTCCATTTCTTCTTCTAGTATATAAGTTAGTAGTTAGTTTTAGTTATAGTTTACATTTCATTATCATCTTCACGATCACCCAAACCATTAGGGACCGATAACCTAGTTGTTAGGCCCCTTAAAACAACAATCATCATCATCATCAGCTGTTCCTGGGTGTCCTACCAATCTATCTCTTTTCTTCATTAGCAGTCGCTAGAAACATCTCTCCTCTCCCATTCGTCACAATACCTCTTCATTCGTAACCCTATCTACCCATCTGATCTTCATCATTCTCCTGTAACACCACATTTCAAATGCATCTTTTCTCATCTTTTCTGCTGAACCAACAGTTTAAGTTTCACCTCCATAGAGTAACATGCTCCAGACAAAGGCTTTCAAACATGACTTCCTAATACCTAAATTTATACTCGATGTCAACTTCTTCACGCGCAACTAATATTATTGGATATATTGATCATTCTTGATATTAAGTCCCATTTCTTGAAGTAACTGTAATAATGATGTAGCGTTTACAGTTAACCTTCGAGATATACATTACGGTATCCAATAAAAACAATCCTCATTAGCGAATTTTCTGTTCGCAGATCAGACCATCCTGACATAACCGATTCCCGAAGTACTCGATGAGAATGGTGGTATAAAAATGCAGCAGGTCGCTCGCTGGGATAGTAAGTCGAAAAGTGGGAACGGCTGATTATATCCTTCCCATTTTCAGTGACAAATGTATAAAAGGATCATAAATTTGCCCATTTACAACAGGTACGTCAGCTAGTTAGTCATATGTCACTTATAGAAACTGCGTAACAACAAGTTCTACATTGCGAAGAGATAACACTGACCGCTGGGCGTAGATTGTCCTAAAACATGGCCAAATATGGATCAGGGAGACATTCCCTTCGTTGATGGCATCACGCCAATACCACGCCACGCATTGCAGATATGTCATACCTAGGGTTTTTCCTAGCCCTATACCACTTGTTTGATCTGAACTCCATACAGGCTCATTTCCTTTCAATCCAAATCCATAACTGAAATACTGTAGTACATTTGCCTGACTAATTCTGTAAAACCCTTGAACATAACTCACAGTTTCATCCTTATCAATTTGTTGCTTGGGAGTATAAGTTCTTAAATGTTCGCCGTCGGAGATAAGAAGCAAACTGCATTTAAAGACTAGTTTTTCTACTTCATCCCGTATCACCTGAAACAACTTTTGCAAGCAGCTCGTTACTCGATAAATGCACTCATTTGTCATCAGTTAGGCTCAATCTCAGTCTATTCAGAGCGTGTCAGCAAAGGACGGTTTAAACAAGTTCAATACAAGGCGACCTGGCACCGCTATTGTATTCAAAACTATGGATTCTCAAGTTTAGACCTAAATGAAAGGTAGACAATATGCCGAATTGAAGTTAAATGTTATCATGTAGCTACATTATTTCTACGCACGAGATTAGTGTACAATATTGTCTGGTTAAGTTATTTTAATCCGAATGAAAAACATTCCCAAATGTTCAGGTTTGTTTGTTTGTTTTTTTTTGTTTTTTTTAGGCAAAACTTAACCTTTGAAGTACCAGAAAAATTAAAGCGTGCCGTTAGTAGTTGCGTACTTGCAGGCGGAAAAAACTCTTTGCCCCATGACCAGCGCTCCCTCTCAGCCACTTCCTAATTTCCTAAATAAACAAGGAAGCTTGTAGTTTTACGTGACCGTTAATCATGTGATCATGAGCCACGGGACCTCCTTTTTACGTGGAATCCGAACCACAGGACATGGCATTTCACTTCCAAAATCTCACATGCATCTCACCGGGAATCGAACCCAGTCCACCTTGGTGAGAGGCCACCAGCTTCACCGCTGCGCCACCACGCCCCCAATTTCCTAAATAAAAGTACAGGAAATGTTGAACATGAGAGTCAAATGTCGTGCATTGAGCACAAAATGTAAGCTACTATAACGTCTGGGCTATTAGACTTCATCATTTGGCCTTGTAACCTGTACTTGGATTGTTGGTTTCTCTTCTACATTACCTACATAAGCTGTTTATGTTGCGTTCACTATGTCTCCAACTAGCCAGAATATATCGGGGTAATAACGATGTGGGTGATTTTGAAAACAATAAGTTTCTCCTCAGGTGACAATCACCAAATTGTGAGATACAATGGCCAGCGTCTTGGTGAGGTGGACCATACCGGCTGATACTCCAGCATAAATTCTTATTTCCGGCCTCTCACCGCTGGGTCCTTGGTTCAAATCCCGGTCACTCCATGTGAGATCTGTGCTGGACTAAACGGAGGCCGACAGGTTTCTCTCCGGGTACTCCGGTTTTCCCTGTCAACATTTTATTCCAGCAACACTCTCCACTATCATTTCATTTCATCTGTCGCTCATTTAATCATTGCCTCTGAGGAGTGCGACAGGTTTCGGCAGCCGGCACAGTTCATATCCTCGCCGCTCGATGGGGGCTTCATTCATTCCATCCCTGACCCGGTCACTAGACTGGAAGCAGGTTGTGGATCTTCATTTCAGTTAAATTAAGAAATGCTTTCCAGGAACATGTATCGTCGCAAGTTGTAAAAGTTGTGACAAAGGTCATCATAGGCATTGTATCGTGATCAGACATTTAGTGGACGAGGATGGCTTGTTGAGGAGGAAGGTAAACATGTCAGGTCCGGAGCACAGTTGATGAGCATGTCTGACAACAGAGGTGGTTAGCCACACAGTGACAACATTACAATATGTACCACAAGAACTTACTTACGAAGCCTCCGTGGCTTAGGCGGCAGCACGCCGGCCTCTTACCGCTGGGTCCGTGGTTCAAATCCCGGTCACTCCATGTGAGATCTGTGCTGGACAAAACGGAGGCAGACAGGTTTTTCTCCGGGTACTCCGGTTTTACGTGTCAAAATCACATTCCAGCAACACTCTCAACTATCATTTCATTTCATCTGTCATTCATTTAATCATTGCCCCAGAGGAGTGCGTCAGGCCTCGGCAGCCGGCACAGTTCATATCCTCGCCGCTAGATAGGGGCTCCATTCATTCCATTCCTGACCCGGTCGGAGACTGGAAGCAGGCTGTGGATTTTCATTTTCACCACAAGAACTTACAAACATGTTGCCTCATGTTGGATTAGTCACATTCAATCCAAGCAGATACAATTAAATAAAGAAGGATTTTTTAAATAAATGTTTGAGTTATTTAACAACACATGATGTCCCACGTGTCTTGTAATCAGCAAATGTGGCGCGAGAGATATTTTGCGAGCAGACATCGTACACCCCGATGAATTTTCTCGCTTTTCAAATATCCTATTTCCCTGGATGTGAATCGAACCCGTGATCCTGGGATCTGAAATCACACTCGCTACCACTGATCTACAGACATACACACATTTCAGCCCCTGAACGATCTTTCCTCTCTGTTTTTCTGTTTTTCAGTCAGTCAACACGTTAATTGGGCGAGGAGTGACACTTTTCTACTTACACCTATTAACCTGGAGCCTTACCAACCGCGTCACAGAACGAGATGCTCAGGACAGCTGGAGCACAGTACGTTCGCTCCTGCCGAATGAGCGTTCTGCTTGCTCTGGAAGGAAGTTACAGACAGTAAGCGCGAAGTTAGAAGAAAAGGTGATGATGATGATGATGATAATTGTTGTTTTAAGGGGCCTAACATCTAGGTTATAGGCCACTAATTGTCTGGGTGATAGCGAAAATGGCAATGAAGTGGAAACCAGAACGAAAATTAAGTGAGAAGGAAAATACTTACAAAAAGGAACTCAGATTGAAACTACACACAAAATGGAGAGTGGTAATACTTACAAAAGGGAATTTAGAACGAAAATACTCACAAAAGGAATAGATTGAAAAATATGCACAAAATGTAGGTCAGGTTCAAAGTACGTACTAAATGCAATGTAGAGTTGAAATACTTTACTTACATAATGCAAGTGAAATTCAAAATACTGACAAAATGCAAATAAGATTGAAAATACGTACACAATGCAATTGAGGTTCAAAATACTAACAAAATGCAATTGAAATTGAAAACACACAATGCAATTTAGATTGAAAAACGCGCATTTCAGATTCCAAAAAATCACAAAGTGCAATTGAAATTCAAAATACTTACAAAATGTAATTGAAATTGAAAATGCTTACAAAATGCACGGTAGATTCAAACTACTCAATTGGATGGACAATACTTACAAAATGCAATTTAGATTGAAAATACTTAAAAATGTAATTTAGATTCAAAATACCCACAAAATGCAATTGGGAATCAAAATACTTGCAAAATGCCCACCATACAAAATGCAATTTAGTTTGAAAATACTTGCAAAATGCGGTTTAGGTTGAAAATACAAAATGCAATTGAAATCGAAATACTCACAAAAGTCCCATCCCCTATATTGAAAGACTTACTAAAAAGCAATTTAGCTTGTCAATCCTTACAAAATGCAATTGAGGTTGAAAACACTCGCAAAATGCAATTTATTGTAGATCGAAAAGACTTACAAAATTCAACGTAGATTGAAAACACCTATAAAATGGAGTG
The DNA here is from genome assembly GCA_946902985.2 of Meconema thalassinum. NCBI lineage: Eukaryota > Metazoa > Arthropoda > Insecta > Orthoptera > Tettigoniidae > Meconema > Meconema thalassinum. Next base: position 214,806,396 of record OX336389.2, on the reverse strand, counting down.
TAAATGAAAAAAAAAAAGAATGCTAAATGGGATTTAGATACACGGGAAGCCAATTAACAAAAAAACAGTGCTGAAATCTCAAAGATAAAAGGAAATATAATGAAAGGTAACAAACAAGAGGTCTGACCCCTCGAAGAAGGAGGGATCGGGAAAGATGAGACAAGGGCCAATTAAGGCGGGAAACTGAAAGTCTCCATATGCCTCGGATACCCTAATACCGTCGGGGTCGGAAAAGTACAAGAGTTGGCCAAGGGAGGTCGACAGCAAAGAAGACGGAGAGGAGACCGGAACAAGTAAGTGGAAGCAATGCCGGATTCAGCTGGGGTCCCGTGGTCGCCAGCCCACGTCCCACTAGATGTGAGCCCCTGGGGGGTAGAAGAAAAGGATTTTTACCTGTGGAGGAGGGTAACATTTGCTGTTGATTCGCGTGATTAAAAATAGCGATCAAGAAACGTGGGTTAATTAGAGTTATCGACATGCCACGCACTGCATTTTGTTCCGTTTGAAGGGCATGGACATCGTAGGCATTTAGCTCCGTGTACTTGAGTGTGTGGAGAATTTGTCTGATAAGCTCTGTCATTGTGGTGTATATAGTAGAGTGTGCATTTGTAATTCAGGTGAGGATTGGGAAGGAGGTGGCCTTGGTCTTAATTAGGGACCATCCTGGCATTTTCCTGGAGTAGAAGTAGAGAACCATGGAAAATACCTTCCAGAATGGCTTAGGAGAGAATAGAACCCACCTCTTGTCAGCTTTGCCTCACGAGGTTGAGTGTAGCCGTTCCATCCTTGAAACCAGAATTAAATTTCTTGGCACAGCCGGGAACCGAACCGGGACCTGCGAGGCGACAGCCAAGAATGCTATTTGTTCCACCACGAGGTGTTCAGGCACTGAATAAATCGGTATTTCAGGATCACAACTGAAAACATTTGACATTTAGGGGATACAGGTTAAGAAGTATAACAATGAGTCGATTGGAAGAATGTCTCAGGGGTATGGCGTTCTCTTGGGTCCATGTTCAAGAATCACTTTCTGCGGAAAATTCTATTCCTTTTTTAGGAAGCAAAATAACCAGTGATTAACGACGCAAAGGGGATATAAAAAGGTAGGTTGGCTCTGGCAAGGAGAGCATTTCTAGAGAAAAGGAATCTCTTTACAAGAAATATAGGTTTAAATATTAAAACATAATTTTGGAACACCTTTTTCTGGAGTGTGGCACTCTATGGAAGTGAAACTTGAACTGTTGGAGCGGCAGAAAAGAAGAGAATGGAAGCGTTTAAAATGTGATGTTACAGGGAATGATGAAGATCCGATGGGTAGCTAGAGTAACAAATGAAGGAGCATTAAGACGAGTGGACGAGGAGAGATGTTCCTGGTGACTGCTAACGAAGAGAAGAGGTAGGTTGGTAGAACACATACTAAGACACCCAGGAATAGAAAACTAAGTTACGGTAGGAAGGGTCGAGGACAGGAACTGTAGGGGTAGTCCAAGGTTAGAATATGTAGAACAGATTGCCTCGGATGTAAGGTGTGGTAGCTATGTAGAGATGAAACGATTAGCTTAGGACAGGGTGGCCTGGATTGCTGCATCAAACCAGTCAAAAACTGAAGACTTAAACAACAACAACAATTACATACCACGTGCTACATGTTTTGAATCCTATATCTACGAAATATATTTAAATTATAAACATATGGAAATACTAGAAGCCATTTTTCAGAGTTGCCTTTGTAATCTACTACTAGAACTGCTTTTCATTTTTAGGGAAAATTGTTCTCTTTTCTAATTGGAATTTTCCCTCCTACTTCCGGATCAAGGCCATGACTCGGTACTAACTTATTCGTGGTAACTATTAGAATTTAAATAGCACAGTATTTATCCCGCAACAATAATAGCCTATTGGTGAATCCGTATATACGAATGCTAGTGCACATGCATACTCATTGGCATATCGGTGATCACTATAGGCCAGAAAATTCCCGGTCATCGACACATTTTGAGGGGGAGATAGTTGTACAACTTTCGAAATAAATTGAAATCAAATAACATAAGGAATCCTTTAGAAGGAGTTGTAATTTCGAACGATAATACAGTATATATGATTATGAAGCGCATAGTAAGGGGAGAAAAATATATCTTCCTGAACATGCAACTAATATTGAGTCTGTGGATGAATAGGCTATATACAATTCAGAGGACATCTAAAATGAAGTGGAGTAGAAATAATGCAATCATAGCCTTGTCACAAGCGAATAAGGTGGAAGCTCTGCACCGTATTCATTAACATTTAAACCATATTAAACACACAATAATCAAATTCACAATCAGATAGAAGTAATACCTGGGTGACTACAGGGTTCAGTAATCGGGGCTACCCCTTGCATTATAGACTGTGAGACACAAAGGAAATTGAAGCCGAACTTAGTGAATAACTTTAACAGGGCATTCGAAGGTAGTTCGATTTTGATCAGAAATAACACTGAAGCCACAGTGCATACTACTTCATCATTGACGTTGGCAATCTTCCTTTATACTCACGAGTCCTGTTGAAATCTCTTTAAATTAGCATCTTTGACAGCGTTGAGAACCCGGTAAGATCGTATTTCTTCAATGTAATGACAGAAGGCATTTCCTGTACCTTCTGAGAGAAAAGAGGACAAAAAGGAAACTGAAGAAAAGCTATTATTATGGGGACTCTGGTCCACAACAAAACTCAGCGAATCCCTTGTCAACCATTCAGTTCTTTAATTAGGGGTTTTGTTTGGACATTATGGTCATCATCCCCGTGTACTTGTATAATAACTTGTGTTATAGGGATATCTGTAGTATTGTGTGTACTTGTATTTGAGGCTTGGTATGGGAAGGAGACGGCGTGGACTTACGTTTGTAACCATCTTGAAATTTGACTGGAGTATAAGTATAGACCACGCAAAATCACTCCTAGGATGGCAGAAGTAGAAACTGGACCCAGTTCTGCCTCACAAGGTTGAGTGTAGCCCATTCTCTCTCCCAAATCAGAATTAATTTCTTGGCAGAGCCTGGAATCTAACCCAGATCTACACCACTCTGCTCATGGAAAACATCCAGACAGACACCTCTTATGATGGTAACAAGACGGAAATATGATTGTCTCCGTTCCCAGCAGTTATGGACTTGTGGATGACAAACCCACCGACGTAACAAACAAAAGAATGTTTTTAATTGCCTTACACAAGTGTTAAATGAAGCAAGATCTCATTGTCTCGTAGATATGCTTGTTGTCATTGTCAATTCGTAAAATGAGCTCTGGACATCTTGGTCATCAGCCCCGTGTACTTCAGAATGTATTCAGTTGTCTGATAACCTGTGTTTTTGTGGTAACTGTAGTAGTGTGTGTGTAACTGGGTTAGGTGCTTTGAGACATGAAATGAGGTGCTATCGCGGAATTCGCCTGAAGAGAGTGTGGTATAACCCGGGGAATACCACACCCAGGATAGCCACTGTAAGCACCGGGATTCGAAATACAGATCTCCGGACTTGCTGCAGCTCCCCATCATGGTCGTTGTGAGCGATTTACCGCTCAAGGCTACGCCGCGAGGTTCGTAGTGATAAATAAATCCAAGCATTTCCTTACAAAGCTGAGACTGGGAGCGGTGATAGGTCACCTTCTTTAAATGATGGTGTCGTTGTTGCTTATATTAGGCGCTGCGACATCGTGGTCATATAGCCCTGTGTATTTGGGTGTGTGTAATTTGTGTGATACCTGTGTTATTGTGATGGTTGTACAGGTGATTGTTTTTGTAAATTTGGGATAGTAAGTTATTGGGAATGAGGTGGCCGTGGTCTTATATTAGGAACCGTCCCAGCAATTGCCTGGAGTAGAAGTGGGGGGAAAACCACGAAAAACCACCTCCAGGATGGCAGAGCCGGGAATCGAAACATGTCGGGAACAATAGAAGCTACGCCAAAAATGGTATTTTCTCTAAATGAGTCACTAGCCTTAGATAATAATAATGTTATTGGTTTTACGTCCCTTTTAACTACATTGGCTTTTAGAGACGCCGGGGTGCCGGACTTTTGCCCCGAAGGGGATCTTTAACTTGCCAGTAAATGTACTCACACGGCTCCCTCGCATTTGCGCACCCTCAAATGCCAGCTGACTGCGCCAGGTTTCGAACCTGCAACTTTGGGCTCAGTAAGCGAGAACGTTACCCCTGAGCCACGCAGCCAGACACTAGCCTTAGAGAATGAATCGTTAAATGATCACTAACCATAGATAAATAATCGTTCAATTAAACACTAACCATGGAGAAAGAATCGATAAATGAGACAATAACAATAGAGAAAGAATCGTTAAATGAGGTAATAACTATAGAGAAAGAATCGTTAAATGAGGCAATAACCATAGAGAAAGAATCGTTAAATGAGACAATAACCATAGAGAAAGAATCGTTAAATGAGGCAATAACTAAAGAGAAAGAATCATTAAATGAGGCAATAACCATAGAGAAAGAATCGTTAAATGAGGCAATACCCATAGAGAAAGAATCGTTAAATGAGACAATAACCATAGAGAAATAATCGTTAAATGAGACAATAACCATAGAGAAAGAATCGTTAAATGAGGTAATAACTATAGAGAAAGAATCGTTAAATGAGGCAATAACCATAGAGAAAGAATCGTTAAATGAGACAATAACCATAGAGAAAGAATCGTTAAATGAGGTAATAACTATAGAGAAAGAATCGTTAAATGAGGCAATAACCATAGAGAAAGAATCGTTAAATGAGGCAATAACCATAGAGAAATAATCGTTAAATGAGACAATAACCATAGAGAAAGAATCGTTAAATGAGGCAATAACCATAGAGAAAGAATCGTTAAATGAGACAATAACCATAGAGAAAGAATCGTTAAATGAGACAATAACCATAGAGAAAGAATCGTTAAATGAGGTAATAACCATAGAGAAAGAATCGTTAAATGAGGCAATAACCTTAGAGAAAGAATCGTTAAATGAGGTAATAACCATAGAGAAAGAATCGTTAAATGAGGCAATAACCATAGAGAAAGAATCGTTAAATGAGGCAATAACCATAGAGAAATAATCGTTAAATGAGGTAATAACTATAGAGAAAGAATCGTTAAATGAGGTAATAACCATAGAGAAAGAATCGTTAAATGAGGCAATAACTATAGAGAAAGAATCGTTAAGTGAGACAATAACTATAGAGAAAGAATCGTTAAATGAGACAATAACCATAGAGAAAGAATCGTTAAATGAGGCAATAACCATAGAGAAAGAATCGTTAAATGAGACAATAACCATAGAGAAAGAATCGTTAAATGAGGCAATAACTATAGAGAAAGAATCGTTAAATGAGGCAATAACCATAGAGAAAGAATCGTTAAATGAGACAATAACCATAGAGAAAGAATCGTTAAATGAGGTAATAACTATAGAGAAAGAATCGTTAAATGAGGCAATAACCATAGAGAAAGAATCGTTAAATGAGGCAATAACCATAGAGAAATAATCGTTAAATGAGACAATAACCATAGAGAAAGAATCGTTAAATGAGGCAATAACCATAGAGAAAGAATCGTTAAATGAGACAATAACCATAGAGAAAGAATCGTTAAATGAGACAATAACCATAGAGAAAGAATCGTTAAATGAGGTAATAACCATAGAGAAAGAATCGTTAAATGAGGCAATAACCATAGAGAAAGAATCGTTAAATGAGGTAATAACCATAGAGAAAGAATCGTTAAATGAGGCAATAACCATAGAGAAAGAATCGTTAAATGAGGTAATAACCATAGAGAAAGAATCGTTAAATGAGGCAATAACCATAGAGAAAGAATCGTTAAATGAGGCAATAACCATAGAGAAATAATCGTTAAATGAGGTAATAACTATAGAGAAAGAATCGTTGAATGAGGTAATAACCATAGAGAAAGAATCCTTAAATGAGGCAATAACTATAGAGAAAGAATCGTTAAGTGAGACAATAACTATAGAGAAAGAATCGTTAAATGAGACAATAACCATAGAGAAAGAATCGTTAAATGAGGCAATAACCATAGAGAAAGAATCGTTAAATGAGACAATAACCATAGAGAAAGAATCGTTAAATGAGGCAATAACTATAGAGAAAGAATCGTTAAATGAGGCAATAACCATAGAGAAAGAATCGTTAAATGAGGCAATACCCATAGAGAAAGAATCGTTAAATGAGACAATAACCATAGAGAAATAATCGTTAAATGAGACAATAACCATAGAGAAAGAATCGTTAAATGAGGTAATAACTATAGAGAAAGAATCGTTAAATGAGGCAATAACCATAGAGAAAGAATCGTTAAATGAGACAATAACCATAGAGAAAGAATCATTAAATGAGGTAATAACTATAGAGAAAGAATCGTTAAATGAGGCAATAACCATAGAGAAAGAATCGTTAAATGAGGCAATAACCATAGAGAAATAATCGTTAAATGAGACAATAACCATAGAGAAAGAATCGTTAAATGAGGCAATAACCATAGAGAAAGAATCGTTAAATGAGACAATAAGCATAGAGAAAGAATCGTTAAATGAGACAATAACCATAGAGAAAGAATCGTTAAATGAGGTAATAACCGTAGAGAAAGAATCGTTAAATGAGGCAATAACCATAGAGAAAGAATCGTTAAATGAGGTAATAACCATAGAGAAAGAATCGTTAAATGAGGTAATAACTATAGAGAAAGAATCGTTAAATGAGGCAATAACCATAGAGAAAGAATCGTTAAATGAGGCAATAACCATAGAGAAATAATCGTTAAATGAGACAATAACCATAGAGAAAGAATCGTTAAATGAGGCAATAACCATAGAGAAAGAATCGTTAAATGAGACAATAAGCATAGAGAAAGAATCGTTAAATGAGACAATAACCATAGAGAAAGAATCGTTAAATGAGGTAATAACCGTAGAGAAAGAATCGTTAAATGAGGCAATAACCATAGAGAAAGAATCGTTAAATGAGGTAATAACCATAGAGAAAGAATCGTTAAATGAGGCAATAACCATAGAGAAAGAATCGTTAAATGAGGCAATAACCATAGAGAAATAATCGTTAAATGAGGTAATAACTATAGAGAAAGAATCGTTAAATGAGGTAATAACCATAGAGAAAGAATCGTTAAATGAGGCAATAACTATAGAGAAAGAATCGTTAAGTGAGACAATAACTATAGAGAAAGAATCGTTAAATGAGACAATAACCATAGAGAAAGAATCGTTAAATGAGGCAATAACCATAGAGAAAGAATCGTTAAATGAGACAATAACCATAGAGAAAGAATCGTTAAATGAGGTAATAACTATAGAGAAAGAATCGTTAAATGAGGCAATAACTATAGAGAAAGAATCGTTAAATGAGGCAATAATCATAGAGAAAAATCGTTAAATGAGGTAATAACTATAGAGAAAGTATCGTTAAATGAGGCAATAACTATAGAGAAAGAATCGTTAAATGAGACAATAACAATAAAGAATCGTTAAATGAGACAATAACAATAAAGAATCGTTAAATGAGACAATAACAATAAAGAATCGTTAAATGAGGTAATAACTATAGCTATCAGAACTTACAACCTAGATGTTGGGCTCTCTTAAAACAACACTATCATATCTGTCAGAGCTAATAACCTAGATGTTGGGCTCTTTTAAAATAACAGTATCATAGCTATCAGAGCTAATAACCTAGATGTTGGGCTCTCTTAAAATAACAGTATCATATCTGTCAGAGCTAATAACCTAGATGTTGGGCTCTTTTAAAATAACAGTATCATAGCTATCAGAGCTAATAACCTAGATGTTGTGCTCTTTTAGAACAACAGTATCATATCTGTCAGAGCTAATAACCTAGATGTTGGGCTCTCTTATGTCACTGTCCAAATGTGACAAGAGATCCAACCCTCAATTTCAGGACATGCGATTCTGAGTAATCGTGTATATATGTTTATGTGATGCTTGCATCTAAATTGTCATTATTTATTGAGGTGTTTATTCGTATGTCATTTACAGTATTATTGTGTTAATTAATTACATTTAATTAATTGATTTTACAGTAGGATCCAAGTCAGGTTTTGAAAATACCCTATAGTTTTCTTTCTTTTTTCTTTTGTCGTGTAGCCTCCTGAGAGGCCGAGTGCAGGTCTTTCTAGGCGACGCCCGTGGGTGACCTGCGCGTCGGGATGAGAGATGGAATGGATGAAGATGAATGAAACTGGGCAAGGATGTGGAAGGAAGCGGCCGTGGCCTGTCAGAAGGTACTGTCCCAGCATTTGCCTGGTGTTGAAAATGGAAAACCACGGAAAACCATTTCAAGGACAGCCGACGGTGGGGCTCGAACCCACGCGTCTACCGAGTCAGCAGTGAGCTTGGCCCCTTGACCTAACGCAGCGCTTTAGCCCGCGTAGCCACTACTGTCATACCCTATAGTAATTATTTAGTATACTTCAGTATACCTGCCCGAAGCCAAACTGCTCTTCACCCTACTCTCTTTCTATCATCTTGTAAATTATTCTAGTCAGGATCTTGGAAGCATGAGTGATCAAGCAGATTGTACGGTAATCTTCACATCAGTCAGCTCCTGTTTTCTTCGGTATAGTGATGATAACATCCTTCTTGAAATCAGAGGGTACCTCACCTGTTTCATAAATCCTAAACACCAAGTGAAATAACCTGATCAGACCTTCATCACCTATGTAGCGTAGCAACTCAATCGATATATCATCTATGCCTGGTGCTTTGTTTCCTGCTTGAGTCTTCCACTGCTCTGTCAAATTCTGATCTCAATATTAAATCTCCTTTCTCATCCGCATCAATATCCTCTTCCCTTTTTAATACATGATTATCAATATCCTTTCTCTTATACAAACACTCTATGTAAGCTTTCTTTCTCTCAACCTTTTCTTCCCTATCTGTTAGAAGTTTTCCATCCGAGTCCTCAATATTGCAGCACTTAGTCTTCCTTTACCTGCAAGTACTCTTAATCCTTCGATAAGCAGTATATAGTTTTCTGAATTTCTGACAATTTTCTATACCTGCACGTTTCTCTTTCAACCATTCTTCTTATGCTTCCTTGCACTTCTTATTAACCTCATTTCTCAGACGTCTGTATTCTGATTTTCCCCTTTCATCTCTCACATTCTTGTACTTTTGCCTTTCGTCCATTAATTCTAGTGTATCCTGCATGATCCACGGTTTTCTACGTATTCTTTCTTTCCTCTCAAGGTTTCCTTCTGCGGATTTTGTTATTTTAGAATTTTGGAATAGCCCTGGTCCGATCACTAATTTTGTGACACCTGGTGGCGTGATGAGGCCACGTTTCAATGATTGTGTAATGATGATATTTTAGGAGGCACCCATGAACTCCTACAGCCCTAGTGAGCTATATTTTGAGTCTACAGTGTAGACAGTATGATAGTCAGACACTCTGCATATGAGTAATTTTGTAGTGGAATGCAGAGGTATTTGTCCACTTATAATAAATTTAATTGCAGCCGAATGGCCAAAATACAATTCATGTTGGTTCTTTAGTCTATAGATCTTTGCTATACTCTAAAACTGACTTTGTCCTATTTTTGCATAGGTTGATGTGGTAGCGTTCGCATACTTCACCACACAAAGTACACACACTCTCCTTTCCTACTTCATGGAAATGTGTCGTCGCACATAGTTTGTGGTGATATCCATGACCGCTAAACTTGTGATGACATGCCTTAATTCTTGATTTGCCTCCATCCAGTGTCGGTCTCACATGGCATCTGTACAATAAAATTCAAGCCAAATATCCTCCCTTTTTTGTCTTCTCCCTTCAAGTACCTTGGCACTATTTTGAGTGGATGGTAGTAAGAACCTTGCCTTTATGTTATCGATATAGAAAGTCTCATTGGCCATTTCATATACCAGTTTCGACTTAGTGTTTATTACGACACAGAGAGCTCTTTTATGAAACCTTGCCTTCACTTTTTCTATGGATCGGAGGTCTGCGAGTGTTAGCTGATCCCATATGATCTGTATCCCATAAGTTGCTACTGGGCTCACTACTGCCCGAAACAGTTTCATTGCTGATTTTATTGATAGATTCTGTAGATCTTTTATTGTATATATTGCACTAATTGCAGCTGAGACTCTTTAGCATTGACCTGTTGTTTGTAAAGTAACCCCGATATATGTGAATGCCCGAACGATTGGAACATTTTCCCCTCTTATATTTATGTGGTCGTCTTCTGTAGGCCTTCCTCCTTTTCTAAAAGTCATTTGCATGGTCTTGTCTGTGTTAATTTGAAGACATTTTTATCTGCCCATACCGTCAGCTTGTTCACTGCTTCCTGCAGGTGTATTATAAGATTGGCTGAGCTCAGCACCATGTCATCTGCATATACGTGTAATGATGGCTCATGCTCAATAATCATAGGTATGTCAGCTGTGGCAACATTAAACAGAATTGGGCTACGGATCTCCTTGCATCACCCCATTTGTCTGGTACATTTCTTCGGAAATATTCCATCACTGATGTTGACTCTATTATATGATAAAATGTTTCTAAGTAAAATTGTAATACTATGGTTTTCTCCTATCATTGTTGCCAATTTTTATAAGAGAATTTCTCTGTCTAGAAGATCAAAAGCCTTAGTGTAATCTATAAATATTGTATAATATTTTCCTCTTGGAAATCGCAATGTCTGTTCTATTTCACTCACAAGGTTGCTAACCGCTTGTATGGTGCCTCGTTTCTTGAATCAGTATTGCTGATCAGGAAGAAGGTGATCTATTTCCTTAACTAGATGGTCCGTAATCACTCTTGTAAATATTTTGAAATCATTGTTTTCAAGTGCAATACCTCTGTAGGAGTGTGGGTTGGATGCGTCCCCTAACCCTTTATACAATACTTTTATGACTGATCGTCTCCTTGATTCAGGTATTTGGCCTGTGTTCAAACAATGATTAAAGAGATATGTCCATACATCCAAAAGTAGGGTTGCAGTTCCTTTAATGTGCTCATTGAATATTCCGTTTGGACCCGCTGTCTTCTTATTCTTAGTTCTTGCAATTGCACTTTTCACCTTCTTGGGTTATTTGCATGTGTTTTATTTGGGATTCCGTTGTTGAGACATAGTGAATGTCTGGCGATAATTTCTTCGTGTTTAGAATGTCCTCAAAATGCCTTTTCCATGTGTCCCTTTGAATTTCAATAATAGGAGTACTTTTTTCTTTCGTAATGCGATGAATGGGTCCTTATTTGCTTTTTCCGCTGTATTTTCTGCTTCCCTTTCTATGTGTTGTTTTCTTTTTTCCTTAATGAGTTGTTTATATGTCTTCCTTATTTTTTAATATTCTTCCAGATCTTCTAATTTATTGTTACTTCTGACCTTCTGGAGTGCTTGCAAAGTTATTTTCCTTAGTTGAAAGCATTCTTGGTCAAACCAAATTTTTGCCTTTCTTTCTCTGTATGGTTCTGCAGCCGTTCTGATAACGTCAGTTATTATATTAACGGCTGTGTCAATACGAGTTTCCTGTATTTGGTTTGTAGCTTCATATACTTCGTCCCTCAAAATTTCCAACGTATCGAGATTTATTTTTCGTGTAAACCTCCGCTCCTCGTAATGTCTTCTTGATTCTTCGTATCCTTGTTTTGTTTCTACGATTGTTTTAATCGGTATATGTTTTCTTATCGGGGCAAGTACCGGGTGAGTGAGCCGTGGTCGTTAAGGCGTGGCTGCAAGCAGTCGCTCACATCCGGGAGGCGAGGAGGTTCGAATCCCCCCGCCGGCAACCTTGAAAATGGTCTTCTGTGGTTTCCCATCTTCCTTCCAGGCAAATGCCGGGGTTGGTCCCTAACTATAAGCCACAGCCGCTACCTTCCAACTCCTCGTCCTTACACTCAAACTTTACTCCCCAGACAACACTCCACTCGCGACGGTACTAGTAGCACACCCCATGGGTGTCCGCATAAAAGCAGCTACAAACTGGCGAGCCAAACATGTCCTCGGACACTCCCGGCACTCAAAGCCATACGCTAAAAAAGTCGGGGCATGTGCCGAGGTCCATGCTTCATACTGCGTCTTATGTTGGATGTCTCTTCCTTTTATGAACACTAGGTCTATTGCACTGTATCCATTGCATGCGACATAAGTTATAAGGTCCTTGCTATTGACTAATTTATATCCTTCTTCCTCTATTTGCGTTATGATCGTTAAGCTTTTGTGGTCTGATTTCTCTATGCCACAGTTTAGGTCCCCAGCTATTATTACATTTACCGCGTTTCCAATGAGATTTTAGATCTTTTGATATTATTTCCGAGGTGTCCACTTATGAATATAAGTTTATGTCCTCGTATCGTTTGTCAGAGGTGAGGGTTTCCCTGTCGCTTTATTAAATGGTTCATTTATATTGTAAGCTCTGACGCCACATCTTTCCCAGTTGTTTGGAATCAGCAGGAGTCCATGTATTAGGCTTCAGAAGCCGTGTATTCGTCTTTGCTACAATAGCGTATCGTTTTTCAACACGCAAAGTGTAGGTGTTGTTTGGTTATATTTATTCTTGTATCGAGAATGACACGGAACATTTTCTAAATATACTACGAGTGGTAATGACATTATAGAAGGCATGTGAGGCCTTGGGAACGAAGCACTTGGAGTGCACTGAAATAGCTGTCATTTTGTGTTCTTTGATTTAAACTTCATATTTCTGATGAGCTGAGTCAGGGACTAGTTCTAGTGTTATATGTGTTGTAAATAAGTGTATCCTAAAATTCATACGAGCTACAGATAGGACTGTCGTTTTGAAAGCTCAAAATATAAATGCATTCTGTTTGTGAGGCGATCTCTCGCCGTGAACAATGCCATTCTAGTGGAAATGATGGTAGGTTGACTCAAGGTCAGGCCACGCGTTACGAGCTGTTGTTACCCAGCATGCTTAGTGATTCTCATAGTGAGACTGCTACAGTTGTATACACACGACTGAATGTTTCGAAGAATTCTTGTTTCAGTGTTAAGTTACGATACAAATTGAGGTCACAGTTGATTGCTGGAATTTCTTGTAAGACTGAGTCATATTTTGGAATGTCGTTTATGTTTACGACAGTTAATTGAAGTTGTTTTCATGAATTTACGATCTATATGAGGAAGTTATCCCTGTGATTAAGAAATGACCAGACCATGTATAAGATTAATAGCAAATATTGTTGTGCCTATTGGAGGCCTACGTTGGGATTGACACTGTTCATCCACAGTTATTATTGGTGTTAACCGGTAATGGCGATTGTCTTTTTAATCACATTAGCCGGGTTTAGAGAACCTGATAGCCGCAAGTATAATGCTTTCTATAGCCTGTGTTATTGTGCTACCCGTGAGGAGGTAGTCAGTTGTATTATGCTACAGTCAACATTTTGAAGAGTGTGGCACTCTTTTTTCGGCATGTGTCTTGTTGGTCACTAGGAAACTTAAGTACGCTGTGAGGGATTAAAACATTGAAAAAAAAATGAACAACTAAATCATGGAACCTAATTATTCTAAACCGACGATTTTAAACAGCTGATAATTAATATGTGAATGTTCTCTAAAATTTGAGCTACTATTTTTGTCGTTGACCGACACATTGAGCCGACGTTTTCTTGTGGAAATAACATTTATTAGGACAAGCTGACACTATTTTTGAGACGACGAGGTCACTAATGCCACTATAGCTCGAAACTTGTGAGCACCAGTGACTAATGCAATATCAGACGCAGTTTTCACTGTTCGTTTACCAACGTAACCACATACACTCAGATGACGATTGGATGCAAACAGTATTCTAATCAGCGTAGGCAGGATTACTAAGCAATTGAGAATGCATTTTTATGTATTAGTGTATTTCATCATATCCTGTATTCTGTGTGTATTCGTAAACTATTTTCTTTTTCCTCATGTTAGGACATGGTTGCTAAACTAGAGTTGTTTCTTTTTCTTGCTACGGATGCTTCTCACCCGTATTTCAAGTAAGTTAGGGCTTAACTAACTGATTAAGGTAAAGATAAATGTCGGAAGTGGTACCTTCGTTACGTAGCCTATTTTCTATTGGTGCATTAAATGTTAATTTATTCTTGTGGCATGTGGACGATTACTATTCTTGCCCCCGTGGCTTATGATCGCGAGATTAACGGTCACGTTAAACTACAAGCTTCCTTTTTACTATTCTTGCTTTGCTGTAAATTCGATAATGTGTTTATTCGTATCCTTAATGACTTACTGTATTTGCGTAGGGATCTTATTTTCGTGCCACATTCCGAGCTTGCTTGCTGTCTGATTTTTGTAGGGAGGACTATCGAGAGGGTTTAAGTTAAGTTCAGTTTAGGGCAGAACTATTTATTTTTATATTCCTATTAGCTTTGCGGATTAGCCAATTTTTAACCCTCCAAAGCAGGATAGGGATTTCTGCCTCACTGAATATCTTTTACGAATTTTACCTAACAAGGAAAGTATTATGTATGATAGGTCGAAACCTATCTTGAAACTTGTGGACGATATCGTTGTACTATTAGAGGGCAACGTGCGGAAATCCAGCTGCCAGATTGAACAGCAAGGCTCCAAAATCATTTGACGAATCTCTCATATAAATCAATGGGAAGTAGAGAGTGCCGTACATTTTGGAAGGGACAGTCCTGACACTCAAGGCCAGTGGGAAGCAGCTGCACGCTCCAGTCAGCTGGGGCGTGATGCACTGCGTCCAGCAATAACAGATCGGTATTGACGGTTGTTTTAAAGAAAGCAAGACAGTGAAAATGAGTGCCTCGGAACAGGACATGTTAAGTCCTATTAACGTAACGTAGTTTATAATGAGTCATTTCCGCGAAAAGGGGTGTTCGTTTCTCGGAGAAATAAGCGCGAAAGAAAAGGAAATGGGGCACTTACTGGTTGATTTGATGGAAACGAATCGTCGAGGAGTGCAGCGTATTGAGGAGGTTACTCTTAATGTACAGTGAAAGACAGTGAAAGCGACGAACAATCAAGTGCTTCCGTTTGCCGTTTGCCGAGTTCGCAACTAGAATATGACTCCCTGAAATGTAGTGATGCTACGAGTTCGTCGCCATGCAAGTCGTCCAGTTCGAGTTATGTTCCTAGTCCCGTAAAAAGTGTGCGAGAAAACATCAGTAAGAAGTACAAAAGGAGGGCTGTACAATTACGGCTTAACGAAGATGGTAAAATGAGATTATCGCTTGCACGCGTCCGAAAATCGTTTTGTTAGTGAAGTCGGAGCGATATCTTTACTTGAGGAAGAAGCAGTTGGAACATACGGGTATGTCGGCAAGTCCAATTGAACATAGAAAACATATGTATGAAAATCTCTATTCCCTTTTCCAACAAGGGGAAGGCGAAATCTTAGTGATGAAGATTTACGACTATGGGCTTTAGAAATTGCACGTGAACTATCTATCGACAGACGTAATTTCACCGCCTCTCATGCCTGGGTCAGCGGTTTCAAGAAACAACACAGAATTGTGAGTAGGAAAATAATGAAATTTGTATCCCGTTGACATATTGAGGACGAAGAACAAAAAAATAGTAATGCTGCAGATGAATTTGTGGAGATGGCTTGAGAGCGATTTCTCCATTACACCCCGTCCTCCATTTACAACATTGATCAAAGCGGGTTCCAGCGCGAAATGTGATCGAAAAATACTCTATCGTTTGTAGGTGAGAAACACTCGCAGACGACAGCCCAATCGGTTAGTTCACTCACACATTCATACACCATAATGCCCTAAATTATTTATTGTACTGCAGGAGCCGACCAGAACCTCCGGTCCTCTGGTTTTAAAAGGAATGTTTAAAGCGGATAACATCGTTGTCACAGCCACAATATCATGAAAAATGGGGAAAACTGTACTGAAAGTATGGTTTAAAGACGCCGTTTTCCCGTTCTTTGAAGATAACTGTGCTCTGCTTTTTGATTCCTGGACCACATACAGTGATACAACTTGTCTTGAACACATCCCTCCACGCAAAATAATCGAACTGCTTCAGATTCCTCCATGTACCACTTGTATAATTCAACCGTTGTACAAATTCTTCTACCGTCAGTGGAAAGTGTTGCACCGCCGATTAACAATAATCTAACGTATCGTAATGATGTTAACGTTGAGGTTCACCACAGAGACACAATCCTTAAACTCCAGTCCTTCATCCATTTTCAGTTTTCATCTCCACGATTTCGAGATATGATAAATTATTCATGGTTCGCAACGAATTACACAAAAAAGCGACCTCCCGCGTTCGTCGTGCCCACTAAATTTCGTTTGAGGAAGACGAAAGAAATGTGTGAAGAACAGTGTGACACTGACGTTCTTATTCATTGTGCTTGATGTACCAAAAACTTGTGTTATCATCATGCCAACAATACCAGTCATTTCTGCTATACGTGTGTGCGTGATTGACAAGTGAGTGAAACAATACAGCTTCAGAGCGGATCGCGCGATCACCTGCATATACGTCCCACCACGCGACGACTCCCAGTGCCACAGGGATGTCCAGCACCTCCAGCCGTCATGCCTGCGTACCAGGATGACAGGTACGATTTCGGAGCATTGCAGTTCAACCTGGCAGCTGATTTTCCGCACGTTGTCCTCTTATAGTACAACGATTGCGTCCACAAAGTTTCAAGATAGGTTTCGACCTGTCTTACTTGATACTTCCCTTGTGAACCTGGATCTCGCTATTGCTAGCTTTAGTTTTTGGGGTGTGTTCCCTCGGGCATGTCTATGACTTACCCTCCAGTATACCTGATACGCCCGGGTTATCAGTCTCGTGCCGGAGCTGGCCTGAGGAATACGTCCGATCCTCTCAGTGTGTGAGTTTGGAGGATGAGGGCGTCTGGAATGCCATCTGCGGTTGATGTTACCCTGATGGTCTCGTTCGACGGGCACAATATACTAAACGAAGTGTCTTATATGTGGTACAACTCTTTGCGTTTATCACCAGAACATTCCGTTATACTGCTTGATGAGAACAAAGGGTTACAACTATACCCATTACCCTCACATTTAAGAGAAAGTAGGTTATATGTTCTTCACTGAGCATCTTGTTATAGATGAAGTACACATTTCTTTAGCCCTAACAGTGAATGTAGCCTATACAGGTCTAAAAACTGAGCACATCAACATCTTTCAAAATCTCAACAATAACGTTAAGGTAACCTACAGTTTGATGTTGTTCTTATTGCCTATTTTAGGGGCTGCGAATCGTGGTAATATCGCTCCGTATATTTCGGGGTGTGTGGAATTTGTGTGATAACCTGTGTTCTTGTGGTGTATTAGTGTGTGTATTTGTAAATTGGGGATAGGATTAAGAAGGAGGCCATCGTGGCCTTACGTTAGGAACCATCCCGGCATATTCCTGGAGTAGAAATGGAAAACTACGGAAACCATCTCTAGGATTACCGAGGTGGACCTACAGTTTAAATGATAGCTTGATCATCAGAAGTAAGGAATTATAAGAAAATGAAACAAACCAACATTTGTTGTTCATTCTGCTTCTGGCATTGACTCATCAGAATACCATATCCCACGAATAAAACGAGGCACAGACATTTTTCTTATGATTTCACATTTACAAGATCATAAGCGCGAGACGTAGTTTTCTATCTGCTACATACAAATCTATTCGAAATTTTCGTAATGAAATAACAAAAAAAGTGTGTACAATATTGGCATACCAAATTGTGCAGTATTAGAATTGGGCCACGCCGTTCTCCTCTACAGAGATTTGTATACCATTTTTCGTCACGTGTTTACATGCCTGCAGCAATACATTCTTTGTCTTGTTACACCTTGTATGAACTGTTAATAACCTGAATTGAGTACCTTACTACGAAGAGAGAGAACAGTAGAATTAAAATTTGCCACAATTATATTACTACCATTTCATAATAATAGACAGTATACCGACTGTCAATTAACGACACAATTAAACACTGAAAGTAAAACATAGGCCTACAATAAAATTAATTAAATTTGATGTTTAACTGTCGTTGAAACAAATACGTAGTTGAGTTTTAGTTTACACTCCAATTTCTTCCTACTTGGGTGGAATCAGCCATAAGCAAGGAAGGAAGTTTGTAGTTTCATGTGACCGTTCCTCTTGCAATCATGAGCCATAGGACCACCTTTTTACGTGCAATCCGAACCACAGGACATGGCATTTCACTCCAAACAAGTAGGTACGTAAAGAACTATACAGCCTATCCTACTTATGTCACTTATGTTACTTATGTTAATTGCCTCTATCAACATACAAAATTTCAGTTTGATTGCTGCAATAGATTCGTAGATAGTGAGAACCGCCTAAATATTTCGGTTGGTCGCCATGTTGGATTTTTATATAAGTAGGCCATAGAGTTATGTACTATTAGATGACGATTTTTGCGTAGGTTCATTATTCAAACGTTCACTTCGATCGCGTGATTAATACACAAGAAATAAAAGCTTAATTTTAAAATTGCGCACAGCCGCCATCTTGAAGTTATGTGAACAATTGAACTAAATGAGATGCCAGTGCATTACAATGTGTATAAATATTTACTGTGCCATATTTCACTGCACTCCGATGGTTAAATCGCGAGAAAAGTCTATTTAAATGTCTCACATTCGCTAGGCCACCATGTTCGTTTTGTATTTTACAGGTTTGTGGAAGTCTCATAGCTGAACTTCTAGTATGCCTAGTACACTTTATCACCGTACAAAATTTCAGGGTGATATCAGTAATCGTTTCGGAGATATGGAAAGCCGGTGAAATATTTTGCGTCAAGATAGTGTGAGTCTCCTGCTGGCGCGTCTCTGGAATCGATAATCATTTTCTACTGTAAGAGGCAAGAGCAATAAACCACAATATCTGTTACTTGCCACATAAAGTCAAATATTATCCCTAAAATGGCAAAAGAATCATGGTGCGATATTGAACATATTTTATCATTTCAAATGATCTTGTCGACTTCGTCGTTATGCATGAGTCTAAAGTTATGCGTTACGGAGACGGAAGTGACGTCATGCAGCCGCGCGGGAAGTGACGTCATGCAGCCGTGCGGGAAGCGAGTGCGTGACGCCATGCAGCCACGCGGGAAGCATAAGCTAATGGTTAATGGAGTCTGTTGAAAGAGTCCTGGGGCGTCGAGCGACCTGGGGCTCTGAGCGAAGCGAAAAGAATACAGGGTGACTCCTAAAGAGGTGTACAAGATGCCAGAAAAGAATACAGGGTGACTCCTAAAGAGATATACAAGACGTCAGATAAGAATACAAGGTGACTCTTAAAGAGGTGTACAAGGTGGCAGAGATGAATACAGGGTGACTCCTAAAGAGGTGCACAAAATGTCAGACAAGAATACAGGATGACTCCTAAAGAGGTGTACAAGATGTCACACAAGAATACAGGGTGACTCCTAAAGAGGTGCACAAGATGTCAGACAAGAATACAGGGTGCCTCCTAAAGAGGTTTGCAGGACGTCAGAGCAAAATACAGTACAAGATGCCAGATAAGAATACAGGGTGACTCCTAAAGAGATATACAAGATGCCAGATAAGAATACAAGGTGACTCTTAAAGGGGTGTAGCAGAGAAGAATACAGGGTGACTCCTTAAGAGGTGCACAAGATGTCAGACAAGAATACAGGGTGACTCGTAAAGAGGTGTACAAGATGTCACACAAGAATACAGGGTGACTTCTAAAGAGATGTACAAGATGCCAGATAAGAATACAGGGTGCCTCCTAAAGAGGTGTGCAGGATGTCAGAGCGAATTACAGGGTGACACTTAACGAGGTGTACAGTATGTTAGATTCAATTCAAATACAGGGTGACCCTTAAAGAGGTTTGCAAGATATCAGATTCAAATAATGGGTGACTCTTAAAGAGTTGTAAAAGATGCCAGACTCAAATACAGGGTGACCCTTAAAGAGGTGCCCACGCGGGAAGCCTAAGTTAATGGGCAATGGAGTCTGTTGAAAGAGTCCTGGGGTTTCTAGCGAAGCGATAAGCTCTCCTGAGCCTTTCTAACATGTGTAGCTTTTGTAGAATGCGTCATTTGAAATGATATAACGTCTAGTCATTCAGACTGACTGTATTTTTTTATAAACCTGGGTGAAACTGGAAGCATTACACAAAATAAACAACTGTTTCACGTCACGTGTGTCGGGCTATTCAGATGGCCCTATGTTATTTCCAGTGTGATTTTAAAATATCCTTTCTAAAGGGCTGTAAATAATTAAATTTATTAATTTTAAGAAAATTATCACGAAAGAAATGTAATCTCTACAAAAAATACTTTAGTCCCGTCAGATTCGGTATCTGTCCCACTGTGCAGCGGACAGGCCCTTCCATGTCGGTACGCACACATGGTATTACACGGCTCTCGCCTGACGTCACTCGAACTGATAGGCTTGCCCTTCGATTCAACACGTCACACTGCTTATAGCTGTCTTCCTGTGAACTAGGGACTCTGTTGTCTCAAGCAAAAGGAAAGTCCTCCACCCACTCTACTTTTACAGCGCTCTGACATGCGTTACACAGACAGGAAGCTTTACAGAGATGTAAAGATGTACAAATGTTCTATTTGAAATTCGTGTTTGAGCCGAAAAGCTCACTTTTATTACAGCTACCATCCCCTCGCCTCGGCACAAGGTATCTATCCCATTTGTCTCGTCGCGGAGTATGTTTAAAGCCGATTGTACAGAACAGATGACATGTGCGAGGGTGCTCGAGCATTCATAGAATGTAGGCTCTGAAGGAACCAATAAACTTCACAGTGGGAAACTCTATTATGTCGTCCTGACCTTTCAAATCGTGTCTTTGCTTGGACTGAACAGGAATTTCCATTTGTTTGATTCTCCTGGAGTCTCGCATCTATACCTTACAAACAATACACGTCTATTGTATTCTACCCGTATATTGGGTGAGATAAAATAATAATAATAATAATAATAATAAGACAATTTAAATTTTATAATAAAATTGCAGTACAATAATCATAATGAATAATATAACATTCATTCATAACACAAATTAAACATAGCCAACGACACAGCTCAATTCATATAAACATATAGGCTACAGTAGAGTATCCGTGAAATACAGTAGTAGATCAAGCGAAGCTAAGTACAGTGCATTTTGAGCACAAATACAGAACTTGTGTTCATGCACAGCACCGACACGTGGTCATGTTGCAAAAATCCAGGGGAAGCATACAGAGTAGTGTGTGGTTTTAACGTTTGCCTTGTAATTGAATTTGTAATTGAGATTGAATTTGGGTAGGAAGCGGCCGTGGACTTAAGTTACGTACCATCTCGACATTTGCCTGGAGTAGAAGTGGGAAAACCACGGAAATCCACCTCCAGGATGGCTGAAGTAGGAATCGAAACAGACTCTTCTCAGTTTTGCCTCACGAGGTTGAGTGTACACCGTTCCAACCCTCAGACCAGAATTAAATGCATTGACAGTGCCGGGAACCGAATCCGGGCCTCCGCCGCGGTGACAGCCAAGAATGCTAGTCACTATACAACGAGGCGGACAAAAGCTAGTTTCATACTGTGCCGTTATTCTGAGAGTCGGCTCAAGCCTCATAGTCATGAGTCATGATTCATGGTGATTTATTTTGAGATTTTCATGTAGACATATTGCATTTTGCAAACATATGTCTAGATTCCAGGCAGCGAAATGAGGGTGATTTTCCTCCCTGGAGAACTTGTATCCCCCTATCATGATCATGATGATGATGATATAATGAAATAGAACGTTTTCCCAATTAATTGGGGGTCACCGGAGCCAACCAGGCTCATTTTGGTTTTGGCCGGGGATTTAAGGCCGGATACCCTTCCTGACGCCACGTGATTTTTCAGGTGAAAATTCCACCCTGCTGTCACCGGGATTCGAATTCCGGCCGTCCGGGTGAAAGACAAGCAGTTAAGCCACTGCGCCATCACGCTCCCCATTCTCAACCCCATTACCTACTGTAATCTACTTGTCATATCAAGCTGCAACTCAATTTTCGTTCTCATAAGAATGAGTACACTCCCTTTAAATATGCTGTTTGTTGAAGCCGATAATCAAACCCGGTACCTCCAGGGTATGAAGCAAGCGTGCTACCCCTACACCAGGGGAACGGCAATAGTAATAATAATAATAGTATAATAGTCATTAAAATGTTATTGGATGTACGTCCCTTTTAACTACTGCGGCCTTGTATAATAGTCAGCTCACGTGGTTACACACTAGCCCAGTGCAAGTCTTCGAAGTTGACACCACATGGATGACTTGAAGGTCAGTTGAAGGATAATTGAGATAGGAATCGCCCCCACATCTTTTCAGTTTTGCTTCACGGGATTGAATGAACCCCGTCCATCATGCAGGCCAAAATTAAAGTTCTTGGCAGAGCCGGTAATCAAACCCGATCTTCAGAGGAGGTAGCAAACCACGACACAATTAGGCGTACTTAATAATAATAATACAAATAATAATAATAATAACAATTCCCAACGGCGAAGAAGGTGGAAGAACTATCTTTGATGCAACTTAAATCCATTAGTGTCTGTACTGGTATCCAGCGGCTAATGGTCAGCGTCTGTTACCTCAGTGAGCTCGGCTGGAAACACGATGTTCCAAAGGCCTCAACAACCTCTGGCACTCACCAGGCCAAACAAATCAAGTACAAGCAAACATGAAATGTGCAAGCAATCACAACTCTACCCCAGGTGGTACCCAATCCACCCGTCCATAATCGGCAACTGGACTTTCGGATTCTGGGGAGTCCAGGCAAGCGCAGCAGAGAGAGTCGGAGATCTCTGGTCACCTTTCCTACAAACAGAAAACATTCATTGGAACACTAAACATTAATACCCTAATTCAAATTGGAAAATTATACAATCTCCGCAAGAAATCGACAGACAATAAATTCTCATTCTTGCTCTTCAAGAAACTAGAATGACTGACAACGAAACTATGGATTATGGAAATTACCGCATTTTCAAGAGCAAAACATTACAGAGAGTCGCGAAAGGTGCACCAATCTTCGGAATGGCTTTTCTTGTCCACAGATCCATCATTAATTCTGTCAAAGAAGTCACACCCGTTAATGATCGAATTATGACCATGCCCATCCAGAGCGCCAACAAGAAATACACTCTTGTCAATGCTCATGCACCTACTAACATCGACAACATGAAAAATCCAGAAAATGTTGAAAAATTTTGGAAAAAACTGGAAAAAAGTATGAGCAACATTCATCAAGATGACGTGAAAATCCTGATGGGAGATTTCAATGCCCAAATTGGCAAAGAAAAAATCTATCGAAAAATCATTGGCAAAAATTCTGCACACCAAAATACAAACAGCAATGGCACACGATTGGTATACAATTGTCACAATTCAATCTCAAAGTTATGTCTACGCATTTCAGGAAACCTTCACACAAACAGAAAACGTGGCGATCTCCCATTCAACATCTCGGTGAATACCAAATTGATCATGTTGCCATCTCCCATGCACAATATGACGTTCAAGTCCGACGAGGGGCAAAGATTGATTCAGACCATTATCTCACAAGGATCAAAATGAAATTTTCACCTAAGAGGATTCATAAAAAAATATATTACATCCCAAAATTTGACACATCCAAAATTCAAGAAACAAAAATCGCAGAAGAATGGGATAAAGAACCAGTGAACAATTGGACGGACTTCTGCAGCAAAATTATCAGAAAAGCCAAAGAACTGATTCCACTAAAAAAGAAAGCAAAACACCCCTGGTAGTATTCCAACTGTGATCAAGTCATTATTGATCGCCGAATCGCATTCCAAAAATACAATAGCCACAAATCTCCAGAAACTTTACAACACTTTCTCGGCGTCCGCAAACAGGCAACCAAAATTATCAGGACAACTAAACGTAACTTTATAACTAAGCAACTTCAGTCAATCGAGGATGACTTCAGGAATCACAACAGTCGAGATTTTTATAAAACCTTCGGGAACAGAATTAAAGGTTACACAGCGCAAAATTTGACTTTCAAGAAACAAGATGGAAGTCTCGTACTCACTAACCAAGAAAACTGTGAAGAACTAGCACGTTATTTTTCTGACCTCCTCAATTGTCCTGAACCACCTGAGCGATTTATACACACAGTCCCAGAACACATACGACCCGAAGCCAAACCACCAACGAAAGAAGAAATCCATCACCACATCGAAAAACTCAAGAACGGAAAAACATCAGGAGAAGACGGAATCATCGCAGAACTATTGGAAAATCTAGGATCACGATCACTACAGGAAATCACACAGATCATTCAGGACATTTGGCGAAGTGAAAAACTACCGGACGAATGGAAATGCGCACTCGTCCACCCACTCCACAAGAAAGGAGATAAATCTGATGTAAATAACTACAGAGGAATTTCCCTCTTACCCATCGCTTATAAAATCCTCTCCGCCTCTCTTTTACAACGCACGCAAGAACAACTCGAGCCACTCATCGGTGAATATCAGGCTGGCTTCAGACCAAACAGATCAGCCGTCGAACAAATCTTCAATCTGAAATCCACCTTGAAACTTCGAGCCACACGAAATCTCCCAACCATCTGTACATTTGTCGACTTTCGGAAGGCTTATGACTCCATTGATCGAAAATCTCTTTTTAATGTACTCGAAGAAAACCATCTCGATCCGAAGACGAGACGACTCATCCAACAAACCTTAACCGACACAATTGCCAAGGTCAAATTCATTGGAGAGATCTCCCAACCTTTTCCCATTAAAAATGGTGTTCGGCAGGGTGATGGACTTTCTCCGTTGCTGTTCAACATCGTTCTCGATAAGGTCATCAAAGAATGGGAAAAAGAATTAAAAAGTCGCAACATGTGGAAACCTGTCGTGTTAGGAAGACAGAAGGATAATATCAATGTTACATGCTTAACTTTTGCTGATGATCTGGCAATCCTCTCCGGAGATGAACCAACGGCAATTCACCAGATTGAAGTCCTCAAAGAATGTGCTGGGAAAGTAGGGTTGCAAATCTCCTTCACAAGAACTGAATTCATGGCTACAAAACACATTGAAACCCAAACTTTGGTAACAAAATACGGTTCAATCAACAAGGTTAATCATTTCAAATACTTAGGTGAAATTATTGAACCTACAGGCACAGAAAGAATAGCATAAAGAACACGTGAAATCAAAATGCGGAAAGCATATGGGAAAACCGCAAACATCTACAACAAAAAATGCATGAGCATTAATACTAAAATTCGACATTACGCGACGGTCATCAAACCCGAAACACTCTACGCCAGTGAGACCTTAAACCTCAATTATAAAGGGGATCTTGAAAACATCAAGAAAGCTGAAAGGAAAATCATCCGAAAAATTCTTGGCCCAAGACTTACAGATGAAGGATATCGTTTACAATCGCACAAGATCACAGAAAAATATTCAAATATTGAAACCGATTTCCGTAAACGACGCTTGAAATTTTATGGACACATTATGAGGCTAGATGACAACCGATTAACAAAGAAAATATTGATGTACTCACAAAAATTAAAGACGACAACGGTTTGGATTAAACAAGTCCAAACTGATCTCAATAACGCCAACATCACACCCACAGATATCGAAGACTGCAAAACTTTCAGACATAAGATCTACAATTGGGAAGCTGCATCAGAAGATAAGCCCAGCAGACCTAGGGGAAAATGGACTGACGAACGTCGAGCTAAACATAGCGACACGATGAAAGTATTCTGGAAGAACAAGAAAAATAACAGTAACAGATCATAACTTGCTTTATGTGATCCTGTATGGGTCGAAACATACTAAATAAATAAATAATAACAATAAGGAAGATTGTAATTCTACGTGACCGTTAATCTTGCGATCATGAGCCAAGGGACCTCCTTTTTACGTGGAATCCGAACCACAGGACATGGCAGTTCACTTCGAAAATCGAACCCAGTCCGCCTTGGTGAGAGACAAACAGCTTGACTGCTGAGCCACCACGTCCCTAATAACAGCAATAATACTAATAGCAATAATAATAATAACAATAATAATAATCATCACTAAATCGCTATACCTCTAATTCACGCACTACTCTACTCTGCTGGAGAAAGAAAAGTGTGCTTGGACAGAAACTGTTGTGGATGTCAGGTGACGTCCTCTTCCTCCTTCTCCTCCTCCCCTCTTCCCCCTCTCCATCACAATTCTTCCAGGTATTCTCCTTAATCGACCTGTCACACAGTGACAAGAAAGACAAATCACATGCAGATTTCTTTGAATTATTTCGCTTCCATGTACACCGCTGTCCTTATTCCTTCCTTCCACTCATAAAATCTTAATCTTGGAGTCGATTTCTTCTCGATCACTCTGCATCACTTGTAATTTATTTTTACGGGGCATAAACAGGCATATTTTAAGAATACTACTGCAAATGCTTCAGTCCATAGACTGGTTGACTCTTGTGATGATACTTTTCCACAGTCTTAGTCTTTTGCAGTTCGTTTCAAGACCGCGTAACTCTTCAGGCCGGAGTCGATGAGTAATTTGTCTGAAAATGTCGCCGTCTTCTTGACCTCTTCCCGTGGATCTTGCCCTCCATGGTGTTCCGTAGTAGATTCTTGTGCCCAAGAACGTAAGCAAACCAGTTTAGTCACTCCTTTCCTTATTCTGACCATTTAATGTTCTGCATGTGACGCCAACATCACACTTCAAAAGTCATTCATCTTTTGTGGTAACATTGGTGTCTCTCAGATCCATAGGCTATAGTGTCTCTGGCCACACATAAGATTTCAATATAAAATTATGAAAGTGTGAGCTGCTGGTTTTTATTATTCCTTTCCTTTACGTCTTTGGATCTCTTAATTACAAAGAGTTTTTTTGCGTTATTATTTAATCTAGGTGGTTTTAGAGTTTTCGATGCAATTTTCACATTTATTGCCTTGTTTGCTTCAGTAATTAACTGAACAACAGGTCAAAGTGAAAATCCTATTCCCTATGTTTCGTGATGGTGGTGGTCGATTGAAGCGGCCCAACGTCGTGGTTATCTATCCCATTCCCTATGTTTTCATCAATTGTCTAAGAAAGAAAGAAAGAAAGAAAGAAAGACAACTTCCCATGCGCTCCGCGTTTCTGTAACTGCAATTCTGTAACTAGCGTTGCATAGTAAAAGTTGGCTCATTGACGTTAACAGCTGAGCTATTGATAACGACCTCAAGCCATTTAAAACGCGGAGCGCATGGGAAGTGTCTTTCTCCGCGTTTTAAATGGCTTGAGGTCGTTATCAATAGCTCAGCTGTTAACGTCAATGAGCCAACTTTTACTATGCAACGCTAGATACAGAATTCCAAATTTAGCGCGTCGACTAACTGTTCAAATCCAACGCTTCGGCAGACTGTCCTCGCATCGCATACTAGCTGCGAGGATGACGTATTTGTTCCGGAAACTGCTCGACTTAATTAGGGTCAGTTCTACCATATCCTGGTACACTAGTTATGTTTCTCGCTTAACAGTCCTCTGTAGTGCTGCCTCAAAGTTGTTACAACTACTGTTAGGTCAGTAAGTCTCAAAGTTCATTTCCAAAATGAGTATGTATCTGGTTCAACGAAAGAGTCAGAATTATTATTTGGTTGTGAGTAGCCTACTTATTAGCCCTTGATTATGAATATACGAGGCAGGTACAGAAAGTAAGTTCCGTTTGGTAATAAAATAAAACTGTGTACAGATACAGAAAAAATATTTATTGCACAACATTCTACATCTCTTAAACTACTTTTCCACATAACTGCCGAACTTTTGCAGGCATTTCTCATAGCGTGGCACAAGTTTTTGGATACCTTCTTCATAGAAGTTTGCCGCCGACACGTAAACGAGAGTGAAGACTCCCCTGTAGGATATCCTTCCGATCGGCCACCACTGTTAGGCAAATTGCGTATGTGGTCAGGAGAACTCCTAAACATACGCAGTTCTCCTGGTATGCACTCAATTTGCCTAACAGTGGTGGCCAAACGGTAGGATATCTTACAGGGGAGTCTTCACTCTCGTTTACGGGTCGGCGGCAAACTTCTATGAAGAAGGTATCCAAAAACTTGTGCCACGCTATGACAAATGCCTGCAAAAGTTCGGCAGTTATGTGGAAAAGTAGTTTAAGAGGTGTAGAATGTTATACAATAAATAATTTTTCTGTATCTGTACACAATTTAATGTTATTACCAAACGGAACTTACTTTCTGGACGTGCCTCGTATTTACAAGTTTCAAAGTGAGCTTTCTACATTGATAAGGATTTAGCCCTCGAAGATGAGATGTGACGCCTTGCTGCTAGTCAACTGGTTAGTGTTGCCGCTTATCAATGAGAAGCCAGTTTGTATGTGTCAATTTAGATCGTTAAATGTATCTACCGTACTTAAATAAAATAAATGTTTTATCTGTACACTAATCGGGAATAAAATTGTTGGTTTCCTGCATTGATCATGTCCAGAAAAAGTAGTAAATTACATTTTTTTACATGATATATGTGAGCGCATCACGTGAAAATGTCTGAACATAAGTTCACGAAAGTTAGTATTTACGTTTAGAAAAAGGATAATGCAATATAGGCTATGCATTATTATTTCATTATTGCTGCATAGAGAGGAAGTAAAGAGGAAGCTCTATACTCTAGATAAATTCTCGAATATATTAGGCTTTTTGAAATGTTTAACATACGATAATATAAGTAGAAGATTAATCAACGTTGGCTCTTGTATGTCTCTTGTTAATTTAACGCGTCACGAATAATATGGGAGATAATTCTGAGTTTACGTTCTAATTACTTTTTTCGCTTTTCGTACTACTTTATCACCATAAGAAATGGAATAAACGGAGTTTGCATTTCGTGTTTGTTATAAATAATTTCCCTTTATTTAATATTATTTATGTGGACGGAATCCTTAACATTATTTGGAAATATTTCAGATTAGAGAATTTTTTCGAGTGCTGCGTCTCCTTCTGCCTAGTCTATGTTAATACAATTAAAGTTTATCTGTACATTGTTGGGAATCAAGAAATGTTTTCTATGCGCTTCCTGCCAAATGAATGTAGAGGGTTGCGTTGGTTCAAATCATGTCATTTGCGAACGGCTGTATATAATTTAATTCATGAAGATTAGTATTTGTATCTAAGGCCATTAAGGCTACAAATTACAAACTTAGGCATTTCACAGTTATATTCGGTTTTCTCATAGAACAAAGTGTGAAAGAGCTTTTACATTTAAAGTTGGGAAGATGACCATCACGAATTTCCCCCTTCCACAATAGCCAGATAATTCAAATTTGGTATCGTTGAACACCATTGGGTATCTAAAAATCTGAAATATTGGGGGGGGCTGGAGGGGACGGGATCTAAATCTTACAAGCTACATTAATGCGTAGTGCTTCACGTTAGAGTTATGGTCAGCTACTATACAGGAAAAATTTATAATTTTGCTTTTGTATAAAATTGTAGGTATCAGGAGGTCTTAATCTACGAAACCGGATATAGGGAACAAAAGCACTAAATTTTCAATAATTCCCCCACGCTCCAGAACTATGAGCCTATAATTGTGCACTGTATAGTACACATCAGGAGACCTTAGAAAAAGTAGGTGAAAATAAAATTTTCCGTGATACAAAAGCGGATGACACATCACTTTAATACTGAGGTTGATAATTCAGTTTTCAATAGAAGCTGAGATCATTCAAGCAGTCTCAATAGCCACTTTTGCCTTGTAACTTTGAAATCACGAAAAAAAAAAAAAAAAAAAAAAAAACATTAACAGTTGCCCCTTAAATGGCCTCATTTGCAATTTTAAGCACATTACACGTTGCCGACACAATAAAATACTGATATAAAATGTATATAAAGAAATCAATAATATTAATACCTAAATCAAACTGCCATGGGGGTTCATAATTATATTGGTTACAGCCTACATCTTAATTCAAACGGCTTCATTTCATAAAAACGTTTCGGGGTGGCCATTAACATGTCGTAGGGCTAGTCTCTTACAGTTGATGGCACAGACAGTTTGAATGGCTTATGGTCCTCGCGTGGCGAGGAATGTTCCACGGTCACTGATAGTTCTCGATCCACCTCACTAACATACATCTTATCTAGGTTGGCAACACCCCACATAAACGCATCGCACTGACGCCGCACAGCACATATGAACAGGGGGAGAAAAGGGAAAAACCAGTGTCGTTGAGATAACAGCCCGTCTCAGTCGACCGCACCTGGAGTAACAGTGAACAAGAAAATTGCGCGTAGCTCCAGGAAGGAAGACAACCAGATAAGTAGTAGCCTGTAATATTACAGTTTAAGCATAGTTGATTTTTACAACCATATAATCACACCAAATTACAAACTCCGGATATCTATCACCATTAAGCATTTCATCTAACATCATATATACTGCATTTAGCATACACTGACAGTTTCAGTACCAATACTGCAACTAAATAATTGTACATATTGTAAATATTTTCACCTGTATTTTCAAACATAGATTTTATAGCCTAAGTGTAATTGATCTGATGATGGTCGCTTGACGAACAAAACTGGTCATCCTAGTCTATGTATTAATCGCATGTAATTTATTTCAGGATTAGGGCATAACCCAGCTCTTTTGGGTACATTCGCGTTGACCGACTGAAAAGCACTAAACTCTTGTTTACCAAGGCAACACTGAAAAAATGGCTTCAAACCCCACAATTTTCACGGCCAGTCAGGCAAATCGTGAAGTCAAGAGATTCAAATCACACAGGCTTAAACTCATGAACTTAGACAAGTCAATTTGGTTCAACAAAAAATGTATAGAACTAAATCTCACCCCTAAATACGTACCAATTAAAACCGTACCGAACACATCAGCCTCGATCACTTCAACTAAACAAGCCAAAGCGCTTTGGATAAAAAACGAATTAAGATTTGCACACATAAGAAAGCAAAAAAATAACCAACA
This sequence comes from Meconema thalassinum, assembly GCA_946902985.2. Lineage (NCBI taxonomy): Eukaryota > Metazoa > Arthropoda > Insecta > Orthoptera > Tettigoniidae > Meconema > Meconema thalassinum. The sequence continues at coordinate 214,775,370 of OX336389.2, read as the reverse complement.
ATTATACGACATTCAATTGCAACTAAGTAACTTCTGGCACGCATCCCAATGGGACAGCTTCACCGAGCACCTACATGACACCATCAAAATCAGAGCAACTAGGAAGCACGAAACGCTAGAAAATAAATTAAGAAAAATAGGAGAAACACAGAACAATCAATCTAATGAACAACACACGAATAACAATGAATTCAATTTCCACAGCAGAGTAAACAACAGAACGAACGTAACCTTTTCTCAAGGTGAAATGAATATGTTAGACAAAGGTTTGAAATACAACTGCACAGACGCACACACGAACCACAATATAAAACAGCTAATCACATGAGATAGCCAGTCACAAGCTCCTAGCAGAAGACAGGGAATTAACCAAAAATCTTGCCACCAACGAAGCCAAAAAATCCTCAAACGAGCGAGCGAAAGCAATAACATTCAAAACAACAAACAACTCAAAGAAATCAAGTCATTGAAACAAAAAATAAAAGAACATGACATAATCATCACAAAAGCAGATAACGGAAACACTACAGTAATTTTGAACAAAACAGAATACATTGAAAAAACAGTCGAATTCCTAAACAACAACGAAATCAAGGAATTAACAAGAGACCCCACCAACAAATTTCAAAAACAAATAAAAAGAGCGCTAAAAGAAACAGAATACATACTGACCAAAGCCGAAAAATCAAAACTAATAAACATGAACCCGAAAATACCGTCATTGAGGGGACAACCAAAAATACACAAAAAGGAGTGCCTAATGAGACCAATAGTTAATTGTAGGAATGCCCCTGATTACAAAATCAGCAAAGAGTTACTAAAAATCTTAAAATGCCGTCTTTCCAACGACAAAAACAACTCTGTAAAGAACAGAGCAGAATTAGTAACAGCATTGAACACCCTACAAATGAAACCTAGCTTGAGGCTAGTATCCTTCGATGTAACTAACATGTACACCAATATTCCGATTAATGAAGCAATCAACAATATCGAAAACAACTTAAAATCCAACAATTCGGCAAAAGAAACTGAAGAGATTGTGAGATAACTGAGGGTCGTTCTCAGCCCCAAACGTGTTTCAATTCGACGATAAAATGTACACAGAGAGAGAAGGCCTAGCGATGGGATCACCACTAAGCGGGTTAATCGCTGACATCTTCATTAATGCGCTAGAAAATGCGTTCTTAGAAAAGACTTCAACAAAGGGAACAGTAATGTGGAAAAGATACGTAGATGATGTAATATGCATCTACGATACTGAACTAACAAGCGAAGAAACAATTCTCCAATCCATTAATAGCCCACACCACTCAATCAAATTCACTAAGGAATCCGAAACAGACCGAAAAATACATTATCTCGACATAACTATTGAACGTAAAGACAACGAGCTTTCACATTCCATATTTCGGAAAACCACACAAACCTCGCATGCAATCGACAATCAGTCTAGTCACCCCAGTACGAACAAATTAGCGGGGTTCAATTCAATGGTGCACAAGGCTTTAAACATACCCATGTCAAAAGACAACTATAATAAGGAAATAAGAACCATTAAGCAAATAGCACAGGAAAACAATTTCCCGCCAAGCAAAATAAACCAAATTATAGCCAAACATAAAAATAAAGATAAAACGATTCCCAAACCGGACAGTAATGAGAAAAAATTTGCGCGTTTCAACTATGTGAATGCGAATATATATAAAATCACTAATCTATTCAAAAACCAAGGCATAAAAATAGCTTTCACCTCGAAAAACACAACCGGTAGGCACCTAAAAAATAGTAATCTAAATAAACATGGCCCGTATTCAAAGTCCGGGGTATATTCTATAACGTGCCAAGACTCCGGTTGTCAAGCTAATTACATCGGACAGAGTGGAAGACGAGTAGACACACGTTATAATGAACATAGGAAGGCGATACGATACGGAACACATTCAGCCGTATGCGAACATATGAGTGACGCGGGGCACAGCTTTACTAACATCGAGACGGACCTAAAAATAATTCATCACGAATCGAAAGGCGGAGCTCTTGACATAAAGGAACCAATCGAGATACACCTTGCCAAACGAAACAATCCCAACAATCTAAATGATCACACGTTCATGGAGAGCTCACCCCTCTTCACGCTACTAAAAACACACCCTGTCGGAAACAAGACACAACTTAGCGATACAGCCAAGCTAGATAAAAAGGGGGTGGGGGTGGTTTTAATAGGTAAATGTTATCTGGATCAGGTGAACGATGTACTTTTCTTCTGCAATAAACCAAGGCCCGTATTCGCGGCAGTATTAAAGGTGCCGGGACGTCCTCATACGACCGGGCAGTGCTTGGTTTGAATGGCATATGGTCTCAGTCGACCGCACCTGGAGTAACAGTGAACACGAAAACTGCGCGAAACTCCAGCAAGGAAGACAACCAGATAAGTAGTAGCCTGTAATGAAATAAAAATCCACAACCTGCTTCCAGTCTCCGACCGGGTCAGGAATGGAATGAATGAAGCCCCCATCTAGCGGCGAGGATATGAACTGTGCCGGCTGCCGAGGCCTGACGCACTCCTCTGGGGCGATTGATTAAATGAATGACAGATGAAATGAAATGATAGTGGAGAGTGTTTCTGGAATGAAATTTTGACAGGGAAAACCGGAGTACCCGGAGAAAAACCTGTCTGCCTCCGTTTTGTCCAGCACAGATCTCACATGGAGTGACCGGGATTTGAACCACGGTCCCAGCGGTGAGAGGCCGGCGTGCTGCCGCCTAAGCCACGGAGGCTTACAGTAGCCTGTAATATTACAGTTTAACCATAGTTGATTTTTACTACGATATAATCACTCCAATTTACAAACTCTGGATATCTATCACCATTTACCATTTCACCTAACATCATTTAGCATACACTGACAGTACCAATACTGCAACTAAATAATTGTACATATTGTAAATATTTTCACCTGTATTTTCAAACATAGGACATATAGCCCAAGTGCAATGGATCTGATGATGATCGCTTTACGATCGAAACTGGTCATCCTAGAGTATTTATTAATCTCATGTAATTTATTTCAGGATTAGGGCATAACGCAGCTCTTTTGGGTACATTCGTGTTGACCGACTGAAAATCACTAAACTCTTGATGGCACAGAATAAACCAAAAACTGTATTAACCATAGACATTTTCCTGTTATATGCTTGGGGATCAGTTGTTCGGGTAACTCGGCAAATTTAACACCGAAAGACTATAGAGGGTAAGAGAAGCAGAGGTAGACATAGGAGACGTTCTTTAGATTCCGTGTTTAACGATTTCAAGGTGAGGGGCATAGGAACAGATGTGGCCATCAACATGTCGTAGGGCTGGTCTCTTACAGTTGATGGCACAGAATAAACTAAAAACTGTATTAACCATAGACATTTTCCTGTCATATGCTTGGGGATCAGTTGTGGCCGCAGTGTTAATTGTTAACCGGGGATCATGGAGACGAGAGGCTTGCACATTAGACTGGACGCTGAAACGAAAAAATGTCTCAAATGAATGAATGAATGAATGAATGAATTAAGGGAGTTGCCGGTAATGTTTATAAGGGAGTCCTGGATGCTGAGCATTTCACTTACGCTTTATAGTTGTTCCATTACGCTACTTCAGAGTGCTTTATTTAACTGGCACAACCGGGTGAGTTAGTCGTGGTCGTTACGGCGTGGCTGCAGGCAGTCGCTCACATCCGGGAGGCGAGGAGGTTCGAATCCCCCCATCTTCCTTCCAGGCAAATACCGGGCTTGGTCCCTAACTATAGGTCACAGCCGCTACCTTCCAACTCCTCTTCCTTACATTAGCACTTTCCTCCCCAGACAACACTCCACACGCGACGATACCGCTAGCTCACCCAATGGGTGTCCGTATAGAAGCAGCTACAAACCTCTGGCGAGCCGAACATGTCCTCGGACACACTCCCTGCACTAAAAGCCATACGCTAAAAAAATAAAATAAAAATTGGCACGTCACACCTTTTAATGTGTTGTTGATGCTTTTTTGAAGCGGACATTGCCCTTCTTGATATGAAGTAATATAATTCTTTGTTATTTAGTTTGGAGTATCATAGTTTTTCGAAACTATTGTAACTTGGTTCTCTCTCCTCTGCTTCATTATCACAAAACGGAACCAAATCATTCACAATTGAACAATCTTAATATAGCTTTCATATTGTTGCTGCTGTTGTTGCTGATGGTTGCCTTAGAGGCTTTGTGATATCATGGTCCCGTAGCCCCGTGTACATGGGTGTGTGAGTGTGTGGAATTTGTCTGACAACCTGTGTTATCGTGATAGCTGTATTAGTGTGTGTAGTTGTAATTCAGATCAGGATTGGAAAGGAGGTGGCCATGTCCTTAAGTTAGAAACCATCCCGGAATTTGCCTGGAATAGAAGTGGAAAACTACTTCCAAGATGGAGGAGATGGGAATCGAACCCACCTCTTCTCAGTTTTACCTCACGAGGCTGAGTGTACACCGGTCCAGCCCTCAGACCAGAATTAAATTTCTTGGCAGAATCGGGAATCGAACCCGGACTTCCGGGGCGACAGATTTAATTTCGGTAGTTATGTTACGCATTTCATTGATTTTTTAAAATCGAATTTACCCTCCAGGTTTGTGGCTCCCACGGACTCAGCGAGGGAACTCACCTCTACCACCCCTACGGGCAGTGTCCCTGAACTAGAAACATCTGATCGGAGTGGATACAACTGGGGAGGTGTGACCAGCAACGCGCCCAGGCGGCCTCACCTGCAAAGCGAACAGGGGCCTCATGAGGGAAGGGAGGGGAAGATTAAGAGGGATAGGCAAATAAGAGGGAAGGAGGCGGCCGTGGCCTTACAGGAGGTACTGTACCATTATTCTCATATTGATATGATAAGTATTTGAGCGCGACGTTTGTTTTGAAGTCCAGCGCGATTCACGGTCGCACGGCGAGCTAGGTACAGCTGGAAGATTACGGTATTTTCCGAGTACCGGCGAGCAAGCCCGAAGCCGCTGTGACGCGAGGCCATCATGGCGACTGTTGATCCAGTTTATTGATCTACCACCAGGAGTATATTTTATAAGGAATGAGAAGAAATGAGGATAACATGCAAGATTTGCAGTATTATACATGATGTAAGATCATAACATGATATGTATTTTGATATACGAAGTACGTCCAGAAAGTTAAGTTCCGTTTGGTAATAACATTAAATTGTGTACAGATACAGAAAAATTATTTATTGCACAAAATTCTACAACCCTTAAACTACTGTTCCACATAACTACCGAAATGTTGCAGGCATTTGTCGTAGCGTGGCACGAGTTTTTGTATACCTTCTTCATAGACGTGAGCCGCCTGTGTCTTCAACTAGTTGTACGTTCCGCTGCAGCGCAGTTCCGCATATGCGCGGTAGACGCTCTGTATCAATGAGAAGAAACGAGCGCCATTTGGAGAGCGCTGTCAGCCACATACGCGTTCTTGTGCATGTTTACTCGTACGTACAATGTCGGTGTTGATTGAAAATCCCGCCGCTTGTGAAATCAGATCTGTGATTCGTTTTCTGAATGCTAGGAAAGTGAAACCAATTGAAATTTATCGGCAAATTTGCGAAGTGTATGAACAAAATGCGATGAGTGATTCAATGGTGAGAGGATGGGTCCGACAGTTCAATGAAGGACGTAGTGAAGTGCACGATGAAGAACGAAGCGGGCGTCCATCATTTGTTACAGAAGAACTGGTTCACGCGATTGATGACAAGATCCGGGAAAACCGCAGGTTTACAATTAGTGCTCTCGCTATGGAATTTCCCCAAATCTCACGATCACTAATTCATGAAATGCCGACGTTGGGTACCAACGATTCTTAAGGAGCAACACAAAACAAAACGGATGGGTAGTGCACTTCAGTTTTTGACCCGTTACAATGAAGGCGGAGAAGAATTTCTGACACAGATAGTCACAGGAGATGAAACTTGGGTTTCTTACGACACCCCTGAAAGTAAGCGGCAAACAATGGAATGGAGGCACACTTCATCCCCAGCAATGGTTAAGCCGAAACAAATCTTGACACCTCGGAAAATGATGTGCACAGTGTTCTGGGACTGGAAAGGCATCTTACTCATTGATTTCTTACCGCGTGGTCAAACAATCAACGCAGATGCTTACTGCGAGACACTTAGGAAATTGCGCCGCGCAATACAGAATAAGCGCCGAGGGTTGCTGTCAAAAGGTGTTGTTTTTCTTCACGACCACACACTGCAAATGTGACGAAAAAACTCCTACAGGGATTTGGCTGGGACGTGTTTGAACACCCTCCGTACAGCCCTGACCTCGCTCCTAGCGACTTTCATCTGTTCACACATCTCAAGTCATTCCTTGGCGGTCAACACTTCAACAATGACGACGAGCTGAAAGAAGATGTTTCCAACTGGTTGAAGACACTGGCGGCGAACGTCTATGAAGAAGGTATCCAAAATCTTGTGCCACGCTATGACAAATGCCTGCAAAAGTTCGGCAGTTATGTGGAAAAGTAGTTTAAGATGTGTAGAATGTTGTGCAATAAATATTTTTTCTGTATCTATACACAATTTAATTTTATTACCAAACGGAACTTACTTTCTGGACGTGTCTCGTATATACATGTTAATAATCTGTATGAAACATTTTAAGTTATGGTCTACATTCACCAATGCGATGAAAGCTTGATCCATGTTGCATCGTGGAGGAAGACGGAGACTTCCTACAACCATCCGCGCACAGCAGTGGACAGATCGTATTTCAAGTCACATGAAAACACATCTCTTGACGAGAGCTAAAACGCGTTACCAAAGTATCCAGTTCGACGTGATAGCATTATCAAACACTTTGATATTTCGACAGAGTCTTTAATTTCACACAAGATGTGGACTTGTTAAGAAACACACACGAGTAGAACTTGTGTCTTTCACGGATAAAGTCATACACTTATTCTAACGTGTGGACTTTAAATCATACTCCAACTACAAAGAACATTATAAGGAACTTTAACTGCGTTACAATAAGCTGCAACTCACGACAGTGAACTTTGTATTTGAAAGCAGTGCTATACATACTCATGTGTGATTTCAAATACGCAGCAATGTTGTTGGAACTTTGAACATTATTTCTCATCTACAAACGACATATTCTTTGACAGGATGTCGAGAGGAATAGTTCTAATGCAGTTTACTTTACTAACCATGGCGGGTTAAACACGCTAGCATGAACACTACTGAACCAACAAAGTTTTGAACATTTCAGTGAAATCACTTCAATGAATCCGGTAATGACTTACGTTTACTGCGGGGCCACTAGTACACAGCTGTTTAGTGCTTTCCAACGCTATTCTTAGTGACAGTCATGTGTGTACGGTTAATGACATTCCGGTTCGATATGGATATCGCGACACTACGTTGGAGCAGATTTTGTTTTGGAAGTGGTAGCTGACCGTTCATCAAGGATGGATGATAGCCTGTTAAACCAGGGGAAACATGTGGAGTGGAGAAGGTGTTCCGAGGTTCGATTCCCGACGATCTGGGGGGTTCAAGTTACTGCTACATTTGAGGGAAGATGTGATATGCAGGGCATATAAATGCTCTCATTTGAACTTCTAGATTCAACAAGGTACAGCACATTCTGTCCTGTCTTTCGTAGTAGAGTGTAGACATTTCATTGCTAGTTTCTGCCATTATTTCTAATGCATTTTTGCTTTTTGGGTAGTATGTCGAATTATAAAATTTAGGCATGACGTTCTAATCATGACTGATTTTATACTCGACAGGTTTTAGATTCCAATCAGGAATGCAACCATTTTTCACGTTGTATTTCAGGATGTTTAATTAAATTTAATAGTAAATTCAGTAATATTTTTATTGAAGCTTTCTTGCTGTAGTGAAGAGGATTTCGATAGGCACGTTTGTGATTTTGCGTATTTATCAGTGTGGTGAACACTTATATTATGTCAATCTTCGACATTTTTCGCAACTGTAGACTCGCTTATGAGCTACATTTATCACTGAACTTCTGGAATATTATACATTCGAGTGATTCGTTTCGCAATTTAATGCAGATTTTGATAGCAAGTTATAAGCTTTGTGAAGCTTTATTACTGAGAAGTTTGATTCTTCGCTTCTGCTAGGGACCATTTTCTGTGCTTTTGAAAGATAGAGACTTGTATTGTTTTCTAACCGGTCAATTGCTCTAATTGCTATGATTACCATGATCGGTGGTGTAGAGACTCTACTTGTTTTCTGGAATTCATTTGTGCAGGGGTGTACCGAACTTTGGCTGGGTAAACTTTCTCTTCGTTGATTTAAATTGAGATTTTGATTCATGATAACCTCATGTGTGAAGGCATAGTTGAGATCCATGTTAGATGAAATTATTATCGTTATTAATACTAGTCTGTTGACTATTGAATATTCTGAAACAACATTCATTTTTTAACCAGCGTATATCCCAGATTTAATGAATGTGCAAGCACGATTTGATAAAGGAAATATAATTGTAATTCAGCTTATTGAAAGCATAGTTGTTTATTCCGAAAGGATATTTTTATTATTATGAGAAACCAATCTACATAATTGGAAAGTAATGTAACAATTTGTATAAATTCTAACAACGATGTAATGATAATAATAATAATAAGCCAAATATGGAATAGAATGATGAAATTCGTCGTTCATCAGTGAGGGTGTCCAATGTGTATAATTGTAGAATTATGCTTATGTTATATAAATCTTGAAATAAGTGCTCAAGGGAGTACAAATGTATATGAATAGAGCCGTGTGGAGGCGTTAATAATGGAGTTTATATTCGAGTGAATAATATTAAATGGTATTCCATGGAAAGCTGTCCATGATGATTGTTATTTTGTAGTCAAGTTTGATTTGACTGGCTTTCAGATTTAATTCATCGTAACTTTACAGGCGTTTATCCGTTGTTTAGAAGCATGCAAGCTATAGCATGAGAGATTAATATATTTGTTGGGGGATATTAATTTTCAGTATCCTGGATTTAATCACTGTGCTGACAAAGGTTTTTACAGTTATCCTACCGGGTGAGTTAGCCGAGGTCGTTGCGGCATGACTGTTGGCAGTCGCTCACATCCGGGAGGCGAGGAGGTTCGAATCCCCCCGCCGGCAACCTTGAAGATGGTCTTCTGTGGTTTCCCATCTTCCTTCCAGGCAAATGCCGGGGTTGGTCCTTAACTATAGGCCACAGCCGCTACCTTCCAACTCCTCGACCCTCCCTTCCAACTTTCCTCCCCAACGGTACTTGTAGCTCACCCATTGGGTGTCCGTCTTGAAGCAGCTACAAAACTGGCGAGCCGAACATGTCCTCGGACACTCCCGGCACTAAAAGCCATACGCTAAAAAAAACGGTTATCCTGGTCAGTTATTTTTGGTGATTATTGCTGTTATAGAGGTAATGTTAACCTCTACTGAGCTTCATTGCTTGGTCGGAGAGGACTAATTTGAGCACATTCACACTTGCGAAGATAATACTACCGAATGATATACTAATGGAAGGATGTTGAGTCCTTTTGCTTGCGGAAAAGAAGACGACACACTGGGAGTGTGCCACATACACTGCATATAAATGTATATTTCTGTATATAAGAATTTATTTCAATTTGTAGGCTAGAGAAACCTACTTAAATGTGGAATATTTTTAAAATGCTACAGGAGCACTACATTTTGTCGTATTTGGTTTTTGCATTAATTAGATTTCGATTTAATTTTCGTCTTTTAGTGAAATGCAGACACTCTAGTGATGACTAGGAACTCTATTCATTTGATGTGGAATTCAGCTTCCATTTGAAGCTACATTTGTCTTACTTGTTGTTTTGCTATAGCAATCATTTTCTATAATTCTACTTTATGAACAAATATTGGATAATTTAATTTTAATTCTTTCAGTGTGATACTTTATAGACGTGATAAGAGGCCACGTTAAGGAAACCATTGCAGGCATTTCAGTGTTTTTCCACGCTTTTGAGATTACGTTTTTACGTAGTTCTTGTGTTCTTCGAGCTAGTTTTCTTTCTTTGCTATGGTCTTTCTTGACGTTTCCTCAGTTAGGTAATCCTTGTGCCCCATTATGCTCGTCACTTGTTGAGTAGGATCTGGGGGTTTTGTAGCTGGGGTTTCCAGGTTCTACGATCCAATTACCATCGAGGGATTTCAACAAGCTGACGGTAGGTATTTTCGGGTACAGTACTGTACCCGAAAATACCTACCATTTACCTGTTGAAATCCCTAGATGGTAACTGGATCGTAGAACCTGAAAACCCCCCGGCTAAGAAATTCCCTAAGTCCTACCAACAGGAGAAGGGAGTATCAGGGTGCAGTAAATCCTAACAGAGGTGGTATTAAGCAAGACCAAAGCATAGCAGTAAACTGCTCTAAGAACACGAGAATCGTGAGAAATCACCCTCTCAGGAGTGTGGGAAACTCTAGAAATACCTAGCTGTGGCCCTCCTAATGCGACCTCTTTATACTTCTATAAATCATCACATCGCGCGATTAAAAGAAATGACAAAAATTATTTCCAAAGAAGAAAATCTGACAGGATGTCATACCTAAACGTACATGACTGGACACAAAAATCGAAGAAAATCGGCACTAATGTCATGCCAATGAATGTATCAGCTGTTCCCAAGGACCAAGAATGCATTTGACCCTCAAATGAAATAATGACAATATGTACGAACAGGTGATCCAATAAGAAACGAAAAACAAATCAAATAGATCACCTTTCTGGTTCTTCCACTGATTCCAACATTTTCAAACACGCGAATTAATTCATATATATTTACATATTTACAGCGAAATTATTATTAACTTCATTACACCCTCAAGTGTAAATGCCATCCCAAATAGGTAGTTCTGCACTCCTCATTGGTTCTGTGTCATTACTCATAAGTATAAGTATTGCCTTAGCAATCTAGTTAAAGTCTATTTTATCAATCAAGCATTTAAGCTAAAAAGACGTGAAGTTCGTAATTCAAAATCCCTAAAGATTCAATATTTTTTTCAGTATTAGTGTACTTATTTAAATTCATCCAGAATTTAGAGTTAATGGATTATGTATCATCTCTAACATTTGCTTAAATCTTATAAATTGAGTACAACCTAAGAACTAATTAAATGGGGGTGACACAAAAAAAAATCTCTGAGGCTTGACAAAAACTAGATCCATAATTGGAGTTAACAATTTATCAGCAAACCGTAACAAGAAATGCAAACAAGAACAAACACTAAGTCCTTTCAAGAACATTCTGAAATTGGCATAACCTTGCACTGAAATACTGTAATTATAATTGTCATGCATGACCTCGGCGATTTCTGAATTCAAGTGGGCACTACCACCGACTTGACGAAGACTATACTTTTATAATCTGCATTATACATTATGCTTTCACTAGCATCATAACATTAACGTACTCCATCGAGTACTGCCGTGAATATTATATTATAAGTCCACTGACGTTCCTTACCACATTATCACTCACATTATACTGTAATTATAATTGTCATACATGACCTCGGCGATTTCTGAATACAAGTGGGCACTACCACCGACTTGACGAAGACTATACTTTTATAATCTGCATTATACATTATGCTTTCACTAGCATCATAACATTAACGTACTCCATCGAGTACTGCCGTGAATATTATATTATAAGTCCACTGACGTTCCTTACCACATTATCACTCACATGGTGATTATTTAATTCAATAACAAGTATTCAGATATATTCAGCTGTGTTTCTTAAAGATATGTTTTCTCAGTTCAATGCGTCATAAGTTTTAACAAGCGTGGATGCTTAATAAAGTTCACTGGATTACAAAAAACTTGCCTTACAGAGTTGTATTCACAGTCACGTAAGAATACGCTCCCCCTAAAGTTAATTCCTGGGATTTATCTCAAAAATATTCTTGTTCTTCAAACAGTTCTCTTAAACAACGTCCTTCTCAAATAAAAACTCGAAAGACTGAATCAAAATTCAGCTATAGCAATATAATTTAGTTTAAAGATCATCAAAGTGTATCCAAGTACAAGTGGTTACAAAATCTGTAGTCGAAGTTTATCAGACGTAAATATAAATGTCCCCTCAAGAGAGTTCACGAAAATCGGACTGGATCTACAGCATGTATCCAGGTAACAACTCAAGTTAGCATCTGTTGATACATTAGAATCCAGTACGACAGCATTCACTCTCAAGAGAAAAATCCCCATTCTAAACGAATGATCAAACTTCACATTCTATACTCTATTGTAATAATCGTAATACAAATAATAGGAAAATTCGAAGCTCACAATTGTCGAACACAAAAATAATATAGCGACAACCCCTCAAGCCATAGCTTGATAAAAAACAACAAGAAGTACACAAAAGAGTGGAAAATATCAAATCCACTAAATAATGAAAATTCCTTCAAGAATAACGTAAATTTCTTCCCCTATGAAGATCTGTTCTCCACAATCAAGAAGATCGGAATAAATTTAATTTATTTATTTAATTAATTAAGGTGAAAAACAAACAATTAACTCATTATAAAAATTTATGAAATGAGTGCACCTGTTTAACCAGGCCTAAACTCGACTGATAATGAAGTCACACATGACATGGAATAGTTATGCATAAACCTTCACTTCAATCTTACTACCAAAAAACGTATAAAAGGTGGCAATGTGGTCCATCTGGATTAACTCTACTTTGCAACGCTACATGAAAAGATTTCCTCTACCTGGCTGTAGACTTCCGAAAGCGATATGGAGCATGGAAATGCCCCACCCTCTGATTCCATCATGGTATAGCAGGATTGCACGGATCCATTCCATTTCCAATGAACGAACAGGGGACCTCCTACTCCAATGTCCCAGGTCCACTGCTGGTAATCGAATTGCTTCCTCATATTGGAAACGGTCCTCGCCCGAATTTCGAACAGCTCCAACCCGGCCCGGAAAGACATCATGCACGCGTTTGCAACATCGCGATAATCGAGTGAACACACGACTGTATTATAAGTTATTTGCGGCTGCATGTTAACGAAAGTTCATACTGCACATGCCAATGATCTGCATCGTGTGTATGTTCCACTTCGAAAATAGCATTGTAGTTACTCGAAATGTACATTTGCTTGGAGAGCGGTGTCCACACTCAAATCTAGCCTCACATGGCAACAATGTTAACATGCATCGAAACCGTCTCTCCCAACCCCCAGGTTTCCATATACAGTACATGTTTAAATATCTTCACTCGGAACGTATGTAACGTTGAATTGCAATAGTCTTGGTGTGCGTATAAGAAAGAACACCGTTTCAATACGTAGAGGCTTCAGTAAAAAGTTCCATAATGTATCACTGCGTTCCGCTTCTCGTTTTACACGAACGTTTCATTAACATGAAATGAAGAAAAAAGTTCCTATAACTGTGCGCTACCCGCATACAATGCCTGGCACGTGGTACATTCAAGTTCCTCTTCGTCACTAAGCTTGGTGTATCTTGACCTCAATACAGCACAACACGAAGTCTAACCATAAACCGGCATCGCCGTTGACTTGTGATAACTTTGCACTTTCTCGCTGCTTGAAACTACATAGCAATACGTGTCTTTGCCTAGATGCACACTTGTCTGAGTTGAAAAATGATCTGTCTGTCTCCGCAGTGTCCGGTCACAGGCGACAGCAGAAACTCTCCCACACCTGTGCGTGACGTAGGCAACGACCTGAGATAGGTCGATTTGATAAATATAAATTCTTAATGCCTAAATGCTATTCCCACAAAAGCAAGATTGCATTATCTCTCTGCTGTAATATCTGTACTCGAATATACATTTGACATCCTAAATGTGCCTTATTTCCATATAATATTCGAATATATATGTCAATATTTCCACTGCTACACAGATGAAGGTATCCGGCGCTCTCCTCGCGTCTAAATGTGAAACACTCTTCCGAAGGTGGCCGCTGAGACTCGAACTGACCCGAATGATAAAACATGTTTCAACCAGCTGTCTCTAGCTCACTCAAAACTAGGTCAAAACCTGACACTTGTAGCAGCGGTTCGTCAAGCGAAAATGTACCGTAATTTCAGACCGAAAAACGGTACAGTGGTCTTACCTGTTGAAATCCGTTGGAAGAGCTGGATCGTAGAATCTGGAAGTACCCGGCTGAAATAACCCCCAAAACTCTACCAACTAGGATCAACCAGGGATAAGGATACCTCACTATCAAAGAATGTGATAAGATGATGCCAGTGGTCGACAAAATAAAAACGAAAAATAGCTCAAAGTGAACTAACAAGACTCTTAAAAATTACATCAATCTCGGGCATAAGGCTAAGCATTCAATAAAATAACCCACTGGTCATCGTAGCACATCCTGTTTCTAATATAAATCACCAAGTCATCCGAAGAAGTTTAAAGTATATCAACAGTTTATTAACCAAAAAACTGTTGTAATGCGGAAATACTCTCCACTAAAACAAGATATGTCTGCCTCCACTGAAGCATGTCAATGTTAAAGGTGACATTAGCCTTGAAATTTGGCTAAGTATGCTGTCCAAAAATACAGCATCTTAAACGAAGTTTAAATTAATTGTTGTTAATTTTACATGGTAGTATACATTAAATACACAAATATCAAACCCCTTATAAATCCTTAGTAATTTATATACATTTTATACATTTAATCCAGTGTTCGAATTACTCCTATATTATTCAATTCCAACGATCAGTGTTCAAATGAGATTCATTACATTCTTAATCTGTCATATTCGACGAACAATAAAGTTAATCGAATGTAAAGTCGCTTCAATTAATTATGACAATTCATTTATAATTATTCACAAAAATATTTCAATTAGTATCCCTTCAAATGTATATTATTATTATAGTGTTAAACAAATATTATTACACGTCTTTCAAATCAGAACTTTCCTCTGAAACAAATATTACTATGAACAATCCATTTTAGATTAGTTCATACAATGCTTAATGTGTCGTAAATGTTGGATTCAAAGATATTACTAGTCTTTTAGTATTTACAACCGTGACTATACTTCACATTCAAAAATACACATCAGTGCACTCAGTAATAGCTTAACAGCTAATTTAATACTGGAAATCTGATATTGAGCATCCATCGATGTCTAATATCCACTTCATTACAACTCAATTACGCAAACAATAATTGCTTTACTCATATATCAGCTCTCAATAGCTATAAATAATTGCCAAACATTTTTAAGATCCAAGAAGCTTTTATACAACAATCGTAAAATGCCATGCCTCATATAAAACAAAAGTTAAAGTGTCATGAACAATTTTTATCAGAACTGTGATAAATATGTTTTACTCACATGTTCAAATAACAGGGTATGTGATTTTTCAAAATGTCATTTCGATTTATGAAGAAAATATTTTATACATTGATTTCTTTTCTTTCAATTACATTTCTTATTGTAATATCATATTCATAAATATTTCTATTAAAGAATTATAGAATGATCACTGTAAAAAGAACGATTCATTTTTCGTCTAAACAAAATTCGAGATAGAGATCCTCCTCCAAGGAAGCACGTAAGAAATTACACCATGAAAAAGATCCTGTCTTAAGAAGGTGCACATAATCCATTAGAATCGAACGCTTAACCAAGTTGGAGTATTGCAAAAGAATAAAAAAATCGAAAAACTGAATGAAATCGAATAAGTGTCTAAATTCAAGAAAAATTCCAAAACTGTGGATCGCCAAAGCCTAATTCAAAATCGTAAATGTTCACACTGGAAATCACTATGTTTCCATAGCAGTATCAAACTCGATGAAAAACAGACTAACATGTCTATCAAACAATGCTACAAAAATTGCCAAAATATTTTAATTCGTTGCTTAAAAAGTCATACGTATTTATTTTAAATAATGTTCAAGTATACGTGGGATATCGGTCTTCTTCTTCCTAACGATTATTCTTATATAATTTTACCGTAGTCTTGTTCCTATATCGTCTTATATTGTGTCTTCTCAACTGAGTATAACGCTCTATTTAAAGTTAAATTGAATTTAGGAAAGAGAAAGTAATGTTTTAAAAATAACATCACAATTAATATTAATGTTAACTACAAGGGAAAATACATGCTTGGACAGAAGTAATAAGAGTATCAAATCTAGCCCTATAATGCACTTTCTATCTACATAATGAAAAATTGGTGAATAAGGACATTCTAAAGTATGACTAATTCATACTGTCTACTAATATGAAAGTTTTCCAGCTACCTTGTTCTTTGTCGTCTTGATGAAAATGGGATTATGTTTGAAATACACATTTCTGCAATGGACTGAACCCTTGTCCATTTGGCTGCGTAGTAGACGTACCGTCTGGATCCGCGAAGAATCGAACCCGTTCCCGACCGATCCGAAACAAACAGCTGATCGCGTTACCAAGTTCATCTTCCCGACATGTCCTAAGATGCTCACTAACCTGGTTGAAAATAGCCATTGATTGTTCATATTGTAGAAGTACGAATGTATAGTCAATGTCTCCATAGTGCCTTTAACCTCTTTTTATAAAGCATTCTGCTGTTGAAATTCATTGTTCTTCTCTGTAGTCATTCCAAATGTTCAGCTCTGCTAAAGTGTTGCATTCCTATTATTCATTTAGTACATCTGCATCATCATTGTATTGTGTTGAAATGTAGATCCATACAATCTCATATCTGTAGTCATTGCTGTAGTATATTGACTGTACTGTAGTGTTTGAATATCTTCTAATGGCATTAAAATGTTACCAGTCTATATGAAGATTAAGTTCACTTTTTCCTTCACTCGAAATATACCTCAATAGGCTTATCATTGTTTCCGTGCTGAATTAACACTGTCTTGGACTATAACAAGTCCAGACTGAATATAAAACGTTCCGAACTGTGTTACTTCGCACCAGTATAACTTTCACGAAATACACCTATATTTCATCACGCCAGCGAACGCGTTTCTCGGTTGATATTACCGTAGTGTATGCCAACGAATCTTATAATGAACTCTCTCTCAAGCGAGATGTTTCATACTGTCCGTCTGACTTCTCCCAATGCTCCTGGGTTCAAAACGATATGACAATCGATATGGACATAGCCTGATTTCGATTATCACCTGGTATTCTGAAATATGGATTTATACTTGCAAAAACATTCTCAAGTCCTTTCCATATGAAATATAATGCATTTGCCCATTGTTGTTCCACTCTGTAAGCTCTGTATTACATTATAATGGCATGAATCGGAGTGATGTTAGTGCGAACTATATCTTGCAGACATCAAGTGTACCTTAGACAACGCACGTGGTCAACGTGTGTAATGCGGGTTGCTGGTACTACTCCTAAGCTCGCCACAATATCACTGCGTTGCATGCAGATGAAGTAGTGCCGTAGGAATGTCATCTGTGTTCCTCCCTAACACTATCTAGTTCCAACTCAATGCAAAATACTGTCTCAGTACCATCCCGGCATTTGCCCGAAGACGAAGTGGGAAACCACAGAAAACCACTTCGTGGATGGCTGAGGTGGGTATCGAACCCGCTCTACTCATTTGGACCACCCGTGGCTGAGTGGACCCCGTTCCAGTCCTCATACCACTTTTCAAATTTCGTGGCAGAGCCGGGAATTGAACCCAGGACCTCCGGGGCGGCAGCTAACCACGCTGACCGCTACGCTACGGAGGCGACATTTCATTGATTAACTAGTAAAATGGTGTATAATTAGGCGTACATTACGAACATGTGATAGTTCTCGGTCTGTGCGTACCAAAGGCCATTTGAAGAACGGGTATTCCTTCGGCCAATATGCCCAATTATAACATGCGCGAATTATAAGATTCTACATGTGATTAATTATTATTTGCCTGTAAAAATAGTACATTAGTATTATTTTATTAACTTTTTACATACTATTAGCCAGTAGACATAGAAAGATATCTTTAACAAAGCTGTAAGTAAAACTTTTTGTTGTTGTTGTTGTTGTTGTTGTTGCTGCTGCTGCCGTTTTAAGGGTGGAACAGCTTGGTCCTTTGCTAGAGTGAAACTTAAACTTGCGTTTTCTCAAAACTTTAAATTTTCTGAGTTATGTAGCCTACCTTTGTCTCTGGAACCACATGCCCAATCAAGTTGACATTTTTCACAGTTATGGGCGTTTAATATCTAAAAGTTGTGAAGCAAAATGAAAGAAATCAAAATAACAGACGGTACCGGTAATAAAACAATTAAAAATTAACAGGAATAATATCTTAAAAACTAATAACGAAATCAAACATTCATATAATGTATACCAAACGCTTATCAACAATAAGTTTGCTTTACAAGCTTTATTACTAACACATGTTTATATATTATAGTTTTCATCAAATTATCTACAGTAACATCATCGAAAATGGTACATAACTAGGAGGACGGTTATTTTTAATGTTCCTTTATTTTATATGTCTACATTAATTCAACAATTTTATTAGGAACCTCTTATAATTTCAAGTTTCTAGTTGCCATGAATACCTAATGATGAAGGATTTAATATGTACTGTAGTTGAATTGTTGGTTAATGTACACAGTTTCTTCGCCTTTCGGCAGTTGCCAAAAGTGTTTGTGCAAGCCAGATTCGTGTGTTGCAAATGAAAGGCATTTGAGAAGACTAGTGGTGAACAGTTTGTTACTGACGAACGGAGCACTATTGGCTCCGAAAATGCCTATGACCTTATTTAATTAAAACATATTAACACAAGTAGGAGGTACAGCAACTTTAATTTAACTACTTTTTTCAATCATCATGTCTGCTGTTATTGTCAAGGTGGAGCCTTGTATAGAGCCATTAAACCTACACGAGGGCACCTTGTTTGTCAAGAGTGGTTCTTTTATTTCTCACAGCGGAACAGTTCAAACTTAATATTGGGAATTTATGTTATATTGGCGTTTGAGTAAACACAGTGCTATTTATTTTCACTGATTGTAACGTTTCCATTCCAAAATAATTACTAGTTTTAATTTGCCTGAGTTCAGTTTGAAGTAACCTTTTTATAATGGTGTCAACTCATGTTGTTGTTTGAGTCCTCAGTCTTTTGAGTGGTTTGATGCAGCTCTCCATGCGTCCCTGCCCTGAGCTAATCGTTTCATCTCTACATAGCTACCACACCCTACATCCGAGGCAATCTGTTTAACATATTCTAACCTTGGTCTACCCCTACAGTTCTTGTCCTCGACCCTTCCTTCCATAACTAAGCTTGCTATTCCTGGGTGTCTTAGTATGTGTCCTACCAACCTATCTCTTCTCTTCATTAGCAGTCGCCAGAAACATCTCTCCTCTCCCACTCGCCTTAATACCTCTTCGTTTGTAACCCTATCTACCCATCTGATCTTCATCATTCTCCTGTAACACCACATTTCAAATGCCTCAATTCTGCTCTTTTCTGCTGCACCAATAGTCCAAGTTTCACTTCCATAGAGCGCCACGCTCCAGACAAAGGCTTTCAAAAATGACTTCCTAATACCTAAATCTATATTCGATGTCAACAGATTCCTTGTTTGTAGAAAGGCTTTCCTTGTCTGAGCCAACCTACTTTTTATATCCTCTTTGCTTCGTCCATCACTGGTTATTCTGCTTCCTAAGTAACAGAAGTCTCCTACTTCCTTCAGCATTTCACCTGCCAATTTGATCTCCATAGAGGTTTCTGATTTATTTCGGCTGCATTCCAGTATTTTTGTTTTACATTTATTAATTTTCATCATGAAGTCCTTCCGTAAGACGGAATCCATACCATTCAAAAACTCATTCAAATCCTCAGGCTTGTCGGCCAAGATGACGATGTCATCAGCAAATCTCAGAGTTGAAATTATTTCTCCTTGAATCTTCACTCCCACTTGCACTCGGCCTCTCAGGAGGCTACACGAAAAAAAAACTCCCACTTTAAATTGTTCTCCAATTTCCTTCATTGCTTGTTCAATGTAAAGATTGAAAAGTATGGGTGATAAGTTGCAGCCTTGCCTTACACCTTTCTGAATACCAGCTTCTCTCTCATATCCTTCAGCTTGAATGACTGCTGTCTGGTTTCTGTATAGATTGTATATCACCCTCCTATCCCTGTACTTTATTCCAATAGATTTCAAAATGTCAAACAATTTAGTCCAATCAACGTTATCAAAAGCCTTTTCTAAGTCTACAAATGCCATGAACGTTCTCTTATCTTTCCTTATTCTACCTTCCAAAATCAGCCTAAGACTTAGTACAGCTTCCCTTGTTCCTACATTTCTCCTGAAACCAAACTGGTCTTCACCCAACTCCGTTTCGATCTGGCTTTCAATCCTCTTGTAAATTATTCTAGACAGGATCTTTGAAGCATGAGTAATCAAGCTGATTGAACGGTAATCTTCACATCTGTCAGCTCCCACTTTCTTTGGTATAGGGATGATAACATTCTTCTTGAAATCAGGGGGTACCTCACCTGTCTCATAAATCCTACACACCAAGTGAAATAACCTGATCAGACCTTCATCTCCTATGCAGCGTAGCAACTCAATCGATATATCATCTATGCCTGGTGCTTTGTTCCTGCCTAAGTCCTCTAATGCTCTGTCAAATTCTGATCTCAATATTACATCTCCTTTTGCATCCTCATCACTCGTTTTAATTTGCCTGAGTTCAGTTTGAAGTAACCTTTTTATAATGGTGTCAACTCATGTTGTTGTTTGAGTCCTCAGTCTTTTGACTGGTTTGATGTAGCGCTCCATGCCTCCCTGTTCGGCTCTAATCGTTTCATCTCTACATAGCTACAACACCCTACATCCGAGGCAATCGGTTTAACATATTCTAACCTTGGTCTACCCCTACAGTTCTTGTCCTCGACCCTTCCTTCCATCACTAAGCTTGCTATTCCTGGGTGTCTTAGTATGAGTCCTACCAACCTAACTCTTCTCTTCATTAGCAGTCGCCAGAAACATCTCTCCTCTCCCACTCGTCTTAATACCTCTTCGTTTGTAACCCTATCTACCCATCTGATCTTCATCATTCTCCTGTAACACCACATTTCAAACGCTTCCATTCTCCTCTTTTCTGCTGCACCAATAGTCCAATATTCACTTCCATAGAGTGCCACGCTCCAGACAAAGGCTTTCAATGACTTCCTAATACCTAAATCTATAATCGATGTTAACAGATTCCTTTTTTTTTAGAAATGCTTTCCTTGCCTGAGCCAACCTAAATTTAATATCCTCTTTGCTTCGTCCATCACTGGTTATTTTGCTTCCTAAGTAACAGAAGGCTCCTACTTCCTTCAGCTTTTCTCCTGCCAATTTGATGTCCATAGAGGTTTCTGATTTTTTCGGCTGCATTCCAATATTTTTGTTTTATCTTAATTAATTTTCATCATAAATTCTTTCCTCAAGGAGTCCATGCCATTCAAAAACTCAGTCAAATCCTCAGGGGTGTCGGCCAAGATGACGATGTCATCGGCAAATATGAGAGTTGAATTTATTTCTCCTTGAATCTTCACTCCCACTTTAAATGTTTCTCCTATTTCCTTCATTGCTTGTCCCATGTAAAGATTGAAATGTATGGGTGATAAGTTGCAGCCTTGCCTTACACCTTTCTGAATACCAGCTTCTCTCTCAAGTCCTTCAGCTCGAATGACTGCTGTCTGGTTTCTGTATAGATTGTAGATCACGCTCCTATCCCTGTACTTTATTCCAATTGTTTCCAAAATGTCAAACAATTTAGTCCAATCAACGTTATCAAAAGCCTTTTCTAAGTCTACAAATGCCATGAACGTTCCCTTATCTTTCTTTATTCTACATTCCAAAATCAGCCTAAGACTTAGTATAGCTTCCCTTGTTCCTACAGTTCTCCGGGAACCAAACTGGTCCTCACCCAACTCCGTTTCTATCTGGCTTTCCATCCTTTTGTAAATTATTCCAGACAGGATCTTTGAAGCTTGAGTAATCAAGTTGATTGTACGGTAATCTTCACATGTGTCATCTCCCACTTTCTTCGGTATAGGGAAGATAACATTCTTCTTGAAATCAGAGGATACCTCACCTGTCTCATAAATCCTACACACCAAGTGAAATAACCACATCAGACCTTCATCTCCTATGCAGCGTAGCAACTCAATCGATATATCATCTATGCCTGGTGCTTTGTTCCTGCTTAAGTCTTACAATGCTCTGTCAAATTCTGATCTCAATATTAAATCTCCTTTTGCATCCTAATCAATTTCCTCCTCCCTTTCCATTCCATGATTCTCAATCTCCTTTCCCTTCCTTTCCTTTTCCTTTCCCTTACAAACACTCTATGTAAGCTTTCAATCTCTCAAGCTTTTCTTCCCTATCTGTTAGAGGCTTTCCATTTGTGTACTTAATAACACAGCACTTAGTCTTCTTTTCCCCAAAAGTATTCTCAATCCTTCGATAAGCTGTGTCTACTTTTCCTAATTTCAGACAATTTTCTATACCTGCATATTTCTCCTTCAACCATTCTTTTTTCGCTTCCTTGCACTTCTTGTTAACCTCATATCTCAGACGTCTGTATTCTGCTTTCCCTTTTTCATCTCTTACATTCTTGTGTTTCAGCCTTTCATCCATCAATTCTGGTATATCCTGCGTGATCCACGGTTTTCTACCTATTCTTTCTTTCCTACCAATGTTTTCTTCTGCGGATTTTGTTATTTCATTCTTCAAAGGTGCCCATTCGTCTGCAATTGAAGTTTGTTTAGGATTTTTCATCAGTCCTTCCTTTATACTCTTCTGGAATGTTTCGTTTACATCCTTCTCTTTCAGTCTGTCTATTGCCCACCTTTTTGGCTTTTGACTTTACTTCAGTTTCTTCAACTTTAATCTGCATTTCATAATAATCAGATTGTGGTCAGAGTTTATGTCAGCACTAGGATATGTTTTACAAACCAAAATCCGGTTTCGAAACCTCTGCTTGACCATAATGAAGTCGATTTGGTAACGCCCTGTATCTCCTGGTCTCATCCATGTGTATATTCTTCTATTTTGGTTATTGAAAAAGGTGTTAGCTATGACCAACTCATGCTCGGTGCAGAATTCCATCAGCCTGTTTCCTCGATCAATCCTTTCACCTAATCCGAAATCTCCTACTATCTTCCCTTCTCTTCCTTTTCCTACCACAGCATTCCAACCTCCCATTACTATAACATTTTCATCACCCTTGATATACCTCAGAATTTCATCTATTTCTTCGTAGACCTTTTTAACATCATCATCTTGACTGGTGGGCAAATAGACTTGTACCACTGTGATGAACATAGGTTTTGTATTTATTTTTGCTACAATAATCCGTTCACTGTATTGCTCATAATATTCCATCCGCTGTCCAAGTTTCCTACCCAATATGAGACCAACCCCTGCTTGGCCATTGTTTGATTTAGTGCTAATGAACCTATAGTCTCCTGACCAAAAGTCTTGTTCTTCCTGCCAGCGCATTTCACTAATTCCAACCAAATCCAACCTTAACCTATCCATTTCCCTTTCTATGTTTTACAATCTTCCACTTCATGGCTGACTTCTAACATTCCACGCTCCGATCCGTAGAATGTCAGATTTCCTCTTTGTCATTTATGTGATGTTAACCCCCTCACGAGTAGTCACCACCCGGAGATCCGAACGGGGGACTAGTTTACCTCCGGATTGGAATTTTACAAGGGGAAGGCCATCACCACATGTAATTATGCATAGAGAGGTGCATATCCTCGGGAATAGCATTACGGCTGTAGTTTCCCGTTGCTTTCAGCCGTGCAGCAAACGCAGTGTCGCCATTAGTTGGCTTGTATTATTAATATTGTTACGGCTGTGAGTTTGTTTCATCGCTCGCCGCATGAGTCACAACTGCCCCAGGGCTGGGCTGCTCTCCCCCAGTGTATTGCGTGCGCCTTATGCAACAGGACTACTATGACAAAGGGATTGTCCAGAATATTCGTGACTGAGCCAGCGATGGAAGACTCGAGAAGCCGTGAACCCTGGATGGGTCTAGAAGCATTTATTGAGTCACTGGCCTGCTATATAAGAGCGACCCGTCAAGCAGTTGTTGATGTGTTTTTATGAGCTAGTGCGAGTGTTTATCCTGAGCGACAGAAGTGTGGTGACTTGCGAAACCCCTAGTGAAGCTGATTCTCTTGACAGCGAGGAAGTGAGAAGCCTACAGAGGAACCGTGTCTTGAACGAGTGTTCTTTTTTCAGTGCGACAGAAGTGATTGTGGTGCATTGTGAAACAGTGTGTAGTACGGTGACAGGCTGAGTGCAGATATTTCCAGCCAACGCACGGGGCCACCTCATTACGAGGGATTAACTTCTGCGGCTTACTGACAAGTGAAAGGGGAAGTGTTCTCGCCGTGAGGAAACTGGAGTAAGGTAATAATTGCTTGTATTTACTGATGAGTGCTGTATCCTTCTGGCTGCAATAAAGTTAATTATTTCATTTAAAGGAACAATCTGTGTTGTGCTTCAACCCACCGTAATCCAGTTAACAGAAAGTGCCACTAGGGAGGTAGCACGTAACAACTGGTGTCAGAAGCGGGATTACGAACTCGAGCACAAGCACAACACCTGACGGTCCTGGTTTCAAAACCCGAGCAGGTCATTTTCTCTAATTTTCCTGTGAGTGCATGCCCTTTACAAGACAAACAACTAAAATGGAGGCTCAATTGGCAGCATTGCTAAAAAAGTTAAGTGGAATGGAAGACGGCCAGAAGAAATTAGCCAAGGACCTGAAGGATGATCTGAAGAAGATGGAAGACGGCCAGAAGAAGATGGAGGACGGCCAGAAGAAGACGGAGGATGGCCAGAAGAAGTTAGCAGAGGACCTGAAGGACGGCCAGAATAAGTTAATAGAGGACCTAACCGCCAAATTTCTGGATGGCCAGAAAAATCTGGAAGAGTGTCTGCTGACGAAATTAGAGGAGAGCCAAAGGAAATTAGAACTGGGTCTGCGTGAGGAAGTCACGTCAGTGGAAAAGAAGTTCGACGCCTTACAAGTGGAAGTTGCCGAGCTGCGCCAACGCCCGCTGATGGGGGTGGAGGAGAAATTCAACGCCTTACAAAAGGAAGTTGCCGAGCTGCGCCAACGCCCACTGACGGGGGTGGAAGAGAAATTCAACGCTTTACAAAAGGAAGTTGCTGAGCTGAGCCAACGCCCGCCGACGGGGATGGAAGCGAGATTCAACGCCCTACAAGAGGAAGTTGCCGAGCTGCGCCGACGCCCGCCGACAGGTACACCGTGGACATCAGGAACGGGACATAGCAGAGTGACGCCCCCGACCTTCGACGGAAAGGTCCCGTGGAGCACCTACTTACGCCAGTTCGAGGCGGCCTGTTCCATAAATAACTGGAACAACACAGAAAAGGCTACAGCTCTCATTGTAGCGCTGAGAGGTGACGCACTTTACGTCCTTCAGGCCATCCCGACTGGATCTCAGGACTACACTT
This sequence comes from Meconema thalassinum, assembly GCA_946902985.2. Taxonomy (NCBI): domain Eukaryota; kingdom Metazoa; phylum Arthropoda; class Insecta; order Orthoptera; family Tettigoniidae; genus Meconema; species Meconema thalassinum. The sequence continues at coordinate 214,749,862 of OX336389.2, read as the reverse complement.
CACTGATTGCCCATATGGAGTCCCGATATGGAGATAGCCATCTTCAGCAGGCCTACCAGATGCAGCTCCGGACCCGGGTACAGAAGAACGCGGAAACCCTGCAGGAGTTCGAGATGGACATCGCACGCCTCGTAAGGCTCGCCTACCCAACAGCGCCGGCCGACTTTCTGGAACAGATAGCGACGCAGACCTTCACCGACGGGCTACGGGACCCGGACACCCATCAGGCGCTGCGACTCGCGCGCAATAAGACCCTGGTAGATGCGCTGAGCCACGCACTTGAGTTCGAGACGGCAAAGCAGGTATCTAGAATGCGCGCGCGGGTGCGTCAGGTGGACGTCGACGGACCAGCCAAAGCCGGCAAGACCAAGCACCTGGCCGATGAACTGATGGAGGCGCTAGGCCGGTTCTTCAAGAGTCGCAGTACCACCAACAAAAACGTAGCCGAAGGACATCTGGAGAGGCGGCCCGGAAGAGGACTACCGACCTGCTGGACCTGCCGTAAGAGAGGCCACCTGAGCAAGGACTGCGGTGATCGCCGCCGCCAAGGGTTTCCGTCGGGACAGTTAGTCGTAGGGAAACCGCGCGGCCCTGGAAAGCAAGTATCAGCCAGCCTTGAGGGGCAAAGGTTGGCTTGTGACAGTCGTCAAGCCCCGGCAGTCCAAGTGCGTGTGACGCAGTTACGGAGGGATAATAGCAGCCTGATGGTCGACAGAGTCTTAAACGGAGAGAGCTGGCCCATGCTATTCGACACGGGAGCATCGAGGACCATCGTCAGTCCCACCGTGATCCCGAAGTGGAGAGTGCAACCCACACAAAGGCACCTCCAGCTAATAACCGCGACCGGAGAGACCGCACCGGTACATGGCGAAGCATCACTGGAGTTCGTCATTGGTGGACGGGCGATAAAGCATCCAGTGCTTGTGGCTGACGTATCAAATGAAGTGATCATCGGACTGGACTTCCTGGACCAGAACAACATCATCTTGGACCTGAGTACCAACACTCTGCACTTCGGAAGTGAGGAACTTGCTTTGCAACCAGCACACGAGGCCGTCGCCGCACGACGAGTAAGGCTGAGAGAGGACGTCATCGTACCCGCCAGGATGGAAGTCAGCGCTGCCGTAATTGTCGACGGAACAGCTGAGGGAGTGGCGGCTGTCATCGAGCCAAAATATGAGGACATCCAGGCAAAAGGATTGCTAGTTGCCAAGACTCTCATCAACACGACGTCTCGGCCGTACGTCCGCCTGTCCAACCTGAACGACTACGATATTACGGTTCACCGGGACACCAACCTAGGAGTCTGCGAGCACGTTACCTGGATTGCCCGCATCACAGACACGATGGACGGACACCTGCAGACGGACAACCGAAGAAGACGCGCCCTGCCAGAAGAACTACAGAAGCTGTACCAAGGATCCCAGGACCATTTAGACGAGGAACAATCACGCCAACTTCGGGACCTGCTACACGAATTCCAGGATGTCTTCTCCGTGGGAAGCAAAGACTTCGGCAGGACAAGCTTGGTCCAGCACAGAATCGACGTTGGGGACAGCGCACTGATTAGGGCCCCATTCCGACGTGTCCCGCTCGCCAAGCAAGCCGAAGTCGACCGGATGGTAGAAGAGATGAAGGATCAAGGGGTGATCGAGCCATCACATAGTCCTTGGAGTTCTCCGGTCGTGCTTGTGAAGAAGAAGGACGGTTCCACCAGGTTCTGCGTGGACTACAGGCGAGTGAACGACGTCACGAAGAAGGACAGCTACCCTCTACCCCCGATCGACGACACGCTGGACACCATATCAGGATCAAGATGGTTCTCCAACTTGGATTTGAAGAGTGGCTACTGGCAGGTGGAGGTCCACCCTAAGGACCGCGAGAAAACGGCGTTCTCTGTGGGCAGCGGGCTCTGGCAGTTCACCATCATGCCATTCGGTCTGTGCAACGCCCCTGCGACCTTCGAAAGGCTAATGGAGTCCATTCTGAGGGGACTACACTGGAAGACCTGCCTGGTCTACCTAGACGACGTCATCGTTCTAGGAAGAAGCTTCGAGGAGCACTACAGCAACCTGAAGGAGATCTTGATGAAGCTACGGGCTGCCCAGCTGAAGTTGAGGCCCAAGAAGTGTCAGCTCTTCCAGAAGCAGGTCCAGTACCTTGGGCATATCGTCTCCGAGGAAGGGGTGCGCACCGACCCAGAGAAGACCGCAGCTGTGAGGGAGTGGCCAGTTCCGAAGGACAAGTCCCAACTACGAAGCTTCCTGGGACTCTGCACTTATTACCGTCGCTTCGTGAGAGGATTCGCCGACATCGCCAAACCTTTACATCGACTGACTGAGAAGGACCAACACTTCACGTGGACAGCAGAATGCCACAGTGCCTTCGAACAACTCAAGCAGGCTCTGTGCACCGCGCCTATTCTGGCCTACCCCAGACCTGGAACAAGGTTCATCGTCGATACCGATGCCAGCGACTTTGGCATAGGGGGGATCCTGTCGCAAGTAGTGGACGGCGAGGAGAGAGTAGTGGCCTACTTCAGCAAGGCCTTGTCAAAGCCAGAGAGGAACTACTGCGTCACCAGGAAGGAGTTGCTCGCCATCGTGAAGACCATTGAACACTTCCACAAGTACCTGTACGGGCAAGAATTTCTCATCAGGACCGACCATGCATCCCTGCGGTGGCTCCTGAACTTCAAGCAGCCCGAGGGTCAACTCGCGCGGTGGTTAGAGAGGCTTCAACAGTACAACTTTGAGATTCAGCACAGGAAAGGCTAACTGCATTCTAACGCTGACGCCCTGTCACGAAGACCGTGCCCCGAAGACTGCACCTTCTGTACCAGAAGAGAGGAGAACACGGGATACAGTGCCGAAGGACTACCGTGGAACTCCAGGGGAGCTGGAGCCGCGAATCTTTCACGTGGGCACAAGCAGAAGATGATGACCTGGGACTGATAGCCGAATGGAAGAGGGCCTGTGTCCCCAGACCCGGGTGGAACATTGTGAGTGACTGCAGCCCAAAGTTTAAGTCCTACTGGGCGCAGTGGGACTCGCTGATTGTAAGGGATGGCCTCATCTGCCGTACCTGGGAGAGCACCGACGGGAAGACATCTCGGGAACAAGTCGTCATTCCAATGGCTATGACGGAGGAAGTCCTGAAGGAAGTTCATGGGGGATCATCTGGTGGACACCTAGGGATAAAGAAGACCCTGGAGAAGCTGAGAGAGCGGTTCTACTGGATCGGATGCCGAACAGACGTGGAGAACCACTGCGCGAGGTGCCACGATTGCGCAGCCAGCAAGGGCCCAGGACGTAGACGACGGGGTCCACTGAAGACCTACAATGTGGGCGGCCCCATGGAGAGAGTGGCCATCGATATTGCTGGGCCATTCCCGTTAAGCGAGGCAGGGAACCGCTACGTATTGGTCGTCAGCGACTACTTCACCAAATAGCCGGAGGCGTATGCGCTCCCTAACCAAGAAGCCGCGACGATTGCAGAGACCCTGGTGAAGGAATTCGTCAGCCGGTACGGAGTACCCCTGGAGCTGCACTCCGACCAAGGGAGGAACTTCGAGTCGCAGGTGTTCCAGAACCTATGCCATCTGTTGGGAATCCGGAAGACGAGGACAACGCCGCTACACCCTCAGTCCGACGGGATGGTAGAGCGATTCAATCGCACCATCGAGAACCATCTCCGAATAGTCGTCAGCGAGCACCAGAGGGATTGGGACAAACATCTTCCACTATTTCTCCTGGCCTACCGTGCCGCCGTGCATGAAGCCACCGGGTGCACACCAGCCCGGGCCATGTTTGGGAGGGAGCTCCGTCTACCTGTCGATCTTGCCTTCGGCCGACCTGGGAATGATCCGGTCCCGGTAAGCCAGTATTGTCAAGAACTGGTCGACCAACTGGAGGACGTGCACGCGTTCGCGAGGAGGAAACTGCGGATCGAGACCGACCGAATGAAGACCCGATACGACCAGCAGACGGATGCCGGCGGATTCCACGAGGACGACCTGGTCTGGCTCTTCAACCCATTACGGAAGAAAGGCCTGTCACCCAAATTGCAGAAGTCCTGGGAGGGCCCGTACCGAGTCGTGAAACGGATCAACGATGTCGTCTACAGGATCCAGCGGAGCCCGAGGGCAAAGATGAAGATCGTGCATCGAGATCGCCTGGCAGCCTACGAAGGGACACAGACGGACCAATGATTGATCGGGACGATCAGCCTTTTAGGAAGGGGGTGGTGTTACGGCTGTGAGTTTGTTTCATCGCTCGCCGCATGAGTCACAACTGCCCCAGGGCTGGGCTGCTCTCCCCCAGTGTATTGCGTGCGCCTTATGCAACAGGACTACTATGACAAAGTGATGGTCCAGAATATTCGTGACTGAGCCAGCGATGGAAGCCTCGAGATGCCGTGAACCCTGGATGGTTCTAGAAGCATTTATTGAGTCACCGGCCTGCTATATAAGAGCGACCCGTCAAGCAGTTGTTGCTGTGTTTTTATGAGCTAGTGCGAGTGTTTATCCTGAGCGACAGAAGTGTGGTGACTTGCGAAACCCCTAGTGAAGCTGATTCTCTTGACAGCGAGGAAGTGAGAAACCTACAGAGGAACCGTGTCTTGAACGAGTGTTCTTTTTCAGTGCGACAGAAGTGATTGTGGTGCATTGTGAAACAGTGTGTAGTACGGTGACAGGCTGAGTGCAGATATTTCCAGCCAACGCACGGGGCCACCTCATTACGAGGGATTAACTTTTGTGGCTTACTGACAAGTGAAAGGGGGAAGTGTTCTCGCCGTGAGGAAACTGGAGTAAGGTAATAATTGCTTGTATTTACTGATGAGTGCTGTATCCTTCTGGCTGCAATAAAGTTAAGTATTTCATTTAAAGGAACAACCTGTGTTGTGCTTCAACCCACCGTAATCCAGTTAACAGAAAGTGCCACTAGGGGGGTGGCACGTAACAATATATTAACCGTCTATAAGACAAGTAAAGTATTGATTTATTCTGATAGACAGCTACTCCCTTTCAGAATAAGTAATAGAGCAATTCTACTAACAAAAATACTAACCTTCTACTGACAATTATGTACCAAAATTCTACTAAAGAAAAAATACTTAAGTTCGACCAACAACAAAATACAAAATATTACCACTAAAACAGTCTGTCACCAGGCACACTCACATGCACCCTCACACATCAAAGTCTAATGTAACAATGAACTTTATCTAATAAACAATGCAACTGCCTCCAGACAGACTCACACACCACATTCTAATGGAAGCTATCTATCTATCTAACTATACCTAATAAACAAACTAACTACATGCTTACATTCTATATAGAAGGGGAAATGGGAAACAAAAATAAGACTAAGGGAAAACAAAAACAGAGGGAAATGAAATGCCCTCAATCCTCAAAGAATGAGAATTAAGGGACTTGGAAGAAAGGAGAGCCAGGAAAGGCAGATAGGAATGGTAAAGAGGATAAATAAAATAAATAATATAAGATAAAATAAAATGAGTAAAAAAGATAAATAAAATAAGATAAATGAAGGGAAATAAGATAACTAAAATAAGATAAAATAATTCAAATAAAATTAGATAAAGGGAAATAAAAAGATAAATAAAGGGAAATAAAATAAGAGAAAATAAGAGAAAATAAGATAAATAAATTAAGATTAAATAAGTTAAATAAAATAAGATAACAATTAATTTGGCATTGCGTTTTCCGCTACACCTACCACAAGTTTGAAGAGTTTGCGGATGATCTTCAAAAGAGATTTTGGAGCGTAGATATGCAACAGGACATTAGGGCTGAAATTTATTCCAAAAAGTATGGATTTTCAGCACCAACACGTTATGCGAGCTACTTTACTAGCGAAATTATTTTAAAGTAATCCACTGGTCAATAGATAGAAGAAATTTGGTCACTCAGGGTATCCACAATATTGAAGTAGGTGATGCTCCCCTAACTCTCCAAGAAAGAAGAATGACCTCGTCAGACATGGATGCCATTACATACATACATAATTTATTTGCGAATGTGGACGCTGTCCATGGTGGCAAATTACAATGACAAAACAAAACAAAATAATCAAAAAACCACAAACATTTTAGAAAATAAGGATTAATTAGAAAATAAGTATTAATTGCTGAATGAAGATACCAGTAATCATAAATAATAGAAATAAACATAAAACAATAATAGTTTACACTTTCTTTCATGCTACAATTCATGCACCGCACATCAGTGTCTCCTGATCTGGTGCTTCCTTATCAACTCCTTGAATTTACCAACATCAGAAGGCAAAGGGCTGAAAATAATAATGTTCTTCAACATAGAATACATCTTCATCCTACTGGTGTTGTTATACAGTTCCACAAAATCAATGCTAACACTCACTCTTACTCACTTGTGTTTCGTGCATTCGCTGTAGTCGCTCGAAATAAAGTGTCTTATCGCGCTGGAAACTAACACTTTCCTCACACTTCACAAAAACGTTTATATACTGCTCAAAAAAATTAAAGCACCACTTTTTTCAAAGGCCACCAAATTTTGAAAAGTTGACCTACAAGCTCGAAATCTCAGTATGACGTTTGTCCTGACGCCTACCAAGCATATGCTTCAGCACAACTCCCCAACTTGAGTAGTTTCGGGGTAGCATCCCGAAAACCAGCCCATTTTCGAAAACCGCAAATTGAAGTTTGCGAAAAACGCTGCAGGACTTGTCGCAGGTTGCCAATGCAGTCGAAAATGAATGAGTCTTGCTCTTAAAGGTTCCACAAACACGTAGAAATCGTTACATTTGACGTTTGGGCATTTTCAACCCCCTTCATCATCCCCTAAACATGGACTACCATTGGGGGCGTCTGAGAAGGTACCGGGTGTGTTTAACCATCTGAAAACCTGCACACCGTCCTCAGTTGCTGATTGCAGTAAGTTCTTAAGGCCTCCGGCAATGTCCACACCCCCTAACACCCTCAACTGGCATGGGACCAAACCACCCCCTCTCGATTCACCCCTAAGGAAGGTTTTAATCGAGATGTTTATCAGTGCTGTGAATGCGGGGGTCTTCCCCTACCGTTTCAAAAAAGGAGCTGTGCCTTTGTCACCACCCCTTCCCCCGCAACCCCCGTTTGTATGATTTTTCGAATCAGGCCCTTTTTAAGGGCTGAAACGAGGTCTTAATCGCTGAAAGGGCTGTAAAGGTCCTTAGAAGTAGCGGTGACACGAAATCAACCCCTTCCGATCGATGATTGACATTCCGTCCCCGAAATTCGAAATTTTTGCACCCCCAACCCTCCCTGTCTGGACGCGTAACGCGTCATGGCAGAGTTTTCAGAGTTGGATGGAAATGAAGCTTATGGCCTGCAATGGAGCCCAAAACAGCAGGTTGGATGGAAATTCATCGGTAGGGTGGGAAACGGGACCAAAAAGGTTTCAAAAAAGTTAACAGCCTCTAGTAAGTACACCAATGCATAGGCAACCCACATCACGTCATTTTTCCCTCATTGCCAAACTTTGTAACCTATTGCCTATCATACGCAACCCACACGCACGGACGTGATGTGGGTTGCCTATGTATGGGCGTAATTACTGTAGGCAGTACACTTTTTTGAAAAATTTTGGTCCCGTTTCCCAACCTACCGATGAATTTCTATCCAACCTGATGTTTTGGGCTCCATTGCAGGCCATAAGCTTCATTTCCATCCAACTCTGAAAACTCTGCCATGACGCGTTACGCGTCCAGACAGGGAGGGTTGGGGGTGGTAAAATTTCGAATTTCGGGGACGGAATGTCAATCATCGATCGGAAGGGATTGATTTCGTGTCACCACTACTTCTAAGGACCTTTACAGCCCTTTCAGCGATTAAGACCTCGTTTCAGCCCTTAAAAAGGGCCTGATTCGAAAAATCATACAAACGGGGGTTGCAGGGGAAGGGGTGGTGACAAAGGCACAGCTCCTTTTTTGAAACGGTAGGGGAAGACCCCCGCATTCACAGCACTGATAAACATCTCGATTAAAACCTTCCTTAGGGGTGAATCGAGAGGGGGTGGTGTGGTCCCATGCCAGTTGAGGGTGTTAGGGGGTGTGGAAATTGCCGGAGGCCTTAAGAACTTACTGCAATCAGCAACTGAGGACGGTGTGCAGGTTTTCAGATGGTTAAACACACCCGGTACCTTCTCAGATGCCCCCAATGGTAGTCCATGTTTAGGGGATGATGAAGGGGGTTGAAAATGCCCAAACGTCAAATGTAACGATTTCTACGTGTTTGTGGAACCTTTAAGAGCAAGACTCATTCATTTTCGACTGCATTGGCAACCTGCGACAAGTCCTGCAAGGTTTTTCGCAAACATCAATTTGCGGTTTTCGAAAATGGGCTGGTTTTCGGGGTGCTACCCCAAAACTACTCAAGTTGGGGAGTTGTGCTGAAGCATATGCTTGGTAGGCGTCAGGACAAACGTCATACTGAGATTTCGAGCTTGTAGGTCAACTTTTCAAAATTTGGTGGCCTTTGAAAAAAGTGGTGCTTTAATTGTTTTGAGCAGTATATCTTCTGAAATAATCTTCTTAATTTTCTCAAAGTTCGTAATATACTAAATACGATTTTACGCTACAATCTGTAGTCGAAATAATGTCTCTGAAGTGGATCAGACTGAAGTAATAGCGGCATATAAGTTCATCGCAACTTCACTTAGTTTCAAGGCGCGGCAATCTCCTAACTCTCGCCTCGCTATACCTTACCTCCACTAGTCAACCTTTCACAAGCTCGGTGAAACACTCGGAACTCCTCTCTCTTCCGGTAAAACACGTCCGACCTCTCCCACATTCAGATAATAAAGAGCCTCGATGCTTGGCATCTGCCCTCCAAGTCCACCGATTCTGGCCGCCTTTTTTCGTTTCCTCTCAAATTCGAGCGGGCTCTAGCAAATCGCTTATTCCTTCCAATTGCGACTTATAAAATATTTCCAATATTTTATTATCATATTCTTCTCTTTACCATTATATAAATTCACTCTCTTGGGCTTAAATGTATTAAATATCCATAAAAATTTAGTTGCTGTAAGCTCATATCCAATCGGATAATTTATAACAATGTTTAAACAATTCCTGGGATTATTCGCTGTTGCTAGGCTGATTCTAAGCTTCTGGAAAGTTCCATTGCGCAATACAATCACGTGAAGGAATTTCCCTCCTGCTCAACGTCGCCTCTAGACTGGTTTCTGCCAACATCCAGCCTCAATATTGCTTGGTTAAATTTTATCATGGGCTTCGAAAAAATATTCTCATTTTCATCCCAAATAATTCATTTTACGGGGACAGTACCTACTGTAAGGCCACGGCCGCCTCCTTCCCTCTTCCTAGCCTATCCATCCCAATCTTCCATCCCTTCCCATCCCTCATGAGGCCCCTGTTCGCTTTGCAGGTGAGGCCGCCTGGGCGAAGTGCAGATCATACCTCCCCAGTTGTATTCCTCCCGACCAGATGTTCCAAGCTCCAGGACACTGCCTAAAGAGGCGGTAGTGGTGAGTTCCCTCGCTGAGTCCGTGGGAACCACCAACTTAGAGGGTAAATTGACTAAATAAAAATAAATAATAAAATATAATAACCCAAGGTGTTCCATCAGGGCTAAAGCGTAATTACTACATAGAATATTTATTCATCTAAAAAACAGCCCAGCTTCGGGCCTGTTTCATAAAGCTCTTACACTAATATTATTAGCAAGACAATAATAATATGAACTAATATTATTATTAGACTTCTGTTTCATAAACTTATGAGCTAATAATAGACTATTAGTTTTTAGTTCATGACTCCAAAATATTAGTGAAGGTTTATAAGAATAATAGCTAACTGTTTCATAAACAAGAAAGACTATTAGCATATTCTAATATAATTAGCCTTCATTCCACAAGTTGTAACGTGTTTTCCGAGGGGATTTTACGCCACTGGCATAAGTCAGTAGGAAGCCATTCTATATTTATTTACGCGGCAAATTGTTCAGCCAAGAGAATTTTTCATGTTAATTTATTATTATTATTAACTTATTATTATTATTAAGGTATTTTTTGGAGCATTTTTATAAAATTATAAACATACTGATAGGTTTTCTATGGCATAGAAAACACTATCAAGCAAATTATTACGAAAAACATTATCATAGAAAATTATATGATTACGGAATTTTACGGAGTTTTGTCAGTTAGGGTATTATGAGAGAGATGACTCATTGGGAATTCAGATACAGGCTTAGTCTTGTCAAGAAGTATGTCGCAGGCCTGGGTTGCAGCGTCAAGAAAAGGCGAAATAGTATGGAACGGCAAACGACATCATCCACGCGCCGTGTGTATTGAGCCTGAGGAGGGGAGTAGCGGGGTGGCACAGCCAATCAGTGGAGACCGGGCGACTTGAAGACGGCTCCGGAGAGGGGATGTGACGAGGGCATATAGTGTTTGCGCGCCGAGGAGGAAGGCAACTATCTTTGTAAAACTTAACCAGTGTGGTTGTACGTGTTGGTTCCGATATTCGGACCATAAAGTTATCATATCTACAAGTATATCATCAACTAACGAAGAAGATGACGACGTCCAGGAGGCTGTGGGAAGCTCACTTCAACATCCAGTACGAGGGAAATGCTACGGCAATTTCCAGTGGTAAGTGCGAATGACTCAGAACTACGCAATCTCTCGTCTCTTTGGTTAATATTCAGTATTTCAGTAACTTCATAGCTTGGGAATAAGAGTAAAATCAGTAATTTATCCGACTCCGTTTTCACGTAATTTTCTAGCGGTAATATTCAAATCGCAACGCTCCAATTTAAATTCAAACTTATTATTATTATTATTAATTTTGCAATACTTGTTTTATATAATAAATTCATTTCTTTTAACCATGCAATCTTTGCTTTCATTAGGTAGCATTAGATATAGACCAATTCCTTCTCCTGATACAATTGTTTGTTGGGTTAATGATCAAATCATACCACGATCTGAGTATAAAGGTTCTTGTAGGTGTTCTACCAGAGCTAGGTGTTGTTAAATATAAATTTAGATTTCAACATAGCGTTGAGGTCTTGGCGCCCATTAAAACAACATATCTTAGTAGAAAACATTACATTTGTACGCTCAACGTGGAGCAAAGTACATAACGTTACACTTGGCGCCCAACGTGGGGAGAAATGAATAATGTTAATTTGGCGCCCAACGTGGAGCAAAGCGAGACCGTTACATTGGCGCCCAACGTGGGGATGAAAACCTAATAACATTTGTGGAAGGAGAAGGGTATATATTTCTGTGCCTGTATTTTGGGGGTTTTTCATTTATCGGTGTATATCATTATGGGGGATGAGAAAGAAAAACAGATGAGGTTACGTAGTGGTCATCAACTGGAGAGTGATGATGCGAGCAGTATGTCGAGTGATGGTAGTACCGGGGTAGCGGAGGTAAATCCCGATACTGAAACAGGGAGTGTAGGTGGCCAACCAGAATTAAAAACTTTACTTCTCGAGTTCATGTTTCAGAACAAAGTTAGTAGTGATGCCTTAAATGCAAAATTAGTACAAAACAGTAGGGTAAATAAAGAAAGTACAGACGCTTTAAATGCTAAACTGGAACAAAACAACGCTAAACTGGAACAAAACAACGCTAAACTAGAACAAAACAGTAGGGAAAATAAAGAAAGTACAGATGCCTTAAACGCCAAATTAGAACAAAACAGTAGGGAAAATAAAGAAAGTACAGATGCCTTAAACGCCAGATTAGAACAAAACAGTAGGGACAATAGAGAGAGTACTGAAACTTTAAATGCTAAATTAGAACAAAACAGTAGGGAAAATAGTGATAAATTCGAACTGATTAGAGGTGAGATCAAGGGGGTGATGGAAGAGAAGGCTAAAGAGATTATTGCAGATGTAGACAGAAAATTAGGAAAAGTACAGGAGGAGTTAGAAATTAGAATCAGTACACAGGCTGAAAATTTAAAAGAACTAGTGCAACTGGAAACACAGCAGGTCAAAAAGCAATTGGGGGGAGAAATTGACAAAATTCAGGTAGCAACTAAAGAGGTTAAAGAACAGCTGGGGGAAGAATTGAGAAAGTCCACTCGCAAATAGTTGCAGAAGTAAATGATTTAAGAGAGAGTAATAGAGAGAGCATTAGCAAGATTGAGGAGAAACAAGCAAAGCTATATGATAAAGTAGAAGAATCAGAAGGAAACATTAAATTAACAGTAAACAGTATTGAGAGGAAGGCTGAGGAGAAAATCGCAGAATTATAATTAAAATTAAAAGCTAGGATCAGGCAAGAAAATAGTCAGAAAAGGCCAGTTTTTGTGAATAGCACACACAGGGAGGTAGAACTGGGTAAGTTCAGCAATCGACAGGGGTGCCCAATGGAGTCATGAATACTATAGAAAATAAATTCGGGGAGAGGTTGGAAAATGGTAGTATTGAGTGGTGCCAGGTAGTTGAAATTTTAGAACAAGTGTTTGTGGGGAAAACGAGGAATTGGTTTGCTGTCTACAGAGACAAGTTTACTGATATTAATGATTTTAAAATGAAATTCTGTGAAAAGTCCTGGAATGAGGTTATTCAGTCGCAGCATCGTGAGGGAGTAGTGTGTGGTAAATATAACCCTAAAGGAAGCTCCACCATGACCGAATACTTTTTAGGGCAGGTATTAGTGTGTAAATATCTGGATGGCTTGAAGGAGGAAAGTGATGTGGTGAGGTTGCTACTTAGGCACTTTCCCTATAGGATCAAGGAGGCTGCTTGTATCCAGAATGTAAAGACAATATCACAAGTAGAAAATTTGTTAAGCACATTTGATGCACTAGGGAGAGGGGGTTATGAGGACAATTTCAATAGGAACCAGGGTAATAATAATAATAATAATAGGCCTAATGAAGCCAGGCATCAGGAAGTTCAAGAGAACGGTGGCGAAGGGGCCAACGCTCAAAATAGAAATAATAATAATAATCAGCTAAATCAGAGCAGAGGAAATGGCTATGGTAATCAGTATCAAGGGAGGAACAATGATTTCAGGGGAAATCAAGGGAGAAATAATGATTTCAGGGGAAATCAAGGGAGAAATAATGATTTCAGGGGAAATCAAGGGAGAAATTATAATGACAATAATTACAACCAGAATAGGGGTCAAGGAAGAGGACAGCCTAGTGGTAGTAATATACAGCCAAACAATGACAACACAGCCCAGAACAACCAGACCAGTGCAGTAGTTAGTAGTACTACAGCCAGCTGTAGCGGTTCTTTAAACGCGAACCAGGCTACGAAGTAAGGTCAGAATCTCAGTCTGTAGCATGCCCTGTCCATACAATTATACAGGAACCCTATGACCTAAATGTAAGAAATGAATTATTACATGAACTAAATGATGACGGTATTATTCAGGAAGTGGTTAGTAAGAGCCCCATAGTTAAATTTAACGTGTCCGAGGCGTATACAGATGTTTTAATTGATAGTGGTTGTATGAAGAGTTGCATAAGTAGTGCATTTTGTGATAAAATGAAAGGAACTGGAGTAAATTTTGAGGAGATGCCAATTAAAAGCACTTTTGTTATCACAACTGTTGGGAAGAGGTCTAAAGTAATTTCTAAGCAAGTTTTAATAGACATTAAAATTAATAATCATATAGAAAAGCAGATTTGTCTTGTAATTCCAAATTTAGTATTCAGTGTTATCTTGGGTTCAGAGTGGCTAAGTAGGGTGTCTGGTAACTTATGTTATGATGTAGTGAGTTTGAAATTTAAATGGGGAGATTCTGAAGTAGAAATAGCGTTCAATGACCATATTCAGAGAAGTAGTGTTGTAGGTGTAATTTGTACTTTAAATGAGATATCGCCAGCCGTAGAGCGGGGTTCTCCATGTTTTGTGGGCAGTGTGATTACGAACGGTAGTCTAGAGGACTCGTTACGTGATGCTGCATTTCAGGGAAATATAGAGGTGGAACAATGTGTTCGGCTCTATGATGTGTTATTGTGTAATAGGAGAGTTTTTGAGGATCGCATTGGTATGGCCAATTGCTATACTCATTCATTGAACGTTATTGATAGGTCAGTATTCACAGGACATAGATATCCTGTACCTTTCGCTTATCAGAGTGCAGTTGAGGCACAAATTAACCAGATGCTTGAAGATGGGATTATTGAGCAGTCTAACAGTCCGTATGTTAATTCTTTGATCACGGTACCCAAGGCCGACGGCACAATTCGTATTTGTTTAGACGCTCGTTTGGTTAACAGTAGAATTAGTTCAGATCAGCTGAAATCTATGTCAATAGAGGAATTAATGCAAACATTTGAGGGGAAGAAGTATTTCACTTGTGTAGATTTGAGTTCCAGTTTTTGGCAAGTGCCACTTATGTACGAGGATAGACCATTTACAGCTTTTAGTCATAAATATAACCTGTATCAGTTTTGCAGGGTACCTTATGGGTTAAAGAATAGTTCAGCAGCTTTAATTAGGGCTTTAAACATCGCATTAGGGGATAACACAGGAGAGTTTGTAACCATTTACATAGATGATATGGTAATTAGTTCACGCAGTTTTGAGGAGCATCTACGTCATTTAGATATAGTTTTTCTGAAGTTAGATCAGGCAGGGTTCACTTTAAAGCTGTCTAGGTCGTCATTCTGTCAGTCAGAAGTGACATTTTTAGGTCATAGAGTGTCGAGTAGTGGTGTGACACCAGAGGAAAGTAGGGTTAGCAGGTGTGGACAGTAGCAACAGGGCATCGTTACAGACACTGAGAAATAGGTAGGTAGAGCAACGTGATTACGTTCATTTAAGGGAGCCACTGGCAAGATTGGAAGCAGGTGACGCAGTAACATTTATAGTTTCCAAACGTATTGGCAAAACAGCATATGTGCTGGAGAATAGTGAGGGAAACAGATTATACGGGACGTATAATATACATAGTCTACGAAAGTATGTGTCATAAAGTAAGCGTGTTTTGCTGGCGAGCCAGCCTATCAAATGAGTAAGTGTGGTATTTGGTGCGTGGGAGATATGGTCTTCCAGGCAGGCGTATCAGAAGTCACACAGGGGGGTAGTATGTAAGTAATTGAGAGTTTTTAAGGTACAGGGAAATATGACGGGATTGTCGGATGCTCTTGCGCACTAAAATGTCTCGATACACCAAGGCCAGATTTTGGTAGCGCTGGTGAATTCCCATTTGTCTCCAAGAGATGGGTGAGCGCTTGGACAGGGTATTTTTGCTTAAGGCGTCCACGAGGCAAAAGATGGGCCATCAGAAGGCGAGACAGTCCTTCATGAAACTCATACATAACAGCACACGTGATTTCTGTTTACGGCCTCGCCATGTAAGATTTGTAAGTGTGTAATTTAAGGTAATTTGTACAATGGTATTATTTGTGTGAGGAGAACTGGTCTGAGTTGAGAACTAGTATTAAGTAGAATATGGTCTACGGGAACTTAAGAAGACAGGGCGATTACGGCACAGAAATATTTGGTGTTATATGTAATGCGCATTTACTGTTTTTTTTTTCAGAAGTCAATATTAATTTCGTCCGTTATAAAGAGAGATTAAGTGTTATGGTCACGATGCGCTACCACAATAGTGTGATCGTGTGCTCAGTGATAAGTGAGATTAAATTTCACCATAAGGAAGGAACCTCCAGTGAAATTAGGAAGTTCTATGGTGATATACATATATCAGAACAACCTTGATGCGTATGATGTGACATCTTATATACATAGTGCTCACACATTATTTATGTCAATTTTTCCAACATAGAGAAATTTGAGAGGCGGAAATATCCGTGGAACATTGTTCTATATGAAAAACATTGGACTGGTTGCAAAGTGCAACCTATAGTGACAACAAACTTTGACGCAATGTGCGTAAAGAAAAATTATGAGTGTATATATATGTAATTTAGGGTGATTTCATTTATGTAATATGTATTTTGGATGGGGTTTATTAACGTGTCTGGGATAATCGGATAATGGACCGTCGTCACGGTAAATCATCCGATGATCCGAGGCGAATATGTAACGTGTTTTTCGAGGGGATTTTACGCCACTGGCATAAGTCAGTAGGAAGCCATTCTATATTTATTTACGCGGCAAATTGTTCAGCCAAGATAATTTTTCATGTTAATGTATTATTATTATTATTAACTTATTATTATTATTAAGGTATTTTTGGAGCATTTTTATAAAATTATAAACATACTGATAGGTTTTCTATGGCATAGAAAACACTATCAAGCAAATTATTACGAATTAGCCTTCATTCCACAAGTGTGCTTAATCTAATAATTTATATTATTGGTGAGAATACCATGAACTGAATTTTTATTTAGCCAAATAAGATTGTGTTACAGTAATTTGAGAAACATATATTAAACCTGTAGACTTATAACTAGAGACGGGAATTTGCCTATTTGCCTATTTTATTCCTGTGTTTAGAAACGTAGGCTTTCGAGAAATAAATCCGTTTTAGGTTCTTTTAGGCTAGATTTCGTTGGTTTTATTGTGCCTATAAATGCCTATTTCAAGGGTTTGTCCCTATTTGGAGTATAATTGCCTATTTTATGCCTTTTGACTGTATTTTAAAGTGCATTATATTGCAGCTGGTGTGCTCGACAGAATTATATTCTCATTTCTCAATATGTGTTTACCCCACGAACAAGAATGGGAATTCCCGGAAGTCACCAGAAATAGCGCCTGGGATCTCGATATTAAGCCTCCAAGCTTAACAACCCTTCGTTTTGTATTTCGCTTTTCTTTATATTGAAAATTTATCCGTTAGTATGTGTGTGAATTATTATCATCAACTTTATTCTGATTGAATAACAAAAGAACTAACTTAGTGCCGTGTTTTCGCGTTTTTTCAATCTCGATATTAAGCCTCCAAAGTTAAAAATCCTTCGTTTCAGGTATCGTTCCCTTCAAAAGCCGAGTTAGGTTGGTGCTGCAACCTAACTGTGAATTAATATACAGTATATCCTGTACGCGTCTGAGTGTTGAATGGGCAGGCAGTTAAAAGCAGCCAGGAGGGATGCGATCCAGCTGGCAGTTAAAATGCCGCGGCGATCACAGTGGGTTGGTGCTGTAACCTATCTTGTGTTGAATGGACAGGCAGTTTAAAGCAGCCAGGAGGGATGCGATCCAGCTGGGAGTGAAAATGCAGCCGCGATCAGTGCGTTGGTGCTGTAACCTATCTTGTGTTGAATGGACATTCAGTTTAAAACAGCCAGGAGGGATGCGATCAGTCTAAAGCAGCTTGGAGGGATGCGATCTAGCTGGCAGTGGGTGTAGCACGGCCTCTTACCAAGATATATAGAAACTTGGTGGTCCCGTCTCGAGCTACTGTTGCTATGGGGATGGCCGACCTTGCTATTACTCCATCAGTTTATTTTCTGCTTTTATTAGCCTTTGCTTGAGTGCAAAAAGGCCGAAATGAGAAGAATGAGAGACTATCGAAAATGCATGTAGCTAGCCGTTCCTTCTGGGTCCTAAACTATGTGTATGCAAAATTTGGTTGAGATTGGTGGAACGGTGTAGATTTGTATACGGAACAAATCCACCCACCCACCCACATACATACAGACTTTCACTTTTATATATAAGATAAGTATGTTATTAAACTATAAGTGGCTTAGTGTTAATTCTTTTTATAGTAATTAAATATGTTATTAAATTACACGATTTTTTTTCATGCCTATTTTGTTGCCTATTTTACACGTTAGTGCCTACTTACATGCCTATTTTGGCTATTTTATGAGCCTATATGCCTGCCTATTTTAACTGTTTTTAGTGCCCATAATTCTCGTCTCTACTTATAACTTTTGAGAAGAAACCTGACGTGAAATTGTTGATATACCGGTATTTTATAATATTATTGGCACAAATACTAATCTATTGTAAAATGGAGTGTTTTACAGATAGTTTATAATACGGAACTCATTTTATTAGAGGTTTTGTAGCTTCCACCAGCAGTAGCCTAAATAAAGAATACGATATGGATCAACTTACTAGATTAATAGACGCGACACCGCTCATAACCTTAAATTCCTTATAAATAGGCCTACATGCAAGTAAAGGCAATGTGCACAGCAGTAGCTCATGAAAGGCTTGCCCAGTTCCCAGACCTCTTGATTCACAGACCAACACGTAATTTCATGTGGATTCTGTTAAAATGAGTCATATTGATATGATAAATATTGTTTAAATCGATAATCTGGTAGCAAAAATGTCTATCCCGACCGGGATTCGAACTGAGGATCTCCAGACTTACAGGCAAACACGCCATCACCACGGCTATTTCGACCACACATGTTATTACGCGTACGGTAGCAATAATACTGCATTACGGAATTAAGCACCATTAATATTTTGCCTTTTTCGATACTGTTCCTGCGTGCAATTGAGTTTTAAATGCCTTATGAATAGGCCTAATTGCGAGTAAAGGGAATGTGTACAGCAGTAGTTCATGAAGACTTGCCCAGTTCCCGTATAAACACATCGATATATATTATATTGATAACTGCATTACCGCAATGTGGATTAATATCTGAATAGCCATTGTGCACAAGCATAATACCAGTATTATCGACTAGTTACAATGTTTCATATTAAAGTATAATATCATTTAAATACTGATACGAAGACTGAGCCCACTAATAATATGAGTAGAAGTGTTATCAGTCCTCATGATTCTTTATGAAACAGAATTTGGCTAACAAATAAAAATTATTATGAGTACTAGTATTATTAGCTAATACTATCAGTCAGTTTTATGAAACAGGCCCGCTCAGGTGGCAAGAATTTAAAAAATCGGTGATAAACTTACTTCTTGCGATTTACCGCTCGTATCCAGGGCTTTCTTCGTTCCTCTTCATGTTTGCGCACTGGAAATTTGTAAAATGTTACAACAAATGTGGTATTTCCGTACTTATTGAAACACCCAACAACACACCAGTTATTATTTCCTGTTCTTTTTCTCTGATTCTGCATGTTTTTACAATAATTCACCTGTGTTTATGCACTGGTATATGACGTAGGCCTACTCTCGCCTCGCCTCACCAGTTTAGTACAGCTGCGCTCCGCTAGAGTGCCGCGCACAGTGCCTTTCAGACGAACCACGGGCCGTATAAATAGGCTTACACACAGTTAACAGGTAATTGTGCACACACGAGACAATAACACACACATCTGCACTAACATGAAGAGCGTTGTTGTTGTTGTTGTTGTTGTTGTTGTTGTTGTTGTTGTTGTTGTTGTTGTTGTTGTTGTCAGGGGCATTGCGACATCGTGGTCATGTAGCCCCGTGTACTTGGTCGCGTGTGGAATTTGTCTGATAACCTGTGTTATTGTGATGGCTGTATTAGTGTGTGTATTTGTAATTCAGGTGAGGATTAACACTTGCCTGGAGTAGAAGTGGGAAACCACGGAAAACCACTTCCAGGATGGCTGAGGTAGGAATCGAACCCACCGCTTCTCAGTTTCGCTTAACGAGGCTGAGTGTACCCCATTCCAGCCCTCACACCAGAATTAAATTTCTTGGCAGAGCCAGGATTCGAGCCCGGACCTCCAGAGTGACAGCCAAGAATGCTAGCCACTACATCACTTTAAAATGTATGTTTCCATATCTTTATCTGCATAACATCTATAGACATTTTAGAAGCCATTTTTTCAGGCATAATTTAGTAAAATAATTGCTTTTCAGTCAGTCAACACGTTAATGTGTCCAATTGAATTGGGCGGGGAATAACACTTATATACTCATACACCTGGAAAAAATTATGAGTTATTTACACACTTTTAAATATTTCTAGAAAAGAAAAGGTGGGTTTTATTTAATATACATTTTTGTGAACATAAAAATAATCATGAAAATCACAACAAATATATTATTACGACAAAATACAAAATAGCCTACTACCTACGTATTATTACTCTTCGAGACACCTGTACACCGGTTTGAAGTTTCACAGTTTTAGGTTTGATAGTATTCCACTAGTGTGTACCGAAATACCAAAAAAATGTGGAAATGAGAAAATTTTAATTAAAGTTTTTCTCAAGGTTTTCAAACGTTATAACATTCCAACTCTGTGATCTGCATTCTGTTCATCATCCTTCTGCTTTCCCTCATTTTTCTTCACATGTCTTGCCTTCTTTGCCATTTGTTGGACCACCTTTACAGGTATGTAACTGGTCCAAACCCTTCCGGATGGTGGTTGTGTTCAATCCAGATTTTATGTCCAATATGTTACACCTTTCCGCTACCTACATTTCCATCATTAAATAATGTCATAACGGCATCACAAAGTCCTAACATAAGTCGTTCTGTCCCAATAAACAAATGATTAGGTATTCTACACCACAATTGGCAGTTCATGGAAGTACACTTACTGCACGCCGCACTCTAGGATTTCCATTATTACCTGCTTGTCTTTTCCTGTGAGTATGGTAATTTCCAGTACACTTTCTTTCGCCAAACACGTCGTATCTCCCCATATTACTAGAATATCACTATCAAGAAAGTAAAGAAAACTCTTTAGCACGCTTGTGAGATACAAAGAAAGCAGAAGTATTTACTGCGCTTTTGAAGAACAACCAAAGCTCAATTGGAAGTTGACAATGGCAACAAAAGGTAGTGATAATAGTCTACTGAAATAATTGTGTTTGTTTAGAAATATCTTAGTTTGCGGTTTAGAAACAGAGAAAAGCAACTCTGCAGTAAGAGGT
Source organism: Meconema thalassinum (assembly GCA_946902985.2). Lineage (NCBI taxonomy): Eukaryota > Metazoa > Arthropoda > Insecta > Orthoptera > Tettigoniidae > Meconema > Meconema thalassinum. The sequence goes on along the minus strand of OX336389.2, from coordinate 214,729,126 downwards.
ATGTGGTATTCTTGCATATGGCTATACTTAACATGCAAGATGAGACCCTATTTTTGCTTCAAATTGATTTTAACTTTCATATTCGTGTTCTACAGACCCAAAACTATAATTAAGAATGAAGAACTAGATTAAATGAATTTTTGACCCCATCAGAGGTACCTTAAAGCTTACCTTAAAGCCTTTTTTTTTTCAACAAATGCCGGGATAGTAGCTTATTTCAAGTCCCAGCAAACCTACTCCATCCCTGTCCCTAATACAGCTATAAATACTGCTAGAGTCATCACAGAAACACCGGTTATTAGGCCGACAACCCAAATGACCCCTCCTCGTGGTCCCCCTCCCCAGCTCCCGCACGCCGCAGGTTCCTCTTAACATTCAGTAAACAGAGCATTCCTTCCTTCCGGTCTGAGGCTATGCCTTCTAATTGACTTCTTCGAGGATGGAGTGTTTATATACACACCACAATGTTGCTAGCGCCTTTCACCGCTCAACCCACATTACACTACCCTGGCAGTTAAGAGCCTCGCCTCGCCTCGCCTCGCCTCACCTTGCGCATAGCCCCTCTTCCCACGCCATCTCTGCAAATAAAGTAAGCGTTCTTCTGAACATTTTCAATTTTTGGCTTGAAATTTGTACTAACCCGAAAGAGGTGTACCATGAGTAGGTCTAGGATTTTAATGCCCAATAAAACAATGAAAAATTCACTTTAAAAAATGCAGGTATGACCTAAAAATCTAAAAAAATCCCCAGTCAAATTTATAAAATGCCCTTAAAATTACAAACATTTTACTCTGATATCTGGTTTCTGCATATAAATTCAAAATCACGTAGAATAAAATAGTGCAGTTTGGGAAAGAAAGCGTTTATTTAATGAAGTTACCGAAAGTTAAGAACTAACAAAGCAAAGTAAATAACTTATTAAGAAATGAAATTTAAAACCAAAAATGTCCCTCTTGAAAAGATGAAACCGGCCGCGTTAGCTCTGCAAGGCCATGGGTCCAGGTTGCTCCGGACTCAATAGACAAATGGGTCCGAACCCTACCGTTGGCCGTCCTTGAAATGGTTTTCCACGATTTCCCATTTTCAGATCAACTCAAACCTTCTAATAGACCACGGCCACGTCCTTCCAACTCCATTCATCTCCTCTCACAAGGTTGGTGTCAGGAAGGGCATCCGGCATTAACAACTATCCGCCACATATAAATTAATCGCATCCCATCCCCAATCCTGTAGAAGAAAGAATAATAAGGGCCGGGGTATACATGAATACCCTTGAAAACGTAAAAAAAAGTAAAGTACACCCAAGAAGTACTTCAAATGCATATACAGTTAAATGTAACAAACCCCAATAAGTATTAAAAAATACATATAAATGCAATAAACCCCGCTAAAAATGCAATATCCTAGAAAAATGCAAAAAATACCCTATCAAATATGATTAGTTCAGCGTCTCTTACTCTGAAACACATTTATATAAAACTCATTAATGAATTGGGCTTACAAAAAAATGCAAAGTCATCGAAATCCTAGCCCTAATGAAGAGTAATGATCAAATTTACCCTCAGTATAATGATTGTCTGTTTGCTATGGATTGGCGTCAAAACTGCTGGAACGAATGGCATGAGAATGGCCACTTCCTCATTCCACTGCTGACCAAGAAAAGGAGCGGAACCCTTGAAAATGCCAGACGCAGTTTCTGGTGAAACGTCGGGAGATATCCTGTCTGGACCACGGTCTACAAGTCCAAAAAACGTATACTTAATTATGAACGCCGGCCGTGAAAGCCTAAGCTGTAATATTCCTGTTGCTTCTCTTTTCAATCATTTGCTTCCTCTGCAAATTTTATATGGTTCCTATTGCATTCTTGGGAATATTTAAAGTAGGCAAAGCATCTTTGATAAGATTTCTCAAATTAAGTTGGTGAGTATTCAAGCAGTTTTCAGCGTAATGCAATTTTAAAGCTACTTGGTGCAAAATACTCTGCGAAAATCGTCACATTCTTCATTTTAATTATATATTTTCGCTTGCATGCACAAATCCACTGTTTACACAAATTTTCATTCTTGGTGAATGAATAATATTTAATTTTCGTAATTTACCTTTTGACTTCCTGTTGGTATTCGTACATCCATAAATAGCACAATTCAGCATCATTAATATGTACAAACATTAGCTACATTATTTATGGTGCCACTTTCAGCAACAAGCTCGGTGGAATTACTGCTCGGACTCAGTGCAATATTGGCCGCTTGACTCGAGCGTGACGTCCGAGAGCTGGATGGAGTGGGCCCTTGCATCTTCCCACCACGGTTCCTATCTCTCTAATTCACCCTTCCCTCTTCTTCCTTCAAAACATTGATTGACTTTGGTTATTGAGGGAACTTCAGTCATCCAGTTGCTTTCAAAATGCCTACAACGAAAGTCTCAGTTAATGAGAAGTTGCGAAGTTTTGTTCGCGAGTCCGGTGAATACATACTCAGTACGGATGGAGTGATATTCTGTAAATTGTGTGAGATAAAAGTTACTGCCGAAAAACACTGTAATACTGCGAAACATGATAATTGTGCAACTAGACATTCTGCACTTGAAAATAGGCAACGGCTGATATTTAAAACCCCGACATCAAGTTCACAGTGTTCACAATATTCGCAAGATCTCTGCAAGATGACGGTTTCGTCTAATATTCCTAGGAAACTTAACAACCGAAGCTTCAGACAGTTTCTTAAAAAATATACAAAGCATCCTGTTTTCAACGAATCTACTCTCAGGAAGGACAATCGGGCACATTGTTACGAAGATATGTTGGCTAAAATAAGGCGTGGCTTGGGAGACAGTAAGATATGGGTTTCAACAGACGAGACTACAAATGTGGATGGGAGAGATATAGCAAATGTGGCTGTTAGCACGCTGAAAGAAGACCTGCCTGGAGATACGTACTTCCTGACATGTGTAGTGCTAGAGAAAACATATCATTCCTCCATAGCTGTCCTCTTCGACTATTCAATGAATCTATTGTGGGCGAACGGGGCAAGGAGAGAGCACATTTTTCTATTTGTAACTGAAGGCAGCCAAGAGACTTAAAATGCAATACCCAAAAATGATACATGTGACATGTCTTGCACATGCTTTACATAGGTTAGCTGAAGAAGTTAGAAGTAGCTACCCTGAAATAGATAAATTAATATCAACTGTATGAAAGTGTTTGTCAAAGCTCTACTTCGCGTTCAGGCATTTCAAGGAGAAGCACCTTCATTGCCCCTACCTCCCCAGCCAGTTATAACGTGTTAGGGTTTTGGCTTGATGCCGCAGTGTACTATTGCAACAATTTAGATGATGTGGAGAATATCGTAATTTCTTTTGATCCTTCAAAATCGTCCTCCATAAAACCTTATTTTCAAGCACTAAATTGAAAGTAGACCTGGCTTACATAAAGTCCAATTTCAATTCATTATCCAGAGCAATCACGCATCTGGAAGTTTCAGGTGCAGAATTAAGCAATGCATTCGATGTTGTAAAGTGCATTGAACAGGAATTAAAGCATGTAAAAGGAACAGTAGCATCTAGGATGGGAAGAAAATTAGAAAATGTACTGAAAAAAAATTAGAGGACTTTTTACCTCCGTGGAATAAATGATATTCTTTGTGGAAACGAATTAAGTAATTGCACTGTTGTGGAAAATTTTGTATCTGACCATCGTGGTCAGGAATTAAAAATTGCATTTCCTCATGAATCTCAATTAAATCAGTCTACATGGAAGTACACTCGAAATGTATCTAATAATAATGCAATGAAACTCACAGAAGAACTTGGTAATGTTGATTGGGGGAAGTGAGGAATATTAGGGATGTAAATGCTGCCTGGAAAAAAATCTGTTCTATTTTTAACGTGTGTCTTAATTTATCCTGCCCATTAGTTAAAAGAATAAATATGAATCACCAGAGCACTAAAACAACAAAACTGTCTGATCTGTGCCATAGGAAAAAACAAAACATGATTGATGCTTTCGATAGCTACAAGCAAACAGGATTGAAGCTTTATAAAGATAACTATAAAAATTTAAAGTAGAATATTATGAAGAAATAAAGCACAAGAATATGAAAATAGAATAACAAATTCGAACAACTGTGCCAAAGAAGTATGGCAAATAGCTAACGATATTTCAGGTCTTAATAAAAGAAACACATGGGAAAATATTTCGATAAAAATCAATAACAATGTTGTTAATGCACCTTGACAAGTAGTAACAGCATTCAATGGTTATTTCATTCAGCCACCCGTTAGGAACAGTGTGAATGTAAACAGTAATAGAGCAAAATGTAATGATCATAATGTTGTAGGAAATAAATGTGGTAATAGCATATAAAGAAAATCACATGTAATAAGTCAATCTTCCTGAATCCAACTACCAAAGATGAAATAAGTACGATAGTCAGAAAATTAAAAAATAAACATAGTCATGGTTGGGATGAAATTTCACCCTGGTTGTTGAAACAGTGCTATGGTGCAATCCTAGATATTCTTACAGAACTGATAAATATGTGTCTCTTAACCCTCTAGTGCCCGGGATAGGTCCCCGTAGAAAAACAAATATTTTCATTCAGAATTGTATTGATATGATTATTCTATGAAGATTCTATGCATAATTGAATACTTCACTACTTTACGCCCTTTTTCACAGCATGTTTCATATATGTAACATTGGGCATTTAGTGGTACAACCAGAAAATTGGTCTTTGTGATTTCTGCTGAAATACATCGCAAGAAATGGTACAGAATAAACGTATATGACTTTTTTTTAACGTATGGTATCTTCTAAAACAATGTCTGTCCTTATAAAAGCACAGATATATTTCACATTTCTCACAAAACACAAATGATGTCAACTTCACACATATTTTGCATCTTCCACGTGTTTTCTTCCACGGAGCCCAGTGATCAACTTTGTCCTTTTGGCAGTCCAACACGGGGACGACAGTTGTGGCTGCTCTTTTTTTCACCTTTGACATGTCTTCAGCACTTGGTCGACCTTGTTTCCGCTTACGCTTTCCTGCAAGAACGAGACCGGCAGCAATGTCTGCCTGGAACTTCCTTAGGGGCATGGAGTGTTCATCAAGACCTTGACAATCCATCCTATACTGGATCCAGCTGTTTACGGTAGCAATTGTGATCAGGTGCCAGAATATATAGAGGTACCAGCGACGAGACTTCAGGGGATATTTGTAAAGAGATGACAACATATCTAATAGATCTATCCCTCCCATGAATTTGTTGTAGGTAGGATTGATTGCTGGTCTTGTAACCTGGACATGTTGTTTCTTGGTCTTATCCCATCGTCGCACTGAATCCTTAGGTTCCACTCTTACAAACAACGATAAAAGTGTGACTGACTTGCTATCGAACCACTTGACGACGACGAATCTCTCGGTTGTATCAACCAAACTAGCTACTGAGCCTCTCCCCTGTTTCTTCATGGCTTTATCGTCTGGCAGTGGGCAATCCTTGAGTCTGTTTACACGTACCGTTCCAATAAAGTAAATACTTCGTTTCAACAATGCTTGCACAAGAATGTCTGTAGTAAAATAGTTGTCTGCAAAGACTCGAAAGTTGCGACCTTCCGGTAATGTATTTGTAAGTTTCATCACCACTTGGAATCCCAGTCCTTTCCCAACTTCCCTCTTGTCACCTTCAGTACCAGCCACTTTTCCCTGGTAAATATGAAAGTCATGAAGAAACCCACTTGCTCCGGCCCTACCCCACATTTTGAATCCCCAGCGAGTAGGTTTATTCGGCATGAATTGGCGAAGGTGGCTTCTTCCCTTGAATGCAATCATCATCTCATCAACGCTTTGATTTTCTTCAGACATTTCTGACAAACAGCATGTTTGAAATTATTTCAGCCATGGCCTGATTTTCCCAAGTTTATCAGTCTTTTCATCATCTGTAACAAGGATGTTGTTTTTGAAATGAAGAGAACTCAGTAGTTTCTCAAACCTATTTCGCGACAAAACTTCTGATACCAAAGCATATGCCATGTTTACCTCCCAATAGGAGCGGACACTTGGCATTTGACAAAGTCCCATTCTAAGATACATGCCAATAACCTGCTCAAGTTCTTGCCTATTTGTATTTATTGAATGTCCTGTTTTCTGAGTACTGTATAGGTTAGTCTCCTCTGCTTACATATCCACCATAGCATCTGTCACAAAATGCTTGAAATATTCTAATGGGGTTGACAGGGAACCTGGTCTATCCCTCGCTATTTCAATGAATGGTTCAACTTGAGGATTGAACACACCGTCCTTCCATTGCAATCGTGGAAATTCTTCAAGGAGTTCTTCAACTGCCTCTTCGGTAGTTTCATTTGCTGTGATTATTTCTTCTTCAGCGATAACATTACGTAACATCGAAGTTTCGTCACCACCATCATCTATATCGGACAGGTCAGATAATTCACTGTCATCTGGATTATTTAGAGCCTCTAAAATATCCTACACAAATAACTGAAACAAGAAAAATAGATAGAAGACACAGAAAGAAGAGTATAGTGAAACCACAAGAAATTCCAAGAACCAACATAACCTAATGCCCAATGTGACATATCTGTAACATGCATATATCATATGAAATAAATCCAGTAGGAAATAAAATATCACGCCCAACTAACAATTTCATAGTAATTTGTTATTATTATTATTATTATTATTTATTTACCATAAATCGTACACGAAGTATGGAAGGCCTAGTGAAAAAGGGCAAGCCCCACATACATAGTTCATGCTCCACAGGCACAGCTTACATCTACATTTGTTTTAACAATATTTACAAGTTTTACAAAGATATTTGCAGTATTTACATATTTAGAATATTGACATAGTACATTTTCCTGTTCACTCACTCTCTCACGCACGCACTTTCATAACCTCAATCACGCGATACATACATTCATTCCATTCAGAAACTCATTCATTCAGCGAGACAATCAATCACTCATACCTACGTTTATTTATACAATGTACCTTTTTACGTACGGCTTGAATTTCCGAAGAGGCAAGATCTTGGCATCCCCTGGCAGCGCGTTCCATAACCGCGCAGAGCGGCCGTAGAAACCTGTCAAGTATGCATTGCTACGTGCGAAGGGCGGAACGAGGGTTACACCTCGTCCTCTCCGAACTGAGCGATATGCCAATGACAGTCGGCAAAAAGGGTCAATATTAATGGAACCTGTAAGGGATTTTTTAAGAAAAATTAGATCAATTTGTTTGGCTGTTGCCTCTATAGATGGGAATTTTGACAAAGGGGAAGGGGAATAACAAGCTATTAGCCTTTCTGCGCGGCGCTGTACACGCTGGAGCTTGTTCATGTTTTCCGCTGTAGTGGGATGCCAGGCAGGTAAGCCGTACGTTAATATTGAACGGACCATGCATGTGTAAGCCATCCTGAAGGCTCTAGGTTTACAACCTCTCATGTTTCTGTACAAGAAACCCAGAACTTTGGTGGCCTTACATCTTGCCTCTTCACTTTGAATGTTCCAATTCAGGGTGTCGGAGATTGTTACCCCTAATAGCTTTAAGTTTGTGCACTGTGGGATGACACTGTTCATAATTTTGTATTCATTCTCAATGGGTTTTTGTGACCTGGTTATTCTTATGTATTTACATTTTTGTACATTTATATTTAAATTATTCACAGAACACCTCAGCGATAAGTTGTCCAGATCTGATTTAAGACAGAGGGAATCTTCTTCACATTTAATGCCCCTGTATAGCACGGTGTCATCTGCATATAGTGACATTGATGAGGTGACACAGCCAGGAAGATCGAGCACATATATAGTGAAGAGAAGAGGTCCGATCACAGAGCCCTGAATCACTCCAGAAGTAACTTGAGCAGCCTGCGATCGAGCTCCTCCGTACACCACACACTGTGTTCGACCCTCTAGGAATGACCTCACCCATGCAAGTAAGCTACCCCGTATGTTAAGCTGCTGTAGCTTTAACAAAAGTCTTTCATGAGACACTTGATCGAAGACCTTAGCCCAATCCAGTGCAATACAGTCCACTTGTTTCACTTCTGGCTGATTCAAGTAGAACTGAAACTCATCAATGACTTTTGTCAATAAAGTAGTGCAAGAACGACCCGGAAGAAAACCGTGTTGATTTGGATCGAGCAGATTGTTCTCCCGTAGGAATTCCAGCACACTGTTTGCTACTAGCCGCTCCATACATTTACAAATTATAGATGTTAGACACACCGGTCTGTAATTTGCAACATCTTCTCTGTCACCTTGCTTATATATTGGCACCACGTTAGCACATTTCCACCCACACGGAACAGAACCTTGGTTGATAGACAGGTTGAATAACGCACACAGAGAGGGCGCTAATGCTTCCGTACACTGCAGCAGGATCCGTCCGGGAACATCATCTGGGCCGGTCGCCGCATGTGGTCTAATCTTCCGTAGGCTCTGAATCACCTCAGTTGTTGTGAAGTACAGGTTGGAGAGTGGGAGGGGTGGAAGTGATGACCTTGGCAGAAGCAGGTTCATGGTCATACCCGGCTTAGAAAAGTTCTGCTTGAAACTGTCACTGAACGCTGTTGCAATATCTTGGGGTGCACTTAGGAATTTACCGTTACAGTGAAATGAGGCTGGCGCAGCGGTGCCGCGTCTTCTGGACAAAAATTTCCACATTTCACTGGTGCTGCTTATTTTGTGAATATAATTGTCGTATGTTTCGCGAATTAATTTCTTTGTTTGGTTCATGATGTTCTTGTATTTTTCCCACATGATGTCGGTTGAGCAACTTTTCCATTTCTTGTATAAAACGTTCCTTTTCCTAATCATTTTAATGACTTCCTTCGTCACCCAAGGAGAATTTTTCTTCCCACTAATGGTTATTTTCGGTATAGCTATATCCACACATTCAAAGAAACAATTTCGCCAGGCGTGCCACACTGAGTTGATGTCGCTGGTGTCCAGAATACATGGGGTGGGAAGGTGTTTGAGGAATAAAGATGATAGCAGTTTCCAGTCTGCCTTTTTGTAATTGTATACTGTCCTTACTGTGCTCTTGCTGCGTGGTTTGTTGTAATGCAATGTGGTAAAGATGGCTGCGTGATCACTGAAACCGGGTATGACTTCAGCTTTCTGTAAGGAGGAAGGAAGGCTTGTGAGGAATAGGTCTATTGTGGAGCGTGTAGTTTGTGTGATTCGAGTTGCTTCGGTTATTAATTGGTCAAGGAATAAATCGTAGAATGCGGTAAGGAATTCATTAGCAATGGGATCCTTGGGAGTGGGAGGAGAGTTATGCCAGTCTATTTCTAAATTAAAATCGCCTGTTATGTAAATGGCCTTGTATTTGTGCTGGATGTATTGTACACGACGGAGGGACTCCAATAGTTCATCATTGATGTGCCGAGTTGAATTTGGAGCACGGTATACAGAGCCTATTAGAAATGTATTGTTTGCACACGTGAATTCCACCCACACAGCCTCAGCATCAGTTTCAAGCTCCCGTTGGCGAACAGGCCTTAACTCAGGTTTCATGGCTATTAGTACCCCTCCCCCTGATGTCCAGGTTCGATCTTTGCGGAACATGGTGTATGTTACCGGAAATATTTCTGGGTCGTTAGTGGATTTTTTCAGCCATGTCTCCCCTGAACACACAATTGACGGATTAAGTGCTGTGAGACAAGAACGCAGGTCCGGTTGTTTGGAGGGACATGTTACACTTCGAGCATTGAAGGAAAAAATGGACAATGCTTTGCCATCCGAGGGTGTTACGTCACTATCTACACTATTTGCACTCTGTGTCGATGTATTAAAAATGAGTTAGAGAACTGAGGTAAAGAACAGTTCCAACACAGCCACGATTGTTTCCCAGAGGTGATTATTTTGTGTTTTGAAGCACTGATTTTTGCACAAGTTCTGTGCGCTTGAGAGTGGCAAGATGTACATGTCACAAATAACTGATTCACACGACCCTTCGAATCACAAATTATACACACCTTATTCGGCCCTGGGTTCATCTCCACATCTCCACTGAGAGCCACAGACAGCACCACGAGATGTAATAATGTAGCGGGCGGTCTGGCAACCCCGCGCAGTGCTGGGCGCCCTCTGCCTATCAGCCCCTCGCTTCCACACCATGTGAGAGAAGATATATTGAGTTTACAAACTACCATGAGGTGTTCCTTCAGGTCCGAGTTCACACACGAGTCTTCAATTGTTAAAGAATGATCGAGGATCTTTTTCGAGGCACCCACTGAGCTTTTTACTAGGTAGAACACGAGGAAAAGTTGGAGCACTCTAACTGCTACACACCTGCTGGCCGCCATCTTGCGTTTATCGCTTCCCTTCTGCTACGTAATCACGAAGTTCACACATGAATTATGTAAATAAAGACAATATTTTACGTACCTTGCTTGCCATGCTTGGAAGTCATAGAAACAACGGAGTTTATAGCTCAGCCATTCCGATCAGGGAAGACAGTTCCATCGCTGGTCACTAGAGTGTGTGGTATGAGTTGTTACTAATATGTCACAGTGGGTATTAGCGGTAGAGACGTTTCCTAGAGACAGCAAGGTACTAAATTCCCCATGTTACACATATGTAACACGGGGCACTAGAGGGCATCTTCCCAGATACTAAAGCTATCTGTTTTAACCCAATCTTTAAAAAGGGTGACAGACATCAACTAGGTAACTACAGACCGATCACCCTTATCTCTACATTTTGTAAAATTTTAGAGTATGTGATTTACCATAAAGTAATTGAGTTTATTGATAAGAATGAGTTAATAAATAAGAATCAGTTTGCTTTCAGGAAGGGCTTAACAACTATAAATGCCATTGCAGAATTTTATGAAACTCTGCTTGCTTCTCTTAATGGTAATAAATGTGCTGTTGGGGTTTTCATAGATTTGACAAAAGCATTTGATACAGTAGATCATCAATTATTATTGGATAAGGTAGATGCTTATGGTATAAGAGGAGTAGCATTGGAACTGTTAACATTATATTTGAATAATAGATGGCAATTTACATAAATTCCTTTTAAGAATGGTGAAAATATCTCCAAGTTCCAATCCACTCCTGGTTTAGTTAAAAAAAGGTGTACCTCAAGGTTCAATCCTTGGTCCCCTCCTTTTTATTCTCTATGTAAATGATGTACCACAGTAAAAAAAATAGTTTGATTGTTTCGTATGCAGACGATACCTCAATTTTGAACTGGAACTGTAATAAAACAATTACTCTTCAAGAAACTCAAAATAGTATTGATCTTGTCACTCAATATTTTAATGAGATAATGTTAAGTGTAAACCCTTCAAAAACCAACTTTGTAATATTTAACAAGCATAAGGGAACTAATTTAGAAGTAGATCGAAATCTTTACTGTGGATCTAATGATATTCAACAGGTAGCCTCAGCTAAGTGTTTGGGTATTACAATAGATCATAAATTATCATGGGATGAGCTACTTACTTCCTCGGCGCTACAGCCTGGGGTAGGCTTTGGCCTCTCTCACGATTCCTCGCCATTCGTCCCTTCTATGAGTTTTCTCCCACCATCTTCCAACCCTCATAGTTCTCAGGTCTTCTCCTAAGTCTTGTAGCCATCTTTTGCGCGGTCGTCCACGTCTCCTCTTCCCTTCCATAGTTCCATGTAATATCTTCCTTGGTGTTCTTTCTTCATTCATCCTCTCTACGTGACCAAGCCAATCCAGACGTCGGGACTTAATAAATTTCACAATATCTTCACCTTTGATTATCTCTTCAATTTCTTTGTTTGTCCTGATTCGCCACCCTTCATCCTCCTTTACCGGGCCATATATCCTTCTTAAAACTTTCCTTTCAAAAATTTTGAGATCATTCTCATCATTTGTTGAAATTGTCCACGTCTCAGATCCATAGGTCACCACTGGTCTAATAAGGGTCTTGTAGAGTTTAACTTTCAAGTTCCTACTTAACAGTTTTGATTTTAAGAGCTTAGTGTTAGCATAGTAAGCCCTGTTTCCATTCATGATCCGTTTATGAATCTCCTCTGATACTGAATTCTCACAATTTAGTATAGTACCAAGGTAACTGAAGCATTTTACATTCTCAAACTTATACTGACCGATTTCTACATTTTCTCTTGCTCTTCTATCTTTTCCCGCTGACATTTTCATATATTTCGTTTTCCTTTCATAAATTCTCATTCCCATCTTTCCACTCTTCTCCTCCAGAATCTTGAACATTTCTTTAAGAGATTCCCAGTTCCGTGCCATTAACACAATGTCATCCGCATATGCATACTCCTGCTTGGACTTGCTTATTATCGTCCCTCCCAATCCCAGTTCATTCATAACTTCATTCAGTGTCAAGTTGAATAACACTGCAGACAATGAATCTCCTTGCCTCACTCCGGTATTCACCTCAAAATTCCTGCTAGTTTTGCCTCCTACATATACCTTGGCCTGCGATCCTTCCATTGTCATTGCTACTAGACTGATCAACTTCTTTGGCACTCCACATGCTTCTAGGGCGTTCAACATCTTCGTTCTATCAATGCTATCAAACGCCTGCTGGAAATCAATGAATAGCAAATGCAGATCAACACCATATTCATAGCATTTCTCCATAGATTGTCTCATAACAAATATTTGGTCAGTAGTTCCCCTTCCTGGTCGGAATCCACACTGGTTCTCATCCAGTATTTCTTCAGCGTAGTCGTTCAGTCTCCTTTGCAATATACTTGAGAATATCTTATATACAACACTTAGTAATGTTATCCCTCTATAATTTCCACATTGTAACTTATCACCTTTCTTTAAGATGGGACAGATAAGGCCAACCTTCCAATCCTGAGGCATTATCTCTCTTTCCCATATCTCCCCAATCAGTTCATGTAGGTTCCTAACTATCCCTTCTCCTCCATTCTTTATTACCTCCGCTATAATCTGATCCTATCCTGGTGCTCTTCCATTTCGTTGACGCTTCACTGCCTCCATAACTTCCATCTATGGATGGTTTAGTGACCTGTGACTCTACATTCATGTAGACCTGTCTCTCATTGATCTCGTCCTTACGTTCTACATTTAACGTATCTTTAAAGTGCTCCGCCCATCTTTCAAGAACTTTCTCTTCCTCTCCAATCACTTTTCCATCTTTATCCTTACACGAGTTCTCCCGTGGTTGAAATTCCTTTGTCATTCGTTTCGTTGCTTGGTACAATTTCTTACTTTCATTCTGGCTGTTCAATTCTTCAATTCTTTCCATTTGTCTTCTTAGATACATTCTCTTCTTCCTTTTCAGAACTCTATTTGCTGTTCTTCTACTTTCTTTATATCTTTGACAATTCCATCTCGTCTCTCTTTGAATCATAATCTGTCTGCATTCTTCTGCTCTATATATTTCCTACATTCATCATCAAACCATTCTTCATTCCTGTTCCTCTTCTTCTCCCCAATACTTTCTTTCACAGTCTCTTCCAATGCTTTCTTTATTCCAGTTCATCTCCTCTCTACAGTGTCATCCTCATTCATATTCTTTAATCTCTCTTCCAACTTCTTGTTCAGTGTGTCCTCATATTGCTTAACAATTTGTGTTTGCTGAAACTTTTCCACGTCCCACTGTATCCTCTTAATTCCTCTGTCACATTCGACATTCGCAATTCGTTCTCTAAACAGAGCTTTCACCAAAAAATGATCCGAATCACAGTTGGGACCCCTTGCAGATCTGACGTCAATCATTGAAGATGCATGTCTTCTTGAAATCAAGACATGGTCAATTTGGTTTACCACTCCGGTGCCTGGCATTTTCCAGGTCCCTTTGTGTATGTCCTTATGTTTAAAACAAGTACTTTTGATTACCATTCTATTACTTTCTGCCAATTGGCATAGAAGCTTCCCATTTTCACTAGTATTAGTATGTAAAGAATGTTTCCCTGCTACATGCTGCAAGAAGTCCTCTCTACCTATTTTGGCATTGAAGTCCCCAAGAAGTATTATCACATCATATTTTGGTATCATACTACATTCCTTTTCCAACTGGTCATAGAATGCATTTTTCTTCTCTTCACTATCGTCTTCTGTAGGTGCATACGCTGATATAAGTGTCAGATTCCTGAATCGTCCCTTTAATCTCATTTTACACATTCTATCTCCTAGAGGCTCAAATCCAAGAAGACTTCTTTTTTTCTTTGAACTAGTGATAAAGCCTGTTCCACACTGACCAGTTCTTACTTCAGGACCACTGTATAACATTGTATAATCCTTCTTGTCAATCCTACCGTTTCCCCTCCATCTCACTTCCTGTAGCGCTACTATATCCATTCCATACTTCAAAACTTCCTCAGCTACTTCTGCCATTTTTCCTATCTGCAACATCGTTCGTACGTTCCATGTTGCCATTGTCAAAGTCATATCCTTTTTCTTTGTCCTTAAACATTTTCCAGGTTCATCATCGTTAATTCCGTCCAAATTCCGAGGCTTCGTTGAGAGTTTCGTAACTTTTGAGGTTTTACAGTGTGGGGTTGTTAGCTCCACGCCCAACCCCCAACCTGGAGGACCAGGGTACCGCTCTTAGTCTGGCTCATCACTTTAGACCTGTCCAGCTTGGGTGACCCTACCAGGAGCGGCATAGTTCTGCAGATCATTTGAGCTCGCAAGCCCCCAAAACACCCGGCAATAACAAATTGCATTCTTCAAGGTGGCAGTACCGGCGGGGGGTCATGGGATGAGCATATAAATTAAATCTGTAAAAAAAATAACAAAAACTCCTTCGTTTTAAAGAGAATTTCAATATATTTAAGCATCGAATACCAATTAACAGTCTACCATGTATTAATACATTCACAGACTTCATACGGTATTGAGATATGGGGAGGGGCAGCAAATAGGAATATGGAGAGAATATTTAAACTGCAGAAACGAGTAATACGATACTTGATTGGGTTGAAATCGAGAGAATCGTGCAGAGTTGCATTTAAAAAGTATAATATTTTAACAATATTTTCATTGTATATTTTCAAAGTTATCTTGCTTGTAAGGGAAAATCAACATAAAGTTGTCACAATCAACAATGTCCACAATCATGAAACCAGAGGGCAGAATGACTATTTTCAAAAGAGGGTAAATAAACAATATGCAGAAAAGGATCCTTTCAAAAAAGGAGCTATATACCACAATAAGCTTCCAAACCACTTAAAATCTTTGACTGGAACTGGGTTCAGAAAGTCTCTAAAGATATACCTAGCCCAGAAAGTGTTGTATTCTTTAAGTGAATTTTAAAGAAACATGTAACTGTTTAATTATGTAAAAAAGTTGTAAATATGTAAATTTAACTGTATGTTGTGTGACGTATCCAATTCTGTATGATGCATGTTCTGGAAATAAAGAGTTTTGTATTGTATTGTATTGTAAACCCTTCATCAGCAGATTTCCAGGCATCTTCTCCAGGTGATTTAACACTACTCAAGTACGCTCCCATTACATCACGTGATGTAAAAAAAAATGTTTTTCTCACTACAAGACGATACTCAGCGACAACAGGAGAGGATTCTCGTTCAACAACCTTCAGATGCATGTGGTTATAAATTGCAACAAGACTAGATCAGGTATGAAAGCTTCATTCAAATAACACATAATTTGTGTACTACGTAAAACTGATTCAATATTGAATAGTGAAAGTAACTGTAGAGTCTCTGTCTTTCACAGAGTCCGTCCTTGCCTAGGAGTATACAGTGTAGCCTTAATGAATTAATTTCGTGAACTATTCAGCATTATAGTTGAGGTTAAGAATTTCGAAAAATAAAACTTTTTTAACTCTACATTAATTGCAGCCTGTAGCAATCGTTATAAAAAGTGTTTCTGTATGTAATGCTATTCATAAAGTCATATATTGAATTTTATAGCTCATAAATGCATCCATATTTCATACACTTGTAGGTCATAGAAATCCACCCCTATTTACAACGCTATCTGATAGTAACTGATGACTTCATACAATCAAAGGTTGAAACAAAACCAAAAAACACTCTTTTCATAAAGCATCATTTTTCTAGGAGCTTAGGGGCATTTCGGAGGGGTCTACAATATCACCTCCCTCTATACCAGCTATTCATACCCGTCGTTGATGGGCTTGTGTTGTACGGGGTAGCAAAATTAGCGCTCGGGAGACTGGTGACAGGGGTTAGCTTAGCTGCGGCTAGGGCTGTCGGGCCTTGTTTGGCTAACACCCGTGTGATTTCCTTAACTTGAACCGTGTGCATTGTTCTGCTCAAAATCAGTAAGGAAGACAAATATATACATAAATTGTTAAGATATGTACACTACCAGCCAGCACGTCAATTTTAAAAAAGAAAAAGAAAAATGGCTATTGGTATTTCTTGAGCCATGCAGCCAGCTTCAGTTAAATATATTTTACCTGCATTCTGTCTCTTGTTATTATGATGAAATATGATAGTTAGTTGTTGTTGTTGCTTTAAGGGGCGGTCATCTGCCCCCAGAAATATGATTGGAATGTATATATCATAGACAATTAATGGGCTTACAATAAAAAGACAACACACTTATTCATGTCTGTACCCGGATTTGAGCCGGAAGCCACGCCAACGCAGGCTGGCAAAAAGGAAAAAAGGGACAAAAATAAGAATTGGGACACATGTACTGTATATATCACATCTATTTCAACTTGAAATGTCGTGATGTACTGAAGAACGGCGTGGGTCAGGAGCCCGTGTGCCACCAAAGCCAGTATATCTTTGAGGAAATAATAATGTTATTGGTTTTTCATCCCTTTTTACTACTGCGGCTTTTAGAGACGCCAGGGTGCCGGATTTTTCCCCAGAAGGGGATTTTAACGTGCCAGTAAATCTACTGACATCTTGGGCACAGCAGGCTGCGCCACGCAGCTAGTCCCTTTAAGGAAAGGAAGTGATTGCGGACTCTACAATTGTTTTGCTGCCCTGGACAGATTTTAATGAAATGTTCAACTTGATTTTAAACTGCGGGAAAATGCCTGTCATACCCTGCTTATCCAATATTGAGAGAATTTTGTTCAGAAAATGAACCACATAAATAATAACAACGGCGTGTGAACATCGGAAAGACCTGCTGCAAGCCTATCGCCCTGCCTGCCGTGACGAGGATGTCAAACAGTCCTCAAGCAAGAGAAAATGACAGTACGAGGTTTAAAACCCACAAGCCGGATCCTTTCGAATCAAAGGAAATCAACCTATCCACACAGTCACGAAGCCGAAAAATGCAAATTAATTATAGGGCACACGTCGGAAGATAATGCACGTCATAAATTTGACTTCTCCAATGATTTTCCCCAATGTGATGAAACGTGAAAAGTAAAGATCTCTTTACCTTATTGGAACCCGAGCAACGTCGGGTAGAAATGCTAGCAAATTATATTTTAATAGCAACCCGCCCCAGCTTCACCCGGTATCTATAACGGTTTACACAGCGTAAGCTTAAAAGGCGCACGGATGGCAATTTTTTCTCCGACTCGATTCACTGAAATTGTTACTGCTCGGCTTCCTTTGGTTTCTACAGAAACCTTCCTCGAGAAATCATTTACAGAATTGTTAAAACCGCATCAAAATCCATCCAGTGATTCTAGAGCAGGGGTTCCCAACCTGGGGGGCGCGACCCCGTAGGGGGGCATGGGGGCTTTATCAAGGGGGCGTGAAGTGATTTCCGAATAAAGTTTTTTTTAACTCGAATTTTACAATTTTGTAAAATAAACATTTTTCGAATCTCTCCAAGTGATTGTCGCACCAAGTCAATCGTTCAAAAGCACTGGTAATTGCCAACTGTCGGCACAAACCTGTGTGGAGCCGCGAGGTTGGAGGTGAAATAAGGAATTTGCTGTGTTGTAAGGAGCAAAATTATGCCAATTTTATCGTCTCGTTGGCATATCTTTGTGATTTCTTTGAGGCTTTGAACAGTTTTAACTTACATTTTCAAATACATATTTATGCGAGTCAGGATTTTCAACGTTGAGTGTCATAGAAACAAAGCAGCGCTGTCGGCTTGATGTTGCAAGTGACCTCCGCTGTGATCTGTTAAATATCAAACCAAACATACCGAATCTTACCAAGAGAAAACAGTGTCAACCCTCTTACTGACATTTGTTGACTAATTTAAGGATTTGTTGTAAAGGTGTGTTCTTTGTATTGTGTTAAAATGAAGTTAGTATGAAGCCTAATAGATATGCCTATTCCATTATGTACTGTAGTGTTATTAGGTTAGGTCTATATCCTCTGTGTCAATCGAAGTGTCTATAGAAGCGATGAGTGTGTGGGGGGTGGGGGGTGGAAAGGGGGGGGGGGGGGCGATGAACTCCCGTACCTGAAAAGGGGGGCGTCAGCTGACAAAGGTTGGGAACCACTGTTCTAGAGATTGCTCGTAACATCCAAGAATCGGGGACTTTGTTGTATACTATGTGGAGTTGTCTTATGCATAATTAAGCTATTGCTGTGTTAAAGCATAGGTCTAGTGATAACAAATATATTACAGAATGCGACGTCTAGCTGTGCACTTGAGCTTTAGAGCTCAGCGGTAGGAGAGGGGTGTAGAGCGGCGCGGGGAACCCGATGAAAACTTCGCGCTTGACAGTAGGTTCTCACAATCAGACACAGACACGCTCTGCGTGACAAATGCTTTATGCTGCAGTAGCTTACCGGGGGCGTGGGATGGCGAAGTGCAGAGCTAACTGCCGATAATTGTACACATCTGACGTGTCGTTGCCGTTTTGAGGTGAGTGCGCTGTCTAAAGGTGCTTGTACACTGGAGAGCTTTTGCCCTAGCTAGAGCGAAGAGTAGCTCTAGCTAGGGCACTCTAAGCTTCTCTCCAGTGTACACAGGTGGTAGAGAACCCTAGCGGAGACCGCTCTAAGCTCTAGCTAGGGCCGGCTGACTCTACGGTGTAAACAGTATTTGGGTGCCCTAGCTAGACCAGTCTAGCTCTATTCGTTCGGTTGATTATTGGAAAGTGCTCTATGTAGAGTCAGTGGTGGATTGTTCGGGTTATTTCTTTGTTGTTAATTATAGTGTTTGAATATGGCTGAATGTGTA
Source organism: Meconema thalassinum (assembly GCA_946902985.2). Lineage (NCBI taxonomy): Eukaryota > Metazoa > Arthropoda > Insecta > Orthoptera > Tettigoniidae > Meconema > Meconema thalassinum. The sequence continues at coordinate 214,710,063 of OX336389.2, read as the reverse complement.
TGGAGTCGCGAAAAAACAATAACATTAATTGAAAATATTCAAGCCCATCCAGAAACTTTCAATTTACTCGGAAAGAATACAGAGACAGAAATTTGAAGGCACAGTCATTTCGGGAGATCCTTTTGCTGATCCTGGGGGGTAATTTTGGCCAAAATATAATCATAGTCATTTTTGTTCATTCTTAAAAAGTCATTGCACGCTTCAGAACCTTCTGAACATAACTCTAGCAATAATTTAGCGCGCATTCCCTCGTATTCTCCTTTTGATATCCAATTCCTCACCCACAACCTTCTTTTCCTCTTCGTAGTTTTTTTTAACAAGGCACACACAACCACCACAGATGCTAAAAGCTCTCTTGAAGGCATTTTAACTACACAACGCAACGCAAAAAACCTAGACTCACACTGCTCTCAGAATGTTTAAGCGCTGCTCTACCTAGTGCATTTACGTTTGACAGTGTACACAGGTTCAGAGAGTGCTCTAGGTAGATTTGTCTATCTCCACTCTACGAATGCTCTACATAGGGAAAATTAATCTACAGTGTACACGCACTCAGTTTAGCTAGAGCGGTCTAGCTAGACTTGCTCTTTGAAAATCACTCTCCAGTGTACAGGCACCTTAATGTTTACAAGTGTCTATCGGGGGTCAATGCTTGTGTGGGGCAAAAGGGAAGGAATGTACCTATACTCCGCATCAAGTAGGAGATGGCGTGCTGTTCTGCTTCTAATATATTAATTATACTATTAACATTAATTCTACAGTGATAATACACTGCTCTCAGTGGCGTAGTCAAGGGGGGGGGGGGGGGGTGTTACTGGGGGTTAGACCCCCCCCCCCCCCCCTATTGGAAAATCGTCTTGGTTGTGATTTGTGTCTGTTTAACCACCGCGCTGGCTACTTGGTGATGTCCTGTTGCCGCCTTTCGGTCCGACTCCACAGTTGAGGCTAGACACGTCTTCATGATAACGTATAACCACAGTATATCTACACAGTCGCGAAGCTTGGCTCATATTTTCTACCGGTGTCCGTCGCGCGTCAACAATGCTCTTACGTAGCCAGCAAGCATGTGCAGACTGCGCTGTGTAGGTGAATGTTATTGTTGCTGGATTTACTGTATGTTGGCATTGTGTAACAGTTATATCTTTAATCATTTGTTTTAGAAGAGGAGATGTGCAGTGCAATCAACGGATCAAATATTAAAAGCCAAATTTCAGTGTTGCTAAGTAGCTGCTTCGGTGGCGTAGTTGCTAGCATGCTGAACTGCTGTTCCCAAGATCGCAGGTTCAAACACGGTCGATGTCGTCGGATTTTTTAAGAGCGTTCAAATCCTTCAGTATGCCTTCCTTCGGAGGGGAAGTAAAGCCGGCGTCCCATGTTATAAATTTATGGCATGTAAAAGATCCTCCCAATAACTAAACTTGTGTGAAGCTAAATTTCTAGGTTAGATTTCGTTGAAACGCTCTATCAAAGTACCAACGTTCACCACTAGGTGTTAGTGACATCTGGTAGTGAAAGTTGGAACTACTTGAAATTGAATGGAACTTGTAACTCCCCATGGGTGTCCGCTTGAAGCAGCTACAGCCTCTGGCAAGTCGAACATGTCCTCGGACAGTCTCGGCACTAAAAGCCATGCGCTAAATAAAAATAAAGTGTTGCTAAGTAACCTATAGGATCACTTTTCAGTCGGTCAACGCGAGTGTATGGTACACAATTAGATTTCGTGGGGAGTGACAATTTATCTCCTAGTGCCTGAAATAAAAATGCATGAATTGTTTAAAGGCTACATTTATTAAAACATTTCTCGCATAAAGGGAGGGGAGGGGGTTGTGTGAGAATCGTTTTATTAAGTGTATACATAATTACTGTATTATGAATTACACAGGGAAAATAATTGTTGCTCCTCGCCCAATCTGATTGGGTGTATTCATGTTGACCGACTGGAAGGTCATTCTATTAATGTAGACTGTTCAAATAGCAATAAGAAGACACCCGAGTTTCAAAAGGACCCTAAAACGTAAGACTTGAGCTATGGATTTTAGGCTAATATTATAAAGCTTTTCAAACAAACAACGGAACTAGGTCTTTAAATCACTACTAATGTTATTGGTTTTACGTCCCTTTTAACTACTGCGGCTTGTAGAGACGCCGGGGTACGGAATTTTGCCCCGAAGGGGATCTTTAACGTGCCAGTAAATCTACAGACACGGCTCCCTTGCATTTACGCACCCTCAAATGCCAGCTGACTGCGCCAGGATTAGATCTTGCAACCTTGGGCACAGCAGGCGAGAACGTTACCACTGAGCTACGCAGCCATTCGGTTATAAATCAGAAGCATGTCTCGGTAGGATATCTATGCATGGCTTCGTAGTCGGTAGCATGCTGAACTGCTATGCCCAAGATCGTGGGTTCAAACCCGGCCAAAGTCGTATTTTTAAGAAGCGTTAAAATCCTTCATTAGTCTATGCCTTCCTTTGGTGGAGAATTGAAACCGGCGGGCCCATGTCATAGATTTATGGCATGTTAAAGAACGTACCACTATAATGGTAGGGAATACCTAAAATTTGTAGGTTATTTGGTTGGAAACGCTCTATCAAGTTCCAGCATTCGCCACTGGGTGTCAGTGGCGTCTGGTAGCCAAAGTTGGAACTAATTGAAATTGGGGAGCCCACGGCGTTCAATTGAAATGCCCTGCTATGGCCATTGGCTGTAATTCAAATATAAGTAATATCAATGCATTTTGAAAATATTAAGAAATTTAAACGTAAATGATGTCATCTCAAACACGTGCCGTTATTTTAATTTTCAGGTGTAGAAAATGGCTTTCAAATAGTCAGAGAGTTGATTAATAAATAAAAATGTACACTACTTTGTACAATAATATAAACTTTTTCTCGAATGTTTTGAAGTAAACCAATTTATGTAGTCAGGATAAAGCTCACAAATTTAGATGTGGTACACTGTTTGTTAATTCTCTTATGAAATACCTGGTCTCCCACATGACTGCTGTGAAGGTACGGTACACAATATTGTTATTGCTGAAATTATTTGTAAAATTGACGTATTATATTCTCAAATTCAGTAATGAAAGTTTTCAAAATCACAGAAAAAATACGAAGTACTTACAATTGAGCCATTTAAGACCTTAAGATCATTTTATACATTTCGTTTCACAAATCACCCGGATATTTTTTTAATAAATTATATTATTACTCAATTTTACGGAAGAACTAGCTTTTGATATGGTTAAGAATTTGATATAGCATAGCTATTTACAATTATGCCCATAATAGTGACCCGCCCCGGCTTCGCCCGGTATCTTTAACGGTTAACCCAGCGTAAGCTTGAAAGGCGTACGGACGGCAGGTCTCAGACGCAATTCAGAAAAGCCGAGGTGAACAACGAAACTCCAAACACATATACTCTTCTCTGAAGTCTTAACTCGTCACGACTCGAAAAATGATGCTGACTGATGCTGGGGTGATAGACTCGCTCCGGAGCTAGTAATTTATATTTCCACTGGAGATTGTTGGCAGAAATGAAAACGTAATATCACTTATAGTGGGTGATGTATTAAACTTTTCATGCTGACCAATTCTTACACTCATAGTAGGCCTATATAGATATTTTTAACGGTTTATCCCGAGTACTAATAAAACTAACAATTCTCCGTCTTTTCAATACAATATTAATAGTCTATTTATACAATTGGGTACATGTTTCGCACAAACGTTAGTGCTTCCTCAGTCCAAATATGCATTAAGACATAAACAAATATTACGCACTTATCAAATACATGCAATGAAAAAATAGACTATTAATATTGTATTGAAAAGACGGAGAATTGTTAGTTTTATTAGTAAACATATTCAATACGGACCTGAAAATGGATAATATTATTCTTATCCAGAGTAAGCTGAAATAACGCATGGACGGCAGGTTCTGATTCACTGAAATCGTTACTGCTCGGCTTACTGTGGTCACAAATGAATATTTTTCTACAGAAACCTTTCACGAGAAATCCTTTACAGAATGGTGAAAACTGCATCAAAATCCATCCAGTGGTTCTTGAGATTACGCGTTACATCCAAGAATCGGGGTCTCTGTTTTATACTACAGTATGTCGAGATGCCCGCGACTATCATTGAAACAAATACATGAATTTATAACTAGTATGGGCTATTAATTCTACGAAAGACTCATTAAATACGTCATACAACTGTACCTAGAGATACTTGTAGAGGACTGAACTAATAAAAGCAGAGCTTTTTTAAATGTTCCCATGAATTAAAAGTGTACAGTACCGGTATATCAACATTGTGATTTGACATGACTTATGTTTACCATGGAAATAATCACTCAGGTGAGTAAAATTCATAAAACACATACAAAAGTGAAATCATCAGTTCCGCGAATAACGCGCTCAAGGCAGTTGCCAGCTTGCTGGCCGCCGCGAGCGCTAGTGTCGCTCCATCTACCAAAAGGATGCAATTTCGTAACGCAGCGAGCTTCGTGACTGTGTATTTTATACTGTGGTAATACAACTCCAGCCTCCCAGCTTTGCCAATCTAACTTTCTCCCCGCGAAATATAGCTTATTTCAAACTGAGGCTAGCGCCAAATAATTTTGAATCCCACATAGCGGGACAATATTAGCTTTTTTTCTTTTCTTGGCGGGATATAAGTTATATATAAATTAATCTAGTTTTTATTAAAAATAACGCGTTTTAATAAGGACTTAGAAAATTGTATGGGTATATTGACACTATTTGTGGGATCGTTATTAACTTCTTGAGCATGAGAACGCCGTCAGCAGAGTTGTTTCGTATAACGTTAATACAGTGTACTGTATGTCCAACAATTCCCCTAATTACGGTTATCTCCCGGTTACGAATGAGTGAAATTTGTCGCATGTGTAGTGTAAGCAACTGAACCTTTTTTCCGACTGCAAATAGCATTTGTAAGGTAAAAAGGACTTAGTAGGCGACAAAAATCTTCGAAAATGGTATTTTAGGCTTTCAGGGCTAATTGCAACATAAAGCACAGGATCTTATTGAAAAAACTGAATAAACATAATAATGAGTAGCCTATTGCATAACTCATAAATCAACATGATACACCGTGAGAGGACATGCCTACTTTTGCTGAGACATCTGTAAATGTTTATTTTGTTTCTGTCAGGGGAACAGGAATGTTCTAGAATTACCATTTCAGTCGAAAATTACCTTCATTTTTACAGAGCTGTTTTTTTTTTGTTTTTTGTTTTTTTTTTTTTTTTTTTTTTTTTTGTTTTTTTTTTTTTTGCATATTGCATATTGCATTACTCGAAAACTTATGGAGCAAAATACATGAACATTTTCTTGTGTAATAATATCTCATTGAGAAATGGAAATATATATTTTGAGTTGTTGTTAATTCATTTGAGGGGCTGAGACATATTGGTCATCAGCCCCGTATAGTTGGTTGCGTGTTGAAGTTGAATTGCTGCTATGATTGTAGTAATGTGTGTAAATGTATGAGGGACAGGGATGGGGTAGACGCTCCGGGACTTGAAGTAAGACACAATTCCGGCAATTTCCTGTAGGGAGTGTGGAAAAACCCGGAGAAAAACACACTCAGGATAACCGCTGTCAGCACCGGGATTCGAAGTGAAAGTCAAAGTGAAAGGTCGTGATTTTCCCGAGCTCTCAGGTGTGCTGAAATGGGTTGTTCTCTGGAGTGTTATCGCGCGAGGATCGGACTGTGGTATGCGAAGGGTAATCGGAATTTCCGGTGTTTGTGTGTGCGTATGGGGCCTAGTAACTTGTGGTTTATAGCCCTAGTGATAGCTGCGTTGTTAGTTATTGGTGGAGTGGAAGTGGCAGCATTAAAGTGTTCGACGTGCAGTCAAACATTGAAGAACGGTGTTCAGTGTGGACTATGTGAGAAATGGTTTCACTTCGGCTGTATTAAGGTCAAGAAGGAGGATTGTGATGTCGGGAATTGGTTTTGTAAAGTATGTGATATGCCGGACTGTTTGAGGGTGCAAATCAAAGCAAGGGATCAAATAATACAGGAACTTAGAACAAAGCTTCGTAAATCAGAGGAAATGGTGAAGGATGTGACTGAACGGCTTTCTACTGGGATCAGTGTGGAAGAGGGCGTGCAGGAGCAAACTGAGGATGACGTTATCATAATGGGTGATTCTATGATACGATGGAGTGCGAATATCTCGAGGAAATCAGGTGCGAACGTGCGGTGATATCCGGGGATTAAAATTGACCAGCTTGCCCAACAAGTGAAAGAAGCAAATGCAGAGGACTGTGACGAAGTTAAAGTGTTGTTGCTCCATGTTGGGACGAACGATTTGAAGAAGAGGGCTACAGCTGATTACATCATGGTGGAGCTCTACGAACTAGGCAGAAAAGCTAAAAGCAAGTTTAGAAATGCAGAAAAGTATAATGAGTGGCATTGTTCGGCGAGGAGATGTTCCGTTAAGGCGAGTTAAGACTGTAAATGACCGCATGAACTGGGTTTGTGCACAACTGGGATCAGTGTACGTAGATGCTGACTGCTGGATTGGTGACCGTGACTTCGCCCGAGATGGGCTGCATTTAAATCGTCGGGGCGCTTTCAACCTAGGGAGCCTACATGACAGGGTCATCGGTTCGTGCCGGCCATTGTGAGGAGGAGCAGGTCCAGAGGTTGCCAGCCGTCGGGAACAGAAGGAGCTACTTCGGGATATTTGCTGCGGAGGTAAGACTCTAAGATTACTGCAGGTTAATTGTCAGAGTTTAGGAAATTAATTAATTTAATTTTGGAATCTTGTAGAGACGTATTCTCCGGACATTGTCATTGCTACTGAATCTTGGTTATATGAGAATATAAATAGTAATGAAATAATTCAAGGGACCTACGAAATGTACAGAAGGGATCGGGGGAAGCGAGGTGGTGGGCTATTTATTTGTGTGCGCAAAAATATAGCTAGTTTCTTAAAGTGGGCTGATACGGATCATGAAATGTTATGTGTACAAATTTCGGATAAAGGGAATAAATTCCCTCTTCAGGTGATAGGGGCGTATAGAGCACCGAAAGATAACTTTTCGCTTCTCGACACACTGTATGATAAAACTTGTACGAGTAATGCTATGAAAAAGAGCATAATAATTGCCCGAGATTTAAACCTCCCCAAAGTAGACTGGTCTGGTGAGTCAACTAGCTGTGGTCAAGCTCAGAGCGTTGCAAACAAATTCCTGAGGGAGGGGGGATTTTCCCAAGTAGCTGACTTCCCAACTAGAGGCAATAATACCTTAGATGTTTATCTCGTAAGGCCTGTAGAGCTGTATATTAACTGTCTGAAAGTACCAGGAATTAGTGACCATTCTGGGGTTGAATTAAATATTAGATACGGTGACATTACAAAATTAGACTCTGATGTAGCAAATAAGATCATATTCCAGTATCGCAGGGCGGATCAGGGCAAATTTCAGGGGTATTTGAATGAGCTATTTGTAGGATGGGCATCGGAAGGAAATCACATTAATATTGTGCCCAATTAGACACGGCAGACTGGCATCGAACTCGGGTCTTATCAAAGAAGACCAGGCCCATGATTCTGCCCAGAATCGAATCAGTGATCTCTGAGGGGGAACAGCTACAGGGAACCCGAAGAGCAATGAGTTATATCTGCATATAATCAGAATAGCAGGATTTCACGGCTATAATGGGAATATCATAGCTTTTTAAGGTGAATAATTGCAAGAAAATGCAGGCCTATGTACGTTTTAGAAGCCCGAATGCATGAAAGCAAACCAGCTTGACAGTTGACAAATCGGAGCTAGCGAAGGGGCGTATTTAAGTGACGCCAGGGAACTAATTTTCGTCTGGACCACAGGAACAGCTCAAGATTAATGACTCTGGGATCCACCAGTTCACAAGGCCTGAGAGTAGAGAGGGGGCAGTCGCCCACGGAAATTAATTGATTACAGCCAATTGGAGCATTGAAATGAAATAAAATTTACACCCAGGTGAATATATTCTAGGAAAGATAATTTAGGAGTGTTCTCACGCCTAAATTAAAGCCTACATCTATAAACGAGCCTCTGAACACACTGCTTCCGCTCGGGAGGAAGGTTTTGGAGACCAGCAGAGGGGGAAGTACCAGCATAGCGTTATGACGCCATGGTAGAAGGCAATTAATTGTAATTAATTGGCCGAAGCGATCGCTTGCACGCGAGTGATTTTGGGACCACCACACCTAGACAAACGAGGATTATACTTCACTTTGTCTGGAAATGTATTATTCCAGGAAGGGAGTCGGTCCTGAGTGTCCAGTGGACTATGTTTCACAAGAAAGCTTTATATAGGGGGAGCTTCGCAGGGAAGTTAGTTCGTCTTCAGTTCGTCTTGACTCAACACGTAAACTAACACGCTGCCAGATCACGCAAGAAAGTGCGCGAATTTGTAAAGTATCGACGCTCAAGTATATTTAGAGAACAATGGAAGCGCACCATGCAGCTTTACAATAGTAATTATGCATCGTGTAAGATTTAGTCTACAGCAGACATTTAACCAATAACATTCGCAAGTATAAATTCAATACAGCGTAGGGATAATTTAGGATGTTTATAGACAGTGAACATACCAGGAGGTGTTGTCATAGTTAAAAAATGACACATTATTGTCAGGATCACTACAGTTATGGGAGCCTGGAAGGCGTCACAAATAGTCGTGACAGAGGACTGAACAGAATTGCAGTAGAGGTGATATTGTAGGTGACGGGAATCGAACGCACGCACACGCAAGATAGACTTTCATGGAGACCAGCGGTTGTCGGAAGTTAGCTGCATCGCATCTCTGAGGTCAGGCGTTAGTAGGAGTCCAATTAAGGATCCACGTGTGAAGTTGTGCGGGAATTGTGTATAAAGTTAAATTACAGTGATTTTAAAAGTGTTTATGTGTATGGTAAAATAATATGTATTGTGTCAAAGTGAGAAAAGCCAGTGATGGAAAATATGATTATCATGTGTGAAGTGTATACCATGTGTCGTGTGATAAATATCATGATGGCTTAAGCAAAGCATCATGGTAGGCTCGTGGCTGGCGTGCTGGATTAACCCAGTAAAAATGAAAGTGAGTACAAATTTAATATGTTGATATGATTAAATAGTTCACCATACAACGAAGCATCACTCTGAGACTTAGAATTGACAGTCATTTATGTACGAGATTACACCCCTCGTATTTTGGTAAAATATGGCTTGGAGGGTGATTTGTTTACGGCCATTTAGGCCTAAGATATTGATGAAAGTAACGGTAACGTTAAATAATAATAATAATAATAATTATCTGGGGTCGGTAACAGTAATGAATAAATAAATGGGCATGTCAGGCCTATAGTACGTGCAAAGTGTGTCATGTCTAACGTAAAAATACTGTATTATTGTAAACAGTAAGAAGGAAACGTAAAATATCGAGATAATGAGAGTTTTTCAGTGTCATTGAATTGATTAAATGAATGTTTAATATGGTAAATTCTGCAGTGTTGTATTCGAGAACCATTAAGGTAATGTAAGCCAGTAAATTTATGCTTGTTTTGGGAGCTACATAAAGCTTTGGCTTAAGAGTAATTGCAGAGAGGACGCGAGTGCTTTAATAATTGAGTCATCTATGAGAAGTATTGTTTGAGCCGCGTACAGCGAGCAAGTAACGTAGAATCAAGAGATTTACGTCAATAAGTTGCGGGGATCATCCAAACATAGCTTGCGCGTTAGGCGAAAAGTCGGCTAATCTACGAGATAGTATCGCCTTGGAGCATACTTGTATCATTTGCAGCGAAGTGGGACAGAGACTGTCTGTATCCACCGTTTGCAGAATTTTGCCACTAGGGATATCTATTAGAGACCCTGTGTGAGCCCATGTATTAATTGATCTGCCCTTAGAGGTAAGACTAATGTTCGTCGTATAGGAAACGCCGATTTCCTCTTATTATAGGCAGCTGCACCAGTGAGAGAACTGTGATACTCACTTGAGATGCGCGCCAGAAGCCACTAATGTCGCCAAAGAACGGCAAAGCTATTACATGATCAATCCCCTGCCATGAATATTAATTAGGAGCCGAGTTGAGCCCATTATACTCTAAATGTAGGTGTTAAATAATTCGAATGACTCAATTACTAGGGACACAACACTCAGGGTACCTCCAGTATAACTGCACCAGTAAACAAACTTGACCTTGTGAGAAGCCAGATGGGGTGGTAGGAAGGCTACTAGACCGGCGGCCATCTTTCTCAGTCAGCCGAAACTAATTTATTGTCCGCTTGGAAAGGAGGTCTGTTGACCTGAACCTTTTATTTTAAAAGCGTAGTGGGACACTGAAGAATCTCGATATTTTGAAAAGTAATTAAGATATGATTATTGTGATGATGCCAATTGAATTAAATGCTTTATTTCCACACACATACCATGTTGGATCGCTGTGATCGGATAATATTTGGCCAAGTTATTCTCTGAGGAGGAATGCTGCACCAAATAAATATAGGCATCTTTGTAAAGTGCATTTGCCCAGTTTACACTAATTTATGCATACGGGTAGAGTAATTTCAATGACATGACACGTTTGTAACGATAATGTTTCGACCAGACCCAGAAAATCGTTGTATGGTGAAGCTATAAACATTTCTATCCATGTGTATTTTGGAAGGGAAAACGTACCACTTCAGCGTTTCAAATTGATGGGAAAAAGTAATACGAGTTGCACGACACAACACTTAGTAATTAAGGCATAAGATAATGAATTAATGTTAATGAAAGTAAATGCCCCGTGTAAAACAGATAAATGTTTAATAATTGCAAATTTAATGTCATTTAAAGATAATTTATGTTTATTGTGTTGTGATATTCCAGTTTGTGTTAAATTGTACCACGTGAAGAACACTATGGACACTCGCAAATGTCAGAGAGTATCAATAATAGGATGTTGGAATAGACTTGAGAGCAGGGAAGCACTAATTTTAACTTTGATTTTTGTTGTGGGAAGTAAGTGTAAAATATCCTTTGTTTGTGTTTTATGTTGTATAGCCATGATTTTCTATCATTAAATGTTATATTTAGGAATATGTTGTTTCTTTCAAGTAGAGTAGTTACCTGACAGACTCAAATCCTGAGCATGTGATCGTATGGTGGGCATGAATGTCCCATACCTCGAAAGACCGTGAGTTAGCTGGGATACGAACACATGTTCCATATGATGACGATTGGGTACAATATCCTGTGGACTAACGTTTTGAAAATTTTAAATAGCGCTATTGATAAATTTGTTCCATTTAAATTACTGAAACAAAACCCAGATCCTGAGTATTACACACGGGAAATCAGGAGTCTTAAACGGAAAATTAGGAAATTATACAATACAAGACATGATAGTGACAAGTATATGTTGAAATTTAAGTCCTTATCAAGATAGCTCGTCTTAAAAAAGAGGGCTGTTCATGACAATTATATGCAAGGTTTACTTGGTTCGGGAGGCGATGGGTGGAAAATTTTTACAGTTGTGTTAGGAGAAGAAAGGGAAATTCAAATAATTTGTCGATGATAATGTCCGGTGACGGGAAATTAATTACTGAGAAGCAGGCCATTGCTAATGAATTAAATGTCTTTTATGGTAGTGTGTTCAAAAAATCCAATAGCTGTGTGAACGGTGAATCTGGGGCTCCACTTCTCCAAATAAACCAGTCAGCAATTGTAAAGCTAATACAAAAATTACGTTACAATATATCGAAGGGTCCTGATAATATTGTTAGTGAAGTACTTAAACTAGGAGGTAGGGCCGTGGCACGATACTTAGATGTGATGTTTAATGTGTCCATAAACAATGCGCAAATCCCGGATGACTGGAAAAGAGCTACGGTAGTCCCAATATTTAAGGGAGGGATCAGACTTGAATTGGGCCACTACATGCCGGTTAGTCTTACGTCCATCGTTTGTAAACAGATGGAGCATCTCATTTGCGACTACTTGAGGGAACAGTGGGAAACATTATCATGGTTTAATGATAGGCAACATGGATTTCGGAAAGGTTACTCATGCGAGAGTCAGATGCTATCACTTTTTCAAGATATTAGCGAATCGTTAGACGATGGAGTTTCAGTCGACGCCGTAGTTATAGATTTTGCGAAGGCATTTGATGTCGTGCCGCATGACATGCTACTCCATAAATTAGCTTCGACGAAGATTGATAGAAGAGTAATTTTATGGATCCAAGAATTTTTGACGGGTCGTTCCCAGAAAGTGAAAGTTGAAGGCCGATTCTCGGATGAAATTACCGTAACGTCGGGTATCCCTCAGGGCAGCGTAATCGGAACTTTGTTATTTTAGGCGTTTATAAATGACTTACCAAATGGGATTCGCAGTGACTGTCCATTGTTTGCGGATGATTGTGTAATATATTGAAAGATACATGACTAACAAGACAATGCAGTACTTCAAGATGACTGAACCTGGTCTATAAGTGGGCGATTGAAAATAAAATGAAAATAAACATAAGAAAATGTAGTCTAATAAAAATAGGGAAAATGCGAAGGCAAGATTTTCAATATAACATTGGCTCGGAAATACTTGTAGAAGAAGATTCTTGCAAATATTTGGGCGTTCACGTAAGAAATGATATGAAATGGAGTAGTCATATAGGATGTGTAGTTTCTAAAGCTTACAAATCCCTGCACTTTGTAATGAGGGTATTAAAAGGAAGTAGTACCTCTGCTAAAGGAGATTTGTCACTTGTAAGACCTATTCTGGAATACGCCTCGGCGGTTTGGGATCCATATCAAGTAGGGCTCATAAATGAGTTGGAAATGGTACAAAGAAAGGTCGCTAGATTTGTGCTCAGTGACTCTAATCCTAGGAGCAGTGTGAGCCGTATGTTAAAGAAACTTGGGTGGGAATCACTTGAGGCTAGGAGGATGAAATCTAGACTCTGCGCTATGTACAACACGTATACAAATCAACCAGCATTGGGTGAGCTTAGCAATCGTATGGAAAAGCCTACTTACATGGGTAGGAGCGATCATCCTTCCAAAGTTAAGGACCGACCACAGCGAACAAATTATGGTAAATATTCTTTCGTAAACCGTGCCATTGGTAATTGGAACTCTCTACCTGCCGCAGTCTTAGAGCCTTTTCCCAAACAAATAGGTGTGTTTAAGAAAAGACTGACTGTTTGTGTAAATACTCCAGTTTAATTGATAGTGAATTGTTATGTACAATTATTTATTTGTTATGTATATATAATTTGCCACCGGGGACACACCCCCAATTGCAAATAAACGAATGCATGAATGAATGAATATCCGTACTTACTGCAGCTGCCCTCACAGCCATGGTGCACGTTTGACGAGCGCGGCTACGCCGCGGCATGAAATGCATGTACAATTTGACTTCGAGTAGGCTATCTATAACACCCCCCAATCGGCCGATCCTGGCTACGCTACTGACTGCTCTTCCGTTAAGCGTATGAATGCCTTAAAATTATTCAAATAACACATTTTTGAAATACCCAAGTGTCTAAACGCAAAGCTCATGCCACAATGATTCATTGACACAGTGGCGTAGCCAGAGGGGGGGGGGCAGAAGGGCCGCCCCCCCCCCCCCCAAAAAAAAATCAGAAATTGGGGTGGGCATAATCCATCATATTTTCTTACTGCTCGAACAAATTTAGAACCTACAACGAAATGTTAAATACAGTAAATGAGTTGATAAAGAATGTACGGGGATTTTCCAAGAACAGTAGGAGCCTCAGTACTAGGGATACAACCAGGTGACGATGGCAAAAGTTTACGAAGAAATTAGGAGATTGCCAATTAGCAAGAAACCTCTCTGGAGGGGGCCAGTTATAGCTTGTCAGCTTACACTCTCTGGTCAGCTTTTAATTTCCTTTTCCTGGAAATAGCAGTGCTAAAATGTCCCAGGCTACAATACTGGCGCAGCGTGGTTAATTGTCGCCACTGTCGGGATTTACGGTAGTTGTGTGTGTGAGCGAGAGGAGAGATACAGTTTGTAAGTGGTAGTATTGGGGAAGAGTCGAGAGTTGTTTGATAGTTTCTCTTTTCTTTCTTCTTTTTGTCACATTAGCGAGTGTTTAGAAGATCGACTCCGCTTTGGCATAAAGAAGGCAAAACTGGATACATCTTCGGTAAGTTATGAATAGTTTTTATTGTAGGTGGAGGAACATTTGGGCCCCCATTTCATTATAAAGTGTGCCCGCTGGCCGAAGGTTTCGGGGAGCCACCGGTTTCAAATGACCCTTCCGAGACCCTCTTCCAGTTAACACACAAGTATAGGGGACGGCACATTCATAAGCTGGTAATGCACAAAGGTCTGCACTCGGGGGTATCGGGAATTGGTGAGGTTCGATCTTTAACCAGCTCAGAGGAATGCATCGATAACAAAACTAAGCAAGAAAGAGAGGTCAGTCTTATGTTAAAATCACGAATAAATTTTTATTCAGAATAGATCCCTAGCCTAGCATGAGAGTTGCAAACGGCTAGTCCGATACTATTCTGCCCTGAAAGAAAATATAAAAAAAGTCTTAAACAAGATCTAAATTACTCTCATGGTCCTAATACAAAATTCGACTAAGAACGAACAAGCTAAGAGAGTGGCACGTAAGATCAGCCCTAAGCAATTACATCGAAAAGGACTACGGGAGGATCAAACTTCAAAAGAATCTACTGCAAAGCAAGACATTTACTTGTTTACAAATACTAGAACATTTACATTTAATAGCAAGGGGGGAATTTATTCTACGCTATGATGGTGCCATCTCGAACATTTATCTTTAAATTACAGGTTTAGCTAGACCTAAATATCATTAATTAAGAAACTAGACGCGTTTATTACAAAGAAAATCAAGCTATGTGCACAACGTTGCTGAATAAAAAAAAAGAGCTATGCTAATACAACACAAATGCATACAATAATTCAGCACTCCTATGGTTGTGCAATTGGCACTGCCTGCGTACTCGATTTGTTACTGTTTGTAACAAATGGTCATAGTTTCAAAGTGTTAAGAAAGTAGGAAAATATAGGAAAGCCTGCAAATGCGATGGTAATTAAACAATTACATCGACTCATATTGCTACCAATCTGATGTGTGTGCTACAGTTATCACATCATCAATTGGTTGTCGACTATTCATGTGAAAGTGTATCAAAATGTATCTAAAATGGTTTAGCAATAACTAAGTGTTAACAGTCGGTCCAGAAAATATATTATTTTTAGTATTTATTATCTTATTTAAGTTCAGGGGGAATTATGAGATTTGTTTAGTTTTACAAAATCCTATATTTGATTATTAAAGCTTCACACAATTATTTATTCCTCACGGTATAGTTGTTCAGTTTATGGACCTTTAAATAGCGTTCAGTGTACTCAGGTAACGTGTGTATCCAACTTAAGCAAAATAACTTAATAGTTTAATAGTTTACTAGACACCCTGTGTCTTCACCAATACTTCGTCATTATTAGACATCCTGTGTCTCCACCAATTACTTCACTCTTATTACGGATTCATCAATCCTTCTGAATGAATAAATAAATAATGCACTGCCTAAAATTGAGTGTGCTGTGGACTGGCTCGGCTTGTAACCTTGGCCTTGATTTAACATCTGCCGAAACTAGTTTCTTTGTCATCAGCTTCACAAAATAAAAGTTGATAATAACTGTTTGAAATTATACGAAATGGACATTACAAAATACTGCCTTCCTGGCGTTTATAAATGTTTAATGAAACTATTACTTTCCACACGCGTTCTTATAATAGCTGCCTGCGTTGTGCACTTAAAGAAATGAAACCAAATTAAATTAAATCTACTGTTTCCAACTCATTACAATACGCTACTAATACATGATCTGACTTACAGATGCTGCGACCCTTGGTTCGAGACCCGCCATGAGCTGTTATAAGCGGTCTCTTATATGGTATTAGATCATCTCCTCATTGTATCCGGTCATCTTTCGCTGGCAATTCCCCACGCATGATTTAGAAATCGATTGCCATAGCGTGGTTGGGGTTGTATTCAAAGATCTGATGTTTTAGCAGGATCATAATGTTAGCGTTGGTGATAGTATTACACATATTTAAAGAAAACTTGCACTCACTGATACTAATGTGCGGTAGTAAATTGCCCATTTTCACTCCGCCACTGGCGTTAACCTGTCGCTTGTGCGACACTCACTCGTGACCTTTTCACTAATATTTACATAAAATATTAAACCAAAAATTACTACAAATCCGGCAAACAAAAATATATACTCGTAGATTTTATACAGTTTATCAATACTACACAGTTTATGTAGCACTGAGGTTTGACCATGCGGTCGTAAAGTTTGCGTTACACACGTCCATCATTTCGCCTCTTGAATAAAAAATATTTCACATTTTATGTATTAATAAACGTCTCCAATCATTAGATTGTCAAATAATGCTCTGATGGCTGTCCGTTAGACAAATACACACTGATTTTCCGTGTCACATGGTTTCCCTTTACGGACGTACTTTTACTTGTGCTCCAACATGCACATCGATGTTGTTTCATCCAATGACAAATAGGAACTGGTGTTACTAAATATGGCGTGCTCTTAGGATATGTGTTAGCCGCGTAAATTGACAATTTCGTTGATCTGCGAAGTATGCTGTATTTTAAATAAGCAGAATTACTTTGTTTAAATTATAGTTGATTTATGGAATGTCTAAAGTGCATAAAAATATGATTATAAGCAATTTTGCTTCAGCTTCTTCCCGCCGCTCGCAGGGTATGTTCAGTTACTCTTCAGCATGGATCTTGGTCTTTGTTAGCTGTGCAAACATGCGTCAACGGGCGCAATAGGCACAGCTTTTAAATAAGGTTCTCTGCACGAGAAAGACGCATTGCTCACTAATAGAATGTTAAGTTATACGATTTTTTTTTAAGGTTCGTATTCATTTATTAATATTTAAAGGGTGTTACAGTTTCCTCTGAATAATAATAATAATAAACAAGAATGAGGTCCACGGTGACCGTTAGGCTTACCTTAAAACAGCACTGAATAAATTACACTAACAATAAAAGACCTAAATGTTTTGCAACGCACCTTCTTTGTTTGATGCCTTTATGAGTGTCCCTTCTTCCTGTTATCTACTCCTGATGGGTTTTGTTTTGGACATATTCATTCAACTGACTAAAACCATTTCTGGCAAATAAACTATTTAAAAATCACCAAGACATAATGCGGCATTAATGCAAAGAACATTCTGACCTGAAACGCCATAATAACTGATAATTGAAAATCTGAGCGACAGAGACAAATATAGGCACTCACACAGCTGTGAGCTGCCTCAAAACAAAGCAACGAAGACCGGAATTCAGACAGACATGAACAGACTGAATATTTTTGTCCTAACCTAAAAATGGAACCTAAAGTAGCCTACTTAAAATCAGAATAAGTAGTTGCGTGGATAACTATATAGCCTGTTTTCATATATCCTATTGGGCTTCTTTATAAAAAAAAACTCCTGCCTATGGAAAGGAACTCCATATTGGATTGCTCTGTAAGTAGGCCATAGAGTTATGCACCATTATATTAAGATTATTGCGTAGGTTCATTATTCAAACGATCACTTCAATCGCATGATTAGGACACAAGAAATAAAAAAAATCAATTTTAAAATGTCGCACTGCCGCCTTCTTGTGGTTATGAAACAATTGAATTTAATTATATGGCAGTAGAATTTTTATGAACATTTACCGTGCCAAGTTTCACTGCGCTCGGATAATTAAATCGCAAGTCAATTCCATTTAACTGTTTTAACTTCGCTTGGCCGCCATGATGGTATTGTGCTGACCAGGTCATTGAAAGTCGAATAGGTGAACTTTAATAGCCTCTATCAGCATACAAAATTTCAGTTTGATTGCTGCAATAGATTCGTAGATATTGAGAACCGTCTAAATATTTCGGATGGTCGCCATGTTGGATTGTTATATATGTTGGCCCCACAGTTATGTACCATTAAATGAAAATTATTACGTAGGTTCATTATTCAAACTTTCAATTCGATCACATGATTAGGACACAAGAAATAAAAACTTAATTTTAAAATTTCGCACGGCGGCCTTCTTGAGGTTATGTAATTAATTAGAATTTGTATAAACATTTACCGTTTCACTGCGCTCGGATGGTTAAATCGCGTGAAATATCCATTAAAATGTTTCAAATTCGCTTGGCCACCATGTACGTTTGGTACTTGACAGGTTTTAAAAAGCCACATCGGTAAACTTGTAGTAGTAGGCTACCCTTTATCACTGTACAACATTTCAGAGTGATATATGTTACCGTTGCGGAGATATAGAATGCCAGTGAAATACTTTTCGGGGCCCGCGTGTTGAATTGGTGAAATGTATCAACATTTGAAAGGCACGGTCGAGGTAGTAGTATGTGCTTACCGAGTTTCATTGAAATCGCTCCGGCCGTTTAGATTTTATTAAGGGAGGGGCGGGGGGCACGCACACACATGGACAAAGGGTGATCTCATAAGCCTTTTTTTTTTTTTCATAAATGAAAATAGGCTAAAATACATGAACTCCGACAGTAATAGATGAGGACCTAATGGGCCCCCCTCCAAACTAAAATCCTGGCTACGCTACTGCGATCGACATGCAATGTAGACTGTACCGATATCTCCGAAAAGCAGATTGCGTCACACAGCTGATAAGTTGTACTTATTCTTACATCTTCCGCCGGCAAGGAATAATAACACCGTAAAAGACAAAAGTCATCAGTTTATGTGCGCGTGCAGTCACTCCCTTTTCCAAGGTAAGACACAGCAGCAGCGTAGCCAAGTAGATTTAGTCACGCACCAGGAGCTCCACCAGAATCTAGGTTTGAATCCCAGCGCCCACAGTGACCATACTGAGCAGAGATTTTCTATTGATGAACACGGTGTCAGCGCAGTGCCTACTACAAGCCAGAATTCAGAGGAAATTAATGTAAACGCAATTTGGAACTATGTTTATAGACATACGCTCAAGATAATATTTCTAGTTATTCTAACATAAATTTGAAAATTCTAAGAAAAAAATACAGATATTTTAGCTGAGGATCTTGAGCTTAGGCCAACGGCAGCTTGGGAGGGGTACCTTGGGCGTCCTGGCATTCTCTTTAGATGACATTTCTGAAGTGAATTAGGCCTACTTGGCCAACTTTTCTTTCTAAATAAGTTATCAGATTTCTGATTTAAAAAATCGTCAGTAAACTCAAAAGGATCTACGAGTTGGGTTAATTTAGTACACTATCAGTTTTTGAATTAGACATACTGGTAGTATAGAGATTTTATGAAATTGGCACTTAATAGGTTAATAATAATGAAAAGAGGAAGATTGCTGTAGGCTATAAGCCTATGTGCTATGTGGCCTTAAATCCAGGTCATCAGTCAAAAACTGAGGAAGAAATATATCTATATTTAAGCCTGGGCCTACTGTGCATACCAGTATGTTTTAAAATGCAGCTTACCAAAGGATTCTCTACACTCTTATCAGCTTCTAAAAATACATCACTTGGAGTCTTGGAATTAGGCCTAGGTTGTTGTTATCCTACACAGCAGTAAATTCGGGCAGATGACCTCGCTGTTGCGTCCCAATGACTAGCAAACTAACTAACAGCAGAAAATTCAGACATAAATTAAAATTTACAACTAGACTACCGGTATATTTTAATAAGCCTACTTTTACAGTCATATCAAAGTTATCTAATATCAAAGAAGTGCCTTTACTATATTTACTGTATCTGCCAGTCAGCTGACTAACAATCAACAATGTTTATATTATTATTGAAGAGAAATGGAATTATAGTACGACCGTGACCATGATTGGCGGAAATCGAACCCGCTTCCTTGCGATGTGGACCAACGAGAACAGAGAATGATAGAGAGGGCAAAGGAGACACTCCTAAGTTATCGCCAAGCCAAGTCTGGCCATTTCCCGCCGTGTTAACTCACTGTGTATTCTGCAATTCGCTGTAGTGATTGACAAATTCCTGTGTGGCCTGTGTTGAGTGGCGTATGTTAACGTGCCAGTGCTGCATAGACGAAAAGCTATTCAATCAGGGGAAGAACTCATGTTTAATACAGTGGCGGCCGGTAATGAGGTTGCAGTGTTGCACAACGACCATATTGATTCATGAAAAACAATTAATACCATAATAATATTTTTAGTAATTAAAGTACCGGGTGAGTTAGCCGTGGTCGTTACGGCATGACTGCTGGCAGTCGCTCACATCCGGGAGGCGAGGAGGTTCGAATCCCCCCGCCGGCAACCTTGAAGATGGTCTTCTGTGGTTTCCCATCTTCCTTCCAGGCAAATGCCGGGGTTGGTCCCTAACTATAGGCCACAGCCGCTACCTTCCAACTCCTCGTCCTTACATTCCAACTTCCCTCCCCAACGGTACTTGTAGCTCACCCATCGGGTGTCCGTCTCGAAGCAGCTACAAAACTGGCGAGCCGAACATGTCCTCGGACACTCCCGGCACTGAAAGCCATACGCTAAAAAAAGTAATAAAAGTTGTATGTTTCCTTTTATATGTATAGGAATTCATAATTCTGTTCTTTAACAATTCAGGAAATCTTATATTAAGTTGCTGTGAACTTACAGAAAGCGTAGCGCGCCAATACTGAAGGGTATGGCAGAGATGCTAGACCGAGTAAGCCCTATCCCAACAGTTAACACGGCTGGTCGTTGCCCGCTGACTGCAACTAGAAGAGGCCGAGGCGCAGGCGCGGACGGAGACATCCGAGATGCTCCGTCAACTGCCGATACTATGTCTTGCAATGTTGCGCGTACTTGTGACAGTCGCAGTTCTCGCCCTCGTATATAACTTACGTTGTTTTGTTCTCGTGAAGGTTTTCATGTAGAGTGTAGAGTGTAGACTAACTTATATTCCATTTAATCCGATGAAAATGTGATGTCTCTGAAATGCGACATTCGTTATGAATGAGGTACATCCGTTTTACCGCGCAATTGAATACAGTTTTCTCCGATATCAAGCAGTCTTTTACCCTATCACCTCATGGGCGCCCGCAGGAGGGGTGGGGGCGGCGACAAGGAGGGGCCGTGCCCCCACCCCCTGAAGTCCCGAGGATATTTCGATCGTTCGTTGCCACACCAGTTTATTTCATAAATTGAAATTTGAGATGTAGGGGTAATTCCACAGTTTTATTTAACTTAATAATTTGGGATTATTTGAGAATATTTTCAGTTATTTAAAAAATCGGCCAACTGGATTAACATTACCATTTTGATGAACTGCTTGATTTTTAGCCTATTTTCATTTTATGAAAAAAAAATAGACTTATGAGATCACATTTTGTCCGTGTGTGTGCGTATGTGTGTATTGTGTGATGTGTGTGTGTGTCCCCCCT
The DNA here is from genome assembly GCA_946902985.2 of Meconema thalassinum. Lineage (NCBI taxonomy): Eukaryota > Metazoa > Arthropoda > Insecta > Orthoptera > Tettigoniidae > Meconema > Meconema thalassinum. Next base: position 214,688,643 of record OX336389.2, on the reverse strand, counting down.
AATTACTTCTAAACGGCTGGAGCGATTTCAATGAGACTCAGTAAGGTCATAGCACCATTTCAGCCGACCCCGACCGAGCCCTTCAAATTTTACTAAGTCTCACCAATCCAACATGGCGGCTGTGCGAAATATTTAACCAGCATTCAATATCTCCGAAACTATTACCGACTAGCAGGTACCCACGGCTTCGCTCGCGATCAAGACAATGGGAATGATAATTGGTCTACTCTATTACAGCAATCGCGGCTACAGGTGGGTCCATTCTAATTCTAATACATACAGTATAATGATATGAGCAGCAAAGTGGGAATTTTATAGAGTTGTGAAAGTCTGCAGGGTACGATGATACATTAAGTGAACACATTTGAAAATTACGTTTTTGGTTTTGCCATCTTCTGCTGAGACATAACTATTTTGTTGTCCAGATACTCGCGAGCACGCCACACACAGTTGCCCATGGGAAAAAATTGTTTTGTCTAAATGTACACCTGCTGATGTTAAGTGTGTGCCATTGCGCTTTGTTAATACGTAGAAATAGCGAATATTGTTTGAAGAGGGAACTGCACTCTTGCACACTGGAATGGCAAATCTATCGGAATATGGGGAATTAAAAGTATTTTTCCTTAAGCTATTCTAGGTGTAATTTTGCCACACTTATTGATGATTTGAACGTCAACATGTCGCTATTAATAGACCTAAAATATCTCTCACCTTGGCCGCTGACGTACATTATGCAGTCTCTTCCAGTGTTACATCCCAGGGATTGAAATTTTCCAACAATCCTTTTGACTCACATGCCTCTCTAAGTAATTAAAACTCCTGATTGATTTTGTTTGAGTCTTCAGTTTTTTGACTGGTTTGATGCCGCCCTCCATGCCTCCCTCTCCTGAGCTAATCGTTTCATCTCTACATACAGTAGCTACCACACCCTACATCCGAGGCAATCTGTTTAATCCTGGTCTACCCCTACAGTTCTTGTCCTCGATCCTCCCATCCATAACTAAGCTTGCTATTCCTGGGTAGCTTGATATGTGTCCTATCAACCTATCTCTTCTCTTTATTAGCAGTCGCCAGAAACATCACTCCTCTCCCACTCGTCTTAATACATCTTCATTTGTTACCCTATCTACTCATCTGATCATAATTCTCCTGTAACACCACATTTCAAACGCTTCAATTCTCCTCTTTTCTGCTGCACCATTAGTCCAAGTTTCACTTCCTTATAGTGTGACGCTCCAGACTAAAGCTTTCCAAAATGACTTCCTAATACCTAAATGTATATTCGATGTCAACAGATTCCTTTTCTGTAGAAATGCTTCCCTTTCCTGAGCCAATCTACGTTTTATATCCTCTTTGCTTCGTCCATCACTGGATATTTTGCTTCCTAAGTAACAGAAGTCTCCTACTTCCCGTAGCGTTTCACCTGCCAATTTGATGCCCATAGAGGTTTCTCATTTATTTCGGCTGCGTTCCAATAATTTTGTTTTACATTTATTGATTTTTATAATGAATTCTTTCTTCAAGGCGGAGCCCATATCATTCAAAAACTCATTCAAATCCTCTGGCGTATCGCCAAGATGACGATGTCATCAGCAAATCTCAGAGATGAAATTATTTCTCCTTGAATCTTCGCTCCCACATTAAGTTTTTCTCCAATTTCCTGATTATTATGTTTTTAGAGATCTTTGAAATGCGTTGCCCTCGAACATGGTGTAGATGCATTGTCAAAGGAAAACATTCCATGTTACGAACGTGGGCCGCATAACCTGTATCGAAAGCCTATTCTGAACAGTAGTTCCTTGAACTCAGATTTGCCAATATTTTATTGTATCTCTCCATGTGGTATATTTCTGTACCTCAACATACAGAAGAGTGCTTCAAAAATCATTTTTTGTGTAAATTTTGGAAAAGATAGTGAGTGTGGTTTCTTCCGAAGTGGATACTCGCTCGTAGAAATTCCTTTCAGTAAAATAGGCTGCTTCACAATTTTGTAAGTGCACATTGAGGTATGTGACGGCGGGATGCCTTAAGTGTTACGGAAACGGCAATAGCCGCCACAGAGCTTCGTTGCTACTGAAATAACGACCAGACTGACATTTGTACTTAACTATACGGGATTTGTGAGCCCAGTGTTTATGAAATTGAACGTAGCTATATCGCTACCTTTATTTAGTAGCCGCTACTGTAGTGTTTAAAAATTAAAAGTGGTATTAGAAGGCGCTTTCCCTATTTTTTTTTTACCCCTGTCACTACAGTTCATGAAAGGCATAGGCCTATCATGCGACCGCTTCCCAGCCATTTGGCCTACAGATATTGTGGTGACCCGTGGTCAGTGCATCGTGTCCCCTCGGCCGTTAATCTTATTCTTCGTGACTGGGACGCTGCCTCACTATCAGACAGCTACTCAATTGTCTTCACGAAGCTGAGTGCATCCCGTTGCAGCTCTCACGTCAGTGTCTAAAATCTCTGACGGAGCCGGGAATCGAACCCGGGGCCTCCGGATGAGAGGCAGGTGAGCTACCCTGTTCTTATTGTGTTTATATATATATCTTGAAAAAGATAATAAATGGACTGGTATTGCCTCCTAAAGGGATATATAGAAAATCGGATGTCATACCTTGAGGCTCTGTTGCCATGGAAACGGACTTGCCATTAGTTCATCAGTTTATTAGAGTGAAGATAGTTTTCTGCGAATATCTTTGAAACTGTTGGTTTTAGGGCCTTAAAAAGTGGTTTTCGGAAGTATTGTTTCTTGCATCGAGGGGCGTAAAATGAGCTTTGTCCGGTCTTTATGCGACAACTTCGATATTTTGTCCTGGTTGAGTATTTTTGGTGACTTTTCAGTTATGTTGCCCGTTCCACGGGAACAATGATTTATTTCCGGATGAATGGCAGCCTATATATGTTATCCCAGGGTATAAGCTGTCTCAATTTCAAATTTCATCCAAATCCGTCCAGCCGTTTTAGTGTCAAGAGGTAACAAACTAACACACACACAGACAGACAGACTTTCACAATTATAATATATATAGGGATATCACTCTGAAATTTTGTACGGTGATTAAGAGCACTACTAAAAGTTCACCTATGGATTTTTCAGAGACCTGGTAACTATTTAACTATTTAACCAACATGGTGGCCAAGCGAAGTTGCGACTTTTCAATAGACTTTTCTCGCGATTTAACCATCCAAACGCAATGAAACTTGGTACAGCAAATGTTCATACACGTTGTAATGCACTGGCATTTAATTTAGTTCAATTGTTAACATAACCTCAAGATGGTGGCTGTGCGAAATATTTCACTGGCATTCTATATCTCCGAAACTATTACTGATATCACCCTGAAAGTTTGCACAATGATAAAGGGCACTACTGCACGTTTATCTATGTAACTTTCAAAAACCAGTAAAGTATAAAACGAGCATGGCGGCCAAGCGAATTTGAAATGTTTTAATAGATTTTTCTCGTGATTTAACCATCTGAGCGCAGTGAAATATGGTACAGTATATGATTATACGTATTGTAATGCACTAGCATCTAATTTAGTTCAGTTGTTTACATAAACTCAAGATGGCGGCTGTGCGGAATTTTAAAATTAAGTTTTTATTTCTTGTGTCGTAATCAGGCGATCGAAGTGAAAGTTTGCATAATGAAGCTACGCAATAATTTTCCTTTAATGGTACATAACTCTATGGCCTATACATATAACAATCCAAAATGGCGATCATCCGAAATATTTAGACGGTTCTCAATATCTACGAATTTTTTATATAATCAAACTGAAAGTTTTTATGTTCATAGAGGCAATTAACATAAGTAGGATATTATGAAAATGGGCTTTCGTTCTTCACGGAACTACTTGTTATATTTGTCGATACATTGTGATACAACTACTTTTTGCCTGATTTAAAAAATGGACATTATGACGATGATTCACAAAGAAAAGCGAACTCCTATGGACAAAAACTCTGAACTAAAAAAAAATATTCCTCCCATTCATGGCATAAATTCCATGTACCCAAAGGTTTAAGAGCAGCCAAATAATGAATGTCATGAAACAAGTAAGAAATGAAGCAAAAATTGCGGAGGGAGGGGGGGGGGGGGGGTACATCTTAATATCATCTAGTGACATATAGGTAATGAAATAAAAAATAATACATGCCCCCACCCCCACCCTAGTAAAAATCCTGCGTGTGCCCATGTACCACCTTAATGAGTTAGCCGTGGTCGTTACGGCATGACTAATGGCAGTCGCTCACATCCGGGAGGCGAGGAGGTTCGAATCCCCCCCACCGGCAACCTTGAAAAGGGTATTCTGTGGTTTCCCATCTTCCTTCCAGGCAAATGCCGGGGTTGGTCCCTAACTATAGGCCACAGCCGCTACCTTCCAACTCCTCGCCCTTCCCTTCCAACTTTCCTCCCCAACGGTACTTGTAGCTCACCCATTGGGTGTCCGTCTCGAAGCAGCTACAAAACTGGCGAGCCGAACATGTCCTCGGACACTCCCGGCACTAAAAGCCATACGCTAAAAAGAAAAATTAATGAAAATAATGCAACACCCAGAACATTTATCCGCCGGCCGCCACTGGTTTAATAACTAAACCGAACGGAGAGTCAATGCTGGTGCACCAAGTGATCAACTCATGTGTGGGTCGGAGAAATCTCTTCAACCAGGATCATTTTCTTGAACTCGACGACAACCATTTTAATTGGTTAATCAGAGCTGTGGCTGAGAAATATCTCGGTATTAAGTTATATCATAATTAGAGATGTCGAAAATATGTTCGTAAGCTGAATAACAAGCTCATACTCTTTAAGGGCCAGTAGACTATCAAAAGGGACAGTTCGTGGTCACATGTGATGTATTTAGACCATCGATGCTTTTAAGATGACTTACATATGATGAGAATACCATTCAAAATATGTTTAAAATGCAATTTCTGTGTGTCACAAAAATTAATTTCCTTTTTGTCGATTTTATCAAGTATTTTGGGATATTAGGATAATTTATCAAATTGAAAATAATTAATGAACACGAGAACAAATACAAAAGGTACATCAAATATATGCTGAGTTTTTGTAAGAAATAAACAAAACCTCAAAGGCATTTCGATTTAATTATAGAACTTGTTAAAGACTGCCTGAGAAACAACTGACCAAGTCGTTGTTTAAAGCAGCATAACTATTCTTGAAAGGCGAAAGCATGTACTGTAGACAGATGCGTAATTTATGTTGACTACTTTTCATTTCACGAATATACGTAGGGTCTACTACTCTACTCCCTAATATCCATGGAATGCTAAGTCAGGCATTTTACTAAATGGAAAATACATCACTTAGAGCTTCAGGCTTTGATTTCTTATGTAACTACAGCAATCATAGACGCACTTACAAAAACATACTTAAGGAGAAGAGAGCAGCCTGGGTAGAGGAAGAAGGGAAGAGATTGTTAGAGAAGGCTTCAGAAAACCACTTCGCGGCACTGACACCTAGGACACCGAAGTTCTCCCAAACTATCACAATGGAAACATGGCACTCACACTTTCAACAGATCTATAACAGGCAATCAACTACAAGGACAACCTACGCAACTCGGAATACAGACTTCCCTCGCATTTCAACAGAGGAGGTAACAAATACGGTTATGGAACTGAAAGACTATAAAGCTGCCGTTACATACGAAATCTTCAATGAGCATCTGAAAGAAGCCCTGCCACACCTTGGGAAATTATGGACAGCCTTATTCAACAAGTGCCTAGAAATAGGCAAAGTATCGAGCAACTGGAGAACCGCAACGCTAAAACTATTGTACAAAGGTAAAGGTAGCCTCCTCCAGTGGCTCACATCTAGTGGGACGTGGGTTGGCGACCACGGGACCCCAGCTGAGTCCGGCATTGCTTCCACTTACTTGTGCCGGGCTCCTCTCAGTCTTCTTTCCTGTCGATCTCCCTTGGTCAACTCTTGTTCTTTTCCGACCCCAACGGTATTAGGGTATCCGAGGCCTAGGGAGTCTTTCACTTTCCCGCCTTAATTGGCCCTTGACTCATCTTTCCTGATCCCTCCTTCTTCGAGGGGTCAGACCTCTTGTTTTCTTTTCATTATATTTCCTTTTCTCTTTAAGATTCCCGCACTGTTTTTGTTAAATGGCTCCCCGTGTATCTAAATTCCATTTAGCGATTTTTTTTTTTTTTGCATCTTCACTCCATTTTGTAGGTGTTTTCAATCTCCGTTGCATTTTGTAAGTCTTTTCGATCTAAATTGCATTTTGTGAGTGTTTTCAACCTCAATTGCATTTTGTAAGGATTTACAATTTAAATTGCTTTTTAGTAAGTCTTTCAATATAGGGGATGGGACTTTTGTGAGTATTTCGAATTTCAATTGCATTTTGTATTTTCAACCTAAACTGCTTTTGCAAGTATTTTCAATCTAAATTGCATTTTGTAGGTGTGCATTTTGCAAGTATTTTGATTCTCAATTGCATTTTGTGAGTATTTTGAATCTAAATTACATTTTGTAAGTATTTTCAATCTAAATTGCATTTTGTAAGTATTGTCCATCCAATTGAGTACAGTAGTTTGAATCTACCATACATTTTGTAAGCATTTTCAATTTCAATTGCATTTTGTAAGTATTTTGAATATCAATTGCACTTCGTGATTATTTGAAATCTGAAATGCGCATTTTTCAATCTAAATTGCATTGTGTATTTTCAATTTCAATTGCATTTTGTAAGAATTTTGAACCTCAATTGCATTTTGTACGTATTTTCAATCTCATTTGCATTTTGTAAGTATTTTGAATTTCACTTGCATTTTGTAAGTATTTCGACTGTACATTGCATTTTGTACGTATTTTGAACTTAACGTACATTTTGTGCGTATTTTTCAATCTATTCCTTTTGTGAGTATTTTCGTTCTAAATTCCCTTTTGCAAGTATTACCGCTTTCCATTTTGTGAGTAGTTTCAATCTGAGTTCCTTTTTGTAAGTATTTTCCTTCGCACTTAATTTTCGTTTTGGTTTCCACTTCATTGACATTTTCGCTATCACCCAGACCATTAGGGGCCGATGACCTAGATGTTAGACCCCTTAAAACAACTATTATCATTATCATCGTAAAGGTAGCCCAGACCACCCGGACTCCTACAGAGGAATTGCGTTGGAGAACTAACTGTTCAAGGTTTTCACCAAAATCCAGTCTACAAGATTAGAAAAGGAAACAATCGGACAAATACCGGAACGATTTGGCTTTAGGAGAGGCAGATCGACACTTCACGCAATAAGTAACTTAATGGATGATATAAAGGAAGCACTCAGGCATCACAGAGGGACACTACACGTCATATTCATCGGCTATAAGAAGGCCTTCGACCTACTTGACCGCCAGATAATCATTGACAAGCTGAAACGTATGATCGGAGAAGACAACTATCTAACGGCCATCATGGATAAGACACTGCAACAAAATGAGCTCACCATCAAAGATAACATCCAAACTTCGACCCCGATACGACAGACCAATGGAATTCTGCAGGGTGAACCAGCGAGCCCCCTACTGTTCAATCTTGCAACGTCAGATGTCAGCGAGTGTTTCGGAAATCTGAAGGAGCAGATCACATTCTACGCTTACACAGACGACACGGCACTAGCCGCAACACACCTGGAGGTACTACAGGAATGTATGTATCGCATAATGTTATGGGCAGAGAAGAATAAGCTAGAGATTAATGAGCAAAATACAGTTCAAATGATATTTAGGAAGGGAGGGAAAGTAACTGTCAGGGAGCAACTGTTCTTCACGCCAACCCAGGAGCCAATCAAAATAGCTAAGGAATTTAACTATCTCGGAATGACACTACAGACTACCGGTACGACCTTTACTAAGCACATCAGAAATAGAGCAACGGCAGCCATACTGGCCATCAACGACATCCAGCTACTGCGCAGACTTTCTGTATCCACTGCCATGAAAATCTTCAACAAAAGTTTGGTGCTTTACAGTCGGTCAACACGAATGTACCCAAATAGAGCTGGGTTATGCCCTAATCCTGAAATAAATTACATGAGATTAATCTTCAACACCAAAATAATTCCCATAGTGACTTACGGACTAGAATTAATATGGACATATCTCACCAAATCAAATCTTAAAAACATCGAGCAGATCAAAGCGACATATCTTAAGATACTATTATGCGTAGCCTATCAAAATTCACCCACTCCAGACTAACTTACGAGCTTGTCAGAGAACCTTTCTCCATAGAGCAATTAAGACAGAAAATGCCCCTACCATCCACAAAGGCATATCAGGAACTATTAGTAGAACTACAGAACAAGAAAAAAGAGATATGGCTGGATTTCTATTCGACCGAAGCAATGACGTCTACAGACTGGAAAGCTGTGGACTAAGATCTGCGCCACATGCTGACGCGATATGCAGTACACGGGTTCCACCATCGCATTTGCAAGAAAAATGCGTTCCATATTCCGGACAAAGTGTCGTGAATATGTGAACAGTGGGATAAACAGTGTGATCGATATCATGCACTTTTGTGTCACCAGAGACGTATATCCCTAACACAACTCCGAAGCGACTAAATTAGTGTTAAAAATGTACAATAGTATTTACTTCATTGTTATATGTATAATATACATAAATTGTATATACTTGTAATTGCTTTGGTCATTGGCTGCATTAAACATATTTCTCTTCAAACCCAATGGCTTGAAGCAGTTAGTGGTGGCAATAAAGTTAATACGGAAAATAACAGCAATCTTAGCAGTAACAGAGCATGCATGAACTTGATCGCTGACTATGCAGAATGTGGCTTGCACTCGCCGTTTGATCTCGTAGTGGTGCGGGAAGCAACCGCCTTCTCGCCGCTTCACGCGCCGCATTGGACTTGCTACAGCTTGCCCTCTCTATTCTTCTCTGTTCTCATTGATCTGGACGCACCTGTTATAGTGAATGTCAGTGAACGCTTTGTAGGGGCTCTTGCTACTCTCAAAATGTAGGTGCAACGTGTTTCAAATGGAAAGCTCACTTTTTATCTCCTTTAGTTCACTAAAATATTATTATCTGAGCGGAATATCTCACTCCGCGGCGTAGCTATGCGTGCTAAATCGTACACCACGACTGCAATGAGGAGCTGCAGCAAGATCGGTGGTTCAAATCCCGCTGCTTTCAGCGGTCAACTCTCCTCCCTCTAGGGAAATCCCGGGATGGTACCTAATTTCAGTTCCAGGGCTCCTAAAAAAAACGTAGCACTACAGCGCATGAAGGGCTAGCCTAGGCCTACCAAGCGACCGCTGCGCGCTGCTCAGCCTTTTGGCCTGCTGATTACGGGGTGACGCGTGGTCAGCTAGCACTCTTGGTTGTCAACGCGGAGGCCCGGGTTCGATTGCCGGCTCTGCCAAGAAATGTAATTCTGGTCTGAGGGCTGGAACGGGGTACACTCAGCCTCGTGAGGCAAAACTGAGAAGAGGTGGATTCGATTCCCACCTCAGCCATCCTGGAAGTAGTTTTCCGTGGTTTCCCACATCTAATCCAGGCCATTAATCTTGGTTTACGTGACCGGGACGCTGCCTCACTGTCAGACAGCTACTCAATTGTCTCACGAGACTGAGTGCATCCCGTTCCAGCCCTCACGTCAGTTTCTGACGGAACCGAGATTCGAACCCGTGGCCTCCGGGTGAGAGGCAACCGCGCTACCCTAACACAATGGGGTCGACACTCCAGGGCTCCCACCCCATCGATAACCCTAATAAACTCACTACTAGTCCTATGGTCACCACAGGAACACAGGTTATCAGACAATTAACTACGATACGGTACAAGAAAATCTTCACACAGGTGGCAGATGTTCCACCCCGTAGAGCAACAATCATTAAGTGTACAGCAGTTGGCTAATTAGGCGTGAGGCATCAATTGTGTAATCATCCGTCCGACTTGTCACGACTGCTGCAGCTGAGGCTCCGAGATTATTGCAATGCATGCGTCTTTTGAGGCAAGTGCCCCCCACTCTTATTTGCTACTAGCAGAAGTACCCATTCTTCGAACGGTCTTAGGTATTAATAACCAGACGTTATCAATTGAGCTACTGTTGCAATGGTTAGGGGCTTGGAACCTGTTTGTCGACCAAGAAAAATGATTAGTTAAAATATGCTGTCAAACTGAATTTACCTAACGTGTTCTTCCTGACGTGAAAATAAAATTGAAAACCTCGTAGACGAATCGCAATACAAGTCACATACAAACTGACCCTAACCGTAGTGTCAAGTTCCCAACCACAGGAAGACCCCTTTTATAAATTATACAGGCTTGTGGTACATGAAAATTCAGGTTTTTTAGACTCCAATGGGCCAAATTCCTAAAAGCAGCAAAAATAGTCTACTATTTCAAATCAGGAATTTTGTAAAATAATGTTGCTGTTTGGAGGTATAATAGACCTTCTGTACGACATAACGCTTGTGTAGTCGTGTGAAAATATCTAGAGTACTCCTTGAATCCCTTAAGCACATTGATGAATTTTACAGTTTCAGTTGGTTCAGTGATAACCTTATAGCCATTTGCAAACCTTAACAGAAATTCTAGAGTGCCCCTTGACCCCTTGAGCGCATTATATGTATTGATGAATATTTCAGCTTAATTTGGATCCGTTATAACCTTATAGCAGTTTGCAAACCTTCACAGTAATGTAATAAATGGAATTGCATTGCGTCTTACAGAAATAGATGTACCTCTAAGATTCAGTTGCCATAGTTACCGGTAGGCCTATGCATTCTTTCTTTATTTTATTAAATTAAATTAGTCTTCTGGGAATATCTCAAAAACTGTTGGTTTTAGGGCCTTAAACTGTGGTTTTCGGGGTCCTTTTAGGGCCCCCGAGTTTCGTTTCTCACATTGAGGGGCTGAAAATGAGTTTTGTCTCACCCTTTTATGCCTATTTCAGCATGCATTTTAAGGTGGTAGGCCCCCTTTTATGAGAGGTACGGAGAAGAGTTACATAAATGATTAGTGTCGTGCCTCTGATGGATATCTGTATCAAATTTTACGTTAATCCACCCAGCCGTGAGTTATAAGAACACAAAAAATTGTCCACAGACAAACAGACAGACAAAAAAATATGTTTGCACGCAGCTGTCATAATATGGGCAAATATCACGTATTTCCGAAGAAATTCAGAAAATAAAGACAAACTTTTTTTTGTAGTCAATTTTACCCTCCAGGTTGGTGGTTCCCACGGACTCAGCGAGGGAACTCACCACTACCGCCTTTCCAGGCAGTGGCCTAGAGCTGGGAACACTTGGTCGGTTTGGATACAACTGGGGTGGTGTGATCAGCACTTCGCCCAGGTGGCCTCACCTGCAAAGCGAACAGGAGTCTCATGAGGGATGGGAAGGTAAGGGTAGATTGGGATGGATAGGCAGGGAAGAGGGAAGGAGGCGGCCGTGGCCTTACAGGAGGTACCATCCCGGCATTTGCCCGAAGACGAAGTGGGAAACCACGGAAAACCACTTCGAGGATGGCTGAGGTGGGAATCCGAGGCTAAGTAGACCCCGTTCCAGTCCTCATACCACTTTTCAAATTTCGTGGCAGAGCCGGGAATCGAACCCACGACCTTCGGGTGGCAGCTAACCATGCTGGCCACTACTCTACGGAGGCGACTTTCATTCTTATATAATGGAGAATATATAGAACAGACCTTCCGTACCATACCCGCACGTGTAAATCGCGTGAAAAAATTCTAGGGTACCCCTTGACCCTTAAGCGCATTATATGTATTGATGACTATTTCAGCTTAATTTGGATCCGTTGTAACCTTATAGCCGTTTGCAAACATTCCTAGGGAGTTGTGTTGGCGAACGGAAGAGGCGACACAGTTGCGGGCTGGCTACACTGGGCCTATTATTGTCCGCGGCGGCGGCATCCTTTGATAAGCGAGTCATTGTCACCATTATTGGCGATATTGTAGCCTCAGTTACATTCTTGGTCCCACACTGCGAGGTGAAGTACGCCAAGCTGTGCTGCTTAGTTTAAAATTTTTGATTTCTGATGGCAGTGAGAAGATGTATAATCTGCAAGCGAAGAGAACATTTGATGTTTCAATTAGACTGGCTTGAAAAAGAAGACAAAACTGAAACAAAACTGAGAGCAGTTTATCCTCACGTAAGTGTTAAGTAAGGCTACTACGGTATTCATGTGTTCAATTTGATGTGGTATTCGAGACATTAGTTAAGTTGAGATTAAAATTAAAATGGCATTGCAGGATTCTGTCCTCATTTGTATATGATAATAATAATAATTAATGAATCACTTAAGATGATCAATCAAACAATAAAATATATACCGTATGGTATGCGAAGAGTAAGCCGCGTGTCCAGCTTTAGGGACACCAGAGGATATCTTGCGAGGAAGCTTTCCCCATGCGTGAGTGACTTTTCATGGGAAACCTATCTAGAAAGAATTAAAAAAGCGTGTGGGTTGCCTACCTTAAGCTGTGTTATTGTGGTATCTGTAGTGTGTGTATTTGTAATTGAGACTAGAGACCGGCTCTTGCATGGAGTAGAAGTGTGGAAACCACGGAAATCCACTTCTAGGATGGGAATCGAATCGAACCTGAACGGCTGGCTGCGTGGCTCAGCGGTAACGTTCTCGTTTGCTGTGCCCAAGGTTGCAGGTTCGTATCCTGGCGCAGTCAGCTGGCATTTGAGGGTGCGCAAATGCGATGGAGGCGTGTCAGTAGATTTACGTTAAAGATCCCCCTTCCGGCACCCCGGCGTTTCTAAAAGCCGCAGTTGTTAAGAGACGTAAAATAAATAACAATATTATTATTATTATTCGAGCCTAAACCTCAGGGATGAAAGCCAGACATGCTAACCACTACACCACAAGGTGGTCATATGGGTTTTCATGATGCGGGGATGCTTAGAGAATAGAGGGATATTTTACATGGTAAGATACTCTTCTTCTAAGTCTACTAATGCAAGGCTGGCTCACTTAAAACACCCTTAATTGATCGAACCCACAATCTTGGGGTTTGAAGGACAAGATTCGACAACTATATCACACCGTCCGAGGGAATAATTACATTATGATGCTTGTGAATTAGATCTTCGGTGGATGATCTGGGACTAATTTGCATATTTTTTATTTTTAAAATCTAAATCTAAAGTAGGCCTACGGTAGGTTTGTTTTTTAACTTATTGAGCTAGCAAGGATATTTGCATAAATCAATACAGTATATATAGCCTATTTGATCCACAGATGTGATGCAGTGGTTCGAGTTCTGTTCCTGAGCACAGATGTAACTTATTGCACTCAATACCACTCATTCTCTCTGACTCGATCCAATTTCCAACTAATTGCTATCATCGTAGCCAGTCATGCTTAATATTTATAAATAACTACGGTAGTTTAAAAAAAACTCCTCAACAATTATCATCATTATTCATAATGTTGAATTTTGGGCTTATGCCGTGTTTTATTATATTGCAATTCGACGCGTTTCGAAAGAAACCATGTCTTTCATCGTCAGGAATAATCTGGAATACGACAATGTTGCTAAGAGAAAGCAACGAAGAACATATAGAAGGTGCCCAAAGATGGACGCCATTATAGCCCCATGTTAGGGACAACGGAAAGCAGCAGTGAATTACTTTCTCAGGGTTCTGATAATAGGTAGCCAGGATTCACTGAGATTGTAGCCGGTGTCGCGGTTGAAATTATCTGGGTGTTTACGTATTTCAACCGCCTCCCTGATGATTCTGGGACGATATTGCTTTATACGGGCAAGAACATCCACCCCTTGGAACATGACATCATGGCCAGGTGTTAAAGCATGATCGGCAACAGCTGATTTATCAGGTTGAATGAGCCTGATACATCTATTATGTTCCTTAATGCGAGTGCATATTGTTCTCGAAGTCTGCCCGATGTAAACCTTGCCACAAGTACAGGGAACTCTGTAGATACCCGGTTGTTGCAATTTAGGCAAACTGTCCTTAGTTGGACGCAGGAGTTGCCTAATCTTAACAGAAGTTCCAAATACAGTCCGTATGTTGTACTTGTGGCAAGGTTTACATCGGGCAGACTTCGAGAACAATATGCACTCGCATTAAGGAACATAATAGATGTATCAGGCTCATTCAACCTGATAAATCAGCTGTTGCCGATCATGCTTTAACACCTGGCCATGATGTCATGTTCCAAGGGGTGGATGTTCTTGCCCGTATAAAGCAATATCGTCCCAGAATCATCAGGGAGGCGGTTGAAATACGTAAACACCCAGATAATTTCAACCGCGACACCGGCTACAATCTCAGTGAATCCTGGCTACCTATTATCAGAACCCTGAGAAAGTAATTCACTGCTGCTTTCCGTTGTCCCTAACATGGGGCTATAATGGCGTCCATCTTTGGGCACCTTCTATATGTTCTTCGTTGCTTTCTCTTAGCAACATTGTCGTATTCCAGATTATTCCTGACGATGAAAGACATGGTTTCTTTCGAAACGCGTCGAATTGCAATATAATAAAACACGGCATAAGCCCAAAATTCAACATTATGAATAATAACACGGGCCGTGAAAGTCTAAATGACAATTATCATCATCATCATCATGTTCTGGAAAATATGTCTTGTTGATTCATATAGGGATTTTGCAAACCATGGCCATTTATCCCCATGTACTTGAGTGAGTGTAGAATGTGTCTGATAACCTGTGATATTGTGATGTATGTAGTAGTGTGAGTACTTGTAATAAAAGGTTAGGATTTGGGTAGGAGGTGGCCATGCATATAATTTAGGTACCATACTGGCATTTGTCTGGAGTAGCCGGGGAGTAAAACTCCTCGCAAATGTGGGGGGGGGGGTCAAATTTATAAACTACGGTCACCTATCTACCAGGGAATGTGTTTTGTTTTTAGTTTAAGGTTTTAAAACTTGACATAACACGGTAACGTAGGCCTAGCGCTATATTTAAAAAAAAGATGATTTTATTCATTATTTCTAATTAGAATACAAAATATAATCAGAATATAAATACAAAACATAAACAATTTTTTGGAAACGTCTAGCAAATGACCCGAACACTGTCTTAGTTTTAAACCGGCAGTCAGAAATAATGCACATTTTTGAATTGTCGTGGTACGGGTACAAAGCTCAAAGCGCCTCGGCGGAAAACGGGGGAAAAGAGACTGTTTGTTCCGTAGAATAAAGAAATGACAACTAAGCAAGGCAAGAAGGCTTTTCCGATATTCCGCGTAACGTAGTATTAAATCATGTATAGAATAGTTTCGGGTTATCTTACATTAGGCTACTTTTATTTTTGTCTTGCACCTAAAACTTGAGGGGGGAAATGCCCCCCTGCCCTACCCGTGTTTTACGCCCCTGTGGAGTAGGGTAGTTTGTTTAGCGTTTTGTTAGGAGAAAGGGTTTTAGTGCCGGGAGTGTCCGAGGACATGTTCGGCCAGAGTTTTGTAGCTGCTTCTATACGGACAACCATTGGGTGAGCGTGTGGAGTATTGTCTGGGGAGAAAAGTGTTAATGTAATGACGAGGAATTGGAAGGTAGCGGCTGTGGCCTATAGTTAGGGACCAACCCCGGCATTTGCCTGGAAGGAAGAAGGGAAACCACAGAAAACCATCTTCAAGGTTGCCAGCGGGGGGATTTGAGCCTCCTCGCCTCCCGGATGTGAGCGACTGCCTGCAGCCACACCGTAACGACCACGGCTAACTCACCCGGTAGTAGGGTAGTAAACCTTATTAAACAACTTCTAGGATGGTAGGAATCGAACCCACCTCTTCTCAGTTCCGCCTAATTCCAGTCCTCAGACCAGAATTAAATTTCTTAACAGAGCCAGGAATGGAACTCAGTCCTCAGTAGTGACCGCCAAGAATGCTAGTCAGTACGCCACAAGGTGAAAAATGGTCTCTCAAATTACGCTATTTCAAGTTAAACTTCATGAGAGCAGAGAGAAAACCTCACATTTTGTAAGCTACAAGAACTCATGTTGATGGGAAGAACAAAAACACTAATTCAATTTAATGGAAAGCATTGCGTTATTGTTGTGTTTCCAGAAATGTACAGCTTTGTTTGGATACATTATTTTATTTCGTTGCCATGTACAGGTAGAGTCAGCCCAGAGGCTGGTCGGATCTTCAAAAAGGGAGGGGTGAGAAAGAGTGGAACAGTTTACCAGAAGACATCGTCAGCCCCATAACAGAAAATGTGCATCGATTCAAAGAAAAGGTCAGGCGATGGCAAAATAAGAACAGTTAATGAGGTCAACGAATTGTAAAAGTGAGGGGTATATAGGCTGTCTGTAAGATACCGTACTGTACAGATAGGCAGGCGCGGATCTAGAGTTTGCTTTTGGGGGAGGTCAGAGATTCGATCTAGAGTTTGGCTTTGGGGGGGGGTCAGAGAATCGAAATTGTCAAGAAAAATGGTATCACTAAAAACGCAATCACAAAATAACCAAACGTACAAAACCAGACCAATTTTTTTGCAAGCTTCATGGATAGAAATTTGATACGTTTATCGCACCAAAAATATTCGTACAAATTGCAACGGCGTGTTTTGCGACTCTTACATCGAGCTTCGAGAAAAGGATCAAGGGACGTTACAGTTTCGGCAAGTCGAGTTGATACCGACAAAGGGAGAAAGTCACAGCTTAAATTGCCAACCAAGCTTGCAGTTTGGACGTCGGCAAAAATTTTTGGTGCAAAAAAAGCCCCAGTTTCCTATCCGTTCATTGCTGCACATTCATCGTGACATCACTATAAACATCGATTCGGTAATCACAAGGTTTGCTTAACAAAATAGACGAGTTGATTTTGTTGTATAACTAATAGTTTTTATAAAAGAGGTTTGAAGTTGTAAATATGTACAGTTGTAACAGAACATAATAATTCCAATAAAGATAATTCAGTATTGAATAAAATGAAACAAAACTGTTTTTCAGTTAAAATTCGTTAAGTTTTATTTGTCTGGTAATTGTGTTTTCGTTTTTTGAGTTTGCAAAAAAATTTGGTCTCCGTTTGGGGGGGGGGGTCATGACCCCCGTGACCCCCCCTTGAATCTGCGCCTGCAGATAGGCTACCGGTAATTGAATTGTTTTGGGTAGTGAGTACTGCATATTACTGAGTTAGTGGTGTTATGTCCATCACGTTCATTATGATTTAACTATTTTGTGTATTTATATGTATATATTTGCCACTGGGGCAATATCCCTACTTGCAATAAATTTATTCTATTATAGGTTATGGGGGTAGAAAGCAGTAGCGGCTGGTAATAATTATCTTGGTGGTGCCAGCAAATTCAAAATTTGCAATCAAATCATTCAAATGTTGCTAGTATACACACTGCATATTTTATGCTCTAGGCCTAAGTTTCAGAATCACAGTATTTAACTGTGTAAGTGTACAAGACCTGCAATACAACTTTGACACAATTTCAGTGGCCACCGCAAAATAAACAGGTAAAATAAAATGAACTTGCAATGCCTCCAGGAAAGTTAACAAAACCGAGAATTAGTATCTGCGTACTGGTAGGCGTAACCGTGTCGCCAACTTAAACCAACCGAAACTTCATGCAAAAAGTGCGGATTGTTACATTATAAATAGAGAAATAAGTATTCCTGCCACCAATATGAGTGTGAAAAAGTCGCTAAATATCTAACAAGAAAGAACTAAAAGCATCTTGTATATATTTAACAGTCGCCAGATATAGAAGCATTAAATTGGGAACCCTGGAGCTGCGTCCTCTGCATTGTGCTGCCATATGGTGGTTGAAATATACCGTATATACCCGAATGTAAGACGACCCCGAATATAAGACGAGGCCTAGTTATCAACTGCCTCTTAGAGATTTTTTCAAAAAAATACTCGCTAACTCATAACTTACACAATATATGCCCTTAAAGTCGTGCTTTCATTTTTATAACGTCTCGTGTTATCGGATACCCCTCTGCCCGCTTTTCCAAGACATAATCTATAATTTCTTTGTTCAAGAATGGGAGATGTTATTAAATTAAGATACGTTGATCACTCAATTACTGCTCGTACTGACTGGTTGTTCTTGTAAAGTTTGTTTTAAAACATATTTCCGTATGCTTTCGAACATATAATTTATCCGCTTAAAATGACGTGTATGCGTAAATCCTAACCTCAAAATGTACGCTATTCGTATTTGCATGGTAATTAAACATAACAAACCATATTTTAATCTTCATTAACACATTGATTTGTTGCGAGTTACAAGATGCCAACACCACATACTACTTTGCAAATAATAATAACAATTTAAAAAAAAAAAAATAATTTAATACCCTGAATATAAGACGATCCCAAAGTGGGAAAAAAACGTCGTCTTACATTCGGGTATATACGGTAAATCACTTCAAGCAATTCTAGCTTGCACTTGGATGCTGCACTCTGGTGAATGTGCCATGCGGCTGTTGGCTCTACCTAGGGTAATCTGTGGCCCAACACAACACATACAAAGCCAAGCCAAACTAACCTTTATTGGTGCTGAGTCTTATTTTCGGAGGTGGAGCCCGTGTGGCCTGGCTCACTCATTCAGAAAAGTGCCGCCAGAGCGTATGTCAGTTTGCGCGCTCGTTCAATTGAATGCACAATAAGATATGCTTGCCATTTCCTTGAAGCTTAAATTGAATATAAACTGTTATTGAGAGGGCACATTGGTGGTGGCATGGCACACCGGCACTACCTCACTGGCTGCCCCTGGTAGAAAGCACAAAAAGGCAAGGCAGCACTATATTGAGGCATACTAGGCAAGGTGAGGAGTGAGGTAGTTTACCATTACTTTCCTCTCTGAGTCAGAACAAACACACTGATCCTATGACTATGAGTAACCTTTTCACAGCAGCCACTGGCACTGGTTGTGTCCTGAATGCCAGTACTCAGCATCCCTCATACCTCAGTAGCTTCCACACAATCACAGCCATGTACGAGACCGAGACATCAGTGAATAGGCACATTTTACTCTAGCCTGTGCCAACAGATACTGCATTCATCAAGAGATGACAACAGGCCCAGGAACTATATCATCACTTGAAATAAATCAATCAATCACAGTCTTGCTCGGTCATTCTCACTCTCCCTTCTCGAACCTTATTGCACCCAAAACCAGCTCAGTTTTCATTGTTCCATATTAGCTGCTGTGGAAATTAGGTGCTCCTACATTGTGTCGGCCTACTTTGCTAGTTCATCAATGTGCTGGATTTCTTGAATGAAGGACCAAAGCCATTAATTCTTCTGCACCTACTATACGATAAAAGAAATAAGTTATGCTTTTCTTAAAAAAATCTACAAAATGCATTTCTTTCTGCAGGGAAAAATCTGATCGTTGTGTAATTGCTTTAATTAGTAGAGAAAAGACATAACATGAATTTTATGTTAAATATTATATATTTTTAGAACCTTATTTCTTCATACTTAATATAGAAACAAACTTTCCAGATAGAAAAGAACAACCTAATTCAATTTATTATTAAATTTTAATTAATTCAGATTGAAATTTGATATTATTCATTAAATGTTATCCATTAGATGCGTTTGCCAAAGAATTAACAAAACTAGCAAAACACGAACCCTTTTCTTATTCACTTACCATCATCAGCTTACTTAGTAATTGTAGTGAAGTGCTGATCCTGGATTCTACACTTGCTCATTCAACAACGGCAGTCATGTTTGTCAGCCACGTGAGGTCTCTTCAACTGTTACCCATGTGCACACATTGACGTCACGTTACTGTTACCAACATGTGCGATACAGATACACCTTGTAATTATGTGAAAGAGCATTAATTGACAAAATGATTGGTCTAGATAAAGATAATTGAAGCACTTGCGCTCCCACTGTGCATGACAAAAATCAGGGGTGTATATACGACTAACGTGGCACCTAATTATAATAAAATAATAACCCCTGGCACTACAGCCCGTTAAGGGCCTAGGCCTACCAAGCGGCCGCTGCCCAGCCATTTGGCCTGCAGATATTGGGGTGACGCGTGGTTAGAGCATCGGGTCCCCTCGGCCGTTAATTTAACGTGGTACCTAGTCTAGGCAAAAACCATTGGTCTGGTTGAAGATTATTGGCGACTAGTACAGTATGCGCAGGGATGGTAATATTCTATTTGTCCCATAATTCATGCGTATAATGGCCAACACAACTGGAATTTCACTATGTAGGCTAAGTCATGATCTACTGTAAAAAGGGTGGGTTATAAACAGCAGAGGAGGAAACATCTATTACCACATCATTCTACAATTATCATTCATCATTACAAAAGGTGTTTCGGCTGATTTCAGTAGTTTGGAGAAGGATCAGCACTCCACTAAAGTTACTGTTTACTTGGCCGTGAACAATATTTAACATCTTTAAGTGTATGAAAAATATAATTCATTAAAATAATCTAAAAATTCATGAGATTAGTAAGTAATGCCACAGAATTGTAAAAAAAAAGGATGAAATAACAAGTTATCAGCTCTTACCTCTTGCTATAGTAGGGTAGACTACCTCAAATCATTTCATGTGAAAAGAAAATGACAATTCAACAACATCCACTCCCTAATAATTGGTAACAATTGGTTTTTGAGATGCCTGTTGACTGGTAGGTAAATCTACTGACGTGGGCCTCTTGCATTTGAACAACCTCAAATGCCAACTGAAGATTCTATCCTAAAACTTGCACATAGTAGCAATTATGCTGCACAGGTAGGGGATGACGGCACATTTCTGTGATGTCTTATGTAGGGCTCTCATAATTCACGTGTCACTTTGGCCTCTGTCCCAGATCCAGGGATGACCCGAGAAGCAGGCGCGGATTCAAGGGGGGGGTCACGGGGGTCATGACCCCCCCCCCCCCCCAAACGGAGACCAAATTTTTTTGCAAACTCAAAAAACGAAAACACAATTACCAGACAAATAAAACTTAACGAATTTTAACTGAAAAACAGTTGTTTTTTTTTCATTCTATTCAATACTGAATTATCTTTATTGGAATTATTATGTTCTGTTACAACTGTACATATTTACAACTTCAAACCTCTTTTATAAAAACTATTAGTTATACAACAAAATCAACTCGTCTATTTTGTTTAGCAAACCTTGTGATTACCGAATCGATGTTTATAGTGATGTCACGATGAATGTGCAGCAATGCACGGATAGGAAACTGGGGCTTTTTACGCACCAAAAATGTTTGCCAACGTCCAAACTGCAAGCTTGGTTGGCAATTTAAGCTGTGACTTTCTCCCTTTGTCGGTATCAACTCGACTTGCCGAAACTGTAACGTACCTTGATCCTTTTCTCGAAGCTCGATGTGAAAGTCGCAACACACGCCGTTGCAATTTGTACGAATATTTTTGGTGCGCTAAACGCATCAAATTTCTATCCATGAAGCTTGGAAAAAAATTGGTCTGGTTTTGTACGTTTGGTTATTTTGTGATTGCGTTTTTAGTGATACCATTTTTCTTAACAATTTCGATTCTCTGACCCCCCCCCAAAGCCAAACTCTAGATCGAATCTCTGACCCCCCCCAAAACCAAACTCTAGATCCGCGCCTGCCGAGAAGTATGTAGGCTCTGGGTTAGGGCAAATTTGGACCCTGAGACAGTAATAATAATAATTACAACAACTGGAAATTGCAGCCATATTACGGGGTGCCACTCTAAGACTGTCATGATGATTAATGGAGTAGTAGTTACTTGTATGCCTATCTAAATCAAGTGATACGTATCTTTTCAGTTGGTGAACACTTATTTCTACCTAATTAGATTAGGCAGGGATTATAAAGCTCTACCTGAAAAAATGACATGGGATTAATTATTGTGGACTGATTACAGTAGAAAGGATGGGGGTTGGTGTTTGTATGCCTAACTTATTCCGTATAATTTTTAAGTATACCCCCACTCAAAATGGAAATTACAACACAGTGCTGGAAAACCTAACCAACAGGCCATGGCCATCTGGCAGCTAGGTTTCAATCCTGGGACTTGGGTATGGATTGCTACAGGATGTGTTCAGAGGCATTTAATATACACCCACAGAGTAGCCGAGCTGTACGCTGAGGTATGTTTGTAGATGTAAGCCGTATAACTGGTAGGTTTTCTTCAGTTTCAGATGGTTGAAATTCATCTATCTAATGCATTTTGTTGTATCATTATATCGGTCACCTGAAATGCCCGGGTGATTCTAGGAAGTAACAATAAGTACACTCAGTATTTACTAATATTGTATGCCCTCAGCCCAGAGGCCGGCCTGGGTTCAATTCCCAGCTCTGCCAAGAAAGTCACTTCTGATTTAAGGCACTGAAAAGTATCGCTGATAAGCACAAGTCAGTTTCCAAGACTTGTATCAGGCCAGTGGGCCTGTATTTAGTGATTTCAAATACACTGACCGGCACGAAAAATGCAACACCCAATAAATGATGTGAAATTATTGTGTAATTTATCTATTTAATCAAAGTGAAGCACTTTAACCTATTTTTTTTAGACGGGGTATGTTATTGGTGTTGCTTTGCAAGCAAACAATGGAGTGTTGATTGTTGATTGCACTAGCCTCAATTGATTTTTCCCGTGCAACCTGGAAAACACATCACTGGATGTAACCCAATAATGTGTTCCCACTCTTATAGCGCTTAGTGTTGTACTTTCAATTGTTCCCTTTTCAATCACATGTGTTTGTGGGATCTTTCTGTGATAGTCGTAATTAGCTTTCTGGAGCAAACATGCCCTTAAGCCCTGAACAAGCTGCAAAAGTTGTTGCTTTGGTGGAAGATGGTCGCAGCATGCATTACATTGCAGAAGTGTTGAGGATTACAGCTTCCACGATTTCCAGAACCGTACGAAGGTACAGGGAAACTGGAGGCTTTGCAAGGAGACCAGGATCAGGCCCGAGAAGAACAAAATCGAAGAGAGATGTCCGCTTCTTAAAACTTCAAGTTCTTCACGACTGTCACTCCACCGCCAATGAAGCATGAAATCGACTCCACCAAGTTCGAGGGGTCGATGCTAGTGAGAGAACCATCCGAAGAAGATTGGAAGAAACCAATCTTCAATCCAGAAGACCAGTTACAGACCCAGAACCTACCAGAGAACATCGCACAGCTCGACTACGTTTTGCAAGGGAACATCATGGCCGGACAGTACAACAATGGGAACAAGTGTTGTTCGCCGATGAGTCGCGGTTTGGCCTCCGATCACCTGACGGAAGAGAGAGGGTCTGTAGAAGGCCAGAGGAAAGGTATTCCCCTTGCACATTCACATCCAGGACGCCATTTCAGGGTGGTTGTGTGATGGTGTGAGCAGGAATCAGTATGGCTGCAAGGACGGATTTGGTCTTCGTGGAGAATGGGAGCCTCACTGCACATCGGTATGTGGAGGAAATCCTTCTGGAGCATGTTGTGCCTTTCGCTCCATTTATTGGTGATGATTTCACACTAATGCAAGACAATGCACGCCCACATGTTAAGAAAGTTCTTGGGTGAAGCAGGGATTCATGCTATGGCTTGGCCTGCTCGAAGCCCTGATTTGAATCCTCTTGAGCACGTTTGGGACCGGCTGGGGAGAAGAGCCCGTCAGTGCTATCCAGAGACTCTACAGGACCTACGGAATGTCCTCCTGGAAGAATGGGAGATGATTCCTCAACAGAACATTACAGCATTAATCAGGAGCATCCCTGAAAGGTTGAATGCCGTCATTGGTACAAGAGGTGGCAAAACACTCTTTTAAAGATGCGAACAGAGGTCTCCGAGATCATCTCCGAGGTCTGTGAAGTAATGTGTGAAGTGTATAAAATCAAAACAGAAGTGAGGAACTTTAGGACCTTACTCAAAATTTCCCGCTCTTTCAGCGCCTTTCCTTGAAGTGTGCATCACTGGCTTAATTTTTAAATTTGTGTGTAATCATCTTTTATTTTCCATTGTTAGACACCTACATGGGACCGTACTACAATATTTCATCATCACATAGTAGATTAGTGTTATAAAAGTGTCATAAATTTGAAATAAATTTCAGTTTTTGTAAGAAATTGAAGTGTTGCGTTTTTCGTGCCGGTCAGTGTAGTTTTACACCACTGTAATTAATTAATGGAAAGGATGGGGGTGTTAGTGTTCATATCCCCATCCTTTCTTTCTAGCACAGGTGGGTCCCACAAGTGTTGTCACACCGTTCCCCTATGCTCGTAGGAAAATGATTCTCAAAGAATGACGGAAAACAGGCTTGGGTCACAAAAGGAAAGAGGAGTGGGTCTGCATCAAATTTACAACCTTGCAGTATACTTACTGTGAACACTGGTACAGTATATGGACTGGGGGCAGGAATAATGCTTTCCCCTCTCTACTTCCAATGTGGTAGGGTCAGTATCCAAGAGTTTATTGCTGATAGAACATGAAGAGACTACCTCCTGGTTCCAGCTCAAGTGGAGTATTTGCAAGCCATTTAATTCAACTACAAAATAAGTTTTGTTTTAGAACAGAGTAGTTTCTCTATCTTCACATTGACTGGCTGTGTGGCAACGTTTTCACCCGCTGTTCTGAAGGTTGCTGGATCGAATCCTGGCCTGTCAGTTGGCATTTGAGGGTGCGAAAGTGCAAGGGAGCCGTATCAGTAGATTGACTGGTACGTTAAAGATCGCCTTAGGGGAAGAATTCAACCACACAGACGTCTTCAAAAGTTGCAGTACTGTAGTTAAAAGGGACGTAAAACCAATATTATTATTTTTGTTATTCTCTCTCTTCTGTCGGTTTTGGACTACTGCGGACCAATCCGCCGACTTGCCAATATCTATTTCTCCCAGAATTTCTTACTATGGTCGCTAAGTCTTCTCCTTCAGTCTTTAGACCAGATAGCCTTGGTTTTTGAGCTATGTTTGTCCTGAAACCCTTTGAATTTATCAACCTTCCCTCAAAACCCTGTTCTGTTTGGTAGGCTATATCTTCTGGATTAATTCCAACTTCTTAGAAATCCTTTCTCGTTTCTTAAGGACTTCAACTTGGTAATGTAAATGAATATCCTTTTTGTTAACCTACTGTTGTTCATCCTTGTGAGGTGTCCATAAAATGTCACCCTTCTCTTACGCATTGTATCCATAAGTTTCTCCACCTGGCTGTACAAGTCACTATTTCTACTTTTCCTCCATAAGCCCTCTGCTCTCTTTTCTGGCCCGAGTAGTTTTCTTAGAATTCTTCGTTCTTTCTTTTCTAACACCTCTATAACCCCTTTTTATGTTGAGAATAAGGCATTCTGGACTGTGGAATGCTTCAGGTTTACTCACTGTGGTGTAATGTATTAGCTTTGCTCTGAAGGATATCACTTTTTTGTTATACGTATTTTGCATTACTCTATATGCAGTCTCCACCTTTCGAGCTCTGACTTTATTTCCTTCCTTATCAAAGCCATTAGGTAGAATCCATTCACCATGATATTTAAATTTGTCTGTTCTTTTGATTTTTCCAAACCTTGTTTCCAAATAGGCTACTCTTGTTGCCATGTTTGTATTCAATGTATTCAGCTTCCTCACAAGAGATCTTGAGGCCTTTTTTGCCGCAATTTCATGCAATTTCTAGCTTGCCACGGTGGGTGAGTGTTTAACATGTCGGTCTACTAACCCCAAGCTTGCAGGTTCACTCCTGGCCGTGGTAAGTGATTTTTGAAAGGCAGCAAAAATTTACGACACGCATGTCATACGATGTTGGCATGTCAAAGAACCCATTTGAATTCAGTAGGCCGTGTTCATAATTGCAAAATTAATCTCGGGAGTTTCCGCAAACACAAAGTTCCTAATTTCTCTACTAGAAAGCGCTATAGTGTTCAAGGGGCTTAGATATCTAACCTACTTGACTTTCGTAGTGCTTCAAGGAACAACGAAATTTGACATGCAAGCTACCCTCTGGGTGTCAAATAACAAAGCTTTCACCCGGCACCGAGGCCATACGATATTATTATTATTATGCAATTTCTCAATCATACGTCTAGCTATTATTCTTATTGTTATATCTTCTCATTGGTGAGAAGATGGCTTGAAATAATAATAATAATGTTATTTGTTTTACGTCCCTTTTAACTACTGCGGCTTTAAGAGACGCCGGGGTGCCGGAATCTTGCCCCGAAGGGGATCTTTAACGTGCCAGTAAAACTACTGACACGGCTCCCTCGCATTTGCGCACCCTCAAACGCCAGCTTACTAAGCCAGTATTCGATCCCGCAACCTTGGGATCAGCAAGCGAGAACAGTACCCGCTGAGCCACACAGCCGGCTGAGCTTGAAATAAGGACATCGTTGTTCCTTTTGTACTTATAAGGGAGAGTGTGACCTAATTCTTGTAAATTGTGCTATCATATAGCTCTCTTGTTCTTGGCTGAAGAGAGAACTTCCCTACGATATTTTCTCATTGTACCAACCTTGCTCAGCTTCTCTGATAAGGACAAAGGTGTAAAAGAGTTGTCGCAGGTAACATTTAGTCCTTCCTTGAAATATGGTCCCATAAGGCTTAGAACTACAAATTCAGAAACAGATTGACTTTGTGCTTTAGTTCCACCCAGGGCCATGGAGAGAGTATGGGTCCCTCCATGGTTTTCCACTTCTTCTCCAGGAAAATGCCAGAATGGTATCTAACTTAGGACCTTCTTATTCCTAGCTTCAATTACAAGTATTCCTTCTGTTTTAAAAGACCCCTTAAAACTCTGTGGAATTTTTAAATTTATTTTTACTTTTTTGGATCATTTTATTAATTGTCTTCAGTCGTTCTGGTTTTATCTGGTGGAAAAGTTTACTCCCTCTTTATCACAAGAACAAGTTGAGCATCTTTCACAACCTCATGAACTATAATTTGGACTTTGTAAACATAATTTAGAAAGTATCCACAGTTGCTATTTCTCTGGCTGAGGAGATATAAACATAATACATTACTTATGTTCTCTTTATAATAATTTGTAGTAGGCAATATTTTCTAGATTCAGATACATTCAATACAGGACTATCAGAACATTTCAAATTTGTCTATCCTGGGCTTTTCCACTCAGCATGTCCGGGCCCTGGGGCTACTGCCCCGTTAGCCCCTCCCTCTCGTCAGGCCTGGTTCCACCTTTCCCCAGCTAGGGAATACTTGGTTTTGACATCAGCGAGTAACCAGTACTTGATTCCAAATTTGTCTGGCTTTTCCGGCATATATTGAAAAAATCTACACCTAGAATTTGTTGGTTAGGGCCGCTCATCACATGTCACATTTCCTCTGGAATTGAAACAACTTTGAGAGTTCTGTATAAATATGTCCCATATGGATATGGATATGTACAAGGGAAGTGTGAGCTGTGTGAAAGTGGGAGGAGAGAGATCGGACTGATTGGAACAGAGAAACGGCCTGATACAAGGAAGTGCACTGTCACCGTTACTTTTCATTGTGGTGATGGATGACATAATGTCCCGAGTGGCACAAGTAATTGGGGAAGGAAAGATGAAAGCAATGGTGTTTGCAGATGATTTGATGATTTGGGGAAACAAGGAGGAGGAGGTACAGGAACAGTTGGACGTGTGGGAAGGAATAATACAAGGATATGGGATGAAATTTAGCATAAATAAGAGTGAGATGGTGATCACAACAAGGAAGAAGGAAGGAACCACAACGGGAATAACAATTGGTGGGGAACAGCTGAAGAAAGTGGAGAGTTTCAAGTATCTGGGAAGCCTGATACAAGATAATGGAAGAAACGATAGAGAAATAAATGAGCGGGGTAGACAGGCAGAAGCATTCCGGAGGAGTGTGAGAAGCATGTTATGGAGCAAGGATGTCCCTCAGAACAGCAAAAAGATCATATATCGGACGTACTATGTCCCTATCCTGACGTATGCCTCGGAGACCTGGGTTATGAAAGGAAGGGAGAAGAGCAAGATACAGGCCAGTGAGATGAGGTTCTTGAGAAGCAGTATTGGAGCTACAAAGATGGACATAATAAGAAATGAGAGGACCAGAGAGTTAATGAAGGAGGAACCATTACAGGATGATATAGAGAAATCTAGACTTAGATGGTATGGACATGTAAAACGAATGGAGGAGAAGAGGATACCCAGGAGGGTACACGAGACTAAGTGGGAAGGAAAGAGACCGAGAGACAGGTGGCTGAAGGGGGTGGTAGAAAGCGTGAAGAAGAGAGGAGAAGACTGGACAAGGGTGGAGGCTGAGAGATGGTGGGAAGACAGAAGACGTTGGAGAGGCTTGAGTTCCAAACAGACCCGGCCAGTGGCTGGAAACTGTGCAAGATGATGATGATGATGATGGATGACGCAAACACAAACTTGTCATCTTGCAGCTTTTTCTTCGATTCTGTCTCTTGACATAGAGTATTGGAAAATATCTGTTCCCGGAGGAAACAGGATGTAAATTGTATCAAATTTCTTTGTGAATTTGTTAATTGACATAGAGTTCCTAAAAGTTGTCTGAGCAAGCTCGTTTCAATGGCATGTCACCAAGGCCTAGTGGCCCTCTAACATACATATCAGAACCACCAACCTAGTTTCTCATGCTGTGCTTCTGTATCGGTGCATCTTAATTTCTTCATATATGATCAAGCTGAAAGTGCTATACCAGTACTTTAAAATAATTTGTGGTCTTCTGAGTTGCGTATTGCAAATATTTTGTGCTGATTATTTACCTGGTAGTAGGGAAGAACCATCTAATACCCATCTGGTTCCATCTGTTGCCTTTCCAGTACCATCTTCTCGTTACTTCATAGTATAGCATTTATTTTGCTCATGTTGCCGTAGGCAAGTCTGAAGTCTCAATCAAGATTGCTCTCACATTCTAGTGCTCACCAAGTAATATTAGAGCGATGCACTGTACTTATTGTCAATTGCAGTTAACTTCAAAATATGCATTATTACTCTCTGCATTGCTATTGATAGCAAGATATTTAATAATAAAGGCCAGAATACACTTAAAATCCATATAATAATAATAATAATAGTAATGATGAACAGGAACCTGTTCCGATGTAGGGTAAATGGATGAAATGTAACACCAGAGAATGATGCTCCAAAGAGACCAGGAACCAAGTGCACTGAGGAAAGGAAGATGGCCCAAGGAGAGAGAATGAGGGCTATATGGAAGATCAGAAATTCGAATCATAAAAGTACTGCGTGAACCATCTGGGTCCATTCGCACATAATAATAATAATGATGATGATTTCTTCCTTAACTGCAAATCAAAACCCACATGGTTTAAAGAAACTGAAAAAGACCTAGTAGACTTAAAAATTACAGAAAATTCCCTACTCAATCGAAAAGCTAACATAATTAGTAAAGGTTCCAAGACCTATCCACACCAACATCCAAACCCATCATCTCGGAAGAAGAGAGGAAAAGAAGATCAGAAAGAATGAAGAGATACTGGGCACTAAGGAAAGAACAATACACAGAGAAATGATTGATTCACCGCACCCCAAAGAGGGTGAAACAAAAGAAGAAGAATGATGATGATGATGATGATAATAATAAAAATAATAATAATAAAGGGTCAAAATGAACCTTTGCTTTCCTTAAAGGTTTATCTTGCCAATCGAGGAAAACAGTTAAAAATCAGTACGGAGGTATTTCGAAGGTAACTGAATCAAGTCATGGAGCACGAATATCAGCATATAAACATAGTGCTTGCAAGGAAACAAAGCATGCTAATGGTCATCTTTACCCCGGCCTTCCTTCCAGTATTAAAATTATGTGCAGCAAGTTTAAAGTGCCTGATTTCGGAAGTGTTGGACCCAACCATCTTTGCTGCATTGCTTGTACATGTCATTTTTTCAACTGTACATTGTTTTGATTAAGCTATTGCTTCTTTGACTTTCTGATGAAGTGTAGGCTATATACTGGCTAGCCATGGAGACTGTAGGTACTGTAGATTATTAACATTTTTGTTTTTATGTACAGGTTACATCTTACTAATAAAATATTTTTTTAATATTCTGAAGGGAGTAAAGATAAATTTAAAATTTACTTTCAGCTATTTAAACAATTAAAAATACACGCCCTAGTGGTAACTTAAAATAAAAGGGCCAACACCGAACATACCTGTTTTGGAATTGTGACTTATTCAAGTAAAAATAAATTTACCATATACAGTTGAACCTGACTTATACGTACATGAAGGGGAGGAGAAAAAACTACTTGTAACTCAGTATTACTTAGAAATCAGACTTACACAGCACATGACATATTTACTGAAAACCCAATGGAACAGACCTACATGTGTAAATCCTAACAAACACTACATACATTAAGACAGAAAATATAGTACTGTATATTTTGAACTTGGTCCAGCCATAAAGAAGTCAGATAATTTGGCTTGCTTCACTTTTCATGCATCTCTCTCTCTCTCTCTATATATATATACATATATATAATGAAAGTTTGTCTGTTTTTTCTGAATTTCTACGGAAATTTGCGTTATTTATGCGTTTCAGACTGTTTTATGATGGATGCGCGCGAAAATAATTTTTTTGTCTGTCTGTGGACAAAGTTGTTCCCTTATAACTCAAGAACGGCTGGGTGGATCAACGTAAAATTTGGTACAAATATCCTTCAGAGGCACGACACTAATCATTGATGTAACTCTTCTCTATACCTCTCATAAAAGGGGGCCTACCCCCTTAAAATACTTGCTGAAATAGGCGTAGAAGGTCGAGACGAAGCTCATTTTCAGCCCCTCCATGTGAGAAACGAAACTCAGGGGCCCTAAAGGGACCCCGAAAACCACAATTTAAGGCCCTAAAACCAACAGTTTTTGAGATATTTCCAGAAAACTAATTTCATTTAATAAACTAATGAAGGAATGCAAGCCAGTAACCATGACAACATTCTCTCAAAAGGTGACATCCAACTTTCCATCTATTTCTGCAAGAAGTAAAGCCACTCCATTTATTAAATTTCTCTGAATGTTTGCAAATGCCTATAAGGTTATTACGGAATCAACTAAAACTGTAAAATGTATCAATGCTCTTAAGGGGTTCAAGGGGTACCCTAGATTTTTTTCACACGACTTAAATGTGCGTTATGTCGTACAGAAGGTCTATTATATCTCCAAATAGAAACATTATTTTCAAAAATTCCTGAATTGAAATAGTTTTTTTTTTTTTGCTTTAGGAATTTGGGCCATTGGAGGCTAAAAACCCTGAATTTTCATGCACCACAAGCCTTTATAATTTATTAAAGGGGTCTTCCTCTGGATGGGGACTTGTCACAACAGTGAAGGTCAGTTTTATTTGACGTGTATTGCGTTTCGTCTACGAGGTTTTCAATTTTATTTTCACGTCAGGAAGTACACGTTTGGTAAATTTAGTTTCAGAGCATATTATAACTAATCATTTTTCTTTGTCGACAAACAGGTTCCAAGTCTCTAACCATTGCAACAGTAGCTCAATTGATTACGTCTGGTTATTAATACCGAAGACCATTCGAAGAATGGGTACTACTGCTAGTTAAGTGTATAAACGTCCTTTTGCAAACTTAGTTATGAATTCAAAGCATTTTCACTACAACTTTTCACACTGATGTAACATCGATTGCACTTAACACTTCACTTCGTTGAGGTGTTTCAAGATTCAAGTCGTTATCTCCATCTCCATCACTGTCACTATCGCTCGTAGCTGGTCCATCATCATACATCACCAATAATCTCTTCATCCTGTTATTCCCCACATACAGCCAGATTATCATCGAAATGCACAAAAGTATCAAAATCTGCACACTCCGGTAGCGTTAGCTCATTTTTCAGACATAATTCCGTCCCCATGATCATCATTAGAGGCAGCCCCTTCCAGTAAGACACCAGCTTTGCGGAAACAGTTGCTGATTGTGGAGGATGACACCTGCTTCCAGGCAGCCGAAATAAAGTCCATAGCTTGTAGTAAATTAAGGAGAGAGTTTCATTTCCTGCATCACTCAGTGTTATTAAATGTTGAACCAGCATTCTTTTATAATGCACTTTGAAATTTGCAATGATGCCCAAATTAAGTGGTTGTAGAACACTGGTACAGTTAGGAGGGAAAAGTTCCACTCGGACATTCTCCAGAACGGATAGATGTGCTATACATCTATCCATAAGAAGAAGGATCTTCTTCTGTTTCTTTTTCATTTTAATGTCCAGTTTTTTCAACCACTGTTCCATTAGAAGCATAGTCATCCAAGAATTTCTGTTGGATTCGTATTCAGTAGGTTTTATTTTCGCACCCTTAAAACACCTCGGATTCTTTGATTTTCTTATCACAAGTGGAGTAAGTTTGTCCGATCCATCTTCATTGGTGGCAAGAAGAACTGTTACGCAAATTTTTCTTTTCTTCCCTCGATGGCAAGAGTCACCTTTTTCAGCTAATGTTTTATTAGAAAGGAGACTGTAGAATAAGCCGGTCTCATCACGATTGTAGATGTTTGTAGGCTGGTATCGCTTATGATACCTGGCAGAACCTCTTCTTTCCAGTGTTGCACCGTGATGTCGTCCACAGCTTTTGAGTCACCGCAAATTGTTCTCCCTGTGATTCCATGACGATCTTTAAATCCTTGCAACCATCCTTGAAATCAGCAGTGATACACATCATTTTAGCTAAATCGATCGGCTGCACTTTGCTGATTTCGAACCCAGTTTTAAAAACTCATCCAAAACAGCGTTTTGCTGCTGATGACTGTACATAGCGTGGTATAAGCAATCCCTATGTCTCAAGCAATTTCAGTTTTTGTTTTGTGCGGATTAGCGTCCACTTCTCGTATGAATTTTACTTTCTCATGTAGTGTATAACTTTTCCTTTTTGTGTTCTACATGGCAAATCGAAAGCAACTGAATGATAAAACTACTGTTCAACAGTACACACCCACCGGCCGTGGTGGCCGAGAGCGCTAATGCGCTACCTCGTGCCTCGCTGGTATTGGGAGAGCGTGGGTTCGAATCCCACCTCGGCCATCCCGAAAATGGTTTTCGTGGTTTCCCATTTTCACCACCAGGCAAATGCCGGGACGGTTTCTTTCAACAGGTCCACGGCCGATTTCCTTCCAATATCCCTTCCCTGACCCGTCCTGAAAAGAAAAAGTACATGGCCATTGGCTGCATTAATAAAATTATTAACAGTACACACCAGATACCGGCACCGAGGACATTTTACTTGTCCATTGTTCCCACGAAAGAAATTCTCACATCAATCAAAACACCGAGTTTTGCAGAGTGACGTTGTTGACCCCTACTTACTGGCGGCGTAACAAAGGCCAACCGAGCGAGTTTCCTTCACTCTCTATCTCGCTCCTCCTCTAGTTGCGTTGTTTTTTACCTTCACAATGCTGCTAAAGATTAAGTTACCAACCGAGTCGGTGGTTTCAGCGCGGAAACAAAGGAAAATAAATTTGTTTGAATATGAGAATTGTTTTCGTGTGAACAATCTAGAGCATGTCACACATGAGACAGAAACTCTTGTGTTCTGTTTCAGCACCGAAACCCGACCGCTCTACCTCTGTCTATGCCGACAAGAGGAAACTACATAAATACAGTAAGTTTACTGTAGTTTCTTTTATAACAACACGTGCTCATTAAATTACAATCGGGCTACGCAAAACTCAGATGTATTTCACTACCACTTCATATGTATAACAGTGAATTACGTATAAATAGATTACGTATAAATAAGGTTAAATGAACACGCCTTTAAATTACATTTTGCCAGGACGTAAAAGAAATTACATACAAATACGAAATACGTAGAACAGAGTTACGTATAAAGCAGGTTCAACTGTATATAAAACCTGTGGCTCTACTGTCCATTGCGGGCCTTGACCTACCAAGCGACTGCTGCTCAGCCATATGGGTTACAAATTGCAGGCTGACACATGGTCAGTGCAACATGTCCCTTTGGCTTTCTTGACTAGACTCACTGTCCTCATGAGGCTGTTCCAATCCTCATGCCAGTTCTAAAACACAAGACACAGTCAGGAATTGAACCTGGGACTTCCAAGCTAACCCTACATCATGGGGCTGGCCAAATTATCAAGTGGCTGTGTACACATAAGAAACACAGCAAGGCTGTGAACACAGCTGAGTTGTTCAGGGATGCAATGCTCTCTGCTGGCTGATCCTTACCTTTGGTAAGAATATTGGGCAGTGCCAAAATGCCCTCTCAATAACAGTTTGTATTAAATTTAAATTGCAAGGAAATAGCAAGCATATATTATTCAGCATTCATTTGAACGAGCTTGCGAACTTATATGCGATTTGGCGGTGCTTTCCTGAATAAGTATGCCAGATCTCATGGGCACCACCTCCGAAAATAGGACTCGGTACTAAAGGCTGGTTTGGCTTGGGTTTGCATGTGTTGTGTTGGGCTGAGGTAGAGCCAACAGCCGTGTGTCGCATTCACTAGAGTGCAGCATGTAGTAGGAGAAAATTAAAACTGCTTGAAGTGATTTATATTTCAACCACTAGAGTACAACATATGGCATCACAATGCAGAGTACGTAGCTCCAGGGTTGCCAATTTAATGATTTGTCACTATATATGGCGACTATTAAATATATTATACAAGATGGTTTTAGTTCTTTCTTTTAAGACATTCAAAGACTTTTTCACACTCATATTGGTGGCAGGAAAGTTATTTCTCTATTTATACTGTAACACTCTGGACTTTGTGCAGTAAGTTTTGCTTTGTTTAGTTGGTTTAAGTTGGCGATACAGAACGCAAATAAAGATTCTCAGGTTTGTTAAGTTTTCTGGTGACATTGCATCTGTTTAAGAATAGCATCATTAAATGATATCGGTTGTGACGAATATCCTTGAATGAATGAATGAATGAATGATATTTATTCAATTAATTCCAAAGAGCCATAGGCTCGTACAGAGGAATTGTACAGTAATATGTGTGTTTACACACCAGGAAGAAAATTCTGAAGGTAACACAAATTGATGAATAAGGGCATAGGCCTATTAGTAAAGTTGATACTATATCTAAGATTGTTTAGACCAAGGTCTCTTAAAATGATAAGCACAGGATTTTTGAGCTTATTTGATGTATTACGATGCATCGAATTTTTCCCACAATACTTTCGTAGTTTTCCTCTTAAATACTGACAAAGTTGGTGCACTTTTTACTTCATCGGGAAGTTTATTATATAACTGTGATGCAGAGAACTTGAAACTATTTCTACCGTATTTAGAAGAGTGAATGATATATAAGGCTACGTCCTTCGCATGCCTAGTTCCATAAGAATGATTGTCCGAGTTCAAGATGTAGGGAGAGCTATAGAGTATTGTGTTGTGTTTAATTTTGTATATTAGCATAGCTGCTCGGAGATCTGCACTTATGCTGAGGGGTAGAATTTTACTTCTGATGTACAGATCTTTTACTGGAGTGCAGTAAGGAAGGTTAAATATGTTTCTAATAGCCCTATTCTGAATAGTCATTAAATCATTCAGTGTGGATTTCCTGCAGTGAGCCCAAATAACATTTAAATATTGGAGCTTGCTATGTACAAGTGAATAGTAGATTTGTTTTACAAGGTTTAGGGGAATAAGATACCGAAGTTTCCTTAGGATCCCTACTATAGGTGAGAGTTTCTTAGCAATTCGTTCAACGTGTTCAATCCAGGTCAGGTGTTTGTCGATGATTAGACCTAAATACTTTGCCTGATTAACCTCTTTTATTTCAATATTATTTATATATATTTTGTCATGTGTGATTTCTTTCATGCTTTGCTTTGAAATTACCATGTAATTGGTCTTCTGTAGGTTCATTGTTAATTTATTGGCCTGGAACCATTGTGAGAGAGTATTTATATCTTGTTGCACATTTTGTATGATTTCAATTATGTCTTTCCCAGTGTAGAAGATATTTGTATCATCTGCATACAATTTGATATGCCCTCTCAAATTACATTCCACAATATCATTTATATAAATTAAGAATAATGTAGGTCCAAGTATAGATCCTTGTGGAACTCCATGAGTTATATATTTTCCTGAACTTATGCATTTATTCAAAGCTACATGCTGCTTTCTTCCAATAAGGTAGCTTTGGAACCATTTTAGTGCTATACCTCGGACACCAGCATTTTCTAATTTTGATAACAGTATTTTATGATCTACTGTATCAAAGGCTTTTGTGAGATCAATAAATAACCCAACTGCCATATTATTTTTGTCAATAGTTTCTTGTAGCATTGTTATTAGGTCAATAGTTGCTGCCTCAGTACTAGAATTTTCCCTGAATCCATATTGCATATTATGAAAGAATGTATTCTTGTTCAGAAATGAAAGCAATCTTGTTTTTACCACTTCTTCCAGAATTTTTGAAACTACCGATAAAATAGAAACAGGTCTATAATTATTTGGATTTCTTTTGTCACAACCCTTAAATATAGGAACTACTTTGGCCACTTTTAAGTCATCTGGTATCATGCCAGTAACTAAGGACTCATTAATCATTTCAACCAAGATTTTAATAAATGATTGTATATTGTTTTTAATGAAATTTGTCTTGATCCTATCTAATCCACAGCTCTTTTTATTCTTTAAATTTGTGATGATGGACTTGACCTCTGCTTCATCTGTCGGATATAAGTAGAGAGAATTTGACTGATTGTGGTCCTTACTGAGGATTTCCTTCTGTTCAGGAATAGCTTTTGCTAGACTTCCAGCAATGTTTGTGAAGAACAAGTTAAATGATTCACATAGTTCTTGATTGTCTGTGATAATTTTGTTGTCTATTTCAAGTGAAGTGCATGTCTCAACTGTTGGTTTTTTGTTGTGTATGATTTCTTTGATAGTCTCCCAAGTTTTATTAGAATTGTTTCCATATGTTCTGAATTTATCTGAGTAGTAATTTGACTTTAGTCTTCTTTTTAAGTTTGTTACATTATTCCGGCATCTACAGTATTCTTGGTTCATATCATTATTATTTCTGTGAAGGGGATTTTTGAGCTTTGCATGCAGAGTGTCTCGTTGTTTTATAAGTGTAAGGAGTTCAGCTGTGACCCATGGTAAGTTAGTAGTCTGTCTGTTATTGTTAGAATTGTTTGTTATTTTTCTTTGGCTATGCCTGTTCCTTAGATTCAATTGTTTGATGAAAGAGTTATATAGAGAGTTAACAGTACTATCTGCATCATTATGGGAATCTGCATTTATAGATATATTAGTTTCAGGAGTGTGTTGCCTATCCCAAGAGTCCTCGTGTGTTGTTGATTTTGTCGGCTTATGTGACAGAGTGTACGTGCTATAATTGGTCTTGGAAATATCAAGAATTAATATACTGTGATCACTAATATCATTGCTGACATTTGATATTTTATAACTTAATTCTGAATTGTTTAGTGACACGTGGTCTATTAAGGTAGCTGCAGTGTCACAAAGTCGTGTAGCATATTTAGTGTTGCATTGTTTAAAACCATAGCATGCTATTAAATTCAGATATTTCCTTCTTAATTGATCATCAGCTAGGATATCAATGTTGGTATCTCCGAGGAAGATGCATAATTTATTGTTTATCTGGCTAAGAAAACTTTCAAATGAATTTAAGAAGGGTATGGCATTGCTTCTATTGGGGTTATATGCTGCAATAATGTCAATGCTTTTGTATGTTGGCCTATTACTTTTAACATCATCTCTGAATACCTCAATCCACATCAAACTATGATTCATTTCACACTTTCTTTTAACGTTCACTTTCCATTTGTGTGATACATAAATACCCAGACCCCCACCAACTTTGTCATCTCTATGAGCAAACACGCTTGTGAAATTGTTGAAGTTATAAAAATCTGCCTCATTACTTTTCACCCAGGTTTCTGTAACTACCAATACATCTATCTGACCTATCATCTGCACGAGAATTTCAATGTCATCAAGCTTATTCCGAATACTTCTGCTATTAATGTACAAACACCTAACCTCTCCACCTAATTCTAATGAGTTTATGCATGCACTTATATTAGAGTCCTGTTGCATGAAATCATCCAAACAGTTGTACTTATGTTCAC
Organism: Meconema thalassinum; assembly: GCA_946902985.2. Taxonomy (NCBI): domain Eukaryota; kingdom Metazoa; phylum Arthropoda; class Insecta; order Orthoptera; family Tettigoniidae; genus Meconema; species Meconema thalassinum. Next base: position 214,650,629 of record OX336389.2, on the reverse strand, counting down.
TGCACTGTACTTCACCTAGGTGTCCACTTGTAGTCAGCGCTTTCTTCTCTCTAAACAATAAAATGTCATCACTCGTTCCAGCAATTAGTTTTCCGAGAGTAAAAACTTGGCAACTCTGTTTAAAAGTTTTCCAAATTTCATTGTTCCTCTTCTATTGAGGTGGAGACCATCATAAGCAAGGTCCCTGTCTTGTAACCAAGAGTTCCCTTCTAAAAACATAATGTTTTTTTCACCACACAACCAATCCAGTGTTGAATTCACTGCATTAATGTATCGTGGGTCTATGTCACGTCTTTGCAATACACCACTAATACACACTTTTGCACTCGGAAAGGCACTTTTCACTTCGTCCACGAGCTTGTCCACGTCATTCATAATGTGAGTTGGTGTTGGAGAACTGTTCAAGCAATTGGTCCCTACATGAATCATTACCACCTCAGGGTCTTCACGAACCTCGTTTGCACATACCTTTCTAGTTAATTGCTCAGTTCTTATTCCTGGATAGCAATAGACTGCGGCATCATCAACTACTGGGCCTACATTTCGCAGAATTGAGTCACCCATGACAAGTACACGGGGACGTCTCCTTTTCTTATTAGTAGGGTTATGGATAGGTTTGTCGTATCTGGATGTCCCGTTTTCAATACCGGTATCTTGTCTTTCTTCTAATTGGGAATCGGAACGGCTGAGGATTTCAAATGGATTCTGGGAGATAAAGTTGTTAGGAATATTCCCAGATTTCACCAAGGTAGGCCTACGTCTTGGAAAGCGTGCATTCGTTTTAGACCTAACCTCTAAATAGTCTGCCTGAGTAGGCCTATCTTCTTCTGCTTGTAGTCTTTCTTTAAGGACACTTATTTGAGATTGTGCGTTTTTTAAATCAACCACAAGCATTTTGATTATTTCCTCTTTGGAGGCCAATTCTAATTTGAGGAGTTCAGATTCACTCGCCGCTCGCGGCAACTCGTACTTTTTTCCCAGTTGATTTCCTTCACATCTCACAATTTTTTCGCCACTACATGCTTTGTCTTCACAATTAAGACACACCTCTTCAATGGATAAAGAATTGTTATCACATTGAACACTTACATCACTCGATTGGGAACAATTTTCAAGAGATAACCGTTCGTGACTTGCGTTTAACATCGCCATCTCCTTACCAAGTTTATATCTGTATGTAAGGTAGTCTTGACGGTACGGAATCTTGTTCGTTTTATTTCATCTGTTTATTTGATGGTGGTAGCTGAAATTGTGACAAAGTTGTATTGCGCGTCTTGTACAGTCACACAGTTGAATACTCTGGTTTCATGAAACTTATAGCATAAAATATGCACTGTCCATACTTAAAGCCCTGCGCGGATGCGGATATCCACGGATGTAATTTTCATGGCTGTGCGGATAGCGGATACGCTGCGGATAATGTTTGGAGTAAATTTGCGGATAGTTTTTAGAATACAATGTGGAACTTACGATAATATCACATATTTGATATGCTCGTTCCATTTTTGAAAGCATTTGAAAATGTGGAAAGAATATTTTGAAGAACTTCTGAACCCAAATGGAAAAGATGGTGAGGAGGAAGAAATCGGGGAAGAGGAAGATGAACTGCAAACAGAAAAGGACTTAACATGGAAAGAAGTGGAAGATGCAGTGAACAAGATGAAAGGAGGGAAGGCACCGGGTGTGGATGAGTTGAGTGTGGAGATGGTGAGAGCAGCAGGAGAGGTGGGGATACAGTGGCTGTACCGAGTGATGAGGACAGCATGGAAGGAAAGGAAGACCCCAGAGGACTGGAAAAAAGGAATCATTGTCCCGATCTTCAAGAAAGGTAGTAGAACAGATTGCAGAAACTATCGGGGAATAACACTGATGAGTCATTGTGCAAAGATCTTCGAGAAAGTTTTGGAAAAGAGAATTAGGACAAGGATAGAAGGAGGGATGAGGGAAGAACAACATGGCTTCAGAGCAGGAAGGTCCACAGTGGATTTGATTTTTGCTGTAAGGCAGTTACAAGAACAGCACTATGAATATGGAACAGATCTACTGATGGCCTTCCTGGACATTGAGAAAGCATATGACAGTGTATGCAGAAACAAAGTATGGAAGTCCCTGGAGGATAGAGGAGTAGAGAAATGGACTATAAAGAGGATAAAGGAGATGTACAAGGGAAGCGTGAGCTGTGTGAAAGTGGGAGGAGAGAGATCTGACTGGTTGGAACAAAGAAACGGCCTGAAACAAGGAAGTGCACTGTCACCGTTACTTTTCATTGTGGTGATGGATGACATAATGACCCGAGTGGCACAAGTAATTGGGGACGGAAAGATGAAAGCAATGGTGTTTGCAGATGATTTGATGATTTGGGGAAACAAGGAGGAGGAGGTACAGGAACAGTTGGACGTGTGGGAAGGAGTAATACAAGGATATGGGATGAAATTTAGCATAAATAAGAGTGAGATGGTGATCACAACAAGGAAGAAGGAAAGAACCACAACGGGAATAACAATTAGTGGGGAACAGCTGAAGAAAGTGGAGAGTTTTAAGTATCTGGGAAGCCTGATACAAGATAATGGAAGAAACGATAGAGAAATAAATGAGCGGGGGAGGCAGGCAGAAGCATTTCGGAGGAGTGTGAGAAGCATGTTATGGAGCAAGGATGTCCCTCAGAACAGCAAAAAGATCATATATCGGACGTACTATGTCCCTATCCTGACGTATGCCTCGGAGACCTGGGTTATGAAAGGAAGGGAGAGGAGCAAAATACAGGCCAGTGAGATGAGGTTCTTGAGAAGCAGTATTGGAGCTACAAAGATGGACAGAATAAGAAATGAGAGGACCAGAGAATTAATGAAGGAGGAACCATTACAGGATGGTATAGAGAAATCTAGACTTAGATGGTATGGACATGTAAAACGAATGGAGGAGAAGAGGATACCCAGGAGAGTACATGAGACGAAGTGGGAAGGAAAGAGACCGAGGGGAAGACCGAGAGACAGGTGGCTGAAGGGGGTGGAAGAAAGCGTGAAGAAGAGAGGAGAAGACTGGACAAGGGTGGAGGCTGAGAGATGGTGGGAAGACAGAAGACGTTGGAGAGGCTTGTGTTCCAAACAGACCCGGCCAGTGGCTGGAAACTGTGCAAGATGATGATGATGATGATTTGATATGCCAATCTACAGCTTCATGAAGAGGAATACTCCTATATTGCGTACAAAATATTCAGGCACGTTTTGCACTTATACACGAGAAGATTATTTTACCCTCATGCTTTCAAGTACATTTTATTAAGTACCGTATGTTTGTCTTGACATCTCAACAATTCTCACTGCCTTATTACTACACGTACGAGATATAATGCTGTCAATAAGCTTGTTAGTTCATCGTGGTGACATGATTAACATTCCTCAAGTCAGCTATACTTCGCAGTCTAAGCTATCCTGGAAGATCTGTAGATTTATTTCCAACTTGGCACTGAAACACGTGGGCTGTGATATTGCAACGGAGGGAGTCCTGACATCAACTATGCGAACTTGGATGGATCAAGAGGCAGAAGGATGATGACTGACTTGGAATTTCCGGCCAAATGTCAATCCCTTTCTCCATGCGTAAAGAGAAGTTCACTTAGTGATTGTTACCGCGACCGGGAGTTTGAACATCATTACACCAACATGGATAAACTATCTACTAAAATAAATTAAGGCGAATATTCTACAGTGCGTGAATCAAAGCTCAAGTCAACGATATGGCAGACATTTGGTTACGTTTTCAATGGAAACGAAAAGGTGAACTATATAGTAGGATGTTTTACTTGTAAAAACGTGTATTCATAATCAGGACACAAATCAGGCACATCAAACTTACTGCGGCACACGTGCATTCCCGTGAAATAATAAACTAGAAGATTCTGCACCAAATCGTATATAGCCTACAAAACAAAAAGTTTTAGTTATTAACTTAATGTGCGATATGTATATGTATTATGTGTAAATAAAAAGTAGTTCTAGCATCCGAAATTGTTGAATATCATTACTAGGACCCGAATATGTATGAAATATCATAATTTTCCGTTATATTTCTTCCATAATAAATGTAAGATGATGGTTTAAGCTAATCTCATTCAAATTAAGTCACTAAGCATAATTAACAGTCCGAACTGAAAAGGGTTGCAATTCTGGCTGTATAACATTCATTTTAAACATGGCACAGGGGAACGACTTTCTCCTCAAATGTCTAAATGTGTTGGTTTAACACTTTATACTTTATCTAATAAATTAAAAATATTATTGAAATATCAGCGGATTTGGATAAAAGTCATGCGGATAACAGTCTTGCGGATGCAGGGCGGATGCGGATAGCAGTCGTGTGGATGCGGATAACAGTCTTGCGGATGCAGGGCGGATGCGGATAACAGTCGTGTGGATGCAGGGCGGATGCGGATAACAGTCGTGTGGATGCGGATAACGATTTGTTTAAGGGTTCTATACTTTCAATGTTTGAACGATTTGATTGCAAATTTTGAATTTGCTGGCACCACCAAGAGAATTAACAAGAGCCACTACTGGGGTTTACAGAATAGCATGTGCTCATACCACATTGTACCACAACTCACGTGAGCATGTGCCACAAATGAGAAGCTACAACTTCCAAACCAGAAATTAGTTGCATAGAAAATGCATCTAGCAAGCATTTTACACACTATGTAGTTCAATTTTGTTATCTTTGAAATCGTTTGATTTTCAATATATTTTGTTATTTTTTGCAATCTTGAGTTGTCTCCAATTTATAAGATTTAATGGCAACATCTTCGGTGTTAGGAAATTATTAGCCTCTGTTATGTAGTCAGCCCAGAGGTTGGTTGTATCCTCAAAACGTACCACTGTAGAAACCCACAAAAACCAATGCAGCACTATAATGGGGTTTGCAGAAACAGATAATTATGATTTGCCTGGAAATCATCCCTGCCTTTCCAAGACACCATAAAAGTTTAAATAAAGACACTGCTTCTAAAAATCAATATTAAGTTAATAATGCTTCTAAAAATCTGAAGAAAAACCAGGCATGTTTGGGAAAAACAGGACCCTAATTATACATGTTTTCCATTTGCAGTTGACACCAAGCGAAGGATCCGTTCTGTGCTTCGCATGTGTCCGTCTTGTAAACACTAATTTTCAACACATGGTGACATCTTATATGGAGCAAAAGTGGAAGGAGCAGATGAAGAGGGAGCAAAAGCGCAAGAGGGCGCTTAAGCGCAAGAGGGAGCTTAAGCGCCTGAGGCTGCTCAAGAGGAAGATGTACATCGAATCCAAGAGGGAGAAAGAGAACCAGCAATCATAACAATGACGACAAGGATGCATAAGAGGTAATTAATCATTCCTGTTGTATAGTCATTAGCCCTGTGCACTTGGGTGTGATAACCAGAGTTTCTGTGTGAAACTATAAATATTAAGGTCTTGGATTTGTATAGGTGCCTCGGGACTTAAAATGGCCACTGTCAGTGGTGGGATTTGAACTTGCTACAGCTCCCCATAGCAATCATGGAGGGTTCTCTATTGATCTACACAGGAGTGAGTTTGGTTCAAGTGAGCTGCACTTGTTAGGGAGAATGGACTCCCTTATTTGTTTGACAACTTGACCGCACTGGACATTTTCCTCAGACTCTAGTTTATTAAACTACAAAGCAGCTAGCAAAGAGCTCACATGACCATTGCATCCCCTGGCTACATTAAGTTATTGCAAGGAACATACACATTGGATACATGGCATCAGCAGACAGTCAGTCACTGTGCTTCCTCACCTTCCCTTTTGGGGGGCTCTGGGTGCATCCCCTGGCTACGATATCAGCACTTTTCATAGCCCTTTTCCTGTAATACCAAATTACTTGCTTATCCGGCACTACCATTTACAACAACCACATATTCACTCCAAACAAGCGAATTCCAGAGGTCAATCACCACTTCCAGTATCTCAACAAAATATCACATAGACCACAATTTACAAATATTGATGAGTTGCATTATCTCAAACTAATACTGCAACTAAATAAGTGTATATATTGTAAATATTTTCACCCATATTTTCAGACATAGATTTTATAGCCTCAGTGTAATGGATCTGATGATGATCGCTTGACGATCGAAACTGGTCATCCAAGTGTATTTATTAATCTCATGTAATAATTTTCAGGATTAGGGAATAACCCATCTCATTTGGGTACAATCGTGTTGGTCGACTGAAAAGCATCAAACTTTTGTTTAATAAAGCATCACTGAGGAATGGCTTCAAACACCATACTGAATAACATTGATAATAAAATGACACTTAAAATTGTACTGTATAATGTAAAGTCAGTGTACAATCCACATAAGTTGCAAAAATCACTTCATATTATTCTAAGTTAGAAGGTTGAGAAAAATGCATCAAGCTTCAGTTGCTGTCCCCTTGAATGCTGTTTCTTAATCATTAAAGATCGAAACATGTTTGTAATAAGCAGGGAACGGATTTCTATGTAAATACATATCTATTTACGAAGCTAGACTTAATTATCTTTTGGGCCGATAACCTCGATGTTAGGGCCCTTAAAACAACAATTATCATCATCATCATCTTAATTATCTTTTATATTATCTTTTCAAATCATGGCATGTGGAGTTGAGAAGTAGAGTATTTACTTTCAATATTTGCAAGTTCAGCAGGAATCTCCGTGGCTTAGGCGGCAACACACCGGCCTCTCACCGCTGGGTCCGTGGTTCAAATCCCAGTCACTCCATGTGAGATTTGTGTTGGACAAAGCGGAGGCAGACAGGTTTTTCTCCGGGTATGGTACTCCTGTTTTCTCTGTCACAAATTTCATTCCAGCAACACGCTCCACTATCATTTCATTTCATCTGTCATTCATTTAATCATTGCCCCAGGGGAGTGCGACAGGCTTCTACAGCCGGCACAGTTCATATCCTCGCCGCTAGATGGGAGCTTCATTCATTCCATTCCCTGACCCGGTCGGTCGACTGGAAGCAGGCTGTGGATTTTCATTTTCATTTGGAAGTTTAGCACATATGTTCCATATTCTTGGTCATTAAAATCAGTATAGTCCATATTTCGGCTAGAAAGTATTAAATTATAGTAAATTGGCAGTCCTGTCAATAATATAGAAACAAGTTAAAGATCCATATTTAAATAACAATTTAAATCGTGGTAAGGTAAAGTTGCAGATGTGGCAAAAATGAAGATTAACACTTTACTTCAAAGAACCCTGGATATGAAGCAATGGGAATGGTTGCTGCCATTTTGTGTGGAGATTTAAGTGTAAAGTTATTGTTGGATTTAACCCCAGCAGGCATTGTTCTGATATTGAACTCAGTTTCAGTCAATGAAAATCTGTCCATAGAGACAATAGGAGAACATTCACTTTCCAGCACTTAATAGAACATTTTGTAATCCATTGTTTTGGTAACAGAGAATAAAAAATTGTGTATTCTTCAGAAATCATATTGATATTAAAATGAGGAGTGCAACATTATGTTTCATGTACACTTACTGGCAAAAAAAAAAAACAAGAAACTCAACACTTGTATTTTTAAATTATTTTCATAATTTAATGCATTGAAATTATTCTTATGTAAAAATTATTCATAATTAATTGTTTTCTAAATATTTGAAAACCACTTCACATACAAAAAAAAAGCTTCAAATAAAAAATATCTTTAATTTTCTAGAATAAGAAAAAAAGTGAAAATGTCTTAAATTTTGAGTAAATTACAAAGTCATTTAAAAATGTTAATCTGAGTTCCAAAATTTATCATTACAGAATTCATCCATTCCTTTGTGTACTGACACAAGAACTGAACACTTAAACATGGGTATTCCCACCCCTAGCACGAATCACATCGCGTAACCTCTCTGCCATACTTGCGATGATTTCTGAAATGCTTTCTTGTGGGACGCGTTCCCACTCCTCATGCAGCATCTCCCGAAGTTGCTGGAGAGTCTCAGGAGCACATTGCCGAACATTTCTGGCCAACATATCCCAAACATGTTCAATTGGATTGAGGTCAGGGCTCCTAGCTGGCCAGTCCAGTGAGTAGATTCCAACCACAGGTACTGCTGGACACATCGGGCAGTGTGTGCTCGTGCATTGTCGTGCATCAGGCGAAATTCATCCCCGACAAATGGAACAAATGGTCCAACATGGTTTTCAAGGACTTCCATGATGTACCGGTGAGCTGTGAGAGTCCCATTCTCAATTACGTCAAGTTCAGTCCTGGCATCCATACTGACCCCGGCCCAGGCCATGACAGAACCCCCGTCAAATGCAGTCCTGGAGGAAAAAGTTACAGGAGAAAACCTTTCTCCAACTCTCCTCCACACTCTTTCTGTTCCGTCAGGCGATCTGAGACCGAATCACTACTCGTCTGTGAAGAGAACGACTTGCCATTGCTGTTGTATCCATTGCTGATGGTGGGCGTGGTGGCTCAGCGGTCTAGCTGTATGCCTCTCACCAAGGCGGTCCGGGTTCGATTCCCGGTCAATGCATGTGAGATTTTCGAAGTGAAATGCCATGTCCTGTGGTTCGGATTCCACGTAAAAAGGAGGTCCCGTGGCTCATGATTTACAGATTAACGGTCACGTTAAACTACAAGCTTCCTTCCTTCGCTTCCATTGCTGATGGAGGCGAGCGAAGAGAAGATGTGCCCTGCGATGTTGAGGTTCCAATCTGGGGCTGGTAGCAGGTCTTCTGGAGAAGATTTCTACACCTCTTAATTTTCTCCTTACTGTCCTCTCACTGACATTCACAGCTGTCGCCTGCTGAAGCCGATTTCTTACTTCTACAGCTGTTGTGTGTCGGTCCCTCAGAACTTGGAGTCGCAGATACTGGTCATCTCTGTCTGATGTTGCCCTTCTGCGGCCTGATCCATGCCTCCTGGAGTAAGTTCCAAGTTCCCTATACCGTTGGTATGTCCTTTGGATGGTCGAAACATTGACATTTAACTGTCTTGCAATGTTTCTTCCATCTTCAATCAAGGCTACAGCTCTTGCAGCTTCTTCGCGTGTAAGAACTATGTTTCCTTTGCAAGAAGAACTTAAAAATTGATGAGAAATCATTTGAAAAATACATTTCATCAAACAAAGCAAATTTGGTTTGTAGGGATGAGACTTATCATCCAAGCACTAAGTTTATTGCAGGAAATGAACTAATGGAAATGGAGGCGTACCGTCTGCCTGGGGTAGATAGCGAACTGGGGTGTTATAAATCAAACTTTATATCGATAATTTAAAGGAAATGGATGGTAAACAAACACTCTGAACAGAGAAAGGTCTGATAATAGTATAAAGTGACATAATTGAGACAGAATGCAGCTAATACACAAGTTTTAATTTTAAAAATCAAGTGTTGCGTTGAGTGTAGATCTACTTTGTTTAGCTTCTTTGAATTTGGATATTAAAATAGATTTTTTTTTGTTATTTTAAGTCCATATATAATTCAATATTGCAATAAAAATAACTAAATAAATATGTACCTATTTCAATAATTATTAGTATATATAAATCCGTTCCCTGATAATAAGCCAACTCTCCTGGAATTGATGACATATCTATGTATGTTATGGCATTTTCAATATGGTTTCTAACTTGTGACAATTTAGGACTAGGTATAATATAAAAGAAATATTGTGAGTAGAACTGATTACTGTGATTAGTATTTACTGTACTTTTAAATAAGAAGAGGTTGAGATGTATGTGCAGTAGATAACACTTCTGTTTAATTGTGAACGGGTGTACGTGGGCCACAAAATCTTAAAAAAAGATCTCGGTTGGTCTAATTTTGTCCGTTAAATCGAGGGTTTACTGTATTTGATAAGGAGATGCTTGTGTATTTTGAAATTACTGTATGTTGTACAAGTACCATATCGTATGGTATGTAGGAAACGAGATGAAGATTGTTCTTTTTGCAGACGATATTATGGTATTGGGAACAAAAATCGAAGAAGTCCAAGAATAACTGGACTTATTGTTGAAAGGAATTGAAAATTATGGACTGGCGTTCAGTGTGAAGAGTAAAACAATGGTTATAACTAGGGCTCGGATTTTTAGGTGCTAAAAATCTGTGTTTTTTTATGTATTAAAAATAACTGAAATGCCGGTATGTGACAAAATTGTAAAAATATGTAATTATAATTTAAATTATTAATGTAATCTTAAGACAATCTTAAGACAGTTCTCACCTACACGAACCGAGGTGGCCATCCATGGGTGGTGGTTCTAGTAGATTTTCAGAAAGCTTATGACTCTGTGGATAGAGATACCCTTTTCTTCATACTACGGGAATTTGGTCTGGATGGAAAGACACTACGATTAGTCCAAGCCACTCTGAGAAACACGACGTCCAAGGTCAGATTCAGAGGTGAACTATCCGAAAGCTTTCCAATCAGAACAGGAGTTAGACAGGGCGATGGTCTGTCCTGTATTCTCTTCAACTGTGTACTGGAAAAAATCATTAGGGAATGGAGAACGATGCTACCACCGGGAGCTGGACTGAAGCTTGGTTACAAGAGAGACAACCTCTTCGTCCCTTGCCTAGCTTTTGCTGATGACCTCATTCTACTGGCAATTAACATAGAGGAGGCTACCTACAACCTACAGAGTCTTTATAGTGTAGCAGTTAAGACTGGTTTGAAGATCAACATCCAGAAGACTCAATTTATGACCAATATCAAAGAGGCCCCTTCTAATATTCCTCTCACAGACACTACCATACGAAAGGTACCTGCAGTTAAGTACATGGGAGAATGGATTTCTGCGAATCAGAGCGAGAACCTAGCCATAGATGCCAGATGTACCAAGTTTGAAAGGGCTTATCATTCCTGTCGTAGTATCTATTCATCTAAGTGCCTCTCCAAGAACCTCAAACTCAGGCACTATAACTCCGTCGTCAAGCCATCTGTTCTGTATGCTTCTGAGTGCCTTGTAATGACCAGTAAGGGTCCACTCAGAAAACTGGAGTTAAAAGAGAGGAAGATCCTGAAGAGGATATTAGGTCCAATTAGAGAGGAAGGAGGCATTTACAGAATCCGTCATAGTGTTGAATTGTATGAACACCAGGAGGACATCATCACGTCTATAAGGAAAAAACGCCTGGCCTTTTATGGACACTTGGCATGTCTGGATTCTGAAAGACTCAGCAAAAGGATATTCACAGGAAAAGGCAAGGCTTCTAAGAACAAATGGATTGCGTCAGTTAAGTCAGATATGGAACAACTAGATATCCCACTGGAACAAACTCGTGACCGTCTGCTGTTCCGTCAGGTCATCCGACAGGGCGTTTTCCCAACGTCCCTTACAAGTAAGAAGACTACAGGAGCTAAGTGGACAGAAGAAAGAAGACTGATTCACAGTCAGAAAATGAGGGACTATTGGAAGAAGAAGAAAGCAACAACTTTACCGAAGAGTAGATACGAGCCCCATGGTCGTAAGTAGGCCTAAACGATAAAGAAGAAGAATGTAAATATAAACAATATGCAGTACTCACGAATGCAATTTATGCTATGCCTCACTGACCGCTGAAGCATTACAATACACAACGAGATACATCTTCAGGTTGTCCATCACAAATGACCGACGATTATCGCGAATCACTGCCTTATACTGGGAAAATGAACGCTTCATGTCACAAAATTTTATTCGAGCAAATTTATAGCAGGACACGTCACTCACACTCACATCGATATCCTCTTCTTGATGGCCATCTAACACATTTGAGATTTTGCACCTAGTTTGAAACCCACTATTGTTTTCAAACACACGTCTGAATTTATTTTGTATCATTTGTGCTGTAGATCCACTATGACTGTTAAGTTTCCTTTCGACATGAACAAGCTGAACTGTTTCTGACAGAAAGATCCCTCCCTTTTCAAGTTTGTCAATTGCACAGATAAGAAAACACAGGTTAGCAGATGTGTATGCCAAGTCATTTTTTAACACTGTGTCACTTAACATTTCCTGAACGATTCCAGTTGACATTGCTTCATCTTTGTCCAGCACATTAACTACTGAAGCAAAAGCATCAAAATGTCCTGCATAATACTGAACTGCAGCGAGCCAAGTTCCCCACCACGTAATTACGGGGGTAGGTGGCAGTGGTACGTTGGGATTTTTAGTCTTGAATGCGTGATTTCTTCTCGGTGACTTAATGAACATTTTTTTCCCATTAGAAATCAATTTATCCATATTAGGATACACTGCTCTAATTCCTTCACATAGTCTGTGTAAAACATGTGCAATGCATATAACGTGGATCATTTTGGGATAACTAACGACAAGACCTGCCGCACCTTTTTCATATATGCTGCAGCATCTGTCAATAACAGTAAAACATTGTCAAACTTCACACCACTAGGCCACAAAATTTGCATTGCTTCATTAAACAATCTTGGAACCGTCACGTGGTTCGCAGTAGTAATTTCCTGGCATGTTAACAGGAAACATTTCTTTGAAATCACTTCATCGTCTTTCAACACCCCGACAATGACATTCCCAACTTTCCTGCCAGTAGAGAGTGAAGTTTCGTCTAACGTCACCCATATTTTCTCATTTTCCCACACGGAACGAATTTGTTGTAGAGTTTGTTGGTAACACTTTGGAAGATAATTTTTTCTCAACGTTGACTCTTCAGGAGCGTCAAGATTTGAATATATAGAGAGAAACTTCCTTAACAATGGATTATTTACCTTAAAAAGGGGTATTTCAGCTGACACAAATGCCTTACATAAATCTTCACAATACACTGAAAATGTTCTAGGTCCTGCAGAGGAACCTGGAACTACATTATTAATTAGAGGTTGTTTCTTCTGAAGGCGCGAAACTGCGGCAATATGTTTCTTGCCCTGGACATGTTGTGTAACTTGAGATCGCTGTTCAGCAGCGATTGCTTTCCCACATCGTTGGCAAAACAGAACACCAACATGAGAAGTAAAATTATCCTTAAATTCTTCAACATACTGCTGCAAATGATACCTTGTAATTGCTTTTACTTTAGGCATCGTAGAACTGCCTTACACTTCACAGTGCCAGAAATGAACTGCATGTGAGTGACACTGCTTCCAGGTAGCTGGGGCAAGGTCTAGCACGTGGTGCAATATGGCTATGGACAAGGAAATCCCTGGCTTCCACAATGAGTGGGTCGGGTGACAAGATAAGAAAAACACAGCTGTAAGCTGCCATACGCTCTGCATGAAGATTAGATAGCTCACAGGTTCTTCCCCGTTGAAGCAACACAGAACAAAAATGCAATAAAGTGGAAGATCAGCATACTGATTTTTAAAAATGTAAATATTATGTCTTTTTATGTGTTAATAAATGAAAAGCAGGAATCTATGTAATTATTGAAAAAATCTTTAAAATATGTATTTACATAAAACAATATTTATTTACCTAAAAATCCGAGCCCTAGTTATAACAAGAGGGAACAGGGAAGGGAAAGGATTTCTTACCATTGATGGCAAGAATCTTGAAATTGTGGACAGATTCAAATATCTAGGAAGCGAACTAATACAGAATGCAAGGATGGATACAGAGCTTACCAAAACGGTACAACATAGTAATGCATTTTATCAGAGTGTAAGAGACCTAGTTTGCAAGAACTCTCGCATGTGTATAAACCACCCACCTAGCTTTATTGGTACGTGGGCTTGACGCAACACAGTTCTGACAGGGGCCATCATATTGTTTATTTGTTTAAACACACTTTTAAACAAATTCATACATGCCAACTTTTGGAAATGAAAAATAGGAAGATTTTTTAAAAGATAGATTTTATATCCCGTACCATGATGTGGGCAAACACTTAAAAAAAAGGAAGTGGCGGGGAGGGGTACACAACAGACCTATATGTATGTTGTCAGGGTATTAATTCAGCATCAAATTCACAAGAATTGAAACTGCTGTATAACTCATCGATTATTGTATAGAGAAGTGCTTTCCAAACAGGGTGTCGCGTGTTACCATCGAAGGTTTTGTGAGATTCGTCGTACTTATAAATTCAGGATAGAAAACGAATAAAGAATCTGTGAGAAAATAATAACCTTACTTCCCCTCGTTCGGCCTATTAGCTGTGTGATCGAGATGTTGATAAGAATGCAGATCTCCTTACTGCTACAGACAAAATTGCCACTTTAAGGGACAAAGTCGGTGTATGGTTCAGAGAAACAAATGAGAGCAATATTGAGATGTTTCCTTTGACATCTAAACGTCCAATTGGTGACAAAATACAACCACCGGTTCATAATCATTTAATGCAACTGAAATAGAGGCTGGTTGGATATTTTCCAACACTAATGTAAACCAATATAACTGGATAAGAAATCCTTTTGCACCCTCCAGCTCTTGTGAACTTCAACTTATCGAAGAGGAGAAACTGGCGGAACTTAAAAACAACCAGTCTTTAAAACTGAAGAACCAAGAGTCAGAATTAGACAGCTTCTGGGTTTCTATTCAACAAGATTTTCCTCACCTGAGTAAAGCAGCCCTCATCGTTTTGTTGCATTTTTCTACGACATATTCGTGTGAAAGTGCGTTTTCTGTTATGGCTAATACAAAAACAGTTAAACGTGGAAGTGTGAGAATGTTAGATGAGGAAACGCGTGTGAATTCTGTCCTGTATCCGACCCAATACAAAACAGATTTGTAATGATTTCCAACCCCATGGCAGTCATTGAATTGGAACATCAAGGTGCAAGTTTTGTATCAATGAGAAAGGTGTTTAATATAGCCTATTATACTTGGAAAATCAAATACAGTACATACTATGAAAAATTAAAATTTCTTTAAAAACGAATCTCCTTTGTTAAAATAGTCTATGTTTATAATTAAAATAATTAAATGGGTGTCCTGCAGAATTGTGTGTGCTAATAGGGCGTCGCCATGAGGAAAAGTTTGAAAAGCTCTGGTATAGGGCCTTAAACGAAAGAGAACATAATTTTGTGTTTAAAAAAGCTGTATGTCTATGACTTTAATCAAGATCACCATTTTTACCCGTATTGAAATCAAGATCTATGAATATATTGTCCACTTTTCAATACAAAACATTTTTTTTTATAAATAGTATAATAGATAAAATAGAATTGCTTTGTATTGAAAAGTGGACAGTATATTCATAGATTTTTAAAAATGCATCCAATCATTCTACCGCAAATTCAGGTTTAGTCAGACTAAGGTTAAACAGCATGGAAAACTTATCTAATTATGATGTGGGTGATCTTGAGACTGTTTACTGATTTAGTGTGGAACTTTTAGCCGACTTTGCAGTCTTCACAAATGCACTGCCATACTAGTCTTGCGCATAATAGTTCGCGGCTGGGAGCGATCAGTTTAGTTCGCAACTCCTTAGCGAACTAGTTCGCTCTTCTAGTTCGCTAGCTCCCATCTCGAAGACAGATCGTTCGCTCGCCTTGCTACTGCCACTGCACGCACTCCTTGTTTGTTATAGCAGTCTGTCACCACTCATTACTTGTCACCACTGATTGCTCATCCACATTGCTCTCGTTTCAAGCAATACTGTAGGCTACTGTTACAGTTACTATGCTCGCTGCACGTGCAGTTCGTGTATTATTAGATATTGACATGTTGCGTGTGTAGTAATGTGTTATACATTTTGATATTCGAAGATAAAAAAATACAAAAATATGAGTATTGAAACATTAGTGAAATTCCTTATTCCTTCCTTATTTCCTTTTATTCCTTGTAGGAACATAGGGTAGCTACAAACTTCTTCCATCTCACTCTATTGTTGGCCATCCTTTTAATTAGGGTCCATGTCTTTCCTTCTGAGACAATTTCTCTTTCTATTGTTTATAAAGCCAAAAGTCGTCATTTGTTTATCAATAGTGAAATACCGGTACCGTGCCTAAAAGAAAAACAGTATGGACGATGTGTTCGTAGAAGCATACACTTATTATTCTCTTTAGTTTTTTCCCGCATGGAGCCGATAACCTAGATGTTAGGCCCCTTTAAACAACAATTATCATCATCATTTTTCGCGTATATCGATCGTCGCGTCACCATCCGATTCCATTTCCTACTTGTCACCCCCCCGAAATTTTCGTTTCATTTCTTACTTGCTTCGTGATATTCATTATTTGGCTGCTCTGAAACCGTTGAGTACATTATCTTTATGGCATAAATGGGAGGAATAGGTTTTTTAGTTCAGAGTTTTTGTCCATAGAAGTTCGCTTTTCTTTGTGAATCATCGTCATAATGTTCATTTCTTAAAAACAGGTAAAAGTAGTTGTATCACCATGTATCGAAAAAATATATATCAGCCAGTTCAATAAAATGGTAATATTAATCCAGTTTGCCGATTTTCTAAATAATTGGACATATTTTCAAATAATCCAAAATGACTAAGTTAAATAATACTGTGGAATTATCCTCACGTCTAAATCAATTAACTATCAGTAACATCAATTTATGAACCGCCACTGTATTACATTACAAATATAAGGTAGTTATTACCTATTAGCATGTTAGCACTAGTAGTGTGTTATACTGTTATATTATTATAAACCAACATTGAACAAACGCCGCACCAAAATTTGACAATCTTGCCACTAACAATAGATAGGCTACACTCAATCAACTGAACTGACTGAACAAAAGAAAGCGCATGTGATTGTGCAATGAGTGATGACGTGACGAGCTACGGCGGACCCGCGCTCTCGCGCTGTTACAAGTCGGTCAGCGGAAAAAGAGCGAACTAACTAACAAGCGAGGGATCTGGGAACTAGTTCGGTAGTTCGTCTGTGGGACCCGCTCTTCCGAACTAGTTCGTTCGCGAACTACACAAGACTATGCCATACCATACTGCTGCTTGCAAAAGTTTCACCATTTTGTGTGTAAAATACAAGCAACCAGCACGCGGTAGGCCAATCAGCTGATCCGCCATCGTGAATTCCCAGCTAAGCAAGGAATGACGGAAAAAATTCGACCAACTTATGAAACCAAGGTTGTGCAAATCATAGAAGCAATTATGATATTCTCCTTGAGAATTGAAATTATTTGCAGTGTCTTTTTTTATTTTTTTTTCCACTGGGGAGGGGGTCAAAATTAGGAAGAAATAATAGTAATTAAGAAGATCAGAAAAAGAGGTGAAAATTTGGAAAGTTTCCAAAGAAAAATCGGAAGGGTTGGCTGGTATACAAATTCATCAGAATAATATTATCCATTTCAGGTCCGTATTGAATATGTTTACTAATAAAGCTATCAATATTCTCCGTCTTTTCAATACAATATTAATAGTCTATTTATACAATTGGGTACATGTTTCGCACAAACGTTAGTGCTTCCTCAGCCCAAATATACATTAAGACATAAACAAATATTAGGCACTTATCAAATACATACAATGTTTTATCTATGGAATATTTTCATTGTATGTATTTGATAAGTGCATAATATTTGTTTATGTCTTAATGTATATTTGGGCTGAGGAAGCACTAACGTTTGTGCGAAACATGTACCCAATTGTATAAATAGACTACAGTATTAATATTGTATTGAAAAGACGGAGAATATTGCTAGTTTTATTGGTATGCAAATTGTCAATATTTATGAAATCAGAGTGCAATACGTGATTCTCTTTCTTTTGAATGTTCAATTGATATGACCTTTTATTTGTGAGCGCCCCATGTGTACAGATGACCTGCCCGGCTTTACTGTTTTGCGGGCTTGACGCGACACAGTTCTGGCAGGGGCTATTGTCTTGCTTATTTTTTTTACGCACTTTATAAACAAATATATTTCCTTTGACATTAAATGCAAGCTTTTTCCTGTACTACTGAGATGATTTGGAAGACTTTGGTACAAACTGCTCCTTGTAACTCCCTCTGGTTTTAGACCTTGAGTTTTGTGAAACATACAACTTAGAATTTTATATATATTATATGATATTATTGGGTGGCAAGTTATATCTAATGAATTCTAAATACATTAATGCCAGGAAGTAACTATTTCACTGGTTTATACGAGGTTCAAAGGTCTTGAGCAAGCCTTGGACCTATGGGAGTGATGGAGTCCCACTCCCATCTGACTGATCAGGGTCTCCTTGGAAATGAACATCAATTGTACAAGCCTTGTCTCACTCCTTGTATTATTTCTACACTACAGGTGTTAGGGCAATCTACTTTTACTGAAGTGGCCTGATTCCATACAAATTGGCAACAATTCATATCTCGCCCATCTAGGTCAATATCACGTAGGATATGCAGTAATGTTCTATGTTTCACGTCATCAAATGCTTTTTTGTAGTCAATAAAACAAGCATAAACATCCACAGACATATCTATGCTTCATTTCACCAAATCCTGCATACCCAGTAATGCCTCTCTGGTGCAAAATCCACTATGGAATCTAAACTGGGTATTTCCTTCTTTAGGAAAATCTTGAGGGTTCATTAAGCTGATGATTCTATAATCTCAATGAGTTTTTGCTGTTACTTTCTTTGGATTGGGAATGAACGTTGACATCAACTTTCAACATAAGGGAAATTTCCACTTTTATACACTTGGTTGAATAGCTTGATATTCAGTGATTGGTATTTTTTAAGTATTTTTAATATTTCGACAGGTAGGCCTATACCATCAGGTCCTGGAGCTTTTCCTATTTTGGCATTTTGGAGCGCATAGTGCACTTCTCAATGAGTTATTGAAGTTCCATCAACTGTATCACATACATAGGAACAGGGTCCTCTATCATCACACAATAGGTTCAACATAGTCTTCCCAGCTGTTCAGTTTTTCATGAAGTTCAATCACGATCTTCCCTTGACAACTGTATAAGAGTCTATTTGTCCTTCTAAAAATCCTGCAGCTTTTGTGCATGTCAAAAGTGTCACGCTTGGATTCAAAACGTTCTATTTCCTTACACTGGTTATCTAGCCATTCAGTTTTTGCCTTTTTAACCAACTGGCAGATTTCAGTTTGCAGTTCTTTGTACTGTTCCATATTCTTGTCCTTTAGCAGCCTCCATTGGTCCATTAAATCAAGGATATCATCCAGGTGTTTATACTGACTCACTTATTCGGTTTCAGATGACGATTTCCTGTACCCATTGCAGTTGTTTTAAATGGTTTTGATGTGTTAGGGTTTCTCATTTCGTTCATAACCGACAGCGGTGGCTACGCTCGCTAAAGCGCAGCGTTAGGTCATGGCGCCAAGCTCCCTGTTGACTCAGTAGACGCGTGGGTTCAAGCCCGACCGTCAGCCATCCTTGAAATGGTTTTCCGTGGTTTCCCATTTTCAACACCAGGCAAATGCCGGGACGGTACCTTCTGACAGGCCACGTCACTTCCTTCCACATTGTAACCGAATTTATTCAGTTACAGTAGCTCACCCTCGGGTTTTGCCTTGTGCATTTAGTTTGGGGTATCTTATTCGTATCTTATTATATTGGGTTAACATGGGGTTGCAGAGGTGATTTTTATTGTGCCTGTGTGTTTTTTGTGTGGACGGATTCATTTTTGGATGGTCCGGACAGCCTAGGATCACTGTTTATTAATTATCGGTTTTTGGATATTTGATATTATAAAATACGGGGTTTTGCGATTTATTACGTTTTGGGAATAAGGATATAAGACTGTATTAAGTAGAAGCATTATTTCATTTTGGTTTGGGGTTAATTGCTTTATTTTTACCTAGTAATGTTAAATGTTAGATTTGTGGCTGTGCTAAAAAGGTACAAAGAATTGAGATTTTCAAGTGCAGGATTCGTGACATACCCGGAAAAGACAGGCGGTAATTCGGCTTGTGTGGGATTACCTAGGCTATTTCTGGCATGAACTCCCATGAACTTCGCGTGTGTGACGTCAGTGTGGATTTTGACTGTCCGATGTTTATGTGTTGACGCGGATGTTCCGCTAGGAGCGGACTACGCACAATTTGAGTTCCGGCAAAAACTTTGGGGTTATGGTATCCTTGCGCGAGTGCATATAATGGCGTGTCTGGCGCTCAGAAGGGTTCTTATTGTTTTATCGGCAGAACACTGATCTACTAATGTACCACGCCTAAAGGTTAAATCTGTCTGAAAGATTTCATCGAAGTCATGCGAGGATGGAGAGGGGAACAAGCAGTTCGACAAGTAACAGAAGAAAGTAGAATGAACCAGTCGCAAGGTGTGTAGATGTTTTGTGTGCGGTCGGTTCAGTGTAAATATGATAGGAGGCTGAATGCCTGGGGTCAAACTGACCAGAAGTGTTGTTGCTCTAAGAGCGTAGAAGCAGTGAACAAAAGGTACTGTACAAAGTTTTATTGCAAGTGTATTTTGTGTTGTATATTTTTTTGTACATATGTGTTAGACCAGCCAATAGATTATTTAGTTAAATTCATGTGTGTTTATATTCCTGTCGTGTATGAACCTGGTACATCAGCAAACGCATGCCAAATGCCCTACTCCTGGGAGAAAGAGTTTTCATAGTCGGGGCAACAGTTATGTATTTATTTTATTTTATTCAGGAAGACCCATATGGTCAACCTTGGCGCCCATTAAAAGTCGGGAAGTAACGTTAGAATCACTTGTGGCCTGTATTTAAAGGCAGTAAATTCTGTAGGTTTGTAGCAAATGAGGGTAGTTAAAGTTAAATCAACTCCAGCGAGGAGGTGAGAGTGTTACAGTGGCGCACCCAACGTGGGGCCTTAGACATGCTGATGTGTACCAGGACACAGGAATTAAACTGTAGGCATATTTGCATAATTTCACGTATTTCAATTAGGGATGGCTACGTTAGAGCCAGGATGCAATTCTGCTTTGTTGGTGGACGGTGCTGGTGAGCGGCAGAATCAGGCAGGGGCTGATAGGCAATTTGCTGTAGGGATGGGGGAAAACAGTAGAGTCAGGGGAGATTTGCCAGGGAAGGGGGGAAATGAATTAAGTATGATGGACATGTTGGAGAAGCTCCTGTGTCGTAGTAACAGTTCCGTGGAGAGGATAACCAGTCAAATGTCCTCCCAGATGAAGGAAATATCAGCAAAGATAGATGAGGTCAAAGAGCAGGTGACTATCCTAGACAGCAGTGTTACTCGCCAGTTTAGTGAAGTCAGAGTAGAAATCACTAATCTGGAAATTAAGCTAGGTGGTCAGATTGCTGTTCAGGAAGAGAGCGTAGACTCGGAAGTAGATGAGTTGGATGCTCAACAAGTGATGTTGGCAGGGGAGATTTCTAGCCAGACACTGGAGACTAGCCAGAAATTTCCCAGGGTAGATAGGAAGTTGGAAGAGCAGAAAGTGGAAATTGTAGGCATCGTGGAAGAGAACGTTGTGGTTAGTGATGCCAGTGCTGGGAGAGTGGAGAAGGATGAGAGCGCTGAAGTTAGTGGGGAGAGTGCTGGGAGAGTGGAGATACT
This sequence comes from Meconema thalassinum, assembly GCA_946902985.2. Lineage (NCBI taxonomy): Eukaryota > Metazoa > Arthropoda > Insecta > Orthoptera > Tettigoniidae > Meconema > Meconema thalassinum. Next base: position 214,629,249 of record OX336389.2, on the reverse strand, counting down.
TGAGAGTGCTGAATTTATTGAGGAGAGCGGTGAGGTAGTGGAGATAGCTGAGCGAGTCGAGACTAGTGTGCTAGGGAATGGTATGAAGAAGGTAGATGAGAATATTAGCCAGGTTAGCGAGATAGCGACTAGTATGGAGGAAGATACTGTAGGTAGAATTCTACGTGGTCAACATTTGGAACTAGGAGGGAGTGACGATTTTGTTAGGAAGTTAGTATGTAATTTCTCTGATGGCATTAGGACTGCAGTGTGCGTGCAGGAGATAGTCGCTGTTACAGGCATAGAGAGGCCACTTGGAAGGTTAGGTACTTTGTGAAAGACAGGTAGGCCACGTCAGAGAAATGGGGGTAATCAAAGGGAAGGAAATTATAATCAGAGGAGAGAGAGGAATTGGGATCCAGGTAGAGGAGATAGGTACATGTGGCATGAAGATCATGGGAGAGGAAGAAATAACAATGAGTGTCAGGGGTACGGGAAAAACAATCAACCGGGGAACAGACCACGTGAGGTAGAGCAGGCAAATAGGGGGCGTGCCATGGAAAGACAGGTTGAGAGAAGCAATAGGCCAGGAAGTTTAAACTTCGCCAGGACTCACTATATGGAGCAGGGGGAGAGTCCTTGCATAGTATTCCTGCTCACGCTCTGGAAGAAAAACATAATGTAGAGTATAATATCAATGTAGGATCTGATAGGTTAGGAGACCAGAGCTGTAAATTAGATTACAGTAAGGCGCTAGTGAAGTTTGGGTGGAGTGAGCAACAGGATTGGGTTAGGTTAGATTATCAGGTTGATGGTAGAGAGTCTGTTAGTGTCGCTGGATGCATTCAGGTTATTAAAGAGGTTTCTGTGGAGAAAGAATTAGGTGTCGGCATGGTATCAAGTTGTATTTTGGTCATGAGAGATGATCGTGTGATGAGTGATGTTGATCACTGCTGTTTCTGGATCATGGGAGATGATCGTGTGATGAGTGATGTGGATCACTGTTGTTTCTGGGTCATGGGAGATGATCGTGAGTTGAGTGATGATGATCACTGTGTGGAGGCAGTTGTTAAAGATACCATGTTGGACGAGGGTCAGAAGTCAGAGGTGATTGACGTTCTGAGGGAACACAGGGTGGTGTTCTCGGAGAAACCTGGATGTACTCACGGCTACGGGCAGAGTTTTGACATCGCAGATAGGTCTGGCTTGAGCGGTCCTAGGTACCCTATAGCTCATTCTTACATGGAAGGTGTTGTTGAGGTGAGTGGTCAGATGCTGTATGAGGTTATATTTGTGATTAGTAACAGTCAGTCTGTTAGTCTTCTTGTGGTGGTGACCATGTGGGATGGTACCAGTAGGTTATGTTTGGAGGTCGTGGCAGTTAGTAGTTTGCAGGAAGGATTTCTTTTGTGTGTCTCGCAGGATTTTGGGATTTTCAACAAGGGAAGCTGTACCCTAAGAGATTAAATGAATTGAGAATTATTGTAGTAGTAGGAAAGAAACGTTTAAAACAGCAGAGAAGGGAGGGGGATAAGTTAAAGGTAGGTGATCTGGTGTTGTTGCGAGTGCCACATCTTTCATCGGCAGAGCAGAGGTGCATGCAGAAGTTCTTCCAACTGTATTCCGGTCCATTTGTTATAGACCGCAGGGTAGGTGCATGTGCCTACAGGTTGATTACCAACGATGACAAGGTCCTAGGTACATATAATATTGCTTACCTCAAGCTATATGTCACCTAGAGATCTTGCTCACGATGACAAGACAGGAGTACTAGTGTATTTGTGTGAGGGACAAGGATTAATCTATAGCCTTGTAGTTTAGAGATTGATCCTTGTGGGGGCGTTTGTAACCGAATTTATTCAGTTACAGTAGCTCACCCTCGGGTTTTGCCTTGTGCATTTAGTTTGGGGTATCTTATTCGTATCTTATTATATTGGGTTAACATGGGGTTGCAGAGGTGATTTTTATTGTGCCTGTGTGTTTTTTGTGTGGACGGATTCATTTTTGGATGGTCCGGACAGCCTAGGATCACTGTTTATTAATTATCGGTTTTTGGATATTTGATATTATAAAATACGGGGTTTTGCGATTTATTACGTTTTGGGAATAAGGATATAAGACTGTATTAAGTAGAAGCATTATTTCATTTTTGGTTTGGGGTTAATTGCTTTATTTTTACCTAGTAATGTTAAATGTTAGATTTGTGGCTGTGCTAAAAAGGTACAAAGAATTGAGATTTTCAAGTGCAGGATTCGTGACATACCCGGAAAAGACAGGCGGTAATTCGGCTTGTGTGGGATTACCTAGGCTATTTCTGGCATGAACTCCCATGAACTTCGCGTGTGTGACGTCAGTGTGGATTTTGACTGTCCGATGTTTATGTGTTGACGCGGATGTTCCGCTAGGAGCGGACTACGCACAATTTGAGTTCCGGCAAAAACTTTGGGGTTATGGTATCCTTGCGCGAGTGCATATAATGGCGTGTCTGGCGCTCAGAAGGGTTCTTATTGTTTTATCGGCAGAACACTGATCTACTAATGTACCACGCCTAAAGGTTAAATCTGTCTGAAAGATTTCATCGAAGTCATGCGAGGATGGAGAGGGGAACAAGCAGTTCGACAAGTAACAGAAGAAAGTAGAATGAACCAGTCGCAAGGTGTGTAGATGTTTTGTGTGCGGTCGGTTCAGTGTAAATATGATAGGAGGCTGAATGCCTGGGGTCAAACTGACCAGAAGTGTTGTTGCTCTAAGAGCGTAGAAGCAGTGAACAAAAGGTACTGTACAAAGTTTTATTGCAAGTGTATTTTGTGTTGTATATTTTTTTGTACATATGTGTTAGACCAGCCAATAGATTATTTAGTTAAATTCATGTGTGTTTATATTCCTGTCGTGTATGAACCTGGTACATCAGCAAACGCATGCCAAATGCCCTACTCCTGGGAGAAAGAGTTTTCATAGTCGGGGCAACAGTTATGTATTTATTTTATTTTATTCAGGAAGACCCATATGGTCAACCTTGGCGCCCATTAAAAGTCGGGAAGTAACGTTAGAATCACTTGTGGCCTGTATTTAAAGGCAGTAAATTCTGTAGGTTTGTAGCAAATGAGGGTAGTTAAAGTTAAATCAACTCCAGCGAGGAGGTGAGAGTGTTTCAACATCCTTGCCCTGTTTCATTCATCTTCATCCATTCCATCTCTCATCCCGGCGCGCAGGTCGCCCACGGGCGTCGACTAGAAATACCTACACTCCCCCTCTCAGGAGGCCACATGACAAAAAGATTTTTAAAAAAGTTCATATAGCCACTCATTCATTTCTTTCTGTATTTGCTAAATGTAAATGTGGACTTATCTCGCAATGTGACAGATTTTGAGAATATGCATGGGAAGAATGAGGACGGGAACAGGAACACGGTTGAGGAAGTAGAGGGTGTGGTAAATTAACTGATATGACACAAAGTGGCAGGGATAGATGAAATATGGCTTGTAATGGTAAATTATAATGGGAAAACAGGGATGAAATGGTTGCATAGGATTGGACTAGAACAGGGGTTCTCAAAATTTTTCTGTCACGCACCCCTTCGGAAACATGAAATATCTAACACCCCCTTATTCTTCTTTCCGAAGGAGGGCAAGCACTATCACTTTCATGGGGTCTCTTTTTACTACCGTTAATAAGCCACCTATCGATGGGTAATGACGTTACATGTATCAGTTTATTGTAAATCGGGCTAACCTTTTCCACGGAAACATGCACTAGAATTCAGCTGTTCACTCACTGAATTTGAACTGACTGCAAAGGCCTGGCTGATTTGAGTCGACAATGGCAGAAATAGTAGAATCTATTCTTGTAAGGAAGTGGCGGCTTATTATCATTAGTGGTTGTTAAGTGTTAGGTAAGGAGATATCGCTGCGGGTGGCAGGTAAAAGGGTGCTGTGTGGGAAATGTTACTCTACACCTTTTCTCTGAATTCCTGCCGGCAGGATCTACTGGCCAGTTCTTGTGAAATAAGACAGCAAACTTACGAGTTTATTCGTCTTAAATGGTCGTGGGAGCTTCCTGCCTGTGATAGGTTCATGGATATGACGATAGCAATATTTGTTACAGAGTATGATATATAAATATTTCAATCAGAGCCGGCGCCCCCCTTTATTACTCTCTGCGTCCCCCCTCACTTTGAGGACCTCTGGACTAGACAAAAGCAGTAATCACCCCAATTTATAAGCAAAGTAACAGGAATGATTGCAACAATTTATAAAGGTATTTCTTCGATAAGTTCCCCGGACAAAGTGCACTCGGGCATTGTAGAAAGGAACGTTTGATCATTAGCCGAGAATAAGATGGATGAAAACCAGTGTGGCTTTAGATCATTATGAGGATATCAGGATCAATTTTTTAGTATGCGTCAAGTTATTGAGAAATGCTACGAGAGGAATTGACAGTTGTGTTTGTGGTTTATAGATCTAGAATAATATAATGTTATTGGTTTTATGTCCCTTTTAACTACTACGGCTTTTAGAGATGCCGGAATTTTGCCCTAAAGGGGTTCTCTATTGTGCCAGTAAATCTACTGACATGGCCTGTAGATCTAGAGAAGGCGCACAATGGAGAAAAGCTGTTCAGCATCCTGAGGGATTTTGGTAATGAGGGAAGGCTGCAACAGGTAATCAAAAGTATTTATGTTGAATCCAGGCCGCAGTGAGAATTGATGGTGGGATGAGTTCTTGGTTTCAAGTTGTTTTAAGAGTCAGGCAAGGCTGTAATTTTTCACTGTTAACATTTAATTTGGGCCATTTGCTGAAGGGCATAAACTGGCTGGATGGGTTTAAATTAGGTGGAAACCAAGTAAGCAGTCTGGCCTATGATGATGTACTGGTTGTAATGACAGACTCTTTCGGACGCTTACAAGCCAACTTGTTAGAAATAAACACAAATGTAGGAAATATGCTTGGAAAATCAGCATTTCAAAAATGAAGGTGCTATCGGTAGGGAAGAAGCGCCAATTAATGAGAATACCAGACAGGAGGAACTAAATTGGAGCAGGTGAACCATTTTAAGTACTTAGGCTGTGTATGCTCTCAGGATGGTATTAAGGGAAAATAAATAGAGTCGAGGTGCAGAAAAGCGAATGCAGTGAGATCTCAGTTGTGATTTACAGTACTCTGCGAGAAAGAAGTTAGTGTAGTGACCAACCATGCTGTATGGAAGTGAGAGCTGGGCACATTCAGGATTTCTGATACATAACTTATATGAGGATAGTACGAATGATTGCTGGGCAATATATTTATATGTCGGCACCGTCGCACATCCACTTGGCTGTTGCCCTTGCATCAGACGACCGTGGACGACGTAATTCCCCATGTTATCTCCATGCACACTCCTCTCGTCAGCTGCATCTGTCACTGCACGACAATTACGGCAATTACACCAGCTGCGGTTGGCCGATATATGGGCAACAGCCAAGTGGACACGCGCGGTCCCGATATATGAATATAACCCAGTAGATGGGAGCAATGGCAGGAAGGTACTCGTAATGAAGTGATAAAGGCTAAATTAGAAAGGAACACGCTAGAAGAAGCTGTTCGCATGAGCCGACTCAGATGATGGGGTAATGCGATGAGAATGGGGGAGGAGAGATTACCTACTCATTTGAAAACTGTTTAAGAAAAAATAATTGGTACATTTGTATCTAGTCCGGCAAATAAAACTTCCGACTTGAAAGTTCATCGATCAGCTGGCGTCAGCACGTTGTTCACAGCAGCCGGAGGAGATTTCAAGTAATCCTCGATTTAAATCGATCTATCGAATCAGTTTCCTTTGGTCAGCAACTCGGGGCATTCCATTCTTATAAGCACGCAGGCTATTGTTTGGAGGCGGGTTAGGTTGTTATATTGTGCGTGTGGTTAGTTTTGAAGGATGAGCAAAATAATGAACTATTAACATCCACCAAGGCACCGAAAATGCTGAAAGTTAATGATTCGAACATAAACAATGACGGAGAAGCGCCAACAGTGTCGCGTGGTGATGCAAAGGAAGATCATAAGAAAGAGCTTTCAACTGCGTGTAACAGTGGGACGGAAGACATTCCCAAATGCTGGGATTTGGAAAAAATGCAGGAATTTTGCAGCAAGTACGAATGGTTGGTGGTAAAATGATTTGAAATACTGAGTGCAGTTACCACCTTGACATGTTCACCACAAATATTTTAACCCAATGCAGCCCGAAAAGTAATAACCAAACTCTCTGCAAATTTGCAAAATTTGCAAGGTCGTGATGTTTTGTTGTTGTTGACTAAAACTGAGAGTATCCCTTAAATATTTTTAGAAAAAAAGCACTGTATGTATGTATGTCAAATCTGGGAAAGTTTTGATTTATATAAAATTTGGGAATAAATGTTGAAAATCCATGAAAAGTCAGTGGATTTTGGGAATTAATATATGAGTGAATTTAGTAGGCTTTATAAATTACTGCCAGGAAGTAACAGTGGCTGCTTTACAATGTGAAAAAGAGGTGGGAATTGCATAAACTAGAAAGCTGGAGTACCGTACAAACAGGGAGAGGCCAGTTGCTCACAGAGGCATAAAAATAAAAGCAAATTATGTTCTTTGTTGTATGTTAATACACATGGTATTATGTATGTTTGTTCTAATTTTTATTTCTTTTTTGGTGCAGGATGCTTCCTCGGAAAGAACAAATAATTGTGACAATATCCGTCCAAACTTGTCTCAAGAGGACTAATTACACAAAGTGTTGTCGGCTATTGTTCGTTCCTTTGGCACAGAAGATGTGGCACCTTCAAGCAAAAGTACATGAAACTGCCCCTAATTTCCTGACTCAGTATGTTCGTTTCAATGTTCGTTCTCTTAATTAATTTATTTGTATATTATATGCTGTGTGTACTATTCAAAAAGATTATAGAGATATGTTTTGTCATGTTATTTGACTTCTAAAATCGTGGTTTTATTGATGAACCTAACCATTCCTACCACAGTGAATGAAACTCTCGTATTTCTAGATGAAGAGGGACCATTTAAACAATACAAAGTAGGTGGGGTATTACAAGGCAGCCAGGTACCCACAATTCCTCGGGCCATTAGATGTGCAAAAGCATCGTAAATGGTGAATGTTTCGAGGGAAAAGTACTTTGCATTCGGCAACACCTCTTGCAGGCCTACTACTGCGACCAGAAGACAAGACGTGATAAATTGGTTTTGTGTGTATACATCAACAAATGTGAAAAGATCCTTCTAGGGGCAAAATAAATGAAGAATTATTTTTTTGGCATTCTTAGTTATTTACAATGTAGAGAACAGGAATTTGTCAAAAAATCGAAAAAATATGAAAAATGGTCATTTTATAAGATATAAATGACTATGCTGCACCATGAATGACAACGCCCACTTTTATAGTAAAGCCATAATTTCTTCCGACTTGACGTTTCAGTGCTAGGCTAGAGTTTCGTTAGCTAAATCGCGACATCACGAACGAAACTCGATTTGTCATGATACATCTATATTATCTGAATGGCTGCCTGTGATTGTCTAGTTAAAGTGATTTTCCTTCTGACCGCTAGATAACTCGAGGGTAACACTGAAACGTTAAGTCGGAAGTAATGATGGCTTTATTATACAGAGATTTATGTTTGTGCGTATAACTTCTGAACTATTATAGATAGATTTCTGAAATCGCTTCTTGTCTGCTCTGTTGAGCGCAGACTCTGTGTTGGTAACAATGACAACTTCCTGCATTGTTTATGTTACTGGTGGTTATTGAACATCATCATAATATTATAATCACGGTCATTTTGCACTGCCCTATTGAAGAAACATTGTTTAAGAGGCGGAACAGTGAGGTCATCTGCCCCAATTATTAATAATTGAACCGGTGATTTGAAGAGGGAAACAAGTCGACTTATTTGCGAAAAGATAAGTTGAAATCTATATATTTAAAACAGTAAGCTGATTTTTGTTACCGCGAGATTGACAGAACGGCTGAACCGATTTACTTCGTAATGCACTCTGACGAAAGCCCTTGATCTGTATATTCGCAGAGTGTCTTTAAAATAAACAAATATGTTACCATATATTTTTATATTTATAAACAAAAATGCAAAATTATTGGCCCTAGCGCATGCGCTCAATCACCTTGCCTCACGACAGTCATGGCGGTTACAAGTGCATCGCGTTTCAATTTGATAGTTATTTATAAGAAGTATAAAGGAAGGGAACATTATTTATGGCGTTCCCACGATATATATTGGAATACAATATTATACACAACAGAAAATGTTGAAACGCGTAAAGTGATAGGCGAGTGTGTAGGGCCTATGTAGTTAAATAGTCTTAATATTGCTTAGAATTACCTGTGATTCGATAGCTCAGGTCGTAGAGGCAAGAAGTTTTAATTTATGCATCGCGCAATGGAAGCTGTTCGAGTCCCACCTCCGACATGTTTTTTATTTCCGTTTTTTTATTTCTTGGTATTGCTATTTCATTGTCAAATCGTATTTAACTCTTAGCATTCCCGTAAACTAAGGGATTCGTACATTTTTAAATTAATATAGAAAATTGCAGAATTCTCGCCCCTCACGCATGCGTACAATCACCTTGCATCATGACAGTCATGGCGGTTACAAGTGCATCGCGTTTCAATTTGATAGTTATTTATAAGAATTATAAAGGAAGGGAACATTATTTATGACGTTTCCACGATATATACTGGAATACATTTAGGCTATACCCGACGGAAAATGTTAAAACACGTAAACTGACAGTCGAGTGTGTAGGGCCTATGTAGTTAAACTGTCTTAATTTTGCGTGAATTTACCAGTGGTTCGGTAGCTCAGGTCGTAGAGGCATGAACTCATCATTTATACATCGCGCAATGAGAGCTGTTCGAGTCCCACCTCCGACATATTTTTTTTATTTCCGTATTTTTATTTCTTGGTATTGCTATTCCATTGACAAAACATATTTTACTCTTAGCATTCCCGTAAACTAAGAAATTCGGCGCGATTGACGTTGCCTCATCTGTCTATCTATCTATATATTTAAAACAGTAAGCTGATTTTTGTTACCGCGAGATTGACAGAACGGCTGAACCGATTTACTTCGTAATGCACTCTGACGAAAGCCCTTGATCTGTATATTCGCAGAGTGTCTTTAAAATAAACAAATATGTTACCATATATTTTTATATTTATAAACAAAAATGCAAAATTATTGGCCCTAGCGCATGCGCACAATCACCTTGCCTCACGACAGTCATGGCGGTTACAAGTGCATCGCGTTTCAATTTGATAGTTATTTATAAGAAGTATAAAGGAAGGGAACATTATTTATGGCGTTCCCACGATATATATTGGAATACAATATTATACACAACAGAAAATGTTGAAACGCGTAAAATGATAGGCGAGTGTGTAGGGCCTATGTAGTTAAATAGTCTTAATATTGCGTAGTATTACCAGTGATTCGATAGCTCAGGTCGTAGAGGCAAGAAGTCTTAATTTATGCATCGCGCAATGGAAGTCGTTCGAGTCCCACCTCCGACATGTTTCTTATTTCCGTTTTTTTATATTTCTTGGTATTGCTATTTCATTGTCAAATCGTATTTAACTCTTAGCATTCCCGTAAACTAAGGAATTCGTACATTTTTAAATTAATATAGAAAATTGCAGAATTCTCGCCCCTCACGCATGCGTACAATCACCTTGCATCATGACAGTCATGGCGGTTACAAGTGCATCGCGTTTCAATTTGATAGTTATTTATAAGAATTATAAAGGAAGGGAACATTATTTATGACGTTTCCACGATATATACTGGAATACATTTAGGCTATACCCGACGGAAAATGTTAAAACACGTAAACTAACAGTCGAGTGTGTAGGGCCTATGTAGTTAAACTGTCTTAATTTTGCGTGAGTTTACCAGTTGTTCGGTAGCTTAGGTCGTAGAGGCATGAACTCATCATTTATGCATCGCGCAATGAGAGCTGTTCGAGTCCCACCTCCGACATATTTTTTTTATTTCCGTATTTTTATTTCTTGGTATTGCTATTCCATTGACAAAACATATTTTACTCTTAGCATTCCCGTAAACTAAGAAATTCGGCGCGATTGACGTTGCCTCATTTATATTTAAAACACGAAGGTAACAAAAGTATACACCACTGTTACAGATTGAATAATGAATATGAAAGCCAGATACTTCTTACAGAATTCTTGAATTCCTCGGAATTTTGCTTCCACATATTCATACTCCTAATGTTCGAGCCACAGTGATGTGCTCCTTAGGAATCTGAACATTTCCCAAGAGCTCCTAAATGGTGCCAGATTAATTGTATGAATTAGGTATGAGAATTGCTTGGATTTGGAAATAATAAGTGCAGATAATATTGGGCAGAGAGTTCTAATCCTTCGACTTTATTTAACACCATCCGATAAAACACTTCCATTTTCGTTTAGAGCACCAATTTCCAATCGCTTGCCATACCTTATCACAAACAATAAAGCTGAAGGGGGAATTCGGGAACGTTTAGGTCGCTATTTGCCTCATCAAGTTTTCAGTCGTTGCCTCCGAAGCTCACCTCTGTAGCGTAGTGGTCAGCATGGTTAGCTGCCGCCCCGTCCTGAGTTCGATTCCCGGCTCTGCCACGAACTTTGAAAAGTGGTATGAGGACTGGAACGGGGTATACTCTGCCTCGGGTGGTCCAAATGAGTAGAGGGGGTTCAATTCCCACCTCAGCCTTCCTCGAAGTGGTTTTCCGTGGTTTCCCACTTCGTCTTCGGGAAAATGCCGGGATGGTAACTACCGTAAGGCCACGGCCGCCTCCTTCCCACTTCCTTGCCTAACCCTCCCGCTCTTACCATCCCTTCATCAGGTCCCTGATCGCTTTGCAAGTGAGGCCGCCTGGGCGTAGTGCTGGTCACACACCCGAGTTGTATCCCCGACTCAGAGTCACAAGCTCCAGGACACTGCCTTTAGTGGCGGTAGAGGTGGGACCCCTAGCTTACTCCGTGGGAAAAGACAACCCTGGAGGGGGAAAAGGTTAACGCAAACGTAACGCAAATTTTCAGTAATGGACAGTTATATGTTGCAAATTCGATCTTTCTCTGTAATCATACAGAGAATCCATATAAGAAAGTCCTACAGTAAATATTTTCCCAATTACCGTCATGTTTTGCACATCATCGCATTTCTTCGTTATATTCCAAAATTATAAGCGACGGTTTGCGGCCAGTTGTATTAGACCCCTCAGAGTTCTTGAATTCCTTGGCATTATAAGATTTGCCCCCACATACTCTAAACGCTTGACCCATAGTTATGCTGCTTAGAAATCTGAAGGTTTCCCAAGGGCTCCTAAATGCAACCATATTGCTTGGATTTGGAAATAATAAATGCAGTTAAAATTAGGCAGAGAGGTCTAATCCTTCGACTTGATTTAATACCATCCGATATAATATAATTTTCATTTAAGGGGCAATATTTTCCAATTCGTTTGGCATACTCTATCAAAATCAATGAAGCTCAAAGGGAAACTCTGGAACGTACAGGTCTCAAATTGCCTCATCAATTTTTCAGTCATTGCCAGCAGTATTTTGCAATGTCAAGAGTGCAATCTTTTGACGCCCTTATAGTTTCAATAGAGCCAAAAAATTATCGTACAAAGAATATACATTAGGCCTATATAAGGAGATTCTTCAGTAAATATTCTCCCTTTGACCATCATGTTTTGACGGGTTTCAACTAGTCTATATATTTAAAACACTAAGGCGATTTTTGTTACATCGAGAATGAGATAACGTCTTAACCGATTGACTTCGTAATGCATTCTAACGAGAGCTTTTGGCATGTAGATTTGCAGAGTGTCTTTAAAATAAACAAATATGTTACAGAATATTTTTAAATTAATAAACAAAAATTCAGAAATCTTGCCTATCACGCATGAGCACAATCGCCTTGCCTCATGACAGTCATGGCGGTTACAAGTCCATCGCGTTTTGATAGTTATGTATAAGAATTATAATGGAAGGGAACTTTATTATACCAGACAGAAAATGTTGAAAAACGTAAACTGACATCAAATTTTGAGTGTGCATGATGATCAACTAACTTAATATTGCGCGCTATTACCAGTGGTTCAGTAGCTCATGTGGCAGCGCCAGTCTCTTAATTTATGCATCGCCCAATGTGAGGGGTTCGAATCCCCACTCCGGCATGTTTCTTTTATTTCCATATTTTCCTTTCTTGCAATTGCTATTATATTGTCAAAACATATTTTTACTTTTGGCATTCCCGTAAACTAAGGAATTCTGCGTTCCCATCTCAATTTAAAACGCTATGGTAATTTCAATGAAACGCTTTATAAGTTCCAACATTCGACAGATTACATTTGCAATAACGGTAGGCTATTTATCTTTATTGCTACAGAAGTTTTGGCATATTGTTGCACATGGGATAACTGTTAAGCCGACTGTGAATCAAGGATTGTACGAATTCCAACACATTAGAATCCACCAGCCTGGGCCAAAGAGAATTTAATACCAGAGTCCCAGCTCCCATGTTAAATAATTTTCCTTAAATCCGCCCATTTTCCAGCTTCAAAAAAAACAATCATTTCTCTTCGGTAGGGGAAACATAAGGAACTAAATCCTTAAGATATCAGCTTATTTTTATGAATATTACGCAGAGCTAGTCGCTTTGTGGATCAATTAACATTAATAGCTATTACCTTTGACAATATTAGCTCTGATAAAATGTATGACAAGCAATCAACAATATACTGATACATTATGAAATTTGTTGTCTACTTTGTAATGTTGGCAGTAAACGTACTTTATTTTGATAATTATAATAATGTATTGACGTTAGTTTATCAACTATACACCGTAAAAATCAATTATCTAACATGTTTTATAAGTTGAATGCTATAAAATGGAATATCGAGTCATGTCTGCTGACATAACCTTCAAATTCCAGAGCACATCCCATACCCGCCCCCCCTTTTTCGCCCTAACCTGCATAACCTCCAAATCTGACTATAGAATAATTAAAATAATCACCCCCACCCCCCTACCCGTTATCCTACTCAGGTTCCAAATTCTTGTTTGAACCCCATGACCCTCTTGCAAATGTGATATGAGAAGGAAGGAGAAGGATAAATGAAAACCATAGGTGATTGAAACATTTTTGTTAAATTATTATTTTGCATTACACAATGTAAAAATAAAATTGTTGCATATGTATAGGTCTAGTATAGAAAGAACGACACAATTGAAATTGCATTCTCGTCCAGTTCTGCTCTTGCAACTTGCTGTTCACCTGGATCCAGTGGACAGATCTGTAAGAATACAAACATCAAGCTATAAATAAAATAAATTTGGAATGTAACTTATAAGACACTAGACATGGAAGAATGCAGGAAATATCCTGTAAATGGTCATGGAGGATTTCAGTTATTTCAGTGATCTCTTTCGACTGCAATCCAATATTTTTGTTCTACATTTATTAATTTTCATCATGAATTCTTTCCTCAAGAGAGAATCCATACCATTTAAAAACTCATTCAAATCCTCTGGTGTGTCAGCTAAGATGAAGACGATGTCATCGGCAAATCTCCAAGTTGAAATTATTTCTCCTTGATTTTTTACTCCTAGGCTACTTTGAATTTTTCTCCAATTTCCTTCATTGCTTGTTCAATGTATAGATTGAAAAGTATAGGTGATGAAGTTGTGGCCTTGCCTTACACATTTCTGAATACCAGCTCCTCTCTCATGTCCTTACGCTTGAATAACTGCATATCCTAAGGAACACAAAACGTGCTACACCTTAAAACAGTAGGCCTATTGGTATGGCACAAACTGGTAAAGTACGGTAAATTGAAAGGAAAGAGATTAGTCCCTTGTTCATAAATTTACAAGTGTCAACATTATTTGGTATCCTTTAAATATGAGTCACTTTCAGTGATCTCAGGAGTAGCCTACATATTGAGACTCATGTCCTAAAGGTCCTGGGTTTTATTGCAAATAAATAATTAATTCTTGTCTGTTTGGAACATGCAAAATTGAGACATGTTTGGCTTAGTTCACACCACAATGATCCACTCAAATGATGGTTCTTAAATTAAGGCCATGACTGCCTCCTTCGCCGGCCTCGTGGTGTTGGGGTAGCGCGCCTGCCTCTCACCCGGAGGCCCCGGCTCCGTCAGGGATTTTAAAACTGACGTGAGGGTTGGAACGGGATGCACTCAGCCTCGTGAGGACAATTGAGTAGCTGTCTGACAGTGAGATAGCGCCCCGAACATGAAAACCAAGATTAACGGCCGAGGGGCCCCGACGCGCTGATCACGCGTCACCCCCAATATCTGCAGGCCGAATGGCTGGGCAGCGGTCGCTTGGTCGGTCTTAGCCCGTCATGGGCTGTATAGTGCCAGGGGTTGACTTGTTCGTTGACTTTTGTTTGACTGCCTCCTTCCCAATCCCAGTCTCATCTACAAATGCATATACCACTACATACAACCTATACGTACAGTTACCGGGAAGGTAGCTGTGTACTTCCCTATCCCACTCTCCCGGTATACTACTGCAACTTAAAAAATTTGCCACACTGAGTGTGTCTGTTTCTGATTGTGACAACCTACTGTCACACGCGTCAATGTTCTCAGATAGGGAAGTATTCGGCTTGCTTCCTGCACCACTCTACACCTACCTCTCAAGGTCAAGTGCACAGCTGAATGCCGGCATCTGTAAACAGGTTGATATGGCTAATGGTGGCAACATAGTTTTGCAGCAGACACCAATTTCCATCCAAGTTAAAACAGCTCACTGATGATTTGTTCTGAAATAGTTATTTCAATGCTCCCAATATTAGATATTTATGTTGTTTTTGACAACCTTGACTTGAACATTGTCAGGAATACTGTATGCCAGCCATCCTAGTTTCTCATCTGGGTGACAAATTGGTTATGCAGTTACAAGCTGAGGTATCTATGACATAAATGTCAAGAAATATGGATCCATAGTAAGTTACAACTATTGTATTATGTAACATATTGACGTGAATATTTAATGGCTGGAGAAAAAAATAATTTGATAATAAAATAACATCCAAGTAGGCATTCAAACAATTGGCTTCAATATATAAGCATCATATTTTGATCATACCAACATGTATTTCTCATTTCAATAGCCTGGGACATAGTGTTCATCAGCCCGAGGAACTAAGGTGTAAGGTGCCTATCACGACCATAGTGCATGACTTAACGAGCATGGCTACGCTGCAGGATGTCATTCCACCTTGGAAAAAAAAAGCAGAAAAAAGGTTTTTAAACGTTTCTAAAGACTATCATCGGCTCTAAGAATTGTGGAGTTTACAAGAACCGGAACAACGTGGTACATTAT
Organism: Meconema thalassinum; assembly: GCA_946902985.2. Classification (NCBI taxonomy): domain Eukaryota; kingdom Metazoa; phylum Arthropoda; class Insecta; order Orthoptera; family Tettigoniidae; genus Meconema; species Meconema thalassinum. The sequence goes on along the minus strand of OX336389.2, from coordinate 214,613,870 downwards.
TGAACATATACCATTCACATACTTTCTGGGAGTCATAAAGAATTGAAAATATTGTCAATAATATCACTGCTACATATTAAATATACTGTCAAATATCACTAATATACAGTCAAGAAGGTTTTTATTTGTAGCTCGTTCGACGACGGCAGATGTTTGTGGCCGACAAATTGACGTCATATTGCGTTGTTAACATGTCACACGACACACATAACTTTGTAATTATGTGCAAAAAGAAATAATTAGCACAACCACTAGCTTGGATAAAGATTATTGATGCGCGACTACCCCCACTGTGCATGACAAAAACCAGGGGTGAGTATCTTACGTTAGTTACCTAACAATTATTGGTCTAGGCGAAAACCATTGGTCAGATGGATGCGATATAGTACCTAATGTGTGGGGTTGGCAATACTGTACACGATGCTAAAAATGGCGGAGTCAGCTGGAATTTCATCTCTATAAGTCGTGATCCTATTTGGCATGGCTGGGTGGGTTACAGACAGCGGAGGAGTCAACATCTATTACTATATCATATCCAGATACCACTACTACAGGTATCTTGGTTAAACTATATCTTCCGATACACCGGTATCTGGGGATTATTTAGGGAGATCAGTGACGTCACCGTGATCTCACGGCTGGCGTATTGCTATCGGTAAAGCTATTGGTTGGCTGTCGTGACGTCAGGTTTCATGTCATGTCGTAATCGGAACGCTATTGGTTGTTCGGTTGTCGGCTGTTTGATTGGTTATTCCGTTGTCGGCTGTTTGATGGTTGAGTGCGCTGTTGGTGTTGAATTGAATGGTGATTCGAAGTACCGACGTTTCTTGGTAAGTAGTGAATGATTATTAATTACTTCTCGTTTATATCTGTATATGAATAGTCGGCAGTAGTTCGAATAGTCATGGATGTGGCCGGGCCTAGTGGATTGTGTAGGGATAGGGAAAATGTGTCATCTTCTGAAAGTGGTGGCGAGAGAGAAGAGGTTATGGCGCCTCCTCGGTCCGCAATGAAACTAATTGTCCTGTTCGGATTATTATCGACGGTGGAAGGAGCTGTTGCCTTTGCTTGGGAGAAGGGCCTATTGGCTTCGGAATATGCATGTCCGAAGTGTTCTCGCCAGATGAAGGAGACGAAGGTGTCAGCCCAACGTACATCTGACCTTGTCATGTGGCGTTGTTCGAAGTGTTCGGTATGGCGTACCATTAGAAAGGGGTCTTTTTTTGCAAAGGCCCATTTAACCATAAAGGATATTTTATTGATGGTATATTGTTTTTGTTGGCGAATGCCTATTTATCAGGTGGTGCAAGAGTTGGATGTATCGACGGTAAGTGTGATTGACTGGTTTGTGTTTTGTAGAGAGGTATGTGGTGCTTGGTTGTCTGAACGGGGGCCTGTTGGGGGGGAGGGGGTTATCGTAGAGATAGATGAGAGTTGTTTTGGGAAGCGTAAGTTTAATCGGGGTAAGAAGATGAAGAATACATGGGTTTTTGGTGGGGTAGTTCAGGGGAGTAATGGGAGGGAGTGTTTTTTTGAGGTTGTAGATAAAAGGGATAAGGTTACTTTATTGGGTTTAATTAGGAAATATATCAAGGTAGGGTCTATTATTTATAGTGATATGTGGAAGGGTTATGGGGGGTTAAACGATGAGGGTTTTCAACATTTTGCTGTTAATCATACTGTTCAATTTAAAAATTATGATACTGGGGCATGTACGAATACTATTGAAGGGTTCTGGTCTGCAGTGAAGTATAGCATTGGGAAGGGGAAAAGACGGGAAGGGTCACTGCAGAAGCATTTGGATGAGTATGTGTGGCGGAAGAATGTGGACCCCGGGGTGTGTGTGTTTGAAAGGTTTCTGGTTGATTGTCGGAGGTTATATCCTCCAAGTGTGAGAGATTGAGTGTATGCTGAAGTTTGGTGATTGTTTTGTTTTTAGTTTTTCATTCTTGGCAGGGATTAGTTTGAAGGCTATTGGGATGGGGGAGTTGGGGACTGGGGATTAGCCTTTTGTAATACTACAAGTGGGAAGGATGTACGCTGTACCACATTTTCAACAAACCAAGGCCTAAATTAGGCAGTTATTAACGAGTTCAAGAAGCCCCATGATGTAAAGACTGGGATTTGTCTGCCTTATTCGCTTAAATATGGCTTTTTAGCTTATGCGTTGGCGGGGTCGAGATTGGTCGTTAATAGTTGAGATCGTCCTTATCACCTGGGTTCAATTTATAATGGGTGTGTCACTGCTGAATGATTTCTTTTCTGTTTCTGAATGAATGGAAAAGTAATTATAATTTTCCAATGTGCCAAGTTGAGTATTTGTTATATTTTTTTAAAGTTGTAATTGCTTTTGGATTACACACGTTTATGAATATTGTTAATTTTTTGTTTTCGTTATACCAGAGGAATGGGTTTGATTTTTTGATTATTTTTATCATTAAGGAGTTAAATTTATTTAATTATTGTGCATCTGACATTGGCAATTAGCAATGGTCAGTGTGTTCATGGAGTTATATAATTGTTTCAATTACTTATTTTTCTTTTTAATGAATATTTTTACCTTTCGTTATTTCTTTTAACCAGAATAATGGTTCATAAAATTTGAATATTTTCATAGGCAAGTAGTCTATTTTCTATATATAGTTGGTGTAAAACTTGTGTGTGTGTATGTATGTGGTGTATGTTGTATGTCTGCTGAGAATGTTTGGGTATGGATGGTTGACTGAATATGATGTTCAAGATTTTTGATTCTTTTATTTTTGATTATTGACCGGACCTTTGTATAAGAAAGATTTCTTTTTTTTTTTTTGGTTATGTCATTCCAACATTTGTGCTGTCTGTTCTTCACGTCGCTAGTTATGTGGTAAGTTGTACTTGATATTGCGTTCATACTACATATTAATAGAAATTGCGAAATTCCTTTATGAAATTGAATCTTTGATGGATATATGTCGATCGATGGTATATTTTGATCATATGACTTTGAAATAAAAAACCGGTAGTTGGTTGTCAGCTGATTACTACGTCATTTCAGTGGTGAGTTTGTCTCCGCAATTTGCTGGACACTGTTCGCCATTTTGGTATTATCGTTAGTGATTTCTAACTGTAATAATTAGATAACTATTCTTGCGTATCATTTATATTAGCAGTATCGTGTGCTCGCTTGTGTATCAAAATTTCTAAAATTTGAAATTGTTGCATTAAACTAAAATCTGTTATTTGTGGAAAATCAGTGCTTCTGCTTGTACATATGGAATAATACAGTATTTGGAATATATCGGTGAGTTTTTACGTTGTTAATACATATATTTTGGTTGTTGCATTTAATATGAAAGTTGACTAAACGATAATATTACGTCAGTAATGGTGTTGAGGAATACGCCTGTTAAAATAGTAATGGATTGAGACAAATTGGCATGTACATGAACACCTGCAAAATAGATATGACAATGTTTTGTATTAGACCTATCGGCCTATAGGTCTTGTGTTTGCAGCCAGTATTGGAAAACATAAAAATACCAAACTATCGGAAGTTGGGGGAGGGGGGGGTGTGGGGGGGCGCAGCCCCCCCAGCAAAAACAACATTATTCACCACAATGTTTTATGACGTGAATTTGCGAATTGTTTTAATGTATTGGAATCTTTAATTGAACTACATAGCTCAAATATAGATTTCGATACATAGAAAAAAATTGACGATTTTTGCGTTTTTCCATACATAGAATACGTGAATTCGCGAAATTTTTTCATGTATCGGAATCTTTAGTTGAACTATATAGCTCAAATATAGATTTCGATACATAGAATACGTGAATTCGCGAAATTTTTTCATGTATCGGAATCTTTAGTTGAAATATATAGGTCAAATATAGATTTCGATACATAGATAGAAATTGACGGTTTTTGCGTTTTTCCACCCGAAAAATTCTCTTACGTGAATTTGCGAATTCTTTTTATGTATCGGAATCTTTAATTGAACTATAAAGCTCAAATATAGATTTCGATACATAGGAAGAAATTGACGGTTTTTGTGTCTTTGCACCCATAAAACTGCTATATCGTGAATTTGCGAATTCTTTTCATGTATCGGAATCTTTAGTTGAACTATATAGCTCAAATATAGATTTCGATACATAGAATACGTGAATTCGCGAAATTTTTTCATGTATCGGAATCTTTAGTTGAACTATATAGCTCAAATATCGATTTCGATACATAGAATACGTGAATTTGCGAATTCTTTTCATGTATCGGAATCTTTAGTTGAACTATATTGCTCAAATATAGATTTCGATACATAGAATACGTGAATTCGCGAAATTTTTTCATGTATCGGAATCTTTAGTTGAACTATATAGCTCAAATATAGATTTCGATACATAGAATACGTGAATTTGCGAATTCTTTTCATGTATCGGAATCTTTAGTTGAACTATATAGCTCAAATATAGATTTCGATACATAGAATACGTGAATTCGCGAAATTTTTTCATGTATCGGAATCTTTAGTTGAACTATATAGCTCAAATATAGATTTCGATACATAAAAAAATTGACGTTTTTTGGTGTTTCCCCACCCAAAAAACCCCTATTACCCAGGCTTTTCCCGTAAGCTTGCCAGAGGAGTATTTTGTGACGTCGTTGATGACGTCACGGAAGCCGCCATTTTGTTTTAGGGGAATTTCATACGCGGCCGTATCGCAATGTATAGTAGTCCCGGTATCTTGGCTAATTTCAGTAGTTTAAGAATTTTTTACTTTGATTCAGGTAAACTCCACTCTTGCTGAATATGTATCCGATAATCTTTATTATTAGAGTTGAAAACTCTAGGACTGTTACTGAACCTGAAAGATTCATCACTCCATGGAAGTGTTCCATATGCCTCACCGCTGCCTAGCATACACATTGCTGCAAGTGCTTTTCAACCCAGAGGAAGAAGTGATAGCCAGCTAAGTATGCAAGTGAAATAATGTCCTCTTCGGACTAAACAGGAGGAAAGCAAAGGCAGTAGGCCTACAGATAGGGGTTTACTAGCATTATTAGTTAGAATCACGCAGGTTAATTCCTTAGGAAGCAAAGAGGATAGGTAAATCGTTTAGGCCTACAGGTCCTCATTCCGAACCTTTGCCACACACAAATACCAGTCATGTAGTACTGCTCAAATAAGCACTATACAAACTTACATGATAGAATGAGACCTGCTGAATTATATTATTGGTATAACACACTCCAGAAAATTGGATCAAGAGCATTTCAAAACTACTCCTGGCGGCGTTCCAGATATGAGGGTTTAGGTTATTTTAGTCTTCCACATGACTGACACGCCACAGTTCATCACTAAACATGTACATTTCATTACAAATGATAAAATTGCTCATATTTTACTCCGTCTTTCCTTTTGCTCACGCAGCAACATTATTAAAACATCCACACCATTTACAAATATCTTTAATTAAAACAAATATCCGGCCGTAGTCTGCCATCTTGTAAAAAAAACAAAATGATAATCGGCAGCAAGGGTTGCCATCATAGTATTAATATCAACAGGTGCAATTCTTTAAATATAACTGAATCTTTGCAATTATATCAGGCACCGTAATGATGTTTATGATTATATGCGATCAACTTCTGTAATTCATAACAATAGATTTCGTTTTCAAGAAGTTTAATCTTAGTCTAAAACATAATTCGGTTGTAATCCTGTTAGTATCAGTGTAAGCCAATCACATTTAAGACATAAAAAGCAGGGAGCACATCGCACACATCGTCCGGTCGTGCTATTACCAAATAGCTTATAAAGATAATAATCTGACATTCTACGGATCGGAGCGTGGAATGTTAGAAGTCTGCTAGGAAGTGGGAAGTTAGAAAACTTAGAAAGGGAAATGGATAGGTTGAGGTTGGATTTGGTTGGAATTAGTGAAATGCGCTGGCAGGAAGAACATGACTTTTGGTCAGGAGACTATAGGGTCATTAGCACTAAATCAAGCAATGGCCAAGCAGGAGTTGGTCTCATATTGAGTAGGAAACTTGGACAGCGGGTAGAATATTATGAGCAATACAGTGAACGGATTATTGTAGCAAAAATCAATACTAAACCTACGTGCACCACAGTGGTACAAGTCTATATGCCTACCAGTCAAGCTGATGATGAGGATGTTGAAAAGGTCTACGAAGAAATAGATGACATTCTGAGGTATATCAAAGGTGATGAAAATGTTATAGTAATGGGAGATTGGAATGCTGTGGTAGGAAAAGGGAGAGAAGGGAAGATAGCAGGAGATTTCGGATTAGGTGAAAGGAATGATCGAGGAAGCAGGCTGATGGAATTCTGCACCGAACATGAGTTGGTCATAGCTAACACCTTATTCAATAACCACAATAGAAGAATATACACATGGATGAGACCAGGAGATACAGGGCGTTACCAAATCGACTTCATTATGGTCAAGCAGAGGTTTCGAAACCAGATTTTGGATTGTAAAACATATCCTGGTGCTGACATAAACTCTGACCACAATCTGGTTGTAATGAAATGCAGATTAAAGTTGAAGAAACTGAAGAAAAGTCAAAAGCCAAAAAGGTGGGCAATAGACAGACTGAAAGTAAAGGATGTAAACGAAAGATTCAAGAAGAGTATAAAGGAAGGATTAATCAAAACCCCTAAACAAACTTCAATTGCAGACGAATGGGCACTTTTGAAGAATGAAATAACAAAATCCGCAGAAGAAAACATTGGTAGGAAAGAAAGAATAGGTAGAAAACCGTGGGTCACTCAGGATATACTAGAATTGATGGATGAAAGGCGGAAACACAAGAATCTAAGAGATGAAGAGGGGAAAGCAGAATACAGACGTCTGAGAAATGAGGTTAACAAGAAGTGCAAGGAAGCGAAAGAAGAATGGTTGAAAGAGAAATGTGCAGGTATAGAAAAGTGTCTGAAATTAGGAAAAGTAGACACAGCTTATCGAAGGATTAAGAATACTTTTGGGGAAAAGAAGACTAAGTGCTGTAATATTACGGACACAAATGGAAAGCCTCTAACAGATAGGGAAGAAAAGCTTGAGAGATGGAAAGCTTACATAGAGTGCTTGTATAAGGGAAAGGAGATTGAGAATCATGTAATGGAAAGGGAGGAGGAAATTGATGAGGATGCAAAAGGAGATTTAATATTGAGATCAGAATTTGACAGAGCATTAGAGGACTTAGGCAGGAACAAAGCACAAGGCATAGATGATATACCGATTGAGTTGCTACGCTGCATAGGAGATGAAGGTCTGATCAGGTTATTTCACTTGGTGTGTAGGATTTATGAGACAGGTGAGGTACCCCCTGATTTCAAGAAGAATGTTATCATCCCTATACCAAAGAAAGTGGGAGTTGACAGATGTGAAGATTACCGTACAATCAGCTTGATTACTCATGCTTCAAAGATCCTGTCTAGAATAATTTACAAGAGGATTGAAAGCCAGATCGAAACGGAGTTGGGTGAAGACCAGTTTGGTTTCAGGAGAAATGTAGGAACAAGGGAAGCTGTACTAAGTCTTAGGCTGATTTTGGAAGGTAGAATAAGGAAAGATAAGAGAACGTTCATGGCATTTGTAGACTTAGAAAAGGCTTTTGATAACGTTGATTGGACTAAATTGTTTGACATTTTGAAATCTATTGGAATAAAGTACAGGGATAGGAGGGTGATATACAATCTATACAGAAACCAGACAGCAGTCATTCAAGCTGAAGGATATGAGAGAGAAGCTGGTATTCAGAAAGGTGTAAGGCAAGGCTGCAACTTATCACCCATAATTTTCAATCTTTACATTGAACACGCAATGAAGGAAATTGGAGAAAAATTTAAAGTGGGAGTGAAGATTCAAGGAGAAATAATTTCAACTCGGAGATTTGCTGATGACATCGTCATCTTGGCCGACAAGCCTGAGGATTTGAATGAGTTTTTGAATGGTATGGATTCCGTCTTACGGAAGGACTTCATGATGAAAATTAATAAATGTAAAACAAAAATACTGGAATGCAGCCGAAATAAATCAGAAACCTCTATGGAGATCAAATTGGCAGGTGAAAAGCTGAAGGAAGTAGGAGACTATTGTTACTTAGGAAGCAGAATAACCAGTGATGGACGAAGCAAAGAGGATATAAAAAGTAGGTTGGCTCAGGCAAGGAAAGCCTTTCTACAAAAAAGGAATCTGTTGACATCGAATATAGATTTAGGTATTAGGAAGTCATTTTTGAAAGCCTTTGTCTGGAGCGTGGCGCTCTATGGAAGTGAAACATGGACTATTGGTGCAGCAGAAAAGAGGAGAATTGAGGCATTTGAAAGGTGGTGTTACAGGAGAATGATGAAGATCAGATGGGTAGACAGGGTTACAAACGAAGAGGTATTAAGGCGAGTGGGAGAGGAGAGATGTTTCTGGCGACTGCTAATGAAGAGAAGAGATAGGTTGGTAGGGCACATACTAAGACACCCAGGAATAGCAAGCTTAGTTATGGAAGGAAGGGTCGAGGACAAGAACTGTAGGGGTAGACCAAGGTTAGAATATGTTAAACAGATTGCCTCGGATGTAGGGTGTGGTAGCTATGTAGAGATGAAACGATTAGCTCAGGACAGGGACGCATGGAGAGCTGCATCAAACCAGTCAAAAGACTGAAGACTCAAACAACAACAGCGGAAACTCGGCCGTAAAAGCATGCGCTCGTTTGGAGACAGCGATCACAGTGCCATCTCTTGGTGCGAGTTGACAGCATTACTCTTCTTGCCACCCACAGCTAGCATTTTTGAGTGCGCACCGACCGAAATTGCATTGTAAAGTTAATTATGTCTCGGCTTGATATTTAGGCGGCAAATACTTTAAAGATTAGTGTTAAAAGAAACAAAAGATACTTGGTTCTGTACAATATTTATATAGAATTCTAAAAAATACTGTACTGCTTCTGCATATGTTTTGCTTTGCCATAGGCAGTAGAACTGAAGGCACTGCACCAGGCCAAATACTGAAAATTACAAGGAAATATTAGCATATTGGTTTTAATCCATCCTTTTTGACATACTGGTATTTAAAAACGAATTGAACACGCTTTATTACATTTAAAAAAAGCAGTTACTTTCTGATATATTTCTTAATAAAGTCAGTAAAATTAAAATTTGTGTTTCTGAACCAACCTCCTTAGCTTTAATAGTGCAGTACGTACACTTTAGAGGCAGATGACCTCGCTGTTCCGCCCCTTATAACAACAATAAATAACTACGTACACTTTCAATCGGAAATATTGAAGCATGTTGTTAAATGTTAGGTCTACTGTACCGTAGAGTCACCACGTTTTATAAAGGCTGTTATTTCAATATTATCATTAGGCCTACTATCAACAACCTACAAAGATCTTACCCTTGACTTAACAAGTTTTTGTTCCTGAAATCTTTCTCCACAAAGTGGTCTGTGCATACAACATGAGTTCTGTTTAAATATTCTGGGCCATTCCTTTTCAATATGTCATCTAAGTCAGCTCTTCGGCTTCGAATAACCCACAGCGTGCATCTATAAATAAATAAAGAACAGGCTAAAATATGCTTAATTATATTGTAAAAGCATTCTGTATTAAAAGAAAACCGAACTATCAGTGTAATGGTAGGCTACTTGTTTACAATAATTTCTTGGGAACATGAAGAAAGATTTTGGGTCACTTTGTTGTTTATAATTATTACAGCCATATATGGCACAAATACTCCCCTTACCAACCATTACAATTGGATAATTAGATCATCCACAGGACAATATTTCTTATAATTGTTTGGTTGGATCTCACGGTTGTAAATCAGCTGGTCTTACGTTGCCAACTCGGACCGCTAGGCGGTGCTCGTCAGCGCTGTCTCCTGTTTTGGCGAGGAGTTTCCGCTATTATCTTTATAAGCTATTTGCTATTACGTTTCCAAAGTTGCATAACCGGAGCGTAATAAAAAACCAGGCCCAAAATAAGGTTTAGCCAATCCCATCTAACTTCCGACGGCCTGGCCTGGGGACTTACCAAAGAGAATGTAATACCCGAGTCCCAGCTCCCATGTTAAATAATTTTCCTTAAATCCGCCCATTATCCGGCTTCAAGAAAACAATCATTTCTCTTCGGTAGGGGAAACATAAGGAACTAAATCCGTAAGATATCAGCTTATTTTTATGAATATTACACAGAGCTAGTCCCTTTGTGGATCAATTAACATTAATAGCTACTACCTTCGACAATATTAGCTCTGACAAAATGTATCACAAGCAATCAACAATATACTGATACATTATGGAATTTGTTGTCCACTTTGTAATGTTGGTAGTGAACGTACTTATGCAGCTATATATTTTGATAATTATAATAATGTATTGACGTTCGTTCATCAACTATTCACCGTAAAAATCAATTATCTAACACGTTTTATAAGTTGAATGCTATAAAATGAAATATCGGGTCATGTCTGCTAACATAACCTCCAAATTCCAGAGCATCCCATACCCGCCCCCTCCCCTTTTTCGCCCTAACCTACATAACCTCCAAATCTGACTACAGAATAATATAATCACCCCCACCCCCTACCTGCTATCCTACACAGGTTCCAAATTCTTGTTTGAACCCCATGACCCTCTTGGAAATGTGATATGAGAAGGAAGGAGAAAGATAAATGAAAACCATAGGTGATTGAAACATTTTTTATTTCTTTATTATTATTTTGCAATACACAATGTAGAAATAAAATAATTGTATAGGTCTAGTATAGAAAGAACGACACTATTGAAATTGCATTCTCGTCCAGTTCTGCTCTTGCAACTTGCTGTTCACCTTGATCCAGTGGACAGATCTGTAAGAATACAAACATCAAGCAATAAGTACCATAAATTTGGAATGTAACTTGTAAGACACTAGACGTGGAAAAATGCAGGCTAAGCTTCTCAAGGAAATATTCTGTAAATGGGCATGGAGGATTTCAGTTTTTTCAGTGATCTCTTTTGACTGCAATCCAATATTCTTGTTTTACATTTATTAATTTTCATCATGAATTCTTTCCTCAAGACAGAATCCATACCATTTAAAAACTCATTCAAATCCTCTGGTGTGTCAGCTAAGATGACGATATCAGCAAATCTCCGAGTTGAAATTATTTCTCCTTGAATCTTTACTCCTACTTTGAATTTTTCTCCAATTTCCTTCATTGCTTGTTCAATGTATAGATTGAAAATGCCGGCCCAGTGGTGTTGGGATCCGGAGACCCCGGGTTCGATTCCCGGCTCCGTTAGGGATTTTAGAAACTGACGTGAGGGCTGGAACGGGGTGCACTCAGCCTCGTGAGGACAACTGAGTAGCTGCCTGACAGTGAGGGGACCCGATGCGTTGATCACGCATCACCCCAATATCTGCAGGCCAAATGGCTGGGCAGCGGTCGTTTGGTAGGCTTGGGCCCTTCATGGGCTGTAGAGCCAGTTATTATTATTATATAGATTGAAAAGTATGGGTGATAAGTTGCAGCCTTGCCTTACACCTTTCTGAATACCAGCTTCTCTCTCACGTCCTTACGCTCGAATAACTGCATATCCTAAGGAGCACAAAACGTGCTACACCTTAAAACAGTAGGCCTATTGGTAAGTCACAAAAGTACAGTATATTGAAAGGTAAGTGATTAGTCCCTTGTTCATAAATTTACATGTGACAAAATTGTTTGGTATCCTTTAAACATGAGTCACTTTCAGTGATCTCAGGAGTAGCCTACATATTGAGACTCATGTCCTAAAGGTCCTGGGTTTTATTGCAAACAAATAATTAATTCTAGTCTGTTTGGAACATGCAAAATTGAGACGTGTTTGGCTTGTTAGTTCACACCACAATCATCGACTCAAATGATGGTTCCTAAATTAAGGCCACGACTGCCTCCTTCCCAATCCTAGTCTCATCTACAAATATGCATATACCACTACATACAACCTATACATACAGTTACCGGGAAGGTAGCTCTGTACTTCCCCATCCCACTCTCCCGGTATACTACTGAAACTTAAAACATTTGCCACACTGAGTGTGTCTGTTTCTGATTGTGACAATCTACTGTCACACACGTCGATGTTCTCAGATAGAGAAGTATTCGGCTTGCTTCCTGCACCACTCTACACCTACCTCCTACCTCTCAAGGTCAAGTGCACAGCTGAATGCTGGCATCTGTACACAAGTTGATATGGCTAATGGTGGCAACATTCAAGCAGCAACAACAACAATACTTGATAACATGGTTTTGCAGCAGACACCAATGTCCATCCAAGTTAAAACAGCTCACTGATGATTTGTTCTGAAACAGTTATTTCAATGCTCCCAATAGTAGGCATTTATGTTGTTTTGACAACCTTGACATGAACATTTTCAGGAATACTGTATGCCAGCCATCCTAGTTTCTTATCTGGGTGACACATTAGTTATGCAGTTACAAGCTGAGGTATCTATGACATAAATGTCAAGAAATATGGATCCATAGTAAGTTACAACTATTGTATTATGTAAAATATCAACGTGAATATTTAACGTCTGGAGAAAAATATAATTCGATAATAAAATAACATCCAAGTAGGCATTCAAACAATTGGCCTCAATATGTAAGCATCAAAGTTTGATCATACCAACATGTATTTCTCATTTCAATAGCCTGGGACATAGTGTTCATCAGCCCGAGGAACTCTGGTGTATCACTTTTCTGTGATGAGTGTAGTAGTATGTGTAAATGTATTTGGGACAAGGATGAAATAGTGCCCCAGGATTTGAAATAAGGTACGGTACAATCCCAGCATTTGTCTCAAGGGAGTGTCGAAATTTCACATTTATGATAGCCTCTATCAATGCCAGGATAAACCGTTGATTTCTCGACTTACTGCAGGTGCCTATCACGACCACAGTGCATGACTTAACGAGCATGGCTGCGCTGCAGGATGTCTTTCCAAGTGAATGGTATCAGAAATGGAAAGAAAAAAAGATTTTTAAACGTTTCTAAAGAATGTCATCGGCTCTAAGAATATGTCATTAATTGTGGAGTTTACCAGAACCGGAACCAATCGAGAACGTGGTAGATTATTGAGCATATACCATTCACTTACTTTCTGGGAGTCATTAAGAATTGAAAATACTGTCAAATATCACTGCTTCATACTAAATATACTGTCAAATATCACTAATATACAGTCAAGAAGGTTTTTATTTGTAGCTCGTTCGCCGACGGCAGATGTTTGTGGCCAGAAAATCGACGTCATATTGCGTTGCTAACATGTCACACAACACACATAACTTTGTAATTATGTGAAAAAAGAAATAATCGGCACAACCATGGGCTTGGATAAAGATTATTGATGCATGACTACCCCCACTGTGCGTGACAAAAACCAGGGGTGAGTATCTTACTTACCTAACAATTATTGGTCTAGGCGAAAACCATTGGTCAGATGGATGCGATATAGTACCTAATGCGTGGGGTTGGCAACACTGTACACGATGCTAAAAATGGCGGAGTCAGCTGGAATTTAATCTCTATAGGTCGTGATCCTATTTGGCATGGCTGGGTGAGTTACAGACAGCGGAGGAATAAACATCTATTACTATAGGCCTATCATCTCCAGATACCACTACTACAGGTATCTTGGCTAATTTCAGTAGTTTAAGAATTTTTTACTTCGGTTCAGGTAAACTCCACTCTTTAACGAATATGTCTCCGATATAATCTTTATTATTGGAGTTGAAAACTCTAGGAAAACAAACTGTTACTGAACCTGAAAGATTCATCACTCCATGGAAGTGTTCCATATGCCTCACCGCTGACTAGCATACACATTGCTGCAAGTGCCCTTCAACCCAGAGGCAGAAGTGATAGCCAGCTAAGGATGCAAGTGAAATAATGTCCTCTTCGGACTAAACAGGATGAAAGCAAAGACAGTAGGCCTACAAATGGTAGCGCTGCACACCGTGAGAATTAGTGTTAAAAAAAAAATAGTAATGAAATTAGCCAAAGTACCTGTAGTAATGGTATCTGGAGATGATAAGTTAATAGATGTTGACTCGTCCGCTGTCATAGACCCACCCAGCCATCCCAAATAGCGACACTACTTATATAGTTGAAAATGAAGTATCTGGTAGACATCTTGTCACTATGTCAGGAATGCCAACCCCGCGCGTTTGGTACTATCTCGCACCGTGTATACAAAGAAACAAAAGAGCGTCGATAATGTAATTTATAATTGCGCCAAATCCAAATCGTCAGTCGTAATTTAGCCATGGATTGCGTGTCATGTCAAATAACTTTTGCGAGTTTCAATCGTGTATACTACGGCGATCGTGACAAATTATTGAAACTTCTACAACAGCACGATGTAATAGCCAAAACACGTCCGTGCCCAAAATTTTCGGCCAGGCAGTACCTAACCTAGTAGCGGACATAAATTGTATCTTATTAATGTTTTACATACAAAACCAAACCTAACCTGGGGCTTAGGCCCCAGACCCCCTTGCTTGTGGTACTAGCAGTAATTTTCGGCCAGGCAGTACCTAACCTAGTAGTGGACATAAATTGTATCTTATTAATGTTTTACATACAAAACCAAACCTAACCTGGGGCTTAGGCCCCAGACCCCCTTGCTTGTGGTACTAGCAGTAATTTTCGGCCAGGCAGTACCTAACCTAGTAGCGGACATAAATTGTATCTTATTAATGTTTTACATACAAAACCAAACCTAACCTGGGGCTTAGGCCCCAGACCCCCTTGCTTGTGGTACTAGCAGTAATTTTCGGCCAGGCAGTACCTAACCTAGTAGCGGACATAAATTGTATCTTATTAATGTTTTACATACAAAACCAATTTCTAACAATTTCTAACAAATGTGTGTCGGGACATTTTCATTTTCATTTTCAAACTTTAAATTTCCAACAATTTCAAACTTTACGTCTGAGTCATTATTTACGTCTCAATAATATGTGTGTCAAAAACAATTTCTAACTTTACGTGTGAAATAGTGAATTTTGTGTGCGACATGTTGGTAACGTAGTCACATGGTGTCACACATGGTGTCACATGACGTGTCCAAGATGGCGTCCGTAGTGAAACGAACACGATAAGAATTCTTTATTTTCGTCAAATAATTATTATTGAGGTGCGGTGAGGTGCGGCTGAGATTGTGAAACGACTCCCAAGAACTCCGTAAAAGGTATGTAAATCATAAAACCTATATTTTCAATAATATACCTCGTAAAAGTTCGTAAAGTTACGAAAAGGCTAATTCTCACGGCGTGCAGAATTACCGAATCACACAGGTTAATTCCTTAGGAAGCAAAGAGGACAGGTGAATGGTTTAGGCCTACAGGTTCTCATTCTCTCTCACACTGAACCTTTAGTTAGTAAGTTATTGTTGTTTTAAGGGGGCGGAACTACGAGGTCATCTGCCCCTACAGTGAACCTTTGCCACACACAAATGCCAGCCATGTAGTACTGCTCAAATAAGCACTATACAAACTTACATGATAGAATGAGACCTGCGGAATTATATTATTGGTATAACACACTCCAGAAAATTGGATCGAGAGCATTTCAAAACTACAACTGGCGGCGTTCCAGATATGAGGGATTAGGTTATGTTAATCTTCCACATGACTGACACGCCACAGTTCATCACTAAACAGCATGTACATTTCATTACAAATGACATAATTGCTCATATTTTCCTCCATCTTTTCTTTTGCCCACGGATCAACATTATTAAAACATCCACACCATTTACAAATATCTTTAAATAAAACAACCTGCCGTAGTCTGCCATCTTGTAAAAAAAACGAAATGATAATCGGCAGCAAGGGTTGCCATCATAGTATTAATATAAAGAGGTGCAATTCTTTACATATAACTGAATCTTTGCAATTATATCAGACACTGTAAAGCTGTTTATGATTATATGCGATCAACTTCTGAAATTCATAACAATAGTTTTTTTTAAGGAGTTTAATCTAAGTCTAAAACATAATACGGTTGTAATCCTGTTAGTATCAGTGTAAGCCAATCACATTTAAGACATAAAAAACAGGGCGATAGGTCTACCAATACACATCGTCCGTTCGTGCTATTACGTTTCCAAAGTTGCATAACCGGAGCGTAATAAAAAAGCAGGCCCAAAATAAGGTTTAGCCAATCCCATCTAACTTACGACGGCCTGCGACTTACTTCCGAGTCACTTGAAATCGCGCCATGTGCTACGGTACTCATTTGTTTTCCTCAGTTCTTTCTTTGCCTTATAAACATACACACATCATAAAAAGTTTTGCATCACCTCGGTTCCAAGAGTTCCGGAACCTTTAAATACAAAGGGAATAGAGATCAACACAAACAACATTTCAGCTCGTTTTATTGCTCATGAGACCCACACATTGCATGTTGTACCATCATACAGCTAGACTTTCAGCATTTGTGGTCCAGATTGCAGTACACACCACTACCTCTAATACCCAGTAGCACGTCCTCTTGCATTGATGCATGCCTGTATTCGTCATGGCATACTATCCACAAGTTCATCAAGACACTGTTGGTCCAAATTGTCCCACTCCTCAACGACAATTCGGCGTAAATCTCTCAGAGTGGTTGGTGGGTCAAGACGTCCATAAACAGCCCTTTTCAACATATCCCAGGCATGTTCGATAGGGTTCATGTCTGGCGAACATGCTGGCCACTGTAGTCGAGCGATGTCGTTATCTTGAAGGAACGCATTCACAAGATGTGCACGATGAGGTCGAGAATTGTCGTCCATGAAGACAAATGCCTCTCCAATATTCTGCCGATATGGTTGCACTATGGGTCGGAGGATGTCATTCAGGTATCGTAAAGCCGTTTCGGAGCCTTCCATGACCACCAGTGGCGTACGTCGGCCCCACATAATGCCACCCCAAAACATCAGGGAACCACCACCTTGCTGCACTCGCTGGACAGTGTGTCTAAGACGTTCAGCCTGACCAGGGTGCCTCCAAACACGTCTCCGACGATTGTCTGGTTGAAGGCATATGCGACACTCATCGGTGAAGAGAACGTGATGCCAATTCCGTGGGGTCCATTCAGCATGTTGTTGGGCCCATCTGTACCGCGCTGCATGGTGTCGGGGTTGCAAAGCTGGACCTCGCCATGGACGTCGGGAGTGAAGTTGCGCATCATGCAGCCTATTGCGCACAGTTTGAGTTGAAACACGACGTCCTGTGGCTGAACGAAACGCATTATTCAACATGGTGGCATTGCTGTCAGGGTTCCTCCGAGCGGCAATCCGTAAGTAGCGGTCATCCACTACAGTAGTAGCCCTTGGGCGGCCTGAGCGAGGCCTGTCATCGACAGTTTCTGTATCTCTGTACCTCCTCCATGTCCGAACAACATCGCTTTGGTTCACTCTGAGACGCCTGGAAACTTCCCTTTTTGAGAGCCCTTCTTGACACAAAGTAACAATGCGGACGCGATCGAACTGCGGTATTGACCTTCTAGGCATGGTAGAACTACAGACAACATGAGCAGCGTACCTTCGTCCTGGTGGAATGACTGGAACTGATCGGCTGTCGTACCCCCTCCGTCTAATAGGCCCTGCTCATGCATGGTTGTTTACATCTTTGAGCAGTTTTAGTGACATCTATGAACAGTCAAAGGGACTGTATCTTGGATACAATATACACAGTCAACGTCTATATGCCGGAGATCTGGGAACCGAGGTGATGCAAAACTTTTTTTGATGTGTGTACAAGGCATGTCCATTATATTCACGAATGTGTATTAAATTTAAAATATTAAGTCATGCGAACTAATTGGGTGGTGGCGTTATACACTGCCGAAGTGACGCGCCTAGCAACCGCATGGGCGCAGCCACATTGGACCAAAACAACTGGTTGCTAGTTTTTTTTATACATAGGAAGCTGCATTAACGCTGCGCAGCGTCTTGAATTTTGTGGATAAAAATGTGTAATACGCGTGAAATAAGGCAAACGCATCCCGTGAAGATCATCTACAGTGTTGGAGCTATAAAATAGAAGTGAAATTTTATGTATAAAGTACGAGAATTTTGTGAGATAGTATGAATCAAGTTGACATCACTCCTGAGGCAAGAATTGCATGGCGGGTACTACAAATTATAAATATTTATCATTTAGTGGATAGAGTATATCTAATATAGAGAGATATTTAGGACATGTATGTCACATATATTATTATTATTATACAGTATTCTGCCTAGTGGCAGGTCCATGTCTTCGTACAGAGAATTTCTGATGCCAACGTTCCCGGTCTTCAGCTTCTTTCTTCAGTCTGCTGTAACTCTTTCTATCTTTCATATCATCCAGATGTTGAATTCTTCTTCTTCCCCGACCTGTCGTTCCTTTGATCTTACCTTCAATGACGTCGTGTATGAGCCCCTCATGTCTAAGTATGTGCCCGATCCAGTTGGCCTTCCTCTGAAGAATTGTATTCAGAAACGTTTTATTCTCACCTACTCTTCTCAGTACAGCATCGTTTGTCACCCGACCTGTCCACTTGATCTTCTCTATTCTCCTCCAGCACCACATTTCAAAACTTTCTAAGTATTTTCTTTCCCATTTTCTCATTGTCCACGTCTCTGCCCCGTACAGTGCAATGCTCCAGATGTAACACTTCACCAATTTCTTCCTTAGTTCTAAACTTAACTTTCCGGTGAGCAGAGTCCTCTTCTTGTTGAATGCGGCTTTGGCAATGGCAATTCTGGCGCGAATTTCATTTGTGCATTGAGCATCTTTTGTCAGCAAGCTTCCCAAGTACTTGAACTGCTTCACATTCTCCAATTCTTGTTTGTGGATATTTATCCTCAAAGGTTTCTCCCGTTTTGAAATCCGCATCACTTTTGATTTCTCGATGTTGATTTCCATGCCATATATCCTTCCAGTTTCCACCAACCGGTTCATCATGTGCTGCAGTTGTCTTTGATTTTTGGCGAGCACTACTAGGTCATCTGCATACTTGATGGTGTTTATGAGGCGTCCGCCTATCCTGAAATTTCCGCATCCTTTCAAAGCTTCTTTCACCAGCCATTCACCATACAGGTTGAAGAGACTTGGTGATAGACAACATCCTTGTCTGATTCCTCTTCCTATTTCCACGCTGTTCGTTTCTCCGTATTTCAGTCGCACCTTTACTCTTTGTCCCAGGTACAAATTAAAAATTAGTCTCCGGTCTCTCCAGTTGATTCCTATCTCCTTAAGGATGTTTAACAATTTTGTCAAGTTGACTCTGTCGAAGGCCTTCTGCCAGTCTATAAAACAAACGTAAACTTCTTCGTTAACAGTCAAAACTCTCTCCGACAATATCCTCACTATACCGATAGCATCTCTGGTTCCTTTCCTAAATCCAAATTGATCCTCTCCCATTACTTCTTCAATTTTGTGTTCCAGCCGTCTATTGAGTATTCTTGCAATGATCTTCGCCACATGTGAGATCAGACTAATTGTTCGGTAATCACTACATTTCGTAGCTTGTTTTTTCTTCTCAAGAGGAACCATTGTGACGTCCAAAAAGTCCTTAGGCCATTCTCCATTTTCATAAATGTTGTTGATAAGTTGTGTCAGCACTTTCAGACCTCCGTCTCTGATTTCTTTCAGCAAATCCACCGGTATGTCGTCTTCTCCTGTAGCTTTCCCTTTTTTCATGTCCTCAATTGCCTTCTCTACTTCCGTTGTCAGTATGTTGGGCCCTTTCTCGTCTTCATCAATCGCCTCCTCTGTCTCCATGTCGATGTCTTGCGGACGGTGTTCCTTATCGTAGAGTTCCTTTATGTATTCTTCCCATATTTTCAGCACTCCCGCTTGTTCAGAAACCATTTGTCCTCTAGAGTCCTCTATTCCGAATGTCCTTACTCCTTTGTTCTCGCTTCCCCCCAGCTCCTTCGTTATCTGGTACATGAGGTCGTACCTTCCTCTTCTTTGTAGTTCCTCTATGTCATCGCACATTTCTTCCATGTACTTTTCCTTTGCTTTGTCTGTTTCTCTCTTGAGTGCATTGTTAAGTCTTCTGTATTCTTCATCGTTTATATTTTTACACTTCCTCCTTTCCTCCATCTTCTCCATCATCTCATTGGTGATCCAGGGGTTCCTCGCTCTCTTTGCTTCCCTCTCAACTTCACTCTTTAAAGTATTCAACAAAACTAGTTTAACATTTCGCCATTACACTTCCACACTTGTACTTGCATTTTCACCTCTCATTTCACTAAATTGTTGCTCCAATGATTCTCCTACTCTCTCATTGTTCACTCTTAACGTTTCCAGGTCCCATCTCTGCTTTCTCCTCCCTCACTGTCGAATCCTCTTCAGCCTTGTATTGATGTCTGCAACCAAAAGGTTGTGATCCGAGTCGATATCGGCAGCCGGCATAGTCCTAGCGTCTTTCACACTGCCCCTAAACCTCTGTTTAACAAGTATGTAGTATATTTGATATCTGTTAATATCTCCTGGGCTCCTCCATGTGTATAATTTGCTCTTTCTTTTCTTGAACCAAGTGTTCATCACCACTAAATTGTTTCCCTGACAGAATTCCACTAGCATCCCTCCTCTGTCGTTCCTTCTGCCTAATCCATATTGTCCCACAATGTTTGCTTCTCTACCTTGTCCAACCACACTATTCCAGTCACCCATAATTATGGTGTTTACTCTTCCTCTGCCTTCAGAGTGAATGATATCTTCTATTTCATCGTGCAATTTCTCCACTTCGTCGTCGTCATGATCTGATGTCGGCATGTACACTTGAATTATCATAATGTCCACTGGTTGTGCACTTAATTTCACAAACATTAAACGATCGCTATGGCACACCACTTTAGCCACACTGTGCACTAGTTGATTTCCCATTACTATTGCTACACCACGTTCAAAACCTTGTCCACCTGAATAGAACATTGTGTAATTACCTGACACTATTTCACCACTATCTGTCCATCTCACTTCACTTAAACCCATTATGTTAACTTCACATTTTTCCATTTCTCTCTTCAAATTTTCCAGTTTCCCTGCTCTTCGAAGTGTTCTTACATTCCATGTCCCAATCCTAAAATTAAAATGTTCAACTCTTTCGATGACTTCCCCTAAGGTACTACCCACCCGGAGATCCGATCGGGGGAGTAGTTTACCTCTGGAACGTTTTACTCCAGGAAGTGCCATCATCTATTCTCCGTCCTCCGACGTTCAGAAAATATAATAATGTGATAGTCTTTCCATTTCCTTTCCACACGCAGTATCATGACCGAAGAACCAGACTATGATTGATTCCGCCCATGAGTTTTCGATCTTGATCCATCTAAAGCATCATTTGCTCTGTGCATCAAGTCGATACTGGTGCCCGCTGCTGCCCGGTACCAGATTGCATCTTCCGTTAGTTACGTAAGACACCATACACTATTATTAGGTTTTATCACGTTTCCTTGTTGGTAATTATTTATTTTATACCTATGCGTTCCGTTTCACAGTATATATTTATTGTTTTTCACAGATAATTTTTAAGGTAAAGCCGTAAATTTACTTATTTTTGTGTGTAAACAAACATGAGATTATTTTAACGGTATTTATTCATGTCACATAAAGGGGTTTTTGGTTCATGTGGGGAGTTTAGTTGTAATTAAATATGGTTTGTACCATAAGTATTATAAACGACAACCTACATAACCTTACAGCTGATTCACTAACACCAATAAATTTTATCTCTGAGTGGTGATTTTTCACTTAATTTATTTAAGCAGTGAATTGTGTTTCCAAATAACAATTGGGCCTATCCCAGACTGAAAATTTCTGCCTAAATATTTTATTATTTGCACTTTCAGAAAACAATTATCATGTAGGCCTACCAGTAGCCTAGGCCTACACCCTGCAACAAAGTTACAGTACCGTACCGTATAGTGGCATTATTCAAGCCAATGAATACTGCTTATTTCTGAAGTGATGGAGTGACAAGTCTTGTTGTGATTGTTGTGATTATATTTAGAGCTAGGATAGGAAAAGTGCCCCATTATTTAGAATGAGGTAGGACGATAGGCCTTAATTGTAGACTTCTCTAACCTGTTAGTGAGCACACAGGTTAGGCTTTGTTAATTTGATTCGTTTTCAGACAAACGCGGCGTTGTGGTAAACGCACAAATTGTATTGAAATGCAGTCTTTGTTTCTTCTATAGCTGTTGATGAGATTTGGCTTAAACTCTCATCCAAATATTTTAAACTGTTCCCTTATGCATTGATAGACCTTAAGTTCATTTTATTCGTCACTTACTGGTAGGGCCTACGGAACTTTATTTTCCGTAGTATTGGTCATTCATACGGGACGTAATTCACAATATCCAGAAATGTTATATTTTCATGTTTTCACTTAATTTCAGGTAAATATCGTAGGCCACATCTCTACGACTTATGTTCTAAGACTTAATGTGCATCTCGTACGCAATATTTTACAACTTTACTGGACAACTATGTTAAATTACTGTGGAAAATATACTTTTCTATGCTTTCTTGACTCTGGACATCCATGCATGTACAGTTTTATATGATACAAATAGGAAATAATGACGGCTCAAAGACGAAGCAAGCTACAGGGGAGCCATGTTGTATTGCTCCAGTTGCTTAGCAACGGAGCGGAAGTGACGTTGACTTCGGCAGCGTATTGTTTTTATTACACGATGATTTAAAAAAAAATAGGCCAGTTAAGTTCCGGTAACAAACTAAACAAGGTCTAGGCTGAGGTATGAGATTAACACACTAAAATATGCAAATAATGGCATATCAATCTTCTACACCCAAGCCACGTTAAAAATAGATTGGGGGTAATTAGATTACAGTAATGCCGTTCATTAATTGACGAGCAGAAACTTTTTCCAGTAAGAAACGGAGTAAAATATCCGTAATTAATTCCTAGCAATCAAAATAATTATATTGATGGGCACATATGCCACTATTTGAACATTTAACGAATGATACTAGAACAGTACCGTGAGGTGGCTACTCTAAGGATGAAAACTTAACACAATAAATGACAAATAAAGTGGATTTACTTGTGAAATGACATTACTTTGGCAGGTGGGAGTTCTGTTTGTGCAAACATATGCCCCACATGTCGACATTCCGACCCATACGCGAAATATCACCACTTTTAAGTACGTACGTCACACCATTACATGCTATTCTTATGGGACTACCGCAATGTTTTGAGCATATGTGAAGGAGTAACTTCTGGCTTCACTTCCTTGCCGTTAGGGCCTCTCCTTATTACTCCTTGATTACAAACGTAGTCCTATTTTGATTCCATTGTTTTCCAAATTAACTTCTATGTTTCAGTAGCAGATGCCGCTGCAGTCAAATGTTGGAACCGCCATTTGTATTGTGTTTACGATCTTTCTGTTATATAGTCTTTGGTGGTCTGTTATAGTCTTTGGTGTAAGTCCAGGTCAGTCGAGAATACATATCGCTGCTTCTACGAATTGT
Source organism: Meconema thalassinum (assembly GCA_946902985.2). Taxonomy (NCBI): domain Eukaryota; kingdom Metazoa; phylum Arthropoda; class Insecta; order Orthoptera; family Tettigoniidae; genus Meconema; species Meconema thalassinum. The sequence goes on along the minus strand of OX336389.2, from coordinate 214,590,362 downwards.
TAAACCTTTCATTTTGTATACCATAACTATGACATACTAGAAAGTGACTACGCAGAATTACTGGGCCGGTTTGTCTCGATAATTCATTGCCAGCTTTAAGAGTGGGCTTCCCTGTGTAAATACGACCTTTGACACGCACAGGAAATATAATTATAAAACTGACTCCATTATTAAGGTGACTAGAAATAGATGGAGAGATCTGCGATGGGGAAACTATAGAAGGACCGACCAGAGTGAGCAAAACTCTAAACAGAGATAAAATTAGAGAAAAGTTGGAAGAAATAGACAAGGTGATGGAAAGCATCCAAGAGGGAGGAATCGATGAGGCGGCAGCTTGGATACAAGACTGCATCACCGGCGCAGCTACCACGCCTTCACACGGGAGAAAGGCTAAACCTTGGTTCGATGAATCGTGTTTTATTCAAAGGAAGGAAACCCTAGGCAAACTCCACAACATAAAAGTCACAAAAGACAACAAAGCACTGGAAGAATACCGACAACACAGGAAAACCTACAAAGAACTGATTAAAAAGAAAAAAGGGACTTCATAGAAGAGACGCAAAGAGCGGTCATTGCAGAAGCAGAAACAGACCCATACCGTGCCCTGAGGCCAAAGATCCAAAGCTTCCAACCAAACATATCATTGGAGACATGGGAGGAGCATATCAAGAACGTCACCTGTGCAAAGGAGACTAGATCCGAAACCAGGCCCCCAGAAGAACGCGATGTGTCAGAACCCATCAAAGAAGGAGAGATCACCATGGCCATACAGAAGAAAAGAAATAATAGATCCCCAGGTCCAGATGGACTAAGGAATGAGCATCTAAAACTACTGAGGAACTGGCACCGATATGGACGGCCCTACTAAACAAATGCTTAGAACTCGGGCAAATACCAAACGAATGGAAGAAGTCAACCATCAAGCTACTATACAAAGGAAAAGGGAGTACTGACGACCCAAATTCATACCGGGGAGTAGCGCTGGAATCCGCAGCCCTAAAGCTACTAACAGGAATATTGACAGCGAGAATATACGAAAAAATAGACCCAATACTACCAGAAGAGCAATGTGGATTCAGGAGGCATAGATCGACAACTATGGCTGCAGGAAGCCTATTACGGCACATAACAACAACACTAGAGAAACCCAAGAGCAAACTCTATGTAGTCTTTGTTGACTTTACGAAGGCTTTTGACCTGGTAAACAGAAAGCTGCTGATACATAAGCTGGAAACACTCATAGGTAGATCAAGGCTGACGATCCTTATATCGAACATATTGGCAGAAAACTATATGCAAGTGCAGGACAGAGTTGGACAAACCAAATGGATGATACGAACGAATGGAGTACTTCAAGGGGACCCCCTCAGTCCCATTCTATTCAATGCGCTCTCACACGATGCAGGAGACAAAATAAAGGAATCGACTGAGTCCAAACTGTATATATTCGCAGACGACATGGCAATCGCCTCGGAGCAGATAAAGGATCTGCAAGATGCAATCAACATACTAAGCGAATGGGCCCAGGAAAACGAACCAACAATCAACGAGGACAAGACTGAGATGGTCGTCTTCCGGAACGGGGGCAGGTCAGCGGAATCAGACCAAGTGCTATGCAACGGCAGGGAACTGAAGAGAGTAAACAATTTCAAATACCTCGGCCTCACGCTCCAGGTAACAGGCCAAAGCTTCAGGATACATACAAGAGCGAAAGCGGCCGCAGCAGTGAAGGCCATAAACGACATAAGCCATATTACCCAAATATCGCTGGAAACAGCAATGATGCTCTTCCGAGCCAAGGTCATACCCGTACTAACATACGGTCTGGAGCTAACTTGGGAGTTTCTCAACTACAAACAACTGGCGGAACTCGAAAAGGTGAAATCTAGGTTCCTCAAAAGAGCCCTCGGAGTCTCCAAGTCAGCCAAATCTCGGCTGGTATATGAACTGGCGAGAGAAACGTTCCTAATAGAGGACCTTCGGTCACTCTTACTGTTGCCTTCCACAGAAAGCTTCAGAAAATTACTCCAGGATCTGCAAAGCAAAAGGCTTGATATTCCGAAGGAATTCTACGCGACTGATGCCATGGTGGACAAAAGATGAATGCAACCCCTATCCGAAATGAGACACGTTGTGACGAGACTCGCAGTTCATGGGTTCCACCATAAGGTCTGCTCACGAAAGACATTCTGTTATGTCGTGGGAGATACAAGATAAATAACATACACTTGTTAATATAACACAACGGTTTATTAAACACTAGTCGATACACAACGATACACAATGTGAACTAACTTGAGCGGAACTGACGTCTACAGTCCGCGGGTGCATATATACATAGTAGCTGGAAAGTTCCATAATCGAATGTTCCAGATTGGAATGTTCTGGGCATAGTGACTAGAATGTTCGTGTTAACTCAAGTAGCCTAAATACACAACACTGACTAGTATGTTCATGTTAACATAGCACTTTCTAGAATGTTCATGTAAATACACACATTTCCTCCCTCTTTTAAGTGGATGATTTAGGAATCAGGAGAGAATCTCAACGGTGGTCGGCGCTGGCGAGTACTCCTGAGGGGAATAAAAGGGGTTTGCGAAATAGGCGGTGCCCTGTCTACAGGTGTAGCTGGTGTGGCTGGTGGTGTTTGGGCTGTTGCTGGTGTCTCGGTGAAGCGAACTCGTCTCAGGCTCGGTTGCTCAATGGCTGGTTCTTGATCGTTGGTCGGTCCTTGATCGTTGTCCAAGTTGGTTTTGCCTTTGTTGGTGTCAGCAAACGATCTGATCTGATCAATGTGGCGCTTGAATCGTTTTCCCTGGTAGTTGATCTCGTAGTGAAGGTCACCAGTGCGTTTCACAATTGTTCCAGGGAGCCACTTGTCCAGCTTGATATTGCCAGACAGGAAGTAGACTTTCTGTCCAGGTTCCAGAGTGCGGAATGTTGAGCTCATTTCAGCTCGTTGTTTTTCTGTAACCTTCGTGTGGACGTCATCAGGTCTGGTCAAGTTGAGTCTCGTGCGGAGATCTCGTCCCAAGAAAAGCTGGGCTGGAGATTGGCCAGTGGTGGAGTGTGGGGCCTTGCGGAATTGACGGAGGAAGTCGTTCAGGTTGGCGCGGAGCGTTCCCTTAGTTGTCTTCATCGCATAGATGGCGTCCTTCACCGTTTAAACATAACGTTCAGCTTGGCCATTGGTCGAGGGATGGTATGGAGCTGACAAGTTGTGATATTTCACACCAATGTTTCTTAGGAAGGTCCTGAACTCGTCTGAGACGAATTGTCGGCCGTTGTCGGAGACGACAGTGACTGGCACGCCATACGCCGTGAACAGGTCATCCATGATGGAAATTGTTGCGGCTGATGTTGTTGATGCTATGGGTTTGACCTCGAGCCACTTGCTGTATGCGTCGACAACAATGAGCAGCATGGTGTCAGCCACTGGGCCCGCGTAGTCAATGTGGATCCGTTCCCATGGTGCCTTCGGGTATTCCCAGTGGTGATCTCGGAACTTGGGTGGCGCATGCGCATGAGCTGCACACACGGCGCAAGCCTTGGCGAGAGACTCAATGTCGTTGTCGATTCCAGGCCAGAACACAAAGGAACGTGCCATGCCTTTCATCTTGACTATCCCCAGGTGAGCCACGTGAAGGTCGTTGAGGATAGCGTCTCGCAGTGAAGGAGGGACAACAACTCGATGCTCGAACATCAGACAGTTTGCGGCGAGGGTGTACTTCGCTTCTGGTGCCTTGTAATGCTGGCGGGTGAGGTCTTGCCCTGCTTCGATGATCTGGACAATTTTGCCCAGATGTGGATCTTTCCTGGTCTCGCGTGCGATTGCTTCTGCCCTAACTGGTAGCTGTTGGATCTGATGGACTGCAAAAAAGTCAAAATCATCAAAACTGTCCGTCTCTTCCTCCTGTGGAGGAAAGAAGTTTCTGATGAGGTTAACTGTTGTTGGTAGGTGAGTTCGGGAGCAGTAGTCAGCGTTGGCGTTGGATGTCTTGAAGATGACGTTGTAGTCGAAGTGTGCTAGGTAGTCGGCATAATTGGCCATGCGACTGATGCACAGGACCGGTAAAGACTTCTCCGGGTGCAGGATCTGTGTGAGAGGCTTGTGATCAGTGATGAGAGTAAAGTGGCGAGCATAGAGATAATTAAAAAACTTCTGTACAGCCCAAACAATGGCCAGTGCTTCCTTATCGATCTGAGGGTACCTTTGTTCCGTTGCTGTCATTGTTCGACTGGCGTAAGCAATTGGACGTTCTTGCCCGTTGCTGAGCCGGTGTGACAATACTGCGCCCAGGCCGGTCTTGCTGGCGTCCGTGGCCAACAGGAGTGGTAACGCTGGGTCATGCTGCATGAGTACCTGGGGCGAGGCTAGGGCGTTTTTGATGTATTTGTATGCCCTGTCGCCTTCTGGTGTCCAGATGAGAGGGTCCTTGAGCAGCATGTCTCTGAGTGGTCTGTCTCTGGTGGACAAATCGGGGATGAACGAACTGTAGTAGGTTGCTTTACCAAGAAACAGTTGGAGTTCTTCTGGTGTAGTTGGTTTCGGTGCATCACGTACAGCTCGGATGTGTGCATCCGACTTGTGGATGCCTGACGCATCGATTTTGTGGCCAAGGGCCTCCAGAGAAGTTTGAGCGAAAACGCATTTGGTTCGGTTGAGCTTGAGGTTGTGTTGCCGAAACCGTTCCAGAGTGGTGCTGAGGGCCTGCATCAGATTTTCAAAGCTATCAGCAAAAACTATACTGTCATCGAAAAAACTTACGACGTTTGGGAGACCCTGCAGGACTGTGTCCATTCGCCGCTGCCAGATAGTGGGGATGTTAGCTGCTCCATATACTGCTCGCGTTGGGCGGATCAGACCGTGAGTTGGCGTGTTAAGCGTGAGAGCATGGCTGAACTTATTGTCGACCTCGAGATGAGTGTACGCGTCGGAGATTCCAGATGGCAGAAGAGAGTGGCGCCGCGCATTCGGTTGAACAGATGTTCCACCTTGGGAATCGGATGTTCATCGATGATGATCCGCGGGTTGAGAGTAGGCTTGTAGTTGCCTGTGATCCTCAGTTTGCCGTTCTTCTTGGCGACGACGTGCGTTGTCGATGCCCACTCAGAGTAGTCCACTCTTTTATAGAAGCCAGATACAATTTTCTTGTCGATTTCCTTGGCATAGGCATCGCGGAGGGCAACTGGTACGTCTCGGGCTCTGGCGAAAACAGGTGTGGCTCCAGCCTTCAGGTGCATCTTCGCTGGGGGACCTGAGATCTTCCCAGGGGTGTCGCTGAACACATCCTGGTAGTGAGATAGAATGTTGTCGAGCTGCTTCTGTTGTTCCAAGGTCAGAGCCTGCTTGTCTGAGAGCTTGTGGATTGGGTCGGGTTTTGCGAAGAGGTGACTAAAGTCGATTTCCCGTACAAACTCTGAAATCAACTCTCGGCCAAAGAGCGATTCGACTTCATCGTCAACCACGTAGAGATTCAGGTTCCTGGTTGTGGTTCCGATGGTGGTGCACACTGACGTTTTGCCAATGCATTTAATCGGATGGCCAGTGTAACTGACGAAGTTACGATCGTTTCTCTGCAACACAAAACCTGGTTTGATCATACTTAGCTTTGATTTGCTCATGGTTGAGCAGGGGGCGCCGGTGTCGAGTTCCATTTTGACGGTGGTTCCCTCTATGTTGACATTAACCAGTGGCTTAGGTGCTGCGTTGACCGATCCGATGACCTCGATTTTGCTGAGGTAGTCCACAACGTCGAGGTTTTCTGCTGGAAGCTCTTCTTCGGTCACATGGTTTGTTGTTCGATGTTTCCTCGATTTCGATCGGCCAACTTTTCTGATGTGACCTTTCTTGCCACACTTCAGGCACTCTGCGTTCAGGAACCTACACTGACTACGAGGGTGAGCTTCACCGCACCCTGCACATGTTGATTGGTTGTCCTGGGATGCACTCTGGTTTGCCTGGTGTGGCCATTGGTGCTGTCTGGTTAGGTTGTGAGACCCTTGACTTCGATGAGCTGACTTGCTGCGTGGCCGCTGCTGGTTGATGTTCTTCCTGGACAGAGGCTTCTCGTATCCAATCCGATTGGTTGATTCAGACTTAGCGGCAGCTGTTTTGACCTCGTCGGTGGTAATGCGAGTAGCTTCGAGTTCGTGCGCGATTTCATATGCTGCGGTGAAGTTCTCTGGTTGTTTTGCAATAATCTCGTCGCACATTGCTCGTGATTCCAAACCTGCGAGCATTTGTTCAATTAACATGCGATCAAGAAATGTGCCATACTCACAAAACGTTGCAGCCTGCCGCAGTCTTAAGGTGAAGCTAGCGATGGTTTCTCCTTGCTTCTGCATTACACTGCGAAATTTGATGCTCTCAGCAAACTTGTTGCGCGTGGCGTCAAAGTGGCCTTTCAGCTTAGATTGAATCTCGTTGTATGACAGAGTTTCCGGATCATTAGGACTCACCAGGATCTTCAGGGCATCATTGAGTTCAGATCCCATGTAAACTCGTGCAAAATGTGCGTGTTGATCCGCGGGTACCTTGCACAAGTTGAGCACCCAGATAAAGCGAGTGAAATAGTCGGCTACAGTCGTCCCGTCGGTTGTACGATACGGTTGCATTGTGAATTGTGGCGGTCGAGGCTGTGATGATGACGTTGTTGAACTTGTCTGTCGGATAGCGTCGGCGATGATTGCCGAGAATTGTTGGAGTTGCTCAGAGATTAAGTCCGGCATGGTGAAGTTGAGTGGAGAACAGTATATCTAACACGCACTTGCGATGAACTTAGTTCGGTGCAAACACTTGCGTTGAGGTTAGAAAGTTCACTCGGTTTAGTTTCCAACACGCACTGCGATGAACGTCGTTCGGTGCAACACTTGCGTTGAGGTTAGAAAGTCACTCGGTTTCACAACGTTATTTATCTTATCCCACTTCTGACACCACTGTTATGTCGTGGGAGATACAAGATAAATAACATACACTTGTTAATATAACACAACGGTTTATTAAACACTAGTCGATACACAACGATACACAATGTGAACTAACTTGAGCGGAACTGACGTCTATAGTCCGCGGGTGCATATATACATAGTAGCTGGAAATTTCCATTATCGAATGTTACAGATTGGAATGTTCTGGGCATAGTGACTAGAATGTTCGTGTTAACTCAAGTAGCCTAAATATACAACACTGACTAGAATGTTCATGTTAACATAGCACTTTCTAGAATGTTCATGTAAATACACAACACATTCCATGACCAGGATGAGAGTTGTATATTGATGTGAGCTGTGTTGGAACGAATGCGGCAGGTACCATATCACGACATGCCCCAGCAGAACTTTATCAGTAGTGGCTTATAGTAAGGACTAGAAGCGAACCATAGTATCTAGTAAGTGTACATGTCTGTAACATGTAATATGGCCAACTGGCTGCAATAAAGGCTATTATTATTATTAAGGTGACTAGCGAAGTGGTTCTATGCTCCTCTTCATAATTTACTGTCATGATCCGAAGAATTGTACCAATTTAGAGCAGTGTCGTACTGTTTATATCGAAACGATGAACGTCATAGTGAGTTGCGTTTGCAAACTGTTACAAAAATTGTTGCTGACTGGAATATTTACAGTGGAACGTGGCTAATTTGAACTTCTATAATTCGAATTTTTCTCTTGGTCCCTAACATCTTATATACATGCTAAAAAAATCGTGGTTAATTCGAATTATATTTTGGATAATTCGAAGTTTTTAGTGTAAAAGGCCGATCGGAAGCCAAACATTTGGGTCAGTTCCCGAAAAAAACTCTTCCAAGTGCAGCCCAAGCAACAAACTTAGGCGTTTTTTAAAGTAGAAATGACGTAAGTGGTTCTGTTTTCCGTTCCTTAAATTTGTTAGATTCTTTTGTGATGGCTGAGAAACTTAATTGTAGGAAACAGGTAAAAATCTCAAACTATTTTGAAAAACAGGAGATTTCTCTATGACTTAACTAGTTTGCTGGATTACTACTGTCCTTAAATAGGTGAATAATACATTTTGGTTTTATTTTCCATTTGAAACTTTTGAGGTTATTCACGATACAGTCTCTATAAAGTACCGTTGTCTGTTAATATGCTTTGTTGAACGTAAATCATTATGTAAACGTAATACAATATCTTTCCTCTACCCTTTTCAAAGAACTTTCTTAATTCGAATTTTTGTACTGGTCCCTTGAGGTTCGAATTATCCAAGTTCCAGTGTATAAGGATTTTATTGTTTCGTGCCACCCCCCTAGCGGCACTTTTGTCAACTGGATTACGGTGGGTTGAAGCACAACACAAGATTGTTCCTTTAAATGAAATAATTAACTTTATTGTGGCCAGAAAGATACACTACTCAACCGCAAATACAAGCAATTATTACCTTACTCCAGTTTCCTCACGTCGAGAATACTTCCCCTTTCACTTGTCAACAGACCACAGTTAATCCTCTCGCTAATGAGTCCGGCCCCGTACGCTGGCTGGAAATAGCTGCACTAGGTCTGTCACTCACTGTTTTGCAACTCACCACAATGACCTCACTCGCACTAGGTAAGCACACTCGCTCAAAACACAGGCAGTCCCCTGCAACTCCTCACTCCCTTCGCTGTCAAGAGAATCGGCTTCACTTGGGGTTTCGCAAGTCTCCACTCTTCTGTCGCTCGGGATAAGCGCTCGCACTCGCTCGTAAAACACAACAACAACCACTGCTTGACAGGTCGCACTTATATAGCAGGCCGGTGACTCAATAAATGCTTCTAGATCCATCCAGCGTTCACAGCTTTTAGAGGTTTCCATCGCTGGCTCAGTCACGAATATTCTGGACCATCCCTTTGTCCTAGTAGCCCTGTTGCATAAGGCGTACGCAATACACGAGGCAGGGCACAGCCCAGCCCTGGGGCAGTTGTGACTCATGCGGCGAGCGATGACACAAACTCACAGCCGTAACACCACCCCCTTCCTAAAAAGGCTGATCGTCCCGATCAATCATTGGTCCGTCTGTGTCCCTCCGTAGGCTGCCAGGCGATCTCGATGCACGATCTTCATCTTCGCCCTCGGGCTCCGCTGGATCCTGTAGACGACATCGTTGATCCGTTTCACGACTCGGTACGGGCCCTCCCAGGACTTCTGCAGTTTGGGTGACAGACCTTTCTTCCGTAATGGGTTGAAGAGCCAGACCAGGTCGTCCTCGTGGAATCCGCCGGTATCCGTCTGCTGGTCGTATCGGGTCTTCATTCGGTCGGTCTCGATCCGCAGTTTCCTCCTCGCGAACGCGTGCACGTCCTCCAGTTGGTCGACCAGTTCTTGACGATACTGGCTTACCGGGATCGGATCATTCCCAGGTCGGCCGAAGGCAAGATCGACAGGTAGACGGAGCTCCCTCCCAAACATGGCCCGGGCTGGTGTGCACCCGGTGGCTTCATGCACGGCGGCGCGGTAGGCCAGGAGAAATAGTGGAAGATGTTTGTCCCAATCCCTCTGGTGCTCGCTGACGACTATTCGGAGATGGTTCTCGATGGTGCGATTGAATCGCTCTACCATCCCGTCGGACTGAGGGTGTAGCGGCGTTGTCCTTGTCTTCCGGATTCCCAGCAGCTGGCATAGGTTCTGGAACACCTGCGACTCGAAGTTCCTCCCTTGGTCGGAGTGCAGCTCCAGGGGTACTCCGTACCGGCTGACGAATTCCTTCACCAGGGTCTCTGCAATCGTCGCGGCTTCTTGGTTAGGGAGCGCATACGCCTCCGGCCATTTGGTAAAGTAGTCGCTGACGACTAATATGTAGCGGTTCCCTGCCTCGCTTAACGGGAATGGCCCAGCAACATCGATGGCCACTCTCTCCATGGGGCCGCCCACGTTGTAGGTCTTCAGTGGACCCCGTCGTCTTCGTCTTGGGCCCTTGCTGGCTGCGCAATCGTGGTACGTCGCGTAGTGGTTCTCCACGTCTGTTCGACATCTGATCCAGTAGAACCGCTCTCTCAGCTTCTCCAGGGTCTTCTTTATCCCTAGGTGTCCACCAGATGATCCTCCATGAACTTCCTTCAGGACTTCCTCCGTCATAGCCTTTGGAACGACGACTTGTTCCCGAGATGTCTTCCCGTCAGTGCTCTCCCAGGTACGGCAGATGAGGCCATCCCTTACAATCAGCGAGTCCCACTGTGCCCAGTAGGACTTAAATTTTGGGCTGCAGTCACTCACAATGTTCCACCCGGGTCTGGGGACACAGGCCCTCTTCCATTCGGCTATCAGTCCCAGGTCATCATCTTCTGCTTGTGCCTGCGTGAAAGATTCGCGGCTCCAGCTCCCTTGAAGTTCCACTGTAGTCCTTCGGCACTGTATCCCGGTGTTCTCCTCCCTCCTAGTACAGAAGGTGGAGTCTTCGGGGCACGGTCTTCGTGACAGGGCGTCAGCGTTAGAATGCAGTTGGCCTTTCCTGTGCTGAATCTCAAAGTTGTACTGTTGAAGTCTCTCTAACCACCGCGCGAGTTGACCCTCGGGCTGCTTGAAGTTCAGGAGCCACTGCAGGGATGCATGGTCGGTCCTGATGAGAAATTCTTGTCCGTACAGGTACTTGTGGAAGTGTTCAATGGTCTTCACGATGGCGAGCAGCTCCTTCCTGGTGACGCAGTAGTTCCTCTCTGGCTTTGACAAGGCTTTGCTGAAGTAGGCCACTACTCTCTCCTCGCCGTCCACTATTTGCGACAGGATTCCCCCTACGCCAAAGTCGCTGGCATCGGTATCGACGATGAACCTTGTTCCAGGTCTGGGGTAGGCCAGAATAGGCGCGGTGCACAGAGCCTGCTTGAGTTGTTCGAAGGCACTATGGCATTCTGCTGTCCACGTGAAGAGTTGGTCCTTCTCAGTCAGTCGATGCAAAGGTTTGGCGATGTCGGCGAATCCTCTCACGAAGCGACGGTAATAAGTGCAGAGTCCCAGGAAGCTTCGTAGTTGGGACTTGTCCTTCGGAACTGGCCACTCCCTCACAGCTGCGGTCTTTTCTGGGTCGGTGGCACCCCTTCCTCGGAGACAATATGCCCAAGGTACTGGACCCGCTTCTGGAAGAGCTGACACTTCTTGGGGCTCATCTTCAACTGGGCAGCCCGTAGCTTCATCATGATCTCCTTCAGGTTGCTGTAGTGCTCCTCGAAGCTTCTTCCCAGAACGATGACGTCGTCTAGGTAGACCAGGCAGGTCTTCCAGTGTAGTCCCCTCAGAATGGACTCCATTAGCCTTTCGAAGGTCGCAGGGGCGTTGCACAGACCGAATGGCATGACGGTGAACTGCCAGAGCCCGCTGCCCACAGAGAACGCCGTTTTCTCGCGGTCCTTAGGGTGGACCTCCACCTGCCAGTAGCCACTCTTCAAATCCAAGGTGGAGAACCATCTTGATCCTGATATGGTATCCAGCGTGTCGTCGATCCGGGGTAGAGGGTAGCTGTCCTTCTTCGTGACGTCGTTCACCCGCCTGTAATCCACGCAGAACCTGGTGGAACCGTCCTTCTTCTTTACTAGCACGACCGGAGAACTCCAAGGACTATGTGATGGCTCGATCACCCCTTGTTCCTTCATCTCTTCTACCATCCGGTCGACTTCGGCTTGCTTGGCGAGCGGGACACGTCGGAATGGGGCCCTAATCGGTGCGCTGTCCTCAACGTCGATTCTGTGCTGGACCAAGCTTGTCCTGCCGAAGTCTTTGCTCCCCACGGAGAAGACGTCCTGGAATTCGCGTAGCAGGTCCTGAAGTTGGCGTGATTGTTCCTCGTCTAAATGGTCCTGGGATCCTTGGTACAGCTTCTGTAGTTCTTCTGGCAGTGTGCGTCTTCTTCGGTTGTCCGTCTGCAGGTGTCCGTCCGTCGTATCTGTGATGCGGGCAATCCAGGTAACGGGCTCGCAGACTCCTAGGTTGGTGTACCGGTGAACCGTAATGTCGTAGTCGTTCAGGTTGGACTGGCGGACGTACGGCCGAGACGTCGTGTTGATTAGAGTCTTGGCAACTAGCAATCCTTTTGTCTGGATGTCCTTATATTTTGGCTCGACGACAGCCGCCACTCCCTCAGCAGTTCCGTCGACAATTACGGCAGCGCTGACCTCCGTCCTGGCGGGAACGATGACGTCTTCTCTCAGCCTTACTCGTCGTGCGGTGATGGACTCGTGCGCAGGTTGCAAAGCAAGTTCCTCACCTCCGAAGTGCAGAGTGTTGCTACTGAGATCCAAGATGATGTTGTTCTGGTCCAGGAAGTCCAGTCCGATGATCACTTCATTTGATACGTCAGCCACAAGCACTGGATGCTTTATCGCCCGTCGACCAATGACGAACTCCAGTGATGCTTCGCCATGTACCGGTGCGGTCTCTCCGGTCGCGGTTATTAGCTGGAGGTTCCTTTCTGTGGGTTGCACTCTCCACTTCGGGATCACGGTGGGACTGACGATGGTCCTCGATGCTCCCGTGTCGATTAGCACGGGCCAGCTCTCTCCGTTGACCATCAGGCTGCTATTGTCCCTCCGTAACTTCATCACACGAACCTGGACTGCCGGGGCTTGACGACTGTCACAAGCCAACCTTTGCCCCCCAAGGCTGGCTAATAACTCGTTTCCCTGGGTCGCGCGGTTTTCAGACGACTGATTTCCCGTCGGATACCCTCGGCGGCGGCGATCACCGCAGTCCTTGCTCAGGTGGCCTTTCTTACCGCAGGTCCATAGTCCTCTTCCGGGCCGCCTCTCCGGTTGCCTTCCGGCTGTGTCGTTACTGGTGGTGCCGCGACTATCGAAGAAACGGCTTAGCGCCTCCATTAATTCGTCGGCCAGGGGCTTGGTCTCGTTGGTTTTTACTGGTTCGTCGACGTCCACGTGACGCACCCGCGCGTGCATTCTGGATGCCTGTTTTGCCGTCTCGAACTCAAGTGCGTAGCTCAGCGCATCTGCCAGGGTCTTATTGCGCGCGAGTCGCAGCGCCTGTTGAGTGTCCGAGTCCCGTAGCCCGTCGGTGAAGGTCTGCGTCGCAATCTGTTCCAGAAAGTCGGCCGGCGCTCTTGGATAGGCGAGCCTTACGAGGCGTGCGATGTCCATCTCGAACTCCTGCAGGGTTTCTGCGTTCTTCTGTACCCGGGTCCGGAGCTGCATCTGGTAGGCCTGCTGAAGGTGGCTATCTCCATATCGGGACTCCATATGGGCGATCAGTGAAGCGTAGTCCTGGGATCCAGTCGGGATGGCCTGAAGGACGTTAAGGGCGTCACCTCTCAGCGCTACAATGAGAGTTGTAGCCTTTTCTGTGTTGTTCCAGTTATTTATGGAACAGGCTGCCTCGAACTGACGTAAGTAGGTGCTCCACGGGACCTTCCCGTCGAAGGTTGGGGGCGTCACTCTGCTATGTCCCGTTCCTGATATTCCCGGTGTAACGGTGGGCGGGCGTTGGCGCAGCCCGGCAACTTCCTCTCGTAGAGCGTTGAATTTATTAATTAATGTTATTGGTTTTACGTCCCTTTTAACTACTCTGGCTTTTAGAGACGCCGGGGTGCCGGAATTTTGCCACGAAGAGGATCTTTAACGTGCCAGTAAATCTACTGACACGGCTCCCTCGCATTTGCGCACCCTCAAATGCCACCTGACTGCGCCAGGATACGAACCTGCAACCTTGGGCTCAGCAAGCGAGAACGTTACCCCTGAGCCACGCAGCCAAGCCGTTGAATTTATCTTCCACCCCCGTCAGTGGGCATTGGCGCAGCTCGGCAACTACCTTTTGTAAGGCGTTGAATTTCTTCTCCACCACCATCAGCGGGCGTTGGCACAGCTCGGCAACTTCCACTTGTAAGGCGTTGAATTTCTCCTCCACCCCCATCAGCGGTCGTTGGCACAGCTCGGCAACTTTCACTTGCAAGGCGTTGAATTTCTCCTCCACCCCCATCAGCGGGCGTTGGCGCAGCTCGGCAACTTCCACTTGTAAGGCGTCGAACTTCTTTTCCACTGCTGTGACTTCCTCACGTAGGCCCTGTTCTAATTTCCTTTGGCTCTCCTCTAATTTCGTCAGCAGACACTCTTCCAGATTTTTCTGGCCATCCAGAAATTTGGCGGTTAGGTCCTCTGCTAACTTATTCTGGCCGTCCTTCAGGTCCTCTGCTAGCTTATTCTGACCGTATTCTAATTTGGAAGTTAGGTCCTCGGCTAAACTTTTCTGGCTGTCTTCTAATTTGGCAGTTAGGTCCTTGGTTAAATTCTTCTGGCCGTCCTCCACCTTCTTCTGGCCGGCCTCCATTTTGGTTTCCATGCCATTTCACTTTTCTAGCAATGCTGCCAATTGCGCCTCCATTTTAGTTGTTTGTCTTGTAAAGGGCATGCACTCACAGGAAAATTAGAGAAAATGACCTGCTCGGGTTTTGAAACCAAGACCGTCAGGTGTTGTGCTTGAGTTCGTAATCCCACTTCTGACACCAGTTGTTACGTGCCACCCCCCTAGTGGCACTTTTGTCAACTGGATTACGGTGGGTTGAAGCACAACACAAGATTGTTCCTTTAAATGAAATAATTAACTTTATTGTGGCCAGAAAGATACACTACTCAACCGCAAATACAAGCAATTATTACCTTACTCCAGTTTCCTCACGTCGAGAATACTTCCCCTTTCACTTGTCAACAGACCACAGTTAATCCTCTCGCTAATGAGTCCAGCCCCGTACGCTGGCTGGAAATAGCTGCACTAGGTCTGTCACTCACTGTTTTGCAACTCACCACAATGACCTCTCTCGCACTAGGTAAGCACACTCGCTCAAAACACAGGCAGTCCCCTGCAAGCTCCTCACTCCCTTCGCTGTCAAGAGAATCGGCTTCACTAGGGGTTTCGCAAGTCTCCACTCTTCTGTCGCTCGGGATAAGCGCTCGCACTCGCTCGTAAAACACAACAACCACTGCTTGACAGGTCGCACTTATATAGCAGGCCGGTGACTCAATAAATGCTTCTAGATCCATCCAGGGTTCACGGCTTCTAGAGGTTTCCATCGCTGGCTCAGTCACGAATATTCTGGACCATCCCTTTGCCTAGTAGCCCTGTTGCATAAGGCGCACGCAATACACGAGGCAGGGCACAGCCCAGCCCTGGGGCAGTTGTGACTCATGCGGCGAGCGGTGAAACAAACTCACAGCCGTAACATTATCATTGGCGATGAGTCTTATCGCCTTCCCCTCAACAACCAACTTGAGTATGAAAATCTTATGTCTCTGAACGGTGAATATGCTGGTCATGTTGAACTCCATTGTATAAGCCAATTGTTTAATGATTATTTGTTTAGAGTGCATAACAATGAGACTAACCACATTGTAGATTATGGCAATAGAAGTGTTATTTGTCATTTATTGTTTAGCGGTTCCGTTGATGCAGGGCACTATAGTGTGATCGAATACGACATTAATTTGGGGATAAATCCTACTGTAAATAGACGCATTTGACGAAAAAGAACATTAACCGGTCGTGTGGAAACTACAAATAGACGCAAAACAATGAGAAATCGGAGAAAAGGCGAAACCACTTTTAATATACAATATAAATCTGCCATTTCTGAAACAATGCCAGATATTATTCCGTTCTGCGTTGGGTCCTTGACGAACGAATGTAAACATTGTTCTTCTCTTGCGAAAAAACTACGCTTGGTTACTTTGGCCTTTGCTGTTGCAGTGGTAAAATTGATCTGCCGGAATGTAAAATACTTGACAGGCTTAAACCATTTTTCACTGGAAATGACGATACCTCAAGGAACTTCAGAGAGAATATTCGGCAGTACAACAATTCTATGTCCTTCGTTTCCTTTGGTGCCAATGTTACCGTACCCTCCATATTCTAAATAATATTTTGTAAGATTTATTTATTCATCGTATGACTTTTAATGCCGGGAGTGTCCGAGGACATGTTCGGCTCGCCTAAGTCTGTAGCTGCTTCCAGCGGACACCCTACAGGGTAAGCTACAAGTTCCGTTCAATTTTCAATTAGTTCCAACTTTCGCCACCAGATATCAATGATACCTAGTGGCGAACGTTGGAACTTTGATAGAGCGTTCTGACGAAATCTAACCTAACAAATTTTGCTTTACACAAGTTTAGTCTGTGAAAGGATCTTTTACATGCCATAAATCTATGACATGGGACCGCCGGCTTTACTTCCCCTCCGAAGGAAGGCATACTGAAGGATTTTTAACGCTCTTAAAAAATCCGACGACTTCGGCCGGGTTTGAACCCGCTATCTTGGGCATAGCAGTTCAGCATGCTACAGACTACGCCACCGAAGCCGCTTATTTTGTAAGAGAATAACCCTTACATTCATCTGTATAAGACAATGCATTCAAAAATATGCAAAGAAAATGAACTGGCTTTAAGAGAAAAACGTCAACCATTAGATTTGGTCATGCGCTTTTACCATGAACCTCAAGAAGATCCTAGACGTTACAATAACCCAGCCTCCTCAGAGATTGCAGCTATTTTTGAAACACCAGACCACAGATTACCTACTACTACAGATAGCCGACAGCCATGCTAATTCTTGGCACCTAAGACTTCAGCGCTGTCTGGCGATTGACTGCGGTACTAGTTGACGTGTAGCACGGCCGTGCGGGTAGCCTACCCCACCCCTTCCCCTCGTTCCGCTAAATATTGTCGTCCTAAATGCTCTGCCCACTTCAATGTTCCGAAAATCACAATCTTCCCAATACTTATAGCACGTTTTTAAGTGTGGAGATAATCATATGATCTACAAGAAATAAATCACATTCAAAATACCAATAACATTTTTTTTTTTTAAATAATACCAAAGTGGGAAATTGTGAATTACAGAACTCTGAAATGAACAATCACAGCATTTAGGACATGTTAGTTAGTTATTGTTGTTTTAAGAGGCGGAACTACGAGCTCATATGCCCCTATTTTAAGACATGACCTCATCAATAATTTTCATGTTTACATTTCTTTCAGTTGCAATTGGAGCATATTGCATTGGAGACAAGAATTAGGCTACTAAAAGGCCTGCAGCATATTATTACTCACCTTAAAATAATGGTCCCTTCCAATTAACCACAGTAGGCCTATTTAGGCCTATAACCAATTAGTTATTAGAATAAACTGCAAAGGAAAAGTACTGGGAAGGGATAATATTCATATCTTAAAATGCTTGATGCTGTTAGGAATAACAGTAAAATGTTAGGAGAGAATGCTAAGGAAACAGGTGGTGTAACCAGATCACACTAAAATTGTTAGTGCAATTAGTGCCAAATTATTAGGAGACTGAAATTTCAGAAAAATAATTGGATATTACAAAATTTCTATACAGTAGTTAATTTCATATTCCCTTTAAAATATATCCAGTTCACCAATTTTTGCAGGGTGAAATACAGTAAGTACATCAAAAAAAAAATCATCGCACACTAATACAGTAAATTCTATGACATGCTGTGAAGGGGAAAGGAGAAATAGGACTTTCAATGAAAAACAAGAAAAACACTCAATACTGCTAGAAATCATCATGTTTTATTTTAAAAGTTGTCAACGAAGAAAAATAACAGTGAGAGTCAAGATCACACTTAGGAAAAATACAGTAATCAAATCTGGTCCTCCTGAAAGTACGTGTTGAGGCATGTTCCTTTCTTCATTCTTGCCAAGGCATAACAGTAGGCTATAGCACAGGATAATGAACCTCTTCCCTCTTTTATGCCATCACTAACACTGATGAACAGCAAATTCCTACAACACATGCAAGTTTGTATGTTGAAACAGTAAACTTAATAAAATATGTAATGCTTCAAATGGAGAACTTCAATTTGCTGATTCGTGTATGGTTGCATCTACTATAACTACATTTTAAAAGAATCTCTTATTGTAGAATCATTGTGTTGTTGATATTAATTCATTTAGCCCCATGTATTTGGAAGTATGTAAGATTTGTATGATAATCTGTGTTATTGTAATATCTGTAGTAGTGTGTACTGCTCGGGTCTAAGCTGCGTGAACCTAAGAGGAATGTGCATCGCAGAAGTGTTGACGAGTGATGAGGTTCCTTGGTCCGTGCATAGTACAGAACCAAATACATTGGTCGGTGACTCACTCATTCTTTCGTCACACCACAGTGGTTTGAGCAACGGCCCTATGTAAGCATTATTTGAATAGAAAGGAATACCAGATATCATGACGGGCTGTTGAGAGACCCTTCTCTTCTCGCCTGACCCTTCCTTGCTCTTTCCCCTCACCCCGCAAGTTCACAGAGCTTGGACCCGAGCAGTATAGCCTACTTTTTGTAATTCAGGTGACGAATGGAAAGGAGGCAGCCATAGTTTTAAGTTAGGATCAATCCCAGCACTAGCCTGGAGTGGAAGTGGGGAAACCACGGAAAACCACTTCTTGGATGGCCGAGGTGAGAATCGAACCTACCTCTTCTCATTTCTGGCTCACGAAGCTGATTGTGAGTCGTTCCAACCCTCAGACCAGAATTAAATTACTTGGAAACTAGCCCAGGACCTCAGGAGTGGCGGCTACCACACCACAAGGTGGTATTATAGTAGCACTGAATGAAAGTAGAACGAGTGATAACATTCTCTATAAGGGGCAGATGACCTTGTAGTTCAGCCCCTTGAAACAACAATAACTCACTACCTATAGGTGTATTTTCCAGAGTTGGAATCTGACAGTTCAGCACCACTGGGCAAAAACAGTTGACGACTAGATCGCTCGCATAGCTTGTTGCCACGGAAACTATACAACGCTGCCAATTTGTGTGATGCTATTTGACCACGTGCTTGTCGCCGATCAGTCGCTTGTTTGGTTGCCTCCAGTGCACACTCACCTTGCTGCGTTTCATAATCTGTTGTTTTTATGAGTTATAATTGTTTGATTTAATTGGTTAATTACTTTTTTGTGTAGGATTTATAACTTACTTATTTATACTTTATACTTATAATTCATTAGAGATAAATTTCATACTGTTAGTTACCATGCCAATAAGAGTTTGTTATCTAGACCTCCTATACGGTTACCTAGGCAACAAATATTCATCATCTAGGCCAGGGGTTCTCAGCCTGTGGTACGCTTACCCTTTAGGGGCATGCGAAACATTTCAGGGGGTACGCAGGCCATCCTTCTACTCGATCCACATGCGCAGTGAGCTTCGTGCCATGCTACTGTGTGAGTTATTTACGGCGTGTGTATTTGACTTCCACAAAGAATTGCATATTTTCTTTACCGAGCACAATTCTAATTAATCATCAGTATTCAATGACTGGTTGGCTTTTAAAATTGGCCTATTTAAGTGATATTTTTGAAAAAACGGAACATTTGGAATAAGTGTATGCAAGATAGTGTTTCTGATATGTTCTATGTTGAAATGAAAACTAACGCAATGATTGCAAAAATCATCCTTTGGGAAAAGGAACTGAAAAACAACAACTATATTTCGTTTTATTAAAATATCTTTCCTTATAAAATTACAAAGGTTAAACCATACTAACTAAATACCTTTTACATTTTTAATAACCATTATTACTGCCTAAGAAAGGTTAGTAGGAGGTACGCAGGATGTTAAATTTTTTAAACGGGTACGATGGTTGAAAAAGGTTGAGAACCCCTGATCTAGGCCTAAAAACATCATGTTTCTCAGTGAAGCGAACGAACTTCATCTGTATTATGCCTATTATTTGGAATGTTATTCGAAGAGAAAATTCTGTTTATTAAAACTGATTGAGACGAGAACCTTCATTTGACCCTCACAACTTGGTTAATACGGATGCGTGACTATCCCCACTTTGCGTGACAAAATTCAGGGTTGCATATATGGCTATCACGCTACCTATTAATTAATTATTGTTCCAGGCCAAACCCATTGGTCTAGAGAAAGATTTATTGATGTGTGACTATTCGCACTGTGTGTGACAAGTACTTGGGTTGCATAGGCTGCACTATCTAAGTTAGTAATATTTGGTCGAGGCAAATACTTAAAAGTTGTTGCATCTAGACCGTCATTGGAGTTGCGATGGACTGTGGTGAAATCGTTAACATGATAGAGGGAGAGGGATTGGGATTTCTACGTTCAATATCTGCCATTGCTAAACTATTTGCTGGCTTATTCTCGTTGTAGTTGTTCGAATAGCTTCAAAAGAAATATTTATATTCTGCACAAAGTCTTGACATGTTTATCATTTCGTGTAGTTTTAGGAATGATTCCTTGTATAAAGTTTCAATCGAATTAATGCTCTCGTGTCCGGCAGGTTTCATCTGCATCGGAGTTGAAAAATGAAATTGTTCCAACGTTAATTGTATCTTGAGAATCACCTGTTGCTGGTTGTATTACTATGTATAACGTGGTTGTGACCATTAGGTTATCTAGTAACTTATCATGTTATGTGTACTACTTACAAATGCACATTTTGGTTGTAGCATATGGACATTGTACTGTGATCAGAACGTTGTGAAATTGAATACGAGTATCTCAAAAATAAAGCACACAAAAGTTTTCTAGTTATATCTTAATGCTACAACCAATATGTGCATTTGTAAGTGCACATATCATAAGTTCATAGATACTGGTCTCGCAACCATGTTATACATTGTAATATCACCAGCAATAGGTGAACCAGATACAATTATCGTTGGAACAATTTCATTTTTCAACTCCGATGCAGATGAAACCTGCTGGACACAAGAGAGCATAGCATTAATACGATTAAAACTTTTATACAAGGAATCGTTCATTCATCATCATCATCTTGTACAGTTTCCAGCCCCAGGCTGGGTCTGTTTGGAACATAAGCCTCGCCACTTAGTTCTTTCTTCCCACCACCTCTCCGCTGTCACTCTGGTCCAGTCCTCCCCTCTCTTCTTGACACATTCCTCCACTCCTTTCAGCCATCTATCTCTTGGTCTTCCCCTTGGTCGTTTCTTCTGCATCTGCATCTCATGTATCCTCTTGGGAATCTTCTTCTCATCCATTCTCTTTAAGTGTCCATACCACCTCAGTCTTGATGTCTCAATCCTACCTTGCAAGGGCTCCTCTTTCACCATTTCCCTGACCTTTTCATTCCTCACCCTGTCTCTTCTTGTTACTCCGATCCTACTTCGCAAGAACTTCATTTCACCTGCCTGTATTCTGCTTATGTCTCTTTTCTTCATTGTCCACGTTTCTGAAGCATAGGTCAGTATTGGGATATAGTAGCTTCTGTATAACACTTCCTTGCTTTTTTGTGGGACATCTTTATTCCACACTAAGCTCCTAATGCTTCTCAGAAATGCTTCTGCCTGTCTGCCACGTTCCGTAATCTCTTTGTCATTTCTCCCATTTTCCTCCACTATACTTCCCAAGTACTTGAGACTTTCCACCTTCTTCAGCTGTCCACCTCCAAGTGTTATCCCACTCATTGGTCTGTCCTTTTTCCTGGTCGTTAACAGGACCTCACATTTACTGATGTTGAACTTCCATCCGTACTCTCCCACTGTTTCTTCCCAAGCCTTCAGTTGCTCCTGAATTTCCTCCTCCTTGTTTCCCCAGACCATGAGATCATCTGCAAACACCATTGCTTTCATCTTATCTTCTCCTATCTTTCCTGCTATCCGTGTCATTACCTCGTCCATAACCACAATAAAGAGAAGGGGTGACAGTGCACTACCCTGTTTCAGGCCACTCATTTGTCTGAACCAGTCTGTTCTTTCCCCTCCAACTTTCACACAACTCACACTTCCACAATACATCTCCTTCACTCTGCCTACAGTCTCTTTTTCCACTCCCATGTTTTCCATTGCTTTCCAAACCTTCTCCCTGCACACACTATCATAGGCCTTTTCGATGTCCAGGAAGGCCATCAACAGATCCTCTCCAAATTCGTAGTGGTGTTCCTGGAGCTGTCTCGCTGAAAATATGAGATCCACTGTTGATCTCCCAGGTCTGAATCCATACTGTTCCTCTCTCAATTTTCTCTCCACTTTGGCTCGTATTCTACTTTCTAATATCTTTTCATATATCTTGGCACAGTGAGGTATGAGTGTGATTCCCCTGTAATTTCTGCACTCCTTTCTGCTTCCTTTCTTAAATATTGGGACAATTAATCCTTTCTTCCAATCTTCTGGGGTCTTTTTCTCCTTCCATATCACCCTCATCACACGGTACAGCCACTGTTTCCCAACCTCCCCTGCTGCCTTCACCATTTCAACACCCACTTCATCCACACCTGGTGCCCTTCCTCCTTTCATCTTGTCTATAGCCATTTCCAGTTCTCTCCAAGTCAGGTCCTTTTCCATTCCTGTGTTGTCTTCTCCATCTTCCAATACATTGACTTCCTCCCTATGACCATTTGGATTCAGCAAATCCTCAAAGTACTCTTTCCACACTGTCTTGAGTGTCTCTTTGTTGTGTACCTCATTTCCGTTTTTGTCCATCATTACCACATCCTCTCGCAGACCTCTTCTCTTACTTTTGACCATCCCATAAAGAACTTTCTTATTTCCTCTGCTGTCTTCCTCCATCATCTCTGTCCACTTTACCATCCACTTCTTCCTCTCCTCTGCGACAATCTTGTTTGCTTCTTTCTTCTTTATCTTATAATCTTCCCTTGCCAGATCAGTTCTTTCCTGGAACCACACTCTGAAAGCCTTGTTCTTCCTTCCCACAGCTTCTTTTACTCTCTCATTCCACCATGGTGTCTCACCATCGTTCATTAAACTACACAAAATGATATAGGCCTACATATTAAGTTAAGAGCTTTGTGGAGTAAATAAATATTTCTGAGCTATTTGAACAACTACAAAGAGAATAAGCCAGCAAATAATGGTTTGGCAATGGCAGATATCGAACATAGAAATCTCAATTCCTCTATCGATGTTAACAAAATCACTACAGTCCATCGCAACTCCAATGGCACAGTCTAAATGCAATAACTTCTAAGTATTTTACACTCAAATACTATGGTATATCGCTGATCCAGTTTTGAAGAATTTGCTAACACCCAAAATACGAACCAATAAGGAACTTTTAATTAAATTATTAAAGGATATCAATTTCTCTTAACACTTGGTAACCTAGTTCATAATCCATTTACGCTGATGCTGAAGAAGGTACAGTACCGGTATCAATGTATTGCCAAAACATGTAGCCTACATCGTTTAATAAATATTACATCATAGAATTGACAGGGCAGTGGTTCATCAAATGTATCACCAGCCAATATGGTTAACTATTATCACAATAAAATGGTAAATATATACGCATTATAATTCTGTATTTGTCCATAATTCACACGTAGGCTATAATGGTCGACACAGCTGGAATTTTACTATATAAGTCGTGATCTAATAAAGGGTACGGTGGGTTATAGATAGCGGAGGAGTAAACTAAGTTACCGTACATAATTTCTAGATTCAATTTGTATCATTACAGAAGGTAGTTATTTTGGCTAATATCCTTCGCAGTCTATAACCCACCCACCTTTCTCTTTTTAGATGACAACTTATATATATTCCATCTGTGTCAGCCATTATCCACGTGAATTATGCACAAGTACAGTATTGTCAACCCTACGTATATGGTACCAATAATCAATAGATAGCACGGACTGAGTTAGCCATGTATGCAACCCCGGTTTTTGTCACGCATAATCTTTTCTATTTTTTTTTTTTTTTTTTTTTTGTTAATCTTTTCTAGACCAATGGGTTTTGCCTGGACCGATAATTACTAGGTAGCGCGGGCAGCATTAGCCATACATGCACCCCTCGCTTTTGTCACACACAGTGGAATTAGTCAATCATATGACCGACCTCATGACAGGTGTATTTTGTAGGCCTATCTTACATGTTGGCAACACGAAAGTGACGTCAATGTATGCACCTAGGTAACAGTTGAAGAGACCTCATGCGCTTGAGGAACATGGCTGCCATCGTTCAATGGGCAAGAAACAAAAGTCCCCTAGATTATGAATATAAGGTATGAAAATCATGTATTATCCGTATAAACGAAGTTGAGAGTTTCAAAGAGGCAGGTTCTCATCTCATTCACTATTAATTACAAGGTAGGACCGCGTTAGCCTTATATGCTCCCCTAGTTTTTGTCACGCACAGTGGGAGAGTCACTCAGGCAAAGAAAATTTGCAAATGAAGAGTTAAAAAAATATGTTAAGTGTTATACCGGTATATTTCCACACGATACTGCAATTTTTGTAGCAAGAGTATCGTTACTTCACTTTTAATATTGCCTGCAGGACGACCTATGTTATGGGTAAGGTTTACATTTCTGGACGGGTGTCTCTGTGTCCAGTAGCTGGCTTTAACAGTAGGTCTATTTGGGTGGTGGCTTCATCTTTTGACAGGAACTGTAGAATTTGTAACAATTTGAAAAGCCACACTGAAGGATGCATGCAGGTACACGTGGAAAGTAGCAACCACGTAAGCATAAAATGCTCGTCGATAATATATTCAATGGTCACTGGCATTCATAGGTCCATGGCTTTTGCCAACTTGTGCTAAATTTCAGCATTCCACAGAGCATACGTACAGCTATTGTGAATCACCAGTTAGTCATGTTTCTCCACTTTGTTATAAATCCAATTATAAACATGCAATTTTTTAAAATAAATATAGGCCTACTGTATATATACATATATTTTGTGCACTCCTAGTTAAACTGTTTTGCCTGAAAAAAAAAAAAAAAAAAAAAAAAAAAAAAAAAAATGCAAGCAGTTTACTTGTTTCATGTCACTGTGTTCAAAAGAGGAGATTAGGTTTTGAAATCAATAACATCAAGAGAAGCAAGGCATGCAACACTGGTTTAACTTAAGTTATTGGGGTACAATGGTACAGGCTAGCTCAAATTATCTTGTTTTGCCATTTTCCATACCGTACTCAACAGCAGTGAGTTCCTGAGTTTTAGCCTCATGTAAAATCTACATTATGTTGCATATTGCCATCTGCAGTAGGAGTTATTGCACTTGAATTGATAGATGCAACCCAAACATAGACTTCTTACCTGGTCATTTGTCAGGAGAGTAATTGCCACATTCCTCTGCTATTTCGAGAACAGCAATTTAGGATTTGTTCACAGAATTGGTAGACCTACCTATGGGATAAATAAGAGTGAAAGTTAATTGATATGTCAAGTAGAATATCACCTGTACACTGCTTCAAATAACAATTCAAAACTATATTTTTCACACGCAATACAGAAACACGTTTTAATTTAAATTCTTAAAATAAGCGTACTTACTTGTCGTAGCAGAAGAAGAACTGTTTACTTCTCATTACCACGAAGACAATTTGATATAAGAAAGATGAGATAGAACACAACATTAGCTTATTTAGCTTATTTGTATACGGCCAATATTATTACATACAACTCATAAACAGAGCCGCCATGGCATGGTCAGTGCCGCCAACCCAGTAGAAATAATGTTTATTTAATGATAAGTGCCGTAATTATCGTCTGTGAGCAAGATAATTGCAAGGAAATGTCAATTAGGAATTATGTGTATATTTATTGACTAAATATAGTGATATGTTTGCAATTTAATTACAACGTTGTATCATGCATATGTTGGCAACACGATATACACGATATACAGCGCTCCATACGACTGGCACGTGCTACTACACCGATGGTGCCAAATGATCCCTATCTGGTTGACACTCCCTGCACCAGACGGTGCTTCGGCTTCACACCGCCACATAGCCGTATTTTCCAATCAGGGAGTTTTAAAGGAAATTGATGTTGACAGTATGCATTGTGATCCATTAACTTAAGTTTTAATCTGGCCTTGCGGAGAAACAGGGTGGCATATTTCACTGCCAACAGGAGGGAAACATAAGACGGAACGTTAGGCAAAATATGACAATGCGTGAATATATTTTGTATAGGCTGTCGATTCGAGGTTGTCCTCCCGCAGGAGGTTTCAACACGTTACTTAATGCAGGTAAACTTACCCAACAATTAATAGTTGACTATTATTGTCGAATAGAAGGAGATAGACTAAAATATATTCGCAATCAACAAACGAAATTGCGTGTCGATACCTACGTTGGTCTTGCTGATGCTTTACACTTTAGAGCTGAAAATGAAAGTTTAAGAGCTGGTCGCATAGTTATTTTGCCTTCTACTTTTATTGGTAGTCCACGAAATATGTTGCAAAATTATCAGGATGCAATGGCAATTGTGAGGAAATTTGGCAAGCCAGACCACTTCATAACTTTCACTTGCAACCCATCATGGCCTGAAATTACTACTAGCCTCCAACCTTATGAAAATGCAAACAATAGACCTGATGTCGTTGTTCGCGTTTTTCATGCGAAAGTGAAGGAACTCTTGCGTTTAATAAATCAAAAGCAAATTTTTGGCGAGGTACAAACTTTCTTATACAAGGTTGAGTTCCAGAAGCGAGGTTTACCTCATATACACTTACTGGTTTGTCTTCGAGACAGTTGTAAATTACGAGAAATCTAATATTGATATGACAGTTTCTGCAGAAATACCAGATCCTTCCAATACAACATTGTACAACTTAGTAAAGACACACATGGTACATGGACCTTGCGGCCTTCTGAATCCCTATTCAATTTGCATGAAGGATGGAAGATGTAAGAAGGGTTTTCCAAAAGACTTTGTGCCAGAAAATAAAGAGAATGTGAACGGCTATCCACTTTACCGTAGGCGACAGAATGGAAGATCATATACTAAACGAGTACAAGGCACCAATGTTGAAATCGACAATCGCTTCATTGTTCCATACAATCGATATCTATTGATGCACTTTCAGGCCCATATTAATGTCGAAATCTGTGCAAGTGTACACAGCATCAAATACATACATAAATATGTTTATAAGGGGCATGATTGCGCTAACTTGAAAATCACGGCAAACGATGGAATGTTACATCATGACGAAGTTTCTACGTATTTGAATGCTAGATATGTTGGGTCAAGTGAGGCTGCATACAGGATTTTTGGTTACAACATGCACGAACAGTCCCACATTGTTGCCCGGTTACCTGTCCATTTACCAGACCAACAAGATGTATTTTTTCATGCCGATGATGCTCCCAAAGCATTAATACGGGCTCAGTTAAAAAGTACACAACTCACTGCATGGTTTCAGCTGAACCAAAATCCAACAACTAGGAGTGCATATATTTATCCTGAACACCCGTTCATTATGTATGGGATAAATGCAAATGCATTTGGAAAAAACGACTTAGATTCGAAAAGGTAATAGGTCGGATGCACAATGTTTCTCCATCTGAATCAGAAAGATACCATCTGCGCTTACTTTTACTTCATATAGTAGGTGCCACAAGCTTTGAGGATCTCCGAACATACCAAAGTGTTACCTGCCCAACATATAAGGATATGACAATTAAGCTTGGTTTGCTTATCGATGATTCAGAATGGCAACGCTGTTTGATGGAAGCATCGGTTTTCCAAATGCCCTTTCAACTGAGACAGTTATTCGCCTACATATGCATATTTCATCAACCTTGCAATGCCAGTCACTTATGGGACATGCACAAAAACTCTCTCTGTGAAGACTATTTAAAGTCTGAAGACGATAATACAGCTTATCAACTATCTCTCAGAGATATTAATAAAACTCTGCAATTGCATGGTTTCTCTCTCCCAGCATTTAACTTGCCTGTTGGTACTGACACACACTCCAACGATCAAACTACTAATGAGCCAGTGTTCCCTTTTGATTTGGCTGACCTAATGTCCTTAGCAAACCAGGAACAACTTTCAATTATTAATGAAATCACTAGCGTTCTTCAAAATAACAACACAACTGTCACGAACGCATTCTTTATTGACGGTGCTGGGGTCACAGGAAAAACATTTATTTACCGATGCTTAATACAAAAGTTCTGCAGTTTAGGGCTTCATGTTCTGTGGTCAATTAAAAGGTGGCTGGAACTTGTACATTATTAGGAAAAGTTATATAACATTCACCCAGCTATCTACCCATAGCTGGGATTATTTTATCCACTGATGAGTAATTGAATTAAGACAGCTGTCTAGTATGGGGGTAGTACCCCCACACTTCTCACTCTGATGATGACAGCATGAACTCCATAAGACATCTGAAGCTTGGGGGAGGCATGCTGATCCATGATTACTGCACAACCACACACATTGTACTAAGATTGATCAGAGCAGAGTCCATGGCATGCACATCTCTCAAAAGCATCCCAAATGGGTTTAATTTGTGATCCGCTGATCTAGGGGGCCAGAGAAGCATCATCATGTCTCTCCTTGTTCAAAATACCATTCGCCCGACTAGTATCAGCAAGTGTTGGCTGCCCTTTGCTACAAGGAGAAGGAGTCCTTATTCTCATGCTTGTCTGGTAGATCATGTGTGAACTCCCGTGAAGCTCAAGCGTTAACTCCCAATACAGGCTTTAAAAGACAGGTATCTCCGATTCAATTGCTCATCAGTGTATAATGTTATTAGAAGAGCATAGGCCTACATGGAAACATCATCTTAAATGAAACAAACATATTTCAACTAAGACAATTTAATTATATTAGCATTTACTCTTCTGCATTATAAACCCTTTCATATAATATTGATACTGTATAAAAATACAAACAGAACTTTCATAGCCCTTAGCCCTGTATTCAGGTTTCACACACCAGTTACGGTTTTATTATTTATTTTTACATATTAAAAATATACAAACTAGCAAACCCTCAACGTTAACACCGACATATATTTTCTACAGCCAAAATTCTTTACTATTGTGTAGTTCTTATGTTTCCTTGGACACAATACAATATTTTAAGACTCATTAAACAGGTTAAATTACGTTCACAGACTTGAAATTCAACACTGATATCTGATACAACATAGTCTTCTGAAACCTGCAATGATACAGGGCTTTCAAAATTAACTGGCAAGACTCTCCAATATTGTATTGTACATCAGTATATGAATGACAAGAAATGCTATCAAAACCCTGATGTTCAACTATTGGATAATCCATTGATTTTTAATTGTAAACAAATTTTGGGCCTATTCAAACCACTGAACAAGCCTTGACTGCTCATGAAGAGCACAGACAAGGTCAAATGATTGCACATATAATGAAGGGTGCTTTGTATTCGGATCTTTTCGAGGATTTTAATATCATTCATGTTGAGTTATTTTAGGGAAAAGTAACCATTAAGGTTTGCAGGGAACCTTACACTGTACAAATAGCTACTTTTAAAATATTTTTATCCCACCACTAGCGACATATTTACATTTGAATATACTTAGAACACAATTTAACAACTACAGTACATTTATATTTCAACATCTGTGCACTATCACATGTTCAGCAGTTACTTTATATTCAAACTGTTTTTGCACGATGTTAGATAATTAAAACTACTTAAAGCTTCACAAGCATTTGCTTAGTTACTAGACTAGGTAAACATCAGCACAAGGGGTTTTAAAAAACTGTACAAATAAATCACAATAAAAATAACTTCAACCAGTCAGTCAAGCAGTGGCAATACCAGGCACAAAATACTTGAAGGGCTGACCACTGGTTGTTTCATTTAGAGGTTTGGACAGATCGAGTTAAGTTCTTAAGCTCTCTCTATCTCTGTTGTGTGCTGTGGAGTAAGTTTGCATACAATAACACTTGTATTCTCAAATGAAACATTGTCACCATTGAGTAAGACTTGAAAATGAGCCCACAAATAGGATTCAAACCCAAATCTCCTGCTTTCCGGGCAGATGAATTAGCCAACTACACTACTGCGGCCTCTGCCAAAACCACGACTCATTTTCAAGTCTATATTGAAGAGGGCACTGCGGAACAACTTCCTGGATATCGTAAAGATAACCATGATCTCACAGGTGAAACCCGAGCCATTAGGATTTCTATAATTCTGAAACATTGTAAATCAATATAACCGGACTGATAAAGTTTTTAATTTTTCATAACTGTTGACAAAATGAACCCAATCCTATCAACAGCCGAGTTAATGATGGTTGTGCAATTATAGTGCACTGTTGATTCGTCAAAGAGGACAGAACTTTAATAGACAGGACAAAGAAATGAGGTGGTAGAAGCAGACCTCCCCAACTTCTATATACAATTCCACCACTGTAAAATATTAATTTCATCTACAAATACTATTATGGCTATAGCTATCCACCTCCATTGCTATTTTAATTCACTGCCTACAGGAAATTAAGCTGGCAAGTTTTGATGTTACTATGTATAATGCCTTCAGGTAGTTTCTCTACCCACTGATAGACACGAGCAGATCTGGGTGCTTGTACGAGACAGTACATTAGAAATCTTCATCTGCACCTAGGTGGTTAGCCTATGTTCTAAGTTCTCTATTTGCCTGTACTCATGTCTAATTGTATACAACTCTTACATACAACAACAACAAAAATGCCAACCAAAATGTTTTAAATTTTAATTTGATTTAGAAGAAAAAAAAATCTCCTTTATAGATAGTACAGAATGAATGAAAGTGTTGTGATTATTTATCAAATACAAAATTAGTATATAAATACATCTATTTTTGTGAACAACGGATTTGCAAACTGCAATTCTATCCCTGATAAAATTATATTGAACTTCAAGCCTTCAAGCCCAATCTCTCTCTCTGTTTTATATTTGTAAAATAATGTGAAATTTTGTTTCCACACAAGTTTCTCCCTTATCGGCAACATTTTTGTTTTAAAGACAACATTTTCATTTTTGATGTGAAATTTCCATTTTTAAAGCAACATTTTGTCTGCCAACAGAAGTTGTTAATGCGAATGGCAGAGATACAACTGAATACAGCATGTACCAGCTTCACCATGAATTGAAGTACCAGTATGTCTTTAACATGAAAATAAAATGTTACTTGACCGTTCTCATATTTACCCTATCAAATATAATGCTTAATTATTGTCATGAATAAACAACATTTGCAAAACCATTGGAGTTAAGTTTGTAAGACAGGTTAAAAGAATGTACAGTACAACCTGCTTACAACATACCTCCAGAGAACCAGCAGTTATTTTCATTGCTTTCAGGATTCCCAGAAGTACAGGTGGTAAAGAATTACCATAAGTATATCCACAAGTAGATATTTCAGCAGACACATATTGTGCAGAAATTACACTCCCATCAGCATTTACACTTCTTGAAGCTTGTACCAACATCCATAGACTTGTGTTTTGACAATCTCCAACTTTGAGACAATCAGCAACATCAGACAATTTGTCTTTCTCATGAGCTTTTATAACCTTGTTTTTTTTTTTGTGTGTACATATTGTTTTGTTCTTCTATTGCTTCTAAAATTATCCACAGTACAACTTTCTATTATGCTTGCTGTAGCGTACTAAATGTATCAACAACCCCTGTTACAGAACGTCCGGAGAACACAGTATTCTTTACCAAGAAGTGTATCCAACAATTCTATCATATATTTGGAAGAATAACCCTTGAAAAACTCTGAAAACCTTTGACAAAATTAGGGCTGGCCAATTTCTGGTTTCAAGGATGTCCAAAGCATGCAGAAACACACTTGGGGGAGGGGGAGGCAAGTGAGTCAGCTTAGGGGAAAATCTGTCATAAAGAATGACATTTATTTGAAAGGAAGGATGCTTGTAGGTTTACATGACTATTGTAAGTAACCATGAATATAATGAATTCAACTTAAGACCTTGCTAATTACATATAATATTCAAAAGTTATGAATAAAGTAAGCATACCATTGATATAATTAAACAAACACCTGCTTGGGCAAATGCATCCGCTAATATGAGCAAGCGAGTCTCATATTGCAAGTGGTTAGAAATATGTATAATACTCAAACAATGCAAGATTACAATGATTTACAATCACAGCTACATGAGGTATGTGCTTGTCAACACTGGGATGGTTACAATTAAGCAGATCAAAAATTTAACAAATAAAGTTGAATCCATCCAACCAGATGGATTGGGCATACCCAACAGTTCTCAGCATGTTTCCCCATTAGCAGCTGGGGACTCATTCGTACTCTGGGTTACACCATGAAAGGTGGGATGAATATTCCAAGAGCACTCACACAGGCTAGTAGGCCAATATTCTTCCCCCGCTCCAAAGATGTTATTCACCCCACATTCTTTCATCCCTTCTTTGCAATTATTTTCCCTGGCTTATGGACTATGGAAATTCCACTCTCCTCACAGTTGAAGATTCTATCTACTGCGAATCCATTTTTAGCCTACTTTCGATTTTTGCAAAAAATGAAAGTAGACTTATGAGATCTACACAGAGCCAAAAATTGTGTGTTAGACTGTGTGCAAGTATCAATTCGAACATAATGAAACTGAATTGAACCAAATTTGGTACAAAGGTAGCACTCGCAAAGGGCACCTCAGTGTCATGTTTTATATTGCCGCCATCTTTACCAAAACTTAATAGCGGCCACTCAAATGGTCAAAACTTAAAAATTAAATTACGACCAAACTAATCATCGGATCTTGACAAAATTTGGTAAAAACATACCTTCGTGTGGGACGCGTCTTGTGCCCAAACTACAGGGTCGTCAGCCGTACCATTTCAGGATGGCGGCCGTGTGAATTACGCAAACTTTATGATCCATAACATGGGACCCACCAGTTCCGATTATCGAACCGAGAATTGTTTAAACTGTTCTAAAGGATGTGGCCCGTTCGAAATTAAAAGTTTATATTGTAATATTAGTGGCAGAAGTGACTTTAAAAAGCTGAGCTGTCTCGGTTACAAGACAAGATGGCAGCAGATCTCTCATTCTGACCTATATTTTAGTAATTTGAGTATGTTACATCCAATATAGCCTACTAATAGAAATAATATGAACTTTGTATGAAATGGGTTATAATGGATATATACTCTAGTGAAGAAATCGTTTAGTCTAAGTCATTATTTGCTAAGACGTTGTATGTAACTCAATTGATAATGATTAACTTGGGAGGACATGTTTGGCTCTGTGGTTAGAGCTTTGGTCTTTCAGCCGGCCGCGGTTCAAATCCTATCAGAGTTGTATATTTTCTTGAGTTTTCTTATATTTATTGTTGTTTTTTTAATTTTTTTTGTACTGTGACGTTTTAAAATTGAATGTTATATTATGCATTTTGCAATGGAAAATATATTTAACTAAAACAACAATTTTCCACCGGATCTGCACGAGTGACATCTACTAGCAACCAGTTGAACTATGCAGGAGCTAACCACGGCCTACTTCATGCGATCTGCGCTCTATACCGGCCAGTTAGTGAACCCATGTCTACGGTGTGAAAAATTTCCTCTTGCTACCGATAGAGCGCACTCGCCCCCAAGGATAGGCGCGATTTAAACTTGCTGTGCAGTAGATATATTAAATGTGTTTCTCCCAGTGATACATTTAGGCCAACGAAGTTTCAATTATTGTAAGTAGTCGGTGTTAATATACTGAATTCCTATGTTGTTTGGAGTTTTGCTGATGAAATTTTAAAATGCTGGGATAAATGATTAACTATGGTTAGAACGCCGTTGCTCAAATCCAGTGTGCCATTTTGCACTTCGAATACGTGGAGGTGATAAGGACAAAGAGTTATAACTATACCCAAACATTTAGGGGAAAGTAGGCTATATGTTCTTTTATGAGCATCTTGTTTTTTTTTTTTTTTTTTTTTTTGTCATCATGTCATCTAGAAGACTGAAGAAATTGGTCACAGCCTCTTGAAAGAAGGCAATACATTTTGCCATGCTTGCTGCCTATGGACGACGAATCTACAGATCCCCTGCCTTTCAGGAAGCCAGTCTTTTCCGGCCATCCACCGAATTTTGTCCAAGGGGCGAAGAATGCCACTTTCTTATGCAAATTCATATGCTCGGCTCCCTAAATCGCAAGACGATAAGCCACAAAAAAGTTTTCTGAGGATATCAGATGATCCCTCAGTTCTAGTTCCATTTGGCAGAAAACACTAGCTTGAATCTCCCCATAGTAACGATCTCCCAACTCCTCGATTAATACGAGAAAGCAATGTTCAGTAGTGCGTGGTATGTTATATTTTAGTTAGTTATTGAGGTTTTAAGGGGCAGAATAGTGAGGTCATCTGCCCCTGATATGTTATATTTACGACCAGCTTTTCTTATAGATAAGCTACTCTCCTTCATTTCACCCAATGCACTCTGCATGTCACCTTCACTTCATGCTGCACCTCTCTCCGTCATCTTCATGTAATTTCTGACCATTGTCGATAAAGCAGGCATGAGAAAGTAATGAAGTGTCATTCTCTGAGATATTATATTTAAATTAGATACTGTATAATAATAATTTAGATAGCATGTATAAATAGTTAATTTCACTTCGACTTCAGAGTATTTCAGACAAGACGGATCAAGAGCATCCACTTCAATATTCACGTGGACTCTCATGCCCCCATCACACTGCCCTAATAAACAGGCACCTGATTTGGGGCTACGCACATCGTGATGCCGCCAAGCTGACTCGAGGAGCCCAATATAACGTGTTTTCGAAGTACTGCATTAAAACTAGTTGAAACATGTTACAAATCTGTCTACATGCCAATAAATACATTGCATTTATTATAGAGAAAACGTT
The DNA here is from genome assembly GCA_946902985.2 of Meconema thalassinum. Classification (NCBI taxonomy): domain Eukaryota; kingdom Metazoa; phylum Arthropoda; class Insecta; order Orthoptera; family Tettigoniidae; genus Meconema; species Meconema thalassinum. The sequence continues at coordinate 214,555,802 of OX336389.2, read as the reverse complement.
CAATGTAAATAAATACCTGTCATTTCTACGATTTAGAGAGTCATAAACCACAACACATATCAGTCAAGGTTCACACCATCTAGCCTCACACCAGGCCCTTATTTTAGTTGATTTAAAAATTTGAGGGGGTGGACGCACTTGCCCCAGCCTCCCTAGTGGAAACCCTATTTGGAAAGAAATTTACACTTTTCCCGATTGTAGTGGCCACATTCCTTCCGATTTCACATTGAGCAGGTCCCACTTAACACAAGTAAACTTAGATGGACATTTGTTATTTGAGGGACCTCAGCTCCATGTACTTGGGTGTGGGTTGAATTTGTTTGATAACCCGTGTTTCTATGGTGAATGTATTAGTGTGTGCAACTGTAAGTTTTAGGGTCTGGGATTGGGGTAGCTGCACCGGGAGTTGAAAAAGGTAACTTGCCAACGTAGGGAATGCGGAAAAACCTAGGGTGAAACCACACTCAGGATGGCCACTATCAGCTCCAGCATTCATACTTTCAATCTTTGTACTTCTAACTTATATGCTCTGTGCAATCATGGTGCACAGCCTAACAAGCACAGCTGTCCTGCCATTTACTTGTAATTCATGAAACCAGATAAGAATGCTTCTGCCTTTCAAGATTCTGGTAAATAAAGGTAACATTGAGGACAGATTTAAATGTAATTTTAAGCACAATGACTAAGCAGTATAGCTACTCTTAAAACTAGAAAACATGTAAATATTTCCATAATGTTTATTGATTCAGATTCAATTTTAAATATAAATTGATGGTGCTTCTTGCATTTCTTTCTGTGCTATGTAAATAAAAAACAATACAAAACACATTACACTTGACATCATGCTATTTTTTGTTATACTGTCTTCCCTCTAGAACCCATTCATTTGAGTATTATATATAAAACATATGGTGGCATTACAATTAATAAATTACAGCTATTCTCATGTTAAGAGATGAAAACTTAACTATGAGAAAACCATTACAAACACTTTTGTGGCGAGAAACTTCTTGGACACTAGGATATTTGGCATATCTGACACGGTCTTGTAAATACTGGGCATCACTTCACAAGTATTTACATTAATTTCTAAAGAATCACTTCACTCATCCTGAATTCATATAACTGCATACAGTACTTTTGTTGGCAAAGAGTAGATGAAGCTCAGTATGCTCCCTCCACATAGTTAATTACTACGAGGATCATTCCATAAGTCATGGCAACTATGTTAAATCTTTCGAACATATGGCATCATGGTAATTCCAGTACAGATATTAGAAACCCTGTGGCAAACAACACAGAATTCACCAGACGGAAGGCGACTAAGTGCAGGTGGCTAGGTACCAGCGCCATACATGTTCATTCTGAGCTTGGCCGTGCTACAAGATGGATGTAAGCAGTTTGGAACAGCGATCATTCATGAAAATTGCTTTTCTCAGTGGCAGAAATGCTACGCAGTGTCATGCAGCTGAGCACTACGTGAAGCTGTTGGTGATTACCGAACAGTTGCACGTTGGATGGAGGCTATCCGACATGGACGCGCAGCAACTGCAGACTCGCCGTGAAGTGGGCGCCCTTTGTCTGCCCGAACCGACATGTCCGTGTCTGTTATTGGACAGTGTTCCAATGCTTGGAAACTGTGCCCTGGATGTTAATTGATTGATTTGTGTTCCATTTGTACTAGTGCAAAACAAATTTACACAGAGTTCCATTGTGTGGGGTTCCATTTGTACTAGTGCAAAACAAATTTACACAGAGTTCCATTGTGTGGGTTTCATTTGTACCTTTGCCGTTAACTCCTGTACTCAAACCCTATTTTCTGTTGGCATTGAGATATCACACGGCCTTAACCTGTTGACGAGTGCACCAAAGGACAGGCAATAGAGTGCGCACGGCATTTGCCGTTTTAGGCTACTACTGAGAACTTAAGTGCTTACTGACGTAATATGACATCTTGCGGCGTTCTTTGTAACTTTCTCAGTGATTCGAATAGTGTGGCTGTACAAATCCTTGTTCTGTATGGTGGTAGTCTCTGATGGGAATGCGTATAGGCCTACTCACTATATCGTAAGAGTTTGGCGTGCCGTTAGCCTACAGGTTATGATTGCGGCCGATGTGGATAGTTGTTTGTGTTCTTCGTAGCTATGAATATTTTTGGTTTTTGTAAATATAACTGTAAATGCTATGGAGTTTCTGGACACAAGTGATGATATAGATGAGCTAAATAGAGATACTAGTGAAGGTGATATCTTAGGTTCCGATGAATATTGTTCAACGCAAGGATGTATGCAGAGAGCGACCTCACAAGTAAAACACTCGTAGCTCGTTTCTTTCCTCTTCTATCCTGATCAGGTAGTGTGTTTGCACACGTAGCATTGGCTGAGAAGTTTACGCTTCTTTGAGTCACTTTGTGGGAGTGAACTCATAAAATGGCGACCAGAGGCATAACGGATCTTGTGTCCCACCTCCAAAGTTTTGAAATTACAGTGTTTTCTCGATCCAAAATGTGTTTTCATGTCTCTAAAAATTGTAATATATGAGTTTATTGTATTTTAAGAAAAAATAAAATTCCTACTCCCCTGAGGTTGTTTAGCGGTGAAATACGTACTCGCTTTCGGCCGTCATTATTGCACGGCTTATGCGCACTCGTCAAAAGGTTAATGGTTACGCTTGGACTTAGAATACTTCTGCCTTTCAAGAGTATGCTCATATTCTGTGTCAGTAAGTGCATCCAGCTGCTTGGTAGATAAGAAATGGGGAAAGCCAGTTTCTAGCAGATCACAGGTGCTCACTTTAAAATGCCTTTTCTTTTCTCATTCTATTCTCATTGGTCGCACCTTCATCAAGTGGTAAGAAAATAGAAGCTGAAATTTCAGTTGTTGATTCCTACCCACTGATCATAAATAAGTACACTGACTCTGAGGGGGACATTGTCTCATGGGCTTTCAGAATGACAAGAGCAAGAGTCAAGGATAAAAGTTTAGGGTGCCTCAAGCTCATACAAGCCACAGCTCAGGCTCAATTGCACCGTGAGATCACATTCTGTAAAATGTTTTCTTACTAGATCCAGAAAACTATTACAGTAACAATATAAATAAATATTACACCACACAAGATTAGTCTCAGCAATTCTAGCAAACACGATGTTCTAGAAGTTCCTTGTAAGTGGGTGTTGGGGAAAATAACCCTTAGATTTGAGTACCTTCCGAGCAATCTTTTGATAATTGTATTCGTTGGTTAACATTGGACCACCAATAATATCTTGAACCTTAGACTTTACTTCTTTTAGGGCATCTGAACAGAACAGATTGGCCAGAAAGATCTGAAATCACACAAACCTTTCAATTAGTCATGGATAATACCCACATCCTGCATAAAAATAAAACAATGAAAAGTCTTAAAAATCATAAATACATACAATTAAGAAGGAAAGAAAGGGGTCAAAAGGTACCAGATCTCACAAATAATCATGGAGAGTGTACATGTGGTTGTGATTACTGACCAAGGTTATTTGTCCCTAAAATAATGTTAAAGCATGTATCTTTAATATAAGATAATGAGAGGGCAGGTAAAATGGAAGAGAGCAGGTAAAATGGAAGAAGTGCCCAATGAAGAGTTATCCATTGGAACAAGAAAGGAATATATTGGGTGATCCGCCAACCCCTAATAAAACCCAATTACATTTCTCTACATCCCACCTGTGCGTCAACAATGTGAACTGAGCTTCTTCTTCTTCTTCTGCATTTCCCATTTCCAGTTCCCTGGGTCGGGTTGCGAATCAAGGACCTCCACAGTTGTCTATCCCTCCACCATTCATTTCCTTCTTTCAATACTTCCTCTTCTTTTACTCCTCTCTTTTCTACGCTTTCCTTCATCGTATCTATCCATCTCTTTATGGACCTTTCTCGTGGTCTTCTTCCTGGTATTTTCTCCATAAATGTTCTTTTTGGTACTCTATATTCTTCCATTCTCATCATATGTCCGTACCACTTCAGCTTACTGGTCTCTATCTTGTCTTGCAGTTTTGAGAACCCAGTTCTCTCCCAGATGTCCACATTTTTGATTTTATCCATCCGTGTCTTCCCAATTATTCCTCTAAAGAACTTAATCTCAGCTGCTTGGATTCGGCTTTCATCGCATTTTGTTGTTGTTGAGCTATGGATCTAAATAAGGAAAAAAAAAAAACAATTTCCAGCCCAATCCTATGGACCATTGTATGAACATACATTTTATTGCTCCCTGAAATAACACATATACCATAATATTATTAAATTAATAGGTTATACCAAGTGATTGGTAATGGTAGAAAGAATGACATAAACCATGACTGAAAACTCTGGCATGGATATTAACATTCGATATGGAAGGGCCATAGTGTAATATAATAATTACACTTCTAGCAATTATCATGTATGTTTGTGGTTGAGTTGGTTAAGTGTCAGTTGGCTGTGGTACAAGAGTATCCCAGTTTAGTGGTTCAAATTCAAACTTTTGCATTTTCTTTTATTTTGAACAGCATTTCATGCCCTGGGGACACAATGTTTATCCACATCTATCAGGTTACCGAACAACAGAAATTCACTCACAAGTGTTTAATTGCATTTCTGTGCTCTTTATAGAGTGTATCCACCCTCCTGCCAGTCTGTCCTACGAAATTTGCTTGACACCCTGTATCTTGGCTTGTTATTAGGTAATCCCCGATTTCAAATACTGGTCCTGCTTATTTAAGTTACTATTAATTGATACAAAGTGTCTGCTATGGTTGTGACATTTCCATATGCCCTAAAAAGATATCACTGTTTTTAAACACCTTGTGTATATGCAGTGATGGTTAATGACCTGCAAGAAAACACGGCCCTCAAGCCTACCCTATTATTCCAAACTTTAAAGTTAAGTTTCATTCGGGAAGAGGGGAAAATTTCGACAAAGTGAGTATCGTTTTCTAAAAGAACTAAAACTATAGATCTTGCATACAGTAAATTTTTTGGATGAAGGCAATCAATTTCATAAAATGAATCAATGAGTTGTTGTTGTTGTTGTTGTTGTTGTTGGCTTGTGATATCTTGGGTGTATATGAAATCTCCTTGATAACCTGTGTCATCATCATCATTTCCCCTTATCCAGCTCCTGCCGGGTCAGGGTATTTATGGCACTTCTCCACTTTCCTCTTTCCTTCCACAATTCTTATTCCACGATCTTGTCCCAGTCCAGATTTCGTTTTCTTACGCTGTTCTTCACTGAATCGATCCACCTTGTTCTAGGTCTTCCTCTTGCACTTTGCCTCCAGCATCTGTCTTGGTATTATATTTTCCTCCATCCTCTTTACATGTCCAAACCACCTTAGTTTATTCTTCTCAATTCCCTCATTTAGTTTTCCCATCCCAACTTCCTTCCTAACATCCTCATTCCTCACTCTGTCTTTTCTTGTCTTTCCTATCATACTTCTTAGGAATTTCATTTCACTGGCTTGGATTCTACTCTCTTGCCTGCTCGTCAGGGTCCAAGTCTCAGCTGCATAAGTTAATATGGGTACATAGTACACTTTATACATTACCTCCTTGCTTTTCCTTGGTACTTCCTTATCCCAAACAAGTTTTCTTAAACTTTGATAGAATGCATTGCTCTGCTGTACCTGTGTGTTGTGCATAAATAGGGAGGGGGGTACAATTTTGAAAGAAATAAGATTTTGATAAAATCTTACTTTCAAATGTTGGTAGCGCTGAAGCAAATGTGTTGCTGGTTATGCTATAGGTGTAACATAAAATAGTTATCTCACTGACCTCAACTCTTATGACTCTGCTCGCCATTCAAAGTACACTTGCTGGATCATGCACAATGCATTGAGTAGTACGGGGTTTGCAACAGATATGTAATCAGTCGAGAGAGAGAGCATGCTAAATAAACCTGCACTTCAGGAATTATTTGCAAAAGTAGGCAACAAAAGGATTCAAGTGCTGCAAGAATCAATCAAATCAGTCATCAAGAATGTCAGAATTATCCATTACAAACATTTGAAAGGCTTAGCATTTTAAATATATAGCAGACATTAAATAAAAATTGATAATAAACCACCTTTCATGTATGCATAATTTGTTTCAAGGCTTGTCTACTCCCAGTTATAAAATGCTCTGATTTTTGGATTACTGTGTTTAACACTTACCAATTCAGCAAGGTGTGCTTTCCAGCAACAGTAATGATAAAACAGCTGGCTTTTAACTTGGAACATTTTGGCTTCGGTTCTTCAAGTCCATACAGCCTACTTTTGTTTATCAAAACACTTAATTTTTTAAAAGGTTTGGTCTGATAATTAATCATACTAATGTGTATACTTTATGATTGGGGCTAAGAGTGGGTAGGAGACAGTCGAAACCTTGCGTTAGGTACCACCCCGGCATTTGCCTGGAGTAAAGTGATTTACCACAGAAAAACCACTTCTAGGATGACTGAGGTAGGAATCAAATCGACCTCTTCTCAGTTTTGCCGAACAAGGCTGAGTTTATTCTGTTCCAGAACTCAGACCAGAATTAAATTTCTTGGCAGAGCCAGGAATCAAACCCAGACCTCAGGGGTGACAGCCGAGAATGCTAGCTACTACACCATGAGGTGGTTTATGGACTAATGTAATATCTATCATTCAAAATTGTGTGACATAGAGGCATTATTAGTTTTATTTGAAATTTGACTGGAGCCAGCTCAAGATTTACAAAAAGGGTGTCATAAGACTGTCGACGTACCTCTTGTCATTTTTGTTCCAACAAGTTAAGCACTGACAATAGTAAGAGGTACGAGGCCTGTCTAATTAATATCCAGCATTGAATTTTCCCGCGCAACGTAGTGATGCAAAGGCAGTGCCACTCACAACAGTGGAGGGAGAAATCTTACTGTGCATGCTTGATTTTTTTCACCGCGTTAGTGTATCTCAGTTGCTGGCTAATGGCTGCCAAGTGAGGTACTGTTACAAGTGTTCGTCAATTGAAGTTTCTCGCAAGATGACCGAACGAATTGAGCAAAGATACTGCATCAAATTTTGTGAGAAGCTAGGTGATTCCCATAGTGAAACAATTCGTAAAATTCAGCGGGTGATTGGAGACGATGCTATGGGGTAACACAAATTAAAAAGTGGTTCAACCGATTCAAAAATGGTGAACCGCCTTCGCATCACTGCGTTGCACGGGAAAATTCGAGGTCGGATATTAGACAGGCCTCGTATGAATTAATGCATGCATAATCCCTTGGACAAGTTAGCATTGAAGGGCGGAGATGGGAAAAGTTGATAAGGGCATACGTTCATACATCAACATAGCCAGAGCACAGTGGGGGTGAGCTCTGGGCTCCAAAACCCTCAAACACTGTGTTGGAATGGCCTACTCGATGATTATGATGATGATGTAATTCATTCTAGGGCTAGTAACATCTGTATACTTGGGTAGGTGTTGAATTTTTCAGATAACCTGTGTTTCTGTGGTGACTGGATTAGTGTGTATAATTGTAATTATTAGGGTAAGGGATTGAGGTAGGTATCCTGGAACTTGGTATAAGGTACTGAACCCGATTTAGAATTATTATCGGTGATTTTTGGCATATTTTAGTTCCCAATGGTAAGTAAAATGCATTGAAAGTTAAGACTCAGGCAAAGCGCACAGAACCAGTTTCTACTGTGAAGCCGAGTATTGTCACTTGACTATCTATTGGCAACTCCAGCTATCTGATATGACATCTAGCGGTAAAAATGAGAAACTTACCAAGTAGGGTACATTTGTCACGTGGTGACTGTTCGTATATGGTTCCTTGTATTGGTAAGCAGATCGTGGTAAATTCTTCGTGTTTTTACATAAGTTATAAATTTTACTCATTGATAAGAGTGCAAAATGAGTAAAAGCATATTGCTCAGTTTACGGCTGTAAGTCGATGTATAAGAGGGCTGCGAATATACGTTTTCATCACTTTCCAAAAGATGCAAAGAGCAATAGCTGAAAGGTGACTATACCGAATAAATACGGGCAACAAGAGCGGGTTGGACCACTCACCACTACACTCGCTGACGACAGGACGGGTTGTTCACTTACGCCGAGCCAAGCCGCACCTAGACAGCCAAGCACAGTCTCGCCGAGCCAAGCCTTACCAAGACAGCCAAGCCTACACCAGCCGAGGACAGCCAAGCTTCATCAGTCAGGTATCCTACTCCGCTCCTTAGTTCATTTCCAATAACCCTTCCAACCGCCATCACCTCGCTCTGCGATATCCGAGCCATTCCACTACGAGTCATATAGGCCTAATTTGACTTCGCAGTGTTAATACCTACCATCCAAATCAAGCAATTCCTGTCTACCCCGAGTTTTAATACAAGTTAAACTCATCCCTTCGGCCTATCAAGCAGCAAATCATTTCTAGAGACTATGGTACAGTGAGCAAACTCAAATATAGCTTTTAAACGTAACAGCGCCATGACTCGAAGTGCACAAAAACAAATACCAGCAGACAATCGATGCTTGATAATATGCAACTGACACATAAAATCCAGTGGAACACACAAATTAGATCACATGTATCGCACATTTATACATATATACAATTCAAAATAACACTGTCATTATTTTAGGGACCACATTTACTGATTATAACCGAAAAATAAAAAGTGTTCCATATCAAAGGCGTGTTATTGAGTATTTTTACCCTACTTATCCAGACCGACCGCAGCGCCCCACGTGTTAGTTTGAGTTGCCAATAGTGCATTATGGGACGCGCTCGCAAGGTCAATCTCACATGGATGCAAGACATTCCCGCGAAATGATAGCGGTGAATTGATATAAATTATCCGATTGGATATTGTCAACTGACCAATTACAGATGGTTTAATATAATGAAAGCTTATTAAGACCTACTTAATATAATTATATAATTACACCGAGGACTCATATATGACATTTTAGAACATGGAAAGATTCAAAATTGGAAGGAATGAATTTATCAGCACTTTTTAAAACCCAGTAGAAATACGTAGTACATTGTATAATGCTTTATACAAGTACCCGCGGATTAGCAAAATGGCACTAAGAGGAACTTTGGAGGAAGTTGTGGTCTTTTGTTGGTTACAGCTCGAGGTGAGCAGCCGCATCGCTCGATGGTATTCCCAGAGGGGTTTGAATAGTTTGAGTGCGGTGAAGTCGGACCGCGAGGGCAACGTTTGCCTGGGTCCAAGTATTGTACAGCCGGACTTAGATCCTAGCCGAGTGAAACATCGCATTATTGTGCTAGGTCGCAATCGTGTTCGTGAAGAAGATTATTACTTGAGTGCATCATTTAGAAAGCAAAGAACTGTATATAATTACGAACTATTATCAGTATATTCGACAGACCTTTAAGGCTATTTATGTTACAATTTTATGCCAGTGCAAAGGCAGTATTTGAATCCAGCCGTGTTCTTTGAAACATTGCGCTTGTTGAGAGTCAACTATACAATTTTAAGCAGCAAATGAACTGTTATAGTAACGATTTTAAACCAGTGAAACAACGAGGCTACGTGAGTACATGAATTTTGAAACAACATTGATATATAGTGAGATCTTCTTTCTTTCGATTTTCAATACAATGGCTATTACGAACTTGGAAGGAATGCTGAATTACAAATTTATGGCAGAAGTGGATATGGAGTAGTACTATTATGCGCCAGGAACACATTTAACGGAGAGGGATGCACACTCTGAGCAACCACACCTATAACTTTAACTATGAGCAACTACAAAATTATTATATGAAATTATAAGAATATTTCGATCCATAATTACTACAACATCCACAAAAATTTTAATTATCTGAAATTATGAAAGCTAACTATCTACATTGCTCAATAATGATCGCCGATTTCAAGAGTAGACGACGCAAGAAGACATCTCTTGAAGCCAGAAGAAGACAAGGGTAATCCCAGTCTATCGCTTGAAGCTTGATATCCGTTGACCGAAGGAGAGGTGTTCGCAGCCCGAGGAAGAAGCAGACGGAGAGCGGTTCGAGGCCCGAGGAAGCAGTATGTACGGAACAAGGAGCGGAGTTCGAGAATCTTCTGTATGGAGACTCGGGGACATCATGGTATTCCTTATACCAATCGAACTTCTAGAATCAACTCAAGGTATAACGGCGAGATTTATTTACCAGTAGTTATTGAACTGAAAGTTAATGCAATGGAATTTCATTTCCAATAATTAAGAACTTTTCTTAAATATTTTTCTTCGTTTTTGGAATTTATTCTCTGGATTGTTGAATTCAGATTGTTTCTTCGATGCTTTTTAAATTCATTTTGGAATAATAAATTTGGGCATCTTACTTGTGGAAGATTTTAGCTAGGAAGAAGATAACATCGACATATAAGAATTTGAGTATAATTATGTGATTTCGTAAACATAATTTCGATGATCTAGCAAGAACATTTTCGTCATTCTTATGCTACGTCAATATTATATTGCTATGAAGACATTGATATGGATCAGTATTCATGATTTGAATAGAATATTTATTTTATTAATCGAAAGCTTTGTTCTTTCATTAAAGCATTTAAATGTGAGTTATATAATTATCTTCTTGGAAGATCATATTAATTTAGAATTGAGATTTAGGGATCATCTAAATCCAGTAACAATTCAGATTTATCGGACACAAAAATAACACTGTGGTTATTTAAAACATTTTGCAACATTATGTATTGTTGTCGACTTAATTTTGCAATTTCGCAATTTATGAGGACAGATCAGGATGTTAGCAACAAACTTATGTATTACTATTAAATATTAATTGACAATTTATTGAGAGCATAGTAGCTTTGTGAAGTAAACCTTCGGTGGTCTTACACAGGAACTTCAAATATCGGTATGAAAAGAAACAATGTATTAACAACAAATATATTATGGTGAAGAAAAAGAACAATGCAAGTATTTTATGAGAGTTTTGTGGAAATAGAAGTGGAGTAGCTACGTGAATTTTGTTATGATGAGTATACGAAGATTTGTGCCGTATAAAGTATTTTTGAGAAAGAGGTTCTGCGAGGATATATTGAACTCCAATAAGAGGTTGGTTCCGTATTGTGGAGGATTGCATTATCATACTGTGGAAGATTTTGTTCATGCTTGATGAAGCATTGGTATTTTGTGAAGTCGAGATTATGATAACTCTGCTGTATTAATATTTGTGAACGATATTTTGAGCGTTTGACAGAGCAGGGTGAGGGCGGAAAAACATAGCAAGGTGTTCATTAACTTTTGTTTAATTAATCCTTATTTAAACAATTAACACAGAGTTGTCTAATAATCATATGCACTGAACTTTATTGCTTGGTCATATAAGCTAGAAATTAACATAGTAACCCTAAATATGACTTGATGGTTGAAGTAAACAGTTAACATTGAAGTAAACGTAAACATAAACATTATATTAATACAGTGGAACTTGGATAATTCGAACCTCAAGGGACCAGTAAAAAATTCGAATTATGAAAGTTCATTGAAAAGGGTAGAGAAAATATTCAAATACAAATTTTCCGGTTGCCTCAACCTTTTTCGGCTTTGCCACTTTCATTTTCATAGCCGAGAATTTTGTCTTTATTTTTTAGGTATGTTGACAACGTGTTTGGAGGACTCCCCGAAGCCTTTGCAATTTCAGATTGTTCCTTCATTCTCTTTTCCACTTCTTTAATCACCGCCATTTTCTCCGCCAAAGTCAAAGTTTTGTATGAAACCCGAGGCTTTGATGACGACATCTTAGTTCTGTACACACACTTTAAAACAGAGGCAAAACCAAACTTCTAAACAACAACCACAAGTCTAATCAGACCACTCAGCACGCACTACCAGACAGGTGTAAGGAATGACACTGTTATGAGTTATGAGATGTGGAGTGTTGCAAAACAATGGGTTGGGCGTTGACCTTGGAAGGAGCGTCGCAGGCGTGTTGTTAGTCATGTAGGCAAAACCATCGAGTAGGGGCAGCATGCCAATGGTATGCCGTTTTTCAGGAATTCCTGACCCAACTGTTTGGCTTCCGATCGGCTTTTTACACATAAAAACTTCGAATTAGCCAAAATATAATTCCAATTAACCACGATTATTTAGCATTGATTGTATATAAAATGCTAGGGACCGAGAGAAAAATTTGAATTAAAGAAGATTTCGAATTATAGAAGTTCGAATTAGCCACGTTCCACTGTATTATAAATATTAATAACATATGATGATGATTAAACAATTAAATTTGTGTTGGATAGTGCGATATAAATATTTCCTAAATATTTAATTGGATTTGATTCATTTCGTGTCGTGTAAATATTTCAATAATAATAAATTATTATTAGGCCAGTATATATGTAAATAATATTTCAGCATTGTGTCTTTATGTGTGGAGAAGAGATTTAGAAATGGAACGGTGAGAATGTATAGATATTTGTCAGGTGTTAACAGTATTTAGAGGGAAGTTTCGTAACATGTTGAACAGAGAAGAGTGTACTTCTGTAAGATGAGTTAACACTAAATTGAAGTTATTATACATGTCAGAGAAGAGAGATATCATTTGAGATTGATATGAGGAGACCAAAGGTCTCGAACGTGTATTTTATAATCTGTGAATGGCACAGCTGACTGTATAGTAATGGCGGCTCTTGAATGAATCAGCTGTTGATGACGAGACAGGGAATTGTAGAGCAGTCATGCTTGTAAACAAAGGAGTTCAACGTTTGTATAGAGTTACAATTAGTATTGTTAAATATTTAGAATTTGCGTGTGGATGTTTATTAACTCCATTTTATTTAAATTCATATTTTATTTTGATGAACTCAGGAAACAGCTGTTCGGTTGTTTATGTTCAGTATGACGTGAAGTGAGGTAATTTGAGACTTCTATACTTTTGTTTGGAAGGCAAGCGAGCCTTAGTTTATTATTCATTGGAGGAGTTTTATTTATTTTTATTGTCTTTATTTAATAAATTTCTGGTCATTTTCTTTTTTATAAATTGAGTTGCATGACTGATTTTAATTATAAGGAGGATTGTGTTATGGAAAGGGATCAGGTTTATGGCACCCTTAACCCATTCTGCCCCGAGTATTGGTAAGTTTCACACTCTCCGAGCGTAGTTAGTGTCCCTTCCGGAGTAGTTAGTCCATAGCACAATCAAGAGGCTGTTGTAGGGTCATGGAGTACTTGTCGGTAGGATTTGCAGGTTTTTCTAGCCGGGTACTTTCAAGATTCTACGATCCAGTTTGTCATCGGATTCCGGCAAGTGCAGCTTCATGATTTATACAGGTACAATACCATCCTTGCATTTGCCTGGAGAGAATGTGAAAAAAAAAATGGGGAATAATACCACACACACGATGGTCGCTGCCAGCGCTGGGATTCAAAACATCAATCTCCAGACTTGCTGCAGCCGCCCATCACATTCATGGTGCACAGCTACACTGCAGGGACTCTATGCCTCATGGCAGATGGCACAGACTAAAGTAGAGCAGGGGCAAATATTTTCAGGATACTTCAGCACTTGCCTCAAAATCAGAATCCTGGAGTCCAATGGAATACGAATGCGATGCTCTTGCTATCACTGCAGTCATTGCAAATATGTTAATAGCTACATCTGCAAGCCTACATAGCTCCATATCACACTCGGCAACCTCTTGACCATATCGTAACAACAGAAGCTCGGTGACATGCTTCAGTTGTTGCACAGAATATTCAATCTGCTCAGCTGGAGTCTGGAAGTAAAAGAAAAGTTACACCTACTTAGGTGGGAGGAGGTGGTTGTACTCAACACATGCTATCTAAAGTCGATGCAGAAAACCAATCTTTATTGTATTTGAGTGTTTAATTATTCCTAAATACAGTACTCCTGAAACAAATCTATTGGTGTTAAAGTCCATCTGAGAATATATTTTACCCATGTTCATGAGGAAGCATAATTGATAGATAATAATAGTACATCTAGAGTTAAGACAATCCTGAAAAATTCAAAATGTCCTGAAATACTTTCTAAATAAAGAGTTCTATCTCTCCGAGACTTTCACAGCCTGCAGATATCACACATCTTTACAGATGAACTGCTAAGCAATTTCATAAACTATCACATAACGTTTAACACTGAATGTTAGTCAGAATCCCCAGTTCATGCATACCGGCCAAGCTTGGCAACAGTTCTTACACTCATGCTTCCAACAAGCAAGCTTAATTGGCTCTTAATGGTGCCACACAAGCTCCTTTTTATGTTTCGGAGCTTTGAAATATAGAAGCACCTTACTAAGACAGACCAGGTTAGATTCTTGGTTAATGCTTGCAAGATACTCGCAGACTTGGTTGCGCCTTAGAAAACTGGCTCAACGACTTCAATAATCATTAATAGCTGAACTGCTCTTATTCAATGACATTTTATAGGCTCCATTCAATGTGTGGAGCAAGCAGGTTCTAATATCGAGAATTCCCCTATCTGATGGCAACCTAGCCCGACTGTATTGTCGCCCCATGGCCTTGTGCAGTTACAAAGTTAAAATATATATCTAATAGCCTAATTTTGATCTGATGGCTAAACTAAGCACATAAATAGGTTTTATGACCACCTAGCAGTAGTAGAGAGCCAAATAGAGTAACATTCCTATGATATATTGTGACATAAGGGTACAAGTAAGCTGTATTTTTATTTTAAATGTCCATACAATTACACAAAGTGAGTTTTAAACCTGTTTAATAGTGAATACTTGTCTCCCACAAGTCCAACCCCTCCTCCAAGTGGTGGGAGACGGGCAACGGCATGAAGTAGGGGATTGCCTGTAGGGGTGAAGTACAGTGGGGACTTTTTGTGCCCCAGGACCGCTGCTGTAGCTGTGAAGGCTCTATGGGAACCCTGAAAAGTGACGGCTGACGGGGCTCTGGTGAAGCTACGATAGGCCTAGCAAGCCAGTAGTGGATATCATATTTGCTTTCAAAACAGGAACAGGCCTCGGAAAGGACGGATGCAAACGAAGACGACCCGGATATGCTAATGGACTACGAGTTGGGACATTAAACATACAGACACTGACAGGAAAGGTGGAGGAGATTGTAGATGTGATGGAGAGAAGAAAACTGGATATACTGGGCCTGGCAGAAACAAGATGGAAAGGAGAAGGTCGCAGAGAACTGAGGAAAGGGTACCGGTTGTACTGGAGTGGGAACAGTGAAGGAAGGAGCAGCGGAGTAGGAGTAGTTGTGAGAGATGGAATGAAGGAAGAGGTAAAGGGAATAAGTGACAGGATCATGAAGATCAGAGTAACTGTAAAGGGAAGAAGCCTGGAGATAGCCCAGGTATATGCCCCTCAAGTTGGATGTACAGCTCAAGAGAAGGAAGACTTTGAGGAGGAGCTACAACAGCAGTTGAATGGTCAGAGCATCATTGTCATGGGAGATTTGAATGCACATGTAGGAAGTGAAAGGCAAGGATATGAAAATGTATTGGGAGCAGAAGGATGGGGTAGCAGGAATGAAGAAGGGAGAAAGTTGCTGTATTTTTGCAAGAGAAACGGTTTAGTGGTGGTCAACTCCTGGTTCCGGAAGAAAGAAAGCCACAAGGTAACGTGGTACAGCAGTGATTTAACAAAGAAATCTTTGGTAGATTACATGCTGTACGACTGGGAAATGAAGAGAAGTGTCAGAGATATAAAGGTAATACCATCAGAGGCCTTAGATAGCGACCACAGAATACTTGTAATGAACCTGGGAGTTGTTAAGGATAGCAAGAGGACAGAGTACCAGGAAAGGAGAATCAAAGTATGGAAACTCAAGGAAATGGAAGTCAAGGAAGAATTCCAGAAGATAATAAGGGAAAGGATGCCAACAGACAATCCTAAAACAGGGGAAGAGGAATGGAAGCAATTCAAGAACACAATGCTGGAAGCTGCAGTGGCAGTAAGTGGAAGAACTAGCAACAGAAAGCGGTGTAAAGAGACACCATGGTGGAATGAGAGAGTAAAAGAAGCTGTGGGAAGGAAGAACAAGGCTTTCAGAGTGTGGTTCCAGGAACGAACTGATCTGGCAAGGGAAGATTATAAGATAAAGAAGAAAGAAGCAAACAAGATTGTCGCAGAGGAGAGGAAGAAGTGGATGGTAAAGTGGACAGAGATGATGGAGGAAGACAGCAGAGGAAATAAGAAAGTACTTTATGGGATGGTCAAAAGTAAGAGAAGAGGTCTGCGAGAGGATGTGGTAATGATGGACAAAAACGGAAATGAGGTACACAACAAAGAAACACTCAAGACAGTGTGGAAAGAGTACTTTGAGGATTTGCTGAATCCAAATGGTCATAGGGAGGAAGACAATGTATTGGAAGATGGAGAAGACAACACAGGAATGGAAAAGGACCTGAATTGGAGAGAACTGGAGATGGCTATAGACAAGATGAAAGGAGGAAGGGCACCGGGTGTGGATGAAGTGAGTGTTGAAATGGTGAAGGAAGCAGGGGAGGTTGGGAAACAGTGGCTGTACCGTGTGATGAGGGTGATATGGAAGGAGAAAAAGACCCCAGAAGATAGGAAGAAAGGATTCATTGTCCCAATATTTAAGAAAGGAAGCAGAAAGGAGTGCAGAAATTACAGGGGAGTCACACTCATACCTCACTGTGCCAAGATATATGAAAAGATATTAGAAAGTAGAATACGAGCCAAAGTGGAGAGAAAATTGAGAGAGGAGCAGTATGGTTTCAGACCTGGGAGATCAACAGTGGATCTCATATTTTCAGTGAGACAGCTCCAGGAACACCACTACGAATTTGGAGAGGATCTGTTGATGGCCTTCCTGGACATCGAAAAGGCCTATGATAGTGTGTGTAGGGAGAAGGTTTGGAAAGCAATGGAAAACATGGGAGTGGAAAAAGGGACTGTAGGCAGAGTGAAGGAGATGTATTGTGGAAGTGTGAGTTGTGTGAAAGTTGGAGGGGAAAGGACAGACTGGTTCAGACAAATAAGTGGCCTGAAACAGGGTAGTGTGCTGTCACCCCTTCTCTTTATTGTGGTTATGGACGAGGTAATGACACGGATAGCAGGAAAGATAGGAGAAGGTAAGATGAAAGCAATGGTGTTTGCAGATGATCTCATGGTCTGGGGAAACAGGGAGGAGGAAATTCAGGAGCAACTGAAGGCTTGGGAAGAAACAGTGGGAGAGTACGGATGGAAGTTCAACATCAGTAAATGTGAGATCCTGTTAACGACCAGGAAAAAGGACAGACCAATGAGTGGGATAACACTTGGAGGTGGACAGCTGAAGAAGGTGGAAAGTCTCAAGTACTTGGGAAGTATAGTGGAGGAAAATGGGAGAAATGACCAAGAGATTACGGAATGTGGCAGATAGGGAGAAGCATTCCTGAGAAGCATTAGGAGCTTAGTGTGGAATAAAGATGTCCCACAAAAAAGCAAGGAAGTGTTATACAGAAGCTACTATATCCCGATACTGACCTATGCTTCAGAAACGTGGACAATTAAGAAAAGAGACATAAGCAGAATACAGGCAGGTGAAATGAAGTTCCTGCGAAGTAGGATCGGAGTAACAAGAAGAGACAGGGTGAGAAATGAAAAGGTCAGGGAAATGGTGAAAGAGGAGCCCTTGCAAGGTAGGATTGAGACATCAAGACTGAGGTGGTATGGACACTTAAAGAGAATGGATGAGAAGAAGATTCCCAAGAGGATACATGAGATGCAGATGCAGAAGAAACGACCAAGGGGAAGACCAAGAGATAGATGGCTGAAAGGAGTGGAGGAATGTGTCAAGAAGAGAGGCGAGGACTGGACCAGAGTGACAGCGGAGAGGTGGTGGGAAGAAAGGACTAAGTGGCGAGGCTTATGTTCCAAACAGACCCAGCCTGGGGCTGGAAACTGTACAAGATGATGATGATGATCACTTGGATATAGTTTCTAAAATCTCACATGTATTGACCGGGAATCGAACCCGATCTACCTTGGTGAAAGGCAAACAGCTCGACGACTGCGCAACCACGCCCCTCCCTGACAGTACTGGACGTGTAACAGGGTAGAAGCCTATCTGCCAGAGCAGCAACATTGAGTCAGGACTGTGAATGCTTGACTGTAGTGGTGCTTCGTAGAAGACGCAGTCGAGGATCTCGGTTCGACGTGAGACGCGCGGGAGCGCACTTGAAGCAACAGGGGGGACTCTGATCGTAAGTGAAGTGGCAAGCGCGGGCATATAGACTCTGTGTAGACTGTACGTGTAAGTGGAAGCTGTGACACAGTGACGATTCACTGACAGAGTGGAGTGGACTGGAGTGGAGATCCTGCAAATAGTAGTGTAGATAACTGTAGTCAGTAGTAATAAATTTAGTAAACAGTAAGTAACACATGCTACCAGTTGTGTTTTTATTCAGTTAGTGAACCCTGGTGCCTGTTACAATATCTAATAATAATAATGTTATTGGTTTTACGTCCCTTTTAACTACTGCGGCTTTTAGAGACGCCGGGGTGCCGGAACTTTGCCCCGAAGGGGATCTTTAAAGTGCCAGTAAATGTACTGGCACGGCTCCCTCGCATTTGCGCACCCTCAAATGCCAGCTGACTGCGCCAGGATTTGATCCTGCAACCTTGGGCACAGCAATCGAGAATGTTACCACTGAGCCACGCAGCCAGTCTGTTACAATAACTGTAATGGTTAGCACATAGTCGGTGCTATTGTAATTTGGAAGTAGATTAATGAACTTAGCTTGTTGATTGGTTGAACGGATACTACATCAAGGCAACACCAGTAAATTTATTTATCTTATGTAATTTTTTTCAGGTATAAGGAATAATACCCATTGCAACTGGGTATGATCGAATTGACCGACTGAAAAGCATTTGAAATTTTATTTACTAAGTCAACACTGAAAAATGGCTTCCAACACGATAATAATCTTGTTGTGTACATGAAGAGCAAAACATCAAGATGTAAAAACAGAAAAATGTCTGACATGACCAGGACTCGAACCTGGGACCTTTCGATTTCCAGTCCTACACTCTTACCAACTGAACTATCACACACACTTTTTCTCTGCCTGGCAAAGGTGCATCTACTGGGATAACGACTACTGTCACCTCAACAGCACTTGTACTTCACGTACACAACACAACCTGATAGCTGAAAAACGTATTTGGTATTCTAACAGTCAAGAAAAACACAAATTTCAAAAATTTGCTTTCTTTTGGGTAAATCTGTTAGTATTTTTTTAATGAAACGAATTTTCACTGTCAATGACCAAATTATAAAATTTTTACTATACCGGTTGTTTATAAGTACAATTAGAGGGTAAATTTTCATAACTTTGGTATGTTTATTTGAATGTTAGTTTCTTCTATCTTAGTTTTCATAGCATTGTTCATAAGACGAGCAATATTACATTAATGAACTATATAATTTTAGTCCTAATTTTTACATTATAATATCAGTCAAAAATCTTATTTTAACCAAATTGCTACAAAGTGCTGAATCTGAAAATTATAGATGCTACAAATGCTACATTCAAAATTCAAAATGTGAAATTTTGTATTTTTAAATGATAACAAAGGAAAGGAAAGGAAGCTTGCAGTTTAACGTGACCGTTAATCTAGAGATCATGTAAATGATAACAACTACAAACTCTAATAATAACACAATATCAAACATACAGGATTTCTGATTAACCCATTAATGACCACTGTCCCTTTTATGAGATGGTTATTGAGTGGAAAATTATGGAGCACAATAACTTTCCTGATGTAGGGATGTTTGTAAGTGGGATAGTGGCTATCCTGTAGAATGTAATGGCAATGGCATCTGTATCTGAACTAATTTGGCATAACTGTAACAATGGAAAACAGATGAAAATCTTCTCATTCTTTGAATCATGGCTTCCAAGCAAGGGAAAGTTTTTTTTTCTTTCGTGTTTTATCTTTAGTGCTGTTCCACATATCAAAGATAAACTTTAAATGATAATTTACATGCACTTGAAATCAAATTTGGGAATTACGACAACTAGACCTTTATTTACGTTGCATTATGAAGTGGGCATGAGGGGGTAGGGCTTTTAATCGATCACTTGTAGTGTTTTAGGTCGAGTGTTCACAACATTATCAATATTTTAGAAGAGGAAGAAGATCTTTTATCGGGAACTGTATTCATCAGTCCATCAGGAAGTTCAGCATTTAGTGATGAATATACAGTGATAGTGATGATGACGCAAGTTCTGGGCAAATCAACCACCTGTCAGGAAATCAACTTCGAGGAGAAGCAGAAACTGTTTTCAAAGTTGCAACTACCAGTGGCATTGATGAAAAACGAGTTGGTGAAATAGAAAGTGCTGTTCCTGCAACAGTTTTGGAGGATGTGAGCCTTGAAAAGTCTCAGGAAAATGTGCTTCGGGAACTACCGACTCGTGACTGAAAGAAGGAAGACCTACCACAGCAGCGGGAGAAGACATGGGACTGTCCACCTTTTCTATAAAAGGACCTCAGCCCAGTTGAATTGTTTGAATACTTTTACAATGACTGAGTTATCGACCTGATTGTTGATAAAACTAACAAATATGCAATGCAGAAAGGCAACCATCAGTTCCATGTGACAAGTGCAGATATATAAGTATTTATTGCCATACTCAATGTTAGGGGTTACAATGAGCTTCCCAGGTACAGAATGTATTTGGAAACAAAGTGAATATGTTCTCAATACTGCAGTGTTCAATACTATGTCACGAAACCGGTTCGAAGAAGTTTAGGAACTTTCATGTTAATCATAACACCAATCTTCTGTTGCCCGAACATTTTGCTAAAATACGTCCATTATGGAACATACTAAATCAGAACTGGCTTCGATATTTTCCCCGAGATGTATCCGTATTCATTGATGAGGCTATGGTACCCTATTTTGGTCTAAGCAACACATCCATGGAAAACCTATAGGATTCGGGTATAACGTATGGTGTATGTGCAGCTGCTTAGGCTACTTAGTTCTGGGAGAACCTTATCAGGGGGCTTCTGATAACACAATGCCAGATCTTGGTCCTCTGAATCTGATATATCAGTGCTACCAGATAACTCGTGTAATTTTTATTTTGACAATTTTTTTACTTCGTTGCACCTTCTTGATGCACTTAAAATAATAATAATAATAATAATGTTATTGGTTTTACGTCCCTTTTAACTACCCTGGCTTTTAGAGACGCCGGGGTGCCGGAATTTTGCCCCGAAGGGGATCTTTAACGTGCCAGTAAATGTACTGACACGGCTCCCTCGCATTTGCGCACCCTCAAATGCCAGCTGACTGCGCCAGGTTGCACTTAAAATAACAGGGCACAATGGTACAGGTACTATTTGTGCTAACAGGACAGAAAAGGCTTACCTAAAAGATCCTAAGGTATTACAAACGACTAAGAGGGGAATGTACGATAAAGTAACTGATTGTAACTCTGGTATAACGCTTGTTCGTTGGAAAGACAACAGTGTTGTTACAATTGCATCCATCCCAGCAGGAGTCTCCTCCATGTGTACATGCAAGAGATGGAGTTATGCTGAAATGAAAAGGATTTATGTTCCTGAGCCAAAAGTAATTGATAACTACAACTGGGATGCGACCGTATGGATCAGAATGTAGGAACTTACAAGGTAAATATTCGAAGCAAGAAGTGGTACTGGCCACTCCTCGCATTTCTGATAAACACATCAGTGAATAATGCTTGGTTACTGTATCGGATCAGTATGGTTGGACGTGAGAAACAATTTGATCGATTGGCATTTACTAGACGAATTTCACTGACATACATCAAGCAGTACGCTTTTCGTTGTTCCATTGGTAGGCCACCTAGAATATCCCAAGCGGTACATCAAAGGGTACTCAGTGAGGTGAGGCTTGATGGGATAGATCATTTGATTAGAAAAGATCCCGCACAAGTGAGATGTGGCCAGTGCGGGGAAAAAAAAAATGTACAAATGCAAGAAGTGCAACATTGCAGTTCATTCTGTCTGTTCTGAAGGATTCCATAGAAAGTAAATACACTCTGCCAACACATTGAAGCAACTTATTCAGTCCCACATTCTCATTATGTAAATATACTTTTTTGTCAACTCATAATGCGAGCAAACAATTTCTCAACAATGTTATAAATTAAGGTAGTTTTATAACAATGTGTGTATCTGTTATTTAACAATGAAAATAAAGCTGCTATATTTAGTTGTAATATTGAATTTCTCTTACATAAAATAGGGTGCACACTCTCCTGCCCATCGTCCCATAAAAGGGACGCATGTTTCCATAGAATATTTTTATCATACGTGGTTTTCTACAGTTGTTATCAATACTTGGTTGATTGAATGCAAAAATATGCAAAATTGAAGAATTTTCGGCGATTTTTCAAAACTCTGGCAATAATGGGTTAAAACAACCTTTTGCCAGCTAGATTTGATTTCTAACCTGCACTAGGGTGAAATGCTGACAACTAGATTAAAAAGTCTGAAAAGCATCAACTTCTCTAAGTTAATATTAATATTTGGAATGGATATTAACCAACTGGTTTCCTCAGTAAACATAGATTTTTCACTTAAAGATAAATCGTGTCTATTATTCTGAACCATGAAAGACTTAGTTAATAACTACAAACCTGTAGACTTGGGTGAACACTGCTTGTGATTCCCAAGATAGACTTGGGTTTGTCAGTTACTTGGTTTTTCGAAAAGAATTTCTTGAACACATACCAAGGATATAACAATGGGTTACGAAGCTTTCTCACGTTTTCATGCAGGATGATTCCAGCATGTTGTAATCCTGAAAAGATATTACAATGAACAGCACATGCAACACTTAACCAAAGAATAACTAAGAACAACCCTTCTTTAGATAATGAATGTTGCCAATACTGCAGCAGATTGCTTTGAAGAATTAGAATGACATGTGTTTACAGTAACTTGTGTAGTTTCAGAGATACCAGGAGCCAGGATATTTACTGACATGGATTTCTTGCTCAAAAGCAGCTGACTGTCAGAATCCAATCCCAAAACTTGGGCATACAGACTTCCCGACTACACCACACAGTACAGTACAGTCATTCGAGTATTTAGAGATTGTTTTGAAGAAAGACTTCAGAACTGAGATGAAATCATTGGGGAAGGGGAAGAGATTGTCTTGGAAATATCTAACCTCTCCTTGAATCTTGAAAATTACCACTATTTTACATGACGTGCTGTATCCGGATGAGCAACAGGGCATGTTGTTTTGAATTCAAATACATGTCAGATTATGTCACGCCAATGGTTGGCAAGCGTGCCAAGTCACTGCCAATGAAGTCACGTGGAACATGCTGGAAGAACTTGTATTACTAATTCTACAGCTGGATTGAAGGCTAACTAACCAACTGTATAATTATTCTTATTTTATATGACATGTACGGGTAAAAATCAATGAGGATATGGAATATATTATGAATTACGGAAAGTTATAGGAGCCCCCACTATTGAGTCAGCTGAGTGACATATCTTTCTGACATCAGTCGAGCTGTATATAAAAGCCAGTTGGAGAACACACTATTGGAAGTTCTATCGAGACACGGAAGTGGAAGGTCACCTCAGCCAGTGTGCAGCATTCCAGCGGATCCAGCCGGTGGAGGAAACAGCAGCCGACCAGAGAGCCAGCGAGGGACTCGTGAGACAGCAAGCCCTAAGCAAGAGGACACCAGAAGAGAAGCCTACAGCTGTGGGCAAAAAGATTTGGGTGCTCCCAAGCTCAGCTGGTGCTTGGATACCGTGCCTATTTGAGTGTGGTTTTGATCCCAAAAGTTCTTCACGTTTGCCCTTTTCTCTTCGATTCTTCTTAATTGCTGTTATTTTCTTAATTTTTTATGTAGAAATTGCCCTTCTAGTGCCTGTTTCCATTATTATACAAAGATCAGATATTACCTCATGAACCTTAGTAAGAATATTTTTTAAATTTATTCTCTTAATTGGATTATTACATGAATGAAATCAAGGGGTCTTAGAATGAGCTTATTAGTTATATAGGGTTATAGTTAAGTATAACATTTGATTTGCATTCAAAAAGTATTGAAATTCAATGTTCCTTAAATACCGCAAGAAGCTGCAATCAATTTCGACTTGATCTTAGATGATTTCATCCTTATTTGTGTACCGGTACTTATTTTAGTATTAATTGAAACCAAAGTAGCAGTATATTATTGTTAATAATATTAATGAAATTTATTTCCAATTAAGAAGAAATGAGAGGATCAAATTAAAGCTGCTAACTATTTATTTAAATGGTTTAACTCCATTAACATTTCTATTTATATAGTTGAAAAAACAATACATTTTCATTATGATCAATTTATTATTTATAAATATTTAAAAATTAAATAATTTCCTTAACATCTTCAGTGTCAAGCTCTACTTATAAGCTATTTAAATATAACAATAATATTAACAAAATAACAAATCACAAAACAAAACTAATTAAATATATCTTAATTCTATTATTCTGTCACCATTGAACAGCTCCAGAATACAGAAGTATTGTAAATTATTTGACCCCCTCAATCTTCTCTTCAACCCTGATCAAAAGACTTAAACACGTAACTCCCTAGCTTCAATGGTAAATAATTAACAACATAGGTAGAAATTAAAGGTATAAATCATATAGATCCAATAAAACAAGATATTAAATAAAACTGTAATGATTGCAAATCATCAGATAAAGAAAAGTTTGATAATTCATATCCTAATCATCCTCCTAGTAAACTCACTATTAAAGCCAAAGTTTTTAACCAAAGTGGTAAACAAATTACAGACGGACAAGGAAAAATTACTCATCTCAGCATACACCCCCCTATAGTTGCTATAATTATTAAAGTTACTATACCATCATCATCATCTTGTACAGTTTCCAGCCCCAGGCTGGGTCTGTTTGGAACATAAGCCTCGCCACTTAGTTCTTTCTTCCCACCACCTCTCCGCTGTCACTCTGGTCCAGTCCTCGCCTCTCTTCTTGACACATTCCTCCACTCCTTTCAGCCATCTATCTCTTGGTCTTCTCCTTGGTCGTTTCTTCTGCATCTGCATCTCATGTATCCTCTTGGGAATCTTCTTCTCATCCATTCTCTTTAAGTGTCCATACCACCTCAGTCTTGATGTCTCAATCCTACCTTGCAGGGGCTCCTCTTTCACCATTTCCCTGACCTTTTCATTCCTCACCCTGTCTCTTCTTGTTACTCCGATCCTACTTCGCAGGAACTTCATTTCACCTGCCTGTATTCTGCTTATGTCTCTTTTCTTCATTGTCCACGTTTCTGAAGAATAGGTCAGTATCGGGATATAGTAGCTTCTGTATAACACTTCCTTGCTTTTTTGTGGGACATCTTTATTCCACACTAAGCTCCTAATGCTTCTCACAAATGCTTCTGCCTGTCTGCCACGTTCCGTAATCTCTTTGTCATTTCTCCCATTTTCCTCCACTATACTTCCCAAGTACTTGAGTCTTTCCACCTTCTTCAGCTGTCCACCTCCAAGTGTTATCCCACTCATTGGTCTGTCCTTTTTCCTGGTCGTTAACAGGATCTCACATTTACTGATGTTGAACTTCCATCCGTACTCTCCCACTGTTTCTTCCCAAGCCTTCAGTTGCTCCTGAATTTCCTCCTCCCTGTTTCCCCAGACCATGAGATCATCTGCAAACACCATTGCTTTCATCTTATCTTCTCCTATCTTTCCTGCTATCCGTGTCATTACCTCGTCCATAACCACAATAAAGAGAGCGCACTACCCTGTTTCAGGCCACTCATTTGTCTGAACCAGTCTGTTCTTTCCCCTCCAACTTTCACACAACTCACACTTCCACAATACATCTCCTTCACTCTGCCTACAGTCCCTTTTTCCACTCCCATGTTTTCCATTGCTTTCCAAACCTTCTCCCTACACACACTATCATAGGCCTTTTCGATGTCCAGGAAGGCCATCAGCAGATCCTCTCCAAATTCGTAGTGGTGTTCCTGGAGCTGTCTCACTGAAAATATGAGATCCACTGTTGATCTCCCAGGTCTGAATCCATACTGCTCCTCTCTCAATTTTCTCTCCACTTTGGCTCGTATTCTACTTTCTAATATCTTTTCATATATCTTGGCACAGTGTGGTATGAGTGTGACTCCCCTGTAATTTCTGCACTCCTTTCTGCTTCCCTTCTTAAATATTGGGACAATTACCGTAATCCTTTCTTCCAATCTTCTGGGGTCTTTTTCTCCTTCCATATCACCCTCATCACACGGTACAGCCACTGTTTCCCAACCTCCCCTGCTGCCTTCACCATTTCAACACTCACTTCATCCACACCTGGTGCCCTTCCTCCTTTCATCTTGTCTATAGCCATTTCCAGTTCTCTCCAAGTCAGGTCTTTTTCCATTCCGGTGTTGTCTTCTCCATCTTCTAATACATTGTCTTCCTCCCTATGACCATTTGGATTCAGCAAATCCTCAAAGTACTCTTTCCACACCGTCTTGAGTGCCTCATTGTTGTGTACCTCATTTCCGTTTTTGTCCATCATTACCACATCCTCTCGCAGACCTCTTCTCTTACTTTTGACCATCCCATAAAGTACTTTCTTATTTCCTCTGCTGTCTTCCTCCATCATCTCTGTCCACTTTACCATCTACTTCTTCCTCTCCTCTGCGACAATCTTGTTTGCTTCTTTCTTCTTTATCTTATAATCTTCCCTTGCCAGATCAGTTCTTTCCTGGAACCACACTCTGAAAGCCTTGTTCTTCCTTCCCACAGCTTCTTTTACTCTCTCATTCCACCATGGTGTCTCTTTACACCGCTTTCTGTTGCTAGTTCTTCCACATACTGCCACTAAAGTTACTATACCCTTTAATACAATTAATCTTTCATCATTTAATGGATGAAACTATGTAGAATTAAAATCCCCTGTTATTGAATAATAAACTAACCGTAAAGAATAACGAACAGTTAATCCAGTTGAAACATAATATTTAAAAAATCTTAAAACATTTACATAAGTTAAAGAAACAATTTCCAAAATTGAATCCTTTGAATAAAAATCTGCTAAAGAAAAGGTATTCCACATAAAGCTAAATTTTATACATTCAAAAAAATAACAGTTAAAGGTATTTGTGTACACAATCTACCCATAAATCAAATATTTTGAGAATTTTTCTTATTATGAATTACAGAACCTGCACAAATAAATAATAATGCCTTAAATAAAGCATGTGTTAATAAATAAAAAACAAAGTTCATTTAGGGTATCCTATAGCCAAAATTCTTATTATTAATCCTAATTGTCTTAATGTAGAAAGGGCAATAATTTTTAAAAAGTCATATTCAAAATTAGCACCTAATCCAGCTTTGAAAAATGTTAAACTAGAAATCAATAATGACCCTTGACCTAAGTTATTATCGGCAATAACAGAATTAAACCGAATTAATAAATAAACCCCAGCAGTAACTAAAGTAGAAGAATGTACTAATGCTGAAACTGGGGTAGGTGCTGCCATAGCAGCCGATATTCAAGAAGAATAAGGAATTTGAGCTCTCTCTGTTATTGCAGCTAAAATTACTATTGCAGAAATAATATTTATAACTCTAGAATTCTTCATTACATCCAAAAAATAAATGTAATTTCATCTCCCAAAATTAAGTATTCAAGCAATGGACTTTAATAAAGCCACATCACCAATTCGATTAGATAAGGCTGTTAATATTCCAGCTCGATAAGATTTCACATTTTGATAATAAATTACTAAACAATATGAAACTAATCCTAAACCATCTCATCAAAAAGAATTCTAATTAAATTAGGTCTATCAATTAAAAATATTACAGATAAAAGTCCAAGTCCAACCCCTCCTCCACGTGGTGGGAGACGGGCAACGGCATGAAGTAGGGGATTGCCTGTAAGGGTGAAGTACAGTGGGGACTTTATGTGCCCCGGGACCGCTACGGTAGCTGTGAAGGCTCTATGGGAACCCTGAAAAGTGACGGCTGACGGGGCTCTGGTGAAGCTACGATAGGCCTAGCAAGCCAGTAGTGGATATCATATTTGCTTTCAAACCAGGAACAGGCCTCGGAAAGGACGGATGCAAACGATGCGGACCCGGATATGCTAATGGACTACGAGTTGGGACATTAAACATACAGACACTGACAGGAAAAGTGGAGGAAATTGTAGATGTGATGGAGGGAAGAAAACTGGATGTACTGGACTTGGCAGAAACAAAATGGAGAGGAGAAGGTCGCAGAGAACTGAGGAAAGGGTACCGGTTGTATTGGAGTGGGAACAGTGAAGGAAGGAGCAGCGGAGTAGGAGTAGTTGTGAGAGATGGAATGAAGGAAGAGGTAAAGGGAATAAGTGACAGGATCATGAAGATCAGAGTAACTGTAAAGGGAAGAAGCCTGGAGATAGCCCAGGTATATGCCCCTCAAGTTGGATGTACAGCTCAAGAGAAGGAAGACTTTGAGGAGGAGCTACAACAGCAGTTGAATGGTCAGAGCATCATTGTCATGGGAGATTTGAATGCACATGTAGGAAGTGAAAGGCAAGGATATGAAAATGTATTGGGAGCAGAAGGATGGGGTAGCAGGAATGAAGAAGGGAGAAAGTTGCTGGATTTTTGCAAGAGAAACGGTTTAGTGGTGGGCAACTCCTGGTTCCGGAAGAAAGAAAGCCACAAGGTAACGTGGTACAGCAGTGATTTAACAAAGAAATCTTTGGTAGATTACATGCTGTACGACTGGGAAATGAAGAGAAGTGTCAGAGATATAAAGGTAATACCATCAGAGGCCTTAGATAGCGACCACAGAATACTTGTAATGAACCTGGGAGTTGTTAAGGATAGCAAGAGGACAGAGTACCAGGAAAGGAGAATCAAAGTATGGAAACTCAAGGAAAAGGAAGTCAAGGAAAAATTCCAGAAGATAATAAGGGAAAGGATGCCAACAGACAATCCTAAAACAGGGGAAGAGGAATGGAAGCAATTCAAGATCACAATGGTGGAAGCTGCAGTGGCAGTAAGTGGAAGAACTAGCAACAGAAAGCGGTGTAAAGAGACACCATGGTGGAATGAGAGAGTAAAAGAAGCTGTGGGAAGGAAGAACAAGGCTTTCAGAGTGTGGTTCCAGGAAAGAACTGATCTGGCAAGGGAAGATTATAAGATAAAGAAGAAAGAAGCAAACAAGATTGTCGCAGAGGAGAGGAAGAAGTGGATGGTAAAGTGGACAGAGATGATGGAGGAAGACAGCAGAGGAAATAAGAAAGTACTTTATGGGATGGTCAAAAGTAAGAGAAGAGGTCTGCGAGAGGATGTGGTAATGATGGACAAAAATGGAAATGAGGTACACAACAAAGAGACACTCAAGACAGTGTGGAAAGAGTACTTTCAGGATTTGCTGAATCCAAATGGTCATAGGGAGGAAGACAATGTATTGGAACATGGAGAAGACAACATAGGAATGGAAAAGGACCTGACTTGGAGAGAACTGGAAATGGCTATAGAAAAGATGAAAGGAGGAAGGGCACCAGGTGTGGATGAAGTGAGTGTTGAAATGGTGAAGGCAGCAGGGGAGGTTGGGAAACAGTCGCTGTACCGTGTGATGAGGGTGATATGGAAGGAGAAAAAGACCCCAGAAGATTGGAAGAAAGGATTAATTGTCCCAATATTTAAGAAAGGAGTGCAGAAATTACAGGGGAGTCACACTCATACCTCACTGTGCCAAGATATATGAAAAGATATTAGAAAGTACAATACGAGCCAAAGTGGAGAGAAAATTGAGAGAGGAGCAGTATGGATTCAGACCTGGGAGATCAACAGTGGATCTCATATTTTCAGTGAGACAGCTCCAGGAACACCACTACGAATTTGGAGAGGATCTGTTGATGGCCTTCCTGGACATCGAAAAGGCCTATGATAGTGTGTGTAGGGAGAAGGTTTGGAAAGCAATGGAAAACATGGGAGTGGGAAAAGGGACTGTAGGCAGAGTGAAGGAGATGTATTGTGGAAGTGTGAGTTGTGTGAAAGTTGGAGGGGAAAGAACAGACTGGTTCAGACAAATGAGTGGCCTGAAACAGGGTAGTGCACTGTCACCCCTTCTCTTTATTGTGGTTATGGACGAGGTAATGACACGGTTAGCAGGAAAGATAGGAAAAGATAAGATGAAAGCAATGGTGTTTGCAGATGATCTCATGGTCTGGGGAAACGAGGAGGAAATTCAGGAGCAACTGAAGGCTTGAGAAGAAACAGTGGGAGAGTACGGATGGAAGTTCAACATCAGTAAATGTGAGATCCTGTTAACGACCAATGACAGACCAATGAGTGGAATAACACTTGGAGGTGGACAGCTGAAGAAGGTGGAAAGTCTCAAGTACTTGGGAAGTATAGTGGAGGAAAATGGGAGAAATGACAAAGATTACGGAACGTGGCAGACAGGCAGAAGCATTTCTGAGAAGCATTAGGAGCTTAGTGTGGAATAAAGATGTCCCACAATAAAGCAAGGAAGTGTTATACAGAAGCTACTATATCCCGATACTGACCTATGCTTCAGAAACGTGGACAATTAAGAAAAGAGACATAAGCAGAATACAGGCAGGTGAAATGAAGTTCTTGCGAAGTAGGAACGGAGTAACAAGAAGAGACAGGGTGAGGAATGAAAAGGTCAGGGAAATGGTGAAAGAGGAGCCCTTGCAAGGTAGGATTGAGACATCAAGACTGAGGTGGTATGGACACTTAAAGAGAATGGATGAGAAGAAGATTCCCAAGAGGATACACGAGATGCAGATGCAGAAGAAACGACCAAGGGGAAGACCAAGAGATAGATGGCTGAAAGGAGTGGAGGAATGTGTCAAGAAGAGAGGAGAGGACTGGACCAGAGTGACAGCGGAGAGGTTGTGGGAAGAAAGAACTAAGTGGCGAGGTTTATTCCAAACAGACCCAGCCTGGGGCTGGAAACTGTACAAGATGATGATGATGATGATAGATAAAACAAATATTAATACTAAAATAATAAATCTATTACTGTAATTACCAAATCACCATGTATATATTCTTAACTGTAAAAAATTACTAATGAAGAAATAAATAAAACAAACCCCATAAATAATAAAGATATTCAATCAAATAAAAAAGTTATAACTAAGGAGGATCTATTCAAATTAAAAATCTCTCACTCAATAAAATAACTATATCATTTATAATAAAATAAAATCCTATTATTACTAGAAACATTGCCATAAAAAAAAACTCACTAAACAAATTGATATTGATCATAAAATGATTCAAGGTAAATTCATTACTTCATTGACAATATTTTTCTATAAACTACTTAAATACAGTCATAAAATACATAAGTCACCCTTTAAAATTAAAATATTTAGGGGTAATCAATGCAAAATTAATAATAAATATTCTCGTGAATAACCTATTGAACAAGAATAAATACCAGAATAAATTATACCATGTTGACTATAAGAATATAAATATAAAAAATAATCTACTCTAAAAAAAAAAGAAATCAATATTAAAATAATTATTGAAATCCAGGATCATATAACTATTCAATTTAAAAAACCAATTTCCCCTATTAAATTTAACAAAGGAGGGGCTACTACATTGGAAGATCTTAATAAAAATCATCATAATGTCATAGAAGGTATAAAATTCATTAAACCCTTATTAATTAATAAACTTTGTCTTCCTAATCGCTCATAAGAAATATTAGCTAAAGCAAATAAGCCAGATGCACATAATCCATGAGCAATTATTAAAGTATACAGTATGTTCTTATAAAACCTCAATCCGTTAATGTTATTATACCTCCTAAGGCTATTCCTATATGAACTACAGAAGAATAAGCAATTAAAGCCTTTAAGTCAACCTGACGTAAACAAACCAAACTTATTAAAAATCCTCCAATTAAACTAATTCTAATTCAAATAACATTATATGTCAATCCTAACTTAACTAACATTAAATAAACTCGTAATAATCCATACCCCCCTAATTTTAATAAAACACCTGCCAAAATTAGTAATGGGCGAATGATACCGAAGTTCGAGCGGGCTCGCACTGGCTCGATACGCAACGTAGGTTCGATACGGTATCGAACCTGTTTGACGTCTGATGTCATCTGTTCCAGCAGCTTGAGCCGGGCTCAAGCACATGACTAGAAGCGAATGGTACTCACGTTCGAGCGGGCTCGCACTGACACGATACGCTACGCGGCTCAATACGGTATAGAACCTGTTCGAACTGTTAGGCGACCCCACACATAATTAATGTATGCGGAGCACTGACGACCCAGACAATATTTTCTGCAACCTTTTGCTCACGTACGGTATGTGTGAACGTATTAGATTATTAGTGGTTCGAATCCAACTGTCGGCGGCTCTGCAGATGGTTTTCTGTAGTTTCCCATTTGCACACCATGCACATGCTGGGGCTGTACCTTAATAAAGGCCACAGCCACTTCCTTCTGCATCTAGCCCTCTTCTGTCCCATCGTCACCATACGACCTATTTGTGCCGGTGCGACGTAAACCAAATTGTACCTAATAATAATATTAATAAGATTATTCCCCATCCCCCATCTCTGATACGCCTTTGGCTTCTGGGAAGGATGTAATACTGTCGAGGATAGTAGCAAACGTATGTTCCTGCAACAAAACAAATTAATCACTTATAGCCTATACACATACACTATTGTCGCATCATTGTACGAAGAACGTGCTGTGACCCGTCAACTTTGTTCTGTGCACTCCAATGATATTCAGTAGGCAGTTTGTATATTCTGAGACCGACAGTAGTGGCTACGCTGGCTAACGCGCAGCATTAGGTCATGGGGCCAAGCTTTCTGCTGACTCGGTAGACGCGTGGGTTCGAGCCCCACCGTCGTCCGTCCTTGAAATGGTTTTCCGTGGTTTCCCATTTTCAACACCAGGCAAATGCTGGGACGGTACCTTCTGACAGGCCACGGCCGCTTCCTTCCACATCCTTGCCCAGTTTCATTCACCATCATTCATTTCATCTCTCATTAACTCCTCTCATGAGGTTGGCGTCAGGAAGGGCATCCGGCCGTAAAAACCATCGCCACAAAGACTTCCATCGCATCTCATCCCCGACCCCGTTGGAAAACGGGAATAATAAGGGGTAGACATACAGTTTGTATATTCTGAAGAGACGTGTGCATCAACTCATCGCACAAACACAGATTGTGGCTGTCTCCACATTACAGATACAGTTGGAAGGGGTTATATGCAGT